>CM034156.1:261622950-264592950 GCA_019776745.2 Taxus chinensis | reverse complement strand
AGCAAGTTGGACTGGGGTGCCTGGAAAGGGACAGGGGTGCCTACGGGCACCCTAGGCCTGTTTATGGGTGTCGAGGTCTGCGGAAATGCTAAGAAAACCTCCTCTGAGGTGTCGCAAGATGTTTGTCTTTAGTCACCTTTGGTCACTTCGACGTCGCACCAATATCATCGAGCTCATTGTAAACCTACAATGAAAATGAATCTGCAAAACCCTCAAATAGACATCAAATCCCAAAAAATAAAGATGCAGAATGAGGGGTCGGACTATCCTTAGCTATAACAATGGTGAACTTACGACTGAGCGTTGCACTACATCTCAGACCCAATGTAGTTATGTGTGTGTGTAGAATTTCACCCTAGGTTGCTCTTATGTCAATCGCACGTGGATAGCAAGAAAGTAGCTAGAGGTAGAATGTAGTAAATGTGTGCATGGAATAGAATGAACTTCCATCCTATGAAGTGTGATGCAGAAAACTAGCCCTTATGTTCCTTGTGATGGAGCTAGATGGATGCAATGGAGCTCTTAATTACCTTGATGGATGCAACCTTAGGTGGTGATAGCTAATGCTTAGTGTTTGGTCCCTTATTATGCTCACATAACTTTATATGTATATGATTCCTTCGCTTGAATTTCGTAATTAACCCCGAAAAGGACGACTGCCAAAAATATAAGATACTCAAATGGCTAGAAAGGACCAAAAAAGTGAGATTAAAGTACAAAGGGTTTAGGGGTGCCCAAATTGGATGAGAGTGCATGGCGCTAATGTCCTAGTTGGGCGCTAGTGTCTAGGATGACAAATGTCAAAGAGTAAAAAGGCAAACTAAGCAAGTAAGGTTGTAAGACTAAAAGTAAAGCAAGGTGGCCAAAGACATGGGTTAATAAGTACTTCTCTTACTTAGGAATTATATGAATAGTAGTATGTAATCAAGACTAGATAATTACCCAAATTGCATGATTTTGTGTATACATTTGCCCCCACTTTATGTTGGTGAGAGAAAAGTTTGGTAACATAAAGTAGATAGAGATACATACCTGTAACCATGTAGATCGATGATGCAAATGTGCCAAGGGACTAGACAAAGCATGGAGTGATAAAAAAATGTGAAGTGTGGATGTTAAGGAGGAGAAAGTGCAAAAAGTGATGAAAATGAACCTAGGGCAGAAACACATGTGTATATGTCCTGATGTTCCTATTG
Source organism: Taxus chinensis (assembly GCA_019776745.2). Classification (NCBI taxonomy): domain Eukaryota; kingdom Viridiplantae; phylum Streptophyta; class Pinopsida; order Cupressales; family Taxaceae; genus Taxus; species Taxus chinensis. The sequence continues at coordinate 264,591,754 of CM034156.1, read as the reverse complement.
TTGATGTCGATGTTGTTGTTGTGATGATGTGAATGATTTTGTTGTTGGTGTTGACTACTGCTTCCCATATGGACGGACCTACAAAATATAAGTCAACAAATAGTCAAATATGCATGTATATGATAAAAGTGTTTAAGCAAAGTATGTCAATAAGTATGTAAAAATGTTGAAAGTGTGAAAAAGGAACATGTGCACCTGATTCGTGATGAGGAAATGGGTGTCAAAATAATCCTATAAACGATGTCAACACGCAAGTTTTTTGGGTGATCTCACGCCAATGTAATGGAAGAAGTGTAGGGAGAACTATCTAGTGTCATCCGCCAACCTTTAATTTTTTCCCGCTATATAGAACACCATTGCAGATGGTGTGTATAAATTCATGTGCTAAGAATTATCTGCCCTATTAAATCCATTATGCATGGAGTTCTGTAGACTGTGCTAAACTACCAATCGTTATGTAACTGCCCCCTAGTTTCAGGTATCCAAGAAAGGTCGATGTATTGCCCCCTAGTTTCAAGCATCCAGGAAATCCCGTTGTGCTAAGGACCCAAGTGTGATTCTGAGCCATATCCAAAACTGAAAAATGTGATGTACCAGTACTGTGTTGTGTATAATGTTGTATGGGTCAAATGATTCACCCAAATGATGCCCCCCTTATTTGGGGTACATGTGACGTTACAAAAGGAGTATGTGGCCCAAAAGAGGATCGGCTGCTATGTTGAAATTTTTCCTTGCAGGGGGAAGGAATGTGCTTGGTAGAAACCAAGGCACGCACAAAAAAGTGGCAAGGAGACAAGTGTTAGTATAAGAAAACATGCATGTAAAATTTAAGCTAACAGACAATGTGTAAGCTAAGACACAAGTAAACACTCAAGCAGACAATGTAGACCACAAAAAGTGGGTTACAAACATGGGACATTGCTCACGATATTACAAAATGATCAAGCCGTAGTGGTCGCAAACAAGAAAGTGTGCAAACAAGACAAAGTACAAATCCCGCAAACAATAACATACAATGACAGAAAATGTAACACACAATCATGGAAGCAAGTAGCCCTTCATAAAAATGTTGTAGTGTACAAAAGTAGATGCCCCTAGGAGCCGTTGTGGGATTCATAATAGGTACTGGCCAAACACCCATGATGCATGTAATAGATTTGTAGTGTCTACGACCACAAATAAAAAGAAAATGAACGTGCATGTGTGTATGATAAAGATATCTATCTAGCATGTGTAACAAACTGAATATGTAAGAAAAAGTAAGCAAGAGTAAATGCAACCAAGATATGCAATATGTTGTGGATGAGGTGGAATGAAATGTAGTTTCAATTATAATAGCAGAGTGCCCCCTGAGTGGATGGAAATGTATGCAGTGAGGTTCATTTATGTATGCCCCCTCAACAGTCAAGAATGAACTGTAAATGAGAGTGTGTCATCGTGAAATGGATTGAAATGTGTACAGGAGAAAGATTGTGAATGTAATTTTTTGTGTAATGTGTAGGATTGAATGTGACAAAGTAAAATTGATGATTTGGTAGAATGTGAGATGATTTATCCTTAAGCGTATATCACTAAACGTGTGAGGAAAGATCGTCATGATTTAGCATAAAGGGTATATCACAAAATGGATGGACGTGATGTTGGTAGAAAACATGATGATGTAGCACAAAACGTATATCACGAGATGTAGGGATAAGATGCTAGAAAGTGTGATGATGTAGCACAAAGTGTATATAGGGAAATTTATGTATGGGAATCATAGAAAGCGTGATGATGTAGCACAAAGCGTATATCACGAGATGAAGAAATAGAAAAGCTAGGAATGTTGCATGATAAGAGGATTGAATGATTGAACGTGTGATTTTGATGAGGTACATTTGATATGTATACCCTCAGTAGTTGAGTATGGACCATGGGACTAGAGTGCGTTGTCGGGTAATGACCGCATCATGTAGAGATGTAGTGCGAATGTGTGTAATGAATAAGATGTAAAGTGTATAGTAGATGCTACGGAAGAAGATGTTGTGTGTAAAATGTGTAGTGTGTAATGTGTGGTGTGTAGTGTGACTAAGCAATGATAGAGATATGTGTGGTGAATGTGTCTAGTGTTAAAAGTGTGAAGATGTGTGGTGTGTATAGTGTGCAATGTGTGAGGTTCATGTGTATAGTATGCCCCAAACAGTTAAGTGTGAACCATAGAATAAGAGTGCATCATAGGGTAATGCTGATGTAAATGTATGCATATGATGAGTGTAAGGGATGAGATGCAACATATGTAAGCGAAAAAGAGTGATGGTGATATATGTGTTATGGGATGAATGTTTGTTTAAAATAGATGTTGTGTGATGGTGCTAAATTGTAAAAGGTGATGTATGATTGATTGAGCGGTGTAGTAAATGATAGATAATTGTGTTGTATGTGTCATGGTTGTAAATGTATGTATGTGCGAGTGATTATGCAATGGAATGAGGTTCTTATTGGAAGAGATCCCTAAATAGTCATCTAAGAACCATAAGAATATGAGTGTGTCATCAAGAAGCGATAATATGAATATATGCACATATGTGTGTTGATAAGATGCAAGGTGATGATAATGTAACATGTGTAATGATGTTAAGAGGGGAGGTGGGGAGGGAAATAACATGATGCCCCCCAAGCGTGTAATAATTAAAGTGATCAGGTGAAGTCATCTAAAAGGTCATCATTGTCAGGGTCAAAATTGTATGGTGAGGCATTTGAGACCTGATAAGCGATAGTGTCGGGTTGATCACGTAAAGCACCATCTAAGCATAATTTATACATGCCCATAGCATACTCCTCATCGGTGAAGGGTGGTAATGGAAAACCATGTGCATACCATCGAGTGAGATTTTGTGTATAGCCAAGAAAAGAACGGTTGCAAATAAAGACACGAAAAAAGGGCATAGGAAATGAGATATCAATATGATCAGGGTCTAATGTACCCCCAATGTAAGTAAGCCAAGATTTTCCTAACGTAAGTGGAGAAGAATGAGGGACTCACACAAGGTAGACTGTGAGACGAAAGACATGTAGACCATAAGCAGTAGTGATAATGATGAATCCATAATAGAGATGAGCATTATGAGTTGGAGGATAAAGATCCTCGAAAGCAAATCCTAGCCGATTCAAACCATCATGTGAACATATAGTGAAAGTGCACGTAGGATCAAATGGAATGTGCTCCCAATAAGAATCATTCATGAAAAGTGTACATGTAAAGGGAGGACATGTTAAAGGTGGATGCGCATGCGATAGTGAAGTAGGTGGAATGACATCATATGTGTGGGTAGGCCCCCGATAAGGTACTATAGCATTAGTAATTGCATGTGGGAGTGGTGTTGTAGTTGGGACCGAATCTACCATACAAATAGCACCTTCAAGTGGTGGTAAATTTGGTAACTCATCTATGGGTTGTGGTTCATCAGTAGTATTAGACTGTGGAGTAGGAAGTGTAGTATTGGGATCATGGTCACAATATTTGAATGGATGACGGTCACAAAAAATAGTATATTTGATACCCTAATGCAGGAAATATAACACAATGATGCATAGTAGAGGGAACGACTTGCATGGCATGAAGCCATGGTCTACCAAGTAAACAATTATATAAAACCAGAAATTCAATGACAAAGAATATTGTGTTGAGGGTTTTTGGCCCTATAGTGATAGGTAAAACAATGTGAACTATGCATGGACGAATAGAACCATGATATGTATGAAGAGAAAGAGACGATGGGCTAACATTCGATACCCTAATGTAGGAAATATAACACAATGATGCATGGTAGAGGGAACGACTTGCATGGCATGAAGCCATGGTCTACCAAGTAAACAATTATATAAAACCAGAAATTCAATGACAAAGAATATTGTGTTGAGGGTTTTTGGCCCTATAGTGATAGGTAAAACAATGTGAACTATGCATGGACGAATAGAACCATGATATGTATGAAGAGAAAGAGACGATGGGCTAACATTTACAGCAGAAAGACCAATATTTTCAACGAATGACATAGGACACAGATTGAGTTTAGATCCACTATTGATTAAAGTATACTTGATACCCATATTGTAAATGTGAATCATGATATGCAAGGGTCGATCATTATCGAAGATAGCAAGATCAGTAGTAGGATTAGATGAAAACACAATATGTTGGGGAAAAGCATCGACAAATGAGTGATAGACTAAGTTTGGATTCATATTAGCATGAATGCGAGTGGTAGCGAGGAGATTTTTGATTATATGTCGTAATTCAGAATTGATGAGCAACAATTCATTAATTGAGATACTCATGAAGATGAAGTGCTAGAAAGATAAGCAATAAAGATCTTAATAGCGTGTAGATTGAGTTTGGGTTCACCAAAATGATTAAGTTAAATGTGAAATTTTATGCCTAATTTGATGTTATAGCAGTAGTAAATAAATACAACAATGGAGTACATAAATATACCAAAGCAAGCTAAGCAATAAAATGTAAAACCCTAAGTGCAAAGAGAGTTTAAGAATCCTTAGCTAATTCGTAGAGTTATGGAGAATGCACAAAGTTGGAAAACTAGAAAAGATGAAGCACTGACCGTCACATCAAAGATCAGGAAATTACAGAACTAAAGGAGCAAGTTGGACTGGGGCACTTGGAGAGGGACAAGGGCGCCTGCAGGTGCCCTAGGCTTGTTTCTTGGTGCCTGGGTCTGCAAAAATTCTCATAAACTTCTTCTTAGGTGTCGCAAGGTGTTCATCTTTAGTCACCTTCGGTTGCTATGAGGTCGCACCAAGATCACCAAGCTCGCTTTAAATCTGTAAAACCCTCAAATAGACATCAAATCCCAAAAAAAGATGCAAAATGAGGGGTCAGACTGTCCTCAGTTGTCATAATGGTGAACTTACGACTGAGCACTGCACTACATCTCAGACCCAATGTAGTTCTTTGTGTGTGTGCGAAATTTTTCCATAGGTTGCTCTTGTGTCAGTCGCACGTGAATAGCAAACAAGTATCTAGATTTAGAGTGTAGTAAATGTGTGTATGGAATAGAATAAACTTCCCTTCTATGAAGTGTGATGCAAAAAACTAGCCCTTGTTTCCCTTGTGATGGAGTTAGATGGATGCAATGGATCTCTTGGATGTCTTGATGGATGCAACCTTAGTTGGTGATAGCTAATGCTTAGTGTTTGGTCCCTTATTATGATCACATAACTTTATATTTATATGATTCCTTTGCTTGAATTTCATAATTAGTCCTGAAAAGGCCAACTAACAAAAAGATAAGATGTTCAAACGGCTAGAAAGGACCCAAAAAGTGAGAGTAAAGTACAAAGGGGTCAGGGGCGCCCAAAGGAGATGAGGTCGCCTAGCGCTGACGTCCTGGCTAGGCACTAGTGTCCAGGATGACAAATGTCGAAGAGTAAAAAGGCAGACTGAGCAAATAAGGGAGTAAGACCAAAAGTAATATCAAAAAGTAAAGCAAGGTGGCCAAAGATGTGGGTTAATTAGTACATCTCTTACTTAGGAATCAAATGAATAATAGTATGTAATCAGAACTAGATACTTACCCAAAATGTGTGATTTTATGTCTACACCAATTCATCTAACTTGCATATTGTTGGGGACATGGTTAAATAACCCACTTCTCATAATTCAAAACTTTCAAACACTATTAGGATTTATAAGAGGCTTGGATGGTCCTCCACTTAATGGCTTAAAATTTTCAACTTTTGTAAACAAAAGGGGACACCCCATCTAAAATTTATTTATCCTTCCCCTCATCTATTTTTTATGGAGTTCCACTATTGTCATAACCATTAAGATTGATACTCACAATTCTCTCTATATCACGTGATCTAGATGCATGAGCATGCACATCAAGTTGAAAAGAAAGGCTTCTAACTTTTCATTGAGTTTGAACAATGATCTTGATGCATGATCATGTGCATCAGGTCGAAAAGTGAGTTTACAACTTTGCATTGAGTTTCAGTAGTCCCCAAAACATTCTCTTCCCATACAACAAGCATCCTTTCATCCTCAAGGTGTACTTCTTATTCATGGTGGTCATACTCATACCATTCTCATTCACTTTGGGTCTATGCAACTTTCAGAGTTTAACTCTCCCTCTTGTCTAAATCTTCTCTCAACTAACACCTGATGTCAAGCCTCTTCATATTTTTCCCACCTAATATCCCACTAGATTGAAGCATCCATGTAGAAATCTCAATCAACCCCACCCCTCCCTTCTCCAACCCTTCATGTTGCTCATGTATATAAGGATTTAACCATCCATGGAAAGGTTTTAAATGCCAAGATCTACCATGATATTCTTAATCTCAAGAGGTAGATGTTTCACGTAGGTTCCTATCATGTCATAGAGGTTGGAATTCTACTTCCTCAATGTAGGAGTAAGTATAGACAATGTACTCCAAGATGTAATTGTGAATTTATTCACTCTACCAAATGTCAATTGCATAGGTCAAGGTGAACTCTACTTTTTCAGGTCTTTAGATATGTTCTACATTCTAAGGATACTTTTACCCCAAGTTTATAGCTAGACATTTATCATAAGCTACCAACCACACGTGTAATTTTGTGGGAAATTCACGGAATAAGCTTTCATACATATCATCATAAAATATACTTCCTTGGTGTATAGTCACCACATCTTGGATATATCCTTGAAAAATCTTCTTTAACCCCCTCTAACCAGCAGTTAATATTATCCTAAATAAGGTGAAACGTCATTTTATAAAACCATCATGGAAACTCATTGCAAAACATTCCATAAAAGTAACCAAAATGTTGATTTTTTTCCCATCCCAAAGTTAGAAAATGTTGTGTGTGGGTTTAGAATGTCATGTAGAACACTTTATCGCACCCAAGGCTCTTTTGTTGGCATCTCACTTAAGGATGTTCACCTTATGCACTCATCGTAGATGTGAAAGGGGATAAATTTCCATCGATTTTTGTTGCATCATGATGGATATAGTTAAAAATAATAATCACACATAGACTTATTCAACAAATGCAAACACAAGAGTCGTAGAAGACATCAACTAGGTACATAACTCAGCTCATGAATAACATTAAATATCATTTTTTTAAAATAACAATCCCACCAACTAAAAATGAACATCCATAGATTAATCACTACAAATAACACTTAACATCAACACCTCATTACCAAAATCCTCAAGAGTTAAGATATTTATATTGTCATGACATTTACCTTCACCAGCTTCTGCCATTTATTACACATGCCGCCTTATAATGGATTACAATCATTTACCAATGTTTTGGTGATCCACACACCCATCACTAAGCCTATTTCTACCATATTTTCATGCAATGTGTACTAATAGTACACATTGGTCTTCTATCCTTATGCCACCATGATATCCCTAACTCGAACTATGCTTCTCTTAAATTCAACTAATTTGATTCCAGTGCACTCTCAAATACTCCAAGTATTCTATGGAACTTCCCTCAACTAATTTATAAATCCCACGTGATCTTTCTTACCATTGAACTTAGTCTCATGTGCCACCTATCTTCAGTTTCATCTAAGTTTTCCCCTACGCCATATTTCAATATCATCACCCAATTCCAATGTTCTCCAATTTTCAAAGGCTCATTTTCTTATCATGCACACTGATTGTCTCCACTTCAATCATTTCACATGCACCAACGACCAGTGTTACTTGTATTCGTCATGTGTAATAACTATGAATCCTTTCTTTTTTCTATGCACACATGTTGCTCCAAGGGCTTAATATATTTTCCAAGTACTGTGCCTTACCCATTTCTAGAAAAAAGTCTTTATGCTTTTCAAAAAATATACATACTTAGCTGGAAAATAATGGTTCGAAGGGTGTTGGGAAAATAATCAACCAAACTAATAGACCTATAAATAATAAGTCACGTGGATGTGACACTCATTATCCATAAGGTACCTAAGATAATTTTGAGAGAGAAAATAGTAATGATTGAGAGAAAACAACAATGATTGAGAGAAAATAGCATTGATTGAGAGAAAATATCATGAAATTTAAGAGATATAGAATATACTCAAGAAAATATGGCATAAGGAAATGGCGTTAAACCATAATGTCGATCAAAACGCTGACATGTATGTAAAGAGATGAAAAAAGGGTATAAATAATGTAGGGAGAGACTTAAAATATACCATGTACATTAAGCGGTTGTAATAATGTAAAGGAAGTAAAAAGGGCTTCACAAACATGAAAACAACTTCTTTACAATAATCGAGACACATTAATAATATTGGAAATAATAGGATTTTCTAACATCACAAAGTGAAGGAACTTGAATATGTAGGTATCAGTGAAGGAAAAGTAGTGAAGTATACAGATATCCCATGTAAAATATGAGATTCTCTAATTGTAGATGATGCTTCCTACCTTCCCATGACAATTTCCTATTTCCTTATAACCTCACTTTAGGATTTGTGGGCCTATTACAAGGATTAGGTATTAGAGTGAAAGGACGGGGCATTGAATGATAGTTATGAGACCTCCTACTCTAGCCAAAAACACCTATTGTATTCCAAATAGCCTAAAGCTCTATAATGAGGAAATTTTTATTTTGACCTTTCAACTAGGATAGGGGTGTTCCAAATGGTCTCTTTTTGTTTGTAATTGATTTTTGTTGATTGCAGTAATTTCTTTTTTTTTGCCTTTGGTTATTTTTATTTTGACCCTATGGCTTTTAACTTTTCTTTAGTCCTTTTTTGTTACTCCATATGTATCCATAAGGTTGATCAAATGGATATGAAAGATGACTGACATTAAGAAGATTACACCTAGCTACTATAAGGATAACTTACAAACCATGACTTTAGAGTCTCCCAAATCTGCACCTTAGAAACGAGTGTTACTTGAAAACAACCTTAGTGGCCCTAATAGGAAGTGTGATATAAAAGGTAGATAGTTAGCTATGCTTGGAGAGATTTGATACTTTTTCATGGTGTAAGAGGGTAAAATGTGGAAGAGATACAAGTAGATAGACTCTGTGAGTTGAGCTACAAGAAGCAAAATGACTCAAGGAGATAAAATTATACTTTTGACGATCGATATTCCTATCTAAGAGGATGCCTAGATAAGGTAAGGAGATAAAGAGAACAAGTAGGTAATCATATTGGATGGGACTTGTGAGGAGGGACTAAATATATTCTCAAAAAACAATAGCTAATCGTGATAATAGTTTGGATTATAAAGTAGGTACTACATAAAAATGAAAGGTTGCCTCTGATCTAGAGTAGGATTTCTAAAAATCTATTTGTAGAAAGTCCTACAAATCTATTTTTAGCAGTTTTTCAATAGCTTTTATTATTTTGTTATTTTGAGGGTCTTCAGAGCATTTGTCAATTTTGGATGTTAGCCGTGATAAATGAAGTGTAATCACCATCAGAACTACCATCGTCGATTTCATTTCATGCTCTTTCCAACGATTCTTGCGGTTTGCAAATTGGCTCATTGGCCTAGGAGATATGACCATAATAAGAAGCTCGAAATAAAATAATAGTAATAATAGGATAGATTTAGGATTTTCTCCACTTGTCTCTTTATGAATCTGTCCCTAAGGTGGATATGAATGGTATCCATGCAAGAATAACTTGTTCCCATCTAGAACCCTTATTTTTTTGTTTTTTAATAGTTTTTAATATTCTTCGTTGTATAACTATAAAGCAACTTGTTTTGAATAAACAGGTAGATATTCAAGCATAAATCTCTCTTATGGATTTTTCCAGTTTGTATACATTTTGAATTACAACAAAATCATTTTCTTTACATCTCTTTTATTGTGAATTGATTTTTATTATGCATTAAGCACCATCATTAGTGTGTTGTCCATCGGGTTACAACTCAATCCAGATCAGGCTTCAAAAAACAAAAATGTAGGTAAATTTAGGATATAAATCTATGAAACAATATTGGAAGACACTAGTCAGAAAAAGGTATCAACCAAACTAACAACCTTATAGAAGATCATTGGATACTATTTGGGAAATGTCTCAACCAAACAAACAATCATTTAGGTAAGATAGGGAAGGATATAAGGTGCTAACTAGGATAATATGGCTCAAGCAAAATAGTAGGTTTATAAATATAGGATATAAATGGTTCTCCAAATAAATTCATATTAAATGACCTAAGAATAATATAGGATGTAATGTGATAGCTATGTTTAGACACAAAAAATTGGTAACTTGTCCTTCTGCAATGCCAAGTTTGGATATTGTCCCTTTCTTAGAAAAATTCTCAAATTCAAAAACCAATCAACATATATCTTTATCTTTTTCATGACTTGCTCATTTTTCCACTATGCTTTGTCATAAAATTTAGAAAATTTTAACTAATTAAAGCAATAAACTATCCATGTGCAACATGCTAGAACTTTTTCTTTCTCGTCACAATTTTTCTATCATGAACCGTACAATTTGGTTAGGATGTGGAATCTGATCTTGCACTGAAATTTGTACATGACATGTGTTAGTCCTATTAGTCCAAAATATTATATACATATAATCGAGCGTAATGAGAAAGTGAGAGTAATTGTAATGAAACAAAAGTACTTGTATGGTATAGGAGATGCCTCCAAATGATAATTGTCGTTGGAGGGGATCAAGTTGGCACATGTCATCATGTATCAGTCTATGTATGTCTTGCATCAAGCTCAACATACCTAATGAATGCACATGTGTAAATAATATATAGAAATATATATTATCTATCAAACCAACATGAAAACAACCGTGTTTAAAATAACAAGCTAGCAAATCAAGTCATTTGTAGATCCTGATTTTATTGTATATTTTTTGTCGGATATTTAAATGTTTTTTTATTATGTGATTATTTGAATGACTTTTTTATATTTGTATGATAACAATATCAAGTATAATATTGTCGCAAATGCATGGCATTCATTAAAAAAATTATGAGTTTTCTTTCAAGTGTGGCCAAACAATAAACTCCTAGACCAAGTGACTCAGTATTGACACAAGGATGAAACAAAATTTCTTTCGATGCAACTTCTACATTCATATTTTCTAATTTTCTTTGAGTACTAGGTCATCAATGTGGAATAAAGTGTAGAATTTCTTATTTTATGCTCGTTTAACATGTTTTTGATTTTTTTATTGTTTGAATGGTGCAAAGTATTTCTCTAAGATTGGTCTAAAGTGGGGTTATCACCTAATCCACATAAGAGAAGAAGATAAATGGATGACAACATTGAAAACTCATGAGGGGTTATATGGATGGTGGGTTATGTCATTTTAGTTGATGAATGTACATATGATTTTCATGAATTGACAAATGAAAAAAAAAAAAGATTCAATCCATCATAATAACTAGGAATGTCCAACTTCAGTTTATTTGTGATTCTCACAACAACCTTCAAAAATTTGTCTTCATGTCCTTTTATTATTCCTTTGATTTTAGTTGCTTCTTTTGCAACATCAACATCAATTGCATCGTCTACAACAACATCTTGATGTTGAGTTGTTTCCATTGCTACTACACGAGCTTGCATATCTCTCATCAAAACTGCTAGATCTACAATTATGATTGCTCTTTCACACTTACATATGCCTCGTGGTACATTATTATTTCCTCAATTTTCCATTTCTTCATAAAAGAGATCATTTGTGCCATTTCTATCACACCTTCCATCCAACTCATTCACCAAAATATATTTTGAATTATCTATGGATACCAATTGATGATCACCTTCTACACCAATTGTCTAACTCTCGTTGGAAAATGGCTTCGATTTCCTTATGCTCACACTTGCAAATGTGAAAAGCAACAACAATAGTATCTTCAACTTCACAAGGATTATCAACCAACCACACAACCCTCGAAATACTCAGTGGAATATTATGCATAAAATGCACTACACGAAAATAAATGATGTGGAACTTTGAACTCGAAAATCTTTATTCAATCATTGAAAGCAATACATAGCAACACAAATAACCATCTCACAAACAATATGCTCAACAAACGCTAGATCCAAATATATATGCTTGTTAGCTCAAATTTTTTGCAAGTACAACACTACAACAAAAATAACCAACTAAACTAACTAGTCCAAACTATAGCACCAAATGTGCAGCTAGATCCTAAGATCTCTTCCCATCAACTCGTAGTCTTTGCAAGTATAGCACTACAACACAAATAACCAACTAAACTAACTAATACATACTATAATATCAATCATGCAGGCGTCATCCCTAACCCAAGACTACTAGCATGTTTATATAATACAAGACCCGCCTACTTACAATTTCACCTCGAATCTGTAAGTAGCCCATGTGACACTACTATACGTCCTAATTCTCTATACAAGATAGGGCCCAAACGCAAGACAATGCAAATTGAGTTGGTTCAGAAATTACAATTGTTGGACTAGGTAAAATCCATGTCAGCTCATACCACAATGTCATATTTGAAACACTACAAGTACTGTGTCATCACACATAAGACTATGCTATGAACTACTCTACTAAATTCTTGCACACAGCCTCAAAATAGCTCCAATGATTGAAATTTCAAGTGTCAATGCTTGTCATCGAATAAAACATGCATTATTAGTGTGAGCTCTTAGAAAAGCTTGATGTGTTACCACACTCAAAACATGTGACTACCACATGTTATACTAAAGTCACCTCCCATTGTGTCAAATGATTAAATGTTATGTTATCGATCTTCTGGTCCTTTTGATATACAGAACTCAAAAAGATATGACAATCCTTGATGGAGGCTTCTAGAAATGTCGCAACCACTCAATTGAATAGTCTAAAATACTACATATCAATTGATAGCACAAAATACTAAAAATACTCTTGCACAATAGAAACTATGCACAAAACACAACATAGATCATTACTGCCTTAACATGCTTGCAGAAGGCAATGGAGCATTACAAAAGACATTAAGTAGGACAACAATCATAAAACTTACAACAAGACTCTTGTGCTAAACAAGACTTGCATGAAACAACCATCACCCACCTGACAACCAAAACTTGCTCAACACTAAACTACCGTTTTTTGAGTAATACAAAATTGTAAGAGTACGTAGGCCTGCACACACGCGCACACGGGCACCCGCACACACATGCCCACCTGCATGCTCACATTCGCGTGCGCCCACACGCTCGCACCCATTGCTTTTTACTTTTGTGCAACTATGCTTAACCATCCCAAAATAATATGTTGTCAATTTCTTACGAGGTACTTCGTTAACCACAAGTTTTGTTCTCTTTGACTGGGCATAAAAATCCTAATTATGTTGTTGTTCCCGATGGTTGTTTCTAGATTTGAAAACAAACAAATATTCTTCTGAAGCCTCCTATCGTCAACTATTATGTTGGAAACAATTAGGCAATTAAGCCTAACTTTACCAAAAACGAAATAAAGGTGACACCTTCAACCAAATCCCACATCTTGGTTCGATTATATTATAGATATATGTAAACTATAACAAACAACTCTTCGTTCTCCTTGCTCATAACCACAAAAGAGAGGCAACCACATTTCTAAAATTAGTTGAGAGCATAAATTACCTTACCTTGGTTCAATTGTACAGACAATACATATACTATAACAAACAATGTTACATGACAGTAAAAATAATAAAGACAGTAACCTACAAAATATGTGTGTGCAAGTGTGTATTTATGTGCATATTTGTGTGTTTATATGTGTGCGTGTATTTGTGTTTCTACGTCTTTGTGTTTGTGTATGTGTGCGCACCCGCATGAGTGTGTATGTTGATGTGTTTGCATGTGGGTTTGTTTGCGCTTGTGTGGGTGTGTGGGTGTGTGTGTGCATGCACGTGTGCACATTGTATGCATACGCAAGGGCGCATGTGCATGTACAAGCGCATGTGCATGTGCAGGTGCAGGTGCATGTGCACGTGGGCATGCACGTGCGTGTGTGGCGCAGGTGGGTGGCATGTATGGGCATGTGTGTATGTCCAAACGGGTGTGTGTGTGTGTGTGTGCGTGCACATGTAGGTGTGTGTGCCCCATGCACACTCTCACGTGGGTGGATGTGTGCGCGCATGCAGTTGCACATGGGTAGGTGCATGTGTGCCCACACAAGGAGGGAGGGAAAGAGTCTTGCAAAGTTTGTAAGAGTAAAACGATTAGGAAGCGATGTTCATATCATAAAAATATAACGTCCACAACATTTGTAGTACAATTTTTTTGTAAATAAATTGATACTAACAATATCACTATAGGAGAAAAGATAACTCTCAGGGGAATAACCAAAAATGAGTGATATATTTGCTTGACGAACCAAATCAAAAAAATTAAAGAATTACACTTTCAATTTGAGGATACCATTTCAAACTTCAACCAATCTTTAGTCATTGCCACCTATCACAAACTATATCATACCATATAAACTCAACAAATATAAATCTTAATCTACACATCACCCATAACATTCAAAATCAACAAATATAAGTTCAACTATTATTACATAAATTTTACCTTTTTATGAAACTTGTTAGAATATGTGGAGAGAAAGAATAGAATGAACAAAGATGAAATGAAGAGGTGGTGGATTGCACACATTTAAAATTGTGTGTCCGTCTATTTATTATAAATGAAATAGTTACAAAACGGTTGATGTAGTTACAACCGGTTACAACCAACTTGTAGTTAGGCACCTTATAAATAAGTCTTATATTCTCATACCCCCTCTTAAGACTTATTATACATAAAGCAAAAAAACAATCTAACAAGGTAGGGCTCCATCAAGTTACTTCATGACCTTCGTAAAGGTGTAGCTCCCGAGCTGAATTCCTGAGTTCCCGGATTCCACCTCCCCAAACTCCTGAATCACAGATCTCCCGAATTATTGGACAACCATCCATACTGAGCCATCCACAAGCTCCATCAAGTTGTCTCATGACCCTCGTGAGGGTATAATTCCCAAGATCCACAGTCTCCCGAACTATCTAAGCAACCATCCATACTGAGCTTTATCTATCATGTATCCTTTATTGCCTTCAAAGTTTAGAGCAACTTTATATTGCGTATTCGTCACTGTCCTCACTACCTTCTGCATCTAATGGGTCTTCAACCATGGCTCTATTGGTTGTATTTGATATGACTTTACCCTTGAGCACATCGTTGGCTCAAACACAACAATCCAATGTATTTTTATTCATAAGTTGCATTTGTATTTTCACTTTCCATGTATGAAAAGTTAGACCATAATATTTTTCTACTTGAATTTCCATAAAATAAAATAAATACTACTACATATGAGTAAATAGAGAGTAAAATACTAATTTCAAGTATTCCCTTCACTACAGTTGTGATACACACTATTATGTGCCCTACAAGATAGAACAAACAACCTAAAATTTCATCGTGCCCTCGCAATTCGTGACTTGTTCTTTGTTAGCGGCAGTAATACGACTATATTCTACCCGTTTTCATGTATTTTCCGTGGCTATTTTCATACTCAAAAATCGCGACTGTGTTTTAATGCAAATTGTGACTACTAATGACAGTTATGTCGGTTGCGATTTTTGTCTGTATAAAAATGATTGTATTTTTTCTGATTCACTGGTTTTTCGTGCTCTATAAAACCCTTCCGTGACTAGATTTATGACTGTTAAAAGAGACTATTGCAATCATCGATTGTTGTAGGCCCTCGATTTAAGAGGCTTTTGCAACTTTGTTTGCTCCTTTCGCGAATTTGTTTGCTCCTTTCGCAACTTTAAACTCTGTTTTTCTCCCCTGAAACTCTTCTTGCGACTGTCAAAAACCCTCTTGCGATTTCTGTTGATTTGTTTGCAACCTTTGTGAAAACAATTTTGTCTCGTGCCCTAGCTGGTACTCGCGGCTACGTTTTCTTCCCTCATGTATTTGTATATATTTTGCCCTTTGATTTTTAAAAAACCTCACAAAAATGTGAACTCGAAAATGCAAATGAAAATCTTCACGAACATGCCCTAATGGGATTGTCACGAAAATGTCTTTCGTCCCTTCTCTCTCTTTACTTGCACCGCGCTCTGATACCAATGTTAGAATATGCAGAGAGAGAATGAAGAAAGAATAGAATGTACAAAGATGAAATGAAGAGAAGGCGGATTGCACACATTTGAGATTGTGTGTCCATCTATTTATTATAAATGAATAGTTACAAAACGGTTGATGTAGTTACAACCAACTTGTAGTTAGGCACCTTATAAATAAGTCTTATATGCTCTTAAAACTTACTAGTATTAATTCTCGCCAATGAATAAATAAATCATAACCATAAACTACATAGATCCCACAAGGGGGGGCGTAGCATTTAAGATCGTAACATATTTAGACAGATATATATTTAAATTTTAAAAATTAATAAAAATAGGCCAATACATGAACACCGCACTGCTTATCCTGTTTTTGTGTTTTGCCCTTGAAAAGAAAAAATATGAGAAACACCCGAGATCCTATTGTATAACACTCTCGCTGTAAACGTGAAATATGTGGTTGTGGAAACACAATGATTATGATTCCCTCCCTAGGTGCAGGTGTGGGATCCTACTTTAGAGATTCCATACAATCCCATTAGACACATCCCTTTCAGATGATAGACCTATTCAAATGTGTTATGTAGCCAAGTCGCTTTTGATTTTATATTATTGCAGACAAAAACCTGGAGCCTCTTTCACAATGACATTATCCTTGGCCTTGCCAAATATTTCCAAAAGAATTGAGAATAGAACAGGTCGTGAAAGCTCCAAGAAGGTGAGAGCCTAGAGGAGATAACAAGAGATTAAGAAACTGATTCAATGTAAAGCAAGAGAAAAAATGCGTCCAACTCTCTACTAACCACAATGAGCTCAACATAATGTACAATGTCATCATTTGGAGGCCTCCTCACAACACACTTCTTATGAAAGTGCCAGTGACTTATCAGTCGCCCTCACAATAGGAGGAAGAGGCCAATTCTGCTTATGAAAGTGCCAGCGACTTATCAGTAGCCCTTGCAATGGGAGGAAGAGGCCAATTCTGCTTCAGTTGACATTAGTAACTAGTATCACCAGGAAATTGCAAGAAATAGTTCCAATTCCATTAATCATAGAAAAATCACTCTCATGACCATTAAATAAAAGGACAACACAACCTCTAGGCTGCAGGCATGGAAGAATAACATGCCATCTTCTGTGCATTCAAGTGTAATCTACGTGAAGATCTTCAAATATGGGGCAGTTGCTAATTCCTCATATATTTACTGCAAACAATAGCACAGGAACAAAGAAAGTCAAACCCATTATAGAATCTGATAAAACCAATTAGCTTGCAAAAATATTTAAAACAAATAGCACAATCACAATCACAATCACAATCACTTTGCATAGAGGGAGACACCCTATTACCCTCATCTCAAAGATGTCTAATAAGCTGTTGTGCCAATGTTGTGCAAAGCAGGCCACTTCTGCATGTCAACCTTCTCTTACATTTCTGCACTATGACAATCAAAACAAGCTTTTTTGAAGAAGACTCAAAAACGTTCTACACTAGGGAAAATGTAAATTCAGAAGAACCAAGAAACCACTGCTTTGACATTTCTACCTCCTTCCTCTTCTCACACAACGGTCGTTTACATGCATGTACCTGAGTGCAGAAAATAGGTTTGCATCTGCAGGTTAAGTGCCCATACAAGTTGCTTTATCAAGAAACTTCAACCAACAAGACAACATCATACTAACCAGGAATCAGATATCACCAGGAAGAAAAATGAACAAAGAAAGTTGCATCAGAAAACGTCCCGTTGGGATGGGCATAAGGACTCCGTACTGTAGTATCCTGGAAGGCTTCTACCAAGATGACCATATAATGCTCACAGTTGAATGATATATACAAAAACTTATTCCCGTTATCTGTCATCCTGAGATAGTCGGACATGAGCAACCCTGACCATCTCCACCAGTTCATCGTCAAGTTCTTCTAACTCAAATCTATCCCGCATCCATGGATATCTTGGCGCCATACACTCTACACCTTCTTCAACAATGGCCCATTGCGAATAGTGTGCAGCTTTCTGAATAATCTTAGGACACAAATGTAAATTCAGCTTTAATTTGTCATGCAACACAGATAAACAGACATCTGATACATCATCAATAAACCACTGTGCAGCAAGCCACGATAGTTCTATAAATGCCTGTAGGTCTTTCAACTGTTGCTCTGGATCCATGTTGTTCCATAAACAACCTGATTTGAAACTGTTCATTTGTCCCGTATAGAAAAACTTCACAAGATTTCTCAATGCCTCCCATCCAACTGGAACCTGAATGACCTCAGAACTGTAAAATCAAAAACATTGTCAGCTGTAATAATTGCAATAGAACACCAATATGCATCATATTGGTGGTTTATCATTTGCTGAATAGAAAGGAAACGTGTGGTTTATCATTTGCTGAATAGAAAGGAAAGGTGTAGTTTCTATAACACAGCTAACTAAATGTATAAACATGAATCTCCTATGAAATGAATTTTGCACCTTTCTAGCACTCTTGATGGAGATAGTAGTTGTAGGTAATCACAGTTTGAAGCCAATACATTTAACAGAATGTATAAATGAAAATCTAATGATCAAGGTTTTTTTCACACCACCTGTCACGCATTCCTGATCGAAAGAGTGCTCGAAGGTAATCAGAATTTGAAGCTAAAACAATCCTATGTACATGAACATGTTCTGTAAGCAATGTACATACAGAGCAACTAGTAGTTGAATACTTCTGCCCTTTTGCTTGCAGGATTGCATCTCTGTGATAGTACATTGATCATCAAAATCCAATGATTCGTCAGACATTGCTCAACCAAGCCCCAGTGAGATGGGCACACAAAATTGCAAAATCAATCATAGACGTCATTTAGCTCATTATACTAGATATTGTGTACTGGGCACAAACAACAAATTCAGATGAATATCATTTGATCAAAAGTCACAAGACAAGTTAGGGAAATGTCACAATTCCTCTTGCAAGCAATTTCAACCTTGTGGTGCATTCTTTCTGTATCTTTATTTCTCATAGTGTTTTATAAGGCAGGCATTAGATGAGAAAATCAGATAGGTTTTGGAGACAAACATGAGAACTTACGAGTAGGGATGGCCAATGGCACTAAGGGCAGAAGCAATGTTGTACTCTAAGACAGAAGTTCCCCAATTAGGAGTTTTCCCAGAAAGAAGAGAAAGTAAAGATTCCAAATTGCAGCGCTTTGCTAGAAACCTGACACCTGCCACATTCTCCTCATCAACTTGCACGGTTCCAGTGTAGGCAAACTCCAAGGAATTCCGCAAGGCACCATAGTGTATCATTGCATTTACCTTTTGTTGCATCTTCTCTAATGCCTTTTCTTTCAGTAAATCACCACCCAAAGAACCTTTGTTCTGATTGAGAATAAGATTGCTCGAAGGTAATAAGGATGGGCATCTAGCTGCTAAAATAACCAAATGTGTATTCAATGAACGACCATCTGACAAGGCTAGCAAGAGATCAGCCATTTCATCATTGTCAAATGCTTTCTTAATATTCCCTCCAAGTTTGCTTGGAAATCCATATATACCAAAGCCGGCCATACTGTGTGCTGCGTACCACCGTACACCAGCAGAAAAGCTATTGCCAACAACTAGTTTCTGAAGTTGCCTGATTAATACTCTGACTTCTGTTTCTTCAGTGATAACCTTGTTAGTAAAATCTTCAACAAATCCTTCCTGTCTAGCATTTCCAGCAAAGACCGAATCTTTAACCAATTTTGCAAAGGCCCAAAGAGAAAAAAATAATATTAAGTTTTTGCCTTCCCAATCTTCTGTTTCATTCCAACAGCATAGTTTCCCATCTGATAAGCTAACAACGTGATTAGATATGTTTGATCTTGCAACTTGGATATCACTATTGGATTGAGATTTAATGACACGGCCCAAGATCTCTAGTGCATTATAGCTATATAAAATTTTGCGATGTAGTTGCAAGCTTGAAAAACTTACCAAAGTCATCAAGCTTACTATCATTTGAAGATTGTCAGATATAGAATGTCCATTGTCACAAGCTCCTAAATCTATGGAACACAATAGAGATTGCATCCACTCATGACCATATGGCTTCAGAGCTTTCTCCAGAAAAAGCCGTGTTTGTGATGCGAGATATTTGCAAGGGGAAAAAAGAAGAAACAATACAGCCCTGCAAATGGGTTCTCTTTCAGAAATATCAGGGACATCTTGAGTAGATCGATTACCAGTCTCCCTTTGAACATGAAGCTGACCCTGCCTATAAACAGCTTTCACTGACATTTTGCTGTAATTTTTTAATTTCATATATTAGCAAAGAGTTATTTTATTTTCCTGTAACTAGATACATCAATTTTATCTAACAGGTGACTGAATCTTGAAAATTACATGGCCATAAAATGGAAAATCAAAGAGAAGGTAAAATCAATTACCAGGCAAATGAAATAAGTCTCAAGAGAGGATTTTTATTTATTGAGAGCATCGAATCAAGATCCATTTCACAATGTATGGCTAGCCATCCCAAGGAATCCCAAAGATGGGGCCGTATAGCAGAATTTTTCTTGATGTGAAGCTTGTCAATCACTCCATTCACTTGTTTTTCCTTGCACGTATCAATCATCTTGTTTGACCATTGCTGATCATCAGAGTGATCAAACAAAAGCATTCCAGAAAGAACATTCGAAATACCTGCCTTCCAAAAAACAAAATGATGTTCTCCAGACCAGCAAAGCAGTCTATTTGCAGTGTGACAAGCCTCTATAACAAGCATCTCCAATTCAGGTTGCCATCTTCCTTGTAGAGGAGTCCTCCATTCAGCCAAGGTTTTGACAATGCCACTCATCAAAGGGCCTACATGTGGCCCGGACATTGCATCGCATCCAGTCGCAGATCTCTGCATCTCAGACAAATCTGTGAGCTTAAGATAAAAAGCTCTTTAAACTTGTCAACTTTACAGTCCTAGTATTTCCTTATGTATCCATCAAAAGCACATTCCAAATTACAATTAATATATTACATTGAAGTGCGGCTATAAAAAGGAAGTAGAACAACAGATATAGGTCTATTCTCAATTGAAAAAATGCAATCTGCATGGTACGGGATGAACATACAGCCAAAGATTGAACAAATCGAAAAGCTTCCACTCTAACCACACGAGGCCTTGACTCGTCTAGGCACTGCAGAATAGCAGTCCATAATGCATCCTTATCCCCAATCTGCTTGATAGCAACCTCCCCACAGAGTGCTGAAATTCAACATATGGGCCCCCCAAAAAAATGAACACAATTAGAGCAGCAACTGTAGTGAACAAACAGTATGTTGTATCAGAACATGGCATGTTTAAGGTTATTTTCCAATAATGAATGTAAATAATAAAGAAATCATGCCTACTTACACAAATCAGAAAATGGAAAAAATATTTCTACTAAGAGTAAGAAATACTTTGTGATAATGAATTTTGAAATGCAATTACCCAGAGCTGAAGAAGTCTGGAGAGCAGCAGAAGCTGTTAAAGCATTGTGGTTCCTAGACTGGGCAAGTAGTCCTAATCTCAAATTTCTGTTGTTACCCACTATATACCTCGACATGGGAAACCACCGCAGGATTTTGCCTAATAAGTTTGAGAACTCTAAATAATATTCTGC
Organism: Taxus chinensis; assembly: GCA_019776745.2. Lineage (NCBI taxonomy): Eukaryota > Viridiplantae > Streptophyta > Pinopsida > Cupressales > Taxaceae > Taxus > Taxus chinensis. The sequence continues at coordinate 264,570,051 of CM034156.1, read as the reverse complement.
TGATTTTGTTTCATTGCTATCATACTTCTCCAGTCGTTGTACTAGAACATATACTGTATTTGTTTCCTGAATAACCTTCCAAACAGTGTCACCAGATGCACTTTTGCCACTAAAAGTACTTCTCGGCTTTATTTTCTCGAGGATATTGTTTAACGAAGCTGCACACGCCATCGCAGTTGTGGTTTCATGGCATGACAACAACTGTGCTAAAGGGGCCACAAGTTCTTCACCACCAAATTTAAGCAATGATCCACCAAGCAGGGCAGTTAACTTTACAACAATTTCTGATGACACACTACATATGTGTTCATTTTCTGATTGAAGAAGCCCTTGTAATGCAATCATGACTTCACTCAACAATGCCTGTTGCCAAAGAAATCCAGGGCACAACTTTCATAAGTAACATCCTACGATTAAACAATATTGACATATTGAATCCAGAAGAAACTTACTCAATATTGGCACTTTAAGCATTTTTTTATTAAGTTAAAAAATATAAAGAAAGCTTATTGCGGAACATTTGTTATATGCTAAAGTTCCTTCAACTAAGTTCAAAACCTTTGAAAATTATTGCAACACCTTCCCCTCCATCCATACCAAAAAAAAGGAATGTGTGCATGTGTGTGTGTAATGTCCCTTAATTGGGCAAATCAGAACAATCTGGATTTTCCTGTAAAAACCCTTAGAGATAATAACACAGAATTTTGAAATTGCTCTTTTAACTGAAAATTTAAACAATACAATGTGAATGCACGGCTCTAATTTTTACAAATTAATTCCACATCTAAAACCCTAGCTGGATCTGATAAAATAATTGTGGATCTGAATATTTACAGCAAACCCTCAATCTGAAACTTTTGTTTTTATTTTTGGAATTTATGGAAATAAGTACAGCAACATGAAACACACTGAAAATAGAGAATTTTATTTATTTTTCCAGGCTGCAAATCAACAAAATACCGCTGACCGTATAGATGAGATTTTTGCCGGAAACGATGCCCTAGCTGACTGAAGATGACAGCCCAAACAGAAAATAATTATTTGCAAATCCTAGCTGATGATGGCACCAGTACTGCACACTGCAACAACCCCATTGGTGATGTCAGCCCCCAAAATGGCCCAGAAATGTAACATCAGCCCTCAAGTTGATGATATCAGACTCCAAATATGATGTCAACCCAAAACTGGCTGCCCTAGCTGATCTCTAGTAAATCTGGGACTTCCTGAATGCTGCCCTGATTATTATACCATTGCTGATCCCTGATGTAGATATGACTTGAAGCCTAAGTAGCCGAAACGTTTTGGATACGGGAGCAGGAGTGGGGTATCCGATACGTGGAAACGGTAAATTTTTTTTTGACCCCGGATACGGCGTAGGATATGGCAGTACAAAAACTATATAAAAATTAATAAATATATAAATCCCAGCCTTCTAAATAGGAATTTAATTATAAACCACATATTATGTATATGAAAAGCAAGATAAAAGACAAGTTATACTATTAACTACAACTTTATAATAATGTACAGTATATACAAAACGAATAAAATTAAATTTATAGTGTATGTTATAGATTGTATAAAATTAAATAATGTATTTTATATAAATGTATACAATGTACAGTATACTATATAAGTTGTATATACCATAGTTGGAATACTCGCATAGTTGTATTTTTAATTACTAATCTATCTACAGGCGATCAAAGCTCATGATTCTTTCAGAAGATTGCAAGAAGTTGCTTGGTCCAAAAAGGTGCAAAAATGGATTTTATGAAAATAAGAAAAATATTGCCATCAATGCGCAGAGCTCGAGAAAATATACACTTTTGGAGAAAACGGCATGGTAGGAAGAATCTCAACATTTTTGCCTTAGGTGACCTTTTCTTCTCTAAACCCCACCTAAAACGGAGCCACAAAATGAAAGTTATCGCTCAAGCAAGTTTTTGCTGCTACATCTTCCCGGACCCTTTCCAAAAATGGCAAAATGATTTCTACTTTTGTTTTCTTCACCAAAAATCCAAAAAAGGAAAGAAACGCCAAAAAAGGAAAAAAAACGATTCGGGCAGAAAAAAAAAGAGAAAATGCATTTTTTGCGGGCAGGGAGCGGCCAGAGGCCTGCGGAAACGGCCGGGTACGGCACAGGCCGTACCCGGCCGTTTCCGCAGGCCTCTGGCCGCTCCCACGCCGCTCCTGTCGCCGCTGCCACTCCCGTACCCACTCCCGAGGCCCCTGCCTGCCGTTTCGGCAACTTAGCTTGAAGCACAAATGCAGCTCATTACATATGCCAATGTTGAATGGTATACTAGCAACTGAATCATAACCAATGTAAGAAGAGAAAATTGTCGTTGCCTTATTTATCATACCATGGATCTTGTATAGAAGACAACCATTTGCCAACTTATCTCTAATCACCCTATCATATGCTTTGCAATCATTAGTTTGGATGTCAAATCTAAAGCCAGTGAAAATGATATAAATCTGTTTACCTGATTTCTGAGTTGTTCCATTACTGCTTGCCTTGCGAGCACCATCGGATGTGAGATGACATGTCTTTGGACCTTGCATTTGCTTTATTAGCTGCAGCCCCTGAATTTTCATTATCCTGTTGGTATTCCCAACATATTCCTTATATTCCTCCAAGGTGAAATTTAATTTTCTATTTATCCAGGTGCATGGGATGACGAACTTATCAGCAATAATGCTTGAAATTAGAAACTCTACCCTTTATAGATCTCAATCTATCACCAAGATCCCACTCTATTATGCAGAAATAGTTTTGAGTCAATCTTCACACCTTTACGCTTTCCTAGAATGATGGCAAAAGTGGAATAGTTCATTGTTGTTATTACCACATCTTGAACTGAAATTATAAGTGTGCTTACTTTCTTGACAAAAATCTTGTAATGGCATAGTATGAAGCAATGAATATGGGATATGAGTCTATGACCATCATACCTTGGGCTGTAATCAAGATGCTCACCTCCCTTGGCTGAAGCTGAAGCCTTTGATAGCATTGCATCACCACCACTATTCTTTTCAAGTGCCTTTCCATAGCTTTCCTGAAAATCCATCTCATATGGTAAATGACTCAATCTTTGGAAGATTGATAGGTGCCTTTTGGACTAAAACAAGTGATAGTCTCTTTTCTATGTTGCACAGAAACAGAAACGGAAACGGATACGAAACGCGGAAACGGCAATTTTCAAAAAACCTTGGATACGAAACGTTGCTGGAAACGTCCATACAATATATTATTTAAAAAATAATATATATATATATATATATATATGCATAGTACTCATTTTATAATTGTAAATTTGTAGACCATAAGAGATAATTCATAAAGCACTCAAAATATTTTGTATTCATTGAAATTTGAACTTCTAAAGAGTCATAACTCATCATTCAACATGGTTACAATTTCAATGATTAACATATACATGATAATAATCTAGATAAGTTAGACATTTTTTAAAAATATTAAAAAAAATTTTAAAAAAAAAAATCCGAAAACATTTCGAACACGTTTCGTACCCGTTTCGCGTTTCTAAAACGTTTCCAGGTAGAAACGTGGGCCCCTTAGGCGTTTCTTGGCTTCATAGTCTCTTTTCCTTGAATTCATTGAAATAAATCTTTTGTTGGACTGCAATCTCAGAAGTCAATAAGATATCCTTCTCTTCATTAGATTTCATACCTTCTTCCTTGATTTTCTGTAGGTGTTGTTTTGCTTGAGTGGCTACCAACTTAGCTTCCTTAGCTCTTCTTAGCCATTCATCACACCTTTTTTGGGTCCTCTTTACATCTTTTGCGCTAGTCTGCAATGTGGCTAGTTTCTTTTCAACCACCTTCTCTAGTTCCTTTTCAAATAAGATGTCCTTACCTTTGACTTGCATGGTGGATTCCTCCATGGGTTGCTTCCTCACAATTTCTTGTAGCTCTTTTATGTATTCATACAAACCTCTTTTATTTGGATATCTCACTTCGAGTAACTCCAGGTACTCATCAAAGGAAATTTGAGATTTAAAACTATCAGGCATACCTTGATACTAGTCGATGATTCGGGTGGCCTCAAGTTTGTATCTTTCATTGTATTTGTGTAGCCTTTGGTAGCCTTGTTCTAATTGATATTCTACAAGGTTCAAACTAATTCTAACATAAATGATTTCAATATCCTCTGGATTGTTCCTTCTAGATCCCTCTGACCCCGGCTGATTGTTTCCTACAACAAACTCATTTTATCTATAGGAACCATCTTTTCTCTATTCCCTCCCTTTTTTTGATCCACAGGTTGGAAAAAAATTTGCTCTGATACCACTATAATGTCCCTTAATTGGGAAAATCAGAACAATCTGGATTTTCTTGTAAAAACCCTTATAGTTGATAACACAATTCTGAAATTGCCCTTTTAACTGAAAATTTAAACAATACAATGCACGGTTGTAGTTTTTACAAATTAATTGCAGATCTAAAACTCTCCTATGGAGCTTCAGAGGACAAAAACCCTTCGGTGGAAAAGACTTGGAGACAAAAACCCTCAGATTTTGTGTGGTGGTTCCATCCAAAGACTATATATGTGCTTCAGATTGTCTATATCAGAAATCAAATTCATCAAATAATCAGGTTCAGAAGTAATTTTTAGCCTGCTACAGTGTTGTTACGGTAAATAGGGAAGATTGAAGTCATTTTCAGCTTGCAACAGTGTCGCTATAGTAAATTATGGAAGATTTCATCTTGCAGAGGATTAAATTCCAGTTTCAGTGTGGCTGAAGATTGCTATCACATCAGGCAAAAATCTCATCCATATGACCAGCTGTATTTTTTGATTTTCAGCATTGAATATTAAAAAATAATGATTTTAGTGTTTATGTTACGGCTGCCATTATATGCAACAAATCAAGATTTTTCCTGGGGTTTAAAATTATTTTCATCATTTGTAAATTTTGTTGTAAGGGTTTTGCAATAAAAATCAGTTTTTATTAATCATGCCCTAGTGTTTCCAGTGAATCCAGAATTATTTGAAAATGTCCATTTAGGGACATTACAATATATGTATATGTATGTGTGTGTGTGTATGAGCCGGATTAATGGTTCTAAGCACCACATGCAATGCTTAGAATTAGTGCCCCTTCAGTTTTTAAACACATTCTTGTACCGATTATTATCATACTTTAAATCTTTCATATCTTACATTACATTTGAATTATTTCACAAACAAGATTGTAAAATGGAAAGCTACTATGTTGGCTACAACACACCATATTGAATGCCAAATAAAAATTTGTGTCATTGGCTTCAACACATTATAATTCCGGTGTAATAGACAACTAATAAGAGACAACTTACAGACTAGGTGACTACATGGAGAGTTATATTGTTGAAAAGGAATTAATCGCAAAATAAAATTCACAGTAGCATTAGACATTGAAAATAGAGGGCAAAAAGAAATCTTTCTTGTAGAGTTTTTGTATCGAGAAAAAAGAGCAGTCTATCTGAATATACAGTTTGCATAAAATAATTGAAGAGTAGCACAATCAATTCTCTTGAACACAATGGATTGAATGCCTTTAAAATTTCAACCCGGACAGTAACTAGTTCTTGCAATATCAGAAGTGATTCCCACTCCTTTTGTTTACATTGCCATTTTATACGTTTATTACGGTGAATCATCTTGGTATTTAGATGAGCTCTCTCTAATCCTAAAAAGCATCAGAATTATTATGGATGGGTTTTATCACATTCCTCTTTGAAATCTTATACAACCCACTTGTGAAATTTAGATAATGCAATGGTGCCCCCTGATTGCTTGCGCCCTAGGAAACTGCCTAGGTTGCCTAGGGCTTAATCCCTCCTTGTGTGTGTGTGTGTGTGTATTACTTCTTTCAATTAAGTCCAAAACATTAGAAAACTAGACCTAACTGCCCCAAATAAAGAAATAGATGAATAAGTGTGTTCAATATCGCCTTCAAGCAAGTTTACAAAAGTTCCAAGAAAAATGCAACTACCTTCCATACTTCCCAAAAAGGAACAAGATGCATGATCTAACAACTAAAAACAACAGAGACAAGATCCCTTGCATGTCATACATAATTACTTTGGATGCAATTTAATGTGAAAAATACAAAATTACGAATATGAGAAAAAAAAACAAATTCCTACATTGCACTGAAACATCCCTCCCTCTCCCCACCACGTGTCGTTTTTGCACAGAAAGGTGCCCACTATGATTCAGGTATGAAACACACCAGAAATGGCCCCTGAAATACCCAGACACATGCCACAAACAGTAAAAAAGCAACATGTCAATTTCGTGTCATTTTCATGCCATACCCGGGCATTCTCGAGCTGTCTTCAGTGGCTCAGATTGGTTAAAAAAGCTAAAAAAACAATGATTGCAGTTGTTGACATCACATCCCATTCAAGGTTTTCATCTACGGAATCCCCCAAATGAAGATCCCATTCCAAAATGTTGGTGATATGGTTACTGGCATCAATAATATAGGGAATGTTTGTGCAACACCAATCCACGGTGATTGTACCATGAATACCTGGATTGGTAATAGACTAGTAGTAAATGTAAAAAGGCTGACAGCGGTAGTGCTTGATATGATGATCAAACAAAATTGGCACAATGTAATATGCTAGGAAAATGATCACCACATCACATGAATGAGATCTCCAGATGTGCCCAAATCTAGAGAGGAAAATACTGCCGTACACCACCCAAACCGAAATCATTGCAGAAAATTTCGATAAACAGTTTCATATAAGATGCAAAATAATGAATATATTCGGTACTGTTCTTTGCACCCATATGTCGCTGTAGGTCCTCCTCTAAGCAGGTTCACAGAAATTCAAGGCCTTAAACAAAGCCGGATTAAGGGTTTTGAGCACCCTGGGAAATACTTGGAGTCAACGCCTCCTCTAAATTTATAAAAACATTCTATCATAGAATCTTGAAGTCATAATTAGGATTAAAAGGGCTTCATTCTTGCTTTTGCAGCAGGTAAAGCAATAGTGTTTTGTTGCCATGTCTTTCGTGGGTATTTTCTCAAGTCCCTGATTGGCAAAGGTTTTCATTGCACTGAGCATATCGATGTTAAAAACAGATTGATATGTGTTTAGAGAAAAGAATCTCCACCTCAGAAAAAGTTCTCCATTTCACTATTTATCGGCCAGAACATTTGGCATTGATCTGTTTAGGTGAATTTTTGCCAGATTCATGAATTTTAAAAAGAGTTTGTTAAAAAAACCCACACTTGTCTTAAACAGAATATCTACACTTGGATTTAGCAGAACACCTAATTTCAAATGATATTTAGTATTTCTTAATAAGAATAGAAATATGGATCTAGGCATGTGTTTATATTTACAATTCCTTCAATTTTGACAGATTAGTGAGAACCTTTGGTATTGGACTAATGAGAGCATTTCCTTCTAAATCCCTGTAAGAAAACACAACTATTTAAGAAATTACAAGCAGCTTAAAATTTAAACGAAAGATGATAAAAACATATAGAATTTGTTATTCACTCCCTTTCCCAAAAGATTCTTGTATGTTATATGTCTACATGTTTAGCTGATATGGATAACTTTCTACTAATGACAATAATCAAATCAAAAATTAAAAGTGTTTGATAATCCTTGGTGATGAATCTTTATGTGGTAGATAATGATCACCTATCTACACTTTTCCTGGAATTAGTTGCTTTACACAGCTGGCAAGTGCATCTGCTGTACTTAGAAAAATAAAATAAAAAATTGTAGCAGAGAAATATTTGTTTAGCCTCAAAATAAACTTCAACACAATACTCACCATCTTCATTGTGTGTTTTGTTTATTAGCATGCCGCTAAATTGATAGATTTATCCTACATTTAGGAAAAGTTGCATGCAGAGTATAAAAATTCTGAAAATTTATAGACAGCACTCTGCACATCTCCAAATGCTCATAGATTCGTATTTGAGTATACTATAAATATATAACAACAGTAAAAATTATTGGCTGATAGCAAGCGGCCAACCTGTGAAAGTCTGGTGAATTAGGCGCCCCCTGGCTACCAGCGCCCCAGGCAACTGCCTAGTTTGCCTAGGGCTTAATATGGCATTCGTCTCAGACGGATAGGAAAACAGATTATAGAGTGATTATGTGTTATATAACCCTCCTGTATTGCTTGATGTCCATCCCATGCTGGATGTGACGATATGTAACAGGTAGCTTCACATAGGCGCTGAAGAAAAAGACAGTTTGTTGGTCCTCTAGAATTTGACTATGTTGAAATGAAATATTAAACTTCATTCCACATTCTCTTGATTGAAGTTTGTTGTACTTCAGTGGAGTATAGAGCCATGATTAGACACCTAGAATATATACACGAGCACAATAATTTGAATAACAATAGACTCACTTGTATCATTTCTAATATGAGCAGCAATCATCACAGTTCGACGAAAGGATGGACTAGAGACTTTGAGGCTCTGCTTAAATATTGGAATATATAAGTTGACAATCTAATCACTAATGTTAATGATACGAAGTCTTACATCTCTCTAATATTGTGTCTCCAAAGCGAAGGGTACTCGATGTTATTAGGGTCAGAGTTTCCAATGACTTATTTCTCAGGTTATCTCTATCAAGAACCCAGATTCATATTCCTCTTCATCATACATTGCTTCCTCTGTTGGTGATGGGTCAGATGTCTAGAGTCTTTGACCCCACAATGTTGATATATATGGTTTCTTTGTAAAACAGATCTCTCCGTAAGCATGTTGTGTTTTTTAATTTCTTTGCAATGTTTTTGCATGCATTTTTTATCATTAAAGATAAAACACTTGAAAAATAGAGTATTCACAAAGTTTAAAACATCAAACAGGCCGCTGTGTTTTCTAATATCTTTGCGATGTTTTTTCTTTTGTTTAAGATTTTATTTTGTGTTTGACTATAGTTAAGAGTGGGTTAAAGTGTTTGACTATAGTTAAGAGTGGGTTAAAGATAAGTAGGGCTAGTATTAGAGTTCCTTAAGTTTTCTTTTGAAGTTTTAAAAATGTAAACACTGCCAGAAATGTCCGGGCACGTGCCAAAATAGGCCTGGAAATGGCCGTGTCGTTTTTGGCACGTGTTTGGACTATAGTAGCATTTCCAAAGCATTTTGGATCAGCATTTCGCCTCTGAAACACTTCCCCCATGAAATGCCACCGTCTTTATCTGTTTCTTGTATCTTAGGCCCTCAATAAAGTGAGAAATAACTTCACCCATTTTCATAACTCAATTACTCTTCAGTATCTCTAAGCCTACAAGAATCAGAATGGCTTGTATACCTTCACTTCCACCATGTTCAAATCTAGATATGATATTATAAAGAATAACTAGTCTCATTTCTATTTCAATTTTCTTCCATACATTTATGAATGGCCACTGCCTTAATGTAGAGCATTTAATAATCAACATTCGTGAAATCCGTTAGGACAAGGAGAAAGTGAACAGTTGCAACATTGATGACAATTTTAAGGACAGAACTTCATAAACAAACACTCGTGAAGAGTTAAAGGGTATGGTAGATGTCAACAATGGTAATAACAACATCAATAGCAACGAAAATGATACATTGCACACTGATATTTATGACAAAGCAGAAGATATATTTGAATTACGCACCTCGACAAGTCCTCTAAACCAGTTTGATCGAAAGGGCATCAAAAGTCATCATCATCGTCATCAAAAATAATCATGAATGCAGCATGGGTATTTTCCTATAACCATAATCTTAGGCCAATGGAAGAGGATGAGATATGCCTTGATTAGAAAAGTATTAACAAGTTTTAAGAGCTAGATGGCTTCATGTCGAGTGGTGAGTGATAGGGGACACAGTGAAGGGTCTCTCATACAATGTGAAAAGTGATGCTACTGAAATGTAACTTAAACAAAGAAAGTGATAAAAATAATGGCATACAGAAAAGGAAAGCACGAGGACTTGTCATAGTGCCATGGCTAACTACTTTAGCTTTTGGGATAAAAGTTGATTTTTTAGATAATAGTAAGATTATTAGGACATTCGTGTGGTATTCGGGTATTTGTAAAACATTTAAGGTCGTGGACTGGTCGTTTGGATTGCCACTACTTTAGCCAAAAGTGTCAGCAATTTAGTTTTGATATGGTTTTACATGAGAAATTTTGAAGGAAGCAAAGCCACTTAATGACAACTACCTTCTCCATTAGTCCACTGAGAAAAAATACAGTTTGGTGGTTCTAGATTCGGTGTTGCAACTTGACACCAATGCACAAATTTCCAAGTCAAATTCAAAATTAATTATCCCTTTCTAGCTCCAAATAAGTAATCTTCTGTTTTGTACCTAAATAACCATATTCTTCAAATCCCCCTTCCCACTCCCCCTCGTATCCAAACCAGTTCAATTCTAGTCCTGATCCCAGGTCTGATTCCCCTTAGATACAGATTGGGATCTTCAATTTACTGTATATTTCTGGGGCGAACTTGTAGCAAACATTGCTGAAACTTTAAATAACAAATATAAATAGATAAAAACAAAACAAAAAGCAACTAACTTAACCTAAACTAACCCAACCTATTTCTAAACACAGCTGCTGCCCCCGCACCCCCAATATAACCCAACCACCTCTAACACATTGTTGATTTTTGTCTATTGTTGTGTTGAGTATGCGCTTAATCATTGATATTATAATTATGGTTGATTTTTTATATCTATAATATTTTAGACAAACCATACCCAAGGTCCCAAAACAATTGTTATTGCCAAGGCCCTATAAAAGTGCCCAAGCTTCCATAAAATTGATTGTGTTGGATCCTATTCTCTTGATGTGCCATAACCATCTCACCATGTGAATTGCAAAGAACTCTATCTGAATTGGTGTAATGTCCCCTTTTCAGAATTAATTAATTATGGATACTCGAAGTTTATTCTTTATTCATTTTCTGTAGGCTAAGGGGAATTAATGAGGGAAATAGATTAATTTAAGTAGTCTGCGGGTACTTTTATATTTTAATTGGAAAAGGGACACTTAAAATAATATTTTAATTGGAAAAGGGACACTTAAAATAATATTTTAATAAGTGAGGCCAAAAAAGTAAAAGTGGAATAAAATATTATATTTCCAATATGGGGTGCCAAAAGCAAAAGTGAGTGCATGGGGAATAAAATAAGATTAAAATAAGAAATTTCCATTATGGTGCGCCAAAGATATAAGTGTTGCTTGGACATCAAGTTTTTTTCTTTAGATGGAGTGTCAGCCTTGGATATGCCAATTAAATAATTTTTAATTGTTTATTTAGTGTGCATGAAGCTCTAAAGGTGGTGCCACACTTTGGGAGAAGACATTAAAGATTATAAAAGCAGATATTGGCGTTTATTATTACATTCATCTTGGAAATTTATCAACTACTTCATTATCTGCAAGTAGCTTTTGCTTATGCATCAGTAATGGAGGACGAAAACCCTCATTTACATGCAGATCTAAGGACAAAAACCCTTATATCTAAGCTTGACAATTCCATCAAGGGTTGCAATGATTATTCAAAGCACAAATATTCATCCAACTCAACTAGGGCATCATATTCAGGGTTGTTTAGCATCCAGAACAGCAAAGTACAACCAAGGATTTCTTCAAACAAACATCTAGAAGGCATACTTGATTTAACAAATATGGAATTATGCTAAACCCTAATATTGCATAGTCACATACGATAAATAAATGATAAAGCACAAATTTGACACAAGCAATAAGCTAGACAAAAATGAAACCTTAGGTGCAAGAGAGAGGATAAAAGACTTAGCTGATATTCGCTTAATCCGAAGTACGTTGGACTGGAAAACTGGTAAACGGGAGGAGCAGACTGTCGCAATCAAACACATAAAATCCTGGAACTGTTGGATGAGCCGAGACTAGGGCGCCTAGAACAAGACTAGGGCGCCTAGGTGCCTGTGACTGCACAAGAGCTCGGAATTTGGTTTTTCTTGTGTCGCAAGGTGCTCGCTAAACTTCGTATTTGGTCGCATGTATGTCGTTGGATGTTATATTCGCATGTAACGACCGACCATTACACTACATCTCAGACTCCATGTAGTTTTTGTGCGTGTGTACAAATCGTGCCCTAAGAAGCCCTTGTGCAAGTGCACATGATAGCAGGCAATAGCTAGATGTAACAATGTAAATAGATGTGTGGATGGAATAATGAACTTCCCCTTTCTATGAAGTGTATGCAAAAAATGTAGTCCCTTGTCCCTTGAATGGATGCTAGATGGATGTCTTTGGTGCTCTTAGATGCCTTTGGATGCAAGCGTCGGTGATGATAATAGATGCTTAGAACTTGGTCCCTTATTTTGATCACATAACTTTGTATTCATATGATTCCCTTGATTGAATTTCACAATTGACAACTAAGAGGCCGACCCATAAGAAAATAAGATGCCCCAAAGAGGCGAGTAAGATACAAAGAGGTTGGGGGCACCCAGAAGGACGAGGACGCCTGGGCGCTGGCGTCCTGGCTGGGCGCTAGTATCCAGAGTCATGAAAGATAAAGAAATAAATTTCAGACTGAGTTGTAGGGTGTAGAAGGCCAAATAGAAAATAAGAAAAACAGACAAAAGGCCAAAGATAGTTGTCAATTGCTATTTTTCTCGCTTAGGAATCATATGAATGCAATTATGTGTTTAGGACCTAGAAATGTACCCAAGTGTGTGATTTTGTGTCTACAATACTAGACACTTCCATAGTTAGACGCCACTCTTGGGAGATTGATTCTATGTTGGGCGATTGATTCTATGTTGGGTGCCACATCTAGAGAGTTTTAACAAGGGTTTCAGCTTATATGTTTATTTCTTGCAGCTTTCTACATATCTAGATTATCAAAATTGAACCAATAATTGTATACAGATATTCTGGTATTTTCCTTGAAGCTGATTTGAAAATAAATAAATAAATTCTATATTGTTTACAATTGGGGTTTGTTGTTTTTATTTAAAAAATCGGTTTATTGCTGCTGTCATAAAAGTTCAATTTTCTATACTTTTGCCCTAGGGTTTTATAAAATATTTGCATTTGTTAGAAATTATTAATCAGGGATATTACAATTGGCTAACCCCAAGTTCCCAAACTATAACCATCAAAGTTTAATTTAATAAAAGGTGCAGTAAGTGTCATCCACTTTTCCTTGGGTGAGATCTAGCTTGGAAAACAATATTTCACTTGAATGTTACGAACATGTAGCATAGCAATATGCAAGATTTCTGAAGAATGTGTTTGGAATGTCCCATTGCACGCAAAGACTGTTATTTTGATGTTTCAGATCACTTTATCAATTACTCATATGTGTGAACACCATGAGTCGCTTTTCTAATACATGTAGAACACCTTATAAACCATACTCTCACAGGTTTATATAATGATAAGTAGGTTAAAGGCCTTTTTTGTTTGATAAGATGATAAATAGACTGAAGGTCTTTTTTGTTTGAAATATATTGTGAACTCTCTTGCCTATGTATTATTGATTAGTTTTGCATGTGTCTTGTGTTAGTTCAATTTGTGCGTTTGCACCCAAGCAATTGAAATGTTCCTTAGTTGTTAATCTTTTCTTTTGTAGGATTTATATATGCCAGAATCATAATTTTATGAAGCTGACAATCTGGACTTCTTTAGTGGTTGATTACTTTCTAATAAATGAAATTGATACACCATTTAAGCAAGTGAAGCTTGGAAGTCAATGACGACACCTACAGGTTCCATAAATGATAAGTGAGTAAAAATGACACCTGTCACCTTATCTCTCATCCATTTTGGCATTTTTTTATATTCAATTCTACTTTTTGCATGTATATTCAATTTAAGTTTGTAGCAGGAATTTTGATGGCATTGATTGCACTTCTCTCCATTTTCATAAACACATTCATTGCCCATCATTGTATTTTTTATATGCAATGATCAGAAAACCCTAAGAATTACAAATAATTCCTTCAATTCCAACATGTTCAAGGTTGTGAGTTTGCTCCATCAAAATTGAATTTGGTAAAAAGAAAAGTGGATGGATGCTACTGACCTTTGAGTTGATCTATGAAGGAAATATGTAATGACATGAAATTTTCCACATCTTAAGCAACACCAAATCTATCACCTTATTAAATTTGGTGACTTCATCCCTATAGTGACATATAATTGTAAAACCAGCATTAAAACAAACACTAGCTAGAACTTCATAAGTAGTTTTTATGTTCCTCTAAAAATAAAACCATTTCTTTCCATCCATATCTCCCCAAAAAAATCTGACAGATCAATTTGATGATACCTAACTCTGTGGAGAAAGAGCATCAAGCAAGAATGATTTAGGGTCTCCATGGGTTGGTGCCATCTTGTATGGAATAGCATTTCCGCCTTAATGAATAAAAAAGAGGAAAACCACAATCATAGAAAAAGATGGTTACCAATTTGTAATGTCCCCTTTTCTAAATTAAAAATAATTAATAATATTTTAAGTTGGGCCCAGCCAATTCTTATTTTGGGGCAACTTGATATTATTATTATTAAAATTAAAAGTATTTTTAAACACTAAAATAAAAGAAAAAGGCTAAAAGGAGAGGTCGTCCCTCTTTAGGAGAGAAAAGCAAATATTGAAAAAGAAATAAAGAGGCCTACATGGAGCGCTCCACAAAGAAAGAAAAGTAAAGGTTACAAAAGCAAATGATGGGGGCTCATTTGTGGACATCATCTTATGAATTATATACTTCTCTTTTGGAAATTGGAGCATTGAGCTCTAGTTTTCACCGCTTTGAGGACAAAAACCCTCATTAGTCACAACACTTGGGGACGGAAACCCTTATTTGTTGCATTCGTGACTTCATCCGAGAGTCGCACTGGAGTTTCAAATTCAGAATTTCAGAACAGCAAAGGTTTCTATTAGTGCTAGGGCACAGATTCTAGCTAGGACATGCTTTTGGGGGCTGCCACATTCGTTTCCAACTTGATCTACCCATTTGGAGATTTTGGGATCACTTTTCAGTGGGTTTTTATGGTTGTAAAATTGTGATTTAATTTTCATTGGATAGCTGATCTTTTCAAGATCATTTTGAGCATTGGTTTGTGTTGAAACTCCAAGAATTAATGGAGTTACGAATTTTTTAAGTTTCAGCGGTATTTGCACCTAAAATAAATTTATAAAATACAAATTTGCTCCAGATTTTATCTTGCTGGATTTATTGAGTATTTGGGATATTTCTATGTTAATTTCCAGCCCATATTGCATGAGAATGGATGCCATTAAGTGCTGCTATAGTTCGCTGCATTAGGAAGACTTGTTTATTTACTTTCAATTGCTTTTAATGATGTATGATGCCCTAAAAGTGTAATTTCCTGTTCGCTGCTAGGGTTTCTAATATTTTTGGATATGCTGTTATAAAAATCAGATTATTTTCAGCTGGGGTTTGTGTAAATTCCTTGTTGGTGTGGTTCAGCCTTAAAGAGGGACATTACAGGAAGAGAGATCACCTGCAATTATTTGGTCATATGGATCCTCGTATAAGTATATCAATGAGACATACTCTGTTCTGAATTGGGTACAAATAAGAGACTACGGTGTTTGGAATTGTTAGTTCCAATTTCGCATGTTGTAGTGAACAATAGACTCAGGAGGTAAGCAAATCTCGATAGCTAGATCTGACAAGAAGCATCCAAACCTGCAATAGGCAATATAGGTAGCCTAGACAAGACAAACATTTCTGAGATCATCGTTAAAGCACTTAAATTTTAAATAGGGAGTTTTGGTTCTAAAGTTTGACTGAAGAAGAGAGATCAAACTGGTTAAGTTCAAAGTTCTACGATTAGGGGATTACCTTGTAGAAGAAGTTCAAGAGAATGATGTGGTTGTGCGCAAGACCCTTTATGGCCAGTTGGTTAAAGAAGCCGCTAAGGGTTAAAAACTTAAAATCTAAATCTATAGAAGAGCAAACCACGGCTGGTGTGGAGAGGAAAATTGAGTCAGATGGCCAAGTTCAAAATCCTTGCAAACATTGCTTATCAACATGGTCTAAGATATGCGTTAAGTGCAAACATTGTCAAACAAGGTCATTTGTACATAGGGTTTAAGGAAAAAGGAATTATAATGTGTGCCAGACGTGATGTGCACAATTCCAAAAATTGTGCAAAAATGTTACATGCAAAACTTAGTAAAATACTAAAATTAGACATGAATGATCAAAAGCAAGATGGGATCCATCTAGTGGATGATAGAGTGGTTAACATGCCTACCTTGATTTATTTCCAAATAGAGGTGTTCATAGGAGTTTATTGAATTTTTTTAGTGCAGTTTTGGAAAAATAGTACGAAAACACATCGTTATCAGCATATCTAGGACAAAACCAATAATGGTACAGGAATTCATTATGATAGTTTTCTTGTTGTGGAATTTTCCCTACTGGAGTTTGTTAAGGACTTTTGACTTTTAAATTCTTAGTTTATCCTATATACATGCACTATATAAAAGGAGTGCACCAATAATTTTAAATTCCCCAGTCAAGAACACCGATCATGAAATGATAAATGTCATTCTCTCAATTTAAAATTGTTCTCTTGTTGCTTTGGCTTTCTTGTATACGAATTTGATTTGTACCATCAACATTTTTTCTTCTAATTCAACACTGAATCTTTAATGTCTGGCCTTAGAAGAACAGGATGGAGTTTGATATGCTAGAGAATACGAGTTAAGCATAATAAAAAGAGAATTAGGGTTGATAGTTTGCAAGATCACTGTTCATTTACGCTGTCACTTCTACTGGATTCCATATTATTCACCTTTTGCAGTTTTATGGTTTTGTTATTTTTAGATGTCCTTTGAAAAGTGGTTGGAAAAAGGATCATGGGTGAATTTGATGGCATAGATATGACCCTCACGGTGTGGCTGCTTAGCAGCTGTATGCAGGATTTCCAAAAATTAAGGATTATGTTTGGAACTTAATTTGTTGATTCATTTTTTTTTCATAGTTACTTCACTCCAGATACATATGCAAATAGACATTCAGCTCTTGCAGCAAGACTTGCAGCTGGTATATGCGCTGACCTAGCAACAACAATCATGACAGGCCAAGCTCAGAATGGTTTTGGGCCTCTTGTATGTTGGATTCCTATTTTCATATCATTTTCTATTCTTGATTCTACTCTGTCTGTGTTTACATTACAGTTTTTCTTGTTAATGGAGCTCAATGCTTGTAGTTTTTATTCCCAGATCTATGGCACGGTGACTTAAGTTGTGGGGAATTAATATTGTGACTACTTTTTTGCATTGCTTCACTGAAAACAGGTAAGACCTCCTGGTCATCATGCAGGGGTAAGGGATTCTATGGGATTCTGTCTTCATAACAATGCAGCCATTGCTGTCTCGGCTGCTCGTGCTGCAGGAGCAAAGAAGGTTTTGATTGTTGATTGGGTAATGAAATTTATCGTAATTTTCTACTTGATATATGAATCGAGCTGTTCTATTGTATTTGTCTGA
Source organism: Taxus chinensis (assembly GCA_019776745.2). NCBI lineage: Eukaryota > Viridiplantae > Streptophyta > Pinopsida > Cupressales > Taxaceae > Taxus > Taxus chinensis. The sequence continues at coordinate 264,552,545 of CM034156.1, read as the reverse complement.
ATTGCAGGCATGATTTAATATAGTGCTCCTTATTTAAATTTGATTAAATTTTTGTGGTTAAATCGAGTTAGCAGGATTTATAATATCATTCATTCTTTGGCTTTGTAGAGACAATATTGATGAAAGGTATTCATATTGTTCATTTTTGATGCTGTGTGCAGGACGTGCATCATGGAAATGGGACACAAGAGATTTTTGATTCTGATAAGTCAGTAAGTGTTGTGCAGCTTCCTGGGTTTCAATAACTATAGACAACTAAGTAACTTTGGATCCTCAATCCGTTGTTTATCATTTTCAGGTCCTCTATATCTCCTTACATAGACACGAAGGGGGACGGTTTTATCCTGGAAGTGGTGCTGCTAGTGAGGTATGCGAGTTCTGGATAGCAGTTATGTTAGAAGAAGAAAGTCGAGGACTAAATGATTTATATTTTCTTCTTCTCTAGATAAGACAGACAGTGTTCCCTTGACTGGCCTTTACGTTGTTAAAATTGAGACCCAGGATTGTGTTCAAAATTCTTGCTTTAAAATGAAAGGGTTAAATGCTATACATCCAACGATCAAAGTGATGAAACTACAGAACACTCCCAATAACAATAAACTGCTTGCACCTCTTCCTCCTCCATCAGGAGCTCACATTGTGCATGCAATAGGCCTGCAATCTCTTCCAGCAATTGAAGCCGTGATTTACGGTTTGGCCAGAACTACAGATTCCAGACCTACCGAAGTCAAACCTTCATGGACCTCAACTTGTTCACAATGATTGCGGGAGGAAAACCATAATAACTTTTTCATGTCATCACAAAATTTGTAATGTCGCTTCTTTTAGCCAAAAAATGTGCTACATAGGAACCCATACACTTCAATTCAAACATACAATGTTTGCTATCTGAGATCAACTCATTGGTGTCGCCCAAACAAAGCTTTTTTGAATTCAATTGTTCCAGAAAAAAAATGCAAAACCAAAAACTGCTATCATTCCATGTTCTGCTTGAGTTCATCCCATGTGGTGATGGAATAACGGAACTATTCAAACTACTGACTATAGACTTCCCACTAGAAAAGGGTGTTCTAGGAAAAGTTAAGTGTGTCAAAAGCAATCTTCTTGTTGTCATTGGAGTGGTTAATTTGACAATGCATCTCTATTTGTTGCAGCTGGTCGTCCAAAGCTTCTCTTTAAGTTTTTATCAAGGCTTTTGCAAAGTATGTCTTGATATGTTGTAGTCAACTGTTTCTTTGATGCACTTTTTGTTAGAATTTGCGGAGAGAGAGAATAAACTGAATAAATGTGTAAAGAATGATTGAAGAGAAAACCGGAATACACACTGTTCAAATGGGTTGTGTGTCCTGTAATGTCCCCTTTTCCAACTTGAGAGCATGAGTTTAGATTTCTTGCCATTCCGTTTTCCATGGCAACGAAATGGAGTGAGCTAGAAAAGGAAGTGAACTCTCATTGCACTTTTATTGTCTAATTTTAATATTTCTTTTTTTAGTGTGTTCTTCTTTTTAGTAGGTCGGTTGGGTTTGGTGCATTTAAGAAGCGAATTAAAAGATTAAATGAGCTTAATATGGGTTGCCCTTGTCTTTTTGGGTTTTGGCGCCAAATTTGGGGTGTAAAAGGAGTTGAAGGGTTTCATTTGGAGCATCTACTTTTGGCGCATTTTCTCTAAATTGGACTTTTGGGCTGTTGCTCATTGTTCTCTCCACTCTTGGGTGAAAATCCAAGTGTGTGGCTCTTCCAAGAAGGACGAAAACCCTTCTTGTGGCTGGTTGGGGGACAAAAACCCTCCGTCCTTGTTTGGTTTGAAGGTCTATTGCAGATTTGGAAGAAGAGAAGACAATTTCTAATATTTACATGTATTGTTGAGCCTCTCCTAGGTGGAGGGACTTACCCTAGTGTGGAATTTGGTGCCTTCTAGGGCACAACAATCATATTTTTTTTTTATATTTGGTAAAAGGAGGATTTTGGCAAGGGCCTTACCCTGTAACAACAAAAGATCTATAATTCAGATATAACCAATAATATTCCATGAAACAAAACTAAGCCAAATATCAAAAACAATTGGTGCATACAGCATACAAACCAGTCCAAAACCAGCCAAAATATAGTTCGTGTGTGGCCCATAGTCAGCAACAAAAGCAAACCGAGGAACGGAGCAAAAACAAACATTATAAAGATAACAGAGAACAAGAGTCATTTGTGATTAAACACTTGAGAAGAGAGCTTGATAAGTTCCTTGATGTGGTTGTCCCTCTCCTCAATTTCCTTCTTCCTATCAATGTCTTTGACTTTGCTCTTGTTGTCCTTGGTCTTGAAATCATTCACAATGGATTTCAGCAAGCCAGTTTGAATGATAAACCCATCCACCATGAGATTGCATTTGTATTCAACTTTTTCCAAATTAACATTAATCCCATTCTAGAAGTTCTTGTCTACTTTGGCATTTTGGAGGTTGTTAATGTTGCCCTTCAAGTCTTTAATATCTTTTTTAATCCCTTTTAAGGCATCCTCTTGGATACCCAGCCCAGAATTACCAAGGTTGTTGTTGTCTCTCTTATTCTTCTTGCCTAGACTAAAGAGGCACTTAGCAGCTAAATCACCCTCTATACCTTCATGTATGGTGCTTGGTCCTTCAATACATTTTCCCTTCTTAGAGTTACTTCTAAGCACACGGGTGGTTTTACAATCATCTCCTTGTCTCTTATTTGATTTGGGTTTAGAGGTGGAAGGGAGATCAGGGGAGGGGTTTCTGCTAGGGAGCTTGGATTTGAGGTGAAAGTAGATGAGCAAGATGACAGCTTGGTGAAGGGGATAGGTTATTTTGCCACATTGAACCTCTTTAATAGAACATTCAAGAGACATGAGAATGTAAAACGGGAGACTTACCAAGATATTCCTTCTGAAGTGGTTAAGAAGGACCAAGTGGTATGTATTGATCCTGTCAAGCCTTCCCTCCATCGTCAAGTACCTGATTATGAGCTTGACCACTTCATCGAACGGACTGGGCAAGTAAGCTCTTAGAATACCACAAGGGACTTGCTTGAGCTTTTCACCATCACCCACAAAAATTGCTTCTTGTTCCACCTAATTGCATTTATTTTTTAAAAAAATAGTACCCTGCATACTCATGTCAGTGACGTGAGAGATGAGGCCCTATGAGATTAAATGTCTCTGCCCTTTGAATTGCACCGTTCTGTCTTTCCACACCTGAAAAAACTCAATGCAGATGTAGGGATCATATGCTCTAACTCGTTCCAGAAAAGAGTTAAACCTACCGTGTAATGTCCCATTTTTCGGGACATTTCTAATATATCTATTTCTCTCCTTCATTTGCATTGTAACCCCTTGGCATGCCTAGCGCTACAAGTGAGAGTCTCTAGTTAGTTTAAATGTGCACATAGGATAGTTGCTTTTATTATTTAATAAAAAATAATAAAGTGCACATAGTCTTAGTTTATTAGAGACTTTATTATAACAAGAGTTTATGTTTTCCCTCCAAAAGGGAAAGGTCAGTATTTTTGAATGTTGCACCCCTTACTCTATAAAAGGAGGTAGCATTTCCTCTAGTGGGGTTATGTTGATTGATCATTTTGATTTCATTCCATGCTTGGAGTAATGGGATGTATGCCCTAGTTTTTGCATTGTGCTCTCTCATTGTAAGCTTCATTTGGATCCATTGTTGAAAATATTGAAGACTCCATTGTGATCTCTTATGTTGGGTGTGTTTATGCATGCTATCTCCATTCTAGCTTTGGTGTCTTGGCTAAAGGGTTTGGCGCATTTATTTAGAGTAAAATTTGCATGTTATTGATCATTTTTGAAGGGTTTAATAATATTATATGATCTGTTGTGATTGCTGAAATTAGTAGAGCCATAGAGACTTCCATGAGAGGTTGTTTTATCATGTTTTGATGTCTTTTGAGCTACTTTTGCAATCTGATCTGTGTTAGCATTATTATCCAAGTTGGGAGCAGTTATCTAGAGTGTTTTGAGGCTAAAGAAAGGCTAATAATAATTTATATAATTTTATCTAACCCTAGCAACTTGAAATCAGTTTTCTGGGGCTGTTTTGGAGTAGTTTTGTTCATCAAAAAATTCAGATTCTTAATGCAGTGGAAAGCCCTAAATTTCTAGTTTATTTTGCATTTTGTTTGATGGAAAAACACTGAGTATTGAATGAGTTATGAATTTTAGAAAATTTCAGCTGTCTGCAAGCTATCTGGTTGATATTAATTAATATTTATTTCAGATCTGCAGTTTGGGATCAATTTAATATTGGATTTGGTTATAGAAATTACGACGAATAAGGAGAAAGTAATTTTATAATTTTCGGAGTTGATTTGATGCCCTAAATGTGATGGGCGACCTACTTTTTAGGGAAAATTTAGGATTTCGTATTGGCTGTGCGAAATCTGATTTTTGAATATTATTCTTCATATTTGTGACCCAAAATCCAAAGTTTGAAGGTTTTTGCTTGGATGGTTAAGCGGGAAATAATTTTGGAAGATTGCAACAGTTGGGGTGTGATTATTAATTATTTTTCAGCAGTTAAAAATCTGATTTGAATGTGTTTAAATTCCAATTGTTTTCCTTCAATCTATCCCACCACCTTGGCTAGTTCAAACCCCAGCTGGGTTCGAAATAACTGACATTGGGATATTTCCCAAAGCCTCTTATTTTCCTTCAGGCTCCTTTTGAAAGGAGGTTCAATTTGGCAAGAATCTACTCCCATGCTATCTCTGTGAACCTTGCCTTTAGCGTACTCAGAAACCATGGAGGCGTAAATATTCTCTTTTTTCTACAACTGATGTCGTATAGTACCTAAATGGTGATCCCAATCGTGGCATAATAAATCAATAATCTCCAAGGGATTTGTAATCATTTCAAATATGTGTGTTGTGTCTTTCATGTTTCAAGGCATTTATGGCTTCAAGAGGGGTATTACTTTCCCCCAACCAATGATGTAGATTCTTAGAATTTACGCGAATATTGGCGCACAAGTCCGCTACATGATTACCTTCTCTAAAGGTATGTGAAATAGCATATCTTAGGGATAGAGCTTAAACAATGCATTGAGTCATTAATGATCTTGTTTATACTCTAACTTGAAGGGGATTTGTTTTGTAGTCAATTTATAATATTCATAGAGTCCACTTCCATCCAAAGATTTCTAATGTTCAATTGTTTTGCCAATTGGATACCCCATAATGTTGCTAAGGCCTACGCATAGTGTTTAGTTTGAACCCCCATATTTCCAGTGTAATGCAACAATAAGATCCTCCTTTTCATTTCAAATAATTCCTCCACCCCCAACTTTGCATGGGTTTCCCTTAGTCTGCATCATCAAAGTTGAGCTTAAACCACCCTTCCTGAGGAGGAATCCCAATAGTCTGACTCCCAGTACATGCTTGGACTTTTGATTATTGAAGTCCTAATCTAAATGAAGATTCCATTCGTTGAGAAAATTAGGTATCAGAATCATTCAAGCTGCCTTTGCTGAAATTAATGGACGATTTAAAGTTCTCAATAATCAAAAGAATCAAGTGTTTGAAGACCATGCAAACCTGTAAACTTTTCCCTTCGAAGATTCTTTTGTTCTTTTATTTCCATAATGCCCAAAGAGTGTGTGGGATGATAATATCCCATAGGAGTCTGACTAACACATTCTTAGATAGAAATGACCATTGAGCCTTTAATTCATTCACATTTTGAGGAAGAACCCATTTCAAGCCAATTTTTTCCAGGATGAGGCCCCACAAGGTGGAAGCAAACTTACAATGAATAAAGAGATGATTTACCATTTCCTCTTTAGCTTTACAAAGAATGCACTTGTTAATGAGGATTTGACCGTTTCTTTCTTAGATTATCCACTGTGAGAATCTTGTTCTGAATAGTGGGCCATTAGAAGAAGTTGATTGTTGGGGTAAGTTCTTGAAACTAGACTTTTTTCCAACAAAAAGACAAATTTATCATTTGATTTTGACTATTATAACCTAAAAGTACACTGTAACTACCATCTCCAGAATCCTCCCAAATGAGCTCATCTTTAATGTTGGTGTTGGGAATATCGATGCAACCAATCTTATTTTGTATGAGTTGCAGATTTTCTTTCTCCATTTCATTGCTCTCTTCAAGTGAGAGTCTTCTCCAAGTATTTTGTCCCATTTATGCTTTCGACGATTTCCACTTACCTGCTTCCCATATTTTAGTCTTAATAAATTGATTTGAATTTGAATATTATTTCTTTGTTGCTGGTTTAGCTCCAAATTCCATTTGTCCTAAAATTGATTTTATTACCATTTCCAAATTCCCATCTTATGCCTTTTAATATAAGATCTTTGCTTTTGACTAAAGAGTTCCAAAAATGGGATCCATTATGAAGATCCTCCAAATTAGTAAAGTCCTTGATAAAATCCTCTTTCAAATATATGTTTTGTAATAATACTGCACCAAGGGAGGTCTTCCTTAAGGAGTCTCCAACCCATTTTGGCGAGGAGAGACAATGTTCATATGTCTGAGGTTCTTTATGCGTAATCCCCCTTGGGACTTAGGCTTACAAACTTTTTCCCAAGCCACCAAAGGTATTATGTTATGTTCCTCAACTCCAACCCATATAAACCTTTTCTGAATTTTCTCTATCATGTGAACTATCTTTTGGGGTATTCTGAAAATAGAAAGAAGATAGATAGGCATATTTTGAAGTGTACTTTTGATCAGAGTTGCTTTAGTAGCACTAGAAAAACCAACACCCTACCATCCCGCCAATTTAGATAGGAATATGTCAAGAAGGGAATTCCAAACAGAAGAAGGGAAACTACCTTTGAATATAGGCATCCCCAAATAGGTAAAGGGAGAGCCTTAATGCCACAGCCAAGGATTTTAACAATTTTTTGCTACCAAGCTTCATGGGTATTAATAAAAAAACATTGAGTTTTTACCATAATTAATGAGCTTCCTTAAAGCTTCTTCATAACAGTTCAACAAATATTTGAATTGTTTAGCTTCTTGAACAGATGTTATAGAAAGAAGGATAGTGTCATGTCCGCAAATTGTTGGTGGGAGAAATAACTTTTTGGAGGAGGGATTAAAACTATGAATAGATCCCACTTCAGTGAATCTTCTTATAGCTCTACTAAGGCTCTCGGCCATAATGATGAAGAGAATAGGAGAAATGGGGTCCCCTTGCCTAATACCTCTGCTGCAAAAAAAAACCAGTAGGGGAGCCATTTAGAAGAATAGAAAACATGGGGATCGAAATACATTCTTTGATAAGCTTCCTGAAATGGAGATTAAAGCCAATTTTTTCAAGAACTTTCTCTAAAAATTCCCATGAAACTCTGTCAAAGGCCTTATTCATATCCAATTTGATGGCCATGCCTGCTTTTTTACTCTTTTCCATGGAATGGATTGTTTTATGAACCACTACAATACCATCTTGTATTTGTCTACCCTGCATGAAACCACCTTTCTGCCATGAAATGATGCTTTTGAGGAGAGGTTACAATCTCGAAGCAATAGTCTTAGTGAAGATTTTGTAGATAGTGTTTGAAAGATTGATGGGACGGAAGTCTTTGAAGTCTTTAGCCCCAACTTTTTTAGGAATCAACACAATGAAAGTATTGTTTATCTCCTTCAAAAGTCTGTCAGTGCAAAGAAATTCATTAGTAGCTTTAAGCAAGTCATTTTTACAGATTTCCCAATAAATTTGGAAAAAAAAGCCGGAAATCCATCTGGTCTAGGAGAATTTTCTCCTTCAAAGGAGAAAACAATCTTTTTAAGTTCCTCCATATCAACCGGGGTAAGAATCTTGTTCAAGTCTTCTTGAATATCAGAGCAATGAGGGATGTAATCCAGCAATAAGTTTGTGCAGCTTTCATTGTCTTGAACCTCTTTAGACAATAGATTTTTGTAGAAATCGATAGCTTCCTTTTTAATGAGATCCTTGTCTCTTCTTTCCTACCCATTACTGCTGAGAATCGAGGAAATCTTGTTATGACTTCTATGATTCAATGTGGTCATATGGAATAACTTTGTGTTTTTATCACCTTCCTTAAGCCAACAACCCTTGATTTTTGCCTCCAATGTATTTCTTCACCTGACCTGATATTATGTAATTCACTGAGCAATTATTTTTCCCTGTAGAAGTCATTGACATCCATCCCTAAGTCTTGTACTTTGGTTTCCAGGATAGGCAAATCATTAGTGATCTTTTTCTTTTTCTCGAAGATATTTCCAAAAACCAGCTTATTCCAAATCTTGACATTCTTTTTAACATTTTTAAGCTTTTGAACAAGGAGGAACATGGCTGATCCAGACTTATCCGTTTTCCACCAATCATGCACTCTATTATAAAAATCTTGGTGTTTAGTCTACATTTACTCGAACCTAAAAGGAGTTGGAGCATGTTTGCCTTTGTTTTCCAGGCTAAGAACCAAGGGATTGTGATCAGAACCAACTTTTGGAAAGGCTAAGAGACAATAGGCTTGAGAGATAAACCAATCAGAAGAGACTAAAGCTCTATCAAGCTTAACCATAATGAGATTATCTCCCATTCTTCTATTACTCCAAGTCAATTTGATACCCCTTAACTCAATATCTAAGAGAGAGTTTTGACTATAAAATTGCTCCATTTAAAGAAAAATCTTGATTACCCCCTTTCTTTTCAGCCCGGGAGATGGGGGTGTTAAAATCACCTAAAACAAGCTAGTCAAAGTTACTACAATCACTTACCTCAGTCTAAAGTTGTCTTCTACCTTTTGTGGAGATAGGGGCATAAATATTTGACTAGATATAGGTTTTATTGCTTTGCTGGGACATGAAAAGGATCGCCAAGTGATTGGAAGACTCAAAGATGGTCCCTCCATTGACCAGATCACTATTCCACAAAACAATGATGCCACCTGAAGCTCCATTAGAACTAACACAACTAATCTCAGCATTTCTCCAGACTTTGTTTCCCAAGGCTTTGAAACTATTCACATCCATTTTAGTCTCTTGCAACACCAAAATGGTAGGTTTATGATTCAAAATAAAGTCTTTCAACATTCTTTGCTTGATTACATTGTTGAGGCCTCTTATATTCCATGTAATGATTTTCATTTAAACTTTGGAATTTTTTCTTGGCCCTTTATGGTCCAAGGTGGATTGTTTCCCTACTATTATTTCTTTTTATGTGATTCTTTTTTTTCTCCTCTTTGTTTGAATTTTTTCCTCTAGTGTTGCAACCTCCGAATGCCCCAACTACTATACTTAATTGCTCTTGTACCAATCAATGAAATATATGTGTAAAATCTGAGTTAGCTTCAAGTATGGAACATTGCAAAGGCTTCATAAACAACTCGATAACATACCAAATTACACCCAATTCCTTTAGATCAGTTCACTGCCCAAAAGAGACCCACAACACCAGCAATTATACATCCATACAAGTCGCCATAATCAGGAATAACAAACAACTAAGTCGCTGCCCACTGAGTTAATGTTATCACACCAACTGGAGCATTAAATGGGAACGCCACTCCTAGACAATAGCAGCCACACTCGTATATATATTTATTCCAACCCAAATCACAGCCAAAACAAGCATTTGTACACCAAAATGGTGTTGTTGGGCATAAGCAAAAGGCACAAACAGTTCGTTGATCAAATGGAGTTCAACTATGCATTAAAGTATTCAACATTTACCCCCAAATGAAGTCGCTGATTTTAGGAAGGAACAGCAGCTTATTTTAAACCCACAAACAGACCGTAACACATCCAATATTGTAGTTGTTAGGTAATAAACCAATATTAACCAATTCACTGAGCATTTAGCACACTAAACATGCATTAGAATATTTAAAGAACTATCCAAAGGAATCGCTGTAGGAAAGGGCACAATATTATGCATCACACTTGGTCGATCCACACCCAATAATGACCCAGAACAGTTTATAAAATATCAAGAGGAGTTGCTAGGGCTAGAGGGACTGTAAAATCATGCCCAGGTTGGTCGAACTACTCTAAAAATGCCACAATCCAGTTAGCAAAGCAAACAAGCAATCACTAAAGATTATAGCATAAGATTTTTGCATGCAAATTAGTCTATAATCACCATAAGAAACCCGCTAAAGCTGGAATGAAGACACACACCAACAAGTCGATTTGCAAAGCACACAAAAACATTTCAATGGATATCAAAACCAGCTTCAATGTAAGAGAGAACAAATATCAATGGTGGGCATAAATCCCAACTCCAAGCATAGAGTTCAAATCGATTTCATCATAGCATAACCCATCTCAAGGAAATGTGACCCTCTTTATAGAAATAAGATGTGCAAACTCCAATGTTCAATCATTTGATGTTTTTCCTCCAAATAAAAATATTTAATAAGCTACTACTTGTGCACTTTAATTAATTTCTTAATTTAATATTAAGAAATAACTAACCTATGTGCATATTCTAGACTACCTAGAAACTCCTACTTGGAGCGCTAGGCATACCAAGGGGTTACAACGCTAATAAAAAGAGTAAATTGATTTGATAGTAATGTCTCACAAAAAGGGGGACATTATAATCTGCTCTTGTAGAGTGTTTAGGAGTCCTGGAGGATGAGGCTTCTTGACTCTTGTTTTTTCCCTTTATAGGAGTCACCATGATTTTGATTCCCTCCTCTTTTTTCTGGTTTGGTCCTTGATGTGGCTCTGTTTCTTTTCCTGAAACTTCTACTATTTCTTCTTTAGTCTCTCTTGAATCTTCTTCCTTCTATTGGATTCTTTCTTTTCCTTTGCTCTATCAGGTTTTTCGTTTCCTCTTGAGTCATTTCTTTTGAATCTTCAGCTTCCTTTTGAGATTCTTCTTCCTTTTGTTCTACCCAGTCATTAGTTTCCTCTTGTGTCATCTCATTCTTAGTCTCCTTTTCTTCTAGTTCTATGTATGGTATGAGTAGTTCCTCCAGTTGAGTTTGTTCAAAAAACTCCCCTTCCTCCAAAAAAACTTGATCTTGATTTTCTAATCTTTCTAGAGAAGGATTTTCCTTTCCTTCGAGCTGGTTTGTTCCTGGTTTATTCTCGGTTGCTTGATCATTGCCTTTCTCTGCATCTTTTCCTTGCTCCATTACCTCTGTCGGTTTTTCTTGCCATTCCATTCTTGTGGGTTCCCTTATGTTTCCATTACTATTAATTTTAGGGCAATCTTTTATGTTGTGTCCAAATTTGTTGCATTTTTTGCATCTTGCAATAGTAGTTTCATATTCCGGCATCTGTCCCCAAATACCCAACTTAGAGTGAATGTTGATGGTATCAGGTAAGTCTCTTTCTAAATCCACATTTACACAAATTCTAGCATAAGTCAATCTTGTTCTTGCCTTGGTAGCTCCATCAAAAGCCACTAAAGAGCCAAATTACCTTGCTATACTTGTCAAAACATCCTCATCCCAGAATTCAAGAGGCAAACCAGGCAATTTGATCCACAGAGGCATCACATTGATGTTTTCTTTATCTAGGTCAAAAGCTGGAGACCATCAGATTTGTTTTCATATGTCTTTCTCATAATTTATAAAGCCGGAATCAACTATTCTTCGTGAAGTTTGGAGTTTGTAAACCCTCATTTCATAATTTTTATTCGAGTACTCCACTAATTTTTAATTAATTCCCAACATTGTTTTCCATCAGATTTCATATTGAAAATTGGTTTGGTTGATGCCTAAAATACATATTTATATTTTGGCAAGGTTATTTGAAGATTTTCAAGTGTTTTTCATCCATTTTTGTACTGCTATTCTTAAAAATTGATAGCTGATTTGAATCGGGTTTAATTTTCAGTTTGCTAGTTTGAAAATCATATTTGACATAATTGGGATTTGTGTTAATTCCTTATTCTTCAGTTTTGCCCCCAAAAAGGGACATTACAGCTCCATGATCAAATCCGGCTGAGTTAGCAGCATCGAAATGGAGGAAGGAGGCATAGGAGGATGGAGGGCAAGCAACGTCCTCTCGTCAGTCGCCAACGACGGGGCTGCATATCAGTTATGATGGCACTTTTGTGGTGTGAGTATTTGATTTTTCAGTTGTGCAATGTGCCTCATTTCATTTTTCTGCTTTGAGTGGTGTGTATTGTGGATGCTAGAAAATAATTGTATAGGAAGGCAGTTGACTACAGAGATCTTACTATCGTACTTCGTTCGAAGATGATCGGTCAGTGAATACGTTCATTGGAAATGGTGATCATGAGCAGCAAGATCAAGACAGTAGTGTGCAATACAATACAATTTTTTTCAGTGTTCCTAGGTGGAAAATTCACATTTTAGGTGGGGGGGGGGGGGGGGGGGGGGGGAGAACATGACACCAATGTTCCATTTCCATTTTGCGCCAAACCAGCTAAACTCAAGGGCAGCTTCCAATGGCAGTGGCAGGTGGCAGTTGTCCATGTTTAAGATCGAGTGGTAGCAATTGACAACAGTGGCTGCAATTAGGAACGTTTTGTTCTTATGGATGTAATGTGAAATCTTTTCCAATGTGAGTTTTCTTGTTTAGTGAGTAGTGATTCCTATGTACTTCCTTGATGTAAAAATGTTGTAGAAAACAAAAGCACCAATGTAAGCCAATTCATGGATATTGAAAAGGTTTGTGGGAGACCCAGAAAACCACACGAGGTGGACAGCTGATGGGGCCTGTTCACGTCAAGGTTTGTGGTAAGCCTGTTTAAAACCATGGAAGGAGAGCGTCTTTCTTTTGTATCAAGGTCATGAGTCACATAGTTTGACATGTCACAGAGGTGAGCATACTGCAGATGAGTGTGTGAATGTTTTTCTACAATGTTCTCACTAAGGGGGGGAATGTTGGGAAAATAATAGTGCTCCATGGTTAATATAAATGAGTTTTAATGTGGGTTACGTAAGTTGTACCCACCCCACATAAATGCCTCTTGTTAGAGCATTTGTAGGGGTCTAGTTATTCCTACCTCCTTATTTGTAGGATTGCAACATGTATATATAATTGTATTCAGGTATGTATGAACATATAGAATATCATTGTTTTCCCTATGCGTACTTACTCATAGCAAAAACAATTAATTGGTCAATCTTTTGTTTGAAGTTAGCAAATTGATATTTCAGTTCCTCGGTAAGAATATGAACCAGTTGAAGATTGTATAATTGTTCTTTTTTTATGAATCCCCATTCCATGGATCATGGTCAACTGTATAACCAACCTTGATATAGTCCTTTTCTCATAGAAGGCTTGTATTTTCAAATTCAATTTTAAGCTCCTTTCAGAATCTAGTCTAGTATATTTCCACTCCAACAGTTTGTTTTGTCTCCAGAAATTGTAATTCATGTGATTTCTTTCTTGAAAAGAAACAAGACTTGACGAATATGCTTCCAAATGGTAGACCCGCTAATATTCTGGGAAGAACAAAAATTATCTGAATTCATTGAGTTCATGTATTTTTGGCTGATGTCTATATTTTTTCCATGAAATCAGAGAATATTTATATTTATCTTCTACCCGTTGCCACAAAAAGTTTCCTTGAATGCAAACTAACTCAAATTCTGCCTTGCAGGAAAGAGACAAAATAGAAAGTAAACCGACATTGATTGTAACACCCTTTTAATCAATTGAATTATGTCCACAAAAGATAACCATCTATTTGTCTAGTAACCCAACCTGTTCCATAGCTTTTCAATAATATCATTCCTTAAGAGTGGCTGATAGTGGTTTAATGTGGATTGTATATTCAAAGTATTTCTGGGAAAATAGGCCTCATTGATTTCTAAGATCCAAAGAATAGCTCACTTTTGTCTTCAAGGCGCATGAAGTATAAACCTAAGAATTTGTGAAATTGATGTGTTGCCCTGAGGTAATCTGATAGGTGTTCAAGATAGCATTCAACTCTCAAATTTCCTTAGTGATAATTGCTTTCAGAAGGAGAGTGCCGTTGTAAAATTGGGATGCAGAGAATCTGTCATAATGGGAAACATCAGGTAAACCAGGTATCTGGTACTGTGCTCGGGCCTGTGTAATAGACGAGAGAATCCCTTGGCAAGTCATCCTTTTATAATCTCCCATCCAATCCTGGAGCTTTATCGCTTTAAAGGGACATATCTCCTCTTTAAGTTTGGCTTCTGTGATTGGAGAATATAACTTGTCACTCTCCACATTGATGATTATCTAGGGTGTGCATTGAAGCCAATAGTCCAGGTCTTTTCTCCTATTAACTATTGACTCGGGAACTAAGTGCTGAACATGCATGTTTGCATCCATACTAATAACCTCCGGATCATCAATTGCGCTTACATTTGGAAGATTTAAACTATAAAATGTATTTGGGTGCTTCCAATTCCAAATTCCTTTATGAAATAACATTATAGTGACTTATGCCTTTGCCTCCAGTTATTTCCTCTTAATTTTGGAGTTCTAATAGACATCCAGTGAAGAATTGCAACTATATTTCAATATCAGTGTTGAAGCAATAATCATGGATTTGTGTTTGTAATTGTTCCAGTTGAGACAATGCATCCTGCTTTTTTTGAAAAATGTTGCCAAAAACAGTTTTATTTCATATTTTTAATTCTTGATTTAGAAATCTTAACTTACCAATGGATTGATACATGCCAAACCCAGATTGAGCAGACTCCACCCACCAATTCTGTTTTTTTAAAAACAAATTGTGGTTTTGATGCTTGTAGACACCAAAATTTGGTCTTTGATGACTGGCAGCACTAGTTTTGACATTCGCTTGCACACTTGGACAATTGACATATATTTAACTCTTGGTTTCCTCCTATCCATTTACCCTTACATTGTTTGAGCCACCTTTATCTTCCAGTCATACTCATTCAGGATTGGCTTAGTCTATACAAGAACACCTTAGAAATCCTAGACAGGCATTCTCTAATTCACATACCCGTATTCCCTGTCTCCAGACAGTACCGTCCATCATCATCACACATCATCACAAGCATCTGAAGTGAAATTCTACTAAAGCAGACACAAGCAAAGGGCTTCAAAATATTATAGGCCTATTGCACACTTGCAGACACTGCCATCCAGACGACACTATCTCCCTTCGATGACAGTGTCCAAACAAACTTTCTGCTCCTGATTTCAAACAGACACCTTGAAGACACATTTCTGAGTTGGTTCTTGATTCTGTGGCAGTCTCTAAGATCCACAAACAGTCTGTAATTTCTACGTATGTTATCCCTTTGTTTGTCTTTCCTGTTTAGATCAATCAACTGTACATAGTTTACAATTCAGATTGTTGTGTTTATTGTACTTACTCATATGATTTGAATTAGGATTCAACTTTGATTGTTTTAGATCATTGTGTGCAAAATAATCAAAACATTTTGGTGAACCCCACAATTGACTGAATGCAAAACACCAGTGTTTCCTTCCGCATTAAGGCTTCAAATTTTAACCACTTAGGTTTTGATTTCAGGCATAATTTCTGAGTTTTGAGGTTTCATTAACCCTTTCGAACATTACATGTGTTTTCATTCTATTTTCATGGCTGCAAATTGTTTTTGTATGGGTTGCAATGCTGTAATATCCAAGGTTACATGTTTCTTTATGTGCTTTCATTCTATTTTCATGGATGCAAATTGTTTGTATATGGGTTGCAATGCCATAATATCCAAGGTTACATGTTTCTTTCCTTGCTTATATCATAAATTCTTAGTATATGGACCGAAATGTGGTACCATTATATGCAATAATGGTAGGAATGTTATTCATGATGATACCTTAGCTACCTTTAAGAATACACTTTGTGTGAATTTGGAATCTGTTGGAAATATTCTAAGATGGTTAGTACTAGATAGGAATATTAATAGTGTGTGGCTATGAGTGAACAAGTTGTTGTAACAACTCAAGTAGTGATTAGAATAGATGATTTTTTCCTAGGATGTGAGTTGGAGGTATAACTACAATCTCCAATATTGTAGGAGCAAGAATATTTTATAAATAACCCTTCAGTAAATGAATAATATAATTGAGTGCTTATTTTTGATACAGTATCAGAGCAGGATACAATCCTGACATGGAGAAATAGATTGAAAAGGGGGCACTACCGTAGTTTATAAAGCTGCCCCAAATTTATGAGTGTAATTCCCTGATAAAGATGTTATAGAGAGTGCAAAACAGTTTAAAACTACTGTTTTGAATTTATATTTAGGTAGAACTACTGTTTTGAATTTATATTTAGGTAATTTAAAATTTAATGTCCGCCGAGCAATCCACATTCGAAGTGCCCCATTGTGTTCTGCTTCGTCCACATGGAGAAGTTCAACCCCTACCTCAAGGTGTCCCCATGGCCACTCGTTGAAAGTATCCAATGGACTCAATGGGAATGGAACTTGGGTTGATGATTACAAACTCCTTGTAACTCACCCAATAGCCCAAGACCTTGAGTCCAACTTTGGATGGAAAACGCTTTTATTATACTAAAGCTATGAATTGGAGTGGTGGGGGAGCACTTTCACTAAGTGGGTGGTGAGAGTAGGCTTGGGTCCTTAATGTCCGTTGAGCAATCCGCATTTGGAGCGCCCCACTATGTCCCGCTTGGTCCATATGGAGAAGTTCGACCCCTACGTCAAGGTGTCCCCATGGCCACTTATTGAAAGCATCGATGGACTCAATGGGAATGGAACTTGCATTGATGATTACAAACTAATTGTAAGTCACCAATAGCCCAAGACCTTGAGTCCTATTCCCTGCATATTTTTTATTCATTAATTGCATTTGTATTTTAACTTTCCAAGAGTGAAAGTTGAAGCCATAATATTTCTCCACTCGAATTCCATTCTAAATAACTTTATTTAATCAAAGATACTCTTATAAAATTTGCAACCAAAAAAATCGAAGATAAATATCCATACTGTGTTTTTATTACTGCCACTGTATTTTTCCACCAAATGATCTTTCTTACTATCAGTGACTAAAATAATGCAACAAAAAAATGTGCCCTCAACTGGACGTGTCTATGCCCTCTAAAATTTGTGACTACAAAAAAAAGGTGAACGAAATGCCCTTACATGACTTTGTGCCTACGACTAATGTCCTCCGAAAATCACGATAGTAGTTAAATGTGTAATATTCAGATTCGCGTCTAGATTTTCGCACCCTAGGACAGTCTCTTCCTTTTGTGCCTTTCACGATTGTATTATATTCTTTATGTTTCCCAAAAATGACCCTCATTTTCCTACAAACAGAGGCTTCTTTTGTGTTGATTCATGTGCCCTAGTTCATAGACAAGATTTGCAATGTGGTATTCGCAAGCAATGTGGTACTATAATTTGCTTGCTCTTCAACCTCGTTTTAGAATCCTTCCTGGACCTCACGACCTCCTACACAAGTTCAACAATGTGTACCCTCTCATGCCCTCGTACAAGCGTATACGAGCCTAAAACTCGCAATTGGAGATTCAAAAATTTGTAACTCTCAATTCTAAAATCTTTATTCACAATCTTCTCCTTCACATCCTAAGCTTCCTCATACTTTGAGCCCCTTCGAGTATGAATCGCTTTGGTACCAATGTTAGAAGATGTGAACAAAGTAGGAAAGAAGAGAAACCAAAATGCACACACTGTAAGTTGTGTCTCTATCATTTTATTATGTAGGAGATAGTTATAAAATGGTTGAAGTGGTTACAACATTTCATTAGTTGATACATAACTAATAACGACTTACTAATAAACTATAAGCCTTATATTCTTATAGAGAACATATTGACCATACTAAGGATTTTGTTAACTTGACTACTCGAGATCATTTTTCAGATTCTGATGATGGCACATATTATCCTTGCCCGCAACGTGTAACATTTGCATTGAATGATCCTAAACGTTCAGCATCCCCATAATGGGATCATCGGTTAGCACTCTTAACCTACCTTCGTATGACAACTTGGCTACACGGTTTATTGTACATAGCTTCTTATTGCTTGTTTGCTTGTTTTCTTGTTTTTACATGATCATCTTCTCTTGAGTAGAGTGATTGATCCCTCCATCATTTTGCCTTAACATTAAAATCGATTGTTTCAAATTTACCATTCTTTCAGACCCTTGCTCTACTTTGTTTACTGTTTCATTGGCCATTGCCTTTTGATTGCATTTTCCATTCCAGACTTACACTAGCTATCCTACAATAAAAAATGCATAGACATTCTCTATAGCAGTTTGACTTGAGCACACATGCTTTAAGGCATGTTATACCTCAATGAGGGATGCTAATTGCACACTCCTCCATATGGACTATTTCTACTTATTTTGTCATGGTAAACATTAAACTTACATGATCTCATGTTTCCAATGTCTATATATCATACGACATTCTCTTATACACCTACTCTTTCCCACTGGGGGCACGTGCCTAATATGATTCTTTAACACACTCCTTGATCCAAGAGAATCTAGGACTTTCTATAGCTCGCAGCATCTCAGCATTGCCTCCCACCATGATTTGACTTCATCAATGGACTCAACATCATATTGCACACTCGTTTGTGTAATGTAGGGGAACTAACTCCTCGGCAATCTAAGACCTTCCACCAGATCGTACTATATGGTGCAATTCCATGTAGTACCAGCACAAGATGATAATTAGTTATAACGCAGTTGTAGCTATTGAAAGTAACACTTAATCTTGCTTGATTGTATATTAAGGCATTATTGTATTCTTGTAAGATAGATTGGAGATAGACTAGAATCAGGATTACATAGACATCCTACATCCGACCTCTCGGATCTTGTATAGGACTTTGCATTACATTTCTACATCTAGAACTTTTTGCTCCTTTGTAATCTTCTCTATTGCATATGCACTCTCATATATCTTTCAACCTCTTTCATTTCACATAATACATTTTGCATGTATAACACATCTAGATTCACATTTAGAGTGGTGTCCATCGGGTCTCCTCCTAAGCCCTAGATCAATGGTGTTAGAGCACATACTCACTACATAATACCCCAATGGAATTTAAATTTCATCTTAACTTTCTATCTTTGTTTGTATGCCCACTCACATGAGGTCTTAATATAGGAAGTTATGACTTGAAACCCATGATCGTTCTTTATATCTCCCTTCACATCATTAGATGGCAAACCTATGTTGCCAGGAAACACCACCCACCCCCCGTATCCAGCCTAAAACGTTTCTGGTATGAAAATGGGTACGAAACGTCTCGGAAACATCCCCGGCGTTTCCAGGATGTTTCGTGGCTTATATATTATAAGGAAGAGGTTATTCCAATTTGTTGTTGTGTTACTCCACTTAACCTTTTCAAATACAACCTATATTTCAGATCAAAGAATTTTCCAAACCCAGGAATAAGTTACAATGTGCTCAGCTGTAAAGTCTTATAACATTAAAATTATACTAACAAGGAGGCACATTAAACAAGCCTAAAGATATTTTGGGTCAGAATAGTAATCCAAAGAAAGTAGGAAGAATCTAGCAGAAACCAAGAAATGCCAGGCTAGAAAGCAGGTTTTGACTCAGTATATTATTGCTCCTTAGAATAGAATTTTCCATTGGAATCCTCAATCAAATGAATACATGGAAGCAGGTTACAACAATAATTTTTGAAACATGGATGCATGACAAATGATTATGAAGAAAACCTAGATGATATATTCTAGAATCTAGATTATAATCATGTTTATATGAAACATTGAAATTGTAACCATATTGAATGATGAATCTTTAGAACTTCAATGAATACAAAATAATTTGAGTGCTTTATCTCTTATGGTCCATGGACTAAAATTTTGAAAAATGAGTACTATATATATATATATTATACGGACGTTTCCGTAACATTTCATACCCAAGGTTTTTTTGAAAATCGGTGTTTCCGCATTTCGGACCCGTACCCATTTCTTGGCAACATAGTCAGGCAAACTGAGCACAAACAGAGAATCCAACTTCATAGATATTTAGATAAATGATAGAGGATGCTTTGCAAAAACAAGAAAAATTGGAAGAATGTCATGCATGAGAAAGAGCAAGGATCGTTAATCACTTCTCTCAACTTCTTAAGCATGCACGAGTGACTCCAAATCCTACTCCTCCACATCAACCTTTAGGTAGTCACACCCCATATAAGGTATAAGTCAATCTAGACATTCTTATGTTTTAGGGAAAATCGATGCAGAGGCCCTAGATGATTGGCTTAACCTTATTTGTTCATTCTACACGGTAAATCACTTTTCCAATAGCGAAAAGATTACATTTTCCCTTCTGAAAGTTTCTTTGTCTGTACAGAAATGGTGGGATAACTACTGCACTGCACAAGAAGATGATGTAATCTTGGAAATTTGTAGGCACGTGGAATGGTTTTATAGAAGCACTCAAACACATCTATTATCCAGTTGGAAACTATGATGACTACTACATCAATTTTTCCGAGTTGCACCAAGGCCATAACCAATCTATTCAAGAATACATGAACACCTTTCACTCCCCTTCCACAAAACTGAATATTGAAAAATTTGAGCAACCTCATCTTGAAATATAGGTTAGGCAGATTATACATTCAATTTGACATGGCCTTCTTGTAGATCTCCTCCTAGGAAAAAGCCTACAGATTTGCTTCTGAATTCGAAGTAAAATCCAAGCTAAATCTTAAGCTAATGGAATCCAAGTCTTAGGACAAGCCGCAGTCAAATAACTCCAAGCCTAGAACGAAGTAGAATCCTATCCAAGTAAATGGCCCTTTGCGCCAACCTCAGAAGAAGGTGGCATCGTCAAAATAAACAAGCCAAGATAGGTGGTGCACAACCCATAAATATAGCATGCACTTCACAGATGAGTGTCACGCTAACAAGACTACTTATGCAACTTGCAGCAGCTGATACCACCTCCACGGCCCTGCACAAGGATAAGAAAGTTATGAGTTTTGAGCCCAATGCCATGGTCGGTACCACAGGCATTGCCTCTTCATCTGATTCAGATTTGGAGGAAGCAGAGCAGTTATTCCATTCTCAAATGTGGGTAAATGGAAAAGTTGTACATTTCATAGTTGACAACATAAATCAAAAGAACCTGATTTCTCCTAAAGCAATTCACAAACTGAACTTTCCACTAATCCCTCATCCACAACCATACTCAACCGGATGGTTTATCTTGAATTCTAAGAAATGTGTTACTCAGCAGTGTCATATGGTGTACAAAATCAAGCCTTTTCAAGATGCAACCCTTTGTGATGTGCCATTAGAGGCATGTGATGTTTTAGTTGGTCGACCATATCTTTACAATTGACGTGGAATCTATGAAGAAAATCCCAAGAATGTGTTGTAGCCAACACTCCACCATTCTCTTTTTTACAAGAAAATGAATCCCCCCCTTTTCATGAGTTGTACAACCGAGTTTTAAAGCCTCCAAATAGAACTAGAAAAGTCTTTGATCTTGTTTCTAAATAAACCATGAGATATAGCAATTTGTAAATGTTTATGATTTTGGGAATGTTTCCAAAGTTTAAGTTACATTTGCTTCATGTTTGGATCATTATTTTCTCTTTAAAAGAAGCTTTCACGGTATGTTTTAGTGTTAATCATATGTGCAGGCCAAATCAGGAGAAAAAACCCAGAAGATTGTTGTTTTTTGGAAGAAAATCAGCTCTGATATGTTCACTTGACATTCAAATCCTTGACTTCTCATTAAATTTGAAACCGTCAAATTTAAACTCGGAAAAAACTCTGCAGCAGTTCAAAGTTTCACTGATTGGTGACACTTGTTTATCATCAACATTTGGGAAGACTTGGGCGCAGGATCAAAAAAGAAAACAAAAATTCTAAGGCATGAGATTACACACGACACCAATTACAGACATGTGTCTCTAATCAGCACTTTATCAAGAGCCAAAAGGTTTAAGATAGGCAAAGCACTGACACTTGCCACTTGTCCACCATCAGCATTCTGCAGAAGAGAAAGACCAAGGTTAAAAGCTCCCGGATATGTCATGCACCAATTTAAGCTAAGTGTCGACCATCCATCTAGAAAGCAAAAAGGAAGGTGAGAGCTAAGTTTGAGGACGAGGGAGCACCGATGGAGGTCATGTGTCTCTCATCGGTACAGTGCACCAAGTGGAGGTCAAAGTCAAGCCCAAGCCAAAAGCCTTCCACAAGCAGTTGCACCAATTAGTGTCAATTGTCTAGCATCCATTGCAATCAAGGTTAAAGGTTCACCAGCTAAACAACAAAATTGATGGTTGCCAAGTGTCTATAATCGAACTACCCTGAGAATTCACTAAATTAAACAAGACCAATGCATTTTAATAAGACTAATACTATAACCCGCAATTTTCAAATTCAACAGCTTGCATAGAAACAAACAAGGAGAACGGCCAGCTCCATAAGTTTTAGTCAGTTATGCAAAACAGAATGACTGCTTATCTTAAGCATTTTGAGAATTTTTTTATTCATGCAAGTTCGAGACTGCCAGATGGGATTAATCAAATTGAGTAATAATTATTGTAAAGGAATTAGAGGGGCCCTATTTTGGGGATCATTGCAACTTATGGGAGCCGGTTCCCATGATTTTCTTTCCATCTTTTGGATTTAGTTCTTCCCGCTTTTCTAGAGTAATTTTCGTTTCTAGAAGCTCCAAAGCATGCAAATGCAGTGGCTGAGTCTCATTCCACTATAAATACACACAAACTTTATTGTAAGACATCTTGACAACAGTAAATCAATACAAAGAGGGAATTTGAAGCTCCACATGGTTTTGTGAGTTGTCTAATTGTTTTCTATTGTTGATTCATGTCTTGTTCCCTAAACAACAAATCTCTTTTAGTTATTAAGTAGAGTTTGCACTTCTAATTTCAGTTGAATTTGTAGGGTAAGAGGTTGAGTTTTGCTAGTCTCACTTTCATTAGTTGATATTTCTTACACTTAGATCTATAGATGTGCTTTGCAATCTTACATAATTAAGTGATTCAGAGATGTTAGCAAATGGGAATTATTTTGTTTTTGTACGGAATTTGGTTGGCTTGAACAATTGTTATGCTAATTAACCTTTGATATAAGCTTAGTGAATGAACTTTAGTTATTGACTTGGATAATGCAAAATTACGATTCCTTGTGTTTAGTTTCCTTTGATTGGTTGCCTAAGGATTATAAAGAATTGAGATAAAACTAGTTCTTGTATTCTTTGGTTTTTCTGTGTGTGGTTTAGTTGAGATAAAGGTATTTGTTGTGCTTAGTAATTGAAAGAGAGTCTAGTTTCTTTTATGCCTTACCCTTCTCTCCCTTTTAATTTTTTGTGAAATCCCAAATCACTTAAAAGCATTCTAAATATCAGTAGATTAAGCTAAATTCAGATCAGGATAACTCAGATCCAAATAAATTCAGATTGAGATAAACCAGGTTGGTGAATTTTCCAAAGTTCACTGGTTCCCCCATGGGTTAACAAAGGCAACATAGTTTCCAATTGAGCTATGTCCAGAGTATTCCGTACCTTGAATCCTATTTCCAGTAGGGGTTCTGAATTAAGTAGGATTAATTTCCTGTCTTCCTTTGAAGTCTGTGTAACAAACTTGCATCAACATAATGTTGTCATACATGTTGGTGATATGAGATACCGCATACAGGGAGTACTTAAGCTCTCAGTCATTAGCACCAAGTTGTGAAAGAAGCTAGTCAGCTTTAGCTGAAAATTTGTGCTCCTAATGATCAAATATGAACAGAAACTCGTCCTCGCAGCTCATGTTCATATTGTGGTTCCTTCAGCAAATGTGCAACAATTAAACTTGTTGGAAGAATACAAGGATGCTTTTTAGTCACCTAAGGAAGTGCCTACACATTACAGGGTGAAGCACACTATTCATTTGTCTCCAAGACTACCTCTTCCTAATGCATCTAAGTATCGTAGATCATTTCAGGAGAATGAAGAGATCAAGTGGAAAATCCATGAACTTGTGGACAAGGGACACATCAAGCCTAGCTCATCGCCTTACAATAACCCAGTTTCACTTGCACCAAAGAAAGACAACACATGGAGGATGTGCATTGACTACCGATCTCTCAACAAGATCAAAATGAAGGATCGTTATCCTTTTCCCAAGATTGAGGATCTAATGGACTAGCTCTGCAGTGCTAAGTTCACCATAATCAATCTTAAGTCTGCGTATCATCAGACTCCTATTGATCCTACATACATCTGGAAGACAACTTTCAAGGCGAGGAAGGTTTGTTCAAGTGGTTGGCTATGCCCTTCAGTTTGACTAACACACCCATGACATTTATGTGGATGATGAATGACTTTCTACGGCCTTTCACAGATTCATTTTTTTAGTCTACCTCGATGACATCCTAATCTTCAGTAAAACACGGGATGCACACTTGTGCCATATTCAACAAGTACTCCACACTTCGCTGAAGTGGAAGCTATACGCAACTTTGCAAGCATTTATCACAACTTTCCCAACAGCAATTCAATTTCAAATTTCTACTTGTAAGAGGACTCTGATATCACCTTGGTCACTTGTATGTTTCGCACGAGGGAGAGAGGCATAAACTAATATGGGAAGCTTATTTCAATAATGTTGTAGGACACTTTGGAGTTATAAAGACTCTTGCCACGCTATAAAAGCATTTCTTTTGCCCACACCTCATGTCTAATGTCACCAAATACATCGATTCTTGTACAGCTTGCGCAATTGCCAAAACGGTCAACGCGAAGTTGCATCCTCTTCAATATGGACCCTACACCATCACCAAGCAAGTAGGAGATAACTCTTTCAAGCTTAATATTCCTGACTTATTTGACAACCAACTCTGCATCTCCTTGTGCTCTCAAATTCTTGATTCCTATCTCTTTAGCGGCTTAAAGGCCAAGTAACAAGGCTTTGTATTTTGCAGTATTGTTCTTGTTTGAGAAATGAAATTTGTATGAGAATGGAAGCATTTCTCCACTTGGTGAGATGAGAACCGCTTCTGCACCGGATCCGGTTGAGCAACAGCTACCATCGAATTCTAGAGTCCAGCAGTCATTAGGATTTCCTTCTATTACTTTAGGAGCTTCATCTTCGCTTACAGATGTCATGAAATACTTGCCAATACCTGCATCTTCATATAAGATTTCAGCACAAGGATCGTCTGATTTGGTAACCGTATACTTGGCTTCAGATTCAAGATCTAACTTTTTCATTTCTCCCATGACAGGGATCATTGCATGCGACCAATCCATTTGAATCTCGCCTCCAAGGTCTCTGCAAAATTTTCTACTTAGAAACATTCCATACGATGCAGGGATATTTGCTACCATGATGGTTAGTTTTACTCTCTTCTGCAGGTAGGCAGTCAGGGCCACTTAAGCATCTTTAATTTGCAATTAAAGACACTTGTTTTGTCTCCATTGAATAACATGTTCCAAATGACCTTATACAAGTAAGTCCGAGGGCATGCACTACTTTAGCTGGCATAACATTATCGAATGCTCTAGAATCAATGATACAGTTGTTCAACTTACGCTTGCTGATAAAAAGAGAGACATAGAAAGGTTCAACTTTGTTTGATTTTGAAGTATTAGCAGTCATGAGATTCTAATATTTTGAACTATTGGGAGTTTTTAAAATTCCTTTGGAAGTGCTTGAAGAGCCCCCCTTGCTAAACTTGATCAATCTCTCGAGTTGATCGGTATAGGATTTGAGGTATTCAGCTTGAGACATCTAAATCCTTGTTTTGTTGATGTGATCAATAATATCAAACTTGGGTATGGCAATCGAAGTTTAAACTTTAGGAGGAACTTCCTTTTGAATCTGAAAGGGGTTGTTTTTGGAAATTGTAGTAACTTTTGGAGCAGCAGTAGTGGAAGGAGAGGAAGTAGATGTTGCACTAGTCTTTCTTGAAGTCACTTTATCTTGAGATGGACTCGATGCAAACTTCTCTTTCTTCAGAATTTCTTTCACGACAGGCACCTTCATGGCTTCTTTGTTCTTAATCTCTTTCAGAGTTTCTCTATTTTTTACCTTCTCATCCACTTTTGCGGAAGTCTTTCCTTCTGCCTTTATATGGTCTCTCTCTTTGTTTTGTGACCTTGTGAAAACTGCATAGGAATGACTATTCATGTCTTCATCTGCTTCATCGTCAGACACATATTCGAAGAAGCGTATGGTATTGCCACCTTCGGGTTCTTTGTCTTCACCTTCAAAGACGGCTGAATTTCCTTCAGCATCAGCTTCTACTACAACCTTTTCATCGTCACCTTCTTCTACGATCTCACACTTGGAATTGGTTGCAGGCACTGATTCGATTGCCAATCTTTGTTAAGGAGTTGGAAGTCAATTTCGATTTGGGACAAAATTTCACCTTGGCACATCTTTATAGGAAAGTGTTAATTTGTTTTGTGCAACTTGTTTCTTCAATGCTACTATGTTGTATGCCAATTTTTGTATGAGAGCTTCAGAAGTGCTTTTGCCAGAAGCTTGACCTTTGCTTTTACTGGATTTTTTCTTAAATTTTCTGGCCATGATGAGATCATCTTCGATTTCAATGGCTTGAGTTTGTGCAAGATCTAAATTTACAACTCTAACTCTTCTCAAGAGGAAACCAACTTCGGGAAGTTGCGCATCGATGCAAAAACATTTTTTATTATTCGTCGTAGGTTGAGCTCCTTGATGGATTTTGTGCAAAAGCTTGTTGAATTTGGCAACGAAGTCCCACATGGGTTCGTATGGTTCTTTCTTCATTTGGGAAAGTCGTGCCAAGAGTGCATGTTCATCTTCCATGGGCTTGAATCTTTCTTCAAACTTTCATTTCATAGTTGTTATCCAAAATTACCCCCCCAAGTTATTTTGGCTTTAACAGAGTTTTAAAAATGGACTTAGCCATTTTTACAGGTCTATGGCGGTCATACAGCCATCGAATTCCATTGACCAAAAGTATTGGTTGTTGGCTTTCAAAAAAAACACAGAAGACTATTTCAGTTAGTCACGGGTTTGCATGGAAATTAGTGTTCCATGGGTTCTCCTACACGCGAAACAAAGGAGCTTGGTCCAAGACTTAGGCGGGTTTTACTTAAACCCACGGTACAAAGGAAAGCAAGAGGACACGCAGCACCGATCAAAGGCATCAGATGAAGACACGTGGAACCATTCCGGTATTTCCTAAGGAGATTGGCTCATCCGGACTCCAAGTCCCCAGAGTTAATCACAATTCATATTTCGTCGGGTCCACAAAGTCAAACAAGGTCAAAAGGGACAGATGGCATTTCTTTTAGGCCAAAAATTTCCAAAGTCCCCCGAACTTAAAACTTGCAATGCGAAGAGCTACGTGGGTCCATTTCACTAGCTCGCATTTCGCAAGACTGGAAAATGCGAAGGCTAAAGGCAGGTCTAACAAGTTCTCACTTTGCGAGAGATGTGGAGCTTCCTCATTGGCTAATCTTTCGCAATAGGCAGAAGAAGATAAAGAAAAGACTGACAACGCGAAGTGCGTGGAGCTTTCTTATTGGCTCGCACTTTACAATTGCCAGATAAGGCTATCAAAAGTATGACAATGCATCAAGGCGTGGAGCTTCCTCATTAGCCGATGGTTCGCGAATGTCAAAGGTAGAAATCAAAAGGACTAACATGCGAAGGCGTGGAGCTTTTCTATTGGCTCACACTTCACAATGGTCAATCTGAGTGCTTTGAAAAGCCAAATTGCAAAGAAACATGGTTGTTTCTTATTGGCTTGCATTTCAAAGGGACTGACAGGGTCTAAGGACACTCTGACACTACGGAGAAACATGGCAAAGTATTAGTGGCCCGTACTTCATAAAGACAGACCCGTTCGCCAAAGAAATGAAAAGTAAAAGGAAGTCAGGCCGGAAACCGCGACCCAATGAGAGATGGACACATGGCAAAGTACGAAACGATGCACATGTGAGTAGAGCGCAATCCCCGAGCTAATCAAAGGTTGCCACATGTCAGATTCATGTGCATCCCAACGTGCAAAATATTCAAACAATGATATCTTTTGATTTCCATTTTCATGCAATCTCTCTCTCTCTCTTTGGTCCCTTGGAAGCTTAGGATAGAAGTAGATAACAGAATTTCCCTTCTAGGAGTAGTTTAGCAGTAAGATAAGGTAGAGGAAGTCGGCCTTCTCCGGAGGTTTGTCTCAGTTAGCAGTCCCACAACTAAGAGACAATCCCATGTTACCCAAAAACACTAGTTGTTCATTCACAGATTTATGATCAAAATCAGAGGGTGTTGTTTTTTTGTGATAACAGTTTCTAACACGCCACGTGGGACCAGCATTGAAAGCTCATATTTCATAGGTGTGCAACCAAGTCCCTTTTGAAGGTGTTCCATATTTGAAGCTTCATTTTTCCAAGATTGGGTGTGTATCTTGGTGAATTTCAGCCTTGAAAAGCTTTACATCAACACATCTAGTGACTCCAAGAATTCTATTTATTGGTTTAGCAGTCTAAGAGCCTGAGTTTCATGAGAAAGATCCCGACAAGGTCTAGAACAAGAGAGCAAGGATTTTCTAAGTTTCTACAGCTATCACCTGGGAGGGGAAGAAAGGGCAGAACAGTTCAGAGGTCACCTTCACCACCAAATAGGACTCTCTCTACTCCACCTCTTGATAGACCCTTCTTGTAATCTACTAGAATTTTGAGACCTCTCATGGCAGCACCACAAAGAAATCTACCATTTTCCAATTTCACGGTGGAAGCCCTCTTGTTCTCAATACACAACATGACATTCCAATGGCTGCACTCAAGAGCATTCCATATTTCACTAGTGAAAATCAAGTCACCCCTGTTGAGCATATCCAAGATGTTGTTAATGTGTGTTCTCTCCATCTGATTACACATGATGATGTAGCAGTTAGGCTACTAGCATCTTCTTTCAAGGGTAAGGCACTTCAGTGGTATAGAATCCTGAGACCTGGATCCATTCCTAATTGGGATGAACTTGGCACAACCTTGTGTAATTATTTTGAAGAAAAATCAGATCACCTGTCCCTGGTGGAACAACTTACAACAATAAAGAGAGCACCTAATGAGCAGATGACTGATTTCAACACAAGATTTCAAAGGACCTGGGATCGGATTCCTCAAGTGGTAAGACCTACACCTCAACATGATTTTCTTTATTATCTAAAGGCTTTGAATAGTGATATTTCAGTCATGATTCAATCCATGGGGGGTAGGACATTACCAGATGCATATAATATATGCCATTAGAGTTGAGAATAGTCTAATCCAGGATGGGAAACTTGCTCCTAGGCCTCCAATGCCTTTATACCCTGAAATTGAGAATCCCAACTCTAATCAGACACCTGAGTTAGCACCTATCCCAACCCCACGAAATCAAAGCTCTAATGAAGCCTCCACTTCTTCTAAAACCTCAACTGAACTACAAGAGGTAATGAAACAACTACAAAGTTTTGGGAATGAGTTGGTATCACTTAAGAGGCAACAAGCCCAGAATTATAGACCTTACCAACCTCCATACCAATCAAACAAGCCACCATATCAACCAAATAGACCTCTTGCCATCAAGATAATGTAAATCAGAATCAAAGCCAATTTCCTTTTTCTAGGCCTTTTCAACCATATAATTCAAATGCAGCCCCCTCATCTCAAACACGGTTCCTGTCCAAAACAATCTTGCACAAGATTATGAGTGGTGATTCCCTTGTAATCATCCACATAACCAAGCAACATGCCCAAAATCCCATACCAAGATAAATGTCTAAAGAAACACCTCAAAGAAAATCAGACAATTTTAGAATTGCCCTTGTATACCAACCAAACAAGC
Source organism: Taxus chinensis (assembly GCA_019776745.2). Lineage (NCBI taxonomy): Eukaryota > Viridiplantae > Streptophyta > Pinopsida > Cupressales > Taxaceae > Taxus > Taxus chinensis. The sequence goes on along the minus strand of CM034156.1, from coordinate 264,522,808 downwards.
TAGGCCCAAGTTAACAAAATTAGAGTAAAATGAATTTCCTGGTGCTAGGCCTAACCATTAATCCAAATGCATCTTCATCTCAAGCTCTGGTTCCTCAAAACACCTGTACAAGATTATGAGAGTGCAAAGTCCCTTGTAATCATCCACATAACCAAGAAACATTCCCAAATGACATCTTGAACTAAGATCTTTGATGGTACAAAGTGGATTTGCTTCTCAAGAAACACCTGCAGAAGAAAATCAGCAGCAAAATTTTAGCTCAAGAAACACCTCAAAATGACACTTCACTTGTGAATTGACAAGTGGAATACTTTTGTGGAATGAATCAAACTCTTCCACAAGGTGTAGCTGCAAACACCAGGTCTAAGAAGAGAGCTATTGAGGAAGGACAATATGTAAATGCAGACCCTCCTCAACCTTCCTTAACACTTCAAGAGGGTGGCAGTTCAAAAATAGCTCCAAATGGACAAGATCAACCTAGAAAGCCTTCCATTCCAACTCAAGTGCAAGAGAAAATTGTTGTGAGTAAAGTGCAAAAAAAATATCCTTCAACTCCTTTCAATATACTCGAGAAAAATGAATAAAACCAATGTGAATATATCTATGTGGGAATCATTGGCAATTCCAGGCCAGAGGGATCTCTTGCAAGCAGTTATGGCTAAGTTTTCTAATCCAAATGAGTTATCTAAAGAGCAAGATAAAGTTCTTACCAATGCAGTGCAACAAGGAGAGGTCCAACCAAGAAAAAACAAGAAACCTCCACCCTTCTATGTGTCTTTGATCATAGGTAATAGTTTGGTACACAATTGTATGATTGAATCTAGAGCAAGCAACTCAATGATGCCAAAACAGATTATAGACCAGCTAGGACTTAAGTATGAGCCTCTTTCAAAAGGTGTGGTATAGTTAGATGGGACAACAGTGGGGACTGTTGGAGTTATCAGAGGTCTAAGCCTCACATTACATGCATGTCCTGATGTTTCAGTTCTTCAAGATATATCCATAATTGATTTACCTCCACTTTTTGCTCTATGTCTGTCTAGAGATTTCACTGCTAAAATTGGAGGATATTTGTCAGCAGACTAGTCTCATATGCTCTTCAGGACAAGGTATGGTGCTAAAGCTACTATCAAATCTCAACCAATTGCTACTTACCACATAGAGCCTTATGTGCCTAGTCCTATCAATGCCAATTGCATAATCTTAGATCAAGAAGATTGTCCAAGTACCAAAGAAGCAAACACTCAGATTGGGGCATTCCTGATCTTCTACTTGATGAATGGACACATAGGCATTACAACTTTGATCCATACAGAGAAATGGAAGAGATTGAAGAAGTTGGTCTTGGTGTCTATTACCTACATGAAGAAAATCCACCCCTACCTAATGTTACCAAACCAGTTAATGAAGATGATGATGGCATTTGGCAGATGTTTTTTGATGGATCAAGATGTAAACAAGGTGCAGGAGGAGGTGTAGTACTTATATCTCCCAAAGGTATCAAGTATTACTCATCTTTCAGGTTCCAATTTAGTTGCTCCAACAACGCAGTAGAGTATGAATCTCTTGTTCATGGCTTGCAATGGGCAAGGAAGAAGAATATCAAGGAATTGCAGACCTTTGGAGACAGTGAACTAATTGTGAACCAGATCAGAGGAGTAAATGTGGCCAAAAATGATCTACTCAAATCCTACAAGCATAGAGTGTGGGATTTATTGGAGGATTTTGAAGCTTTTAATATTCAATCCATCCCAAGGAAAGAGAACGAAGCTGCTGATAGACTTGCTACCATTGGAGCAAGGTTTGATGTTGTTGAAAATATCAAAAGAGACAAGGTACAACCACATATCAAGGTGGTAGTAAGGCCTGCCATACCAGACAATGTCACAAGTTGGAAAGTGTTTGAGAATGATCAACAAATTGTAAATTTCCTTCAAGAAGAAGTTGAATTCTCTTCAAGAAACCAGGATAAGTTGGAAAGACAATATGGTGATCAGATTATCCAGCTCAGATCAAACAAGATGCCTAAGGGTTTAGTAACTTTGGAATCCATCTTCAACCCAAATGACCAATTCGAATAAGAAAAAGCAAATATAATGGTCAAAGGTGAAGATTCAGAGCCTATTGCAGTTGGTGGAGACAAGTTCCTTCAAATTGGCAAAGTAAGTACTTCACAAGAAAAATATGATTTCGTAGAACTTTGTCAAGAGTTTGCTGATATCTTTGCATGGAGCTATGAAGATCTTAGAGGATTTGACCCTAATTTAGCTCAACATACCATAGAACCGGATCCAAATTCCAAGCCTGTTAGGCAGAAACAGAGGCCTGTCAATCCACGCATTGAACCTTTGATGGAGTTAACAAATTGATAGAGACAAACATAATTTTTCCAATCAAGCACTCATCATGGGTTGCCAACCTAGTTCCAGTATGGAAAAATAATGGAGAGATCAAGCTTATGTGTTGATTTTAGAGATTTGAACAAAGCTTCTTTGAAAGACCATTATCCACTGCCCTCTATGGAACAAATATTACAAATGGTGGCAGGTTCTGAGAGGTTTTCCCTTTTGGATGGATACTCAGGATACAACCAAATCATGGTAAAGGAAGAAGATCAGTTTAAAACAACCTTTACCACAAAATGGGGAACTTTTGCTTATAGAAAAATACCATTTGGCCTGTCAAATGTTGGAGCAACATTCCAAAGAGCCATGGATATGGAATTCAGAGGGTTGATCAATAGGATGGTTCTTATCTACCTTGATGACATAACAATGTTCTCTAAAAATGTTGTTGAACATATTTTTCATCTCAGGAAAGTATTTGAGAGATGTAGAGAGTTTGGAGTTTCCCTTAACCTAAAAAAATGTATTTTCTTGGCTCATGAAGGTAAACTCCTTGGCCATATTGTCTCTAAGAAAGGATTGACTATTGACCTAGAAATAATTGAGGCCATTCTTGTTTTTTCATTTCCTAGCCATAAAAAAGCTCTTCAGAGTTTCTTGGGGAGAATTAACTTTGTTAGAAGATTTGTCCCTAATTTTTCTAATCTTGTCAAGCCACTGACATTGATGTTAAAGAAAAACATGGCTTTCAAGTGGACTGTTGAAGGAAGAAATTTTTTTTAATCTATAAAACAGGCCATTGCACAAGCATCACCCTCATAAATCCATATTTCTCTAAGGATTTCATCTTATATGCTTTTGGAGGTGTTGAGACCATATCTGCCATATTGATGCAGCTGAACAAAGATGATTTAGAACAACCTATTGCCTTCTTCAGTCAGAATCTTGAAGATTATGAGGTAAATTACTCATTCATTGAAAAACATGTGCTAGCTATTATAAGAAGTTTGAAGAAGTTCAGGCATCTAGTGTCAAATAACAAGATTCATCTGTTAGTTTCACATGTTGGTATAAAAGACTTCCTATTGGACAAAGATCTGAATGAGAAGAGAGCTTGGGTGGATAACAAAAGTAATGGAGTATGACATTGATATTAAAGTAACCAAGTTGGTTAGGGGCAAAGGGTTGTGTGAGAAACTTGTTTCAAGTCAGCAAACTGATGAAGAATCCATTTTAGTGCTTCAAGATCAAGAAAAGCCAGCCAATGTTTTACCTATCCATTGTTGGACTCAGGATATGGTACACTTCCTCCAAACAAGTCAGTTTACCTCCAGGATTAAGTAAAGCTAAGAGAAGATATTTCAGACTTCAAGCTATTCCATATGTGCTTGTTGATGGCATTTTATTCAAAAGAGATGTGAATGGTGTTCTCTTAAGGTGCATCAAGACAGATCAGATTGAGAGGATAATGCATGAATTCCATGATGGAGAAGTAGGAGGTCACTTTTCTCCAAGGGTAAAAACTCTCAAGATCATGAAGGTTGGGTATTATTGGCCTAATATTTTCAATGACTACTTTTCATGGGTTAAGAAATGCAAGAAGTGTGCCTTCTTTTCAGGAAAGGAAAGGCTTAACAACCCTTCCACTCCACCCCATCTCTGTTAATGAACCATTCATGTAATGGGGGTTGGAATTCATTGGAGTAATCAATCCAAATTCAAGTTTGGGCCACAAGTGGATCCTAATAGCCACAAACTATTTCACCAAGTGGACAGAGGTAGTTGCACTTAAGGAAGAAAATGAAACCAACATTCTAGATTTTTATGAAGGTATTGTGGCGAGATTTGGTGTTCCTTCCACTATTATCTCTGATAATGCATTGAAATTTCTTGGCACCAAGATCTCTGAGTGGGATGTAATAAATGGGATATATTTAAGCACATATTCAAACTATTACCCCCAGGGAAATGGGAAAGCTGAGTCCACAAACAAAAACTTGTTAAGGATCATAAGGAGAAATTTGGATGAAAACCAAAGGACTTGGCATACAAGATTGAAATCAGCCTTGTGGGAAGATAGGATTACTCCTAAAAGATCAATTGGTAACTCTCCTTACAAGTTAGTTTATGGTAGAGAAGCAAAACTTCCAATATCCCTTGAGTTACCAGCATTGGAGCTTATCAAGTAGTTGGAATTGTTTGAATTTGAAGCCATGGAGGTCAGATATGCAGAGCTCATGGAGCTAGAGGAACTAAGGAACCAAGCAATGCAAGCAATGGAGAAAGGTCAAGCTCAAATTAAAAACACATTTGATAAAAAAGCCAAGGCTAGAAACTTCCAAGAAGGAGACTTAGTCTTAAAATGGGATGCAGACAGAGCCAAACCAGGTAAACACTCAAAATTTGATGCAATATGGAGTGGTCCTTATATCATTTCAAGCTGCAAGTCAAGTAATGCTTTCTAGTTGTCAAGATTGGATGGAGAAGAATTACAAATTCCATTTAATGGGATCTATTTAAAGCATTGCTACTGAAGTAAAGTTTCCCTTGTACATAGTTAGAGTAGTTTCAATTCCTTCTAGTCCTTGTATATAGTCTTGTTGTAGTTTTGTTTCCCTAAGTGTTTGTGCACACTCTGCATGTTTCATTTGGAACATGTATGATTTTCATGTTTGTATATAGTTTTTGCGGTTTTGTTGTGCACAGTTCAGAGTAGTGTTCATGGCCAAATCAAATTATGGGGTAGTTTCAAAGTGTATTCTTCATTCCCCAAGATCAATTTCAGTCCAGATCTCAATGTCTCTTCCTTGGTGGAATCAAATAGTTGGAGCAAGTTCTAAGTCTCATTCAGAGCTCCACAGATCATGTTGAGTTCATTTCATGCTTCATATGCCTCAGGGGTAAGAAATATTCAAATTCAGATCAATTTTAAAGTTTTTCAGGCTTGACTCCATGCCTAATGGATTGTAAAAGCTACTGATCTAATCTAGCAGGCAGATTACCTCAAGAGGTCGCCAAATTGTTATCCAAAATTACCGGTTATTTTGGCTTTAACAGAATTTTAAAAATGGACTTAATCATTTTTAAAGGTCTATAACAATCATACGGCCGTCAAATTCAAATTCATTGAGGTCAAAAGCTATTAGCCATTGGCCCCCTTTTTTTTAGTGGATATGTAAAAAAAAACTAAAAAGACTATTTTAGAGCAGTTTGCCGGGGACACATGGAACTTAGTCCTGCGGGTTCTCAATAACCCAAAAAACAAGGATCTTTTCTTAAAGTGTTGTGCGAGTTTTACATATTGAAATGGGAAAAAAATTCAAAAGCCGCGGTAGTGTTGGGATAAAAAAAGCAAGGTACAAAGGGCATAAAGATCAAAGGCATCAAATGGACACGTGGTAGCAATCCTCATTCGTGTATTTCCCAAGGTAGATTAGTTCATATAGACCTCAAGTCCTTGGAGATAAGCCATGGACAATTCATATTTGTCGGGTCCACAAAGTAAACAAGGTCAAAGGGGACATGATGGTAATTTTCTTCATTAGGCCAAAAATTTCCTCAAGTCTCCAAGGTAGAGCTAAAACTTGTGATGAAAAGTGCTACATGGAGCCATTTCATCTAGCTCGCATTTTTGCATAATAGCAAGATAAGATAAAAACATGAAGGCGTGGAGCTTTCTTGTTGGCTCAAGTTGCTTAGTTCAACATCAAAATGCCCACAAAGCATGGAGCTTCCTCATTGGCTCAAACTTTCGCAGCATGTATTAGGATCAAAAAAAGAAAAAAGAAAAGACTGATTGGCTCAATGTCACAGAACTGCGTGGGGGATATTTTATTGGCATGGAGACTTCCTCATTTGGCTCATCACAATGGTCAGTCAAATTTTGAAAAGGTAAATTGTGAAGAAACATGTGGAGCCCTCTCATTGGCCCACATTTCAAAGGGACTGACAGGGTCTAAGGACAGTCTGACACTGCGGAGAAATGTGGCAAAATCTTAGGGGCACGTATTTCATAAAGACAGACTCGTTCGCCAAAGAAAAGAAAAGTAAAAGGAAGTCAAGCCGGAACCCACGACCCAATGAGAGATGGACACGTGGCAAAGTACAAAATGATGCACACGTGAGCAGAGGGAAATCCCCAAGTTAATCAAAGGCTACCACATGCCAGATTCCTATGCATCCCGACATGCAAAATATTCAAATGATGATATCTTTCAATCCCCTGCTCCAAATTGCACAAAATTGGTCTCGTTCGAAAGCTCTCCTCGAGCACTTTAATTTGGTATCATGAGAATCAGATTTTGGTGGGTCTAAATGGGTAAAAAAAGGGGAAAATGGCTCAGGCTATGTATGATTGCAAGTATGATCATTTAATCATGGAAATAACACATTTTCTTGAGCTCCAAGTTTCTATTAACATATCAAAGCCAACCAAGTGTCAATCATCCTATGTAGAGCAATCATTTGGATCTTCTAGAGGTTTGGACCACTAAAAACGTGCTCTGAAAAATTCTTTCCCTCTTCTTTTTTAAAATCTATAAATATAACTGTTTAGGCATGTTTTTTAGGGGGGAATGTTCATGTAATGGAACTCTGTCAAAATTGTTCCAGAGCAGTGTTGAGTTGCAAGCCTCTGGTCTGAGTATTCTGGAAGAATATCCTTTCCTTTCTTTTGCAATTGTAATGAATTGTGCATCCATTTAATCAATAAATCCATGTTTTGTGGCTATTCTCTGCCCTAGTTGTGTTTTATTGCATTTTCCTTGCCTTTCATTGCATATTCCAGGTTTTTGTGCATTCTATGTTCTTCTTGTAGGTTCAGATCTGTTGTGCTCCATGGAAATGATGTTGAAAAATGTAGTTAGGGACTGTGTCACTTGTGTCTGACCTCTCTCTTTCCCATTCTTCATCTCATTTTCACTCATCTGGATGTTTTCCCATTCCTTTCTTGGTGCAATCACCTCTGTAGTTTAGGATTTCCATTTTCATGCAATCTCTCTCTATCTCTTTGGTCCCTTGGAAGCTTAGGATAGAAGTAGATAGCATAATTTCCCTTCTAGGAGTAGTTTAGCAGTAAGATAAGGTAGAAGGAATCTAGCCTCCTCTAGAGGTTTTTCTTAGCAGCAAGGTCCCACACTTAGAGACAATCCCATGTTACCCAAAAACATTGGTTACTTGTTGACTAATTCATGATCAAATCAAAGGGTGTTGTTTTTTAGTGATAACAGAATGGTTGAAACACCTTCTTTTGGCTTCTTTTCAGGACTTGAGGTGAGACTTACCAACTTCCTCAAACCTTTCTTCTTTGTAAGAGTGAGCTTGAAGTCAAACTTTTGTTGTAAATCAAAGGTTAGATCACTATCTCCTTTTTCTTTATCTCCTCTTATGAATCTTTTCTCCTCCAATTTGAAAGGAATGATCAATTTTATTGTTATCTAGGTTGAGGAGGCTGTGGAGCAGCACCTCAAACAACTCGTACTACAACTTGTCTGAGCCTTCTTATGGCTACAACTTCAGCGGCTCTCCTTGCAAGTTCTGCACGATGTACTTCAGTATCAATGACTCTTTCAACTGTCAAATATTGCCCAAAACTCATACAACTCTCGCACACAATGACTCGAAGGTTGGCTGCAATATCTTCTTGAGTTATTTCTTCAAAGCAAGATTGGGTTGATAAACCGGAGCTTGAGTTCATGAGATTGTCATAGATCAAGGAATGTGAGAAACTTTGTAAGATTTGATTCTTCCACATTGCCGTCTAATTTCAGCAGCTTGTATTATCCTTATTACATCAGTATGATCTTCTTCATCATCCAATATCCTTACCACAACATAGAAATGGTTGTTATTCTGATGGTCTCTCCAAATGAAACACCTTACATCAGCAGAAATGACTTCTTGAGTATTTTGAAGCAAAAGAGTATTAGGCTGCAAGATAGGAGGATTTCCAATGAGAGTCATTTGCTCAAATTATTCATTTGTGGAGGAAAAACCAAATGCATGCAAAGGGAACTACTATGACCAAGATTTAGCACTAGTATGAATTTTGTGTCCCCAATAGAGTCGCCAAAAACTATTGGCGTGTTATTTTGCACTTGTGGAAAATATGTCAACAATGTAATAGGGACAATATTCCCTCCTCAATGATGGGTGAGGTTGCCCTTATTTAAAACCAAAAGATTATATACAAATATACATTCAAAAGGGTAATTTGGGATTTTTGAGAAGAAAAGAAGTAGATAGGAAGAAGGAAAGAAGAACGAATGAAATGGAGAATGAGAGAGAATGAATGTAGAAGGAAGAGTGCATGCAAGATTAAGCAAATGCATATCATAAACTCATATGCAGTTTAAAAACAAACACAGTGAATGACAATTGAATAGAATATACCAAATCCATAGAGTAAGATATTTCACATTCATTAGACATATGAATAACAAATTCTTAAGAAAAGAAACAAGTACAAGACACAAAGTTCTTCATAAATGCTCATTTACATTTCTCCAGACAAGAACACAGTTTCTTACTATTTCTCTCTACAAACAGTGTTTTTCTCCTATCTCCAAAAGTCCCTTTACAAATGAGCTCTAACTTTGCTTTTATATCTCAAAAGTTGGTTACAAAGTTGTTAGGGTTTTTTACAGTGTTACGCGGGGACGCGTCACGCGTCCCCCCATATTTGACACATCCTTGACGTCCCGGACGTCTTGGGAACACGGGGACGTGGGGGAAACGTTTCCTCCACATTTCCTTTTGTGTAGAAGAGGCAGGAAACGCCTCGGGGGCAGCTGGAGGCAGAAGGAAACGTCCCGGGGATGTGGGGGACGTGGGGGGGATGGCACGGATGTCTGGACGTCCCCGCCGTCCCCCACGCATTTTGGCGTGTTTTAAAAAAAACGTACTTTTTACACTCTAAAAACAATTTTTTTAATTGCATAACACTTATAGCATAAAAGTAGCATTCCTAACCTAACCCTAACCCTAAAAGTGTTATTTTATGTTATAAATTTACATTATGAGTTCATTTCATATTCACACCAAGCAAGAGCAAGAGCAAGAGTGAGAGCAAGAGCAAGAGCAAGAGCAAGAGCAAGAGTGAGAGTGAGAGCAAGAGCAAGAGTGAGAGCAAGAGCAAGAGCAAGAGCAAGAGTGAGAGCAAGAGCGAGAGCAAGAGCAAGAGGGAGAGCAAGAGCAAGAGCAAGAGCAAGAGGGAGAGCAAGAGCAAGAACAAGAACAAGAGGGAGCATTAGCAAGAGGCATTTATAATTTTATAATTTTATTTGCTTACAATACTTATTAAAGTTTTTTTTTTTTTTTTTTTTTTTTAATTTAGATTATATTTGCATTTGTGAGGGGCTGTTTTTTAGCATTTGCATCTATATTCACAATGTAATCATGCATATAGTTTGTAGGATTTTAAAAAATGCATATTGCATAGGGTTTGGTTGTACAAACTACAATGTAAATGGTTATATTTTTTTTTAATTACAATTTTATTTCTAGTTTAAAATTTATATTATATTTGCATTTTTTAGGGGTTGTTTTTTAGCATTTGCATCTACATTCATAACGCAATCATGCATATAGTTTGTGGCCTTTCAAAAAATGCATCTTGCATAGGGTTTGGTTGTAAAATTTAAAATTTAAATGGTTACATTTTTTTTTAATTACATTTTATTTCTAGTTTAAAAATTTATAGTATATTTTGCATTTTTTAGGGGTTTTAACTTTTTAACATTTGCATGTACATTCACAATATAATCACGCATATAGTTTGTACGATTTAACAAATGCATATTGGCTACGTTTTTTTAAAAAATTAATCCATGACTCATTACATAATCAAAGTTCAATCAATCATATAGTTATGGTTGTTTTTAATTCATTGCAGCAATTATCACAATGAGTTATTCTTCTGAGACTGAGTATGAGTATGAATCAAAGCATGAATCAGAGCAGGAGATGGTTGAACGGAAAGTTGAGATAGGTGGCCATGGAAGAGTTGGTGATGCCACAATGGTGGAGAGTGAAGAACGGACACAAAATGTAGTGGCAGCGGCAACTGGTAGTTCAGTTGGTAGTGCTACCAATTGCCCCTCTCAAATGTTGTCCAAATTGGACCATTTGATAAAAAGAAGCCATTGCAACAATTTGCCCAAATAATTGATAACCCCAAGTCTGGAGGGGGGAGCAAAGTATGGAAGTGCAACATATGTACACTGACTTGGCATGGCAGTATCACCAGGACCAATGCACACTTGTTGCATCTTACAGGAAGGGGGGTTAGCACTTGTAAGGGCCTTTCACTAGAGCAGAGAGCTGAGATGGTGAGAATCTTCAATGGAAATACCACAGACAAAGTGCCAGAAGTTCGTGGTTCTACGGCTAATACTCCATTGAGCACTCATAGGACTGGCAAACATGGTAATACTCTAGCTAGTTCTAGTTTTGGAGTGTCGGAAGTGGAAAGCAGAGGGAAGAGAAAGGCCGTGGGGGCAGCCCCAAATTCAGTTGTTGACATGTTTGATTCAAAGGCAAGGGAAGAGGCAGATGATGCTCTTGGGAAATTTTTCTATGTTGTTGGGATTCCATTTAATGTCGCTCGCTCTCCTTATTACAAGGAGGCTTTGGCTAAGGTTGCAAAAGCAGGTACAAGTTATGTGCCTCCTAGAGACACAAAACTCAGCACAACAATCTTGGATAGAAATTATTCCAAGGTTAATCTATTGATGGAGGAGATGAAGGTGGCATGGGTGTCACATGGATGTAACATTATCATATGGATGGGTGGACGGATATTAGACACCGTCCTCTCATCAATATCATTGTCTCTTGCAAAGATGGACCGTACTTCTTGAGAGCAATTGATTGTTCTGGGAAGCGGAAAGATGTTGAGTTTCAGTATCAGATTTTGAAGGATGCCATTGAGGAGGTTGGACCTTCAAACGTTGTACAGGTTGTCACAGATGCAACTTATGTGTGCAGAGAAGCAGGCAAGCTAGTGGAGCGGGAATATAGGCATATTTATTAGACTCCATGTTGTGTGCATGCCATGAACAATGCACTGAAAGACGGGGAAGATTCAGTGGGTTAATCAGATAGTGACTGAGGCCAGAGATGTGCAGAAGTTCATATGTAATCACCACACATCATTGGCACTTTTTCGAAATTTTTCGAATAAGGTATTTTTCAAACCAGTTGACACTCACTTTGCATCCTATTTTATTTTGTTGGAGAGGATGTCTGAGTTGCAGGAACCCCTGCAAATTATGATTATGACACAGGATTGGACTAGGTGGCGTGAGTCCAAGACAAATCAAGGGAAAAGAGTGAAGGAAGTGGTGTTGTGGGAAACATTTTTGGTTGATATGAAATACATCATATCAATCATAGCTCCAGTTTTTAGTGTCATCAAATATGGGGATTCTAACAGCCCCAATCTTGGTGAGATCTACGAGTGCATTGACAGCATGCTTGGGCAAATGAAGGCAGCTATTCAGGTGAGGGACACCACTTTGGAGTTCTACAATGAACATATGCAGCCCATTATTCAGCAGAGAAGGAAGAAGTTGAACACTCCTCTTCATATGGTTGCGTATGCACTGAATCCTAAATAGTATGTGGAGAGGCCAAGCAAAGTTATCCCATTGGATGATAATGAGGTGAAGAGGGGCCTTATGAAGGCCTTTAAAAAAATGTACACTCCACAAGAGGCTTCACAAATTAGAATGGAGTGGCTCGACTTCACTGAACTTGATGGGTACAGAACATCAGCAACGGCAGACAAGGTAACAATAACACAGGAGAAGCCAGTGAGTTGGTGGCGATTGTATGGGCTTTCAGGACTGCTGCGACCACTTGCCATTCGCCTCCTTTCCCAGGTTTTTAGCTCCTCTACCTCTGAGAGGAACTGGTCTACGTATGGTTGGATACACTCTGTTAAGAGGAATAGGCTTACCTCTGCGAGAGTGGAGAAGCTTGTAGTTGTACACAGTGCTTTGCGTCTTATAAATCGCAAGACACCTGAGTACAAACAAACTCCAACATTACGGTGGGATGTAGATCCCAAAGAGCCGAGGCAGGTTGAAGAGGACAATACTGTGCAGCGGGGATTGATTGGGCTTACCTTTGAGGACGAGGATGCTAGTACCAGCAAGGATGAGTTCATGGATATTGCTTCAGATGCTGATTCTGATTTTTAGTTTGATACTTGTAGTTGTCCTCTTTTTTTGTAATATTGACAATAGACAATTGTTGGTGTATTTGGCTATGAGATTAATGATATGAATATCAGCTATTGTCACTTGATCAATCGTAATTTAGAATGGTTTTACTTTTCTATTTTATAATATACTTGAAATTGATATTATAGTATTAAGGAATGTATTTGATCATGATGTTTATGAGTTCAAGTTTCACCTTATTTAAATATCAAATGGTTTTATTTCAGCTTATTTATATAATTTACTCACTATATCTTTTTATTTTAAATATTTATATATTTTTTAATCAGTCGTCCCCCCACCGTCCCTAAAATTTAGAAATGTTTTGCCGTCCTGGAAACCCCGTCCCGCCGTCCCCCCGTCCCAAGTACCTATGGTTTTTTATGACATCACATTAGGACTAAATTAAGTCAAATTAATAAATTATCTCAATTTTAATAAATTTGAGTCACTTTATTAAAATAATTTTATAATTCGGACTATGACTTAAATAAATTATTTAAAATGTCTCAAAAGAGTGGGTATGTGTGGACCCTTCTTAGACAATGACATGGCAATACTAAAGCAAAACATTGACACATGGATCCAAAATGACACTTAGGACTAGTGCCTTACCAATTAGGCCAAGAGTCCGCCTAGGCAAACCTCAGAAATATTATTTCAAAATTTTTTGGAACAAACATTTCACCATCTTGAGCTTTCTGAACTTCACAAATGATTTCATTAATTCCGGCTCTCCAGGGAAGTAATGAGGTGCAAGGCTAGTCTCACAGATGACTTGCACTTCTAGAATTATGTTAGGGATTGCATGAAATTCCACCATTCTCTTTTCCCATGCTGGCGAATAAGTTCTGGAGTTTGACAAGCTTATTAAGGAAATCAGGACCAAAATTTGCCGAGGAAGCATATTGATTTTTTAGTAGATCAGTTAATTGCTTCTTGAGAAACTACATTGAGCTCCTTTGATTGTGTTCACTGATGAAGTTGCAAGGGACCTCTTCGATGAATTATTGAATGACACACATGATTGTTTCTCCCTTGTCCTTTACATCATCAAATTGAACTCGAATATAATCAAACACCATCTTTTTGAATTTGACACAATTAAACCTCTCAATGTGAAGTACATGATGATTGAAATCCAAGATTCCCTCATTGGCAAGAGATGAGAAGCCTATTTGCACAAGTTTTTGGATATCAGGAGAATTTTTTTCAAGAGTGCTTATTTTGAATTTGAGAGACTCCAAAATGTAGGATCGAATCTAGATAAGCATGAATCTTATCATAGATTCTTATGGCTTCATCAATCACTCAAAAACCCTGTATCAATACATTGTTGATCCACGCCTTGGGTGCACAACACATATTATTTATATTTTTTATAGAACAAGCGTCTCTTGATTTGGAATTGCCACTGCAATAGGCATTTGAACAGTAGAAGAGATCAGATTGATTAGGTGTTGCACATATGCAAGTAGCTACCGAGTCTCATCTTTGAACCGAATGGTGGTTTGAGACTTATATTTCTTTCATTCACTATAAAATAATATCAATCGATTTACGAGCATGGGCCACATCATTTTCCATGGTTAATTTGTCGAGCATCACTCTAGAAACTTCATAATAATCAGCAATCATTTCTCTTTTGTCTTTATCAACCACCAGTGTTGCTATGTTAGCGAATCGAGCTCCATAAGCATTGACTACAACCTTAACGGTGACTTTGTGCTTCTTGGGAGTGCAAGAATTGGTCATTGACACAATGGCCTCAAGGTTGATTGTGTAATGTCCCCAACTTGGACAAATCAATATTCAACAACTATTTATCAAAACCCTTGATTTTTAAATACCCTGAAAAAGTTCCAATGTCTGTAATTTCCAACCCATATGGGGTTAGGAAAGAGTCGAGCTAAATGGAATGAATCGGGTTAAATCACAAAATAAAAACAAGAATAAAATCTCTCCTTCAAACCCTAGGCGACTAGGGTAAAATTGTATTTGAGCCCTTAGAATTTCTCCAAAAATTATGAAACTTGAAATGTGAGCAACCCTTCAATTACCAAACACAATGAAACTTGCAGAATCACAAAATACTGGAAATATGATTTTTAATTCGTGAAGGACAACTAAAAATTGTAAATTTAATAACTTTCTCAAGACTTAAGGATTTTTGAACAAATAAAATATCAATTTCATCTACCAAACAACAACTTTCAAATGAGCTATGAATCACAATTTTTGGATGGAAAAATCACCAACAAACACCACACTGAAAAGCCAATTCTAGTCACTGCCCTAGAGGAGGGAAAAAACAAACGAGATACAAGTGAAATACTTCAACAATTGAAGCCTATGAACATAAACTACAATGGCTTCAAAATAGCAACTCAACTAGCAACATAAAACGTTCAAATTTGGCAACACGAAGTCTTCAATCAACAACAACATCAATGGGCATTTATCCCTTTCTTCAAGCATGAAGAAATATCAAATATATTGATCAACATCCTTTCAAGTGAGCCTTGCTTGTGCTCAAATCCCTCCCAAATGGGGCAAATCACTTAGGGAAGGAAAATACAATTTGAATTCCTCCCCTTTCGGCTTATCTTGGTTTTAACCTTTAGTCTTGTTCCAATAGCCGACATTACATCTTTGTATATTAAATTAATTGTCAAATACAATTAGTAATTGAAACTACTCTTAATGATTTAATTATTTTCCCTCTTTATTGTAATAATTAATATAATTACCCTCTAATTTCAAATGATGAAAATCACTCTCAATGTAATTAATATTAGCTATTATTTTTATTTGAAATGGGACGTTACGAATTGTGACTAGTTTGACTATCCTCTCTCTTCTTGATTTCCCCATGGAGCCGAGAGAATTTCTTCATTCCATTCGCCGCATATGACCCTTGCATTTGGTGGGAGTTGCTCCTGTATTGGTGGTAAGTATTCAAATTCGGGAGGTGCTTGAAAACAATCTCCTTGTTGACCGACGAGGAATTGCTGCAATGTCTTCATGGCGTATGGGAAATATTGCAAAGTATCCTTGGAACGCAAAGGTTCAAGCGAGTTAGAGATCTAGATCATTGGAAACCTACACTTGATCTGATAGGACAAATCGCATAGTGGTATTTTCAATTAACCCATGAGAATCGGAATTGTTATGAGTTGACGAATGATAGCTTGATTGTGATATCCTAGAAATGTGCTCTTTTCCCTCATTCGCCTCCTTACTTCGCTTAGGTTCAATTGTTGAAGGTTGATCTTGAGTTAATTCTAACCTCCATTGTTTCTTTCTTGCTTATGTGTGATGAAGCATGGTGGTGGGGTGAGTGGATGATTGAATAGCTTGTGTAATTTTCCTCCCACTTTGATTGATTGGCCTCTGGTCTTCATGTGTATTTTTCTTATTTGCAATGCATTGGGCCAACTCTTTCTTGTAGAAGCAAGACTCCTCTTGATTACCTGATGAATTCTATCAAGTGATGTGTCATCTCGATTAGACCAACTATTTTGGGAAGAGGCGATGATGCAATGGAACCATATTCAAAATCAACCATATCAAGGTCATTATCAGTGACTCCACGAGGAACATCTTTTAATCTGAATGTGGTTATTTAATCCAAGGTCATTCTGGGTTAGTCACAACACCGAACTTTGAATTCATCTGCACAACTAGCCCAATAGTCTTCAACTTATGAACAATGTCTGTATTTTGGTCCGAGAATCCTTTCCATGAACCCACCTATATATATTCCCATCTCCTTATAAATGGATGCAATGTCATGACAATCATTTCTTTATCCATCGTCTCTGCCAAGCGGAAGGATGGACATTTGTATATGCAAATTGAGATAGGGAAACGAACACCAAGTCTGTGTTTTTCCCCTAAGGAGTGGTTCACTAATGCCAGTTGTCGTGAAAGCTCCATGAGGGCCCACTTGTCATGTACTTTGGCAACTTATTAGGCACTTCATTATATCCGCCAACTCAAATGTATGAGAAAGTGGAAAACTAGATAAACCACAAGCCCCAACGTGAGATCACCTCTTTGGCCTGCTGCGAGAATTTCTCTTGTGGTTAGTGTTGGAAATATTGTCATTGATGTCAAAGGAGTTTTTGATGTCACGAGAGAATGCATGGAATAGGAGTCATTGATGTCAAAAGAGAATGCACAAAGATCAAAGAGAAATAGTGTCCTTGATGTATTACAGTGATCAGATTTAATATAATAACAGTGAATGTAATGAACAGCAATGGCATTGTATACCAATGTTTTAATTATGAAAGGGCCAGTGATTTCATCTAAGGAAATAAAAGAAATAAACAAATATTAAATACAAGCCCAGCCAACCCATTTGGAAGGAGTTAAAGAAGTTAATTAATATTAATTTAAGAGACATATCTTTTGATAGTTGCCCCTCTTGGGAAGAGGCACATTAAGGCTATAAAAGATAGATGAAAAGGTTGAGAAAGACAAAAAAATGAAATAGATATATCATTTGACAGAAGAAGTGCAAGAGCAAAGAGCAGAAGTAAAATGAGAATATCATGTGAATAAAAAGTAAGAAGGAAGAGCAGAAATATAAAGCGATCTGATTTCATTAATTGGACTAGCATCCATGTTGGAAGTATAATTTGATTTGTACGGAATTGCCATCATCCAGTTGAAGAAGCAACTAGTAACTACAGAAAGTGGCAATTTATTTTGTTGAGATCAGTGCCTACAAAATTGGGGATTAGTGTTTGCAATGGGTTGGTGCTCACGAATTGGCTGAGTTAGTGTTTGGCATTGAGGATTAGTGTCTCCAGTGGGATGGTGCTCACGAATTGGCTGAGTTGGTGTTTGGCATTGAGGATTGGTATCTCTGATAGGTTGGTTCCTATGAACATTTGTAAAACGTTTTAATTTTGGGGTGGATTTGAACGATAGATCCAAGCAGTCTTATTTTATGGTTTTTCCTCAAAGAGAGTTTTCCACGTAAATTTGGTGTCGCTCTATGTTATGTTATTTGAATGCTTTTAAATGTTTTAATTGTGGATATGAGTTTTAATAAGCAAAAGTTTATCTTATACTGATTCACCCCCCTCAATATAAGCACGTGCTTAACAATTGGTATCAGAGCAGGTCCTTCGGATATAGTCTAACCGCTAGAAGGTAGATCTCAGAAGCACACATGGCTAGTCATCATGTTCAAGAAGGATACTACACAAACAAGGATCCATTGTTCAACGGAACAAACTATGCATTATGGAGCATAAGGATGCGAACATATCTAATGGCCCTTGGTTTTGATATCTGGCAAATCATAGTAATTGGATATATAACGCCACAAACTCCACCAACAGATACAACCGGAAAGAGGCTAGTGAAAATAATGCAGAAGCCATGAACGCAATTTCGTGTGGCTTATCAGAATCAAAATTTGTCAAAGTAATGCATTACAATTCGGCAAAGGACATCTACGATAAACTTCAGACCATCTATGAGGGTGGCAACAAAGTAAAAAAGGCAAAGCTCCAAACTCATAGGAGACAGCTTGAGAGCTTGAAAATGAAAGATGAAGAAAATGTTGCGGCATATTTTTTTCGTGTGGATGAGATTGTTAACACCTTCAGAGGGCTTGGTTAAAAACTTAAAGAATCTGAAATAGTTCAAAAGGTACTAAGGTCTATACCATTAAGATTTGGTGCAAGAGTTTCTGCTATTAAAGAGATGAAAAACCTAGACCAGTTGAAAATGCACGAGTTACATAGAATTCTCACAGCCTATGAGATGAGGACAGAATCAAGGAAGCCATCAAAAAGGGAAGCAGCC
Source organism: Taxus chinensis (assembly GCA_019776745.2). Lineage (NCBI taxonomy): Eukaryota > Viridiplantae > Streptophyta > Pinopsida > Cupressales > Taxaceae > Taxus > Taxus chinensis. Next base: position 264,504,414 of record CM034156.1, on the reverse strand, counting down.
TTCAAAGCTTCAAAGAAAGGGAAAAATAAAGAGTTTGAATCAAGCGATGAACAAGATGAGAAGGCCATGTTCATCAGAAAGCTTAAAAAAGGGTCCGGCAAATACAAAGGTAAGCTACCTTTCAAGTGTTTCAATTGTGGTAAAATAAGACATTTTGCTACTAAATGTCCACATAAGGATGATAGCGATGATGAGGAAAATCATAATGAGGAAAGGAATAAGAAGGAAAGCAAACCTCAATACAAGAAAAGCTTCAAACAAAACGAATATAAGAAAAAGTTTGGTAAACACAAGAAAAGCCTTTATTCCAAAAAGGATAGTAGCTCAGCAGAGGAAAGCAATGAGAGCATATCAGACAGTGATAGAGAAAAAACTTTGTTCATGACTATAGAAATAAAAAAATGACGCCTCTACAAGTAAAGACACCTTAGAAGAAAAAGAAGATGTCGAAGATGGAGAGGTAGATCTTGAAGAAGGAAGCATTTGTGCTTTAGGTGAGATAAAAGTGCTTAAGAAAAAGAATTTCAAACAAAGATTACAAATTCAAAACTATGAAGAAGAAAATTGTGCTTTAGAAACAAAAATGTCACAAAGTCTAGAGGAATCAGAAAAAATGGTCATTAACCTAAAGATTCAAAAGAGGCAAACTGGTGTCACCTAGATTTCATCCTGAAATCTGCGACTAACCTATCCGAAAAAATTCCATACTTTTAAAATAATGGGTTGTTTTGTGTTTTTATTGCCTGAAAATTCTTGTATTGCGTCAAGATATTCCCAAAGAGCCATATTAGTCTTTTTCGCCAAATACCCAAATGCCCAAAATTGTTATACTGCTGTCGTCTGGATTTGTCTACGGGAAATTTGTATTTTATTATTTTGAGCCCCCGTTTGATGCTATTTGAGCTCTGTTTTGACTCTGTTATGATCGAACATGTCATTATTCCTATGTACCAATAAGGGTTTTAACTTGGAATAAGTTTTGGGCTTTATTTGCGACTTTTTGGCAATTTTTCATGTTTTTGTGTTGTCCTCGTTTCATGTTTTCTGTGAAATTTCTCTGGAACAATTCCTTTGCCGGGTAAGCCCGATTCTTGGCATGGAGTAGCTGGAAAACATATACACACGTTATGTCCAGAGGAAGTCACCATCAGAGGTCTGGATCACTGAGAAAAAGTGAAGTCATGCACGGAAAATCCCCTGCGGAGCTTGGGCGCATTTTTGGAAAACAAAGGATTTAAGCTGCAATGGGAAAAAATAGAAGCAGCAGGAAAGGTGGGAATTTTTGTACCTGCCTAGCATGAGTACTCTTTTTCCCGTGATATAAAAATTCACTTAAACTACAGTGGGAAAGTTAGAGGCTACAGGCAGGCAGGAATTTATTGTCTGCCTTGTAGAGTAAAAATCCCCATGATAAAATAAAAGGAAAGTGACTTAAATGAAATCATGGGATTTCTGGGGCTGCCTTGCAGAGTTAAGAATCCCATTGTGAAAAATTCTTAAAAATAAAATTATATTGTGCAAAAAAGTGCGCCCCCTTTGGTGAGATGATGGCAGCCTTTAAGTGGATTTAATTAATTATTTCTCCTTCTAAAATAGGCGCCCAAGCATGGAAAAAAAGTCAAGAAGTCAAAGGGGAATAAAAGAAATAGAATTAAATGGATTAAATTGACTAAATTTTATTTATTTAAAGGCTGCCCCCTTCATGTCAAAAAGTGCGCCCCATTTAGGATATATTTAATTATTTTTCAGGCATTAAATCATTAAATTAAATTCTATTTTCAGTGGCTATGGTCAAGGCACACTGTGAAGCTTAAGTGAAGTGAAGTGTGAATGATTAAATTGGATTAATTTAATTTATTGGATGGTTGTCCTTAAACATGCTATTTTTAAAGAGAGAAGGCATGATTTTTAATTAATTAATTGCCAGGAATAGGAAGGGCAATTATTAATTATAGAATTGTGAGGGTTATATAAGCATGGGCTGCCATAAGGGTGAATTATTTAATTCACAGGTAAAGAATTGCAGCCAAGAGGAAAAGTGCGCCCCATTTGAAGAAGGATTTTGCTCAGACAAAGGTGAAAACAAGGCTAAAAGCTTCCAAATTTGGCGCATGCTTTGAAAGAGGTTGATCTTTGTCTGCATAATTGTTTGCATAGGTGTTACAGGTGCTCAGGTGTTGTTGAAAGGATTCATGCTCTCTTTATGTGCAAATTAAACATCAATTTTTGGGGCAGCAGGCTTGAAAAGTGCAGATTTTTACAATTAAAATTCACTATTCATGCTCCGATGGCCATTTTTGTCTGAATTAATTGCAGGAATTCATTACAAGTGCTTTACAAAAGAAAAAGAGTTTTAATCAATGTCCAATACATTGCATATATCCTCCGAATCTGAAGAATTGTCCAGATCTACACCAGTTTTGAAGAAATCCGGCCAAGTAAGAAGAAAAAGAATTATTCAGACAAAGATAGACAAAGCCATGGCGAAGAGAGATGAAAAAGAAAGCACGATGGAGTCATGCATCGCTTCCAAACTTGCAGACATAGGAGACACAGATCTAGGTCCGGAACCTCTTTCCGAATTGATTGATAGATCCAGAGCGGGAAAGACTTCACTCATGCGTGCGGTTAAAAGCAGTGGAATTATCCGAGCTGCAGCCTTTCCATGCACAACCCAGTTGCCAGAGTTTGTTATGGAGTGCGCTAGATCTTACCATCCTTCATTCAGATCAGTGCGTGATGCTACGGGAAAGACAATAATTAGGTTGGACGCAGAGTTCATCAATTATTGTTTGAAGATTCCAGTGCAAAAGGTGGTGACTTCTATTAGTCTTCAGGATGCCGGCAGCAGGTGGGAGAAGCATAGAGCTGATTGCATGAGCATAATGAATAGCAGATACATAAGAAGCCTAGATCTCCTTCAAAGTTCCCAAGAACTCTTCCGCGGTCCAATTTGGTGCAGGAGGTCGATGATGTGGTCAAATTGCTATGCAGGATGAATGGCGAAGCGAATGCTTACACTTTCCGTACATGGATGTATGCTTTCATCAAGACCATTGAAGTCAACAAAATTGATTCCATAATCAATTGGTCGGAAATTATTAGCGACAACATTGGTGAGCAACTGCAAAACGTGAAGCGTACTTTCAGCTTCAAAATGACTTCCTACTTGGTGTATGTTGCAGCTTCACAAGGCGTCTTTTCCAAGCTGGATAGATGTGGTGTTCTTTCTAAGGACCCCATTTTCGAGTGCTACCCACAGCTTACTGTACCTGCGTGCGAGAAAGATTTCAAAGTGGTCAACGATGAATTCTTCTATGATTTCATTTGTAGGCTAGACAAAGACTTGAAGGCCAACAGGGTAAGCAAGTAAGTGTGGGAAGTCGTGTCCAAGATTGGCAGTCTATTCATTCAGTTTGCAAATTTCACATACCTCAGGGTTACGGGCTTTTCTGGAGAACCAATAAAGATGCCCAGGTATCCGAATGATAGATTGATCGTCATGGAGCTGAGCAGGCAACTTGTGGAGTTACACGACCTTCAGTCAAAGCGGCACAAGTCTACAGGCTTCTTCCCTATCACTGTGGGACATTACAACTGCATTAGCATTCATAGAGCTCGGGGAATGGAGACGCAGATGTTATCCGAGTATGAGCAAGAGTTCTTCCCTACACGGCTGAACTTCGATCCATTTGGAGTAGCCAGGAAGACGATCTCCCAGGAGTACGCACATGTGCCTTCATTAGAAGATTTCTGGATGAAGTGCAAAAGTGAGTATGAGGTTAGAAAGAGAGATTTCAGCAAACTGTCAGCAAAGCAAGTGTTCAACTTTGGACTAGCGCAGATACCTGCGGATCTTAAAGATGATGGGAATGTGATACTTGACACTTACCATCAAATGGGAGGAGATAAAGCCATACTTCAGGATAACGTAGGAGGCTGCCATACACTTGAAGAAAGATCTCGAGTTGTTTTGGTGAATAATTCAAACTGGCTGCTGACAAAGGGATATTGCCTTGATGAAGCATTGATGAATCAAGTCACAGGCAACTTCGGCGCAGAAGATTCCCTCAAGCGGAAGCACAAAGGAGAAAGCAGCAGAAGGTCTGAGAAGTTGAAAGTACACAGAATATCTCAATCGAAGGAGAAGATCACTTCTACGACCATGGCTTTAGCTCCAACTTCTCTAGCACCCAACACTTCACCAACTATTGCACCGCAACAGGATACTTCCATGCCTCTACTGAATCCGGCGACATTCATCTTCTCTCCTCAGCCACTCCGTTCAGCGCCTGTTCCAGAGGAGATGTTGAAATTGCAGATGGCGGAGTTCGAAAGAGCTGTCCTTGGATGATTCAGAGGATGGCAGCCGTAACACTGTGGCACTTTCTGATGGAGAGGCAGAGCGGGAGATGGTAGTGCACTCAGCGACTTCTCATTCTCCGAGAAGTAACTTCTCGGAATGGTTGGCTTCGCAGTTGGTCTCAGAAACGAGTGGAGATGAACTTAGAAGAGCACAACTTGTAGCTACTCCAAAATCTGGGTGGAAGAGATAGAAGGCCTAAAGTTGCTAAAGCAACTTCTAGGTTGATCATCGAGGAATCAGGGCAGAAGTTTGCTGAGATATCAATTCCAGCAAAAGGAAAGGAGGAGGAGCTCACGGCAGAAGATGTTACAGTAACCAGAGTACCCCTCGGTCAAGCCACCACTGAAGGATTGAAGCAGGACACGCAGACATTGATAGATGCTCTATTCCTTAGGCTTGACAATGAAAAGGCGGAGAAAGAAGAACTTCAGAAGCAGGTATCTCAGTTGTGCGAGATCATAGCCAAGGTTGCTAAGCCTTCCATTCAGCCCATTTCAGAGCAGGTGAGTAATCATCTTATGCAGGAAATGGAGGATGCAAGCAATCAAGTAAAAGCTATTGACGAATGGAAGGATTTGATTATGCGTCAAGCTTCTGTACAACTTGGAGAAGTGTCATCCAACCTGAAGGTTATGGATGATGCAGCAAATCAGCTGCAGCAACTGGTGACGAGCATAGTGGACATGAACACAGTTGTTGAGAGTAACCTGAGTACTTTGGGAGAGATCAACAAGCTGCCAAGAGATGTATTGGTTGCAGAGCAAATTGTACCGGACGGATCAGTCGAGAAGGGGAAGCAACTGGAGTTTGCAGTATCTTTCCGTTTGGAGATTTGCAGAGTTTTGCTGAAGAGGATGCAGGCACTTGAGAGTAGGACATCATCCTTACCAGACAGTATCATTTCTTTCACTGAGGAGAGGGTGGACGGGAATGTTACTTCATACGTGCGGATCATTCCTAGCAAGGTGCCTAATTCCCTGGAAGGGTCTTTTCTGATGGTACAAAATCGAATTGATAAAGCTACTAAGCCTTTCACGATGAATTCTATTAGCAGGCTGGTGGTGTTGCAGGCGGATATTGCAAGGTTTGGGCCGAGCTTGGAAGATGTGGAAGCGTACATCAAAGTGTTGAATGAAGGATTGCTGCAATTTAGGACAAAGAAGGAAGCAGTAGCTAAAACAGATGGAAAGATGCTAAATCACATGTTCAACAAGTATATCTGATATAAGAACAAAAAGAAGACATAAATGTTACAACTAGCATGACTTCTTCTTCTATTCTTTCTTCTTCTATTTTATATGTTCCCTGATGAAATTGTAAAACTTTAAAGTTATTGGTTTTGCAACCATTGCTTAAAGTTATGTCGAACACTTCTATTAGTTAAGTGATACATGTGTCGCTTAAGGAGAAGTTAGTGGAGGACAATTGCCAAATGTCATCTTTACTTGTTATTTGTGTTTCAGTTCAGTTTGAGTTTTCCATTTGTACTTTCCCTTCTACATTCTATAAGTAGAGGAAGAACCTCCGGGTTAATGATGAGAATTTGTAAACAGCAATCTTGTGTTCTAGACTTTGTGCTGAACCTTTGAGAGCCACTTGGAGCAAAGGAATACAAAGGAGCAGGTTTCCGGAGAACTTAGTGTCACGGTGTACTATGTTTCTTGCTTTTAATCTTAGATCTCTTAATAAACTTTGTGTTATTTTAGATCTGGATCTAGAGCTGCTTTTGTTTTAGAATTTTGTGTTTATATCTATTGGATTCTTCTATGTGCATGCAATCATCTCTGTCATCTACTGATTGGGATGCACATCTTCCCCATTTCTTCTATATGTTTATGTAATTACTTTCTTCTATAACTTTTCCTTTCTTTAAATAGCTACTTACTTGCTACAGAACTGTTCAGTTATGGTTCATGAACTGAGTAGTTAAAGTAAAACCCCATTTAGATATTAGCATACTTAAATTGACAAATCTGACACGGGAGCCTCACCGGTTAAATGAGGGAGATTTATCTCATGACTACCTAGGTTTGATGCTATGCAGAAAATCTAGCCAACACAGAAAACGAAGGAAGCGGGGAGAATTCAATTGAAGACAAAGGAAGAAGACTATAAGAAGCTAGAGTCTGAAATTGTCACCATGAGGAAGGAATTGGAGAAGACAAATACTCAATTGAAAAGCACTTTAAAATTTGAAAAGAGCACCGAAGTTATGGATGATATAATCAACCACCAAGGGTCACCATTCATCAAGACAGATCTTAGCTATGAGGAAAAAAAAGAGGTTAGTAAGAAGAATCTGAATTCAAAAGCTAATGAGCTACCAAAGAAAGAAGATAAGCTTCCTCAAAAGATCAATCCTCCTAAAGAAGAAAACAAAGGTGAGAACCAGTGGCATGATGTTCCCATAAGAAATCATAGAAGATCATTCTTGCCAAAATAGTCTCATATGATCAAGAAACGAAGTTCATTTTATGGTTGTTGCTTTGTTTGCAATGATTTTGGTCATAGAGCAATGGAGTATAGGAAACATACAAGAAATAGGTATTGCATGGGACAATGGCAAAAGTACTTATGAAGTTTTAAGTATAAACTATAACTCATTTTCCTCGTTATCGAATTACAAAGAGAATAACATTATATGTTATAATTATAATAACTATGGACATATAGCACGGTTTTGTAGAAGTGTTGTAGAACCCCCTAGACAGAACAAGAAAGTGAATGCTCTTTTTTTTTTTAAAAAACCAAAGTTATATTACTAGAAATAAGATATTAAAAAAACAATGCCACGCCATGGTACTCATACTCCATGATCTATCCTAAGTCTTCCAACAACATGAGAAAGAAGAAAGAGAGCATAGCATCAACTTATCCATCCGATGAATGCAAGTGAAGGATCTTTTCAATCTGATTTCGCTTCTATGGAGACCATGTCAAAGGCAAAGGGCCAAAGTTGATCAAATTATGATGATCCAAGGCCCAATTTGCCAAAGCATCCGCCACCTTGTTCTGATCTCTAGGAACATGTTGATATGAGATGGTCTGAAATTGTCTAGCAATAACTTGAATATTATCTTGAATCTTGGCAATTAGCCAATTTTTGGATCTATACTGCTCTTGAGCTAACAAAAGATGGATAATTACCTTAGAGTTAGATTCCACTATAATTCTAAGATCTCCCAATTTAGTTACTTCCTAGAGAGCTCGCTGAATTGCCAAGATTTTAGCCACATTATTAGTCAAGTAACCCAATCGATGAGCAAAGAAGAAAAGGGGAGTTCCCATAGAATCATGAGCTATCCCTCCAATACTGGTTGGACCCGGATTACCTCTTGTTGCTCCATCAGTATTAAGTTTAACAAAATCAAACAAAGGAGGCTTCCATTTTCTTAGAGCTGACGGCACCGATAATCTAGTACTAGAAACAGACTTCAATTTACTTTCCTCCAAATTACGTTTGTGTATCATGCTTTTCCATTTGCCAAGTAAGGGAGAAAGAATTTTCACATTATGCTCAATAGTTTCCACTATATTGCTTCGAGTTAATTCCTTGACATACCAAATGTCTCTATTTTCAAATTTGAAGATGCGTCTGTTTCGCTCCTTCCACACATTCCACAACATAAGAGAAATAGCAATCCAAACTCCTTTGTTAAGATCCTGAGTATCAGAGACCGAACGTTTCCAAACTCTAACAATTTCCACAAGGCTCATAGAAGGATTCGAATTGACAAATAACCAATCAGCCAAAATATTCCATAGGGACATAACAAAAGGGCACTGGAGTAAAAGATGAGTCAAAGTTTCATCCGCTTCTTTGCATAAAGGACACCAAAAAGGTCCCACCATACCCCGCTTCATCAAATTGTCCCCAGTAAGAATCCTCTTGTATAAAAGAATCCAGACAAAGAATCTAACATTAGGCCACAAAGCAGGATGCCAAAGATCAGCAAAAAAATCCTTCCAAGGGTGAGGCTGAATACCCGCCAAAAAAGTGAAAGCTCTTGTTGTAAAAAAAAGAGAACCTACAAAAATTTGGAAACAAACGCAAGAGGAAGTTAATCAAGACAAGGAGAAATCTATGATTGTGCAAATGGCATTTCATGCACAAGACACAGGGAATCAATGGTATATTGATAGTGGATGCTCAAGGCACTTGACTGGGGACAAGAGCAAATTTCTCGCCTTGAAGGAAATGAGTCAAGGCATGGTAAAATTTGGAGATAATGCCACGGCACGGATAGCTGGATAAGGTACCCTTAGCCTTGATAATGGAAAAACAAAAACAGAAAATGTAATGTATATTGAAAGCTTGAAGCATAACCTTCTAAGTGTTAGTCAAATGCGTGATCAAGAACACACTCTCACATTTTATGTTCAAGGTGAGATTAGGAAAACAAACACGGGAAAATTAATTGCAGATGCAAACAAAACAACAAACAACCTGTACAAACTCAGTGAAGTTAAGGGAAAGAAATGTTACACGAGTCAAATTGATGAAATTTGGTTATGGCATAGAAGAATGGGCCATATGAATTTTGATAATCTAGTGAAAAACAGCACTAGACAATCCGTAAGAGATATGCCTAAGATTAAAAAACCATCAAACATTCTTTTGCAAGCAGTGTTAGCATGGGAAACAGACAAGGGCAAGTTTCAAATCAAAGGAATACTCAACAATAAAGCCATTGGAACTAATCCATATATAGACCTTTGTAGGCCTACAAGAACGTAAAGCATACAAGGTGAAAGTTATTTCATTTTTCTCATTAATAATTATTCTAAAATGACATGGGTCACTTTTCTAAAAGAAAAATTTGAGACATTCGAGAAGTTTAAAGCTTTTAAAGCCTTGGTGGAAAATGAAACAAATTTAAAGATCAAGTGCTTGAGATCATATCGAGGAGGTGAGTTCCTCTCAAATGAATTCAATGACTTTTGTGAGCAACATGGAATAAAAAGGCATCTCTTTGTTGCAAGGACTCCACAACAAAATGGAGTTGTAGAAAGAAAGAATCGAATTGTTCAAGAAATGGCTTAGAACAATGTTAAATGAATCTAAGCTATCAGACAGGTTTTGGAGAGAAGCAATTAACACCACAGTCTACATTTTGAACAAAGGGCAAATCAGAGTAAACAATAGCAAAACCCCTTATGAGTTATGGAAGGGTAGACCAGCATCAATCAAATATTTCAGTGTTACGGTGCAAATGCTTCATTAAGAGAGATGAAGAAGACTTGGGAAAGTTCGACTCAAGAGCTGATGAAGGTATTTTTCTTGGATATTCCTCAAAAAGTAAAGCTTATAGATGTTATAATAAAAGGTTGCAAACAATCGTAGAAAGTGCCAGTGTAAAGATGGATGAAACAAGCCTCAAAAAGTGCACAAACATGATCATTCAGAGGCACCAGACTTCAAAGAAGAAGAAGAACAAAAAGTAGAAAAACAAGAAGTGGAACGGGAATATACTGAGGAACCATCAAGATTTGTCTAGAAAAACCATGCAGAAACTCTAATTCTTGGTGATAAGAATACTGGAGTACAAACTAGAAGAAGAATAGTAAGTACATCTGAACAAGTAAACTTCTCTTTGTTATCCAAAATAGAGCCCAAAAATTTTGCAAAAGCTAGCAATGACAAGCATTGGATCGATGTTATGGAAGAAGAATTGAATCAAATTGAAAAGAATGAGACATGGGAACTCATTCCTAGACCAAAAGACAAGAATGTAATTGGTACCAAGTGGTTGTTCAGGAATAAGCTGAATGAAGATGGCCAAGTAATAAGAAATAAAGCAAGGTTGGTTTGCAAGAGGTATGCTCAAATGGAAGGTATTGATTTTGAAGAAACCTTTGCCCTTGTTGTCAGATTAGAAGCCATTAGAATGTTTCTAGCATATGGTAGTTTAGGAACTTCAAAATTTATCAAATGGATGTAAAATTTGCTTTTCTAAATGGCAAGTTAGAGGAAGAAGTATATATTGAACAACCATAAGGTTTCCTTCTATCAAAAAACAAGGACTATGTGTGCAGATTGAAGAAGGTACTATATGGGCTAAAGCAAGCCCCCAGAGCTTGGTATTCAAGGCTTGATAAATATCTACAAGAACAAGGTTTTAAAAGGGGAGTTGATAGTAATCTCTATATCAAGACTGAAGGTGAGAATCAATTGATTGTTGTGGTATATGTGGATGATATCATTTTTGGAGGAGATAGTAAACGAATGTCCCAAGAGTTTGCAAAATATATACAAAAGGAGTTTGAAATGTACATGTTGGGGTGAGTTGTCATTTTTCCTTGGTTTGCAAATTTCTCAATCTAACAAAGGAATATTTATCTCCCAAACCAAGTATATAAAGGAGATGTCGAAGATGTTCAGAATGGAAGACTATACACATATTAGCACACTCATGGTTATGGGATGCAAGTTAAGTAAAGATGATGAATCTCCTGAAGTGAATCAAACACACTATAGATCCATGATTGGTAGCTTGTTATACACCACGGCATCAAGACCAGACATCATGCAAGTTGTAGGCTTAGTAGCACATTTTCAAACAGCCCCAAAAGAAACACGTGCAAGTGGTGAAAAGGATATTCAAATATCTAAAAGGCACTTTGGACTATGGCTTGTGGTATCCAAGAGGTGAAGATTTCACACTAATAGCATACACAGATGCAGATTGGGAAGGAAGTGTTGATGACAGAAAGAGTACAAGTGGAGGAGCATTCTTTCTTGGCAAAAATCTTGTGTCATGGCTAAGCAAAAAGCAACCTTCAGTTTCTTTATCTACGGCTGAAGCAGAATACATAGCAACAGTGTCTTGTTGTACACAAGTCCTTTGGATGAAGCAAACGTTGAAAGATTTTAAGATAGAATATGAACATCCAATCTCAATACTTTGTGATAACACTAGTGCAATAAACATTTCAAAGAATCCAGTTATGCACTCTAGAACAAAACACATTCCAATCAAGTATCACTTCTTGAGAGACAATGTTGCAGATCAGCAAGTAAAGATGGAGTACATTGCCACAAAGGAACAAATAGCAAATATCTTCACGAAGCCCCTCCCAAAAGAAACTTTTGAGTCTCTAAGGCAAAAATTGGGAGTGATCCATTCTTCATCTAGTCATTAAAACCGTCAAGATAAACATGGATCAAGGGGGAGCTAATCATTGCATTATTCAGCTCCATATATATTTTGGTGATATACATTGTAATTGTGTTGTAATCCCTTTGCCATTGATGTCAAAGGGGGGGAGCTAAAGAAAGAGGGAGCGGTAGAGTAAGAGGAAGGAGTCCAGAAAGAGGGAGTATTGTGGTTGGAGATGATTATTTCTTTGTAGGAATGTCATTAATGAAAAAGGGGGAGATTGTTGGAAATATTGTCATTAATGACAAAGGAGGAGATTGTTGGAAATATTGTCATTGATGTCAAAGGAGTTGTTGATGTCACAAGAGAATGCATGAAACAGGAGCCATTGATGTAAAAAGAGAATGCATGGAGATCAAAGAGAAAGTGTCCTCAATGTATTACAGTGATCAGATTTAATGTAATGAACAACAATCAAATTGTATACCAGCGTTTTAATTATGAAAGGGCCAGCGATTCCATCTAAGGAAATAAAAGAAATAAAATAATAATAAATACAAGCCCAGCCGACCCATTTGGAAGGAGTTAAAAAAGGTTAATTAATATTAATTTAAGAGACATATCTTTTGATAGTCGCCCCTCTTGGAAAGAGGCACATTAAGGCTATAAAAGATAGATGAAAATGTTGAGAAAGACCAAAAAAAATGATATAGATACATCATTTGAGAAAAGAAATTAAAGAGAGGAGCAGAAGTAAAAGGAGAATATCATTTGAATAAAGAGTAAGAAGGGAAGAGCAGAAATATAAAGTGAGCTGATTTCATTAATTGGACCAGCGTCCATGTTGGAAGTATAATTTGGTTTGTGTGGAATTTGCCATCATAAGGTTGAAGAAGCAACTACAGAAGGTGGAATTTTATATTGTTGGGGTCGGTGCCTCACAAAATTGGAGATTAGTGTCTGCAGTGGGTTGGTGCTCACAAATTGGCTGAGTTGGTGCTTGGCATTGGGGATTGGTGTCTCCAATGGGTTAGTAGGTTTGGTACTTGCCTACCTACGAACATTTGTAAAGCATTTAATTTTGGGTTGGATTTGGACAGTAGATCCAAACAATCTTATTTTGTTGTTTTTCCCGAGAGAGGGTTTTCCACGTAAATCTAGTGTTGCTCTATGTTATGTTATTTGAATGCTTTTAACTGCTTTAATTGTGGATAAGATTTAATAAGCAAAAGTTTATCTTATATTGATTCACCCCCCCTCTCAGTATAAGCATGTGCTTAACAATTTGTCAGTGAGCATCCTAATGACATAGAAGAGAAAAGCGTCATTAACACGGCGAAAGTGATGCATGTTAGCTTTGAACTCAAGTTGTGGATAATAGTGGAAAACGCTATTTTGCTTGGGTGCCATTGTGCCCATAGTCTCTAGACCGGCGAAAATCCGTCTTCATGCCACTGCATAGACTAGGTAGGAAGTCATATAAAAATGACCAGTCATCTTCACTTCAACCAACTGTTTATGCAAAGTATCACTGATGATTGTGGCCCAATCAATGTGAAGCCTTTGATCCAGAATAACACGGATGAATTTATACATCCAAGGTTGAAAATAGCAAGTAGAAGAGATGCCAAATACTCTACTTAGCAAAGTGATCATATCTCCAATCTCATCACGAAACACAATGCGGAACAGTTCTTTGGGAAGTCCGTTAGTGTGTGATCTCTTGTTGACTAGCAAATTCTTATTCATCACTTTAGAGCATCTCAGTGGATCTTCATCCCAATATTGTTGTGCAGGCACCTTAGTAATTTTGGCATTTTCTTCATACTCTGGAATTCTAAACAGTTCTTCAATGTGTTCAGGTGTGACCAGAAGGATGGGCTCTTTGTTACAGTTAAAAGCTCCTCTTTACTCGGGATCTTAGTGCTTGTTGCACGCAATGACAAGCTCTGGACACTAAACGGAAACTGGAAATGTTGTTGCTTATGGTAAACCACTATAGTCAAGCGTTGAGAAAACAATGTATGGCCTTCAGATTTAGCTCTGTCGCAAAATTGACTCATTAACATGACCCAAGTTGGTGTCAGTTATATGGTGGTAATCAGAGATGAGAGCAGATGTAGGCATAATATGTAATGTCCCAACTCCGGGATCAATAGAAAATATGTAAATCAACAACCCTTCAATGCATCAATCAACTGAAAATAGCAAAATATTTATACCGGTTGAGTGAATGACTCAATAAACCCGAAGGCAAGGGTTTAATGGCCTTAACTCAGTAGTTCACACACAATGTTCTTCTCAACTAAAACTAGGACTGCTTCAATGATCAAAGAGTTCTAGCTTTCATGTGGAAATCATCATCATACCAAAAACAACTAGATCAAGTATCAAATGGGAGGGCTGATGTTACTAGAGAACAGCTGTGTATTTTGAATCCAAAAATCAGGCCAACATACCCAAAGTGATCGCTGTAGCTATTAGAATAATGTTTGTCAATTGTCTTGGGCAAAATAGGAACCTAAACTTGCATCAAACAGCCAACATTTACTCCAAATGAAGTCGCTGCTCAGGAAGGAAGAACAGTAGCTCAAACCAGCCCCAACAATATCCAAAACAAGTCGTTAATACTCAGAGAAGGATAGCACATTTAGTAAATCAAAAACCAGACCTGATTTAAAAGATTTTCCTTTTCCAAAACAAATTACTGTCAAAGGAAATAATATCATGCAATTAACTGGATCGATCCATACTAAATGGAGTATGCAAAACAGTCCTCAATGTCCATGGAAGAAATTGCTGCAACACAGGAGCTATTAAATATCACAATATTATGCATAAACCCAAGTCGTGCCACTTTGACAAGCACTAAACATCCATGAAGAAATTCGCTGGGGTTAGAGGACCACACAAATACAGATCTAACTTGCTAAAAATGCTCTCAAAATAGTCACTAAACATGCCCAGGCTGGTCACATGATGTATACAGAAATCTGATCATTTTCCATTCAAAAACCAATCACGAATACCAAGGGACACGTTGCTACAATATGAAGCATGCAAAAGGCTGATTGCATCACCCTCAGAATTGTATACAAACAGCTCACAAATATTGTGAAAGGAACTCGCTGGAATTGAGAACCAACACACCAAAGTCGATTTGCAAAAGAACTCCAAAGAAACACTTATTTTTTATCACAAACCAGCTGCTACAGTGATTCGCTACAGTAAAAACACGCAGATTTCTACTTGCAAATTCAACCAAAACAAATAACCTTTTCAATTCGATATTCAAAGATCAGCTACAAAGATCTCCCAAGCATGAGAGAGAGAAGGAAAATATCAATGGGCATGCATCCCAACTCCAAGCATGGAGCATAAAATAAATATCATCATAACATAATAATAATAATGATCCTAGCACTCCTTTTATAAGCAAGGAGGCACAAAATTCGAAATCCTTAGGAGAGGGAGAATATTAAATAAAAGCAGTTTGTTTTTCCTAGGTGTGGCGTCCCCTCTTTAAAGGGAGATTTTATCAATAAAAGCCACCTAAATATTTATTTAATTAATTCCCCATTTAATTTTTATATTTTGGGAATTAAATTAAATAATCTTCATAATTAAATAATTAAATAATTATTGCTCCAAGCAATAATATTTAATTATTTAATAAAAATGTTCCCCTTGCAACATCCCGAAGCCCACGGGGAAGTATAGGCTAAGGGTCTTCAAAAAGGGGGACATTACATAATACGTTGAAATTCATATCTTAGCACCGATTTGTTTGTAGTTGACATTTTGGGTGAAAATCAAGAGAAATGAGCAAAAAGCAACAAAAAATTGCGGTGTCGGGTCACAGTCTGCGGGTCCATCGTAATAACGGGAAAAATGAGAATTTTACTAAAATTTGTATATTTGATACAAATTTCAACCCGTTTTAATCATGCAAGAATAATAATGATTTTGCCATTTGATTACAATTTGCTCAAAACTTACTCGAAGTGAGTTCTGGCATCGCGCAGTTTTTTTATTTTTATTTAAATAAAAAAAAAGTTCCCACAACTTTGGCGAAATTAAATCCTTCAATATCTTTTTCATTTTTCCTCCAGCGCGTTCCTAGGTACAGCTTCACTTGCATTCTTCTCTGATATCACTAGTTTTCAAGCTACTCTTGAAATCTTGGCATATTTAACCTGCAAAATTAATAAAATGAATGTAAATAAACAAAAACACTCTTTTCTTGCATACTATAGAGAGTTTCGTTGGCACTCGATCGTCCCCCCTCTCCCACACCCCCATAGAGAGTTCTAGATAGGGCGCCCATAGCCAACTCTATAGTCGGGGGGGTGGGGGCACTCTCCCGATGAAGTGAAGGGCAAGTGACCATACACTTGAGTTTAGTTGGGGCAACTATCTATAGTCCAGCGGGAAAGCCCGGGGATTAGATACACACCAGTTGGGTATATATAGATGGGGTCAAGGGCGGCTATATATCCGTGATCCGATGAGCTTATATATAGATAGGGCGGGCCTCCGTTCGGGTACCAACCTATTAAGCGGTGACTTCTTTCTTTGGGCATCCAGTTTTCAACTTCTTTCAACACCCTAGCTGTTATTTCTGATCTTTATCTTTGTTTTCTGCGTGCGAATTTTAATGCATTTGGTTTCTTCCCCCAGGCATCTAGGTCTGCAATGCTTTCCAACACTTTTCTTGATGTTAAAGCGCAGGAATTTGGCTTATTTTTGTCTTTTCTATCTGTATTTAACATATTTCAAACTTCTATTTTATCCGATGCAAATCTGGGCGTTATTTCTTGTTCACCAGGCTTGGCATAAATTATTTTTGATCCTCCTACATGTGTCTTGGGTTTATTTTGACTTCTTTACAGGTTTATCACTTCTTTCTTGGCACCTAGATCTGCAATGCTTCATCTGATATACACACAGTCCTTTTCTTTAGTTCCTTGCAGACTTTTGCTAATTTTATTATATTTTTTATTGCTGTGCAGGCTTTGCTCTCTTTTCTCTAATTTTCTTGTCTCTTTTACAGGCGCCTAGCTTTGACATAGCTCAAAATGAATAAAAATGATCAAAAATCTTATTTAAGATCATACCTTTTCTAACTATTTTGGCATTTTTCTGCAGGCGCCTAGACTTTGGCGTAGGCTTTGAGACTCTATTCAACCAATTTCTATTGTGAACATCTTGTATTTTCTTCTGATTCATTGTCTCCTTGATGCAGGCACCTAGATCTTTTTAACCGTTTTTCCCTTTTGCTGCATTTTCCAAGATATCTGTTAGAATATGCAAAGAGAAGAAAGAATACAGAAGGCAAACTGCGCTGTACAAATGATACAGGCAGAGGTTTATTTATTTAGAGAGAGGTGGTTGAACAGTTACCAACCGAACAACTACATAACTGTTTTTACATTCTATATAATGTGTTATATTTTTACACCCCCTCTTAATGACTAAACCGGAAACAAGACAAAGTTTGTCCCGAAATTTTACAAATTTCCTAAAGCCCATATGTTCAGTCAATACATTTACAGCTTGTGCCATAAGTTGTACTTTAAAATCAGCAGTCCTTAATTGTGATGCAGTTGTCGAATGAAGACGAACTGCAAAACAAAAAACTGGTCCCATGAACAAAAGATATGGCAAGTGGTCCACTGGTTCTCTATTTCGTGATTCATTGACCAGTGATGAATCACCAATGGCTGAGAGTGTCAGCCCCATCTCCAGAGTGCTGATATAAGAACCTCGAAGATGTGGATTAAAAAATCTATTCCAGGCTTGTGTAGCCTGCTGGAGTCTGTACAATAACTCAATTATCCTGTGATCGAAGTCACATCGATCACGTCCTTGCACCACCATGTAGTGGTCATCCAACTTTTTCAAGAAGAGAAATGTGACCATCTGTGCAGGAGTTAGAACCAACTCCTCAATAGTAGGAGAAATAACCATCTCCGTCTCAGCAGTGGTCTCCGTCTCAACAGGAGAAATAACCATCTCCGTCTTATCTATTTGCTCATCTATCCCCCTCTGTTGGGAAAGATCCTTCACAACACAATGAACAAACTGTTCATGCTCTATTGTCCTTCGAGCAAGAACCTTTGAGTGAGTGGCTAGGCATGCCATCTCACCATGCACCGTCAATGCATCTGGAATAGTGGAGTCTCCGTCCACAACAAATTGTTCTTCAGAATGAGGAAATCCATCCTCCCAAGGCATGTCTGCCTCCCGTACACCTAGTATAATGGATATTCCCTCCACAATAGGTGCATGTAGGTTGACTATATCCAAGTCAACAGAGTTGTGAGGTATGGCTTCCTCCCAAGGTATTACAACCTCCTGCACATCCTGAATGGTGGAGCTGTCCTCCACTCGTGCATTCATGTTGATCGCAGTCGGATCAACAAGCCGATACTGACCACTTTCCCCAATACCAAGGACAATTATCCGTCTTTGTTTCACATCAGAGACAACACACTTCTTTCCACAGAAATCCACAGGAATATTGGGATTTTCAGTCAATTGACAAATAGATAGAAGATTCTTTTGTAAAGAAGGTACATATCTAACATTCTGTACCAACAATTTATGAGCATTATTCAATATAATGCATATATCTCCTATCCCTTCTACTGCAAGTGATTCTCCATCAGCCAGTACTACTGATTCAAAACATATATTTGCAGTAAATGAAACATACCAGTCCCTACGACATGAAAAGTGTGCAGACGCACCAGAGTCAATGATCCAACAACTGGTACCACTGTCATTCGAGCATGATGTCATAAGACAATAAAGAGCATGCCCGTCATCCGAATCCCGTTCTTCTGCAACTGCTGCCACATGTTCCTCATTACATGGCTTTTTGTTCTACTTCGAAAGATCATACATCCGCTTCCGGCAATCCTTCTTGAGGTGCCCAACCTTGTGACAGTAATAACATGTGACCTGATATCGAGTGGAAGATTCACCAGATTGACGTTTCCGCTTTCCCTTTGACTGAGTGACAAGAGCACTCTCTGCATGGTCACAATTAGATTATGCCTGAAGTTGTCTCCATTCCTTTTGCAACAGGTAGGAACTCACCTTGTCAAACGTGAGTGTTTGACTTTCAGCCATTAAATGGAGTGCCTCCACAAATGACTCATACAAAGAAGGTAAGTTGTTCAAAACCAAAGCCACCATATCATCGTCATCCACCTTTTTGTTGATGGAAGATAACTAGTCTCGAAGGTCTTTCATCTGAAGTAGGTGCTAAGACAGCGATCCACCTTGTAACTTTACGGAAAAAAGCATATTTTTCAGGTATAAAACCCGACTCTTCTCTGACATCTGATATTTATCCCTCAGACTGGTCCACAACGTGCTTGCCACAGTGGCATTCCGCACTTCCGATATCCAATCATCCGACACCGATAACTTGAGAAGCAATAACGCTTCCTTATGACGTTTGTCATAATCCTCAAAGTTCGTCGCTGGTCGACTTTCATCACCCTTGATTATTTTATCACAATCACAAAACTCCGCAACCGTTAAAATTTTATGACTCCAAACATTGAAATTCGTGCCCGTTAATTTTTGTGTCTTTGGCAAGGTCAAGTGTGATATATTTGCCATTTTATTATTCCAAAATAACGGAAAATAATAAAATAATAACTTTGCCTCACACTTAATAAAATACCTTTTTCCAGCAAATATATTTATTTTAATTTCTTCAGCAAATAGAATGAATACCTTTGTTGCTGGAAATAATATTATTCTGCCCAAATAATATTAATCTTCCCTCACGACTTTGCTTGTGCCTTCACCTTTGAACGACGAGTTGTCTTTGTTGTCTCCGCTGCCCTCACGTTTTTCCTTCTAGCGACTGTGAGTGTGCTTTCGAACTGTCCTATTCTTCCTCCACGATTTTTGCAGGTTGCTGGTTTGTCGTTTGCTTTCCTTTCACAAACGTCCACGATTGTTACCCACAATTACCTCTACCACGATTTTATTGTTTGCTGGTTTTGTTGCTCACGATTTTGTTGCCCACGATTTTGCAGGTTGCATACGATGCCCACGATTTTGACTGTCTCCGGGAACAGGAACCCACACAGCAATCCACAGCAAACTGGTGCGTTTTCACACGATTTGTCACTGTGTCTTCAGGAACCCTCGAATCTCTGAGCAACAACGAAAGAAAAACACAACCCACGATTTTGTGCAAAACGACCCTTCGTTTTTCTTCCCACGACTCTGCCCTCGTGGTTGCTTGTGACCAGGACTCTTCTGGGTTTCGAACCACACCTTCACACCCTCGATTCTCGTTCTTTGCACTGGATGGAATAACTTCAATTTGTGCCCTACCAAGGCTTCCCCAAACTTCCAGTTCGTGCCTGTTGACAAGGCTTCCTCGAACTGCGAACCTTCCTTGCTCTGATACCAATGTTAGAATATGCAAAGCGAAGAAAGAATACAAAAGGCAAACTGTGTTGTACAAATGATACAGGCAGAGGTTTATTTATTTAGAGAGAGGTGGTTGAACAGTTACCAACCGAACAACTACATAATTGTTTTTACATTCTATATAATGTGTTATATTTTAACAATATCCTCTCAGGCGCCCAGGTCTGTAGCTGATCTCTTTTGTTTATTTTTTTGCTAATTCTCTGACTTTGCTTCCATTTTGTGTGCACAGGTCTAGATTTCTTTGTGCTTTTGTGATGTAAACTTCTTTGCTATCCTTTGCCTGGGAATGAGTGCTTCTTCTTCACAGAAACTTGATTGGAACACAATGAAATTCTTCTCTTTCTTCACCATGGGTTGGACACTTCGAGTCATGCATGTCGAGAAAATAACTACCTCGTGTACGCAAGAGAGGAGTAGTAGTTAAGAAGAAATCAACCCCCCGATAACCATCTCCGTAATTACATGAAGTGGGATTAAATGCGGAAAAGGATGAGAGAGAGGGGAGAAAAGTGGAAAAGCAGGTTGCATTTTGCCAAATGCCAAATTTTACATTTGGCAAACTTCCCCATGAACTCCCCAAAGAAATATCTCGCCAGTATCTTTTACAGAAAGCCATTTAGTTATTATCCGATCGGGGTGTGTTCCAAATTGAGAAGTGGAAGTAAAATCCCACTTTACCATCTGTTCAACAGCCAGTATGATAATTAATTAACATTTTTTTAAAATTGATATCATTAGTTTGGAATTTAATTAAGAAAATTAATAACATCAATTCATTATAAATAAATAAATAAAAGCATTAATTAATTAAATTTTAAAAATTAATGATGTTAATTTAATTATTTAACGTTAACTAATTAATAACATGATTTAAATCAATATTACTAATCAATTAATTTAAATAATTAAATTAAAATCACTAATAAAGCTTTATAAACCACTTTGCGAAGACAAAAGGATGTGTAAAGCAGAACGGGCCAGCGACGATGATGGGAGTGCAACGACGCAACATTACGGCAACTTGACTTACAAGTTATGGAGAGGATAACAGGAAAACAACCTCATGGAACAGTGCGGAAAGATGATCTGGAGAGGCATTACGATGCAAAAAGTTTCGAAATTTTCAAAATTTGAGCGTTTAAAAATTTCAGGACAACACGTTACAATTATACATTTGGCATCTTTTGATCCTTTGTGATATTCTTTGTTGCATAAGCACTCTATTCTCATGGAATGGTGCGGAAAGACAATCTAGTGAGGCATTACGATGCAAAAAGTTTCGAAAGTTTGAAAATTTGAGCGTTCAAAAATTTTGGGACAACACATTACAATTATACATTTGGCGTCTTTTGTTCCTTTGTGTTATTCTTTGTTGCATAAGCACTCTATAATATATTTCGGCCTCTGTCATTTGTTTTCTTCATATAACACATCTAGATTCGCATTTAGAGTATTGTCCACCAGGTCTCATCCCGAGCCCCAAATCACTCCTTTAAGACATGCTTATACTATTCACACTTGTATTTGTATTTACAATGGGGGAATATTAGTTGCCCTCACTCTCATGAGTTTATTTTGCTTGATACACATTACACTTTGACCGACACTATTGAATGTTTGGAACCCTTCACATTCTAATTTTGTTGCTTGTGCATGTTGGCTTCCTTTTGCTTTATTACCTTTTAGCTTGGATTCATTGTTTACATTTGCATTATTTTGCTCCGTTCACCTCTTGGCTTTGTTTTGTTGATTTCCTCTTGGCTTTGATCATTGCCCAGTCTCTTGGATTTGTTTTTGTATTTGCCTCTTCTTCGTTACTTGCTTACCTCTTGGCTTTGTTTCTATTGTTTGCTTCTTTGGCTTCAATTGTTTGATCACCCCTTAGCTTCTAAATAACCGATTCTTGCTTACTAAAATATTCAAAAATACAAAACCAGGACCTATGCACTACTTGCTTTTAAGGTACACATAGTTACTAGATGTCATTTATCACATACATGGCTATTTATTTATCCATTTTACGCACATGTTTTTCATGGTATACATGAGTTTAGATGCAAGACATACAAGTTACATATGGACTTGGACACATAGATGCTTGACATTGATCATACCCAAGGGAAACCTTTCCACCTTGGGGGCAGTGCCCACATTGGAGGTATCTTAGCACATTTTCTCAAGTTATCTTTCTATGCTAGCCCATTAATCATATTGAGCCACTTACACTGTTTATACATAACGTGCTCTTGCTTATATCTTAAGAGTGCTACCTTCTCATGTATATTGTATTTCACCATACTTGATGATGACATTAATTGTTTATGGGTGCTAACATTGCTTGATTTGTGCTTGTTGCCAATAATTGTTATATTGATGTTTACATGACTTGTTACTGATGTGTGCTTATACTGATTGGTTTATACTTATGTCTTGGTTCGTATATACTCATGTGTCATATCATATGTCAGTTGTCAAAGAATCCTCTTGCAAGTCATTCATGTCAGTTGTCATGACGTGTTTCCTATGTGCTTCTTGATCGTGATGTTTTCTTATGAATTGTTCACGATAATGTTGCGTGTTCATATGCGTTTACATTTTTTTACTATGAAACTACTTGACTGTATTTGACTATTACTATGTATTGTTACATGCTTAGTGTCATGATCTATCATGCACACTTCTATTGTTTGTTAACTATTATTATCGGCATTTCCATGACATATATCATGCATCTCTTGGAACACTTACTACTATGTGCTTTATTATTATATCTTGCTAACAATGACATCTATCTTTGGCTGATTGTTCACAAGTCTATCTTGAATGCTACTAACAAGAGCTCGCGCCTAGGATTACATGTTTCATATGTGTTTGTAACAATCAAATATTTATCATGACATATTTCATTATGTTTGTATACATACTTCGCACGATTGGTTTTGGCTTTATCATTTTATATAGCACATGTTGTGCATAACTCTTTTTTCTAGGTGAGTGATTCACAAGCTTTATTGCTCATTCAAATGGGGGGCATACAATGGCTTTGTTTTAGATATTCAGATTATGTCAGACATAGCAATTCACTGTTTGGCATATTCATAGACAATTTATGAGGGTTGTATAGGTCAAGTTGAGCTATTTGAAACATTTCACATGACTTGAGAGACATTTGATCATAAATTTGGACATTCCATATGATTTTCAGAGACATTTGATCACATTCTAGGACATTCTATATCATTTTGACAAACTTTTGATCACATATTTGGACATTCTATATGATTTTGAGGAACAGATAATCACATGAGGCATGGATTTCATCTAGCTTGAGACACTACATTAACATGTTGAGGAGGTACATTCACATTAGAGGACAAATTGATCACATGGGGCATGGAGTTTATCCAAGTAAGTACATTTTATTCTAGGTTTGAGATTGATGGTGAGCGTTTGAATTACACAATAACACTTTGGGTCAAATTTCTATCTGCAG
The DNA here is from genome assembly GCA_019776745.2 of Taxus chinensis. Lineage (NCBI taxonomy): Eukaryota > Viridiplantae > Streptophyta > Pinopsida > Cupressales > Taxaceae > Taxus > Taxus chinensis. The sequence goes on along the minus strand of CM034156.1, from coordinate 264,480,989 downwards.
CAGAAGATCCATTTTTACATAAGGGTATGGTTCAGAACCTCATAAGTAGAGGTTATTATCGTTGCAAACCCTTGTTCAATTCTTTAGCCAACAAGAGAATAAGGCAAGATCATTTTCTCCGTTAAAAACTGGGTTATCTAGACACTCAAAGCAATATGGTTGTGATGCCTATGACTCTCAGCTTCTAGCATGGCCTTCAATTCCGGTTGGGGCATTTGCACTCCTTAGCTCTCAAGTCCAGCAGTTACATCTTCTAGGGCAATCTTCACCCCAAGACACTCTCCAATCAAGATCAAGCAGTGACAACTTGGTTCGCATACAATGAAGTGCTCTTTGTGCTTTTGTTGGATGTTATTCTCATTGAGATGTTATGAGATGCATGTTTTCATTCTTTCTTTGAAAAATGTGAGCATAGATACGTCCTAAAATGAAAGAACTTGTGACAAAGTAAAAAAATAGGAAATGTGGTAAAAAGGTGGCATCCAATGTAGCTAAATAGGAAATCTAGTAAGACAAAATATATGACTAAAATATAAGATAATGGAGGACATCTAGTGTAACTAGATGGGAAATCTAATAGGACAAAAATTGTGATGAAAATATATGAAAATGGACATCTAATTAAACTAGATAGAAAAATCTAATAAAACAAACATGATAAAAGGAAGAAAAGAAAAGAGGTAAAGCCAAATCAATGCTTGTGCTAGAAATTCTCATTGAATTAATAAGACCATCTAATGCCAAAACTACAGTGACAAAAAAGGTGCGGATTTACAAGTGAGAGTTCTCGTGAAAAAAACCTAGTTAAATCCCCGAGATCTTACAATCTTAAACTCACATACCTTTAGCTAGAGCTAGAAAAAAGGAGTCAAAGCATGATATAGAAAAGGAAAATAAGGAAAACGGATGTGATCAACTAGTAGCAATATCCATCACGGGGATATGCAATGGAGCCTCTTTCCCCAAAGTGAGTGGTTTAGAAATATTCAAGTTGAATAGTGCTTTCATGAGGTAATTACAGCATTTGGGATCACAAAAGGGAACTTTGTTTGGGAGACTAGAGAGCTCCAGAATAGGATCTCATTTCTCAAAACTAGGCTGCTCTAATTGGGACTGTACTTGAGGAGATGCAGTAAGGATGACATCCAAAATACCTTATAGAGGGGCTGAATCTGGTTTTTAAATTTTTTGTTTCTGATCGCCACTTCATCCCTATCCATAGTGTATAGATAATAGACGCCTCTGACATCATTGGATAGGCTAATGCCACTGGAGAGAAACAAGCTTATTTCCAATGCCATCGGCCTAGCCAATGACTTCAGATTTAGGTAAAATTTAGGATTTTTATTGTCTTTGATATGTAGCATAGGCCTGAACAATATTTTGTTTCTTATAGTTGGTTGTAGGATGAGGTTGGTTGCAACCCAAATCTATGCATGCAATGAAGCGTTTTGTGCCATGCATTTGAACTAGGTTTTCCTCATTGGTTGAGGCATTGAGAATAATTGTGATATTAATGGCGTTGGTTGTTTGAGTAGCGCTTTGGGATTTTTGATTGTTGGTTTCATCTTGAGGATCATGGTTTGCATTTTTGGAGTGATTCAAGAGAGGGTTTTCGTAGATATCCAAGCAGGCATTGGCTTGACGAATGGTGTTGCATTTGTTTCCATTTTAATTATGTTTCAAAGCATTGAGGAATGCGGGAAAAGGGAAATAAGGGTGATACACCAATAATTTAACACATGCATGTAACTCTGCGCACAGAGAATTCAAAGATCCACACACTTGCACAACTCTAAGCTATTTTGCATAATAAATTCAAGGGTTTAGGAGAAAAGGACAGCAGTAGAGGGAGTAAATTCCACACTAAAGCAACACAATATTCCTATCAAACACAATGAATAATCAGAAAACACCAATATGAGAGGCAAAATGGAGCTTTTTATTCAAAGGTACAAGTACAAGGCTAGAATTGCCAAAGCAAAACAGCTCACAGTGTGTCTAATCTTTTTTTACAATCAAAAATCAGCCTATATGAAGATGAATCCAACTCTTCCTCCAATAATAGACTGTTGTGTTTGAACTACTGTTCCTTTATTTTTATTTTATTAATTTTCTTCACCTCCTTTTGGCGCATGGGGCCGCATGCTGATTTTATTAATTATATTTCCTCTTGCTGCCTTTTGGTGCCACAATCCTGATTGTCTGTTGCATGCAGCTTGAATTTATTTCTTTTTCTCCCATGCTTGGCACCACCATCTAAAACCAGCAGTTGCATGCTTTAGAACTGTTTTAAGTCATCTTTATCACCCCTTTTGGCACCAATTATAGGACTGCAGTTGCTAAATTTATCCAAAAGCACTTCCCTTTTAGCCAATTTCAATTTTGGAGCAGCACTTGAGAAATTTATCAAACCAATGTTATCCATCCACTCATGCACTCCCTTCAACTCCTAAAATGAACTGGAACTTCTATTTTTAGCACTTCCATTTTAAGCACAACCTATTTATAGCCAAACGTTATTTTTAGCCGAACACTATTTTTAGGAAATGTTATTTTTAACACTTTTAAAAATAGAATTGAACTTCTTGGCGTGGAAAATATGGTAACAGTACCAAACATAGGTCATTTGTGTTTTAGTCCCAAAGATAAACAATATTTGACTCTATAAGCTTTAGCCTATTTTTGACAAATAAAAGAATTTGACCTAAACACCTAATATTCATCACTTGTCCAAATGATGAAAAGCACTTTGGAAATTTTCAAACATTTAAAACATCAAGACTTAAGAAGTTGAGTAAATGAAGTCAAGAGACCATTCTTCCATACCTAAAAATTTTGTTTCACCAATAAGGGTGTGGAATTGAGTATATGGGTATTCACCGCAAGTATATGCATCATCCCCGTAAGTTAAAATGGAACATTGAGAACAAACATATTCATTTACTAGAGTACAGACATATAAACATTCACCAATTTGAATTTTAAGAACACTAAGGAGAAAACAAAGCTACAAAATTCTTCAGGAAGACAAATTTCACCATATAATACAAAAAAACAAAAGCAAAACATACGATACAACCCTTCAATGCAGAAGTAAGAAGCAACTTTCACATTCCCACAAGCAACAGTATTGGATAAAACCATTTCCACTTTTCAAATACAAAAATTATAAGCTTTTGACATTCATATAATATATTTTCATGACGTAATGGAAAAGACTTGACAGTGCTACCATCTCCAAAGTGCAACAAATGACGAATAAAGCACAATAAGAAGGTTCAATATTGTGAGAAAGTAAATGCAAAGAATGGAACTAACATCAATCTAAAAAATTGACACATTCTTGATTTTATGTGACTTCATGTTACGCAATTAAAAGCCTTCATTGGTGGCACAGCAGTTTGCAAGGAAATGTCAGTCCAGATCACATCCTAAAAGTCTTCATGGGTAGAATTTTCAAGGGCTTTGTGATTGGTGAACAAAATAGTCAGTGAAGAGAGCTGAATATTGAATTTTTCAACACCATGAGCCTATTGCAAATAACAGCCAGTGGCTCACATGGTCACCCCTGCAAAAAGAGACTAATTGCATCCTTTATGTATTCATAATCCATATTTCAAACTTAATCCACAAAAGACAAATTTTATAGGGTAAAAATTACATCAGTGAAAATTCAAAGACTATCTATGTAATAATGCTACCATATACTACATAATTTCCTCCTAAAAACCTTAGATGCAAAATACAGGTAGGAAATATCCATTTTCACAATTTTGATAGATTCAGATTCACCTGTACCGAAGGTTGGCGAGAGAAGTTGGATGTTAAGGCTGCAACAAAAGTAGAGATTGCACGAATTGCTTGTCCCTGCACCTCTGCATCATTGTTCCACCATTTCTTAGTCTTGCCATCTTTATATCTGCATTAAAGAGCATTGTTAAGCAATGACACATTGCTTTAGAATTTTCCAAACTAATAATAATTTAACATTAAGGAATATTTATTAGTAATTGAAATTGTTAAGACCTGCCTGGAAGCAATAGTATTCAATCCATGTCTAGGTGGTTCCAAAATTGAACAAGACAACGTAAAAAGTATGTTAGCATGAGAACATCATCCCTTTAATTGTTGAGATTCGACACATCATTACTTACCAGACCATTCCACCATTCACACATATGCATGTGCAAACACACACGTATCCAAAAGGTTGCAGTGAAGTGATGAAGGGGTGAATTCATTTGAGATTGAGTCGGGTTCAAATACTCCACACTCCCATAAGGCGGCCTATGCCCACAGCACATGGCACCAAGATTATGGAGTATTAAAATATGGGAAAGGCTGTGAAGTATATAAAATAAGGTACATTTGTATATGTGCGGCCTAAGTTTAACCTAACACTGCAGTAAGGCTGTAACAGGCTCACCCCAACACCACGATAAGGCAGGCCATACCCTCAGTGTCAAACCACAAGCATTATATACACACGAGGAGAAGCGTGGAGTGGAGTAGATCAACTCTATCTCTCACAGACCTAACCAATATGAAGCAAGATGGTGCTTCAAGAAAGCAATCAGCACCAGTAATCCAAGGGCTGCCAAGGAAGAATGAGATCCCTAATTTCAGGACTGTTTTTTAAGATCCAGCAGTGATACAGTCAGAAGGGCTGATTCTAGACCTTATGACCAATATACAGCCCATGCTTTAAGATCCTTGACAAAGCAAGGGAAATGGATTTTGTCTCCCAAAAGGCTGCTCCAAGGCAGCCAAGAATGAGCCAATTGCCACCTTGTTGACCTTTGAAACCCTAGGCTTTTCCTTGAATGTCCTTCCTCCTTATGGGTTTTGCATGGTGGAGGCAAGAGAATCTATGGTACCTGCTAGTCTTCCTTGCACCTTTATCAATCTGTCCATTGAAACCCTGGGCCTTTGAGAATCCGAGCTTTGATACCACTGAAATGTCCCTTTCAAGGGATTAGACCAATAGCCAAGGAATTTAGACAAAACACCAAACGATTCAAATCTGATTTTTATAGGAGCAGACTAAAATTAAAAATCAGGAAACTGAACTCTTCAAATAGCGGTATAAAATATATGCGAAACACTATATGTACTTCGAATAAACTTGCCACAAATTAGAGATATCTTTTATGCATCCAATAGAACCATAAACAATGATAAAATTGAACCAACACACTGTTGGAAATTAATAAATGTCGATCGAGGAGCAGCCACAATAAAATTATGGATTATGGGTCTAAAAACCGTCAAAAATCATGAAAATGCAGATTCCGGCCTTAGAAAATATGCCAAATCAGATTATAAACTGAAAATACAAATATGAGTTCACTAAACCCTCAAACCCTACACCAAGGTAAATCGCTTCACATGTAGGAAGCCAATAACAATCTGAAAATGAATGTTCTCTCCACAAATCTGCCTTAAACTTCAATACCAAGCAATAAATGTCCTTTCTTCATGAGCATGCCTTTTCGTAAGCTCATTTTCATAGTCCTCTTGAAAACCTAATTTTTTTGCACTCATGTTCAACTCGATGCAATTAGTAAGCACTAACAATATATCAAACATCAAAAGATCATTGCCATGCAATGAATGCTCCAAGATTTCTTCTTTTTGCCACATAGAAGAAGACACAAATGATGCATTAGAAGAAATGATATAAGAATTTGTATACCCTTCTATAGTGGTGGCATTGTTTGTGTTTTCTTATGAGATTGTTCATCAACGTTAATCCCGCTTGCAATATGATTAGTATCATCAAAATCAAGCTCAAGATTAGAATCTATTACCTCAAAAGACAAACCCTTCTTCACTTCATCCCTTGTATCATGGATGGCTTTCTTGCTGACCTGCCTTTTATGAGGTGGAACATAGGGCTGAGTTGCCCCTTTTTGTGGCTCATTTGGTGATGCCCTTGGCTGCCCACTTTGTATTTTCGGCTGTTCATGAATTTCAGACCTTGGTTGCTCCACATTTCCTTCTTTGGATAGCAAGTGGGTGTCATCAACCATGAAACTTTCTTCACCCTTTTGGAACTCATCTTTTCCTCTTCTTTTATTTCATTTTTCTTTTCCTCCCATGGAGGAAACACAAAAAAATCTTGTCCTTCTATCAGATCTGATTTTTCTTTGCAATCACCAAGTTCCATGCAAGCATTAGATATCAAACATTTATCATCAAATACCAAAGGACTCATACCTTGGAGAGTTGATCCTTCTTGCTTCATAGGACACCTTGCTAACACATAAGCCTTCACCTTGCTTGAACATTGATCCAAAGCACCTTTGGCTAAAGTATAAGAAATACATGACTCATCTTGTCTCAAACCTTCCTCAAGTATAGACAACAAATGTTGAGGAGCCTCATGTTCATTCAAACCAAAGACATGATAGTTTGCATTGCATCCATTACATTTTATGAATGACTATCATCTATGACAGCGAAGAATATATCGAACATGTGTAGAATGAGATCATCACAATCAAGATCTAACATTGGTATACAAGTTCTTACCTTTGCCATGTTCTTCAAGATCTTAACCCTCTTATCAAAATAAGGGTTTGTGGTGTCCCAAAGCTTTTGAAAGCTTCCTATCATGAGCTCAAAGACCTCTTCCATGGTGGTGTCATTGTATGGCAAATTTGGGGTTGTTATCTTTATCACCTCGCTAATGCAAGTGATGCCCATGAGCCTCACATCCACCTCATCATGCCTCAATAGTTCAGATCTAGCCAAATGAGTCACTAATGAATCCATCGCTGAAAATATGGAGCCATAATCTGATTGTTTTGTCCTAACCAAACTTGCAGCTTCCTCCAAAATGCTAAGCAACACGTCTCTCGAAAGGTGTGGAGGATCAAGCCATCTCTCCAATCTGTAAAACTGCATTTTCATTTCTCCTTCACTTGTTAACCCCTTGATTCATACACTATGTATCCAGATCTACAAACCCCACAAGAGTAGAGGAAAGTTGCTCTGATACCACTGTAATATCCCCTTTAGGAAAAAATGGAAATTTGCGACACTCTTAACCCAAACCAAACTAAGAAAGATGAGATCCTTTTAGATCTACCTCGAATAACCCAATATCAGCGTAATTACAACCCAAAGTAGGGTTGGAATTAGCCAAAGTGGTGGGTTAGATGGGAGAACCAATTAGAATCACAATTTTTTCCAATTCATATTTTTAGCAGCAGTTATAAAACAAAAATGGCACAAAGAACAACTAAACTTCAAAAATTAATAACTTCTTCAATACTCAATATTTTTTTATCACACCAAAGCCAAAAGATTCTTCATATTTTTAGCTTTCCAACAAGCTATAGAACATAATTTTTCGATAAGTAGAAGGCATGCAAAACAACCTGCGAAATCTGAAATTGGGTAGATGAAACCCTAGCACATGGAATTTGGGCACAAAACTTAGCAGATTTTATTATCCAAATAGCAGCAGTAAATAACAATAGAAATCAAGATTTTTAGAGGCCAAAGGGCCACTCAAATAGCAGTAACAAATCCCCAATGAAGTTGCTAGGGTTAGGGCATAAGATCAATTAATAATATGAAGAATAATCCCTTAACAGTTCGCTGCCAAGAGATATTAATTTAATGCACAAACTCAAAAATATATTGCAGCAAGATGACTTCAATGAGATCTTCAAACCAACTTTAATAGACTTGCAAAATGAGAGTCTTCAACAACAAGAGCATCAACAACCTAGGGCATACATCCCTTTTCTCCAAGCATGGAGTAAAATCAAATGATCACATCCCTTAAATAGACTTCCCAAAGGGATCGACCCACTTGGAGGGAAAACATAAAACTTAATTAAAATACTTAGAAGACTCACTTAATGTGCACTTTATTATTTTTTAATTAAATAATAAAGAGTAACTAGCCTATGTGCACATTTTTGAATTAACTAGAGACACCCACTTATAGCACTAGGCATGTCAAGGGGTTACAATGCAAATAAAAGAGATGAACAAATAGATTAGTAATTCCCCGAAAAGGGGGACATTACAAGGTCATTGATGATGAAGTCAAGGTTATGGATGAACTAGGGTTTGCAGATTCCCAACCTACCATTTATTGTCATGCATTCTCAAGTGTTATCTCCCCACAAACCCTCAAGGTGAGGGGTCATTTAAACGAACATCAAGTAATAGTATTGATCGACTCTAGAAGCACACATAATTTTATCAATAATAAATTCGTTGCACATTTAAATTGTTTTATTTAACCAGCTCCAAAATTTCAGGTCATTGTTGCAAATGGAGCTACAATTAATTGTTCAAGGAAATGCCATAGTATCAAATTTGACATGGGAGACCACAAGCTAGACTCCCCTATGTTTGTTATTCCTATGGGTGGAGCAAATATTGTTTTGGGAATCCAATGGCTCACAACCTTGGGTTCAATTGAAATGAACTTCTAGGAATTATTCATGCGTTTTTGTTCACAAGGCAAGATGTTTGAGTTGACAGGGTTACGAGGAAAGTCTACTCAAAGGGTGAGCTCTCATCAAATGCAGCTTATCAAGGGCCCTAATTCACAATTAATTACAGTGAAAGATAAACAACATTTGGCCTACATACCACCGTATTCTCATGAGAGGAGAAAAAAATATTCAGTTATTGTTGAGGATATGCCATTAGTCCAAACATAAGCAAGACCATTTTTCCAAAATCGTTCCTCATTTCCAGCCACCGCCCACCATATCAACCTTGAAGATCCACCCAAAGGTTCAATCAGTCAAAGAACAAAGTGCACACCAATAATAGAAGGTAATCCATGAGTATCAAATCAAGGAGAAGATCCGCGACAAGGCAACAAAAACTTGGAAGGAGGAAGATTTCTTGTACTATCATCGACATTGAAGACTACACTTATGTGAAGCAACATCCAGAATTGGCCAGCATTGGGGACAATGTTTCTTTAAAGGGGAGGGACATGCTACGCCCTTAACCCTAGGTCATATATAGGGATATGGATAGCCGACCTATGGCTAACATAATCTCTTATCATGTCATATCATATTTATTTATGCTTGCATATGCTTAGAGGGACGGCCTTAGGGCGTTGGATAGTATAGTAGGGTATATATAGGAGTTAGAATGTTGGATATTATCATGATATTGAGCATTTGAGTCTTATTGTGTGGTGTGGAGGTTGCCCCCTCGAAGTGGCTAAGCTATTAACTTGCATATTGTGATCATTTCTCTACAATTGGATGTTCTTTGTGTTCTATTGTTGTTGATATTCAGATCTATCTATGTGATTTCATTACACATGCCCTCAAAAATGCATATAACTCGCATTTAATATCTCCTTTGTGGCCTTTGAACATACAAATTGCATTTGTACTCTTCCTCATCATTCTAGACTATGTTTTCTACAAAAACGTGCCCTAACAGCCTTCAAACTCATGTTTTTTGTGTTTTTTCTTGCATTTCGTCTTATGTTCCCCTAACACAACAGTCAAAACAAGCCAAAAAAGACCTTTAAACTCACGAACTGTGAAAAAGTGCCCTTCTTCATCAGGATCGTGCACTAGGTTTTCCTAACCTGTTGGCATCAACACCTTCTCCTTCCTCTTTGATCTACAAGTCTACACAAACCCTGCACAGTCTTCTCCTCGATGTTTGTACTCTACACCAAGAGCTTCCTCAAACTTCAAACCCTTCGATCACCAACGGCTCTGCTACTAATGTTAGAAGATGCAAACAGAGAAAAAATGAAGAACCAGAATGCACACATCGTAGATTGTGTGTCTACCATTTTATTATGCAAGAGATAGTTACAAAATGGTTGAGGAGGTTACAACCGAACATTAGTCAATACATAACTAATAGTGACTTAAATATAAAAGGTACGCCTATACTTGGAAGCAACAAAAAAACCTTGGATGGCAAATCGACATTTCAATAGCTCAAAAAAAACTTAATTCTTCAAAAACATACTTCCTCGTTGGATTTGTGGACCCATAACACTCCAAGGGCGAGTTATCATCAATTTTGGCTAATCTTATTGAGATATCTCTACAATCTTTCAAAAAAGCAATGTTTATAGCAAAGTGAGACAGATGAAAAGGTGAATGATTTTTAGCAAAGTTTACCTTTTTTGTCAAACTAGATTTGGTAGCTAGTTGAGTTACATCCTTTTAAGCTAAAGTTGTTTTTTATGATTATTGGAAGCTCACCCTAGTTACCAAGCCATAAAGTGAAAGGAGCTAAAAGCTATGGTTTTTAAAGTGCCATTAAAATAGCCTATATGTGTGTAGACACCGAATTTAAGTACAAGAAAATTTATTAGTTGTAAAATTGCATTATTCTAGGGTACTTGTATGTTTGTCAATTATTGGTCCAGATTAGGCTCTTCTTGGTGTGTTTTACCCTTATTTCCCTTTGTGTTTTCGTGGTCCCCAAAATCATACCTTCATGGTTCTGGGTATTTTTGTTGTGGGGACCCTTCTAATCCTCCTTTGGGTCCCCCATGGTTTTGGGGTCCTTTGTCGGTTTTCTTGGTCGTTGTGTGTCGACTTGTGCACTAATAGGGTCCTAATTTGAGTTCAAGAAGTCTATATATACACATGTGCATTAGTGCATTTAGGAAATCGTCAAGAGATATAGAGATCCTCAGTGTGAATAAGCCAAAGAAATTAGTTCAATCAATTAGAGCAAGAGAAAATTCAAAGCATTTATTTCTCCATCTGTTATTTGTTCTAGCTCAACAATCCAATTAGAGTAGACACTGGATTCGTGGCTAAAGCATTGCAATTTACCCGGTGTGTTGTTTTTATATTACATTGTTGAGGGGCCTAAAAAATATCAAGGAAGTTATGTATTTCTTTGGTGTCATGTAGGTCCCAAAACAAATCCTTTTCCTTATCCTTTTGCAGATCTCGCTTCCATATTAAGGTTTTAAGGAGGGAGATCGATTTCCCAAAGATCCACAAAGAATTTCAAAAAAAGGGCAAGGTTCTCTGATCCCTAGTCCTAACAAACAGTCATCAAATCATATTTTGTTTGTGTGACGGTTGGTGGAAATGCCATTTGACAGACCTGTGCAAGTGAAGTGATAGTCCCAAAGTCACAAGAGAGTAACTTGACTATTTTAACAAGGTGCTCTATTTTCTATGAGTTTTCTCAATTCTCACTGTCTGGATCTATAAACCATGGTTTTGTGTTTTGTTCATAGCGACGGTCTCCAAATTTACACAAAATATGGTATTCTTCTTCATCCCTCTCTTGTGAAATGTCCCTCTTTCTAAAATAACAATGTTGAATACCCTTGGCCTATTTTGTCTACCCGATGGCTAAAGCGTGAACATAAGGATGACTTAAGTCATAACAAATTATTATAAAGTGCCAAAAAAAGAAAAGGAAATTAAAAAGCACTTATATTAATTATTATGACTTAATGACAAAGTAAAAATAGAAAGGAAAAATGGACTTAGCATATTTATTCACTCTAGGGGAAAAATGCGACCACCCTTAGGGAAGAAAACTTGTGAGGGAAACATTAAAAAAATTAGGAAAATGTTGATTGGTGTTTGCATATGGCCATTTGGGCCCTTCTCATAATGGGCAAATCGACTTGCTTTGGGGCATTCATTCTATTTTTACAAAATTCCGAAAATTGCTTGGTAAGCCTAGTGCTTGCAGCTGAATTCTCTAAAGACGAAAACCCTCATGAGATTGAAGAGAAGAACGAAAATTCTTCTCTTGGGATTCATCTAGCAGTGTATTGAACATTCAAGGAAGAATTAGTTGTTGAAGTATTTTTATTTCTCCAGCTGGAGCAACCCATTTAGAGGAATGTTTTGGCATGAAAGAAGGGTATAAAAATTAGATCTGAGTGTTGCTACAAATCCTGATTTTTGGTTATCTATTTTAGCTATTTGTGGAGTGTTTCTTGGGTCCAAAACCCTTCTTTTCCAGTTGTATCTGCAAGCAATGGTTTGCAGATTTTTATAATAAATTCAATCATTTTTTAGGCCTAAATTGGTACACTTTTCCTGGTTTCATCTTCTAAAATTTATTGCTATCATTTGAATAAGGAAAAACTGTTGTTTTGCACATTGTGGTGGATTTTTATATACTTGGTGCAAGTCGCATTTTCTGATATTTATTCCAGATCTGTATTTTTGAAAAAGTTTTTTAGTATATTGGAGGGTGGCTTTTGCAAAAATCCATTGTATGCACTTCCATGTCTTTGGGACATTACAGTGGTATCAGAGTAGTGATTCTCCCATCTAGTGAAGGGTAAATCAAACTTGCATGGACAAAGAGGACGAGGGTTTTAGATATCATTGCTCAAGAAGAACTCCAAGAAGAGGAGAGATGGATGATAGAGAAAGACCTCCTCCAAATGATGAGCTGAGCTACATGAATGAGGTGTTTACTCGAGGTAACAAAGAATTGTAGAACCATTTGATGGAGTCACACAAAGATTTAAGAGACTCCTTTATAGGAGCCATCGCAGATTTGGGTAAATCCCTACAAGGGATAAGTAATAACAGGGAAAACCCTCAAGGAAATCAGGGCATTCATGGTAAGGGAAACTCTTCTACTCATCATGCAGACAGGGGTGCAAACAAGACTCCCTCCAAATTCTTTCGTGCTAGTTTCCTTCAAAGAAATGAGCCACAAGGGGAGGAATAACAGCCACCTACACATGGGTTCGTGGAAGAAATAAATCTATATGGAGATGACTATGCCTCATTAAATCCAAACACAAGGAATTTACTTTCATTCAGGGACTTTTGCCAACTAAGAAGGAATGAAGAACCAAGGAAGAAGGTGAATCATCCAACACTGATTGGGTAAGATCACCCTCCCTACGTATGATGGTTCAGATAAATGTTCCACAAGGCCTTGGCTGCAAAAATTAGACACTTCCCTATCATTCAACCCAATGTATGAAGAAGAGGCTCTCAAATTTGTCACCTTACACTTGGACGGTATAGCTCATGAATGGTGTTACCATGGTCTTGTGACACAAAGACAAGGCTCCATAACTACTCTTGAAGAGTTTAGTCAAAGGTTAACTGAAAGATTTGACAGGAAAGATCCAAAAGTGCACTTCATAGAATTAGCACAACTCAAACAAGAGACATCCGTGGAGAGGTATGTTGCTGATTTTCAGAAATTAGCAGTCATGGTTACTGATGTAAATGAGAGAAGATTGGTGGTATTGTTCATGGAAGGTCTAACCGAACCTCTTAGGAAGTTGGTAAACGCTTTTGAGCCTCCCTCTCTCCAAGATGCAATAAAGAGGTCGTTAAATCTGGAAATTACAGCAAGGGTAAAAATTTGCCCTTTGGACAATCCAAGCCAAGTTATTTGGGGCAGCCAAGACATACATTTCAAGGGAAGCCAAGGACAACCCACATTAATCAAGCAAGAGGGCCATTTCAGCAAGGTACAAACCCCCAAAGAGAGCTTCCGAGGAACATAGATGCTGAGAACACAAGATATGAATTAAGAAGGAAGAATATTTGCTTCACATGCAAAGATCCATGGACTCCAAGGTGCCGTTGCCTAGGCAAGGGTCAAATACATTACATTGAAGTCATTTCTGATGGAAAGGAGGAAGAAATAGACCAGGAAGAACACCATGAGGATGAAGAGCAAGAAAGGAAAGAAGAAGTTGATCAATTGGATAATACTCTTGCCACACTATTTAGAGCTCTACGGTATCACCCTTTTTGTGTTAGAGAGGAACTAAAAGGTAAAAGAGTCACTGTTTTGATAGATAGTGGTGCAACTCATAATTTTATTGATACTGATTTAGTTGTAAGATTGGGGCTGCCATTAGAAGATTTCAAAGTATTTAATGTTACAGTTGCAGATGGCTTCACCATCCCTTGTACCAAGAAGATATCACAGCTGAAAATCACACTTGGTAAGCATATGGTAACAGATGACTTCTATGTGGTGGGTATTGGTGAAACGGATTTAGTTTTGGGTGTACAATGGTTGCATTCTCTTGGGGAGTTCACCCAAAATTACCAAACAATGGAGCTGAAATTTAGATCAGCAGATCAATAAATAGTACTACATGGCATGGCAAATGGAGCTCCTCTGTTAGGACTGCTAAGTGGATGGAAAGAGCCTTTCAAAGAGGGCAGATTGCTTGGGCAGCTAAGTGTACAATGTGTCTAATTACCACAATGGAGCTGAAATTCAGATCAGCAGATCAAGATTTTGGCATGGCAGCAGCAGTATAATGAAGTGGATGGAAAGAGCCTTTCAAAAAGGGTATTACTTGAGCTAAGCAATCACATCTGCCAAGGTATTTAAGGAACCTTTAAGCTATCTATAACGAGGCCAAGGTACCTCCCTTGGGTTAGATAGAGGTTTTGAGCATACCGTTGAATTAGAACCAGGTACTAAGGCTGTGATTACTACTCCTTATCGTCATCCTAGAGCCTACAAAGAAGAAATTGAGAAGGCCACTAAGGAGTTATTGGAAATAGGGCATATACGACCTAGCTCTAGTCTCTTTGCATCTTCAGTGGTTCTTGTGAAAAAGAAAGATGGGACTATGAGAATGTACATTGACTACAACTTGTTGAATAAAAAGATCATCAAAAATAGGTATACCATACATAGAATTGATGAGCTACATGGAGCTATCTACTTCTCCAAGATAGACTTGAGATCCGGGTACCATCAAATCTAGGTAAGGAAGGAAGATGTCTACAAAATTGCATTTAGGTGTCATATTGGCCATGCTTTGAATTTCTTGTGATGCCTTTTGGATTGAACCAATGCCCTAGCTATGTTTCAATCATGCATGAATCATATCTTTAGAGAGCATTTGAGGAGGTTTGCATTGGTTTTTTTTGAAGACATACTGGTTTATAGCAAATCATGGGAGGGACGTCTTCAACACTTGGATATTGTGTTGGGCATTTTGGAGAAGCAGTCACTTTATACACAGGAATCAAAATGTGAACTTGGAGTGACTGAAATTTTATACTAGGGTACATTATCAATACCAAAGGTGTTCATGTGGATCAGTAGAAGATAATTGCCACCTTGGATTGGCCTCCACCCACCACCATGACACATTTGAGAGAATTTTTGGGATTATGCAATTATTACAGGGGCTTTGTCAAAGGTTTCTCTCAACTTACAGCTCCTTTGACTGATTTAACAAAGAAGGGAGTTTTCAGCTGGTCTAGGACAGCCCAAGATGCATTTGACAATTTAAAAAAGGTGATGAGCACATGCCCTGTACTCGTTCCATATTTTTCTATTCCCTTTGTTGTTGAATGTGATGCATCTGGTGATGGTATTGGGGTTGTTTTGATGCAAAACAAACACCCCATTGCATTTGAAAGTAGAAAACTCAAAGAGATTGAAAAAAAGTACTCTATCTATGACAAGGAAATGTTGGCAATCATGCATGCCTTGGTTAAGTTCCAACAATATCTAGTTTGTGGCAAGTTTGTGGTGAAAACAGACCACAACAGTTTGAGGTACTTTTCTCAGCCAATCTGATTGGAATGATAGACAACAAAAATGGGTGAGTAAAATTCAGTCCTTTGACTTCGAAATTGAGTTTGTTAAAGGGAAAAATAATGTTGTAGTAGATGCATTGTCTAGGAAGCCATATTGCTGCTCTATGTCTGAAATTGCAGCAGATTAGAGGGCTGTTATAACAACTGAGTATGCAAAAAATCAGATTGCTAGTGTTGTCCTGGAAGCTGGGATAGAAGATGAAAAGTATAAAGTGGTGGATGGCCTCATACTCTACAAAAGCAGGGTCTTATTAGTACCTGAATCCAAGGTGGAACATAAGATTCTAGTGGCTATGCATGATTCACCTTTGGTCGGTCATCCAGGTTACTTTAAAGCATACAAACAAATTAGAGAGAAGTTTGTATGGAAATGACTCAAAGGGGAGGTACTCCAACACATAAGGGAGTGTCTCACATGTCAACAATGTAAAGCAGAGCATGAGTTTCCAGTGGGTCATTTGCATCCTCTACCTATCCCAAATCAAAAATGGGAGAGTATTTCCATACATTTCATCATTGGACTCCCTTGGATGCAAGATAAGAGTGTCTTTTATGTTGTAGTGGATAGATTGACCAAGTATGCATATTTTTTTCCACTACCAACTAAGTATGATGGACCAATGGTGGCTGGATTTTTTTAAGAAAATTTTCAAACTTCATGGGCTGCCTAAAAACATTGTGAGTGATAGGGATAGCAGATTTTTGACTTCTTTTGGTGAGAACTCTTCCACCTTGCAGGTACAAAATTGACCCCTAGCACAAGTTACCATCCACAAACAGATGGGCAAACTGAGATTGTCAACAAATGGATAGAGGGGTACTTAAGGAGCTATGTTACAGGGTAGCTAACAACATGAATAAAATGGTTATACTTAGAGGAGTTTTGCTACAACACATCTTACCATATGTCTATTGGTATGTTTTCCTTCAAATGTTTATATGGTTACGATGCATTTTCCTTTGTGGATGTTGTTCTTCTGAAGAGTCGAGTGTCAGAAGCTAGAGATTTGGTGCAACAAATCCAAGATATTTTAAAGGCGCACTCAAGGATAACCTCTCACATGCACAAAATCAGCAGAAATTATATGCGGACCAGTGAAGGGTTGAGAGGTCATTTGAGGTAAGAGACATGGTTTTTTTAAGATTACAACCTTTTATAGACAATCTTCCCTCAAAGAGAAAGGGTCTAAGAAATTGAATCCAAGGTTCTATGGCCCTTACAAGGTCATAAGGAAGGTTGGGAAACTTGCCTATGAGCTTGAACTTCCGACTCAAAGCAAAATCCATAATGTGTTCCATGTTTCATGCCTTAAAAGGGCTTTGGGACAGCATATCTCTCCTTTCATGGCGCTGCCCCTCTTGATGATGAGGGAAAATTAGTATTGGAGCCGAAAGCTATCATGGAAGTACGTGAAAAAAGCTTGAAGAATAGAGTTATCAGGGAATATTTGATACAATGGAAGGGGTTACCTCTTGAGGATGCAACATGGCAAGGTGCAGAAATTTTAGAACGCCCAAATCTGCAATTGCTTGTAGGCAAGCAATTTGAGGAAGGGAGGACTAAAATGTCCCTCTTTCTAAAATAACATTGTTGAAGACCCTTGGCCTATTTTGTCTACCCGATGGCTAATGGGTGAACTTAAGGGTGACTTAAGTCATGATGAATTATTATAAAGTGCCAAAAAAAAAGTGTATAAGCACTTATAATTAATTATTATGACTTAATAATAAAGTGCAAATTGAAAGGTGATTAAAAGACTTAGCAAATGTTATATTCCTAAGGGAAAAATGCGACCACCCTTGGGATGAAAACATGTGAAGGAAGCGTTAAAAAATTGGAGAATGTTGATTGGTTGTGGTGGGTGGTCATTTTGGGACCTTTCTTTTCATCAAAGAGGCAAGTCGACTTGCTTTGGGCATTATTCTATGTTTATCAAAAATTCTGAAATTTTCTTGTTAGCCTAGTGTTGCAGCTGTATTCTCTGAGGACGAAAACCCTCATGAGAAGTGAAGGGAAGAACGAAAACTCTTCTCTTTGGATTCATCTAGCAGTGTTAAACATTCAAGGGAAAATTATTTGCTAAGTTATTGTAATTTCTCCAATTGGAGAGACCCAGTTAAAGGACCGTTTTAGCATGAAGGGTATAAATTTCAAATCTGAGTGTTGCTGCAAGGATTTTCAGTTATCTAGTTTGCTACTTTTGGAGTATTTTCTTGGGTCCAAACCCTCTTTTTCCAGTTGTAAGTGCAGACAAGGGTTTGCAGATTTTATTAAATAAAATCATATATTTTTGGAGCTCTGAATTGGTACATTTCTCTTGCTTGACCTTTTAAAAATTATTGCTTTCATTTGGACAAGAGAAAAGCATTGTTTGGCAACTTGTGGTGCATTTTCTATTATTGGTGCAAGTCGCATTTTCTGATATTTTATTCCAGACCTGTATTTTTGAAAAAGTTTTTTAGTATATTGGAGGGTGGCTTTTGCAAAAATCCATTTTATGCACTTCTATGTCCTTAGCGGACATTACATCTTGTTAGTTCTTATGCTGGAAATATTTTGCTTAACATATGTACTTCTTCCTATAGTTGTGCTTAACAACAATAAATTTGCCAATATCATACCTATACGGGAAACCCTATTCCTATGCTCACATAGCCTACATGTAGCCTACATGGGACATATTACTCTTGTGCTTACATCACTTCTATTTTACCCATGAGGGGCATATTACACTCGTGCTTATATAGATTACATCACAGACCCATGAGGGAGAATTTAATTACTGTATACATGCTCCCGTGATGATATCTTACTATGTTAGACATTAGTGATTTTATTTCTTGTCTTACACACGATGCGCATAATCCCTTTATTTTGAAATATGTGTTTTATAGGGTCATCCCACATCTCAAAAAGGGAGCATATATTCCATCCATTTATTCATACTCCAAAGTCCATATATTCAGCATTGTTTTGCTCCTATAGACTGGGCCAATTACAAGTTTTTTTTGAGTCATACCCAATGCATAACACTTGTTCCCACAATGGAATAACTTTAGGACATTTCTAACCCTACATGCTTTTATATTACATCAAATTCATTTAACATTGATATTTATAGCTAAAAATTGAACCCATAAATGCATGCAGGATTTAGAACTGGTGTCAAGATTCAGACTTCTTCAAGGTTGTTCCTATTCGGCACAAATTTGGAGATACAAAGAGCATGTATAGAGGCTCCCTCGCCCAAGTGTATTCTTTCCCATTTATCCTTTCTAGATTTCAGCAAATTACAGATTGATTAAACACTTACCCACATGAACATGTTTTTTGTGAAATTTAGTATCCAATTGTCCATTTTACTTTGATATGTAAGCACACACATGAAAGTGGGGCATTATGTAAACCCCTGATTTTGGTACAAGGGCATTTATTAGTCGTTAAATTGCATTATTCTATCGTACTTGTGTGTTTGTCAATTAGTGATCCAAATTAGGCTCCTATTTGCGCATTTTCATGTGTTATGGTTGTTCCTTGTTGTGCTCTCCCTCTTTTCCTTTTGTATCCTTTGTTCCCCATGTTTCCCTTTCCCTATGTGTTTTGATGTCCCCCACAACTGAGTATGTAGTTGTACAGCCTTGGGGCCGCGGTTCTAGGAGTTTTTGTTATGTGAGCCATTCAAATCCTCCTTTCAGTCCTCCAGGGTCCTCGGGTCCTTCATGAGTTTTTACACCTGTTGTATGTCAGCTTGTGTGCCCGATGGGTTCTAATTTGAATTCTAAAAGTCTTTAAATGCACGTGTGTTAGTGCATTTAACAAATCAAAGAGATGTAGAGAGCCTAATTGTGAACATGCCAAAGCAAATAATTCAAACATTTAGAGCAAGAGCAGATTTGAAGCATTTTTTTCTCCATCACAAAAAGTCATATAGAGTAGACACTGGATCGTCTAGCTGAAGAATTACATTATACTTGTGTAGACACCTAAATTTGGCAATTTTATCATTTGGCAGTGAAAACTTTGGCTATGCACCTAAAGCATGACTTGTATGCACATTCCAAGCCTAAGTGATTTATCCTTGTCCTTCCGTGACTTGCTTATTTGTTCACACTACTCAATCGCTTAAAGAATTACTTGCAATAATTCACAGCAGTATAGTCTCCCCAGGCATCTCGCCCAAAATCTTGCAAAGTCTTTTGAACTGCCTATCTAGGACCATTTGGCTGGGGACAAACCATATTACGTTTTGGTCCAAGCCCACACAGTCCTATCTCCCACCACGCAACAATCACTTTTACAATTTGATATCTTTTCATGGGATGATTCATGTCCCATAGGTCGGCCTTAATGCGAATTTAAACCTACAAACGCCTATAAAAATGAATCTAACTCACCTATTTACCTCACTTGGCAATCACCTAGCACTTCCAAGAGCACTCATAGCAAAATACATTCCTAAAGCACTCCAAGTTCTCCTAAATTCCCTCAAAGCAGCAGCACAACCTAGGAGCAGCCCATACAAGTCTAGAGCACTCCTAACCAAGTTCAAGAGTCTAACTTCCCATTCAAGAGACCTTTAAAGACAAGCCAAGTCAACCTTAAGTACGCCACGCAATTGTTTCTCATTATCAAATGATCGATTTGTCGAATTAGTTACATCCATATGGATATCACATGCTAGGTGGAGATCTACATATGGTTTGAGGCTTGTTCGGAGTAATGCTAACGTAGGTGGCACAGGGGCACTTCAACCCATACACTAACCTTTTTGTAGGGATCTCCACCCATGGTTAGGGTTTGAAGTTGTTTCACATCATATAGAGGGTTTTGCAGATGTGCAACACCTAGGGTTTGAGTATGAAGATCATCAGAAAGTGTCACAGCTGCATAGAAAGCTACAGAGTGATAACACACTCCCGTTCGAAATTGAACAGCAAAGGACTAGACTGTACCCACTCTAGAACAAGTCATATAGTTTCAAACCTAATCAATTTACACTCTAGTTCTAGAAACGAAGAATCTCCATGTCATTTCCAATCTACAAAGTCACCATGCACTGTCAAATCTTTGTCTATTTTCAGCTAAGTGCACTCCTCTTTTTATGTTTTGAGCAATCGTATCTATTGTTATATATTACAAATTGTTTTGGAGCTATCTTTTGATTTATGCATTAATGTTTATTAATTAATTTAAATATACAGCCTATTTCTAACCCTTACGCCTATAAATAAATAATAACCACATCTTAACACATAAAGCCTATTTATCTATTTAGGGTGCAATCATTCGGTGAACCTGACGTTATTTATTTTCAAATCCCTTGAAGTTTTTTCTTCATTTTCAAAAATTAGACAAAAGCCTCTTTTTGTTTTTCCAAATTTTCAACACAATTTTCGGAATTTAAAAATATTTATTTTCCATAACAAGGGCATAATAGGCAAAAGACACAATTATTTACAAATCCTTTGGTTGTGTTCATCATAATGAGAACCTAAAATACCTCTCTTGGCTCTATCCCCTATGGTCTATTGAATGTCAAGCTTCCGTTTGTTACTTGGTGCATGATTCCTTTTCTAAACTTAGGTTTAATTCTCCTTTACGCTTTCATGGCTTCTACTACCAAGGCTACAATCTCCTTCCTTGAGGTACTTCAAAAACACCCTATAGTCGCACAAACTCTCTATGTGGAATTGCAACAAACGAGGATTTCTCACACTCGGATCTTCAATATGTGGAATCTCTTCTCTATGATGTGTGCAATACATTTATTACAAAGGTACCTAGCTCTTTTCCCCTCCTTAAGACTCCCCTTACGTGATCTAGCAATTGTACCTAGTCTTGAGCATACACACAATACACATTTTAATAATGGTTGCAATTATAATGATAATTCTACTAACAATTCTAATGATATTGGGCATGATGATACTTCTTTTTCTCTTGTGCATGATCATCTGACAAATGGTAGCAATGAGTCTCGATCTTCTCTTAGAAAGACAAATGATACAATTAATGCAATACCAATTATGCAATAGAATATCTGTTTGTTATGGACAATGTTACAACTAAATGTGAGATTAGACATGATGCATCTAATTGTGATACTTCTCTTAAACAAGATAATGTGGACACTACTTGCATTGGATCTCCTTCCACTATTGCTCTAAACCATGTTACAAATGCTCTTGCTCATACTCCAATCAATGCACTTGCTCTTTCTATTCCTATTACGAATTATTTGCATGCTACTATTGATGATGTATCTCTAGATACTACATGTGGTGCTAGACCCCTCATTCATGATGCTATATCCCTTCCAACCCCTAATACTTCATCTCTTGTGGATGTACCTACTATTGCTACATCTACAATGCCTATATCTTTGGGGGCAATCCACATCCCCCTTCAACATGTTACAATGTATATGGCTCCTGCATCTATTAATCTAAACAAGGATATGCATGCGTCTAATGCTCCCTACATCATCTATTTTTCAATGCCATGACAACTCTACTTACAGAGGTAAATCTAATACTAACAAGATTTATGCTAAAGCTATTATTCATGACATATCTCAACCTACAAATCTTAAGTTGCAATCTACTCCTAGGGGACAATTCACACAATTGCTTTCTCATCCCAAGTGATCCTTCAAAAGTTGCTAGAGTGTAACCTTGTATCTCTCCCTCCTTCTGTCGAGGTTGATACAAGCAGGCCTCACAATAATTCTTTTGATTCACATGCCTATTGTAACTTTCATAGCTATATTGGACACTCCACTAAGCAATGCTTCAAGCTTTTCATCGTGTTGTACACAATCTTATTGGAGCTAATGCCAGTCATGAATCTCTTGCTCCTATTCCAATTGCTTTTACTATTATTGCTTTTATTGACAATGATGCACTTGTTTATTCTACTCTTGTTACCAATGGATTACATGCCACTATTACTAATGTATTATGTTACATCCTAAGCTCAAATGAATATATCCTACTCCTAGTGTGCACAAAGCCATTTCAAGGCCCAAGCCTCTTCGCCCTCTTGATCCTATCATGGAGTAGCTCTTGCTTTAACTCTTGCTTTTATACAAATAATTCTTAAATACAAAAACATTCAAATAACTCAAATAAACACAAAAAAATCAAATATTTTCAAAATACTAAATAAGGACCTACAAATTACTTGATTTCCTATATTTTTACTTTAAACATGTTTATCATACAATTTGATAGATAGCATATTTTCTATATACTCTTTACACACATGCATTCACGAGGTATCTTGAGCTTGATGCAGGACACATACAGGATTATACACGATGACAAGTGTTAGTCTACGGCCGTCCCACTGGCCTTGCTAATCCGGAAGCATTGCGTACACTATTTTCGATGTTTTTGTTACAATCCAATTACTTTCACTTCCTCATTATGCTCAATTTCTTATATTGTGCAATATGATATTTTTCAAACTAATATGGCTAACACATGTGTCTTGTGCAATGCTAACCTAAATTGATCTGTGTGCTTTCAGGCTAGAGTCTTCTATTATATTCACTTGTTTGATTATGTATATGCTTGCTCTCATGTATACGGCCTACGGCCTTTGCTATGATTGTCTTTGCGACACTTTGGTGTCCCTTCTTTGCGAATTATATAGCCTCTTGTTTATGCTTGTGTTTGTGACAATTTCATGTCCCTTGTTTGCGAATTATATAGCCTCTTGCTTATGCTTGTTGTGTGTGTGGCAGTTTCATGTCCCTTGTTTGCAGCCTCTTGGGCCTTCTTTATGACTAACACATGTGACATTGCCTATGTACTTGTATGCTAGATTACGTGTATGCCTGATTGCCTCTGTGCTTGTTTGCTTCTATACATGAGTGCCTTTGCACTTGTTGTTTGTTTTTTCGCTTTCTTTGTGTGTCATGGTTTCTACCATGCACACCCTTGTAGGAAAATGATCTCAATGATGACCACTTATAGCAGCCCTCCATGTGATCTAACGCTAACTATCAAATACATCCAACATGGATACACATCATTTCTTTTCAGTCGAACATTCTATTTGCACATCTCATTCACCTCAAAAGAGGGGGCATTTAGTGAGGTTTATCACACATATTTATGCACATCATGCACACAAATAGAATTCAGAGTTCAAGGACATAATGACAGGGTACTGACACTCAAGAACATAATCTGATACATAGAACATGAATAGATTTTACACATGTACGAAACCATCCACCATAGGGATGAAACCGCCAGACGTTATGGGCTATGATGGAACCTTTTCATTTTGGGGGCATCTTATTACAAAAAAATTAGATTCTCACAAACACTCACAGGCTTCTGTTACAACTTCAGAAACAAATTACATGGTTAAGAGCTGGTTATACTGCATTTTGATACAAAATGTGGGAGTTTGAGTACTTCGTTCCTTTTTGGCACTGCATAATTCAAGCACTTTCAATACAAGTCATGGGGGCATGGGCCTTCTCCGTGTTCTATATTCAGCATTTCGCATTTGATACTCACAAGGACATCACATGGTGGAGGCATGAGACTAGTCATTCCCTTTCAAATTTGTGTTATTTTTCAATTGGGCCTAGATTCCTCTACAACGGTGTGATCTGTGGGATTAGAAGGATATCAAGGCGACAAGAAAACCTTGTGGCAACCTTCTCACTTTTGTTGTAAGATATCAAAATGACTAGAACACCCTATAGAAACCTTCCTTCTTTTGAGGTTCTTGGGACAAAAGTCCTATGGCACCTTTTAGTTTTGGATCAAGTAACACTCAATTCGTCGACGGCTCCGACATATCCTCCAACAAAAATTGGGGACTGATCACCCGCAATCCTTCAACAACTCAATTCCAATCCAAATCTCCAAGTATGACAAAATTGAGGAAATTCTCCTTAAGCAAAGCAAACAAGCATATTCCTTCAATGCATTTGTCTCTCTACTTTATTATTTACAAATTCAATTATTTTACAAATTCAATTATTATCTACTTTAATATATTTTCAAAGTCGAGTTAAAGTTCAATTATTTTAACTAACATTGACTACACTTTGTGTTGTAGGTTTCATCATGGAGTATGCAAACACTCAAGCAAAATGAACAACTTCGAGCGAAGACAAAATGTGTTTACACACTCAGGTATCTTTTCATTAAAGCATTTAATTTTTATTTCATACTTAAAGGAGGCCAAATGTAAACACCTAAATTTGGTGCTAACAACTTTGGCTTTGCACCTAAAGCATGACTTGTGCACACATTTCAAGCCTAGGTGACTTATCCTTATCTCTCTTCCATGACTTGCTTATCCATTCACACTACTCAACCACTTAAAGAATTACTTGCAATAATTCACACCAATAAACTACCCCCAGGCATCTTGCCCAAAATCTTGCAAAGTCCCTTGTAGTTGAGACTAAACCATACTACATTTTGGTCCAAGCCCATATGGTCCTATCTCCTCCCACCGAACTGTCACTTTTCTAAATTGTTGTCTTTTCATGGGTCAGTTCATATCCCATAGGTCGGCCTTAATGCAAAATCAAACCTACAAATGCCTATAGAAGCAAGTCTAACTCACCTATTTATCTTGCCTGGAAATCACCTAACATTTTCAAGGACACTCATTGCAAAATACATTCCTAAGGCACTCCAAGCTCTCCTAAATTCCTTCAAAGCAGCAACACAACCTAGGAGCAACCCATACACAGGTCTAAAGCACTCCCAACCGAGTTCAAGAGTCTAGCTTCCAATTCTAAATACCTTCAAAGACAAACCCAAGTCAAACTTACGCACACCAAGCCATTGTTTCACATTGTCAAATGATCAAGTTGTCAAAGTAGATGCATTCATATAGATATCACATGCTAAGTGGATAACTATGTGTGGTTTGAGGCATCTTTCAGAGTAGTGCTGACATAGGCAACAAGGGAGCATTCAAACCAAACACTAACATTTTTATAGGGGTCTCCCACCCATGGTTAGGGTTTGAAGGGTATTTTACATCATACAAAGGGTTTCAGAGATGTGTGACACCTAGGGTTTTAGTGTGAAGTTCATCACAGAGTGTCACAACCACACATAAAAGTTATAGAGTGCTAACATATCCTGTATGAAACTATACAGTCTGAGGACCAGTACCATACCATGCTCTAGGATAGGCTTATATAGTTCCATACCTAATCAAATTTGTACTCCAGTTCTAGAAATGAAGCACCTCCATGTCATTTCCAATCTGCACAATCACCTACACTGCCAAATCACATCTTTCTCTCTGTATCAAGCTAAGTGCACTCCTCTTCTTATGTTTTGAGCAATTGTATCTATCATTATATCTTGCAAATTGCTTTGGAGCTATATTTTGATTTAAGCATTAATGTTTATTAATTAATTTGAATATACAACTTGTTTCTAACCCTTACACCTATATATTAATAAGAGCCACAACATAACACAAAGCTTATTTATTTATTTAGGTTGTAATCAATTTGGTTTGTTTTTTTCCATATTGTACATCATTGAGGGGCTTGACAAATATCAAGGAAGTTACGTTTTTCTTTGGTCTAACACAGGCCCAAAAACTAATCCTTTTCCTTATCATTTTGCAAATCTAGCTGCCCTATTAGGGTTTTGAGGAAGGAGATCAATTTTCTGAAGATCCACGAAGAAGTCCAAAAATATGAGTGAGTTTTTAAGATCCGTAGTCTTGATGAATTGACTCATCAAATCAAATTTCGTTAGCGCGACAATTGCCAAAAACATCAATTGAAGGTCCTCGAATAGTGAAATAATGGTCCTAATGGCGGTCCCCAATGGTTTAGTGTTCCGTTCCTAATGATTGTTTCTCAATTTGCATGAAATGAGTTATTTTTCTTAAACCCCCTCTTGTCAATTCTTAGGTTGGATAAACTTTTGCAATTAAGAATGAATTTATTGTTTTACGTCTGATTAGATTTAATCGCATGTTGATGGGTAGATTTATTGCATTTTTTATGTAAAACCACTTTCCCATAAATTACCATGATTAATATATTCGCTATAAGTTTCCATATGGTCACATACATTAATTCTATTTGAACTAGTGGAAAGTACATTGTTTTGGCCCTACAACATAGCAGAAAAATTCTAGTAAAAAGAGATTTCGTATATTGATTTTGGCTGGTACACACACATGACATTCGAAAAACAGTCGTTCTATAGCTTGCACGGTAAGCATTCATGCAAAGTGCTTTTTCGGGATAATAGCTCTCAAAAAGTGAAAGGCATAGGAATTGTGGCCATTCCTACAAACAATGGCAAGACTAAATACATCAAGAATACCCTTCTAGAACCATCATTAAAGAAGAAATTGCTATCTGTCTCAAACAAAATTTGGAGCATAACTTCATGTTTGAATTTGACAATAAAGAATGTGTCATCAAGGATAATCTGAATAAGAATGTTAGAGTAGAAAATGGTGAAATGGCAGCACACTCAATATTCAAACTCACATTTCCTTGATGTCACTCACAAATTATAAATGGTAAATCTAAACATTACTAATAAAATGGAACAGAATACAGTTGTTGTTATAACAGAGCAAGGGCTATTTTTAAAATGGACATAGAACGAAGACAAAGCAACAGATTCTAATTAGTTAATTAGCAGTAGAAATATGAATGCTTTACACACGAGAACAGAGAAATACAACACACTTTACAAATTTGGGTAGCAATTGCGACCACTCCATTATTCCTTAAACAAGAATGCATAAAATGAATAGCATCTGGAATTTTTACCAACCCCTCGTTCGACCTCTATTTACCCTAGATGTTTGGCATGTACAGCCAAGAGGATGACTCAACCTCCACAATCCTGGATAAAATAAAGTTTATCCACTTAGCTCAACTACCACTAATTATTGCACGAAGTTGATTACCACTAATTATTGCCCCAACTTCCAACATTGAAGGCCACAGAGAGAGCGGATAGCAAGACATGGCATCACAATTTTTGTCACTTAAGTTACCAAGGGTTAACATTGTTGAGGAAAAGGAGGATGGTTCAAGGCCTCCCATTTATCGAAGGCAATGGTGATACTTGTGAAAGGTGTATACTTGGGAATCAGCATAGAAAAAGCAGTCCTAAGACCAAAGCATGGAGAACCAAGAAACAGTTGGAATTGGTTTCAATCTTTGTGGAGATATGAAGACTTTGTCATTTGGCGAGGTAGATGTAATTCTTGACATTCATAGATGATTACTCAAGAGAACATTGGGTATACTTCTTCAAAGATTATTACAAAAAAAAAAATTAAGGATTATTACAAGAGACATGGAATTAGAAAACAACTCACTAGTGCATGTAGACCATAGTTCAAAAAATTGTAAATCGGGATTAATTGGCAAGCCAAATTTTGAATCGAAAATTGGGAATCGGCAAAAAATCGGCAAAAATCGGCAACTTTATCGCTACTTTTAAAAACATTTAAATTCATAAAATATACTTAAATTAAATGTAAAAACAATGTTAAATGATGCGAGAAGTGACTCTATAGAAAGCCATAGGCCCATATGCATATTTTCGATTAAGTTTTGACCAAAAAAGAGAGTACAAAGTTTGCAAACAAAAATGCTCATAGAGTCATGTCACATGTGACTTTTGAGGTATCACTATCAAATATCAATAATATTCTATTTCATTATACACGCCTAAAATAAGTCTGTTGCACTGGAGGCTGCCTCATGGAAGTGGAAGGTAAATATTCCTCCTCTGCAACACCAACATTGTCATCGACAAATATATCATCTGGATCATCACCAACTTCTAATGTCCCTGATGGTATTGCTTCTTCAATCTCCCTCCCCAAAGCTGCTATCTCCTCTATACTAAACATAGGCTCCGCATCATCAGGCTCAGCAATCCAGTCATCATATGGATCAATGTCAGCCAAGTCAATTGCATCATAACTCTGTGCCCCCTCCACTTGTCTCACACGAAGACAAAGATTGTATCGCACGAAGACAAGGTCATTGAGGCGTTGTGTTGTCAACCTGTTGCGCTTCTTTGTGTGAACAGCTTCGAACATGCTCCAATTACGTTCACATTCAGAAGCACTGCATGGCTGACACAAAATGCGGATGGCTAGCTTTTGAAGATTTGGTGTTTTTGCACCATAATCTTCCCACCACAAATATGCAAATAAAACATTTATAATTTTGTAAGTTAACTAAACTTGAATAAATAAAAGAATTCTAGACTTCTAGTTTCTAGTTCTACGTGTAACGAGACTAAATACAAATGACTCAATTTGTTTTTACCTGGTTGAGAAGTGTTTCTTCTTTTCACACATAGAGCCGAAGAAAAGAGCCTCCCCTCTGCAGTCTTATAAATTTGCAGCTCATCAACAATGGCATCTCTAATATCTTCTTCAGATATCATCCTCTCTATGCACGTATTAAGGCCATCCATAACCTCCTCATCAGCCTTAAATGATGGGGAATAGAAAAACTTCGGGTTCAAGTAGTACGCCGCTACATGTATATGCCGATGAAGTGTCTTGTTTCATCTGCGATCAATTATATGCCAAATGGGTTCATATTTTCATTGATTGTGCCCATAATATTTAGCTATGGCCTCCTTGGCCACATCCATAGCCTCATACAAATAACCCATTGGGTTTTTCTCCCCATCCACCATCCGTAGAACTCGAACCAACAGCTCTGACCACCTAAAACAAAATAACATATATATTTAAAATTGAAATTAATAAAAAATTATATAACAAATGATAAATAAACAAATATTCAAGTTTAGATTACCTTCATGATTTCTTCTATTTGCTTTGCAAACATATCATCAAAAACAGTCTTCACAACCCTTTCTGCTTCGGTCTTTTTAGAATAGGGAGAGTCCAACCATCGCGTGCTCACAAACATCTGCTTAAGGGATGTTAATGAGGTTGCAATGCTCTGCAATGTAATGAAGTTTGTGGCAAATCGTGTGACCCCTGATCGCACAAGCTCCTTTCCATTGGTGTGCTCTCTCATCAAGTTAAGCACCCAAGTGTGATTGTAAATGAATTTTGTAATATTTCTTGCGTCCTCAACCACATTTTTCACCCATGAGAGTTTTCCTATGTCCTCCAATAAGAGATTCAAACAATGGGCTGCACAAGGGGTCCAAAAAAGTGTAGGGTGCCTCTCCTCAAGAAGTCTCCCTGCTGCTACATATGTCGCCGCATTGTCAGTCACAACTTGGACGACATTCTCCACACCCACCTCTTTCACCACCTCATCTAACATATCACACAAAGTGATTGCAGTTTTCACTTGGTGGGAGGCATCAATTGATTTCAGGAAGACCAACTACCCACCTAATGCCACTAAGAAGTTAATCAATGTGCGGTTTTTTCCGTCCACCCATCAGACAAAATGGTGCATCATTTTTTTATCCACACATTTTTTTGCTCTTCTACAAGAGTTTTGGTATGTGCGACGGAATCCTCCAACAATGGGCCACTCAAATCATGGGGAGTAGGAGCCTTGAACTCCTTCCCAGCAACAGTCAATGCAGTGACCAAATTCTCCCAATATGGACTTTTTGCCAAATTGAAAGGAATGTTGCAGTACCAAAAATTTGCCGCAGCTATTCTTGCTTCATTGTGCATTTCTTTATTCAAAGCAGTACCTTCGAGTGAAGGTTGTGAACCAGGTGTATTTCGAGGAACAAAAAACATTGTTGAACTACTATTAGTGGATGTGGATGAACCCCGTCCCAGTGTTTGACCTCGTGGAGTTGCGGCATTAAAAGATGCCTCAACGTCAAAACCTTCCCTCGCTTCCCTTCTATTTGTTAGGGCTACAAGTGCATTAGTTTTCCTCTTCTTTTCTTCTTTTTTCTCTGCATAAGTTGCAAGGTAAGCAGACAACTCTTGTTGAGCCTCAGGAGGTGCTTGATTACACACTGTCACTTCATTCCCTGGTATCCGTGCAATGTGAAACTTAAGGCGATAAACACCTCCACTCATCTTCATGCCACAATAATTGCATATAACACAAGTGCCCTCTGTTGGTTCACAATGCTTCCAAGAGGGGTCATTTGATTTAGGCTTACTACGAGTAGCTGAACGGGAACCGGATCCCGATGCCATTCTACAAAACAAAACTAAAAACAATTGTCTTAGATTTACAGGCCTTGGAGAAATTAAATTGTATGACCATGACGAAATTAAGAATAAAATTGCTATTGCATGAAGAAAAAATTACGAAAAAACGATATTAAAAATGAAGACATCAGTAAATTATGAATCATGATAATTTCATAGATAATATTTTTAAAATCGTTATACAATATTGATTCTTGAATATACTATTATTAATAATTTAATATACAGTATTTATACTTGATAGTTAGAACTTAGTAGTATAATACATAATATTAATATTAATATACAGTTGTATACACTATACACTGTAATATGTAAACAGTCACCAGTGTACACTGTACAGTATACACTTACAATTTTACACTTACAATATTAATATTAACATACATTAATATTAATATACAGTGTAACAGTATTAATATTATTATTTTTACAGTGTAACAGTATTAATATTAACATACATTAATAATAAATATACATATTCATACCTGCAGGCTGCCACGAACTGGAAATGGGCAAGAAAATGCAATCCCCACGAACTAAATCGCCACGAACAGGTAAAAAACGCGCACGAACTGGGAAAATGCACACGAACAGGTAAAAAACGCACACGAACTGGTAGAAAATGCACACGAACTGGTAAAAAATGCCCTCACGCGTCGACTGTACACGAAGAAAGTCACAGCATAAAAAACGAGCCCGTGGAAAGAGAAAACAACATAAAAAACAAATCGATTTACTTTATTTTCGTCTTATACCCTAGCCGTGTTTTTTTCCCCGATTTTTGCTGATTTTAGCCGCGATTTTCAACAATTTTCGAGGGTTTTTGACCGCGATTTATCGGCGATTTATCAGATTTCGAAAATCGCGATTTTTTGGAAGTTTAATCGTTTTGCAGGCTAAACGCGATTTATTGGCGATTTTTTGCGATTTTTGAATCAGAGATGTAGACCACTAAAAAACGGTGTTGCTGAAAAGAAAAAAAGGACCATTATGGAGATGGCAAGGAACATGATGAATTCAGAGCACTGTGTTCCTGAATTTTGGGCCAAGGCAGTTCATATTGCAGTTTATTCTTAACAGATGTGCTATAAAGTTTGTTAAGGAGAAGTCTCCTAAGGAAACATTGGCAGGCATGTCCTTAATGTAGAGAACTTGAGAATTTTCGAGTACATATGTAAATGCACCTAAAGAAAATAGGTTAAAGCCAGGCGACAAGACTGTAAAGTAACAGATTGTTTGATCCAATCAGGAAGAAGATAGTGGTGCGCAGAGATTTCCCTTTTGATGGAAGAGGAATATATCAGCATGATGATTCCAGAGTTGACCTAGGCAAAGAAGTAGCTATTGATGAGTGCCCTAATGTGATAGAATTGTCCATGTCTAACCAAGACAAGAAGGGTCCTAAGTAGTTACAGAAACATCATTCACCGGATAATATGTTGGACACAAACTTTGAGAGAAGAACCACCGGGTCACAAAGCATAATCAATTTTCTTTGATGCCCCTAGTGATGAAGCATTGCAAGCCCCAAAGCTTTGAAGAAGCTGAGAAAAAGGGGGAATGGAAGAAGGCAACGCAAGAGGAATATGATACCCTGTGAGAAATGACGATTGTGACCTGGTGGAGTTACACCCTCTATAGGATGTCATTGGTAGAAAGTGGGTCTACAAAACTAAATATAAATCTGATGGATCTATTGATAAATGTTTGGCTCACCTAGTGGCTAGGAGATATGTACAAGAAGCAAGTGTTGGACCACGATTGCCGTTAGACCAAAACCCATAGGTGTTAGTCTCCGCTACAATCGCCGGAGTTAGGATCTACGAGAGGCGGTTAGTCCATGTCACGAAACTCACGGGGAGCGTTGGACACACATACCAACAATCTCCCCCTCAGCCTTACCCAAGTGATCGAACTCGAGACTTGTCGCTCTAATACCATTTGTTGGACCATGATTGCCGTTAGACCAAAACCCATAGGTGTTAGTCTCCGCTACCATCGCCAGAGTTAGGATCTACGAGATGCGGTTAGTCCATGTCACGAAACTCATGGGGAGCGCTAGACACACATGCCAACAGCAAGTACTGACTACACAGGGACCTTTGCACCAATAGCCATAATGGATACAATTAAGATAATTCTTGCATTAGCTAAACAGTATCAATGGATAGCACATTAGATGAATGTAAAAAGTGCATTTCTCAAATGTTTTATTGAAGAAGATAAATATGTAAAGCGACCTAGAAGTTTTGAGGTAAATGGAAAGTAAGACTTTATCCGCAAGTTGAAGGCAGCATACTATGGTCCTAAGCAGTCACCTAGAGCATGGAATTCAAGGATTATACTTAGTTCCAAAAGTAAAAGGCTCAAAGGAATCGATCAAAACCCAACCTATACACTATGATCTTTAGCCAAGATATTCTCATTGTGGCACTCTGTCTTGATGATTTGATTTATACTGAGAATAGTTTGCATTGATTCCAACAATTTAAGTCAGCCACGATTACAGAATTTGAGATAACAAATCTTGGAGAGATACATTATTTGTTTAGGCATTGAGATGTGGCAAAGAGGTGATAGCATTTTTATGTCACAATCCAAGTATGCTATGGATATATTGCAAAGGTTTAGTATGGAAAGTTGCAAGCCAGTAGAAACTCCTATTGACGTTGGGTTGAAGCTATCTAGAAATGAAGACTCCATCCAATTCAATACATAATTGGAATTTTAATCTATTTAACCACAACTTAACCAAACAGAGCCTTTGCAAGTATCCAGGTTCTTGGTAGAGCCTAAGGCAATTCATAAGACGGGAGTGAAAAAGATCCTCGGATATGTTAGTGGCACAATTGTTTATGGTTTAGAATACACAGCATTAGAGGATTTTCAATTGTTTAGCTACACAGACTAAGATTGGACAAGTTGTGTTCAAGACAGGTAATCAATGACAGGATATGCATTTAGTGTGGGATCAGCTAGGGTTGCTTGGTGTACCAAAAAGCAACCTAGAAATTCATTATCCACAGCTGAAGTAGAGTCTAAGGCAGCAAAAACAG
Source organism: Taxus chinensis (assembly GCA_019776745.2). NCBI lineage: Eukaryota > Viridiplantae > Streptophyta > Pinopsida > Cupressales > Taxaceae > Taxus > Taxus chinensis. The sequence goes on along the minus strand of CM034156.1, from coordinate 264,447,207 downwards.
CAGCATGTGAGGGAGACTGATTGAGGAGAACATTGCAGGAATTGTAAAAGTAGCAAAAGGGCCCCGCACAGTTATTCTATGATAATGAGAGCATCATCCATATGACTAAAATCCCAGTATTTCATGGTAAGACTAAACATATTAAGATTAAACATTACTTCAATAGAGAGTTGTTGATGCAAGGGGCTGTAGAAGTGGTAAATTGCAGGACAGAGGATCAAGCAGCCGATATCTTAAGCAAACGCAGTTCAAAAGATAAGTTTCATAAATTCAGAGCTAATCAGCGTCTCCCCTGATGGTCGTTATGGGGGAGAAATGTTGGGATAAAACCCATTTCTCTTATTAATGTCTAGCTGTTTAGTTGAGCCACCAATGTCTGCGTGTCATTCAATAAGGTCGTTATGGGGGAGAAATGTTGGGATAGTACCCATTTCTCTTATTAATGTCTGGCTGTTTAGTTGAGCCACCAATGTCTGTGTATCATTCAATAAGGTCGTTATGGGGGAGTAATGTTGGGATAATACCCATTTCTCTTATTAATGTCTAGCTGTTTAGTTGAGCCACCAATGTCTGCGTGTCATTCAATAAGGTAGGTACAGGTAGATTGGCATTTTGTATGCTCGCCCATGTGAGCAAATGAATTTATGCATATGCATTCTAGAAAGTCAATCTTACATTATATCCTAACCTCTAAGGGTTGATTGCATGAGATATTATTAGCTGAGATGGGGTTATTGTAGGCTGGTGGTTGAGTTGATTCACGCACACTAAATGCAATTGAGAGTGGCATATCTCTCTATATATATGTTGTGTGTTTTAAAAAATCATGCAAAGAGAAAAGCAATGCAAATTTAATATTGGTGTCTTTGTCTCTATTGTTGTGTCCTCTCCAAAGCATGTAATTGATTTTTCTTTCATATGTAGCAGTGGATAGATTCTCAAAAATGGCAATTCTCACACCATGTAACACATATATCTCAGCTCACGACACAATTGTTCTTTCTTTCACAATGTATGGGTTCAATTCAAATTACCATCAACCTTTATGTTTGGAAAAGATGCAAAGAGCACTTTGGCTGATGGTGGAAAATAAATTAACCAAGACACCACATTCCACCCTCAGACTAATGGACAAACTGAAGCAATGAATGGAATGGCTGTGCATCTTCTTGGGATGTACAATTCTAAAAAGGGTCGAACCAACAAAGCTCTTCATAATTCTATAGAACACAACCCTTTTCAAGTATGTTCGAGATTCCAACCTTTGGCACCCATTGACAGCTTATCTTATGCCGGCAACAAAAGCAACTTCTTCAACTCAGAAGGAAGTTGACAAAGCAACTAGGTCCATTGAACACATTCATCCCATTAAGAAACAAGTGCAAACAATCCTATAGAAGGATAGTGCAAAGTACAAACAGTTTCATGACCGCCATCGAATGCCATTGCAATTAAAGGTTGGTGATAAGAGTATAAATTCACTTGCGAAAGGAAAGACCCATAGGACCTTACCACAAGGTCCAACTACTTCGGTATGGCCTATATACCATCACTAAGAAGTTGGAAATAATGCCTTTGAGCTCAACCTTCCATCTTATCATGGACTTCACCTAGCATTCAACACAAAACTCGTGTGTGCCTACTCTGCACCTTTGTCAGACACATAAGATGCAATGGAAGAGCTTTATTTAGATAAGATCAATCTTGTTTACAACATGCCAGTAGACTTGGATCAAGTCATAGATGCATAAGTCACACACACATGGAACCAAGTAATCCCACTCTACAAGGTCGCCAACCTTGGTCAAATAACTCACCAAGGGAAGTGGTACATGAGTACAAGTTGCAAAACATTTTCCTCACTTGCTTTCTTAACTTGTTGCAATGGGGTCCATTTCTTCTTAAGTAGGGATGATTGGTCCAAGAGGATCTAGGAATTCCATCATAGTGCATTATCTCAAGGTTTCATCAAACATCATGCAATATACACCGTTGGCTTCTCCATAGTCCGAGCTATTCAAGGTTGAAACTGTAAAATTGAATTCTTGTTCTGTAGTATTGCCGAGTGCCAACAATGCCAACACAATTTTGGACACTTGTGTCAAGATACCACTAGAAAACAACAAGACCTAAAATGTAAATGGACTGAAGACTAAGGGTCACTCTTCTTGTAACTTTCTAGCCTTGTCTAGGTCCTCTACATCAGCATAGACACCTAGTTTTGGCACAAGACTAGCTAATTGCTATGGTGCTAGAGTATTTATGTATTTATTAATAATTGGTCCAAATTAGGCTCTTCTTGGCATGTATTCCTTGTGTTGTTTGACTTTTGACTTGTTCCCTTTGTGCTTTGTACGACTTTTGACACTTGTCAACTTTACATAGTTTCATCAACTCTATATTCTCCTTGTCAACTCCTTGTTCGTCTTTGTTCCCCATGTTTTGTCCTTGTTCGGTTCTCTTTCTTTATGTTTCTCTTGGTTTCCTAGTTTTCTCTACTCTGCTAGTTTTCATGTTGTTCTAGAGATTTTTCTAAAACCATACTTGTACGATTTTGGTCTAGCATTACCATACTTGTACTGTTTTAGCTCTTGCTTTTGTGTGTCCTATTTGACCTTTAATTTGGGTGCCTTAGGGTTTTGTGTTCCCTTTTGTTAGGCATTTCCCACCCATTGTGTGTCAGCTTGCAAACCAATAGGATCCAAAATTGAATTCAATGAGTCTGTAAATACATATGTGCATTTAGAAGAATCATGGAGACAATCATTCATACATGATCAAGCTTTCAAATTGTAAGGAATTTATTGTTTCAAGAACATCCCATGTCAAAAGCAAAATTCAAGCATTTATAAGGCATCAAGCATTTACTACCTGTTGGATCCGTTGAAATAATAAGGGTTGGAACACTTGTACAAAATGGAGTGCATATTAAACTACAATGAGCGCTGATTTTTAGACTTTTTCCCCTTTTTTTGTAAGGTCTTGATTTTAAGTGAGGATTTGGAGGAAGGAGAAAAATTTCCCAGTGACTCGCAAAAATTATGGATAAGTGAGCAAGGATTTTGAGCCAAGGAACAGAGAATCAGGATCCCCAGATTGATTTTGCAGCAGCAGGAAGGTCCAGAATTGTACTTCTACGGTTCTTGATGAGCCACTTATATACTTGTATGTTTCTAGTCGTCATATTTCACTATCTTTTCTAGGTTTACTTTGTCTTGTTAGTTTGACCTGTCTTCCATTACCTGTTACTGACAACTGTCTCTAGAATTGCGACAAATTGAGTATCATTCCAAAAAAACCCTAATTTTCTAATCTTTTCAAGTATTTCAATTATCCCGATTATTTCCAGATTTTCCAATGCTCCCAGAAATACAATATTCCCATAATTAAGTCTAACCTCAACATTTATACCTAATTTTATTTTATTACAAACAGTTGTGGTTAGATGGCGTTTGTTTGCGCAAACCACTTTCCACGCTTACAATTAGTTTATATATGTAATTAAAATATTCATCAAAGGAGGCTTTCTAGTTTAGGAGGTAGCTTCTGGTTTTGACTGATTCATACATCCTACCTCTCACATTTTGTATGGGAGGTAAATTACCCCAACCTAAAAACCTCCTCTCTGTCTCTCGCTATGATCTATGATGATAATAATGCATTACAAATCATTATTGGAAACTCTATTTGATCGGCCTTACGTAACAATGACGCTATTTTGAGGCCAGAGCGGAAATACAGTGTAGAGTGAGGTGGGTTCAGCTTCATCTTGATCCTCCTCGTGTTGAATTTACGAATAACCGTTGAAAGTAGAATAAAATACCTTAATCCGAGAGTGAGCGCCTTGTGAAGGCGATCCTGTAAATGATGACTAGGACCCTCACCCTGACCCAGTGCCTCGTCCTCCTCGTCCTTCTTACGCGCTGCAGATGCACCACCTCCTCTCCTCTTTGACCTCCCTCCCTGCATTTTAACCACCGCCACCGCCACCGCCACCGCTTTCCTCCTCTTACAAGTTTTCTTCAATATTTTAAAATGATTTTGTTCAACGTGTAACGAGTGTTGAAAAGAGCGACCTTGGTGAGAGATGCCGAATACAAGACGAGGGCAGAATTTGATCAAATGGAAACTTCTCAACAAAAATACAAAAATACAATGGTATTAGGTACCTAGATTATAAGAAATATGGGTTGTTCAAACTAGGTCGAAGTTTGCTCTTTCTTTTAATGAAATAGAGTTATATTATTTAAAATTGATTTAACAAAAATGGAATTTTGTGAAATCTTAATTGCAAACTCACCTATGATAAATATAGCAATAAAGTACATATCTGACTTAAGCAATAAGTTAAAGAAATGAAACCCTAGATGCAAGAGAGATAGTAGAAGACTTAGTTGATTTTGCAATGAATCCCGAAATATGTTGGACTGGAAAATCGATGAACAAGAGGAGGAAACTATCACAACCACACGCAGAAAAATACAGGACTGTCGGATATGTCGGGACTAGGGCACCTGGACTGGGTCAAGGGTTCCTAGGCGTCAGAGTTTACTTATGGGTGCATGTGACTGTGAAAGTGGTCGAAATATGATTTTTCTTGTGTTGCACCAATGTCGCTAACCTTCGTCGTTGGTTGCATGTGTGTTACACTATCTCCGTAGAATTTGCTTGCAACATGCAAAACAAATGATCTCTTACAAAGCCCCAAAACACATCAAATCCTAAAAAGAAAAATATGTAAATCGGGAGTTGGACTAACCCCGACAGTCACCCGACAGAGTGAGCTTACAACTGAGCACTGCACTACATCTTAAACTTCATGTAGTTTTGTGTGTGTAGAATCATGCCCTAGGAGGCCCTTGTGCAAGATGCACTTGATAGCGAGCAATAGCTAGATGTAGAAATGTAAATAGATATGTGGATGTCAAAATGAACTTCCCCTCCTATGAAATGTATGCAGAAAATGCAGTCCCTTGTTCCTTGAATGATAGGTAAATGGATGCTTTGATGCTCTTAGAATGCCTTCGAATGCAACCTTAGGTGGTGATAGTAGATGCTTAGAGCTTGGTCCCTTATTATGATCACATAATTTTATATTTATATGATTCCCTTGTTTAAATTATGTAATTAACCACTAAAAGGCTGACCCATAAGAAAGCAAGATGCCCAAAAGATAAAAGAGGCCCAAAAGGGGCTAGCAAGATACAAAGAAGTTAGGGGTGCCCATGAGGACGAGGGTGTTTGGGCGCTTGTGTTAAGAGCCAAGGAAGATAAAGTAGTGAAGATTAGACTGGGCAGTAGGGTGTAGAAGACTAAAAGAAAATCAAAGAGACCAAAGACAGTGGTTAATTGTTAGTTTTCTCACTTAGGAATCATATGGATAGTAGTATGTGATTAGGACTTAGAAATGTACCCATGTTGGGCCCTTAAATATTGGCTAAGTACCAAAGGGCGCGTGCGTGCAGGATCAAGAAGAAGGGCGCTCAAGGGAAAGCGTGCAGGCCAAAAGGGTTTAAGAAGGGTTTAGGTGAAACCAGGGTGCGCGCAGAAGGCAAACACGGGTTCAAAGGACTTAGCCATATTTGGCATTCTGAAGACATTTGAGGAAAAACGTGAGGACCCGACTAGGCGTTATGAGTGGATAAGGTGCCAACCTGGAACCTTGGAGGTCAAGAAAAGGATATTCCACGCAGGGAATATTCCCAAGAGACATCATTACAGAGAATGGAGGGTTTGCAAAGGGAAAGCATTCACCATTGGAGGACCACATCGACACTTGGCACGCGATCTGTTCAGAAGAGAAGGCATGACAGTGGGTGTTGATCCTATAAAAAGAGATGCTCGGATCAGAGATCAAACATCGTCATATTGAAGAGGAGAGGAAGAAAAGAGAATGCATAGAGAGTAAGATGTTGAGTAACAAAGTGTTGCAGTAATGCTAGGGTTTAGAGAACTTAGTACTAAGGGTTGTGAAGGATGTCGCGAGCCTCTATATGGCACTAGGATTTGTAACATGGGTTAAAATGGAAGGGTATATCTAGGGTCTCATACAAGGGAAGATCCGTAGGAGTTGGGTCTCTATCATTTAACATGTATGGTTTGTGATGACCTCTTTTGATTATAATATGGCTATCAGAACTATTCTAAATGAATACATATATATGGGTTCGTTATGTATATCATGTTTAAGGGTGTAAACCCTCGTGTTATATGACTACCATGGCTCAGATATGGTTTATTATGCTTATTACCTTGTTATTAAGTTTATGTAATGCATTAATGTGTGGATCTGTAAGTTGTCCCTTCCACTTTTCTTTTAACTAAGTAAATGTACTTCTCATTCTGTAATTCATCCTCCCTTAGTGGCAAAACCTTCTCACAATGCTCACATAAAAGAGGGGTTCGGCACCCGCGCATGCCTCAGGTGAGCGCCCAATGCCCGATGGGTGATAGGTCGGTGTGCCTGGGGTTAGAAAGTGGTATTGGGGGTAAATAAAATGACTACAACCCAAGTGCATGATTTAGTGTCTACATTTTCCCCTACTTTATGTTGTTGAGCAAATGCTCGATAACATAAAGTAGATAAGAGATGCATACCTGATAACCATGTAGATCGATGGTGAAAGCGTGCCAAGGAGACAAGAAAAATCATGGACTAAATAAAATGAAGCGTGGAGGCTAAGGATGAGGAAGTGACCCTAGGGGTGAAGTGTATAATGTTATAGCATGTTGTGTCGCGTTGCACGTGTTGGCATTGTCGCTTGTGTTTGATGTGTTCTTTGATGTGACTATTGCTTCTCATAAGGACAAACCTACAAAAAGAAGAGCATAAGAGTAGTCAAATATGTGTATATGAAAATTTGACCCAAATATGTAAAAAGTGTGTAAAAATGTGAAAAAAGTAGTATTAGGAACATGTGCACCTAATCCGTGATGAGTGAAAAAGATAAATAGTGTCCTGGACTATTGTAGTAGGGTGAGTTTTCCGAGTGATCTCACACTAAGAATGTTATTTTAAGGCGATCTCACACCACGAAAGAAGAAGTGTTGGGGAGAAAGGTCTAACGTTATTCTCCATCCCTAACTGCTTCCCAAAATTTATACACCACTACAGATGGTGTGATCTTGTTTTGTTCCAATTCAATCCAGTTCAATCTAACGAAATAGAAGAAAAATAGAGATAAAATGCATTCTAATTGTTGGAGGATTGTGCTTGTAGTATGAAAATTGATCTGTAGACTGCTATGAACCATGTCGATCTGAGAAAATTATGTAGCCTCCCCCTGGTCATAGGTGCCCAGGAAAGGTCAGGAGTGCCATGGCGCTTATGTCTATATCTAGGTGTTGGCCTCTGTGTTGTTCTGAGGACCCAAGTTAGATTTAGGGTCGTACTGTAACTGTGTTTGTGTTTTGTTCATGTATTATGCATGTCTAAATTGAGATTGTGTGCTTTTAAATGGGGTGACTGATTTACCCAATATATGCCCCCCTCATTTGGGGTGCATGTAACATTGTTAGGAGGATGTGGTCCAAAGGAGAGGACCAAACATTAATCTGAAACTGATACCCTACAAGGGGAGGGATGGTAGAAACCAAGGCACATACAAACAAAGTGGCTGGAAACATGTGTTAGTGCAAACAAGAAAAATATGCATATAGAAGACAATGTGTAATCTAGCAAGCAAGAAGACATTGTAGACTACGAAAAATGGGTTGCAAACATGGGAAATCACTCACAACATCGTAAGACAATTAGGGCCAAAGTTACCAAAAGCATACAAACAATGAAAAAACAAGACATAAGACAAAGCTCGCTAACAATTGCATACAATGGAAAACAATGACAAGCAAAGTATCAAACAACCATGGTAGCAAATCGTTCCTGCAAAGCAAATGTTACACATGAAGCACCTATTAGCATGTTAGAAAGATAAAAAGTATGTCAAGACGTGTATATATGGATAAAGTAGTGTGCTAGGAAGAATAGGAAGTAGTATAAAACAAAACAATATGATTAAGCTAAAATGTAAATATACAAGCCTAATCTGAATGCAAGATTGCAGTAAATGAATAACAATTAAGTACAACAAATTACACCCAGGAAAACTAAACAATAAATAATAAAACCCTAATTACAAGGAGATGGTAAAAAGGCTTAGTTGATTTGTAGAGTTTTGGAGAATGCACAGAGTTGTAAAACTGGAAAATATGAAGCACTAACCATCGCACTGGAGCTCAGAAAAATGTAAAATTGGAGGAACATGTTGGACTGGGGTGCCTGAAGAGGGACAAGGGCACCCACGGGTGCCTTGGACCTGTTTTTGGGCACCTGGGTCTATGGAAATGCTAAAAAAACCTCCTCTGAGGTGTCGCAAGTTGTTCGCCTTTAGTTGCCTTTGATCTCTTCGAGGTTGTACCAAGATCGTCGAGGTCGTTGAAAACTTGCAATGAAGAATAAACCTACAAAACCCTCAAATAAACATCAAATCCCAAAAAATAAAGATGCAAAGTGAGGGGTTAGATTGTCCTCAGCTGTCACAATGGTGAACTTACAATTGAGTGGTGCATTACATCTCAGACCCAATGTAGTTATATGTGTGTACGGAATCGTGCCCTAAGTTGCTCTTATGTGTGTCGCACTTAGATAGCGAGCAAGTAGCTAGATGTAGAATGTAGTAAATGTGTGCATGGAATATAATGAACTTCCCTCCCATGAAGTGTGATGCAGAAAACCAACCCTTGTGTCCCTTGTGATGGGGCTATATAGATGCAATGGAGCTCTTAGATGCCCTGATGGATGCAACCTTAGGCTAATGCTTAGTGATTGGTCATTTATTATGATCACATAACTTTATATTTATATGATTCCCTTGCTTGATTTTCGTAATTAACCCTGAAAATGTTGATTACCAAAAAGATAAGATGCTCAAACGGATAGAATGGACCCAAAAAGTGTGAGTAAAGTACAAAGAGGACAGGGCGCCCAGAGGGGGCGAGGGTGCCTGACGTTGGCGTTTAGGCTGGGCATTGGTGTCTAGGATGAAAAATGCCAAAAAGTAAAAATACAGACAGGGAAAGTAATGGTGCAAGACTCAAAGTAGAAATAGAAAGCAAAGAAAGGTGGCCAAAGACATGGGTTAATTAGTACTTTTCTTACTTAGGAATCATATGAATAGTAGTATGTAACAATGACTAGATAATTACCTAAAGTAAGTGATTTTATGTCTACATTTGCCCTCACTTTATGTTGGCGAGCGAAAAGCTCGGTAACATAAAGGTGGTTAATTATCTCCTCACAATGAAATTAATTTAATTCTACCATTCTCTTGGAATTAATTAAATTAATTCCTAACACCTTCTAGCTAATATAATTAACCATTGATTTATTTAAATGGTTAGCTATCTCCTCACAATTAAATACTAATTAAATTTAGTTATTTGATTCAACCTATTTCAGTCAACATCCACTTGGACTCCACTTGGACTCTGCATCCTCATCATAGTTAACTACACTTCTAGAATCCTAGAAAGGTGGGGGCAATTGGATTGCACTTACAACCACCTTTCCGGATGCAACTTCTGCAATTAATTCATTTACTGCCCCTAAATTCCCCGGAACTACTGTAAACTCCTCCAATGCTAATTTTAGCACATGCAATCAACCGTGTTCAACCAACTTCCAACTACTTCTGCCTTTATAAAAATGCAGGCCTACTCTCTATCAAAGCCTTTTGGATTCATAACACACTTACTTTTTCAAATTACATTCCAACTTCTGTTATTTTGGAATCAATAATCCAAGCCAAAACTCTTTTCTTGTAGCATTGGTCAACCCATTTTGGAGGTCATTCAAGAGCACCCACAATCATCAATTCTAAAAGGTTACACAAGCTTCTCAGCTTCTCACAACCTACTAAGGTTTGCACTGAAAGGTTATAGGGAGGTTTGCAAAATTGTTTTTTTATCTTTCCATTACTGTGATTTTTCCTTGTTTACTTACAGAATAATCAATTAAAATAGACTAAGTCTACACCATCTGTCATTATCTCAAAAAGAGAGACCTTTCCTCCTCCTCGCGATTATAATCGAAGACAATATAAAAATTTGGGGGAATCTCTTTCAAATGTCTTAAAATAGTTAGTAAGTGTCAATATGGTTACTTATCCTGTTATGCAACCCTTCCTTGAAGGTGAACCTAATCCATATTGGTACAAACCTCATGCATATTGTGATTTTCATCGCATTTATGGCCACTCAACTGATAAATGTGCACGTTTTAAGAACTATGTCCAAGACTTAATCAATGACGAAGAGATCTTTGTAGAGCTTGACAACGAAGCTTTCATAACCAACGACACATCAATTTCCACTTCTACTAAAGAGTTGATTGTTGTCCCCACTTTTGTACATACATTAAACGAGATCACAACATAGGTCAAGTATCTCTTCCTTCAAACCAATCTATTTCTTCTACAGACTTTCTTCTTTTAGTCTAAACAAACATTGAACTTGTTTTGGACAATCTTCTAACTCCTAACAAGATCATGAATTTTCTCCAAGAATCTCTTTCAACCCTTGACACTACCAAAGAAGGTCCATCATCAATCACAATTGAGTTTGATTCTATTCTTCCCATTTTAGCCCCTACGCGTAACATTTCTAGTCTTGTTGTCGAAATACAACCACAACAAGCTTGGACACTTGTGACAACACAACCTTTTATGTCCATTACACTTCAAATGATCACTCTTACATGAATCTCATTAACGATGAGTCCTTCCTGTCAAGACATCTACATGCATACACTTTATGAGGTACGCATACCCATAAATGTCTGTGTATAACCTTTTCACGCTCTAATTGCAAATCTTGTGTCAAATCAACTGACTTGCCACTTAGAAGGAGAAACCTTGAATAACTCCTCTCTTCAACCTATAAGGAGCCTTAGGTATACATCTAAAGATCCATCCTTCTTTCCTCATGCTCTTTCATTCATAGGTAAATATGAATCTTAGCATATTTCCTGCATTTACAATCCTCTTCTAACATCACATGTGTCTTTCGATCTCATTGAAGACTTATCTACTCACTTATTGAATCCTTTGATTCACTCCTTTGACTTGGAATTTGTCCATCCAAGTCTCGTATTTCAAGACTTATTGAATCTTTTGATTCCCCCTCTTGATTTTGATTTTGTCCGCACAAGTCTTGTATCTCAGGACCATTCAACTTCAATAAACATAGACCTCTTTCTTGATGAGTCCATTTCAAATCCTCATCCGCCAACATTCAGAAAACTTAAAAAGCATAAAAAGAAAACAAGACTCCGTATTAAAGCATTGTTTGCCAATTGGAAACAAAAAAGTGTGTACAAATAATGTTAAGCATTCCATCTATTGGTAGATATTTTAATCATACCCTTATCATATATTCGCCTTCTTCACCTATTACAACACATGTTAACCTTGTTCCTCTTGGGCATTGTGTGTCTCATTTTTATCATGGTTCTTACCATTTTATATCTTTTCACCTATGGTTTTGTCTCGAAGCTTACTGATGACAACTCATCCTTTCAAATAAGCTCTCTCTTTAACTGAAAGTACTAAATTTTCTTTACCCAATCCTTTTTGACTGCCCATCTCAATCTACGGTGTTGAACCCTTGTGTCCTACTAGTCGCATGAGGCTGAGACTTGGGGGAATAATGTTCCTTCCTAACAAGCACACTATCAACATACAAGGCAAATTAAATCAATCTAAAAACATAAAAAAATTATAAAATCAATACACCTTTCGTCCTTCAAAGTCTTTGGTGATAAGCATGTACTTCTTACTGGCAGTATGAGACTGGGAACAAAGAAAGCCCTTACTCACCTAAATTTTGTCTTTGGTGTTGAGCCCTTGCCTTTTTATAATGGCATGGGGCAACCTGTAGGGGGTCCTTCACAAAAATAAAAAATAATTAACCAATAAATCCTTTATGAAATCTGAATCGAAGTGCTTAATCAAATAAAATACCCTTTAGTAATTTATTTTCTCATGTTAAGAGAGACAACAATTCCTTCTACCGGGTTCTTGCCAATCAGTAGGCCATCAATGGATCTAAGTCTTGTTAAAAATTATAAAGTAGAATCATCTTGGAATTGGTCATATAATCTTGACTAGAGATGAGTTACACTCTTCTCACATGGATCATTATTACACCTCGTGTCATTGCATCCATTGTGTTCGACTTTCATATCACTATTCACCTCATTTTCACGTCCTTCTTGGATCTTGGTGATGAGCCCTCGCATCTTCCTAGTTGTGCACGGAGTCACGAGCGGAGTGAAAACACCCTATTAGCATTCTATCATCTACATTTCTGCCAATGGAATGGAGTGTTTTTAATTATTTGCACCTGCTTTTAAGCAGTGTGCCCTTTCTACCGAGTTGTAAAATACCAAAAACATTCAAAAAATGTCTCACAAAATACAAAAAATAATAAAAAAAATTTCAAAACTCTAAAACATAGTTTAAAGACTGTCACAATCAAAACATTCAAATCATGTTTGACCAAACTTTTAACAACTGGATAACACAGTTCAACCATTTTGCCATTTAACGGCACTCCTCATGATCATTCCATATCATACTCTTTCTTGCTCATGGTGTATATATATGCTCGAGGTAATCATTTACCATTTCACAATATAACTTTTCTTAGGGAACATTTGGATTTTAAATTTTAATCCAATACGGATCAAAATTTAATGGGATCCGACCAAGAGTATCTTTTGGAGTATCTAAGTATCACTCCACTCTGCAGCCTGATCCAATCCTCTCGTGTTCTAAGCTATCACTTGGGGTGCATTCAAATCTGTTTATTTCTTCAATGTCAAACACATTCAGAAGGGTCATTTGAGGTCGTTTTTACACGTTGTGTTGTAATGTTGTAGTTTTTCAAGCATTGTGAAGATGTTTTTGCTTCTTTCAAGTTTGTCATGTCATTGTTTTTGTTTACCTTTACTGTAGACCAATTGCATGAAATTTACTTGCATCTTAGTTCACATATAACTCTGGTGTTGTTCCTTCCTGTTCATATTGGGTTTGTTTTCAATTCTTTTTTTGTGCTTTCTTGTCACTTGCATGTGTTGTGTTTTCCTCCTGGTTTACTTAAGCCATGGAATGTTTTCCTCTTTTTGTTGTGTCTTCATGTTTGTTTACATTTTTATATCAAAATTTTTCAAATATGTTTCACAAAATTCAAAAAAATCAAATATTTCAAAATCCAAAAAAATCAAATATTTCAAAAAATCTAAAAAAATATCAAACAATTACAAAAAATTGAAAAAACATTCACTTATCACAGAAATCCTACAATTGGAAAACCCTTGAAGTGAATCTTTCAACATCTCAATACAATATTGATAAAGGTCCTACCTTTATCTATTACCCTAGTGATCATCTACTGATCTTAAAACTATCAATTTATTCCCTTTGCATGATATGTTAAATCTGCTTGGGGAAAGTCACAAAATTGTGTTTCCTTCACGATATAACTTCTTCCTGGGGCAATTTATTTTTGATCATTTCTACAACAGATTCAACAAGAGTGTCATTTGTAGGATCTAAGTTTTAACTCTGGTCTTCCAGTCTGATCCAATTCCCACTTTGGGAGCATTTGCATCTACTTAATCATCATTGTGGCACACATTAGGGGCATAATTGACTATCTTGTTTTTTGACTTTGTGTTGTAGTGTTGGTGTTTGACTTTTTTTACCACTTGCAAGTAGTATGATTATATCTTGGTTCCTTTATAACCCTGATGTCTACACCTACTCTGTATATTGGTGTTTGTTTTCCTTTTTCTATATTTTCTTTGTTGTGTGTGTTTTTTTACCCGCATATGGGTTAGCCATCTTGATTCTTTCATAATCATGGTGACCAACTCTATTATGCAACAACAAAAATAAGGTTTCTCTAAAATTATTCTCCAAATAAAGCTCATGCTACGAGCATAATCCTTTTCCCATCCTTGTTCCAATCCCTTGTTTTCCTTCCTATCAAGTGGTTGTCAACCACCTTGCTGCACTACATCACACTCACTCAAGGGGGAATTCCTTTACCATTCTACTCATGCTAGAGCATCCTAATGCTTCATTTCTTGATGGGGCATCCTAAATGCTTCACAATCTTTATCGTTCGTTGATCTACATGTGTCTACTATCTTTAAAGAATTATTACTTCACAATAGCACTTTAAAGAGGGGCAAATGTAGACACCCTAAAAATACATACATATTTCTATCCTGCTTCTATCCAATTATAATTAATTAAATTAATTCTATCTCACCACAGTACACCCCTTTCGAGTTAATTAAATTAATTCCATCATTTGAATATTCCCCTTTAGAATTAATTAAAATTAATTCTATTACCTAAGTTATATTCCTACCCTTTGGAATTAAATAATTTAATTTAACATGCCTTTGGAATTAATTAAATTAATTCCTACACCCTCCTAGCTAATATAATTAAACATTTATTTATTTAAATGATTAATTATCTCCTCACAATTAAATTAATTTAATTCTACCTTTCTCTTCGAATTAATTAAATTAATTCATAACACCTTCTAGCTAATATAATTAAACATTTATTTATTTAAATGGTTAGTTATCTCCTCACAATTAAATGCTAATTAAATTTAGTTATTTAATTCCGCCTATTTAAGTCAATATCCACTTGGACTCCACATCCTCATCCTAGTTAACTACACTTCTAGAATCCTAGAAAAGTGGGGGGCAATTGAATTACACATACAACCATCTTTTCAGATGCAACTTCTGTAATTAATTCCATCATTACTGCCCCTAAATGCCCCAGAACTACTGTAACCTCCTCCAATGTTATTTTTAGCATGTGCATTCAATCGTTCAACTAACTTCCAACTACTTATGCCTCTATAAAATGTAGGCCTACTCTCCATCAAAACCTCTTGGATTCATAACACACTTACTCTATCAAGTTTCATTCCAACTTCTGATATTTTGTAAGCAATAATCAAAGCCAAAACTCTGTTTCTCGTAGCATTGGTCAACCCATTCTGGAAGTCATTCAAGAGCATCCACAAATCAATCACTTTGCAAGGTTATACAACTTCAAAAGCTATCGAGGTTTGCATTGGAAGGTTACATGAAGGTTTGCATTGTTGTTTGTTTATCTTTCATTAATATAGTTTTTATCTATTTACACGTACCCGATAACCATGTAGATCAATGATGCAAGCATGTTGAGGGAATAGACAAAGTGGGGAGTGATAAAAATGTGAAACATGGATGCTAAGGAGGAGAAAGTGAAAAAAGTGATGAAAATGAACCTAGGGCGAAAACGCATGTGTAGATGTCATGATGTACCTATTGTTAATGTCAATGTCGTTGTTGGTATGTGTGATGTTTGTTGTTATTGATGTTGACTACCCTTTCTTATACGGATAGACCTACAAAAGAGAAGCTGAACAAGTAGTCAAATACACATGTATATGATCAAAATATGTAAAAAAAGGCTTGTAAAAACAATATGTAAAAATGTTGAAAGTGTGAAAAAGGAACATGTGCACCTGATCCGTGATGAGGAAAGGGTGTAGAAAAGGATCCTGTAGATGATGTCTATGCACGAGTTTTTTAGGTGATCTCGCACCAATGAAATGAAAGAAGCGTAGGGAAAATAGTTTGGTTTCATCCCCAATCATTTAACTATTTCCTACAATGTAGAACACCGCTACAACTGGTGTGTATAAATGCATGTGGTAAGGACTGTATGCCATATAAAATTTGTTGTGTGTGGAGTTTTGTAGACTGTGCTGAACTACTAATCATTATGTAATTACCCCTGGTTTTAGACATCCAGGAAAGGCTAGTGTGTTAAGGACCCAAGTCTCATTGTGAGCCCTATCTAAAACTGATAAATGTATTGTATCGGTACTGTGATGTGTTGTGTATAACATTTTATGGGGTGAATTATTCACCCAAATGATGCCCCCCTCATTTGGGGTACATGCGACATTGTTGAAGGAGTATGCGACCCAAAAGAGGACCAACCACTGTGTTGAATTTGTGCCCTGCAGGGGGGAGGGAATGTGCTTGGTAGAAACCAAGGCACACACAAACAAGTGGCTATGAGACAAGTGTTAGTACAAGAAAATACAAACATGCATGTATAAGAAAAAATGTAAACTAAGCAGACATTATGTAAGCTAAGACACAAGTAAACACACAAGAAGATAATGTAGATGACGAAAAGCGGGTTACAAACATGAGACACCACTCATGATGTCACAAGATAGTCAAGGCCATAATGGTCGTAAGCAATCAGAGAACAAGTAAAACATTGGGAAAATCCCACAAACAATGACAAGCAAAGGTAAATAGTGTATCCGACAACCATGGAAGAAAATAGTCCTACAAAACAAATATTGCACATGAAGCACCCAATAACATGTTAAAAAGATAAAAATTATGTCAAAGCATGTATAATTTGAGAAAATAGTGTGTTATGAAACAAAATGAACCAATAACATCTGTAATGTATGAAAGTGGATGCCCCCAGAAGCCCTAGTGGGACTCGTACTGTTTATTGCGCCAAACATCCATGTTACGTGTAATGGGCATGTAAAATCTGTGATCATAACTAGAAAGCAAGTGAACACACATGTGTGTATGGAAAGATAATGACATACAAGATATCTATCTAGTATGTGTACTAAGATGAACATGTAACAAGTAAATGTAAGCAAGAGTAAATGTAACCAAGGTATGTAGTATGCTATGTATGAGGCGAAATGGAATGCATAGTGAATGATAGGAGTGACATGCCACCCGAGTGGATGTGAGTGGAATTGTATGCAGTGAGGTTCATTTTTTATGCCCCCTCAGTAGTCAAGAATGAACCGTAAACAAGAGTGCGTAATGGGGAAATGGTCTGAATGATGTGTCATATGTAGAAAGAGTTAGTGAATTAAGTGTGGAGGGTTGATTGTAGAATGATGGTGTGTAAATGATATTAAATGCGACATATGGATGAGTAATCTTGAAGTTATAGAATGAGGTGATGATTTATCCTAAAGCGTATATTACGAGGTGCATGAATAGGATGTCAAAAAGTGTGATGATGTAGCATAAAGTGTATATCATGAGATGAATGAATAGGAAAACTAGAAAGGGGTTATGATTTAACATAAATCGTATATCATGATATGTGTGAATAAAGTACTACCTAGGAATGTCGCATGATAAGAGGATTGAATGATTGGATGTGTGAGTTTGATGAGGTACATTTGATATGTATACCCTCAGCAGTCGAGTAAGGACTGTGGGACTAGAGTGCGTCATCAGGTAGTGTGCACAACACATAGAGGATGATGAGTAAAATGTGTAACATGTGTAGTAGATGTCATAAGTGTGTGATGTGCAAAGGGTGTAATGTGTAATGTAGAGTGTGTAGTATATGATGCAAGATGCGTAGATTATATAAGTGTGTAAATGTAAAAGCGCTTGTGATGTCGAAGATGTGGATAATGTAAAATCTAGAATAATGTAGTGTGTAGAATGTGTATGATGTATGGGTGTATGAAGCACATAGTGTGGATGATGTTGAATAGATGGAAGATTGTATGTGTAAAAAAGTGCATGAAGTGTGAAGATGTGTAATGTGTAGTGTATATGGTGTAGTGTGTGAGGTTCATTTATATAAGATGCCCTCAACAGTCAAGTGTGAACCATAACACAAGAGTGTGTCATAGGGAAATGACGATACAAGCATGTGTGAAGATGAATATGCTAAAATCGAGGTGTGAAATGATGTGAATATAAGACACATGCCGATGCTAGGGGGAATAAGCATCATGCCCCCAAGTGTGTGAAGTATGATAATAATCAAGTAATGTCATCGAAAAGATTTTCATCATCATAATCAAAACCAACAGGTGTTGGATCGGAAACTTGATAAGTAATAGTGTCAATTTGGTAGCATAAATCACTATCTAAGCGTACTTTGTACATGCTCATAGCATACTCCTCATCAATCCATTGGCATACCAACACGTGACGTATTGTGAATATCCAAGGAATGAGTAATTGTAAATAAAGACACGAACAAATGACATGGGAAGTGATATATCATCATGATTTGGATCTGTAATGAAATTACTTGATTAATTATGATTATCACCAGCAATAGAACACAAAATAACACAATATTGTAGATAAATTCTCTCAATATGAAAGTATAATAGCTTGGCCACTTCGAGGGGGCAACCTCCAGAACATATAATAAGACTCAAATACTCAACATAATGATCATCCACTACCTATAACCCCTATTTATACTATTCCTATGCTATGGCCATCAGCAAGGCCGACCAACCAATGATAATAGATCATATATAAAAGAGATACATCATGATATTAAGTTATGATAGCAACAAGTCGGCTATATCCATCCCATGTAAGATATATAATTAAGGGCATAACATGCCCCTCCCCTTCAAAGCAACATTGTCCCCAATGTTGGGAAGCCCTAGATGTTGCTGCATGAATGCTTCATCTTCCCATGATGCATCCTCAATATTCATATTCTTCCACTTGATCAGGTACTCGGTAATGACTCTGGTCCTCAGTCTTTTGGTGCGTGTCTGAAGAATGCCTTCAGGTTCCAATATGATCCTTCCTTCCTCATCTAGTTCCGGAAGCACTGATTGGGTGGAAATGTGCTGCCCAATAACTTTCTTTAAGCAAGAAACATGGAAGACTGGATGTATTCTACTTCCTGGAGGGAGCTCTAGCTTATATGCCACACTACCAATTTTCTGCAAAACTCGGTAAGGACCATAGTATTTAGGAGCAAGCTTATTATCCTTTTGTTGTTGTTTCAAGGATAATTGCTTATATGGTTGTAACCTTACAAAAACAAAGTCTCCCTCTTCAAAGTGTCACTCACTCCTATGTTGATCAGCCTGTTGCTTCATACGGTTTTGTGCCCGTGCCAAATTTTCTCTAAGACTAGAGAGTACCTCATGTTGATGCTGAATGTGATCTTCGACTGCTCTCACCTTTGGTTTGACCTTCAAGCTAGATATGAGTGATGGAGGATGGTACCCATAAAGTGCCAGAAATGGAGACATTTTGGAGGAGGTATGAAATGAAGTATTGTACCACCATTCTGCCAGTGGCAACCATTGCACCCAACGTTCTTGTTTATCTGAAGTAAAACATCGAAGATATCCCTCTAAACATTTATTTACCACCTCAGTTTGCCCATCTGATTGGGGATGATAAGAGGAACTCTGGGCTAGTTGGGTACCTAGACAAGAGAACAGATCAGTCCAAAAGTTACTTGTAAATATTGGATCACGATCACTTACTATAATTTTTGGCGTGCCATGGAGCTTTTGAACTGTATCCATAAAAGAGATGGCAATGGTACTAGCTGTGAAAGGATGAGCCATGGCACAAAAATGAGCATATTTGGTAAGTCTGTCTACCACGACCATGATGACACTTTTCCCTTCTGATTTAGGTAATCCTGTGATGAAATCCATTGATACCTCTTTCCATCTCTCACTAGGAATAGACAGAGGTTGGAGAAGACCAGGTGTCTTAATGGTCTCACCCTTATTTTTTTGGCAAACCAAACATTCTGCCACAAATTTTTGAACATCTCCTTTCAACCCCTCCCAAAAGAAATCCTTCTTAACTCTATGATATGTTTTCAGGACCCCAACATGGCCACCTATTGGAGAAGAATGTAGCTCTGAAAGAACATGGTGTTTAAGTGTAGAGTTCTTACATAGATATAACCGATCTTTGTACCACAATGTATCCCCCTTCCATATAAATTGATCTGATATGGACGGATCTACCTGGAGATTTTGAATGAGAGTATGTGTGGTTGCATCTTTCTTCCATTCTTCTCATGCTTGATCTACCCAATCTGCATGTAGTATAGAGATGGCACATAACAATGCTTCGGCAGACTCATCCCTCCTAGACAGAGCATCAACAACCAAATTTTCCTTTCCTTTCTTATAAACAATCTCAAAGTCATATCCCAACATCTTAGTGACCCATTTTTGTTGTTCTTCTGAAGATAGACGTTGTTCTAAGAAATATTTCAAACTATCATGATCAGTTTTTACCTTAAAATGTCTACCCATCAAGTATGGTTTCCATTGTTTGACTGCATGTAGTATTGCCATCATTTCCTTTTCATATGTGGGTTTTAACAAATTCTTTCCTTTTAGTTATCGGCTCTCAAAATCAATGGGGTGTCCTTCTTGCATTAGTACTACTCCATTCCATTTCCTGAAGCATCACACTCAACTACAAAAGTTTTGGAGAAATCTGGGGTTGCCAATACTGGAGTGGTGCACATAGCTACCTTCAATTTTTCAAATGCCCTAGATGCTTCCTCATTCCACTGAAAGGAGTCCTTCTTCAATAATTTTGTGAGTGGTGCTACTATACTGCCATAGTTTTTGACAAATCTACGATAATACCCTGTGAGACCTAAGAAACCTCGTAATTGTTTGAGGGTTCTTGGGGTTTCCCATTCCACCATGGCCTGGATCTTGTGAGGGTCCACCTTAACACCTTCATGAGAAACAATATGGCCCAAGTATTCCACTTCTTGTACCCCAAAAGAACACTTTGAAGGCTTGGCATAAAGTTGATGTTTCTCTAAGACTTCTAAGACAATATTGACGTGATGTAAGTGTTTCTCCCATGATTTGTTGTAGATGAGTATATCATCAAAAAATACTAAGACAAAATTTCTTAGGAATGGTCTAAATACTGAATTCATCAAGCTTTGGAATGTGGAGGGAGCATTGGTAAGGCCAAATGGCATCACTAGGAATTCATAATGGCCTTGATGAGTTCTGAAAGCTGTCTTATGAATATCTTCTTGCTTGACTCTAATTTGGTGATACCCAGAACGCAGATCTAGTTTTGTAAAATAAATGGCACCATGCAACTCATCTAATAAATCATCAATGATGGGAATAGGAAACTTATCTTTGATAGTGAACTTGTTAAGCTCTCTGTAATCTGGACACATGCGCCATCTTCCATCCTTGTGATGCACCATCACCATGGGAGCAGAATAGGCACTTTGACTGTGACGAATAATACCCATTTCCAACATTTCCTCCACCATCTTCTCGATCTCACTCTTTTGCACATATGGATATCTATAAGGCCTGATGTTGGGGGGTTGGCTTCCTGGAATCAACTGAATAGCATGATCATGCTCTCTTTCAGGTGGCAATCCTCTTGGTTCCTTGAAGACAACTACATGTTGATTAATAACCTTTTGAAGATTAGGATGCAATACCTTCATTTGCGGTTGGACTTCTATAGAGAATAATCATGCTACAAAACCTTCAGACCCCTTTTTAAGAATCTTCTGCATTTGGTGAGAACTCACCACTAGAGGATCTTTAGCTTGTAGACCTCGAAGTTCAAATTTTTTACCCTCAGAATGAAAGCGCATGAACAATTCCTAGAAATTTATCTCTATGGTGCCCAAGGTAGTGAGCCACTGAACACCTAAGACAATATCAGCTCCACCCATGGGAATAGAAAACATCATAGATTCCAATGTGTAATCACCCATCATGATTTTGACTTTATGGCATTTACCTGAACATTGGACTGTGCCACCATCTGCAATCATTACTTGAAATTCAGGTGTTGGGTAGATGAAACAATTTAGTCTTGTTGCCAACTTATGATTGATGAAATTATGTGTGCTCCCTGAATCAATCAAGACTGTTACCTTCTGCTTCTTAAGATAACCCACAACTTGAAGGGTTTGTGGAGTACTAATACCTGATAGAGCATGGCATGAAATAGTGGGCTGAGGATCTCCAGATTCTTCCTCTAATTTTTCCACTTCCTCTGTTGATGTTGCCTCATATTCTTCCTCATCACCAGATCCTTCAATGTAGAACAATTTTTTCTCAGAACATTTATGATTTGGTCCATATTTGCTATCACAGTTAAAGCATAACCCTTTGGCTCTTTTTTCTTCAATTTGTTGAGGTGTCAACCGAATTGGCCGAGGGTAAGAAGGAGACAAGGTGTTATGATATTTTATGCTAGAAAAGGTCTGCCTTCTACTGGAAAGAAATTTTTCCTCTACTCGACATGCCATGATAATAGAATCAACAACCTTGAGTGGGTTAAACATGTGTACCTCATGCTCAATGTGGTCCTTAAGACCCCCAAGAAATAGGTCATTCAAATACTCTTCTGTAATATCCTCCACACGCAAGGACAAAGTTTGGAATTGATGGACATACTCCTTAACTGAACCAGTTTGGCATAACTTTGCTAATTGGCTGAAGTAATTCTCAGAAACACTAGAACTATAGTGTAATTGAAGCTCTTCAGTGAACACTGTCCAGGTGACATTTAGGCCATTCTTCTACCTTTGAGCACATAACCAATGATACCAAACAAATTGATCAGGTTCTAGGTATAAGGATGCCACAGTTACCTTTTGTCCTCCTGGGATCTGATGGAGATCAAAGAAATTTTCCATTTGGGTAATCCAATTGAGTGGATCCTTTCCATCAAATTTACACATTTCAACTTTTGGAATCATGCCCCTCCATTGGTGAGAAGATCCACTTGAATGATTAAAGGATCCTCCCTGATTTGAGTGATTTGGATCTGTGTGACCATTTCTAGTAGAACCCATATGACTAGCATTGGAAGTTGTATTAGAAATAGCATTCAACAACTCCTACTTCATTGCATGAAAATCCTTCTGAATCTCACTCCTAAGGCTACCTTTCAGTTGATGAAGCTCAACATTAAGGTCATCCTTACTCACCATATTGTTTACCCTTTCCTAAAGTTGGATGACCACCTCAGATACTCCCAAACCAGTAGAATCTGAAGCCATATCTTCCTTATTTGGGGTCATTCCTGGAGTTTCTTGTCCTTTTCCTTGGCCTCGGGTAGATCTACCAGCCATGACGAAGGATGTGGGCCTAGGGGTAGACTTAATAGGGCAAAATTTTAGGGTTTAGGGTTTCGTAATTTTTTTGGCCGAATATAGGAATTTATAAAATAGAAACCCTAGCTATTTTTTGGAGGGGTTTCCAAAAATATAAGAAATTTGAAAAATTTCCAAAAATTACGCCCTAGGGAGCCAAATTATGAATAAATATAGAACCGTAATAACTTTTGCAAAACAAGTCAAAACTTATTGAAATTTGGAGAGAAGCTTACTTGACTTATTTCACCTCACCAAAAAAAAATTGTAGAAAAATTCGCTACCAATCTTGAGATATAGCCGAACCTTCAGAATTAGGGTTTGACGCCGTCCTGGCCGAGATCAAGCTCTGATACCACTTGTAATGAAATTACTTGATTAATTATGATTATCACCAGCAATAGAACACCAAATAACACAATATTGTAGATAAATTCTCTCAATATGAAAGTATAATAGCTTGGCCACTTCGAGGGGGCAACCTCCAGAACATATAATAAGACTCAAATACTCAACATAATGATCATCCACTACCTATAACCCCTATTTATACTATTCCTATGCTATGGCCATCAGCAAGGCCGACCAACCAATGATAATAGATCATATATAAAAGAGATACATCATGATATTAAGTTATGATAGCAACAAGTCGGCTATATCCATCCCATGTAAGATATATAATTAAGGGCGTAACAGTATCTATGATAGTAAGATAACACCTTCAAGATAGATGGTAAATGATCTAGATGTAATAGATCGTGTGTGTGGTATAAATTAGAACTATCCCTCCTTGGAGTAGGAAGTGTAGTATTTAGATCATAACCAGCCCTATTTGTTCCTTGGATGGTGCTAGATGGATGCAATGGACCTTTTAGATGTTTGATGGATGTAAACTTAGGTGTTGATAGCTAATGCTTAGTGCTTGAATTTTGTAATTAACCCTAAAATGGCCAACTACCAAAAAGATAAGATGTTTAAATTGGTAGATAGGGCCCAAAATATGTGAATAAAGGACAAATCAGTGTTAAGAGTTTTTGGTGCCTAGAGGGGAATAGGTAGAGTGCTATGGCGCTAAGCATGTTTTGAACTAGGCCATCATAGTGTCGAGGAAGGGTGTAAGACCAAAAATAGACTAACAGAAGCTACCAAAAGACCCATAGTTGGCCAGGAATGACATGGGTTAATTAGATTGAGTTTAGATACATTAGGAATCATATGAATAGTATGCTATGACACTCAGGACTAGTATAATGTGACCCAAAGTACGTGATTAATGTTGTGTACATTGTCCCCCACTAGTTATGTTCAACATGAGAGAATAGTTTGGATAACATAATATTAGATAGAGATGGCGTCTACAAATATTTGATATACCATGTAGATTTGGATGCATATTAGTAGCGAATGTTGAGTGGACAAGACAGGAGCATGGAATGACTAGAAATGTGAAGTGTAGGATGCTAAGGAGAAAGAAATAGTGAATAGAGATAGTGATGATAAAAATGACCCTAGATTTGAATCGCATGTGTAGATGTCGTGATGTGTCTGTTGTTGATGTCAATAGCTTCGTTTTGACAAAAAATTATTAAGCTAAAATGTAAATATATGTAAGCTTAATTTTATTTTATTGTAGCAGTAAATGAATAACAATTAAGTACATAAAACTACACCCAAGTAAACTAAGCAATGAAGTACAAACCCTAGGTACAAAGAGGAGAAAAAGGTCCTTAGTTGATTTTTAATCAAAACTTGACTATACTGGAGTGATGACCATGTGAAAAAAATAGTAGAGGCATCACATAGAGACCTAAAAAATACAAATATGGAGAAATAGGCTAGATTGGGGCACCTAGAGAGGGACAGGGGTGCTCCTGGGCACCCCAAACCTGCTTCTGGGCACCTTGGTCTACAGAAAACCTTAGAAAACCTCCTCTGAGGTATCATAATGTGTTCACCTTTAGTCACCTTTGGTCACTCCAAGGTCACACTAAGATCGTTGAGGTCACTGTAAACTTGCAATGAAATGTGAACGTGCAAAACCCTCAAATAGATATAAAATCCTAAAAAAATATGCAAAATGAGGGGTCAAAGTGTCCTAAACTGTCACAATGGTGAGCTTATGACTACGCCTACACTACATCTTAGACCCAATGTATTTATGTGTGTGTGTGGAATCATGCCCTAAATGGCTCTTATGTGTGTCGCGCTTGATAGTGAGGAAATAAGTTAGATGTAAATAAATGTAGTAAATATGTGCATGGAATAGAATGAACTTCTCTCATATGAAGTGTATGTAGAATAACCAACCCTTATGTCCCTTTTGATGGTGTTATATGGATGTAAATAGAGCTCTTAGATGCTTGACGGATGCAACCTTAGGTGGTGATAGATAATTCTTAGTGTTTGGTCCTTTATTATAATCACATAAATTTATATTTATACGATTCCTTTGCTTAAAGTTCATAATTAACCCTAAAAAGTTCAACTACCAAAAATATAAGATGCTCAAATGGCTAGAAAGGAGCTAAAAAGTGTAAGAAAATTACAAAAAGGATAGGGGCACCCAGAGGGGACAAGGGTGCCTAGCGCATGCGTCATGGCTAGGAGACGATGTCTAGGATGATAAAAGCTAGAGTATAAAAAGGAAAATTGAGAAAGTAAGGGTGCAAGACCAAAAGTGAAAATATAAAGCAAAGAAAGGTGGCCAAATACATGGGTTAATTAGTATTTTTCTTACTTAGTAATTATATAAATAGTATCATGTAACCAAGACTAGATAATAACCCAAAGTGTGTGATTTTATGTCTACACAATAACACCTGTAGTGTGTATGAAAGTAGATGAGCAGAGGTGACACAATCTTGGTAACATAAATTAAATAGAGATGCATGCCTGATAACCATGTAGATTGATGATGAAAGCATGTCGAAGGACTAGAAAAAATGTGGAATGATAAAAATGTGAAGTGTGGATGCTAAGGAGGAAAAAGTGCAAAGAAGTGATGATTAAAAATAACTTGGATAGAAACACATGTGTAAGTGTCGCGATGTGCTTGTTGTTAATGGTGATTTTGTCATTCCCCCATGTTGTGAATGTTGTTGACTACTAGAGTTCTTTATCCAAATAGGGATAGACCTAGTAAAATAGAACACATGAACAAGTAGTCAAAAATGCATGTATATGTATGAAATTATGTAAAGAAAGTGTGTAAAGTATGAAAATGTGAGAAAGAAACATGTGCACCTGATCCATGATGAGGTTCAAAAAGGTGTAGAAAGGATCCTTAAAATCAGTCGATGAAGTGTTTTTTTGGGTGAACATATAGTACACCATGACATCAAGAAATGTGTAGGGAGAAACTTCTAGTATCATTCTCAATCTTTTAACCGCTTCCCAAAATTGTAGATCATGCTATGAAATGTTGGTTCTTTTGGGCAATCCTATGCCACAATAGAAGTAAGTGTAGATAGGAAAGTTTGGTGTGATCATCCGCTAACCTTTGGGCATACATTTGGTACTGTCCCAAAATGTGGGACACCATTACAGATGGTGCTTACTTACCCCTAATAGTAAATTCCCAGTGCTAAAGGACTCTCTGCCTTGTCAAAATCCTTTAAAAGACATGACCACCCAAGAATTGTGTAATTTCCCCCTAGTTACATGCATCCAGGAAAGACATCGTTGTGCTAAGGACCCAAGTCTAATTTTGAGCCCTGTCTTGAAACTAAAAAATTGTGTTTTTATCAGTACTATGATATGTTGTGTATGACATTGTATGGGGTTTGATTGCACATAACATGATGCCATCAAAATGATGCCCCCCTCATTTGGGTGCATGTGACGTCATTAAAGGAGTTTGCAGATCCAAAAGAGGACTAATCATTGTTTTGAAATTATGCCCTACATGGGGAAGGGAATTAAGTCAGTGATTGGTTGAAACCAATACATCACACAAAATTAAGTGGCTAAGGATATTAGATTTATCTTCACAAGAACATATGAGCACATCATGTAGAAGATTCAAAATGTATGCTAAGCAGACAATGTGTAAGCTAAGAAACAAGAAGGTAATGTAAACACGCAAGAAGATAAAGCCATAGAAAAAGATGACAAAATTTGGGTCACAAACGTTGGGACATCACTCATGATGTCACAAGACAATGAAGTTCAGAGTGGCCATAAGCAAACAAGTGTGCATAAAAGTTTCACAATGGGAAATATCCCATAAACAAGAGCATATAAAGATTTGACCTAAGCAATAAAGGAAAACAATGTAACAAACCAAGGATGCAATAAAATAGAATGATTAAAAAATGGTTTCTTTCCCCAATGAAGCACCCATTAACTCTGTCAGACCTTCAAAAATTACACATGAAACAATTAACATGTCAGATAAAAATTATGTCAAATGTGTATAATACGATAAAGTATTGTGTTATCAGACAAAATGAAATAATAGCACCTGTAATGTAAAGAAGTGGATGCCCCCAAGAGTCATTATGGGACTGTACTAGGTATTGCACTAAGTATTCATGTTGTGTGTATAGATCTATAGAATATGTGATCACAACTAGAAAAACAAGTGAACACGCATGTGTATATGATAAATATAATTGCGTACAAGATATCTATATAGCATGCATAATAAAATGAACATGTAACAAGTAAATGTAAGTAAATTTAAATGCACCAAAGATATTTAGTAAGTTGTGGATGAGATAAAATGGAATGTATAGTGGATGATAGGAGTAGCATGCCCCCCAATTGGATGTGTGTTTATACAATTAGTTTCATTTATTAATGCCCCCTCAAGAAGAATCAAGAATAGTCCAACCATAAACGAGCAATTTTTAGCAAAAAAACTCACTTGGAAAAGTGTTTGTTCTTGCGATGTTGGTCGTGTACCATACAACGAGAGTTTGTCACTTGAAATGAATTGAGCGATATTTTTGAGTGTTACAAAGAGTTGATGAATAGAGCATATTTTTATCATAGAAGGTTGAATAAGATGTCAGAAAAATGTTGACTACTTTATTATAAGATGATGTCATGTGTAGGATTGGAATGTGAAGTTGGATGAATTGATCTCAAAGTTTTAGAATGAGGTGTTATGATGCAATGATTTAGCCTAAAGTGTATATCATGAATGGGTTGATTAGGATACAAGAAAGCGTGATAATTTAGAAGAAAGTGTATATCATGAAATGAGTGAATTAGAAGCCAAAAGGGATTGATGATTTAGCACAAATCATATATCACAAAATATGTGAAGAAGAGGCTAGAAAACATGATTATTTAGCATTAGACGCATATCATGAGATGTATGGATAGGATGCTAGCATGCATCGGTCTGTAAATTTGGAAAATAATGAAACATGAGTCTGCTGAGTAGAAGTCACCCACCTTGGAAAATAATTAACATAGAAGGCATTGATTCATTTATTTTTTGAAGATCAAGCATAAAAAATGATGCAAGCTTGATGAGTAGGTGAGGTTCGATTAGGAATTAGACCCTTAACAATTGAGTATGAACCATGGGACTAAGTTCATCATCGGGTAGTGTGCACTTGTAATGGTTTGATCATGAAGTGTGATAATGAAATGTGTAAGTAGGATGTGCTAAGAATATGTAAGGTGTAGAATATGGTTTAAAGAAATTGTGATGCTAGAAAGATGTGTGTTGAATGTGTCGAGTGTGATGATGTGTGATGTACAACATGAGATGTATAGATTGTGTAAATACGGGAAGCGCAAAGCATGTATGATGCATATTATACATAATAAGGTGATTTTGAAGATGTGTATAGTGTGTAGCATGAATTAGTGGATTATGTATAGAATAAGAACTATGAATAGAAGAACCTGGTAAAAAGTGCATAATATGTATGATGTGAAGGAAGAAGATATTGTATAGGCATGAGATGTGTAATGTGTAGAAATCCCAAAGTGTGTAAAATGTATAACATATGTAAGGAGAAGATATCAAATATGTGTAGCATGTGCAATGTGTAGAAGAATGTGTTGCAGATGTGAAGTGTGCAGTGTGTAATGTGTGATATATAATGTGTAATGTGTAGAGTGTGAGGTTCATGTGTATAATATGCCCTCAACAGTCAAGTGTGAACCAAGTACAAGAGTGTGTCATTGGGTAATGATGATATAAGAACATCGTATCAAAGTGCATGTGATGTA
This sequence comes from Taxus chinensis, assembly GCA_019776745.2. NCBI lineage: Eukaryota > Viridiplantae > Streptophyta > Pinopsida > Cupressales > Taxaceae > Taxus > Taxus chinensis. Next base: position 264,417,970 of record CM034156.1, on the reverse strand, counting down.
TAGAAGGTGATGATAGAAGTGATATATGTCTAGAGATATGATAACATGATGGGGGAGGATCCTCAAAGAAAGAGATGCCCCTAAGTGTGGATAAAGTGTGAAGATTATAAGATCATCTAGAGTGACCATCATTAAGCGTTTCCTTTACCAAATGGCTATGAAGCGATGCATTTTAGAAACCTGGATAAAGTGTAAGATACAAAGGTCATCTAGATCATTGATTTTCATGGCCAAAATCATTGAAAGCATTAGCCAATAGTATTAATTTGACCATTTAAGCAGATTGAGGCATAGATCCTGTTCATTCCCATATCATATTCCTCGTCAGTGAAAGGAGGCAATGGACGCCCATGTGCATACCAATGAGTGAGATTAGGTGAATATCCGAGGAATGAGTCATTGCAAATGAAAACATGACCCAATGGCATGGGGAATGATATATAAGTATGATCAACCTTCTAATGTGACCCTATGTAATCAAGCCAAGATTTCCCTAATGTAAGTGGATAAGAGTGAAGAGGGCATGCAAGGTAGATGGTGAGATGAAAAACACTCAGACCATAAGCATCATTGATAGTGATGAATCCATCACATAGATGAGGATCATGACTTGGAGTATAAATATTTTCAGAGAAAGCCACATCAAATTTGGAGATAAATATGGAAAAATAAGAAGATTCGTCATGGATCTGAGAAGCAATAGCCTAGTCGTAGTCGCACCAGTCATGTGAACATAAGATAGAATGGGACAAGCTAGGATCAAATAGAATGTGCTCCCAATAAGAATCATTCATGAAAAGCATATGTGTGAAATTAGTAGATGTCAATTGTGTATGAAAGGGTACTGAAGAGTGGTATGAATTCCAACTGAGGGACATGTCCATGATAAAGAATCATAGTAGTTGTAGACACCTAAATTCCACTTTTGCAATCTTATTGCCAAAAGCATGCAAATCACAACATTTTCATTATAATTAGTGATTTCCTCTAATTAACTAACATTTCTTACCATTTTTTTCATTTAACAGTACTTTGTTGGCTACCTATCCTCTTTTTTCATTTAGGATTCCACTTTATGAAAAATCATAAGTAAGTCAAAATCCTCTTCCAAATGGACAATTAGCATTTATTAGCTAATTAGGCCTATCTTACCCTTGTTTTGGTCAATATACCCTACTATTGGCTTAAACCCCTCTTCCAACCACTCAAAATCACCCCACTTCCTTCTACAACATCTCAGCAAGCTTCAAAAGTTTATCCAAGCCTCCTAATTAACCCTAAGAGGTTGATAAAGGCTCCTCACATCGTAATCACTTGTTAATTCACCAATTGTGATTAGCAAACTTTAATCATGATTAACAAGTTTTAATCTTCTTTGTACTTTTCGTCCCACATGCACCAAGGTACAAGTTTTCCTTAAAGGAAAAGCTATAAATAATACTAAGTACATACCTTCCAACTTTACAGCATGATTTGATTTGCATTTCATATAAGAAATATGATTAATAGCCAAACTCAATCCTTACCTCAAGTCTTCATTGTGGTTAGTAGAAGGGTATCTAGCATGACATTGTAGTCATTGTTGCTAGAGACCATTTTCTCACCATTTTTGGAGTAGCAACAAACCCCCAATTTGATTGTTCTTAGATATATTTAGGTCTATGTTAGTTAATCAATTGAACATACTAGTAGGCATGCTTTAGCTAGGTTTTGAATTATATTCATGTTAGTTGTTTCAAGCATTACATTAAGCTTTTATCATTGATGTTTCTATTCCTTGGCTTCATAAGCAATTAGCTTAATAGACTATGCAGTGTTAGTCTTGCTTAAATTAGTTAATTTGCACTAAATTTTTGTGGTGTTATCATTTGGCATGCCCGGTGGGAGCATTTACCCCATTGCATTCATTTTTTAAAGCTTTTAAACTTAGTTTCAAAGTTTTTCATTTAAAACTTTCTAGATTAATTTTAAGTTTTCTAGTTTACTTTTAAGTTTTCTAGTGTAGTTTCAAGCTTTCTAGATTACTTTCAATCTTTTTAGATTATTTTCTCAAGCTTTTTAGATTAAATTCAAATTTTTTAGAGTAATTTTCAAAGTTTTGCAGATCAATTTTCAAGTTAGATAGTTATTTAAACTAGATTAGTAGTAGAAATTGTGTTTTCATGTTCTTTACAGGATAAAAGGGGGTGAAGTAATATGTCAAAATTCCCTCAAAAGCCAAAGTGTTGATCTTTTTTAAAAATTCCTTTTCAAAAGTCGTATTTTGATCACCTACAAGAAGGCTTGCGCCTATGCATCAAAGGGGTGCGCATGTGCATCAAAGGTCATGCACATGTGCTCTATTGTGATGTGCCTGTGCATCAAAACATGTGCATGTACCTCTACTGGGGGTGCATGTGCATCATTGGATTTTATCTCTCTGTGTGTGACTTGTTCATGTGCTATCAAAATCATGTGCCTATGCCTCTCTCAACACATGTGCATAACTGACTGTGTCAAATTTGACAAAGGTGCACATTCTGTATGATTGTGATGCATCTGTGCTTTAATGATTTGGATGCACCTATGCACTAAGAGGTGCACCTGGTGAACTCAAATAAAATTGCTTCAAAGTTCAAAATTTCAACTTCTGATTTTTGGGGTTTTTGTCATTTTTAGGGATTTTTAATTGTTGTTACTGTCAATTTTCTGATTTTAGAGTAATATTGATAACAAACTTACCTTAGGGTTTGATAAATGATTTTTGTTAAAATTGGCTTAGGGTTTGATGAGTGATTTTGTTTTCATGCTTTGAATTAGTTTGGAATAGGGTTATATATGCTCTTCCCTCACACCTAGTGTGACCTTGGGAACCAAAAATACCTCTAAAACAACTTTTTGCTAATTTGGAGTAAGTAGGAACAATCATCATTCATTGTTATACTTAAGGGAATAAACTTTCATTTTGGCATGTATATGATCTTTTTGTTTAAGATCTTTTCATTTGATAAACTAACTAAGGCTAAGGTTTGTGTATGATCTTCTCTTGCACCTAGTGTGATCTTGAGAACCAAAAGCAACCTTAGTTTTTCACTAAAAAAGCACTTGGATTAATTGGGAATGAACCTTGATTTGCAAAGCTTTATAGTAGTTATTTTATTTACAATATTTTTCATTGTTATCTAGTTGGGTTTCATGTTGTGTATGATCTTTTCTCGTGTCCTTGGACGATCTTGAGAATATAAAAAACAACATTTAATCCTCTTTCTATGACATTGTATATCTTTTTGAACCATTAATCATTTGTGTGAAGGACCTAATGCTAGCCAAAGGAAGAATGACTCTTTTCAAACCAAATTCTAACATTCATGTGTGCTTGTAGGTTTCCAATGGTGGTCTAATACCAAATTACTTAATCCAAAAGATTAAGAAAATACACCGCACCATACAACACACTTTATTTGCAGGTTTCAGTTAAGATCTAAAGCTTGTCCACTCAATTAGAAGATAACTTCCATTTGATATAAGCCTTAATCTCAACAAGAGAGGTGATTCTAGGAACCCTAAAGTAGTTCACGCAAGAGGGAACCTTGTGAATGAAACAGGAAAGTGCTCCACACTACCCAATTGACTAGTATGCCTTGGTGAGTTTACAATCAAAACTATCCCCATTGTGACCCCAGTGATAATACAACTGAATGCACTAGTTTCTCATTATATTATAAGGGGGTAAAGTAAATTTGAGATACTCCAAGATTATTCAGGAAACTTTCTTGGAAAACTGAGCTCGCAGAAGGTAGTTTGTGACAACATAGAGAGAGAACCCCTAGGAAAGCTCGTCGGCTTGGAGCTAATTTTGTCTTAGATATTATACTTGATATCTCTCACAAAGTGACAACTTTGTTAGATTCAAACTCTTGTTTTTTAAATAAGGGAAATAATATCTTAAAGTTGAAACTGAGCGTTATTCATCACGAGACCTACAACATGTTACTTTGTCCTAGATTTTCACTTGTCCTAAGACAAGATGAAACTCTGCTAAAGTTACACCAAGTATTTTTTTTATTAGATAGGGTAAAAAATAGGGATAGGCTCCCATAGGCCAAGTACATAAGATTACATCGTGATAGAAGCAAAGCTAGACAAAAAAATAATAGGAACCCCAAAGTTATACAATGCTTAACTCTAGAAACAGAGAAAGGGGACCAAGAAATAGTGAGCAGGAGAAGATTAAGCCATTAAATTACAAGAAAAAAGTAAGAGAAAATTTCCTGAAATTCTAGCAGATAGTTCAGGAAGAAGTTCCACTAGGAAGCATTACTTTTATTTTTTCTTTTTGGAGGGATTATCCTCCCTAGTCTCATTTTTCGTGCTAAAATCTAAATTTAGCTTCATCTGGGGGATTTTTTTGACACCATCCTCAGTTTTCTCCTCAGGCTCCTTCCCCTCCTTAGACCCCTTCTCCTCCTCAGACTCCTCCTCTTCCTCTTCATTCCGAACTGATTCACCTCCTTTTTCACTTCTCTTTTTCCATGGTATCCAGACAAATTCCCAGCTCACAAACCAGAGAATCCAATTGCTTGATATCCTCACGGATGTTCTTCTGGGTCAAGAAAAATTACTTGGTGGCTTTGATACTATCAATCATTCCCTTTCTCAACCACCGAATTGGCCTCTTCCAAGGACTTGTAAAACTGACTCCAAGTACTGACCTTTGTTCTTCTACATATTAATAACATGTTCTCCTTCCAAGGTAAATTTTTCCTTCCCCTTCAATAGACCGGCTTCCTAATTTTTCATCCCTTCCCCATTATCTTCCCATCACTCATCTACTTAGGACCCATATTTCCTTCCCTCATTTTGGACAAACACTCAGCAAGGGTAATTTCCTCCTCCTCTTCGATAAGGAGCATTTTTTTTTATCTCAAACTAGATTCCCATTATGAAACATGAGAATAATGAGTCCCTCATGGATGGAAGACTCCAACCTTATTCCATTGAAAATCCCTCACTGAGGCTGGTTAGAAACAAAAAAGGGTAGAAGGTTATATTGAGCAACTTCTTATGTCTAAACATGTTCAGAAACAAAAAGTGGTGGGTATATATCTTGTGATACCTACCATTAAGAGTCAGATAATTCATGATGTGAAGGACAGACCTCTCTCCACACTCTAGGAATATAGGTATGAGTGATACTATCGGTGAATTAATGGACAAGTTTCCTTTATGAATAAAAGAAAGTATTAATTTCATACTCTCTCCAATTCCTATCCTTTAAGATTTTCAGACATTCCATGTCCATACCAATAACACAGGCTATGGATTCCTCCAAAATTTTCTATTTCTATGCCACAAATCACCACTTTCACTTCCTTCCATGCACTAATTCTGAACTCCATCGTAAGCGAGGGTTCATGCCCTTGGAGTCTAGTGATAAATTTTCTGAAATCCCCAATTAAAAAAAGGAGCCATATGTACTTACCTTCCACAATACACTCATGGATGGGTGGTTCAACTTTGGTTCTATCACCACCCATGACAGCCGTACAATGCACAACACTTTGAGCTCTACAATTTTTTTAAAATAGACTTTTCTTCCCAAACAGTATCTTAATCCAGACATGTTTTTGCAATGTTGGAAAATGAACCCATTATTCTCCCTCGTGTTGCTTAAGGTGAAGCGTTTTTAACTTTTCATTATTGATAATATCAATAATATATGTAGGTATGGCCTCACCTTTTTGCCACATCTTGTAATCATTATTTTTAACTCACTCGTTCGCCAATCTATCTTCACAAGCATTACCTATGTAAGGAATATGAGTAATGATATGGGAATAAAAGTACATAAGGTGTTTCTTTAGTATCATTAATAATATTTCCCAAGATCCAATTATTGTGACTAGTCTTACTAATTGCAATTGAAATGAGAATAGACTCCCCATAAATATGGATATGTTTAAATCCCTTTCTCCTTTGTAAGAATAACACCCCAGAGAAGGGCCCAAGCTTCAACAACATTATTTCTCTGAGTCCCCAAAGGGGCCAACATAGTGCTAAGATCTAATCCCCATTATGATCCCTAATTATGCCACCTCCACTATCCAATCCAGGATTACCTTTAGAAGCTCCATCAAAATTAATTTTGACTTTTCCCCTCTCAGGTTTGGACCATTGAAATTTTATTGGACAAAAAACTGACTTGAGGCAGGAATGAAGGCGAACTATTTGAGAACTTCCTCGTCTCTACTAGAATTATCTCTTTAGAGGCTTTAACTTAATGAGTTTGGAGTTCTCTTTAATTGAGGAAATCATCCCAGTACTTGACCTTTCTAAAGTTGGTCCTTCTGATTTATTGAAGATGAGGGTGTTTCTTTCCTTCCATAAGCTTTAAAAGAAGTGTGGCAGGGCCATTTTCCAAGTAACCATAAGAAAAGGGATACCTAAAATGGAGCAATCCCACTGTAACCAACATTCTTCAATGGACTTAGGACAAACCCATTGGACCTTGAAAATCTCCAACACCTTAGACAATACCCCTCAAGCGAAGGGGCAAGATATGCGGAGGTGGTTGACACTTTCGTCCTCTTTTTTGCAAAGTACACACCTATTTGGGAGGAACATTCCTCGTTTCCTCAAACTGGTCCATAGTGAGGATTTTATTTTGAGAAGCCAATCATAGGAAAATGTTAACTTTAGGAAGAAGGTATTTTTACTCAAATTTTACTCTAGTAATATTTTTGGCTAGAATTCTTGAAGTTTAAGTGATAAGAAAATTTAACAGAGAAATTTCCAGAATCCTCTTCCTTCTAAATAATAGAGTCCTCATTTTTTTGGAAAAGAGGAAGTATACAAGTTTTTTAACTTCAAGTTAAGGTCATCAAAAAATTTAGTGTCTCCAATGAATTTGGGAGGGGGAAGCACCTTCTCCTAAAAATCAAGAGTGTTGGAGAAGACTCCAATAGTCCTTAACCAAAACTTTACCATTGTCTTCAAAGAATTGTGCCATAGTTCTCCTGGAATCATCCTCCACAAGGGGTTTATTAGAGATCCAAAAATCCCTCTAAAAGAGAATTATATCACATTTCTCAATGTTCCATTTAATCCCCCTACTCAAGATCTCCCTAGAAGAGAGAAAATAATTCCAAAAAAATAATCCCTTGGGGATATTGTCCTGCAAAAAGAAAGTCTTTATTTTACCAATATTCCTTAAATATTTCCTTTTAATGATATCAATCCATAGGCCCTCTTCCTTTATCACACTCCAACCAGCTTTAGCCACGAGAGCTTCATTCACGAGTCTCATATTATTTAATCCCCACAATATTTAGGCTTTGTTACTTTTTCCCAGACCACAAGAGGAAATTTGAACTTCTCCTCAGCCCCTGCCCACAGGAACCTTTTTTGATTTTTTTCAAGAGCTTCCAAAATCTTACCCAGAAGTCGAAAAAGGGACATGACATAGATTGGAACCCCTTGAAGAGAGCTTTGGAGAATTTGAATTTTTCCCACTTGAGATAGGAGAATCCCTTTCCAAGTAGACAAATTATTGGAAACTCTCTTGAGTAGGGTGTTCCAGATGGAATGATTCGGTTTTTTGTGAATGAGGGGCATTCCCAAATAGGAGTCAGGAAAATTCTTTATCTTACAGCCAAAAATGCGGGCCAGTCTCTCTTGGAAATGCTCTTCCACATTTATGAAGAAAATAACACTTTTGAGGAAGTTGATCAGCTGGTTAGAGACATCCTCATACTCATTCAGAACCTCTTTTAAGATATAGGATTCACGTATAGATGCCTTCTCCATAAATAAATTTTCATCCATGAATTGGTTGAGGCAGGTAGGCTAAAGACCATTAGAAATTTTGAGACCTCGCAAGAGGTTAAGGGAAACCGCTTGATTGCAAAGTCTACTTAAAGTTTCCCCCACAATCATATAGAGGAAAGCAGAGAGGGGGTCTCCCTGTCTGAGACCTCTACCAGCTTGAAAGAAGCCTTCTAGTTTTCCATTGATCATAACAAAGAAACTGGCAAAAGAAATGCATACCATAACCATGTTGATGAAGAAGGCATCAAACCCCAACTTGGATAGAATGGCATGGAGGAGGGTCCACGAAACTTTGTCATATGCTTTGTGCATATCCAACTTGACAAACATGGAAGATCTTCCTAAAATTTTGACAGAGTGAATGGCTTCTTGGATAACCACAATGTTGTCAAGAATTTGTCTCCCAGGAACAAAATCTCCTTGATTAGGAGAGATAAAATTGGACAACACTTTCCTGAGCCTGAGAGTGATAATTTTGGTTATCAATTTTTAGCTGGTTTTGCATAGATTGATGGGTCTATAATATTTCACATCCTTTTCCCCTATCATCTTGGGAATAAGGACTAGGAAAGTACTATTGATCTGTTTGAGAATCTGACCATTACTTGAGAAAGTCTGGATCATCTCAATAACCTCATTCTTGACCACTTCCCAGAACTGTTGGAAAAAGAAGGCTGGGAACCCATAAGGTCCCGAAGATTTATCTGGTTCCATGTCAAAAACAACAAATATGATTTCTTCCTCCTGAGGAATGAGCATGAGATCTCTATTTTCTTCATCCAAAATGAAATTCTGGAAGAGTCTGAGGGCCTTCTCACATGATGTTCTATTTGGATCAGGCCCAAAGAGAAATAAGTTCTTAAAATAATAAACAATAACTTCATTGATTTATTTTGCTTCTTCTGTGAGAGTACCATCATTTTTCCCGATCTCCTTGATCTTGAGATGATTTGTCTTGGAGGTGGAAAAAAAGTGGAAGAATTTAGTGTTTTTATCACCCTCCTTTAGTCATTTAACTCTAGATTTTTACTTCCATTAGACTTCCTCCTTGGCCAGGATATTATGGTATTCAATGAGGAGAGCTTTCTCTTGACACCAAGTATTTTTCATCGCCACTTGGTCTACTCCTTTATTTTATTGTTGCTCATTTTGATACAAAATAAGAACACACATATATGGATACCTACTAGAAATAATTGTGTCCACCACTTTTGTAGTCTTCTTGCATGACTAGCTTGCAATGTCATAATGCAAGATTTGAAAGTGTGAATGGTACGTCATCAAGTTCTAGTAGCCCCTCTCTTCTCAAAACCCATATTGAGACTTACTATCATTTGTAGTTAGGTGGTCTTATCATTGACTTATTTTGAATAGTTACGTTGCCCGTATTATAGCCATACAGTTTTGATATTTACATCTTGTTTCCATTGTGAAACTTGGCCTAAATCTCTACATTGTATTGTTACACTGCTCACACGCATAGTAATTCCTTGATATACTTAAACATATTTTTTACATCCTAGCTTTTTCTTGAGTGTTATGAGTGTTGAGGTAACTTTGTTAGCATCGTATAACACCATTTTGATACTAAAATCTTGTTTTATTGCAAAGTTTGATTACATATCCAAATAGTGTTGCTTACGCTGCTCACATTTGTATCATCCATTTTACAAGTCTTCGACTTTGTTAGTGTTTAGAAACTAGTTTTTAGTACACATTGTTAAAGGATCGCATCAACACTTTCTTAGCATTTAGGTCTTGTTTGTTTCAAACTTGACCTAACTAGTGATATTGTGTTGTCACTAATTGGTTTCAAGCCTATCTCGAATAAATATATGGAGTAAAATTTTTGTTGTGATTGGTTTTGAGTAGTACACGTCATTGTATTGTCTTAGAAAAAATATTGTCATATATTACCTTACTAGGGTAGATCATTCTTTATTCGTTATCCTTAGGCTCATATTGACCTATTAGATTTGTGACTATTTTATAGTCACAATTCTTTGTGACAACACAAAGTCATTATGCTGCGAAAATTTTCCTAGGGTCCGTTTTTGGTAAACCTTAGTGGAAATATTTAACGTTGTACCTCCTTTCAAGTATGCCTACTATGAGAATGAGATCCCAAAATTAAGCCGATCTCTTTAGAGGTGACAACCCTCTTTTAGAGGATAATGTCATGGTTGATAATAGTGGTGGAGAGGAGGATTCTCCTTGTATGGATGTAGAGCTTCATCCTGCCCATTTTGATGATTACTTGTTTCAAAAAAAGCATGAGGTTCTTTTATGTGTCATTGAATCAGGGGCCGGATTACCATCTACAATAGACCCTTCTCTCATTGCCATAATGGTTCATGGAGAAGAAGAAGTAGACCGACCTCGTCATAGTGTTAATGAAATATTAAACCCAGGTCATGCCTCTACTTCTGCATGACATAATAATGAGGAGTTGCCTTTTGAAAACAACACAGACTATTAGATACCTATCCTTAGAGTATGCTATAAAGACAACATAGAACATGTTCATCATGCGCAACCTCCTCCCAATGAAGATCGTGATGAATTACCTACTTGAGAAGTAATGTTAGAACAACAAGTTCAAGCTCTCACTCGCCAATTTACAAGTTTGGCTTCGCATATATAGAAGGAACAACCAAAATATTTGAAACAAACTATACCAAAGGCAGAACCTAAAGCTTAATTTCATGAGTTCCAAATGAATACTCCTCGATGGGAGACACGAAAAGAACCCTATGAAGAATTTCTTATAGAGAATAGGGGTGGGAGTACACCTAGATTTAACCCTTCGTATAGACCTATACCACCCACATAAGAACCACTCTTCAATCAAGAGTGGTCCACTTTGAAGAACACCCTTCTAGCTTTACAAGAAGGAAAAACTAGTAAAAAGTACCAGTTCGATGAGTTGTGCCTGTATAAGGGAAAGAGTGACCCTCATGACCACATCAAAGATTTATATAAGGTATGCCAAGAGGTCGCATATAACAACAACTATCTTATACACCTCTTCCCACGGAGTTTAGGAGAACACGTGCTCAAGTGATTTTTACACGTCCCCAATGGATCTCTATTTACATGGACCTAATGAGATGAACATTTTGTACGTCACTTTTCTTTTAATATAGAGAGTGATGTTACCATGCTAGATCTCTGTAATGTAAAATAACAAAGCAACAAAAACTTTGCTACTTTCCTACAAAGATGGAGAGAGTTAGCTAGCCACTTCCCTTGCTCCATACTTGAAAAATAGTTGATAAGTATATTTGTTCCCAACCTCCACCTAGACATTACGTTCCACTTGCAAATGCATTGTGGTAACACATTCGAAGAGGTAATAAAAAAAGGGAGTCAAATTGAAAAAGTGTTGTTAGCTAGGGGGAATCTAAAACCTTTCTCCTACGATCATAACAATTCCAAATCTAACGACAAACCAAAGTTTGTTCATAATAAGAAAAAAAACGTCATTGGTGATGGGATAGTAGACTCTAAGCGAGTACAAGCCATTCAGAACCACACACCTTTGAAGCTTGCAAAGGGAGCTTCACCTACGGAGTATAAACATCATACTTTCACCCCTTTATCTAAATAAATATCATCCATACTAAAGAACTTAGAGGCCGTAAACATGGTTAAGTACCCTAAAACACAACCCTATGGAGATGATGCACCTAAGTCATCATGGTTTAGAGATAATGAATTTTTCAGATTTCACTGCTTAAAGGATCATAAAATTGACAAATGTTTAAGATTAAAACACTACATTCAAGATATAATCGACAGTGGTGATATAAAATCAGACTCCTCCACCACTACCAAGTCCCAAAACACAAACATAGGGATCCTCAAAGAAACTTCCCCAAAGCACAAAGGAAAGAAAAAACAGGATTAGGGACAATTATCTCAAAATAAGAGTACCAACTATATATCAAAACTAGACCATTTTAATGCCTTAATAGGTTGTGTTGATTTGCATGTTGAGCATATCAACATGATCAAAATTAGAACAAGAGACTACGCCATGGTAATGCGATGGGCTCACCTTGTTATCTCAGAACTCACTCCCCCTCTTCCTCAAGAGAGTCACTATGATGTGTTAGATCAATTAGAAAAAACCACGGCTAAGATTTCAATCTTAGACCTTCTAAAGATTTCTAACGTCCATAAGGATATCCTTTGAAAAACCTTACAAGGATCAAGAGTGTCTATTAATATAGACCCAACACACTTGCAGGCCATAGTAGCGCAAATCACTCCTTTAGAACACATAACCTTTAGTCCAATGGAAGTCTTAGTAGAAAATCCATCCCATAATCTGCCCTTACACATGGAAGTAATAATCAAGCATAAGAAGGTCAAAAGAGTGCTTGTGGATGGCAAATCGGGTTTGAATATTTGTACTCTTAAATTAGTTCGACAACTAGGGTGCACAGAAGCTAACTTGGAGACAAAGATCATCACCATAAAGGCACATTGAAATGAAGATTGAAAATTAGCTGGAATGATCAAATTCTCACTGGAAGTTGGTCCCACAAACCATGATATGAAGTTCCATGTCTTATAATTAGAGCTCCTGTTATCCCAAATTCGCCCCTTGGCAAATTTGGTCAAGACAACCCCACAAATGGAGAAAATATGAAGGGAAAATGTTTCAGACCTACGAGCTCGCATTCCAGAACGAGTCAAAGGAAAAAATTCAAAGTTTGAACCCGAGTCAAAGCCAAAGTGGGGAGGTGGAGGAAAAGGTGAAAATTTTCCTTTTCTCAAATGACACAAAGGAAAATATTGGAGCGCACCTCCCCAACCAACAAAAGGGTGCCACGTGTCCAAGTGGAGTAGCAGGGCCGCGAGAGTTTTCTGCATTTTGTGTCTCATGGAAAAGGGGGAAAAGATAAATTTTGAACCCGCGAGTCCAATTTTTGCCCTAATCTGGCTACCGCGTGTGCCATATGTAAAGGGGGACTTAGTTGTTCAAATTGTTCCCGCCCTCATGTACGAACCCGATACAAACTTCAAGGGGGCATATCTTTCGACTCAAGGCTCAAAATACTGCAAATCTGATGTCGTTAAAAAGATCTCGGCCTCACCAACCAAATGGAGGAAACGTCTTCAAGCATTCAATGCAGGATCCATCTGTCTCAACAACCAAATCAGATTCGATCTGTTTCCGCCATTTCCTCTTCCTTTAAGGTGCCAAACCAAGGATTGATGCAGTAAAGACAAATTTGGGTGGAGATTTTATCAGAAGCATTAATAACAATGGTTAAGTTCTGACTTGCTTTTCCCACTTCTCTCTCTCTCTTTCTTCTCTCCAATCAAATCTATAAATATGGGGGCAATATTCATTGTAAAAAAATTTGTTCATTTTTCTTCCCTTCCTCGCCTCTTCTTTTCTTCCCCAGGGTCGAAAATGGAGTTTGAACCTCCTTTCACGGTTCTGTAATGGCATTCTCTTGCCTCTTGCCCACTAATGATGTACTGTGTGAACTTTTGGAGTAATAAATTCTGTTTTGTGATGCATATATCCATCCTTTACTTATTTTATTATCTCTCCTCGCCTCTCGTCATTGTAGGGTATATTGGCATATTCTGATGTTTGTTACAGGTCTTGGGAGCTGTGTTTAATGGGTTTTGAAGTGGTGTTTTGTGTGAAATATATCTTTGGTCTATGGTTCATCTTGTCCACCCTCTCCTCTGCTCACCTCTATCCACTTCAGACAGCTGAGATTGTGATCAACACTTCCCTTTTCTTGGTGCTATCACCTTTGTAGTGTAGGATTTCTTTATTTTCATGCTCCCTCTCTCTCCATGTCTCCTTGGAATTGTTAGATTAGGAGTAGATAGTCACATTTCCTTCCATAGAAGTAGTTTAGCATTAGGATCAGGAAGAATAAGCCAACTTTCTTCAGAGGGCCATCTCAAGTCCACAAGTCCCACAGCTTGAGAGATGGTCCCATGTTATGCAAATCACACCAAATGACCCTGCCTTGGAAAAACAGATCCATAACTCATTTGGGGGTGCTGTGATTTCACATTAGTAGTTTTGGAATGCCCAGTGGGACAAGTCTAAAGCACCTTACCACTTCACTTCATCATGTTTGATGTGCTCTTGGTGAATATTTCAGCCTTTGGAGGCACTTTCAAGCACATCTGGTGACTCCATCTGGTCAAAAACCCGTTCTCTGAGTTACAGAACTTTTCCATTCATTTCCACTCATTTTCATCCATTTTATTCTTCCATCTCTTTCATTTTCTCCCATTCCATGAGGTTGTGCAAGCATGACTTCATTCCCTTCATGGAGCTCACACTTACATCAATACTATCTACCTCCAATGTATTTCCCAGCTCCTCCAGATTAGCATTATAATCAGATCCAGGACCACTATGCTTACCCATATGAGTAGAATTAAAATTAGTTTGGCTATGGAGCTCATTAAGAACAAGGGGACACATATAATGGCGACAGTTATGTAGAGGATGTTGATCTACTAGAGAAGATTCAAAAAATGGAGGCTGACATGGTTCAATTAAGGGCAACAGTTCAAATGAGGGCCTTTAGCATTAGTTGCAGGTTACCTTGTCCATGGGAAGGCCCTTTTCCAAGACACTATAGCCATTAGGAGAAGCTGGACCTCATGATTGAAATGCTACCCCAACTTGCACAATGGACAGTGGAGATCGGGGCTTATGAGAAAAGTGCGAGACAACCTTGTCAATGGGTAAGTTAATCACCAGCTCCTCACATTTCATTTCCTCTCCCTCAGTCTTTATCATTTCAACATGATCAAGAGTCAAGCTTCCTAGTTGCTGCCCCAAGTGTTGATTTCATTTCTCCATCTCCTAGTCTTCCATCCCACCTCAGTTTCTCTACCCTTTTCCCTTAGAAATCCAATTCCTCTCTATAAGAGCTAAAAGAGACACCTTCCCCTACACCACAAACAATTGAAAAGTCTGTTGTAAATCAACCCATCCTTCCTCTTACTTTCCCAAACCCATGTTGGGAAGAAAACAATAAAAAACCAGCTAAGGAGAACATCAAACATAAGAACCCAATAGAGAAGAAATGATAGAAAATCTGAAGAGTTGGGCTGCTAAATTTGAGTTTTCAAAGGTTCCCTTATTGGTTAAGCCTATAGAGGAGGCTGATGTCAAGATGTAAGTGGTGGAAGCTCTAGCTACAACAAAAGCAGGGGAAGAAGGGGCTACTCCTAATTCAAAAGAAGAGGAGTACATTCAAGCCATGGAGGAGGACCATACGGTTTCAGAGGCTCCAAATGCAGAGCAGGCCACAAAAGAACCTTTAGTTCTTCCTCCCACTTCATCCCCTTCAAGCTCTAATGTTGAAGAAGAGTTTGAGCTTTCAAACTTCATGTTTGAAGATGAGGGGAACCATGGTGAGAAAATTACATATTTGAAGGACACCATGGAGTAGGTCAAACACTTGCATCAGGACAACAAGGAGGCAGATTACCTGTTTGACTTGGAAGATTGTCTTGATGGAGAAGAGCCTGAGGAGATCACATCATTTTTTCCTCCATCTCTCACATCCTAAGCACATGAGCCTACTACCATAGAGGTGAACATCTAGGAATAAAATCCTGCACTTCATAACAGCCCTTTGGAACCAGGGTTGGAAGATCTTGATCTTCCATGTTCTTCAAAGGAGGAGGAAGAGAAAAGGTAGGAGGATGTCATCATCTCTCTCACACCATCCACCTAAGAAGGTCCACAAGAAGACTCCATTATTGGAGTTGAATTTTAGAGAAATGGGCACATCTAAGGGATTAGACTGTGCCCAATCAGGTACTTGGCTTCATCGGAGCCAAAGGAGAAACCAAAACCAGTCATGCCTACTTCAGGGCATGAGGATGAGCATCAAAGTACCAAGGGTCACCATCAATACCTCCAGGAGTCCAATGCAGGTCAGCTTGAGGAGGTATTTTCTATTAATGCTGATACCTTGATGATTTTAGTGGAGTACCGACTTATTGTCAGCTTTTCACTCATCCAACCAGCCATGTTCAGTGCCAAATCAGTTGCATGGGTATCATTTTTCAGGAAGGGAATCTATTTCTCCCTGCCAATTATAGGTTTTGTTTGAGTTCCCTTTGCTATTGGTTAGAATAGAGTAGGTAGGTTTGTTTTCAATAGAAGAAGAATCCCCCCCCCCCCCCCGACGACAAATTTGGTCAAGACAACCCCGCACATGGAGAAAATATGAAGGGAAAACATTTTAGACCTACGAGCTTACATTCCAGAATGAGGTAAAGGAAAAAAGTCAAAGTTTGAACCCAAGTCAAAGCCAAAGCGGGGAGGCAGAGGAAAAGCTGAATTTTTTCCTTTTCTCAAATGACACAAAGGAAAAGATTGGAGCACACCCCCAGCCAACAAAAGGGTGCCACGTGTCCAATTGAAGCAGTGGGGCCGTGGGAGTTTTCTACATTTTAAGTCTCGCAAAAAGAGGGAAAAGATAAATTCTGAACCCGCAAGTCTGATTTTTTCCCTAATCTAGTTTCCATGTGTCCTATATGTAAAGGGGACCCATTTTTCAAACTATTTTCCCGCCCTCCTATACGGACCCGATACAAACTTTGAGGGGGCATATCTTTCGACTCAGGGCTCAAAATAATTCAAATCTGATGCTGTTGGAAAGATCTCAACCTCACCAACCAAATGGAGGAAAAGCCTTCATGCCTTCAATGAAGGATCCATCTGTCTCAACAACCAGATCAGATTTGATCTGTTTCCAGTGTTTCCTCTTCCTTCAAGGTGCCGAACCAAGGATTGATGCAATAAAGATGGATTTGGGGGGAGATTTTTTCAGAAGCATTAACTGTAGTGGTTCAGTTCTGACCTAATTTTCCCACTTCTCTCTCTCTATCTTCTCTCTGGTCAAATCTATAAATACGGGGGCAATATTCATTGTAAAATTTGTCATTCATTCTTCTTCCCTTCCTCCCCTCTTCTTTTCTTCCCTAGGGTCAAAAATGGAGTCTGAACCTCCTTTCACGGTTCTGTAATGGTATTCTCTTGCCTCTTGCCCACTAATGATGTACTGTGTGAACTTTTGGAGTAATAAATTCTATTTTGTGATGCATCTGTCCATCCTTTGCTTATTTTACTATCTCTCCTCACCTCTCGTTGTTGCAAGGCATACTGTGCATATTCTGATGTTTGTTGCAGGTCCTGGGAGCTGTGTTTAATGGGTTTTGAATTGGTGTTCTGTGTGAAATCTATCTCTGGTCTATGGTGCATCTTGTCCACCCTCTCCTCTGCTCACCTCTATCCACTTCAGACAGCTGAGATTGTGACCAGCACTTCCCTTTTCTTGGTGTTATCACCTCTGTAGTGTAGGATTTCTTTATTTTCATGCTCTCCCTCTCTCCCTGTCTCCTTGGAATTGTTAGATTAGGAGTAGATAGTCGCATTTCCTTCCTTAGAAGTAGTTTAGCATTAGGATCAGGAAGAAGAAGTCAACTTTCTCTGGAGGGCCATCTCAAGTCCACAAGTCCCACAACTTGAGAGATGGTTCCATGTTATGCAAATCACACCAAATGACCCTGCCTTAGAAAAGAAGATCCATAACTCATTTGGGGGTGCTGTGATTTCACATTAGCAGTTTTGGCATGCCTGGTGGGACAAGTTTGAAGCACCTTACCACTTCACTTCATCATGTTTGTTGTGCTCTTTGTGAAGATTTCAGCCTTTGGAGGCACTTTCAAGCACATCTGGCGACTCCATCTGGTCAAAAACCCGTTCTCTGAGTTGCAGACCTTTTCCATCCATTTCCACTCATTTTCATCCATTTTCTTCTTCCATTTGTTTCATTTTCTCCCATTCTACGAGGTTGTGCAATCATGACTTCATTCCCTTCATGGAACTCACACTTACAGCAATACAATCCACCTCCAATGTCTTTCCTAACTCCTCTAGATCAATATTATAATCAAATCCAGGACCACTATGCTTACCCATATGAGTAGAGTCAAAATCAGTTTGGCCATGGAGCTTATCAAGAACAAGGGGACGCATATAATGGTGATAGTTATGCAGAGGATGTTGATCTACTGGTGAAGATTCAAAAAATGGAGGTTGGCATGGTTCAATTAAGGGCAACAGTTCAAATGAGGGCCTTTAGCATTGGTTACAGGGCACCTTGTCCATGTGAAGGCCCTTTTCCAAGACACTATAACCCTTAGGAGAAGCTGGACTTCATGATTGAAATGCTACCCCAGCTTACATAGTGGACAATGGATATCGGGGCTTATGAGCAAAGTGCGAGACAACCTTGTTAATAGGTAAGTCAATCACCAGTTCCCCGCATTTCATTTCCTCTCCCTCAGTCTTTATCATTTCAACATGATCAAGATTCAAGCTTCCTAGTTGCTGCCCCAAGTGTTGATTTCATTTCTCCATCTCCTAGTCTTCCATCCCACCTCAATTTCTTTACCCTTTTCCCTTACAAATCCAATTCCCCTCTACAAGAGCTAAAAGAGACACCTTCCCCTACACCAAAAACAATTGCAAAGTATATTGTAAATCAACCCATCCTTCCTCATACTTTCCCAAACCCATGTTGGAAAGAAAATAAAAAAAAAACCGGCCAAGGAGAACATCAAACAAAGGAACCCAACGGAGAAGAAATGATAGAAAATCTGAAGAGTTGGGCTGCTAAATTTGAGTTTTCAAAGGTTTTCTTGTTGGTTAAGCCTATGGAGGAGGTTGCGGTCAAGCCGCAAGTGGTGGAAGCTCCATCTACAACACAAGCATGGGAAGAAGGGGCTACTCCTAATCCAAAAGAAGAGGATTACATTCCAGCTACAGAGGAGGACCATACAGTTTTAGAGGCTCCAAGTGTGGAGCAGGCCACAAAAGAACCTTCAGTTCTTCTTCCCACTTCATCCCCTTCAAGCTCTAATGTTGAAGAAGAGTTTGAGCTTTCAAAATTCATGTTTGAAGATGAGGGGAACCATGGTGAGAAAATTGTAGATTCAAAGGACACCATAGAGAAGGTCGAACACTTGCAATAGGACAACAAGGAGGCATATTACCTGTCTGACTTGGAAGATTGTCTTGATGGAGACGAGCCCGAGGAGATCACATCATTTTTTCCTCCATCTCTCACATCCCAAGCACATGAGCCTATTGTCATGGGGGAGAACATCTAGGAATAGAAGCTTGCATTTCATAACAGCCCTCTGGAACCAAGGATGGAAGATCTTTATCTTCCATGTTCTTCAAAGGAGGAGGAAGAGTAAAGGCATGCATATATCTCTTTGATTTGTATTATGCAGACATGCCAGGACTTGATCCTACATTAGTGGTGTAAAATATTGTCATACACCCAGACACCGAGCCCATCAAACAAAAGATGTAAAAGATGTATCCTTACGTCACCTTGTTGGTTAAGGCAGAGCTAGAAATGTTATTAGATTTAGGCTTCATTAGGTCTATCGACTACTCAGAGTGGATTTCTAATGTGGTTCCAGTTTAGAAAAAGATAGTTGGTATTAGAGTGTGTAATGATTTGTGAGATAGTAACAAAGCTTGTCCTAAGGACGATTTCCCTCTTCCCAACATCAACATGATCTTCGATTCTACTGCTGGTTATGAGATGCTATCACTCACAGATGGCTTTTTAGGTTATAATAAGATAAAGATTACGGAGGAAGATCAACATAATACAACCTTTACAACCCCATTGGGGAAATTATGCTACCAAGTCATGCCCTTCGGCCTCAAGAATATAGGTGCTACATATAAATAGGCGATGACTATAATCTTTCATGACATGATTAGTGACATCATGGAAGATTATGTAGATGACATATTGGCGAAGACAAGAACTCGCTAAGAGCACCCAAAAATTTTACGGTGTATCTTTTAGCACCTAAGGGACTACAAAGTCTGACTAAACCCAAAGAAATGTGTCTTTGACATGTTATCTGGAAAATTACTAGGATTCATACTTTTAAGGAGAGTTATAGAAGTAGATCTGACAAAGGTTATCACTATAAAGGAAATTCCTCCTCTTACCAATATCAGACAATTGTAGAGCTTACAAGGAAATATTAAAACCATCAAAATGTTTATATCTCAGCTTACAGACAAGTGTCATACATTCACATATCTTCTTAAGAAAGATGTTAGTTTTCACTGGGGACCAGAGCAGTAATATGCATTTTCTTTACTCAAAAGCTAGTTGGCTAAACCCCCTGGTCTAATGCTGCCCACGATAGGAGAACCCTTATTAATCTACATCTCTGTGACACACTTTGAAATTGGGGCATCGTTGGCCCAATATGATAAAGAGAAGAGAGAAAAAGTTGTGTACTACTTAAGCAGAACATTAATAGCTTACGGGCTTAACTACCCATAGATTGAAAAGGCTTGCTTGGTTGTAGTTTTTACCTTCCAAAAACTACATCATTATTTTCTCAACAATAAGGTCAAGCTCATTTCAAAGGTTGATCCACTAAAATACTTACTATCAAAACCCACACTCACATGAAAGATGGCTAATTGGATCATCTTATTAAGCGAGTTTTGTTGGTGCAAATCAGCAGCACCCCTGGATGTTGATTAGACTTCTAGTTGACATTTGGGCATCCAGTGTGATTGCACAACATTGAATCTTCTCCCCAAGTGTGGGACTTGCAAAAATGAGAAAAGAATCTCTAGGTTAGAGGCTGGTTCCTCAGCTCCTCTGGTCAGGTGTATTACTTGCAAATTGCAGAGGTTTTGAATTCAAGATCCTACTCTAAATTCCAAAGGGGACAGAGATAGAGAATGAAAAATTTAAACTAGTGCTATTAAGATGATGCACCAACGGAGTGGTGAGCATTTTTACTTATGTAGATTGACACAAATCATAGAAATTTAAAAAACTTCATGCACAAGCTGATGTACTGTAATGGAAGGTTAGAAATGAATCAAACAACACAAACGAAGGATTAAAACTCATTCACAGAGCCTGCATTGTCATTTTAACATCAAAAACACTTGCATTACAACATTTGAGAGGAAAAAAAATAGGTTTCAGTCTTGGAAGATGTCTTATTTTCTCCTCAAAATCACTTTCAAGGTTAAAGAGGGAGTCTTCCATACATGAAAAATGTTCAACCTTCTAAAAATGAGCCAAATCTGGCTTTTACAATGCCAAAAACGACCCCAGGAAAGAGAAACACGGGAAAATATGGGAGAGATTCAACCACCAACCAAAAATGTAATAAAATGGTATGGGAATCCTCACAGGTCCTTTCCCTAACATTTTTCACCATGCTAGGAGAGAATGTGAGCCATTCTTCATTAAAAATGGTGGTTGAAACGTCATTTATGCTCATGAACACATGCCATAGGTGTTTTTTCAATTTTCTCTCTGTAAAGTCCATCAAAATACAAAATTGACCCCAAAATATTGTAGATAATTTCACAAGATTTCCATTGATATAAAGAACGTGAAAAACTGAGCTTTGGATCGAAAGATATGCCCGTTTGAAATTTTAGGGCAAAACAGGGCCAAAAACGAATTGGCGGGTGAAAATTTTGAAATTTTCCACTTTTTACATTTGGAAAAATTTCCCGGAAAATCCCTGTGCTCCACCATTCTAGGTGCCATGTGGCATGTGTTGATTGGGTGCAGGCCTTTAATGCTTCATTTTCCATCGTTTTGTTTTCAAAAATTCTCCACTGGGCCGATGACCTGAGGACACGTGGCATAACATGATTGGGCGCAGGCCTTTTCCCTTGAATTTTTATGTCACTTTTGACCATTTTCCTGACTTGGACATGTGGCAAAATCCCATTGGCTGTAAGATTTCTCCTTCCCTTTTTCCCTGCGGGCCTATCCTGTATTTTTTTCCACCACCAGACACGTCGCAAGATGTGATTGGTTCACATTTTGGGAGCGGACTTTTCCTTTTGAAATTTCTCTTGATTTTTCTTAGGGAAAATTTCCCAAATTTCCCCCACCTTCTGCCGGTCCGAGACATGTGGCAGCATCTTATTAGATGTGAACCTTGTGGGTGAAAATTTCCCTCTGTGTAATCCCTTTGGGAAAAAATCCTAATCTCCCCCCACGCTCCACCGTTCCAGGTCCCTATGGACATGTGGCAGGTTCTTACTGGTCAGCGGGGCTACAACCCAATAATTTTCCTTTGACTCAGCCAAAACACTACGTGAAAATTTTAAATCTCCCTCCGTGGTCCGCGGGTTTTGAGACACATGGCATGAGGCCATTGGATGCGGACCTTGTGGGTGAAATTTGACTTTACGCCCTCACAAAATATTTCACCAAAATGTTAAGTTCACCTCTATGCTCCGCCATTCTAGCCCCCAGGGATATGTGGCGCAATGTGGTTGGGCATGGACCTTTCCCGAATATTTTTTCATGGCACCAACACTTAGTCATTTTTTTCAATTTTTTTCCTCTTGGACACGTGGTGTGATCCCATTCGCTGGCAGGTCTGCAGGGTGAATTATTCCATTTGAAAACTTGCTAAATCACTTGGTAAAATTTCCAAGTTTACCTCCGCTCTCCACTAGTTCCTTGGACATGTGGCACATGCTAATTGGCTGTGGGCCTTTCAGGGAAAAATTTCCCACAAAAACTCTATCGAGCGATAAGTTCAAAATTACATGGACTTAGGAGGAAAACTTTACCTTTCTTGAAAGCTGAGAAAGAGCTCTATCCAATGGTGCCATTTCTAGAAGGCCTTGAGTTCCTGAAAAGAAAAAATTATGACCGAGGCACAAGAGAGGGAGGGTGAAGGGAGTTAGCCAAAAAATGTGCAAGGGGAACATTTTGGATATCAATTTTGGTGACTCAGAGGGGTCATCTGCCTACTAGATGAAGTTACGAGTTTCCTGAAGCAATCTATCGGGCATGGAGTCATTAAATTCTCTGCTTGGTACCCCAACCAAATAGAACACTACAAGGATGAGATGGAGGGTGGCACATCACCTGATTAGAGAAAGGCTTGCAAAACAAATTTCTTGGAACAACAAGCTTGTGCCAAAGCACTTAGGGAAAGCAAGGCTAATCTATAGCAAAACAATGTGCAAAAACATTTGGAGGAATAAAAACCTAGGATAATATGTACAAGGTGGAGAACTTCCTTAAGTAGCAATGCTTCAGATGGATTCCATTAACTAGAATATGTAATTCTTCACCATCCAACGAAGACAATTGGAAGGCATTGTTGTCCTTAAACTTTGTGACCATGTATGGGCCACTCTAAATGGCATCAAATTTTGAATGCTTTCCTATTTTTTCTCTGTCTACATCCCATTTTAACACTAGATCTCTAACTTGGAAAGATCTATCCTTGGCCTTCCTATCAAAGGTCTTCTTTATCAAAGCTTGATCCTTCTCCATTGCTTGGGATGCCTGATTTCTGATTTCTTGGAGCTCCATCAATTCTGCATATCTAACCTCCATGGGCCCAAACTCCAACAACTCCAACTATTTCATGAGTTCTAATGTTGGCAACTCAAGTGACATGGGAAAAATTGCCTCTCTTCCATAAACAAACTTGAATGGAGAGTTACCTGTAGATATTTTGGGAGTTATCCTATCACCCCATAAGGCTGATTTCAACTTAGTATGCCAAGACCTCTGATTTTCATCAAGAGTCCTCACTAATGATCCTCAACAAGTTCTTGTTTGTAGATTCAGCCTGGCCATTACCTTGAGGGTAATAATTTGATGAAGTGCTTAGGTAGATCCCATTCTTGACAGCCCATTCTAGTTACCTTGGACCCAATGAATGCCAATGCATTATCTGATATTATTGTAGCAGGTATGCCAAATCTGGTTGCTATTCCCTCATAGAAGTCTAGGATGCTAGACTCATTTGCTTCCTTGAGTGCTACTGCTTCAGTCCACTTGGTGAAGTAATATGTTGCTGTTAAAATCCATTTGTGCCCTTGGCTTGAATTTAGGATTAATGACTCCAATGAAGTCCAAACCCCATTGCATGAATGGCTAGTCAACTGAAATTGGGTGCAATGGAAGGGTAGCTAGTCTCTCTTTACCCGTGAAGAATGCACAATTCTTGCACCTCTTGATCCATGCATAACAATCACTGAAAATCTTGGGCCAATAATAGCCAGCCCTCATGATCTTTAGAGCTGTCACTCTTGGTGTGAAATGACCACCAGCTGATCCACCATGGAACTCTTCCAACACCCTATGAATCTGATTTGTACCAATGCATCTCAGCAGCACTCCATTCACATCCTTTTTGAACAAAACACCATCAACAAGGGCATATGGGACAACTTGCAATCTGAAGTGTCTTCTTTTGGTCTTGTTCATCTCTGGAGGGCATAGACCTATGCTTAGGAATGCATTATGTCTTGGGTCCAGCAAGGAGTGAGGACATCATCATTTTCCTTTTGAGTGCTTCCTTGCTCATTGGTTGTCTTGCAACGCCAAAACAACCTCCTTCTCATTAGATGTTTCCTTGTGTTTGTTCAAGACCAGCTGCTCACACAATATTTTTCCTCTGACCAACTTGGTGACTTTGATCTCAATGTCATACTCCATGACACGAGTGATCTAGCCTGCTCTCTTTTCATTCAAGTCTTTGTTGAGGAGGAAGTCTTTAACTCCCATGTGAGAAACCAACAATTGAACCTTGTTGTTTGAAACTAGATGCTTGAATTTCTTCAAGCTCCTAATTACTGCAAGAACATGCTTCTCAATGAAGGAATACCTCACCTCATAGTCCTCCAGGATTTGGCTGAAGAAAGCAATTGGCTGTTCATCATTGTCTTTGTTCTACTATGCCAAAATTGCAGAAATAGTATCATCACCCCCAAATGCATAGAGGATGAAATCCTTGGAGAAATCTGGGTTAATGAGAGTTGGGGCTTGAGAGATTGCCTCTTTGATTGTTTAAAAAATTTCTTTTCCTTCTACTGTCCATTTGAAAGCTATGATTTTCTTTAACATCTTGGTGATAGGCTTGACTAGGGCTGCAAAATTTGGGACAAACCTCTGAACAAAATTTATTCTCCCCAAGAAACTTTGAAGGGCCTTCTTGTGGCTTGGCAATGGTAGTGCTTTTATGGCTTCAACTCTTTCTATATCAATTTCTAATCCTACTTTTGAGACAATGTGGCCAAGGAGCTTTCCTTCATGGGCTAGAAAAATACACTTTTTAGGATTCAAGGATACTCCAAAT
Organism: Taxus chinensis; assembly: GCA_019776745.2. Taxonomy (NCBI): domain Eukaryota; kingdom Viridiplantae; phylum Streptophyta; class Pinopsida; order Cupressales; family Taxaceae; genus Taxus; species Taxus chinensis. Next base: position 264,392,956 of record CM034156.1, on the reverse strand, counting down.
CTTCTGCACCTTTGGAACACTTGTCTTAAATGAAAGAGATGGTCTGCTGCATTTTTTGAAAAAATAGTGATATCATCGAGATATATCAGCACCATGTTGTTGATCAAATCCTTGAATGCCATGTCCATTGCCCTTTGGAAAGTAGCTCCAGCGTTGGACAGCCCAAATGGCATTTTCCTGTATGCATAAGTTCCCCATTTGGTTGTAAAGGCTGTCTTGAACTGATCTTCTTCTTTCACCATAATCTGATTGTACCCCGAATAGCCATCAAGTAGTGAAAACCTCTCAGAGCCAGCAACAACTTGTAAAATTTGCTCCATGGAAGGAAGTGGATAATGATCCTTGAGAGATGCTCTATTCAAATCTCTGAAGTCAACACACAATCTGATTTCCCCACTCTTCTTTCTAACTGGAACCAAGTTGGCCACCCAACTAGAATGCTTGATAGGGAATATGATTCTTGACTCTATCAACTTATTCAATTCTTTTCTCATGAGAGGCTCCATGTGTGGATTGACTAGTCTTTGTTTTTTCCTGATGGGCTTAGTACTTGGATCCAATTCAATGGTATGTTGAGCTAACTTGGGATTGAAACCCTTCAAATCTTCATAGCTCCAAGCAAACACATAAGGGAATTCTTGACAAAGCTGTATGAACTCATACCTTTCTTGTTTAGTTGTCATCTTACCAATTTGTAGTGATTTTCCTTCTTCCACCAAGATGGACACTGAATCTTCTCCCTTGACTTGGATGTTTTCTTTCTCCTTCCTAAACTGATCATTAGGATTGAAGATGGACTCCAAAGTAATAAGTCCCTTTGGTAGTTTGTTGGTTCTCAGCTGTACCACTTGGTCACCATACTGCTGCTCCAACTTTTCCTGATTTTTAGCTGAGAACTCAGCCTCTTCTTGCAAGAAATGGATGATTTGCTGATCATTTTCAAACACTTTCCAACTTACATTGTTTTCTGGCACTGAAGGCCTTACAATCACATGGATGTTTGGCTGTACCTTGTCTTTTTGGATGCTTTCAACAATGTCAAAGGCTGCCCCAACTACTGCAAGCCTGTCAGCAGCTTGGTTCTCTTTTCTAGGAATGGATTTTATGCCAAAGCCCTCAAAATCTTCAATGAGGTCCCACACCCTATTTTTGTAGCACTTGAGTAGATCATTCTTGACAACATGCTAACCCCTTAACTTGGTTGACAATCAACTCACTGTCACCAAAGACTTGTAAGTTCTTTATTCCTCTCCTTGATTGACCAATGCAATCCTTATATCAAAGGTTCATATTTAGTAGTGTTATTAGAGCATGCAAACTGAAATCTAAAAGTTGAATAATACTTAACTCCTTGAGGTGAAACCAGAATTGCTCCCCCTCCTGCACCTTGTCTACTCCTTGATCCATCAAAAAACAAATACCATACCTCATTATCATCCTTGTGATCTGGCTTGGTGATGCTAGGAATAGGCTGATTTTCTTCATGCATGCAATAGAATCCTAGCTTAGATTCTTCTATTTCTTGATAAGAATCAAAAGCATGCACCTTGTTTACCCATTCATCAAGAGTTTAGATCTAGGATACTTCCAACCTTGGTGTCAGCTTCATCAGTGCTTGGATAATCTTCTTGATCAAACGCTGAATAATTGGTATTGATTTGGCTTGGAGTGTAAGGCTCAATGTGAAAGTTTGCAATAGGCTCAGATCTGATTGTGGATTTAGTTCCATACCTTGTTCTTGAACAACATGTGTGACCAATTAGCAGATAAGTAACCTCCGATCTTGGCTTTGAAATCCCTTGACAGACATAGGGCAAAGAGTGGTGGAAGGTCTATTACTGAGACATCTTGCAAAATAACAACATTGGGGCATGCATGCAAAGGAAGACTCAAGTTCTTTATCACTCCGAATGTTGTTACTGCTTTCCCATCCAATTGCACTACCCCTTTGGATATGACCTCATATTGAATTCCCAATTGATCAGCTATTTTCTTGGACATTACTAAACTACTTGCTCTGGAATCAATCATGCAGTTGTGTACTAAATGGTTTCCAATGATCAATGAAACATAGAATGGAGGGTGTTTCAAATTTTTACCTTGCTTTCCTCCATGATTCCCTTTAGGTTGGGCAACATTTGTGAGCACCTTCTCTTGCATTTGACTTGCTGATTTGAAGTTGACCAGTCCTTCATGGCAACTTGTAGCAAAATCTCTTTGGCCTGGGATAGATAGTGATTCCCACATTGATATGTTTACATTTGTCTTCTTCATCTGATCAATGATGTTGAATGGAGATGAAGCATCTCTTTGCTAGTCCCTTGGCATGCACATTCATTCCTTGCATATGGGTAGCAACAACTGGCATTTGAGTTGGCTTAGGAGCTGTTTTAGGCAGCCCTTGTGTGTTTGGAACTGAATTTTGTTTGCCAATAATTTGTGGAGTGATAGAATATTGTGGATTACTTGGAGCCAATGGCTGTTCTTCACCCAAATTTCTCCTTTTTGACCTTGTGTTGGCTGCAACACTTTGGGGAATTGTTTGATTCATGCCACAAAAATCTTTTGCCTGCCAGTTTACAAGTGTGGTATCATTTGGAGCTGATTACTGCTGGAATGTGTCTTGTTGTTGGTTATTTCCTTGACTACATTCATCCTCCACACTAGTTGTAGTCAACATTAATGCTTGATTTAAGTCACCGTTGAAACACATAGACTGGTTGTGAGGTTCATTGCATGGGAAACACCAATCATACTCTTGAGCTATGTTGTTTTTTCACTGTTACTAATGCCTTAGAGGAAGATGTAGCGTTGGGATTATAGGGCTGAAATGGTCTATTGGCAGGAGGTCTTGTTTGATTTAAATTTGCAGCTGGATTGGGTGGCATTTGAGGTTGGTATGGCTACCTATTAGGCTGAGCTTGAGGCTAGAAAGAAGGCCTAAAACCTTGGGCTTGCTACCTCTTGAGTGTAACTTGCTCATTACCTAGATTTTGTAATTGCTTCATGACTTCTTGAAGTTCATTTGAGGCACTAGGAGATGAAGTAGAAGCTTCACTTGAATTATGATTTCTAGGAGTGGGAATAGGAGCTAAATTAGGCACTTGACTAGTACTTGGGCTTTTAAAACTTGGGTATAATGGCATTGGAGGCCTAGGAGCTAGCTTGCCAGCTTGAATCAAACAATTTTCACAGGTTCTAATGGCAATGCTATAAGTAATAGGGATAGTTGTGCCTCCCATGGATTGAATTAACATAGAAATATCAAAATTTAAAGCTTTAAGGTAATATAGAAAGGCACCTTCTGCTGCTGGCCTTACTGCCACTGGAATTATCTCTCAAGTCATTTGAAACCTGAAGTTGAAGTCAGTCAGCTGCTCATTGGGAGCTCTCTTGATGGTTGTCAGCTATTCCAAAAGGGACAAGTTGTCTCCCTTTTCTCCAAACTGTTCATGGAGGGCTATACATAGCTGGTTCCAATTTTGGATAGAACCTAAGGAAAGACTCCTGAACCATAGCAAAGCCTTCCCTTTGAATGAAGATGCCAGCAGTTTGACATCAACTTGCATCTCATTAATCTCATGGATTGCACAAATATTGGCAATATCCTTGACATGATCACCAGGAGTGGTCTGATTCTCTCCAGTAAAGTATGGAATGTTCTTTAATGCTGCAACTGGGATTGTATTCTGTACATTGAGAGAAAGTGGGCTGCTGCCATTGAAATTTACATAGGGGTTGTGTTGTGCCATTCTGATTGGCCTTAGAACCCTTGTTGATTAAATGAAAGGCCTACCAGGTGGAGGAGTTGATAGAGTTCTATTTGGGGGAGATGGAGATGTTTGAATTCTCCTCCCTCTTTGCCTTCTTCTTTGGGATAACTGAAGATACTCAAATAACACCACTTGTTCTCCAAATCTTGACCTTGTGGTGATTCTTCTCATGAGTTTTCAGGTCTGCACTGCTAAAACCAGTTGATTATTCTTCCTTGGAGTCACAAGATGTGTAATTTAGGGCTATTTTAAGCAAGAAACTTGCAACAAATGCACACCAATTTTGTTGTAATGAAGATGAAGACCTCTAAGGTCCCACTAGGCATGCCAAAACTATTGGTGCAAATCAGCAGCACCCCTGGATGTTGATCAAACTTCTAGTTGACATTTGGGCATCCAGTGTGATTGCACAACATTGAATCTTCTCCCCAAGTGTGGGACTTGTAAAAATGGGAAAAGAATCTCCAAGTTAGAGGCTAGTTCCTCAGCTCCTCTGGTCAGGTGTATTACTTGCAAATTGCAGAGGTTTTGAATTCAAGATCCTACTCTAAATTCCAAAGGGGACAGAGATAGAGAATGAAAAACTGAAACTAGTGCTAATAAGGTGATGCACCAAAGGAGTGGTGAGCATTTTTACTTATGTAGATTGACACAAATCATAGAAATGCAAAAAACTTCATGCACAAGTTGATGTACTGTAATGGAAGGTTAGAAATGAATCAAACAACACAAACGAATGATTAAAACTCATTCATAGAGCCTGCATTTTCATTTTAACATCAAAAACACTTGCATTACAACATCTGAGAGGAAATAAAAATAGGTTACAGTCTTGGAAGAGGTTTGATTTTTCCACAAAATCACTTTCAAGGTGAAAGAGGGAGCTTGCAATACATGAAAAATGTTCAACCTTAAGAAATGAGCCAAATTTGGCTTTTTACAATGCCAGAAACGACCCCAGGAGAGAGAAACATGGGAAAACATGGGAGAGCTTCAACCATCAACCAAAAATGCAATAAAATAGCATGGGCATCCTTAGAGGTCCCTTCCCTGACATTTTCCACCATGCTGGGAGAGAATGCGAGCCATTCTTCATTAAAAATGGTGGTTGAAACGTCATTTTTGCTCATGACCACGTGCCAAAGGTGTTTTTCAATTTTCTCTCTCCAAACTCCATAAAAATATAAAAATGAGCCTGAAATCTTGTAGATAATTTCACCAGATTTCCATTGATATAAAGAACGTGAAAAACTGAGCTCTGGATCGGAAGATATGGCCGTTTGAAATTTTAGGGCAAAACAGGGCCAAAACGGATTGGCGGGCAAATTTTTTGAAATTTTCCACGTTTTGCATTTGGGAAAATTTCCCCAAAAATCCTTGCACTCCACCGTTTTGGGTGCCACGTGGCACATGCTGATTGGGTGTGGCCCCTTAATGCTTCATTTTCCATTGTTTTGGCCTTTGGAAATTTTTTCAAAAATTCTCCACCAGGTTGATGACCTGAGGACACGTGGCATAACATGATTGGGCGCGGGATTTTCCCTCCTAAATTTTTTTTTGTCACTTTTGACCATTTTCTTGACTTAGACACATGGAAAAACGCTAGTGGCTATGGGATTTCTCCTTCCTTTTTTTCCTGCGGGCCTGTCCTAAATTTTTCGCCACCACATGGACACGTGGCATGATCTTATTGGCTCGCGTTTAGGGGGCGGGCTTTTCCTTTGAAAATTTTCTTGATTTTTCTTAGGGAAAATTTCCCAAATTTCCCCCACCTTCCACTAGTCTGAGACACGTGGCAGTGTCTTATTAGACGCGGGCCTTGCGGGTGAACATTTCCCTCTGCGCAATCCCTTTGGGAAAAAATCCCAATCTCCCCCCGCGCTTCTCCCTTCCGGGTCCCTATGGACACGTGGCGGGCTCTTACTGGTCGGCGGGGCTACATGCCAATAATTTTCCTTTGACCCAACCAAAACACTTCACCAAAATTTTAAATCTCCCTCCGTGGTCCGCGGGCCTTGAGACACATGGCATGAGGCCATTGGATGCGGACCCTGCGGGCCAAATTTGACTTTACGCCCTCACAAAATATTTCACCAAAATTTTAAGTTCACCTCCACGCTCCGCCATTCTGGGCCTCATGGACACGTGGCACAATGTGGTTGGGCGCGGGCCTTTCCCAGATATTTTTTCATGGTGCCAACACTTTGTCATTTTTTCAAATTTTTCCCCCTTGGACACGTGGCATGATCCCATTCGCCAGCGGGCCTGCGGGGTGAATTATTCCCTTTAAAAAATTGTTGAATCACTTGGTAAAATTTCCAAGTTTACCTCCACTCTCCACCAGTTCCTTGGACATGTGGCACCATCTTATTGGCTACGGGCCTTTCAAGGGAAAATTTCCCACAAAAACTCTGCTGAGCCATAACTTCAAAAATACATGGAGTTAGGAGGAAAACTTTACCTTTCTGGAAAGCTGAGAAAGAGCTCTATCCAATGGTTCCATTTCCATAAGGCCTTGAGTGCTTGAAAAGTAAAAATTATGATTGAGGCACAAGAGAGTGAAGAATTGAGGGAGTTAGCCACAAAATGTGCAAGGGGAACATTTTGGATAACAAGTTCCACATTGAGTATGTACATCAAAAGTTAGTGAAAGGACAAGTCTTAGTAGATAAACTAGTAGAAGCTCCACTACTAGGTACTGAACATTTGAGTCTGGAACTACTAGAGGAATTCATTATGTACCTTGAGGAATCAATTGTATGACAACTATACTTTGATGTCTCCTTTACCTTTCATGGTTTAGGTGTCAGACTTGTGTTGATTAATCCTATGGGAGACTTGATTCCCCAGGCCTTCCGATTCGGGTTCCCATGTATGAATAATATAACAAAGTATGAAGCTCTCACCAAAAGGATGAATCTAGCTATTAAATGGGATATCAAACAATTCAAGAGCATTGGTGATTCAATGCTCATTATAAAACATGTCACAGATGAATACAAGGTCAAAGATGAGAAGCTTCTTTCATACAAAAGAATGGTTAACTCTTTGAAGGAGTTCTTCAAGTAGATAACATTTGAGAAAATACCAAGAGCCTAGAATAGAGCAATAGATGCTATGGATATAGTAGGGTCCATGTTGAGTATTCCAATAAGGAACAATGATATGCCATTCTTCGATGAACATCTAAGAACGTCGACATATGACATACTTGAGTCCTGTTTGGTGTGCGATGTTGTTGGTCCATTTTCCCCATGGTACATTGAAATATTTAATTACCTCCATGATGGAACCTTTCCCACTAACACTTCCCATGCTAAAAAATGAACCCTCATCCAACGTATAGCCTGCTATACCCTACTTGGGGGCACCCTCTTCTGTTGAGGCTACATCAGGAATCTGTTGCATTGTTTAAATCTAGATGAGTCTATCCAAGAAATCACAGAGGTGCATAGAGACATCTATGGGGATCATACTAATGGGATCATACTTGCAAAGAAAATACTCAGAGTAGGATATTATTGGCCTACTATGGAGCATGACTGTTGTAAGAATGTGAAGAAGTGCGTGGATTATTAGAAGTATGACAATTTAATACATGTGTTGGTGTAATCCTTACATCTTGTCACAACACCTTGGTCATTTTCAAAGTGGGGTCTCGATCTAATAGGAAAAATTAACCTTGTTTGCTCGGATGGTCATAAGTTCATCATCACCGCAACTGAGTACTTTAAAAAATGGGTAGAGGTTATTCCTCTTACCTATGTTGAAGGTTCCCGAATCTCTAAATTTTTAATGAACCATATTATCTGTCAATATGGAATCCCCTCTACTATTATCACTGACAATGGTAAGCCATTTAAAAATAAAATTGTGAAAGAACTCTATAAACACTTTCAAATCTCCCTAAAGTTCTCGACCCCATATTACCCTGAAGGTAATGGGCAAGCCAAAGCTTCCAATAAAACCCTAATTCACATTATGGAGAAGATGGTAAATACCACAAGCTGTAACTAACATCTACAGATTCACCCTTCCCTTTGGGCATTTATAACATCTATCCATGCCCTTACAGGTGTCACTCCATACTCCTTAGTATTCAACACAGATGTCATACTACCTCTAGAGATTGAGATCCCTTCTTTGCGTATCGAGCCAAGGGACTACCTGAATGAAGAGGACTATAGAGTAGCTCGACTAGCAGAGTTGGAACTATTAGATGAGAAATGACTTCATGCCCTCAATCACCTTAAAGTGTATCAGGATTGAGTGCGGAAAAGCTATAATAAAAGAGTAATACCTCGTCAATTTGAGGTAGGAGACTTGGTGTTAAAAAAGAATAAAAAGAACACCAATAAGGATCAAGAAAAGAAGTTTCACGGTATGTTTCGCTCATTATTTGCTTAATTCTCTTCAGCACTCCATTTTAGAGTTCCAAAAGCATGCACGTGTGGTCCCTCTGCATCAGGGTCTCATCTTCTTGTTGCATAAGCTTTGTCTTCTTAGGTCTCTTGGCATCCTAATCTCCCCCATCTCTGTTCCTTCTCTTCCCTGCACCGCTGCTGTTACCCCCATCTCTACTTCTTCTGTCCCCATCACCACTACTGTCACCCCTTTTCCTTCCTTCTCTACTCCCCCTATCACCCCCCCCCACCTCTGCTCCCACCCCCTTCGCCTTCACTTCGACCAGACCTATTACTAGGTCTTCTAAAAGACTGAACCTTGATACCCCTATTTCGGGGAACGTTCCTTAGGACTTGGAAATCACTCATAACCTCCTGCATATTAGTAGTACTAGTTCATAGGAGGCACACATTGAGATCTCCACAAAAAGGTTGGAATCCTTAGATGCTGACATGGTACTGTTGAAAGAAGAAGTTAAAAACTTTGCAAAGCAAAAAGGTAAGAGGAAGGAGGAGGAGGTTGATATTGATAATAAATAGGTTGAAGACATCTACAAAAAATTTAACTCCTTGGAAAACCGTCTAGGGAAAGCCAAGACTCACAATGACCATAATATGGCTATTTTTAGTGCAATCGAAGAATTTATTGAGCAGCATGTCCGCAACATCTCTAATCTTAGTGGAATACTAGCAACTCTTTGGGGCATGGAAAAGGAAAGAAAACAGACCATTCAACATCTGGATGTTACTGACTCTACTCATATGACAACATTGGCTATGTTCACCTCTTAGTAGACTATCAAATCCAGAATCGACAAAGCTGCCAAGAAGTAATTGGGGATTTGCGATACTCTTGCTGTCTTCCTTCATGTTTTTTGTTGTTTTTTTGTTGTTTTTTGGCTACTCTTCTGCAGTGTTCAAACTGGTTTGATGTTTTGGGGTAACTTCTCTTTGGTTACATTGGGTTTCTATGTCTCATCTGGATCTTGATCCTTTTGTATTGATTTTCATTCCTATTCTAGCTTCTAGGCCCCCTTTTGTATACAAGGGTATAGTCCCTTTCAAAAAACCATTTACCAATAATAAAAAAAAGGATCAAGAAAAGAAAGGGAAATTTGAACCTAATTAGCTAGGGCCATATGTTGTGGTGGCCAAGTTAGGTTAAGGTGTCTATAAGCTTGCCTATTTAGATGGCCAAGAGCTTCGTGAACCCATGAATGCAATGCACTTTAAGTGTTTCTATGATTAGGTGCAGGGTCCCTAAAATATCATAAAACAACAAAATATTATAAAAATAGAAAAAGAAAAAGAAAAATAAACAGGTGCGTTCAATAGTGAAAACCACACAATGGTGGCACTTTGGACAAGTCCTTCGGTGAAAACTAGTTTCCGACGCCACTAGAGGGTCTGTTGTTTACAAGCATTTCAAGTTTAGGAGTATGGTAGCTTTGTCCTAAGATGGTCTTTGCCTTCATCTGAGTCCCTTGTGAGTCTATCCGTCTTTACCTTGATCCGGCTAATCCTACTTTTGAATGCGAAGAGTTTGACTTTGAATATTCCCAGCTCACATTGGGGGCAACTTCGCATTGTCACCTTCCTACACAAGACACGTGGCATTCTGCCCTTATACATTCCACCTAGCGCTGGGAGAAACTTCACATTGTCACCTTCCTTTACATAGCATGTGGCATTCTACTCTTGTACATCCCACCTAGCGCTGGGGGCATCCACGTTTCATCATTTTCTTGCACGTTTGATTTGGAAAAAATTCTAAGAAAACATAAAAAACATTTGTATAAACTTTGAAAAACATAAAAAACACTCAAATACATTTCGTAGAAAACTCCAAAACAATAGAAAATTGTTTCGAGATAATACCAAAAAAAATAGCGAAAAACGTCCCAAAATTGTCCCACAAAAAAATAAAGTAGTAGTTTTCTCACTTTTAGTTGTTAGTTTGTATGGTTTTGGTTGCATTTCTTTTTCGTATTATGTGCTTTAAGTTGGATTCACTTTCTTACTTAGATTGAATGTTACTTTAATCTGTAGTGCATTGCATTGAGTTCATTTTATCTTGCATACTTGTAAATAGTTGTGTTGCTTTGATTAGATTTGTTTAGATTGTGCTTGTTATTTTACTTGTACATTACGTTATCATTTCATCATCATATCACAAACCATCACATCTATACATCATATATCAATAAATGCTAAGTCTTCATCACAGATGTATGCTAAAGCTAATCATCAGTACCGTATCATCAATGGGGCAAGAGGGGTTGCGCATGATCACAAATCTATCCCCCCACACCAACATCAAAAATAAAAACATGTTTTACTCAAATTATCTCATCAACATGTAATATGACATCAGCTAAGGCTATCTCATAATCTACCAAACATATGATACAAACATAAACATATAGATTAAGCATGATATCTCATAAAAAAATATGATACATCAGTAATCCATCAAATCATCATACATCATCATAATATAAATGTTCATGTATAAAACAATGTGTCTCAAAATTACATACGATATAATGAGCCATCATGGGCGTCTATACAAAAATGTGCATGTTGATGCAAAATCACAGCACCCCTGGATGCTGATCAGATTTCTAGGTTGATCACGCTAGCATCCAGTATGATTGCACAACATTGAATCCTTTCTTTGAGTGTGGGACTCACAAATATGAGAAAGGAATCTCCAGAGAAGGCTGGTTCCTGCTCCTAAACTACCTGCCACAAGCTATTCCAGTGCAGGCAAGCTAATCTAATCCTAATCTAACCATGCCAAGGAGACAGAGAGAGAGAGAAAAGGGAAAAACAGAGCCTACACTAAAACGATGATACACCATAGAAGGAGAACGTTGAACATCTATCAAAACTGCCATGGAACAAGGAGAGGTGAGCAATGGGAAGGATGTACAGACGCATCATAAACCCAAGGATAGATTTCACACAGAAAATGTCCCAAAACTCCATGAACACAGCTCCAAACCTGCAATGAACATTCAAATGTGCACAAATACCTACAATGAAGAGAGGCAAGAAGAGAACAAGCACAAATGAGCAAGGACGGATAGATGCATCACAAAACACATTTTTTGATGTTCCAGAAGTTTGCACAGAACATCATTTCAATAGTAAAAGGCAAAAACACCATTACAGAGCAGGGGAGGAGGTTCGAACTCTATTTTCAACCCTAGAGAAGAAAATAAGGGAGGGCAGAGTAGAAAAGATGAACAACCCTTTAAAAATGAGCCAAATCTGGCTTTTTACAATGCACGGGTCAAGCCCAGGAGAGAGAAACACGGGAAAACGTGTAAGTAGCCCAACCATTGACTGAAACTCATTCTTCATTAAAATCGGTGGTTGAAACATCACTTCTGGACATTCTGAAGAAGAATGTGACCCATGTGCATTAAAACTGGTTGTTGAAACGTCAGTTCTGGCCATGTTGAAGAAGAATGCGACCCATGTGCATTAAAACTGGTTGTTGAAACGTCAGTTCTGGCCATTACCACACGCCAGAGATGTTTCTTAATTTTCTCTCTCCAAACTGAACCAAAATGTAATATTGACCCCAGAATCATGTAGAGAATTTCACCAGCTTTCCATTGATATAAAGAACGTGAAAATCCGAGCTCTGGATCGAAAGTTATGGCGATCTAAAGATTTGGGGTATAAACAGGCCAAAACGGATCGACGGGAAAACATTTGAATTTTTTCCGCGCTTTGCCACTTGGATGACACGTGTCAGGTGCTAATTGGATGAGAAATTCTCTCTCCTTCCCTTTCCATGGGTTTTCCTTTGAAAATTTTAACTTTTTATAGCTTTAGAAAATTTTCCATTTTTCTCGCACACCCCCGCCACTTGGGACACGTGGCGTAATCTGGTTGGAGGACGGGGTGCGGGGTCATCCTTGTCTTTTAATTTTTTTGGCCCAAGGCTTTTGTCAAATTTTCCTAAGTCTTTCCCTGGCTCCAAAATTCCCCGCCTTAGGACACGTGTCCTATGTCTATTAGCTCGGGCCGACCCTTCAAACCTTGCCCTTTGAAATTTTTTGGCCAAAAAACACTTAGCCAATTTTCATTGCGCTTCCCCTTGTGACACGTGGCACATTCTGATTCATCCACGGGCCTCCTTGTCTCTTTTTGACCACTTCACCTTTTCACGTCCCATGCGTACTTTTGGCCCGGATGTCCTAAACTGTCTGGGACAAATTTCTCCGAATCGTCCGATTCGGGCTTCCTTGATCCTCTTTGCGGTGAAGACACGTGGCAAGATCCCATTCACTCTCGGCTCCTTCGGCTTTTCACGTCCCACGCGTACTTTTATCCTGGATGTCCCAAACTGAAAGTCCTTTGTTTCGGCCAAACCGGCCGGTTCGCGTCCTCCGCGTACTTTTGTCCCAACTGTCCTGGACTGCATGGGACAAATTTCTCCGAACCACCCGAAATGGGCTGACTGTTTGCTCTCGGCCGCTTCGCCTCTTCGCATCCTTCGCGTACTTTTGGCTCGAATGTCCTTGACTGAGTGAAACAAGACTTAGACATTTTTTCCTTGCTTCCGGCTGATTCGTATTTTCACGTCCTTCGCATACTTTTGGCCCGGATGTCCCTGACTGAGCAAAACAAGACTTAGACATTTTTCTTCATTTTTCTGGCCGGTTCAGCTTTTCGCGCCCCGTGCGTCCCGATGTCCCAACTGTCCCAAATGCTGAGCAGACCTCCTGGCGGCTTTTCGGCCGATTCGCGCCCCAACGTCCCAACTGTCCCAAGGACCGCATGGACTAGGACTTAGCCGATTTTCTCTGTATTTCAGCACCAAGCTTGGATTTTACAAATTTTTCACATTTTTAAAACCTGTTGGGTTTTCTTCTTAGACATGAGAGTTAGAAAAGGCCGAGGGACCCCAAAAAAACATTATTTGGGCCTTGAATCAATCTATTTGCCTGGGACATGAATAATCTGATGCATGTTATCAAATTTACGCTAGGGGGTGAATTTTGGATAACAGTGCCTTCATCATGAGGCATAATAGAAAACAGTACATATACATCCATACAAAATTATGCCTTCATATCGAGGTGATCCACCAAAAAAATACATCGAATACATCAATAAGAGAGTCAACCATGACTCTCACCCTATCTAAGAATGCCTGGCCTAAGGCCCTGAGGAGGAAACTACTGATGGGATGGTCCTGTAGAGGCCGCTATGCTCTGCTACACTGTAGGCTGTTGAACTAATCTGGCTGATCGTGAGGTCCTTTGCGATCTAGATCTGGACCTACTAATGTCTAACTAATCAAAAGGAGTAACCTTTTGTCCCTATGGGATGACATGGTGATACAATGCCTTGTAGTAGGAAGCCTCGACACTGGCTCTCATAGTATCTGTTAATATGTCTGGCATCCTAGATGCTGCAGATGCATGAAGTAGAGCATCATGCTGTCATGTCACCCTGGCTATGTCTACCTAAACCTGTGTATTCTCTGTCATCCACTAAACCCACTCAATCTCTAGCTAATGTCACTCCGCCTGTAGTTGTAATCTCTCTCTGATCACCTAATATCACTCCATCATGGTATGTAATCTCTCTACCCTGGCCTAATCTCACTCTGTCATGAGCTGATCCCCCTCTGTGATAGCCTAGTCTCTCTGTGTAATGGGTTGGTCCCTCTTAGCATTAATCTAAAGTTGTAGGGCTACAACATGTTATAACTACTACTACAAAACAACCACTTGCCCGCCAACCTGTGCATCCTCCTCCATAGCCTCTCTAGCTCTGCCATCTCCTCCGCCTCTTGGTGAACTGTGTGGTGGACTCATGTGAGGGGGTGATGGAGGTGTCTGCAAGGGTTCCCGTAATGAAATCTGAAGGGGCATCTATGGTGCCAATACTTGTGGCCGCACCACTACCTGCTGCTGGACTAGTACCTGTTGTATTGGTACCCATCTCTGTGGTCCTCCTTGTGGACCTGCCTTTGCTTGTGTAGGTACCCTAGGATTTGGGCCGTGTAGCCCTTACACTACTACATCCAGTACCTCTTGTGGTATGGTCAATCTCTGTGGCAGCACTATAACATACCACCTTGCATAATCCAGAGTTGTCCCTGGATCCACTATCTGTGCCTGTTGTACCCAAGGATGTAGGACCACCTATAAAAACTTAGTGCAAGCTTGACCCAACCTGATCCCATGGCCCATGTGGAAAGTCTCTCTGTACTTGTGTGCATACCACATCTCATCACCAGGAATCTCCTGGATGAGACCAAACTGCTATTGGACTCGGTCCACTCTGTACCATTCCATGATATGGCTCCTACTCCCAAGAATGAAATGATCTACTGCAACAATGCTCAACTCATCTGCATCATGAGGCCACTGGTATAACCTGTAGGGGCACCATGTAATCATGTGACGTTGTACCTCTTTAAATGATCTCCTATAATAATCTATATCCCCTCTATGAGCATGAATATCATCTCCATCTGGAACCCAGCCCATGACGGAAGGATCTCCAATAACCCGAGCTCTCAATGCTCTTGTAGGGCGTCTTATCGCAATATGGTCCCAGACCCATATTTGTAATAAAGTGGCAGGACCTATAGACCTCTATCCATGGTAAGCTATCAAATGTAAATCTACATATAAATGAGACAATATACACTGACCCCAACAATAAAAATATTCCTGAAGAAGGCCATGAATCACTCCAATAAGGCCTAGAGGAAATCGAGCACCAATATTTTTAGGAAATAATATGCCATTGATAAGAGCTAATAAGAATACAGGGACTCATCCCAGCCATTGATCGTACATGCACCTATTAATGAATACCATCATACCCCAATGGAGTATTCTGTCACTCTAAAAATCTTAGCTATGTAGTGCTCAATATGGTCATGACGACCATCATATGTAATCAAGTGACCTTGAATAGGAACTCATAATATCCACCACACGTCCTCCAAAGTGATGCTCATCTCGCCAGTAGGAAGAAAAAACATCTGACTCTCACTCCACCATCTCTCAGCTAAGGTTGTGATCTAAAGTAATCCATGGCATGTGGGCCACATATGCTAAACCGATCACCTCTAATGTGATCTCTAGTAAAATTTGGTCCCAACGTCTGAATGTAGCCTCATAGGCCCGTAGCCGCCCATGTCACTCCCGCGTCTCTAGTACGTGTAAGTCCATCTACAGAGGCAATCAGGTCATATATTATGATCTTATCCTTCTTCTATCTATCATCTAAATTTTCTATTTCTACCATCTTATTCTTCTATTCTATCATCTAATTCTTCTATGATTCATCTATTTTTACCATCTAGGGTTTCCAAAAATGTTCATTTTCTTCTAAAAATCATTCTAAAAATGGATTTTATGCATTGGTGCCCCCTGGAAACACTAGCACACTCCATATGGTGTAGGTGCACTCCTCAGCGCAAGAGTGCCCCCATCGCGCATAGGCGTACTCTTTTATTTTCTCCCAAACCATGGCATTTACATAGGCACATTTTTCCTTGTGCATACGCATACATGCCCATGTTTACATAAAAAAACATGCATGAGTGCCCCCCCCACCCTTAATACACTGGCACATGTGCACCCACACATGCTACAGCACTGATGCGCCCCATGAACACAGGCACGCCCAATGCCCACGCTTGGGCATTTGCGCGCTAAAACTACCCTATGTATAACCCTAATAAATGCCATTTTTACCAAAATTAAATGCTATTAACTGAAAAGAGTAAAATGGTCAGATTTGTGTACCTGTGGGCCATCCGTTGGAAGTCTCATGTAGTCTATCACATGGTCCGCATGATGTTTCTGGTTATGCACCCTCACCATCTTCTCATGTAGGCCAGAACTCAATCAACCGTAAAAAGGTAAGTGAATGTGGTAAATAAATTTTCTGCGATGGATTATATACCCATTTTAAAATTTAGTGACATGTTTCTCACACTTGAGGCACCCTGCAACTGTCGTAGTTCTTCTACATTCTTCTAAAAAATTGTTGGGATGATTATTTTTAAAAAATAATTATTTTCGCGTCCATTTTTACTACCCTGGGGCATGTTTTTACTTCTCGACGACCTTTTCTACTACCTAGGTCATATTTTTTCCTTACGGTGACTTTTGGTGATGTCTTGTGACTTTGTTATTTCTTCTATAGTATTTTCTTTTGTCAAAATCAAAAAATTCAAAAAACCAAATGTTTCAAAAAATTTGATAAAATCATTAAAAATAAAAAAAATTCAATTTTTTTTTTCAAAAATTGGTAAAAGGCATGCACTTAGCTGAAGCCTATATTAAGTGCATTGTCCTTGAACATAAAAATTTTTCCTACAAAAACATCTTTCTTAGGTTCTTGCTCATGCTTGTCTCAAACGACTTACAAATCATTGTGATCTACCTCCATTAACAAACCTAGCTTGCTTATTATGTCGGTACTCCCGTGCAACAGTGAGTTGCCAGAGATTTCCATAGTGCACAAATGCTTTTCATGGGACTACTTGGGTCCTCCGTTATTCCCCTCGCATGTATCCTTGCTTGGGGCACCATTTTTAACCCTTTTCGTTACAACATGAACATTTGGGAACTGAAGCTTGATAACAAAAATATTGGTGCAACTGTCTTGAACATTGTTTGTTTGAGTACATGTGAATGTACTTGTTTCTCTGTTAGGTTAGCTGTTTTATTTTCTCATATTGCATTGTATTACATATGTTGTTTGGATTTAAGCATCGTTTTACTTTCTCGTATTGCATTGCATTATGTATGTTGAATGGAGTTACATATTTTTAGCAATGAACAAATGTTAGTAATTTAGATTTTTTTGTGTTATCTTACACTTTTTTTTAATTTCAATAAAGGATGATGATGTAGATCATAGGGGAAAAATGATACAACAAAACTACTTATTGAAATATTGGATGCAAATATTAGGCTGGTCCTATATTCTCCATTATCATTTATTATTACTACTAATTTTTCCTCCAAATCACATGGGGCAATAAACAACCATGTTTATCCATATCCTTATTTCTTTTATCTATTTCAATCATATTTTCAATCATTGATTGACTTCTTCTATCACCCCATCGACACTCGAGGGGACATCTTTCATTCTACTAAATTTTCTTCAAATATTTACTTCTATATGCTTGTCTACTATATTTGAAGTGAAGTCACTTACTTCACCTCAAACAGGGGCAAATGTAGTCATTGCCAAACGAATACAAATAACTCTCATTCTTACCATTTCCATTATAATTAGTGATTTTTGCTAATTAACTAATGTTTCTTACCACCTAGGTCAATTTATAGCACTTTGTTGATTACCTATCCTCTTTCGCATTCAGGATGCCACTTTACGATGAATCGTAAGTCAAAATCCTCTTCCAAATAGACAATTAGTGATTATTAGCTAATTAAGCCTATTTTACTCTTGTTTTGAGTAATATGCTCTATTATTGACTCAAACCCCTCTTCCAACCACTCAAAATCACCCCACTTCCTCCCACAACATCTCAACAAGATTCAAAAGCTTATCGTAGCCTCCTAATTGACCGTAAGCAGTTGATTAAGGCTCCTCACATCTTAATCACTTATTAATTCACTAATTGTGATTATCAAAGATTAATCATGATTAAAAATTCTTAATATACTTTGTGCTTTTAGTCCCACATGCACCAAGATGCAAGTTTTCCTAAAATAGAAAACTATAGAAAAGATTCACCACACACCTTTAAACTTTACACCATGCTTTAAATTGCATATCATATAAGAAATGTGCTTTATAGCCAAGCTCAATCCTTACCTCAAGTATTCAAAGGGGTTAGTAGATGGGTATCCAATATGATCTTATAGTCATTGTTGGAGAGACCATCTCACCTTCACTAGAGTAACAATAAACCCCTAATTTGATTGCTCCTAAATCTATTTAGGTCTATGTTAACTAACAATTGAACATACTAGTAGGCACGCTTTAGCTAGGTTTTGAATTATATTCATGTTAGTTATTTCAATCATTCCATTAAGCTTTTATATTTGATGTAACTATTGTTAGATTCAATAAGAATCAATTCAATTAGACTATGTGGTGTTAGTCTTAGATTTGCTTGGAAATTTTTAGAAGTCTTCACTTATATATAGTTGGACATGTAGTAAGGTATAATAGAACTTGGTCGTTCATTATTATATTATAAATGGTTTATTTAATGCAGTAAGATAGATAAATTATTGTGTTGTGTTTTTTCCCGAAAGGGTTTCTGTTAATAACTTGCACTTCTTCTTAGACTTGGGTAGGTATAAACTAATAAAAATGGAGAAAATAACTGTTGGGAAACTCCTCTCCTCCTTGCTAAGATTCACCATTTCCATGCTTACCCAAAAATCAGAAGAAATAGGTGAGATACAAGCACATTGACCAAATCAACCTATGGAGGAATTGTTCCTTTGTTCCTCCTGTTCTTCGCATTACCAATATGGCCGAATGGGTTGAGGAGGACACTTCATTGTGGAAAAAGTGGATAGATTGAGTCTTTTGAGAATCAATGGAATAGTTCCTCGGGGCCTCTTGTTCATTGGATAAGTGATTAGGTGGAGCGAGAGGTGAGTTGAGCGAATTAGTTAACTAGGCACCAACGAAACAAGTGGAATTGTTCCATAGTCCCACCCTAACCCTAATTCTTCGCCCACACATTGACCTATGGTAAAAGTAGAAAAGTCGGGCCCAGTGATCACAGACGAAACAATTCCGACATTCCTCTAGTTTGGCGATCGACCGGTTCATTTGCACCTAGCACAAAATGCATTAAATCAAACTGTAGCACCCCACAGGGAACCCTGTCACGACCCTTCCTGAGACCCTGAACTTCAAATGGCCATAACTTTCACCTTGAAACTGCAAATTTCACAAAAATTGGAATTTTGCAAAGGTATCAACATGTACTACAGAATGCAAGCTAGAAATCTCAAATTTGATGAGTTTAGGTAGGTGGAAATGTGGAAATACATTTCCAACATTAAAAGAGTAGTTCCAAGTAGCTCAATCACCAGATTTGATGAGGTATGGTTCCTAATCCTTCTCTTACAAGAAAAGTATCACGGGGAAATGACCTTGACATGGTACCCATAATTATTTTCAGACATTCAATGCATATTGTGGGGGATTGAAGGTGGAAATATGAGTTTACCTCTCTTTTCCCTCCTCTCTCTTTCCCATCTTCTATATATTATAAAATGATGCACATTTGAAAAAGTTGGACCCTCTTAGAATGTTGGTGTATCATCCTTTAAGTGTTGCATGTGTATTTTGAGTTGTAGGCCTCAACTTTGGACCCCTATAGGATGATTCATGCTTTCTTCCTTCATTGTAATAGATTATGCATCTCTTTAAAGTAATAAAATTCATGTTTTGTGGATATCCTTTGCCCTAGCTTGTGTTTATTGCATTATATTTCCTCTCTATTGCATTTGCGGTGTGTTGTGCATATTTATTCTCCTTTTTCAAGGTTTATTTCTATTGTGCTCCATGGAAATGAGAGTTTGAATGTTGTTTTGGATTGTGGCCCTCATGTCTTCCCTCCCATCCTTCATTTTCCTCCCATTTCCACTCATCTGAGAGTGTCTTTCTCCCTCTTCTTGGTGTTATCACCTCTATTAGCTTAGGATTTCCCCTTTGCATGAATCTCTCTCTCCCCTTGGTCCCTTGGATTTTTAGAACGGGGCTAGGTAGAGGAACTAGCCTTCTCTAGATAATTGTCTCAAGTAGCAAGTCCCACAACTTAGATATAATCCCATGTTTTCCAAAAACACTAATTTCTCATCTATTCATTCATGACAAATCAGAGGGTGTTGTTTTTCAGTGATAACAATTTCCTAGGATAAATCTTGTGTATGTCATTTTTATTTCTCTATTTATCTTGAATATTTTGTTTAGTATAGATTCTCGTTTATTTTTTAATTGGATCAATTGTCTTTAGATTTCTTGTCACACTTGTTCCTGCAAAACAAACCCTAACTAGTTACACAAGGCTCAAACACACATTAGATGGAATAAAAGATGTATATGCTTGAGTCAAACTGACCTCGGTAGTCACCCCAATATGATTGTCACCAAGTGTTGTACTATATTTCAAACTTAATGTAGTTTTGATGTGTATATGATAGAATCATGTCCCTTGAAGCTAGGTTTCCCTTGTGTCAATTACATTAAGATAACGAGCTGCAAATAATTTACCTTAAATATAATGTGTGTGATGGAATTCAAAATGTTTCCTCCTTATGTAGTGAAAAATGTTGCCCAAATGTAGTCCTCAAGTGTTCCTGTTATCCAAAATGTTCCCCTTGCACATTTTGTGGCTAACTCCCTTCATTCTTTCCTCTCTTGTGCCTCAGTCATAATTTTTTGCTTTTCAGGGACTCAAGACCTTCTGGAAATGGCACCATCGGATAGAGTTTTTTCTCAGCTTTCCAGAAAGGTAAAGTTTTCCTCCTAACTCCATGTATTTTTGAAGTTATGACTCAACAGAGATTTTGTGGGAAATTTTCCTTTGAAAAGCCCGAGCCAATAAGATGAGGCCACGTGTCCTCAGGAGGGCGGACCGCGTAGGTAAACTTGGAATTTTTACCAAGTGTTCGGTAAGTTTTAAAAAGGAAATTTTCACCCCGAAGACCCGCCAATGAATTGAATACTGCCACGTGTCCAAGGGGAAGAAATTAGAAATATTTCCTAAGTATCGGCACCGTGAAAAATCTCCAGAAAGGGCCCGGGCGAATCAAATCATGCCATGTGTCCCAGGACCAGCGGACAGTGGAGGGAGATTTAATAATTTGGTGAAGTGTTTTGGTTAGGTCAAAGGAGAAATATTGGCTCGTCGACCTGCCGACCAGTCAGAGTACGCCACGTGTTGCTGTGGCATCGGGGGTCGGGGGCGCGAAAAGATTCTTTATTTTTTGCCCAAGTGAAAAAATCAAAAGGGAAAAGCTGCCCCCTGAGGCCAGCGTCCAATAAGATTGTGCCACATGTTCAGGGGGGCGTCGGAGCTTCGGAACGTGAGGAGAAATTGGGAATTTTTCCCAAAGGATAGCGTAAAGAGGAGTTTTAGCCCCCATGGCCCGTGTCTAATTGGAGATCGCCACGTGTCCTAAGACTAGCAGAACACGGGGAAAATTTGGGAATTTTTCCCAAAGCAAATTCGAAGGAAATATTAAAAAGATAAGTCTGCCCCCTAAATGCGAGCCAATGGGATCTTGCCACGTGTCCAGTGGCGGTAAAAAATGCAAGACAAGCTCGCAGGGATTAGAAAAAGGGAAAAGCCCGCATCCAATAGGGTTCTGCCATGTGTCCAACTCAGGGGAAGTGGTCAACAGTGATGGAAAATTTAAGAGAAGATGCCCGCGGTAAATCATATCACGCCACGTGTCCTCAGGTCATTGGCTTGGCGGAGAATTTTTGGAAAATTTTCCAATGGCCAAAATAGTGGAAAATGAAGTGCAAAGGGCCCGCGTCCAATCAGATCATGCCACATGGCACTAGGAGTGGCAAAGCACGGGGATTTTTTGGGGAATTTTCCCAAATGCAAAAAGGTGGGAAAATTTTGAAATTTTGGCCCGCCAAGCCATTTTGGACCTGTTTTGCCCTAAATTTTCAAACGACCATAACTTTCGATCCAGAGCTCTGTTTTTTGCATTCTTTATATCAACAAAAAGCTAGTGAAATTATATACATGATTCCGGGATAAATTTTGTGTTTTGATGGAGTTTGGAGAGAAAAAATTGAAAAACATCTCTGGCATGTGGTAATCAACAGAAATGACATTTCAACCACCATTTTTAATGAAGAATGACTCGCATTCTCTCCCAGCATGATGAAAATTGTTAGGGAATGGTTTTTTTATTGCATTTTGGTCGGTGGTTGAAGATCCAATCATGTTTTCCCATGTTTCTCTCTCCTAGGCTCGGTTTTTGCATTGTAAATGCCAAATTTGGCTCATTTTGAAGGGGTTGGACAATTTTATGTTTTGTAGGCTCCCTTTTTCACCTTAAAAAAGTGATTTTGTGGAATATTAGACCTCTTCCAAGACTGTAACATGTCTCCTACCTCTCAGATATTGTAATGCATGTATTTTGATATTGGAAATGATAATGCAGGCTCTGTGAATGAGTTTCAATCCTATGTTTGTGTTGTTTGCTTCATTTCTAACCTTTCATTACATTTTATCAGTTTGTGCATGATGTTTTGTTGCATTCCTATGATCTGTGTCAATTTGTAGAAGTAAATAATGTTCACCACTCCTTTGGTGTATCACCTCATTAGCCTTAGTTTCATTTCTTTTGCATTCTCTATCACTGTCCCATTAGAATTTAGAGTAGGATCTTGAATTTAAAACCTCTGCCAATTGCAAGTAATACACATGATCAGAGGAGTTGAGGAACTAGCCTCTAACCTGGAGATTCTTTTCCCATTTTTACAAGTCCCACACTTAGGGAAAAGATTCAATGTTGTGCAATCACACTGGATGTCCAAAATGTCAAACTAGAAATCTGATCAAACATCCAGGGGTGTTGCTGATTTGCAGCAATAGTTATGGCATGCCCGATGGGACCTTAGAGGTCTTGATCTTCATTGCAACAAATTGATGTGAATTTTTTGTAAGTTTCTTGCTTAAAAGATCCCTAAATTACACATCTGGCAACTCCAAGGAAGAAGAATCAACTAGTTTTAGCAGTGCAGACCTGAAAAGTCATGAGAAGAATCACCACAAGGTCAAGAGTTGGAGAAGAAGAGGTGTTGTTTGAGTATCTGCAATTATCTCCAAGAAGAAGGAAAAGAGGAAGGATAATTCAAAGGTCTCCATCTCCACCAAACAGAACTCTATCAACTCCTCCACTTGGTAGGCCTTTCATTCAATCAACAAGGGTTCTAAGGCCAATCAGAATGGCACAACACAACCCCTATGTAAATTTCACTGGAAGCAGCCCACTTGCTCTCAATGCATAGAATCCAATCCTAGTTGCAGCACTGAAGAAAATTCCATACTTTACTGGAGAGAATCAGACCACTCTTGGTGATCATGTCAAATATATTGCTAATATTTGTGCAATCCATGAGATTGATAAGATGCAAGTTGATGTCAAACTAATGGCATCTTCATTCAAAGGGAAGGCTTTGCAATGGTTCAGGAGTCTTGCCTCAGGTTCTATCCAAAATTGGAACCAGCTATGTATATCCCTCCATGAGTAGTTTGGAGAAAAGGGAGATAACTTGTCCCTTTTGGAACAATTGACAACCATCAAGAGAGCTCCCAATGAGCAGCTGACTGACTTCAACTTCAGGTTTCAAAGGACTTGGGAGAGAATTCCAATGGCAGTAAGGCCAACAGTAGAAGGTGCTTTTCTATATTACCTTAAAGCTTGAAATTTTGATATTTCTATGTTAATTCAATCCATGGGAGGCACAACTATCCCTGTTGCTTATAGCATTGCCATTAGAGCTGAAAATTATTTGATTTAGGCTGATAAGCTTGCTCCTAGGCCTCTAATGCCATTGTATCCAAGTTTAGAGGGTCTAAGCACTAGTCAAGTGCCTAATTTAGCTCCTATTCCCACTCCTAGAAGTAAGAATTCAAGTGAAGCTTATACTTCAACTTCTAGTGCCTCAAATGAACTTCAAGAAGTCATGAAGTAATTGCAAAATTTAGGTAATGAGCTGGTTAAACTCAAGAGGCAGCAAGTCCAAGGTTTTAGATCTTCTTTCTAGCCTCAAGCTCAGCCTAATAGGTAGCCATACCAGCCTCAAAGACCACCCAATCCAGTTGCAAATCAAAATCAAGCAAGACCTCCTGCCAATAGACCATTTCAGCCCTATAGTCCCTATACTACATTTGCCTCTAAAGCAATAGTGTCATCACAAAACAACGTAGCTCAAGAGTATGATTAGTGTTTCCCATGCAATGAACCTCACAACCAATCTATGTGCTTCAACGGTGCCTTAAATCAAGCATTAATGGTGACAACTACTGGTGTGGAGGGTGAAGGGAGTCAAGGAAATAACCAACAACAAGAAACATTCCAGCAACAATCAGCTCCAAATGATACCACACTTGTAAACTGGCAAGCAGAAGATTTTTGTGGCATGAATTAAACAATCTCCCAAAGTGTTACAGCCAACACAAGGTCAAAAAGGAGAAATTTGGGTGAAGAACAACCATTGGCTCCAAGTAATTCACAACCTTCTACCACTCCACAAATTATTGGAAAACAAAATGTAGTTCCAAACATGCAAGGACTGCCTAAAACAACTCTTAGGCTAACTCAGACTCCAGTTGTTGCTGCCCATGTGCAAGGAATGAATGTGCAGGCCAAGGGATAGTAGAGAGATGCTTCATCTCCATTCAACATCATTGATCAGATGAAGAAGACAAATGTAAACATATCAATGTGGGAATCACTATCCATCCCAGGCCAAAGAGATTTGCTACAAGCTACCATGAAGGACTGGTCAACTTCAAATTAGCAGGTCCAAATGCAAGAGAAGGTACTCACAAATGATTCCCAGCTTGAGAGGAATCATGGAGGACATCTAGGTAAAATTTTGAAGCCCCCTCCATTCTATGTTTCATTGATCATTGGAAACTATTTAGTACACAATTACATGATTGATTCTGGAGCAAGTAGTTCAGTAATGCCCAAACAAATAGCTGATCAACTGGGGCTTCAATATGAAGTCATATCCAAAGGGGTAGTGCAATTGGATGGGACAACAGTAACAACAGTAGGAGTGATTAAAAACTGGAGTCTTACTTTGCATGCATGCCCGAACATTATTGTTTTGCAAGATGTCTCAATAATAGATTTTCTACCACTCTTTGCCCTATGTTTGTCAAGGGATTTCATAGCTAAGATTGGAGGTTATTTATCTGTTGATTAGTCACACATGTTTTTTAGAACAAGATATGGAACTAAAGCCACAATCAGATCTGAGCCTATTGCAAACTTTCACATTGAGCCTCACACTCCAAGCCAAATCAATACCAATTGTTCAACATTTGATCAAGAGGATTATCCAAGCACTGATGAAGTTGACACCAAGGTTGGAATCATCCTAGATCTTACTCTTGATGAATGGGCAAACAAGGTGCATGCTTTTGATCCTTATCAAGAAATAGAAGAATCTGAGCTAGGAGTCTATTGCATGCACGAAGAAAATCATCCTATTCCTAGCATCACCAAACCAGACCACAAGGACGACAATGAGGTATGACAGTTGTTTTTTGATGGATCGAGGAGTAGACAAGGTGCAGGAGGGGGAGCTATGCTTGTTTCACCTCACGGAGTTAAGTATTATTCAGATTTTAGATTTTAGTTTGCATGCTCTAATAACACTGCTAAATATGAAGCTTTGATACAAGGATTGCATTGGTCAATCAAGAGAGGAATAAAGAACTTGTAAATCTTCAGTGATAGTGAGTTGATTGTCAACCAAGTTAAGGGGCAGCATGCTGCCAAGAATGATCTGCTCAAGTGCTACAAAAATAGGGTGTGGGACCTCATTGAATATTTTGAGGGCTTTGACATCAAATCCATTCCTAGAAAAGAGAAACAAGCCGTTAACATGCTTGCAGTAGTTGGAGCAGGCTTTGATGTTGTTGAAAGCATCCAAAAAGACAAGGTATAGCCAAACATCCATGTGATTGTGAGGCCTTCGGTGCCAGAAAACAATACAGGTTGGCAAGTGTTTGAAAGTGATCAATAAATCATCCGTTTCTTGCAAGAAGAGGCTGAGTTCTCAGCTAAAAATCAGGAAAAGTTGGAACAACAGTATGGTGACCAAGTGGTACAGCTGAGAACCAACAAAATACCAAAAGGACTTATTACTCTAGAGTCCATTTTCAATCCTAATGATCAGTTTATGAAGGAGAAAGCAAACATCCAAGTCAAGGGAGAAGATTTAGTGTCCATCCTAGTGGAAGAAGGCAAATCACTCCAAGTTGGTAAAGTGACAACTGAGCAAGAAAGGTATGAGTTCATACAGCTTTAATAAGAATTCCTTGATGTGTTTTCTTGGAGCTATGAAGATTTGAAAGGTTTCAATCCCGAGTTAGCTCAACACACTATTAAATTGGACCCGAGTGCTAAACCCATCAGGAAAAAACAAAGGCCAGTCAATCCACACATGGAGCCTCTCATGAGAAAAGAATTGAATAAGTTGATAGAGTCAAGTATCATATTCCCTATCAAGCATTCTAGTTGGGTGGCCAACTTGGTTCCAGTTAGGAAAAAGAGCGGAGAAATCAGATTGTGTGTTGAATTCAGAGATTTGAATAGAGCATCTCTCAAGGATCATTATCCACTTCCTTCTATGGAAAAGATTTTACAAGTTGTTTCCGGCTCTGAGAGGTTTTCATTACTTGATGGCTATTCAGGGTACAACCAGATTATGGTGAAAGAAGAGGATCAGTCCAAGACAACCTTTACAACCAAATGGGGAACTTATGCATACAAGAAAATGCCATTTGGGTTGTCCAACGCTGGAGGTACTTTCCAAAGGGCAATGGACATGGCGTTCAAGGATTTTATTAACAATATGGTGCTGATATATCTTGATGATATCACTATTTTTTCAAAAAATGCAACAGACCATCTCTTTCATTTGAAACAAGTGTTCTAAAGGTGCAGAAGATTTAAAGTATCCTTGAATCCTAAAAAGTGTATTTTTCTAGCCCATAAAGGAAAACTCCTCGGCCACATTGTCTCCAAAGAAGGATTAGCAATTGATCCAGAAAGAGTTGAAGCCATAAGAGCATTACCATTTCCAAGCCATAAGAAGGCCCTTCAAAGTTTCTTGGGGAGAATAAATTTTGTTCGGAGGTTTGTCCCAAATTTTTCAGCCCTAGTCAAGCCTATCACCAAGATGTTAAAGAAAAGCATAGCTTTCAAATGGACATCAGAAGGCAAGAATTTTTTGAAGCAATCAAAGAAGTAATCTCTCAAGCCTCAACTCTCATCAACCCATATTTCTCCAAGGATTTCATCCTCTATGCATTTCGGGGTGATGATACTATTTCTGCAATTTTGGTACAACAGAACAAAGACAATGATGAGCAGCCAATTGCTTTCTTTAGCCAAAGCCTAGAGGACTATGAGGTGAATTATTCTTTCATTGAGAAGCATGTTCTTTCAATAATCAGGAGCTTGAATAAATTCAAGAATCTAGTTTCAAACAACAAGGTTCAATTGCTGGTTTCTCATGTGGGAGTTAAGGACTTCCTCCTCAACAAAGACATGAATGAAAAGAGAGTAGGATGGATTACTCATGTCATGGAGTATGACATTGAGATCAAGGTCACCAGGTTGGTTAGAGGAAAAGGATTGTGTGAGAAGCTGGTCTTGAATAAACACAAGGAAGCATGCAATGAGAAGGAGGTTGTTTTGGCGTTGCAAGACAACCATGAGCAATCAAAAGGAAAATGATGGTGTCCTCACTCCTTGCTAAACCCAAGACATAATGCACTTCTTAAGCACAGGTCTATGCCCTCCAGAGATGGACAAGACCAAAAGGAGACACTTTAGATTGTAGGCTGTCCCATATGCCCTTGTTGATGGTGTTTTGTTCAAAAGGGATGTGAATGGAGTGCTGCTGAGATGCATTGGTACAAATCAGATTCACAAGGTGTTAGAAGAGTTCCATGGTCGATCATCTGGTGGTCATTTTACACCAAGAGTGATAGCTCTTAAGATCATGAGGGCTGGCTATTATTGGCCCAAGATTTTCAGTGATTGTTATGCATGGATCAAGAGGTGCAAGAATTGTGCATTCTTCACGGGTAAGGAGAGACTAGCTGCCCTTCCATTGCATCCAATTTCAGTTGACCAACCATTCATGCAATGGGGTTTGGACTTCATTAGAGTCATTAATCCAAATTCAAGCCAAGGACACAAATGGATTCTAACAGCAACATATTACTTCACCAAATGGACTGAAGTAGTAGCACTCAAGGAAGTAAATGAATCTAGCATCCTGGACTTCTATGAGGGAATAACAACCAGATTTGGCATACCTACTACAATAATATCAGATAATGCATTGGCATTCATTGGGTCCAAGGTAACTAAATGGGCTGTCAAGAATGGGATCTACCTAAGCACTTCATCAAATTATTACCCTCAGGGTAATGGCCAAGCTGAATCTACAAACAAGAACTTGTTAAGGATCATTAGGAGGAATCTTGATGAAAATCAGAAGTCTTGGTATACTAAGTTGAAATCAGCCTTATGGGCTAATAGGATAACTCCCAAGAGATCTACAGGTAACTCTCCATTCAAGCTTGTTTATGGAAGAGAGGTAATTTTTCCCATGTCACTTGAGTTGCCAACATTAGAACTCATGAAACAGTTGGAGTTATTGGAGTTTGAGCCCATGGAGGTTTTAGATATGCAGAATTGATGGAGCTCCAAGAAATTAGAAATCAGGCATCCCAAGCAATGGAGAAGGATCAAGCTTTGATCAAGAAGGCCTTTGATAGAAAGGCCAAGGATAGATATTTCCAAGTTGGAGATCTAGTGTTAAAATGGGATGCAGACAGGCAAAACTTGGGAGGCATTCGAAATTTGATGCCATTTGGAGTGGCCCATACATGGTCACAAAGTGTAAGGACAACAATGCCTTCCAATTGTCTACATTGGATGGTGAAGAATTGTAGATTCCAGTCAATGGGATCCATCTGAAGCATTGCTATTGAAGGAAATTCTCCACCTTGTACATATTAGCCTAGGTTTTCATTCCTCCAAGTGCTTGTGCCTATTATTTTGTTGGATATTAGCTTTTCTTTCCCTAAGTGCTTTGGCACAAGCTTGCTGTTCCAGGAAATGTGTTTTGTAGGCCTTGCTCCAATCAGATGATGTTCTACCTTCCATCTTCCTCCTTGCAATGTTCTAATCATTTCGGGTACCAAGCAGAGAATATAATGACTTAGTGCCCAATGGATTATTTCAGGCAATTGGTAACCTCATCCACTAGGCAGATGACCCCTCTGAGTTGCCAAAATTGTTATCCAAAATGTTCCCCTTGCACATTTTGTGGCTAACTCCCTTCATTCTTCCCTCTCTTGTGCCTCAGACATAATTTTTTTATTTTCAGGCACTCAAGACCTTCTGGAAATGGCACTACCGAATAGAGATTTTTCTCAGGTTTCCAGAAAGGTAAAGTTTTCCTCCTAACTCCATGTATTATTGAAGTTATGGCTCGACGGAGATTTTTTGGGAAAATTTCCCCTGAAAAGTCCGAGCCAATAAGATGAGGCCACGTGTCCTCAGGAGGGCGGACCGCGGAGGTAAACTTGGAATTTTTACCAAGTGTTCGGCAAGTTTTAAAAAGAAATTTTTCACCCCGAAGGCCCACCAACGAATTAAATACTACCACGTGTCCAAGGGGAAGAAATTAGAAATATTTCCTAAGTATTGGCATTGTGAAAAATCTCCAGAAAGGGTCTGGGTGAATCAAATCATGCCACGTGTCCCAGGACCAGTGGACAGTGGAGGGCGATTTAAAAATTTGGTGAAGTGTTTTGGTTAGGTCAAAGGAGAAATATTGGCCCATCGGCTCGATGAGCAGTTAGAGTACGCCATGTGTCGCCGTGGTGTCAGGGGTTGGGGGCTCGAAAAGATTCTTTCTTTTTTTCCCAAGTGAAAAAATCAAAAGGGAAAAGCTGCCCCTTGAGGCCTGCGTCCAATAAGATCATGCCACGTGTTTAGGGGGCATCGGAGCTTCGGAACGCGGGGAGAAATTAGAATTTTTTCCCAAAGGATAGCGCAAAGAGGAGTTTTAGCCCCCATGGCCTGCATCCAATGGGAGCTTGCCACGTGTCCCAAGATCAGAAAAATGTGGGGAAAAGTTGGGAATTTTTCCCAAAGCAAAGTCGAAGGAAATATTGAAAAGAAAAGTCTACCCCCTAAACGCGAGCCAATGGGATCTCATCACGTGTCCATTGGTGGCAAAAAATGCAAGTCAGACCTGCAGGGATAAACAAAAGGGAAAAGCCCACGTCCAATAGGGTTCTGCCACGTGTTCAGCTCAAGGGAAGTGGTCAACAATGATTGAAAATTTAAGAGAAGATGCCCGCGGCGAATCATATCATGCCATGTGTCCTCAGGTCATTGGCCCGGCGGAGAATTTTTGGAAAATTTTCCAATGGCCAAAACAGTGGAAAATGAAGTGCAGAGGGCCCGCATCCAATCAGATTGTGGCACGTGGCACCAGGAGCGGCGAAGCACGGGGATTTTTTGGGAAATTTTCCATACTGCAAAAAGGAGGGAAAATTTTGAAATTTTGGCCCGCCAACCTGTTTTGGCCCTGTTTTGCCCTAAATTTTCAAACGACCATAACTTTCGATCTAGAGCTCAGTTTTTCATGTTCTTTATATCAACGGAAAGCTGGTGAAATTATTTACTTGATTCTAGAACCAATTTTGTGTTTTAATATATTTTAGAGAGAGAACATTTAAAAACTCCTCTGGCACATGGTAATCAACAGAAATGACGTTTCAACCACCATTTTTAATGAAGAATGGCTCACATTATCTCCCAGCATGCTGAAAAATGTTAGGGAATGGACTTGTAAGGATGCCCATGTTTTTTTATTACATTTTGGTCGGTGGTTGAAGCTCCTCTCACATTTTCCCATGTTTCTCTCTCCTAGGCTCGGTTTTTGCATTGTAAAAGCCAGATTTGGCTCATTTTGAAGGGGTTGGACAATTTTATGTTTTGTAGGCTCCCTTTTTCACCTTAAAAAAGTGATTTTGTGGAATATCAGACCTCTTTCAAGACTGTAACATGTCTCTTGCCTCTCAGATGTTGTAATGCATGTATTTTGATATTGGAAATGACAATGCAGGCTCTGTGAATGAGTTTCAATCCTCTGTTTGTGTTGTTTGCTTCTTTTCTGACCTTTCATTACATTTTATCAGTTTTTGCATGATGTTTTGTTGCATTCCTATGATCTGTGTAAATTTATAGAAGTAAATAATGTTCACCACTCCTTTGGTGTATCACCTCATTAGCCTTAGTTTTATTTCTTTTGCATTCTCTATCTCTGTCCCCTTGGAATTTAGAGTAGGATCTTGAATTTAAAACCTCTGACACTTGCAAGTAATACACATGATTAGAGGAGTTAAGGAACCAACCTCTAACCTTGAGATTCTTTTCCCATTTTTACAAGTCCCACACTTGGGGAAAAGAATCAATGTTGTGCAATCACACTGGATGTCCAAAATGTCAAACTAGAAATTTGATCAAACATCTAGGGGTGCTGCTGATTTGCACCAATAGTTTTGGCATGCCCGGTGGGACCTTAGAGGTCTTGATCTTCATTACAACAAATTGATGTGCATTTTTTGTAATTTTCTTGCTTAAAAGATCCCTAAATTTCACATCTGGCAACTCCAAGGAAGAAGAATCAACTGGTTTTAGCAGTGCAAACCTGAAAACTCATGAGAAGAATCACCACAAGGTCAAGAGTTGGAGAAGAAGAGGTGTTGTTTGAGTATCTGCAATTATCTCCAAGAAGAAGGAAAAGAGGAAGGATAATTCAAAGGTCTCCATCTCCACCAAACAGAACCCTATCAACTCCTCCACTTGGTAGGCCTTTCATTCAATCAACAAGGGTTCTAAGGCAAATCAGAATGGCACAACACAACCCCTATGTCAATTTCACTAGAAGCAGCCCACTTGCTCTCAATGCACAGAATCCAATCGCAGTTACAGCACTGAAGAACATTCCATACTTTACTGGAGAGAATCAGACCACTCCTGGTGATCATGTCAAATATATTGCTAATATTTGTGTAATACATGAGATTGATGAGATGCAAGTTGCTGTCAAACTAATGGCATATTCATTCAAAGGGAAGGCTTTGCAATGGTTCAGGAGTCTTGTCTCAAGTTCTATCCAAAATTAGAACCTGCTATGTATAGCCCTCCATGAGTAGTTTGGAGAAAAGGGAGATAACTTGTCCCTTTTAGAACAATTGTCAACCATCAAGAGAGCTCCCAATGAGCAGCTGGCTGACTTCAACTTCAGGTTTCAAAGGACTTGGGAGAGAATTCCAAGGGCAGTAAGGCCAACAGTAGAAGGTTCTTTTCTATATTACCTTAAAGCTTAAAATTCTGATATTTCTATGTTAATTCAATCCATGGGAGGCACAACTATCCCTGTAACTTATAGCATTGCCATTAGAGCTGAAAATTATTTGATTCAGGCTGGCAAGCTAGCTCCTAGGCCTCCAATGCCATTATATCCAAGTTTAGAGGGTCCAAGCACTAGTCAAGTGCCTAATTTAGCTCCTATTCCCACTCCTAGAAATAAGAATTCAAGTGAAGCTTCTACTTCAACTTCTAGTGCCTCAAATGAACTTCAAGAAGTCATGAAGCAATTGCAAAATTTAGGTAATGAGCTGGTTAAACTCAAGAGGCAGCAAGCCCAAGGTTTTAGACCTTCTTTCCAACCTCAAGCTCAGCCTAATAGGTAGCCATACCATCCTCAAAGACCACCCAATCCAGTTGCAAATCAAAATCAAGCAAGACCTCTTGCCAATAGACCATTTCAGCCATATAGTCCCAATGCTACATTTGCCTCTAAAGCAATAGTGCCATCGCAAAACAACATAGCTCAAGAGTATGATTGGTGTTTCCCATGCAATGAACCTCACAACCAGTCTATGTGCTTCAATGGTGCCTTAAATCAAGCATTACTGGTGACAACTACTGGTGTGGAGGGTGAAGGGAGTCAAGGAAATATCCAACAACAAGAAACATTCCAGCAACAATCAACTCCAAATGATACCACACTTGTAAACTGACAGGCAGAAGATTTTTGTGGCACGAATCAAACAATCTCCCAAAGTGTTACAGCCAACACAAGGTCAAAAAGGAGAAATTTGGGTGAAGAACAACCACTAGCTCCAAGTAATTCACAACCTTCTACCACTCCACAAATTATTTGTAAACAAAATGCAGTTCCAAACATGTAAAAACTACCTAAAACAGCTCCTAGGCCAACTCAGATGCCAATTGTTGCTACCCATGTGCAAGAAATGAATGTGCAAGCCAAGGGATAACAGAGAGAGGCTTCATCTCCATTCAACATCATTGATCAGATGAATAAGACAAATGTAAACATATCAATGTGGGAATCACTATCCATCCCAGGCCAAAGAGATTTGCTACAAGCTACCATGAAGGACTGGTCAACTTCAAATCAGTAGGTCCAAATGCAAGAGAAGGTACTCACAAATGCTGCCCAGCCTGAGAGGAATTATGGAGGACATCTAGGTAAAATGTTGAAGCCCCCTCCATTCTATGTTTCATTGATCATTGGAAACTATTTAGTACACAACTGCATGATTGATTCCGGAGCAAGTAGTTCAGTAATGCTCAAGCAAATAGCTGATCAATTGGGGCTTCAATATGAAGTCAAATCCAAAGGGGTAGTGCAATTGGATGGGACAACAGTAACAACAGTAGGAGTGATTAAAAACTTGAGTCTTACTTTGCATGCATGCCCCAATGTTATTGTTTTGCAAGATGTCTCAATAATAGATATTCCACCACTCTTTGCCCTATGTTTGTCAAGGGATTTCACAGCTAAGATTGGAGGTTATTTATCTGTTGATTGGTCACACATGTTGTTCAGAACAAGATATGGAACTAAAGCCACAATCAGATATGAGCCTATTGCAAACTTTCACAGCGAGCCTCACACTCCAAGCCAAATCAATACCAATTGTTCAATGTTTGATCAAGAGGATTATCCAAGCACTGATGAAGCTGACACCAAGGTTGGAAGCATCCCAGATCTGACTCTTGATGAATGGGAAATCAAGGTGCATGCTTTTGATCCTTATCAAGAAATAGAAGAATCTGAGCTAGGAGTCTATTGCATGCACGAAGAAAATCAGCCTATTCCTAACATCACCAAACCAGACCACAAGGACGACAATGAGGTATGACAGTTGTTTTTTGATGGATCAAGGAGTAGACAAGGTGCACGAGGGGGAGCTATGCTTGTTTCACCTCAAGGAGTTAAGTATTATTCAACTTTTAGATTTTAGTTTGCATGCTCTAATAACACTGCTGAATATGAAGCTTTGATACAAGGATTGCATTGGTTAATCAAGAGAGGAATAAAGAACTTGCAAGTCTTCTTTGATAGTGAGTTGATTGTCAACCAAGTTAAGGGGCAGCATGCTGCCAAGAATGATCTGCTCAAGTGCTAAAAAAATAGGGTGTGGGACCTCGTTGAAGATTTTGAGGGCTTTGGCATCAAATCCATTCCTAGAAAAGAGAAACAAGATGCTGATAGGCTTACAACAGTTGGAACAACCTTTGATTTTGTTGAAAGCATCCAAAAAGACAAGGTATAATTTTTTGGAGTGAGTCGAAATTGAGGAGGTTCTTGGATTTCACCTATTCTTTCATGGTTTCAGAGTGGTACTCCTTTAATTGGTATTTATGGTGTTGAAGTTGTATGCCTAGTTTTGGATCACCTAAAAGATGTATCAGTAGATATGAAAATTTCCAAATCAACATTGTTAGCTAAATGGGCTTATGATGTCATTAAAAAGAAAAGGATAATCATGGTTTCTTTCAATGAATAAAGTGAATAAACTTATTGATCTGAATCTATAACATGTACACAAACACACTTAGAAAGATGCTAGTTATTTTTAGTGGTTAGGGGGTCAGATCCCTAACCATTTGAGGAGATAAAATACATTTTTTGAATAAAAAAGAAAAAATAATGCATGAAAATGAAGGGTATACCCGACTCAGTCACAAACTAGTCACGGGTGTGGTTCACCAAAAACCATACTAAAGTTCTAGGCCAATCGTAGGCGTGATTGACACCTACGGTGAAATTTTACCAAAAAAAAGACCTTGCAAGTTGCACCAGTCCTTTGTGATCCACCTTCACCTCTCCAAGACATGGAATACTAAAATATGTGAGAAAAGAAGTAAAAAATCAAGTATGGGCTCAAGTGCATAAAGAGTCAAGGGAATATTAAAAGGATGAAAGGATGGGGTGAGTGGTGTTTTATAGTTTTTGAGTGCAAAGAATATTATGATAGATATGGGTACAATGTTCATAGATGGGTGAGATAATAAGGGTCCATAGTACATTGGGCATGTAAATAAGTAGGTGGGATGGAAAAAATTAAATGTGACTGGGGTGAGGGTTAGTAAATGAGCGATGAGGTGTATTTTATCACCATTTTGTGTGGTTTTATATTTTTTAGTTACTTTTTGTGGGATTATTTGTTTTTTCAGGATTATTTTGTTTTATGATTTTTTTGGTATTTTTAAGTAGGATAATTTATGTGGAAGGTGCATTTTGTAGTGTTTACATTTTGCCCCTTTTTGGGTTGTGGGTTGTAATAGGCATGATGTAATGAAAAAACTAAAGATGAGTGTTGTCGCCAAATCACTGCACCCTCCGAATGGCCATAATGTGAATAGGATGTTCAGTGTGATTGGGAAACGTGGGATCACCTCTCAAGCTATGGGATTTGGGATCAAGGTGAACCTCCAGAGAAGGCCAACTTCCTCTTCCTAAACTAAGTGTTGTACTACTCCTAGTGTAATAAAATGGTTATCTAGTCCTATGCTAACATTTTCATTGGTTTTAGGGAAAGAGATTTGCAAGAAATGAAACTATACTAGGGATGGTGATGCACCAAATAAAGGGTATTTCTAGACTCAGGAAGGGTTAACTTGAAGAGGCTATTGTGTACCACAAGATAACTTCATCTACTGTAACTTAGATAGGGTAAACAACAAACCACAGACTAAGAAGCATGTGTTCCTGTATGTACCCAAAAATGTAGGTATTGTACTACCGGAAAGAGGTTATGGAAATCCCAATGATGATTCAGGTCTCTTCACAAGGTGTTCGGAATCCAGAAAAATCTTGCCAAGTGTATGGTTGCATCCCAAGTGCTTTATCTAAGCTCTATGTGCTTTGTTCTGTCCTCTGCCCCCTTTTTCTTTACATTTTGGTATTAAGTGATAGGACCACTACCCTGCCTGGGCGGCGGTCCCATGACCGCCACCCAGGACAAGGTAGAGGTCCTATAACCACCGCCCTGTGCGAGGTGGCAGTCTTGTGTGCATTTTCCAGAACGCTCCGACAAATGCGTCAAACGTAAAAATTAACTTTCACCCACATTCTTCAACCACTTTGGCTTGCATTTATGTTTTGGCCACCTAGTAAATAGTGTTTTCCCTTTGTTTATAGTAAAAGAGATCAATTGGGAGTTACCTTCTGGTAAATGCAATTGCTATAAATAGCCAGCTTGTTTTCAAACAAATGGCCCCTCTCCTTCTCTGTTTAATTATTTAGTTTATTTGAAGTTCTTTCTTAGAGTTCCAATAGTTTCATGTTTTAAATCAATTATTAGCCTTCCTTTGCTATTTAGAGATCATTTGATCTTCTTGTTTCATCTTAATTCATTGTTGTTCCATACAATCAATTTAGAATAAGGTAGTTTCATTTTAGAATTGGAATCCATTTAGAGTTGCAGGTTTTGTTTTGTCACAAAAGATAGTTTCCAGAATTCTCAGTGTATTTGTGTTGTATTCCCGTAATAAATCCTGTTAGGAATTACATAGTCAAGCTCTGTTCACTTGTACTATCCCTCTCTTACTTGCATTGTACTTGGTCTATATCCGAAGCTACCATTGTTCGAGTATCTTCTTCTGTTGATGCTATCATATACACGCTTTTCTAGATTCATGAGAACACGAAGGAACGAGGAGATCACACTGAGGGGATGAAGTCACACACAATTGGATTTACCACTATTATGTAAACTCTAGGTTTGAGCTATCAAAGTTCTAGTTACAGTATATCAAATAGAGTAGTAAATTATTTCATTTTAGTTAAAGTTCACTTTCAATAATGCCAAGGAATTTGTGGGGGATGATAGTTTCTAAGGAACAATGATTCATTCCTCACTTCTGAGGTAGGGTTGATAGTTTTTTTATTAAACTAGTTAGTTATTTAGATATTTAGGATAAACTCACAACTGCACAGGCAAACAACTACATCAGACTACTTTGCTTGTTTTGATTCTATCATTAGATTAATTGTCCATTTTATGAATATATTAGAATAGCTACTCTTTTAATTTCATTAAAATACTTCATCAAAAATACAAAAATAAAAGAACATATGCATAGTGTAGATACATCTTTCATAATTAGTTTATTCATTTCAGTTCAAATTGAATCATCTTTACATGACAATCATGGGACCTAGAGAGCCCAGAGAATACATATTTGAACCGATAGTGCCTTAACCAAATCTCCCCACAACATTAGCTGATATAGATCAAGTCCTTAGGATCCAGGTTTTTTGAACAACAGTAAACATACGAGCAGTTAGTGAACAATTGAGAGAGTTAAATATTGAAGACTACAAGACATACACATTTTGGTCAAATCACCCTAACTATAGACTACCTTGATAGGATATCCACATGACTGTACAAGGAATAGAAAGAGATTGGAGTGGTGGTAGTGGGGATAGAGACCACAAATATTTAGTTGCGATCCTTTAGTTCCATAGCCCAATGCAGGAGACCTCCTCATCGACATAGATACTAGCTTACATATTCAAGTTACCAAAACACTTGTAAGGTATTCTGAGAAAATTACACAACTTCTAGTTCTAAACATAGCGGCTAAAAAATCTTACGACTATTGGATAGTAGGGAGAAGATATTGACTCCCCATATGACCATAGGAGGTCCTCCACAACCACAAACTTATGATTATGATCCAAAGGTCCCACAACCTAATGGGCCTACTGATCAACCAGACATTGACGCCGATTTACACACACTAATATTCAGATCCTCACCACTTCCACCAGACATCATTACACAATTCTCCGTATTAAACGTAGCAGCCAATCAGGCTAGGGATTTCTAGACTAGACTAGAGAATCGTCCATAAAACTCCGGAGGACCCACTACACCTCTCATCACCATCTTTCATGACCTTATCTAGAAATATACACGAAGCACCTATAGGTCACTTTCCACATATCCAATAGCCAATAGATAGGATCTCGACATAGCTGACATTGATTAGAGCCTCCGAGCAACTATTATATCCAAACAATCCATTACACCAATTCAGGTTAGGAGGGCCTTCTTTGCCTTAGATTCACAGATTCCATTATTGCGTGTTAGGGATATAAGATTTCCCAACTAGTTTTCCTATATCCATATAAATTCCATTCTCACCAGATGTCTCTAGACAACCTCGGGAGGTCGGGTGCGAAGAAGAGTTGCTTGTAGATTCTCATGCTCACATGTCACTTTTCTATCGTACAATTCCCTTTTTTAAACTTCAATTAGATAATGGCATATCAGTCTTCCAGTGAAGAAGGATGGACTTGAGAAGGGTCAACAAGCACCATAACTCAATCAGATGTAATACTCCACCACTTAAAAAGCATAGAACTCCAAGAACCTGTAATAGAAACTTGAACTTACACAGTGTTCTTGCAAGCATGAGAAAGGCACAAAGAAGTATAGAAGGATGAAAGGACCAAGATTTGTCACAGAAAACACACTTTTATTACTTCAACAACATGCATAATGCATCAAACATCCATAAGAGGCAATAGTTTCCATTAAAGTCTTAAAAGGAGGCTTGAAAATTCCCTCAACATACAAGAACAACTTGCAGAAGCAGGAGGTTTCTTGAAAGCTATACACTTGTCTCGGAATTCTAACTTGTCCAACTTGTTGGAATGAGCTTCCAACTTGCATTTATAGAAAAAATCTGTGAGAAAAAAGAAGAAAAGTAATAAATTCCTTCCTAAATTGAAGGTACATGATGGTTCATTTATTACAAAGTTGGTTGAGCCTCTTGAGAAGCTTCCATCATGAGTCATTAATGCCCAGTTGACTTAATCCTATCAATTAATTAAAATAATATTTAAATAAAATATTTTAATAATAACAATAAATATTATTAATAAAATATTTTAATGAAAATATTAATTTAATTAAAATATATGGTGGGACCCCCCATTGATTGGTTTGCATTGAAGGAGAATCATGAGGAAAAGGCCAAAAATAGCTCAACTCGGTGGTTGGCTCACTGATCCAACCCACCGAGTTAGGATCGAGCTTTTTCTTTTTGGGAGTTTTGAGTTCACTGAACGAGCCAACAAGGAATTGATCCCATCTAGCTCTACACTGAGCTTGTCATCGAGCTTGCTATCCATGACCTGAGCATGACTCCCTTCATCCGCCGAGCGATTTGTGTCAACATCGAGCTTGTTGCTAAGCTCCCCACGAAGCCATTGAGATATTGAATGAACTCTTCACTAAGTTCCCTTCATCCCAAAGTTGATATTTGTGTCGAACTCACCTTTCACGTCATTCCATCTACTGAGCATGATCTCCTTGCCTTGATGATATCTCAACTCCATATTGAACCCAATGCTGATTCGATCCACCATCATCGCCAAACTCCTATACATGTATGCCTTGAGCTCACTGCTGACTCACCTAGTCCTTAGATCACTTCTCCTTCCCATGTGCATCGAGTTCCATTCTCGTTGCCGAGCACCGAATCCATCACAAAGTGATCACCGCCAAGCTCACCACTACTGCATTGCCTCACATAGATACGAGTTACTCGACATCACCTGACAACCAATATTCCCTATGTTGATCTTGTTTCTTGCTTTATGATCGAGATAAGTTCCATGTTCACGCGTCGATTGATCAGTCACTCGCCATGGTTCCACTAAGTTATCTTCCTCCTTCCATCCATGACTGAGATTTGGATATTTATGAATTGAGCTCTGTACTGAGCTCATCACCAAGCTCTTACTTGTGTACTCACCACCACCCAGCTATGAGCTTCTTGCAAGTCTTTCCCCAACCCTGACCTTACCTCCATACTTTTGCATGAGCTCACTATCACCTAGCTGTTCTCTTCTTCACGAGCTATGTTCCTGAGCTCACTTAACACCACCCATCAAGCTATAGTGAGTGGCATGTGTCATTCATCATGAACTCACTTTTCATGAGCTTTCTGTCCATGTCACAAGATCTTAATAGCTCGACCGACCCTGAGTAACTCAAATTTTTGCATCTCCCTCTTGATCTCAAGCTATTGTTTATGCCTAGTTATTCATCTTTTATGTGTCGAGTTAGGCAAATGACTATACAATGAGATCTTACTACCAAGTAGCTAACATCGCCGCAACCCACTCCGAGTTGATCTTCTGTTTGAGTCACTCCGAACATGAAATTAATACATTAAGCCAAAACTATCATTTCATTTCTGATTTCCGAGATCTTCATTTCACCACGTAACTCACTCTCTTACTATCTCATTTCATGATGCCGAGCTCTGCAAGACTTGACTTGTATTTTCCATGAGCTCCTTGTTGATTACTCACCATCACCAAATAGCTTGACGTGTTTCCATTTTTGAGCTCATTATTATTTGACTGAACTCAATCTCCTTCTGACTTAGCTTAGCTTAGGTGAACAAGCTCTCAACTGACTCCCTGTAAGAGAATGAGGAGCTTCGTCATGTCTCTTGCTAACTCAGACCGATTCTGAAACAACTCAACCCGAGCTCAAATGAGTCATTTCCATTATTGCATCAACATCCAATGATTTGATGCCTCCACAACAAAACATTTTTGCCTCTGCATCTTCCGACGTCCACATCTCGTGGTTTGATGATTAAAAAATATTTTCCTATGCCCTAACATTGAGAAACTCACTCATTCCTACCTATACTTACTTAGCTTGGAAGCTTGAGGCTAATCTTTGAATAAAATCCTATCGTGCAACGAGATCATGCTTGGTGAGCGTAACAACCGGCTCGGTCAAGTGATTTCAACATGTCTCCCTGGAGCTTGTATAACTCACTCTCAACTCTGAGTTTATCTTCCAACCGAATCCACCCTATGCTCTCTACAATCTCTTTCATATGGCTTGACTCAACGAAATTTGTTTGCAAACTTACCACAGAGTGACTTGGCATCAACTTGGCTCATTCCGCAATGTTCCCCACCTAATTTTTCATGAAAGTTTGAGCTCATCCATTCACCGAGCTCCTTCTCTAATCAAGCTGAGTTGGATCTAATGACTCACCTGGCTATTTGTATAACCTAGCCATCTCCACGTTCGGCCAAGTTTCTCTCAAATTCCTCCACAAAGCTCTATCAAATCCTACTGGCATTAGATCAACTATCCCGACCATGTTCATGCCATACTTCACCAACATAACTTGATGCCATGAACATCCAAGGTTGATTCCTAGATATACTTAATTATTTGAGCTCGATCCTTGGTTTCCATTTATTCACCCATCGAGGCCACGTTATGCATTCATCACAATGATGCCTTCTAACTGTGCCCTGGCTGTTTCATTATATAAGGAAACGAGTCCTTTCTTCATGCAGAGTTCATTATGTTTCAATCGATTCTAACTTCTAACAACTCCCACCTAGCTAGCTCGGTGAAAAAATTAGTCTTCACTTCTCACCATGCCCTTAGACTTGTAACGTCCCCATTTTAGTACATTAGAACAAGTAATTTTTTTTTTGATAAATGCTTTCTAGTTCTAAATACATAATTTAGAACTCACAAATCAAAACAACCATTCTTATAACAGATAACCATATGCAGCTGTAATGACTCATAGTACCTCTGATCTATTCATTCCATGACTCGGTAATCTACCGATCTATTCATGAGTATCAAAGAGTTGGCATTTTTATTTTAACACATCACTCTTGCGGTTCTCTTCCCTAATCTGGGATTCAGAATGCTCTGTCCAAGGAACCTATCTGAATAATTGTTACCATTATTCATCAACATCTCATCCCTTAGACTAGGTGACATAGGACAACGCAATCAGCAGCTTACGATACTTTGGCCAAAGATTTGAAACATACTACTTATGTCTCGTATTCCTTGACGACATACTCATCATTCTAGAATACGTCCTTCACCCCATTCCTATGTTATGTAGAATGTCTTATACTGACTTCTGTCAGTCTCTCCTACCCCAAGTTATTCACTTAGGAATGTATTAGTAATATGACAACGTTATAGGGATGCTCCCAAGGACTAGGGATATGCTGACATACTGGGTCAACCCTAGTTAACCCAGTGTGTCAAGATACCCCGAGTCTCCTGGGGCAGCCTTATAACATGACCACGTTCATAATCAGTCCCAGAGTAAAACTTATTCGAGTTTAAGGTGTAAATC
This sequence comes from Taxus chinensis, assembly GCA_019776745.2. Taxonomy (NCBI): domain Eukaryota; kingdom Viridiplantae; phylum Streptophyta; class Pinopsida; order Cupressales; family Taxaceae; genus Taxus; species Taxus chinensis. The sequence continues at coordinate 264,350,440 of CM034156.1, read as the reverse complement.
ATAATGATCAATGCAAAGGGTGTCGCCATAAGTCACCTGTATTGTTGTATCTTCGAGAAGATCCTAATCTTCTCGAAGGTACAACCATGTAGTTGATTTGTGCCATCAACCTTCAAATTCACCTCGAAAAGATCTACTTATTTATAAGTGTTACATATGTTGAGTTAAAGTTATACTTTAAGACGCTCCTTTTAGGGTAGTTTTTTTCCAACCCCTGGGTTCCTCACCTTAGAATTACCTTTCTCAATAAAACCCATTACGCAAAGAGAAGTTATTAAGAATCGTGGTCTCATCAAGGAGTTCATCGAAAAATAGTAATCTAAATCAACGAAACTGGGCAATAGCCCTAAATCTTCACATAAGGTTGCTAACCATACCCTGTTAGGTTTATATCAGTTCTCATAACTGAAATATATCTTACTTATTAGAATTGAGATATAGTGGTTAAAAATCCAATTAAACGTTGTCTTGACTTAGATCAAGACTAGGAAGTAATAATTTATTCAGCCTGTTTAGCTTCCTGTTGAGGTTTATTTTAACCTTAGCTTCTCGAGAGACAGTGATCTAATTTCCAATTTAGCTTTAGATAGAACATAACAGATCTACTAAACATTCACAAGTATTTAGTCACATAATCTTTTCAAAGCTTACTTAGAGAATCCCAAATGTCTCCAAGGTATACAATAATAACAATACTCTTTAAAATCATTTGAACCGAAGAAGTTCAATCCATCAAGATACGAATGCAAACACATAAGTAAAAAATACCTCATTTCATTCATTTCTAAGCTAATCAAATACATTTTATGCATTCAGCATATTGGATACAATACTCAACAGCAAAAGAACATCTTTCTTCAAGTAGTACATTTAGAGAATCAAATTTGAATTCATCATAAAACCAAATTAAACGATCTGAACATCATATCAGATCTGTGTGTCTTTACCACTTATGGCAACCATCTGCAAAAATTGTCAACACGGGTCAGTTCGGTGAACTGAGCATGATAAGCACTAATTCTTAAAACAATTGCAATCCACCAATTGTTCTCATTAAACAACCTGTTTAAATGAAATCATTTATTCAAATTCCAAACATAAATAAGGCTATTCATCTTATATGTTAGAGACTAATAACAAATGAATACAACCAATCTAAAGACAGGAAAACTCCTACAAAATTGTTTCTATCAATTTCTCAAGGCAGTTAAAACATTCAACAAGCTCACTGTCTTAATTCTTTTATCATCATAACACATTTCAATGTTATTGACAAGTATACCTATTTAAACAGCAACTCATATTTTATACCAGTCTCTCCATATAATACCTCAGTTTATTCTTGTTATGCCCTTACTGTAGAGATCGCAAAAGGATGCAAGAAGAAAGCACACAAGTTTTCCTGTCTAAGAGAGAGAGGATTTTCCTATTCCACTTACTATATACATCAACATATAAATTACAGTCAAGAAGAAAGAACAGAGTCCATCAGAATCCTAAATCAATAACATTCTGGACTGTACCGACTCCTTTAGTTTAATACATATATATTTACGCTTGTGACTAAACAGTCGTGATTACCAGAAGAACTACAGTTCCATCTAAATCCAAATATAAAAGTCACCTGTAGCTACTAAGCGATTCAAGAGCTTTCGCACCAAGCAACAGAAAATAATCCAACCATGAAAGACTCAACAAATATTTTCTCTATCATTTATCAACATGAGAATACCCAACGCCATCACCTGACATGGTACAGCTAAGAGATCTTTGTTTCAGTCAAACTTGAGACAAGATAACATTAAAACAAATAACGTTTCCATATGCAAATATAGTGACATTCACGTAGAGTCGAAACATAATATGCACAGCTTCATTCAACTAATCAAATCCCTACAATTATACAGCAAGGGTGTAAATTAGAAGCCATTTTCAAGAAGAATAATCACAACCAGGTCTTCACAGGAGCCGAATTCCATACCAATAAATTTCCTCAAAGTTTCATCTGAAGTCGAGTTACTACAAAATATAACAGGGTATCAACAAATTCGAGTTGATAAAGAAACCCCATCCCTTAATTCCTCAGAATCGAACTGAACATAACCCAACAATATTAAGAAAGAGTCAAAACGATATGCATGCTCAACGAGGGCTCAAATCGAGAAACGAGCCAACACGCAACATATCATGGACTTCAATAGTGCTAAATCCAACCAATACTTATAACCAAGGTTTCAATTGAAGTTGAATTCATATGACAACAATTCAAGAATCCTAAAAGTACTCACAGCAAAACTTCTACAGAAGTTAAAACATAAATTACCTTTCAATGACTCCATCGAAGTCAATAACATTTAGTATTATTAACAAAACAACGGAATTCATAACCAAGCTTAGACAGAAGTTTGAAATACTAGATACATTTCAAGGACTCTCACTGAGTCAATCCCAACCGTATTCACAACTGAGCTTACACAGAAGTAGAAACATCAGTTACATTTCAAGGACTTCAACAGACTCAGAATCAATGAGTATCCACAACAAGCTTCCGCAAAAGTCATAACATACCACCCATTTCAAGGATTCCAACAAATAAACAATAAAACTTCTTACTGAAGTCGAAACATTAATTACATTTCAAGGACTCAAAAGGAGTCGAACCCATATAGTATTCTCAATTAAACTTCTACAGAAGTCAAAAATACTATCTATTCAAGGATTCTAACAATATCAATAACATATAGTATTCACGACTAAACTTCTACAGAAGCCAAAACATACTATTATTTCAAGAATTCCAACAGTATCAGTTTCAACAAGTGTAAACAGTAAGGCTTTGACTGGAGTCGATATCAAACAAGAAAACATTTCATGGACTCCAACAGAGTCTATTTCATACATTATCCTTGCAAGCATTTCTTCAGAATCTACCAAAATGCAAAACACAACATGATAATTCAACAACATGAAACCAAATGTACACCCAGCAAGGAATCAACTGAATAGTCGAGCCAGCATGAAAACACAGCAAGATACTTCATATATTGCTACCATAAAAACTAACTGAACCAAAAATCATCTGAACAGAGTTGTTCTAATGAAATCATTTGAAGGAAAGCAAGATTTTTAAAAGTTAGGGCCTAACATGCCTGGTAATGCTGCTTAAAAATCCGAAGAAGACCTTTGAATGTGCTCGAGCCTTCTTCTCCTCTTCCACGATAGTTTCAACAACAATAATTTGTTACTATCATGTCTTATAAACTTTCCCCGACAGAGAAAAGAGCTAGATAATCTCATAGTTTCCATGCAACACATAGTAGACTGGTTCAAAGATCCAGTGATCAAATAGAGAGAAAAATGGAGCGAATGGAAAACCAAAATACCAACAAATTTTCCATTTGCATGCCTTCCCAAGCAATCCACGCTCGGGAACCGAAGTTCATCAATGACATTAACTCCAACATTCCCGCCTAACCTCCATTGCCACCGATCACCATAGTTGGCGATGGAAAAAAAAAAACCAAAGACCATTTCCAGATTTGGCAACTCTGCCATGTCAGTCTCAATGGCCATTTGAAATCTCCGCTAAATCCCTTGTCCTTCATGCTTATCCCCTTCATTTAATGCCATAGAAACTACTGCCCATGGCTTGCACCCCTTCATAGGTCCCCCTTCATCCATGGTCATTAGTTAGGTTAGAAACATAGGTTAGATCTTAAGGTGATACTTAGTCTAACTTCCTTAGTGCTAGGTCGCTAACCTTAGAAACATTTATCTTATAATTTAGGGCTAGGTTAGATTAGCACTAATCCAACCCATAGGTTATAGTTTAGGTTTAGGTTATTAACCTTAATAAATCCAGTCTAGGTCTAACAAATAGAATCGTTTAGTATAAGAACCAACAGATATACATTCCCGAAATGGATTCAATCCAGCATTGATAATAAGCTAGCAGTATATATACCAGAATTTATTACCTGGCTCAAGGTCTAGACCTTCCTGATATTACGATATCGGGAACCAATTCATTTAACAAGATCAGCCTGAGTTAACTCCTGAATTGCTCATTCAACACATTCATACCTAGCAACCTTCGTAAGGTCTATAATTTTTGTTCATCTAGAATAAACTTAAAACATCTCTTGGATCAATGCAACTGATCCAAGGCTGAGTCATAAAGATGGGTAAATCCACAATTCACCCTGAAATCAGATTAAACTCAGGTGCTAAAAATGAAAGAAATAAAAGAGTCCAAGCATATCCTGACTCAGTCAAAGATCTTCAAGAGAAAAGAAGATACAATCCATATCAAGCATGACTTCACAATCAAAGGAACACATCCTTTTACAGAAGAAATCATATATCAACACTTGAATGCTCAGGAGGAAGTAACAATAGTACAGGGTGTTACAGGACTCACCTCGGTGACTCACCTGATAACTCGGCCACCAACTCAGACTCCTCGTTTGTGTGGAACTCTTGTGTTGGGTTGTCATTATGACAACCCTGCATGGAAATGCTCTCCTAAATTTCCACGTTGAAGACTGAAGTGCGGGATTTTGGAACCATTTGCTGACTTGACCGGGCTATGCACCGAAATTTTCTTGAAGCCTGCTTTCCACAACGCCAAGGTTTGGAGCTCGCCACAACTTTTCCCACTTCCCCAGATATGGAACTCTCAACTTGGATCGCCATCACTGAAATTCCAAACTTGGATTTTGTCTTGTAAATTTCCCACAAGGATACCTCAAAATCGAGCCAAGTCTGTATTCTTTCACAACCGAGTGACTCGGCCTTGGCTCAACCAACCAAGCTAGTTGACATCAGTGTTTCCTCTACATTTGTGAGCCTGACATCGAGAATTTGAGCCCATTTGAATTGACATGATCCACTCTAAGCTCCTTCAAAACATCTTCCATATTTTTGTTTCGGGAGTTGAGTTGAATTAACTCGCACTGACGTGGCTCGACCGACTCTTTCTAATGTTGGGATTGATCGACCCATCGAGTTGAGCTCCAATAGTAAACGAATGAGTTCTCAACCAAGCTAACACTGAGTTATCACGAGTTGATCTCAATTGGACCCTATTCAATGCTAGGTGATCTCACCTATGTAATTTATTAATTATTTTAATCATGTTATCTCCATGATGACTGAATGTGAGTCCCTGGGACCAATGTTGAAATTTTGATCGTAGTAGGACCATGTTGTTAAATTTTGTCATGTGTGCAAAATTAGATAACAATTTTGGCAACCTATGGGGGATGAATACCTGTTAATAATGATTCTAGTAGCCTTAAGTCATCCATTGGTTATGGAGTCAATGTTGGAATCTTGATTTGATCCTCTGTGATATATCCTAGAGTCTCTTTGGTATAGGCAATCTTGGACCTCCCTAGAATGCTATGGATGAATTATATTTAATGTGATGAATAGTTGACATCTATGGCATACTACAGAATTTTGACTAAAGCAGAATTACAAAACTCTTATGGAAACCTTGAACCTTCCCTCTCCTTGAAAAAATTCTAATGATGAAACTTTGTGGTGTGTAGAACAACACAAAAAACACAACAACAAGGAAAGAAAAAGAACAACAACACACAATAATGTGCCTAAGCACTTGGATGAAAACATCTAACTAAACTGTACAGGGGTGGAATGATCTCAAAAGTAAGCTTTGAGATGTATCACATTCACATGAATGGGTAGTTCTTCTCCATTGAGCCTAGATAGATGAAATGAATTCACCTCTTTACAACTCGTGATGATGTATGGCCCATTCCATAGAGTGTCAAACTTGGCGTGTTTTCCTGGTTTGGCTCAATCTTCATCCCATTTGAGAACTAAATCTCCCTCTTGAAAATTCCTATCAGACGCCTTCTTGTTAAAATATTTCTTAACCTGAGCCTGATGTTACTCCAAAGTCTTCATGGCCTTGTTCTGTACTTCTTCTAACTCCATGAGCTTAGCAAACCTAACTATCAGAGGATCACTCTCCATAACTTCAAGCTGATGAGCTAACTCCAAAGAAGTTAAATCCAAGGATACCAGAAGTTTTGCTTCCTTTCCATATACAATAATGAAAGGAGAATTCCCCATGGACCTTTTAGGTGTGATTCGATCTACCCATAAGGTAGTCTTAAGTTATGTATGCCAAGTCCTCTAGTTAGTCTCCATTGTGCACTTGATAATCCTTGTGAGATTTTTGTTTCTAGACACAACCAATCCATTTCCTTACGGATAGTAATTAGATGAAGTATTGAGATAGACCCCATTCTTAACAACCCATTCACTCAACTTCAAACCAAGGAAATCCATTCCATTGTCTGAAATGACTTAAAATGGAACATCGAACCTTGTCATTATACGTTCCAAGAAATCAAGAACTACCTTCTCATTACTCTCCTTCAATGCTACTGCATTTTTCCATCGAGTAAAATGTTCTATTGCAGTAAGGACCCATTTTTGTCCATCATTGGATGGAGGATTAATCATTCCAATGAAATCCAACCCCCATTGAACAAAGGGTTGGTCCACTTGAATTTGATGTAGTGGAAGAGATGCCAACTTCTGTTTGACAGTGAAAAGGGCACATTCCTTACACTTCCTTACCCAGAGATGGGCATCTTTGAGAAAATCTATACAATAGTAACCAGCTCGCATGATCTTCGTAGCAGTTTTTCATGCAGAATAATGTCCTCCAGATAGGCCATTGTGAAACTCTTCTAGTATCTTACTTACCTATTCTGGTCCCATGCACTGAAGGAGAACACCATTCAAATCCTTTTGAAAGAGAACATTATCTACCAGAACATATGGAATAGACTGAAGATGAAAATTCCATCTTTGATTTTTATCCATGTTCATGGGATATACTCCTGAGAAAAGGAAACTATTTGTTTTGGATAACCAGTCAACTTGATCATCACCCTCATCAATGTTTAGGAGTGCCACATTCCCATCGCATTTTGATTGCATGTTTGCAGCAAGTTGTTGATGCAAACCTTTACCTCTGACAAGTTTCATAAATTTTATATGCACGTCATCTCCATGACCTTTGTGATCCATCCAACACGCTTTTTGTACATTTCTTTGTTCAGCAAAAAGTCCTTGACACCTAGATGAGACACCATTAGATTAATTTTGTTGTTGGACAGCATGTGCTTGAATTTCTTCAAAGCTCGGATAACTATAAAAACATGTTTTTCAATGAATGAATATTTGAGTTCACATTCTTTGAGGGATTGACTGAAGAAAGTAATTGGTTACTCCATCAGGTCATCATTTTTTTGGGTGAGGATACCTAAAATGTTCTCTTGACCTACAAAAGCATAAAGAACATAATCTATATCAAAATTGGGGTTCACTAGCATGGGAGCTTGAGAAGTGGCCATTTTGATGGCTTCGAAGCTCTCCCTTCCTTCCTTTTTCTATGAGAATGGAATATTTTTCTTCAGCATGGCTATCAGTGGTTTAGACAATGTCACGAATTGAGGGATGAATCTCCGCATGAAATTTATGGTTCCCAGAAAACTTTGGAGACCCTACTTATGACTTGGGAGAGATAAGGAAATAATCAAAGGGATCCTAGTTGGATCAATAGAAAGTCCTTTTGCTAAAAAAAAATTCCCCAACAACTTTCCCTCGTGCACTATGAAAATATATTTCTTGGGATTAAGTGAAACCAAAAATTCCCTACACCTTCGGAAAACCTTCTTTAGATGCATAGTGTGGTCTTCTGTATGCTTAGAATATATAGTTATATCATCAAGGTAAACGAAAATGATATCGTTTATTAGTCCTTTAAATGCCATGTCCATGGCTCTTTGGAAATCAGCCCCGACAATTGGATAATCCGAATGACATTTTATTGTAAGCATACGTGCCCCACTTGGTAGTGAAAGCCATTTTGAATTGATCAGATTCTTAGACAAGAATTTGATTGTAACCCAAATATCCATTGAGAAAAGAAAATATTTGAGCTCCTGCTACTGTTTGCAAAATTTGTTCCATTGATGGAAGGGGATAATGATCTTTCAATGAGGCACAATTCAAGTCCCTAAAATCCATGCACAACCAAATCTTTTCATTGTTCTTTCTTATGGGGACCAAATTGGCTATCCAAGAGGAATGCTTGATAGGAAAAATTATACAGGCCTCGATGAGTTTGGTTATCTCCTTTCTTATTAGTGGATCAATTGGCCTCGACTTCTAACTAATTGGCTTGGCATTAAGATCCAGTTTGATGGTATGTTGTGCTATACCTAGATCAAAACTATGCAGGTCTTTGTAGCTCCACACAAAAATGTCATGATACCCTTGACAGAGTTTGATGAGAGCTTCTTTCTCTTCGAAAGTACATACCTTGCTGATCTTCAGAACCTTTTCATTGACTACCTCGATTTCCTCAAAGTATTCTTCTTTAACCATCATGTTAGAGATTTGTCTTTTAGCTTGATGATCTAAATTAAAGATGGATTCTAGAGTAACTAAGCCTTTTGATAGCTTGTTTCTTTTCAATTATATGATTTTATTTCAATATGATTCTTGCATCTTATCTTGATTTTCGCAACAAACTCCACCTCTTCTTGTAGGAAAAGGAAATTTTGTTTGTCACTAACGGACACTTGCCAGCTACTCACATTATCAGGTACTGTAGGTCGAACCACCATTTTGAAAAATTTCTTCCCTTCTTTCATGATATCAATGGGTATGTTGTATTGTGAGACAATTTTAGCAAGCCTATCAACATCCTGGTTTTGATTTCTAGGGACTACATGGATCCCAAAACCTTCGAAATCTTCAATCAAGTCCTAGATTTAGTTTTTGTATGATCTTAAAAGATAATTTTTGGATGCACTACATTCCATCACTTGATGACCAACTAACTCACTGTCTCCAAAAATAGTCAGGGCTTTGATTCCTTTATTTTGAGGTAGCTGAATTCCTTGCACAAGGGCCTTGTATTCAAAAACATTGTTAGTGCAACTAAATTGCAACTGGAAAGATGAAAACTAATTATCTTCCTCTAGAGAAATTAACATGACACCAACACTAGATCCATTCTTACTCCTTGAACCATTGAAGAATAATTTCCACAGTCCTTTAGAATTGTTTTGCATTTTGACTAGTTGTGGTATGATCACACCTTCTTCGTGAATGCAGTATGTACCCAATCCCGTCTCTTACAAAAACAACAAATCAAATTCTTCCTTTGCCAACACATTAGCATAGGGATCGTACTGATGATATCCACTCACTTCATCCAACACATTATCGAGGAATTCTTCAACAAGAGTGGTTGGTTCATGATCAACATCTTCTTCTTATGGATTAACTATGGTATAATTCCCATTTATAGGATTAGTAGTGTAGGGTTCTACATGATTATGGAAAATTGGTTTCTACCTTATTGTTACTTTGGTTTCGTATCGAGTCCTGAAAATCATATGTGACCAATTGGTTGACAGATAACCACCCATCTTGACTGTTAAATCTCATGATAGGTAGATGGAAAAGAAAGGAGGGAGATTAATGACTGATATGTCTTGGGTGAATGATAAACTCAAACATGCATGGATGGTAAGTTGAATTCCTTTGATAACTCCAACATTTTTAACGGTTGTGCCATCTAGATGAACAAATCCTCTTGCAACTGACATATATTGTATGGCTAGTACATTTGTAACTTGTTTGGGCATGACTGATTTACTGGCACCAGAATCAATCACGTAGTTATGTACCAGGTGGTCGCCAATGATCAAAGAAATATATAATGGTGGTGGTTTGTTTTCCTTAGGAATAATTTTCCTTTCTGGTTGACACAAAATTATAGCGATTGTTGTTCCATGACCTGATGATCCATCGGTTGTACCAAAACTACTCAGAGCCTCTCGTAAAAAATTTCTTTGAGAAGGAATTGAGAGTGCATCCCACATGGTAACGCTCAGGTTGGTATTCTTCATCTATTTTACTATGTTGAAGGGAATTGCTCCAACTTTGCTGAAACTTTTTTGGGCATTAGAATCCTCTTTTGGAAATTTCTTGTTGGGTACCATGATGCCTGAAGAACTTTATTTTCTCATAGCTTGGTTAACAGGTGTTTTTGGCAGTTTCTTTCCCATATCTTTATCAACTACCATTTGTGGCTGAGGCTGTGAAGTGGATGCTTGATTAGATTTGGAAGGTTGAGGTTCCATTTCTCTCTTTTTTGGAATGAGTGTTTTCCACCACTGATGAGGAATTTGTATTCAACCCACAAAAATATTCTACTTGCCAATTTAGCAAAGTGGTTTCTTCATGTGCCTACGGTTGATTTGCTATTTTCTTCATAGATGAATTTTCTGTTGGTTCTAAAGGGGAATACACACTTTTAACCATAAGGTCCTAGCTAATAACTCCATTGGGATAAAGATTTTGATTGTGGGGTTGAGAACAAGGATAACACCATTCGTAGTCTTGAACTAGATTATTCTAGATAGGTACTATGGCTCTAGATGAGCTAGTAGCAAGAGGGTTCTGAAAGTTCAAAGGCCTAACATTCGTAACTTAACTTGTAGCTTAATTTTGTAGCTGATTGTTCCCTTGAAAAGGAGGAAGGTTAGCCTGATACTACTGATTTTATGGCTGGTATGGATGATTATATTAAAATTATTGTCTCTCGAGTGCAACGTGCTCATTCCCAAAAGTTTGCAGTAGTGACTTGACTTCAAATAGATCATTTGAAGAGGCAAGGGCATACTGAGCTGGTTGCTTGAAGGTTGCTAGAATAGGAGCAATGATAGGCTGATTGTTCGTAAGATCCAGAGACTACATTGGTAGTGGTGGAGCTATCTTCCCATCTTGAATCAAGGAATTATCCACTCTTATGGCAACTTCATAGGCACCAGGTAGTGTAGTCCCTCCCATGGATTGGATAATAACTACTACATCACTATTGAAGGCTCACAAATAGTAAAAGAATGCATTATTTGAAGAAGGATTTATGAGTGTCAGAATCCTGTTCTAGGTCATTTGGAATCGGAAGTTGAAATCACTCATGTATTCTAGGGGAGCTCTCTTTGTGGTAGTGAGCTATTCCAAAAGTGACAGGTGATCACTCTTGTCTTCAAACTATTTATAGATATTTTCTCCTAACTCATCCCAAGTGGTTATAGTACTAAAACTTAACCCTAAAAACCATTGAAGTGCTTTTCCCTTGAAAGAGGTAGAAAGAAGCCTAACCACAACGTTGTCCTCCGTGATGTTATGTACTACAAAAATGTTGGCTACATCAAGAATATGTTCTAGTGGAGTAACATGAGTTTCCCCTGTGTAGAAGGGTAAAATTTTGTGTGCCGCAACATGTATAGGGTCACATTGAGCCAACAGAAGAGGACTGCTTGCATTGAAGGGGGAAAAAAATGGTTCCTTGCCATAGCAATGAAAGATTGATTGTTCATGGGTGGAGGAAACCATCCGTAAAGAGGAGTTGAATAACCCCTACGAGGTGATCCTACAACGGGTGATGTTGAGATGCCTCTTCTCCTTCTCATTGGAGGAGATAAGGATTGTTCGATATGCTAATAATTTCCTTTCTTTGAAGAAGCTCTTGTCTGAATTCTTCACATAAGTTAACACACTGAGATTTGAAATCCAGAGATATAAAGTCACTAGGTACTTCGATGAAGAGAAGTACCAACTCTTGGTCCCACCGAGTGTGCCAAAAACTATTATCACCAAATCACTGCACCCTTTGAATGGCCAGAATGTGAACATGAGGTTCGATGTGATTGGGAAACATGGGATCACCTCTCAAGCTATGGGACTTGGGCTCGAGGTGAGACTCCAAAGAAGGCCAACTTCCTCTTCCTAAACTAAGTGTTGTACTACTCATAGTGTAATAAAATGGTTATCTAGTCTTATGCTAACATTTTCATGGGTTTTAGGGAAAGAGATTTGCAAGAAATGAAACTATACTAGGGATGGTGATGCACCAAATAAAGGGTATTTCTAGACTCAGGAAGGGTTAACTTGAAGAGGGTGTTGTGCACCATAAGACAACTTCACCTACTACAACTTAGAGAGGGTAAACGAAAGACCATAGACTAAGAAGCACACATTTCCTTTATTAAACTTCAATCAGATAATGACATATCAATCTTCTAGTGAAGAAGGATGAACTTGAGAAGGGTGAACAAGCACCAAAACTCAACCACATGCAATAATCCACCACTTGATAAGCACATAACTCCAAGAACCTGTAATAGAAACTTGAACTTGCACAATGTACCTGCAAGCATGAGAAAGGCACAAAGAAGTGTAGAAGGATGAAAGGACCAAGATTAGTCACAAAACACACACTTTTATTACTTTAACAAAATGGACAATGCATCATACATTCAGAAGAGGAAATAGTTTCCATTACAATCTTGAAAGGAGGCTTGAAAGCTCCCTCACCATACAAGAACAACTTGCAGAAGAAGGAGGTTTCTTGAAAACTATACACTTGTCTTAGAAGTATATCTTGTCCAACCTGTTGGAATGAGCTTCCAAGTTACATTTATAGAAAAAATCTACGAGAAAGAAGAGGAAAAGTAATAAATTCCTTCCTAAATTGAAGGTACATGATGGTTCATTTATTACAAAGTTGGTTAAACCTCTTAAGAAACTTCCATCATGTGTCATTAATGCCTAGTTAAGTTAATCCTATTAATTAATTAAAATAATATTTAAATAAAATATATTAATAATAACAATAAATATTATTAATAAGATATTTTAATGAAAATATTAATGTAATCAAAATATATGGTAGGACCCCCCGTTAATTGGGTTGCACTGAAGGGGGAATCATGAGGAAAAGGCCAAAAATAACCCAACTCAGTGGTTGGCTCACTGAGCCAACACACCATGTTAGGCTTGAGCTTTGTCTTTTTGGGAGTTTTGAGTTCACCAACTGAGCTAACTCAGACCTGATCCCATCTAGCTCTGCACTAAGCTATCCATCGAGCTTGCTATCCATGACCTAAGTATGACTCCCTCCATCAACCGAGTGATCTATGTCAACATCAAGTTTGCTATTGAGCTCCCCACAAAGTCACTGAGCTCTTCACCAAGTTCACTTCATCCTAGAGTTGAAATCTGTATCGAACTTGCCTTTCACGTCATTCCATCTACTGAGCATGATCTCCTTAACTTGATGATATCTCAACTTCATATTGATCCCAATGCTGAGTTGATCCACCATCATTGCCACGTGCATGTACATGTATTCCTTGAGCTCATCACTGACTCACCTAGTCCTCGAACCACCTCTCCTTCCCATGTGCATCGAGTTCCATTCTTGTTGCCGAGTGCCGACTCCATCGCAAAGTGATCACCTCTTATTTCACCACTGTTGTATCACCTTGCATAGAGCTGAGTTACTCAATATCGCCTAAATTCCAAGATTACTTGCATTGAGCTTGTCTCTTACTTCACTATCAAGCTGAGCTCCATGTTCACATGACAATTGATGAGTCACTTACCATGGTTCCACCAAGTTATCTTCCTCCTTCTATCCGAGACCAATCTCTAGATTCTTCTGTATTGAGCTCTACATTGAGCTCATTACCGAGCTCTTACTTGTGTACTCACTACCACCCAACTATGAGCTTCTCACAAGTCTTTCCCCAATGCTAACCTTACCTCCATTCTTTTGCATGAGCTCATTGTCACCTAGATCTTCTCTTCTTCACAAGCTCTATTCCTAAGCTCATTCAACACCACCCTCTGAGCCATAATGAGTGCCATGTTTCCCTCGTCATGAAATCACTTTTCATGAGCTCGTTTTCCATGTCACAAGATCTCAATAGCTCTACCGACCCCAAGTAACTCCAACTCGTGCATATCCCTCTTGATCTCACACTATCATTTATGCTTAGTTTTTCATCTTCTATGCATCGAGTCAGGCCAATGACTATACAACGAGCTCCTATTACCGAGTAGGTGGAATCATTGCAACTCACCCAAAAGGTAGAAAATATGTTGTAGTCTTGAAAGAGGTATGGTATTCCACAAAATCACTTTCTAGGGTGAAAGAGGGAGCCTGCAAAACATAAAAATGTCTAACCCTTTCAAAATGAGCCAAATCTGGCTTTTAACAATGCCCATTCGAGCTCAGGAGAGAGAAACTTGGCAAAACATGAGAGTAGCTTCAACCACCAACAAAATTTCAATAAAACAACATGGGCATCCTTAAAAGTCCATTTCCTGATGTTTTTGACCATGCTGGGAGAGAATGCGAGCCATGCTGCATTAAAAATGGTGGTTGAAATGTCATTTTTGTTCATTTCCACATGCCAGAGGAGTTTTCCAATTTTCTCCTTCTAACCTCCACTAAAACACAAAATTGACCCTAGAATCATGTAGAGAATTTCACCAGCTTTCCATTTATATAAAGAACGCCAAAAACTGAGCTCTGGATCGAAAGTTATGCTCATTTGAAAATTTAGGGCAAAACAAGGCCAAAATGGGTTGGCAGACCGAAAATTTGAAAATTTCCCACTTTTTGCATTTGGGAAATTTCCTCAAAAATCTCCATTCCCCGTCATTCTAGTGCCATGTGGCACATTCTAATTGGTTACAGGCCGTCCTTGCTTCATTTTTCATCGTTTCAGCCTTTGGAAAATTTTCTAAAAATTCTCTGCTGGCTGAAGCTCTGAGGACACATGGCGTTATCCGATTCATTGTGGGCCTCTCCTCCAAATTTTCCATCACTTTCAACCATCTTTTCTGAGCTGGACACATGGCACAACCCCATTGGACATGGGATTTTCCTTCCATTTTTCTCTGTGGACCTTCCTTATGTTTTTTGCTGCCACGTGAACACGTGGCATGGTTTCACTGGCTTGGACTTTGGGGGGTGGGTTTTCCTTTTGAATTTTTTCTTTGATTTTGTTTTGGGAAAAATTCCCAATCTCCCCCCACACTCCGTTGGTTCAGGAACACGTGGCGTGATCTCATTTATTACGCGGGCCTACGGGCCAAAATCTCTCTTTAGCACCCTCGCCAAACACTTGGTAAAATTTTCAATCTTTCCTTCACCCTTTGCCACTCCTTCGGCCTAAGGACACATGGCATAATGTTATTAGACATAGGCCTGGCGTCAAAAATTTTGTTTATACCAACCCTTGGGAAATTTTCCCAACTTCTCCCTGCCCAAACATTGGCACGATCCCATTCACCGGTGGGCCATCAGGCCAAAAAATTCCTTTCTGAATTTTGCCAACACTTGGTAAAATTTTCAAGTTTACCTCTGCCTCTGCCCTTCCAAGGACACGTGGTCTCATCTTATTGGCCTGGGATTTTCTAGGGAAAATTTCTCACAAAAACTCCACCGAGCCATAACTTCAAAAATACATGGAGTTAGGAAGAAAACTTTACCTTTCTGGAAAGCTGAGAAAGAGATCTATCTAATGGTGCCATTTCCAGAACATTTTGAGTGCCTGAAAAGTAAAAAATTCTGACTGAGGCACATAGGAGGGAGGAATGAAGGGAGTTAGCCAAAAAATAACCAAGGGGCTTATTTTGGATAACAATTTTGGCGACTCAAAGGGGTCATCTATCTGCTGGATGAAATTACCAGTTGCCTTAAGTAATTCATTGGGTATGGAGTCATCAAATTCTCTACTTGGCACCCCAACTGATTAGAACAATGAAAGGAGGAAGGGGGAGGGTAGAACACCATTTGATTGGAGAAAGGACTTCAAAACACATTTCCTGGAACAACAAGCTTGTGCCAAAGCACTTAGGGAAAGCAAAGCTAATCTACAACAAAACAATGTGCATAAGCACTTGGAGGAATGAAAACCTAAGCTAATATGTACAGGGTGGATAATTTCTTTCAGTAGCAATGCTTCAGATGGATTCCATTGATTGAAATATGCAATTATTCACCATCCAATGTAGACAATTGGAAGGCATTGCTGTCCTTACACTTTGTGAGCATGTAGGGGCCACTCCAAATGACATCAAAATTTTAATGCCTCCTCAGTTTTTATCTTTCTGCATCCCATTTTAACACTAGATCCCCAACTTGGAAAGATCTATCCTTGGCCTTTCTATCAAAGGTCTTCTTGATCAAAGCTTGATCCTTCTCCATTGCTTGGGATGCCTGATTTTTGATTTCTTGGAGCTCCATCAATTCTGCATACCTAACCTCTATGGGCCCAAACTACAACAACTCCAACTGTTTCATGAGTTCCAATGTTGGCAACTCAAGTGTAATGGGAAAAATTGGCTCTCTTCCATAAACAAGCTTGAATGGAGAATTACCTATAGATCTCTTGGGGGTTATACTATCAGCGCACAAGGCTGATTTCAATTTAGTATGCCAAGACCTCTGATTTTCATCAAGAGTCCTCTTGATGATCCTTAACAAGTTCTTGTTTGTAGATTCAACTTGGCCATTACCCTGATGATAATAATTTGATGAAGTGTTTAGGTAGATCCCATTCTTGACAGCCCATTCAGTTACCTTGGATCCAATGAATGCCAATGCATTATCTAATATTATTGTAGCAGGTATGCCAAATCTGGTTGCTATCCCTTCATATAAGTCTAAGATGCTAGATTCATTTACTTCCTTGAGTGCTATTGCCTCAGTCCACCTGGTGAAGTAATCTGTTGTTGTTAGAATCCACTTGTGTCCTTTACTTGAATTTGGGTTAATGACTCCAATGAATTCCAAACCCCATTGCATGATTGGCTGGTTAACTAAAATTGGATGTAATGGAAGGGCAGCTAGTCTCTCTTTTCCTGTGAAGAATGAACAATTATTGCACCTCTTGATCCATGCATAACAATCACTGAAAATCTTTGGCCAATAATAGACAACCCTCATGATCTTGAGAGCTGTCACTCTTAGTGAAAAATGACCACCAGCTGATCCACCATGGAACTCTTCCAACACTCTGTGAATCTGATTTGCCTCAATGCATCTCAGCAACACTCCATTCACATCCCTTTTGAATAAAACACCACAAACAAGAGCATAAGGGACAACCTGCAATCTGAAGTGTCTCCTTTTCATTTTATTCATCTCTGGAGGGCATAGGCCTATGTGTAGGAAGTGCATTATGTCTTGGGTCTAGCAAGGAGTGAGGACACCATCATTTTCTTCTTGAATGCTTCCTTGCTCATGGCTATCTTGCAATGCCAAAACAACCTCTTTCTCATTGCATGCTTCTTTTTGTTTGTTCAAGACTAGCTGCTCACACAATCATTTTCCTCTGACCAACATGGTGACTTTGATCTCAATGTCATAATCCATGATATGAGTAATCCACCCTGCTCTCTTTTCATTCAGGTCTTTATTGAGGAGGAAGTCTTTAACTCCCACATGAGAAACAAATAGTTGAACCTTGTTATTTGAAACTAGATGCTTAAATTTCTTCAAGCTCCTAATTATTACAAGAACATGCTTCTTAATGAAAGAATATCTCACCTCATAGTCCTCCAGGCTTTGGCTGAAGAAAGTAATTGGCTGCTCATCATTGTCTTTGTTCTGGTGTACCAAAATTGTAGAAATAGTATCATCACCGCCAAATGTATAGAGGATGAAATCCTTGGAGAAATCTGGGTTAATGAGAGTTGGAGCTTATGAGATGGCCTCTTTGATTGCTTCAAAACTTGCCTTACCTTCTGCTGTCCATTTGAAAGCTATGCTTTTCTTTAACATCTTGGTGATAGTCTTGACTAGGGCTGCAAAATTTGGGACAAACCTCCAAACAAAATTTATCCTTCCCAAGAAACTTTGAAGGGATTTCTTGTGGCTTGGCAATGGCAGTGCTCTTATGGCTTCAACTCTTTCTAGATCAATTACTAATCCTTCTTTGGACACAATGTGGCCAAGGAGCTTTCCTTCATGAGCTAGAAAAATACACTTTTGGGATTCAAGGATACCCCAAATCTTCTGCACCTTTGGAATACTTTTCTTAAATGAAAGAGATGGTCTGCTGTATTTTTTGAAAAAATAGTGATATCATCAAGATATATCAACACCATTTTGTTAATCAAATCCTTGAACGCCATGTCCATTTCCCTTTGGAATGTAGCTCCAGCGTTGGAAAGCCCAAATGGCATTTTTATATATGAATAAGTTCCCCATTTGGTTGTGAAGGCTGTCTTGAACTGATCCTCTTCCTTCACCATGATCTAATTTTACCCTGAATAGCCATCAAGCAATGAAAACCTTTTAGAGCCAGCAACAACTTGTAAAATATGCTCCATAGAAGGAAGTGGGTAATGATCCTTGAGAGATGCTCTTTTCAAATCTCTGAAATCAACACACAATCTGATTTCTCCACTCTTCTTTCTAATTGGAACCAAGTTGGCTACCAAACTAGAATGCTTGATAGGGAATATGACACTTGACTCTATCAACTTATTCAATTCTTTTCTCATGAGAGGCTCTATGTGTGGATTGACTGGCCTTTGTTTTTTCCTGATGGGTTTAGCACTTGGATCCAATTCAATGGTGTGTTGAGCTAACTTGGGATTGAAACCTTTCAAATCTTCATATCTCCAAGAAAACACATCAGGGAATTCTTGACAAAGCTGTATGAATTCATACCTTTCTTGCTCAGTTGTCATTTTACCAATTTGGAGTGATTTTCCTTCTTCCACCAGGGTGGGCACTGAATCTTCTCCCTTGACTTAGATGTTTGATTTCTTCATCCTAAACTGATCATTAGGATTGAAAATGGAATCCAAAGTGACAAGTCCCTTTGGTAGTTTGTTGGTTCTCATCTGTACCACTTGATCACCATATTGCTGTTCTAACTTTTCTTGATTTTTAACTGAGAACTCAGCCTCTTCTTGCAAGAAATGGATAATTTTTTGATCATTTTCAAACACTTGCCAACTTACATTGTTGTCTGGCACTGAAGGCATTACAATCACATGAATGCTTGGATGTACTTTGTCTTTCTTGATGCTTTCAACAACATCAAAAGGATGCTCCAACTGCTGCAAGCATGTCAGCAGCTTGGTTCTCTTTCCTAAGGATGGAATTGATGCTAAAGCCCTCAAAATATTTAATGAGGTCCCACACCCTTTTTTTGTAGCACTTGAGTAGATCATTCTTGGCAGCATGATGCCCCTTAATTTGGTTGACAATCAGCTCACTATCACCAAAAACTTGCAAGTTCTTTATTCCTCTCTTGATTGACCAATGCAATCCTTGTATCAAGGCTTCATATTCAACAGTACAGTGTTATTAGAACATGCAAACTGAAATATAAAAGCTGAATAATACTTAACTCCTTGAGGTGAAAAAACCATATCTCCCCCTCCTTCACCTTGTCTACTTGTTGATCCATGAAATAAAAACTTCCATACCTCATTTTCATCCTTGTGGTATAGCTTGGTGATGCTAGGAATAGGCTGATTTTCTTCATGTATGCAATAGACTCCTAGCTCAGATTCTTATATTTCTTGATAAGGATCAAAATCATGCACCTTGCTTTCCCATTCATCAAGAGTCAAATCTGGGATGCTTCCAACCTTGGTGTTAGCTTCATCAGTGCTTGGATAATCTTCTTGATCAAACGTTGAAAAATTGGTATTGATTTGGCTTGGAGTGTGAGGCTCAATGTGAAAGTTTGCAATAGGCTCATATCTAATTGTGGCCTTAGTTCCATATCTTGTTCTGAATAACATGTGTGACTAATTAGCAGATAAGTAACCTCCAATCTTAGCTATGAAATCCCTTGACAAACATAAGGCAAAGAGTGGTGGAAGATCTATCATTGAGACATCTTGCAAAATAACAACGTTGGGACATGCATGCAAAGTGAGACTCAAGTTTTTAATCACTACTACTGTTGTCACTACTATCCCATCCAATACACTACCCCTTTGGATATGAATTCATATTGAAGCCCCAACTAATCAACTATTTGCTTGGGCATTACTGAACTACTTGCTCCAGAATCAATCATGCAGTTCTGTACTAATTGGTTTCCAATGATCAATGAAACATAGAATGGAGGGGGATTCAACATTTTACCTTGCTTTCCTCCATGATTCCCTTCAGGCTGGGTAGCATTAGTGAGTACCCTCTCCTGCATTTGGGCCTGTTGATTTGAAGTTGACCAGTCCTTCATGGCAGCTTGTAGCAAATCTCTTTGGCCTAGGATGGATAGTGATTCCCACATTGATATGTTTACATTTGTCTTCTTCATCTGATCAATGATGTTGAATCGAGATGAAGCTTCTCTTTGCTTTCCCTTGGCCTACACATTCATTCCTTGCACATGGGAAGCAACAATTGGCATCTGGGTTGGCTTATGATCTGGTTTGGGTGGTCCTTGCATGTTTGGAACTACATTTTGTTTGCCAACAGTTTGTGGAGTGGTAGAAGGCTGTGTATTACTTGGAGCCAATGGTTGTCCTTCACCCAAATTTCTCCTTTTTGACCTTTTGTTGGCTGCAACACTTTGAGAGATTGTTTGATTCATACCAAAAAAATATTCTACCTGCCAGTTTACAAGTGTGGTATCATTTGGAGCTGATTGTTGCTAGGATGTTTCTTGCTGTTGGTTATGTCCTTGACTCCCTTCACCCTCCACACCAGTTGTTGTTACCATTAATGCTTGATTTAGAGCACCATTGAAGCACATAGACTGGTTATGAGGTTCATTACATGGGAAACACTGATCATACTCTTGAGCTATGTTGTTTTGTAATGACACTATTGCTTTAGAGGCAGATGTAGCATTGGGATTATAGGGCTGAAATGGTCTGTTGGTAGGAGGCCTTGCTTGATTTTGATTTGCAGCTAGATTGGGTGGTCTTTTAGGCTGATATGGCTGCTTGTTAGGCTGAGCTTGAGGCTGGAAAGTAGGTCTAAAACCTTGGGCTTGCTGCCTCTTGAGTGTAACCAGCTCATTACCTAAATTTTGCAATTGCTTCATGACTTCTTGAAGTTCATTTGAGGCACTAGAAGATGAAGTAGAAGCTTCACTTGAATTCTAATTTCTAGGAGTGGGAATAGGAGCTATATTAGGCACTTGATTAGTACTTGGAATCTCTAAATTTGGATACAATGGCATTGGAGGCCTAGGAGCTAGCTTACCAACTTGAATCAGACAATTTTCAGCTCTAATGGCAATGCTATAAGCAACAGGGATAGTTGTGCCTCCCATGGATTGAATTAACATAGAAATATTAGAATTTAAAGCTTTAAGGTAATATAGAAAAGCACCTTCTACTGTTGGACTTACTGCCATTGGAATTCTCTCCCAAGTCCTTTGAAATCTGAAGTTGAAGTCAGTCAGCTACTCATTGGGAGCTCTCTTGATAGTTGTCAATTGTTCCAAAAGGGATAAGTTATCTCCCTTTTCTCCAAACTACTCATGGAGGGCTATACATAGCTGGTTCCAATTTTGGATAGAACCTGAAGCAAGGATCCTGAACCATTGCAAAGCCTTCCCTTTGAATGAAGATGCCAGTAGTTTGATAGCAACTTGCATCTCATCAATCTCATGGATTGCACAAATATTAGCAATATCCTTGACATGATCACCAGGAGTGGTCTGATTCTCTCTAGTAAAGTATGGAATGTTCTTTAGTGCTGCAACTGGGATTGGATTCTGTGCATTGAGAGCAAGTGGACTGCTACCAGTGAAATTGACATAGGGGTTGTGTTGTGCCATTCTGATTGGCGTTAGAACCCTTGTTGATTGGATGAAAGGTCTACCAGGTGAAGGAGTTGATAAAGTTATTTTTAGTGGAGATGGAGACCTTTGGATTCTTCTCCCTCTTTGTCTTATTCTTGGAGATAATTGTAGATATTCAAACAATACTTCTTCTTCTCAAACTCTTGACCTTGTGGTGATTCTTCTCATGATTTTTTAGGTTTGTACTGCTAAAACCAGCTGATTCTTCTTCCTTGGAGTTGCCAGATGTGCAATTTAGGGTTCTTTTAAGCAAGGAACTTGCAAAAAAGGCACATCAATTTTGTTGCAATGAAGATGAAGACCTCATAGGTCCCACTGGGCGTGCTATAACTATTAGTGCAAATCAGCAGCACCCTCTAGATGTTGCTATCATATTTCTATTTTGACATCTCAGCATCCAGTGTGATTGCACAATATTGAATCTTTTCCATAAGTGCGAGACTTGTAAAAATGGGAAAATAATTTCCAAGTTAGAGGTTGGTTCCTCAAATCCTCTGATCAAGTGTATTACTTGAAAATTTCAGAGGTTTAAACTCAAAATCCTACTATAAATTCCAAGGGGACAAAGATAGAGAATGCAAAAGAATTAAAACTAATGCTAATAAGGTGATGCACCAAAGGAGTGGTGAGCATTTTTTACTTCTGCAAATTGACACAAATTACAGAAATGTAGCAAAACATTATGCACAAACTGATAAAATGTAATGAAAGATCATGGATGAATCAAACAACACAAGAAGAGGACTGAAACTCATTCACAGAGCTTGCATTGTCATTTCCAATATCAAAATACATGCATTACATCAACAGAAAGGTAGAAAATATGTTGCAGTCTTGAAAGAGGTATGGTATTCCACAAAATCACTTTCTAGGGTGAAAGAGGGAGCCTGCAAAACATAACAATGTCCAACCCTTTCAAAATGAGCTAAATCTGGCTTTTAACAATGCCCATTTGAGCTCAGGAGAGAGAAATGTGGGAAAACGTGAGAGCAGCCTCAACCACCGACAAAAATGTAATAAAATAGCATGGGCATCCTTAAAAGTCCATTCTCTAATGTTTTTGACCATGTTGGGAGAGAATGTGAGCCATGCTACATTAAAAATGGTGGTTGAAATGTCATTTTTGTTCATTTCCACGTGCCAGAGGTGTTTTCCAATTTTCTCCCTCCAACCTCTAGCAAAACAAAAAATTGACCCTGGAATCATGTAGAGAATTTCACCAAATTTCCATTGATATAAAGAACGCCAAAAACTAAGCTCTGGATTGAAAGTTATGCTCATTTGAAAATTTAGGGCAAAATAGGGCCAAAATGGGTTGGTGGGCCGAAAATTTGAAATTTTCCCACTTTTTGCATTTGGGAAAATTTCCTCAAAAATATTTACACCCCACTATTCTGGTGGCACGTGGCATGTTCTGATTGGTTGCGGGCCCTTCTTGCTTCATTTTTCACCGTTTTGGCCTTTGGAAAATTTTCTAAAAATTCTCTACCGGCCAAAGCTTCGAGGACAAGTGGCGTGATCCGATTCGTCACGGGCCTCTCCTTCAAATTTTCCATCACTTTCAACCATATTTTCATAGCTAGACATGTGGCATAACCCCATTGGATGCAGGCTTTTCCTTCCATTTTTCTCTGCGGGCCTTCCTTATGTTTTTTGCCACCACGTGGACACGTGGCATGGTTTCACTGGATTAGACTTTAGGGGGCGGGTTTTCCTTTTGAAATTTTTCTTTGATTTTGTTTTGGGAAAAATTCCCGATCTACCCCCATGCTCTGCTAGTCCGAGAACATGTGGCGCGAGCCTACGGGCCAAAATCTCTCTTTAGCGCCCTCGCCAAACACTTGGTAAAATTTTCAATCTTTCTTCTGCCCTCCACCACTCCTTTAGCCTAAGGACATGTGGCATAATGTTATTGGACATGGGCTTGGTATCAAAAATTTTGTTTGTGCCAACCCTTGGGAAATTTTCCCAACTTCTCCCTACCTGGACACGTGGCACGATCCCATTCGTCGGTGGGCCATCGGACCGAAAAATTCCTTTCTGAATTTTTCCAACACTTGGTAAAATTTTCAAGTTTACCTCAGCCTCTGCCCTTCCAAGGACACGTGGTCTCATCTTATTGGCTCGAGCTTTTCTAGGGAAAATTTCCCACAAAAACTTTGCCGAGCCATAACTTCAAAAATACATGGAGTTAGGAAGAAAAATTTACGTTTCTGGAAAGCTGAGAAAGAGCTCTATCCAATGTTGCCATTTCCAGAACATTTTGAGTGCCTAAAAAGTAAAAAATTCTGAATGAGGCACATAGGAGTGGGGAATGAAGGGAGTTAGCCAAAAAATAAGCAAGGGGTTTATTTTGGATAACAGTAACTCACTCTTTACCTAGCTCATTTCATGATGCAGAGCTCTGCAAGACTCGACTCATGTTTTTCATGAGCTCCTCGCTGCATACTCACCGTCACCAAATAGCTCGACATATTTCCATTTCGGAGCCCATTATTCTTTGACCGAACTCAATATCCTTCTTACTCGACTTAGCTCGGGTGAACTATATCTCAACTGACTCCCTACAAGAGAACGAAGAGTTTTGTCACATCTCCTTCTAACTTGGACCAATTCCAAAACAACTCAGCGTGAGCTCAAATGAGTCATTTCCATTGTCGCATCAACACTCAATGATTTAATGCCTCCATAATAAAATGTTTCTTCCTCTTCATATGAGTCCTTCAATGTCCACTTCTCATGGCTCGACGATTAAAAAATATTATCCTATGCCCTGACATTGAGAAACTCACTCGGTCCTACCTGTAATTACTTAGCTCGGAAGCCTGAGGATCATCTCTAAATAAAATACTATCTTGCAACGAGCTTGTGCTTGGTGAGCCTAACAACCATCTCGGTTGAGTGATTTCAACATTTCTCCTTGAAGCCTATGTAGTTCACTCTCAACTTTGAGTTTATCTTCCAACCAAACCCACCCTACGCTCTCTGCAATCTCTTTCATATGGCTTGACTCCATGAACTATGTTTGCAAAATTTCCACAGAGTGACTCGGCCTCAACTTGGCTCAACTCACAATGCTCCCCAACTCATTTTTCATTCAATTTTGAGCTCATCCATTCACCAAGATCCTTCTCTAATCGATCCGAGTTGGCTCTGATCACTCACCTGGCTATTTGTATAACCTAGCCATCTCCACGTTTGGCCAATTTTCTCTTAAAAAGTTAAAATCCTCCACAGAGCTCTATCGAATCCTACTTACATTGTCTTGACTATCCCAACTACATTTATGCCATACTTTACCGACATCACTTAGCCTCTCGAGCTCACTCGATGCCATGAGTGTCCAAGGTTGATTCCTGGATATACTTAACTATTCAAGCTCAATCCTCAGTTTTTATTTATTCACCCATCGAGGCCATGTTATGCCTTCATCACAATGATGCCTTCTAATTATGCCCTAGCCATTTCATGGTATAAGGAAATGAGTCCTTTCTTCATGCTGAGTTCATTATGTTTTAACCGATTCTGACTTCTAACAACTCCTGCCTAGCTAGCTTGGTGAAAAACTCAGTATTCACTTCTCACTGTGCCCTCAGACTCACCTCGGTGACTCACCTGATAACTCGGCCACCAACTCAGACTCCTTGTTTGTGTGGAACTCTTGTGTTGGGTTGTCATTATGATATCCCCGCATGAAAATGCTCTCCTAAATTCCATGTTGAAGACTGGAGTGTGGGATTTCGACACCATTTTTCCTACTCGACTAGGCTATAGACTAAAAGTTTCCCGAAGCCCGCTTTCCACAATGCCACGATTTGGAGCTCGACCAAAATGTTTCCCACTTCCCCAGATGCATAACTCCAAACTTGGCTCACCATCACCAAACCTCTAAACTTGGATTTTGGCTTCGAAATTTCCTACAAGGATACCTCAACATCGAGCCAAGTTTGTATTCTTTCACAACCAAGTGACTTGGCCTTGGCTTGGCTGACCGAGCTAGTTGACATCGACATTTCCTCAACATTTGTGAGCCTGACATTGAGTATTTGAGCTGATTTGAATTGGCATGATTTACTTTAAGCTCCTTCAAAACATCTTCCATCTTTGAGTTTCATGAGTTGAGTTGAATTAACTCGCATTGACGTGGCTCAACTGACTCTTTCCAATGTTGGGCTTGTTCGACCCATCAAGTTGAGCTCCAATTATAAACAACTGAGTTCTCAACCAAGCTAGCACCGAGTTGTCATGATTTGATCTAAATTGGACCCCGTTTAATGCTAGGATAGCTCACCTATGTAATTTATTAATTATTTTAATCATGTTATCTCCGTGATGACCAAATGTGAGTCCCTAGGACCAATGTCAAAATTTTGATCGTAGTAGGACCCAGTTGTCCAATTTTGTCATGTGTGAAAAATTGGATAACAATGAGATTGGGGTTATCTAACGTTATGATGATGGTTGCCACAATCATAGGCTTAGATGGTTGACCGGATAGACAAGAACCTTGAAATGAGATCGGTGGGGTACTTTAGCTAGAGTCCATGAAGGGATCAATGGGTTGATTTTACATGGAAAAGACTATTGAGTAAATTTAGTAAAATAATTTGATTATTGGGTGTCATTAGATTGATGAGAAGGATTTTTTATGATATCCCCCTCAAGTGACAAATTTTGAAGCCATGGGTTGCTCTAGCATAACACGAGACGAAAAGTGGCAATTGATAATGATAGAAAATGAGCCTAAGTGAAGGCATGATGAGTGAAAGTGAGGAAAATGTTTCCCAAACCATGTGGAGGTGAAAAAGTGATGATAGATGTGGACAAGAATGGATGTAAATTAAAGAGTGTGAGAGCAGTGTTGCCCAAACCTAAAGTGGTGAGAAATAATTGCAAGGTAAATGACATGAAAAGTGGTGGTTATGAAAAAGTTTGCAGAAGGTAGTGGATTCCCATGGATGTTAATTCCAAATGAGGTGGAATATAAGTATAAAAGTGACAAGGTTGCAATAATTAAGTGTAAGAGGTGTGTAGGTGTATGAACATGGTTTGCAACAAGAGTTTTTGCGAACACATGATGAACTAGAAAGCATGAGTCATGAGACAAAAAGTAAGCTAAAATGAGAGCTTACATAAGGTATAAATATCACAAGGATACATACTAGCCATGGTTCTTGTTGAGATCCTATGTGTGCCAATGAAATTAATTATTGTTTAAAGTGAAGACTTGTAAGACAATGAGTAAAAACACAAGCCAATGTGTAGGTGTGAGTGAAACAAATGAGTGATGATAGATGGAATGGAAGGAAATTATAACCCATGCATTGCTCCATTGTCAGCTAGACATCTATAACACTGATGGAGATGCATTTGATTCTATTTGTATAATTTCTCTACTGCCAACCAGGCATCCATATCCCTGATAGAGATATTGGAAAGACCACATAGAGTGTTTGATATTGGTCTTGTTTTCTAATTTTTGTATTTGAATTGTGACTTTTGTTTTTGATTTTTTAATTTGTTTTAGACATGATATTCAACTCTCTCCTTTTTCCAAGGGGTTTAGAACCACCAATGGCTTGGTGGAAGGAGTGGAAGTGATTATGGAGATGACATTGGAAAGCGTCGATAAATAATGACATAGGGCCTTTAAGATAAGTTTTTAAGTGTGTAAGAATGTGTGGATTTCTAAGAGGAGAATCATTCTCAATTCACCAAGTAAGGAGAGACCAAATTCAATTAATTGTAGTATGTATTATTGGCTCATAAAACATGACAAGAAGATAATCAAGAGTTCACTAAAAGTTATGAAGCAAACCAAGATGTGGAATGAAAATGAACTATAAGTGAAGTATGTACTAGTGAACTAAGAATTGGAATAACATATGAATGAATGGAGAAAATGTGGAATAAAATCCAAGAGAAAACATTGATTATTACATTTTTGGGGATATATATATATATTTTTGGATTTTTAAATATGTTTAGTTATTTTTGGATTTTTTGTGTGTTTGTGTTTGTGTTTGTGTTTGTGTCAATGGTGATAGAACAAAATGTGTGAAGAATCAAGGCATCAAAGATTTGAGATTCATTTCACAGGTCAGAGGTTGATATGGAATTTCTGGGTACAATGCATAAGGAGTATTAATACTAGATGAAGAGAATAAAAATGTATGGAGCATGTAGCATGTAGTAGTGAAGATAAATGAGAGTCCCCCTTGTTTGTGTAGGGACTAGATGAGTGAGAGAAATGATGTATAGAAGAAGATGATATATGAGGTAGATAATGGGATTGGATTGGAGGATGTAGATGATGGGTAAAAAATGATGAAAAATATAAGCCATATGATGGTGGTGAGTGGAAGACGTGAGTGTGGGGATGAAGTAAACAAGAAATGTGATGAGTGCCATTAATGTGTGATAACGTCGGGTGGACGAGTACATGAAAATAGATCAATCGAAGAAGATAAATTGATATGAAGCATGGTACTTTGATGATGTTAGGTGGATGAGGAGTGGATATCATATTGATATCTAAAGGAAGCATGAGAGCTAATGGTTTAGTCTTGTGATGAGGGGGTGTTATGAGAGGATGAAAACATGGAATAATAAGGGGTATATATGAGTGGGTGTCAAAAAAATGAGAATGTGGGAGAAAATAAAAATGATGTGAAAGTATAATTAGATGTGGAGGAGGATTTTGAAGCAAATGTGTAAGAATAAATGGTTGTGTAGTTGTGATAGATGAGGTGTATGAAGGAGAAGCCGGTAATAAGAAAGGTGCATAAACAAGTGGTGATGGAGGTGAGAAGGTGCATGTGGAAGAATGCTCCAAAAGAGGTGAAGCAATGAGAGAAAGTGGAGATGAATTGAAAGGAAGAGGTGGAGGAACAAGTGGATATAATTGGATCAGAATAGATGCAGGAGGAGTGTGAATGAATACAATAGATGGTATAGGATACAATGGTGATGTTAAGCTAAAAGGGTACCCAAATGAGTGATGATGAAGGAAATAAGATGTGCATGGAAGAGGGATCTGAAATAGGTGAAGTGATGACTGAATGGAGATGTGACAAATATTGTAATATAGGTGTGATGATTGGTTATTGGATAAGTGGGTTGTATACAATCAAATCAAGTGATGAATTAGAGGACTTCATGGTTAAGATATAATCACATGATGACATAGATAGTGGAAATGTAGATAGATGTGGTAACAATGTGGAGGACTCCAAAAAGTATGAGGATGAGGTCACGTCCAAATCAGAAGCACATAATGGTGGAGATGGAATAGGGGTATATGTAGATTATAAGACACTAGGGGAGAATTATGGTGGGGAGTCTGTTGTTGCCCTAATTTCCCCCTCTTGTAAAAAAATGAATTTTCATGTCCCGAGTGTTGGTATTTGGCTTTTAATCCCACCAGTTCCATTTAAAATTTCCATGGTCTGTGCATTTTGAAACATTTTTCTATTTCCTATCATGGATGCATGGAATTTATCAATCTTTTTCTATGGCTATGGACTGAGTCGAGCCTTGTATTCCTTGCATTTATCTTTTTGCAAAAAAAAAAAATTGATTTGGGCATGAATGGTGGAGTTTTCCCTTTCATTTCATCTATGCGGGTGTATCTTCCCTGTCAATTTTATTCCCAAGCGTCCACGGGGACGTGTAAATCTCAAATTAGATGTGACAGGATGGGTTATTTTTGTGAACTTATCACTTTCGTTATTTTTACAAAAGTGTCAAATTGGCCCTATGGCCCCGAAGGATCCTAATTGGCTATTTCAAATGGTAGTAGAAGCCTCCATGTGCCTCAACGGTGCAACTTCAAGGGTCAAAGCCAAAAGAAGTTCCCTAGACTTGCGCCATCCCTCCACATGTCCCATGTCTAAAAAGAAGACAGAAAAATCATGAATCGACTAAGTATGGAAGGTTTAGTAGATGACGCCATGTGCTTCATTGGTGTAACTTCAAAGAAAGAAACAAGAGTGGGTCCCCAAGTATATGTGGGCTCGCCATGTGGCCATGTAACAAGTGGTAGTAGAAAGGTGAACCATTTTGTGTTTTGATGCTTTGAAAAGTCAAAGCGTGAAGGCGGGCCATTAGGGCAATTTGGGAATTTTGGCTTTGTTTCCAAAAAAGAGCTTAAAGTTATAAAGTGACCCATGGCCCCACTCATGCCAAGGGATAAATTCAAATGTTGAGCCCGCATCAAAAGTCAAAGTTTAAAGGTGGGCCGTCAGAGTGATTTGGGAATTTAGGTTTCATTTCCAAAAAGAGAGTTAAATTATAAAATTGATCCACGACTCTGCAGGGGTCTTGAGCCCACGTAGAAAATTTAAAGCGAAGAGGCAGGTCGATGGAGAACGTTGATTTTTTTAGCTTTTCATTTAAAAAGAGTTAAAATTGTAAAAGTGAGCCGTGACTCTGTTCTTAATCAGGTGAAGCCACGTGTCAGGCCTATATCAAAAGCAAATGGGTGGGACGAAATGTTCCAAAGTGCCATTTCTCTAAAAAGGCACAAATATAAAAGTTTTTCCCCAAACCCACTTCAACAAATATCTTCAACATGGAAGGATCATATTTGAAGTTACAAATCATGTTTAACGGTTGCATTATAGAGCATCATTTTTTTCTGCCATAAATTCTTCTACAAGAACCAAGAAACCGAATGTAACTGTTTTAGAAGATTATTTAATGGCTTATCTATGCCATTGTTGAGGGTTGGATCCTGGCATTATTGAAATTGTAATAGATTCAAAAGTAATCAATATAGAAGTTTTCTTTCTTTCTTCCTCTGCAGTTCTTCCTTTCTTGGTTCAAATTTTTGAATCATCCATCTTTACATGTTGAGAAACTTTGTGTTCTGGTTAATATGATTTCGGGAACTTTGTGTCTATGAAATTATATCTGTTATAAACATGAATGATTCCATTCTGCATCTCTTTTGTTTAATACACATAAGGTTATACTATGCTACATATATTACCTGAAAGTATTGTTATATTATTCCTCTCTCATCTCCTTTCTTCCTCCATTCTGTTGTATTGATGATATTTGGGCATATGAATGTTTCAAAGTATCAGGAATCCACACTTTAAAATTTGTACATTTGTATATAAGTTTTACTGCTTGCTTTCAATAAGGGAACCTATCCCATCAAAGAGGAGGGACTTATTGTCCCCTGAATGTGGTTGTTAAAGTAAAATTTTAAAACCCAACAGAGTCAAGGTGGAAACATGTGATGATGTGGATTGGGAAGTGTTTGATTTAGATGATGAGACACTGTGTGCGCATGGTGATTGGGAGATAGTGGGAGATGTTGATTTGGATGATGGAGACACAAAAAATGGAGAAAAAGTGGGAATAGTAGGGTAAAAATTTATTGGATTGGTGTTAATAGATAAATTTGGAGGAGATGGAGGCTCAACAACAATGTCCCCCTTGTCGAGAAAGTCCTGAATGATGTTGCAAAGTTAGGGACATGAGTTAGTAGAATGATCTTCAGTACAATGATAGGCACATGTTTCATGGGAGGTACACCACAATGGTGTGGGTGGCACTAGAGGTAGAATGATGAGATGGGAATCAAGCAACTTGTGGAGAATAGAAGAAAGTGACTAGGTTAAAGGGGTGAATTTGTGAGCAAGTTGGAAAAAGTGATGAGCCTTTATAGAATGTAACAAATGTGAATATGGAGGTGTAAAAGGTGATGAAATGTGAGAACTATCTGATTAGGTGGCATTGTGAACATGGAAATGTGATGGTTGTAGACAAAAAATCATGCACTTGGGTACATTTCTAGGTCCTAAACACATACTAGCATTCATATGATTCCTAAGCAAAAAAAACTAGTAATTGATGACTATCTTTTGCCTCTTTTATGTGTTTCTTGTTTTTTATTTGGTCTTACACACTCTACAACCTAGATGGTATTTTTATTATTTATCTTTTATGGTTCCAGACACCAGTGTCCAACCAAGACAACAACGCCCATGCGTTCCTGTCCTCTCTGGGCACCCTTGACCCTATCTATCTTACTCCCTTCTTTTGGGAATCTTTTCTACTCATGGTTCAACCTTATAGTTTTCAATTATGAAATTAAAACAAGGGAATCATATAGATACATAGCCATGTGTTAAAAATAAAGGACCAAGCTCTAAGCATTATTACTATCACCTAAGCTTGCATCCATTTGACATTCATTCAAAGGACAAGGGACTGCATTTTCTACATACATTGCATAAGAAGGGGAAGTTCATTCTATTCCATCCACACATGCTATACATTATTAAATTCTAGATCTATCCTACTATCAAGTGTAACTTTCACTAGGGCACAATCCTTACACACACCCATAATAACTATATGGAGTCTGAGAGGTAATGTATCACTCAACTATAAGTTCACTCTATCAAGTGACTGTCGGGGTTATTTTGACTCCCCATATTGCATCTTTATTTTTTAGGATTTGATGTGGTTTTGTGGGTTTTACAGGTGAACTTCTATTTTACAGGTTATAAGTATATTCTGGGATCAATTATCGACATACAAGCGATCAATAAGGACTATTTATGACACTTGTGTGACACTATAAAAATCAGGTTCTGACCATTTTTCACAGTCACAAATACCCAATAGTGGTCTTTGGCACCCAGGTGCCCCTACCCCAGTCCAGGCGCCCATGTTCGACATCATCTATGAGATTCAAAATTTATTCTGAGCATTTATGACACTGTTCACCTCATGTTGACTAGTTTTCCTAGTTCAAAACACTTTAGGATCAGGCAAAAATCAGCCAAGTCATCTTTTCTATATCTCTTGCTTAGGGTTTTGTACTTCACTTGCTTATTGATTGGGTCATGTTGCATCTTAGTAGTTTTATATCATTATTTACATTTATTTACTCTATAATTAGGGTTTAATAAAAACTTATTTTTGTTAAATCATTTGGTGAACCCGTCCGATTGAATCTTTTCTTCTTATGCCTGTTACCTATAGTGGTCAATTTGGGTATTTTGAGAACATTGAGATTCCTCCATTTACCTGTAGGGATTCTAAATCAATGGCTGAATCTGATAATCATTTTTATAATTCACATAATGTTCCTCTTAAAAACATTGAAACATATTATAATGAACAATCTTATGATGAGGATACCAACCTTTATTAAGAGAAATTAGAAAAGCTTGCTAATATCCATGAAGCATTACATACCAATCCTACATATCCCACATATCCTCAATGTTTTACTTGCTACCAAACACTCTTGAGATGCTACTTCTATGCCTCTTGTAGGATCTTCTTCTACTACCATGGCCTCCACCCAACTCCTTCACATTCTTACTTCCATTCCTATTTCCATTCCTACTTCCATTTCTACTTATACCAATCCTCTCCTATAACCCAATGATTCTAATAAATAACCTGGTTCTTCTTTAAACATTCCTGGCCTAGATTCTTTATATCAGGATCTGTAAACTCAGATCCATCAATTTCAGCTAGTTACTTCTCATGCATCTCCATCTCTTGACTCCTCCTTGCTTCTTCACACTCCTTTTGCACCCGCCATTTCTGCTTATCTACTTCATCCCAACTTCGTCACCCCTAAGTTTCCCACCTTCAATTGTCATGGTGACCCTCAAGATCATATTAGATCTTTTCATGTGGCATGTATTGATTATGTGGATGATCATACTTTACAATCCCAACTATTTCCTAGGATCTTACAAGATTATGCAATGCGTTGGTTTTATGATCTACCTATTCACTCAGTAACATCTTTTACGCATTTAGATGATGTTTATCTTGCACATTTTTCAATCAATACCAGTTCTAAAATATCCTATACTCAACTTTCACAAATCAAACAAGGATCTAATGAACATATAACAAACTATATATTACATTATAAGAATAATCTAGCTAAGATGACCAATGTACTTGTTGATTCTAAATTACAAGATTTGTTTGTCCAAAGTCTCTTATCTCCATTGTAAGAGAGTGTAATATTTGAGACCTCTCCCTCATTTGATCAACTATGCCATACACTTAAGTTATGCGAAAGAAAACTCTTATATACGGGAAAAATCAAATATCATAATCATGCTTCATCTTTATCTTCTAATCATTTTCAAGGAAAATATTCTTTCAAGCCATCTCCTAAGCTCATTGAAGTAAAAGATATTGTTAACACAATTTCTACTCCTAAAAAGATTCAATAGCAATCTCCAAAGCATACATTTAAAAAATTGCATTATGTTCCTCACTTTTTATTGCCACAACTTATCGAAAGCAATATTATTATGCCTCCACCACTGCTCAATCTCGATGCATCTTACCCTCATGGCTGAAATTATGGTAAAAATGCTAAATGTGACTATCATTGATGTGTTGGCCATTCTAATGATTGATGTTTCAAATTTAAGCATCTCATTCAAGATATTATCAACAACAATGTAATTGAGCTCCATAAGCCATCAACATCTAAGCTGCTCAATGAAAATAACAAGGTAAAAATATTTAATAACCCATTACCTAAACATGACAAACAAGTTGCTAATTCTTCTGCTAGTCATACATATCGCGTTGTGCCTCCTCCTTCATCGGGGCCTCTTAAATTTCTAGTTGCTACTACTGTTACATCTCTACTACTCATTACATTATCATATCATGATTAT
Organism: Taxus chinensis; assembly: GCA_019776745.2. Lineage (NCBI taxonomy): Eukaryota > Viridiplantae > Streptophyta > Pinopsida > Cupressales > Taxaceae > Taxus > Taxus chinensis. Next base: position 264,316,050 of record CM034156.1, on the reverse strand, counting down.
CATGCTATATTTTCTTCTGATTCATTACACATCAATGCTTTTATTAGTTCTAATATTGTCAATAAAAACATGATTTATCTATCTACTCCTATAAGTGTGTGCTCTATTGTACTCCTCGTAGATATTAAATTTCCACTCTCTAATATTTCATGTATAATTCCCAAATATTATGGCTACATCAAGCTATCATTTATAGTTAAGCATTTAACCATGTTTGTGTCATTCATTGTGGCACCTTCAATAGAAGGTTGTGACATGATTATAGGTCTTCATGACTCTGTGCCACACAAGCCATCCCATCCATGAATCATTTATGCCTCAATTTTATTCACGATAATCAAGTTGTCACTTTGAAAGGAGTTCCACTATGTACACCATTGCCTCAACCGCCTCTTGAGGATGTCCTTCCACTAGTTATAACATCTAGCCCCCATGAGCCTCTCAAATTTAAGGCACATTCTGCACCTAGCTCACCTATTTGCACATGACCTACTTCTTGACATTTTCATCCTCACTAGGTCCATTAGTCCATATTGTCGGCCTAAGTAACCTACTCAAGAAACCCCTTCACATAGGTGTTCACCACCTCCTTCACCTTCTAGGTTTCCTTCATAGGTGCTCATCACCTCCTAGGTATCCTTCAAATAGATACTCATCACCTCCTATCTCTTCTTCACATAAGTGTTTACCAACTCCTTTATCACATATTTCTCATTCACCGATACATCATCACTATCATACACCATCAGTATTAGAGTCTTGTCACATGCATTTATCACCTTGATCATCGGGTGGAGGACCCTTGCCCTTCACTATCATCAGATAACTAACCTTTCATCACACACTTTGGGGGAATCACACTTACTCCCCCTATTAATATCATCAATTTTCTATCATTCTTACTATTATGCTCCATGCTTCATGCTTCCTATTTCTAAGAATTATTACACAGCTTGATACATACCTCATATCGTCATTACACTATGACATACTCTAGTTCCATGGTTCATACTCGAATGATGAAGGTCTAAATCTGAAATAAACCTCACACCATTTACATTTCATGCTCTATGCTTCATGATCCATCTTTCTAGTGCATACTTTTAAATCATTTCCCGATGATGCACTCGTGTTGTATGGTTCATTCTTGATTGTTGAGGGGTCTTTTATCAATGAACCTCATCTCATACACATCTTTCAGGGGGCTCACTACTTCTATAATCACACTCACACATTGCATACCACTCCATTCCACTCACTCACTACATTTGCATATCTTGGCTGCATATAATTTTGCTAGCTTATTCTACTTACATGATCACACTTTTCTTACTATGTTAGCCGGATACTCTGTATGTCTTAATTTTTCTATATACACATGCACATTCACTTGGTCTCTAGTTATGAATGCATATCTTACAGGTTCTTACACACTGCAATAATGCTTGGCAATATACCTTTTACCGGTCCCACAGAGGCTTCTAGGGGCATATACATTTCACACTCTCACACATTACAGGTGCTATTGTTTCATCATTTAATACTTCTTCTTTCTAGCACACTACTTTACATTGATACATACATGCCTTGACATATTTTTTATCTTCCTAACATGCTAACGTGTGCTTCATGTGTAGTATTTGCATTGCAAGACTATTTTTCACCATGGTTGTCTACCACACCTTACTTGACATTGTTTTTTATCATATGCCATTGGGTCCTCCTCACAGCACAGAAAACAATGTCAAGACTCAGACAACAACACCTGAGCGCCTGTGTCATTTCTTGGGTGCCTATGTCCCTAGTGAAGATACAATTATTTACTCATATTAGCACAACCTAGAGAAGTCTTCATAGCATTTTTATAGTACATACACAGTCCTCTAGTAGCAAAATGCATTCTATCTCCATTTCAATTGGAACAATTAGTACGTTCAGAACTAATTCAAAACAATTGGGACAACATGAAAAAACTGGGACATACCATCTGTAGTGGTGCTCATTGGGTTGAGTCATGGAAGGAGAGTAAAGCTAGACCTCTCTCCCCAACACTTGCTATTCAACATGAGATCGCCCAAAAAACTTGCACTTAGCATGAGATCGCAAAAAAAACTTGTTCTCCACAAAATTTTCAAGACACATTTCTATCCTTTACGCATGTTCATATTAGGTGCATGCTTTCCTTTTTATACACTTTTACATATTTTTACATACTTTACTCAAATTTTCATACACACTACTTTGACTACTATTTTGCTCTTCTTTTGTAGGTCCATCCTTAATACGCAACAAGAAGCAACCTAAAAAAAATACAAGCACTACAATAGGTATAAAATAATTCATATGCTTCACCCTTAGGGTTACTTTCCTTTCCTAGTCTTCACGCTTCATTTTGCGCTCATTCCAGGCTTCACTTATTTCTTTGATACACTATCACCATCACACTCTATAGAAACAAAAGGTATCCATATTCTAAATATTTTATGTTATCGATTATTCACTCAACAACATAAAGAGGAGGTGTTTAGAGATATTTTTAGTTTCCTAATTTAAATTAATAAAGTGAAACAATAAAAAAAACTAACCTCGGAAGATGACATGGTTTACCAATACCCGAGATGATGTGTGCTGATGCTGATGTTTGATCAAGATTGTCAAGTTTAAATGAATGTATAAGTCTACCTGTCTTGCAAAGAAATTTGTGCTCAAAGACACTAAACATAAAGAATTAGATAAATGGATAGACAAGATGATTGACAAAGGCCGATTCCAGGAATCCAAAGGTACTTCCTTGGAGGATGTCATCTTGTTTTGTAGAAATTAAGTAGATTAATAAAACAACAATAAAGCTATGCGATAAATAATGATAGGTAAATACAATATAATGGCTATAGAACTCAAGATGAATAAGCAAGTCTTGAGTAGCTTTGAAAGTGGCCCAAATGAGGGTAGATGCAATATGGACATGTTCAAAGTTATCATACCAAAATTCCTTAGTTTCTTTCTCAATCTCATGAAGGAATTCAAATTGATCTTCAATGTCTTGATCAGTGTTGGCAAAACAGATTACGTAAAGTGAGAATTCATGTAAAATGTTGTATTTTCCTAGAAGAATGGATGTCAAACTATTGGAAGGTTGTAAGTGCTTGTAATTGGATGTGAATGACCAAGAAATGCCATCTAACAAAGAGCCATACTTGGAAATAATGAGTTAAATGTAGAGGGTAATAAAAAGTTGATAAATTGATAAAAAGATAAATTTGAAAGTGATCACTGATGATTTAGACCAATTGTTGGTGATTAGGGTGAATCATTATCGATTTTTGTGATTTTTGATAGTTTTACTAAAAACGAGATTTAAAGCTATGAAATGCTATTTTTGATTGATTTAGAATCTTGATATGAATCGAAAAGGATAAATATAGATTGAGGAATACCTTTGAGAGAATTTGGAGGTAGAAGATGCCTTAAATTTCCTATGGAAGATATATGAGTTGATAAGTCGTGCTGAGATGTTGCTTGAAGTTTGAATGATGAAAATGATCCCCAAAGATGCTTGAAAATTTGTGATGTTGGTGTTTGATAGTGCTTGATGATGTCCAAGATGTTGTAATATCAGGAAACAAAGCATAGGAGAAAAAAGGATGTCAAAGATTCGAGACTGAAGATACCTAAGGGAGAACACAAAAGTGCTATTTATAATCGTTGACGATTTATCTGAATTGCTGGTGATTTGATTTTTGCGGGAAAACAACTGCAAGAGTGGTTGAAACCACTTCTAATCATGGATTTTTAGTTAAACATGAGAGTAAATGGTTAAGGGGATATTTAGAGGACAATGTGAAGAGGTTGAGATGGTTATAGGTATGTTTGATTTTGTTTTTTTAATTTTTTTTTTGTTTTTAAGTGGTTTGGGGTGATTTTAAGAGAGGTAAAATGAGATTTTATAGCTTTGAAGAATATTTACATAGAGTAAATATGGTGGGGTAATTTTAGACTTAGGATAGGGGATGTATGAATTAAATAGTGATTTTGATTACTATAGTTATGAAGGTAGTTTATAATGAGGGAAATTAACGATGTAAATTTTGAGTTTCTATATTTGCCCCTTTTTGTTGAGTGGTTTGGTGTAGGCAAAGTGCTAGAAAAAACAATGATAGATTGATTTGTATGGGTGATCCACCCTCAAAATGGGGTGACTGAAGCATAGTGTAAGGAACACCAATTTGATAAAAGTTTTATCGTTGAATTTGTTTCAGATGCTTTTCATTTAAAATTACTCCAAGATGGGGTATCAAAATGAGAGGTGCTACCATGGAATCAAGTGATAGGGGGAAACAAGGGGTTCATTTACCTATGGACACATGATTAATAAAGGTAGGCTGTAAGGATGGGGAATTCAATTGATGGGGGGCTAAAGGGCTTTCATCCCACAAACATATGACATATCCTGTAGTGATTTTATTTGGACATTTAATTGTTCAAGGGTTGGGGTGTTTACAATGAGACATTGTATTGAAAAATGTGATAAAGTGATGTGTTTTTGGAAAATATTGATTTTAGGCTACGAATGGGATAAATTGCTAGTGATTCATAATAATTGTTGATGATTAGGGTAAATAACCAATGATTCAAGGAATCATCGGCAATTTATACAAAATTTTGGGGGAGGCTATAAAATCCCCATGTCGATGGTGAAAAGTCCATTTTTGTGACTTGATTATTGCAATTGGGAGAGATTGAGGTTAAAAATGGTGATTTAAAGAAATGACGTCAGGGACAAGGCAGAGGAAGTCCACACAGGCAGAGGTAAGTGACAAATTTTGTTTTTGTTTATTTTTAGCTCATTTGGATCATTTTTGTTGTTTTTGATGGTATGAAGGGTTTAATTTTAAAATTTCTGTAATCACCGGTGATTATGGTAGATCACCAATGATTCAAGTGAATCACTAACAGTTATGGTAGATTGCCAATAAGTCAAGTGAATTGTCGACGATTTATCTAACTTTCCTGTGACCAGTTTGATTAGTTACTGACTCGTGTATATTATTTTTGAAGTAAATATGGGGTCTAATGTGTGTTTTGGTATGTTTATGATTGTAGGTTAATGTGAAGATGACTATCCATGATAAAATTCCATTTATTTTAATAGAGGTTTGAAAGGATATGTCGGATGATGATTGGGTATTTGTGGAGGAGGTTGGATTTATAGGGATGCGTGATTATAGACACATTCACAGATGTTGGGGGTTGTTACTGGATTTGATGGAGAGATGGGATCCAACCACCTGTACTTTTTGGTTACTTACAAGTGAGATCACGATCATTGTGGAGGATACACATCAGATTACTAGATTGTCAATACATGGAGAGTGTATTTATTGTATTGATGAGACATACAGAGAGGATGTGATGATGATACTGTATGGAGATGATGTAGATGATATTCAGTATACTTCAGGGGGGTTTTATTATCAGTCTATATATTCTACAGAGAGTGAGGGATGCACTCAGATGATGATGTTGATGATGGGTATTTTGTGTTTTTCTTTGCCTGATTTTGGAGGAGGGAGATTCTTATGGATGATGACAAGGGTAGTTACATAGATGATGGAACACTGTAATGAGTTTTCTTAGGCCCCTACATTTCTAGCACAGACGTATGGGAAGTTGTTGGATTGGAGATTCCACAAGAGATTTGGTATAGATGTGGCATTTCTGTTATAGTGTTGGGAATTCGAGCACATTTCCATAGCTCGTCTACATGGTTTTCCATGGGGAAGTGTAGATATGATTGGGAGATCTACTGGTTTTATGAGATGGAGAGGAGATGTAGAGAGGTTGAGGGGTAAGAGGAAGGATACTCATTACAGAGAGATCCTTACAAGATTACATATTGGAGATGTTGTGTGGAGACCATATGTTGATTTTTTAGTGTGGCTTGGTTGTGAGCGTGAGCTTGATGGGTTGCAACATGAGCATTGGGTATAGGGGAGACAAGGGCAAGAGTGGGAGCTCATTAGGTTTAGTTGTGTTAGATGGAAATTTTGTTTGATATAGGATGTGCCTGAGGATCCAGTACCTTATAGACGAGATGAGGGAGATGTAAATACTCCCAAGGTAGTTGTATGGTGGACTCCTATTATAGTTGATGAGCAGGTAGTCATGGGTCTAGATGAGCATTGTGATCTAGTACTGAATGATGATGTTGGAGTGATAGCTGGTTACAGACAATGGTGGAATGGTGCATATGTAGAGTTTGAGAGAGTTTGATTGAATCGGAGAGGAAGGAGAGTGTGTGCTCAAGTATAGGGATTACATGAGGTTGTTGATGTTAGTAATGATGAGGGTGATGGAGATGAGGAGGATTTAGAGGCCATAGCTACACACTTGATGACTGAGAAGGCCACAGTGGAGGATGAGAGATATAGTCTAAGGAGGGAGAAAGATGATTTAATTAGCGTGAGGGATCATTTGATTTGGGAGAGAGATGGTGCTATTACTGAACAAGATGGACTTAGAGCACAATTGGCATAGGACATAATTGATCGAGATTGCTATAGATAGTAGCGAGAGACCCTGAAAAGGTCTCTTGGCATTATAGGATATTTGGTATCAGGTGCAGAGTTGGCAGCTCGTGCACAGGCTAGCAGTCAGATGGGTTCCCATGCATGATCAACTATTCCCATTATTAGTCTTTAAGGGCATAGTTGGTTTAATATGAGGATATGGTGATACATGAATTTCCAAATGCAATTCTATATGCTGATCATATGGTGCAGTGAGGAGAAGTTCCTAGTGCTAGTGCAAGGAGTGTGGGTCAGCCACCTTGAGGACCTGATGGAGGAGATGGTGGTGATTGTGGTGCATAGGGAGGTGATGGGAGTGTCGTTTGTGCCAGTGAGTTCTTTATAGGTGTCCAATTTACTAGCTAGTTGTTATATATGTTTTGGAATTGATATGTATACAACTCTTATGAAGCCTTGATATATAGTTTTGTGATGTACAGAGAGAGGGGACTCCTTGATGATGTATTTGAGACATTGATTTTATATACACACACACACACACACACACAGATATATGTGATGATCTATTTTGTCTTATATGTGTTGGTTATATATGTTTTGATTTATTTGTGTTTTATGGAATGTTTAAATATTCTCAATGTTTTTAACATATGTTTTTTTGGATTATGAAAAGATTATATGGTGTAAGTTTTTATATTATTTATGTGATTTGGATATATAAGATGGTTGTGGCTTTATATGTGATCTAAACTTATCAAAATGTATTATGAATTTGTAGAATAAGAGTAAAAAATGGAATGATTGCTTTAATATTGGATTTGATACATACGTGATGGGTATAGAAATGTGAAAGCAACTTGCACATTTTAGCCTTTAAAAATGTTAACACGAGACTATCAGTGAGTAGTGACACATGTGGGATCTTAGCTATGAAGATGGTAGTGATAATATATACCTTCTTAGGACATGAAAAGGGTTTGACATATGTAGATAATGTAGGAAAGAGGGTTCTCATTTTCAACAATTTTTTTAGAGAAGTTCCCCAGCTATAGATATTTTGATTTTTGACGCAAACTGATCGATACGATAAGTTTACTTTGATGAGAATGCTGATCAATACGGGAAGCTTTCCTAGGACATTTTTTGATATTTGAATTTTTGAAGGCTGATCGATGTTGCAATCCTTTTTACATGGGTAACTATCATTCAAGGGTGTGGTCTACAATTTTGACTTTTGACTTTTGATTTTTACATAAATAGCCATCCTTCGAGGGATCGGTATATGATTTAAATTATAGTTGTCCTTTGAGGGATCAATCTACTTTTTCTTTTGATATATATATATATATATTTGAATAGCTTTCCTTTGAGGGATCAATCTATTATGTTCGAATTTTGATAAGAGGCATCCATAGATATTTTTGATTTTATATCGAGCTAAGAGAAAGACCCTAATAGACTATTTGAAGGAGGGGAAAGAGATGTGTACATGAGCTACACATACGTGCCCCATGACATGTTATTAGTTGATAAAAGGTAGGTAAATTTAATTACTATGGGGTTCCTACTAAGGATGAACTTGTCCAAGTGAAAGATGCAATGAACAGAGCCTTGGTGCTCATCTTTAAGGCTTATAAGTAAAGTGATGGAAAACCACATACTTTTAAATCATTATGATGAGAAAATGATTGGTTGATGGTGGAGTTAGATCTTAAATGAAACTATAGTCATGATGGTAAAAATTTAATAGTAAAAATTCCATAAGTAAAAGGTATTTAAAGGTTCCTTTTCAGATATACCATCAAGGGAGGCTAAGTGATACGCTCCTGACCCATAATTTTGAGTGATGACATATGGACTGATCCAATCAGGGGAATTTTTTTTACGTTTATTCTATTTTAAAGTAGTGACATTTTGATTTTCTTTGAGAACAACATCACCAATTTTGAAGTCACATTCTTTTACATGTTTATTGTATGTGCGTTTGATATGTTCTTGATAAACTTGATGATGTTCATGGGCCATTAGGATTTTTTCATCTAATAATTCCAATTGTGTTAGATGGTCTTGGTGATATTATTCATCAAGGATAAAGTATTTGAGTGATACATGGGGTGAAGGTATTTTAACTTCAAGGGGTATAACCATCTCGGAGTGGTAGACTAGTGAAAAGGGCTTAACACTTGTAGGGGTACAAATACTAGTTTGGTAAGCCTAAAGAGAAAACGAGATTTGGAGGTGATCTGAAAATGCACGTTATAATTTTCAAACTTTAACCGTTCACAAGGATCTTGGAACTCAACATCAATTTATTGGTTCAATTACTCCAAAATTGATTAATTCCTGATTATAAATGCACCTCAATCTAATTTTTAATCATAACATTCAAATGTGCATTCATTTGAAATTTGTGGATTATGGATACCGAAATGAAATCTTCAATCCAATTTCCCATTTTAATCAATGAATTGCTTAACAAATTAATAAAAAATATATTATAGATTTTATCTGATCAAAATATTCATCAAAAATTGAAATGAACATCCAAAAAATAGAAATTGATAACCGAGTTCACCCGAAGGCTACATCTTTGGATTCTTGAAAAGAGAATCACTTTATTTAAAGTACAAATAAGTACAATTACCCATCCATAATGACAATAAACCTTTGTAATCTATAAATGGGCTAATACCAAACCTCATAGAACTCTGTAATTAACCATAAACCATTCCGAAGTCCATCCGTGGCCCTTACAGTGTCTTCACATCGTGACCCCTGCAACTGTTCCCAAAAAACACCTACAAATGGATATTTTTAAACATTAAATGAAAAAAATTATATTAATGGAATCCTCATGAATTTATGAGCACTTTTCATTTTTACTCCAAGGACTGGTTCAGCCCCTAAGTGCTCCAAAATTAAGGATTTCCACAATCTGTCCCTGGCTGCCCCTGGTTGCCCCTTGCACATACTTGTCACTATGTTTTAATAAAACTCTGCAACCTCACATAAGTTTTTTATCAGCCCAAAAAACATGCTAACTCATCCTGCATTGTACAACCACATACATGAATAAGAAATAACATTATAGGTTAATTAAATGCAAATAGTTGATTAGCTAATCACATAAACCGATTAGATTAAACACCCAATTAATATAATGTCCCATTGATATGCTGGAACCCTGTTAACTCTGCACACAACTGTGAACTGGCAATCCCATTGTAATGCCATCACTAACAACTGACTAGATAATAACACCCATTCTATTACGGAAAGCTAGTGTCCAACTATCACTTTGTGATACGACCGATTACAAAAATTACAATTCCATAAACACAAATCAGTATACCAGACATCTCAACTGCCCACAATTAGGCTAGTGCTCACTATCCATCTGAAACTGTAACAACTGCATATATTCACTATTCAAAATAAATTAGAATATCATCACCCAAAAATAAGTATAATCAAAACTAAAACCATGTGAATATGCCAATTCTATCCATACATGTTGAACTGTAAAAGGAAAGGAAACAAACTGTATGCTTACCCAAAATGGTGAACTTCCATCTATTGTAAATGATCACCAGACATACGTACACACCAATTTGTTAGTGAAAATAATGTACACATCAATTGTAACTACATAGGGTAGCTACAAATACATGCCCTAAAAATAAGGATAGTCATGAATGTGCAAGTACCCTGTATAGACACAACATATTTGTATATTACCTACAAAATCAAATGGTGTCACAATTTTGCACAATTACATTTAACAACAGTAACTTAAAATGCATTTCCAAAATTAGACATTTACCACATGCCCACTAAATCTACATACTATTGCTGAAAATAGAAAATGGTATATGCCATCCTTAAAACGTAAGAAGTTAAAAATCTAAGTATTTTAAACATTTCTCCTAGATCCTCTTACAGGTGACCCCACTTTCCAAATTTCAAATTAATTAAAACCAGGTGAATATATCCTTCAACATACAACATAAATCCACAAATTAATTTGAAAAGTTTTGCAATATTGAAAGCATGCAAAACAAATCCATCCAACTCACATGAGCCTACATTATCTGTATCAAACAAAACAAACACATCAGTGGTTTTATAGTGGATACCTTAAAGGTTGATTCAAAAATTGTGGTTCAAAAACTTCCTTTACCTTGAATCCAACTTGTCTTACCATACACTAGATGGTTTTTTGGATGAAGTTTCTAATATTTATCAACCCAATGCCCACTCAACTGCTGATGAGTGTAAAAATTCATCTTGTTGTCCTGCTTCCGAGGTGAGGAATCCAGTTTACCATTTCTTGCCAAAGTAGCTACGAGATTGGTTATTCATATTATCTATAAAATATGCAACTTCCCATAGTGCATCTATACCTGTTTAATTAATGAACTAACTACACCAACTAATAAAATCACTATTAAATTAGATTAAACTGGAAGCAAAATATCGAGCTAAAACCAACTATGATACCAAATTTGATCCAAAAACGTGTGAGGTAAAATTTCACTTTTTAATCGTCTTCATGGATCTTAGAACACAACATCAATGTATTGGTTTAATTACTCTAAAATTGATTAATTCCTAATTATAGATGCACCTCAATATGATTTTTAATCATAGCACTGAAATGTGCATTCATTTGAACTTTTTGGATTATGGATACTGAAATGAAATATTTAATCCAATTTATCATTTTAATTGATGAATTGTTTAACCAAATTAATAAAAAATCTATTACTGGTTTTATTTAATCAAAAGCTTCATCAAAAAATAAAATGAACATCTACAAAACATAAATTGATAACAGAGTTCACTTGAAGGCTATGTCTCTAGATTCCCAAAAAGAGAATCGATCTATTTAAAGTCCAAAGAAGTACAATTACCCTTCCATAATGACAATATACCTCTGTAATTTGTAAATGGGATGATACCGGACCTCATGAAACTCTACAATTAACCAAAAACCATTTTGAAGTCCATCCATGTCCCATACAATGTCTTCACAATGTGATCCCTCTACAACTGTGCCCAAAAAACACCTAAAAATGGAGATTTTTAATCTTTACATGAAAACAAATTACTTTACTAGAATCGTCATTAAATTATGAGCACTTTTCATTTTTACTCCAAGGCCTTTTTCAGCCCCTAAGTGCTCCAAAATTAAGGATTTCCATAATTTACCCTTGGTTACCCCTTGCATAGACATGTCATTGTGCTTTACTAAAACTCTACGATCTCACATAACAACCCAATCGAGCCATTTGGTGGGTTGGTGGAGTTGATTGGTTTATAAGGTAGAGGTCCTGAGTTCGAGTTGTCACTTCATGCTTTTACATTAGTGTTGTTGATGGTTTTGGTGCCTTGGGGATTAAATCCCAAATTCACGTGGGGGTCGATTATGTTGGCATTTAAATTAGGAAAGGCCCACCATATTAAATGTGGCTTAGGCCTCACCTTGCCATTTTTTCGGGTGCCATACTATAAGCTGAGTCATTAGTAGATTGTTGAGTTGTGTGTTTATTGTTCGCTGCACCATGTGGCATTGAGCTATAAGGTGATATGCCTAATGCAATAGGCTATGCATTCATCCACCGGTGCAAAATCCGAGCTACCCAATTTTTTTGAACACTTCACCAAGTTATAGGCAATACTGCGGATATAAGGGACAACCATATATAATCCTGAACCATATGTAAGGGTATAATGTTGAACCTAAAAAATGTGTAAAATAACAATGTGATTAACTTGGTGGGGAGTTGATCACCCCACCGAGCTAGAAATATAGGTCGCGCAAGCTTTGCATAATATAAGGAAATATATATACTTGCAATGCAAAATTAACTCTCCAATACAAACATAGTCCCACATTGACTATGTTAGAGAGATATATGGAATATATTTAATCGAAAAGATGATAATGGAAATATGAAATAAGTGGCAAAGGCACCCCTCCTATAAAAGAGTGTGTCTAACCTGGCCAAGGGCCCCCGGCCAAAAAATAGCGGGGACCACTAAATTTTTCATGTGTCAAAGACTGGAGGCACTCAAACATAAAATTTTAACCTTTTTCACATTTTTTCAAGTGCCATGTGTCAACGCGTAACTCACCATTTGACCATCTTTGACTTGTTTTCAACCCATCCTTTGACCGGCGATAAATATATTGGTTTAGGGAGGTTGAGGAAACTTTCCAACATCTGAAAATCCTTTGGATCAGGAGGTGCCAATTCCTGCCTACTTCATCTCCTGATTTCTTGAGGATTTTAGTAAGTATTTTGTTATAGGCTTCAACCTATTAATTTTCTTAGGGATATTATGGTGATGAGAATTTGAGTTTGATGTTGAAGGTGTCAAAAAGTTTCTTGACATCCTTGTTTTTGAAATATTTTCCATTATCTGTAATAAGTTTATGAGGGACACCAAAGTGGCATATGATGCATTTATAAATGAAATTAATGATTTGATTTTCTTTAGTTTAAGTTAAGGGGATGACCTCAACCCATTTTATAAAGTATTCAATGGCTATGATAATTGAGTGATGATGTTGGGATGATTTAGGATTAATAGTACCAATGAGGTCTAACCCACATTGTAAGAAGGGTCATAAATCATGAGTGGGTTACAAATATTGACTGGGAACATGGATGAGATCATAATGTTGTTGACATTTGACGCAATTTTTGATGTACGAAAAATAATCTTGATTGATAGTAGGCCAATAATAACCGAGTCGTAAGACACATTTAGTGACGATGTTACCTTTGAAATATCCACCACATATACCGTCATGAACCTCTTGGATTGCTTTGATAGATTCGTGAGACTTAAGACATCTTAATAGGAGGCCATCAAAGCCATGTTTTTACAAGATACCACATATGATGACATAATGAGTGGCATGTTAGAGAAATGATCATTTAACATTTCATGATAAGTCATGGGGAATTTTATATTCCGAAAGAGAGTCAAATGTTTGTGAATACCATAGATCAATCAAATGATCATCAATAATGTTGATAGAAGGGAGTTGATTCTCATGTGAGGGTTGATATAATCTATGAACAACTACAAATAGTTTATAATTATCAGATGATTATTCAGTTTACAAGGGGATAAGTGATCTTAAAGAGGCCATGGTGCCTACAAACTTATTAGAAGACTGTGGAATAGTTTAGATGGTGTAATGATCAAAGGATTTGAGGAGAAATTCAACATTGGATTTATATTTTTGTAAGATTTCATTTTTACATTGATAATATCCTTTTATTTGATTAATGATGAGTTGTGAGTCTCTGTATATTTTAAATATTTGAACTCCTAACAAGATAGCGGTCTGAAGACCCATAATTGAGGCTTTGTATTCTACCATGTTATTAGTGCCCTCAAAGTTAAGTTTAAATGATAATGGAATAAGAGTCCCCCAGGGAGGTATGATGACGATACCAGTCCATCCCCCTTGTTGGCATTTAGATCCATTGAAGAAGAGGGTCATTTTGATAAGAGTGAATTTATGTTCGTCGATAGTGTTGATATATTTTTCTAGAAATTATTTGTGAGGAAGAAGGGTGTCAGGAAGGGGTGCTTCAAAAAGCTGATCCATGATGGCCTAACCCTTAATCATTTTTTGTGATATGAATTCAAGGTCAAATTCGGTCATAAGCATAAGCCACCGAGTTATGTGGTCATTGTTATATGACTTAGAATGCATTTTTTAAGTAGATTAAAGCTGGTGACAATGTAAGTTTTGTGATTGAGAAGATAATGACATAATTTGGAGGTTGTAAAATAGAGGGCGTAACACAATTTTTTGGATTTGGTGTAATGGGTATCATATTCATGGAGTGTGTGACTTACATAATAGATGGCTTGTTCACAGCCTCAATCATCACAATGTGTAAGCATGGCTCCTAAGGAATGGTCTATGGTAGATGTGTAAAGATAGAAAGGCTCTCCCTCATGAGGTGGTATAAGCACATGAGCTGAAAAGATGTAGTATTTGAGTTCATGGAAACCCTTTTGATAATTAAGATCCCATCTAAAATATACATCTTCATGAAGAAGGTGATGAAATGGTTGACAACGGTTAGATAATTGAGATATGAAAGGATGGATAGACTGCATCTTACCTTGAAGGCTACGCAATTGCTTGATATTAAATGGAGGAGACATTTTAATGATTACTTTCATTTTGGATGGGTCTACTTTGATGTGTCAAATGGATACAATGAACTATAAGAGTTTACCGGAGAGAACACAAAAAAAACATTTAGCAGGGTTAAGGAAAATGAAATACTGGATACGATGGATGAAGATTGATTCAAGTTGTTTCACCAAATAAGTTGTGTGATAAAATAGATAAGGTAAAAGGTCGAGGAATACCTGTGATATGTAGGTTGAAGGTTGAATGCGCGTGTTACTGACTTTATCCAAGCTGATTCTAGAGAACTCCTTTTTGTCTAGGAAGGACTACCTGTAGATACAAAGCAAGACCACCAAATGATATTAAATAGCAAGAGTCAGAGGACTGCCTAGCAAGGCTAGATCCGGGAAGTGTGATGCTTCCTTGAATGGCTGTCAATCCTATGTTTTTATCAAATCAATGAAAGTAAATATGAGAAATAAAGGTCCTATTGCTAACACTTTGATTTAGGTATCTCAAAACGTTATCAACAAACTAGATTAAGCAAAGTATTGAAATCTAAACTAATCTAGCATCAGACAAGGTATGTTTCTAGTTGGGACAGGTCACAGGGGTGTTAGGTAAGGTCACAGAGGTATCTAGTAAGGTCTGGGTGGAGTTTAGGGGATGGTAGAGGTAGTTTGGTGAAGGTTAACAGAAAACACAATGACCGATATTGGTCTGGTGACTGATGCCGGTAGAGAGGGGAGACCGATGACGGTTAAGGTGACCGACATCGGTAGGGGCAATTTGATAGTAAATTATTAAAAAGAGATTTTAGGGTTCTCTGTGATTGCACAGAGAGTGAGGGTAGTGTGGTTTGGGTCGTAATATGGCTGAGAAGACTCAGGGATACTAAGAAGGAGGTTTGGAATGATGAAAAGGCTTGGGATGGTTGAATAGTGGGTTGGTGGGAAGAAGGTGATGTACAGGAAACAAAGGAAATAAACTACTGAAAGAAGTGAAAGATCTATAAAAGGAATAAGCCAAATGATTAGAATCACAATACTTACTTGATGTCTTTTAGATCTTGGGAGTTGGAATGGTTGATGGTTGATCAGAGAAAAATTGCTTGAGTTTGGTGCCACGGCAATATAGCCTATGTGCTCCCATGAGTATTCCAACGTTCTAGAAGGGAAAATGGCTACTTGTCTTGCACGGTGGTTGTGTGTGTTCATCATATGGATGTAATAGGGCTTGAATATTCATGATTGAATGCAATCAAGCTCCAATAACTGAATGACCAACCCATGTAAAGAGTTGTGAAAGTGTATATAAGGTAACCGATGGCGGTTAGGTGACCGGCGTCGGTCGAGGGATAACCAACGTCAATTAAGGTGGAAAAGTCTAGGTTTACCAAAAATAGGCAGATCTTTACTATTTTTGGCATGATTTTGATTGAGTCCGCTTAGGGAAGTGGATTTATCATGAGATAAGGTAGGAAGATCATAGAAGAGGTCCAATTAGGTTTAGGAAGAAGTATTAGTTAGTTAGGTCAAGTAGTGACTTAGCACTGTTAGTGATGACTCAATGTTGAGAGTGATGACTTGGTCATTGTGAGTTAAATGCCCCCGGAATGGGTCAAGGGTGAGGTGTAACGATGAGGATGAAATTAACTTAATTATAATAATTAAATTAATTAATAATGTGAGGATGAATATTAGTATGGGATGAAGGGGTCATGATGTGTTTAAATATATTACGTTAATTGATTGAAGGGGACCAAGGGGAGTGTGACCCAAATTTGGTGTCTACATTTTCCCCTTTTTGTCACGTAGCTTGTATTGGTAAGCGATGCTGACAAAAATAGGGAGTCGGTGTCCCAGGTATAAGCAGAGGTTAGGTTGCCCCAAGTAGGGCTGAAGGTGATCCCCCTCAAACCATAAACCGATGAGGTAGGAAAAGTAGTCAGGGAGTGGTTTGATAAATAGGTGATTGATGAAAGTGAGGGTCAGTAGGTAAGGGTATGGTCATTTTGGGTAATGGGTAATGGTCGGGTTAGGTAATGGGTAATGGCAATCGAACATACGCACGCACACGTATAGATTGTAATACGGTACTAGGTGGAAGAGCTTACAAACTCTACATTGTCAAAAGGGCGATAGGTTTATCCAAACGAGGTTGAAGTGATTATGGTATCCAAGGTATAGGATATGGTCATGAAGCACAACGAGGTCAGGTGTAGGAACGGGTAATAGGTTTTGTTCCATTGCACCAAAGGTATGGTCGGGATAAACATCACATCATTAGGCAAGGTAAGGTCATTAGGCTAAACAACATGGGTAACAACATTGCAAGGTATAACGAGTACACAAATTCAAATGTCACAAAAGGCAGTTCAGGTCAGGGTATGTAGGTCAGGGCATAAGTAAGGCTGAGGTATAGGTAAATAACATGTCCCTAAACACAGTTAAGGAAATGTATAGGTAATGTAGGCTTGTAGGTAAGGTGTAATAGGTGTTGGTAAGGTTAAAAGTTGTTGGATCAATAATGTTTTTAGGCAAAATGGGCATGGGGTGGGTCAAATGGTTATGTCAGGTGACCGATGCCGGTTATAGTGTAACCGATGTCGGTTGGCTAGGGCACGACATGACCGACGTCGGTCATGTCGAGTTGGGGCTAAAAAATGAAAAATCTACTTTTTACGGATTCATTTTAACCTTTCCACTTTTAGAAAATGATAGAGGAGAAGTGTAAGAGTGGAAAACAATAGTATGAGGTGTTGAGCTGAGTTGGAGAGCCACGTAGCAGGTGATTGGCATTCGATTGGTGGGTCCACGAGATCGATTTGATTGATTCGATTGGTTGTGAGGTGAGGAGTTGATTTTGGCATGGCGGAGGTGAGAGAGGGAGTGGGTGGACCACCGACACAACGACTAGACGTGCCACCATGGAGATGGCGCCGAGTAGAGGTAGGAGACAATCCGAATCCTTCATTTGGTTGAAAATAGTTTGTGGAAATCGGTTTTGTTTAAAATTTGGGTGTAATTTTAATTTGTGAAATCATGGTTAAAAATGAATGAAATGAGGGGGGGAAGGTCAAATGTAGCTTAAATAGGGTTGGTAATGAAGCTAGGATAGGTTTGGGTGGGTGGGAGTAGGTATTTAGGTTGTTTTTGGTTAATTTTTGAGAATGGGGGATGAGTTTTTGTGGTTGTGATGCCGCGACAGAGACCGACGATGGTCAAGGGTTGGCCGATGTCTGTCGGCTTTGGCCATTGTCAATCAAGGTTTGGGTGACTGACACCGGTCAAGAGGACTGATGATGGTCAAGGTGACTGACGTCAGTCACAATTAAGAGTAAATAGGTGAAAGAAGGGCTAGGTAGGAAAGTAAAATAGGTGAGGAAGGGGTAGGTGAAGATTTATGTAGAGGGAAGAGGGTAAAATGTTATTTTGGTGATGTGGGATAGGTAAGTAGGTGAAATGAACTAAGATAATGGGTAAGGATGATAAGGGCCAATAGGTTTGTAGGTGAATTAGGTAAAAAGGGGTAGGCATGATTGATGTGGTTGGGTATTGTGTGGTGGGTAATAGGTGATTTGAGGTGGTCAAGTCTTGACAAGGTCAATGATGCAGGTGAGAGATCAGTTGAGGATGAGGGATAAAGTACCACCCCTACTGGTATAGATGTGGCCTAGCGTGACCACAGAGGAGTGGGAGCACATGACCGATGTTGGACTTAGTGTGATCTAATGCTATAGGCATGTAGCCCAAGATCATAGCTTGATGGTCGCTCTCATCGATAGATGGGACTCAACGACTAATACCTTTCACTTACCGACTAGCGAGATGACCATCACACTGGAGGATGTGTATAGGATCCTGCGGCTGCCTATTGTTGGGGAGATAGTATATTCCATTTCATATGAGGCATTAGTGGAGCTGATAGTGGTAGTATTTGGTGAGGCAATGGGCTTGTTGAGCTATCACAGTGCAAGTGTGAGCAATGGAGACATGTATGCTACCTACCCATAGGAGACCAGGCTATCTGTGTTGATGATGGTGGCAGTGGGATGTTTTTCTCTTCCAGATTCTGAGGGTGGGAGATTCCCACGAGCACTGATGGGGGTGCTACAGGATATGATAGAGGAGCAGATATGCTTTGCTTGGGCACCAACTTTCCTAGTTTAGCTGTATAGGGAGCTATGGGCCTATGGGAGATTGAGGAGATTTGGTATGTGTTGTACCTATTTATTACACTGTTGGGCATATGAGCACATCGTGTGTGTGCACCTAGTTGGTTTACCATGACAAGATTGGTTTAGGGGTGGCTTGTTTAGAGTTGGTTTCAGATGATGGGTACCAGTCGGTGGATAGTCGAGGGTGGCAAGGGCCACATATGATGTGTCATACTACAAGCAAATTTTGGAGGGCCTTTCAGAAGTTGATATCATGTGGAGGCCATATGTTGACTATCCATTATTTAGAGACATGGCTGAGGAGTTAGAGGAGCTTCAGCTACTAAGATGGATACAGGGGCGGTGTGCTAGGGAGCATGAGATGATACCCATGGATAGGGTCAGATGGTTGTTTGGACTCCCACAAGACGTGGACCCACATTTCCCACAGTACCATAGAGATGACATGGGGAGACCCATGTCTCCACCATGTCCGAGTGTGCTTACAGGGTAGGAGGAGAAGGTATGAGATAGACAGATTGATGATGCAGGTGTCACTGATGGATACAAGCAGTGGTGGATGACACAGCTACAAACAACACCGTCAAGGCCAAGGTAACCTAATTTAGCTACCATCATAGTGCAGAGGGATACATTATAGGGTCAGGTGGCCACCCTATAGGAACAAATTATAGGGTTGCAGGGACAACTGACAGGGTCAGAGGCACAGGTGACCACCTTGTAGGCACAGGTGATAGACCTACAAGCCTAGGTAGCATAGGCACAAATTCCTGCACATGGCAGAGATGGGGATGAATGGAAGGTAGCCACCCTATAAGAATATGTGACAAGATTATAGGGCTAGTTGGTCATGGCACAGGCATAGGTTGTGGCCCTGCAGTCACAGGTAGCTACACATGTACCATCACAGACATATAGATAGGGTCTCATAGTACATGCACCTGGACCAGGAAAATGGACACTTTTGGTTGGGAAGAGTTCACAGGGAGCAATTAGGGCAATGACACCACCCCAAATTGTGTCAATGGTGAGGTTCATGGATTCCCTGAATGAGGCTCACTACTATCAGGATCATTTGATGACTGCCGGTATTGATGTCCCCTCATATGTTGAGTACAGAGCCCAACAGGCAACCAATGAACAAACAAGATATAAGACTCATAGTTCTGGTAGCATGGGGGTCATCGACCCTAGAGACAAGGCCATGGTGAGGTTACGATCTCTCAGAGATTGGGCCCGATAGAGGGCCAGGAGGAGGAGATAGGTGAGACTAGACAAGAGGGAATCATGATGGGGTGAGTGGTCACTGTATGGATAGTGTACCATTATTTTGATTTTTGATATATATACAGGCTTGCGTGCCGAAGACGTGAGATTGTACATGAGAGTTTTGGAGGTTATTAATATTTATTTATATCTGTGTATATATGTATTAATACACAGACACTCCCTTATATAGTTGATGATGTTGACTGGATGGATGATGTACTCATTTTTAATTTCCATTGTTATTGTGTATTGGAAATTGTGTATTATGGAAACTATGTTGAAGTTAGGCATGATTGAGTTGAGGTCATGTAGGCATGATGGAGTTTGGTAGGCATGATTTAGGCATGATGGAGTCTAGGTGATTTAGGCAATCATCATGTAGGCATGATGGAGTTAGGTATAGGCATGGTGGATTGTAGGCATGATTTGGTCATGTTTTTACGTTTGATTTAATTTCCAAGTTATTGGTAGTATGGAAAATAAATGATGATGTATATGTATGTTGTGGTGTAAATTTCCAAATATTTGATATCATGGAAATGTGAAATGATTGATGTATGATATGATGATGTGATAAAATGGTAGGTATGTATGTTGTTATGATTGTTTAATTTCTGATTTTTGTTTAAAATGGAAAACTCACTAAGGTATAATGTGAATATAAAGGGGGAAAGCTGGTTAGGGGGAAGATTGAACGAGCTAACCTCCAAGGGCCCCATACCCTTAGAGTTCTACCTACATAGCTCTAATGAAAAGGGGCCTCAGGCTGATGTAGTTATCCCATAAGCTAGGGAAAAATATGATGAGGTAGAGGAATGGGTTGGTAGGTTTTAGGCATGATTGAATCTAGGTCATTTAGGCATGGTTGAGTCTAGGTCATTTCAGGCATGGTTGAGTTTAGGTTGAATAGGTATGGTTGAGTGTAGGGCATTGGCATGGTTGAGTTTAGGTCATTCAGGTATGGTTGAGTTTTAGGTGATTTATACATGGTTGAGTGTTAGGTAATTTAGGAATTCCTAAAATGTAGGTGTCGAAAGTCTGGTCCTGTATAACAGAATCAAATAAATAAGAAAAAATGTGAATGGTAAGAGGATAAAATTACGAGTCTATCATACTAAAGATGGCATATGTACATAAAACCCTAAAGGTGTTGCATGATTGAATGTTATAAGGGTGAATAAGGTAACATGATCACAAAATGTCACATTTGTGTCACGTCCCTTGAGTAGGCAGAAAATTAGATAAGAAAGGTAGTGAGGTGAAAGAAGTTGGTTTAGCGTAACCTGGTGTGAGACAACATGCCTCTTTGGCAAGAGACCCAAGATCAAAATAGGAAATTCCATGATGAAAAAGTCATCTTTTTCTTTTTTCTTTTGTTTTTATAGACTGATCGATGTGGGAAGTCTATGTGGGATGAGTAGAGTATCTCCTTGAGGTCTTTGTGAAGATGATCGATGCGGGAAGCTTCAAAATATTTTTATTTTATTTTATTTTTGTAGGAATAGTCTTCTTTTTGTGATAGACTATGTATAGTATGGATAGCTTTGTATAGTTTTCCTTCAAGGGAGAAGTCTATTTATAGTAGCAAGATAGAAAGATTAGATGTCCTTTTTGAGGGAGTCATCTTTTTGCGAGAAGTTTGACTCAAGGATTTTTGAATTTGAAAATCCTGTATATTGTTTTTGAATTGTTTTTTGGAATTTTAGGTCATGGACAAGACTATAGAGAAGTATAGGCTTCTTTTATGAAGACAAAACCATAGCACACAAGGGTTAGCTATGAAAGAAAGGTTTTAAGTGATGAACGACCATGGGATTCCATCTTGAAAAGGAAAAAAAGTATCCATGAGAATCATGCCATGAGTAGAGCCATGGTGCTCATATTTAAGATAAGGCTGAAATGTGATGGGTAATCACATGATTCTTTTTTAGTCATTGATCCTTAAAATAGGTAAGTGGAAGATGAATGGTGCTCAAGGGACAAACGCTTAATAAACATAAGGTGATCTAGGACTTGATTCAATAATAGAATGGTTGAAGATGTAAGTCATTGATGGGATTAAGTTCAGGTTTTCCTTCGAGTGAAGACAAATGATAAGCACCTGATCCATAGGTATGAGTAACGATATAGGGTCCAAGCCAATTAGGAGAAAATTTTTCCCATTTAATTTTCTATGATTTTGTTACATGTTGATTTTCCTTTAGGACAAGGTCATCGACCTGGAAGGTTTGTTCTTGGACACATTTATCATAGACACATTTGATACGTTTTTGGTAGATTTGGAGGTGATCAAGAGCATTGAGATGACATTGGTTTAGTAAATCAAGTGATGTCAAACGGTCCTGGTGAAAATCATCATTGTTGAGCATATATTTGAGTGAGATACAAAGATATGGAATTTAGACTTTGAGAGGTAGGATAGATTCTATACCATAGACCAAAGAGAAAGGTGTGGCAGTAGTTTAGGTATGAATACTAGTGAGACAAGCCCATAAGGGAAAATGAATGTGTGTGTGCCAATCCTTTCCAGTATCATTAACCACTTTCATAAGAATTTTGTTTAAGGTTTTTTTGGTTAATTCCTCTTGGCCATTTATTTAGAGATAATAAGGTGAAGAAAAACTGATTTGACTAGCGAAGGCATCACATAGTTTCTGTAGGGTTTTATTTTTGAATTGTTTTCTGTTATCAGTGATGAGGTGGTGAGGAACACCAAAGTGAAAAATGATGTGATGATTGATGAATTCACATATTTTCTCAGCTTTTGTAGAAATAAGAGGTACGGCTTCCACCCACTCAGTGTAATATTATGTAGTGGTAATAATCCATTTATCACGTTGGGAAGAATGAGGATTGATCTCTCTGACAAGATCTAAACCCCATTGAGAGAAAGGTTAAAAGTCTCGTGCAACCTGTAAGGCTTGAATAGGTGTGTGATGAAGATTAAAAAGTTACTGACACTTCACACAACACTTGACATAGTCACAATAATCATGGTTTAGATTTGGCCAGTAATATCCCAGGTGAAGAATGTGTTTAGCGACAACTAAACCAATGAAGTGATCCCCAAAAATTCCGTCGTGAACTTCCTTGATGGTGTAGGGAATTTCAGAAATCATAAGACATTGTAAGAGGATAGCATCAAAACCACATTTATAAAGAAGACCACCCATGATGACATAGCGAGAGACACTTTTGAGAAAGGCTCATTGTCCATTGCGAGTAAGATCTGGAGGCATGATGGAAAAGGAAAGGTAGTAAAAAAACTGCTTATACCAAAGGTCACGTGGGTCAATTTCAATGTTTCTTACAAGGTTGATGTCTCAAATCAGATAAGAGGGTGAGTGTAACCTTTGTATAGTGACAAATATTTTTGAGTTGGAAGGCGAAGTGAGGATTTGAGAAGCCAGACAAGCCATGGTATCTGCAAATTTATTAGTGAAAAGCGGTGTGATTTGAAGTTCATAACGGTCAAAGGTAGTCAAAATTATGTCAACATGATGCTTATGATTTTGAAGTATCTCACTACAACACTGGTATATACCATTAACTTGGTTCACAACCAATTGAGAGTTGCCAAAGATATTAATCAATTTAATGTCTAAGGCTATGGTGGCTTGAAGACCTAACATGAGTGCTTCATATTCGACGATATTGTTAGTAAAATAAAAATCTAGTTTGAAAGATAATGACATAGGCCCACCATCAAGAGGAATGAGGATAACTCCAGAACCACCCCCATGTTGACATTTGGAACCATCAAAGAATAAGGTCATCTAGTAAATGGTATCATCCAAAGAGAGGGTAGTGATGGATTCATCAGGGAAATTAAAGTTAGAGGATTGATTTCCAGAGAGAGGTGCATCTACAAGTTGGTCTACAATTGTTTGTCCTTTGACATATTTTTGATGAGTAAATTCAAGATCTAGGTTTGCAAGAAACATGAGCCAACGTGCAACATGTTGATGTTGGTAGGGCCCATTACATGTAATGTAATGGGCTAGTATTGGTGACAAAAAAAGTTTTGTGGTTCAGTAGGTAATGGAAAATTTTAGTGGCGATAAAAACTAAGGCTAAGTAGAGTTTTTTGGCGTGAGTATATCTAGTTTCATAGTCTAAAAGCATACAAATTATATAATAAACACCTTGTTCCCTGTGTTACTCATCATGATGAGTGAGCATGACACCCAGGGAATGATCAATTGTAGAAATGTAAAGGTAAAATGGTTGGTCATCCTTAGGGGGAATGAGCATAGGTGGTTGGAGGAGGTATTGTTTTAAGGAATCAAAGGCTTTGTGGCATTCATCATCCCATTTGAAGGAGACATCCTTTTTGAGGAGATGATGAAATGGATGGCAGCGGTTGGAAAGATGTGAAATAAAGCAATGAATAGATTGAAAATTTCCTTGAAAACTATGAATTTGATGAAGGTTAGTAGGTGGAGGCATTTCAAGAATAACCTTGATCTTAGTGGGATAAAATTCAATGCCACACAAAGAAAAAACCAAGGAGTTTTTCAGAGAGAACCGTAAAGATACACTTTCTAGGTTGAAGGTGAACACAATATTTGATGAGATGGTCAAAGATGACCTTAAGGACTATAAGGTGTTTGGCCCAATGTTTGGATTTGGCAAGAAGATCATTAACGTAATCTTCCAATATGTGATGCATAATGTCATGAAAGATATAAGTCATAGCCGTTGATATGTAGCACCAACATTTTTAAGGCTGAAGGGCATGAAACGATAATAGAAGGTCCCCCAAGGAGTGATGAGGGAAATTTTTTGTTGATCTTCTGGGGCAAGTAATATTTGGTTATAACCCAAGAAACCATCCATGAGTGATAGCATCTCATGGTCGGTGGTGAGATCAACTAGTTGGTCAATACTAGGTAGAGGAAAGTTGTCTTTGGGGTAAGATAAGTTAAGGTCTCAAAAATCTGTGCAAATGTGGAGTCCACCTATCACTTTTGTAATAGGAAAAACGTTAGAGATCCATTGGGGATAATCAATCGGTAGGATGAAGGAAACCAAAAGAAGGCACTGGAGTTATTCTTTGACAAGAAGAGCGATGTGAGGATGTATTTTTTCGTAGCTTCTGTTTCATGGGTTTGACCTCAGGAATATTTATGATATTGTGGACCACAATTTTTGGGTCAATATCAGGCATATCAGCGTAGGACCAAGGAGAGCATTGCTATGATATCAAAGGAAAGAAGTTAAAAGCTTCTTGTTCAACAACATCTAAATATTAGCCTATTTTTAGAATGTGCGGGTCATCCTGAGTGTGAATATTGATTTCAATGGTCGATTCATTCAACATGGTTTACATGTTAGAAGGTAACGACTGGTGAATATAAGAATCTTCCGCACCAAGGTAGGTGAGAATAGACTCATCGTCCTG
Organism: Taxus chinensis; assembly: GCA_019776745.2. Classification (NCBI taxonomy): domain Eukaryota; kingdom Viridiplantae; phylum Streptophyta; class Pinopsida; order Cupressales; family Taxaceae; genus Taxus; species Taxus chinensis. The sequence continues at coordinate 264,290,497 of CM034156.1, read as the reverse complement.
ACATTGAATGACGTTAATAGAAGGTGTATCATCATTGATCATGTCAGGATACAGGAAGGGAAGAGAAGAGGGAGCCTCACCATCTCGTTGATAAGTTAAGAGGTCCCAGGGAAATGGTGTTCACGAAAAAAAAAGTTAGGAGGAATGGATTCTAGATCCATAGACTCTATAGGTGAAGGTGGTGAAGTTGGTGAATGGGGTGGGGAATGTTTATCATCCTCAATGAGTTTGACTCGGGCCTTCTTGGGAGATGGATCAAAAAATTTAATACCAATGCGGTCTTTATGATTATGGGTGGTGCATGGGATGATGGTATGGTAGAATTGTTTGTAGAAACCAAAGAAAAATCCCTTCCAAGCACAATGATGGAGAAAAGTGTGGGCAAAGCGGCGGTTGGTGAGAGATTGAAAGTCGAAGGAAAATGGTCGAGTTTGGGAAGGTGGCTCGGGCAAGTAGGTAGAAGCATCAAGTCCCCCATATGTTAAGTTGGTGTGAAGGTGGGGAGGACCATAGGGGAAAACCTTCATCTATGCGGTGGTCATAGTGGGGATGTTGGTGAAGTTTACCATACTCTTGAGGAGTAAGGAATGTGTCAATATTATAAAGGTGGTACTCCCCTAGAGTGAGGCATTGAAAAACACCTTCTAAGGGATCAATAGTTGATATGTGGGTAGCGGGAATGGATGAACTACTAGACAACTGGGAAGAAGAAGCATTGGTTGGTTGAGAAGTAGATGGGTTAGCTGATGGGTTAACTATAGAAGCTATGGCAGCAGAGGGAATAGAGTTTGTGGAAGAGGTAGTGACAACATTGGTGGATGGGGCCATGAGTGAAGGGGGAGTGATCGTGGTGGTAGATGCCTTAACTGGCATAAGGACATCATTGGGTCAATACAACATGTTACATGTCCTGAATGGTGAAGGGTCAGATAGGATGGTATAATTGTGTCCTTCATATTCAAATTTTAAATAATGGTGTAAGGTTGAAGGAACAAATCCCATGGCATGGATCCAAGGTCATCCAAGCAACATATTGTACTGGAATTCCCCTTCTAAGACATAAAATAATTCAATAATGGTACGGGGGCCCACAAAAATGTGGAGAATGATTATTCCAAGGGTGGAAGTCATGACATCGTTGAATGAATGTAAAATAACTGTATTATTATGCATGCAATTGGTAGGGATGCACATTTGGTTATACACATGGGAAGAAATGATGTTGATACTAACACCACCATTGATCCTATTGTGTCAAATGCATATATTATCAATGTAGATGGAAATGAATAGGGCAAGATCAAGATCATCTAATTGCATAGGTACAATCTCCTCATCAGAGAAACTAAGAGCAACTACTTGATGAGTGGTAGCAGGTGTAAAGGAAGGGGATGAATTGGTGAGAGAGGACACATGGTGAGGAGTGATAATGGATTCCACAGGAGTAGGGTCATTAGGTAAAACCTCAATAGATTGCAGAACCTCAATGAGGGCCTATCGATGAGACTCAGAGGTTTGGACAAGGTCATACAAAGACATTTTGAGAGGAGATTGGTGTAATTTTTTAATCATTGTATGATGGGAAACCCCGTCAGAAATAGGGTATGTGGGTCCACAGGTGGTGATTTTTTGTGTAAGTGTAGATGGGATATTGTGTAAAACAGTGGCATATGGGCTGGTTGTTTTCTCCTTTCCTTTGTCCTTCTGGGCTCAAGTGGTAATGTTAACCATATTAATGTGTGGTAAAGGAGAAAGTGAGTCATGATAGGTGTAGCGACATGATGGGAAAAAATATGGTGAGGGAATATACTGGTTTTGTGAAATGAATGCAGCGCATTGGCATTTTGGCGGAGGTTTGGCTAGCTCTCTTATGCAAACCATATTGATCTCAAATGTTGGAGGAGGATAAAAAGGTTGTGGAGAGGGAGATGAAGGTCACTAAATAGGTAAGGGATGAGGAGGTTTGGTGATAGATAGAGGTGGAATATGGTCCTCATCTAAAAAATCATCATTGTCAAAGTTTTATTTAGGAGGACATAGTTGGAGAAGAACAATCTTAAGAGCCTTAGAGTTTTCCACATCATGCCCTGACACATAATGGTAAGTGCAAATTTTTGTATCATCAAACCCTTCTAGTTTAGGTTTGAGTGGGTCGTAAGGTCTAAGTGGTGGCAATGTGATGACAAAGGTTTCCAAAAGGTTAGCTAAGATGTTGGTGTAAGACCCTACCAATGGATCACAATGTGAAGTAAGTGTGGGTGATTTTGGTGGGAGATGTGCCATGAGAGGTGGAATCAGAGGTTGAGTCAGTCTGATCACCTGTTTGGTAGGTAGTATAGTTTTAGGTTTGGATTTCACCTTCTTGGGTAAAGATGTAACAGGTGAACTAGTGGTTGAAGGTGGTGTAGGTTTAACTACCTCTTTGGAGGGTAGTTTTTTTTTGGATTTTGGTTGCACCTTCTTGGGTAAAGGTGAAGAAGAAGTGTGTGATGTAGAAGGGAAGACAGATGGAGGGAGGGGACGAGTTAGCAAAGGTGATAATGGAGGTGTGATGAAGGATGTGGGAATAGGAAAGGTGGAAGGTATTAGTTGAAGAAAAGGGAATATCATAGGTAATGATGAGGATAATAGAAGTGGTTTAGGTATAGGCAGTAGAAAGGATGCAGGTGATGGTGAAGGTGTAAGTTATGTAGGTAATTTGGGTGTAACAGAGGATCGTGATGAGGAGGTGGGCTATTATGTTTTTGGTTTACCTTGGGTGGAAGGGTACGTGGCCAAGGTTGATGGGTGGGGCCCTAAAATAGATGGAAGTGGTGAAGGTGATAGAGGAATAGTGGGCAAAGCCATTGTATGTGGCCTAAGAGGTTGGGTCTTCCTCTTAGGTAAGGGAATAGTCTTTGAGCTGGCTTGTGATGATGTTGCTGAATATAGTTTGATAACGAGATGGACTAGGCTTCATGTCAGAATGAATCCTAATGTGGCAAAGGGTTTGGATGTGGAGGAAGATATAGATGTAGCTAAGGATTTAGGCATTGGAAAAATTTCAGTCAATGGTAAAGGTTTAAGTGTGGGAGAGGGTTATGAAGAAGAGGTTGCTACAGCTAGCATGGGCATGGTTGGTTTGGTTGCCTGAAACACCTTTGGATAGATCGTGGAAGTATCAACATATAATATTTGTATCTGAATTGAGAAAGGTAGCTGAAGGCATCCCCAAAGCATGAAATTGTTGACATAATCCAAGTGGTCAGCCAGACATGAAAATGACACCGTTGTAGGAGGGGATGATGTTGATTTGGTAGTGATCCCTGTAAATAATGTCTGTGAGACAGGGAAATGGTTGGCTTCAGAATCTATGGGTAAAAGAGCCGAGAGAAAATCAACAGGATCCTTGAAAGCCAATGGAGAATTATCACCAATAGGAAGGGGTGTTACTAATGGATCCCCTATGGGTAGGGGAGATGACAAGTAGGATGAGGTATGTTAGAGGAAGGTAAGCATGAATCTCTTGTGGGTAGGAGAGTAAATACTATGGGTTGTTCGTTAGTTTGAGAGGTGTGTGGGGAAATTGTCTTTATGGCAGACTCCTTCATGGGTGAAGGGGAGATAAGGGAGAATCCTTTGTGGGTAAAGGAGTGGATGAAACAAAATATTCCATTGATAAAGGGGCTTGTGTAAGAATCTCCTTGATAGATGGAGTAGGAGGAAATTGAGGAAGGGCTGGTATGATGTCAAAAATAACATGAACCTCATGAATATTACTCTCATTGATCGAAGGTTTACTGGTTTGCTTAGATGACAGGGTGTGGTTTGGGAATGGTTTCTTAAAGTTGTGAAGGTTTTGATTAGTTGGTGTGTTAGGGTTATCCAAGATGAGATCTCCACTATCTAACATTTCTTGTACGATATTTTTGAAAGTTATACAATTATTGTCGCTATGACCTTAAATGTGATGATACTTGCAATAATAATTTTCTTTGTACCATGCAAGCATAGGATGAGAGGGGTCAAAACCTGTATGTGGTTTGATGGGTGGAAGAGTGATTGATCTAGATTTTAGAAGTTTTTCTAAAACCGAAGAGTAGGGTTCTCCTATGGGAGTATATTTTTGTTGCTCCCGCTTGAACTAGAAAGCCTGAACAGGAGAAAGGTTGGAAGAAGGATTTGATTGGTTAGATGGATGAGATGGGCCATATTTCAAAACTACCATGTGGGTAGATCATTTTTCTTTAGAGTAATTATTTTTTGGTTTGGGAGAAGAGGTATCATTTGATTTAAACGTAACATTCTTGTTACGTAATTGTATCTTCTTCTCTTCAATGGCATGAATTTCAAGTTTTTAGGCCATGGTGAACACCTTGTCAAATGTGCAGAAGGTTTGAACTTGGATAGTTGGCGAGATGTGCCTTACACAAGCCTTGGTGAACAACTCTATTAACTTGGTTTGAGGTAGTTGGAACATGAGCTGGTTGATTAGGCTTCACCAATGAGTGAAAAAATATGTGATAGATTCGTCTTCATATTGGTGTGTCGAGTACAAGTTGGTCATGGTGACTTTCTTGATGATGTTGATAGAAAAGTGGTCTAGGAAAGCTTGAGCTACTTGGTTGAATGAGAAAATGAAGTACCTAGGTAGAGAACTATACCAATCCAATATAGGTCCTATCAAGGGCATTGGGAATGTTCATATAAGCAAAGCATCATACAGAGTGATCAGATAACACACATGTTTAAAAGACCACAAGTGTTGTTGCAGGTATTCTTTGCTATTAAATTAGTTGAAATTAGGAATTTCCCAATGCATAGGGTATGGACAAATCAAAATGGGTGGGTGAATGGAATTATTGCAAATTTCTTCATATGTCAAAGAATTACGTGAGCCATAGACCTATGCTTCCAATGTCTGCATCTTTTCCATCATCATTTTGATAAGAATGTTAGTAGGTTATGATGACTGGGAACCCCCTATAGTATAAGGGGGTAGATGATGAAGGTATAACATGGGTGGAATCCTAGTATATGGTGGTGTTGAGTATGAAAATTGTGAGGGAGGAATAGATGCAGGTGGCAAGTATCTTGAATAAGTGATAGATGAGATAGGGGTTGTTGGTGATAAGTGTAGGTAGGTGGAGTGGATGTAACGACTCTCGTAGTAATTGGAGGAAGTGACTGCGGGATGGAGAGGACAATGTTTTGGAAGGGAGTATGGGCTACCAACACCATGGGTGGCTGAGATGTAATAGGTATATGAAAGGTGGCGGGTACAGATAGACCTACACTCAAGGAAGTTGATAAGGTAATGGTTGACATCATAGGAGAAACTGACATCAAAGGCACGAAAAATTCCATATGTGCAGCAAATGTCGATGATGTAGGGTCAAGTTGGGACACCATATGTGGTAAGTTGGAAGAGGGTAAGGTTGAGCTAGTAGTAGGTGATGCAGAAGTGGGTGCAAGGGTAGGAGGAATGGACACATGCATGCTGTATACAAGCTTCCTTGATGAATCTTGAGTGGATGAATGGGCTAAATAATATTATAAAGAAGTGGGGTTTTGATCAAGGAATCTTGAAAACTCCTCATCACTGGTACTGATGGTACTAGGCTTACTGGGATCAAGAATTGATAAAATGGAAGACAACAATGGGCTAGGCGGGAGTGGATGAAGGCTAGCATAGAACACGAGGGTGTTGGCTTGGCTATGAGTCAAAACCATGTGAATTATATTAGACCTAGTAATTTGAGCTCCATAAATGACACAGGAGTACATAAGGACTACAAAAAATGGTTCTAGAAGGTGACAACTTAGCGCTACTTTAATTGAAAATTTAAAACACAACGACTAACAATAGTTGGTTAACTGGTGTTGGTGACAGAGGGTAACCAATGCCGGTCAGAGAAATGATACCAGTTGCTATGGAAAATAAAAGGATTTGTAAATGTGGTGATAAATGATAAAAATGAAGCAAATTTGGACTTTTCCAGTGATTTCAAAGACACAGAGATATGGTGAGGTAACTAAGGAAACCCCAAAAAGAACATAAATGTGATGAATGCTACTTTGGTTAAAATGACCAAAAAAATAGGAAACCGACAATGGTCAGTAAACTGAAGATGGTTAGATGAGTAAACCATTGATGGTTGATGGACTGATGCCAGTCACTGTGAAATTTGTGAAAAGATGGAAAAAAGTGAATTTGGTGATTTAGATCAAATAAAAGACCAACCTAGAAACCTGAGTATGGAAATGATTGACCCTAACACACTCAAAAAGAGTCAAAATACACCAACTATGATTATGGAGTGTGAAAGGAGTGAAGAATGAATAAAATGAACTCACACCTCAAAATAGAGATCAAGCAAAAACTAGCAAACATGAAATCCTATGTGGTGGATTTTATGTTCCAGCTTATGCCATTTAGGATTGACTTATGAATAGAGTACAGTTTTTGGTTTAATAAAAGGTGCCCTACAAAATTCCAAAAACTAAGGATAGTTTCAGGTAAGTTTTGGCGAGGGAGATCCTTTCTCTAAGAGGGAGATCCTTTCTCTAAGATAATGACTGGATAGAGAAACTAGTTTGGAGCCCACTGTCAATCCTCTTATCGTGTGATCGTTGAAAACTTCTTCTGGGTAGGATTTTATTTAAGAAAATGAGTAATTTATTTTTAGTGGTTTGGTGTAGGGAATAAAGTATGCACTATGATTCAATTTGTCAACCATCAGTTGGGCATGACTTCCAGTATATAGGTTTCCCATAATTTTTAAATGAGCTATAGATGCAACACTCAAAAATGATATGCAAAGATTTTATACCCAAATCCACAATGCCATTCGATGAGAGCAATGATGAATATGCAAGAGTATTTCTTTCACTAATGCAATACAAAAATAAAAACAAATGGTTCTTTTTAATCCAAAATACGAGTGTCAATGAGACGAGTAGAAGAGAGAGAATGTTCCAAAAGAGAAAATTTAATGTGAACACTTTCAAAAGGAAATAGACACACAATATTTCACCTAGGAATGAACAATGAAAAATAACCCAAATGGGTCCCACTGGGCATGCCAAAATGTTTCACTAAAAAAATTGTGTGATAAAACAGATAAGGTAAAAGGTTAAGGAGGAATATCTGTGATATGTAGGTTGGATGTTGAATACGCACACTACTGACTTTAACCAAGATGGTTATAGAGAGCTCATTTTTGTTTGGGAAGGACTACCTGTAGATACAAATCAATACCACCAAATGATATTAAATATCAAGAGTCAGGGGACTACCTAACAGGGTTAGATTTGGGAAGCGTGATGCTTCCTCGAATGGCTATCAATCCTCTATTTTTTATCAAATCAATGAAAATAAATATGAGAAATAAAGGTCCTATTGCTAACACTTTTATTTAGGTATCTCAAAATGTTATCAACAAACTAGATTAAGAAAAGTATTTAAATCTAAACTAATCTATCATCAGACAAGGCATATTTCTGGTTGAGACATGTCATAGGGGTGTTAGGTAAAGTCACAAAGGTATTTGGTAAGGTCTAGGTGGAGTTTAGGGGATGTTAGAGGTAGTTTGGTGAAGGTTAACATAAAAAATAGTGTCCGATATTGGTTTGGTGACCGATTTCGGTAGAGAAGGGAGACTGATGACGATTAAGGTGACTGATGTCGAAAGGGGCAATTTGATAGTAACTTATTAAAAAGATATCTTAGGGTTCTCTGTGATTGCATAGAGAGTAAGGGTAGTGTGGTTTGGGTCGTAATATGACTATAAGACTCAAGGATACTAAGAATTAGGTTTGGAATGATGAAAAGGCTTGGGATGATAGAATAATGGGTTGGTGGGAAGAAGGTGATGTACATGAAACAAAGGAAATAAACTACTGAAAGAAGCAAAATATCTACAAAAGGAATAAGCCAAATGATTATAATCACAATAATTACTTGATGTCTTATAGATCTTGGGAGTCAGAATGGTTGATGGTTGATAAGATAAAAAGAGCTTGAGTCCAGTGCCATAGAAATACGACCTATGTGCTCCTGTGAGTATTCCAATACTCTAGAAGGGAAAACAGTTGCTTGTCTTGCACTGTGGTTATGTGTGTTTGTCATCTGGATGCAAGAGGGCTTGAAGATTCGCGATTGAATGTAATCAAGCTCCAATAACTAAATTACCAACTCGTGTAAAGATTTGTGAAAGTGTATATAAGGTAACCGATGAAATTTAGGTAACCAATGTCGATTAAGGCGGGAAAATCTAGGTTTACCAAAAATAGGCAGATCTTTACTATTTTTAGTGTGATTTTGATTGAGTCCTCTTAGGGAAGTGGAGTTCTCATGAGAGAAGGTAAGAAGATCATAAAATAAGTTTAATTAGGTTTAGGAATAATTCTTATTTAGTTAAGTCAAGTGGTTTCTTGGCACTAGGAGTGATGATTCAATGCTGAGAGTGATGACTCACTCATTGTGAGTTAAATGCCCCTAGAATGGGTCTAGGGTGAGGTGTAACGATGAAGCGGAGGTGTGAAGATGAAATTAACTTAATTAAAATAATTAAATTAATTAATAATGTGAGGATGAATATTGGTATGGGATGAAGGGGTCATGATGTGTTTAAATATAATATGTTAATTGATTGAAGGGGACCAAGGGGAGTGTGACCCAAATTTTGTGTCTACAAAGATCGTGAAAGATGTATATCATGGTGTGTTGATAAGTGGTCCTTGCGTTCTTAAGTATGAAAGGCATAACACAGTAGCAGAAGGTCCCCCAAGGGGTAATGAAGGATGTCTTATGTTTATTGTCAATAGCAATAAGGATTTGATTGTAGCTCGAGAAGCCATCCATAAGGGAGAGAATTTCATGGATGACTCTTAGATCAAAAAGCTTATCAATTCTTGGAAGAGGAAAATCATATTTAGGACAAGAAAGATTAAGATCCTGGAAGTCATTGCAAATGCGTAAATTTTCTGAGGCTTTGGTCATGGGTATGATTTTGGAGACCCATTGTGTATAGTCAATGGGTATGATGAAATTGATAGAAAATAAGCGTTGTAAATCTTCTTTGATAAGGAGAGCCACACAGGGATGTATTCTACGAATATTATGTTTGACTAGTTTAACATTGGGATAAGTGATGATGCTATGTATGACAATATTCAGATCAATACCTGACATATCAATATATGACCAGGAAAAGGCTTGGCTATACTTGGATAATAAGTTAGTGAAAACATTTAATTCTTGCGGATTTAGTGACTGAATGACCTTAACTATGCGAGATTCCTGAGTGGTTCCTAAGTTAATGTTGACGATGGATTCATTGAGAAGGGTTGATGTATCAGGTGGAAATGTTTTTTTGAAAGAAATGATCGTCTACTCCCATATGGGAGAGGATATCTTGATCATCGTGAAATTGAAGGATATCAATGGTGGGTGAATCTTCTTCAATCATTTTTGGCCAAATGAGAGGAATTATTTTGGTGACATGGTTTCATTGATAAGTCAATGGACCTAGGGAAATAGTATTGACTAAAAAATGTTAGGTGGGATGGAGATGGTGTCATCAGATTTGGTGGATGGTGATGGTTCTAATTTAGTGATATACATGGATGTGGTATGTGTAGATGAGTCAATAATGGGCCTTTCATATCCTAGGTCATATTTCTCGTGTGTTTTAATAGAGTATTGGATGATTATGTCATGTATTCCTTGTTCATAATGTCTAAAACCAAAGCCTTTCTAGGTGAAATGATGGAGGTATATTTGAGAAAAGCTTTGATTATATAAAGATTGGAAATTTGATGAAAAGGGCATGTCATGGTGTCCTTTGATGGATTGTGATGAAGGCTAGTTGAATCCTTGATAAAAAAAGGTTGGTTTTTAAATAAGACAGACCATAAGAGATGATATCTACAATATTATTCTCGTACATAGGTTGTTTATCCATTCTACCATACATTTTAGGTTTAGGTAGTGAGTTAAGCATGAGGAGTTGGTATTCCCCCAATGAAAGACATTCCATGATGTCTCTGATGGAGGAGTCATATGGTAATTTAGATGATGGAATGGATGTGTTGGTAGATGCTTCGTCTGAGGATTCTGATGTTGATTTAGGTACTAAAATGTCATTTGGATGGTATGTCATGTTGTAGTCGATGAAGGGATTAGGATCCGTAGGTACTATGAACATTTGGCCCTCGTGTTCATATTTAACACAGCGGTGAAGGGTTGAGGGGACACAATGCATGGTATGTATCCAAGGTCTTATTAATAACATATTGTACTAGAACTCTCCCTCTATGATGTATAATAGTTATGGAAGGGTTTTGACATAAAATTTAAGTGGTAGAATGATAGTACCTAATGTAGGTGTGATTATATCATTAAAATCTCAAAGTAAGAACAATGTTTGGGTGATAATACTATTTGGTAATCTAAGTTGATTGAAAGTGATGGATAAGATAATGGTGATAACATCTCCCTCATCAATCATGACCCTTTTGACAAGGACATCATTGATTTTAGTGGTGATGAAGAGGGGTGGGTCATGATCCTTTAGGTGAAGTGATTGGATTTCAGAAGACTCAAAGAGATTGCAAAAGATTCTTTAAGAGCACCTACGAAGTTTTTGAAAGATGATAGGTCATCTATGGGTACTGATATGGATTAAAGGGCTTCAATCATGGCTTATTTATGTGATGGTGATGTTTGGACCAGCTCGTAAAGTGACATTTTAATAAGATCTTGGTGTAATTTTTTGATGAAAACATTTTATACTATAGTGGAAGAAGGTGGTACAACAAGGATAAATATTTTATTCTTGGATTGTGATGATGTCTCATGGGTGAGAGAAATGGAAAATTTAGCTTTATATTTGGATGAGGATGAGGCGAGTTCTGGAGGTAGGGGGATGAAAAAAAATGTCTTTGGTTTGTTCTATTCTAAAGGATTGGATTCATGGGTACATGCTGGGGTAGTAATGTGGACACCATCAACTTGATGGGGGAGGATTTTACTTAAAGATTCCTTAATAGTGGTGTATGTAAATTTTGGATGGGATGTATTTGATTTGTGTAACTATGAAGGAAGAATACCTTTACTTTCAAGTTTCTTAACGATTATGTGGAAAGCTTTATAGTCTTGTATAGAGTGGCTTGGTGTCTAATGGTAATCACATAAAGCTTCAAAATTATACCAGGAAGGTCTCCAACCTTGAGAGCTAGATGGCTTAAGAGAAATAAGTACTATGAGTGTTTGCCGAAGTAGTTTTTCTAGAGTTGCTACATAGTGTTCTTTTGATGCGGATGTCGAAGGTGATGATGTCTCATTTATTTTGGTGATTATGGAAGATGTTGTTTTTGGTGTAGGTTTTTTAGTTTTTTGTTGATTAAGTAATTTTTGATTGCGAGGTGGTGATAGGTGGTTTAAATGATTGATGTGGCCCTAGGAAAAAGGGCTGATATTTTGATCTTTGTATAGGGGTAGTTGAACGGTTTATAATTGTGAATTTTTTAGAAGGGGTGGCATAAATTTTTAAAGGTTACGGGGGAAATAATGGGTGAAAAAGTCATCATAGGATATTTTCATGATTTGGATGACTGGTTTCTTTTGAGGTGTTTATAAAGAGTCCTTAGAAGGGCTGGGTGAAGAGGTGGTAGCTATAGATGTAGAAGATTTATTTTAGATAACAAGTTATGGGGATGTTTATGGTTGTTTGTTGAATGTTGATTCATGGGTGTTATTAGAAGGTATGGGCATTGAGTCAATGATAGGAAATGTACTATTAATGGTGTGGTGAGCTTGTACGTTGTTGGCTTGTGGTTGACTACTTGACAGGGAATGATTCGGGAAGGGTTGTTTGAAGACATCAAGGTTCTGATTTTGGGGTGCATTGGGTTGTCTAGATGTAGTTCAACCTTATCAATCACATCTTGAAGGAAATTTTTGAAAAAATGACACCTTTCAATGTCGTGAACCTTAACTCTATGATATTTACAATAATAGTTATCCCTATAATAAGAGGGATTAGAAACAGATGTGTCAATTGGATGAATGGGCGGAAGGGAGATCATGTTAGCGGCCAGAAGTTTGTCAAAAAACACACTGTAAGTCTCTCCAATGAGGATGTATCTACGTTGAGTTTGAGAGAATTCGGTGGTCAAATGTTCCTTAGAGGTGGATTTGATGACTACAACATTAGCTTCTGATTTAGATTTATCTGGATTATAGGATGACTTAGACGAAAATTCTGATTTAGGTTTCTTTGGTATAAGTTTGACTCTTCCTTCTTCAAGGGCTCACAGTTCAAGTTTACGGGCCATGGTAAAAGTGTCATCAAACATTTTAAAATATTGGATTTAGAGTGTGGAAGAGATGTGTTTGGAGCATGAATGAAAAAATAATTTGATTAATTCTATTTGTGGGAGTGATAATGATAGTTGATTAATTATACCCCTCCAGCGGGTGACAAATTTTGCAATGGATTCATCTTTAAACTATTTGATTGGATAAAGGTCGGTAATGGTGATTTTGTGGGTAATGTTAATTGAATTTTTTTCAAAAAAGAGTTGTACAAGTTACGCGAATGAGAAGAGGGAGTATTGTGGAATGCTATTATACCAGTCTAAAGCAGAGCTTACCAATCACATAGGGAATGTTCTTAACATAAGTTCCTATTCATGAGATATAAGGTAACAAGCATGGAAAAAATATTAGATGTGATTCTGGGGATCCTTATTATTCTAGAATATGATAAACTTCAGGAGCTCCCAGTGATTAGGATAAGCTTTGTAGGGTGCGGATGGGTGAATAGGTTCATTATAAATTTATTCATATGAAATTTTGTTCTTAGGGCCCATTGAGGAGGCTTCAAGGTTGGATATCCTATTCATTAAATCCTAAAGGGAGTTAGTTTGTGGCTGTTGTTGTGTATTGGATGAGGATGGACCTGGTTGATTGAATGAAAACTGAGTAGCTTGTTGATATGACTGATATGGTTGTGGGATATTTTGCTGAAAGGGGATATTTTGTTGAGGATTATTTGTAGGAATGTTATAAGTGGGTTGTGAGGCTAATGGTTGTGATGGTTGGATATATTGATACTAAGGAGGGATGGATGTATTCAAAAGAGGTCATGATTTCTGTGGAATGTGTTGAAAAGGAATGGATGTGTGAAAAAGGGGTTACAAGTATTGAAGTTCTTTTTGAAAGGGTAATGAGGTGAAAACAACGGGTTGTGATTATTGTGGCATGTTATGAAGATGTATAGAGGCATAGATAAGGGGATGTGATGGCTGTGGTATAGTTTGAGAGGAAGAAATTAACAGAGATGGTTGAGGAATGTGTTGTGAAATAAGTGGGGTTGAGGAATATTGTGAAACTGGATGGTTATTGACAAAAACACTAGTATTGATTAAGGGTAAAGATGTAGGGATGGGCATGGTAATGTTTTGTAGAGGTGGCATAGTTTGTTGAAAAGGTGGTGGTTGGGATAGGCTAATAGAAACAATGAAAGAACCCATGAGAGGTGTTTGGATTAAAGAGGATGCTGGAGTGGTTTGTATGGACAAAGAGACATTTGTGTTGGTTAGAGGTAGTGTGGATCTAGTTGAAGGGTCAGGTTGTTGAGTGGTTGTGTCTTGTGAGGAAATCACGTTAAGGTCAGAAATAGGAACTAAAGACGCAAGATTGGATGTTTCTAGTCTACTGTTGGAAGGATAAGGATATATTTTTTGGATATCTGGTTTGTGATTTAGATCAAGTACATATGGCTACGGTTCAAGTAATGAAGGGTGCGGATGAACACCCCGTGCTGCAAGATAGACATTAAGAGTAATGAGATTTGAATCCAAGATCTCTACAAAAATAGGATCCCCACTATCAAAGAAACGAGGACTAAAAGGATCAGGTGTCTTAGATGATGCTGATTAGCTACTAAGAGAATGGGTTTGTTCTTGATCTTTTGGTCAAGGTTTTGATATGATCAATGATTCGTTGAGCATATTCTATACAGGCTTGAGCATGTTGTAAGGTTTGATGGGCATGTTATGCAAATTATTGGAATGGACTAGACATGTTTTCAGAAGTTTGGACATGGGATTGTTGTCTTTTGAGAACCATATAAGCAAACAAACAATCACCTAATGAAGAAAAGTGAAATCTAGATTAGTTGATTACAAGAAGCAAGAAAATCACACAAAAATATTTTTATTAATTTAGAAAAACGTGAAATGTGTAAAATGGCTGATAAGGTCCTAGGAAATAGCAGTCTATGGATGGTTTTAGGAATGTTTAAGGTTGGTTTCCTTGATATACCCAAAGGTACATGAGGCCCAAATCTATTCGGGTTCCAGTAGGTCCTAATATACCAACTTTCTTTTTTCATTTCCCACCTAAGCTGTGCTTATGGGGGGTGTTAGTGTAGAATATTTATTTTCTTTGTATTTTTTAATTTACTTGGAGCTTTCTTGCACTCATGGGATATGTTTGCATAGTTGTAACATTTGTGTTGAGTTAGAAAAACATTTTTGTTGAGTTAGCTTACTATTTTTGTGGATTCAAATCTACTTCTAGTATCAGTTAGTGAGATTTATTCCCCAATGATCTAGGAGGAGGTTACCCATTCACCACCTATTTATACTTGACTAGCATCAGTCTATCTCATGGAGCATTTGAGTTGATTTGGATCCATTCTTGCATTGTGAGTTTTTGATCATATTGCATCTAATTATTAGTTATTTTGATTTTTGTAATTTCTCATGCATTTGTTTTTCATCAGAGATCCAAAAAATCTAATATGGTGTCAGAGCAATTATGGTGATACATTTTCCATTACTGTGTTATTTATAGTTTTTGAATACTTCATTTGTGAAACTAACAGTTCATGTACAAATAGATCAGAATTCATCTTGGTTTAGTATGGTTGTGAGTTTTTATGTTTACAGATTGATACTTAGGAGTTTTACAAATTTGGGGGTTCCTAAATCACAAAATTTACGGGGCCCAAAGCGACTAATTTTTTTTTGTGGGGACTTTTTAAGGAGTTTTATAGCTAAAGTAGCTATTTGTCACTAAATCTTGTGGACTTGTTACATTTGGTGGACTGTTAGGATATTATCCCCGTGGAACTTGTTATCCAAATTTCACCCCCCAGAGTTAATTTGATAACATGCATAAGAGTTTTCAGTTCCAAGCAAGTAGATTGATTCAGAAGAAAATCGTAAAATTGGCTAAGTCCTGTTCAAGGCCACCTTTGGGACAGTTGGAACAATTATACGTGGAAGGCGCAGATTGGCTGAAAAGCCTCCAGGCGGCCCAAACAGAAAAGGGACATCTGGGACAAATGGACGCGAAATGCCTAGATCGGCCGAAAGAAAGAAAATTTGTCCAAGTCCTTTACTGGGACATCTGGGACAAGAGTGCGCGGAGGACGCGAACCGGCCGAATCGGGCGAACCGGAAGAATTTGTCCCAGACAGCACTGGGACATTTGGGACAAATGGATGCGAAGGATGTGAACCAGTCGGATCGGCCGAAATAGGAAACTTCAGCACAAGGATAAGTGGGACAAAGGGGTGCGCGGGATGCGGATAGCTGAAGGAGCCGAAAGCCAATCAGATCATGCCACGTGTCACCAGCAAAAAAGGGACGAGGAAGCCCATTTCGGGTGGATCAGAGGATTCTGTTCCACAAAGCATTGGGACATCCGGGAAAAAAGAACATGGTGGACGTGAAAATCCGGCTGGCCCGTGGACAAATCACAGCATGACACGTGTCACCAAGGAAAAAGGTCCAAAAAGTCAAAGGGGCGAGTTTTCGAGCACTGATCCGAACCAATGAAATAGTGCCACGTGTCCAAGTTTAAGGGGCCCATAAGAAAAGCCCACGAAAATGTGGAGAGAGAAAATTGCTCAGCGAACCAGAGCCTGCCACGTGTCATCCAAATGGTAGAGCGCGGGAAAAGAAATTTAAAAATCCGTTTTCACCTGTTTTGTGCCCTAAATCTTCAGACCTTCGTATCTTTCGATCCAGAGCTCGGATTTGCATGTTCTTTATATCAACGGAAATTTGTTGAAATTCTCTACATGATTCTGGGATCAACCTTGCATTTTGGTGTAGATTAGAGGGAGAAAATTAAGAAAACGTCTCTGACGTGTGGTGATAGACAGAAGTAATGCTTCAACAACCAACTTTAATGCAGCAGACAACTCGCCGCTCCTGTTAGACAGCCCACCGTTTTGCTAGGATCCGTCACTTATGTCATAATGAGATGATTTTAAATGCTACCAAGAAGTGGTTGGGGCAGATTTTGGATTTTCTCTCTCTTCCCTCTCTCATTTCTTGATATATATTATAAAGAAGAGCTCCTTTAAGGGGTCGGACATTTTTGTTTTGCATCCTCCCTTATTCCCTCGCTTGCCAGAGAATTTGTGGAGCTTTCAAACCTCCCATATGGGTTGTAATGCCAGTCTTTTTGCCTCTTGGCCACTGTAATGTACTGTATCGACTCTTGAGCAATAATATATGTGTTGTGATTGACTCTTAACCCTCTCATGTATTCATTGCTATCATTTTGATCTCTTATTACAGTTTGGTTACCTATGCATGGTGTTTGTATTGCGTCTATGTGGTCTATGTTAAATTTTCAAAACAAATGTCTAACATTCCTCGGTGCATCACCTTTGTAGTTTAGGTTTTATTCTATGCATTTTCTTACCCTGTCTCCTTGGCAAGTTAGATTAGGTTTTAGCAAACCCTCTACATTTTTTTTTGTGCATCTGAACAGAGGAATAGGAACTTGCCTTCTCTAGAGAATCTTTTCTTATCTTTACAAGTCCCATGTTTGGAGAAAGGATTCCATGTTGTGCAATCACACTGGATGCCTGAACATCAACCTAGAAGCCTGATTTGCATCCAAGGGTGCTGTGAGTCTGCAACAACAGTTTTGGCATGCCCGGTGGGACCCTAGAGGTCTCATTTTTATTACAGCAAAGTTGATATCCATCTGCTGCAGTTTTCTTGCTTATAAGAGCTATTATCTGCATATCTAGTGACTCCAAGGGGAAGAATCGACTGGTTTCAGCAGTGCAGGCCTGAAAACTCATGAGAAGAATTACCACAAGGTCAAGAGATGGAGAAGAAGAAGTGTTGTTTGAATACCTACAGTTATCTCTAAGAAGAAGGCAAAGAGGAAGAAGGATTCAGAGGTCTCTATCTCCACCAAACAGAACTCTCTCAACTCCTCCACTTGACAGGCCTTTCATTCAGTATATAAGGGTTTTAAGACTGATTAGAATGGCTCAGAACAATCCCTACGTCAACTTCACAGGTAGCAGCCCACTTGCTCTCAATGCATAGCATCCAGTTCCTATTGCATCCTTGAAGAACATTCCCTACTTCACCGGAGTAAATCAGACTACTCCAGGTGATCATGTTAAAGATATTGCTAACCTTTGTGTAATCCATGAAATCAATGAAATGCAAGTGGCTGTCAAGTTACTGGCATCTTCCTTCAAGGGTAAAACATTACAATGGTTTAGGAGCCTTGGAGCTGGTTCTATCACAAACTGGAATCAGCTGTGTATTGCACTTCACGAGAAATTTGGAGAGAAGGGAGCTAACTTGTCTCTTTTGGAGCAGCTGACAACTATCAAGAGAGCCTCCAATGAGCAGCTGACTGACTTCAACTTCAAATTTCAAAGGTCCTGGGATAGGATTCTAGTGGCAGTCAGGCCAACAACAGAAGGTGCTTTTCTATATTACGTTACAGCTTTGAATTCTGATATTTCTATGTTAATTCAGTCCATGGGAGGCACTACAATCCCTATGGCTTATAGCATTGCCATTAGAGCCAAAAATTGTCTTATTCAAGCTGGTAAACTGGCTCCTAGGCCTCCAATGCCCTTGTATCCAAACTTAGAAAATCCAAGCACTAGTCAAGCACCCACTTTGGCTCCTGTTCCCACTCCTAGAAATCAGAGTTCAAATGAAGCTTCCACTTCATCTCCAAGTGCTTCAAATGAACTCCAAGAGGTCATGAAACAGTTGCAAAAATTGGGAAATGAGCTGGTTACTATTAAGAGGCAACAAGCCCAAGATTTCAGACCTTCCTATCAACCTGAAGCTCAGCCTAATAGGCAGCCATACCAACCACAAAGACCACCTAATCCAGTTGCAAATGTGAATAAAACAAGGCCTCCCTCTAATAGACCATTCCAGCCCTATAATCCAAATGCTATATCTACCTCTAAGGCGTTAGTGCCAACACAGAACAACATTGCTCAGGAATATGACTGGTGCTTTCCATGTAACGAGCCTCATAACCAATCCATGTGTTTCAATGGTGCTCTCAATCAAGCACTGATGGTGATAACTACTGGTGTGGAGGGCAAGGGCAGTCAAGGAAATAGTCAACAACAAGAAACATTCCAATAGCAATCAGCCCCAAATGACACCACGTTGGTGAACTGGCAAGCAGAAGATTTCTGTGGCATGAACCAAGTAGTTTCTCAAGGTGTCGTAGCCAACACAAGGTCAAAGAGGAGAAATTTGGGTGAAGAATAGCCATTTGCCCCAGCCAATCCACCACCTTCCATGGCTCCACAAATGATTGGCAAGCAGAGTCCAGTTTCAAATACACAAGAGCAGCCAAGAACAGCCCCTAGGCCAATTCAAATGCCAACTGTTTCTGCCCACGTACAAGGAGTAAGTGTACAAACAAAGGGACAACAAAAGGATACTTCATCCCCATTCAGTATCATTGAACAGATGAAGAAGACTAACGTCAAAATATCAATGTGGGAATCCCTATCCATCCCAGGACAAAGAGATCTACTGCAAGCTGCCATGAAGGATTGGACAACTTCGAATCAACAAGTTCAGATGCAAGACAAAGTGCTTACAAATGCTGCCCAGCCTGAAGGAAGCCATGGAGGGAAACAAGGTAAAATGTTGAAGCCCCCTCCTTTCTATGTTTCATTAATCATTGGGGATAAACTAGTACACAATTGCATGATTGATTCTGGGGCAAGTAGCTCAGTGATGCCCAAGCAAATAGCTGATTAGCTGGGTCTCCAATATGAAGTAATATCTAAAGGGGTAGGCAATTGGATGGGACAGCAATAGCAACAGTTGGAGTGATTAAAAACTTGAGTCTTACCTTGCATGCATGTCCAAATGTTGTTGTCTTACAAGATATATCAATCATAAACCTTCCACCACTCTTTGCCCTTTGCTTGTCAAGGGACTTCACAGCCAAGATTGGGGGGTATTTGTCTGCTGATTGGTCTCACATGTTGTTTAGAACAAGGTATGGAACTAAGGCTACAATTAGGTTTGAACCTATTGCAAACTTCCATATTGAGCCTTACACTCCTAGTTAGATTAATGCCAATTTCTCAGCATTTGATCAAGAAGATCACCCTAGTACTGATGAGGCTGACACCAAGGTTGGAAGTATCCCAGACCTAACTCTCGATGAATGGGCAAACAAGATACATGCTTTTGATCCCTATCAAGAAGTAGAAGAATCTGAGCTGGGAGTCTATTGTATACATGAAGAAAATAAACCCGTTCCTAGCATCACCAAGCCAAGCCATAATGATGACAATGAGGTATGGTGGCTGTTTTTTGACGGATCAAGGAGTAGGCAAGGTGCAGGAGGTGGATCCATGCTTGTTTCACCTCAAGGCATCAAATATTATTCAGCTTTTCATTTCCAGTTTTCTTGTTCAAACAACACAGCTGAATATGAGGTCTTGATTCATGGACTTCATTGGGCTAGGAAAAAATGGATAAATAACTTACAGGTGTTCGGGGATAGTGAGCTAATCGTCAACCAAGTTAGAGGACAACATGCTATGAAGAACGACTTGCTGAGGAGCTACAAGAATAGGGTATGGGACCTCATTGAGGATTTCTAAGCTTTCAACATTGTGTCCATACCAAGGAAGAAAAATGAAGCTGCGGATAGGCTCACAGCAGTTGGAGCAACATTTGATGTGGTTGACAACATCAAAAGGGAAAAAACACAGCCACATATCCATGTGATTGTGAGGCCAGCAGTTCCAGATAATAACACAAGCTGGCAGGTGTTTGAGAACAATCAATAGATCGTCAATTTTCTATAGGAAGAGGCTAAATTCTCAGCTAGAAATCAAGACAGATTAGAGCAGCAGTATGGGGATCAAGTAGTGCAGCTATGGAAAAACAAGCTTCCTAAGGTTTTAGTAACATTGGAGTATATCATCAACCCTAATGACCAGTTTCGTAAGGAAAAGGCTAACATACAGGTCAAGAGAGAAGATTCAGAGCCAATTCTGGTTGGGAAAGGAAAAATACTTCAAATTGGTAAAGTGGCCACTGAGCAAGAGAAATCAGATTTCATACAGCTTTTCTAAGAATTTCCAGATGTCTTCGCTTGGAGCTTTGAAGACTTGAGAGGATTCAATCTGAAGTTGGCACAACATACCATAGAATTGGATCCAGATGCTAAACCCTTCAGGCAGAAGCAGAGACCTGTCAACCCTCACATTGAGCCTCTAATGAAGAAAGAGCTTAACAAGCTAATATAGGCAAGCATTATATTCCTGATCAAACACTCAAGATGGTTTGCAAACTTGGTTCTGGTCAGAAAGAAGAGCGTAGAAATCAGGTTGTGTGTAGATTTTCAGGACCTCCATAGGGCATCTCTCAAATATCATTACCCACTTCCTTCAATGGAACAAATATTGCAAGTAGTATCTGGTTCAGAGAGATTCTCTCTCCTAGATGGATACTCAGGGTATAATCAAGTGATGGTGAAAGAAGAAGACCAATTCAAGACAGCCTTCACAACTAAATGGGGCACATATGCTTACAAGAAGATGCCATTTGGGCTGTCCAACACTGGTGCTACCTTTCAAAGGGCAATGGACATGGCATTCAAAGGCTTGATCAACAAGATAGTGCTGATATATCTAGATGATATCACTATCTTCTCAAAGAATGCAGCAGACCATCTCTTTCACCTCAGGCAAGTGTTTCAGAGGTGTAGAAGGTTTGGAGTATCTTTGAACCCCAAGAAGTGCATCTTTCTTGCACATGAAGGAAAGCTCCTTGGCCATGTTGTCTCGAAAGAGGTACTGGTAATTGATCCAGAGAGGGTTGAAGCCATAAGAGCACTGCCATTGCCAAGTCACAAGAAGGCTCTTCAAAGTTTC
Source organism: Taxus chinensis (assembly GCA_019776745.2). NCBI lineage: Eukaryota > Viridiplantae > Streptophyta > Pinopsida > Cupressales > Taxaceae > Taxus > Taxus chinensis. The sequence goes on along the minus strand of CM034156.1, from coordinate 264,269,300 downwards.
TTGGGAAGGATCAATTTTGTCCCCAGGTTTATCCAAAATTTTGCAGCCCTTGTCAAGCCCATCACCAAAATGTTAAAGAAGAGCATGGCTTTTAAGTGGACAGCAGAAGGTAAGGAGAGTTTTGAAGCAATCAAAGAAGCTATCTCTCAAGCACCAACTCTCATCAACCCAAAATTCTCGAAGGATTTCATCCTTTATGCATTTGGAGGTGATGACACTATTTCTACCTTTCTGGTACAGCAGAACAAAGATAATGATGAGCAGCCGATTGCCTTTTTTAGCCAGAGCCTAGATGACTGCGAGGTGAGGTACTCTTTTATTGAAAAGCATGTACTTGTAGTAATCAGAAGCTTGAAGAAATTCAAGCACTTAATCTCAAACAATAAGGTCCAGTTGCTGGTCTCACATGCTGGAGTTAAGGACTTCCTCCTCAACAAGGATTTGAATGAGAAAAGGGCAGGTTGGATCACCCGTGTCATGGAGTATGACATTGAGATCAAGATCACCAAGCTGGTAAGAAGGAAAGGACTGTGTGAGCAGCTGGTTTTAGGGAAGCAAAAGGAAGTATGCAATGAAGAAGAGGCTATTTTGACAGTCCAGGATAGCCATGAGCCAAGTGGAAATCATGAAGAAGACAATACTTCCCCCATTCCTTGCTGGACCCAAGGTATTATGCACTTCCTAGGTACAGGCCAGTGCCCCCCAGAGATAAACAAGACCCAAAGGAGATACTTCAGATTACAGGCTGTCCCGTATGCCATTGTTGATGGAGTTTTGTTCAAGAAAGATGTAAATGGAGTGCTGCTGAGATGCATTAGCATAGGTCAGATTCAAAGGGTATTGGAAGAGTTTCATGGTGGACCAGCTGGTGGCCATTTTGCGCCAAAAGTGACAGCTTTAAAAATTATGAAGGCTGGTTATTATTGGCCTAAAATATTCAGTGATTGCTACGCATGGATCAAGAGGTGTAAGAATTATGCATTCTTCACAGGAAAAGAGAAGTTTTCTACCCTTCCATTGCATCCAATCTCAGTTGACCAGCCATTCATGCAATGGGGTTTGGACTTCATTGGAGTCATTAATCCCAATTCAAGCCAAGGGCATAAATAGATTTTGACAGCCACAGACTACTTCACCAAATGGACAGAAGCAGTAGCACTCAAAGAGGCAAATGAGTCTAGCATCTTAGACTTTTATGAGGGAATAACAACCAGATTTGGTGTACCTGCCACAATAATCTCTGATAATGCATTGGCATTCATTGGATCTAAGGTGACTGAGTGGGCTGTCAAGAACGGTATTTACCTAAGCACTTCATTGAACTATTACCCTCAGGGTAATGGCCAGGCTGAGTCTACAAATAAGAACTTGTTGAGGATCATTAGGAGAACTCTTGATGAGAATCAGAGGTCTTGGCATACCAAGTTGAAATCAGCCTTATGGGCTGATAGGATCACTCCCAAAAGATCCACAGGTAACTCTCCATTCAGGCTTGTCTATGGAAGAGAGGCAATCTTGCCCATGTCACTTGAGTTGCCAACATTGGAACTCATGAAGCAACTGGAGTTACTTGAATTTGAGCCCATGGAGGTGAGGTATGCAGAGTTGATGGAGCTGCAGGAGATCAGAAATCAGGCATCCCAAGTAATGGAAAAGGATCAAGCTTTGATCAAAAATACCTTTGATAGGAAAGCCAAAGATAGATCTTTTCAAGTTGGAGATCTAGTGTTGAAATGGGATGTGGATAGGGCAAAACCGGGAAGGCATTCAAAATTTGATGCCATTTGGAGTGGCCCATACATGGTCATGAAGTGCAAGAGCAGCAATGCTTTCCAATTGGCCTCATTCGACGGTGAAGAACTGCAGATTCCAGTAAATGGAATCTATCTCAAACATTGCTACTGAAAATAAAAGGTTCACCCTTGTAAATATTAGCCTAGATTTCAATTCCTCTAAGTGTGTATGCACATTGTCTTGTTGTAGTTAGGTTTCAGTTTCCCTAAGTGCTTTGGCGTAGGTTTTTTCACTCCTAGATTGAGTTTTTTACAATTCAGCGTGCTCTCGTAGAGGGAGTTGCAGCATTAGGCTCATTTCAGGTTATTGCTTATGACTCCATGCCCAACGGATCGCTAAAAGGCCACTGATCTTCTACCTAGCAGGCAGGTGACCCCGAAAAGTCACCAAATTGTTATCCAAATTTCACCCCCCAGAGTTAATTTGATAACATGCATCAGATTTTTTAGTTCCAAGCAAGTAGATTGATTCAGGGGAAAATCGTAAAATTGGCTAAGTCCTACTCAAGGCCACCTTTGGGACAGTTGGAACAATTATACGTGGAAGGCGTAGATCGGTCGAAAATCCTCCAGGCGGCCCAAACAAAAAAGGGACATCTGGGACAAATAGATGTGAAATGCCCAGATTGGCCGAAAGAAAGAAAATTTGTCCAAGTCCTTTACTGGGACATCTGGGACAAGAGTGCGCGGAGGACGCGAACCGGCCGAATCGGGCGAACCGGAAGAATTTGTCCCAGACAGCATTGGGACATTTGGGAAAAATGGACCTGAAAGACGTGAACCAGCTGGATCGGCTGAAATAGGAAACTTCAGCACAAGGACAAGTGGGACAAAGGGGCGCATGGGACGCGGATAGCCGAAGGAGCTGAAAGCCAATCAGATCACACCACGTGTCACCGGCAGAAAAGGGACGAGGAAGCCCATTTCAGGTGGATCGGAGGATTCTGTCTCGTGAAGCATTGGGATATCTGGGACAAAAGGACGTGGTGGACATGAAAATCCAGCTAGCCCGTGGACAAATCACAGCATGACACGTGTCGCCAAGGAAAAAGGTCCAAAAAGTCAAAGGGGCGAGTTTTCGAGCACTGATCCGAACCAATGAAATAGTGCCACGTGTCTAAGTTTAAGGGGCCCATAAGAAAAGCCCATGAAAAGGTGGAGAGAGAAAATTTCTCAGTAAACCAGATCCTGCCACGTGTCATCTAGATGGCAGAGCGCAGGAAAAGAAATTTAAAAATCCGTTTTCACTTGTTTTGTGCCCTAAATCTTCAGACCTTCGTATCTTTCGATCCAGAGCTCGGATTTGCACGTTCTTTATATCAACGGAAAGCTGTTGAAATTCTCTACATGATTCTAGGATCAACCTCACATTTTGGTGTAGTTTGGAGGGAGAAAATTAAGAAAACGTCTCTGACACGTGTTGATAGACAGAAGTAATGCTTCAACAACCAACTTTAATGCAGCAGACAGCTCGCCGCTCCTATTAGACAGCCCACCGTTTTGCTAGGATCTGCCACTTCTGTCATAATGAGATGATTTTAAATGCTACCAAGAAGTGGTTGGGGCATATTATGGATTTCCTCTCTCTTCCCTCTCTCATTTCTTGATATATATTGTAAAGAAGAGCTCCTTTAAGGGGTCGGACATTTTTGTTTTGCATCCTCCCTTATTCCCTCGCTTGCCAGAGAATTTGTGGAGCTTTCAAACCTCCCATATGGGTTGTAATGCCAATATTTTTGCCTCTTGGCCACTGCAATGTACTGTATCGACTCTTGAGAAATAATATATGTGTTGTGATTGACTCTTAACCCTCTCATGTATTCATTGTTGTCATTTTGATCTCTTATTGCAGTTTGGTTACATGTGCATGGTGTTTGTATTGCGTCTATGTGGTCTGTGTTAAATTTGCAAAATGAATGTCTAACATTCCTCGGTGCATCACCTTTATAGTTTAGGTTTTATTCTATGCATTTTCTTACCCTGTCTCCTTAGCAAGTTAGATTAGGTTTTAGCAAACCCTCTGCATTTTTTTTTGTGTGCATCTGAACAGAGGAATAGGAACCAGCCTTCTCTGGAGAATCTTTTCTCATCTTTACAAGTCCCACACTTGGAGAAAGGATTCCATGTTGTGCAATCACACTGGATGCCTGAACATCAACCTAGAAGCCTGATTTGCATCTAGGGGTGCTGTGAGTCTGCAACAACAGAACTCATATGTGCACAATGTCTTTTCTTGGCCTGGGTCCTCACTAAAATTGACTTTGGTTTCTTTGTTTAGAATAGATGTGTTCATAGGGTTTAGTTAGGCTCGATATTTCATGCTTAACTTGCCATAGTCTACTTGGTTTGGTCCCTCAAATCTGCCCATAAACCTACTTAGCTCAATGTGCTTATATATCACGAGTTCTAAATGGGAGACTAGATATGTTTGGGGCTCCTCTCATCTCTTGGTTTGATGTTAGCTTGACACTAGGATATACCCATGCATGACTTGATACAAGATTTCTACATAGTTTTTTTTATCATGGCTCAGCTACATATTATTGAACTATGTTCATGGTCTGCTTTTGATCAACAGATTTTTTCTCAACCCCTTCAACCAGTGCTTGAATCTTGTTATATGCTCTGATTCACCGTATAATACCTAGCTCATTTTTTGCTTGTCTTGGTCTCCATATTCAATGGACTGTTTGGGTTTCTTGGATGAGTAACTCGACCTTGCAAGATTTGGGATCTCTAACTCAGACCAGATGAGTCAAGGTTGGGATATGTGCATGATTTTTTAAACTAAAACTCATCCATAAAATCATATCCATCTCCAACTCAACCTTTGGTGAAACTGTGCTGTTGGGTCTTGCAGTGGGCCTGTGCCTTGTAATTCTAGCTTATAGACCCTGCTTGTGCTGAATGAAACCCCATTTCCATACCTGCTTCATTTGTGTGTTTGTTTGGATCATGGAAGTTTTTAAATAGATCGGTGGGAAATCATTTCTTCATATTCAGATTGAAGTAATTTTGTTCTATGCCTTTGAAACCTTGATTTGATTTCAGCCCTCTCCCTAGCTACATGCAGGCCTGACACCTCTAAGATCTTGTTGTGTCTCCAACTCATCAACTTGAGTCTCACTTAAATCCAACTCATCACTTGGTGAACCATAGCTTGACTGAATCCTTTGGTTTTCTCACATATTTTCTTGGTCAAACAATTTCCCTCTTTTTTTCTTTTCAATCCATTAATTTTTTTTTAAGAAAAGGGTTAAATGTGGATTGGTTTTTCTTTAGCAAATGTGATGGTGTAATAGGCTTGGTAACGTAGATGGGGTGCTTATAGTTGATGTAAAAGTGGGGGGCTCAATTTTATTGTATTTTTTGTATAAAAAAAGATCATTAGCATTTTATAGGAGTTATTATGATGATTATATACCTTCCCATTATTTTCATGTCAAAGATGGAGGGTAAGTCCTGGTTTGGTAGGTGGCCAAACCCCCTTACATAAACATTTTATCCCTTATCTTGCACATAGAGGCATTTTCAGTTGATCAAGACGTCCCTTGATCTTCATCATCTCATCCTAGTTCTAACAAGTATACAAACAACTCCCTTTCCCCTCATTTATGGCATTTTTAATCAGTTTACAAAATTTTAATTAAATAATCTATTTACGAGAAATTGAATTTGCTATAAATTTTGATCGGTAGCTCAGATTTGAGCACTATTTTGGTTAAAAGTGCATGTTTTCTTGTGCTCTACATGATGAATTAATTTATTTTTGTAAAGTTATTACTTTATAAAGTTTCACTTTTTTAGGAGGGTTCTTGCAAAACTCACTGGGGACTTGTACTTTTCACACTAAGTTATAAAGTTCCATCTGGGATAATTTTGGGGGTTTATATACATGATTGAGTATCAATTTCCGTGTTCTAATGTTATGCTCAACTTTAGGAACTTTCTATCTTGGAAGGCAAGCATTGTCAATCATTGCACCATGCATGATTTTCTGCCCTACCTCCATGGTCTTGTTCCCGAGCTTGATGAGACTCTACAAAAGTATGAGTGGTTTAACCACAATGATAAGGTATATAGCCTTCTCAGCCATAATTTTTATAGGGATACATTGTGTTTATTTGAGCACATTGATTTCCCTTTCATTGCCTGGAACATTATCCGATAGCTATATGGCAACCTTGTTTGACCATCTAAGAGAGAATCTTCCCTAGAAAAATATAGTGCTTCCATAGATTCTCCCCCTTCTCACATCCCTTTCATTTTTGAGTTTTCTTCTGCACCTGTTGCTACTCATGAGTCCCATGTTGACCATTATCCATAGGATCTTGCTATTGAGCACACTCCTTCTATTATTTCCTCCATAGGGCTCATTGTCGCCCATGTTCATGCTTCCATTCACTCTCTGCATCAATTTTATATTGGATAAATTTCCTTTGTTAAAAATGTGACCATTTCCTCTCATGCTCCATTAAATCTTGATTTCTCAGTTGACAACACTCCACATACACATATTGTTACCTTTTAGTGCAATATTGATTTATCTTGGACTTCTAGTAGCTCTTCACAATAGTATTCTCCTCCTACTTCATGTTGTGACTTTAATACATTCTTGTCAGACATTTCTCTCACTGAGAAACCCCATTGGGATGAGTATATACCCAACCTGAGTTGTCTATTTACAGAGTCCACTTTTTTTACATCACAGGAATATGCTCCGATTGAGCCATCACACATTCTGGAGGACCCATTCATCTCCCTCATTAGGAGTTCCCAAATTGGGACATTTGTCACTTCCAATATTTTAGAGATGTTTCATGATCCACCTCTTCTTATGGATCCCTATGTGATGGTTATTGGCCCCCCACCATCTTTTATCTCAAACACATATACTGCAGTGGCATTACCATTGTCTTTTGTGCACACATTTTCTAGACCTATGCCACCTTTCAGTTACAGACTAGATGTAGAGATCAGAGTACTATATGCTTCTTCTTCCTTTATGGAGTGAGTTGAATTTCAATGCTCCTTTTCTATCCTTCCTAAAGGCAGGAACATTTTTTGGTGTAGGTGGATTCTCTTCAGTCTTTACGCGAATGACCACATCATCGAAAATCTTATTAGAGGAACTTCTTGTCCTCACTTATTTCTCTCTCTACTCTGGAGGATGATCATTGTACATGGGTACCTCATCAGGATGAGTTACAGAGACTCACTACTTCTTCTTCTTCTCTAGTTTTCTTGAGTGAGTTTCATGTCTCTCTTTTGGGGGGAGTTTTTTCCCACTAGGTTTTCTCCTTTTCTCCACTTTTTAAAATATTTTCATTTATATGTGGGTACCTCATCAAGCCTTTTTTTCGAGAACCACTTTCCTTTTTCAGTTCCCACCTAAGCTATGATTATGGGGGGTGTTAGTGTAGGATATTTATTTTCCTTGTATTTATTTATTTACTTAGAGATTTATAACACTAATGGGATATGATTACTTAGTTTTAATAGTTATGTTGAGTTAGCATACCAGTTTTTTTGAGTTAGCCTACTAGTTGTGTGGATTCAAATCTACTTATAGTATCAGTTAGTGAGAGTTATTCCCAACTGATCTAGGAAGAGGTTGTCCATTCACCACCTATTTGTACTTGACTTACATCAGTCTATCTCATGGAGCATTTGAGTTGATTTGGATCCATTAATGCATTGTGAGTTCTTGATCATATTGCATCTTATTTTTAGTTATTTTTATTTCTACAATTGTTTGTGCATTCATTTTTCATCAAAGATCCACAAAGTCTAATAATATAGGCGATGAACAAGGACTATTTGTGACACTGTAAAAATTAGTTTCTGACCATTTTCGTAGTCATGGGAACCCAGTAGTGGATTTGGCACCAAAGCACCCCTGCCCTAATCCAAGTGCCCATATCTATCATCATCCGCAAGCTCCAAAATTTATATTGAGAATTTATGACAATGTTAACCTCTTGTTCAACAATTTTCCCTATTCAGAACACTTCAAGATCAAGCACAAATAAAATAAGTCATCCTTTCTATATCTCTTTCTTAGGGTTTTTTACTTTACTTTCTTATTGATTGTGTCATATTGCATCTTTGAAGATGTATATCATTATTTACATTCAGTTACTATGTAATTAGGGTTTAATAAAAAAATATTTTTACTAAATAAATGGTGGAATAGGTGGAGGAGAAACTGAAATGTGTGGCAAGGTAGTAAGATGCCCAAGATGGATATATTTGAGGCATTATGCCATATGCATGACCTCATCAAATGTGCGTAGTGGATGAATTTATAAGTGGTGGGAGATATGAGAGACACAATTTTTTTTAAAATGTCAATTATCTCGGATTGTGGGAGTGGAAACAAGATGTGGTGAATGTGTTAATAAGTTGTGTGGATGTGTACATGTTGTGTTATGGGAGGTGGGAATATTAGTCAAGTGTTTAGCCAGTGAGTAAAAGTGGGAAGGTTCATATGAGGAGTTTATCATCATGTTGAATAAGGTGACATACGTAGCAGAAGAGATGCAAGTGGTGTTGGGGATCCTTGGTTCTATTGAATTTAGAAAATGAGGGAAATTTGAAATTTGGTGGATATGGGTGGCATGGTACAAAGGGGTGGATATGCTCATTACAAATTGTGTGATAAGTTGGTATAGGTGGAAGTCTCCTTAAGTGTTGGGACTCAATCCCGACAATGTATTCAATGAGGTGTTGATGGAGCATATTGGTGTGAATAAAGGTCATATGGTAAGGTGGTGTTGGGGGGTGTAGGGTGCTACAAGATGGTTGTAGGGTGTTTATGAGGTGGTTATAGGGTGGTTTTGGGGGTGGTTGTAGGGTGGTTACAGGGTGTGTTTTTTGTAAGGATTTTGTCATGGACACAACTAGCTTAAAGGAAGACATGACAAACCCATTCGCATATGTGAATGGCTTGGGGATATTCTTTGGGGGTTGAAGAGTTGGTTTTGGGCATGATCAACTCAAGGGTGGATAAAACTAGCCCAGTCACATGATTAAATGATTTGAGGTATAATTTGTTTTTAGGTGAGGATTTTGTCTTGGGTGTGACCAACTCAAGGGAAGATGGGACCGACCTAGTCCTAGGTATGACTCGCTCGGGGTATTTTTGGGTAAAGATTCGGTCATGAGCATGACTGACTTAAGGGAAGATGGGACTGCCCTAACATGACTGGCTTGGGTTTTTTTTGTGAGGAGTCAATTACAAGTACAACTAGATTAAAGGTATATTGGACCAACCCACTCACATGTGAGACTAGTCTAGGATCTTTTTTAGTGAAGAGTTGGTCACAAGTGTGATTAACTCAAGGGCAGATGAGGCCAACCCAGTCACAAATGTGACTAGCGTGTAACCTAATTTTTTTGTGAATATTCGGTCATAAGTGCAACTGGCTGAAGGGTAGATGATACTAACCTAGTTGTAGACATGAATATCTTAAGTTATATTTTTTTGGTGAAGAGTTATTCATAGGCATAACTGGTTCAAGGATTTTTTTGTGAAGATTCAGTCATGGGTATGACTGGCTCGGGGATTCATTTTTTAAAAAGTTATGGCATATTAGTTATAAGAGTGTGATATGATGGTTATAAGGTAATTTCATGATGATTTCAAGGAGGTTTTAGGGTGGTTGTAAGGTAGTTGTACATGTAACCAAGGTGAAGTGATGAAGAAAAAATATATAACGAATTGTATGAAAAAAGTAAGGGATGTAGATGGACTTAGGAATGCATGAGCCAAAAGAAATGTATAAAAGAAAAATGAACATTGAAGCTAGATTACATGTGGAAGGTAATAGAGAATATGAGGGCCTAAGTATGTGTGGAGGAGGACCATTTGCACCTGTGATTGAGAGGAGAAATTTTTAGAGTAAAAATCACAGGCCAGTCGTACTTGTGATTGGAATGAGGAAAATTAGTGGGAAAAATTGCAAGCGAGTTCCTCTTATGAATAACATGGAGAAAATTTTGGGAATGTAAATTATTATCCAATCGTACCCATGATTGACTTGAGGAAAATTTTACAATGCAAATTTCTAGCCCTTCGCATCTACAACTAGCCCAGGGAAAAACATGGGAATGAAAAATACTAGTTAGTTGCACTACAACTGGCCTAGGGAAAAAAATTGAAATGAAAATTGTCAGGACTGATGGCTGGAAAATTTAGGTTATGGGGCATGAGGTGGTCATAGGAATATTTAAAAGTGGTTGCTAGTTAGTTGCATAGAGGTTACAAGTTGTTTAAAGGTTGGTTACAAGGAAATTGCAAGGCGATCGCGCCTACGACCAATAAAAACTAATGAGATGGAAAAATGGGTAAGATTGAAGGAAGATGGTGACAATTGGCATGTAGGGGATTAGGGAAGGATAAGACTAGGGAGAGACCTTAGTTGCACCTATGACAGGGTGAGTGGGACACACGATATGAGTTAGAGGCATGTGGGAAGTGTTAGCGAATATGAGTGGGGGTAGGGGTGAAAAAGGGTCAAAAAATTATGGGCATGATTGACTAAGGGTAGGATAATGATTAAAAGGATGAGGGCAGAGGTTATAGACCAGTGTCTACAAAATATATATTTTTTCTTTTAATCCATATACTTCTCCATGTTATTTGTAATATTTTAGGTATAACAACTTATTGGTATTCAAAAATACCATCTAGGTTATGTTATTCTTGCCAAAAATCCTCATTTCCAACCCTTTTAAAAGTATTTTTTTGATTTTATGATAAACTAGAATTTTCTAGTTCTTCATGATATTTTTAATGGAACTTATGGTAAAAATATGCATTTAATTTTTTTATGTACAAATTATTTTTTAAATTTCACTTCTACAAGACAAGCCCAAAAAGTAGGGTGTACTATATTTTTTTTTATGAATTTTTGTATGTTAGAGGATCCAATCACATATTTTCATATTCTTCAACTCATGAGATTTCTAGAAATTCTAAGTTTTCACAATTTGGCATTACAATGCTTCTAGAGCATTTGTTTGAAGTTTATAGTTATTTGGTTAACCCTTCAAATGCAAAGGCTTGTTGTAGACACTACTTTTTCACCCTTAGGTGACCCAACACACATTAATCACATTATCATTACTATCATTATTATCCTATATTATAAATTACCATTGTAAACCATCACTTACTATCCTAAACCTCATTTACCCTACCCTAACCACCCATAACCAACCTAGCCTAGTTTATCCTACCCATCCCAACCTCCTAACATCTTCTTTCCTAGATTCCCAACCTTCCAACATTTACCAAGCAACCCTATTTCTCAAATGGAAAGTGGTTTTAACCATTTTCCATATTTTCATTATTTATTTTGTAACCTCCATGGACAAATCGATGACAATCCGTGATCATCGGTGATAGTTTTGGACATCTTCGATTATATATAGCCACCCTCTTCCCCTATTTCCTAGTTTGCTAGAATCTAAATTTGGGAATAAACTACTACACCTCTGTATGATGTCATTTTTCTTGGAAGTATCAAAATCGTGCCGTCAAAATATTGAAAGAATCTTGTTAAATCATCAGTCAAAATTTTTGGAGCTCTGTCACCCTTGGACACAACCAAAAAGGTTAGTAAATTATTTTTCATCTTTACCAATCTTGTTTTACATCAACTATAACCTATAACCAGACATCTATACCATCCTTTTACATCTACGATACATTGAGTTTTCCATTGGATCATTTTCCCAAGTTTTAGAATATCTGTAATTTCAACTGTGATCGCCATCGATTCCCGATCATCTTTGATAGGTATCCATGGCATCTTTTCTCCTCGCCAACACATCAAATACATATGAATATCTATTTTCTAAATATCATAGGATTCTAGAGTCCTTATAGTTTATCTTAGCACTATCAATCTTCATCTGACATTTATTATTGTTTGTTTTATCAAAATAAACATCTTAACCTCGATCACCGTTGATTCCTATTCTCAGTCGATCCCTGTATTTTTTAGTCTTTTTGGTCTAATCTATTGTCTTGCAATGTGTACTTTGTGTAGATGTTTTTTCTAGGTCTGCCACATCCTATCACCAACATATACAACATTTTGGTTATCCAGCAAGCTTTTATGTGGGAATATTTTGATATCATGCATGAGCTGAGTCTGCGTGCCATCGTCCTCACACTAGAATTTTAACGAATTGCGGATCAATTCAAGATCATATAAGAAGAACATGAAGTTGCAGAATAGTTTTGGTTTGATTACTTCTGTGAATTCAAGCTTTCCACGACCCTAGCCTGGGATACCTATAATGTGGAGAAAGATATTCATATCCCTCTTGAGTTCTAAATCAATGTCATTTATCTTATCATTTTCAAATATCTTAATTGTATCAAAGGAATTGACACCCTTTAAGGAATCCCTTTGGATTCCTGGGATCAACCTTCACCAAGCAAATCATTACATCCCCATCTAATATTTATCTATTTAGCTGTCTTTGTATGTAGGTATTCTCACTTGGAAAACAAAGGAGCGTTTTCCATTGTTCATGCATTCGATCATCTTAACATTATGTTTTTAGTGCAGGTATCAGTAAAACCTACTTTATTTGAGTTTTTGGTATTTCAACATTTATAGAACTTAATTTAAATTCACCATAAACAATGTGTGTGTGTGTGTGTAAAATGCATTAAAAACCCTTTCTTTTAAAACATATGGCTGAGCACATGTGGTTGTGGCTTAAATATACAATAGTTTATATATATGTACACACACATGTATAATATATATGTATACATATATAAGGTGGGAGAGGGGTGGCCAAGCTCCTTATAGGGTATTTTTCATTTTTTTAATTTTTTTAATTTTTATCTTTTTTATATTAGATAAGGCAAAAAATAGGGATCGGCTCCCAGGGGCCAGCACAAAAGAGAGGAACGCAACCATAAACAAAACAAGAAAAAAAACTAGAAAGGGGTCCCAGAAAGATGAGTTAAATAGGCTTAACTCTTACATTGTAGGATTTGGACCCCAGAGAGGGTAAAAAAGACCTAAAAGTAACAAACACCATAGTTCACCAGTAGTCTGCACACAGTTTAGAGAATAAAAAACATCTGCAACAAGCAAAAAACCACTAGAGGCCCCTGGCCAGTAACATCCGTCTAGGAATCTAGTACCACCTACTCCTCCTCCGAGATACTTATGCGAAGGTTGAATCTCCTCCTTTTCTTTTCCCCTTCAACCCCCTCTACTCTGTCAAGTAGAAATTTAACCTGAATCTCCAGCTCCTTCATTCTGTGTTTTATCTAGACCTGATCCGCAACCATCTTCTTCAAAATGTTGATAATTTTTAGAATGGAATCCCTTTTCCCCTCATTCGTGTCCTCCATGGATTTTAGGACCCTTCTAAATACAACATATTCCTACTCCATTCTTCAAAAACAATGGGGTATCCCACACATTCATTTTTCCTCAAAGCGCTGGCTTCCCCAACACCACCCTCATTTTTGTCTTTATCTTTCTCATTCCCCTGGAGGATACCCTTACCTGCTTTCATTTTATTTAGACACTCCACAAGAGTAATATCATCTTCCTCAGCTTGCTCCTCCAAGGCTGTTGTCAAAGGATAAGCTAGAACCAGCTTGCCATTCTCAACCAGAAGAAGAATCAGGCCCTCATGGAAGGGTAGCTCAAATTTCTCATTCTGGAAAGCCATCAGCAATTTTGAAAGAGAGGTGGCAAGAAAAAAAGGAATACTAACCATAAACTTGTGATGGAACATGTTGAGGAAGGTCATGTTATGGGTATAATTTTTTCTATACTTACCCTCCAGTGTAATATATTTCATAACTTGAAGGAAAATATCCTTCCAAACCCCAGGAATGCACGAACGTGTAATGCCATCCATGAAGAAGTAACATGTCTCCTTGCCAATAAGAAATCGATTAATCTCGAGCTCTCTACGAGTTCTTTCCTTGTAGATCTTTAACCCTTCCATCTTCATATCAGTCACCTTGGCAATATTGGACTCCGAGACCTTAACCTCCACACTATGGATAGTAAAAACCCCCTCTTCCTAGGATTTTCCAAAGTCCTTTGACAGAGCTGGGTTGTGACCATGTAATTTAGAAATATAATTGCTAAATCCTCCAAATTTAAGCTTGTTCCAAAGATCCTAGTTACTCTCCTCCATGTTCTGACTGGTGGGTTCCACACGAATCCTATCTCCACCCATCTGCATGTTTCCAAAGTTTCCATCCCTAAAAAATATTTCCACAACCAACAAGATGTTCACCCTATCAAAGGTCAAATAGAAACAATGATTTTTGTAAAAACTAGCATGGTACCTAGAATACTTTCCCCCACTCATGTTGGCATCATTTATCCTAGTGCCTTCTATCCTTAATGATTTCATCATTAATATTAGGGGCTAATCTCTCTCCTTTGCACCAAATTTTGTATTCATTACTAAGAACTATGACATTGGCCATCTTTTCCACACATTTATTTCCATGCCTTAATGTATGATTGATAGATATCTTATCAAAATACTTTAGCAATTCCTTGATATCTTGAATGATGTTTTTTAACAATGAATTGATCTTACTCCTATTGAGGAGAGCATTTATAACAATTAAGGAGTCACCTTCAATCTGGATGTCCTTAAGGCCTTTTTCCTTAGCAAATAAAATAGCCCATAGGAGGGCTCTAGCTTCAGCCATGTTATTAGTCTACTTTCCCAAGGGACCCGCATAGATGAACAACCATTCACCCTCACTATTCCTTAAGATACCCCCTCCCCCAACTTGACCAAGATTCCCCTTTGAAGCCCCATAAAAATTTATCTTGATCATATTTCCCATAGGTATAATCCAGTAAACATTCTTACCAGGGCTTTTGATCTTGACCAGACTATAGGTGAAGTTATCCAACACTTTCTGCTCCCATTTCAGACAAGGATTTTTTGTTATACCTTTAAATAGTTTGAGATTTTCCTTTATGACAGCTAGATTTTCCTTTTAGCCACCATAATAAGAGGTTTCTGATCTCTAAAAACATTATCATTCCTTATTTTCCATAGACCCCATAAGAGATGAGGTAGAGTAATCTTCCAGGCCCAGGCCAGATAAGGGAACCTAAAAGGGCTCTTCTATTGAGTACAACAATCCTCTATATTCGAAGGCATAATCCATTGCATGTTGAAAAGTTCCAAAATTAGTGAGAAGAAACCTTTAGAGAAAGGGCAATGTAAAAATTGATGATTCACATTCTCTTTCGCTCTCCAACAAAGAGTGCACCTATTAGGGATCTGCATACCTCGTTTTATAATATTTTCAACCGATAGGATTCTATTTTGAACTACAAACCAATAAAAAATATTTATCTTAGGGATCAAGTCCTTAATCCATAACTTGCCCCAATACTCTTTTTGAAAATCTTTCTTGAAGTGTAAGCTATAAGCAGTTTTAACATAATAGTTTCTAGAGTCTTCCTCTTGCCAAATGATGGAATCCTCAGTTTGGAAGATGGGGATGTGGAATTCCCTGAATTTCTTATTGAGATCTTGAAAAGGTTTGATATCACCATCATAATCAGGAGGAGGGACTATGGTTTCCCATTGGACCTTATCATCATGACTCTAGAAATCTCTTTTCCAGATTTTACCATTCTCCTCATAGAATTGAGCCACCTCCTTCCATATATCCTGATCTGCTAAAGGGGAATCTTCAATCCCACTATCCCACCAAAATCTGATCATGTTACCCTTTCCAATCTCCCATAAGGATCCCTTTGAGATGATATATTTTGATTCCAACAAAGAATTCCAGAAGAAGGATCCTCTAGGGAGATTTTCATGAAATAAGAACGAGTCAATTCTACCTAAATTCCATAGATATATATTCTTTATTATATCAATCCATAGTCCTTCCTCTCTAGCAATTCTCCAGCCAGATTTAGCAACCAAATATTTGTTCATGATAGGTATAATTTTCAAACCCAAACCACCACACATCTTTGGCCTAGTGACCTTCTCCCAGGCCACCAGAGGGAATTTAAACTTTTCTGAGGCCCCAGCCCAGAGAAATATCTTCTGAATTTTTTCATGAGCGTCAATAATTTTGGTCAGGAGTTTAAAGAGAGACATAATGTAAATGGGGACACCTTGAAGAGATCTCATAAGGATTTGAATCTTTCCAACTTGTGAGAGAAGGAGACCTTTCCAGGAGGAAAGTTTCTTGTTAACTCTTTCCAACAGGGAATTCCAAATAAAGATGTCAGGCCTTTGTAGATAAGATGCATTCCTAAGTAAGAGTCTAGAAAACACTTGATTTTGTAACCTAGAATGTGAGCTAGTCTTAATTGGACTTGTTTATCCACATTAAAAAAGTAAACCATACTTTTGAGAAAATTAACCATCTACCTTGAGACCGACTCATAGTCCTTGAGAGAAAGTTTGAATTTGGTGGCTTCTTGGACAAATGCCTTTCCCATCAGGAAGTTATCATCAACAATTTGGTTAAGGCAGATTAGAGGGAGACCATTAGAAATCTTAATTCCCTGAATAATCCTAGAAAGCAAAGCCTACTTGCAAATTCTACACAAAGATTCAACCATTATAACATAGAGGAAAGGAGATAGGGGGTCACCTTGTCTCAAGCCTCTACCAAATTTGAAGAATCCCTTCGAGATTCCATTAACAAAGACCGAATAACTAGCAGTAGATATGTAGGTCATAATCATTCTAACCAGAGTATTATCAAAGACCACTTTATTCAGGATGGCACCAAGGAAAGGCCAAGTAATCCTGTCATAGGACTTGTGCATATCTAACTTAAGGAACATAGATGATCTATCAGAATTAACAATAGAGTGGATGGTTTCCTGAATCACCACAATATTGTCAGTAATCTACCTGCCTAGGACAAAAGCAGCTTGATTTTCAGAGATAAAATGGGAGAGAACTAATTTGATTCTTCCAGCTAAGATTTTAGTCAAGATTTTATAACTCGTGTTACAAAGACTGATCGGTCTAAAATCTTTGACTTCATTGGCCTCGACAATTTTTGGAATAAGGACTAAGAAAGTATTATTAAGTTGGCTGAGAAGCTTCCCATTATTGAAGAAGTCTTGGACCATTTCAATGACTTCTTGCTTAATTAACTCCCAAAATTTATGGTAAAAGAAATCCTAAAAACCATCAGGCCTAGGTGACTTTTTAGGTTCCATATCAAATACCAAAAATCAGATTTCCTCCTTAGAAGGGATCCTTAAGAGCTCTCGATTTTCTTTAGGGGAGATGACTTTCTGGAATAGGTTCAAGATATTATTTTGATTCTGCTCCTCAATCCCCTGACCTTGCTGAAAAAGATCCTTGAAATAGTTTATTATGACTTGATTTATTTCCTTGCTCTCTAAAAGGATCTCACCATTCTCATTCTTAATTTCATTTATCTTGAGAAGGTTTTTCTAGGAGGTGGTTGATAAGTGGAAGAAATTGGTATTCCTATCCCCCTCCCTAAGTCATTTCACCCTCAACTTCTAATTCCAATAGACTTCTTCCTTAGCCAATATGTCATGATAATACACCAAAATATTTTGTTCCTGCTCCTTTAGAACTAGATTAAGACCATCAAGATCGATAAGTTCCTCAATATTCCTTAAATCTTAAGCCACTCTAATTTTTTCCTAGAAAATAGTACCAAAGACCTCTTTGTTCCACTTTTTGAGACAACTTTTGAGATGCTTTAATTTATAACTGAGTCGGTAACTGGCCACCCCAAAGACCCTGCTATTCCACCACTCTTGTATTCTATTGAAGAGGTCAGGGTGGTCTAACCAAATCTTTTCAAATAAGAAGGGTCTAGCTTTCTTGATTAGATTTAAACCTAGATTAAGGAGGATAGGATTATGATCATAGCCAATTCTTGGGAGTCTTCAGAGAGTAAAGTTGATTGATCATACAAAGATGACTTAAAAAAAACCTATCAAGTCTAATTTGGATAAGCTCCATCCCAACTCTCCTATTAGCCTAGGTGAACTTAGAACCTTCCAAATCCAAATCCACTAGACCATTATTGTTAAGGAAATCAGTAAGGTCCTCCATACTCTCAGTAAAGGAAGTGATGCCCCCCTTTTTTTCCCCAGAGAAAGGGGGGGTGTTGAAATCTCCTTCAATAATCCAGTCTTTATATTTGAAATTTTTATCTTTTTTTTAATAAAGTCGTAAAATGTATTATAAACACACATACACATGTCCTTTTTAATTTAATTTTTTTTGTTTATGGTACTGATATATAAATATAGCTATTCTTATGTTGATATGAATCTAGTTTAAAATATGTACTTATATGTATATGAGATTGCTACCTCATTAATATTATTATAATCTCCTATTATTGATATGTATATAATAACAACATGGTTTTGAATGGGGTTTTCATAGGTGTAAATTAATCACTATTAGCAAGATATAAAATATAAAACTTATTGTATTACATGTCCAAACATATAGCTTGAATTATGGATAATAGTTTCATTTCAGACAAGGATATGTATTAGGATAGTTAATCATTAGATAAACTATGATCATATGGTATGCAAGGTGTAACAAAAAAATATTTCCTATATTTAACAATCTATACATTTTAGGGTCTTAAGAAGGATTTGTTTATGAGTGAAAATCACAATAAAAATTTATCTTCCCTTTATCGCAGTACTCAATTATCAATAGTTCACCATGCTAAACAAGACTTGCTTCTATTCCCATCTAGCACAATATAGAACCATGGTAAAATGTAAAGTTCACTTGATCTTCTATTTACGGTTTAACTCAACAGATTTCAAAGGATGACTAAAATGATTTTGATCATTAACCCACACATTATCTTGCAACCACAATTTAACTAAATGAGAAATCATTTTTTTAACCACAACTCCAACAAGTTTAATAAGCAAGTTTGAATTGAAAAAGGATTTCATGTTCTTCATATTTAAAACAATAAGATCCATAATAGAAGAGTTAAACAAGTATTGCATCCACTTTCTATTTCGTAAGCTATGAAACTTAATCCCTTGTTTCTATATCACTACTTTATCCTATATACATTTGGATTTAAACAAACTCCAATGTAGTTCAATAAGAATGACAATAATAACTTCCACCCTTGTTAATGAGGTGGTGATTTAACAAAAATAGAATTTTGTAAAACCCTAATTATAGAGTAATTGATGTAAAAATTGATATATAAGTACTAAGTACAATTTGATACAAGAAAATAAACAAGTAAATATAAAACCCTAAGTAAGAGATATAAGAAAGGTGACTTAACTAATTTAAGATTGATCTGGATGTGCTTCGGAATGGGAAAACTACTGAATGAGAGGTGAACAATTTCATAAATGCTTAGAATAAATTCTGGAGCTCATTGATGATGTCAGACATGGACGCCTGGACTGGGGCAGGTGTTCCTAGGCATCAGAGACTGCTACTAGGCATCTATGACTACAAAAATGGTTAGAACCTGATTTTTATAGTGTCAAAAAAGTGTCGTAAATATTCCCTTTTGGTCACTTGTATGTCGTACCTTGATCGCTGAAGGCACCTGTAACCTGCAAAATAGATGTTCACCTGCAAAACCCACAAAATTGCATCAAATCCAAAAACAAATATGTAATATGGGGAGTCATACTGACCCCAAAGGTCACCCAAAAGAGTGAAATTATGATTGAGTGTTGCACTACATCTCAAAATCCATGTATTTATTGAGAGTGTGCATGAGGATTGTGTCCTAGGATTCCCTAGTGCAAGTTACACTTGATAGAGGGATAGATCTAGAATATAACCATATATAACATGTGTGGATAGAATAGAATGAACTTCACCTTCCTATGTAGTGTATGCAGAAAATGTAGTCCCTTGTCCCTTGAATGGATGCTAGATGGATTCTTTGAAGTGCTTTAGGTTCCTTTTGAATGTAAGCTTAGGTGATGATAGTAATGTTTAGTTCTTGGTCCTTTATTTTAAAGACATAGCTATGTATTTATATGATTTCCCTATTTTATTTTCATAATTGACAAGTAGAAGGCTGACCCATAAGTGAAAAATATTCCCAAAATATTAAAGAGACCCAAAAGAAGTGAGTAAGATAGAAAAGGGTTAGGGACGACTAGAGGGGACATGAGAACCTAGACACTACTATCTTGACTGGGTACTGGTTTTTGGAGCCATAAAAGATAAATAAGTAAAATACTGACATGGCTGTATGGTGTGTAAGACCAAATAGAAAATAAGAAACATAGAAAAGAGGCCAAGGAAAGTCATCAATTACTAGTTTTCTTTCTTAGGAATCATATAAATGCTAATTTGATCCAGAGAATCCTCACAGAGAAACACCGATCTAAGATCTTCTCAGAAATTGTTGCAGTCATTTTTAAAACGTGGGGAAAAATTATACAACTCCAACGACAGCTTGTTTGCAGGAAACGGAGCTCGTTTGCAAAAGTTATAGCCCGCTGAAATTTTTGGGCAACTGGCAAATTTTGGGGTTTTTGTGCAGGTTGGACGTGTGCACGCTCGCCAAGTGTTGCGATCGTATTGCGACACGTGGACAAATTGTGTGACGTATTAAAAAAATGGGTTTTGGAACGCCGGTCTTGGACACTCGATCTCGGACAAATGGACCCCGCTATTTTCTGGCTGGGGGCCCTCAGCCAGGTTCGACACACTCGATTTAGGAGGGGTGCCTTGGCCTCCTTCTCATTTAACCATTCAACCAACTGTGTATATAAACCTCTATATTTTCTATTACGCCATGCATGTGGGATATTGGGCATACTTGATTTAAATTATCCACGCCCTTTTAAACTTCCTTGCTTTCCCACGCCTATATTTTATCATTTCCAAGCATATATGAAATTTTCCACGCATTATTCAAACTGTCCAAGCCATATATGGTACTGTCCACCTTTTTAGGGATTTAGGCGCCTAAAATGAATGCTATGCGCCACCCAATGCGCCCCATGGTCAAAGCGCCTATTATATAGGCTTAGGTGGCTTACTTGCCACTTTAAATGCGCCCCTCCACCTATTTTTAAACCATGAGATATGCTCCCAAGCGCCCAATGTGGGATTTTATTCCCAAAAGGATCAGCCAAGGGGAATGGAACTCGGGTGGAGGTGGTAAAAGGATATGCGCCCAGCCATCAGACCAGGAGGTGCACAAACAGTATAAAAAGGGTAATATTTTATTTGTAATGGCATTCGGACTGTGTAAGAAATATTGTATTGCTCATATCTTGAGCTAACGGTGGAATTTGAAGGAGATGTAAAAGGCAACCCCTGTTATTTTCGACAGAGGAAGACTGTGAGAAGGTCTAAATTTTGTAGAATTCTTTGTAAAGGATTATTTTCAAGATTTTAATAGATCGGTCCCATTCAACCGGACCCGGAGACGTAGGCCTCAAGCGCCGAACTCCGTTATCAATTCTCGCGTCACGTTGCTGGTGAATTCTCTTCATTTATTTCTGTATTTGCACAGTACTTGCAGTTTTTATTCTTTTATTAAAAATACAAAAAGAAATAATGCACAAATTTAAATCGAAAATCAATACAAAGCAAGAAAAGTGTGTGTGCACAATTGCTAGTTAAATTTGGTTTTCAGATCATTGGTATCAGAGCTGGTTTTGACTGATTTTTGGTTCAGTCTAACGTGTTTTGGATTGCAAGTTGTGTGTTTTGGATGATAACAAGGTCTCGATCTAAGAAGGGTGAAGGAGAATTAGTTGAAGGAGATCCCAAAATTGGTACCAGACGATCTCGAAGTCCGACAATGGAGGATCGAGAGGAAGTGGAACAAAATTTTCGTCAATCCTTCCAACAGATGAAGGAAATGGTGGAAGAAATGTACCAAGAAAGGAAAAGGGAAAAGGGGACTAGAGAAGGTAAGAAAGAAGAAAGCTCTAGTTCTGACATTCCAAAAAGAGACTCCTTAAAATCTGATTTTCTTTCATTAAAGTTAGATATCAAGTTTGAATTGCCTATGTATACTGGAGAGCTAAATGCAGAGAAATTGGATAACTGGGTCAAGCAAATAGAAGTATATTGCAGGGTTCAGAAAATTGTTGATGATGAAGCAAAGATTCATCTGGCAACTCTTCGGATGGGTGGAACCGCACTCATTTGGTGGGAGAGTAAGCTTCAGGAAGTGGAAGAAAACAAAGGTAAAGAAATCACTTCTTGGTCTGAATTTGTTTCAAATCTTAGGCAACAATTTTATCCTCTTGGTTATAAGCAACAAGCTATGATGGATTGGCAAACATTAAGACAAACTAAGGGACAAAGTGTTCAAGAATACACACAAGAATTTAGGAAAAGGGCTCTAACTCTGGGAATTTCCCTGAACACAGAAGAAACACTGCTCAAATATATTGGTGGATTGCATAGTTATCTAAGGCATATGATACTTGTTTTAGGTACTACTAATCTTGATGCAGTATGTGTTCAAGCAACCCATCTGGAAGCACGAGGGAAAATGACAAAGGAGTCCTCTTTCTCTTCTTTTAATCAGAAGAACAAGCAATCTGAAGGAAAAGGTTCGAAAGAACAAGGAAAAGGAAAGGGTAAGCATAAAACAAACTCTACTGTTAAGAAAGAAGATGAAAAACCATTTTGCAATCATTGTAAAAAAAACCATGATGAGTCTAAATGTTGGAAATTACATCCTGAAAAGAAGCCCAAATGGATGGTTAAGAAAAGAAAGGAAAAGAAAACAAACGCTATAGTGCATGATCTTGGTTCTGATTCAGGTGATGAAACCAAAATCACAGCTATGGGTTTACAAGGTAAGTCCACTCTTTCAATTTCCAACAATAGCGTTTCAGATGTTGCATCTTCTTCTAGTAAACAAAGTACACCGGACGATAAGAAAAGAAATGAGCTTTTCCACATTAGAGTAATTTCAAAGCATACAAAAATTGATACTCTTTTTGATAGTGGATCTCAAGCTAATTTGATTTCAGAGGAGGTTGTTAAAAAACTAGGACTCAAAACTACACCACATCCTAAGCCTTATCCTTTGGGCTGGGTTTGTGATGATGCAAAGCTGCAGGTAACTAAAACTTGTACTTTCAGATTTGCCATTACAGACAAGTTTATTGATGAGGTTGAATTGGATGTAGTTCCTTTGGATATTTGTGGGGTGGTTTTGGGAAGTCCTTATTTGTATGATCGTAAAGCAATCTTCTATAGGGAAGAAAATAAATATTTGCTTGTCAAGGATGGAATTGAGTTTATTATTAGAGCTCACCGTGAAAAGAATAATCTATCCTTGGTGACTGCAGGTCAAATGAAAAGGCTTGTAAATTCAAGCAAAAGTTTTGTGCTCATGGTGGTCAAAGCCAAGGAAAAAGAAAATGAAATGGCTTTTGAGACTTGCGATCTAAAACATAAGGATGAATTGGTAAAAATTGTTTCTCAATTTGATGATGTTTTTCAGGATCCACAGGGTCTACCTCCCAAAAGAGGGGTTCAACATGAGATACAGTTGCTTCAGGATGCACCTCTTCCCAATATCGGAATGTACAGGTTGTCAGTAGTAGAGAACGAGGAAATCAAGAGACAGGTAATGGAACTTTTGGCTCAAGGTATAATTCGTCCAAGTACATCCCCATGTGGTTCACCAATTATATTGGTTCCCAAGAAGGATGGCACTTGGCGAATGTGTGTTGATTTCCGTGCTTTAAACAAGATTACTATAAAGAATCGTTACCCTCTTCCTAGAATAGATGATTTACTGGATCAATTAAGAAATGCAATTTATTTCACTAAGTTAGACTTAAGAAGTGGTTATCACCAAGTAAGAATTGCAGAAGGTGATGTTTGGAAAACTGCTTTTAAAACGAAACAGGGATTGTTTGAATGGTTAGTGATGCCTTTTGGTTTGTGCAATGCACCGGCAACATTCATGAGAGTTATGAATGAAATTTTTAGACCATTCATTGATAATTTCGTTATTATCTACTTAGATGATATTCTTATTTTCAGTAAATCATGGGATGAACATATTAAACACATCCAGAAAGTCTTAGATGCACTAAGGAGAGAGAAATTGTATTTGAAGATGTCAAAATGTGAATTTGGAAAAACATCTTTAATTTACTTGGGGTATATTGTAGGAAATGGAGAATTGAAAATTGATCCTGCAAAAATAGAGGTTATTGTGAAATGGCCTAGACCCACAAATGTGACGGAAGTTAGAAGTTTTCTAGGTGCAGTTCAATACTGGAGGAAATTTATTGCTAACTTCTCATATATTGCATCTCCGTTGCATGCTTTGACAAGTATTAAACAGGTCTTTCAGTGGGGAGGAAAACAACAAAAAGCATTTGACACACTGAAAGAGAAGATAAGTACCGCTCCGATCTTGGCACTTCCGGATTTACAACATTCATTTGAGATTGAGACGGATGCTAGTGACTACGCAATGGGGGCAGTTTTGATGCAGAACAAACGACCAGTGTGTTACCATTCAGAAACCTTTACAAGTGCGGTAAGAAACTATCCAACTTATGATAAAGAGTTGTATGCTTTGGTTCAAAGTGTTAAAAAATGGAAGCATTATTTAATGGGAAAAGAAACAATAATCCATACTGACCATCAACCGCTTCAATATTTACAAACACAAACCAAATTGCAGCAGTCTAGACATTTCAGGTGGATGGGATTTTTGCAACAATTTCATCTTGTAATCAGGTATAAAAAAGGTATTCAAAACAAGGTTGCCGACATGTTGTCCAGACCACCAGTGGTAGTAGCATCTATCCTTTTACAGCATAGTTCTTTGGCTCATATTAGTTACAAGGAACAATATGCAAATGATGTTGATTTTAGAGAAGTGTATGAGGATTTAGTAAGTGGTAAACAAGTAGGAGAAAAAGATTATCATTTGCATGCAGGATTGTTATATCATTCTGGAAAACTTTGTATTCCAGAAAATGAGCGTGTGCATATGATTAGGGAAGCACATACTTCTCTTATTTCAGGGCATTTTGGTGTAAGTAAAACAGTTGCACATTTACAAAAATATTGCTATTGGCCTAGAATGCATGAACAGGTAAACCGCTATATTAAGGGGTGTGTACTTTGTGCCACAAGTAAGCCAAGTAACAGGAAATTAGGACTTTACACTCCTCTTCCTGTTCCAACACGGCCTTGGGAAAGTGTTTCCATGGACTTTGTAGGAGGCTTGCCCATGACACGGAGAAAACATGATTACTTATATGTGGTAGTGGACAGATTTAGCAAAATGTGTGTGTTGGTTCCATGTACTAAACAAATAACTGGTGAGGGAACTGCACATTTATTCTTTCAGTTTGTTTGGGTTCATTTTGGTTTACCTACTTCAATCATATCTGATCGGGATTCTAGATTTCTTGGGGAATTTTGGTCAGCATTGTGGGGGCTTATGGACACAAAACTGAAAAAAAGCACTGCTTTTCATCCACAGACTGATGGTCAAACAGAGGTTGTAAACCGCACAGTGGTACAATTACTTAGGGGCTATAGTAACAAACATCCTAAATTGTGGGATGAACATCTTTATTATGTGCAACATGCTTATAATCGTGCCTTACATTCTTCTACTTCGAAGTCTCCATTTGAGACTTGTTATGGTTATCTGCCTAATTCTCCATTAGATATATATTATGGACATGAAACTGTTGTTAATGGTGCAAGTGATTCTGACAAGGCTAAAAGATTTGTGCAGAGAATACAACAGGTTCATCAGTATGTCCATGAACAATTGGAGAAAAGCCAGGCTAAGTACAAAGCTAGGCATGATAAACATAGAACTGATCACAAGTTCAAAGTTGGTGATTCAGTTTGGCTTCACATCAGCAAAGAAAGACTGACAGGTGAAGGTAAAAAATTGAAACCTATACGGTATGGTCCGTTCCAAATATTGGAAAAAATTGGTAACAACGCTTTCCGGTTAGATTTACCTCCATATATGCAAATCTACTCAGTTGTGAATGTTGAGAATTTAAGATTGTATGAACCGCCTATGATTATTGATCATGATGATTCTAACATAATGCCTTCCATTGATGATTTTGCTCCTGAGTATCTTGATGAGTTGCAGGAAGACATCATTTTGGACAGGAAAGAAAGAACTTCGCGAAGAGGTGATATTGAGTATCTTCGTGTTGGGTTCAAAGGCATGCATCCGAACAAGGCAAAATGGATGGAAACCGGAAAGGTGAGGGAGAAATACCCTCACCTATTCACCAATTAGGTTGACTTTTGGGGTCCAAAAGTTTCTCAGTGGGGAGGAATGATCCAGAGAATCCTCACAGAGAAACACCGATCTAAGATCTTCTCAGAAATTGTTGCAGTCATTTTTAAAACGTGGGGAAAAATTATACGACTCCAACGACAGCTTGTTTGCAGGAAACGGAGCTCGTTTGCAAAAGTTATAGCCCGCTGAAATTTTTGGGCAACTGGCAAATTTTGGGGTTTTTGTGCAGGTTGGACGTGTGCACGCTCGCCAAGTGTTGCGATCGTATTGCGACACGTGGACAAATTGTGTGACGTATTAAAAAAATGGGTTTTGGAACGCCGGTCTTGGACACTCGATCTCGGACAAATGGACCCCGCTATTTTCTGGCTGGGGGCCCTCAGCCAGGTTCGACACACTCGATTTAGGAGGGGTGCCTTGGCCTCCTTCTCATTTAACCATTCAACCAACTGTGTATATAAACCTCTATATTTTCTATTACGCCATGCATGTGGGATATTGGGCATACTTGATTTAAATTATCCACGCCCTTTTAAACTTCCTTGCTTTCCCACGCCTATATTTTATCATTTCCAAGCATATATGAAATTTTCCACGCATTATTCAAACTGTCCAAGCCATATATGGTACTGTCCACCTTTTTAGGGATTTAGGCACCTAAAATGAATGCTATGCGCCACCCAATGCGCCCCATGGTCAAAGCGCCTATTATATAGGCTTAGGTGGCTTACTTGCCACTTTAAATGCGCCCCTCCACCTATTTTTAAACCATGAGATATACTCCCAAGCGCCCAATGTGGGATTTTATTCCCAAAAGGATCAGCCAAGGGGAATGGAACTCGGGTGGAGGTGGTAAAAGGATATGCGCCCAGCCATCAGACCAGGAGGTGCACAAACAGTATAAAAAGGGTAATATTTTATTTGTAATGGCATTCGGACTGTGTAAGAAATATTGTATTGCTCATATCTTGAGCTAACGGTGGAATTTGAAGGAGATGTAAAAGGCAACCCCTGTTATTTTCGACAGAGGAAGACTGTGAGAAGGTCTAAATTTTGTAGAATTCTTTGTAAAGGATTATTTTCAAGATTTTAATAGATCGGTCCCATTCAACCGGACCCGGAGACGTAGGCCTCAAGCGCCGAACTCCGTTATCAATTCTCGCGTCACGTTGCTGGTGAATTCTCTTCATTTATTTCTGTATTTGCACAGTACTTGCAGTTTTTATTCTTTTATTAAAAATACAAAAAGAAATAATGCACAAATTTAAATCGAAAATCAATACAAAGCAAGAAAAGTGTGTGTGCACAATTGCTAGTTAAATTTGGTTTTCAGATCAGGGGTGAAGCGTATACATTGTTTATAACTATTGTTGTTCTTGTATCGTTGATGTAGGGTTGCTTCTTGTTGCGTATTAAGGACAAAACTACAAAAGAAGAGAGAAAGAGTAGTGAAAATAGTGTATATGAAAAATCAGAGGAAAAATGTGCATAAGTATGTAAAAGTATATAAAAGTGTGTAAAGGAAAGTGTGTACATGATGTAAAAGAGTGTAAAAGGATAGAAAAGTGTCCTGAAATGTTGTGTAGAGTGAATTTTTTTTGTGATCTCATGTGAAAGAGAAAGTTTTGGGGAGAGAGGTCTATTGTTACTCTCCTTCCATGAATCTTCCCAACAAACACCAATGTAGATGATACTTCACTACTTTATTCCTACAATCCTGATTGTTTTGAATTTGTTCTGAGTTGTACCTATTGAAGGAGATAAAATTCATTCTGCTGCTAGAGGAATGTACATGTACTGAAAAACTACTTTGTGAACTGTTGTAGACTGTGCTGATATGAGAAAGTGACTGTATGTTCCCCTAGGACATAGGTTACCAAGGGAGGACATAGGTGCCCAGGAATTGTTGTCTGAGTCTAGTCGCTAGTGTCTGTGCTATGATTTTGACTCAAGCCTATGTATGGGTCATTCTATAACTGTGTTCTTGTGCATTTTCTACACTATATTGAACTGAAATGTAGCTTTGAGTTACTGTAGGGGTGATTTTTTCACCCATTGTATTCCCACTTGTTTAGGGTGCATGTGATGACTGTAGGAGTGTGCGGCCAAAAAGAGAATACAGAATGCTATGCAAAACTATATCCTTACAGGGGGAGGAGATGTGCATGGTAGAAACTAAGGCACATAAAAACAAAGTGGATAGTAGCACATGTGTTAGTATAAAAAGTAGTGATCATGCAATCAGAAGAAAATGTAATCAAAAAAGCTGTATAAACAAATTATAGATGTGAAAAATGTGGGTTTCAGACACGGGACATATTCTCACAATGCCACAAGAAAATTATGGACTGAATGTGGCCAAAAACATACAAGATAGTGATCAAACAAGACATAAGGCATAGCCCACAAACAATGGCATAAAATAAAAAATAATGGTAAATGCAAAGTGTATTAGACAACCATGGCAGAAAATATTCCTACAAAGAAAATGCTATATATGAAACACTTATTAGCATGTTAGAAAGATGAAAATGTATGTCAAAGCATATATGTATTAATGGAAAGTAGTGTGCTTGAAAGCAGAATTAATAAATAATGAAATAATAAAACATGTAATGTATGAGAGTAGGAAATGTAGACGCCCTCAGGAGCCTTGGTGGGACTGGTAAAAGGTACAGTTCTAAGCATCATTTTAGTGTGGGAAAAGCCTATGAAAGAGATATGCATTCACAACTAGAGACCAAGTGGACGTGCACATGTGTATATGATAAATATAATGACATACTGACTATCTGGACTAACATAGTAAGAAAATTGCAACATGTAAGTAGAAAAATATTAGCAAGAGTAAGTATGCAACCAAGATATGTAAATGTTGTATGAGTGTGATGGTATGGTATGCAATGATGTGAATGATGGATCAGGAGCAGTACGTCCCCCTAGCAACGGATGTGTATGTAGACAAGGCTCATTTATAAAAGATCCCTCAACAATCAAGAATGAACCATAGAATAAGAGTGTGTCATCGAGAAATGGTTTGAAAGCGTGTGCACTAGAAAGATCTATCATGAAACATAGAGCATGAAAAGTGAATGTGGTGAGGTTAATGTCAAATTTAGACCATCAGCAGTAGAGTATGAATCGTGGAACTAGAGTATGCATCATAGGGTAATGACGATACAATGCGTGTGTATCAAAGGGTGATGTAGTGAATGCTTAGGAAATATATAGACATTAAACGCATTGAGCATCAAGTGCAAGAGATGATAGAGAAATTGTTGATAAAAAATCAAGGGGGAAGAATTTATGATGCCCCCTGAATGTATGTGAGTGATGGAGATCTATGCGGTGGTCCTAGAGAAGGACCATTGCCAGTGGTGGCGAGAGCTTGAAACTGTGTCTTGGCCATCAATGTAAGGATTAGCTTGTTTGAAAAAGATAATTGGACATGGAAGTGGAGTAGGATGGGGAGGGATATTGAATGGTGGTAGCTTATGTGGGATTGATAATGTTGTAGAAGACTTGAGAGGAGGAGGGGTTAAAGTTATTTTTAGAGGAGGTTGCTTAGTTGGAGTTGGTAATGTGGTAGAAGAATTGAGAGGAGTAGATGAATAGATTTTGAGAGGTGGTTTCTTAGGTAGATATTGACCTACCATCGAAGGAACATTAGTAATGATGAAATGATGCTCTTTAGACATGGAAGGACCAAATTTAGGATCCCATTGGGATTAAAAAACTAAAGATGAGTATGAAGTAGGATGTTGTGCAACAAATGAAATATAAACCTAATGCTCAAGGTGCTTGATTATTCTTCTTAAATCATAGAAATCATTTTCATTATGTCCATTTATTCCTATGATAGTTACAATATCAGACATCAGTGTATTTTTCAATTTGATAAGGAGGATAACAGTGAGTAGTTGGAAAATTGATCAAGTAGTGAGTAAGGAGCCGATAGGAAGAATATCATGTTGCTTAGCATTGTGATAAAAATTGAAAGGTATGGGGAGTGGTAAGACTTGAGGTTCACTGATATGAGCACAAGTAGAAGACATAAAATTAGGATGAGATATAGAAGAAGAAATAAAATGGTTTTGAGATGCAGACTTAAGATTTTGGATTTTAGCTATGAGAGATGTGATCATGGATTCTATAGCCTTAATTTTATCTTGAAATAAAGAATGTAAAGCTTGAATTGAATTACAAATGGATTTATTTACATTAGGATTAGCAAAGTCATCAGAAAGACAATCGAAGATGGCACTTACTTGTGAGGTGGCATTTCGTTAGGGAGATACATAATGTCTAGGGTTTTTTGGAAAACATATTTACAAGGTGGGTGCACTTGAAGCAATTAATGAAAGGATACTTGAGAAATCTTAGGATCTATGATAAAAAAATAAATGTGAAAAATAAGGATCTAAAAGACCAATCACGAGTGGGGTTCACAAAATTATTTAATTTAATCTGGATCTAAATAAATCTAAATGTCATAGAGTCACTACTGAACCAAATGATGTATAAATGCTAAAATGAAGAAATGACACGTTAATCTAAGATGAATTATTTAAAATCCTAATAAAATAAGAAGGGGGTTGGAATTAGCTGATTTAAACTTGATATGGAACTGTTATGGACTTGAAAAAGTGCTTAATAGGTTGGGAAGAGTGTCTTTATTATTATAATAAATTCTGGAATGCAGAAATGAGGCATGACATGGGAGGTTAATAACTATGGAAGGACAACGGCACCTGGGCACTGGAGAATGCTACTGGGTGCATGTGACTATGTAAATGATCAGAACCTATTTTTTTCACCCATGTCACACAAGTGTCACAAATATTTCTTGTTGATCATTTATGTGTCACTCCTTGATCACCTAAGGTAGTTGTAACATGTGAAATATAACTTGTTCACCTGTAAAACCCACAAAACCACATCAAATATAAAAAATAAAGATGCAATATGGAGATTTATACTAATTCTGATGGTCATTCGGAAATTGAAATTATGACTAAGCATTACACTACATCTTAGACTCTGTGTAGTTCTTGTGTGTGTGTGCAGAAATCGTGCCCTATGACGCCCTAGCGCAAGATGCACTCTATAGTGGGATAGATCTAGAATGTAGATATGTATAACATGTGTGAATGCAATAGAATGAACTTCCCCTTCCTATGCAATGTATGTAATCTATGTTTTCCTTGAATGGATGTTAGATGGATGTATTTAGTGCTCTTTAGTGCCTTTGGATACTAGCTTAGGTGATGATAGTATATGCTTAGTGCTTAGTCCCCTATTTTGAACACATAACTATGTATTTATATGATTCCCTTGTTTGAATTTCATAATTGAAAATTGGAAGGCCAACCCATAAGTGAAAAAGATGCCCAAAAGATAAAAGAGACCCAAAAGAAGTGAGTAAGATAGAAAAAGAGTCAAGGGATTCCCATAGGGGATAGGAGCGCCTATGCATTGATGTCCTGTCTAGGTGCTAGTGTTTAGAGCCATAAAAGATAAATAAGTAAAATTTTGACTGGTTGTAATGGTGTGTAAGACCAAATAGAAAACAAGAAACAAATAAAAGAGGCCAAATACAGTTTTCAATTACTAATTTTCTTGCTTATGAATTATGAATGTTAGTATGTGTTTAGGACCTAGATTTGTACCTAAGTGCGCGATTTTGTGTTTACGTATCCTCAAAAAAGGTCATAGATATTGAAATGTTGGTAGAATTCATACAAGGTCAAAATCGTATAGTAAAGTCAAAACATTGGTATAGTCTTGACCATTTTCTTTGTTCTTGGAAAAAGGGGAGATTCATTGGATTTTCCAATTTCTACATATTTTACCAACTATTTATAGGATTTTCACACAGTTATAGGTACAATTACAATTCAGATCAAGTTACAAGGGGCATGAGTACTTCATTCCTTCTTCACTACACTAATCAGATTCAGTTGGTAAAAAAAGGTTTTGATGGTTTTGTTGGGCCTCCTTATCCCCTTTGATTTTTCAAAATTCCTACAATGATCAGTTTCATTTACAGTAGCACTACTTATGGGGGCATGAAAATATCCTTTTCTTCCGAGGTTTGATTTTCAAGTTTCTACAAATTGGGCCTAGATCCATTTGCAGGTGTGGTATGTGGGTTTAGAAGAAAGTGTTGAAGTAGTTAGGTTATTCGTAGACTGTTCCACACACTCGCACACACCGCACACGCGGTGTTTTAGCGCAAATAATTATTTTTTGTTACTTTGACACATGTGTGAGTTTTGTAGGGTTGGTGGGGTGGAGATCAAGTGGTATTTTCTTCCTTGGTTGGATAGTAAGTAGCCTCGTCTTTTTGTTTGAAGCATTTTTTGATGATAGTATATTAATGCACTTGATTCTTAATTTTGATCAAAGGCGACAGGATGTCTTGGTTGGCATCACTTTGCCATGGAAAGTACGATCAAGTAGCTCTTCTAACTCTCCCATTTTGGAATATGCCATATTTGAAAATAATACTCCCCTATTAATGGTGAAAATGCTACTCCAAGGGGGCAATATGTATGTAACGAAAAATTACACAATCCAGTATGTGGGAAACATGTCTTGAGTGATGATAAAGCTTCATTCAAACAAAAACAAACTCGAGATCCCTCCTGGTTTTCTTTATAAGATTCCTAACACTTCTCATTTTAGCTCGAAGTCCAACTTTAAGATTTTTCATTTTAGAAACTTGAGGTATTCTTTAACCAAGCGAAGTCACCAATTTGGCAAAGACAAGCAGTTTCGTCCCCATTTAATTCAAAACAAAAACACTCATTTCCAAACGTACAATTTAGTTACAATTTGATTTCCTCCAAATTTCCTAACACTTCATTTAAACAAAAACAAACTCCAGATCCCTCCGACTTTTCTTTTTCCTAACACTTCTCATTTTAGCTTGAATCCCAACTTTAAGATTTTTCATTTTAGAAACATGAGGTATTCTCAACCATAGCAAAACCACCAATTTGGCAAAGATTGGCAATTTCGTCACCATTTAATTCAAAACAAAAACACGCATTTCCAAACGTACAATTTAGTTACAATTTGATTTCCTCCAAATTTACTTAGTCAAAATTGCTAAGGATAGGCTTGCCAATTTCATCTTTGATTGCTCGTTCATCCTTAATATTCTTAACATGTTGAGCTCTTCCACATAGGGTAAGTCATCCTTCCAAAAGTTAGAGTTCAATTTGATTTTTTTGGTT
Source organism: Taxus chinensis (assembly GCA_019776745.2). NCBI lineage: Eukaryota > Viridiplantae > Streptophyta > Pinopsida > Cupressales > Taxaceae > Taxus > Taxus chinensis. The sequence continues at coordinate 264,235,971 of CM034156.1, read as the reverse complement.
CTAACACCTTACAAATAAGCCTCTTTTGTATGTTCCACAAGTTCGTTATTTTTGGATTTTAAGAGAGGTTATGGTACACATTTTTGAGAAATCTTGTTATAGATAGCCAATACATTGTCCAAGCCATTTTCTTTTATTTGCATACCAATTGCATCCTTGCATCAAATCAACCATCTTTTTGGATCTTCACTGGTAATATGTTTCAACCAGTTATACCTTCTTGGATCACATTAGAATATGATTTGAAGGAGCACAAATCTAAGGATACACAAAAACACCATCAGCAAGCTTGGGACAAGCTGTCATAGCCATGTAGTGACTAGGTTGGAGGTGTATTTGGTTTTCTTTCCATTTTATTAGAATAGTTATTGAAAAGGTTTTGTAATTAGATTTAAATATGTAGAAGTAAACCTTGTATGGATTTAAATTGGAAATCATTGGAAAAGCTTGCATAAACACTTCTCTTCTTTCATTATATTGTTACTTTGGTCAAGAAATCCATGCTATTGATAATTAATCATAACACAACCATCTATGGATTTGTTCGGGGATGACTGGAAGTAGGGAAGAAGGTTTTCATTTCTTTTGTTTTACCTTTAAATAGGCAATCCTTGCCCGAGACAGTCTATTTAGGCTAAGAGAAATTATTTTTTAGAAGCTTCTCTTCACGAACGAAACTAAGGCTAAAGGTCTTGTTGTAGGAAGCTTTTATAAAAAAAGGGATTAAAAAGGGACACTACATTATATTTTGTCAGAAAGTTTTTCTATTATTTTAAACTTAATAATTTGCAATAAATGGATGACTACATGAACATCTGGTTATCCTCTATTTCGTTTATTTTGTTTTAAAAAAAACAATAGTATATATATATATATTATTTATTTATTTCCTCCTAACTCATTAGTTGCAAAAAATATTTTCAAATACTTTGAGAAATTCAAAAAAATTATATAAGTTGTTAATTTATTTCTATTTCATTTGAAGAGTGCATAAAGGGAAGATACAAAAGAAGTTAAAAGTAAATCATTATTTTGGTTTTTTAACGAATAGAGGCAAATTAAATAAATTAAAGACATTGTTATCAATCTATTCATTTAAATAGATTTACCTTCCATGATTCATTTGTTAGTTTTTTATATAATCAAACCGCAAAACAAGAACACAAAACATCGCTTAAGAGTTCGCGCTACCCAGAACTGTTAAGAACCCTAAGGAAAGTAATGTTCCTTTAGCTCCTATCGTCCGTCCCCCAATACGTTAGATAATCTATAGACATCAAATTTTTAGCATATCGTGAATCAGAGTCTCACATGAGAATTTTCAAAGCCCTTAGTCGTGCAATCTGGACCAAACCTCATACTTTTGACCCTTATCAAGAAGACATAGTACTTAGGATTATAACTTTCATATAGAATATTATTATAGTGAGGGTGAAGAATGTGAGTAAAATTGAGGATCACCACATTGGGAAGGTGACACATTTAGAAGTGTGTTGGTGTCCATTCAAAAATCATGGAAAATAAAATTAGCACACATGGAATTGGCCTCTGGTGCTCAGTAGGATTTGATAATAGGTTATTAAACTTTATTTGGGAGTATTACTGTAGGTGCAACACCATGAAAACTTATTGGCATGCTACTCTCTATAAACAATAATATAGGTGAAACACTAGGATAGAGTATTGGTGCATAAACTAGTTATACTACCGATATGCATACAAGATTTACAACAATGTGGGGCTCAGGAGGCTCTGGTCCTCCCCCGAGAAGAGGTGATCCTAGTGGAGGTTCAGGGTTAGGTCTTCCCCCGTGCAGGGGAAATACAAGATATAGAAATAACCCTCCATAATAGCATCATATTTTCTATGAAATTTCACTCCACTCTCCTAAGTACAAAGGATTTGAGGATGCAACTGAACATTTGTATAAATGTGAGCTCTTACAGAGAGCCAAGGGGATCATTACTTCAGATGGGAATGTCAGTCAGTTTACAACTACATTACAAGGTTACACACATAGATGGTACCAAAAGTATGATCCACACCAAACAACAGTGGATTATGACACCTTGCATGTAATCTTCTTTGTAAAGTTCCATATCCCCAAGTTTGAACAACAGAGCATCAATGCATTGAAGGATATAAAGAAAGGCATTTCTAAAAGTGTTTGGGAATATGATGTGTGGTTCAAAACTATTTTGTTGAAGATTTTGTATGATATTCACCAAATTCAACATGTTTAATGGTTTATAGGTGGGCTATTGACACCTTTTAGGAGGGCACTGTAGCATAATACATTTAAAAATCCATGTGAGGCCCTGTAATTAGCCCTACACACATAAAAAGTTAATAGTGTGGACATTAGAGTAAGTCCATTTTAGAAGCAAAAATCATAGCTATGGCCACTGTTGATGTCGAATCGTAGCACCCCTGAATGTCTACAACTCGATGGGTTGAGACTTTCAGTGTGATTACATAACATGGAGCTTTTCCCAAGTGTGGGACCTTGCGAAATCGGAAAAGCTCTCCGGATGAAGGCTGGTTCCTATTCCTCTATTCAGATGCACACATAAAAATGTAGAGAGTTTACCTCAAAAACCTAATCCTAACTTGCCAAAGAGACAGGGTAAGAATATGCATAAAAATAAACCTAAACTAACAAAGGTGATGCACCGAGGAATGAAGAACACCTGTCTTGCCAATAACACAAACCATTAAAATGCAATGCAAGATCATGCACAGATAACAAAAATTGCAGTGAAAGATCAGAAGGATGCAAATGAACATAAAGAGGGTTGAGAATCATCCATAGACATGCGTTATTTTCTCCAAAGATTGATACAATACACTACAAAATGCCAAGAGGCAAAGTTGCATTACAGTTTTAGATGGGAGGTTTGAACTCCACAAATTCACCTGCCAAGAGAAGAAGGGAGGGTAAAAACAAGAATGTCTAACCTTTTGAAAGAAGCCCCTCCTTACAATTTATAAGAAGAATGAGAGAGAAAAGAGAGAGGAATTCCACATCTACCCCAACCACCTCTAGGTTGCATTTAATTCATCTCATTATGGTGGTAGGTGAGAACCCTAGCAAACCCAAAAAGTGGCAAAATGTATTTTGCATTTTTAAGAACTTGTTCCCACCCAATTAAAGATAAACAGTTGTAGTTGGACAGAGGACCTTGTAAGCTTTCTGAAAAGTCCAACCTTGCATGAATCCGAGCTCCCTGTGAAAAGTTATGGCCATCTGAATATCTGCGCCAGGGTCTGCTTCCTGTCAGCGCTCAAAATGTTATGTCTCCTGAAGGTGCGCCTTGGCGCATCCATCTTTATGTCGACATACTCTTATGTGCACCATGGGCGCATCCATATTTTTGTTGACATCCTTTTATGTGCGCCATAGGTGCGAATTTCTTCATGTCGACATCCCTTGCTATGCGCCTTTTACCTGCGCCTTGGCGTGACTTTTGTCATGTCGACACCCTCTTACCTGTGCCAAGGGTGCATCCATTTCCATGTCAACATCCCTTGCTGTGCACCTTTTACCTATGCCTTGGCGTGACTTTTGTCATGTCGACACCCTCTTATCTGCACCAAGGGCGCATCCATTTCCATTTCAACATCCCTTACTGTGTGCCTTTTACCTGCGCCTTGGCGCGACTTTTGTCATGTCGACACCCTCTTACCTGTGCAAAGGGCGCATCCATTTCCATGTCAACATCCCTTGCTGTGCACCTTTTACCTGTGCCATGGGCTGTTGGTGACGCAATAAATATCAGGCTTTGAGTTTCTTTGATTTCCATATTCTTCTGTTTGTCTATATCTACCCGGGGGGGAGATATTTATAACAGCCACACAGTTAGAGAAGCTATTTTCTATCTTGACACATGCTACTCAAATTGGAATTTGGTGTACAATATGTGAAGTAGAGGGGCATACTAAAAATATTTTCCCATGCAGGAAAATGCACTCTCTCATATTGTCTTGTGAGATATGCCATAAGGACCATGATGTACGAGAATTCTCACTCCTTCAGCATGATACACAAAAATGTATCAAGCTACTACAATATTTTTGATGTGCACACACACAACACAACTCAATACCGATTGATTGATCACATTCATGAAGCATGTGAGACTAGGTTGTGCCAGACTAGTATGGAAGGAAACTCGTAGGTACGTGAAGGTCAAAATAATGGTCTCGGTAAAAATTACAATGGAGGCTACATAAGTGGCTATCAAGGTAGAGGTCATGGTGGCCTTGGAGGCAAGTTCAATCATGCATCTTGTTATTTTTGTGGATTTCCTAATCGTTATCAACACAAATTCCCCAAGAACTTATCTTGCACATATTCCAGAAAAGGGCATAAGGCGGAATACTTTCCAAATTTATATGAGCACACGTGTAAGAATAAGAAGGAGAGGGGCACATCTATGATACAAGTTGAGTGCACCAAGTAAGGGAAGTGAAAGACTAAGGAGTTAGTTGTATATAAGAAAGAACCATTGTTGGTCACCACATGTGCTGAGGTTTCACGTGTGTGATAGTAGAAAGAGATAAACCCCTCATCTTAAGAGAAAATATTATACAAACTAATAAATATCCTAATGTAGGTAAACAGAAGGAGGTCTTCCAAGAAACCATGTCTTTAACCAAATATTTATAGGGGATATATATTTCTTAAGAGAACAAGTGTGGGATAGGGATCGTGTGAAACATATGGAAGTTCCTGATAAGAATGCTGATGAAATCAAGAAATTATGTCAGATGTTGAGACAAAATAACATTATACCCCTATTAGGTGAATGGTTGCATGACAACATTCTGCACATGGAAAAGATAGGGATATGCATATATTACATGTGAATATGCAACCACAACACCATGAATATGATAAGGAGACCACCTTGGATGTAGTTATTGATGGTTGGCTGGTGAGAAACATCCTTATTGACATAAGCACATAGGTAAATTTTCTTACTTTTGATGCATGGAACATGATGGGTAGACCACCACTACAACCATATTCTAATGTTCTCTATATGGATAATGAGATAAGGGCATTTCCCATTGGAGTCCTCAAGGATGCAAACATCACTATACAAGGGGCTAAGTTTAAAGGTGTTGGTCAGGAAGAATTGACTAAGTATTAATGGAGAATAAAGGATTACACACAAGGGAACACACACATGAGATAAGAGTAGCATGAAAATGGACACACACATTGGTGTAATATGGAAGCGCACAGGGCTGTGCATGTATACGTAAAGTCAAGGACTTAGCCAATTTTCCTAAGGAAAGGCTAAAAATAGAAAATACGTGTTGGAGTTCCACCCAAGTAAAGATCTAGAAATAGAGAAAAGCGCGAAGACTTAACGACAAATCAAGGGAAAATAAAAAACATGTAGATTATGATAACACACACACATGAATCAGTCTAAAAATAAGATTAAAGCATGTTATATATTGATAAGAACTTTGTATATAATAAATGAATAATTTATAGAATATAACACAACACAAGAGATATGGGTGGGCTAAGATGCCCAAATAATCAATAAATGTAGAATAATACCCTTAAGGTAGGGCAACACTATATAATGCTCCTTAAGGAAGGATTAACTCCACAATTTCCCAAGATGGGAATCCACTTCAAGGGGGACACCTCCAATATATCTCTACCAAGTAGAAGACTCAACTCATCCTCCATGACATTAATACTCACATCCCTTATAGAGACATACATTAATCTTAATAGATGGATAACACCTAATCCCAATGTAGGCTGACTCATTACCCAATATAAGCAGTGTTGGAGTGCCACCCAAGTAAAGATCCAGAAATAGAGAAAAGTGTGAAGACTTAATGACAAATCAAGGGAAAATAAAGAACATGCAGAACAGGATAAAGCACACGCATGAATCAGTCTAAAAATAAGGATTAAAGCATGTTATATATTTAGGATAAACTATTATTAGCAGGGATTATACAAGCATGGAAGTTATTTTGTACACATGGCTAATATTAGGAAAGTGCATGAAGCGGTGAAGGGAAATTCCCCACCCTTATATATAGGTAGTGTGTCCTTGTTATAAAGATATCTAGATGGTGTGTGTGTATAGAGAAAATTTTGAAAGGAGAGTTCAAAAATATAGGGTTGAGTTTGAGTAAGAACACGCATGGTCCAACGCATGGGTATAATAATATTATTGTAATCTTCCACTTTGTTTTGAATTTGATCAATAGTTGTAATGGACAATTATGTTTGGATTGTTAAATTGACTATGGAATAATGGGAATACAGATCTTGATAATTATTATTTACATTGATTAGGTTTCCTTATTATATGTGTTTCCAATTGCTCGTGGTATGTTGTATCTTTCCTTATGGATGGTTATAATTATGAACATACATGCTAACATTCTGATAAGCAAAATAAAGGAGGAACCTGGTGGTTGCACATGCTTCGAGTGAGCATCCAAATTCCTTTGGATGAGGTGGAAGCACACATAGCTCTGGTTTGGGAAATAAAGAGACTACATTTTGGTTCCATTGTCGGGACCTCTTCAATTTTTCTACCAGGATGTTACATGTAAATGGCATATCGAATATCTTTGGAGAGTATTGAGAGTTATAAAAAATTACTAAGATGCTTTTGCACATAGATATATCACTAAACCTAATTTTGATGCACAAAAGTGGGTTGAAAAAATTTTGTATGACTCCTTAAATGAGACATTCTTTAGCTTCTTCCTAGTAGATTTATACCAGTGGTTAGCAGCTTACATAGAAAAAAATTTCTTTGACTAGGAAAGAGAGCTTGGATCCAAGAAGATTACCAGACATTTTTTTATTCAGATGAGACTTGGAATAAAGTTGTGGATCATTGGTGGGAAGGTGTTTTACGTAACTATACTTTGGAGTACAAAATATCTATAGAATCTTGCCTAGAGGAAGTAGAGTTTTGCTTTTTACGTGAACCAAGAGGGTCTTATTTGCTCATGATACCCTTAGCTATCAAGATCTTAATGGTGGACTAGGAATGGAGAACTTATCTATGTCGAGCTAAGACCCCACCATGTAGACACAAAAACATGTACTTTGGGTAATTATCTACTCATGATTGGACATTACTATTCATATGACTCCTAAGTAAGAAAATTATTAATTAACCCATGTCTTTGGCCATATTTCTTTACTTTTTGTTTCCATTTTTGGTCTTACACTCTTAATTGCTTAGTTTTTCTTTTGATACCTCTAAATTTCTCATCTTGGACATCACTTCCCAGTCAAGACTCTACTACCAGATGCCCCCATCCCCTATTGGGCCCCTACCCTCTTTGTAATTTTTTCACATCTTTTGGGTCATTTCTAGTCATTTGAGCATCTTAGATTTTTGGTAGTCATCCTTTTCAGGGTTAATTATGAAATTCAAGCAATGGAATCATATAAATATAAATTTATCTGATCATAATAAATGACCAAGCACTAAACATTAGCTATCACCATCTAAGGTTGCATCTGTCAAGGCATCTAAGAGCTCCATTGCATCCATATAGCTCCATCATAAGGGACATAAGGGCTGGTTTTTTGCATCACACTTCATAGGAGGGAAGTTAATTTTATTCCATGTACACATTTATTACATATAGCATATTATCTTTTAGTCCTTTCTAATTACGAAATTGAAGCAAGGGAATCATTTAATTATAAATTTATGTGATCATAATAAAGGACCAAGCACTAAGCATTAGCTATCACTACCTAAGGATGCATTCAAAGGATATTCAAGAGCATTAAAGCATCCATTAAAGGGAAAGGGACTGCATTATTATGTATATACTTCATAGGAGGGGAAGTTAATTCTATTCCATGCACACATCTATTACATTTAACTACTTGCTCGTTATTAAGTGCAACACGCACAAGAGCACCTAGGGCACAATCCTACAAACACGCACCTAGAACTACATTGGTTCTGAAATGTAGTCCAACACACAGTCATAAGTTCACTAGTTGACAAATGAGGACAGTCTGACTCCTCATTTTCATTCTTTTATTTTTGGGATTTGATGCACTCTTGAGGGTTTTACAGGTCAATATTTCATTACAGGTTATCAGTAACAACAATGATCATTTTGCAACATACTAGCAACCAAAGGTGAAGGACAATTAATACCTTTCAACCCTTTGAAGGAGGTTTTATGATGGTTTTAGTAGTCATAAGAACCCAGAGAAGGTCCAAGTTGCCCACAGGTGCCCCTTACCCCTTTCCAGGTGCCCCAGTCCAGGCATATTGTCAGCTCACACATTTTTCTGAGGCTCTGTATGACACTTCTCCCTCTCTATTCACTTGGTTATCACTTCAACACCATCTAAGATTAATCACGAAATAGATAAGTCATCTTATCTCCTCTTGGAAACTAGGGTTTCATAATTTCTAGATTAATTTTCTTGGCTCTATTTTATACTTAATTGTTTATTTATTTGTCACTACATAGAAATAAAATTTAGGAATTTATTTCCATATTTTCTTAATCATTTTGGTGAACCTAACCATTTCAAATCCTTCCTTTTGAATATGTCTTCACTGTATAAAGTCATGAATTAATTGTCTTATCCTACTTTCACTCCCACTAGGGTTTCTGGCATGGTTACTACTGCTGCTGATTTCATGTAAGTTTGTACTCAACATCCTCCTTGATTTGTTACAGCTATGGATTATCCTTATATCAATGTAATAACTACTCGACACACTCATCCTTCTTTGGCTCCACCCATTTCGATATCACTACCTATTATTTCTACGTCTCCTCTTGTTACTTCTAGGGGCTATGATATCATTGAGAAACTTAAGATAACACTGGCCAAAATATCTCTCTATGAATTATTACGCAATGCACCTAATTTTTGTCATACATTAGAATCCTCCCTTTACTCTATTCACATTGAAAATGACAATTCTTCGGTGGCATTCACACACCTTATTCAATATCTCAAAAAAATTCCACATGCTATATCATTTACTAATGAGGACATATCATCATTTTGTCTTGAAACTCCTTGTGCACTTTTGCGTATCACTGTTATTATAGGCACCACTTGTATTATGCACGTACTCATTATAAAAGGGATTGAGTGTTAATTTATGTTCTCATTCTCTTCTAAAATAAATTGGTATTGTAGACAATTTAATTTCTAAGAATTCTACTCTTATTCTTGGATATGATTCAACTACCCACACATGCTTAGGAACCATAACATTACATATCAAAATTGGGCCTAATACTATCCCTATGGAATTATTCATTATCAACGCTTCATTTGAACTCAATATTTTACTAGGCAGGCCTTGGATTCATGTAATGCATGTGGTTCCATCCGCTATTTATCAATGTGTCAAATTCTTGCAGGATGGATATGAACATACCATTGTTACAGACCTCGATCCTCTCAAATTATGTCGCATTGAACCTATTACTGCTATGCCTATTCCTCTGTCGTAACCTATTCCATATAATAATATTGATACATATGACATTGGTGAATCTGGTGCTTCGCAACCTTCTTCCAACGCTCCAAACACTCCAGCTATTTCTACTCACACTACTACCATCATTTCATCCACAATGTCTGCTCCTATAAACACTACTACTCCCCTCGTTTAGACTCCTCTTACTCCCACATCTAGTGCACCACCTACCAATATCCTTGACACAACTATACAACATGCCACTACTAACATGGATGACTCTGATGATTCCAATGATGAATTCAATACTATCGAACTTACTAATGAAAAATTGTGTAATCTTAATTCCACTCTTGTCAATGTAGATGACTCATATTTTAATGAAAATTTCATTATTGATGGACCTGGTGAATACAAGTTTAAAAAACCCCTTCTACTACTACTATGGTATTTTATCAGGGATTTGTCAATATGTTAGACATCGTTTCACCTTCTCAAAGGAAATCTACATTTGTACCACTTCCATTCACATGCATGTTTTTCATCAATAAATCTTATTGACATCATATTCCATTGGATCATACTTGTGATGATACTATTTGCACATACGATAGATAGACTAGGCTTTTCTTCACACTCAATGATATCCTACCTTCAGCTCACTCACCTCATCTCTATCATGAATATGTTCACATTACGGTCACTTATGGTCTTTGTGTTTTCCATTTAGTAGTATTAGTTTCATGTACCCTACGTGTTCCCCCACTAACGCTTGGGAAATATTGGCTTGATTATATTGGGGGTAATTTAGACTCTAGTCGCACTTCTATAACTTTTCCTATGTCGTTTGGCCATTTTTCTATAGGTAATGATTCATCTCCTGACTATTCACAAAATATCACTCATTGGTATACACACAGGTGTCCATGAACACCTTTTACCAATGAGGAGTATGTAATGACCATGTACACCTTACATTTCAATGGATATTTATATGATCAACCTCATACTATCACTTATCAAGTATCTAATGCATCTCCAGTTGATGTTGATGTTGAGAAGATAATGTATAATACTTAGTAGAAGGCATACATAAGATTTGTGTGGAAGAGAAGAGTGCATTCAAAGGCATGGGAGGATCAGGAAGGAATCACACATGGAGGACAGAGATAAACTCAGGACTTAGCCATTTTCATGATTATGATCTATTTTTGGAAGATGGCGTGTGGAGCACACAAATAGGAAAAGACTTGTAAGACACACATTGGCTATTTTTGGAAGAACAGCTATGGAGAACTTTGCATGGAAGTAGGCTAAAAATAGAATTGCAACTGATAGTTAACTAGGAGAGATATATGGTTAGCGCACTTGCATGTGTGGCTATAATTGTAAAGGCACATGGCTATTTTCAGCATGTGACCTATTTTGGGATTAGATAAGCGATGAAGGGAAAGTCCCCACCCTTATAAATATGTGATGAACTGTATAGTATCAGACAGTGATAGAGATGTATGTAAGAATTGGATTACTGTGAGAGTATGATGTCAGTATTTTTGTGCGCATAAGCATATAATGCCATTATTATAAGAAGCTTTTGTGTATTCTTGTTTTTCTATATAACGATGTGTATTGGTTGAATCAAAGTATTAATCCTGAGTATAATGGTCTCTTACATGCTTGATTTCATCATGATTCTTATTTAGTCTATTGTTCTCTAGAACTAGGTCGGTACATGTATGTAGAATGATGTATTAATTATGGATATGAATGCATTAAATATTCATCATGCTAACATCCTACAATAACAACCATAAAGAGGGGCTTGGTACCTTTTCATGCTTCAGGCGAGTGCTCAGTCTAAGATGAGTGATATGCCAGTGCACCTAGGCTTTTACTAGTGAATTCTAGGTTGCATCATTGGTTTTGTTGTCAGGACCTATTTTTCAGTTGTTTTCAGGATGGTTTGCGATGAATACATACCATTTGACCCTAGCAAGTGTTGAGGAGTGGATACACGACCTAGAAGAAGAATACACATGGAGGTTCAACACCGGATCTGAGTTTGATGCACACACATGGGTGGAGTAGAATATGTATGACTATTTGTATGAAAGCTTATTTGCTATTTTTTCCAGCAAAATTGTACGAGTGGTTAATTGCTTATGCATCTAAATGGAATTGGAGGTATCGCACACTTGTCTGGATGTAGGAAGAATTTTAGACCCTGTATGATGCTGATCTAATTTGGAATCATGTTATGGATATGTGGTTCCATGGTGTTTTGAATAGTTATATTTTAGAGAACTCAATTTCCACTTATTCATTCATAGAGGTAGCTAAATTCTAGTTTTCATGATACCCAAGGGGAACTTACCTACAAGGCATTCCACTGGTGTTCAAAATTCTGATGGTAACCCTAAACTTAGAGAGTAAACTGATGGCTAACTAAGCCCCATCACACACAGGGGTAGGAGAAAGCTTGGTGAAAGATGGTAGACCTAGCAGCAGAAAGGCAGAGAGAGGAAAGGTGACTTAAGTATAATGAGGCACACAAGAGGGAGGTAGAGAAGTAGTGGGAGGTTACAGAGAAAATGATGTTGTGGAGAGAGATAGTTTGGGAAATATTTGAATTTCACATAAAAGATGTGGATCTCGAGCATCAGGAAATACTCCATTTAGGAAAGCATGACAGGGAACCCTCCTCAGCCTCACGTATAAGCATGCCAGCAAAAACAACATGGGCCATGGGCATGTATCTGAATCCACCTGGAAACTTTTCCCTTGTGCTTGGTCTTCCAGTATCTAGTAAAAATAGTCAACAAGATAATTCAAGCAGTGGGAGATAAGGAGTGAGTCATATAAGAAGCACAGTGATGACAGTGCAAACAACTTCATTTTTATATGGGAGTACCTTTTTGGGTGTATCATTTGCACAAAATTCAGGTGTGCAGATTTTTGGACTCTCTTTTGGGAGTAGTAACACTTCGTAAACTGTCAGGGTATAGTTCATTACTGCTATTGGGACACAGGGAAGTACATATTTTGGTCTAACCCCAGCTACAGGTTTAGGATCAAGAGGTATAGGTGGCTCTAGCTATGGTGGATCTTATGATTCTAGAGGCAGAGGAAACACATGAGGTTTTGGATTAGGTGGGCAAGGTCTGCACCAACCCCATAATATTTACATGGAGATGTATCTTCATCTCCTAGAGTATAGGGGCATAGAAGATGCTTCTGAACACATATACATGTGTGAAATACTGTGGCGTGTAAAATGAATCATGGATTTTGAGTGTAGGGCAATCCAATTTTCTAATACGTTACAAGGGCATGCACATAACTGGAACATAAAGTTTGACCCTGATAAGACTTGCGTTGACTATACAACTTTAAAAGATGTTTTCCTCAAAGAATTTCATATCCCTGAATTTGAGCATAAGAGTATAAGCGCACTCAAGGATATTAACAAAGGCACTACTGAGAGTATCAGAGAGTATGATGCTCATTTTAAAATGTTGTTATCTAAGCTTTCTTATGATACTCATGTAATCCAACATGCGCAATGTTTCATTAGAGGTATGATTACACCTTTTAGAAGGGAACTATCACATACGACATACACTGATCCGTGTGAAGCACTTGAAGTAGCGTTACACATTGAGGTAGTTGGAAGTATAGACACTAGGGTAAGCCCATTTTTAGAGGCATGGATTATAGCTATGGAAAAATAGTTGGATAAGCTATCGAAAAATTCAACACATGAGATGCGCATGAGGATTTGGTGCACAGATTGTGAAGTGGAAGGTCACATAAAGGATAGTTGTCCCCACAAATTTGTGTGGTCACTTCTATTAGACTGTGAGATATGCCATTTACTGCAACGTGCGATAAGGAAGAATGTTTCATGCTACTATAAAATCTGTAGGTCCACGACTCATGATACGAAATATTGCCAACTGATTATTCAGATCCATCACGCTATAGATATTGGTGTATGAAAGATAGGAGTTTTAGATAACTCTAAAGGAAAGAATGAGCATTAGGATTGGGATCACAATCAGGCATGCTATAATTGGAATAAAGGGCATTTTGAAGGTGATTGTGGCAAAGGATGAGGATACCATGGTGGATTCAGAGGATGAGGTTGTGGTGACGGACGAGGTGGGTTCCCTCGCGGAACATGTTATACATGTGGATCTCTTGACCACTATAGGTGTGAATGTCCTCAACATATTACATCTTATTTCTATAGAAAGAATCATAGTTGTGAGGAATGCCTAGATTTGTATGAGCATCTTGGCAAACAACATAAATAAGAAAACAAAGGCACGTGGATGGTTAGGATACAGGGCATTGTGAAAAATCAGTGGATGCCCAAGTTGGAACCAGAATCTGAGGCATTACAAATAAGGATCACCACCCGCGCTGAAGTGGTGCATGCCAAAGAGGCATTATAGTAGTGGCCTACCATCACTAAGGAGGAGGTTTTACATGCACGGTACCTAGATCCTACCCACTAGAAGGAGGTTTATCATGAAACCATAGAAGTAATCAGAAATATTCAGGGTGAAATACAATATTTAAAGGAGCAATCATAAAAGATGGATAAAAATAAATCATTAGAGATGGTCCAAACTAATATGGATGACTTGAGAAAAGTATGCAAAATGTTGCACCAGGAGGATATTATTCCACTATTGGGGAATTCGTTAAAGGGAAACACTCTGCGTGAAAGTACTAAGACTGAAAGATAGATATTGCATGTAAATATTCCCCCTCATAGCCTATATTATGACAAGGAAATCACTCTGAATGTTGTTGTGGATGGGTGGCTATTGAGTAATATATTGATTGACACAGGCACTGAAGTCAATGTTCTTACTTTAGATGCATGGGTAAAAATGGGGAGACCCCATTGCAACCATCCTCTAATGTATTGTTCATGGATAATCGGACTAAGGCCACTCCCATCAAAGTTTTAAAAGATGCATCTATTACCATACAAGGAGCCAAGTTCACTGGAGATTTTGAGGTCTTAGCGCTAGTAGAGGTAGATAGCTTCCCAGCTCTACTAGGGCATCCGTGGTGCTATGTAAATAATGCTGATCTTTGGTTCAACAAGGGTTATATCAGCTTTGAAAACAAGGAGGAAAGGGTTATTATCCCATGAATAAATGGTAAATCTGTGCCTTATGTTGAGCCCTTGAGTGAAGAAGACCTGAATTAGATTTATGTACATGTAGTCCGGGATCCAGAGATGCTAGAGCCATCTAAAGAAGGAATCATTCAATCAGAGGATGCACAGTCTATCAACGATACTACAAGTGTTGTTTGTGATGACTGGGCTGTAGTCACTTTTGCACCCAATAAGAACAAGGGAACCTCATGCGCACTGACCTATCACCCAGCGGGTGCTGGGTGCTCACCCGAGGCATGCGAGAGGGAGCCGAGTCTCTCTTTTATGTGAGTCTAGTGGAAGGCATAGCTCATGATTTTGACTTAGTGATTTAACAGACATGAAGGGCTATAGAACTCAAGGTGGCTTCTACACCCCTTCAGTCATAATAGAACCAAATTGTGCAATAGAAATACTAGAACTAAGAGTTGTACATCTACTACTATACTTAACCATTTAAGTAAGATTCATGATTTTATAAGAACAAAAGTACAATAGTAATATGCAGATAATACAGAGAAAGAGTCTTAATACATTTTTCATGGAAACCTTATCACATTCATTCATAGTGTTTACTTATAAAAGATTACAGAAGGCAGGCCGTAGTCATGCGCAATGTGTGGATCCATACATGTATTCTCAAAAGACAAAAATTTCATTCCCCATTTCACCATTACATCCTTACTGGAATTTTGTACCCATTTTCATCCCATAGTTCTCACAGTAATTCTACAGAGCTCCACTACCTCACTTTTTTCTCTTCTTCTTTGCCAAGGGCACACATATAATTAGGCCTCTGAGCTCTAACAAACTCCTCAGCAGCCTCAGATTTGGCCCCAAGTGTCAAGGTGTGGGTCACCCTGGGTACATGCCTCTCCATGTCATGATTAAATTTTTAGATCTTTCTATCACAAGGTATATTCCCTCTAGGACACCCTCTCGCCAAGCTAGAACCTTATCCAAATGGAACACATTCTTCATGTGTTCTGTCCCAAAGGCCAAAAATGGATAGGTTCCAAATTGTTCCTTGCGCGGCGCATGTGTCCTTGGTTCTCTAAGAAGCCTTTTGAACTCTTCCTTGCATGCCTACACTTACGTGCTTCCCCTGGCCATGTGTGCCTACATGCCCTTAAGATTTGGAAGCTAAATTAGGGGCCCAACATTACCCCACACTTCACCTATTCTCTACCCTTGGGAACCTTCTCAAAGAATGTAGTACAAAAGAAATGCAAGGCCTTGCCTTAGAAAAGAATGGGGGGAAAGAATAAAGAAAGGGGAAGAGAAAGAATAGGGGGAAAATTTCCTAAAGAAGGAGGAGGGAAAAGTTTTGCTGGAGTTCAACCTCCAGTGTACTCCAAGTGCTGACTTCCTTCTGCACTTTAGTGCAGATGTCACCAACCAGGGTGCTCACCTTGTCGTAAGTTAGCCCCTCCCCTTGTGTGGTAATTGTTTCCACCACAGTCTCCAGTTCTTTAGTGTGATCTTCTAGGGCATCCATCTTCCTTGTGATGACCTTGTAGAGCTCTTTTAGCTAGCTTTTGATTGATACTCACTGGTTCTCAATGGCTTCGGATTTCTTTTCTACCTTGGCTATGATCCTTTCCCACTCGATTCTATTTCCCTTATTATTTTCTCTGAATTTCTTCAACTCAGCTTCATTTGTGGCAAGCAATATGCTTGTCACTTTGTCCTGATCTACGCAGTGGTCGTAAGTGACTCCCACAGTTTGTGTAATTGTTCTTATGTTAGAGAGCACCTTGTTGTATTCGGCCACAAGCATGATGACCTTCAACTTGTCTTCTTTCTCCAAGCATGCCGCTACCTCTTCTACCAACTCTAATGCCAAGGGCTACCTCTCCATGGTGAGGATCCAAGTCAAGTCCTCATGGCACTCTAGGGAGGATCTATACTTTTACACATGAGGGTTAAGGTCTAGGTGCTTCGTGATAATCGATTGGGAGATGAGATCCACCTTAGAAACTTCATGCACCCTGGCCTTTTCCTCCTGAAGCTCCCTCTGCAGTTGAGTGCTGATTAATTTCTCGAGGCTGATATCCTTTTTTAGCTTCACCACTTCTTCCTTCATCTTCTCCAACAAGTCCTCCGAGACTCTAACCCTATCATTTCTACCGAAGAGCCTAGCCTCGATTTCCACTGAGACTTTGTTAAGCGTGTTGCACACTTTCTCATCTGATATTTGCTGCATGTTTACAATGGGGGTGTCCCCCTTTCCTTCGGACAACTTCAATACCACTCCTTGGTTAATCTCAAATTTAGGCTCATCAAGGTGGGAGTTGAATGCTCAAGATAGCATTTTCCTCATTCGTGGGTATCCTCCCTCGGGGTTAAAGGACTCCATGATGGTGAGTTCCTTAGTGGGCATGGTACTTTGGAAATGCATGCGTAAAAATTTATTGAGGTCATCAATGTAACCCATCATTGTTCTTCCCCCTTCTGCGTGTTTACTTCCCGTGTGCATGCACTTGGGAAAATTTATCGAGAGAGTTGGGCCTTTCATGCTACTTCCACTCTTCTCCCTTTGCTCCTTGAACTCACCGAGCACGAGCTCCACGTTGTGCCCCAACTCTTCATTAACTAAGGCATTAATTATATTCTCTGCCTCCCTTGTTTCCTTTTCATTCACCTCCTCTTGAGTGAGCTTGGGCATATCTGGCTCCTTGGGACTAGCCCCTTCGCTCCCTTCTTCACTGTGCATGCCTTCCTCCCTTCAGGCACCTTTCCTCCTTACAAAGATGAAGGCATTCTCCTTCCAAGTCATGGATATCAATTAGCTCTTGATCCACCTCTAGCTCTTCCCCTTCATCGTCATCCCTTTCACTTACATAGGTGTTCAGGTCATCTATATCCTCAGACCCTTGTTCCTTGATTCCTTGTTCTTATTCCCTTGCAGAAAACTCCAGAGTCAAGGATGTTGTCTTTTCTTCATCTAAAGTTTCTTCAAGGGATGGTGGCTTCACAGGCTCCGGGGTCTTTTCCCTTACCACCATTCTTCTCTTCTTCTGGACATAGGTACTCGGCTCTGCGGTACCTACATTCTACCTTTCCACCACCCCTTGTTCTTGCTCTTCTTCTTCTTTTTCCTTGTGCTTTAGCACTAGCTTCTTCCTTCCCATGGGGTTGTATGGGATGGATATTTCATTTTCTATGTATGCACTCTTCTCAAACTTTGGTCTTATACACAGGTAAATCCTGGCAGTAGCACTCTTAGTAATTGGTAAGGTCATCGGCCTTACGATGTGCATGTCCTATGACATGTACCTTTCAATGTATGCATGCTTCCCTGGGTAGACCAACTTCTTTCTCATCTCTTTGTGTTCACTGTCAAGGGTGGATAGGTCGAGTCTTAACTTCTTTGACTCCTTGTATCTGTTTACCCCTGCTTGGAAGAATTGGGCAGTAAATGAGAAGGGGAGTTTGCACCAGGGACTCCAACTGCCATCCACCAAGATAAATCTACCAATGCATAAGTGTTGGTACACCACGAACTCTACTTCTCCTTCAGTCACCGTAGGGATTTGCTCTAAGATCTAGCATTCTACCCCAAATGTGTTCCTAAGGCATGTATACCATTTATCCAAGCGCACCTTGTGCAGCCCCATCATTGACTCAAGAGTATACTTCTGGAACCTATCCGCAGGTGAAGGGTCTTCATTGGGGTACTCCCATACAAACTTATTAGATGTATCTGACACCCTGATTTCTGAGAACACAATGGTTAATAGAATTTTCCCAAACAATATCTTTCCTCCCTTATTTGTGCTACTTATAATCTTGTCTGCTATGTTCTGGGAGATATTGTAAATGTTTCCTTCTGCGACCTTTCTACAGACATTCAACCAAGGCTTGCTCACCTGGGTCCACCTTTCCTGTCCATTTAGCTTGGAAATGATGTGTGCATCCATTTTCATCACTGGATCACTAATATCCATGATGTTGTAGTACCTCAATCCCTTCTTATAATCATGTGATGTGATGGTTTCCTTAATTGACTCCTCATCCTAGAGGTCATCTAGGATCGTGTCCCCTTTACAGATTAGGCCTGTAAAGTATGAGATTAACTATGGGGTTATGCACATTTTGTGCCCTATAAAGTAGAAGAAATCTTCATGCACGCACGTCATTAACCATTGGTATAGGTGCTCAAGTTTCCCGAAGTAGGGCAACTTGTAAAGCTGGAGAAGCCCTTCCTTCTCCATTTCACCTTGACTACATCACTGTAAATCGGCATCCCGTTAGGTGTTCATTTTTTTGTGGGGCACACAAAATCCAATGCCATTTCCTTCACAATTATACTCTACCGGTGATTGTAATCGATTATGGTCATCTATTTGATGTGGGACTCCCACTCTTGCCCTAGCAAACCCCATCTGGGTATTGCATCTCTGAGTACCATTCCTCATTGGTATCCAAGGAGATTTCATCTTCTTTCTTCTTTCCTTTTCCCTTCCCATTTCCCTTCTTGGATTGTACTGTAGGCTTATCAACTGGTTTCATGTCTATCATTTTACCCTTTTCTTTCATTCCCTGGTCACCTTCAAGTTGTCTGAGAGTTTTCTTCATGTGCCCTGTGCCCTAGAGTATAAACCTTAATTTTTGACTTTCCTCCTTTGATCACGACACTCTTTCCCAACATTCCTCACACCCATGAATCACTTCTTCTCTAGTTTTTAGATCAACTGGACTGATTGCGCATGAGTTTATGAGATTCTCCTTCGTACGAATTAGCTCTCGAACCCTAGCTCTTGAAAGAAAATTGTTCTCCTTGTTTTCACAAAGTAAAATAATGAACTTACCATCCTTGTATTTATATATTTTCCTACGTTTACACATTAAAGGCTAAGCTACCTACCACCGTACGACAATATTTAATGTAGAGTTTTCAAACAAACCCAACTTCAATGTTTTTCCTCGTGTGCCCAATCCTTTCGTGAAACATTTTTCACCTACACCCAATCCTTGCACAGAAACTTTTCCAACCTTCTGGCGCACAGACAATTCATCTTGACAAAAGACTTTTGTGTGTGTGTTATTAGTGCCAAAGGCACCTCCTCCATCCTCATGATTCTTACTTTCACCTACCTCGTGTTTTTGCACTTTTTCTCCTTTGTACATGGATTTCCAATGGAACTCTATTTTTTCATCCATCTACCTTCCTAATGCATCTTTTCAACATGGCCAATTTGAATGGTCTACTAACTCAATCTTCCTGCAGAATAATTTCATGCCTCTCTTAATCACCTCACCCCACACTAAATCGATGCACAGTCCTCTGCGCAATCATAATTTTAAAAAGTAATAAGGTTTCCGGTGCCCAAGGTGCAAAACAAGACAACAACGAAAGGGAAAAACAAGGAAGGAAAACCATAAAAGGAAACTCTAAACTAACTAGTAGAATTTCCTTATTTACAAACACCAAGAAGCATTATTTATAGTAGGGCTTCAACCTACTCCAATTGAAGTGTCCAAGTAATTTTGTTCCATCCAGCACTTGCAACTGGCATGCGCCCGAATCAAGGATGTATGAAATTACATAAGGACCCAACCAATGCACCTTCAACTCTCCAGGATGTCGTAGAAATTTAGAATCATATAGCAATACCATTTGGCCAACCTCAAACTATTTTTTTTTAATGTGGCGATCGTGTCATGCCTTTTATTTTGATTTTTTAGTTGTTTGGCTCCATCTTGCTAGTGAGCACCTTTCATCCAACTTTATTAATTCATCAATTCTTTCTTCCAGTGCTTGTTTGTTGTCCAACCCTCCTGCGCACGCTATACGCAGCGATGGTAGCATAAATTCAACCGGTAAAATAGCCTCCGCACCAAACACTAGTTGAAATGGTGTGGCCTTATTCAACCTTTTATACCTTGTTCTATATTCCCAAAGGACTGCTGACACCTTGTCATCCCAATCCTTCCTACCCACATCACATATCTTAGTCAATGTGTGACTAAGGATTTTGTTGAATGCCTTTGCAATCCCATTTTCTTGAGGGTGAGAAGGGGTAGTCTTGTGATGGGCTACCATGAATTTTTCCAATAGAATCCTGATCATTTCATTTAAGAAGTGAGTGCCCCTATCACTTGTTAAACTTAATGGGCACCCATACCTGCTGATAATACTAAGAAATATGATATTTCATGAAGCAACATCTTGGAAAGTACCTGAAAAAGGCCATATGATATCATTGTAAATCAAACAAGTAATGAAGATGTTACCATTTCTTACAGAGACATAAGGTCACCATCATGTTGATAGTCCAGAGCATGAACACCCATGAGGTAGAGAATCATGTAAAATAGTCCTATAAGCTTGCATAAAATCCCACTTGCTTTCTTTCATGGTACCCACAACCTGAATATGAGATTTCTAAAGATCCTACCTAGAGTCAAGTGAGATTTATATCTAAATAAAAAATTGAGTGAGTGAGAAGTGTATCTTATTTGACTTAATAGATTGCAAACACTCTTTTTTAGTTTGGAATTTAATAACAAGGGTGTTGTCCAAAAATGTATAAGTTTTTTAAAAATATATACCCTTCAAGTCTAAAGATTCATGAAATAATGCATGACCACCTTGTAAGGCATCAGTTGGCCTAGGGAGACCACTTACATGAGGGTTGAGTGCCTTGGTTTATAGTATTTTTCTTCTTCAAACTTCCCAACGACTGTCATCTCAAATATTGATGGTGTCTTCTTCTGTTTAAATATTTGCACCCATAATTTTTATTCTTCATATTGTTTTTTAATAGATTATTGTTGGGCCACGGTTTCCCTCTTAATGTGCTTGTGTTAAATAATTGTTTGTGATTGCTTGTTATTCATTTATGAAACTAAATCATTAAGATGTGAAAGCATGGAAGTCTACAAGGAAAGGGTTTATCCATCACATGTGTTTGAAAGGTTGACTAGTCAATCAACCAATGGGGTGCTTACCACTTTTTGAGGTGAATTTATCATTGGTTGGTTGACCAGTCGTCCTTGTCAACATATGTGATGTTTAGGTTAAGTGGTCTAAAAGGGTGGCTTGGTTCTTCTTAAGGTTAATGATGCTTTCCTAAAAATTAGCAATACTATCAGTCTTTCTCTTATAGTTGTTTTTCGGAACAACAAAAAAAGGTCTTGAAGTTTGGACATTAAGGTCTCAATACCAAATGTTAAATTTCAAAAACTAGTGTATTTATTTTTTAGTGACAAAAACCTATGGAGACCAGGAGTTTTAAACTCTTGTGTTAGAGAAAACCCCATAAGGAATACAACCTTTATTTTCTGTAGAAGCCTGCAGATCTGAATACTCATAATCTGTCATAGATTGTTATAGACACCCTAAAAATAAATATTTATTCCTATTCTATCCTCAAGTTATTCACATTCCCTTTAGAATTAATTAATTAAATTAATTAATGTATACGTTGAGTATTTATCCCTTTTAGATTTTATTCAATTAAATATATAATATTCCTTTATTTCTATCATGTTTACATCCCATTTGGAATTAATTAAATGATTTCTAATTACACTTAAGCTATACTCCTACACCCTTTAACTAATTTAATTAAACATTTATTTAATTAAATAGTTAATTACCTTCTCACAAACTCATAACTAATTAAATTATTTATTTAAATATAAATAATTCTATTTATCTACTCACACCCCACTCAAATCTAATTCTATAATCCTACAAAGGTGGGGGCAGTAAATTTGCACATATAACCACCTTCTCGAACAAAATACAAACATTCCCCCTGTAAATCTGCAACTACATAGACCAGTAGTTATTTAAAATAATTACATTTATGTGTTGAGTTTTGGAGCTCAATTACTTTGAATTAGCATGCAATATGAAACTTGTTGGAAAACACAGTAACTGACATCGGTTATAGAGGGACCAACATCAGTCACCTATGACCGGAATCGGTCCAAAAATGAGGAACCAACAGTCGTCATGGCTAACCTGCGTTGGTTACCTATGCAGGAGTGTTTTATTTAACTCTCGGGAATTAGATCTATTTTTAGTATTAAATTAGATCTATTGATTGTAATTGCATGGCTAAGTTCCCTAAGTTTGTTTATGCTTATATAAGCATGAAAGCTAGGGTTTAGAAGTAAGAATTAAGAGTAACTTATAAAATTTGATGATTATTGTGAGAATAATTATGAGAGAGAGAATTCTTGGTGAAGAAGCAAAGCTTGAGTGAAAGAAAGTATTGTACATTTGAGAGGTGTGGAAGATTGTAAACCTTCATTATATATCTTGTGAAATCTTTGGATAATAGATTGGCTTGTTTCTTGGTGGGCGTAGCCCACACTGGGTAAACCACATTAAATATGGTGTTGATTTATATCTCTTGTTTTGTGTATTTCTTCTAGTAGAATATCCACTTTTATTTACATGTATGCTTAGATCTAATATATTATTTGTACAACTGGTGTGCTAACCCCAACAAATGGTATCATATATTTTTTTGAGGGTTTTGTGTTTTGACATATTTACTCACAGAGGGTTTTCTGATTGAGTGAGAGCTACAACAATGGCAGAAGAAAAAAAATACAAGGTAGAGAATTTTAATGGCCCAAATTATCAATTATGGAAGATGCAAATTGAGAATTATCTTTATCAAAGAGATTTATATTTACCATTGGATGAGAATTCTAGACCTACGAAGATGACTGATGAAGAATGGAATATTCTTGATAGAAAGGCTTTGGAATCTATAAGATTGATCTTGGTAGCATCAATGGCTTCCGATATTATAAAAGCAACTTATACATTAGGGTTAATGAAGTATCTTGTTAATTTATATGAAAAACCTAGTGCTTCAAATAAATTTTGTTTGATGCAGAAACTATTTAGTTCTAAGATGCATGAAGGTGGATCTGCATCTAGTCATTTGAATGATTTCATATCTATTATAAATCAGTTAAAATTGGTGTATATTCCGTTTGATGATGAAGTGAAAGCACTTTTATTCTTATGTTCTTTGCCTGATAGTTGGGATAACTTGGTAATGGTTGTTATTAATACAGTATCTGTTAATAATATTTTGAAGTTTGATGATGTGGTTAGTATAATCTTGAATGAATAAATTCACAGGAAGAGTGTAGAGGAATCATCATTTGGGAATGCTTTGAATGTAGAAATTAGGGGCAAGTAGAAGGAGATCTCCAAGAGTAAGAGTAGTGCGAAATCAAATTCAAGGGATAGCATATCTAAATCTAGAGGTAAGGAATTACTTGTTGGAAATGTATAAAGAAAGGACATACAAAGAAAGATTGTTGGTCAAAGGATAAAGAGAACCAACAACCAAACAAAGTTAAAGAAGAAAATCTTGTTGTAGCAGAGGTTATGCAATATGCTCTTATTCTTTCTTTAGATAATAGAATTGAATCATGGGTTTTAGATTCAGGAACTTCTTTCCATGCAACCCCTAATAAGGGTTATTTCAGAAATTATGTCCAAGGTAATTTTGGGCATGTTTATTTGGGTGATGATGAACCTTGAAGTATTACTGGTAAAGAGGAAGTTCATCTAAAATTGCAGAATGGAAATACTTGGGTATTGAAAGAGATGATGCATGTCCCAAGCCTCAGGAGGAATCTTATTTTTTCAGGGCAACTAGGTGAAGCTGGTTGCATGGTTACATTTACATGAGACTCTTGGAAAGCCACCAAGGGTGTTTTTTTGTGGCAAGAGGTAAGAAGGTAGGAATTTTATATTTATCTACCTGTGTTACTCATTATTTTTCTACACTATCTAATTCATATTCAGATGCATGCATGTGGGATAATTGGGTCGGCCATATGAGTCAAAAATGAATGCATATCTTAAAGGCTAAGGGTAAGTTATCAAATTTGAAAGATTTAGATCTTGATTTCTATGAGCATTGTTTCTTTGGAAAGAAAAAGAGAGTGAGATTTCTCAAAGTTGGGGCAACTAAGGAGCAAAAATTGGAGCTTGTACACTCATATGTGTGGGGACTAGCTCAGGTAGCTTCTCATGGAGGATCCTAGTATTATATTACTGTCATTGATGATGCTATAAGAAAGGTATGGGTTTATTGTATTAAACATAAATATGATGTTTTTGAGACTTTTAAAAGATGGAAAGACCTTGTTGAGAATGAATCAAATTCAAAGTTAAAGTACCTTAGATCTGACAATGGTGGTGAATAGTGTAGTAATACTTTCAATGATTATTGTTCAGTGAATGGGATACATAGAGAAATAATGGTTCAAAGAACGCCACAGAAGAATGGTGTAGTAGAAAGAATGAACAGTACAATCATGGAACATGCTAGAAGTATGAGGATACATTCTGGATTTCCCTTGTAGTTTTGGGCAGAAGAAGTTGATACAGTAATTTATTTGATTAACCATGGGCCTTCAAGTTCACTAGATGGAGGAATACCAGAGGAAGCTTGGATCAGAAAAGAGGTAGATCTTTCTTTTCTTTAATTTTTTGGTTCATAAGCTTTTGTGCATATTGATAAAGAAAATAGGAATAGTTGGATAAAAAATCCAAAAGATTCACTTTCATTGGTTACGGATCTGGTGATTTTGGTTTCCATTTTTGGAATTTAGAAAATTCTAAAATTATTAGGAGTCATGACATTGAATGGAATGAAAAGAGAATGCAAAGGGATCAAATTTTTATACCCAAAGATGAACCGGTAGAGAATTTTTTGAATGAAAATGAACTCTCGGATTTAAAAGTAATACTGACAAGGTTACACAATAACCAGTGTTAGTTGATCCCTGACCAACATTGGTCAGCAGAACCAGTATCGGTTACAAAAGAGCCAAACCAGTATCATTTACCAGAAGTGACATCAGTTATAAGTGGCCGGCATCAGTCACTGACAAATTTGGATAAAATTTCCACGAGGTCTAGAATAAGCCTCTGGTACCCCAAACTCTTGTAAGAAGGTCACAAAGGGTAATTAAAAATCCAGAAATATTTACACCTTCTCTACTTTATTTATTATTGACTGATAATAGTGAACCAAAATGTTTTGAATAAGCAATGCAAGATAAGACCCACGTCTAGTGCGAGTATGGCATGGATGAGGAGATGGACTCCTTGGAGCAGAACCAGACTTGGGATTTGGTTAAGTTGTCAGCAAGTACGAGGACATTGCAGAACAAGTGGGTTTATAGGATCAAGGAAGAAGAAGGTGGACAGAAAAGGTATAAGGAAAGGTTCGTAGTAAAGGGATTTGCACATAAAGTAGGTATTGAATTTGGTGAAATATTTTCTCCTGTTGTAAAGATGACTTTTGTTTATACTTTATTGAGTTTAGTCACAGTAGAGGATTTTCATTTAGAGTAACTACATATGAAGACGGATTTCCTTCATGGTGATTTGGATGAAGATATTTATATGCAGCAGCCGATTGGGTATGAAGTCAAGGGTAATGATAAATTAGTGTGCAGGTTGGTTGAAAAAGAGCATGTATGGGCTCAAGAAAGCTCCAAGGAAATGGTACATGAGGTTTGATAGTTTTATGCATGAACATGGTTACTTGAGATGTGAATCTAACCATTGTTTATATTTCAAGAAGCTTGAAAATGGGAGCTATATTATTTTCTTATTGTATGTGGATGATATGCTTATTGCGGGATCTATTATGCAAGACATTGGTGAGCTTAAGGGAATAGCTAGCTCACACATTTTCTATGAAGGATTTAGGATCTATAAAAAGAATGATTGCCATGTAAATGCTCAGGCATAGGAAGAATAAGAAATTGTATTTATCTCAGGAGAACTTATATCTAATAGGGTGTTAGAAAGGTTTAACATGCAAAATGTAAAACTTGTTATTACACCTATGGTTAGGCACTTCAAATTGAGCAAAGATCAGTGTCCTTCATCACATGAGGAGGTCAAATACATGACACGAGTGTCATATGCTTCGGCAGTTGGGAGTTTCATGTATGTTATGGTTTGTACCAAACCAAACATTGCACAGGTAATGGGAGTTATGAGTAGATATATAGCCAATCCAGGTAAAGAGCATTGGAAAAAGTAGTCCAAATGGATACTCAGGTATTTGAAAGGGACATCTAGCATGTACTTATGTTATGGAGGTTCAGATATTTCTTTATGTGGCTATGTTGATTGGGATATGGCTGGAAATCTGGATGGTAGGAGGAGCACTATTGGATATATTTTCATAGTAGGTGGGACGACAGTTAGCTAGATTTCAAGATTGTAAAAGGTTGTGGCTTTGTCTACTATAGAGGCAGAGTATGTTGCAGCTACAGAATCTAGCAAGTAGATGATATGAATGAGCAGGTTCATGGAAGAGTTGGGAAAGGAGAAAGATGATTGAAAATTATTTAGTGATAGTCAAAGTGCAATTCATTTGGCAAAGAACTCAGCATTGATTCAAGAACCAAACACATTCAGTTGAGGTATCACTTCATACAGAAGGTATTGGAGGATGGACA
This sequence comes from Taxus chinensis, assembly GCA_019776745.2. Lineage (NCBI taxonomy): Eukaryota > Viridiplantae > Streptophyta > Pinopsida > Cupressales > Taxaceae > Taxus > Taxus chinensis. Next base: position 264,208,845 of record CM034156.1, on the reverse strand, counting down.
GTTAAATCTTGAAAATATTCATACGAGTGAGAACCCTGTGGATATGCTAATGAAGCCATTGGCAAAGGAGAAGTTGGAGCTACACTCCACTTCTGTTGGTCTTCAATTTTGAGACTTGAAGAGGAAGAAACAAAGCTAAGGAAGGATCCAAGAATTACGTTGTACAGGTGTGGTGTGGTAATTAATCTCCAAGTGGGAGATTGTTGAGTTGTGGAGCTCAATTACTTCAAATTAGCATGTAATATGAAACTTGTTAGAAAACACAGTAATTGACATCGGTTATGGAGGGACCGGCATCGGTCACCTATGACCGGCATTAGTCAGGAAAGGAGGAACTGATCATCGGTTAGGGCTAACCGGCATCGGTTACCTATGCGGGAGTGTTTTATTTAACTCTGAGGAATTAGATCTATTTTAGTATTAAAGCAAATCTATTGATAGTAATTGCATGGCTAAGTTCCCTAAGTTTGTATACATCCTATATAAGCATGAAAGCTAGGGTTTAGAAGTAAGTAATTAAGAAGAAATTACATGATTATTATTGTGAGAGTAATTGTGAGAGAGAATTCTTGGAGAAGAAGGAAAAGCTTGAGAGAAAGAAAGTATTGTACATCTGAGAGGTGTGGAAGATTGTAGATCTTCATTGTATATCTTGTGAAATCTTTGGATAATAGATTGGCTTATTTCTTGGTGGATGTAGCCCACATTGGGTGAACCATGTTAAATCTAGTGTTGATTTATATCTCTTGTTTTGTATATTTCTTTTGGTAGAATATCCACTTTTATTTGCATGTATGCTTAGATCTGATATATTATCTGTACAACTAGTGTGCTAACCCCAAACATTATGAAATTGTAACCCATTCAAACATTTATCCAATATTCAAGCAATATACCCTCAGCTATAAAAAACAGGCCAATCCTTTCTAAATCATCACTGAAAGCTTTGTGTAATTGCAGCCTCTGCCAAAATTTCCATTTGCATCCTCATGTGTATCCGCGTAGCATTATCATTCTTTCAGTTGGAGACTAATTTAGAGCATTCACAATCCAACAACTACAAGATTCTATAAGTTTAATACTTCAAGTAACCTTATCATTGAGGTTTGCAAGGAAGATCTTGGAGAAAGGTTTGATGTCTTTATTTGTTTATTTTTCACTTCTACTAAATTTTTCACTGCTTACATTTTGGCATGCCCGATGGGACTTACACTTTTTATCCTCTTGATTTTATATTTTCTTATTTTTTGGTGTAGATTTTTTATGCGTATTAAACCTTGTGTAGATTTTTCCTTATTTTGTGAACATTTTTTGTTTACAAGTTTTTTTTTGTTTTGCTAGTATTTTACAGGTGTGTTTGCTGCATTTAGGAGAATCAGCAACAAAATCGGCATTAAAACTCAAAAAAATCCCAAAAATTAGGTATTTTATCACTAAATGTAGAGATGGTTTTAATTATGGATAAAAATTTCAACCACTAATAAATTTGGAGGAATCGCATCTCTAAGATCTCCTTGCTCACACCTATACCCCCTACCAAGATAGTAATCCCCCCAAACTGGTTGAGTTCATCATGTGAAGTTATCCACCCCCAAACTCAACCTCTACCCTTAGCTCCCACACCAAGATGACCATTGAGTTACTACCTCCATCGTCCTTCCCAACTCCCCAACTCACCTAGCTTGAATTAGTGAGCTACTCGTTAAGCCGAGTTCCCCTCTTGACCTTGTCTCACCTCAACTCCATGTATACAAGTTATTTTCTCCTCTATCAATTTTCCCAGCTTGATCCATTATTTATGAGTCATCCCAAGCCCTTTGACCGATCTAACCTTCTCACCAATGATTCTCCACCACACTAACTCCCCTGCCTTTGCATATGTCATTGAGTCCCCGTAGTCTACCACCGAGTCACCTTTGAGCATGTGTCGAGATTCTGTCATGACTCTATTTCATCCTCCTTGAGCTCATCAATCTCTCTATCGATGCATGTACCTAATTTGAAATACTCCTATCACACCCAATCTAACAAATCCATCTCGAACCTGTCTACCTCAGTGATGATGTTTTTAATCCTGACCACCATTGAGTTCCTTGCATCAACCCTTAACAACCTATCTCCCAAATCCCTGCTGACTCGGCCTTACTCTGACTTTTCAACTCACCCATTCGACCCAAACACCCTGTAACAAACCCAAATTAGGCTTGAATTGGCTCCAACTTGGCCCGCAGAGCTGAGCCATCTACCTTTGCACACCTGACCCTTTGCTAACAAAAATTTAGTTTTTTAGGGTTTTTCTATTTTTTTAAATGCCTTTCAATTAGGTTGGGTTGAAAATTCGGTTAACTTTAGTACATATTAAATTTTATTCTAACCTTTTTATTTTTTAATTAAGATGTTTCTTTTTAATTAATTAAGGCTTAGTCAATCATTAATTCCTAATTAGATTTTTTATCACATTAGACTAATTAAGGTAAACTGTAAAACTTTAAATTAGGGTTATGTTGGTCATTCAAACTTGCACCCATGTCTCAGATCTGGGAGATCTGAGTTGTTTAAGACAACAATGGAACCATCTCCAAGTTTTTTTGTGTGATTTTAAACGCGCTGAGACAGATCTTTGGAGAAGGTTGGTACTCTACATATGCCTTTACATGCTATTGTTATTCCTAATGCTAAAATAAAATCCTAGACTAAACATGTACAAGGGACCATGGATAGAAGGATGTGTAAAAAGGGGAAATCATAAGCTAAGGAAGGTGATAACGCCAAGGAAAACTTCAATCTCTCTCCACTGAGTGGCATGAAGGAAACAAAGGGGGCACGAGAGAAGAGGGTAGGATGGCGTGTGCCACCATAGATCAACATGTGGTCTTAGCTTTCTAGCACGTATGCAACACATGAACATAGGGATTACAAGCGGGAATATGCCACATCATGAAAAAAATGAAAACAGAGAGGTGAGATACAATGAAAATGAGAAAGTGAAGACAATAGTTCCACAAAACATAATTTTATTTCTTAAGGGACAAACAGTCATTTAAATTCAGGTAACCAGGATGAGGTGACAATACATTACAGATACCATGCCAAGGTCTAAAGACCCATAGGGAAGTTTGCAACCACCATTTTGACATGGTGTCGTTACAACATAGAAGAATCCTTTTTACAAAGTAGTAATATGCTATTTATAGAAGAATAATGAGAGAAAAAAAGGAGAAAGAGAGGGAAACTCAGATTCAAATGCTTCAACCACCAATAACCAGTGATAAATGCCTATAAATTTTCGGAGGGCTCATACAAGGATGTCAGATGGTATTCCCCATGTAATATTTAGTGCATGTAGAAGAAGGAAGAAAGCAAGATCTGATTGAAATCTTGTGGTTGAGGTCGATTAGATATGTGCATTAGTGATCAGAAATATGTTTCCCTATTTTCCTACCACTAACATCCCGCCTAGATTTGATTTTGAAAAGTCTAACATGTCGGCTGATGTCAACAGCTTTCAAATGAGACCAGGTGCATGAGGAATATGAGCACTGCAGAAAAATTATGGTTATCAGAAGTCTACAGGTCAACTGACACGTAATGACACATGGCACATGATGCATTAACTGAAGGAAATCAACCAACTGTTCATTTATTTGTTCTTTTTACCATGTGTCATGCACTCGATTGATTGTTAGATATTGCAAAATTTCCATATTAGACGTGCTTTGATAGGTTTGTGTAGCGCACTCAAGTTGAGTGACAAGATGATGTGGCACAATAACTGATGCAGAAGAATGCACAAGGCGCGAAAGCAAAAGGTATGCAGAAGTGTGAAAGAAAATAGAGGAAGGCACATAGAGACAATAAGTAAATGGGAATGTACTTGCAGAGTTACTAGTGTATGTAGGCACGGAAGAGGAAATTCTCTTACAGAAGGACCTAGCCATTTTGAAAGGAAAATCTAAAGAAAATAGGTTCACACTTAGTTTAGTACGTGACATGATAATTGCCTAGAAAGAAAGCAGGTGCGTAGGAGGACGTGTAAAGGGGAAATGGAAGGAGATATCAGAATTTAGAGATAAGGGGAACATAAGCAAGAAATGGAAGAAAGGCAAATTGGAATGAGAATGGGTGGATCCAAGATCAATTGTGCCAATGGAAAAAGCTTGATGTGTGTAACTACCTGAAATGTGAAACATCAAAGTCAAAATGAAAGTATAAGTTTTGAAAGAAAATAACTAGGAGAGTGTCATTTGGATAACAATTTTGAGTAACTGCATGGGGCCATATTGAAAGAACTGCTAGATGAAGAGACCAGTGGAAATTAGAAGTCCATTCGGCATGTGCAGTTAAATCTAAAATTGAACATCTGATTGAACTATGAAGAATATAAGTGTCATTTATAATTTCTGAGCTTGTTTTGAATATTTTTCTCCACACATGAATATTCATTTTGAAATTATTTGATGATAGTGAAAGACTTGAACCTACTGAATATTATGTGTAAACTAGTGTGCTAACCAAAATTGAATTTTCATAGTGTAACCCATTCAAACAGGGTATCGAATCCATTCAAGCCTCACTCAAAGTTATAAAGGTGCCATAGGGAGTCACTTTCAAAATATTCACTGAAAGCTTTGTGTAATTGCAGTTGCCAAAATTCCATTTGGGGTTGCCTCAAGGGAACATCCAGAGTGTGCACAAGCAATGTTGTCATTCTTTCATAAGAAATTTAAGCATAAGGCAATCCAACAACTAACAAGATTCCAAGTAAGGGTGCTCAAAATAACCTTACTACAGGTAGGTTTGAAGGAAAATGAGTCCTTTAGCCCTTAGAAAGGTTTGAACCAAGTGTAAGAGTTGATTTGGTGATGAACATGGTTGGACACTTAGAGTGAAAACCTACTGACTTACATGGTGTTTCATCCTCAAAGTATGGGACAAATAGAATATATACCTCTTGAAGTTATATTTTACACTTGGATTTGGGTAGGTGTTGCGTAAATGAAACCTTGTGTAGCATTAAGCTCCCTCATGGTGAACAAATTTCAGTGGACAACTCTATATTTGGATCTAGTATACTAGGTCAGGTATGCTGCATTGGGCACAATTTGATCGCTTAAAACTTTCCCAAAAATTGGTATTTGAACCTCAATGTAGCAGATGGGATTAAGTCTTGTAAAAATTTCCTTCTTAAAAGTATTTGGAGGTTCGCATCACGTAAGATATGGGGTTGCTATGGTTCTACCTCTACAAGAAAGTCAGTCTCCTTCAGAACTGCACCCATCATGTGAACTAAATGAACTTCTTTTGAAATCAACCTTTATGATTTCCTCTTCCCATTCAAGATTGAATCACATTGAATTACTATCCATTCCTTCCCAATTTTCTGCAGTTACTCAAACATGATGACATTGGTTGAGAAAGGTACATTAAGGGGAGTTAATTTCTTGACAGTTAGACAGAGGGGACTCGGAAGGAAATGGGAGGATAGGCATGTGAAGGAATTTAGGGCTCGTATAAATGGCGAAGTTGCATCCAGAGGGGTGATTGTATGAGAAATGAAGGTGAGAGCCCTGGATGAGGTGAATTCTAATTAGGGGTAGTGCAAGAATTTGGGACCATGTACAGCTAACTGAGATGCCTAATTTTGTGTGGTGGAGTGGGAGGGTTGTACCATGGTAGTCAGGGTTTGAGCATTGACAGATTTGTCAGCTGACTAGATTTCAGCTTCCATTAGCTCCATGCAATCTTTCTAACTTGCATGTAACTAATCTGAAATAATACTATCACAACCAATACTAGGTGCAAATCCAACTCGATACAGTCTAGCTGACCACATGGACAAGGGACCTGACCAAAATTGGAGCTTCCTTGCATCAGAACCTTGAATCTTACCTATCTCGCATCTCCATGCTTTACACATGCCTCTCAAAAGTCAGCTTCAACTAAGGAGTCACCACATTGTCGATGCCCATAAACATGTCCTGTAAAAAACCCATGAATTGTTTAGAAAAAAGTTGGTTATATGCATTTTTCAAGATGAAGTGAGCTTATAATACTGATTTGCAGGAGGATTTTTAAATTATGCTGGATGGAGAAAAATAGTTTTTGTAAATGAGAATTCCATGAAGGGAAATGTCATTTGTACAAAGCTTCAAAAGGTTGAAGGTGGAACAATGGAAGACTTTATAAATGAATGAAAGGAGGGAAGATTTTTATTGAACGAATGAAAAAATGGGTGTGTTTTAGATCAATGGAGTCGCTTATGTGTTGAAATATGTCTCCAAATTAGATCTTAGCAAAACACATCAAACTTTTTGAGATAAATGTAAATATCTTCACTCTTGTCCCACTCAGTGTACCAGAAAATAGGTCATTCAAACTTGCACCCATGTCTCAGATCTGGGAGATCTGAGTTGTTTGAGACAACAATGGAACCATCTCCAAGTTGTGGGACCTTACGCTTGAGATTGATCTTCAGAGAAGGTCGGTTCCTCTACCTACCTCTAATGCTATTACTACTCCTAATGCTGAAAGAAAATCCTAGACTAAACATGCCAAGGGACCAGGGATAGAAGGATGTGTAAAAAGGGGAAATCCTAAGCTAAGGAAGGTGATAGCACCAAGGAAAGGGTCAATCTCTCTCCACGAGTGGCAAAGGAAATAGAGAGGGGGCGAGAGAAGAGGGAGGATGGCGTGTGCCATAGATCAACATGTGGGCTCAACCTTCCAGCACGCACAACACATGAACATAGGGAATACAAGTGGGAATATGCACAACATGCCAGAAAATGCAAACAGAGAGGCAAGATGCAATGAAAATGAGAAAGGGAAGACAAGAGTTCCACAAAACATGATTTTATTGCTTAAGGGACACAAGTCATTTACATTCATGGTAGGAGGTGAGAATACATTACAGAGACCATGCCAAGGTCTGAAACCCATGGGAAGTTGGCCACCATTTTGGCATGGTGTCATTACAATAGAGAGGGATCCTTTTTACAAAGTAGAACTCTGTTATTTATAGAAGAAGGAGAGAAGAGAAGGAGAAAGAGAGGGAAACTCAGATTCAAATCTTCAACCACCAACAACAAGTGATAAATTCCTACAAATCCACCTACAAGGCTATCAGATGCACTTCCCCATGTCTGTTTGGCATGTAGAAGAAGGAAGAAAGCAAGATCTGATTGAAATCTGGTGGTTGAGGTCGATTAGATGTGTGCATTGATGATCAGAAATATGTTTCCCTATTTTCCACCTACCAAATCCCACCTAAATATGATTTTGAAAAGTCCAACATGTAGCTAATGTCAACAGCTTTCAAATGAGACTGGGTGCACAGGAATCTGAGAACTGCAGTAAAATTTATGGCTGTCAGAAGTCTACAGGTCACTCTGACATGCAATGACACGTGGTGCATGCATTGATTGACTGAAGGAAATCGGCCAACTGTTCATCTTTTTTGTCATTTTCTACCACATGTCATGCACTGGTTGGTTTTCTAGATTCGGTGCCCTATTGGTACACTTTGATAGGTTACGTGTAGCACACTCAAGTATGACAGATGATGTGGCACATAATGGCACAGAGGAAGGCACAAAGGCATTCATGTAGAAGCAGAAGGTGTGAAAGGGAAACAGAGGGAAGGCACGCGTATAGGTATCATGCACGGGAGGAAGGGGAGAAATACTTGCAGGAGACAAGTATGCGGAAGGGTGTGAGCATTCAACTGAGGAAGGGCGCGTGGAAAAATAAATAAAATAGGGCACATGAAGGAGTTAAGTGTATGTAAGAGGAAGAAATGATAGGGACGTGCCAATTTTGAAGGCAAGTGAGTAGAGGTATGCAATTTAGAAGGAAAGTACATGACAGGATAGGAAAGAAAGTAGGTGCATAGGAGAAAGGCACAAGAGAAAATGGAAAAGGATAGCAAAATGTAGAGGGAAGGGGAAGGCACAAAGTGAAAATGAAGCAAAGGAATAGGGATGCAAAGGGATGAAGGAGGAAGGCACGCATGGAGTGCGTGCAGAAGAACTGCAGCTAAGAAAATTGTGCCAAAAGAACAATCTTGAGTGCACGCAACCTGAAATGTGAAACATCAAAGTCAGAATGAAAATATAAGTTATCCAGATAACTAGGAGAGTTATTTGGATAACAGTTTTGGTGACTTTCAGGGGCCATCTTCCTACTAGATGAAGAGACCAGTAGCCTTAGAAGTCCATTGGGCATGGATTCAAGCGCTAAACTTGAAGATTTTATCTGTAACTTGAAGAACATTTCTGAAGTCACTTACAGCATTGTCTGAACCCTAAATTGAACTATTGCTCTCATCTGAAGATATTATAAATTAGATTGATGAGAGTGAAATCTATGCACTGACCGTTGGAAATTCCTCTGCCAAAATTGAATTGTCATCCTAGGAAGCAACAAAAATGGGTGTGCGGACACAATAGGAAAGAAAAGGCACCAAAGGGAGCGTGCCAAAATAGAGGCACAACACTATGTACAAAATATGAAAATCATACATGTCCCAAAGGGAACATGAAAAGTCTCCATGAGCACTTATGTTACTAAAAGAAAACCTAAACTAACCTTCTCTAACCATAGGCAAAGGCACTCAAGAAAAACCTGCAACAGGCAAGGAGAAGTAACTTCCCTTCCTCACAAATTGTGACCATGTAATTGATTTTGCGTTGGACAAGGTCTAGAATAAGAGTGAAAAACTGACTTACAGATGGTGTTTCACCCTCCTCAAAGTATCAACAAATAAAATATATACCTCCTAAAGTTGTTCTACACTTGGATTCTTGAGGCATTGTTGTTGACCTTTGGTGCACTGAAGCTCAACCTCATGTTCTAGAGTGAGCATGACTGGTGACAACTCTGTCTTTGGCTCTAGACTAGCCAGATATCTGATTGGGTACAATTTGATCCTTGTGATTTTCCCATTACTTTGAAGCTCAATCCCACAGATGGTATTTTCTTGCAGACTCTCCTTCTGAATGGGAGTTCTTGTAGGTTGGGTCACACAAAGTTGAGGCGCACATGGTTCTACCTCTACAAGTAACTCAATTTCCTTTATAATTGCACCCTTAGGAACTAATTGACTTTCTTTTGAAATAGACTCCCTGTATGATTTCCTCTTCCCATTCAGAGTCACATGAGTCATGCCATTCTTCAATTGTTCTGTAGTCGTCAAACATGATGACATTGGTTGGGAAAGGTGCGTTGGTAGGGGGCTGTTCATTTATGGTATAGTTAGATAGAGGGGACTTAGAAGGAAATTGGAGGATGGGCGTAGAAGGGAAGGAGGCTGCATACATTGAAGGAATGGAGGTGCGTGAAGAAGAAGGGATGGAAGAGAAGTGAAGGTGAGAGGGTGGAGGAGGGGAATTCTCAATGGGGGTAGTGTGCAAGAAGTTGGGAACATGTACAGCAGGCTGAGATGGTGTAAGTTGGCATGGAGAAATGGGAGGTTTGTGAGATGGTAGTGCAGGGTTCCCTCATTGACATGGTTGATCAGCACTAGGTTTGTGAGCCTCCATTAACTCCACCCACTTTCTAACTTGAGGTAAGCATCTCAGTAATAAATGTCAGCTTCTGTTGGTGTTAAGCCAACCTAGTACAGGGCATACTCATGGACAAGGGACCTTATAGCCAACTCTAGTTGCCTTTATGGAGCACTTGACTCTAGGTTGCATCATATCCATCTCCATTTTTTACACCTGCCTCTCAAAATCATCTTCGGCCATGGATTTTTTGTCGTCATTTGCATAAACATTTTCTTCATAAACATTTTGGTTAGAAAAGGTGGGTTATATGCATATTCAGGATAATGGGCTTAAAAACTGATTTGGAGGAGGGTTTTTAAACTATGGGGATGGAGGGAAATAGTTATGTTGCTAAAAATGGGAATTCCATGAAGGGAAATAAGTCATTATTACACAACTTCAAAATAATAAGGTGGAATGATGGAAAAAGGAGAAATGAATGAAAGGAGGGGGAAACTATTTTATGAATGAAATAATGGGTGTGTTTGGATCAGTGGAGTTGTCAGATGTGTTGAAATATGCCTCAAAAGGTTGGATCTTAGAAAAACACATCAAACTTGTTGAGATGAAGATGTAAATCTCTTCACTCTTGTCCCACTGGGCATGCCAAAAATTGTTGATCATTCAAACATGCACACGTCTCAGATCTAGGAAGAACCGAGTTGTTTGAGACAACAATGGAACCATCTCCAAGTTGTGGGACCTTGCACACTTGAGATGGATCTCTGGAGAAGGTCGGTTCCTCTACCTACCTCTAATGTTACTACTACTCCTAATGCTGAAAGAAAATCCTAGACTAAACATGCCAAGGGACCAGGGATAGAAGGATGTGTAGAAAGGGGAAATCCTAAGCTAAGGAAGGTGATAGCACCAAGGAAAGGGTCAATCTCTCTCCATGAGCAACGAAGGAAATAGAGAGGGTCATAGGAGAAGAGGGAAGATGGTGTGCACCATAGATCAACATGTGGGCTTGGATTTCTAGCACGTGCACAACACATGAACATGGGGACTACAAGTAGGAATATGCACAACATGCTAGAAAACACAAATAGAGAGGAGAGATGCAATGAAAATGAGAAAGGGAAGACAAGAGTTCCACAAAACATGATTTTATTGCTTAAGGGATGCACAATCATTTACATTCATGGTAGGAGGTGAGAATACATTACAGAGACCATGCCAAGGTCTGAAACCCATGGGAAGTCGGCCACCATTTTGGCATGGTGTCATTACAATAGAGAGGGATCCTTTTTACAAAGTAGAACTCTGTTATTTATAGAAGAAGGGGAGAAGAGAGAAAGAGAGGAAACTTAGATTCAAATATTTAACCACCAAAACAAGTAGATAAATGTCCTCCAAATCTACCTGCAATACCATCAAATGCACTTCCCCATGTCTGTTTGGCATGTAGAAGAAGGAAGAAAGAAAGATCTGATTGAAATCTAGTGGTTGAGGTTGATTAGATGTGTGCATTGATGATCAGAAATATGTTTCCCTATTTTTCACCTACCAAATCCTACCTAAATTAGAAAAATTCCAACATGTAGATGATGTCAGCAACTTTCAAATGAGACCGAGGTGCACAGGAATCTGAGCACTGCAACAGAATTTATGGCTATCAGAAGTCTACAAGTCACTCATACATGCAATGACATGAGGCACATGTTGATTGACTGAAGAATTGACCAACTGTTCATCTGATTTTGTCATTTCTGCCATGTTTCATGCACCGGTTGATTATCCAGATTCAGTGCCTTATTGGCGCACTTTGATAGGTTATGTGTAGCACACTCAAGTCTGACAGATGACGTGGCACAAAATAGCATAGAGGAAGGCACAAAGGCATGCACGTGGAAGCAGAAGGTGCAAAAAGGAAATAGAGCGAAGACGCGTGTACGAGTATCACGCATGGGAGGAAGGGGAGAAATACTTGTAGGAGACAAGGATGTGGAAGGGCACAAGCATTCAACTAAGGAAGTTTTTGCGATGGCTAAAATAAAAGAGGGCATGCAAAGGAGCTGAGTGTATGTAAGTGCACAAAAGAAATGATAGGGACTTAGATAATCAGAAGGTATGTCAGCAGAGGTGCGCATGAGGGGTGTGCGACAAGATAGGAAAGAAAGTGGGTGCATAGGAGAAAGGCACAAGAGAAAATGGAAAATGATAGAAAAATGCAGAGGGAAGGGGAATCACACGAAGAAAGCACGAGATGAAGGAAAGGAATAGGGATGCAAAGGGATGAAGGAGAAAAGGCATGCAGGGTGTGCAGAACAACTACAGCCAAGAAAATTGTGCCAAGGAAGAAAGCTTGAGTGCGCACAATGTGAAATATGAAACATCAAAGTCAAAATGAGAATATAAGACATCCAGATAACTAGGAGAGTTATTTAGATAACAAGTTATTAATGTTTTCTATGTAATTAGCTCATTTTTGGACAATATTGTGACAATAATTAATGCCTTTTGGGGGGTTATTGCATTGCAGGAAATTGTTTTTGCGCAACTATTTTTTATGTTCTCACGCATATGCTCTTTTCTCACACTTATATAAGTGATCTTGAAAATTAGAAACGTGAGATTGTTGTTTTTTGTTTTTTCTTATGCTTTTACCACAGGAAAACTTCCAACCTTTGTTTCTAGCACTGTCTTTACGAAGATCATTTTCAAAAATACTAATTACAGGTTTGCTTATTCACAAATTCAATAAAACCTTATCACCTTCTTTTATTAAATGTTATAAGAACTCGCTTAATTTAATTTTTCAGATACGGGTTCATTACCCCTTCGATAGTAAATATGGGAAGTGTATGGCCATGGGACAAAAACTCATTGTGAGAAGTACCACATGAACCCCAAATTAGTCGAAACCTTGAGTGAATTTTTTGATAAAGTGAGAACCCCCACCCACTTGACTAGCATACCTTTGTGAGAGATTATAGTCAACGTTATCCATAGTGACGACACCAGTTTGATCCTTTGAGCAGAGTAAAATTTGGCTTATCATATCAAGAGGGATAAAGTAAAGTTGGTAACTAGAAATAGTATATCACACTCGCTCAGGTAACCTTTTAGAATTTAGGGAGAGAATCACTTTTATAGGAATCCCCTCTTTGAGCAAACCAACTTAATTTTAGAGGCCGCTCTTACACAATGTTACTCTCATCTATTTTACGTGGTACAAATTTTACGTTCTATACTCTTTCTCCCCATATTTTAAATTTGCAATAAAATCTCAAAGCCTTGAGTTGTGGATACCCATGTCCTCACTTGAGCACATTCATTCTCAATCTAAGTCTTGACTTCTTGATATTTTCTTTATCACGTTCAAGCACAAATCACGATCATATTGATCTTTCATTTTCATAATTATTTTAGTTTAGCATTCAAATTGTTAAACTCTAAGCACTAAACCATTCTACATCTATAAATTTAACATTCACTTTGTTAAATTTTAGGCATCTTCATTTCTACACTCCTCTCCCCTAAACATTCACCTTTCTAAGAGTTGATATGTTTAATCAATTAACCCCTTTGTCTCTTATCTTCACATTCACTTTGTTTGGATTCGAGCTATTGATCATCATTTCTACACATCTTATTTCAACATTCACATTGTTGAAATTTGAGTGCTCCTCTTTCGTTGCTAAGTATATTCTATCTTAACACTCATTTTGTTAAGATTCGAGAACATTAATATTCACTAAAAACCTCTTCCATCTTAGCATTCACTTTTCTAAGGGTTGAGAAATCAAACCTTTTAGCCTCTTCCATCTTAAAATTCACTTTGTTAAGGGTCGAGTAATCCAATTTCCATTGCTACACTCTTCTATCTTAAAATTCACTTTGTTAAGGGTCGAGTAATTTATCATCAATTTATATTCCCTTCCATATTAGCATTCATTTTACTAAGGGTCGAGTAATCAATCACACCTTTCTTCGTTCCTCCCCTCTTTCAAAAATGGTGGGAACAAAACACCAAGATTATAGTCTCTTAGGAATACAAGATGGAAATCATTTCCATCTTAGATCTGACAAAGAGGATGAAGACCAACTTGAGGACCAACATAATGACATCTCTTTTAAGGAACAATCATAAGTCGAAAACCTTTTGTGAAAAATAAAGACAAAATTTTACTTTGTCTCCTCAAAATGGGAGAAAAAATAACTTTATATTTTTGAGGATGAAATTTTGAAAAACCTACGACGTCAACCTGAGCCAAAAAATAATACACAACCCTAATCAAATAACCATGATGACATTGGACCAAGTAAAACGAGCATTGATAACAAAGGTAAATATAGTGCTTCCTCCCCCGAGTCAAATCAAGCCTTGATTTATCAAATCAATGCAATGGAAAAGAAATTAGCTCTAATATTGTAAATTCATTAATGAAACCAATGATAAAGAATCAAAGAGGAAAAGTGACGACACATCCAAAACCTATACTAAAATAGACAAAGAGAAAACTAATCTAAAAAATGATAATCCTTCAATTATTCCACACAGCAATTCACCATTTGCTCAATAATTGAAAATGATGAAGGATATAATTTTGGTCATACAACAACAACGTAAATAATTCAATTTCAAGGAATTATGTCCTTACCCTTTTTATAAGGACATCATATGCATACCCTTCCCAAAATCCTTGGAGATGCCCAAATTTATCAAATACAAGGGCAAAAACGATCCACAAGAACATATAAAATATTTTTTCATAGCATGTTAGGAAGTGGCATACAATGATACCTTTATTTTTCACGTATTTACTAAGAGTTTAGGAGGTGAATATTTGGATCAGTTCCTACACCTCCCAAAGGACTCAATTAGCACTTTCACATACCTCTCAACAAAAATTGTCAAACACTTCTCTTTTAACCTAGACTCTAAGATCGCCATGATGGATTTGTGTAATGTAAAACAACAAACCAATGAAATCTTTACACAATAGTTACAGTGATAGAGAGGAATCATAATTTGGTTCCCATGTTCGATCCCTGACAAACTATTATTCAAATAACTGTTCTAGTTATTTTGATAACTTACATATAGTTTATGGCTAAGAGAGCTTCATTACAAGTGGTGTGCACCTCAGTTATCTCCTTGGCGCATTCACTTGGTCATTGTTTCCTTGCGCACCCTTGCATACTTCCCCTTCTCCCTTTTCTATTTTCATTTTCCTCTTTGTTCCACTCTTATCTTGCACACATCTTCTATGCTTTCACCTTCTTCCTATTAGTTATTCATTATGCATGCACACCTTGTACATGCTTCAATCAGCTAATTCCTTGGCCCTCTCATGCGTCTTGCACATTACATTGTAATAGTTGTGCCTTGACCATATGTTCTCCACTCACCAGTTTTCCCCATTTCCTCCACGCGTGATTGCATGTGCCTTCATTCTATCATCCCCCGCACCTCATTCTTCCGCGTGCATACCTTTTCACCCTCCTCTATGTCATTTTTTCCACATCATTCTCTAACACACTTGAGTGTGCCACACGCAACCAATCAAAGCATGCCAACAGGGTTTCAAATCCTTGAAAAAAATAAATGAGTGACATGTGGCAAAAATGACAAGAAAATTTGCACAGTTTAGCATCCTTTCAGCCAATCCACATGTGACACATGTCTTGCATACGCAGGTGGCCTTAACAATCTTCTGACATTCATATCTTTTTCTACAGAGCTCCGATCGCCACATGCCTAGTTTCAATCGATAGTTGCTAACATAGGCTAGAGTGCTAGATATTCAAATTCAAATTCTTGGAGGATCTAGTTGGTGAGAAATGGGAAAACATCTTTCTAGGCATTAATGAGCATATTTGATTATTCTAACCACCCGATTTGATCTGATCCACTCTCCTTCCTTCTCCAATGTGCCAAAAAAAATTAGGGAAATTTATTTGATAGATTTGTAGGCATATTTACAGGCATTGAATGCTTCTTGTTGGTGGTTGTATTTAAAAATTAGGTTTTCCCTCCTTCTTCTCTTTTTCTTCCATGGATTCATCTATAAATGTAAGAGCTACGCTCATTGTTAATGTTCAACATTTTGGATCCTTACGCATTTTTCTAAGGACTTCATATTTTCAGTATTTTGACTTGCGGACCTCTATATCTGACTTGTGCATGTGGATATCAATGTCTTTCACCATTGTAACAGCTCTGTGAGTTTCTGTAAGTAATGGAAGCATCGTTTTGTGACTATTTTGTCCTAACATGTTTGTATTCCTTCTTCTTGTGTTTTATTTTGCATTGTGTGCTTGTTGTGTCATTTTGTGTCCCTTGCAGCTTCATATTTAGTTGTGTTCCATGAAAATGATCTAATAAATGTGTTTTAGTTGTGTTATGGGTATCTATCCTTCTTTTATGCCCCTTTTCTTCTCATTTTCACTCAAAACGGATGGTGTTCATCTATCTTTTTCTGGTACTATCACCTTCCTTAGATAAGTTTTCATTTTTGTTATCCTTCTATCCCTGGTCCTTTGGCATTGTTATCTTAGTTTTCCCTTTCAGCATTAGGAGTAGTAGTAGTAGTAGAAATAGATAGAGGAACTGGCCTTCTCCAGAGATTTATCTCAAGCGCGCAAGGTCCCACAGCTTGGAGATGATTCCATTGCTTTCTCAAATGACTCGATTCTTCCATATCCAAGACACGGATGCAAGTTTGACCACCAATAGTTTTTGGTACACCCAGTGGGACCAACAGTGAAATCTTAAATTTCATATTGCTAAGTTTTGGTGTGTGAACTTAATATTTTCATCCTTTTGAGGCTTATTTCAACACATTTTGTGACTACCAACAATTCTCAATCTCTGTTTTTGTATTCGTAAGTGCCTTTTATGAGAAGAGTGCATACCATACATAGTGTTGCAGCTAAAGGATCCTTTGAATATCTCCAGCTTTCACCTAGAAACAGACACAGCACGTCTTTTATGTGTGCATCCACATCTCCAGCGCATTACACGCACTCTACTCCTCAAAATAGAAAAGTGTGCCCTACCATGGTACTTCAACCTCCTCCTCCTCTAAGGAACTTCACTAGATTCACTAGCAAAAGCCCACTCAATCTCAATGCCCAGCACGATATGCCAGCAGCTACGCTCAATAAAATTCCATAATTCAAAGGAGAAAATAAAATCACCCGTGTTGAACACATTCAAGATGTGGTCAATGTATGCTCTATCTATCTGATTACACATGATGATGTTTCTATCGGGTTGTTTATAGCCTCTTTCAAGGGTAAAGCACTCCAATGATACTGTGGCCTGAGACTTGCATCTATTTCTACCTAGGATGAGCTTGGAACAATTGTATGCAATTACTTTGAAGATAAATTAGATCATTTATCATTGGTAGAGTAGCTGACTACAACAAATTGCATACCTAGTGAGTAGATGACTGATTTTACCATCATATTCTAGAAGACATGGGACAAAATTCCTCAAGTGGTAAGGCATACATCCCAACATGTTTTCTTGTACTATCTAAGGGATTAGAATAGTTACATTTCAGTTGTTGAGAATGGAGCTTAATTGCTTCACAAGAAACTTGCTTTTACATGTTACTGGTTCTGACAGTAACCGGCATCGATCAAGGTGTAACCGGCATTGGTCAGTCCAGGTCAAGAAGTGACCGGCGCCGGTTAGGCAATAACCGGCGACAATTACCTGTGCGATGCATTTTTATTTTTTGGCGAAAATTAAAATTATTTTAAAGATGATTTACTGGTTGTAAAAGCAAATTTTAGTTACCCAAAATAGATATATATGCATGTATGCATTGTATGAGGGTAAGTAAGAAGGAGAGAATATATATAGCAATTGTTTTGCATGTAAGTTTTCTAGGTGAGGAAGAAAGAGTAGTTGAGTGACGGAAAAGCATTGAACATCTTGTGAGGTGTTGGAAGACAGTAGATCTTCATTGTATTTCTTCTGTAAATCACTAAATAATAATATTGGCCATTTTGTGGTGGATGTAGCCCACTCTAGGTGAACCACGTTAAATTTGGTGTAATCTTTCTCTTGTTTATTTTATCTTCTGGTTATTTCCGCATTCATTTCTTGTATGATTGCTCTAATTATAGATTTTTGAAACACTATTATATGGTTTAACCCCAACAACTGGTTTCAGAGATTTGTTTGAGGGTTTTTTGTGTTGACATATTTACTCACAGATGGTTTTCTGATTGAGTGGGAGCTATAGCAATGGCAGAAGAAAACAAATACAAGCTAGAGAAATTTAACGGTCATAATTATCAATTATGGAAGATGCAGATTGAGAATTATTTGTATCAAAGAGATTTATATTTACCGTTGGATGAAAAGTATAGACCTATGAAGATGACTGATGAAGAATGGAAGATTCTTGACAGAAAGGCTTTGGGATCTATAAGATTGAGCTTGGTAGCATCCATGGCTTCCAATATTACAGAAGTGACTTCTATGGTATAGTTAATGAAATCTCTTACTAATTTATATGAAAAACCTAGTGCTTCAAATAAAGTTTATTTCATAAAGAAACTATTTAGTTCTAAGATGCATGAAGGTGGATCTGCATCTAGTCATTTGAATGATTTTTGATCTATTTTAAATCAATTAAAATCAGTTGTTATACCATTTTATGATGAAGTAAAAGCACTTTTATTCTTATGTTATTTTCCTGATAGTTGGGATAACTTGGTAATGGTTGTTAGTAATAAAGCATCTGCTAATAATATTTTGAAGTTTGATGATGTGGTTAGTATAATCTTGAATGAAGAAATTCACAGGAATAGTACAGAGGAATCATCATCTGGAAATGATTTAAATGTCGAAAGCAGGGGCAGGGAGAAGGAGAGATCTAAGAGTAAGAGTAATGGGAAATCAAAGTCAAGGGATAGCAGATCTAAATCCAAAATTAAGGGAATTACTTGTTGGAAATGTGGAAAGAAAGGACATGCAAAGAAAGATTGTTGGTCAAAGGATAAAAAGAACCAACAACTAGACAGAGGTAAAGAATAAAATCTTGCTGCATCATAGGTAATGCAAGATGCTCTTATTCTTTCTTTAGATAATAGAATTGAATCATGGGTTTTAGATTTAGGAGCTTCTTTCCATGCAACCCCTAATAAGGGTTATTTCATAAATTATGTCCAGGAAAAATTTGGGCATGTTTATTTGGGTGATGATGAACCTTGCAGTATTACTGGTAAAGGGGAAGTTCATTTAAAATTACAGAATGGAAATACTTGGGTATTGAAAGATGTGAGGCATGTGCCAAGCCTCAGGAGGAATATTATTTCTACAGGGAAACTAGGTGAATCTAGTTGCATGGTTACTTTTACATGAGACTCTTGGAAAGTCACTAAGGGTGCTTTTGGTGTGGTAAGAGGTAAGAAGGTAGAAATATTATATTTATCTACCTATATTACTGATTCATTTTCTGCATTATCTACTTTAGATTCAGATGCATGCATGTGGCATAATAGGTTGGGTCATATGAGTCAAAAATGAATGAAGATCTTAAAGGCTAAGGGTAAGTTATCATATTTGAAAGATTTAGATCTTGATTTTTGTGAGCATTGTATCTTTGGAAAGCAAAAGAGAGTGAGATTTATCAAAGTTGGGAAAACTAAGAAGGAGAAAAAATTGGAGCTTGTACACTCAGATGTGTGGGGACCAGCTCAGGTAGCTTCGCATGAAGGATCCCAGTATTATGTTACTTTCATTGATGATACTACAAGAAAGGTATGAGTTTATTGTATTAAACATAAATCTGATGTTTTTGAGACTTTTAAAAGATGGAAAGCCCTTGTTGAGAATGAATCAAATTCTAAGTTAAAGTGCCTTAGATTTGAAAATGGTGGTGAATATTGTAGTAATGCTTTTAATGATTATTTTTTAGTGAATGGAATATGTAGAAAAATAATGGTTCCGAGAACACAACAGGAGAATGGTGTTGCAGAAAGAATGAACAGGACAATCATGGAATCTGCTAGAAGTGTGAGAATACATTCTAGACTCCCCTTATAGTTTTGGGTGGATACAGTTTATACAGTAGTTTATTTGATTAATTGTGGGCCTTCAAGTTCACTAAATGGAGGAATACTAGAGGAAGCTTGGACCGGAAAAGAGGTGGATCTTTCTTTTCTTAAAGTTTTTTGTTTAGAAGCTTTTGTGCAAATTCATAAGGAAAATAGAAAAAAGTTGGATGCAAAATCCAAGAGATGTACTTTCATTGGTTATAGATCTATTGATTTCAGTTTTTATTTTGGGATTTAGAGAATTCTAAAATTATTAGGATTCGTGATGTTAAATGGAATGAAAAGAGAATGTACAGAGATCAATTTTTGGTACCCAACAATGAACCATTTGAGAAGTTTGTGAATGAAAATGAACTCTTGGATTTAAAATTATTACCTACAGGGTTGCACAGTAACCGGTTTCGGTTTACCCCTGACTGACATTGTTCAGCAGAACCGGTATCGGTTACAAAAGATCCAAATCGGCATCGGTTAACAAAACCGATGTCGGTTACAGGTGACTGTACGATGGAAAAGTGACATTCGAGCATGGGAATCTACAAGTACCTCTTCCTCATACCCAACCTACTGAGGTCATGTCGAGATGGCCAATAAATATGGAATGTAAATGGATACAGACAAACTAATCGGGTAATCTTATATCCTAAATACACAATAATGGAATTTTTGAATCTAAGGGAAAGAAGGCCCTCCTAACCTGAATTAGTGTAATGGTTTGTTTGGATATAATAGTTGTTCAGAATCTCCAATCGATGTTGAACTCTTCCGAGATCATGTTTATTGGTTTTTGGATACATGGGAAGTGACCTGTGGGAGCTTCGTATATATCTCCAGACAAGGTCATGAAAATGGTGATAGGAGGTGTAGTGGATTTGTAGTGAACTATGGGTGATTTTCTGGTCTAGCCCAGAAAATATTAGATTGATTGGCTTCTATATTTAATACGGAGAATTACATTATGATATCTGGTGGGAGTGGTGAGGATCTAAATACCAGTGTTTGTAAATTGGTATCAATACTTAACTAATTTGCAGGCCCGTTGGGTTGTGGGACTTGGGGATCACAACCGTGAGTTCGTGGTTGTTGTGGACCTGTTATGGTCATGTGAAGAATCAATCCCTTCTTCCAACTATCCAGTAATCATACGTCTTTTCAGCCTCTATGTTTAGAACTAGAAGTTGTATAATTTTCTCAAAATACCTTACAGGTGTTCTGGCAACTTGAATGCATAAGCTATTATCTATGTCAATGAGGAGCTCTCCTGTGTCAGGTTGTGGAACTAAAGGATCACAACCAAATACTTGTTCTCTTTTGAATCCTTGTACAGTCATTCAGATATTTTATCAACGCAGTCTATAGTTAGGATGGTTTGACCAAAATGTGTAAGCTTTGTCATCTTTGATATTTAACCCTCTCAGTTGTTCACTAATTGGTTCAAATATATATTCTCTAGGCTCTCTAAGTCTTGTGATTTTCATGCAAAATGATTCAACTTTTAACTAAGATTAATAAACTAATTATGAAAGATGTATCTACACTATGCATGTATTCTTTTATTTTTGTATTTTCGATGAAGTGTTTTAACGAAGTTAAAGAGAAGCTATTCTAATATATTTAGAAAATGGACAACTAATCTAGTAACAGAATTAAAACAAACAAAAATAACCTGGTATGGTTACTTGCATGTGCAGTTGTGAATTTATCTAAATATCTAAGAAACTAATTGATGTAAATTGAAAGACTCTCGATTCTACCTCAAAAGTGAGGAATGAATCATGGTTTCTCAGAAACTATCAATCCCCACAACTTCCCTGGTGATACCAAGAGCGAGATTTGACTGAAATGAAATAATTTACTACTCTATTTGATACATTGTAACTAGAACTTTGATGGTTCAACCCTGGCATTTACATAATAGTGGCAAATCTAGTTATGTGTGACTTTGTCCCCTTAGTTTGATCTCCTCATTTCCTTCGTGTTCTCTTGAATCTAGAAAAGCGTGTATATGATAGTATCAGTAGAATAAGGAACTTGAACAATGGCAGCTTTGGATATAAACTGAATACAATGTGAGTAAGAGAGAGATAGTGCAAGTGAACAGAGCTTGACTATGCAATTCCTAGTGAGATTTATTGTGGGAATACAACACAAATGTGCCAAGAGTTTTAGAATCTATCCTTGTGGCAAAACAAAACCTTTAACTCTAAATGGATTCTAATCTAGAAATAAGACTATTTTATGTTAAGCTGATTGTATGGAACAGAAATGGAATAAGATGAAACAAGAAGATTGAATGACTTATAAACAACAAAGGAAAGCTAATAATTGATGCAAAACATGAAACCAGTAGAACTCTAAGCAAGAAACTCAAAGGATGAATGATTAAACAGAGAAGGAGAGGGGCCATTTGTTTGAAAACAACCTGGCTATTTATAGCAAATGCATTTACCAAAGGGTAACTCCCAATTGAACTCTTTTACTATAAACAATGGAAAACACTCTTCATAGGGTGGTCAAAACATAAATGCAAAGAAATGTAGCTAAAGAATACGGGTATAAATTTAAGATTTATGTTTGACGTGATCGTTGGAACTTTCTGGAAAATGCGTATAGAACCGCCACCCTGTGCAGGGCAGCGGTTATGGGACCACCGCCCTGTCTTGGGTGGTGGTCATGGGACCCTCACCCAGGTAGGGTGGTGGTCTCATCATTGAAGACCAAAATGCAAGGGAAAAGGGGGGCAGAGGGAAAAATAAAGCATGTGGAGGCTGAACGAGGCATACGAGATATAAACGTATATTTGGCGAGCTTTTCTGGATCCCTAACACCTTGGGAGGAGACATGTATCATCATTAGGGTATGTGTAACATTTTTTCGGCGATGCAGTACCCTATAATTTTGGGTACGTACAGTAACCGATGTCAGTCATTGTCAGATTTGGATACAAATGTCCAGGAGGTCCAAATTAAGCCTGCAGTACCGTAAACTCCTGTGAGAAGGTCACAAAGGGTAAGTAAACCTCCAGAAATATTTACACCTTCTCTATTTTATTTATTATTGACTGATAATGGTGAACCAGAGAGCTTTAAGAAGAAATGCATGATAAGACCCATGACCAGTGGGAGCATGGCATGGATGAGGAAATGGACTCCTTGGAACAGAACCAGACTTGGGATTTGGTTAAGTTGTCAGCAGGTAAGAGAACATTACAAAACAAGTGGGTTTACAGGATCAAGGAAGAAGAGGGTGGACAAAAAAGATACAAGGCAATGCTTGTAGTAAAGGAATTTACACAGAAATCAGGTATTGGCTTTGGTGAAATATTTTCTCCTGATGTTAAGATGACTTCTATTCATACTGTATTGAGCTTAGTTGCAGTAGAATATTTACATTTAGAGTGACTAGATGTGCAGATGACTTTCCTTCATGGTGATTTGGATGAAGAGATTTATATGCAGCAGTCGTTTGGTTATGAAGTCAAGGGTAAGGAAAAACTTGTGTGCAAATTAAAAAAGAGCCTATATGGGCTCAAGAAATATCTAAGGCAATGGTATTTGAGATTTGACAATTTTATGTATGAGCATGGTTATATGAGATGTGAATCTAACCATTTTTTTTATTTTAAAAAGCTTGAAAATGGGAGCTATATTATTTTGTTACTATATGTGGATGATATGTTGATTGCAGGATCTAGTATGCAGGACATTGGTAAACTTAAAGAAAGGTTAGCTCACGCATTTGCAATGAAAGATTTGGGAGCTGCAAAGAAAATCATTGGCATGCAAATTCACCAAGACAGGAAAAATAAGAAATTGTATTTGTCTCAAGAGGCTTATATCAATAAGGTTTTGGAAAGGTTTAATATATGCAAAGATCAAAACTTGTTGGTACACCTATGGCTAGGCACTTCAAATTGAGCAAAGATCAGTTTCCTTCATCATAGAAGGAGGTTGAGTACATGGCACATGTTCCCTATGCTTCAATATTAGGAAGTATTATGTATGCCATGGTTTGTACTAGACTAGACATTGCACATGCAGTGGGAGTTGTGAGCAGGTTTATGGCTAATCCAGGTAAAGAACATTGGAAAGCAGTCCAATGGATTCTCAGGTATTTGAAAGCAGCATCCAGCATGGAGTTATGCTATGGAGGGTCATATACTTCTTTACGTGGCTATGTTGATTCAGATATAGCTGGAGATTTGTATGGTAGGAGGAGCACCACTAGATATATTTTCATAGTAGGTGGAATAGTAATTAGCTAGATTTCAAGATTGCAGAAGGTTGTGGCTTTGTCTACCACATAGGTAGATTTATTACAGATATAGAAGCTAGTAAGGAGATGATATGGATGAGCATGTTTATGGAAGAGTTGGGTAAGGAGCAAGATGATTGCATATTATACAGTGATATTCAGAGCATGATTCATCTCGCAAAGAAATCAGCATTTCATTCAAGAATGAAACATATTCAGGTGAGGTATCACTTCATAGGCAGGTGTTGGAGGATGGACAGCTGAAGTTAGATAAAATCCATATGTATGAGAACCCTGTAGACATGCTAACGATGCCATTGGTAAGAGAGAAGTCGGAGCTTCACTCCACTTCTGTTGGTCTTCAAGTTTAAGACTTGAAGAGGAAGAAATGGGCCAAGGAAAAGGAACCAAGGATGATGATGCACAGTAGAGTGCATCAATTGATCTCCAAGTGGGAGATTGTTGATAATGGAGCTTAATTACTTCACAAGAAACTTACTTTTACATGTTACTAGTTCTGACAGTAATTGGCGTCGATCAAGGTGTAACTGGCATCGGTCAAGCAGCAACTGGCGATAGTTACCTGTACGACGCAGATTTTGTTTTTTGACGAAAATCAGAATAAATCAATTATTTTAAAGATAATTTATTGATTTTAAAAGCAAAGTTAAGCTACCCAAAATAGATATATATGCATGTATGCATTGTATGAGGGTAAGTAAGAAGGAGAGAATATATATAGCAATTGTTTTGCATGTAAGTTTTCTGGGTGAGGAAGAAAGAGTAGCTGAGTGAGGGAAAAGCATTGAACATCCTGTGAGTTGTTAGAAGACAATAGATCTTCATTGTATTTCCTCTGTAAAGTACTAAATAATAATATTGTTCGTTTCTTGGT
The DNA here is from genome assembly GCA_019776745.2 of Taxus chinensis. NCBI lineage: Eukaryota > Viridiplantae > Streptophyta > Pinopsida > Cupressales > Taxaceae > Taxus > Taxus chinensis. The sequence continues at coordinate 264,184,122 of CM034156.1, read as the reverse complement.
GGATGTAGCCACACTGAGTGAACCACGTTAAATCTGGTGTAATCTTTCTCTTGTTTATTTTATCTTCTAGTAATTTTCACATTCATTGCTTGTATGATTACTTTGATTATAGATATCTGAAACATTGTTATATGGTTTAACCCCAACATCAGTCATGATTCAATATATGGGAGGTAGAACCTTACCTGTTACATACAACATTGCAATAAGGGTGGAAAATAGTCTCATTCAGGCTAGTAAGTTGGTGCTTAGGTCTCCTGCACCCTTATTCCCAAAGATGTCTCTAGCACCTCAACCTTCTATTACTCTAATTCCAGTGTAAAGCACGTAACCAGTTGCATCTACATCTTACTCTCCTGCATAGCAAAAATAAGATGATGAATTGAAGGCCCTTATTAGAAACTTTTCCAAAGAGGTCATATCAGTAGAGAAGCAGCAGGCACAAGCCTACAGAGGTAGTTCCAATCAAGCACAAGGTCAAAGCAATCAACCATGGAAAAATTAGTATGGGAATAAAAGATACAGACAAAACCAATAGAATGATAGATGGCATGTCAATGCGCACTTCCCTTTACAATTTTTTCCTCTTACACAACCTCTTCTAGCACCCAGCACAAATCAAGTACTTATCCCAGTCCAGAACAACATGGCACATGAGTTTGAATGGTGCTTTCCTTGCAATATGCCTCGTAGCTAGTATCATTGTGCCAATATTGTGCACGTGCAATCCTGCATGATTCAGAATGCTCCCAGTTGTGAGCCTTCAATAAGCCCACCTAAAGCAGATAACTAGGAGAGGCCAGAAGATCCTCTAGAGGAAAATTTGATGTTCTTTAGTGTTGAGAAATTTTGTGCAATCAACCAAGTTGTAGATGATACAAGCAAACCATGTGCCATGTTGTAGACAACACAAGATACAAGAAGAGAATGCTTGAATCTGGCATGCAAGTCATAACTCTGACAACACAAGCAAACCCTCAAATGTAAAAGGAAGCACCTAAGACATCCAGTAGTAAAAGTGATCAAGTGAATACACCTGAGGCTCCACGAAAAGCTCATCTAGAAGTGGTGCGTGCCCCTCCTTTGGTAGGTCAAGCCTCTGCACCTCTTAAGTTTCATGTCTCCTTACTCGAGCAACCAAACAAGGATGTTGTTATTTGTTAAATGCACAATTCAATGGGTTTTCCATTCAGCGTTGTCGACCAGATGAAGAAGACAAACATAAATGTTACAATGTAGGATGCCCTAACCATTCTATCCCAGCGTGACTTGTTGCATGAAGCTCTGGCGTAACTTCTACGCACTGATCAAGCTATGTAAAAGCTACGTGCTTCTACCAATATCTACCAAGAAGAGGAGAATCAAGTAAGTAAATTTATTAAAACCCCACCCTTTTATGTCTTTGATCATAGGAAAACATCTTGTCCATAACTGTATGATTGACTCAGATGTTAGTACTTCTATCATGCCTAACAAAATTGATGATGTCTTAGGTCTTAAGTGTATCACATTGACAAAAGGAGTCCTGCAACTTGATGGTTCAACTATCACTACCCTAGGAATTATCAAGGATCTTGAGTTAACTCTTTATGCATGTCCAATTATAATAATAACTCAAGATGTGTCAATCATTGATCTGCCCCTTTTGTTTGCCTTATGTTTATCAAGAGATTTTACTGCTAAAGTGGGTGGTTACTTGTCTTCCGATTATTCCCATATGTTACTCAAGACAAGGTATGGTACTCGGTTTACCATACAAGTTGAGCCAATAGTTTCCTATCATGTAGAGTCATATGTCCCATCCCCTCTCCAAGCTAACTATTTAATCCAATACGAAAAATCTTTAGTTTATGAAGAGCACCCTCTTCCACCTTCTATTCCTGATCTAGTACTTGATGAGTGGGAGGAGAGGCACCATAAATTTGACCCATATGCTGAAGAGTTGGAAGCTTATGAAACTGGGCTTGGTACTTACTGCATTCTTGAAGAATAATTTGTGTTATCTCACGCCCTCAAACAAAGTGAAGAGAATCCTAGTCTATGGAAGTTATAATTTGATGTATCCAGAAACAGAAACAACACGGGCGCAGGAGTTATTCTCATTTTAACTAAAAATGAAAAAAATTTCTTCGTGCACAAGTTGCAGTTTACATGTTCTAACAATGTGGCAGAGTATGAGATGTTGGTGCATGGTATGCTTATTTCTGAAAAGAAGAATATTAAGGCATTTCAGATCTTTGGAGACACATAATTGGTTATCCACCAAGTCACCAACAAGTTCTAGACAAAGAATAATCTTCTTAAAGCTTACAAACATAGAGTTTGGGACCTATTTGAGAGCTTTGATGCTCTAAATTTGTAGATGGTATCACGCAAAATGAATAAGGAAGTTGATCAAATGGCCACGCTTGGTTCACAGTTCTCTCTTGTTGAGGACTTTGTCAAAGGAAACACTTAGCACATTAATATGGTGATTAGACTATCCATTCCATATAACAACATTAGTTGGCAAGTGTTTGACAGTGACACACAGATTGTCCAATTCATCCAGAATGAAGCTGAGTTTCCATCAAGTATGTAAGTTAATTTGTATGATAGCTATGGTGACCAAGTAATAAACCCAAAGACAAACAAGTTACCTAAATGGTTGGTCACCTTAGATCAAATGTTTAGCCCTGATGATGGGTTCAAGGGTGAAGAAAAGTTTATGCGCGTTACATAATAAGATTGCTCTCTAGCCACTATTGTGTGTGGAAAGGAGTTATTTCTCAGTAAATCTTATGCACACGATGAAAATCAGACCTTCATCTCTCTCTGTCAAAAATACAGTGATATCTTCTCATGGGAGTATGAAGACCTCAAAGGTTTTGATCCAATTGTTTCTCAACACTCCATTGACCTTGATCCTGGTATCAAGCCCATCAGACAAAAGAAATGACCAGTCAATCCAAAGATAAATCCCCTCATGAGGAAGGACTTATCCAAACTCATTGAGGAGAAGATTATGTTTCCCATAAAGTACTCTACCTGGGTAGCGAATCTAATTATGGTGCATAATAAGAACGGTGAAATCATACTCTGTGTTGATTTCAGAGATTTGAACAAGACATCTCTAAAGGATCATTATCCTTTACCTTTAATGGAGCATATTCTATAGACTATGGCAGGCGTGCAAAGATTCTCAATGTTGGATTTGTACTCTAGCTTCAATCAGATCCTAGTCAAGGAAGAGCATCAATTCAAAATGGTGTTTACAACCAAGTGGGGAACATATGAATATCAAAAAATGCCCTATTTTATGTCAAACGTAAGTACAACATTTTAGCATGCCATGGACATTGCCTTCAAAGGTTACATCAATGGGTTCATCTTGCTTTACCTTGATGACATTACAGTCTTCTCAAAGTAAAGCACAGATCACATGGCGCACCTAGAGAAAGTCTTTGAGAGATGTAGAAAAATTGGGGTATCCCTTAACCCCAAGAAGTGTAATTTTGCAGTGGCGCAGGGAAAGCTCTTGGGCCATGTGGTTTCAAAGGATGGCATTACAATTGATCCTGAACATGTTTTAGCCATCCTATCTTTTTCCCTGTCAGCACACAAAAAGGCCTTGCATTCCTTCCTCGGCAAGATCAATTTTGTTAGGAATTTTATTCCTAATTTTTCAGGAGTGGTTCGGCCTATCACCCTTATGCTCAAGAAAACCATAACTTTCAAATGGATAGCAGAACAAAAATAAAGCTTCAAAAAATAAAGCAAGAGATTTATTGTGCGCTAGCACTCATCAAATCGAATTACTCAAAGGATTTTATCCTTTATGCTTATGGCACTGATGTGAGTGTTGTTGTTGTCCTAACATAAGAAAATGAACAAGGGTTAGAACACCCAGTGTCTTTCTTCAGCTAGACGTTGAAGGATTATGAATTACGATATAGTCATATAGAGAAATAGGTATATTCCATTATGCGCGCACTCAATAATTTCAAAAGTATGCTCACCACAAATCATATCAAGGTGTTAGTCTCCCACTCTTTTGTTAGAGACTTCATCATGGGAGCAAAAATCAGTGAAAAGAGAGCACGATGGGTGACAAAAATCATGGAGTATGATGTGACTATCAAATCCACAAAGTTGGTAAGAGGTAGCACACTCTATAAGCAACTTGCTAAGGATGTGCATGACGAATACAAGACTTCATTTTTTCTTGGTGAAGCTCTCCCGCCCATAGAACTTAAGTACAATACAGATCTTGACATGCACAATTGAATGAAGGACATGATCACATTCCTTTTCGAGGGTGCATACCCTCATGGCTTAAACAAGGAAAAGAGAATATATCTGAGGTTACAATCTATCCCTTATGTTTTGATTGATGGAATTCTCTTCGAGAAGAATTTTTATGGGGTGTTGTTACAGTGTATCAATGGCGCACAGACTGAAAATTTGTTAGTAGAATTTCACAATGGATTCTGTAGTGGACACTTCTCTGCCAAAACTACAGAAATGAAGATCATAATGGCAAGTATCTTTTGGCCTACTCTATTTTCATATGCATGCAATTGGGTTACAAAATTAAAGGAATGTGATTTCTTTATAGGAAAGAAGAAATATGTGGTGCTCCCCCTCTGACCAATCCAAGCAGATCAGTCTTTTACGCAATGGGGTCTTAACTTCATAGGCATGATCAATCCACCTCCAAGCATTGGACACAAATGGGTGCTAACTATGGACTACTTCACCAGATAGATAGAATTCTTTTACGCTCAAGGAATTGATCAATTCAATCATCCTTGACTTTCTCGAGGGTATAGTCACAAGGTTTGGCATTCCTCCAACCATTATCTCTGATTGTGCTTTAAATATGGTCATCTATCTAAATACTTCTTCCAACTATTACCCTCAAGGAAATGGCCTGGAAAATTCAACAAACAAGAGCCTGATCAGTATCATGAAGCACACAATGAACATCAGCCAAAGATAGTGGCATACAAAGGTCATGAGCATGCTCTGGGCAGATAGAGTCACAGTTAAAAAAGCAGTGGGAGCTTCACCTTATAAGCTTGTCTATGGAAAGGAGGCCACCCTTCCTTTGACATTGGATTTGAACTCATTAGCACTTGCCCAGCAGCTGGACAAAAGAGAAATCAGAATGGAAAACTTGGTTAATCTTGAAGAATCAACGAACTCTATCATGATCAAGCTAGAACAACATCAGCAAGCAACAAAGAAATGGTTTGACAGAAAGGCTAGGCCTCAATATTTCAAAGGGGGGGACTTGGTTTTGAAATGGTATGCTGAAAGAGCTAAGCCATGGCATAATTCAAATTTTGATGCACTTTAGAGTGGCTCATACATCATCGGTTCATACAAGGAGGCTAACTCTTTCGAGTTAACTCATCTTGATGGAGGCGTTTTGTAAATCCCAATAAATGGGATCTATCTCAAACACTTCCATTAAGTTTTCTACATTATTTTTTAAGTATTAGAGTAGTTAAAATTCTTCCAAGTGTGTTGCATGCACATTGTTTGTTTATATATAGTTCTTTCTTCTCGCGTGTTTCTTGCACGTGCTCTTCTTTCACTTATAGGGTGTCAATCTTCTTTCAGCAGTTTTTCAGGATTCATAATAGAGTGAAGAAATGATCCATCAAGTGACTTCAAGGGAATTTTTTCAAAGCTAAAGATCATAACTTCATGATTACATTATAGACCCCATGCCCAATGGATGCTCTAAGATATTTATCTCCTTCATCTAGCAGGAACCCAAAAGTCACCAAAATTGTTATCCAAATAACTCTTCTAGTTATACGAACAACTTACATACATATTCTTGCTCAGAGATATTCATTACAAGTAGCGTGCACCTCATTTGTCTCCTTGGAACATTCACTTGGTCATTGTTTCATTGCGCATGCTTGCTCACTTCCCCTTCTCCCTTTTCCATTTTTCTTTTCCTCTTTGTTCTACTCTTATCTTTTACGCATCTTTTGTGCATTCACCTTCTTCCTAGCAGTTATTCATCCTATGTGTACACATTGTACTTGCTTTAATTAGTTAATTCCATGGCCCTCTCTTGTGCCCCGTGCATTACCTTGTAATAGTTGTGCCTTGACCATACGTTCTCCACTCACTAGTTTTCCCCATTTCCTCCATGTGTGAATGTCTTTCACATGCAGATGCACTGCCTCAAAGTTTTTAGGAGGTCATTGAAAGGGAACTCAAACAAAAAAATATCTCATAGTGAAAGGATTAATCAAGCCTCATTCTAGGGATAACAATCACACCAATAATAGCACACATCAAGATAAACTTAAGTACGTCGATCAAAACCGCAATATCTTTATTGATGTTGTAACAAAAAACTGCAATGTGCATAATGTGTAGAATATTCAACCAAAACAAAATAAATCAAAATAAGCCATCGCTATCCCAAGAAAAGAGACTCCCCTTCTCGTGATCAAAAATGGTGATAATTCACCTCTAGGAAAGACTCTTTCAAGCATCTTACGACCACTAGAAAGTTCTTATATAGTCACCTACCCTATCACGCAACCCTTTGTCGAATGGGAACATAAGCCATCTTGGTATAAACCTAATACATATTACAATTTTCATAACATTGATGGTCATCAAACAGAACAACATGCACAAATTTGTAATTACATCCAAGATCTTATTGATAACAGATATATAGTAGTCGAAGACCCACCACCAAATTAAAAAACCAATGATGATTTAAATGTTTTTTCAAATATGTTCCCTAAACATGGTACAAATGGCAGAGCTCTCGAATAGGGTCAATCTTTGAACTACGTTGATTTCAAATCAATCATATCATTTACCAAATACACTACTCTGTGTAAAGTTGAACATCAGTTTACACCCCTCAGAGAAAGTCTTTCTTGTGCCTTTGATCAATTAGCAAAGGCTAATATGATAAAATATTCAATCACAAGACCCTTCTTAGAATGGGAGTCCAATCCTAAGTGGTATAATGAATTAGAATATTGTGAATATCACCGCATCAAAGGCTACTCTATGGATCATTGTTCAAATCTCTTCCATTACATCCAAGACTTAATTGATTACAGGGTCATCGTAATAGAAATTGATAACAAAGCTATCGAAATCAAAAACACATTAGCTACCACAAATTATAATGAAGATTTAAACATTGTCCAAACTTCTTTACATGAAAAACTCAACGAGATCAAGACAACAAGGATTAAGTATATCTAAACCAAATCCAATGAATCTATCCTCCATAAGTTCTTCCATTAGTTAAATTAGAAATTGAACATGTTTCAGACAACTATCTTCAAATGTCTAACGAGAACTTGAGCATGATTCAAGATTCCTTTCCAACCCATGATATAAACGAAGAATCTAAATAAGAGGGTCAATCATCAAGCATCGTTGATCTTGACTCTATCCTTTCAATACTATCTCATATGCCCAACATCCCTAGTATTTTCATAGAGACACAACAACAACATGATTGTACACCTGCAATAACGCAACCTTCCATTTCTATAATACCTCAAACGATCAATCTTGAGTTTAGTAATGTTTTTATAATAATTATCACTACAAAGTCTTCTTATGTCTTACAAAACATTATTAAATAGTCAACAATGATTCCTACGTGTTAATACATTTATATACGTGCAATCCATGAGGTGTGTATTCCTAATAGTATCCTCACGCAACCATTTCAAGATTTAATTGCAAAACTATCATCCAACAAATTAATCCAATGCCTAGAAAGAGAGACATTGAATATTTGTTCTCTACAACCTATAAGATGTCTTGGATACCCATCTATGTATCAATCCTTTGCTCCTCACATCATTCCTTTCACGGATGAAGGCCATATTGATGTAAAGAATCTTCTAAAGTGCCAATCATATAAATATTATATTCCACATACATTGGAGATCATTCACAAAGGTATTGGGGAATATGAATTTCACCATATTCTCTACATCCAAAAATTTCCTCTAACATCACATAAGTATTTTTATTTCATCAAAAACTTATACAATCACTTCATTGACTTGAACCTCGTCCACCCAAGTCTCGTACATTATAACTCATCGAATCTTTTGATTCACTTCATTGACTTGGATCTCATCCTCCCAAGTCTCATACATCAAGACTCATCAAATCATAGATACATTGAAAATACTTCTAGCTACTCCATTTACTTATACCTTGTCTCTCCAAGTATCGTAAATCAAGAATCATAAAATATTTTGATTCACTCCTTTGACTTAGATCCATTTTCCACAGTCTATGTTGGTGTATATGACTTGTCTCATCGTCACTTGACATCTTGTCCACCTCTTGTGGTTAGTCATATCACTTAGTAAGAATAGGTCAATAGGGTTATTTAGGGTTGTGTATATGTGTCATGCACATAAGTTACACAACACTCCTATATGTACCTCTTTTTTTATCTATGAGCATACCAAACACACCAGTGTCTTTCTGTACTTTTTTCTCATTTTATGATTTGATCTCTTGCTTACTACGTCGAGCGTTCACGACACCATTAGAAGTGTAACCTTGTTCAATGTGTATTGGGTTTCATATTGATCCTCATAGAACAATCTGATATGGTATCAGAGTGATTGTTTGGTAAACGTGCACTTGTTTAATTGTCCTAGAGAGTGTCCAAAATTTTCTTAAAAGTGGGTGTTTAAATTAATAATTAGTTGTTGTTGTTATCCAAAAATTCCCCCAGGTTATTTTTGGCTTTAAAAGAGTTAAAAATGGACTTAGCCATTTTTAAGAGCTTGGGAAGGTTAAACAACCGTCAAATTATCTTTACCAAAAGCATTGGTCGTTGGCTTTCAAAAAACCGCAGAAGATTATTTCAGTTTATCACTGGTTTTCATGGAACTTATTGTTCTACGGGTTCTCCTAACCCATGAAACAAAGGAGCTCGGTCAAAGACTTAGGTGGGTATAAGTTAAACTTGCAGGACGTTTAAAATTCACACAACAAATAAAATCAATGATAGGATCAAAGGTTGACAAGTGTCAGGAGATTGACGATCCAAAGCAAGATAAGTGTCGGTATTCCAACAATTTCCCAAGGTGATTGGCCCATCTGGACAAGTCCTCGGAGTTAATCATGGTTCATATTTTGTCGGGTCTGGGAAAGTCAGAAAAGGTCAAAGGGACGGGTGGTAGCCAACTTCAAAGCCAAAAAAAATTCTAAGTTCCCCGGACATAAAAACTATGATGTGAAGAGCTATGTGGCGCCACCCTATTGGTTTGCTTTTTGCAATATGACAAATGTGAATGCTCATCTAATCATATCTAAATAGGAAGAAGACATAATAACAGGTCCTGACACAGGGGTGACGTGGAGCTATCTCATTGGCTTGCATTTTTTAGTTGTTAGAAGGAGCTAAAATAAGACTGATAATGCGAAGTGCGTGGAGCTTTTTCATTGGCTTACACTTTAAAATTGTTAGGAGGACTATTCAAAGTATGACAGCGCATCAAGGTGTGGAGTATCCTCAATGGTCAAAGCTTCACATTTTTTAGTGGAGATCAAAGAAAATACTGACAATGCAAAGTACATGGATCTTTTTCATCGGCTTGCACTTCACAATTTTTAGATAAAACTATCAAAAGACTAAAAAATGTCAAGGCATGGAATGATCTCATTGGTCGATAATTCATGGGTGTCAGAAGCATAAATCAAAAAGACTGACATGTAAAAGTGCATGGATCCTTTCTATTTGCCCGTATTTTAAAAGTAGTGGAGAGGGAGCTAGGGACAATATGTGAGTGTGAAGCAATGTGGTAGGGACTTATTGGTTCGTATTTTTTAATACGGCGGATATTTTTAAAACCAAAGTAAAATCTGAAGAAAATATATGAATATAGGGAAGTAAAATCCCAAAACCCAAGCCAATGAGGAAATGAAACTTGGAAAAATATAAATTAATGCATACGTGGGCAGAGGGAAATCTCTGAGCTAATCAAAGGCTACCATTTGTCAAGTTTATGTGCTTCCTGGCATGTAAATTTTTGAATGATGATATTTCTTGATTCCCTGCACAAAATTACATGAAATCGGTCTCATTTGAAAGTTTTCCTTAAGCACTCCAATTTGGCATCATAGAATCATATTTTGGCGTGAATTAAAAGGACTAAAGGAGAAAAAATAGTTCCAGTTAATTATGAACTCTTACACATAGCTCAACCACTTAATTTAATGAAGTATGGGGATTTTCCTTCTTCTAAAAGTAAAAAAGACTTGGGGAACACACTTGATAAGTTGTGTTGCAGGGAAGGACAGAGATCTTTTAATCACGACAAGATCAAATCTGATCTTCTTCCTTCTCTTTTCTCATCTTCTCTCTTTCTTCTTCCTTCTTCTATATATGTAATTAGAACTTATGTAAAAAAAAATGGCTCTTTGTTGTAATGGCACTATGTCAAAATGGTGGCCGACATCCCACAAGTTCCAAATATCTAACTTGGTCTCTGCAATGTAATCTCACCTTCTTCCATGATTGTGATGGAATTGTGCATACTTTAAGCAATATAGAATCTATTTTGTGGCACATTTGTCTTCCTTGGCTCAATTTATTTGTATGTGTTTCCTTTCTATTCTATTTCAGCATGTTGTGTGTATATTTTACTTACAGGTTTCATTCTTGTTGTGTTGTAAATGTGAAGCAAGGTTCAGTTTGCATGGTCCTTGTCTGTGGCACTCTTGTCTACCCTTTCTACCATGCTTTCCCACCTTCCTTCCCCTTGTGGAGATCTCTCACCCCTTTTCTAGTGCTATCACCGCCTTTTAGCTTAGGATTTCCCTTCTCGTGCATCACTTTCTAACCCTGGTCCCTTGGAATGGTTAGTTAGGGTTAGTTAGTTGTATTTCCTTTTCTAGGAGAAGTTTAGCATTAAATAAAGTAGAGGAAGCAGGCCTTCTCTGGAGCTCCATCTCAAGTAGCATGTCCCACAACTTGAGAGATGGTCCCATGTTAGCCAAAAACAATTATTGCTCATCCACAAAATTCATGCAAATCAGAGGATGTTATTTTTTGGTGATAACAAGTGTTTCTTTTTAAAATGGGGTAAATAGTAGTGTGGTCGTATTTTTATAAAGGGGTGTGGTTTTTATATGTGGGGGTGTGTTTCAAAGGGGGTGATGTTTAATAGGTGAGGTGTTTTTAATTTAAAGGTATTGTTTTTAAAGTGGGGTTTAATATAAGGTTAGGTTCTAATTTTTAAATTATTAGGATCTGATTGTTTTTCAAGTGGATTAATTCAATTAATCTCTAGGGCTTTAAAATAAATTTGGAATCTAGTATGTTTTTAATCTCTTTAATTTATCCTTCATTTAGAAGTTCCATTTAATCAACTAGTATATTATCTATTATCGTCAAATTAACATTTTTAATCGTCTTTTTTTCCCTTTTAATCTTCTAAAACTAAGTTTATTGGCATTTTCAAAGTACGATTTATAGTGTTATTGGATGATTGTTTCTACTAACTATTTTTTGTGTGTGTGGCATTCATATTAGTTTTTTTTCACCTTCTGGGAGCCCTTGTTGCATCTTGGAAGCATTTTGGACTCTTTTTTAGCCTCTTTTCCACATTGTAATCACTCTTCTTCACGTGTGGGTTAGTGAGTGCGTCCGTCACAACCTTGCGGCAAGAGAGTTTCCTTCCCTTCTTGCTTTCGTATGTGTTTGTTCACTTGTTTTGTTGCACATGACTGAGGATAATGTGGTCTCCAATCTTGTGTGATATTTCTCTAATTACAAGGTGAGTGACCAATCATCTCACGTAACACGAACACTTGGGTGTAATCAACACACTACTTATAAAGTTTCGCATTCAGGGGGGTGTTCATTTTGTGTGGTTCTTTGTTTTTCGTTATTTTATTTTCTCATGTTTATCTGTTATGGATCTTAAGTATGTTCATTTGCTTACCCCATTTGACTATCATGAATTCAAAGATGTTGTATCTCTCGCTTTGAGAAAACAAAAATTATATTGAATAACTATGGGATTGCAAACTGAACCTAAAGAAGATGCAGAGAAATAAAATTTGTTTGAAAAATACAATGAATCCTTTAGCATTTTGTGTCTCTCTATATCACTAGAACTGTGCTTTCATATTAACACAACCAAATCACCCAAGGAAGTATAGGATGCCTTAGAAAAAAAATTGGGAAACAGGATGAAATGAAATGACGTGAACTAGAAAATGAGTGATTATTCTCAGCCCTAGCAATTTTGATACTCTCTAGGAATTTTTCACTAAACTCAAATTTCTTAGATTGCAACTAAAAAAATATGGAATTGAAAATAAGGACTCGCAACACATACTTTTCATCCTTGCAAAACTTGGTCTCAACTAGTATGTCTTTATCTCAACCTTGCATGCTACAAAACGAGCACTTGGTGTATGTTGGACTATTCCATACTTTGATGATTTTTTCGTTGATTTGATTAGAAAATGGGGAAAGATAATTTAGATGTGAACTCTTAGATCCAAAAAATACCATGCTCTTATTGTTGGTCATGAAAAACCAAGGGTTTCAAAAGAGAAGAAGCAGAACAATAAGGACCATGAGAATAAAAAGGACCAGTCCACCACCAAATCAAACTTTTCTACTTCCTCTTCTAGTTCTAAATCTCCTAAGGAACAGATCAAATGTGGGTACTACAGTGGTAGGCATGAAGAAAAAAAAAATTGAAGAATAATATCGACCTCCTCACGAGCCTTCTTCAGAAGAAAAACATGGGAGTTCCCAATTCTCTCAAGCCATCTTCATCATCAACTTGAAATTTCTAAGGAAAAAGACAATGGAAAGGGGAAAGTGAAAGAAAAATAAAAAATAATCACGGATAAAACAAAAGCAAGAGTTTAATGTGCATTTGTGTCACCTACTCTTACATGGGTGATTGATTCTGGTGAATCTCATCATATGGCTCGTCAGACATTGAGTTTTCTTCATTAGAGCCATGTGAGATGTCTTTTATTCGGCTTGGTGATGACACTTCTACACCGGTTTTTGGAAGAGGGTTTGTTGATATGAATGGTAGAACTTTCAACAATGTTCTTAGTGTTCCTTCACTTTCAACTAATATCCTTTCAGTGTATCAGATTACTCACCTTAGTCAAGGCATACGGGTTGATTTCACTTAGATTATGTTTATGTTAGAGAGCTTCAAAGTGAAAGTATTATTATTTTTGGTACAGTTAATCATCAAACTTGTCTTTAATATTTTTCTCACTTTATTCCTCCTTTGGATTCTTCATTAGATTCACCTGGACTTGATGATATTATTGAGATCACTTCTGATGATGATGACTTCTCTTTTAGCTTGGTTGATTTCCATAGTGATGGAAACTCACCTCCCCCATCTACTTATCATCTACCACATCCTGAGGAGTTATTTCTTGATCCACCTACTTATGGTCCTCTATAGACTTTTCAAGGAGCACGTACCTTGATTTGGGAATCATCAGACTTTGGGCACTCTTCTATATAGTTACAAGACATTCCACCTTCCTTCTTCATCTTTGCTTCAAATTTACCATCTCTTCATGGATTCGTCGGCCCTTCCACCTCACATATGGATCATAATTCCTTGGATAGGAACCACACCTTGTCACTTTGAGGAAATTCTTATTCACTTGATACAGGGTGATCTTCGACACGTTCTTCATCTTGGGAGGTTGGATAGTGTTTCTTCATCTCTTCTCTTCTTGTAGAAATATTGTAGTTTGTACGTGAGTAGCTTATTAGGCCTTTAGTTGTTGGGACTCATTTGACGTGTCTTTCTTAGGTTGTTTAGGGGTTTATTTTATCTTTTGTAAGTGGATGTTTTCCCTTAGGGAGTTTTCCTCCATTTCCTGAGATCCTTATTGTACATGGGTACCTCATCAGGCCTAGTAGTCGGGACTTTTTTCCCTTCTCCTCTTCTTATTTTCTAAAAATATTATTGTTTATACATGGGTACCTTATCAAGCTTAGTTTTTGGGCCCCATTGACACATTTTTATTAGTTTTCTAAGGGATTTCTCTTTCATTTCTCACATTTTATGACCTATACCTTAGCTTCGATGAAGGGGGGTGTTGGTGTATATGACTTGTCTTGTCATTACTCGGTGTCTTTTCCATATCTTGTGGTTAGTCATCTCTCTTAGTGATAATAGGTCAATATGGTTAGCTAGGTTTGTGTACATGTTTCATGCACAGAGGTTACACATCACTCCTATATGTACCTCTTTTTTATCTATGAGCATTTCAAACACACCAGTGTATTTTTGTACTTGATTCTCATTTTCTGATTCGATCTCTTACTACATGGAGTGTTCATGATGCCATTAGAAGTGCAATCTTTTTTATGTGCATGGGATTCTGTATTGATCATCGTAAAACAATCTGATAATCTTGTACATCAGAACTCATCAAATCTTACGATTCACTCTGTTGGTTTGGATCTCGTCTGCTCAAGTCTCATAAATTGTGACTATTTTAATCAATTATTCATCAAAAATCTTTCGATCCCCTCCATTAACTTGGACCTTTTCTGCACAAGTCTCATAAATTAGGACTCGTCAAATCATAGATACATTGAAAATCCTTCCAGCTACTATGTTGGCTTTCACCCACCCAAGTCTCATAAATAAGGACCATTTAAATTTCCTAAATATGTACCACTCTCCCAATGTGTCCATTACAAACCCTCATTCGCAAAAACTCAAAAAAAATAAAAAGCATAAAATTAGAATAAAAATCCATATCAAACTCCTCCTTAAAGCACTGTTTGAAAAAGGTGAAAAAGTAAGAACTTTTTGTTCATCGGTGCTGTCCGCACTTGGGGTGTTGCTTGTAACTTCACCTCATCTAACAAACAATTTTAATTGTTTCATTCATTGGCATATATCTCAATCATAACATTATCATACCTTCGCACTCTTCACCTATAAGACACAAATTAATCTTGTTTATATCAGGTATTTTGTATCACATCCCTGTTATGGTTTATACCTTTCCATATCTTTTTACCTATGGTTTTTTCTAGAGTCTTACTGAAGACAAATCCTCCTTTCAAACATGTTCTCTCTTTAATAGAAAGAAGTAAACTTCTTTGCCTGGATCTTTGACCATTCATCTCTGTCTAAGGTTTTGAACCCTTGCATCCTACTAGTCACATGAGGATGAGATTTGGGGGGAAATGTTCCTTCCCAACAAGCACAATATCAACATACAAGGCAAAATCAATCTAAAATTCCAAAAACCAAATTTCAATCATTACACCTTTCATCCTTCACACTCTTCGGTGATTAGCCCATACTTCTTACTAGTAGTATGAGACTGGGAAAGGAGGCAGGTATCCTTACCTAATTTTTATCTTTGGTGTTGAGCCATTTCCTATTACTAGTGGCATATGGCAATATGTAAGGGTTAATTCAAAAAATCAATTGCACAAAATAAAACCTTTAGAAAATATGAATCAAAAGTGATTGATCATATACATCCCAAGAAGTTGCTCATGTTAAGAGAGACAAGGATTCATTCGACCAGATCTTGTCAATCAGTAGGACGCCAATGGGTCTAAGTCTAGTCAAAACTTATAAAGTGAAATCATCTTGGAATCAATCGAGTAATCCTGACTGGAGATGAGTCATGTTTTCTCAAATAGATCATTGTTACACCTTGTGTTTTGGCATCCTTCATCTTCATTTTCATATCACTATTCTCCTAGTTCTCACCTCCTTTTTGGCTCTCAGTGGTGAGCCCTCGCATCTTCCTATTTGTATGGAGTCATGAGTGAATTGAGATATCATATCACTACATCATCTATGTTCTATCAATGGAATGAAATACTTACAATTGTTTGAACATAAGTCAAAAAATAAAAAAAACATTCAAATATGTTCAAAAATCAAAAACATTGAAATATGTTTCAAAATCCAAAAATGTTGAAATATATTTAAAAATTCAAAAACATTCAAATATAATCCAAAAACATTCAAATATGTTAAAAAATTCAAAAACATTCAAATATGTTCAAAAATCTAAAAACATTCAAATATATTTCAAAAATCAAAAACATTCAAATATGTTAAAAAAACCAAAAACAATATAAAACTGGCAAAAAGAAAAACATTCAGAAAACGTTTAACAAAATCTCGACAGCTGAATAACACAATTCAAAAATATGACCATTTGATGGAAATCCTATTGATCGTTCCAGATCATCTTCTGATAATCCCTTTTCTTTCCTGTGGAGTATATCTATGCTCAAGGCAAAACAATCTATTACCTATTTGCAATATAACTTTGTTTGGGGCACACTTGGATTAAATCCAATACATACAAACTTCAGTGAGATCTGAAAAGAGTTTTTTTGGAGTATCTAAGATCACTCCACTCTTCAGCTCGATCTAATCCTGTTGCGTTTCTAAGCTATCTCTTGAGGGCATTCATATTTGTCTAGTTCTTCAATGTGGAATGCATTAGGGGTGTCATTAGATGTTGTATTACAAATTGTGTTATACTGGTGTGGTTTTTCAACATTGTGACGATGTTTTTGTTAGCATGTTAGTTTGTCATTTTGTGTACTTTGTTATTATAGACCAATTGCAGATGAATTATTAACATCTTAGTTCACACATAACTTTGGTGTAGTTAATTTATGTTCATATTGGGTTTGTTTGACATTTTTTTTTGTGTTTTTGAATCACTTATACATATTGTGTTATCATCTTGGTTTATTAAATAAGCCATGGTGTGTTTTCCTTTTGTTGTGTAGTTTAGTTTGTTTACATTTCTTTGTATTTGTGCTAATTGCAAGTACGTTGTGGACATAATTTCACATATAACATCATCATTTATTTATAATAAATCTAGTGTAACAATCACGTCGCTCCCTTTCTTCACTCTTCACCAAAATCATAAATTTCAAAAAAAATCAAATATTCGCAAAATCCTAAAAATTTGCAAACACATGAAAATATTTGAGCAATTCAACACAATCTTGATAAAATCGCTCTTGTAACTACTACCCTAGTGATCATTCTAATCTTACGACTATCATGATACATCATTTTCCCTTTGCATGCTAATATTTCTGTGTGGGGAAAGTCCAATCAATTATTTTTCCTTCATGATATAACTTCGCTTGGGGAAATCTTGTCTCGCATTCCCTCCCCTATATTTCATAAGTTTAATGCTTGAGGGAAATGATCCTTTTTAACTCTCGGATCAATTTTTAATGTGGATCCAACAAGAGTGTCTTTTAGAGTATATAAGATTACTCTTCTCTTCAATCTAATCATATCCTTATGCATTTCATAATTTTAGTACTTGGGAGCATTCGCATCTACTTCTGTGGCACGTATTAGGGGCATAGGTAATTATCTTTTTTTCGAAGTTGTGTTGCATTGTTGATCTTAATTTTTGGACCAATTACACGTATTTCGTTATCATTATTTCATAATCATGATGACAACTCTATTATGTAACAGAAAAATAAGGTTTCTCTAACTTTCACTCTCTAAATGATGTTCATGTTACGAGCACAATCTCTCCCATCCTCCTTCAACATCCTTGTATTCTTTCTATTAAGCGGTTATCCACCACTTTGTTGCATCACCCACCCTCTTGAGGGGGCATTCTCTTACCATTCTACTCGTTGGGGCATCCAAATGCTTCACCAGGGTATATCAAGTAGACCCAACATGTTTCCTTGCCTTTCACTCACTAGTCTGTATGTGTCTATGATCTTTAAAATGTAATTACTTTGTAATAACTGTAACATTCCCATTTTAAGACTTTAGAATCAAGAGAGAAAAAAAATTTAATAATGTTCAATGTTCTAAATAAAGCAATATTTAGAACCAACATTCCATGCCAATCGAATTCAATGGATAAACATATGCAGTTGTAACGACTCGGTGATTCACCGATCTATTCATTTCATAACTCTGTAAGCTACTGATCTATTTATGTTATCTTATGTATTGAATACATATTGTATACTTCATATACTTTGTCATCCTACCCTACACCTGGTACTGAGTGATCTGTTTAAAGAACATATCTAAATATCTGCTACCAATATTCATCTGATATCACGTTGTTTTAAACTTGGTGACATAGGACAATGCAACCAGCAGTTTGCGATACTTTGGCCAAAGATTTGTAACATACTGTGTATGTCACTATTCTTAGATGGCATACTCGTCATATTAGAATACGTCCTTCACCTCACTCCTCAATTATCATGATTGGTCTTTACTGACTACTGTCAGTCCACTTGTTCTAGGTTTAACCCTAGACCTAGGTAGGAACATAACCTATTATAAGAAGACACTCACAATGGATTAGGGTAAATGGGCATACTCAGTTGACCTAAGTCATCCAAATGTGCCAACGTACCCTGAGCCATTGGGAGCTAATTCATATCCTAAATATGCTCCTATTCAGACCTAGAGAGAAACTAGGTTCAAGTCTGAATTCCTATCGGGTGTATATCTAGATGATCAATGCGGAAGGGTGATGCCACATGTCAACTACAACGTTGTATTCTTGAGAAGACCCAAGCCTTCTCGAAATTACATCCCTGTAGTTGGCGTGTGCCAACATCCTATAGAAACTTCCTCATCGAGATATACATAACCCCGAGGGATTGTTAATACATTGTTAGTCTGAATTAATTCTTGATTACAGCAACACTGTCAATCCCTAATCCAACTCTCAATAAGTTATTTCCTAAATTTGCTTCATTTATTCCATTAAGAACTCTGTTATATTCATGGTCACTTTTAATGTTTGATCACATAGTTAAACTGCCAATTAACCGTAACTATACAGCGTTATAATATGTCTTATTTAAAAAGTACAATAACTTTTTAGAAAATTTCAACGCCAAAATATATCCAATATAAAGTAGACTTCATACAAAATGAAGTCTAATAAATTGTAGTCATACTTGCAAACCTTTTTGGTTTATATTCCATTAAGAAAGAGAAAGATTCTTTCTCTACAGGTTAAGTGTTAGGGTGTATCCTACCCAATATCCACATTTCTTAATGTATGTTCATCACACGTTACACTACTATGTTATAAAGTTTAGATATCAAATATCATATTCTGCAACTTAACAAGTTGCACCATAAGTAGGGAAATTGAACTAAATCCCTTTATCCAACTTATTAAAGGAAGATCTAACTTATTAAGCAAGATCTATTTAAGAAGCTTCAAGTGGAGTCATCCTGATTTGAAAATCACGCACGCGGGAGGTACAACAACCGTTGATATCTGGATGCCAAACTCCACGAAAACCGATGATAAATACAAAGTGATTGTTGACAGGGAAAGGGTTTTCACACGTAACTTCCCGCAGGCTCAGTTCAGCAATTACGCAGCCGTTCGTGAGAAGACCAACGGCTACAGTTCCCAGTCTTATGTGATCTTCAACAGTAAGAAATGAACTGTTCTTCACGCTCAGCGGCATTCTGGAATTTTTTGTAACCTGCACACCACTAAGAAGATGGGAGGACCTCCCTGTCAAATTGAGCCGTGCGCGGACCCTGATTGGAAGGATAACACTGAGCTTTGGAACATTCTCAGCATAGGCGGCTTCACCAGCTTTGTTGAAAGGGTGCAGGGACATGATCAAAGTATTTCAGTATGCTTTGCTAAGGAATGGAAAGAGAGGACTGTCAACTATGGGGGATAAAAAATTCTTGTCAATGAAGAGCTCATTGCTGAAGCGACCGGTCTCAGCCTGGATGGGTACCGCTTCTTCAACAAAAGGGTTATCAAAGAAACTGAAGAAAGAATATTTGTGGAGGAAGATGAGAAGCTTATATTTAGCACAGCGGGTCTGCTTGTAAGCTCAATTCCTTCACCGTTTGATGAGGTCACTCGCATGATGATTCGTTTCATCTCCTTGGAAGGTAGGTTTGTTACTGTCCCAGCTAAGCATCTCATCTTTTTAAACCACTTCCGTAGGAATAGATTGGTTTGCTTCCCTCATTATCTTTTAAACTCTCTTGAGCGCTCCATTTTGGAGTTCCAGAAGCATACCCGGGCGGTTCCCTTGCATCAAGGGCTTATTTTGCTAATTCACAAATACTGCCTTCTCAAGTACCCCGGTCTTCCTTCCCCTCCTAGCCCGGCTCCCCCTTTGATGGGCTCTGCTGCTGCCAGTCCTGCTTCCCCTGCTGCCCTTGCTGCTGCCCCTGCCACCGGTGCTACTACCCCCATGCCGGCTGCACATGATTCTCCTTCTATTCCTCCTGCTGCTCCTCCTGCCACCCACCTCGCCTCTTCCTCTAAACGTCCATTCACCAGGGCTTCTAGGAGACTCAACCTTGAGACTCTTGCAGCAGGGAAAGAGCCTCTTGATCTTGACATTGCACGTGACCTGCTGAACATAAGTAGTGCCAGTCCCCATGAAGCACATATGGATAACCCTTCTAAGAGACTGGAGGCCTTAGAGGCTGAGATAAAAATGCTGAAGGATGAGGTCAAAAACCTAGCTAAGCAAAAAGGTAAGAAAAGCATGGAGGGGGAAGGGAGCATTGACAATAGTCAGATTGAAGACATATACAAAAAGCTGACCTCCTTGGACTCTCGCCTTGGGAAGGCTAAGACTAGGCATGATTACAACATTGCTGCCTTTAGGGCCATTGAGGAGTTCATCGTGGGACATGCCAAAAGTGTTTCCAACCTCAGCGGTGTCCCGGCTGCACTTTGGGGCAATGAAAAAAGAGAGAAAAAGGACCATCGAGGAGCTCGATAAGACGGATGCTGCCCACATGACCGCTTTGGGTATGTTTCATGCTTGGAAAAAAGTCAAGATCAGTGTTGATCAAGCAGCCAAGAAGTAGTCCTGCATGCTTCTACTGCTCTCTTTTGTTATTCTTATTGTTTCTTGGTTGTCGGGTTACTTTTTTTTGCTGTTGTTTTGCTGTTAAGTCTCGCTTGTGTAGCTGTTTCTGGGCTACGTTGGAATTTCATTGTACTACTTGGACTTGGTTAGTCCTGCTATGCTTCTCACTCTTATTCCGGCTTAAAGGCCTTATTTTGTATTCAAGGGTATAGTCCCTTTCAAAAAACTATTTGCCAATATTAAAAAACTTATTAAAGGATAACCAATTAAGCATAAAAATAATATGAATAATATCAACAAGATAGAATCCATCTCTTCCATACAAGTACAAAATAATTTACACAACCAATACAGGTAAACTCTCAACTTTCAATTCATCTTTATAACTTATACATTTACAAGACTTATGCATTTAGGCATACTGCATAACAACCACTTTCATTCAAAAAGAATACTACTTTTCCTTTTTCAATACAGTCTCTAGAATGAATCAGAATTCTTCACAAGGAATCAGATTTAAATCAGCCAATGCATCATATAAGTTTTGCCTTATTTTATCACTTACGAAGTCCATCTGTAAAAATTTCTAGCATGGGTCAGTTCAATGAACTGAGCATGATAAGCACTAAGCCTTAAAATGAAGTGCATTCCAATAATTGTTCCATTAAAACAACTCTACTTTAATGAGATAATTATTACATCATAAATATCAATATAAGCAATAGCAAACGGAAAAGAAGTACATTTAACCAATTAAATTCACTTCCAATAGAAGAACAGAATATAATCCACTATATCTGCCTTACAAAATTAAAGTTTAATTGATCCTATCAATTATCCTTAAGCAAACAACATAGCATAACATCTCATTGTTCCCAATTCTATCATAATAGAATACAACATTTTTCTTTGCTTTAAGCCAAAAGAAGGGTTTACAACATGGTTCTCATTAGGATGATTCATCTAAATCTTAAGCAAAAGAAGAAGAAGAAGAACCATTACCACTATGCCCAAACACAAGACATCTGAAAAACTGAAACAGATTCATAACATGAATCAACAGTTTCATTTAAAGGACAACTACCTTAAAATTCAACATTTAAGATATTCATCATAACAGAATCTCATTTTAATCCAAGAAGGAATAGAGAATCAAAAAATCTACTTGCAAGTCTAAATCTACTTCCACATGTTAGAAGTTAACATTTAAATATCTGAAACCAACGTTCACAAATCAAAGTAGACTCATATAGGAGTTAATCTCTACTTGAGTCCATCCAAGGAGGGTCCATAAAAAGATAGAGTGCAAGAGACAAAACTTACTCATCTCAAACCAAATAAAGCAAAGCCTTATCAAACAAATAGTCTACCAAACAAGCTTACATTTTTTGTTCAACAAAACTGAATCATCTATTCTCTTCCTACATCATTTCAACAAATGATTTGAACAAGGAAGACCAAACAACTCATAAATAAATCTCCATTTCATAAGAGAATCAAAACAGAAAATTTCAACCAATGAACTTATCCCAACAATAGAAAGAAAGGGATCTTAATTAGAAAATGATCCAATCAATAATTCATTTTATTGTACTAACAAATGATTTCCCACTTTTAATTCATACTTAGAAGTTCATAAGCTAGTTCTCATAAGAGAGAACAAAATCAATTCACAGTAAGAAGAAAACACACTGTCATTTTCCTTACAATTCTTTACCTTCAATAAACATGATTTTCAATTCCAATCTCAGAATGAAATATGCATAATAGTCCTAAAAACATCATTCTGTTCCAAAGGAATCACTTTCCTTTCTTTTACAAAGACACATGGTTTATTTACTATATCCAACAAGAGATAGAAAAAAAATGATCAGTAAGCTAAACATGTTCAAAAGTACCAACGAACTCAAAAACCAAAATCCCATTGTCAGGTTTCAATATTGCATTACAAAAGAGTAATTAGTTCTCGATTCAATAAGTACTATAATAAAAAAAACAATCTAAACAGAGACAAGTAATCCCTCCATAACAATTCAGAGCACTAAAGTAATAAACTCTTCTTTTAAATGAAACCCAGAACAGAACTCTTCTTTTCCACAAAACAGAGAGGAAAAGAATACCCCCGATAAAATTCCATTTCCATCTCAGAAAAGACGAAACATTTCTCAGAAAAGAAATACCAAATCCATCCATCAAACAAAGACGTTTTCAGTTAAGATCTCAAAGAGTCTACCCAACAACTCAGCCAACTATTCTCTCAGTTTTCTTTGAGAAATAGTTCAACAAAAGAGTTATAAGTTTTAAAATTTTAATACAAGTAAAACCCAACTCAAAATACCAAAACAAATTTGAACACGAAGTCTCAACAAAAGTTCAGAACTACACAAGTATTTAAATACGAGGGAAGTATAAAATACGAACTTCTAATAACAGTTCAGAGCTACACAAGTCTCTAATCACAGGTTCAGGGTAACACGAAGTTCCCATTCCAGTTTATATTTTAAACAAGAAGCCCTAATACCAACTCAAAACAAAACACGAGCTTCAAACAAGAGTTCAGAACTATATAAGTAACAAAATACGAGTACGGTGTAAAACATGAACCTCCATTAATAGTCCAGAATTTCACAACAATAAAACATGGGTATAGAGCCACATACGGGCTTCAACAACAGTCCCGAGTTATCCAAGATTCCAAACACAGGTTAGAGCATCAAGAACCTCCATCACCAGCTTTCATCAAACACGAAACCAAAAACAAGTTCCAAACCAAATACGAGCTCGATTACAAGCTCAAGCAAAACACGAGCTCAAGATCAAACAAAACACAAACTCCAACAAGATCAGATGGAACTCAAGGTTCCCACAAACACATAACCATATTTAAATAGCAACGAAGGTCATTTAAAATAGAACACTTCAATTACCAGTTCCAGAATGACAAGCAGAGTTACAGAAATACGTTTTGCATGCATTCTTTTTTTTTTAAAAGAACTAACACAAGGTAAGTTTCCAAACTTAATGTTATTTTGCTAAGGATTTCATATCCAAATTTCTAGAGATTTATAAAACCTAGCAAGCAAATAACCAGATAAAACATGCAAGCCAAGAACCTCAAAAGAGAAAACTTGTTTTAATGAAACATTTAAAAGAAAGCAAGAGATCTTAAAGACTAGATCCTATCATGCCTGATAGCACTTCTGCCAAATCGAAGGAGACTTCTAGACAAGCTTCTAGCTCCTTTTCTTCTCCACAAAAGATCAACAAACAAACAACTTTCCTCAGAATGCCTCATATACCTTCCCATGATCAAAAATAGACTAGGTGAGTTAAAAATAGCAAAGAAGTGCAAGTTGAACTGCTGGTTCGAAGAACCAGTTTACTCCAGGCAGAGAAAAATCTGGAAAGCATGCAAAAACCAACAACCTCCCACAAACCCGCCTTCCAAGTTTCCTAGACAGTTTGTGAACAAAAACTGAGACCAATAAATTCCATTAATTCCAATTTTCCCACTCAACTCTCCTTGCCACCGCCGCCCAAACCTAGCGAGTGCCAATTCACATTTAACATGCAATTCCATCTTTAGTGAAACTCCCACATAAGCCTCCGCCAAGTCAACTAGCCCCTGCCAAAACTGGCAATACTTTATGCCTTAAAACCTTATCAACAACTTAAATGCCATTGTAACCATCGCCTTTGATGCATGCGACCCATTAGGTTCCCATTGAAATAGCTTAGGATAGATCCTTTAGAACTTAGGTTAGTTTAGAATTAATCACCTTAGGCCTTACACACTACCTTAGGTAGTTTCCACATAGGTTAGATTAATTCACAACATAGTAGTTTTAGGCATTAGGTTAGATCATCACATAATCTTATAGCATTAGGTTTTAGGTTAAATTAAATAGCCTAGTAACCTTTGCATACTCCCTTAGCACAAGGCTTACGTTAGAAATAAAATCAATTAAGTAACATAGCTAGGTAGTATATATATATTCTTACCCAGCTTAGGATTCCATAGGATAATCCTATAGTTTTAGGATTTTGAATCCTTCCAATGTCATGAACAGGTTGCATTTCATTTACATCAACAATGTCCTGCCATGATCGATCTCCAAAGACCCAAGCACAACATACAACTTGAATGGAAACACGTTCACACAAAATCTAAGAACTTGTAACAACAAATTTCAGTCTGATATGTCCCTCAATTTTTATTAAATGTCAATTTACCCTTCATTCAACTGAGCAGATTTAAAACATTCCTTGAATTACTGAAATTGATCCAAGGATGAGTCAGATAAAGAGATAAGTTTGCAACTCTTAAACCAGATTGCAACTCATTTAAAAGAAGTGAAAAATGGATTCAAGAAAGCCATTCCATTTCAGTCTAATGATCTTAAGAGCAGAAAAGATTTATCCATATCAAGCATGATCTCCATCAATCAAAAGAACACATCTTTAAAAGAAAATCACCTATCAACACTTGAAATGCAAAGGAGGAATATAACAATTGTCAAGGGTGTTACAATAACACTTTCAAGAAAAGAAAATGTAGACACCCTAAAAATACATGTTTATTCCTAACTTATCCTTAAGTTATTCACATCCCCTTTATAATTAATTAATTATTCATACTTCGAGTATTTATCCCTTTTAGATTGAATTCAATTAAATCTATCATATTCCTTTAGAATTAATCAAATTAATTATATCATTCTTACATCACTTTTTGGAATTAATTAAAATGATTCTAATTACACTTAAGTTATACTCCTACACCCTTTAGCTAATTTAATTAAATAGTTAATTATCCTCTCACAAACTCCCCTGGGTTATGCAAACTCAATTTCGATGGCTCTTCCAAAGGGAACCCCAGTCTTTCGAGGGTGGGGTGTGTTCTTCGTGATGAGAGGGGTTTTCTTATCAAAGATGGTTCTTTCCAGCTTCCCCCTAGATCTAGTAATGCAGTTGAAGCTCAGGCTCTTCTGCATGGAATTAAACTTTCCCTGAATATTGGTTGCTCCAAGCTTTGTATCGAAGGAGATTCTCAAATCATCGTTATTTTCGTTTACAAGGGAAAAGTTTTGGCATGGTCACTTAATTTATTTATCTCTAAAATAAATCATTAGCTTTCTTTCTTTGAGGATTGGTTCATTCCCTGAGATTTTCGCAAAAACAATCAAGCCGCAGATATCCTTGCCAATTGTGGGGTTTTTTAAAATGAGGAGGTTATCATTCATAATCATGCCAAATCTTGGGAGTCTCTAGATGTCACCATCTATCATGATCTTGATGGCCTCCCCCCACACGTGTTGAGAGGTTATTAATTAGGGGAGGGATCTCGGTTTCTTTCATTCATGTCATCTCCATCCTTTTTGTTGCACTCCCCCTCTTCCTTTATGATGTCTCCCTTTTTTTTCCTTTTGTTCCCTTGCGTGGAGAAAATTCTAAAATGGCCTTCTTTTCCCCTGTGTCCGCTACTCACTTACGTCATGTCTTCCGCATTGGCTCAGCCCTGGTTTAGAATGTGATTGAGAAATTTCTAGGTGTCGATTATCTTCAAAGCTTTGGGAGGGCTCAAGTCAACTCTAAGATTGCTAGCATTTTTGTGTTCAATTCCCTCCTGATGTGCGCCGAAAAATATGGTGTTATGGCGATTGCATCTCATTTCATTTTCCCTTGTCACTAAGTGGGTTTGGTCAAAGCTATGGCAAAAGAGTGTCTTCTTTCTCTCTTTTCTTCAGTCGGCCCTTCACTATCTCCACTGTGAGTGGACCGTAAAATTTACAAAGATTTGGAGCAAAAAAATTGTGTTCTCCTTCAATTTGTTGAATCTGCTCGTCGTATTTGCCGCTCCCACGGGGCGTCCGTATCCAGGGTTCCCTCTCTAAATTTGGTTGTGTTTGCTACCCTTTTCATGCCTCTTCCTAATCATGTGGTGCTTCTGAAGGCTTCTGCAGGATTGTCCTTTTCCTTCCTCAAAAAGGTGGTGACGCTTGGCTCAACAAACTAGTTTTGAGGATGTAAGACAGTGGATTCTGCTCATATAAAACAAGAATTGGAGATTCATGTAATCTCTGATTGACTTCCATTGTCTGTGTCTTTCTCGATTTTCTAGTTTTTGCAGGCCTTGTTGTTCATGCTATCATTCGACCTTTTGTACTGGATTTTTTGTTAGTTGCATATAAACACTTTTATCTCTCACGTATTGTAGGGTGGGATCCCATCAACCCTCCAATTCATAGCTCCGGAAAAAAGAGTTTAACTATATAAAAAAATTATCTTCTCACAAACTCATAACTAATTAAATTAGCTATTTAAATAGAAATAACTATATTTATCTACTCACACTTACGTCAACTCTACTTTTAGAATCCTACAAAGGTGGAGGTAGCAAATTTGCATGTACAAGCACCTTCCCGAACAAATCCAAACATGCATTGCCCCTACAAAGTTGCAACTGCACAAACCAAATCCAATGGCTATTTCAGGAAATTACAATTATGAACCTGTAACCCATTCAAAACTTGATCCAATATAATTGTCCTCACCCTCGGCTATAAAAATCATGTCAATCCTTTGTAAATCATCCTTGGAAGCTTTGTGTAATTGTAGCCAACTTCTACCAAAATTGTCACCTGCATTCTCGTGTTTATCTTCGCTCGTAGCATTATCGTTCTTTCACTTGGAGACTAATTTAGAGCATCCACAATCCAGAAACTACGAGATTTTGCAATATCATTTTTTCACTTGGAGACTAATTTAGAGCATCCACAATCCAACAACTACAAGATTCTACAAGTTTAATACTTCAAGCAATCTTATCATTGAGGTTTGCAAGGAAGAGCTTGGAGAAATGTTTGTTGTCTTTATTTGTTTATCTTTCACTTTTGCTAAGTTTTTCACTGCTTACAACTGCAAACGGTTAACACCAATGGTTGCATTGTTCACATGTATAGTTCATGACTAGAGCACCCACCATACAAGAGTCGTTGCCATCAAGTTTTCCAAGAGAATAGCTAGTTCTTGGGGATAACTACTAAAATTGTGTGCACTTAAGCGTTATTTTAAGTAGATTTTGTTAATCTCAATTCAAATTTTCAAGAAGGTTTTATAAGATTTTAACCTTTCAAAAACCATATTTGATGTATTGCTAGATGTATTATGAGAAATGGAAGTTACAAGAAGTTTAGTTGTTTTATTTTGAGACCCAGAATGGTAATCAGGGCTTAAAATCTTCCTCGTTTTTTTTTTTGTATATTTTAGTGTCATGTTAGATCTGAAGCAGCTAGTAGTGATTAGCATTCTCAACTACATCGGTATCAGATCTGAGCAAATTGAAAAATAAACATCTCACATCTTGTTACATTTTTCATTTAACAATTCATGTTATGGTCTCCCACTATCATTTCGTTCCTTTGTCTGAAAAAATATTGTCAAACAAAACTTGTGAGATCTGTAATCATGTGACATATATCTTGTTTCGAATGACATGCCTCTTACAGTTCATTAACCCCAAACAGACAGAAGTTGTTTGAAATGAATCACCAATTAGGCATATTATATAGTTCTTTCCAAACCTTCAAAGAGCTTTCTATTGAAAAAACCTATCCTTGGAGTTGTAGAGACCCATATTTGATTACTTTAAATCAGGGGTCATCATCTTCAAAAGTATTTAAAATTATAGTGTTCTACTACAAAATATTAATTGTTGATATAATTGTTATAGTGTCGAAGAACAATGGGGAACAAAACCTGAACAATACCAAATAACAAAGAAACATGCCAATAAGAACTTAATTTGGACTTATATATTTATACCTACCCTATTATAATACAATTTTATTACTAACTACCCAAAAAAACCAAAATTAGGTGATCTACTTTTCAATCAAAAAAATTAGGAATCTATCTTAATGAAGAGAGCTCTTACTTCGTGGTAGTCATAGCCCCCTGCATAAATTGTGAGTAGTTGTGAAGGTGTAATTGTTGGAGCGGCGTAGACCATTTCATATTCATTCTGAAGGACTTCACATTACTTTAAGCAATGTTTTTTTAAAATATCACCTAGTTAAGATGAAACGAACATGAAAAATTATAGTCTTAGTAAGCCCCATTGTGAAGGCTTACTTGTGTACTATAGCATGGTCATAGGTTCAAACCCGACGTGGGTTGGATTATATAAGTTTGTTCAATATTTATGATAAATAGAAGAAAAAAAAATCCCCTTGTGGACCTCCCACAAAGGGGATCTCATACACCAATCATTTATCTTTAACATCCTATTATAGTTGGAAACCCCTATTTTCCTACATACTATTTATAGGAATCCATATTTCTAAGAAAAATATGTTAATATATAGCCTTCAAATCTTAGTCACAAGATCCAAACCAACGAATACACCATGTAAAAAGGGCACCAACTTTTATATTTGATTGTCATTCTTGTCATTTTATTCAACAAAACTCCACACTACTAAAGAAAAACTTAGTCATGAAGTTAAAACCCAGGAATACATCATGTAAAAGGAATAATTTATTAGATTTGACACAACCTCATGGGCCTTAGAGGATCATTTACTTATAACTATGTTGATTAGGTGGCAACCTACAAATCAAAATTTACTACTATATTAACAAAAATTGTCTAAAAGGATGCCTTTATTTGTACCATTACTTCTACCTTTATTTCGGCATGACAATCACTTTTTCAACAAATCCTTATTAGAAAACATGCATTAAGTGAATAAACAATAAATGTATCTAATGGGTAGTGGTGTAACGGTTCTTGGGTATCATAGTAATTGGGAGGTCCAAGGTTCAAATCTCGACTTCATGTTAAAGTGGCCTACTATTTGATACCCAGGTGATAGGGCAACACGATAATGTGGTTTAATTCGTGAGCAAGCCGAGAGCTTAAAATTCCATCCTTAGATGGTTCCACAACCGGTGTGGGCTGGTGATGCCACAAAGGGCTAGGGCCCTCTCCCTAGGTAACCTCGGCAAAAAAAAAGTGAATAAACAATAAATGTTAGTGAAATGTTGATAAAAGACATGAAGACACAAAATATTATCGAACAAACAAGTTTTAATCAAGAGTGAAACAAGACAAAATGCATGGCAGGCCCAACATTAAGTGACAAAACACCCTTGCTCCTAGACACCCCCCTTTGCAAGAAGACTATCTATTAGCAATCGCATGTGTACAATGCAATGTGAACGTCAAACGGTATATGTTATTTGATTTAGAGGGATAGATATTACTTTTGTATTTGATGTTGATAAGAGGTGTGATTGATTTTGTATGTGTAACAATATAGATGAAGCACTTCATTTAAAGGTTCTATTTCTACATTTCAAATCCCAACAATTGTCATACAAGAGTTAAGGTGCAATGCCCAATTGGAAAATCAATTGTTCCCTAAAGGAAGCTCGTTCATCGGACTCCCGCTTCAATTAGATTAGCTATGCCCATTGCTATAGGGAGTAAACAAAATAGCAGACCTGATAGTTAAGGGCCGATTGAACAAGAACCCATTAGCTTAGTGTATGGGTGTTAAAAATGTTACCACATTTAACATGCTCGGCATCACAACAAGCATTTTACCATTTCCTTATGAAATTTGAATGTCTCTATCTTATATCATGTTTTTTAAATTCAAAATAATGACATTCAATAGAAAGATTGAAATCTTGTTTTTTAAATTCAAAATGATGACATTCAACATAGATTGAAATCAAGAAAAAATACATGCAAGTAGAAACAAAAATGATGGCAAATTTTATGTTTTTATCTTCCATGGTGGAAATAATATGTACAAGATATATGTCCTTTACATTTTCAGGAAGAAAAACATATTGTTGCTTCAAAGACTCAACTATCTTGAATCCCTCATATGCCTCATAAAAGTATGCCTTATCTCCAGACAACTCATGGAGTGCTCTTAAATCACCAATCATTGTTGTTGAAAACAAAAGAGTTTGACATTCTTTGGGAAAATAGTACAATATTCCCTTCCATTCTTCCTCAAAACCCACATCTAATACATGATCTGCTTCATCCAAAACAAGAAACTGCACTCGCATGGTTGATCAAAACTTAAAAGTATATATTACAAAAGACAACTGAGGAAATAGTTTATACTTGTAATGGGAGCTAGACATTGTTTATCTTTAAGGATGTAGTTCATAATGAAACATAGTCTGAATATTATTACATACAACTTTTACTCACTCTTTCCCAAAATGATACTCTTGGGCAAGGCTCCAACTCAAGAATCTAAAATAGGGAATCTCAAATTTATTTAAAATAAAAACATCAAGATTAAGTGCCCTACCTTTCTAGGGATTTCTTGGACTAAATAAGGAATACATCCCTATTTGGAAAATCTATCCTCGCCAACTTTTGCGTGTTTAGGTCTCCTACAAACATAGACTCTGTTAGCCTTTCCAATCATCTCTATAACATAGTGCCATAATTGTTAACATATCCTTTTGTAGAAGGCCACCAGCCCAATCCATATTATGCAATCAAGTCCCTAGACCTAAAACATAGCCTATGTTGGCCCTTTCCAATCATCTCTATAACATAGTGCCATAATTGTTAACATCTCCCTTTGTAGAAGGCCACCAGCCCAATCCATATTATGCAATCAAGTCCCTAAACCTAAAAATAAAATTGTGTTCTTTTAATAAAGAAAAAGACACTTCTAGCATAAAAAAGAGTTTACCGATCAATGTACAAAAACTATACAAAGTCTTTTCCATGCTCCCATTTTATGTAAATTGAGTAACCAAACCTTTGAAGTCAATGCACAAAACAAACTTAGGGCTCTCGTGAGATTGCAAAGTTGGATCCTAGTCGAGGCTGTGTTGTTTTGTGTCAAGAATCTATGTTATCATGTTTTAGATCAGTCCAGGCTATACACTGGGTGGACAGTATTAAACATTTTTGTTGTGCTTATCCTCTAAAACCAAGGACCATTGTGGGTGGGGGCGTCTACAAGCCTGCCCACGATGACTATCATGTTTTTATTCTTTTTTGTTGCTCAATATTGTTAATATTATGGGTCGATTTTGGTATGTGATAGATTACATATTCATGCCATGTCCCATTATGGACAGAAGGGCTATAAAAATGCCTACTTACTGCATCACTAGTATGAACTTTGCTAATATCCATGGCTATCCGAATAGGAAATAGAGTTGGAATTTTGTTTTAAATTTGTAGTAGTTAGTAATATAATACCTTTTTATCAATGTACTTGGCAGCACATGGACAATTGTAATGAGAAGCATTATGTAATTAGTAATTGAAAGTAAACGAACACAGCAAAGTTAATTCCAAATATGTGTATCATAAATATTTATGAATAGCTATTGCATAGTGCTAGAAGTGACAGAATTAATTCCTACATCCACATATATTAAAACCAAAAACAATAACAATATTGCAAGCCAGCCATTCATTCAAAATTCAATATGAAATCAAATTAAATTAAATGAAAAAATATATTACAATCGTGGGGGGGCTTTTAAGATCTACGGGACAGCAAAATTACACATACAACTTGAGCCATTATGTCTACAGAGCAGCTTCTTGATACCTCAGTTAATTAAAACTATATTCCTATGTGCTACAACATCCTTTATGTAACCACCTAGTTGTCTAGGAGACCGGCTCAAAAGATTGTGTAATATTTATCTCACTATGCTTATTTAAATGTAGCAAACTTGCTTGCTAGTACCTAGGCTAGTTAAGCATTGTTCTTTTTACACGCTCACCTTCCCTTGATTGCATAGCATACTCAAATGTAACACTGATGTTCGCCATTCTCTTCCATCTGCCTGACTTTACAGCCAGGTGTTGTGCGCTTCACCTGAGCTGACATGTTAGATGTCTCTTCTGCATACGCACTCTCTTGAATTGCTTGAGTAGGAAATCATTGGAGCAATCTCTATCTCATAAAATTGACTTCCAAGTTCTTTCCAATAATCAAGCCTTGGTCATCTATCCTAGCTTGGCTGGCAGACTTGAACTCCTTTACTTTTATAACATGTACCTAATCTTGCTCCTTCAAGTGTACCATTACTGTAACTGCTGCAATACATTCAAAATCAATGGTCCAATGGAGAAGGCTTTTTGAATTTTCATCAAGGGAAGCTTCTGAGTAAATTTAAGACTACATTGCAGTTAGGTTGTTCCATGTAGTATGAAATTTTCTGCTTAGCTAGAAATTTTTAGGAGACTTCTTCAAAAATCGACACTGAATATTATGGACAGACATGTTAAAAAAATTTAATGACACTCATGCTGCTACTTCATAAAATACTCTTTCGTGGGTTTTGAATAACTTCGTATGCATAATGGGGGCACTATTAAAGCTCGGGGGTTGTGGTCTACAGCAATAAGGACACTCATGAAGAGTATGACACAGGTGCACCATGCAAATAACCTCTATCCTAACAATACGCAAGGTAAAGAGTGAAAATCCCCTTGTATCTACAAGATTGTTTCATGTGCCTAAGACCAAAGAGGCCTACTCTCTAGAATGTAATCTACAAAATTTTCACTCGAACTTGAATGGCTTTAAGAGTATAATTTTAGTCGATAAAATTCGTTAATTGGTTATTTCTTCCATTTTTTCCCAAAAATATTATTTGCAATTTGAAAGCAATTGAAAATCAAGGCACACGTCAATTTCTATATATATATATATATAATGATTTTAATAATTGCCCCAGATTTTATCTAAAATACAAGGAAACTTGGGCAAGGGAAAAGTATTTTTAGATTAATAATAATTTAAGAATTCCATTTTTTTTAAAATGACAAGATCTCCACATTTTTTAATATTGGAAGATACTTCAGTGTTGCAATGACCTCCAGAATTCTACAGAAAAAGCTTGTTTCAGGCATCCCAAGGGCTGGAGTTTGGAATTAAACTTTGGGCTAAGGAAGACCACAACAGCAAGCTTATTTTAGTATTCCAAAAATACAGACTTGCTTAAAATCACCATTATGTCCCAAGTTTACATACAAATCTTTAGAACATGACCCAACTTAAATTTACCCTACACCAACCAGTGAGGTTATAGCATATTGGTGATAACATGTTACTCTTGTTAGAGGCAGCCCAGGTTCGATTTCTTCCAAGGGTCATGTAATGTAATATGTGATGCAAATGTTATGTGGCACTGCAGAAATTAAATGGGTCCAAAGCTTATCCTACATGTCATGTACCACTGCTAAAAGATTTGGAAGCTAAAATTTTAAGCACAATTGGCAAAAGGAATGAGCTAAAGCGGTAAAGCATCATGAAACGGGCATTCAAATCCCCTTGAGACATGATGAAGTATTGAAATTGGGTACAGTACCACACACAACCCACTGGGTGTGTTGTAACCAATTAATAAGGCCAAGTGTCAGTCAGAAGTGAATTTGAAGGAAGAGAAATCCTCAAATGTAACATCTAAGCCGAAGGATACCAGAAGAGAAATTCAAAAAATAACTAAACTATTAAAAAAACATCCAAAAAGTTATCGCACAAGACAAATTTAAAACAAGAAAATTCAGAAACTAAATTTGAAGCGTAATTGAAAAATAAAATGAACCTGTCATAAAGGATTGGAACTTTCACCAGCAAGGAGAATTCGCCAAATAAACTTAAAACTATAAAACAAAATATTTATATCATCAAGTGAGAACTCAAATGGTAACAGCATGAAACATCCAAAGAGAAACCCCGGGTTCATATTCCCAAGAGACAATAAAATGTTGAAAATGGATAGTAAACCACTTCCAACTCATTCGGCCACACCCAACAGACAAGGCTGGGTGCAAGTCCCAGACGAATTGGATGGAAGAGATATCTGTCGTTCATGGCATTGATGCCAAAAGTGACATGAACAGAGAAATTCACCCAAATCATTGAACTGCTAAATAGAGAAAAATTAAGCAGCCAAAGGTTACCCCTGTAATACAAATTCTTTTTTGAAAAAATCATTTACTAAAACTCTGAAGCATAATTGGTAAATGACACCAGCACATGGTAAAGCATTGGAGCTATCATCACATACACCAAAATTCAAATCCATGTGAAACGTGGAAAAAGCGTTTAAATTGGATAAAATAGTACATCCAATTTGTTGGGTGCAACATAATCTTAAAAGCCTACGAAGCATGAAAAAGTGTTTAAATTGGATAAAATAAAACATCCAATTCATTGGGTGCAGAATATTTTAAATCCCTGTGAAACCTAAAAAAGTGTTTAAACTGGATAAAATATCATATCCAATTCTTTCTTTGGTGAAGTGTATCTCAGAACTCATATGGAATATGAGGTCTTCAAATTGGATAAAATACCAGTCAATTCATTGGGTGCAGCGATTTCAAAACTCTATGAAAGAAAAAAGTGTTTAAATTGAATTAAAAAAAACATCCATTTTGTTGGGTGGAGTGCATCTCAAATCCCTTTGAAACATGAAAAAGTGTTTAGAATGGATAAATTACATTCAATTAGTTAGGTGTAGCGTATTTGTGCAAGTCTGGCAAAGGGAATTTTCCGAATCAACGTTCTCATATAACATAATATTAAAAAAAATTAATACAACAGACTTTCAAAAAAGAATCCCATGTTGAAAGAGTTGAAATTGGGTAAAATATCCCATCCAACTCAACGCCCACCAAACAAAATCCGCAAAAGACATAATAAAGTGTTGAAATTGGATAAAATATCCCATCACACTCAATGCCCACCAAACAAAATCTCCCATTCTGGGAAATTTACCAAATTAAAAAAAAAAAAAAACCAAACAAAGTAGGGGGAAAAAAATCAATCAAAATTAAAACAAAAGGTTGCCTCAAAGAAAAATTCACTTAGCCTTAGAAGCTAAAAAAGTATTAAATTCTTATAAATAAAACAAAAAAAGCAGAAGAGACGGTAAAAACCCAAACACTGAAATCTCCATCCATGGCAACATTTGACGAATCCTCAAACATAAACTGCAAGTAGTCAACAGAATCGAGGCCTCCCTCCATCATCATATGCTTCTCCTTCTGGTCCAAATCTGCCGCTATGCTCACCAGATCCAACTCGGTAAAACATGGCCCCTCCAACACCCTATTTACAGAGTTAACCACACAAAGCTTAGACTCCTGAACCTCGTGATACAGAAGACCTCCATTCGCAACGTCTTGCCTTTCCACCACCATCGCCGTAACAGCTCTGCAATAACTTAATATGAAATCCTAATTATCTTTATGCCTATATATTAATCTTCTTGAATTTTGAAACCCTAAATCACTTTCTTGTGGGTGAATAATTATTTGTTTTGTTTCTTCGTTTTCTTGTGTCACTATCGAATGGCAATATGAAACCCACATAAAACTGCAAACCCTAGGCCCATAAAAACAGCTGACAGTTAAAATGCCGGGAAGCCAAAACTGTAACATCATTTCCAAGAAACCTATGAGCAAACAACCGAACACCACTACCGCACAGGGCAGAATGGATCCCAATGAGAAGACCTGAATTTCAATCCACAATTGCAGATCAATAAGGACAGCGTAGGAGCATAGGAGCAAATCTAAACACAGCAAAAAACAAAAAAACAACTGTTAACGAAAAAGCAACTGTTAAAAATAGCCGGAAAAGCGAAAACATCCAAACGGCCATCAAAATTAATTGCATGTAAAAAACATCCAAACGGACGTCAAATTTAACTTAGCCGCCAAAACGTCCGGAAAGGCCTTTCCCATAGGGGGAACGCCTTCGGCGTAAAAAAGATTACCTTTACCAAAAAAAAATTGTGACGGCAAAGAGTTTCTTTAAAAAAAATTGTGACGACAGAGTTTCTTTTTCAACAGAAGTTGGTAAGAAACATGCACAAAATAACAATGGAAGGAAAAAATTGTTGATCTAAAGGTATGAATGCAGCTTTAACTAAAGAAAGACACTTAAATCAAGAGTGGCATTGTAATAGGACAGGTCCAACATATTGGTGACAAAGGCCCCGTGCTCCTAGAAGATTGTCTTGGAACTCGTGCTGGTTAGGTGGTAACCAAAAAATCATCTTACTTCCGTATAAATTTAACACCATTTTCAAGAAAACCAGCTATCTTTACCAATATTTCAGTACAACCGAGTTCCTTTTTCAACAAAACCATGTAAAATGAATAATATGCACAAGCAAATAAACAATAAATTTGTAAGGAACTAGTTGTTGATCTAAAGGTAGGATGATGCAAGCATAATTGAACAAACAAAACTTTAATCAAAAGGGACATTATAATAGGACGAACTGTTTGTCAGCCAGCATGTTCTTTATTTTTCTTACAATTTCAAAATGATAAACATCCGTGTCTGATGGGATGCATAAGGTCAAAACCAAAATTTCAATCACAAAAAATTCCTTGCAGTAAGATGCCACTGCATCTAGAGGAGATATTAAACAATTTGCTATCAAGATTTCTCGTATGTAACAAAACCAAAATTTGTTCCCAAAACTGATTAATAGATAGCTTGCATGCGATTTTCCTCAAAATTCAAGGCCTGCTCCAATTCTTCTGAATATACTTATATACATGTTTTGCTGGTCAGTACTAGTTTCAAATGCTCTTCACCAATGAAGGTAGGTGATCCACTGAGCACAAGACCGTCACTCCCCAAAAGGTAGGTGATCCACTGAGCACAAGACCGTCACTCCCCAAAATAAGACCTAGTTTGTGAACAAGAATCGAAGGTCTTCTTCAGTTAACTTTCCTAGTGCCTCCGAAGATCCTCCCACAGTGCTGAATTTCAAATTACATACGTCAGATTTTATTGGGTGACTTTTACTATATTGCAATTGCCCTAAAGAATTTCAACAAGACGTCAAAAGTAATCTGACTGGCTTTAAATTTTTACCCCTCAAAAACAAGTTGCTTCTTTTCCTGCAATCTAAGAATTCTCTCTTCAATTGTGTTTGCAATGACAAACCTGACAACCCTGAGCATCACAAGAGAGTTAAACAGACTGCATAGAAATATTTTTAATTCTACAAGATTCTAGTTGCAACATATGATTTTTAAAATTACAAAACCAAGCCTTAAGAACCTAAAAATATGGGCTAAGAATCACTCTCCTGATTTAAGTACCTGATTGGTTTATACTGCCCAAGCCTATGGATGCGATCCTGTGCCTGCTGTTCCACAGCTGGATTCCACCAAGGATCCATCAAAAAGACCTGAAGATAACATGGAACTTTTTATATTCGATCTTAGAAATGTACCTCGCTCCTTGATTCTATGCAGAAGGCAGACTAAAAAGGATATGTGCAAGAAATATACATCTTTCTTCAGCAGAAGACTACAAAAAGCTTCCTAGGTTAAGTGCTCTTACATAAGAGGCTACAGTCAAATTAAGAGCCACTCCGCCTGCCTTCAAACTCATCAGGAAAACCTGAGACAGAAGTACACGTAATGATACCAGTATCGTAAATGGATGTTTGGACAAAACATATTTGAAGGCAGAAAGCCACCAATTCAAATACCTTGTAATCCGGGTCATTTGTAAACTTCTGGATTGTTTGATCCCTTGCTTGAATACTCATGCTTCCATCTAGTTGTACACACTTTATTCCTGACTGCACCATTCCAGACATGTTACATACAAAAAAAATATATAACTTACCAACAACCTAACAATGGCACTTGCAAAATACATTTAAGCAACCATACCTTCTGTAAACAAAACCTTATCAAGTCCAAAAATGATGTGAACTGACTAAAGACTATTGCCTTTGCAGCAGCATCCTTCTGTAGCATAAGCACAATCTCTTCCCTCTGAAGACAACATCCAATGTTTAAGAGGAAGAATGGCAAACATTAAGTGGCAATAGAGAGTGGTGTCGATAAAAACTTACATCTGCAAAATAAGCAGGCTTCATTTGAGCTGCCAAACATAATAACATAAACAGAATGTACATTTTCCAGAACAGTTGTCAGAAACGTTTCTATGAAAATGCATTCAAAAGAAAATGTGTTATATATATATATATATATATATATATATATAGCATCAAACAATAAATTTAAGTGATTGGGAGGTGAGATTTGGGTTAAGTTTTAAGTTAGGGTTCTATTTTTTACCAGGTTTTCATAAATTGTTTTAAGGTATCTTTTTAAAATTTAATGCTGGAAACAACAAGACAATTGTGGCAACGGCCATACTGTTTCCAAGACTAGTGATTGTCCAACATTTCTGACACTTCTAAAATGCTTACCATGTGTTTTGGATCTGCAGATCACTTCAGAAACTCATCTGCATGATGGAACCTACGATGTCAGTGCACAGGAAACTCCATAGTTTGGCTGGCAAACTACAGGTTATAGAACACACAATGCAGAACTATTACAGTAGCAAACAATAATACATTGAAATGCGGAAGTATTTGCAGAATAGTGCAGCTTTTATTCAATAGGAAACATTAGGATAGAGCACAATGGTGTACAATGTTCATTATGGCTGAGAATGAGGATTCTTGTGAAAATAAAGGGTGAAGACATTTTCCTAAACGATTTTCCTAGCCTAGAATGTGATTACGATGATCAGCAAATGTTAGATGCTCAAGGCACGCTAACATGGAAGAACGATGACCCTGTCCATTCATTTTGTCTCCTCCCTTATAGGTTCAAATGGATCCTAATATACAATATTACAAGAAGGCGGTTACAATTGACAATAGTTACAAAAGAAAACAGATACAAGAACAGTTCATCATTTTCCTGAGTGACTATGGACTCCTTACAAGCGTGGCAATAAGACTTCCAACATCACAATATGTTATCAAGTTCTCTGACGTGGCGCAAATGTGAAGAGTGTCGCTTGGCACACCATGCAGCAGCAGGATGCTAATGAGCGGACACTATGAATGGAGGACTTGCGTGGTATGCTGAGAAGCATGGCACCAAGGGCCAAGTACGCTGCAACGCTGCATGCATGGAGTGGCATTCAGAAGACCCTGCACATCACTAGAGAGTAGTCCACTAGGCAATACTCCAATGCATGAGAGTACCACGAGTCTCCATGCATGGCACGAGATGCCAAAAGCCTAGGGTGCTCCAAGTCCTGAGCCAGAGTGCACGGACCTACACATCTGTTAACAAATCAGAAACAATTCCAGGAGGAAACAACAGGTGCAAGAGGCGTTTCCCGCAACATAAGTCAGCACAAACCATGATCATGGCTCCCCATACTAATGCAAAATCAGTATATGAATCTACTTTAATCCAAGAGAAACGTTTTGTATTCCTCTCACAAGCGAAAAAAAAAGCTACATTCAAATATTGGGAATGTCAACTATAACCCATCTCATTGTCATTGCAGCAATGAACATATGGATCTTCTTACCACATTGAAAGGCTAGTGACTCGAATGCAACTCTATTATGTTGTGGAACTTGTTTTCATGTGTGGAAGTGTTGAAGACTGTACACTAAAACTACTGTACACTCTCCACAGTATAGATAAAAAAAGAGGTACATATAAGAGTGTTGTGTACCTCTGCACAGTTTTCACCATTTGATACATTTGTTTCTTTTTTTTATTTTTGTGATTTTTCTATTTTGTTGTTTTTTTTGTTTTTATTTTTTATTTTTACTTTTTGACATTTTGTTTTTTTATTTTTTTGAGACCCTTAAAGTTACACTCGTGTAGAGAAGCATTTGAAGTGTATGATGTTCATGGACTTGAGAAGTGTTTGAGGTGTATAATATTCATGGGCTTAGAGAGCTTTTCACCATCTGGGTAATCAAGTTTATAGGCTCTGTCGGATTTATAATATTATGTGGGAAACTACTTATTTAGAAACCCACCCAAGACTTTATGTTTTTGGCTTATAGCTTATATTTAAAATATAAGCATGGAAGATCCACTACTGTTGTCGGCATTGTTTAAAATATAAGAGTGGCCCAAAACAGGTCACCCACCTTATATAAAACAGGGTGATCTCATTAAAAATCGGTTGCAACATAGATATGAGGAATGTCAAGTGTAACATATAAATGCAAACTATATGTGCAAGTTGATCATAGATACAATGAAGCGAATGATGTAAAACACATGAACAAATGTATGAGGCGGTTTGTAATCCCTTCTTGAAGGTGTAACTGCAAATGGATCTATGGATATAATGGGAGTGTTGGGTGAAAGTTTATTCTCAATAAAGATAAGTGATTTTCAGTGGGTTTTTACATTTCAAGGTTTTCCCACTTATATTGTATGTCATTGTGTTCATTTAGTTTCTTGTCTTGGTGTTTACATTCTATAATTTGCATTATAAACATCTTAATCTATGTTTTAATTACTACACTTCATAAACTATAATCTTCGGCAATTTATATTGAGGATTTAGAATTTGTAACATTATTTATCCCTTAAATTACCTAACAAGCTCCAAACCCATATTTAACGACAATGTAGAGGCCTAGCCAATTAGGCTCAAATTTGCCTTTCTATTCTCTTTCCTTGGTTATGATTTACTAATTCTCCTTGAGGACAAAATCATCAATCTCAAACTCATGACAGATGATGCACTTGTTATAGTTGCAATGTAGTCAATTCTGATGCACTTTGAGGCGACCTAAGGCATGAATCCTCTTCACATCCAGTAGTTCTAACTCAGCTAGTCAAGTCACTCCATAATCTTCATCATCATCTAAAGAGTCTTTTAAGAAGATGCATAAAGAGGGTAGCTCAATCTCAAGGGAGATTATAGCCTCTGCTCCAAAGACAAAGGAGTAGGGGTAGCTCCAGTAGGGATGCGGATAGTGTTGGAAGCACAAGAGACTAAGAGGGGGGATGAATCAGTCTATTAAAACTTTAAACCATTTCCATTTATCATTTATTACCAATCAAATAACCATACAATAACCATATGTGTGTTTACTTAAGCATAGAATACACCATACACAAGAACATGAGCCAGAGAGTACACAAGAACACCAAATATATGTGAGAAACCCTCAAGGGGAAAAAAACCCATTGAAACTTTGTTGATATTACTCACAATAAAGAAATTTAGTGAAACACCAACTTCAC
The DNA here is from genome assembly GCA_019776745.2 of Taxus chinensis. Taxonomy (NCBI): domain Eukaryota; kingdom Viridiplantae; phylum Streptophyta; class Pinopsida; order Cupressales; family Taxaceae; genus Taxus; species Taxus chinensis. The sequence continues at coordinate 264,142,147 of CM034156.1, read as the reverse complement.
AAGGAACACCAACCCTTAGTTTAGTAGAGCACTAACCCTACAAGGAACACCAACCCCTAATTTAGTGAGGCACCCACTTGACAAGGAGGCTACAACCCCCTAGGATGACTAAGCACCAACTCAACCACCTGATAATGTTTATCTTTGATTTTGTTACTGCCACAACTACTGGAGATTACATATTTAGCTCACAAGCCTAGCTCATACCCTAGAGCATCAAACTTGCTTTATCTTCTTCTTTCTCAACTTCTCTTAGCTCTAAACTCTTGCTCACATGTCTTCAATCAGTCTTCAACTTGTCAAGCTCTTCCTCAGCCTTCAAATCATCCACACATACCTGCAAATCATGCCCCAAGATGGCACTCTATGTTGCACACTTCCTTGTGATCAATGATGGGCTTATTTGTCGGCCCATGTATATTTCCCGACACTGGATGCAGGCACTCCGCATGCCCCTGGGCCAGTTCAAAGTGGATTCTCATAGGCTTCGAGTTGAGAACCACCAACTAGACCGCTCGGAGAGGATTTGTCAGCTTTGTTCTCTGCAAGAGGTCAAGACGGAGGAACACTCCATTTGCAGGTGCCCTATCTATTACGAGATCAGAGGGAGATTCCAATTCCTTTTCAGAGGGAATCTGTCTCTTGTAACTTTCTTCAAGTATTATGATCAACGGTGTCTTGTCCTTTATCTACAAGAGGCTCTTAGACTTCGGAATGAGTCCCTTCAGTCCCCTCCTAGACAGGTTGCTACTCGACAGATGTATCTTTCTTTGCGGTGCTCTCACCAATGAGGGGTACTAAGCGGCACCTTGACATTTGTATGGACTCTTGGACCAGATTCGTCAGGACGCGAGATGCCACCTCCCATGGACCACGTTCAGCTAGAGGATTCAGAGGACTCATACTGCTCGTCTTTCTCCCAGACACCGACACTCCAAACCCTCCACGGTTTCAACTACAGGACACAAACATATCGCCAACTACTTCCACTCATCCTCAGTTGCTAGGTGACAACGTCAGAGTTGGGGTTTTTTCTTCAACTTTGCCCATCTACACCCTTATAGCCATTGTGGCCCTTGCTTCTCATTCTTTTTCCTCTCTTCTCTCTTTTCTTGTTGTTCGAATGACCCTTTTGGGTCTCCCTTCTAGATCTTTTTGCAATGTACTGTGCAGTCCCATTGACCTACTTTTGTGGTCATTTGTTGGACATTAATATAATTATCTTATCTTATCTTATCTCCTCTATGTTGCACTTCTTCCCTCCAAGAGCACTAGTTCAAAAATGAACCAAAAACATCACTTTTATATGCTTTTCTTTCTTCTAACCCAAAGGAGGTCAGTCTTACACCTTTAGTTCGACCAATGCATCATTAAAAACATCTCATAACTTTATCACAATAGTCACAAGTGACCCAAGTAGGTTGGCCTAGCCAAAAACCACTTTTCATGCACCACCAATCCTCAAAACCTTGCCATTTGAATGAAAAAATTCCCCTCAATACAAAACCATCCTTAGTTAAACTCTCATATTCATAAAACATGAGTAATACATCATTTAAACATCAACCATGGTCGTAATTTACATTAACCAATCAGATTATTTCATTTAATGGGCCCACTGGCTAATCACCACCAATCCTCAAAACCTTGCCATTTGAATGAGAAAAATCTCCTCAATACAAAACCATGCTTAGTCAAACTCTAATATTCATAAAACATGAGTAATATATCATTTAAACATCAACCATGGTCACAATTTACATTAACCAATCAGATTATTTCATTTAATGGGCCCATTAGCTAATTGCCTTCATCAAACAGTTGCTTCCACCAACCTAAATCTGCCTTGGGGCCTCAAGACCCCTCAATATGAATTCAACAATGGCATGTGACCACTCTATGGAAATGGCAAGACCTATACAACACATCTAAGCAAGTTAGAGCTCATGAAACAATCACCTGCTCAAACCATAGACACTTTTGTCTTCACCAAAACAAACTGCCCAAAAACCAGTTTTCCAAACTCAGCTGATAAACACCCTTGTTGTAACTTCCAAGACCTCCAAATGCATTCACTAAATGTCAAATTCACCCCTCTTCACTTTCCAGGTGATAGAAAGCTTCAACTCATCCATCTCATGCCTCAAACAACTCAATACTTCAACAAGAACAAGATTGTCCTGAAATGGCAGCTACAAACTTCTTCACAAATCAACCTGAAAGACTGACAAAATGACCTCATCAAGACTCAAGCAATGCCTCATTAGAAAGCTCTCAGAATTACCTTTCCAAAACATATAAGAACTCCTTCCAACTCCAAGTAGAAGGCCTTCAACTAGACCAATCTTTGCAAATTATTTTTAATTGCTCCAAAACTGCCCTTTGACCAATCAACCTGAATGAAGCACACTTGACCATGTAAATGTTAAATCATGACCTGAAACCTCTTTGGACATTAAGAAAAACCCACATGCATCACACAACAATTTAGTTTGCAACTCCTTTGGACAACCTTGTCCCAAACTAAAATTCTTCAGAAAAAAACCTTTTTAGGTGGGGCCCACTCATGACCACATGCTCTAACATACCTTTCTGGAAAGCTGGAAGAGTCCTCTACAACATCCAATCATCACTTCTAAGGAACCCATAAAAATTGAGTTGATACAAACACTTTTCTGCAAGCTGCTCCTAGCTAGGGTTTAGCTAGGGTTTCAAACCACTTTATCTTCTTAACGATCGTTCATAAAAACGTGACGATCAAACCACCTCTTTCTTTTTGTGAAAGTTGCATAATTGACCTTAGAAACTACCCCAAAGGGCTCAAGTCCCCATACAAAGCATACAGTTCACAATAAACATCAAATGGTCCAACTTTGTCTTATAAACACATTGTCATTTACCCGGTTTTACCAAAGCTTGCATATTTTCGATAATCTTCTTCAACATGACCTAAAATTTGGCATGAAGCACCATGACAACCTACTCTAACTATCCATGCTCACTATCTAGCTCAGATATGCCTCAAACTCTCTGACCACAGTGACTTACCTATGCAAACCTGTTTGTTTCTCACCTGTTGTTTCCCAAGGACCTTGTAAATGCATCAAACCACTGAATGCAGACCTAAAACTCACCATACACTTCAAATACATTGTCACAACACTCTTCTCATGCTCTAACAGGACTGATTAGGTCCAAATCTCACTTCTCCACTTCATTCTACATGTTTCAGGGCTAGAAACAAGCCTGGAATGACCTGACTCAAACATGACAACTCATGCATTAACCATGCTAACTCAATGCAAACCCATAAACACTCACGACACATCATACCAACCATGTTTGACCTCAAAACATCAACCAATCACCTCAAGAGAGCTCATACAGTGACTCGGCTCACTAGACCATGCACCAGGACCTCTTAGAACTCACCAAATCTTGACACTACCAATCAACCTTCATGCTTGCATGCTTGACATCTAATTGACATCTGATAGAGACTCATACCATACCATGACATCCTTTGCCATCAATAGGGGTTGACATCAATGACAACACTAACCCTACTGGCCAACAGACAGAAGTGCGATAGGCCCATAAGGCGGGATAGATTTGGAGGTGCTAGTTTCTACTTTATTGGTTGACAATTCTCTCCATAATCTTGACAAAGATTTTGTTTAAAGCCTCAACCTATCCATTACCATGAGGGTAATATGGTGTGGACCATTTTTATTTGATTTTGAATTTGGTAGCACAAGGTTTTAACTTGTTTTATCTTTAAATGATATACCATTGACAAAGATAATGGCGGATGAAATTCCATAACGACAAATAATGTGATTCAAGATAAATTTGAATATTTGCTTACCAGTTACATTTGTGAGGGGAATGGCTTACACTCATTTGGTAAAATATTTAGTAGCAATAATAATATATTTGTCTATCAAATGAGGTGGGGATGAAGCTTCCTTATGAAATCAAGCCCTTATTTTGAAAAAGGCCACAGAGTAATAATAGGTTGCTCTGTTTGAGATGGTGCACAGATAAAATCTCCATACTTTTAACACAAAACACATCTGTGAACATACTGGCAACAATCTATTTCCATGATGGGTCAATAGTATCCAACTCGAATGAGATTTTTAACAAGTACTATGCCACTGGTGTGAGCTTTGCAAATTCTTTCATACACCTCTTTAATAGCTTGGATTGACTCCTCTGAATTTAGGCACAGTAACAAGGTCCCATCATAGCCTCAACAACAAAGCGTGCCCCCAAGGAAGGTGTAGCGGGAAATTCGTTGGATAAGAGGTCTTTTTGGTTATAGGATAGGTTAGGTGGGAAAATGCGATCATGAAGGTAGTTGTAAATGTCTTCGTAAAAAGGGGGAGAAAGGACCGACAACTTCACATACCAACCAAGATTCTAACATGTCGTAGGCAGGAATTGTAAAATGTTCGGCCAAGAACCGAAATTCCTTGTTGTTTACCAATAAGTTTAGGAAAGAGCCAATAGTAGCCATGGCACCCACAAACTTGTTTTATAGATGGGGAACTTGTTCAAAGCTGATTTGTGTGAAATAATCCGTAAGGCTATCAACCATGCATTTATAAGGGATAAGCTTCTTGTCCTTGTCCTTGTACTCATGGTTAACCTGTTTGATGATGAGTTGCGAATCTCCAATGACCACAACCTGTTGTATATTACATTTGATAGCTATTTTGAGACCCAAAATGAGTGCCTCATATTCAACTATGTTGTTTGTGCGCAAGAAACCTATTCAAAAGGCCCTTAGAATAAGATCACCTACATGCATGATAAGGACTCCTGCCCCCGAGCCACGATGTGTATAAGAACCATCAAAAGAGCCATTGCCTACACAGACCCAACCCCAACATCATGTTGATAGTCAAGAGCTTCACCACCCAGGAGGCAAAGAATAACAAAAGATAGCCCTATAAGCTTGGATAACAGCCCACTTGTTTTCTTTCTTGGTAGCCACAACCTGAATACGAGCTTTCCGAAGATCCTCCATGAAGTCATGTGAGATCTATATCTAAATTAAAAAATTGAGTGAGGGAGAAGGGTTTCTTTTTCGACTTAAGAGATTGCAAACGCTCTTCTGCAGTTTGGAATTGGATAACAAGGGTGTCATCTAACACTGCCCAAGCTTTGTTAAAAGAGATACCCTTCAAGTCTAAAGATTCATGCAAGAATGCATGACCTTCTTGTAAGGCATCAGCTGGCCTAGGGAAGCCACTTACATGAAGGTTGGGCACCTTGGTTTGTCATGCCTTTTCTTCTTCAAACTTTCGTTAGACTGCCATCTCAACAATTGGTGGTGCCTTCTTCCCTTGTACTACTTGCACCCACAATTTTTGTTCTTTGACCTGTTTTTGAATAGATTGTTGTCAGGCCAAGGTTTCCTTTTTAAGGTGCTCGTGTAGAATAATTGTCTTTGATTGCTTGTTATCAATTTCTGAAACCACATCATTAAGCTGTGAATGCATGGGCAGTCTGCAAGGGCGGCTTGGATCTTCTCAAGTTTAATGATGCTCGTCTGCAAATCAGCAATAATAGCATCTTTCTCCTATAGCTGTTTTCAGAAAGCAACAAAATGACTTAAAATTCGGACACTAATGTCTCAATACCAGATGCCTGATTGCAAATCCTAGTGTATTTATATTTTAGTGACAAAACCCTGTGAAGGTGAGGAGTTTTAAACTCTTGCGTTGGAGAAAACTCCATGAAGAATGCAGCCTTTGTTTTCTGTAGAAACCTGCAGATCTGAATACCCAAAATCTGCCCTAGACTGCAAACCGTTAACAACACCATCGGCTGCACCGTTCACACGTACAGTTCAGGACTGTAGCACCCACTGTACAAGATTCTCTACCATCAAGCTTACCAAGAGCACAGCTAGTTCATGGGGATAACTACTAAAATCGTGTGCACTTAGCATTATTCTAATTAGAATTTGCTAATCTCAGTTCAAAATTTCAAGTAGGTTCCTTAAAGATTTCAGCCTTTCAAAAACCATGTTTGATGTATCACTAGATTTATCATGAGAAATGGAAGTTAATAGAAGTTTATTTATTTTATTCCTAGACCTGGGATGGCATTCAGGGCTTAAAGTCTTTCCCATTTTGTTTTTGCATATTTTAATGTCATGTTTTTTTAGATCTAAAGCTAGTAGTGAATATTCAAAATTAGCATTCTCAGCTACGTCAGTAGATCTGAGCAATCTGGAAAATAAACATCTCGCATGTGGTTATATTTTTCATTCAACAATTCATGCTATGGTCTCCCCAACTATCATGTTCGTACTTCATCTGGAAAAAAACTTTGTTAGACAAAACTTGTGAGATCATTAATCATGTGACATATATCTTGTTTCCAGTGACATGCCTCTTGTATTTCATTAACCCCAAACAGGCATAGAAATTGTTAGAATTAAATCACCAACTAGGCACATTATATAGTGCTTTCCAAACGTCCAAGGAGCTCTGTTGAAAAAAATTATCCTAGGAATTGCAGAGGCCCATATTTGATTACTGTAACCCGCACCTAACAAGGGTTGCTATCTTCAAAAGTTGTATTTAAAATTATAGTGTTCTACAACCAAAAATTATTTGCTGATGCAATTCATATTTTAGCAAGACAACAGCACTAGACCAAGATCTGTTTTATTTCCTGCTTCAATGGCATTGTATGGCTTTACAAGCACTTTTTTACATATTTAATTTTAAGTATTACAAGCTAACAGTAGACATCATGGCCTATCGATTTTCCCAAATTGTCACCAGAGATACGAACAAGGCAGAGGAATTCATCCCAATCAATATATGCAAATAGCTGTATCCCTACAAAGCAAAGAAGCAAAGCAGTAATCCACACAGTAAATAAACAATACAAAATTTGGAAAGCCTCAAACATACCAAAGCATCTATCTTCGTGCTGGTTTGAAAGTTGTCAAGATTTATACGGTTCAGTATACTTGAGCGTTTGTAGCCCTTGACTTTGTTTGCAGTATCCTGGCTGTTTGCGGTCTTTCTCCGCGTCAAATCAATTGTGAGAGGTTCTGAGCAAGATGGGCATGATGGCTGTCCCGTAATTGAAATGTATTCTTCTATACAACCTTTGCAGAATGTATGTCCACATGTAGCACTCTGATACATATCAATAACATGAAGCTTGAAATCCAGTCAATCATATTGTTCATTCAGAGAAATGACTTATACGCGAATCTTATATGATTTGGTTACAGTGAATTAAGAAGGCAACTTCACTATTTAAAATGCATACCACTGGATCATCCAATTCATCGCGACAGAGGCCACATCCATCTTTTCCTGAAGACAAATCAAATGAGCTGCTCTGATCATTTAAATTTGACCGTGAAGTTTTAGAATACACCACCAGATATGGATGATCTACCGCCTGGGAACCAACATCAAGGAAAACATGAGACCTACAAAGAGGTTTTGCACAATTTGAAGTCCCTCTCCTTGGGAGCTACTGGGTTGAAGTCATTTTAAGTGCCTTCTAGGGCACTGCACTCATTTATTATTTGATATTCAGACTTGGCATAATTTATAAGGCTGAAATCATTCGTATTTGGTCATTGTTGGGGTTTGGAAACCTCCATTTTTATTATTTCTCTTAGTTGTACTTCTGTCCATAGAATTATTTTCCAGCTGAGTAGTTGATTGATTTTCATGGTGAAATTGATCTAAAATATTCCTAAAAGGTCTATAAATATTGTGGATGAGTTGTAGGGTTATATTTGGGTGAAATCTTGTGTTTTACAAGCTGTTGTTTCAAAAATCAGACCACTGTTCCGTACTGACTTAATTTTCAGTTTGCTGGTCCAAAAATCAGATTCAAATCAGATTGGGGTTTGTGCTAATTCCTTGTTTTTCAGTTTCAGCCCTAGAAAGGGACATTACAAACACAAAATTCTGAAAAAATCAGCAGGCAAAATTGAAATTCCATAAAATTTACAACTTCGGACTTTGCAAGATTTACTGATTTCTATGCAACATAAAATTGCAATAGGAAAAGAATATATAAACAAGAATGTCTGAAAAAGCTGACCATCAATATCAATATGACATACAAGGTAATTTTATTGTTCATGCAATTTCCTGACCAAATCAACAGCATGAGAAAAAGGCTTCATTTTGCAGGCTTGGACATAATCATAAAGGGCCATTGAAAAGGGTTTTTTCACCATTTTGTTAAGCTTTGTTTTAGGAGAGATAAATTGCCATACAGAACTTTATAAAATGGCACAACTAATCGAAATTGGAAACATCTTGTGAAAATTTCATTAATACACACTAATATGATTTGAAATTCAAGCTCAGAACCTGAAATAATGAATGTCCCTTTTTTTAGTTTTAATCTATATATCAACTAAAAGACATTTGACAGTAGGATTTTAAGTTCTCAACTGTTAAAAAGTTTATAAAAATAACCCTTCAGGAGATTTCAACGTGTGGATTTGCACACGTCGAAATTTCTAAATCTGGACAAGAAGTCTTACTGAGAGCAACTTATATAGTCAGAAGTCACACTTAAAAAAGTCAGAAATGTTCAAAATAAATTCCAAGACTAAAATTATCAGACAAGCTAAAAGTTAAGAGATTGGCCAAGACTAAAATTATCAGACAGACTAAAAGTTAAGAGATTGACCAAGACTACCTGCCGCAGCCGTGTGAGCAGATCAAAGATATGAGCATAATTGTTGACCAGTGTTCCTGCATCAATGTATCTGCATGTAAAAGAACCAAGAAGACAACACTGAGACTTACATAGAAACACATTAAATGGGTTATACATTGATATTTCTTTTCTTGGGAACTTAATCGATAAACAAATAATATTATATATATATATAGACTTGAAAGAGCAGTGCACCATAATCCCCAAAAAAAAATCATCTTTGTCAAAGACCAATTGATAACGAAGCACCACATTCATTAGATAAAACTTTGTTAAATCCCACATCACCAATACCTATCTAGCATTCAATTTACAAAGAAAAGCCAGAAAAGTGATTGACCTTGGTGAATTGGGATATTTATAACTTAGTGCACTCGAAAAATGCATCTACATCACTTAAAAGCAGTTGATGTGAAAGGTTTCTTACGTGTTAAACTGTGATTGACTTTGCGTATACAAAGCTTGATAAAAGTCCTCTTCCCTTGCATCAAATGCATCCCGTCTTAAACAAGCCTGTAAAGAATAGATGATCATATAGTAAATGATAAGAAATTATTGTCTAACTGCTACAAAGCACACATAAAAAAATCAAAAAATAAAAGACAATATCAATGTAACCGTCAAATAAGACTGCTATGACAAAAGTATCCTGAGACTAGAGGAGCAGAATACTAACTATTTTAGGTGGAAGGGCAAGATCTGCTGCCCGTTCAATCTTTGTACGCCTGAGAACTATACTATTTAAAACTTTGTACTTGAGCAGAATCAGTGCTTTCCGGCCTTCATGCATGTAGCCCCATTTCTTTATTGGATTTGCAACAAACTGGACCATGCAATACAAACTTGAAATTAGAAACTCCAATAAAGAGGGAGTTTGTAAGCAATGTGCTGGTACAGACAAGCAAGGATATAAAATCAAAGCCTGCATCCATGCTACAAAAGGAAATGAGGCAAGTCTCAGGCAACCAATCAATTATACCTTATTCCACCAGCAAAAGTGAAGCGGGGGTGAATGACCACATTCATCACACTTCTGCCCATCCTTCCCAAAGCTGCTGTCCATGGCATGTAAACTCTCTTAAATCCATGGTTATAAATTGACACCTTACAAAAACAGTTGTACAAAGACACGTTATCCAATAGCACTATCTTCAACCTCAAGGCATAGAACAACACCTGCTGGGTGGATAGTAAGAATGACTAATCCATATTATTTGCATCTGATAGCAAATAGATAAACTGATGTATACCTATGCTTGTCAAATTAATCTTTTGATAACTATAGTACTAAAGGTTGTATATTAAAAATTGAACTAGGAGGGACAAGCCCAGTCATAGATCCAATATAGAATACTCAAACAAAATGAACTATTTTAGCCCTTTACTTAGACAACACCACTTGTGTATGGTGATCCATGTAAACTCGCTTGTTCCCAATCAAATATAAACCTTTTGATAATTAACTTACATTATATGCATCACCTGTTTTCTTAAGTGTACATCATTGAACTTATATGATAACCCATTTCAGAACCTGTACCCAAACAATTGATTATATTTCTCGGTTCTAAGCCATCATATTCAGAAGGTATAAAACCAGTTTTATGCAGGGTTGTGTTCCCGCGGTCCAAGTGACATCCCATACGTCTCAGGGACGGGTAAATATGTAGGTGATATTCCCAAAACAAATAGTTTATTTTTTATTTTTTTATTATTCTGACACTTTCACTTTAAATCAGACACCCCCCAGAACCCCAAAAAAAAACTGTTATTTTTTTATTAAAAAACACTTTAACAAAGTTTAAACTCCTATATTACATTAAATAAAGTTACAAGGTTGAAATATTAATTTCTGTATATTACTTTAACAGCCATCTCCCATTGTCCCCCGTCATCCACAAAAAAAACTTGGAAACTTTTTGCCTTCGACAAAACCCCATTGCCCCTGTCCCCAAGGTGCAAGTAGAATATTCACATGATACAGCTTCTAAATCTGTTTTCTGCATCAATTTAAAAAAAGATAGGTTTTAACATGTATTGCATCTGAATCCTCCATAGATCTAATTCAAATTTCTAACCGTTGTATAAGAATTGTTTCAGTGCAAAACGAAATCCAATGGCACTATAAAACAGAAGCACACACGTGTTGTCAAGCACCTTGAGCAGTGAACCATCGGGTCTACAAACATGGTGCTTTAGCACTTATTGAGCATAATTCATGACTATATTCAATGGTGATTGAACAAGATTCTACGTTGCCAAAACGGCACCCTAGGGCACTGGGAGCGGTACGGGAGCGGCGCGGAAGCCGCGAGGGGCCTGCAGAAACGGCCAGGTATGGCACAGGCCGTACCCGGCCGTTTCCGCAGGCCCCTCGCCGCTCCCTGCCTGCTCCCGCTGCCAAAAAAAATAGCTTTTATAATTTGCTTTTTATTTTTTTGATTCTACAGAAGGTATAGTTTAAGTTTAATATATCATTACAGCAGAAATTACAGTTTTCACAGCACCGTTATTCTACAGAAGGTATATTTTAAATTTAATATATCATTACAGCAGAAATTACAGTTTTCACAGCACCGTTATCCTACAGAAGGTATATTTTAAATTTAATATATCATTACAGCAGAAATTACAGTTTTCACAGCACCATTATTCGACAGAAGGTATATGTTAAATTTAATATATCATTACAGCAGAAATTACAGTTTTCACAGCACCATTATTCGACAGAAGGTATATTTTAAATTTAATTCATTACAGCAGAAATTACAGTTTTCGCAGCACCATTATTCTACAGAAGGTATATGTTACATGAAAGATCCCTGGATAGATCCTCCCTACACTATAATGATTTTTTATCAAACAAAAACAGCAAATACAGCTTTATGTGTATTTTATGTCAATGTCCCTAGTGCAGATCTGGCAAGTGCGACTAGGGTTTAGGAGAGATATCAATGTAATTCTCACCCAATAAAAATACTTCTGATTTCTAATGACTGCCCAGATATTTGGGGCTGGATTACACAGAAAAACTGAACTTATTACAATCAAAAATAGCCCAGAAAATCAGATCTGAAGTCTGTTATTATTCAGATTGAAAATCTTCAAAATACTCTTCCGAAAATGATAAAAAAAGTACAGCGATCAATTAACAGTATGATGGCAAACACCTGACAAATATTTTATGATGAAAATATCTCTGAATTCGCTGCCAAACTGCTTACAATGGGCCGACCCAACTGCTGGTTGAAAATCACTGAAAAACACCTTCAAATCTCCTCATAAACACGGTTGAACTGAACCTGGAAATCTGATGAATAACGCTGAGAATTTCTGAGTGAAATCCCCTCTCAATCCCCTAGGGTTTTCATCCGCAAGAGATAAATTCACAAGGGTTTTCGTCCTTGGAATTTCTAATAAAAGCTCAGAGCTCTTAACAATGCAAAAGATGATAATAAAATTTTGGATGCTCCCATACAAGTCGACTTGTTTATTTAAAGGGAAATCAGCCCAACTACCACCTTCAAGTCGGCCAATCAAATTGTTTCACTCCCCTATGCTGGTCGCATTTTCCTTCTTTGGGCTAAATGGCACGATTTCCAAAAAATGACTCCCAAGGCAAGTCGCACTTTCCCCTTTCTAATACAATTACTTTTAGTTGTATTTTGACATTTTAATTTATTATTAAACTTTATCATTTGTTATATGTGTTTTTCATAATATTATTATTTTTTAAAAACAATAGCACAATATAATAAAATAATAAAGCTTCGTCACCCTCGAAACTCCCCCTTGGCCGTCAGGTAGACAAAAAGGGCCAAAGGTCTTCGATTGGGAAAAGGGGACATTACAGTCCTCCCTTCCCGAGATTGCTTGCCCCCAAGCAATCATAAACTGCAACTCTGCATTCTACCCGTTCCAAGATCCCAGACCAGCCGAAGCCTTTTTAATAGCTTCATGTGCACTATACAATGCTGCTCAAACACTGCAGGAAAAAACTTATGCAACTTATTTGTCATTAGTGAAACCAACGTCCTCATGTATGCTTCGAACTTGCCACACTCTTCATCACCTCCTTGCTGGTCCATGCTGATATGCAGTGAAAAATGTGCATAGATGTCCTCACGAGATGGTTCCTGGTTCCAAACTATCATAGACTTAGCTGTCATTTGATGGGGCAACGTGTACTTGAGTGCTCTCAATGTGATTTGTTTCCCTTTGTGTTGGAAACTCAACTCCATAGTTTCCACATCTTGAGTGACTCTTCCCAACGAATGAAGCCATTGCATGCCAAGCACAACATTGTTATCTTTCAAATCCATGACATAAAAATCATCACAAAGTGTATACTCACCAAATAAAATGCTAACTTGGTTGACCTTCTTCTTGCATGGAAGAGTGAGACCTCCTGCTATAGTCACATCAAAACCTTCAAAGTTATCACATTGTAAACCTTTTTGGTCTACCAAACCTGCATCTAGGAAGTTGTGTGTAGATCCAATATCCAGTAGTGCCATGATCCTACACCCGAACATTGTGCCTTCAAACATGAATGGATTATACTTGGGTGTTCTTGAAAGATAGGTGAGTCTACCTTCATTTGTAATACCTGGTGTTGGCTGCTCCTGTTCATCCTCAAACTCTTCATCCTCAACCTTTATGAGATGGATTTGCCTTTCCCAACACACCTATGCCCCGGCTCCCACGGATCATTGCAATGAAAGCATAAATTTTTCCGACGAAGCTCACTCTTTGAAACAGTATCCCTCTTGGGTGTAAACTCAACCTTCGAAGAAGTGGGCTGCTCTTGCTGTTCTGATTTTTCCTCCATGACATTCTTCCTTTGGGGCTGCATTGGAGTAGTGTCCAAGTTCAAGGCTGTCCGAATAGCCTCATGCAAAGTTGTAGGCTTAAGAGCCTTGACCAATCCTCTCAACCTGTCATGAAGTCCTTCAATGAACAACATCACCACTCGCCTCTTAGGCATTTCTGGCACCATCACTGCTATACGCTGAAATTCGTTGATGTATGCATCAACGTGTCCACTCTGTCGAAGTTGTGCCAAGTCCCTATAGTAAAGCTCTACATCCCTGCGATCAAATCTCGCAATCAACTTCTCACTAAACTCCTTGTATGATTGCAGAAGATCATGTCTTTGTGTGATAAGCCCATGGTGCCACCAATCATACGCTACTCCCTCAAGGTGTAACGTGGCAAATTGGATAGCCTCCTGCTCCTGCATAGGCTTGAGAGTGAGATATGTGCCAAGCTTGTGAATCCATGCTCTGGCACTAATCTTTCCACTACCATCAAATGTGGAAAGGGTCACCTTGTTGGTGGCCTGCTTCAACTCCCTATTCTGCTGTTCTCTAAGCCTCTGTACCTGTCTAGCTCTCAAGCTTTCCCTCTTTTGAGCACAATACTGATGAAGGGGAAAGGCAGTCCGAACCTCCTGTGGTAGGGCTCTCCATACATCATGCGCTACCATCACAGAATCTTGAAAGGCTATGTCTTCAAATGACTCAACTAATGGTGGCTCCTCCCTTTGTAGGAATCTAGGCTGCATAGGTCGATCCGCAGTCCTCGTGGGTCTCCTTTCCTCTGTATATCTCCAATCACGTGGAGGGGAACCTCTCACGCTACCCACTTCAGTAGGTACCCTGTTGTGCCTTTTGTGGCTGCTGGCTATGGACGCAGATCTTTCCCTTCTATCATGCCGATTTCTCGTTCTATCCATAATCAAATTCTCCAACAGCTGTGTCATAGTCTGCATCATTTCTTGATGGGAGTCGATCATACAGCTGAAAAGAGCATCTGGATCAGGTCGCTCTCGTCGTGGAGTGTGTGAATCCTCCCTTCTGTCCATGACCCCGAAACTACTTTCAGTATTCAGATCTGTTCGAATACGAGCTTGACTCCTTGTATAATATCTATGTGGCCTAACTTCTCTAGGCTGCATAAAACAAAACCCTCCAGGTGGGAGGATTGATGCTCTAATACCACTGAAAGATCCCTGGATGGATCCTCCCTACACTCTAATGATTTTTTATCAAACAAAAACAGCAAATACAGATTTATGTGTATTTTATGTCAATGTCCCTAGTGCAGATCTGGAAAGTGCGACTAGTGTTTAGGAGAGATATCAATGTAATTCTCACCCAATAAAAATACTTCTGATTTCTAATGACTGCCCAGATATTTGGGGCTGGATTACACAGAAAAACTGAACTTATTACAATCAAAAATAGCCCAGAAAATCAGATCTGAAGTCTGTTATTATTCAGATTGAAAATCTTCAAAATACTCTTCAGAAAATGATAAAAAAGTACAGCGATCAGTTAACAGTATGATGGCAAACACCTGACAAATATTTTATGATGAAAATATCTCTGAATTCGCTGCCAAACTGCTTACAATGGGCCAACCCAACTGCTGGTTGAAAATCATTGAAAAACACCTTCAAATCTCCTCATAAACACGACTGAACTGAACCTGGAAATCTGATGAATAACGCTGGGAATTTCTAAGTGAAATCCCCTCTCAATCCCCTGGGGTTTTAGTCCGCAAGAGATAAATTCACAAGGGTTTTCGTCCTTGCAATTTCTGATAAAAGCTCAAAGCTCTTAACAATGCAAAAGATGATAATAAAATTTTGGATGCTCCCATACAAGTCGACTTGTTTATTTAAAGGGAAATCAGCCCAACTACCACCTTCAAGTCGGCCAATCAAATTATTTCACTCCCCTATGCTGGTCGCATTTTCCTTCTTTGGGCTAAATGGCACGATTTCCAAAAAAAACTCCCAAGGCAAGTCGCACTTTCCCCTTGCTAATACAATTACTTTTAGTTGTATTTTGATATTTTAATTTATTATTAAACTTTATCATTTATTATATGTGTTTTTCATAATATTATTATTTTTTAAAAACAATAGCACAATATAATAAAATAATAAAGCTTCGTCACCCTAGAAACTCCCCCTTGGCCGTCGGGTAGACAAAAAGGGCCAAAGGTCTTCGATTGGGACAAGGGGACATTACATTACAAGCCATCATAAACATGGATAAAAATAGCATGTATGAGATAAATCATAAATGTAATAAACACCTCAACTAGATATGGTAGGGACAATTGAAATTATGAATGTATGAGTAGTTTGTTGTGGCTATTTAGATTGTTTTGTTTTACATATGCATAAAATGTGGTTAATTCTTATTTAGAAGGCTGAAATTTATATATTTTTTAATTTTTATATATTTTTTGTACTGCCGTATCCTACACCGTATCCAAGCCCGAAAAAAATTTTGTCGTTTCCGCGTATCGGATACTCCGTACCCGCACCCGTATCCAAAATGTATCAGCTACTTAGATAAGATTAGATGCAACCCAACACAATCTAAAATTAAGCGCATGAGTTCAGTGGTTAAACAACTAAAAGGCATCAACAAGCAAGCATGCAAATTAATAAAATTCCGATGCATATCAGAGAAATATATATACATCATTCCAAAAGCACCAAAGAGGTCCCTGTCTAATCCATATGGATAATCAAAAAGCTCTAAAATAGATGCAGTCCAGGAGCACCATCTAACTCTTACAATCTTGTTCTTATTTTCTCTCTTATATTCAGATCAACCATGTTTCTGCCACTATGATGCTAAAAGTTCTGGATGTGATGCAAGTCACATACAATAAATTATATGTTCTCAACAATTTCCTTCAAGGAATGATTTACAGGCAGATCTATGGTCAAGGCAATAAAGAAGCTACCCTGATAGTTATGATGAGACTCACAATACCTCCTAATTTTCTTTTTTGATCATGTGTCTTAAGTTGTTATGTCTCTTAATCTTCTTGTTTGTCAAATTCGTCTCCAACAAACCTGATCACTTGTGCTGGCTTCCTACTCTATTGTACCACTCCCTCTTTTCATTTAGATAAACCTTTGGTTTTTTTAAAAATAGCCATATTTTGGTCACAAAGTATCTGACCTGTCCACTTACTCCAAAAAAGAGTGGAGGATCTATTTACTAATTCATTTGATATCTACATAAATAAGTGCAGCTTAAGCACATGTATGAATAAAGTAGTCGGACTAGTTTGGATTGATCCTCTAAATAATCAAATTACTCTCATTCAGGTGTAGTTTATAAAATGCAAATCTGTAGATTGTAATGAAATTTGCCTGAATCAGTATCACTATGTACTAAACTTGGAAGTACAATCTTTTGTCTATCTCAACTAGGGTTTACTTATTTCTTTTTACTTACTTTAAGAATGGACTCTGTTTCTGAGAACAGATACCAATATCTACCTGGTTCGTTCACAGGATCCAAATATCAATATTATTATTGTGAGTTCACGTACAAATAAATGAAGGGATATTTACAAACTGGACTAAGTACTTATGAATATAGGATAATCTTGAGTCAAATGTTGCCTCCATACATATTAAAGTCATTAAGTTAAGGCAATGCTTGTTTCTTTAAAAAAGAATGGTATTCATTTTAAAATCACTTCTTAACAATATTGTTCTCCGTCCCTGGAAAATTTGGTCTTTGAAACAAGATATCATCAACAGATTGAAGGGAACAATGTTCTATTCATGATGTCACATATACAAATGGATCCAGTTTCAGTGCTCAACCTAATATTACAAAGAGCCGTTACCTGTAATCAAGAGATTTGCAGTTACATTTCTTACAGAAGTAATAGGAATATGGATAGATTTGTAAGAAGCGAACCTGCGGTGCAATTCAGGCTGTAAGATTTTATCCATGATCAAACAGTAAGTACAGGCAAACGATTCATTTCAGCAGATACAAGATGTGCTTGTAAAAAACTAAAATAAAAAATTAAGATGGAACTTACAAGAGAGTATAATTCACCAACACGGTTTTGTAGAGGTGTGCCACTTAGAGCCCACTTGTAAGAAGACCCTAACGAAAATACAGCTTTAGCCGTACTACATGTTCGGTCCTTGATAAAATGGGCCTGACATAAATTTGGTCAAGGATGTTACTCTAAAAGAAAGAGTCAAAGCCTGACTATAACAATAACAGAATAAGGATGCTTCACATCAAAAAAATCTTTCTACAAACCATACTCCTTTTTTCCTTGCACAACATTGTTGGCAGGACACTTGCAATTGAATATCTCAATGCCTTACGGTATAAGTAAATCTCGAAGCCTATACTCATCCAAAGAACCATTAAAAAACTGTATTATCCATACCTCATCTAGTATAATACGATCCCATATGATTGAATGCAGGATTGATGATGAGCCTGACCCCTTATTTGCACTCTCTGCAGGTTTATCAAGATCTACATTTTTCTTTTTTATACGCGAACTTTGAGGCTTCCCATCTATAGAAATCTCATCTTTGCTTGATCCTTTAAACTTTTGTTTCCCCTTCATGTTCCCCTTGTTGACATCTACCACTCCGCCATCGTTATCGTCATCAGTTGTTTTCTTTTTATATGTTTTACAATTAAATATGTGTTTCTCTTTCTTTTTCACTTGTTTGGATTGCTTTTCAGATTTCACAGCAGTAGGCCCACAAAAGTAGCGTTGGTGGACAGCCAGCCGATCTGGATAAAACAGCCTGTGACACCATTGGCACTTCTCCTTCCCAGGCATCATCTTTTTCCTATACTCTGACTCAACAATGTTATAAGTTGTCAAAACAACATCATATTCAGAAAGTTCTAGTACATTTTTACATCTATTAGCACCATGATAAACCAAAACTTTAGTGCTTCCTTCACTCGTGAACCTTGTGATCTCATTCCTCCATTGGATAACTGCTACCATCGGACAAACAACAAGAGTGGCATTGATCTGAGGTAGCACCTTAGTTTTACTACTGGATTCTCCCACAATATTTGGCGGCAGGGGCGAATTCTCCCTGAGAGGCACCCTTGATCTCAGGAAACGACTGGTTAGAATAAGGGAAATGGCCTGTATTGTTTTTCCCATTCCCATTTCATCTGCAAGAATACCACCTTTAAATTCAGACTCTTCTTGTTTTATACTCCAAGCTAGCCACTCCTTTTGGAAAGGTAATAATGGCATCAACAACTCGGGAGGTGGCTCCTGCTCTTCAACGGGACCTTTCTTCTGAGCAAGCGCATCTATGTCAATCTCTCCATTTCGCCAGGGCTCCCAGTCCTCAAGGTCCTTCTCCCAAACCTTCCAATTCAAATTGTCATTAATGCCATCTCCAAAATGTGATGATTTCCTTTCTTTCTGCTTCTGAAATCTTTTGCCTCTATTTGTAGTTCTTAATGGCTTTGCTCTTTTTCTTTTATTTCTCGCTTCTCTATCACTTGAGACAATGATTTCTTCACCATTTGATAAATCGTCATGCTCGTCTTCACTTGGTTGCATTTCAAGTTCAAAATCTGAATCGTCTGTGTCAGATCCGACCATGTCATTTTGATTTAAAATCACCTCAATCGTTGCTTTTGATGACTTGTTATCATGTACAGCATTTTCCTTTTTTCTGTTACTTCTAGTACACATTACTGCTTCCATGGTGGGTTCCTTGTCTGAAGATTAAAACAACAAGTTCAAACAACCTCAGGCACATTCATATGACAAATTCATTCAAATTTGAATTGCTACACTTTCTTTCCATTACATACTTCAAAAGCCTGTGTAAAAGCATGCATAATCAGTTAGGCAAAGAAATGACTAGCACCATTCAATAACAGAGCTTTGTAAGCCTCATATTTAAATATGAAGCAATAGAACTATTGGGGAAACAAGTTCTCTTTCAATACGTGTTCACAGGGGTTGCTTAAGACCCTAATGAAGCATGTAAATACTTACCAGATTCATGGTCAAAGGACAAACTGCCGCTTTCAACAGAGTTGGCCAGGAGGAGCTCTGTCGCTGGAACAAAAACAAATGGCATCACCAACGAGTGAGTCGTACATTCTACTAATAATCTACCGAAAAGAATGTTCGGTGTTCTACTCTCATTCTCAATTTCAGAAATGCATAAGTAAGAGATTGAGGGTTAAGAGTTGTGACCTCTCTTCTCAGTTTCAATGGCTGCCTTTCGTCTGGGACGCCTCATCTTTCCTTCCTTTCACTAATCGCAGCCTCTTCTCTCCCTTCTTTACATAAATAAGAATAAGAATGGCGCCTCCTTCCCACTGGCGGGAAGCCATCGTCCATTGAAAAGCCTCCACGTTAAATATACACGCGTTTTAGGGCTGACCTCACCGCTTCTCTCCGCCAATGAGATTCGGTTTCTAAATTGTAGCCACATCAATAAGATTACAAAGCTTTTTTGGCCACCCGCTAATGGCATTGTCCCATGGAAGGGGCCTCCATAAATATCTCAAAGGGTGGTGTTGAGAAAATTCAGGAGCATTTTAGCAGTTTTAAGGTCCCATGATTTTTTATTAGTTTCCTCAACAATAACCGCTTAGATATAATAGGCTCCTATTCAATTTTAATGGTTATTTGTAGGTAAATAAAATCATATTTCTCTCTAAAATCACCAAAAAATAATGGCGGGAATGCATATTAGATTCTATCAGCCCTAAATTGTAGGGGGAATTCACAGCCCCCCTCTCCAGCCACCTTTTAAGTTTAGGGAGCTAAAAAAGTGGAGCTCCTATTTTTTAGGCCTAGATTCTATAATTTCCCATAGTTGGCTTTAAAAATAAGCATAGGACCTTCTGTTGCATGAAAATAGGAGCCCAAGCCCCTCCATGGGACCATGCCCAAAGTATACCTACTCTATACAAAATGCACCATCTAAGCATGATGGCACCCCCATAATATGTATGCATGTCCCATGCATTTCTATCATCGGAGCGAAAGCTTCGAGCATAACGACTCATTGTTGGAAGAGACATATCACCTACCACTTCTACAACTTCTAAAAGGTTATTAATGTTGACTCTAATGCCCATTTAGTCTGGGACATTGTTTCATAATTTTTTTAACCTTGTTTAAGCCAAAACAATTGTGGCACAACTCGTTCATTTTACAAATGAATATTGTTGGACTAGTTTGAAAAGCCATTGAACCAATTTGGAAAGGCATCCCATCATTCTAGACGGCCATTGAAGGAAAACAGATGGTTGTTAAAGCATTAGATAGATGATGGAGGAAGCAGTTCATGCCACGAGGCAAGGTAGGGCTTTGTATCTCCCATGTTGCTTTTATGTTTCATTTATGTTTTCTTCATGCATCCAATTACATTTTGTATAGAGGATAGTCATTGGCAAACAATATTGTCGTCTTTCAAAATATTTGACAGTAAAAAACAACCATCTTGTAGGTTTTACATGGAAAAAAAAACCCTACTATAGATTTTGCACAAAAAAACTAAGCCCTAAGGTTGGTGTAGATTTTGAAATATTCATGGAATTTTTCTACGAAAAATCACGTGGAATCCAAAATCTTTAGTGTCCTGCAAAATATTAACCTATTTAGCTGCACAATTTTGTATGAGTGGAGTCAAAATGAGCTTTGGTATCTTGGCCTCTACAAGCATGGGGAAAACGTTCTCCTTGAATATGGGGTAAACAGACTTTTTTATGAAATGCCTTGAATGAATTCACAAGAAACAAGCCCTCAACGTGATGTTTGAGTGCAACCAATGTGTGTGGTCAGAATAACAGCTTAAAATCCCTTAGCTTTAAAAATCATTGGAAACAAATAATAGACATATTTGTATTTAAGAATACTAAGCAACTTGATTAGGGCATGTTTCGTGTGATTTTATCTAAGGCATCTCCTCAAAGTGTTTACGAGCAAGGGCTTTGTTTATTTTACAAGCCCGTATTACTTCACCCACTTGAATTATTTGTATGAAAAACAATGGTGATTTACACCAAAACATAATTTTAATGATGTACTCGCAACATTGTTGTTTACCCTTACATTTGAGAAAAGTGTTTTCCCTATACTTACATGACCCGGAATGACCCACATCTATCATTCCCCTTTCATGGAATGTTTTGAACAAACCCACAAGAAATATACCCTCGATAGGATGTTAAATATAACCAATGTGAATGGCTTTGAATACATAATGACTTGGAAATGAATAAATGCCATACCTTCCAACCATGCTTAGGTTAATGTCAGTGATTGTTATACAACAATGACAAAAGCATGCTTATATCATACATTTATATAATGGGAATAGAAGAAATGGGAAATGACATGTGTAGAAATGGTGCAAGTATAGGGAATATATTTTCGTCAAATATAAGAGTAAATTTTTTGACGAAAACCCTCAAACAAACACAAGAAATGTGCCCTGAGTTGGATGTTTAATTACATTGAACATGAGTGGACTTAAGTGTTAATTAGCAAGCAAATGCATTGATGTAATTAGGTTTAACACGTGCTTAGGTCACTATCGAAAAACACAATGTGTTTTTCAACAATAACAAAACCACATTTTTTCTATTAATGTATTGAAAGCCATTAACTATTCATTGGGTTTATGATGGGCATGAATGTGTTTCAAAAAAAAATTGGATGGGGATCCATGCATTTTGTGTAGAAAGTAGAATTGTCTCTTTTTTTGTATTTAAGTATCCTTCTCAGGGCATGTGCCTTGTGATTTTTTTTTTAAGTTTTTCAAGGTTTGCTTGAATTTAAAAATGCTTTGTATTATACGTATAACAATTTTTAATCTCTCAAGTTGATTAAAAAAACTATTACCAATGTAATATGAGGAAATACAAGTGTTTTCTATTCAGTTTTTCTTTAATAAACGTTTTGTTGTATACAATGTAAACTTTTGTTGTTTACCATATTAATGCACCATCTAACATGTCAGGGAGTTGAGTTGGTGAATTGACCAAATCTATCCTCGGTTAAGATGAACCAACTATTTGTCCCTATTGCTCTCAAACTCGTTTCAGTATGTTTTTCTTACCAATCGGAGTTTGTTGGGTTTTAAATGGGTATACATGTGTTTGCAACATTTTTGGATGGGGATAGGTCCATTCTGCGTAGAGAATAGTCATTGTCGAGTTCAAATACAACTAATGTGATTGGATTTGAATACAAAATCGAAAGCAAAGGTAGAAATGCACCTAGCTTAAAAACAAGTTTATGTTACTATTGAAAAATACATTATGTTTTTCAACAATAACATAACCACATTTTCTTTTTATATTCAAAGTCATTCACTAGTTTATTTGGGTAAAAGGAAGTAGTACAACAAATGTGAATGGTGTTGAATATAGAATATAGAGCAAATGTATAGATGGAGTTAGCTTTAACACCTGTTTAGGTTAATGTCAAAAAACATAACATGTTTTTCAACAATAAATAACCACATTTTTTCTATGAATTTGTTGAAAGGTATTCACTATTGTCATTGTTTCGTGTGGAGAATAGACAAACAGCTATAACATAACAACATCTATTTAATTAATGTATTCAAAGTCATTCAATATTTCATGTGGAGAATAGGTTGATGGCCTCTTGATAGTGGTTATTATTTATACAAAATACATTGCTCCCCATCCAAATACATTCTAAACACGTGTATGCCCATCCCAAACCCATTGAACTTCAGCTAGACGAAAAATGATTATGAATGCATTGGGTAGGTAATGGCATTTCATCAAACAATTCACTTGCAATGAAAATTTTGTGTGCCATTACCTATATGGTTATTCTCTATACCTAATGTGTTGATCCTCATCTAAAACACATTCGAATAAAATAAATACAACCAATGTTAGTGGATTTGAATACAAAATAGGAAGCAAATGCAAAAAAACATTTAGCTTAAAAACTTGGTTAGGTTATTGTTGAAAAACGGATTGTGTTTTTGTAACAATAATATAACCAAATTTTGTTTTTTTATTCAAATCCACTCGCTATTAAGTATAGAGATTAGGTAATTGCACACAGGAATGTTGTTGTAAGTAAATTGTTTGATGAAATGTCATTGCCTCCCTAATGCATTTAATCTCTTTTTCCAACTAGTCATTTTTCAATAGGTTCGAAATGGGCATACATGTGTTTAGAAAGTAATTTGGATGGGGATATGTGTTGGACCTCTGAATTATTTGGCTAAGTACAAGAAGGCGCGTGGGCGTGCGAGGCCTAATTAAAGAAGGGCGCACAAGGTGAAGGCGCGTAGGAAAAGGTTTTAAAAGGGTTTAGCAGAACCCTTGGCGCGCGCACAAGGCAAAGGAAGGGTTTTGGGACTTAGCCATATTCGATGTTCCTGACAACACACAAGAAAAGCATGACCTGACTACACATGCGGAATGGATACGTAAAATCCACTTTTTTGTCACTTCGTATTTAGGATTTTTGTTTTATATTTACTTTACGCAGTTGATTTAAATACCCATATATTTAAATCCAACATAAACCTTAATACAATCCATTTCCGTTAACTGTCATGAACCATGTGTAGTTGTATGAGAGAGTTCTAAACGTATTCATTCTCCCTCAATGCTCTACACGAGCCCATACATAAAATGTATCTTTTGGTTCCCCTTTATCAGGATATGATATATAAGTGAAGACTCCTAAGTGTCCTACATAGGTTCCACCTATGAATTCCACACGCATCTCACAACTTATATCTAAGTGAAATCAGGACAGTGTAATCAACAGCTTACACTACTCCGCACAAATTTTCAAAGTCATGTATACCATGCTCAATTTCATGATGACACACTCATCATTAGGAAATTTTTGTCATCTCACCTTAATCACTTATTCAATTATATGGATTCACAACTTAGATGATGTAAATAGCTACAAGTCTTGAACAAGGTACAAATCCATTTTAACCTACAAGGAGATACGTACCTCTATGTCATCCTATGATTTATATGGGAAAGTAAGTGTCTTCATAACAATTCACCTTTTTACTCAGACCACTTCCCTTCCCATAGCCATCATAAGTTGATATAAGGGTGCGTACCCAGGAGATCCAATCTGTCTTTGTAACTCTATCAAGTTTTGTACTTAAAGCAACACCATGCCACAATCCAATCTCTTGATGAGACAACTCAGTACAGCTGCTAAGCAGTAGTATCCTAATAGTGACAACCGTCATTATAGGGATACGAATGCGTAGCACATGTAGTGAGTTATACCCACTAAGAATCCTGTATTGGAACATGGATTTCTATTATTTTCAATGTAATCATTAATCATGGTAGAAAATTCTAGGCCTTACGACACCTTCTCCTTGAAATGGTCGTACCTAAGGTCCATTTTTAGGTTGATCACAAGACCTTTAATCTTAAAAACACTTAGTTACCTTACTACATCTCATGCCTAGATAACCATAAATGGAGAACGATGCTATCTAGGTCTAGTATGATTAGTATTACAATCCTTTGTGATGATAAATACTACCCTACCTTGAACCCGCTTATCAATTACTATGGTTCCATGATCATCCAGTCTTTATTTCACATTTTAGAGATATGTAATCTTACATATAGGAACTTATTATTTAGGTACCTGATTCATAACCTTTGGATGAACTTAACACAAAGTATACTAGTAGGTTGGTATAATATCTTAAATACTTAGGTAGTCACCCACTGGTATCCTGAACTATTTCCAAGTATAATTAACATATGGTTAATTAGAACATAAGATTCATAAGCAACATTCCATTCATAGTTCATTATTTGTTCCCTAACATCCACCATTAGGTTGTGTGTAGCACTTACTATTTGATATATACTAATGCTTAATACAATAGTATCTTAGATACTAACTTCCTATATTTTAAAATTGCAAGTCTACAAATTCATCATTTACCAATTAATCACCTTTAAATCAAGAAATTGCAACAGGAAATCTGACCTTAATTCATTCAAGGAATAAGTACAATTCATGTTTATAAGAATGATCACATTCTTTCATTTCAATGTTTAAAACAGTTACACTATATGGCCAAGGCCTTTCTCATTGTTGAGGAGAAGTATTTCATTTATGAACACCGAAAAACAGTCATATCTTCAAACTTTCCTAGATCAAAAGAATATACAAAACTAAATACTTCACCTTTCTTTCTCGGCTTTTATCTGCAAAATTGTTGGCACGAGTCAGTTCACGTGAACTAAGCATGATAAACACCAACTCTTCATAATGACATGCTCTACTTAATTATTTCATGAAAAGAACTCATATTATTTTTATGAATTAATATTACAGATCTTAAGAAGGTAAACAATTCTTTCAAAACATGCCAAGAGCAACCAATATAATGAGCCATGAAAGAAATCAATTTTAGTCTTACACTTTAATACAACTTATTTTGTCACTAAAAAATCAGTCACTTAAGTTGTAAGCTAAACATGAGAATCATAAGTATTCAACAAATTAAAATACAATAGTAACATGATTTCGGTCATGCAATCACATACTTGCATGCTTGGAATCGTTTACTCAACAATTTAGTAATCATAAATATATCAAATATCGCAGTCAAGCAATATCTCTAATCTTACTCAACAGAACCAACAAAGGATTTCATACATCCCCTACGGTCAACTAAGGTCCAAGCATTAATGCCAAGACTTCAAGAGTATTTAATAAAAAGCAGATAATCAATGCTTAACCTACAGGATGATAAGGCAATCATAACATCATGCTTAAAAATGAACAAATTAAATTCCAACCACAAATTACATAGCCAATTACTTACCTTTAACATAAAGAATTTAATTGAACATTCCAAGCTTAGGAAAAAGAAACATAATTCCACACTTCAGTGTCGTTATCAAACGTATCAATACTCGTTAAACAATATAAGCATTTTATAGCTTCTAAGAGAGTTGTTACCATGTGGATTCGTGATAACACGATTATTTTAGTCCCAGAATAGCCCACTAGACATTCATTATCCCATGAGTTTTCTCATAAAAAATTTAAATCAGCACATATACGTTATCACTTAGTAAGTCAAAGACTCCATTAGAAAATTAAAATGCATCTACTAACCCATTCTACTGAATAAGGTTAGAGCATACTGAACTATATTAATGTCACAAATGAAGATCAATAAGAATCATTTTTAATGTCATTAAATCACCGTAATCCCTATGGAGGAAGACATGATATAGTTCGATGAGAGTTAAAGAGTCAAACCTCTAGGTGAACTGGAATATCACATGATCATATACAAGAACATAACACACGTTAAGGATCTAACACGTTCATATGATTTCGTTTAGATGACAAACCAGCTAACATATCCATAAGAGGAAGAGTATATTGCTTAAAATGTTATGACCCTAAATGGGTTTCACACTCAACTCGATATCAACTATATTTTCAACAAATAAAGGAAGTATGGTCATCAAGATCAATCAAGCTTTGTTCTGTATCAAATACTATGAAGGAGCAATATCACCAAATTTTCCAATCCAGAAACCGAGAGGCTTTCTACCTGGGTCAATACTAATTCCTAACCATACTCAATGACTCAAATTCAATTAATTGAAACATAAAACCAGTTTAGATAAACTAAGCCGCACGTTAAAAGAATCAACTAGACTCATGGAATCGTTCCATATCATTTTCCTAAACCTTCTTGCAACTGTTAAATGGTAGCTCACTAACAGAGTTAAATAACCATCAAACCTTCATTATAGACTTTTAAACCACAAAAAAGGGTAATCAATAAACCCGGCTAAGCATAGCCAAGAGCATAAGGATCTCAAAATCAAATTACAACTAATCTTAATAGCTCATACATTAAGATAAATAAGTACCCACTAAAAGGAACTATTCAACACTTTTATGACCACAAGATCTAATGTATAATATTCAAGGAGAACAACTTACCTATTTAGGATTGTTTTCCGAATGAACTGGAGTATACTATAATTTTCAAGGAATAGGAGGTTCTTAGTCGAAATCGACTTTTCTTTCAAACTCAGCATGGCATTGTTAGTAGCAACAACCAAGCCTTAAGAAAATCACAGCAATAATGGTCAATAACATAGCTCTCTCAAATATCATACAAGATTTTCACAGGAGCACATCTAATTTCCCGTTATCAAGAGAACTACAATAAAACAAAAGCCTGCTGAGTGCAAAGTGAGATAGACTTTATCTTTCATAGAAACCAACTCTAAAACTTAATATTTCTCAACCTGTATTGAACCTAGACAGATTCGAATACTACCATGAGTTATTGATGAGAAAAATTGGAGATCAATATGAATAAACAAAACGAATAACCAGATTGCAAACAACTTGATGAGAAACAACTAAACCTAGTTTGCAAACAAAAACAATTTTTTGTTAGAAAGCACAACATTCTAGTTGAGCCACCATATGTAGCTCTGGAGTTAGATTCATAAACGTCCACTCAAATATGCCCATTCAATGGGTCAAAGAGATAGACTTTGTGTTAATTACATTTACCCTTATTCCATACAACTCGAAATTAAACATTAAAACCAACTATTTTTCTTCAATATTTACTTAACTCAAACCTGGTCGACTAAAAGAACAATTGATGCATCCAACGAGATAAGCACTACTCCCCAAGAAAATATTTCTTAAAAAGAATCAAATGTAGTTACATCAGTCTAGCAGAATACCTAGAAATGGAGAGTCATCTACAGCATAACCACACAAAACCAGCTTCCAGTTTTCTACACATTATCTTGTTAAATTTTCATATAATCCCAGAAGATATGGGTAGAATCTTAAATAAAGTTTTATAGTATTTATAATCACACAATCACAACTATATTAAGAATTCAATAACAATATTGGCGTATAAAGCCAGAAGCTATTAATCATTACAGCCACAACACTCATTCAAACTCAAGAAATACATTATTCCTTAACAATAATAAATCACATTCAAGCCTACACCCAACAACTCATTTCCAAACAACATACATCACGAATCAATGATAACTCATTCTCTTCAAAAGTAAAAGAATAAATCGATTCTACGTTACTAAGATTAAGAACACAAATTTCATTAATGGAAAGGTTCTTTTTGTGAAATAACTAAATGGAGCAAGAAATTATAACGAGTTTAGGGCATATCATGCTTGTTACGCCTGTCTTTTCTTCCTTGAAATTTTCCCACGATTCTTCTAAAAATCCCCAAATTTTGAATGAATTTCTTCATCCAACAAACCACAATGCTTTCTCAATATTTATTGATTCTAGGAGACTTTGTTGCCCACCAATTCGACTGTTGTTTTTATCATGCAATCTCACAATAAAACATAGTTCAATTTTTCCGTGCATGTAGAGATTTTGTGAATTTCTTGCAATGGAATGAATCAACACCACAAACCACCTTGTTTTCCCCAAACCATCCATGCATTTCTTGAGGAAGGTGGGTATTTGAATGCATATTAAATGACATTAATGCAGGAGTTAATTGATCTTGCCGCCATGTTTATCAAGCCAGCTATTTTTAGCTTTTCAAATTTTAGCAAAGTCCCACTTTCATGTCATGCGATGCACTTAAGTTTAGTTAACCTGAAATACTTCCCTTAAAACTCGGTTGGCGAGGAATAATAAATGAAACAATAAAAGAACAGGTACAGATATTTAGGTGATGGGGTGTCAACTCACCTCCCCATAGAGATTATGTAAGATATTTAAGAGACCATATAATATCCTATGCAATAGCAAATTCAGATGTCCTTCTTTTATATGTACTTAAGGCTTCATACAATTTAATATGTTTATACATCCTTTCTAATATCCAAAGGAATGCCCATATCTAGCTCTTCAAACAATAGGTTCATAAGTTAGGTTTTAAACCCATACAAATAAAATTAGATTGTCCTTTCTTGTTTGTACAAAGTTAATAAATCTCCAGTAGTAGTTATTTAACTACTTTAAACTTTGCAAATTCCCTTTTGTAATATATATATATATATATATATATATATATATATATGTATGTAGTATATATATATATATATATATGTATGTATGTATGTATGTATGTATGTATGTATATATGCAATTATAACATTAGCGTTGATCATGTAATTTGTTTGTGTATGCTTCGTGGGAATTGATACCTTTAATTTCAATAATTAAGTCCTTAACTAACGACCGTAGTCCTTCATCCAAGAAAATCCGACCATCATAAAATTAGGTTAGGCTGACTACCAGGTGGTCTTTCTTAAGACCAATAATTAGTCACAAGGAATTCTTAATCGCATTCCAAATTTTGGTTGTTAAGCGAACTATCAAAACTATCAAAGCCTTAACATAACTTAGTTAAAAACTATAATGCTAATAATTTAATAGAGATGAGCAATAGCATCACTAATCACTTTCAAGGCTTAAATTTACACCAAGGATTTAATTACATACTACATCAACAATGACGTAATGTCCCCTTAGCAAATTAGTTCATCATTAAGATAGGCCCCGAAATTAACATGGTTTAGATCTAAGGAGCTCATCCTTAGCCTATTCAGGTTATCGTGATTACCTGTTTACATCAAGGTTCACATTAATTATTGATACGCAAAGGTGCAAGCAACAAAGGATGAAACCATTTGTCCTATCATTCCTTTAACAACCACAGCAAAACCATGGGGAGTTACATACCTCCCCTCTTAAAAGCATCATCGTCTCGATGATGTGGTCTTTGTTAAATGAAATCAAAACAATTCCACACAGGTTATAATGATAATTCCTGCAGAATAGTCACTATTTCCCCGGATATTTTATGGTTTTCAGATTCGAAACTTAAATTCAGTAGTTGTATCAACTTATCAGACTGCAAACAGTCACGCAGTCCACATTATGTCATTATTCCCTAATTAAAGTAAATCATTTTTGTTCAATATATATTCAATATACAGAAGATATAATCAAAACAAGTTTTGTATAGCTAAATAAAACAAGGAAACTTCTTTTTAAAAAAACAGGAACAGTCAGTCCTAATAAGCCTACCTGATATCTCTTTAAGGAAGATCTGTTCCTTTCTGCTAAAATTATAGTGTGTGTACCTGTGGTGTTTCATTCAGACAGATCACATTTTCTGCTTTTTCAAAGACTTTTTGATTGGATGGTCAAGACTTTGCAGTATTTAATCTATAAGCAAAGGTGCAATCAATCATTCATTCGACTGAACTTAAATATTTCATATATTAGCTATCAACCATCCCAACATATCTTACTCTTTTAAACTCATAATCCTAGTCTGATCAAAGAATGTTGTCATCTTGGTTATCCAAGACTATAGAACCACTAGATTTGTTTATTAAGGAAATTTTCAACAAATATTGACTCAAGAAAGAGTACTGACGACCTATTTACCTGTCATCAGGTAAGAGATCTACAATTTTATAGATGTTCAAGAAAATCGGCTTCCCTAATACCTCTCGAAGTGTCAAGTAACAAATTTACTTTATAAGCTATAGATTTTGCCATCAACAACTTGTTATTCCACTATTAGGAGTTAGCATACTGAAATATGATAATTTCAGTATCTTGGAGTTGAAATAATAATTATGTATGTCAAATATTTGACAAAAAACGAAGCAATCATTCAGATAAATGCTACTTTATTTGACATAAGCTAAAAATTGGACATTTTAATTTCATACCACAAAGAAGAGTTAAGTTTCACAATTGTTGACCAGTTTTTCATTGAGTGCAACAAATCCATATTTTTTTCTTTTAGCATTGAATAATACTAATCTTATGAATCCCTTCACAATTTCCTCAGTATCCTGTTAGGGATACATATTCCTCTCCTTTGCTGTCTACCCTTGTAGTGTACTGCATCATTCAATGTTTGTTCATCTTCTTTAAAGGACATTTGTTGGCATAATGCCCATTACCACATGTGAAACATCCACTAGCAGGTCTCGATTGACCGCATTTAACCTTGCCATTTGCAACAGTACTATGCTTTTTTCTGCAAGTTATCACTGCAAGTTTTTGTACAATTTTATTTTTGGTAGAACACATTTTTCTTGCTATGCTTTGTCCACCAAATTTTCTTAGAATTCTGAGATGAAGAATAATTATCCCTCTTATGATCCTTTTCATTTTTATGAGTAGGAATGTCTTGCAGATTTGGTTTTAGCCCACTGGCCTTTCCAAATATCATCTTATAAGAAAAAGGTCCAAGTTTATCCAACTTATCATTTTCACCCATCACCAGTTGCTCCAAGGCATCTATCCGGTTCCAAGTATATTGAAGGATTTCCAAATTTTTCTCTAACTTTTTCACTGTGGAAACCGTAGCAAAATTTGACCCGGTTCTTTCTTCTTGGTGCATCCTTCTCATATCCATTTTATTCTGAAAACAAAATAAAAGTTTTAATTAGCGTAAGGACCCAATAAGTCCAAGAGTTACAACCTTCAGCTCTGATACCAAAATGTAACATCCACTTTTTTTGACACTTTGTATCTAGGATTTCTTTTATATTTACTTTATGCAGTTGGTTTAAATACCCATATACTTAAATCCAACATAAACCTTAATGCAATCCATCTCCAATAATTATCATGAACCTTGTGCAGCTGCACGAGAGAGTACTGAACCTATTCATCCTCCCTCAACACTTTGTATGAGCCCATACATCAAATGTATCCTTTGG
Source organism: Taxus chinensis (assembly GCA_019776745.2). NCBI lineage: Eukaryota > Viridiplantae > Streptophyta > Pinopsida > Cupressales > Taxaceae > Taxus > Taxus chinensis. The sequence goes on along the minus strand of CM034156.1, from coordinate 264,109,832 downwards.
TTCTCCTTTAATAGGATATGATATATAAGTGAAGACTCATAAGTGTCTACCTAGGTTCCACCTATGAATTCCATGGGCATCTGACAGCTTAGATCATAGTGAAATATCGACAATGTAATTAGTAGCTTGCACCACTTTGTGTAAAGTTTCAGAGTCATGTATGCCATGCTCAATTCCATGACGACACACTCGTCATTAGGAAATTATCATTTCACCTTAATCACTTATTCAGTTATATGGATTCACAAACGTAGATGTTGTAAACAACTACAAGTCTTGAACAAGGTACAAATCCAGTTTAACCTACACAAAGACGTACCTCTATGTCATCATATGATGCCTATGGGAAAGTAAGTGTCTACATAACAATTCCCCTTGCTACTAGACCACTTCCCTTCCCGTAGCCATCATAAGTTGATATAAGGGTGTATACCTAAGAGGTCCAATTTGTCTTTGTAACTCTATCAAGTTTTGTACTTAAGCAACACCATGCCACAATCTAGTATCTTGATGTGACAACTTAGTACAGCTACTAAACAACAATATCCTAATGGTGAGAACCGTCATTATAGGGATATGACTGTGTAACAAATGCAGTGAGTTAACCCGTTAAGAATCATGTATTGGAGCATGGAATTTAATGTTTTCAAGGTAATTATTAATCATTATAGAAAATTCTAGGCCTCACGACACCTTCTCCACGAATCGGTTGTACTTAAGGTCCGGTTTAAGTTGATCCCAGGACCTCAATCTCCACAACACTTAATTATATTTCTAGATTTCACTATTACATTCTTATATCTTTTGATACGGTTTAGTGTCGCCTTAGTTATAAATCAACTATATCAAAAATGTACCCGCTTGTCATAACCTTACTATGGTTCTATGATCGTCCATCTATTTACTTGGCAGTGGCCATTTAAGATAGACAATATTATTACTAGGAACTTCCCACTAGTTAAGTTCACCCTATTCATAACCCTTGGATGAACTTAACACAAAGTATACTACTAGGTTGGTATAATACCTTAAATACTTAGGTAGTCACCCACTAGTATCCTGAACTATTTTTGAGTATAATTAACATATGGTTAATTAGAACATAAGATTTATAAACAACATTCTATTCATAATTCATTATCTGTTTCCTAACATCCACCATTAGGTTGTGTGTAGCACTTACTATTTGATTTATACTAATGCTTAATACAATAGTATCTTATATACTAACTTCCTATCTTTTTAAATTGCAAGTCTACAAATTCATCATTTGTCAATTAATCACCTTTAAATCAAGACACTGCAACAAGAAATCCGACCTTAATTCATTAGGAATAAGTATAATTCATGTTTATAAGAATGATCACATTCTTTCATTTCAATGTTTAAAAGAGTTATATTATATGGCCAAGGCCTTTCTCATTTTTTTGGAGAAGTATTTCATTTAGGAAAACCCAAAAACAGTCGTATCTTCAAACTTTCCTTGATCAAAATAATATAAAAAACTAAATACTTCACCCTTCTTTCTTGGCGTTTATCTGCAAAATTGTTAGCACGAGTCAGTTCACATGAACTAAGCATGATAAGCACCAACTCTTCATAACGACATGCTCTACTTAATTATTTCATAAAAAGAACTCTTATTATTTTTATGAATTAATATTACAGATCTTAAGAAGGTAAACAATTCTTTCTAAAACATGCCAAGAGCAACCAATATAACAAGTCATGAAAGAAATCAATTCCAGTCTTACACTTTAATACAACTTATTTTGTCACTAAAAAATCAGTCACTTAAGTTGTAAGATAAACATGAGAATCATAAGTATTCAACAGACTAAAATACAAGAGTAACATGATTTCAGTCATGTAATCCCATACTTGCATGCTTGGAATCATGTACTCAATAATTTAGTAATCATAAATATATCAAATATCACAATCAAGCAATATCCCTAATCTTACTCAACATAACCAACAAAGGATTTCATACATCCCCTAAGGTCAAATAAGGTCTAAGCATTAATGCCAAGACTTAAAGAGTATTTAATAAAAAGTAGATAATCAATGCTTAACCTACATGATGATAAGGAAATCATAACATCATGCTTAAAAATGAACAGATTAAATTCCAACCACAAATTACATAGCCAACACTTACCTCAACGTAAAGAATTTAATTGAACATTCCAAGCTTAGGAAAAAGAAACATAATTCCACGCTTCAATGTCGTTATCAAACTTATCAATATCCGTTATACAATATAAGCATTTCACAGCCTCTAAGAGAGTAGTTACCATGTGGATTTGTGATAACATGATTGTTATTTATCCCAAATAGCCCACTAGACATTCATTATCCCATGAGTTTTCTCATAATAAATTTTAAATCAGCACATCCCGTTATCCCTCAGTAAGTTAAAGACTCCATTAGAATATTAAAACGATCTACTAACCCATTCTACTGAATAAGGTTAGAGCATACCAAGCTATATTAATGTCACAACCCAATTGAATCAATAAGAATCTATTTTAATGTCAGGAAATTACCGTAATCCCTAAGGAAGACAGAATACAGTTCGATAAGAGTTAAAGAGTCAAACCTCCAGGTGAACTAGAATATCATACGATTATAGACAAGAACATAATACCTGTCAAGGATCTAACATGTTCATATGATTTCATTTAGATGACAAACCAACTAACATATCCATAAGAGGAGGAGTATATTGCTTAAAATGTTACAACCCTAAATGGGTTTCAACTCATACTCGATACAACCAGATTTTCAACAAATCAAAAAGTATGGTCATCAAGATCAATCAAGCTTTGTTCTATATCGAATACTACGAAGGAGCAATATCACCAAATTTTCCAATCTAGAAGCCAAGAGGCTTTCTATCTGGGTCAGTACTAATTCCCAACCATACTCAATGATTCAAATTCAATTAATTGAAACATAAAACTAGTTCAGATAAACTAGGCCGCACATCAAAAGAATCAATTAGACTTATGGAATCGTTCCATATAATTTTCCTAAACCTTCTTCTAGCTATTAAATGGTAGCTCACTACTAGAGTTAAATAACCATCAAACCTTCATTACAAACTTTTAATCCACGAAAAAGGGTAATCAATAAACCCAGCCAAGCATAGCCTAGAGCATATGGATCTCAAAATCAAATACAACAAATCTCAATAGCTCATACGTTAAGATAAGGAAGTACCCACTAAAAGGAACTATTCAACACTTTTTTGACCACAAGATCTAATTTATAAGCTTCAAGGAGAACAACTTACCTATTTAGGATTTTTTCCTAATGAACAACAATATACTGCAAATATTTCAAGGAAAAGGAGGTTCTTAGTCGAAATCGACTTTACTTTCAAACTCAACATGGTATTGTTAGTAGAACAATCAAACCTTAAGATAATCACAGTAATAATGGTTAATAACTTAACTCTCCAAATATCATACAAGACTTTAACATGAGCACAACTAATTTCCTGTTACAAGAGAACTATTAAAACAGAAGCCTCTGAGTGCAAAGTGAGATGGACTTTATCACTGTAGACACCCAGAATTACGCCTGAGTAATTTAAATACTTAAATTGTGCTAATTATCTCCTTTCTCACAAATCGACGACATATCGTCAAATGCGCTCATATTCCCTCTTATTGTCGTTAATTAATTACAATACACTAATTGATTAAGTCTCCTATCCAACTAACAACCTAATTAACGACCTTCTGTTAATTATTTACCCCTTCTATCTAGACTAATTAATTAATTATCCTTTCACTTCATTTAATTAATAAATCAATATTTAATTGATTTAATCCCCTTCTAAAAGCCTAAATCGTACTAACATTCCTCTAATTAGCTTCTATAATCTTACATCCACCTATTAGTTAATCATCTTTGATTAATTAAAGCACCCCCCAACTCCCGTGACTTGCTAAGCATAAATTAAACCCTTCTAAAGTAAGGTTACATTTAATAAAGCAACCTTATTCATTCCTAATCATGTTTTACCTTTATCCCACATGCAAAGGGATGAAGTGTTTCCTTTATCCATTGGGCTATATAAAGAGCCCTCCTTCTACCTTTATACCTACACCTAAACTTCTTGAGAAAGCAAATGCAAAGCATATAGCAAAATAGTCTAAGAGTTTGCTTTTTGTTTTCTTGAGAGTTCATCATCTTGAAGAGTTAAGCCTCTTTCCTAAGTGCTTAGGTCATATGGGAGGTGTCAAAAGGGTCTTGTAGCCCAACTTTGGCAAGCCCTCATTCCTAGGTTCTTGGAACATTAAGGACAACCATTTTTGATAGCCATGGAGCCTACCTAGGTTTCCTTCATTTATAGTTATTAGAGAATAGAGGATTTTTAGATGTTTAAACATTGTTAGGTTCAAAGTTTTGTATTAATGAATGTTTAGCATCTAACCCTTGTTCAATTCTTATCATGATGGTGCTTAATATGTTGTTTGATTCTTGCTAAGTAAGACTATTTAGGTGTTAGTCTTTTACACACATTTAGCATTAGTTTAAAAACAACACATGCACGCATTTGGAACGTCCGGTGGGACACTTAGTCCCATGGCATTTTAGTTTAAGTTTCATTGTTTTGGCTAACTTTTGATATGCACATGTAGTAATTAATGTCTATTTTTTTGGAATTTTTGCTAATTTGATATGTGTAACTTCTTGTTCATAGCCATTATTTTATGGGTTGTTGTCATTTTAAAACTAACTTGTCAAAATTTGAGATATTGTGAGTTTTCTTGTGTTTTTTTGTCGAATTTTGGTTGTAGGTCTGGCGCAGACACATTTTTAGGAGCGTAGGCGTGGTTTTTGTGGCGCACACGCCTCTTTGGTGGCGCAGGCACATTGTCAAAAACTAGTTCTCTGTTTCACCGACCCTGGCGCATGCGCGCTAACCCCGGTGCATACACCCTAACTAGTGCGCAGATACACTAACCCAGGCGCAAACGTAGTTTCGTATCGTACCTTCACTGCATTCTGAAACCTGTCAGATCAGCACACACACCCTAATCGGAGCGCACACGTTGTTTTAGTGGCGTAGACACATTTTTGGTGACGTGGATGTTTTATCGGAATCTGGGACTGTTGCATAAAACGACGACACACACGTTTTCCCTGTAGCGCGCACACTTTTCCGGTGGTGCACATGTTTTCCCAGTGGTGCGAGTGTTCTATCTATTTTTCTCAATGGTAGCACATACATTGTTTTCGTGGCACACACGCCTCTCTGGTGGTGTAGGCGCAAGGTAAGCAAAAAATACACAGAGTGGCGCATGTATTGTTTTCGTGGCGAACGTATTGTTTTCGTGGTGTACATGCCTCTCGGGTGGCGAAAGTGCACTATAATCCAAAACAATGTAGAGTGGTGTATACGCCCTAACCCATGCACAAGTGCTAAAAAAGAGGCGCAGGTGTCCTTTTGTATTTTTGAAATTAGCGTGTTGAGGTTCTAACATTCTTGCAGGTTTATCTAATCATATATTTGTCTTTGCAGGTTGTTTTTACATGTTTATACTTGATTAGATAATATTTTGCATTGTTTACTTATAGGAATAAGATCACGTATGCTCTTCCCTCACGTCCCTTGGGGTGATCTTGGGAATCAGAAACAATTCTTAAATCCTTTTGATGCTTTGAGGTTGTCAGGAATATTTGAGTGGGAATTGGTTAACTTGGCGTAGTTAAATTAAAGTGTTTTCCATTTTAAATATCTTTTTAGATTTTGGAAACATCACGTATGCTCTTCTCTTTCGTCCTTGGATGATCTGGAGAATTAGAAATGGTGTTTTCTCTTTTTATGGAAAACTACTAAAAATCGTCGTACAGGACCAAAATACCACGCTTGTCAAAGAACGTAGGAATCGAAAATAAAGTCAAAAACTACTAATACAATTGTTATACAAGTTGCCAAATGGTGTTCAAGCAAACCACACCTAATTAAAAAAGATAAAACGAACCACATTCAAAACACTATATTGTAGGTTTCGGAAAAGGGTACGTCCCTCTCCGCTCAACTGGAACATAACCCCTTTGGCATAACGCCTTAAGCTACAACAATGGGGGTGGTACAAGGAACCCTAAAGTAGTCCACACAAGAGGGAAACTTGTGGACAAAATGGGAAGTGCTCCGCACTACCTATCTGACTATTGACTCCTTTGTGAGATAGAGTTACAAGTTATCCCTATGCGATCCTTTTAGGTACACGATGGATGCATTTACTGACCACTGTGCTTGAAGGGGACAAAGTCGAGATACTCCCAAGATAGTTGGGACTGTTTGGGTAAATCGTCCCGCTCGTGGATAATCTTTGTAACACCTAGGACGAGAGAACCATCGAGGAAAATATACTTTGACTAGGAGCCCACTTTGACCATTTTAAAACAGTGTCGAGTTGTGAACCATATTTTTATTGTGAAACGTGTGACGCGTTACTTTCGCTTAGTTTTTACTTGCCTTAGGGCGAGGCAAAACTCTGCCGAAGTGAAGCCAACATTTTTCATCCCATTTTTAATTTACTTCCTTCACATTCTTTTGACACTTTGTTGATAAGAAGGAGAGTGACCACCTTTGTGTTACCAATCGATTGTTTCTGCCACTTTTTTGTCCATTTACGCTCATCCATGTTTGCTGCTGGGTAAGTTAAACGTCTAAAGTGCACGAAAACATATTTATATCATTGGTAGCCTTTGTGATCTTGATACCCACGTCAGGATCGTCATCATAGTTAGGAACGATTCATCATTTTATCTCCCTTTGACATGTTACCTCATTTGCATTGTCTCAACATAATTAAGATACTTATGTCACGTTTCTTGTAAACATGATCTAAGTTTACATATTGAGGCGTTACGCTACCCATGTTTTAACACATCCTTAGTATATTTTGACTTAGTTTGATTTCAAACATTGTTCCAAATCTTGAAGGGTGTCGCTTACTTTGTTTGCGTCGTTTCGATACCACTTTGACACTAATATCTCACTTCTTCATGAAGTTTGATAGACATTTCCAATTGGTGTGGTTACATAGCTTACATTTGTAAACCTCACCCTTTAACATTTAGGCCTTGTTGGTTGTTAAACTTGTCGTGGTATCCTTTGATTAGGATTCACATCTACCCTTTATTAATATTTACGCCTTGTTCATTTCAAGCTTGATGTAAATATTGACATTGTGTTGATCATCTTTGCATCGCATTTTCATATGGTGTATTTCCTTGTTGATAGGCTTTGTGTTTCACACTTGCATGATTGTTCCTTGTGATTATTCATTCAGAAAAATTATTTTCTAGGACAATCCCTCTCGATCTCATTGATATTGCGTCATCACGATGACTATTTTCCTTAGAGCTTCTTTGGAAAATCATACACGCATCTTCATACTTACACAATGTCTAGGTGGTTGTCCTTATGCTACCCAAATCAACATGTCACTTCCTTCCCTTTGAAGGAGTTCCATCACACTATCTAGATCTAGACATTTGTGCTTAAAATAATGCCAAAAATGACTGACTATCACGCAATTCCCCATACTTACAAAAATATGGAACCTAGGTTTAGCAATTCAAATCAAAAGATTCCCATTACAACTAAACCTCGTTTGGTTCTTCGTGCTAGAGAGCCCATATGGGTAACACATTCCCCACCTTCATCTCATATTCAGTGGTATGATTTGAACGCTTTTGATCCAAATTATTATTCGAGTTCCCCCCACTCTTCTTATAATTCTAATCCAAACATTTCCGCTTCTTCTAAGGATTCCAATCCAAATATTTCCTCTGACTCTTCTGATGATTCGGATCCAAACTACTATTTAGATTCATCTAATTTGACTCCTAAGTCATCTAATGTGACTCCTATGTCATGGTCCTCCCTATCTTCGCAGGAACCTCTTCATCATACATTTAATATGACTCCTATGTCGCAGTCCTCCCTTTCTTCGCAGGACCCCTTTTATTAGTCACCTCAATGACGTCTTCCTCCTTTGAAGATATGAGTGACTCCAAGTCCCACCAATCAAACATCTAATACAATTCTCAAATCACGGTCCTCTCTTTCTTTGTAGGACCCTTGTTATTATTCATTTGATGCGATTCTTAAATCATGGTCCTCCCCTTCTTCGTAGGACCTTCTTCATCAATCACCCCCAATAAGTCTTCCTTTTTGAAGATTCGTGTGACTCAAAGTCCTTCAAGGAAAACATTTGAATCTACCCATACGTCGCAATCTACAGACTTTGGACTTAATCCTACTATTTTACATATGACATACCTGTTGTATATATCTTTTCCCTGGGTAGATATAGACAAGCAAGAGAATGGAGAAATCAAAGAAGCTCAAATCCCTGAAATGATGCGCAGAATAGGCGCACAGAATGGGTGCACGACACAGAGTGTTGACAAAGGAAATGATGCGCCCAAGGTGCACAGAATGGGCGCACGACACAATGTGTCGACAAGGGAAATGATGCGCCCAAAGCACATAGAATGGGCGCACGACACAATGTGTCAACAAGGGAAATGATGCGCCCAAGGCACACAGAATGGGCGCACGACACAGAGTGTCGACAAGGGAAATGGTGCGCCCAAGGCGCACAGAATGGGCGCACGACACAGAGTGTCGACAAGGGAAATGGTGCGCCCAAGGCGCACAGAAGTGGCGCACGACAATGAGTGTCGACAGAGGAAATGGTGCGCCCAAGGCACATAGAAGTAGCGCACGAAAATGAGTGTCGACAGAGGAAATGGTGCGCCCAAGGCGCACAGAAGTGGCGCACGACAATGAGTGTCGACAGAGGAAATGGTGCGCCCAAGGCGCACAGAAGTGGCGCACGACAATGAGTGTCGACAGAGGAAATGGTGCGCCCAAGGCGCACAGAAGTGGCACATGACACGGAGTGTTGATAGGGTAAAGGATGCACCCTTGGCACACAGAAGAGGATGTCGACACACACATGGATGCGCCTATGGCGCACCTTCAGGAGGCGCAACATTTTGAGCGCTGACAGGAAGCAGACCCTGGCGCAGATATTCAAATGGCCATAACTTTTGACTGGGAGCTCGGATTAATGCAAGGTTGGACTTTTTGGAAAGCTTACGAGGTCCTCTGTCCAAATACGACTGGATATATTTAATTAGGTGAGAAAAAATTCTTAAAAATTCAAAATACAGTTCGCCACTTTTGGGTTCGCTGGGGTTCTCACCTACCATCATAATGAGATGAGTTAAGTGCATTCTGGAGGTGGTTGGGGCAGTTTTCAGTTTCCTCTCTCTTTTCTCTCTCATTCTTCCTATAAATTGTAAGGAGGGGCTTCTTTCTAAAGGTTGGACATTCTTGTTTTGCCCCTCCCTTCTTCTCTTTGGCAGGTGAATCTGTGGAGTTCAAACCTCCTATCTAAAACTGTAATGCAACCTTGCCTCTTGGCATTTTGCAGTGTGCTGTATCAATCTTTGGAGAAAATTAATGCATTTCTGTGGATGATTCTCAACCCTCTCTGTATTCATTTGCATCCCCTTGATCTTTTCACTGTGAATCTGTTATTTGTGCATGATCTTGCATCGCATTTTAATAGTTTGTGTTTATTGGCAAGACAATTGTTCTTCATTCCTCGGTGCATCACCTTTGTTAGTTTAGGTTTATTTTTATGCATCTTCCTACCCTGTATCCTTGGAAAATTAGATTAGGTTTTGAGTAGACCCTCTGCATTTTTATGTGTGCATCTGAACAGAGGAATAGGAACCGGCCTTCATCCGGAGAGCTTTTCCGATTTCGCAAGGTCCCACACTTGGGAAAAGCTCCATGTTATGCAATCACACTGAGAGTCTCAGCCCATCGCGTTGTAGAGTCCCAGGGGTGCTGTGATTCGCCATCAACAGTTTTGGCACGCCCGGTGGGAGCAAGAGGTCATTCCATAGTTTCGAAGGAACTTTCAAGAAATTCGGACTTAAAAAATTGCAGGTTTTACAGTTCAGTTTTTTCCACCTTCCAGGCTGAACTTTAAAATCAGTTTTTTAAGGACTTAACTCGCTCGAAACAAGTCAAAATTTCACCAGTTGATATATCGGGGGATAATAGTCAAAAGGGTATTCTTAGATTTTTGAGATTTTGACTTTCAAAATTTCATGGTTTTTTTATTTTCGGATTTCAGGTTTTCAGAAGTCTGGCATTTTTGGGTAATCAGGACTGTCATTCCAGAATCAAGTTCCAAACTCTAAAATATCAAAAAATACATGTCTTTCAAATTTCTATTTTTAAAGATTGTCAGGTTTGGTGTGTAACTTGGCAGGATTTAGCCTTTTGAGGCTCACTTTCTAACACATCTGGCGACTCCGAAAGGGATAGAATTCAGCGGTGTGGCAGCAAAGGTTGCCCAGGCATATGAGAAGAATTCAAACCAGGTCCAATACCCAAGAAGAGGGGCTATTTGTCCATTTGCAACTTTCACCAGGTAGAGGAAGGAGAGGAAGAAGACCACAAAGATCACCATCTCCACCTAACAGGACTTTGTCTACACCTCCACCTGGTAGGCCTTTTCTCGCATCGACCAGGGTTCTTAGGCCAATCATAATGGCACATCTACCACCGAATCCCTTTGTCAATTTCACGGGCAGTAGTCCACTTGCCCTAAATGCTCAGAATCAAATTCCAGTTGCAGCACTAAAGAATATACCCTTTTTTACAGGAGAAAATCATACTACTCCTATTGATCACATCCAGGATATTGCTAATGCATATGCAATCCACGAAATAAATGAAATGGATGTTGCAGTCAAGCTATTGGCTTCATCTTTCAAAGGCAAGGCCTTACAATGGTTTAGGAGCCTTGCAGCAGGCTCTATTACGAATTGGAACCAACTTTGTTCTGCTCTTTGCAGCCAATTCGGGGAGAGGGCAGACAATTTATCTTTATTGGAACAACTGACAACAATCAAAAGGGCTCCTAACGAACAAATGGCAGATTTCAACTTCAGATTCCAACAGACATGGGACAGGATCCCAATAGCTGTTAGACCAACTGCCGAAGGAGCATTCCTTTATTTCTTAAAGGCTATAAATTCAGACATAGCCATGATGATCCAATCAATGGGAGGGACAACGCTGCCAGGGTCCTATGACACAGCGATCAGAGCAGAGAACTGTTTGATCCAAGCTGGCAAGCTTGCACCAAGGCCACCAATGCCTCTCTATCCAGACATGGGAAATCCTACAACCAGTCAAGCACCAGAGTTGAATCCCATTCCAACTCCTAGAAATCAAAGCAATAATGAGGCGTCGACTTCTTCAAATACTTCAAAGGAATTGCAGGAGGTCATGAAACAATTACAGAACCTTGGAAATGAACTTGTGACTATCAAAAGACAACAAGCTCAAAGTGCTAGACCTTATCAGCCTCAAGCATAGTACCAAGCTAGGCCCCCATACCAACAAAATAGACCACCACCTCAGGCTGCAAATCAAAACCAAAACCAAGGACAACCTCAAGCTGCCAGGCCATTTCGACCGTATGATCCAAATGCAACGACGTCCTAAAGAGCTTTGGTCCCGACACAAAATAACATGGCACAGGAGTACGACTGGTGTTACCCTTGCAATCTACCTCACAATCAGTCAGCATGTTTCAATGGTGCACTAAATCAGGCCTTGATGGTGCAAACCATTGGTGTTGCTCAAGAACCAAGCCATGAGGAGAATCAACAGCAACAAACGCAGCAAGAAGGACCTCCAACAGAAACCACATTGGCCAATTGGCAAACGGAAGACTTCTGTGGAGTTAACCAACAGCCTTTTCAAGGCGTGGCTGCCAACACACGGTCAAAGAAGAGAAATATAGGAGAGGGACAACCGTGTAATCCAGTTGTTTCTCAACCCACTCTTACACAACAAGGGGTCAGTATACCAAACGCAGCTCCAAATGTGCAAAATCAACCCAAGGTACCTGTTGTAGCAACACACGCACATGCTCAAGCTCCAGAAAAGTTTGCACCAAGTAAGGGACAGCAAAAGGACAATTCATCCCCTTTCAGCATCATTGATCAAATGAAGAAGACGAACATGAATATATCAATGTGGGAATCTTTATCCATCCCAGGACAAAGAGATCTTCTACAAGCTGCCATGAAGAATTGGTCAACTTCAAACCAACAGGCCCATATACAAGAGAAGGTCCTCACGAATGCTGCTCAGCCTAAAGGGAATCATGGAGGACAACAAGGTAAAGTTTTGAAACCCCCTCCATTCTATGTTTCATTAATCATTGTTGGGATAAATTAGTACACAACTGCATGATTGATTCTGGGGCAAGTAGTTCAGTGATGCCGAAGCAAATAGCGGATCAGCTGGGTTTGAAATATGAGCCAGTGCTGAAAGGAGTAGTACAGCTAGATGGAACGGCAGTAGGAACAGTTGGGGTCATCAAAGGGTTAAGCCTAACTCTACATTCCTGTCCTAATGTTACAGTTCTACAAGATGTGTCTGTGATTGACCTTCCGCCACTCTTTACGTTGTGTCTATCAAGAGACTTCACTGCAAAAATCGGTGGATATTTATCTGCAGATTGGTCACACATGATTTTTAGGACAAGGTATGGAGCCAAAGCAACAATCAGGTCAGAACCAATTGCTAATTTCCATATTGAGCCTCATGTACCAAATCCTATCAATGCAAATTGCTCGGCTTTTGATCAGGAGGAGTGTTCGAGTGATCTAGAAACAGGTACTAAGGTCGAGGGAATTCCTGATTTAACTTTGGATGAATGGGCAAACAAAAGTCATGAATTTGACCCATACAAGGAAATTGAAGAATCTGAATTGGGCGTGTATTGTATACATGAAGAAAATTCACCCATTCCCGACATCATTCAGCCAGAACAAAAGGATGAAAACAAAGTTTGGAAATTATTTTTCGATGGTTCAAGAAGCAGACAAGGTGCTGGAGGTGGTGCAATGTTGATTTCACCACAAGACATCAAATATTTTTCAGCTTTTCGTTTCCAGTTTTCCTGTTCAAACAACACGGCTGAATACGAAGCATTGATTCATGGAATTCATTGGGCCAGGAAAAGGGGCATAAAGAACTTGCAGGTGTTTGGAGATAGCGAGCTAATCGTCAACCAAGTTAGGGGACAACATGCCACAAAGAATGACCTGCTAAAGAGATACAAAAATAGGGTATGGGACCTCATTGAGGATTTTGAAGCTTTCAGCATTGTGTCCATACCTAGGAAGAAAAATGAAGCCGCAGATAGGCTCACTGCAGTTGGAGCAACGTTTGATGTGGTTGCCAACATCAGAAGGGGAAAAACACAGCCACATATCCATGTGATTGTGAGGCCAGCAGTTCCAGATAATAACACAAGCTGGCAGGTGTTTGAGAATGATCAATAGATCGTCAATTTCTTACAAGAAGAGGCTGAATTCTCAGCTAGGAATCAGGACAGATTAGAGCAGCAGTATGGGGATCAGGTAGTGCAGCTGCGGACAAACAAGATTCCTAAGGGTTTAGTAACGTTGGAGTCTATCTTCAACCCTAACGACCAGTTCCGTAAGGAAAAGGCAAACATACAGGTCAAGAGAGAAGATTCAGAGCCAATTCCGGTTGGGGAAGGCAAAACACTTAAAATTGGCAAAGTGGCCACTGAACAGGAGAAATCAGATTTCATACAAATTTGCCAAGAATTTCCAGATGTCTTCACTTGGAGCTATGAAGATTTAAGAGGATTCGATCCAAATTTGGCACAACATACCATAGAATTGGATCCAGATGCTAAGCCCGTTAGGCAGAAGCAGAGACCAGTCAACCCTCACATGGAGCCTCTAATGAAGAAAGAGCTAAATAAGCTGATAGAGGCAAGCATTATATTCCCGATCAAGCACTCAAGCTGGGTTGCAAACTTGGTTTCGGTCAGGAAGAAGAGTGGAGAAATCAGGTTGTGTGTAGATTTCCGAGACCTCAACAGGGCATCTCTCAAAGATCATTACCCACTTCCTTCAATGGAACAAATATTGCAAGTAGTATCCGGTTCAGAGAGATTCTCTCTCCTAGATGGCTACTCAGGGTATAATCAGGTGATGGTGAAAGAAGGTGACCAATTCAAGACGACTTTCACCACCAAATGGGGGACCTATGCCTACAAGAAGATGCCATTTGGGCTATCAAATGCTGGAGCCACTTTCCAAAGGGCAATGGATATGGCATTCAAGGGGTTGATCAATAAAATAGTTTTGATATATCTTGACGACATCACTGTATTCTCAAAAAATGCAGCGGATCACCTCTATCATTTGAGGCAAGTATTTCAGAGGGGTAGAAGATTTGGGGTATCATTGAATCCCAAAAAATGCATATTCTTGGCTCACGAGGGAAAACTTCTAGGCCATATTGTTTCAAAGGAGTGGTTGACAATTGACCCAGAAAGAGTTGAAGCAATTCAAGCATTGCCATTGCCAAATCACAAGAAGGCTCTTCAAAGCTTCTTAGGAAGGATCAATTTCGTCCGCAGGTTTGTTCCAAATTTTGCAGCTCTTGTAAAACCAATAACGCTGATGTTAAAAAAGAGCATGGCATTTAAGTGGACATCTGAAGGCAAGGCAAGTTTTGAGGCAATAAAAGAGGCTATATCTCAAGCCCCAACTCTCATCAATCCAGACTTCTCTAAGGACTTCGTGCTATATGCCTTTGGTGGTGGGGACACAATTTCTGCAATCCTGGTACAACAAAACAAAGAAGGATTAGAACAACCAGTTGCTTTCTTCAGTCAAGGCTTGGAGGAATACGAAACTAGGTACTCTTTCATTGAAAAGCATGTCCTTGCGGTAATCAGAAGCTTAAAGAAATTCAAGCACCTAGTCTCAAACAACAAGATCCAATTATTAGTCTCTCATGCGGGAGTCAAGGACTTCCTTCTAAACAAGGATCTGAATGAGAAACGTGCAGGATGGATAACTCGTGTCATGGAATATGACATCGAGATCAAGGTCACCAAACTAGTACGTGGGAAGGGACTATGTGAGCAGCTAGCCTTGAGTCAACAAGTTGAAGCTGGTGATGAAAAGGAGACTACCTTGGTACTACAGGATGATCAAGAACAAGAAAATGATGACGTGCCTACTCCTTGTTGGACTCAAAATATGATACACTTCCTATAGACAGGCCTATGCCCTCCAGAAATGAGCAAAGCAAAGAGGAGATACTTCAGATTACAAGCCATTCCATATGTGCTTGTTGATGGTGTTTTGTTTAAGAAAGACATCAATGGAGTTCTATTGAGGTGCATTGGGATAAGTCAAATTGAGAGGGTGTTACGAGATTTTCATGATGGAGATTCTGGAGGACATTTTGCCCCACGAGTAACAGCTCTCAAGATAATGAAGGCAGGGTATTATTGGCCGACAGTCTTCAGTGACTGCTATACATGGATAAGAAAGTGCAAGAAATGTGCACTCTTCACAGGCAAAGAAAGACAAGCAGCACTTCCATTGCACCCAATTCTGGTTGACCAACCATTTATGCAATGGGGATTGGACTTCGTCGGGGTCATCAATCCAAACTCAAGCCAAGGCCACAAGTGGATTCTCATGGCAACAGACTATTTCACCAAGTGGACTGAAGCAGTAGCGCTCAAGGAGGCAAATGAGTCTAACATACTAGACTTTTATGAAGGAATAGTGACCAGGTTTGGTGTGCCGGCCACTATCATATCAGATAATGCATTGGCATTCATAGGTTCCAAGATTACAGAATGGGCTGTCAAGAATGGAATCTATTTGAGCACCTCTTCAAATTATTACCCGCAGGGTAATGGACAGGCAGAGTCCACAAACAAGAATTTGCTAAGAATCATCAGAAGGACTCTGGATGAAAATCAAAGAACATGGCATACCAAGCTAAAATCAGCATTATGGGCTGATAGGATAACACCAAAGAGGTCTACAGGTAATTCTCCCTACAAGTTGGTCTATGGGAAAGAGGCAGTATTGCCTATATCATTAGAATTGCCAGCATTAGAGCTCATGAAGCAGTTGGAGTTGTCTGAGTTCGAACCAATGGAGGCTAGGTATGCAGAGTTGATGGAATTAGAAGAAATAAGAGAACATGCAGTTCAAGTGATTGAAAAGGATCAGGCCTTAGTAAAAAGATGGTTTGATAAGAAAGCGAGAGCAAGGACCTTCCAGGAAGGGGACCTAGTTCTGAAATGGGATGCAGATCGGGCAAAACCGGGAAGGCATTCCAAGTTTGATGCCATTTGGAGTGGCCCCTACATGGTCATGAAATGTAAAAATAGCAATGCCTTCCAATTGTCTACATTGGACGGAGAAGAACTTCTGATTCCGGTCAACGGAATCTATCTTAAACATTGCTACTGAAGAGAGGAAAGTTCTACCCTTGTAAATATTAGCCTAGTTTTCAATTCCTCTAAGTGCGTATGCACGTTGTCTTGTTGTAGTTAGGTTTTTGTTTCCCTAAGTGCTTCGGCACAGGTTTTATTGCTCTCAGGTTGATTTCTACAATTCAGAATGCTGTCAGAGAAGAAGTTGCGGTATCAGGTTCGGGATCGGATATCAGGTTGGTTTCAGGTTATTGCTTATGACTCCATGCTCAATGGATTGCTAAAAGGCCACTGATCTGCTAACTAGCAGGAAGGTGATCCCGTTGAGTCGCCAAATTGTTGTATATATCTTTTCCCTGGGTAGATATAGACAAGCAAGAGAATGGAGAAATCAAAGAATCTCAAATCCCTGAAATGATGCGCAGAATAGGCACACAGAATGGGTGCACGACACAGAGTGTTGACAGAGGAAATGATGCGCCCAAGGCGCATAGAATGGGCGCACGACACAATGTGTTGACAAGGGAAATGATGCACCCAAGGCGCACAGAATGGGCGCACGACACAATGTGTCGACAAGGGAAATGATGCGCCCAAGGCACATAGAATGGGCACACGACACAGAGTGTCGACAAGGGAAATGGTGCGCCCAAGGCACACAGAATGGGCGCACGACACAGAGTGTCGACAAGGGAAATGGTGCGCCCAAGGCGCACAGAAGTGGCGCACGACAATGAGTGTCGACAGAGGAAATGGTGCGCCCAAGGCACATAGAAGTAGCGCACAAAAATGAGTGTCGACAGAGGAAATGGTGCGCCCAAGGTGCACAGAAGTGGCACACGACAATGAGTGTCGACAGAGGAAATGGTGCGCCCAAGGCGCACAGAAGTGGCGCACGACAATGAGTGTCGACAGAGGAAATGGTGCGCCCAAGGCACACAAAAGTGGTGCATGACACAGAGTGTTGATAGGGTAAAGGATGCACCCTTGGCGCACAGAAGAGGATGTCGACACACACATGGATGCGCCTATGGCGCACCTTCAGGAGGTGCAACATTTTGAGCGCTGACAGGAAGCAGACCCTGGCGCAGATATTCAAATGGCCATAACTTTTGACTGGGAGCTCGGATTCATGCAAGGTTGGACTTTTTGGAAAGCTTACGAGGTCCTCTATCCAACTACAACTGGATATATTTAATTGGGTGAGAAAAAATTCTTAAAAATTCAAAATACAGTTCGCCACTTTTGGGTTCGCTGGGGTTCTCACCTACCATCATAATGAGATGAGTTAAGTGCATTCTGGAGGTGGTTGGGGCAGTTTTCAGTTTCCTCTCTCTTTTCTCTCTCATTCTTCCTATAAATTGTAAGGAGGGGCTTCTTTCTAAAGGTTGGACATTCTTGTTTTGCCCCTCCCTTCTTCTCTTTGGCAGGTGAATCTGTGGAGTTCAAACCTCCTATCTAAAACTGTAATGCAACCTTGCCTCTTGGCATTTTGCAGTGTGCTGTATCAATCTTTGGAGAAAATTAATGCATTTCTGTGGATGATTCTCAACCCTCTCTGTATTCATTTGCATCCCCTTGATCTTTTCACTGTGAATCTGTTATTTGTGCATGATCTTGCATTGCATTTTAATAGTTTGTGTTTATTGGCAAGACAATTGTTCTTCATTCCTCGGTGCATCACCTTTGTTAGTTTAGGTTTATTTTTATGCATCTTCCTACCCTGTATCCTTAGAAAATTAGATTAGGTTTTGAGTAGACCCTCTGCATTTTTATGTGTGCATCTGAACAGAGGAATAGGAACCGGCCTTCATCCGGAGAGATTTTCCGATTTCGCAAGGTCCCACACTTGGGAAAAGCTCCATGTTATGCAATCACACTGAGAGTCTCAGCCCATCGCGTTGTAGAGTCCCAGGGGTGCTGTGATTCGCCATCAACAATACCATTGTATAGGTCGGTCCACACCACCTTCTTCTACTCCTGAGACATCTAGCTACACATGTTCTTCATCCCCCACATCATTTTCTTCTATCAATCATCATCAAACATCTTCTAAGTCTTCCACACCAATTTGATCTCTTTATTCCAATCAACCCTTGGTGGTTGATCAACAAGTCATACCGATTGATCTCTTTCAGAATGAATAAATAATCAAGGCATTTATAGGGGTATATAAAGATATTCCTTTAGCAGATTATGAGAAAGGATTCTCTTTGGACTTTGATGCGTCTGCATATTGTGAGGAAAAGGTTAATTCCTTTTATCAAGAAACAAAGGAAGAGCCTCAAGTCATGCAACTTGACCCTCCTCTTATTCTTCCATCTTCACATTCTTCATTATGTGATGAAACTCCTTGGTCTTGCATTGATCCATGGCCTATCTTCTCATCACCCAATAACTCTTTGTCTATCATAATTCCTCAATCACAATCTCTTATGGGGTCAACACCAAGTAGCCCTTCATCTTCATCTAGGTGTGGGTCACCTTCTAGTAGCCCTCCCTCTACTATTTGTGGGACATTTTCGAGTACTCCACTATCTTCTATTCTTGGGACCCATCCAACTAGCCCCTTATCTTCTATGTATGGGTCACCCCTGGGTAGTCCATCATCTTCTTTTCTTGGGCCACATCCTAGTAGTCCATCATCTTACATCTATGGGTCACGTCCTAGTAGCCCTTATTCTTCTATTCTTGGGCCACATCCTAGTAGCCCTTCATCTTCTATCTATGGGTTACATCCTAGTAGCCCTTCTTCTTCTATTCTTGGGCCTCATCCTAGTAGCCCTTCATCTTCTATCTATGGCTCACCTCTCGATAGCCCATCTTCTTCAATCCGTAGACCGTATATTTTTCATCAATCACATCATCCTTCTACCAATGACCAGGGCAAGCTCACCATCATTTCTCTCATTCCTATTATCAATCGTAAACATTCACTTGCTTCTCTTTCTCGAGGTCAGAAAAGCCACAAGTTAGCTTATAAGAAACCCAGACATGTTCTTTATCAAGCCAAGATCAAAAATCTAAAGAGATCCAAAGCTACCAACAACTCCAATGATCATAAAATCCAAAATCAAACACGATTCCAGAATGCACACTAATGTACCCATCAAGTATGGCACAAAGTGAAAAAACCTATGGATAGGGAACTCAAACTCCCACATACAAAACCCATGTTTCAAAACAAATCATAGTCATTTGTTGAGTGTGAACTCACCATGATCATTGAGATCAGAGAAAAGACGACTCTTGATAAACAAACACGCCTAGTCTCCCTTATCAAGGAAATCGCAAACATTGTTGTTAAATCTTACCACACATAGTGACTTTGTTAGTCCCAACCTCTTAAAACTGTGAAAAATCTAAAAATTAAAAACAATTCAAAAATACAAAAAACATTGAAAAAACACAACAAAAATCAAAGGTATAAAGATCAAACATTGCAATCAAGTATTGTGTACACGTGGATATTTCTTTCTTCCCTTCCTTGATATTCTTTTGCAAGTCTTCTTGCCATTTTCATCCCTTCGGTGATATTTTGGTTAGCTTATTCACACGCATTTTGTGACATTTATCTCTATGGTATCCATTTGACCTTGGTCTTTTATCACCTTGGTAAATTAAAAAAGACTGACCTCTTAGAGATCCTATCACATTCAACATCTAATAAACTTGTTGCGAAGAACTTTTGGACATATTTGTTGACACTAGCCAATGTCGTCATCGTAAGCACTTCCACCTCCTTCCATCAAGCCATCAGTGGTTCTTAACCCCTTGTCAAACAAGAGAGCTGAAATAAGTTTTTAGAAAGCAAAAGAATCAAAATCAATCAAAAATAAAAAGCTAAAAGCTCCCAAGCAAAATAAAATTGATATATTACTCTCTCTTGGGGTATTTCCAATCAGCTCTATTGAGGCTATGGACACTTGACTGGCAATAGAGAAATGTTGCAATTAGAATTAAATACATCTCTGTCGGAGCTATGGACGTCTGGCTGGCAGCGGAGCAATGTACGGCTATCCTTTCACCATCCATTCACAAAATTTCCTTTCACAATAAATCATTCCTACACATTGGCTAGGGTCTCTTCACTTGTTGTCTATTAAATCTTCACTTAAAGAGGTAATAAACTCTACGTGCACACACTGGATCTCAACGAGTAGGCAGGATTAGTATGTTACCAAGTGTCTCTTTTTGGACCTTATTCAGACTCTTACTCTAGTCCATATCTCATCTTACGATTTTTGCCTTTGGTTAATCACTTCTTCATTGCGAGGCTTCTAAGCTACATTCATATCATTCACATCATTCTTATACTTCATTCAGAACATCCATGTGTATAAGATTACTTGTTTGCCATGTTTACGGACATGTTTGTCACCTTTCACAAAAACAATCTTCACCTTCCTTTCTGTCATGTGCTTTTAGACCAACTTACGCTGGGGGCATCCTTGCTTCTTCCCAACATTTCATTTGTTTATGTTCATCATCATGTTGAACCTATCCATAATGGCCTTGGGTCCCTCTTCTACCTGTGAAGAGTTTACCTTTGAATACTCCCACCTAATCATTGGGGCATTTTTACATGGCTTCACCCCCATTAAGAAAAAGCTGGTCCACTATTTAGGTGGAGTAGAAGATGTATCACAACTACATTGCTTCTTCCATTACATGTTCACCTAAGTGTCCTTCATACAGATTCCCCTCTTATTCCATTAGCATGTATTCTTGCTCGGGGCACCATCATCAACCCTTGTCGTTAATTTTCACAGGTCGTAACTGAAGCTTGATAATAAAAACATTATATTATGTTTCTTTATTAGTTTAGCTTGTTTAATTTCTCGTATTGCATTGCATTTTGTATGTTGCATGGAGTTAGGCATCTTTCACTTTCTCGTATTGCATTGCATTTTGTATGTTGCATGGAGTTGGTGTTTTCAGCAATGGACAATTGTTTGTAGTATAAGGACCGATGATGTAGCTCTTATGGTAATATGATGACATCAAAATTGTTCCAATACACAACGGCTAGAGGCTAAGCTCTTCTCTCCACTCTTCCATATTTCTTCCACATCAGTTTTCTCTCACCCCTAATCTTCTATCTCACCGGGGCATCTTACCCCTTTCCATTCTTCTATCTATCTCTCACCTTTTTCGATCGTCGATTGTCTTCCTTCATTACCCTATCGACACTTGAGGGGGCATCTCTCCTTCCTACTCATTTTTCTTCTATCCCTTCAAAATTTCTTCTGTCTACTATCTTTGAAGTGGCGTCACTTATGCCACCCCAAAGAGGGGCAAATGTAGACACCCATAATTACGCTCGAGCAATTTAAATACTTAAAATTGGGCTAATTATCTCCTTTCTCACAAATCGACGACATATCATCAAATGCGCTCATATTCCCTGTTATTGTCGTTAATTAATTATAATACACTAATTGATTAAGTCACCTATCCAACTAACAACCTAATTAATGACCTTCCGTTAGTTATTTACCCCTTCTATCTAGACTAATTAATTATTATTAATTAATCAGCCTTTCACTTCATTTAACTAATAAATCAATATTTAATTGATTTAATCCCCTTCTAAAAGATGAAATTGTACTAACATTCCTCTAATTAGCTTCTATAAACTTACATCCACCTATTAGTTAATCATCTTTGATTAATTAAAGCACCCCCCAACTCCCATGACTTGCTAAGCATAAATTAAACCCTTCTAAAGTAAGGTTACCTTTACTAAAGTAGCCTTATCCATTCCTAATCATGTTTTACCTTTATCCCACATGCAAAGGGATGAAGTGTTTCCTTTATCCATTGGGCTATATAAAGATCCCTCCTTCTACCTTTATACCTACACCTAAACTTCGTAAGAAAGCAAATGCAAAGCATATAGCAAAATAGACTAAGAGCTTGCTTTTTGTTTTCTTGAGAATTCATCATCTTGAAGAGTTAAGCCTCTTTCCTAAGTGCTTAGGTCATATGGGAGGTGTCAAAAGGGTCTTGTAGCCCAACTTTGACAAGCCCTCATTCCTAGGTTCTTGGAACATTAAGGACAACCATTTTTGATAGCCATGGAGCCTACCTAGGTTTCCTTCATTTATATGTTGTTAGAGAATAGAGGATTTTTAGATGTTTAAACATTGTTAGGTTCAAAGTTTTGTATTAATGAATGTTCAACATCTAACCCTTGTTCAATTCTTATCATGATGGTGCTTAATATGTTGTTTGATTCTTGCTAATTAAGACTATTTAGGTGTTAGTCTTTTACTCACATTTAGCATTAGTTTAAAAACAACACACGCACACAATCACTCACAGAAACCAACTCTAAAACTTAATATTTCCTCAACCTATATTGAACCCAGACAGAGTCGAATACCACCATGGTTATTAATGAGGCAAATTGGAGACCAAAGAGGAATAAACAAAACGATGGCAACCAGATTGCAAACAACCTGATGAGTAACAACTGAACCTAGTTTGTAAAACATTACAACAATTTGTTGCTAGAAAGCACAACATTTAGTTGAGCCACCATATGTAGCTCTGGAATTAGATCCAATACCTCCACTCAAATATGCCCATTCATGGGTCAAAAAGACACACTTCACATTAATTGCAGTTGCCCTTATCCCGCACAACTCAAAATTAACATTAAAACCAACTATTTTTCTTCCATATTTAAACTCAAACCTAGTCGACTAAAAGAATAATCGATGCCTCCAACCAGACAAGTACTAATACTCAATAAAATATTTCTTAAAAAGAATCAAATGTAGTTACATCAGTCTAGTGAATACTTGGAAATGGAAAGTCATCTACAACACATGATCACATAAAAACCAGCTTACAGTTTTCTACCATATCTTGTTAAATTTCTGTATAAACCTAGAAGTGATGGGTAAATCTTAAACAAAGTTTTATAGTATTTATAATCACACAATCACAACTGTATTAAGAATTCAACATAACACTAGGCGTATAAATCTAGGAGCTATTAATCATTACAGCCACAACACTCTTTCAACTCAAGAAATACATTATTTATTAACAAAAATAAATAACATTCAAGCCTACACCCAACAAATCATTTCCAAACAACATACATCACGAATTAATGATAACTCATTCTCTTCAGAAGTAAAAGAATAAATCGATTCTACATTACTAAAATTAAGAAGTCAAATTTCATTCATGGTAAGGTTCTTTTTGTGATATAACTAAATGGAACAAGAAATTATAATGAGTTTAGGGCATATCATGCCTGTTACGTCTGTCTTTTCTTCCTTGCAATGTTCTCATGATTCTTCAAAAAATCCCCAACTTTGAAGCGAATTCCACCATCCAACAAAACACAATACTTTCACAATATTTATTGAGTGTGGGAGACTTTGTTGTCCACCAATTCGACTGTTGTTTTCATCATGCAATCTCACAATAACACATAGTTCAATTTTTCCTTTCATGCAGAGATTATGTAAATTTATTGCAATGGAATGAATCAACACCACAAACCAACTTGTTTTCCCTAAACTGTCCATGCATTTGCTGAGGAAGGTGGGGTGTTTAATGCATATTAAATGACATTAATGCAGGAGTTAATTTGAGCTTGCCGCCATGTTTATCTAGCCAGCTATTTTTAGCTTTTAAACTTAGCAAAGTTCCATATTCATGTCATGCGATGCACTTGAAGTTTTAGTTAATCGAAATACTTGCCTTAAAACTCAATTGGCGGGAATAATAAATGAAACAATAAAAGAACAATGGGTACAAATATTTAGGTGATGGGGTGTCAACTCCCTCCTTATTCAATTTGAACAACCATAGAGTTTATAAGGTATTTAGGAGAACCTATAATATCCTATGCAATAGCAAATTCAGATGTCCACATTTTACATTACTTAAGGATCCATAAAATTTAATATGTTATACATCCTTTCTAATATCCAAAGGAATGCCCATAAATATCTCTTCAAAAAATAGGTTCATAAGTTAGGTTTTAAACCCATACAACTAAAATTAGATTGTCCTTTCCCTGCTTATACAAAGTTAATAAATCTCTAGTAGTAGTTATTTAACTACTTTAAACTTTGCAAATTCCCTTTTGTAATACACACACACACACACACACACATATACACACATATATACATATGTATATATACACATATATATACATATACATATATATACATATACATATCTATATACATATACATATACATATCTATACATATATACATATACATACATACATACATACATACATACATGTGTGTGTGTGTGTGTGTGTGTGTGTATTACAAATATATATAAAGCAGTTATAACATTAGCATTGATCATGTAAGTTGCTTGTGTATGCTTCGTGGGAATTGATGCCTTTAATTTCAATAATTAAGTCCTTAACTAACAACTGTAGTCCTCCATCTAAGAAATCCAATCATCATAAAATTAGGTTAGGCAGACTACTGGGTGGTCTACTCAAGACCCATTCTTAGTCAAAAGAAATCTTAATCGCATTCCCAATTTTGGTCGTTAAACGAACTATCAAAACTATCAAAGCCTTAACATAACTTAGTTAAAAACTATAATGTTAACAATTTAATAGAGATGAGCAACAACATCACTAATCACTTTCAAGGCTTAAATTTACACCAAGGATTTCATGACATACTATATCACCAACAACGTAATGTCCCCTTAGCAAATTAGTTCATCATTAAGATAGGCCCTGAAATTGACATGGTTTACATCTGGCCATGAAAGGAATATTCCATGCGATAGAAGGATCCAGAAAGACATCATTGCAAAGAGTGGAGAGCTCAGATATGAGAAGGCATGCTCCCATGGAGGACCACTTCGACACTTGGCAACCGATCTATAACTTCAGAAAGGCATGGCGGTGGTTGCTAAGGTTATAAATACAAGCACCCGATAGAAGAAAAGAACAGAGTTGAAGAGAGGCGAAGCTCTACAGAAATATAATGGAGGGTTCTAGGGGTTAGGGATTAGGATAACTCCATGAGAGATGGCATGTTTAGGGGGATTGGTCTGTGATTATCCTTGGGGTATAAGGGACATAGTCTAGTTCTGATGCATGACTTGGCTCTGCATTGTGATATGAAGGTTTGTAATGGTATCATGGAATGTAATGTGGTACTTAAACATGTATATATGAATATAAAGCTCTATTGTAAACCATATATGTGTTCATGAGTATTTTCCTCATGCATTTCCTTTATGAATGAACCAGTTACATATATGTTGTTTGTTATTTCTCTTTTCTAGGATGCAATGAGATGACAACTCATTCTAGGTTCTTAGAATGTTGTATAGTTATTTTCTATCCTTCTATATTTGATTATCTATCATAAGATGATGCATTCTCACAAGACTCACATAAAGGAGAGACTCGGCACCCGCGCGTGCCTCGGGTGAGTGCCCAGTGCCCACTGGGTGATAGGCCGACATGCATGGGATTAGACTATTGGTCTAAGGGTATAAAAATGACTACATCTTGGTTCCATTGCTGGGACCTCTTTTCGAAGTTGTTGTGAGAAATGGCATGCATCTTTGTCCCTGTGATGCGTGATGACAGAAGCATCTGACCTTGGAAAGTGTTGAAACATGGTTCAAGAGCACAGAGGACGAGTTTTCTCAAAGATTCAACACTGGACCTGAGTTCGATGCACGTAGATGGGTAGAAGAGAACCTATACCATGAGTTGTATGAGACATTCTTCTGTTGTTTTCTAGTAGAACTATATGAATGGCTTTCAGCATATGCATCCAGATCAAGTTGGTACTATAGATCACATATGGACCCAAGATGACTATCAGAGGCTGCAAGATGCAGATCTGACTTGGACGCGTGTTGTTGATCACTAGTGGAAGAGAGTGTTGACTAGTTATACTCTTGAATATGCCATTTCTACGTATTCTTTCCCAGAAGTTGTTGAGTTCAAGTTTCTGAGGGAGCCCAGAGGATCATTTTTGTCATGTTATTCCTTTGGCTATGAAGATCTTGGTCATTACCTTGAGTTTGGAGGCATTTCCCATGGCCGAATAAGTTCCTATGAGTGCTGGGAGAGGAAGCTAGGGTGGAGGAAGATAGTAGACATTGCGGCTGAAAAGGAAAGGGAGGAAAGATGAATCAAGTATAGACAAAGCTCGTGAAAGGGAGATGACTAGACAACACAAGGTTGCAAGTGTGATGGAAGTATGGAGGTAGACGTTGTGGAAAGGAGTTGAGGTTCACGCAGAGGATGTGGAACCTGAGCAGTCTGTGCTACCCCATCTTGGAAAGCACGGGAGAGAAGCCCCTTCAGCTTCTGATGAGAGTTCATTGCATGGAGAAAGGAGAGCCATCGGTGCGCATCTGAACCCACCTGGCGACCAACCCCTGGTGCTTGGTTTTCCAGATCAAGGGAGAAGTATTGTTAACCCAGTTGGTATCAGTGGGAGTAACCGATCTGTGCCCAGGAGATATAATTTCTCATTTGGAACATCCATGGCTGCGCAATCCATTCCTATATTTGGAGGAATTTTTGGACAAGGTGCAAGTACGCAAGGTTTGGGTATCACATCTGGGAGTGGCACAGACATACAACTGGTAGTGGGACAATATCACAAACCATCAATGCACAGGTTTAGTGGGACATTGGGAACACTAGGCACGACCACTTCAGGCCCTTTGCCAACTGCAGGAGGTGGATCTGGTGGGTCAGGAGGAACAGGACCTGGTGGATCCAGTGGATCTGGTGGAGGAGGAAACACCGGAGGGAACCAAGGCTCTGGATCAGGAGGACAAGGACCCCAACCACCTCCCCAAGTGTTTTTTGAGATGTCTTTGCACTTACCAGACTATAGGGGTATTGAAGATGTTGCAGAGCATGTGCACAAGTGTGAATTACTATGGTGCATGAAAGGGATCACTACCCCAGAGCGGAAGGCAAGTCAGTTTGCAACAATGTTGCAAGGGCATGCACATAGTTGGTATAGGAAGTATGACCCCCATCAGACAGTGGTAGACTACACCGCATTGAAGAACACCTTCCTAGTAGAGTTCCATATCCCTGAGTTTGAGAAGAAGAGCATCAACACTCTGAAGGAGATCCAACAGGGAATGACAGAGAGTGTGTGGGAGTATGACGCATGTTTCAAGACTCTCTTGTCTAAACTATCCTATGACATTCATCCTTCTCAACATGCTCAATGGTTTTTGGAGGATTGATAACACCATTTAGAAGGGCTCTATCACACAAGACTTTCACAGACCCGCGTGAGGCATTGGAAGTTGCCCTGCACACTGAAGCTGTTGGGAGCATTGATACTGGTGTTAGTCCTTTTCTGGAGGCTCAAATTGTTGCAATGGCCAAGCAGTTGGAGAAGTTGTCTGTAAACTCAGTGCATGAGGTTCATAGTGGGCTTTGGTGTACAGACTGTGAAGTGGAAGGGCATGCAAAGGATAGTTTCCCTCAGAAATCGTTATGTGCTATGGCGGTAGACTATGAGATTTTCCATGGGGATCATGATGCAAGTAGGTTCCCTCTACTACAATGTGTAATCCACAAGAATGTTTCTTGCTATTGTAAGATTTGTACCTCTATGACCCATGATACCAAGGATTGTAGACTGATTGATCAAATCCATGATGCTATTGATTTGGGTGTGCGCCAGACTAGCATTGCAATTAGTTCCAAGGATGATGACCATCGTTATGAAGGGTGAGTAGATGGAGGAGCATGTGTGGAAGAGGTTTTTTTGGAGGATTTCATGGTCACAGTAACCGCAGGAGGATGAAGTGAATTCCCATGAGGAACCTGTTATAACTGTGGATCTACAGAGCATTACAAATGTGAGTGTCCTGATCTGTTACAATGCTCATGGTGTGGAAAGAAACATAAGTATGAAGAATTTCTAGAGCTTTATGAGCATATGAACTAGCAACACTGGAAAGACAAAGGTGTTGGGATGGTGAGCATCAAGAAGGCTGATTCACAATGGATGCCAAGAGTGGTGTGTGAGTCAGGGCTAGAACCTATACTGGTGACGACGTGAGTAGAGGTCACGTGCACAAGGGAGATGCCAAGACAAAGGACACTAGTTTCAAGAGAGGAAGTGGTACATGGAAATATCCAGACCCTACTCATCAGAAGGAGGTGTATCAAGAAACTATGGATGTGATTCAGAGTTTACAAGGGGAGATCCAATGTCTAAAGGAACAATCAAAGCAGTTGGAGCAAAGGAAGAATGTCGAGGCTCCAAAGGATGACTTGGATGAGGTCAAGGAAGTATGTAGGATGTTAAGGCAAGAGAATATTATTCCCTTGCTAGGAGAATGGCTGAGAGAGAAGGTACCACACACCAGAGCAGAGCGCAAAAGGTAGGTTTTGCATGCAAACCTTCCTCCTCACAACCTTGACTATGATAAGGAGATTACTTTGAATGTGGTTGTTGATGGATGGCTTCTGAGTAATATCCTCATCGACACATGAGCAGAGGTCAATGTTCTTACCTTAGATGCCTGACATCAAATGGGAAGGCCCGCATTACAACCATCTTCGAATGTGTTGTATATGGAAAACAAGACTAAGGCAATGCCCATTGGAGTCCTGAAGGATGTAGTTATCACCATTCAAGGGGCCAAGTTCACTAGAGACTTTGAAGTCTTGGCACTCACCGAGGTAGACAACTTTCCAGCATTTACTTGGGCACCCATGGTGTTACAAGAACAATGCCAACCTGCAGTTTAACAAAGGGTGTATCAGATTTGAAAACAAGGAAGAAAGGGTGATCATTCCTTTGAACAGATGGGAAGTCAACACCCTATACTGAGCCCTTAGGAGAAGAATTCCTTGAAAGAATCTATGTGTGCTCCATCAGAGATCCTGAGATAATTCATCCCACGGAGGGAGTTATCCAGTTTGAAGATGCTCAATCCTTGAGTGATACCACTAGTGTGGCATGTGAAAATTGGGCACATGGGACTTATGAGTTGATTGGGTGATAGTTGAGAGGATCTGTAACAAGGGTAACAAAGGCATGCTCAGTCAAGTGCCTAGGAGGAAAGAAGTTTCCAAGTTACTCTGGAGGAGCATACCCTGAAATTTTCTTGCGAGAAATGGAAGCTCAGTGGAAGAATGAGGACGAGAGGAGGGGAATGCTCAATTATAACCTACTCAGAACTACAATGTGCATTGGTGGGCTACACATTGGAGAACCTCCTAGAGTGGTGTGAGGTAAGAATCACATTTTCTGTAAGGTTCTCCAGGAGCAACACACCCACAGTCATACAAGACTACCATGGTAAAGAGACCACCTCATTTCATATCCAAGCATGTGAGAAGGCCTGGATGGGAAGTGCAAAAGTGTTACCACCTTCATTATGGGTGCATAAGTTGTATTCCACCTTACAAGGTTGTGCACACACATGGTATATTCATTCAGAGATGCGTCATCAAACAGGTAATTGGCAGGAGTTGGCAGCTGATCTCATTCAAGCTTTCGAGTATAGGAGTACAAAGCCATCAGTAGATAAGGCGTTGCAAGTAATCAAACGCCTTACAATGGGAGATAGTGCTATGGTAGAGGATAGGCTATTTGGAATTATTGGGTGAGCCTTATTTGGAGACGTGCCTCAATGAAGAAGAATCAGAGGAAGTACAGCTTGAGCGCGCGTGCATGGAAAAAGAAAAAGGAAAAATGGTCTATGTAGTAGACAGAGAAGAAATGGAAACTTTGGATGTTAACCATTCTAAAGGTACACATGAAGTCATAGATAACGCTGATGAGTGAGCACATGCCTGCCATGAGCCCTTGAAAACAAAGAAGGTTAACATTGGAATGGAGAATAGAACCTAAGGAAGCTATCATTGGGGACTATTGGTCAGAAAAAGAAGTTTCAAAGGTCATTGATCTGTTGCACGAGTTCCAAGATTTGTTCCCTCGTGGGTACCATGAACTCAAAGGTGTTCACCATTCCTTGGGGAGATGAAGATCAAGTTGAAGGAAGGTGCACACCTGATTCAGAAGAGGCCTTATCAGATGAATCCAAATTTATGCATATGGGTCAAGGAAGAAATAGACAAGATGATAGCATCTGGTATCATTGAGGTAGTGGAAGAATCAGAATGGATAAGCCCAATGGTCATCAGTATCAAGAAGGATGGAAGGATAAGAATTTGTGTTGACTACAGGGATCTGAATGCAGTATGTGTCATCGATCCTTTTCCAACCCCCTTTACTGAAGAAATTTTGGAGGGAGTAGCTGGGCACGAAGTCTACTCTTTCACGGATGGGTTCTCAGGGTATCACCAAGTCAGGATTGCAAAGGAAGACCAGAGAAAGACAACTTTCACCATTGAATGGGGAAGTTTTTCCTACATGGTTATGCCTTTTGGATTGAAGAATGTGCCTGTTGTGTTCTCACGCATCGTGGTACAAGCATTTCAGGACTTCATCCATAAATTTCTTCAAGTTTACCTGGATGACTGGACTGTGTATGGATTGGTGAAAGACCATTGTGAAAATTTAAGGCTGATGTTTGAGAGATGTCAGCAATTGAGGATATCCCTCAACATTAAGAAATGTGTCTTTGCTACTCCATTTGGAACCCTGTTAGGACACATTATATGCAAAGAAGGCTTACTAGTGGATCCCACCAAAGTTGCAGTTATTGTGGGATTAGGGGAGCCTACTAGTCAAAGTGCAGTGCATGTGGATTCCTTGGGCATACAGGGTATTACAAAAAATTCATCAAGGGGTATGCCAAGATCACCGCACCCTTGGAGGAATTGTTAAAACACAAGAGTTCCTTTCATTGGGGAGAGGCGCAACAGAAGGCATTTGACACTTTGAAGGATAGGCTTGTCACAACATCCATATTATGTTTTCCTTCTTGGGATAAGCCTTTCCATGTGCATGTTGATGCCTCAGGGACAACTATGGGAGCAAGTACTAGCACAACCTGGTGAGGGAATTATTGATCATCCCTTGTGCTTTGCAAGTAGAAAGTTGACACCAGCAGAACAAAATTACACAACTACTGAGTGCGAAGCATTGTCTATGATCTACGCGCTACACAAGTTTAGGTAGTATCTATTGGCAACACCATTTATATTCTACACGGACCACATGGCATTGAAGTACTTAGTCAACAAGTCCGTGCTGCAAGGGTGCATATGTCATTGGGTCCTATTATTTCAAGAATTTGAGTTCACAGTGGTCGTAAAACTAGGAAAAAGAAATTCAGGACCTGACCACTTATCAAGGATTAACTCAGGGGAGGATGCACAAAGCATTGAGGATACCATGCTAGACACACAACTATTTAGGTTGTGGCACATGCCCTCAGACTTGGAAGATATCACAGTGTTCTTAAAAATAGGTGTGGCACCAAAAGGGATGAAGGCTCTGGAGAGAAAGTAGTTAGCAATATGTGCCACACCCTACATGTTGATTAGTGGAGACCTGTATAAGTTAGGTCATGATGAGGTTCTACACTGATGCGTATTAGAACATGAGCGCATGGAAATTATGGAGGAAGTGCATGGTGGGATTGCAAGAGGACACTATGCAGGAAATGCTACCGCATGAAAGATTTTATTAGCAGGGATTTGGTGGGAAACCATCTACCAGGATTGTATTGAGTTTTGCAAGGCCTGTGACCATTTCCAGTGCCTTGGAAAACCTAGAAAGAGAGATGAAATGCCCTTGCGACCAATAGCCAGCGCTGAACCATTTGAAAAATGGGCAATCAACTTTGTAGGGCCAATTTTTCCAGCCACACGAAGGACTGGTTCATGGTATATCATCACTTGCACTGATTACTTAACATGGTGGGTAGAGGCAGTGCCTACAAAGGATTGCACCGTAACACAACTGCTATATTTTTATGGGAGAACATAATCAGTAGGTATGGTTGTCCTTTAAGTTTAACAAGTGATAGAGGTACACACTTTCTCAATGAAATGGTCAGGATTATGTTAGCAGAATTTATGGTGGCCCATCACAAGACTACCCCTTATCACCCTCAAGCAAATGGAACTGCTGAGGCATTTAACAAGATACTAAGTCACACGTTGACTAAGATCTGTGACATTGGAAGACAAGATTGGGATGACAAAGTATCATCCGTTCTATGGGCATACAGGACAACCTACAAGAGGTTGAACAAGGCCACACCATTTCAATTGGTGTTTGGTGTGGAGGCTTTTTTACCAGTTGAATTCATGTTACCATCACTGTGTATAACACATGTAGGAGGGTTAGCTGATGAGAAAGCACTGGAAGAAAGGATTGATAAGTTGATGCAGTTAGATGAAAGGTGATCACTTGCTAGATGGAGTCAGAAGATAAAAAAAGCAAGACAAAAGGCATGACATGATCATCATATCAAGAACAAGAAGTTTGAGGTTGGGAAGATGGTGTTGTTGTATGATTCCAAGTATCTGTGCCATCCTGGGAAGTTGAAAGTCCATTGGTTGGGACCTTACATCATCTCGTACATTCTTGATTCAGGTGCTTTCCAGTTACAAGCGTTGGATGGGATGAGATTACCAGGTCATTTCAATGGGAGTAGGCTGAAGCCCTACTATAAATAAGTCTTCTTGGTGTTTGTAATAAGGAAATATTGCCAATTAGTCTAGAATTTCCCTTTATGCTTTTCTTTTCTTGTGTTTCCCTTTCTCGTTGCTTGTTCCTTTCTTTTTGTTTTCATTTTGCACCTTGTGCACCGGTAACCACATTATTTTTCCAAGGTTGTGTATATGTAGAGGCCTGCGCATCTATTTTAGTGTGGGGTGGAGTAATGCAAAGTATAAGCTTGCGATACAAGTTAAATGGCCCAGTAGAAGGAAGCGCATAAGGTTGAGAAAGCACATGAAGAAATAGTGGATGAAAAAGTATGGTGTCAAGGTTGTAACAGAGACCACGTACAAAGGATGAAGAGCACAGGAACAACATGAGGTAGGTGAGGGAAAAAATTAGGTAAAGGATAGAAGAAGTGCCTTTGGCACTGTAGACGCACGCGTAAGAGTCTTCAGTCGGATTAGATTTTTGCATGCCAGAAGGTTGTAAGGGATGTTTCACAAAGGATGTGGCACGTGGGTAAGGGTGCCTAAAGTTGGCTCGGTGGAAAAAACCACATTTAGTGTCAAGTACAGTTGGTAGGTGGTATAACATTTATTACTAGAGGGAAGCAAAAACTATAAATACAAGGTCGGGGAAGTCATTTTTCCTTGCGATTACGAAGTGAAAGAAGCTCTTGTGAACTAGGGCATCTAGAGAGAAATTTGTGCGAAGAAAAAATAATATAAGAGATTTGATTGTGTGACTAGAATAGATATGCAAACTAGAAGGAAGGAGTACATGGGCATGAGGAAAGGTCATGTGAACAGTGCCATCTTGTGGAAGGTTTTCCTAGTTAGGGTTTGGCAGCTAGGGCATGAAGAAAGAAGGATTCATTCCAGGAGTTGAAGCTTTGGAGTTGAATTTGGAGTGTAGCAGAGTAGTAGAGCAGAGTTAGAAGGAAAGCTTCGTAGTTGATCCCACTAGAAAATATGACACCAAAGAAACCAACCGTTTCACCAAAGAAAACAAAGGGAAAGGGCAAGGGAAAGCAAATTGCTTCCATTGTAAGAACCAATGAAGAATGGTACAACCATGCAGAAATGCAATACCCAGATGGGGTATTGCTAGGAAAAGAGTGGGAGTCACACTTGGAAAGATGACCATGAGTGATTATAACCATTGCACATGAGCACAACTGAGAAAGAAATGAATGCATTAGAGTTAGTCCAACCAACTAATAAAAGGATGCCAGATGGGATGCCTATTTACAGCGACAAGGTGAAAGTTAAATTGGAGAAGGCTGGATTATTACAACTATATGAGTTGCCTTACTTTGGCAAGCCTGAGTGCCTTTATCAATGGTTGATGTCACATGTGCATGAGGATCACTTTTATTTTTTGGGGCGTAAGATGCGCATAACACCACAACTGATATCCAAGTTCATAGGCCTCATTTGTGAAGGAGATAACATAGATGATGATCTGAGTGACAAGGAGGCTATCAAGGAGACTGTAGCCACGTATGACTACAAGAAGGGGTCGCGATACTTTGACATCACCAAGATTCTAGACCCTGTTATGAGGATGGTTGTGCACTTGGTGACCAAGCTCAATGATCAGGAATGATGGACACAAGTGAACAAGGCATGGCTAAATGTATGCCGAAAGATATCAGAAGGAACAATCTATAACTTGTCCACTTTCATCGTGGATGAGATCATAAGTAGCGCACAAGAGGGAGAAAAGATATTCTTTGGTAACGTCCTCCTCACCATTGTATTTTCAGATATTGGAGTGCCCGATGGGCCAGAAAATTTTGTTTGGGAGTATCCAGAAGAGGATCCCTCACCCACAAAAAAGGTTTGTGAAGTACACTTGTGAAACCATGACGGCCGCTCACAAGGCACGCTTGGAAAAGTGGTACAAGTGAATGCACGATGCATTCAGAGTAGAATGGAGGATCCCAGAGTAGTTACCAGCACTTGTGGATGGAGAGGTAGAGTTTGCAGTGTATCAACATTTTGCATTGGTAGATTTACATTGACAAATGGGACTATGAGTCCATGGTGCAAGCTACCCTTCTCCTTCACCGTGTAATACTTCCAAGCCAGAGTCAATCAGTTCAAGGAGGCCAAGAGACTAAGGTTTGACCTTAGTGAGGTAGATCTAGACCATTGCAAGATGCGTCGTAAGCTCATCTACCAAAAGAAGTGTGCATACGTGGAGAAATATGTCTCCCACGAAAGTACAAATGATGAAGCCTTTAACACTGCCGATTGCAGGGAGGACCATAACAAGGGTGTATCTGTGCATAAGGCCAAATTTTGAAAAGGGTGCTTACTTGGAGAATGATGTCTCCATTCCTAAATACCCTACAAGAAGGAAGAAGGCTGCACCAAGGAAGAGAGAAAGATAAGAGGTGAAAGAGAAGAAGGCACCAAGTGTTCAAACCGCACAATCGGTGGGCATGCCCGGAAGATCAAGCGCTAAGCCTAGTACTTACGCATGGAGAAAGAAGTCTCCTATCAAAGTAAAAACCCCAAAAGAAGAGGAATTGGAGCATCAAGAGCATCTCACCCATGAGGAATCACCAATGAAGAGATCACTTGTTAAAGAGAAGGAAAAAGAAGAATCTCCTGTACTGGAATCCCCAGTAAGAAAGAAGCAAAAGGTGATAGATGAGGCAGACTCAGAAGAGACAGAGAGTCTAGATGCCTACATCAGCAATGGGGATGATGATGATGAGCCTGAAGGAGGTGAAGACCATCCAGTCTATGAGGTACATGATTCTGAGGAAGAAGGAGATGAGGAGT
Organism: Taxus chinensis; assembly: GCA_019776745.2. Classification (NCBI taxonomy): domain Eukaryota; kingdom Viridiplantae; phylum Streptophyta; class Pinopsida; order Cupressales; family Taxaceae; genus Taxus; species Taxus chinensis. The sequence continues at coordinate 264,074,072 of CM034156.1, read as the reverse complement.
ATAACAAAGAGGATGAGGAGAAGAATGACGAAGAAGAAGCTGAGGCTTAAGGAAAGGGGGTGAGCAGAGAAGTAAATACAAAGGATCAAAGGACCCCAAGCCTCATGAAGGAACAGGTAGAAGAGGCTACAGAGAGAGAAGTGGTAAGAATTATCAAGGACCTGGTGGAACAAGAGGTAGAACGCAGTGCGAATGAGGTGCTAAAGGAAGTTGAGGAGGAAAGTGTAGGAAAAGAATATGGCAGCATGGGAGGAGATACCCAGTTTGGCTGTAAGCTTTCCAAGGGCCGCATGCATAGGGAGGAAGAGCACAAAAGCAACAAAAGGTCAAGGAATGGGCTACATTGATGATCCGAACAAGGTGTTGCATGTGCACTTTCAGAGCACCATACCAACAGAACAACTCTTGGCCATGGCTTCATTTGATGAGGAAGGTGCATACCCTCATATGAGGAAAATAGTATCATGGGAATTTGAGTCCCACATTGATGAGCCCAAATTTGAAATAAGCCAAGGAGCATTGATGAAGGTGTCAGAAACAAAAGGAATAAACCCCTTGGTGAATGCTCAATAATTATCAGATGAGCAAATCTGTAATGCGCTCAACAAAGTTTCAGTTGAGGTTGAAGCCAGACTCTTCAAAAGAAATGACAGGGTGAAGTTCCTAGAGGCAGAGCTGGAGAAAAAGGAGGAGGAGCTCCTTGAGAAAAGAAAGATTCTTGAAATCGGGAGGAGCTAATCAATGCTTAGTTAAGGCGTGAGTTAAAAGATGAGAAGGCAAGGGTACACGAGGTATACAAGAAAATAGAGATGATCATGAATGTCATTGTCTTGAGGAATCCAGACTTAACACCATCCACGTAAAAATATGGATCAACCTTATAGTGCCTAAAGGACTTGACCCACGTAATCACTATGAAGAGGTGACCACTTGCCTTAGAATCCACAGAACAAGCATTGGTGCGCCAAGAAAATAGGATATAATGAAGGTTGTAGAAATTGTTGCTCAGTACAACAAGATCCTTGCCGATGTAAAAGCCTCCATGTAAGTTGCTGAGGCTGCCTATGATAATTACACGGACAAGGATATCATGGCAAGTATCTTGGTTGCCACCCATGAGACGAAACTCAAGGAGTTCCAAGAAAAGAATAAGGGGAACCAGAATGAGCGAGACAAAATCCTAGCTGAAGTGGAAAAGAAATCAGAGGCCATTAATACTGTTGGTGCTCAAATTAGTCTCGCCCTATTGACCTTTGAGATCCCTTAGTTTGCAGCCTCTATTATGTTTTCTGTCCCCCTGGGCTCAAATGGTGGCTATCCTACATTTTACGATTTGACGTGTGTAATTTCCCAGTCAAAATTACTTCTTGGCATCAGTTGAAAAGTGGCCCTTTCTGGTTGGATGCGACTCTGCGAGGCACTTTAAAAATTCTAAGGCTCACTTCAACCCAAATCATGTCCACGTGGAGGCTTCCACCAGGCCTTCCTGTACTTAGACTTTTCCTGCAACTTCCTAAAGGGGCCTGGGACACATGGAGGGACCACACATGTTTAGGGATTGGCCCTTGAGTTTTATTTTGAAGAAGCGCGGGTAAGACACTTGGAGACTCTGTCGGACTGAGACACATGTTGGGCCCGCGCTTGTTTGGGGTCTCTATTTTTTGAGACCATCTCAAAGTGTGCCATTAAGACATGTAGCAGGAATGGAAATAGAGGTGCGGGTCCGTAGGGGAAAATATGGAGCTTTTTCCTTTTTGGAAAATAGGGATAAAATTTGTAAGTTGAGGCATAGGTAAGCTGGGACCTACATTGGGACACATGTCAAACCCGTTTTTTAAGGGTGGAGGGGCAAAGAATTAACATTTTACCTTTTCCCAAAAAATTATAAAATGTCAAAAGGTGCCCCCAGACTCGTTTCCAATCACATTTTGCCATGTGGAGGGATCAAATTAAAAATTGAAACACATGATCAATGGTAGCTGTGCATTTCATTCGATTTTGCCACCATTGGAGCTCCAGAATGTTTGGAGATGCATTTTTGCATCATTCTTCATCAAAATTTTGGCAAATTTGTGTCATTTTGGTCTGCAAAGTTTAATTAAATCAAATTGGGATCTCAATTTGTAAATTTGAAGTACTTTTAAAGTGAATTTTTGCTCTGGCTCGTGTAGAAACATAAAATGCTAGATCTAGAAGTTACAGAGTAAAATTTCAGAGGAAAAGGATGAAATGATGAAAGTGCAGGTGCGAAAGGTGAAAAAGGCGTTGCCTCGAGAGCAAAAAGGGATGACATGTCAAGTCTAGCTACGCGGAGGCTTCGAAAAATGATTAAAAAGGGGATTCTTTGCATGAAAAAATCAAAATGATTAAAGGGACTCCCGAAAAGTTGTGGCATGGCATCCTAGTCAGTAGTCGAGGTCCCAAGAAACGTGATTTGTTCACAGTTGGTCCACCTGGCAGATTTCAGATCTGAATTTGTTAAATGTCTCTGTCTAAAACAAATTAGTAGCAAGAAAAGGTACCTCAAATATTCTTCTCTTTTGAGGGGAAAAGGTGCTGCAGATGCCAAGGGTGAAGAATATGCCTCCAATTAAAACAATGATGCAAATATTTGCAATGATTCACCTTTTTTGAAAACACCTGGCAACCTTTTTATGAATCTGTTGAATGTCACTTTCTGCAAATCATGATCCAATATGTGCAACAAAGGTGCTTCGAATATTCCTCTTTTTGGGGGGGAAATTGGATGTAAAGGGTGTATTATAAATGCAATGAGATTACTCTTGCAAAAGGTCGGAGTTCATTTTCACGAGAAATTTTTGAGAAAAGCTCATCCTCTGAGAAAACTTTCTGAGAAACCAGGTTAACTTCCTCTGTGTTAGATTTTCATTCATGTTGAGTTGGTTACAAGTGTATAGCCATCAAAAAGCTCTAAGATTGTTTAAACAACTCTCCCCTACTGATGAATCTGATAAACTTTGAGTTAATTCGTGTCAAATCTCTAGAAAATTTTGTGTTTATTTCACTTTCAGAATGTCTACAAGTAGTTTTTCTTGTTCCTATTGCAATCTTGTATCAAAATCTCTTTGAATCACACATATCTCAATCCTTGTGATAGTTTAGTGGCATCTGCAATTTCATTTTTCAGAAGAGATTTCATCTAGGAATGAAATAAATGATTTAAAATCACTTTTCTTTCATCTGTTGACAGAGATTGTTTGTAAGCCTCTGGGTGTACCTCAGGTGTGAATGATCTTAGATTTTGATGTTTTATTGGGTCTTCTAACTCGAGCCTTCATGCTAGAATCTCAAAGATTGTGTGAAAAAGTGCATGTTTGGGCCTCCATTGATGCACACCTTCTGGTTGAAGGAATGTTTTAACTATTTTGAAGCTTTCTGTTATTGAGTTCTCCATTTGTTGTGAAGTTTCTCAAGGATCTAGAAAAGTTCCAATCTATCTTGTTGATCTCCCACCAAAAATTATTCAAATAACCAATCCTACCTTGAACTACCCCTATTTGCTTTTTATATCCATAAAAGAACAAAATCCATTTGCTAAAGTATGCAGAACAGATCAGGATTCCAAATGTCTTCAGTAACCTTAGCCTTGTGCTGAAAATATCTCCTTATTCTGGAAGTGACAACTCGTGAGAGTCAGATTTGGGGTGTTGATCATATTTTCCCAAGGTCTCCTCTATAAAATTTGTGCACAAGAAGGATTTACTAGCATTCTTCAATAATAGAGGTTACAAAATAGGTTCTCTTACCTTGGTTGAAAGGCACAACCTAAAATAGTTAGGATAAGATCACATCCTTTTAAGGTGTTATCCATCTCTCCACAAATCTGAGTACTAACAAAGGGTCAGTTAGATTGCTTCCCAGATACAAAATGACATACACATTTATGATCTATCTGCCTCTAAGCTCCCTATTGAATCTGTGTTGTTGCTCGGCTTGAAAAGGAGAACGAATTTGGATACCAACACTCGTGGCACCGTTGTAAGGGAATCTTTGAAGAATTTAAAGTTTCCAAACCCTGGTAATGTTTCTTGCAATTCTGTGTGCAAATATGTTTTGTAAACATCATTATCTGATCAGATCTATAAGGAATGAACAAAATTATAAGTTCTTCATGTTGTCTGTCCAATTTTTCTAGCAGTTATTGTACTAAGTTTGCCTCACCATTGATAAATTTGGGTGAAGGAGCATTTGATTTGTAAAGCTTTGCATGATTTTTAGTGCTGACAAACATTTGATAGATTATTTTAGTGCATTTGCACAACTAGGGTGAAAATCCTTAGTGGCGACTCTGGGTTGTTTTGATTTTGATAAATGCCAGTGTCTTAACCTTTGTCAATTGTGAATTTGTTACTAATCTTTGCAAAGATGGAAGGAAGAAGATATTTCTTCACTGTGGACCCTAGTAGAAGGTTGTTTCCAAAGTTTGAAAAGTCTAATTCAGAAGGAGGAAAATTTTGGAAGGTTGTGGGAGATCAAGCATCAAGAAAAGAGATCTCCATTGGTGAAATTGATAGGCACGTGGTTGAAGATTGCAATACTTCCTCAACTGCTTCTGAATTAGGTAGCATCTCTATAAATCTGAATTCTCCATCTGGAGAGGGTCCATCATCTGTATTTGAAACATTTGCTTCTTGATCTACCCCTGTATTTTCAAAATCTAATAAAGTTTTCCAAGAGACAGAGCCATTAGGGGATATTCATTCTGAAAATTGTATCCCTGTACCACACAGACCCCTCACTCCTCATCACTTTGTTTCTCCTGTAAGACCGACTCCTTCGAATAATATGGCTCAGCCTCCACCCAGACCTCCATTTATCATTAATACTTTTGGTCCCATCAGTTTTAGAGGTATGGATGGCTATCTGAATGTTGTGCCACAGGATGTAAGAAATAGATTGCCTAAGTTTCAAGGAAATAATGCAATAACTGGTGATCAACACTTGAAACTCTTTGTCAATATGATGGAGGATTTTGAAATAGAGTTTGAAGATGTATACATTAAATTGTTTATTCATACATTAGAAGAGGATGCAAGGGATTGGTATAAAGCTCTGCCTGATAACTCTATTGATTCTTGGACTGAAATGAAGAATGCATTTAGATTGCAGTATGGTGACAAAACAGACCCTAGGTTTCTTTTGTCAGAATTTGAGAATATTAAAAAGAATCCTAATGAGTCAGTGCATGAATTTAATATGAGATTCAATAAGACATTGAGAAGATTTCCCGTGAATTTGAGGCCATGTGATGAATCTTGTCTTATAAAGTATGCTGATACATTTGACAAGAAGGCTACATACTATTTTAGGGATAAAAACCTTGGCACTTTGAGGCAGGCCTTTACCATGGCTTTGCAAATTGAGAACAACATAAAAGCAGTTGGAAAACCTCCTAAGAGGGAAGGTGTTAAACTGATAAACCCAGAAAAACCTCAAGCAAGCAAGAGTGTGGATCTTGAGGAGGTTGTTAAAACTTTGGCAGGGGTTGTCAAAGAAATATCCTACAAACTAGCCCGGGTAGAGAAAGGAATTGGGTAGAGTTCACAAGGTCAGCAAAAGGCACAAAATCATGATAGATTTGGCAATCATCCTAGGGTGATCAGAGGTCAGATGATAGAGGTAAAGGACCATGGGATCTGACAAATAGACATCATCAAACACGTGAAAGTAGAATGGTGCCTGATCCTTTGACTGCCCGGGTTGTTGCTGTTGATGAAGCCAATGAGATTGATTGGTGTGATAGATGTTTTCTGCCCCATCCTCCATGTGAAGTAAATCAGAAAGAAGAAGAAGCTGATAATGATGATGGTACTGATGATGATGCATGCATGGTGGATTCCTCTACAAGCTCACAGTAAGGAGCAATTTCAACTAAAGTGATAAGTGCTTGAATTGCTAAATATTTCTGGGATTGCATTCACTGGGTATTACCTCTTCCTCCCACTCATACTTCTGAAGGTAGATATGGTGCAAGCTTTTGAATTGACCTAATAATGATTTTGAGTACTTAAGAGCTTTAATGATTGAAAGAAGTATGATGGAGGAATCCCTTATGAGGAGGATAGGTAGTTGTTAATGAATGATGTGGTTGGCCATGAAAAAGAATATAATACTAGGAGTAAGGTTGCCAAAGGGGCAGGGCCTCAAGCCAAACCAAAAATTCCAATGCTTACTAGTATTCCTAAAGAGGCTCCTAAGAAAGATACACCTTCCAAAGGCCTTGCTATCCCAAAAAAGATTCATACTTCTCCTCATGCCCAAAATTTCAAGAATCCCATGCCATTTGATGAGTTTTTCAATCTCCCTCCCAATGCTGCCTTGCCCAAGTATGTTCCATATGACATAGCCCAAATGTTGAGTCAGATCAAGATTTCTGTTCCTATTGTTGAATTGCTTAGAATCCCTGAGCATAGGAACAGAGCATTTGAATATTTGGGATTTAAAGAAGAAAAGGTCACCCAAGGCAGAAATGTAAATAATTTTGAGACTCCTCCTACCATTTCAGAGTTGAAAAAACACCTGAAGTACTGGAAGAACTAGGTGAGCCACCTGAAGTATATTTGGGAACATCCTTGGTTGAAGTCTCAATTGAAGGTGGATCCATTTTTTACTACTTTGATTATTAAGGATAAGATGTTACACAACTGTATGTTTGATTTCGGAGCATCATGCAATGTTATGCCTCTTGAGGTCATGAATGAGTTGGATCTCAAAGTAACAATAGCTTATGGGAAGTGTACTACCATGGATTCCAGGGAGGTGCCAGTTGGTTGGATGTGTCAAGGGTATGATAGTGTAACTTGCATCTTATCCAGGTAAGAACCTGAAACTTGATGTTGTTATTGTGGATTGCCCTACCAAATGGGGTATGTTGTTGTCCAGAAAATGGGCTGCAAATGTTGGTGGGAGTGTTCAAATGGATATGTCCTATGCCACCATCCCGATTGAGGGCAGCCTTGTCAAGTTACCTGGTGAAAAGAAAATGTTATATCTTATTGAGGACCCCAACAATGCTTCTTATGAAGTATTGCATGCAGATATTGATATTGATAACTCTATGAGCTATGTTGCTTTCAAGGAATATGAAATTGGTCAATGCAGGTATCATGAGCAAGATGATTTTCCTGAGACTTTGATGTTTGATGCAACCTTGAAAGATGTTAGAAAAACTTGACCCAGGCACAAAGGATAAGCCTGAAGAAATGTGGTCAGATAGCAACTTGGATGGAAAAGAGAGGCAATCATATGACCAACTGTTAAAAACATATCAAAACGGCTTAGCATGGTCATATCCAGAATGGCAGGCACTTGAAGTTTTTCCTTGATTATTTTCTTTGAATTAGGATGCTCGCCATTGTACAGTGTATAGTTCTTTGGTTTTGTTCTGCTTTTGTGTTTTTGTTCATTATGGTCCTTGGCAACCTGGATTTGTTGGTTTCTCGGTTCATTTTTTGGAAGATGGTTGTGGTTGTTCTACTATGCTAGCTTATTCTTTAACTATGTTGCCCAATGGTATGTTTTTGGCACTTCGTCTATTCTTGGCACTTGGTCTGCTATTTTTTCTTAGTGGCACTCACAGGGAGTGCCCATCCCCGAGTCAAAGCCAATGTTGGTGCTCGAATTTGTCTCACCCCATCAGCCTTTGAAATCCCTCAGTTTGTGGCCTCTGTTATGTTTTTTGTCTCCACGAGCTCAAATGGTGGCTCTCTTACATTTTACAGTTTGACGAGTGTAGTTTCCTAGTCAGAATTACTTCTCAGCATCAGTTGAAAAGTGGCCCTTTCTGGTTGGATGCAGATCTGCGGGCCACTTTAAAAATTCTAAGGCTCACTTTAACCCAAAAGATGTCCATGTGGAGGCTTCCGTTGGGCCTTCCCGTACTTATACTTTTCAAGAAACTTCCTAAAGGGCCTGGGACACGTGGGGGGACCGCGCATGTTTGGGGATCGGCCCTTGATTTATATTTTGAAGAAGCGCCAAGAGGACACTTGGAGACTCTACCAGACCAAGACATGTGTTGGGCCCACGCATGTTTGGGGTCTCTACTTTTTGGGACCATCTCAAAATGTGCTATTGAGACATGTAACATGTGGGGAAATGGAGAAACGGAGCTTCGAGCTCATTCAAGTTTTTAACCTTTTAAAAAAAGGGGACAAAATTGTAAGTTGAAGCATAGGTCCACTGGGACCCACATTGGGACACGTGTCAAGCCCGTTTTCTAAGGGGGGCGGAGGGGTGGAGAAATATGTCAACATTTTACTTTTTTCCAAAAAATTATAAAATGTCAAAAGGTACCCCTAGACCTGTTTCCAATTGCATTTTTCCATGTGGAGGGCTCAAATTAAAAGTTGAAATGCAAGATCAATGGTAGTTATGCATTTCATTTGATTTTGCGACCATTGAATCTCTCGAATGTTTGGAGATACATTTTTGCATCATTCTTCATCAGATTTTTGGAAATGTTTGCAAGATCAATGGTAGTTATGCATTTCATTTGATTTTGCGACCATTGAATCTCTCGAATGTTTGGAGATACATTTTTGCATCATTCTTCATCAAATTTTTGGAAAATTTGTGTTGTTTGGGTCTGCAAAGTTTAATTGAATCAATTTGGGATCTCAATTTATAAATCTGAAGTACTTTTGAAGTGGATTTTTGTTCGGGATCATACAGAAACGTAAAATGCTAGATCCAGAAGTTATAGAGTAAAATTTTAGAGGCAAAAGATGAAATGATGAAAGTGCAGGCACAAACGGTGAAAAAGGCATTACCTCGAGAACAAAAAGGGATGACTTGTCAAGTCCAACTATGCGAAGGCTCTGAAAAATGATTAAAAAGGGGATTCCTCACAAAATCAACAGCACCCCTGGATGTTGATCAGATTTCTAGTTTGACATTTTGGACATCCAGTGTGATTGCACAACATTGAATCTTTTCCCCAAGTGTGGGACTTGTAAAAATGGGAAAAGAATCTCCAGATTAGAGGCTGGTTCCTCAATTCCTCTGATCAGGTGTATTACTTGCAAGTTACAGAGGTTTTGAATTCAAGATCCTACTCTAAATTCCAAGGGGACAGAGATAGAGAATGCAAAAAAAATGAAACTAATGCTAATAAGGTGATGCACCAAAGGAATGGTGAACATTCTTTACTTCTGCAAATAGACACAGGTCATAGAAATGCAACAAACATCATGCACAAACTGATAAAATGTAATGAAAGGTCAGAAATGAAGCAAACAACACAAACAGAGGATTGAAAACTCATTCACAGAGCTTGCATTGTCATTTCCAATATCAAAACACATGCATTACAACATCTGAGAGGTAGAAAATAGGTTACAGTCTTTAAAGAGGTTTGATATTCCAAAAAATCACTTTTCAAGGTGAAAAGGGGAGCCTGCCATACATGAAAAAATGTCCAACCACCCAAAAAATGAGCCAAATTTGGCTTTTACAATGCAAAAAATGAGCCCAGGAGAGAGAAACGTGGGAAAACATGAGAGAGCTTCAACCACCAACCAAAAATGCAATAAAATAGCATGGGCATCCTTACAGGTCCATTCCCTGACATTTTTCACCATGCTGGGAGAGAATGTGAGCCATTCTTCATTAAAAATGGTGGTTGAAACGTCATTTTTGTTCATTACCACGTGCCCGAGGTGTTTTTCAATTTTCTCTCTCTAAACTCCATCAAAATAAAAAATTGAGCCTAAAATATTGTAGATAATTTCACCAGCTTTCTGTTGATATAAAGAACATGAAAAACTGAGCTCTGGATCGAAAGTTATGGCCATTTGAAAATTTAGGGAAAAACAGGGCCAAAACGGGTTGGCGGGCCAAAAATTTGAAATTTTCCCACTTTTTGCATTTGGGAAAATTTCCCAAAAAATCCCCATGCCCCACTCCTGGTGCCATGTGGCACATTCTGATTGGATGTGGGCCTTGTGTGCTTCATTTTCCACCATTTTGGCCATTGGAAAATTTTCCAAAAATTCTCTGCCGGGCCGATGACCTGAGGACACGTGGCAAGATGTGATTCACCGTGGGCATTTCCTCTTAAATTTTCCATCGCTGTTTGACCATTTTTCTGACTTGGACACATGGAAAAACCCCATTGGCTGCGGGCTTTCTCCTTCCCCTTTTCCTTGCGAGCATGTCTTACATTTTTTGCCACCACATGGACAAATGGTGAGATCGCATTGGCTTGTGTTTAGGGGGCGGACTTTTCCTTTTTTTATTCCTTCGATTTTTCTTTAGGAAAATTTCCCAATTTTCTCCCACGCTTCCCGGTCCTATGCCACGTGGCAAGCTGATTTTGCGGGCCTTGGGGTGAACCTTTCTCTCTATGCTATCCTTTGGGAAAAATTCCCAATTTTCCCTTGAATGCTCCGACGCCCCTGAACACTTTGGGAAAAATTCCCAATCTTTCCTCCTAACCAAAACACTTTTCCAAAATTTTAAGTCTCCCTCCGGCCCACGAGGACACATGTGGCATGAGGCCATTGGATTGGCTAGCCTTGGGGCAAAAATTTGACTTTGCACCCTCGCCAAACACTTTCACCAAATTTCTAACTTTTCTCCACCCTCCGCCACTCCTTTGGCCTAAGGACATGTGGCATGATGTGATTGGGCACGGGCATTCTCGAGAGATTTTTCTATGGCGCCAACACTTACGAAATTTTCCTAATTTCTTCCCCTAGGACACGTGGCATGATCCAATTCAATGACGGGCCTTCGGGATGAAATAGTCCTTCTGAAATTTTGCTAAACACTTGGTAAAATTTCCAAGTTTACCTCCACCTTCCACCCTCCCAAGGACACATGGCCTCATCTTATTGGCTGTGGGCCTTTCAGGGGAAAATTTCCCACAAAATCTCCGCCGAGCCATAACTTCAAAAATACATGGAGTTAGGAGGAAAACTTTACCTTTCTGGAAAGATGAGAAAAATCTCTATCCAATGGTGCCATTTCCAGAAGGTCTTGAGTGCCTAAAAAGAAAAAAATTATGACTGAGGCACAAGAGAGGGAAAAATGAAGGGAGTTAGCCACAAAATGTGCAAGGGGGACATTTTGGATAACAATTTTGGCGACTCAGAGGGGTCATCTGCCTACTGGATGAAGTTACCAGTTGCCTGAAGCAATCCATTGGGCATGGGGTCATCAAATTCTCTGCTTGGTACCCCAACTGATTAGAACATTGCATGGAGGAAGATGGAAGGTAGAACGCCATCTGATTGGAGCAAGGCCTGCAAGACACATTTCCTGGAACAACAAGCTTGTGCCAAAGCACTTAGGGAAAGCAAAGCTAATCTACAACAAAACAATGTGCATAAGCACTTAGAGGAATGAAAACCTAAGCTAATATGTACAAGGTGGAGAATTTCCTTCAGTAGCAATGCTTTAGATGGATTCCATTGACTGGAATCTACAATTCTTCACCATCCAATGAAGACAATTGGAAGGCATTGTTGTCCTTACACTTTGTGACCATGTATGGGCCACTCCAAATGGCATCAAATTTTGAATGCCTTCCCGGTTTTGCTCTGTCTGCATCCCATTTTAACACTAGATCTCCAACTTGGAAAGATCTATCCTTGGCCTTCCTATCAAAGGTCTTCTTGATCAAAGCTTGATCCTTCTCCATTGCTTGGGATGCCTGATTTCTGATTTCTTGGAGCTCCATCAATTCTACATATCTAACCTCCATGGGCCCAAACTCCAACAACTCCAACTGTTTCATGAGTTCCAATGTTGGCAACTCAAGTGACATGGGAAAAATTGCCTCTCTTCCATAAACAAGCCTGAATGGAGAATTACCTGTAGATCTCTTGGGAGTTATCCTATCAGCCCATAAGGCTGATTTCAATTTGGTATGCCAAGACCTCTGATTTTCATCAAGAGTCCTCCTAATGATCCTTAACAAGTTCTTGTTTGTAGATTCAGCTTGGCCATTACCCTGAGGGTAATAATTTGATGAAGTGCTTAGGTAGATCCCATTCTTGACAGCCCATTTCAGTTACCTTGGACCCAATGAATGCCAATGCATTATCTGATATTATTGTAGCAGGTATGCCAAATCTAGTTGTTATTCCCTCATAGAAGTCCAGGATGCTAGATTCATTTGCTTCCTTGAGTGCTACTGCTTCAGTCCACTTGGTGAAGTAATCTGTTGCTGTTAGAATCCATTTGTGCCCTTGGCTTGAATTTGGATTAATGAATCCAATGAAGTCCAAACCCCATTGCATGAATGGCTGGTCAACTGAAATTGGATGCAATGGAAGGGCAGCTAGCCTCTCCTTACCCGTGAAGAATGCACAATTCTTGCACCTCTTGATCCATGCATAACAATCATTGAAAATCTTGGGCCAATAATAGCCAGCCCTCATGATCTTTAGAGCTGTCACTCTCGGTGCAAAATGACCACCAGCTGATCCACCATGGAACTCTTCCAACACCCTGTGAATCTGATTTGTACCAATGCATCTCAGCAGCACTCCATTCACATCCCTTTTGAACAAAACACCATCAACAAGGGCATATGGGACAACCTGCAATCTGAAGTGTCTTCTTTTGGTCTTGTTCATCTCTGGAGGGCATAGACCTATGCTTAGGAAGTGCATTATGTCTTGGGTCCAGCAAGGAGTGAGGACACCATCATTTTCCTCTTGAGTGCTTCCTTGCTCATGGCTGTCTTGCAATGCCAAAACAACCTCCTTCTCATTGCATGCTTCCTTGGATTTATTCAAGACCAGCTGCTCACACAATCCTTTTCCTCTGACCAACTTGGTGACTTTGATCTCAATGTCATACTCCATGACACGAGTAATCCAACCTGCTCTCTTTTCATTTAGGTCTTTGTTGAGGAGGAAGTCTTTAACTCCCACATGAGAAACCAACAATTGAACCTTGTTGTTTGAAACTAGATGCTTGAATTTCTTCAAGCTCCTGATTACTGCAAGAACATGCTTCTCAATGAAAGAATATCTCACCTCATAGTCCTCCAGGCTTTGGCTAAAGAAAGCAATTGGCTGCTCATCATTGTCTTTGTTCTGTTGTACCAAAATTGCAGAAATAGTATCATCACCCCCAAATGCATAGAGGATGAAATCCTTGGAGAAATCTGGGTTAATGAGAGTTGGGGCTTGAGAGATGGCTTCTTTGATTGCTTCAAAACTTTCCTTTCCTTCTGTTGTCCATTTGAAAGCTATGCTTTTCTTTAACATCTTGGTGATAGGCTTGACTAGGGCTGCAAAATTTGGGACAAACCTCCGAACAAAATTTATTCTACCCAAGAAACTTTGAAGGGCCTTCTTGTGGCTTGGCAATGCTAGTGCTCTTATGGCTTCAACTCTTTCTGGATCAATTGCTAATCCTTCTTTGGAGACAATGTGGCCAAGGAGCTTTCCTTCATGGGCTAGAAAAATACACTTTTTAGGATTCAAGGATACTCCAAATCTTCTGCACCTTTGGAACACTTGTCTCAAATGAAAGAGATGGTCTGCTGCATTTTTTGAAAAAATAGTGATATCATCAAGATATATCAGCACCATGTTGTTAATCAAATCCTTGAACGCCATGTCCATTGCTCTTTGGAAAGTAGCTCCAGCATTGGACAGCCCAAATGGCATTTTCCTGTATGCATAAGTTCCCCATTTGGTTGTAAAGGCTGTCTTGAATTGATCCTCTTCTTTCACCATAATCTGATTGTACCCTGAATAGCCATCAAGTAATGAAAACCTCTCAGAGCCAGCAACAACTTGTAAAATCTGCTCCATAGAAGGAAGTGGATAATGATCCTTGAGAGATGCTCTATTCAAATCTCTAAAGTCAACACACAATCTGATTTCCCCACTCTTCTTTCTAACTGGAACCAAGTTGGCCACCCAACTAGAATGCTTGATAGGGAATATGATTCTTGACTCTATCAACTTATTCAATTCTTTTCTCATGAGAGGCTCCATGTGTGGATTGACTGGCCTTTGTTTTTGCCTGATGGGTTTAGTACTTGGATCCAATTCAATGGTGTGTTGAGCTAACTCGGGATTAAAACCTTTCAAATCTTCATAGCTCCAAGCAAACACATCAGGGAATTCTTGACAAAGCTGTATGAACTCATACCTTTCTTGCTCAGTTGTCACTTTACCAACTTGGAGTGATTTGCCCTCTTCCACCAAGATGGACACTGAATCTTCTCCCTTGACTTGGATGTTTGCTTTCTCCTTCCTAAACTGATCATTAGGATTGAAAATGGACTCCAAAGTAATAAGTCCCTTTGGTAGTTTGTTGGTTCTCAGCTGTACCACTTGGTCACCATACTGCTGCTCCAACTTTTCCTAATTTTTAGCTGAGAACTCAGCCTCTTCTTGCAAGAAATGGATGATTTGTTGATCATTTTCAAACACTTGCCAACTTACATTGTTGTCTGGCACTGAAGGCCTTACAATCACATGGATGTTTGGTTGTACCTTGTCTTTTTGGATGCTTTCAACAACATCAAAGGCTGCTCCAACTGCTGCAAGCCTGTCAGCAGCTTGGTTCTCTTTTCTAGGAATGGATTTGATGCCAAAGCCCTCAAAATATTCAATGAGGTCCCACACCCTATTTTTGTAGCACTTGAGTAGATCATTCTTGACAGCATGCTGCCCCTTAACTTGGTTGACAATCAACTCACTGTCACCAAAGACTTGCAAGTTCTTTATTCCTCTCTTGATTGACCAATGCAATCCTTGTATCAAAGCTTCATATTCAGCAGTGTTATTAGAGCATGCAAACTGAAATCTAAAAGCTGAATAATACTTAACTCCTTGAGGTGAAACAAGCATAGCTCCCCCTCCCGCACCTTGTCTACTCCTTGATCCATCAAAAAACAACTACCATACCTCATTGTCATCCTTGTGGTCTGGCTTGGTGATGCTAGGGATAGGCTGATTTTCTTCATGCATGCAATAGAATCCTAACTCAGATTCTTCTATTTCTTGATAAGGATCAAAAGCATGCACCTTGCTTTCCCATTCATCAAGAGTCAGATCTGGGATACTTCCAACCTTGGTGTCAGCTTCATCAGTGCTTGGATAATCTTCTTGATCAAACGCTGAACAATTGGTATTGATTTGGCTTGGAGTGTGAGGCTCAATGTGAAATTTTGCAATAGGCTCAGACCTGATTGTGGCTTTAGTTCCATATCTTGTTCTGAACAACATGTGTGACCAATCAGTAGATAAGTAACCTCCAATCTTGGCTATGAAATCCCTTGACAGACATAGGGCAAAGAGTGGTGGAAGATCTATTACTGAGACATCTTGCAAAACAACAACGTTGGGGCATGCATGCAAAGTAAGACTCAAGTTTTTTATCACTCCAACTGTTGTTACTACTGTCCCATCCAATTGCACTACCCCTTTGGATATGACTTCATATTGAATTCCCAACTGATCAGCTATTTGCTTGGGCATTACTGAACTACTTGCTCCGGAATCAATCATGCAGTTGTGTACTAAATGGTTTCCAATGATCAATGAAACATAGAATGGAGGGGGCTTCAACATTTTACCTTGCTATCCTCCATGATTCCCCTCAGGCTGGGCAGCATTTGTGAGTACCTTCTCTTGCATTTGGACCTGCTGATTTGAAGTTGACCAGTCCTTCATGGCAACTTGTAGCAAATCTCTTTGGCCTGGGATGGATAGTGATTCCCACATTGATATGTTTACATTTGTCTTCTTCATCTGATCAATGATGTTGAATGGAGATGAAGCATCTCTCTACTATCCCTTGGCCTGCACATTCATTCCTTGCACATGGGCAGCAACAACTAGCATTTGAGTTGGCCTAGGAGTTGTTTTAGGCAGCCCTTGCGTGTTTGGAACTGCATTTTGTTTGCCA
Organism: Taxus chinensis; assembly: GCA_019776745.2. Classification (NCBI taxonomy): domain Eukaryota; kingdom Viridiplantae; phylum Streptophyta; class Pinopsida; order Cupressales; family Taxaceae; genus Taxus; species Taxus chinensis. The sequence goes on along the minus strand of CM034156.1, from coordinate 264,058,169 downwards.
ATAATTTGTGGAGTGATAGAAGGTTGTGGATTACTTGGAGCCAATGGTTGTTCTTCACCCAAATTTCTCCTTTTTGACCTTGTGTTGGCTGCAACACTTTTGGGAATTGTTTGATTCATGCCACAAAAATCTTCTGCCTGCCAATTTACAAGTGTGGTATCATTTGGAGCTGATTGTTGCTGGAATGTTTCTTGTTGTTGGTTATTTCCTTGACTCCCTTCACCCTCCACACCAGTTGTAGTCACCATTAATGCTTGATTTAAGGCACCGTTGAAACACATAGACTGGTTGTGAGGTTCATTGCATGGGAAACACCAATCATACTCTTGAGCTATGTTGTTTTGCACTGGCACTATTGCTTTAGAGGCAGATGTAACATTGGGATTATAGGGCTGAAATGGTCTGTTGGCAGGAGGTCTTGCTTGATTTTGATTTGCAACTGGATTGGGTGGTCTTTGAGGCTGGTATGGCTGCCTGTTAGGCTGAGCTTGAGGCTGGAAAGAAGGTCTAAAACCTTGGGCTTGCTGCCTCTTGAGTGTAACCAGCTCATTGCCTAAATTTTGCAATTGCTTCATGACTTCTTGAAGTTCATTTGAAGCACTAGAAGATGAAGTAGAAGCTTCACTTGAATTCTGATTTCTAGGAGTGGGAATAGGAGCTAAAATAGGCACTTGACTAGTACTTGGGCTCTCTAAACTTGGATACAATGGCATTGGAGGCCTAGGAGCTAGCTTGCTAGCTTGAATCAAACAATTTTCAGCTCTAATGGCAATGCTATAAGCAACAGGGATAGTTGTGCCTCCCATGGATTGAATTAACATAGAAATATCAGAATTTAAAGCTTTAAGGTAATATAGAAAAGCACCTTCTGTTGTTGGCCTTACTACCACTGGAATTCTCTCCCAAGTCATTTGAAACCTGAAGTTGAAGTCAGTCAGCTGCTCATTGGGAGCTCTCTTGATGGTTGTCAACTGTTCCAAAAGGGACAAGTTATCTCCCTTTTCTCCAAACTGCTCATGGAGGGCTATACATAGCTGGTTCCAATTTTGGATAGAACCTGAGGCAAGACTCCTAAACCATTGCAAAGCTTTCCCTTTGAATGAAGATGCCAGCAGTTTGACAGCAACTTGCATCTCATTAATCTCATGGATTGCACAAATATTAGCAATATCCTTGACATGATCACCAGGAGTGGTCTGATTCTCTCCAGTAAAGTATGGAATGTTCTTCAATGCTGCAACTGGGATTGGATTTTGTGCATTGAGAGCAAGTGGGCTGCTGCCAGTGAAATTGACATAGGGGTTGTGTTGTGCCATTCTGATTGGCCTTAGAACCCTTGTTGATTGAATGAAAGGCCTACCAGGTGGAGGAGTTGATAGAGTTCTGTTTGGTGGAGATGGAGACCTTTGAATTCTCCTCCCTCTTTTCCTTCTTCTTGGAGATAACTGTAGATACTCAAACAACACCTCTTCTTCTCCAACTCTTGACCTTGTGGTGATTCTTCTCATGAGTTTTCAGGTCTGCACTGCTAAAACCAGCTGATTCTTCTTCCTTGGAGTCACCAGATGTGTAATTTAGGGCTCTTTTAAGCAAGAAACTTGTAAAAAATGCACATCAATTTGTTGCAATGAAGATGAAGACCTCTAAGGTCCCACCAGGCATGCCAAAACTGTTGGTGCAAATCAGCAGCACCCCTGGATGTTGATCAGATTTCTAGTTTGACATTTTGGACATCCAGTGTGATTGCACAACATTGAATCTTTTTCCCAAGTGTGGGACTTGTAAAAATGGGAAAAGAATCTCCAGATTAGAGGCTGGTTCCTCAATTCCTCTGATCAGGTGTATTACTTGCAAGTTACAGAGGTTTTGAATTCAAGATCCTACTCTAAATTCCAAGGGGACAGAGATAGAGAATGCAAAAAAAATGAAACTAATGCTAATAAGGTGATGCACCAAAGGAATTGTGAACATTTTTACTTCTACAAATAGACACAGGTCATAGAAATGCAAAAAACATCATGCACAAACTGATAAAATGTAATGAAAGGTCAGAAATGAAGCAAAACAACACAAACAGAGGATTGAAAACTCATTCACAGAGCTTGCATTGTCATTTCCAATATCAAAACACATGCATTACAACATCTGAGAGGCAGAAAATAGGTTACAGTCTTGGAAGAGGTCTGATATTCCACAAAATCACTTTTCAAGGTGAAAAGGGGAGCCTGCAAAACATGAAAAAAATGTCCAACCTCTTCAAAAAAATGAGCCAAATCTGGCTTTTACAATGCAAAAACTGAGCCCAGGAGAGAGAAACACGGGAAAACATGAGAGAGCTTCAACCACCAACCAAAAATGCAATAAAACAGCATGGGCATCCTTACAGGTCCATTCCCTAACATTTTTCACCATGCTGGGAGAGAATGCGAGCCATTCTTCATTAAAAATGGTGGTTGAAACATCATTTCTGTTCATTACCATGGGCCCGAGGTGTTTTTTAAATTTTCTCTCTCCAAACTCCATCAAAATACAAAATTGATCCTGAATCTTGTAGATAATTTCACCAGCTTTCCATTGATATAAAGAACGTGAAAAACTGAGCTCTGGATCGAAAGTTATGGCCATTTGAAAATTTAGGGCAAAACAGGGCCAAAACGGGTTGGCGGGCCAAAAATTTGAAATTTTCCCACTTTTTGCATTTGGGAAAATTTCCCAAAAAATCCCCATGCCCCACCACTCCTGGTGCCATGTGGCATGTTCTGATTGGATGTGGGCCTTCTGTGCTTCATTTTCCACCGTTTTGGCCATTGGAAAATTTTCCAAAAATTCTCCACCGGGCCGATGACCTGAGGACACGTGGCAAGATGTGATTCACCACGGGCATTTCCTCTTAAATTTTCCATCACTTTTGACCATTTTCTGACTCAGACACATGGCAAAACCCCATTGGCTGTGGGCTTTCTCCTTCCCCTTTTTCCTGCGGGCCTGTCTTGCATTTTTTGCCGCCACATGGACACGTGGCAAGATCCCATTGGCTCGCGTTTGGGGGGTGGACTTTTCCTTTGAAATTTTTCTTCAAATTTTCTTGGGAAAATTCTCCCAATTTATCTCACACTCCACCAGTCTTGTGCCATGTGGCAAATCTCCTATTTGACATGGGCCTTGGGGGCAAACATTTCTCTCTGCGCTATCCTTTGGGAAAAATTCCCAATGTTTCCTCGGTGACCGAAGCTCCGACGCCCCTGAACACGTGGCACGATCTGACTAGTCATGGGCCTGGCCAATAATTTTCCTTTGACCTAACCAAAACATTTCACCAAAAAAATTTTTTCTCCCTCCACGGCCCGTGGGTCTTGAGACATGTGGCATGAGGCCATTGGATGCGGACCTTGCGGGTGAAAATTTGACTTTGTGCCCTCGCCAAACATTTCACCAAAATTCTAACTTCATCTCTACCCTCCGCCACTTCTTGGCCTAAGGACACGTGGCACAGTGTGGTTGGGTGCGGGCCTTGGGGCCGAAAATTTTTAGTTGCGCCAACACTTAGGAAATTTTCCTAATTTCTTCCCCTGGGACACGTGGCACGATCCAATTCACCGGCGGGCCTTCGGGGTGAAATATTCCTTTTGAAATTTTTCCAAACACTTGGTAAAAATTCCAAGTCTACCTCCACCTTCCGCCCTCCCGAGGACACGTGGCCTCATCTTATTGGCTGCGGGCCTTTCAGGGGAAAATTTCCCACAAAAATCTCCGCCGAGCCATAACTTCAAAAATACATGGAGTTAGGAGGAAAACTTTACCTTTCTGGAAAGCTGAGAAAAATCTCTATCCAATGGTGCCATTTCCAGAAGGTCTTGAGTGCCTAAAAAGTAAAAAATTATGACTGAGGCACAAGAGAGGGAAGAATGAAGGGAGTTAGCCACAAAATGTGCAAGGAATAATGATGCAAATATTTGCAATGATTCACCTTTTTGAAAACACTTGGCAACCTTTTTACGAATCTGTTGAATGTCACTTTCTACAAATCATGATCCGATATGTGCAACAAAGGTGCTTCGAATATTCCTCTTTTGGGGGGAAAAAATTGGATGTAAAGGGTGTATTATAAATGTAATGATATTACTCTTGCAAATGGTCGGAGTTCATTTTCATGAGAAAATTTTGAGAAAAGCTCATCCTCTGAGAAAACTTTATGAGAAACCAGGTTAACTTCCTTTGTGTTAGATTTTCATTCATGTTGAGTTTCTTACAAGTGTATAACCATCAACAAGCTTTGAAATTGTTTAAATAACTCTCCCCTACTGATGAATCTGACAAACTTTGAGTTAATTCATGTTAAATCTCTGGAAAATTTTGTGTTTATTTCACTTTTAGAATGTATGCAAGTAGTTTTTCTTGTTCATATTGCAATCTTCTATCAAAATCTCTTTGAATCACATAGATCTCAATCCTTGTGATAGTTTAGTGGCATCTGTAATTTCATTTTTCAAAAGAGCTTTCATCTGGGAATGAAATAAATGATTTAAAATCAGTTTTCTTTTATCTGTTGACAGAGATTGTTTGTAAGCCTCTGGGTGTACCTCAGGTGTGACTAATCTTAGATTTTGATGTTTTATTGGGTCTTCTAACTTGAGCCTTCGTGTTAGAATCTCAAATATTGTGTGAAAAAGTGCATGTCTAGGCCTCCATTGATGCACACCTTCTGGTTGAAGGAATGTTTTAACTATTTTGAAGCTTTGTGTTATTGAGTTCTCCATTTTTTGTGAAGTTTCTCAAGGATCTGACAAAGTTCAATCTATCTTGTTGCTCTCCCACCAAAAATTATTCAAATAACCAATCCTACCCTGAACTACCCTTGTTTTTCTCTCTATATCCACAAAAGAACAAAATCCATTTGCTAAAGTATGCAGAACATATCAGGATTCCAAATGTCTTCAATAACCTTAGCCTTGTGTTGAAAATATCTCCTTATTCTAGAAGTGACAACCTGTGAGAGTCAGATTTGGGGTGTTGATCATATTTTTCCAAGGTCTTCTCTATAAAATTTGTGCACAAGAAGGATTTACCAGCATTCTTCAATAATAGAGGTTACAAAATAGGTTCTCCTACCTTGGTTGAAAGGCACAACCTAAAATAGTTAGGATACGATCACATCCTTTTAAGGTGCTATCCATCTCTCCACAAATCCGAGTAGTAAAGGGTCAGTTAGATTTCATCCTCAGATACAAAATGATACACATTTATGATCTATCTGCCTCTAAGCTTCCCGTTGAATTCGTGTTGCTGCTCGGCTTGAAAAGGAGAACGAATTTGGATACCAACAGATACCTTGCAGGGCTCAATCAAGAACCAGATGAAATATTTATACCCAAAAATCACTCGGAGGATGGACGTGCTCGAGGATTTGGGCAAACAACTGGAGGGGATCATGGAGAAAATGAACGCTAAGGGAGAAGGGCTAAGATTTGAGGAGGTAAATGCCCTAGTAGGTGACCTTTTTCAACAAGCACAGAATGAGGTTAATGCTTGGGATAAGTTGGAGGCATATTTGAGGAAATATTTCCCTCTCCTCCTTCAACAATGATCGTGATTCCCCCCATTCTTTCATTCTTTTCCCCAATTCTTCACTTCATTCTATATTCAACTTTTCAGATCCCATTCATTCTTTATTCATTAAAGAAAGTGTTTCCGAGGATGGAGAATAGGCATAGTGTGGGGTGATGTTGGATCCTCTTAATTATTTGGCTAAGTATGAGAAGGAGCGTGGGTGCGCAGGGCCTAATTAAAGAAGGGCGGGCAAGGTGAAGGCACGCAGGATAGGGTTTTAAAAGGGTTTAACAGAACCCTTGGTGCACACACAAGGAAAAGGAAGGGTTCTGGGACTTGGCCATATTCGATGTTCTTGGAAGCACACGAGAAAAGCATGACCCGACTGCACATGTGGAATGGATGAGGTGCCAGCTTGACAACTTGGTGGCCATGAAAGGAATATTCCATGCGATAGAAGGATCCAGAAAGACATCATTGCAAAGAGTGGAGAACTCGGATATGAGAAGGCATGCTCCCATGAAGGACCACTTTGACAATTGGAAACCATTCTAGAACTTCAGAAAGGCATGGCAGTGGTTGCTGAGGTTATAAATACAAGTGCCTGATAGAAGAAAAGAACAGTAGAAGAGAGGCAAAGCTCTGAAGAAATATAATGGAGGGTTTTAGGGGTTAGGGATTAGGAGAACTCTAGGAGTGATGGCATGTTTAGGGAGATGGATCTCTGATTATCCTTGGGGTATAAGGGACATAGTCCAGTTCCGATGCATGACTTGGCTTTGTATTTTGATTTGAAGGTCTGTAATGGTATCATGGAATGTAATGTGGTACTTAAACATGTTGATATGAATATAAGGCTCTATTGTAAACCATATACGTGTTCACGAGTATATTCCTCATGCATTTCCTTTATGAATGGACCAATTACATATATGTTGCTTGTTATTTCTCTTTTCTAGAAGTAATGAGATGACAACTCGTTCTAGGTTCTTAGAATATTGTATAGTTATTTTTTGTCCTTATGCATTTGATTATCTATCATAAGATGATGCATTCTCATAAGACTCACATAAAGGAGAGTCTCGGCGCCCATGCGTGCCTCGGGTGAGCGCCCAGTGTCCGCTGGGTGATAGGTCGGTGCGCATGGGATTAAACTATTTGTTTAAGGGAATAAAAATGACTACAATATGTGTATTATGTATGGAAAAAAGTCATCTCCCACTCTTTTATATTAAACATATTGTGTAGTGCATGTTTTTTATTATTTTTAGGCGTTTTGTCAAATTGTTTACTTGCAAGGTCTTATAGACACAAAGTCACGCACTTTGGTACATTTCTAGGTCTTAATCACATACTATTATTCATATAATTCATAAGTGAGAAAACTAGTAACAAACCACTGTGTATGATGGCTAATGTGATATCTTAAGATAACTTTGATAACAAATTTTTAAAGTGCATCATACTCCCTTACGATCTAGCCATGCACTGCTTAATCTCCTTCAACATACTTACGATTTTATATTCAAACTCAGGTATATGGAACTCATCCAGCCAAACATCACACAACACATTATAGTTTACAATAGTCTTTTGGGCCTCTTTTATCTGTTGGGCATCTTGTTTTCTTATGGGTCACCATTTTAGCTGTCAATTATGAAATTTAAGCATGAGAATCATATAAATACAAAGCTATGTGATCATAATAAGGGAACAAGCTCTAAGCATCTATGATCACCACCTAAGGTTGCATCCAAAGGAATTCTAAGAGCATCAAGACATCAATTTAGCACTCACTCAAGGGAAAAGGAACTACATTTTTTTGCATACATGCATAGGAGGGGAAATTCATTTTCCTCCATCCAAACATCAATTTACATTGGTACATCTAGTTATTTCTCTCTATTCACATGCACTTACACAAGGGCCTCTTAGGGCATGATTCTTGCATGCACACACACACACACACACACACACACAATAACTACATGGAGTCTGAAATGTAATGCATCTCTTAGTCATAAGTTCACTTTTTCAGATAACCACCAAGGTAAATTTGACTCCCCATTTGCATCTTTTTCTTTTTGAGGATTTGATATGTTTTGGATTTTTGCAGGAGATCATTTTTTTGCAAGTTATAAGTGAATTTTGCAGACATAATGCAACATACAGGAGACCAATACTAAAGGTTAGTGAATACCTAGCGACACAATAACAATAAATCTCTAAGTTCTTGTGCCATCACAGGCACCCAATAGAGGTCTCTCATGCCTATGTGACATCACCCTAGTCTAGGTGCCCTGGTGCAGATTATTCTCCCAATTATAGAATTTTCTGGGTACGGTTGTAACAGTCTCCTCCTCATGTTTACCAGTTTTTCTATTCTAGAACACTTTTGGATTTATTTTGAAATTAGATAGGTTTCTTATTCCTTCTCTTGCACTTAGGGTTTCAATTTTTATTAGCCTATTTCTTAAGTGCCAAAAATGTGTTTTCTTTTTTATTTATCATATGTGACTCTGAAAAATCTAGTGTTTTACATATTTACATATATGTTAAATCACTATTACACAACATGTCATTAAGGATCTCATGACTCGTTCACGCAGTCACATCTTGAAATAAGTAGATGGTGTCGTAATTAATACTCTACATTCATTTTCCCCTCATGACTAAGTGGGTCTCTTATAAATAGCTTGATTATTCTTTATTTGGCTTGAGCTCTCACCTATGTTTGGGCTCTTGGCCCCCTTGGGTTTTCCACATCTACGTCAATCTTATCCTTGTTTGGGCTATTCACCCCACTTATGTTTATCATCAAATATATTTTTCCCTGACATCTCCTACCATTGGAGTGTCACGGTATTGATCCCACCTCTTTTGAATTTGATTTACCCTATATTTTCCTAGTGGATCACCACATTAAAATTAGGTCTGCATCCTTATCTTAGGTCTTTTGCATCCTTTCTTAGGTCTTTGACCTTTCTTCGATTTATCTCTCATTTTTATGGCTTTCTTTCCTAATCATCATTATTCTTTGTACTAAGTACCATGAGTATTACCACATACATATGTGATAAAGAAAGGAATCATCATTAATCAATTTAAATCACCATTCATTAATTTAAATCACCATAATCAAACTAATCATATATATATATATATATATATAATATATATCGAATCAATTTTCATAAACATTAAAATCTATCAATCTCTCATCATCGCTATCTAGGTGGCCCAAACATCCTCACCCCCTTGGGGTGGTCTCTAGATGCTTTGTGTCGAAGGTGCTTTGTTGGATTCTTGGGTTGTGTGAGCTAGAGACTCTACCACAAATCGGTCTCTAGAGGTCTCTCCATATTCTCTCGCTAGCTCATCCTACTATACATGTTAATCTCTAGCTTGTTAATCTTCTTGCCCCTGAACAAAGGCACAATGTTCCTATAATAAGCTCTACAACATCATGTTTATGTTGTTAGTGCTTTCCATTTCCTGCACATCTATAAATCTATGTAGTGTCTTAACAGCTTCTCCAACTAAACAAAATGTTCCCACTTACTCGTCAATTAATGACACTATGGGGTCTATCATGACTGAGGTATCATGGACATCCAAGACTAGATCCAGGATCCCATGGTGTGTGTAGTCATTTTTTTACCCTCAATACCTATTTCTAATCTGAAACGCTTCATGGCCTATCACCCAACATATGTTGGGTGCTCACCTGAGACACACACTGGCGTCAAGCCCCTCCTTTATGTGAGATTTGCAAGAAAGTTCTGTCATTAATGGAGGATTATTTGTATAAACTGAAGTACATGCATCTACTTAAAAAATAGAAGATATAACTAATATATCTACACATCATATACATCACAAAAGGTATATAAACATTGTATGAAGCATAAGGAATAATATATGAGTCATGAACAAGTCAAATAACGTGAGGGTTTACACCCATAAGACAAGATGTACATAATAGATTCATGTATATTGATTTAAAATATTTTTTTATTAGTCATACTACATTCAAAAGGGTCATCTCAAACCATATACATCAAGTGACAGAGCTCCAACCCCTCCAAAATAATTTGATCAAAGTACCTAACTATGCTTTCCCCATTATAACCCTTGTTACAGACCCTAGTACCCATACATATGCTTAATGATATCCCTTACAACCCTCTATCACCAAGAACTCTGAACCCTAGCATCATGAGCTATCCAAACCCTTAGCATTTCCTAACATTTCTGCATAGCACCTTATTACCTTCCTTCTCTTCTTAGCACTCCCATACCTTCTAGCACCTTCACACACCTTCACCTCCTCTCTCTACATTCGTCATCCTTCCTTCTGTTTCTATCCCAAGAACTCCTTTAAATATGATCAGCATCCACCACCATGACTTCTCTCATGATTAGATTGTGTGACAAGTGTCAATGTGGTCCTCCATAGGTGAATGCTTATCCTCTTTGCAAAACCTTCCACTAACTATAATGATGCCTCTAAGGAGAATATTCTCTATGTGGAATATCATTTTCTTGGCCTCCACGGTTTCAGGATGGCACCTTATCCACTTATCATGCCTAGTCGGGTCCTCATGTTTTTCCTCAAATGAATTCATGATGTCAAATATGGCTAATTCCTTTAAACACTTGTTCAGCCTCCCACGTGCATGTGCCCCGGTTTCACTTAAACCCTTCTTAAACCCTTTTCTTGTACACTTTTCCATGAGTGACCTTCTATTTACTCGGTCCTATGTGTGCATGCACCTCTTGGTACTTAGCCAATATTTAGGGTCCAACATCACCCCACACTACATGTGTTCTCCATCCTTAGAAACATTTTTCTCCTTCAAAGAATAAATAATAGTGGAATTGAAATAATATAAATGGAAGAATGGAGACATATGTTACTCCTACGTGAGGAGTGGGAACTCCTTCTTCACGGATGCCTCAATTTTGTCCCAAGAATCCACTTCTCCCTATGCTTGCTGAAGTAGGTCACACACCAATGTACTTAATTCATCAAAACTTAGTTCATCACTCTTAGCTTTCAGCATATATACAATGATTCCCAGTTGCTTGCTAAGATCACCTAGTGCATCCATCCTGCAAGTGACTTAGGGGTATAGTTCCTTTATCCTATTCTTAATTAAACCTTGAAAGGTTTTGACTGCTTCCAACTTCTTATCAACTTCGGCTAGGATTTTATCGCACTCCACCCTATTTCCCTTGTTCTTTTCCTGAAATTATTTCAGCTCCACCTCAAGTGTAGAAACTAATATGTTAATTACCCTGTCTCTGTTAGTGCACTTGTCATACATGACTTCTTCCATCTACATGACGGTCTCTACTACAACAAGGAGCTGAGAGTACCAAGTCATTGTCTCCCCAATCTTCAACTTTTCATCCTCCTTATGGCATGCCATCGCCTCTACTTTCAAATCTAATGTGAGTGGATGCCTTTCCATGGTGAGGATGTGGTTCAAGTATTCCAAGCAGTTCAAGGTTGACTTTTATTTCTACTCAGGTGGGGCTAGGTCTAGATGTTTCAAGATAATGGCATCTGAAATGGCCTCTATCTTCTTGTGGACTTCATGCACCTTTTCCTTTTCATCCCTCAGTTCATGCCTTAATTACACACTGATCAATTCCTTTTTTTTATCTCCTTGTCCCTATCAATGATCTATTCATTCTTTTACTCAAGATCCTCCTCCAAAACCCTTATTCTATTATTTCTGTCAAAGATTATTTCTTCCACCTCCACCAATACTTTGTTAAGCATGTTACAAACTTGCTCATCTGATAGTTACTAGGAATTTACAAGAGGTTTCATTCCATTGGTGTCTGGTGTCTTAATCAATGCATCACGCTTTACCTCAAACTCGGGTTCATCAAAGTGGGACTCAAAATCCCAAGATATCATTTTCCTCATGCACAGGTACACACCATCTTCATCAAAAGAGGACAAAGTGAGAAGTTGGTATGTGGGCACTATACTTTGGAAGCGCATCTACATTACCTTGTTTGGATCACTAATATAATTCATATCATGTTTCAGATTTATTATTGTGCCCTTCCCACCTTTGTGCACTATCATTGGGAAGCTTACTGCTAAGTTGGGGTCTCCACCCATGCTCCCATACTCCTTTCCTACACTTGTGCTCTCTTAAATTTCCTTCAGAACTTCTTCAACACTTCACTCTACTTCTTGCTCCACTAACTGTTAGATAATACATGTCACCTCCCTCTCTACAGTGTTATCCATCTATTCCTCAGTCAAGGTTGGGGTCTTCTAATCTTTCATGTTTACTTCATCACTCCTCCCTTATCATGAGCACCTTCCTTGTACTCATCCCTCTCTTCATTTACTTCTTCATATAACTCATGTACACCATATATAGGATGATTCTCATCCTCACCACACTTGTCATTGTATTCATCGCCCTTATCTGCCTCCATTTTTTTTGTTTCTTCTAATTCTAACCTTTTTGTCACCCTTTGCTTCTTCCTTACTGGTGAGTCCAATATATGGGACTTCTCTTTTTCTTTTCTCTTACATGACTCTTCTCTTACTAGTGACTCTTCCTTCTGTGGAAAATCTTTTCTAATGGGATACTTATTCTGGCAGATGTAATTACTTGTGTTCATGCCTAAATCATATGTCCCTACTATTTGTACTATTTACGCACTCGGCGCCTTTTTCTTAGAAGCCTCCTCTCTTTCTATTTTCCTTAGCACATCTTTTTTCCTCATGGTGGGGTCCTCAGGAATGGATACATCATCTTTAATATAAGAACCTTTTTCATAGTTAGGCCTTAGGCACAAATACACACTTGTTACTATTTTCCCTGCAACAAGAAATGTTATTGGTTTAAACATGTGCATGTCATGGGAAACATACTTCTCCACAAAGGTGCACTTCTTGGGGTGTATTAACTTCATGTGTAGCTCACGGTAATCTTGATCTACTACACTTATATCAAACCTGAGTTTCTTCACCTCTTTGAATCAGAATAGGACACGTGTCCTAAGGGGAAGGTGAGTTTGGAGCTTGGGGAGAACTTTGAAAACTTAGCAAAGTTTTGGCCCAAAACTAAAAGGTAAAGGTTTTCCCTGTGCCCTGTCAACGAACCAAACAATGCCACGTGTCCCATATGGCGAGGGTGCGGGGGGAAAATGAGAATTTTTCCAAAGTATGAAAAAGGTCAAAATTTTAAGCGAAATCCTACGGAAAGGTGGAAAAGAGAGAATTGCGTGGCCAATCAGTGCCCAACACATGTCATCCAAGTGGCAGAGCTTGGGAAAAAATTCAAAATCTGTTTTTGCCATAAAATCTTCAGATCGCTATAACTTTCGATCCAGAGCTCGGATTTTCATGTTCTTCATATCAATAGAAAGATGGTGAAATTATCTACATGATTCCAGGGTCAATATTGCATTTTGGTTCATTTTGGAGAGATAAAATCAAGAAAACTTCTCTAGCACGTGATAATAGACAGAAGTAACGTTTCAACAACCAGCTTTAATACAATAGACAGTTCACCGTTTCTGCTAGACAGTCCATCGTTTTTCCAGGATTTGTCACTTCTGCCATAATGAGATGAGTTAAATGCAACCTAGAACGTGGTTGGGGTAGATCTGTATTTCCTCTCTCTTCCCGTCTCTCATTGCTTCCAGATAGTATTACACAGGAGGGGCATTCCATTAGTAAAAGGCATCAAACGCCATTAAAGAGCAAGTTTTGAGGTTCGAACTCCCTTCTTCAACTTTAGAGCAGAAAAGAATTTGTGGAGTTCAGAACAGAAAGATTTGAACAACCTCTTTTTTTATGTGAGCTCTACCTCTTGGCATTTTAGTAGTGTATTGGTCGAGCCCAGGAGACAAAAACATTGGGAAGACGTGCAATGCCCATTCCTCATTGAATGCCAATGCATTCTCAAATGGCATCTGATGACCATTACCATCCTCCTTGTCTACCAGCTACAAATTTACCGATCTGTGCATGATCTTGCGATCACATTTGTATGGTCTATTTGGCCTCTGGAAAGATAGGTGTTCTTCATGGCCGTGCTGAAGAAAAATGCGACCCATTAGCATTAGCTTAGGTTTATTTTAACGCATCTTCTTACCCGGTCTCCTTGATAGATTACGATTAGCGCCGTTGAGTAAAACCTCTGACGTTTTTCTGTCTGCCAGACTGTGCTGAGGAACTAGAGATTGATCCCACAATTCATCTAGAGAATTTCAACATCTTTCTCATTGATATACAAGTCCCACACTTGCAGAAAGGATTCCGATGCTCTGGATGCAAAAGATCATGACGATCTGAAGATGCTAGGGCACGTGATCAGACCTAGACGGATCTTGAAATAGCGTTCCAGGGGTGCTCGTGATTTGGACGCACCAACGTGGCAGGCTCCCTGATCTGGTAGCATTATCCATCTCTCCTCTACCTTGGTCGAGGTCGGGCTTTATTTTGAAATTTTGACCTGTTTGACTGATCCTATGGGACTTTTTCCCCCTTTTCATGAGTGCATTTCTTGTTCTCATCACTCTCTTCATTCCTTCTTCATTATGACTGGTGTACATCATACATTGAATGGAGGACAGAGGCGTCACTGCACTTCCTCATAGTCTTCATAGCACTTTTAGGCCTCCAACTCGGCCAAATGTCTCTAACTTCTCCCCGAGCTCCGCACCCATTTATCACCATTTTCTCTATTGGACTTACTAGTGACTCCAATTCCTATTGGAACTTCGGGCTTTTTCAGCTCTCTCAGGTGACTCTTGCCCCTTTTACCAATTGACTCTTCCTTCCTATGTGCACACTCTTGTCTAATGGGATACCTCTTTGGTGGATGTAAGTACACGGTGTCAGCGTCGGCTCTCTCGCGCCCTTACGCGTCTGTATTCGTCCTGGATGTCTCAAATGCCTTAGTCTCAAGAGCCTCTCCTCTGTCTCTGATCCTTCGCGCGATATCCTTTTACCTTGTGGTGGCCGGTCCTCAGGTCCATTTGTCCCAAATGTCCCACTTTGCTTTGGACATAAGACCTCGACCTTTTTCGCCCGGTTAGGCCTTAGGTGGAAATACACCCTCGTTGTTGTCCTCCCTATAACATGAAAGGTTATTGGTCAGACAACATGTGCACATCATGGGAGACATACGGTTCGGCCACATAGGTGTGCTTCTTTGTCCCACTATTAAATTCCAATTGCTCCTAGGACTAGGACTTGTGGTGATCTTGATCACCACTATAATTCTAGATCAAACATGAGTTTGCCTTCTGCAACTCTTTGAATTGCATTGAACTCAGAGCCTGGAAGTAACTACCTTGTGACAGGAGAGTTAGGAAAAATACACTGAAGAGAACCTCAGAAACATGCCATGTTATGCTCTAAATCAATCAATGTCTAATAGAAAAATGTTGAATATACGGATGCATGTTATCAAAATTAGCCAGGGGGGGTGAAATTCCTTGACAACAGTTACACTAATGATAGGCAATTGATGTTGGGTACTGGTCAGATTAAAACTCAAATGCATTTCACTATTTCCACAGAGTCCAACACAATGGATACAAGAACACCAAATGACACATTCGTTCTATTAATTTTACAAGCTTTAATGGAATCTACACAAATTCCCTTTTGGTAGGGTGAGGGGTTCTCATCTAGGTATGATCCAACACTAAACTTATCTTAGGTGGTTCTTACATGCATTCCTATCAGGAATTATCTCTAACTCGTTGATTAGGACATTAGCACTTTTACATCCTCTTCTTTGCCCTGTAGTGTGTGGAATTTTCATTATGGCATGAAATTTACCTTTTATAGGATTTTTGAAACATAATCTAGAACTTTCCCCACCTACCTTGCTCATACTACCATTAATGGTATACGATTCAACTAGGATCTGATTATCTATGGAAATATCTCTTGTGGTCATTCATGTTAGTTGATCATTTGACGTCGTTGTCCTAATCACCGGGTTGGTGATTGCAAAAATTTCAAAGTAGTGTGACTTCCACTTACTTCTTGGTCATCTTCTGAAACCTTCCTTTAGTGCCTCTATTCCTTTGCACAATCTTGCCCCTACATGTTCTACTTACACTAGATAAGGCCAGTGAAAGATTCACACACTAAGTTTACGGGGTTAGGCGAAATCCTTTGACATGCTACCTATAAGTGGTCTTCATGACATGCACGGTTATGCACCCATACTGGTATAGTTACAAAACACTATGCCAACTATTGCGTGCAACTCGTCCTTACAATTTAGTTGTGACCCAACCTTCTCCACTACACACCTTGCAGTGTCATCATCATAGATAAGAATTCAAAACTCCTTTCACACTTCTATACTGTAGCCAAAACTATTTCAAAAGGAAAACAATCATTCAAATTTACTGTCGCGATGCACGTTCGATCACTTGTAATCACATATGGCCACATTTAGATGGTGTGGCATAAAGTTGATGTTGTTTCAAAGTTAAAAATACCCAATCATCATGTTGATAAGTACATTCCTCACATGTCATTACTATATATTAAAACTAGTCATAAAAATAACTTATTTTCCCTTACAGACATTTCACAAATTCTTCAGTGAAAGACAATGTTTCATCAAGCTTTCGAAAGGTAGAGGAAGCATTTGTTGCGTCCTTAAAACTTCTTCCTCTCTCCTGGTCCTGCCTCTTCTCAACTTCGCATCTCCACTCACGAGTTGCAAGAGTGGTCTGATCCATGTATGTCGTGGATTAACTGATGTAACCCTAACTCAAGGAAAGACCCTTAAGTTTAGTACAAGTAGACATCACTATATGACCAATCTAGAAAATCATCAATTAATGCAATGGGAAACTTATTTTTGATGGCGAGTTCTTTGTAATCTAGTGCATCCACCATGTCCCATCCTTCTTGCACGCCATTACAACTAGATAAGAATATGCACTTTGGATTTTTTAGATAATACCATCCTCCAACATCTCTTGCAAAAGCTTCTCAATATCACTATTTTATACATATAGGTACTTATAAGGATGGATGTTGGGTATTTGAATCCCCGATATAACTGGAATGGAATGACCATGAGATTTTGTTGTTGGTAATCCTTTTGGAATAGTTCCAAAAATAATAGAGTGGTGATCTTAAGAATTAACTATAACTATGGTGGAGTAGACATCGTTACTAGACATGCTACAATTTTTATAACTAATCATGTTGTGTACTCCACCTACTTTGATCTTTAGAAGATGGATGATATTGTTAATATTCCTCAGTAATACCTCATTTTGGTGTGAGATTATGAGCAGCATTAGAATCACAAAAAGAATATAATATGGCAGAAAAATAATCTCAATATTAAATTAAAATAACTAAGCCACTTTGATGGGGGTAACCTCCAAAATCATCACAAAAAGACTCATAATGCACCAATCATGATAATTACTGGGAGAGATTTACTAATTCCCTATATACAGTAATAACTAGGTTAGGGAAAAACCCCTTTGTACTAATTAAATTGATCTACAATAATCATGAGAAAGTATAAATGACATAATAAAATGATGAATGGTAAGTGTGACATAAATTGGTCAACTCATATCATAATACAAGTAATAGGGCAAGGGTGTAGTATTCCTCATCCCCTTCAAACTAATTTTCATCCTCAATGTTGAATAATCCCTAGATGTTGCTACGGAAATGCTTCATCCTTCCAAGGTTGCATCCTACATTGGGGAGACTCGTTTCACTTGACAATATATTCCTGTAATGTCTCTGGGTTGGTCATAACATCTTACTATGTGTCTAAAAAATTCCCTCAATTTGGCTCCAAAATGATGCAACCCTCCTCAGTCAAGCTTCTGGTAACTCTTTCTAGTTTGCAACTCTTCGCCCAATGATCTTCTTCAAGCATAGGAAACACGAAATACTGGAGTGTAATGCATGTTGAAGATGGAGTAAACTATATGTTTG
Organism: Taxus chinensis; assembly: GCA_019776745.2. NCBI lineage: Eukaryota > Viridiplantae > Streptophyta > Pinopsida > Cupressales > Taxaceae > Taxus > Taxus chinensis. Next base: position 264,040,636 of record CM034156.1, on the reverse strand, counting down.
TAAGAAAACAATACCTATCTTTCTGCAGAGACTTAATAAGGAAGCATAATACTTAGGTGAAAGTATAATTTTCCTTTATTTTTTGCTTTTAAGGGACATTTTCTTGTACATAGCTACATATGTAGAAAAACCCTGTCTCTAACTTCAAACTTTCGATCACTAGGGTATTGATCATCCCACTACTTTCATCCTATTTAATATGTCCATTTCCAAGTTTTCTTTGAGGCAAGACAACTACCCGTCCTCGTAGATGTTGAATGTATTTCCTTCAACATCCTCAAAATTTTGGTTTCATCCTAAAAGATGAGGTGATAGATGGAGGACGATAACCAAATAAGGTTAGATATTTTGGGTCATTTGAGAAGAGCTATGGAAAGAAGTGTTTTACCGACCAATTTGCAAGTGACAACCACTTAACCCATATGTTTTTACTTATTTGAAGACAAAATAATGTAGAAAGATAACCTTCCAAGTATTTGTCAATCAATTCCAGTTTTCTCTTCAAATTGATGGATGATAAGATGAGCTGTGAGCTCTAACTGATTTATCCAAACATGCAAATAATAAACCAGTCCAAAAACTTACTGCATGAAATATAGGATCATGATCACTTATAACGATATTTTGGGGGTCCCATGAAGATTTTGTAGTATATCCATAAATGACTTGGTTGTGACTATATTAGCTAAAAAAGGGGTGTGGATAAAGGAACAAAAACATGAATGGCATACTTGGTGATCCTATCCACAAACACTCACAATGACATTTTTACCCTTAGATATTTTGGCAGCCCTATGATGAAATCCATGGATGACATCCTCCCATCATTGCTAGCTAGGACTAGATAATAGGTTGGAATAGACTTGGTGATCTTGATTGTATCACCTTTGTTTCTGTTGAAACATCATACATTTTGATACCAAACTTTTCTAAATGTCATTCTTTTAACCCATCCAAAAAAACATTCTCTTTTACTTCTATGATAAGATCTTCAAGAAGTTTGAGGTACACACTTATTAAAAGGTGATGCATGGAGTTTTGTAATAATCTTTATGCTTTAAGGGTTAAAAATTTTTGCATAGGTATAAACCATATCCTTATACCATAGGAACATGCTACCTTTCCACATCAAATTTTTTTGATGTTATAGCCCGTGTTGATTGTTGGATTTTTTGAATAGAGATCCTTTGTATCATTTTCTCTAATTTCCCATTTCTTAATCTTTTTTCTTCTAACCAATCGGTCATATCGACATGGACATTGCACATAGTCAAAGTGTCGTCGCAGATGTATCCCTTCATAGACATCGCATCGACTACTACATTCTATTTACCCTTTTTTTAGGATGCTTTCAAAATTAGAACCCGACATGTTAGTGACCTAATTTCTGTTGTTCCTACTAAATGATAAAACCTTTGTTTCCAATGAGAATTATTTGAGGCTATCATGATCATGTATTTCACATTAAAGTGTCTATCCATCAAATATGATCTCCATTGTCTTGAACCCCATAAAGGATAGACTATAATTTCTCCTTCTCATAGATAGGTTTCAACAAACATATTCCTTTGAATTGACAAATCTCAAATGAAATGTAGAGTATTGATTCCTACATATATATCACAATACATCCCAATCCTAATCAATGAGGATATCACACTCAACAATGATAGGGTTTTGAGAAGTCGGAACTATCCAGCAACTGGGGTGGTGCACATGGACCCCATTCTAACTTCTCAAAGGATTTGGTGTCTTACTTCTATTCAAATGGAAGGAATCCTTATTTCACCAATGCAGTGAGTGGATCTGTGATTGCTGCCATAATTTTTTCACAAATCTGACAATAGTACCCTATTAGTCTCAAGGAACCCTGCAGAGAGTTTATTTAGGGCTTTTAGGCCTTGGCCATTTTATCATGGCCTTTGATATTTTTGAGGATCAAATTTCACACCTTCATATGAGATACAATATGACCCAAGTATTTTTCCTCTTACACCCCAAATCAACATTTGGATGGCTTGGTGTAAATTTGAGCGTATGTTTCTTTAAAACTAATACAATACTTTATCTATGTGTTTCAATTGTTCTTCCCATGTCTTGCTATGTATGAATCAATACATCATCAAAGAAATACAAAGACAAAATTCCTTACAAGAATTGGCCTGAAAGACAATGTTCGTCAAGATTTGGAAGGTTAGAGGGTGCGTTTCTGAGGCCAAAGGGCATTGACAAGAAATCTCATAGTGAACCTAATGGGTTCTAAAAGTAAGTTTAATGTATATATTCATATCTTGATCCTAGACTTGATAATACCCTGAGTGAAGATCTAGTTTAGTGAAAGTAGACATAGCACCATGTAACTGATCTAGTAAATCATCAATTACTGGAATAGGAAACTTATCTTGATGGTATACTGGTTGAGTTCTCAATAATCTGGACACATCCTCCATGTTTCATCCTTCTTATATACCATGACCACTGGTGAAGAATATGCACTTTGGCTATGTCTGATGATACCTGCCTTCAACATTTCCTGCACCATTTTCTTGATCTCACTTTTCTAGGAATATGGGTATTTGCAAGGTCTGATGTCAGGTGGTTGGATCCCTGGAATAAACCAAAATGACATGATCATGATCCCTAACTAGTGGTAGTCCCTTTGGAATTGCATCAAAAACATACGAGTGAGCATCAACAATCTTCTGAAGATTCGATGGCATTGAAGACTTTGTATTTTGTACCTCTATCAAAAATAACTTTGCTACAAATCCATCTACTCCTTTTCTGAGAACCTTCTACATCTGATGAGAGATAATAATTTGTGGAGACTTAGCTACCATCCTTTTAATTGTATTGTCGTTCCTTCTGAATGGAATCACATGAACAATTATTGAAAATTTATTTCTATAGTACCCAAGGTTGTGAGCCATTGGACACCCAAAACAATAGCTGCCCCTACCATAGAAATATCAAACATAGGTGAGTCTAACATGTAGTATCCCATGAAAATATTGATACTATAGCACTTTCCTATGCATTTGATTGTCCCACCATCTGCAATTATAACTTACATTTCTAGAGATGGGTAAATAAAATAATTGAGGCAGGCAACTAACTTACTATTTATGAAGTTATGAGTACTCCTTGAGTCAATCAACACCATCACCTTCTATTTTTTGAGATAGCCAATAACCTTGAGTGTTTAAGGAGTACTAATACCTGACAACACATGGCAAGAAATTGTAGGTTGGTGATCCTCTACTTCATTTTCTATTGGTTCCTCAACTTCTCCTATAATTTCAACTTCCTCTTCATCCTCATTTCCTCCTTCAATATAGAACAAATTCCACTCAGCACATTTGTATCCTGGTCCATAATTGTTGTCACAGTTAAAACATAATCCTTTTGCTCTTTTTTCTTCCATTTGTTGAGGAGTCAGTCTAATTGGTCGAGTGAATGATGGGGGAGGGGTACTATGGTCTCTGGTGTTAGTGAAAGGCTGCCTCCTACTGCAAAGAATTTTTTCCTCTGCTCTACTTGCCATGATAATAGAATCAAAAATATTGAGTGGATTAAACATACGTACCTCATGCTCAATGTGGTCCTTAAGACCCCCAAGAAATAGGTCATTCAAGTTCTCTTCTGTAATATTATCCACCCTTAAGGATAGGTTCTGGAATTGATGCACATAATCTTTGACTGATCTTGTTTGTCTTAACTTTGCCAATTGAATAAAGTAGTTATCTGAAACACTAAAACTATAGTGCAATTGCAACTCTACAGTAAAAATTGTTCAAGTGACATTAAGACCACTCATCTTCCTCTGAGCACATAACCATCAATACTAGACGAATTGGTTTGGTTCAAGATACAGGGATGCTAAGGCCACCTTTTATCCTGGTGGGGTTTGATGTAACTCAAATAAGTTCTCCATTGGATTTATCCAATTCAATGGATCCTTCCCATAAAATTTGTGCATCTCCACTTTTGACATCATGTTCCGTGGTTGCGACTAATTTGGATTCTGATTGGGCTGGAAAAGTGATCCAACATGGTTATTTTTCCCATTATTATGAACTAAATATCCTCCTTGGTTGATTTGGGAATAATTTGGGACATACTATTTACCCTTTATATGTTGCATGATATCATCCAATTGCTGATTCATTTGGTCTATGTCTCATTTACAGGCCATCTTAGATTGTACATTTCATCATTCATACTCAAGTTAGATCATCTTATGATAAACTGAGGTAAACCCTAGTGCTGAGGAATATGTATTTACCCCTTCTGACTCCAACTCTTCTATCACTACCCCATCTTTATCTAGGTTTTTACTCGGAGTGACCAGATTCTTTTTGGCTCTTGTGGAAGGCCCCACCATGATGTCTAAACCCTAATTTTCAGGGTTTCGATACAAATTCGGCTGAATACGAAAAAACACAAAGAAAATACTACCAATATTTTTTTGAGGGCTTTCCAAAAGTTTAAAGAACTTCGAAAATTCCACAAACTGTAGCCTAGGGAGAAATTTTATTAAAAACCCTAAATTTACAAAATAAATAAAAAATGGATGAAAATTTAAAGGAATCTTACTTGGAATTATTCGCAATTCTGGTAAAAAAATCTCTGACAAATTATCTCTGGTTCGCAAGATATATTGGAAACAAAAATTCAGGGGTTTTGCCCTAATTTTGGTCTGGATCACAACTTTGATAACACTTGTAATGAAATTACTTGTATAATTAAGATTAATGAGCAGCAAGAGAACACCAAAATAACATAATATTACATATAAATGATCTCAATATGTAATTAAAATAGCTTCACAACTTCGAGGGGGCAACCTCCAAACCATACAATAAGACTCAAATGTTCTAATGATGATGAATTACTACCTAACATCCCCTATATATACTATTCATATGTTATGGCCATCACCAAGTCTGACCTACTAAGCATGAGAAAGTATAAATGATATAGTAAAATGATATGGTAAGCCACAAGTCAACTACTCATATCCTAATATATGCAATAGGTTAAGGGCGTAACATCATTCTTGTACATGGTTTCTATAAAGCCTTTTGACACCATCCTTCCCTCATGTTCACCTCTTCTATGTGCAACCTTCCAATCCACGTGTTTTTGATTTTTCAACCTGAGCCATCAACAACCACATCTTCCAGCACTTTTCACATCACTCCAACCCACAAAAAAATGGATGCGCCGGTCCTCTACGCATTGAAAAAATTTGAAATAATAAGTGGCTACCTGTGCACAAAAGCACACACAACAAAACAACACCAACCAGCAAAACAACAAGAAAGAGATACACAAAGAAAGGAAATTCCATTAAAGAAAATCCTAGGCTAACTTGAAATACTACCTTATTTACAAACACAAAGAAGACTTATTTATATTAGCGATTCATCCTACTCCCATTGAAATGTCCTGGTAACTCTGTTCCATCCAGCACTTGTAATTGGCAAGCACCTAAATCAAGTATATAGGATACAATTTACATACCCAACCAATGGACTTTGAATTTCCCAGGATAGCATAGAAATGTGGAATCATACAAGAGAACCATCTTCCCAACATCAAACTACTTATTCTTGATGTGTCTATCATGCCATGCCTTATTCCTAGATTTTTTTATTTTTTAACTCCAGCGAGTAATAGCCCACCTCTCATCCAGCTACATCAACTTGTCAATTCTCTCCTCAAGCACTTGTTCATCAGCTAACCCTCCTACGTGTGTTATATGCAGCGGATGGTAATGTGAATTTAACAAGTAACACAGCTTCCACACTAAACACTAATTGAAAAGGTGTGGCCTTGTTTAGTCTCTTATAAGTAGTCTGATATGACCATAACATAGCAGAAAAATTTTCATCCCAATCCTTTCTTCCCACATCAAAAGTCTTGGTAAATGTGTGATTCAAATTTTTTTTAAATGCCTCAGTAGTCCCATTAGCTTGTGGATAATAAGTGGTAGTCTTGTGATGGGCCACCATGAATTTTTCCAATAAAATTCCAACTATCTCATTTAAGAAATGAGTGCCCCTGTCACTTGTTAAGCTTAGCGGGCATCCATACTTATTGATTATATTTTCCCACAAGAACCTAGCTAATGTTTTTGTTGTGGCAATCCCTTGTAGGTGCCTATTCTGCCCACCTTGTAAGGTAATCTATGCATGTAATGATATAGCGTAAATTTATCCTTCACGCATCTGGAGAAATAGGGCCTACGAAGTCAATTGCCCATTTCTCAAACATATTTTCACTAAAAATCAGTCTTAATGGCATCTCTATCTCTTTTCCTTGGTTTACCAAGGCACTGGCAAGTAGTCATAGGCCTTGTAATACTTGATACAATATTTGTAAATTGTTTCCCACAAAAATTCTGCTAGAAGGATCTTGTGCACAGTTGTATTCCCTACATAGTGTCCCTCTAGAATTCCACCATGAGCCTTTTTCATGATTGCAGTGTGCTCATGCTCAAGCATGCATCAGTGTAAAACCTCATCATGACATAGCTTGTATAAGTCTCCACTAATTAACATGTAGGGTGCGACACGTATGGCTAATTGTTTCCTTTCCAAAGTCTTCATTCCCTCTGGTGCCACACCCATTTTGAAAAATATAGTAATATCTTCCAAGTCAGAGGGTGCACACTGTAATCTGAATAGTTATACATCTTGAATTGTATCCTCAATTCTCTGCGCCTCCTCTCTTGAGTCAATCCTTGATAAATGGTTAGACCCCAAATTACTTGTACCCAGCTTTACAACAACCATAAACTCAAAATCCTAAAACAATAGGACCCACCTGTATATGCACCCTTGCAAGATAGGATTGTTCACCAAGTACTTTAATGCCATGTGGTTCATGTATAAGATAAAATGTGTTGCTAGTAAATGGTGCCTAAATTTGTACAGTGTGTAGATCATTGATAATACCTTGCGCTCAGTGGTAGTATAATTTTTTTTCTTTGTTGGGGTTAGCTTTCCTACTAGAAAATCCTAAGGCATGGTCAACAATTCCCTCTCCAGGTTGTGTTAAGATTACTCCAATCGTCATCCTTGAAGTATCAACATGTACATGGAATGGCTTATCCCAATAGTGAAAGCATAATATGGGTGTTGTGATAAGCCTATTCTTCAATGTGTCAAATGACATTTGTTGCACCTCTCCCCAATGAAATGTGCTTTTTTTCTTCAGCAACTCCTCCAACGGTGTGGTGATCTTAGCATACCCCTTAATAAATTTCTAGTAATACCCTCATATGCCCAAGGAATCCATGCACCATGCTCTAGCTAGTAGGCTCCCCCAATCCCACAATAATTACAACTTTTGCAAGATCCACTAGTAAGCCTTCTTTACATATGATATGTCCCAACAGGGTGCCAAATGGAGTAGAGAAAAACACATTTCTTAATGTTGAGAGATATACTCAACTGCCGATATCTCTCAAACTTCAGCCTCAAATTTTCAAAATGGTCCCTCACCAATCCATATATTTTCCACTCATCCAGGTAGACTTTTATAAATTTATGGATAAAGTTCTGAAACACATGAACCACAATGCGTGAAAATACAACATGCGTGTTCTTCAATCCAAAAGGCATGACTGTATAGGAAAGACTTCCTTATTCAGTGGTGAAGGTTGTATTTTCTTGGTCCTCCTTTGCAAATCTAACCTGATGATATCCTTAGAATCCATCTGTGAAAGAATAGATCTCATGCACAGCTACTCCTTCGAGGATCACTTCAATGAAGGGGTTCATAAAAGGATTAATAACACACATGACATCCAACTCCTTGTAATCAATGCAAATCCTTATCCTCCAATCCTTCTTAATGGTGATGACCATAGGACTTATCCATTATAATTCCTCAATAGACTCAATGATGCTTGATGAAATAATCTTGTCAATCTCTTCCTTGAATTTGACCTCATAAATTTGGATTCATTCGATAAGGTATATTCCGAATTGGGTGCACACCTTCCTTTAACTTGATCTTCATTTCTCCCAAGGAGTGGTGCACTCCTTTAATCTCATGGTACCCACATGGAAACAAACCTCGAATTCATGCAATAGATCAATCATCTTTGAAACCTCCCTTTCTATCTAGTAATATCCAATAGTATCTTCCTTAGGCTCTACATTTGAATACAATGTTAACCTTCTTGGTTTTCAGGGGTTCATGGTAGCTACGTGTTTTCTCATCAGCACTATCCATAACATCGTAAATACCAATAGTATGGTTAACATCTAAGTTTTCCACCTCTTCACCATCTATCACGTAGACCAATTTTACTTTTTCCTAATAAATTTTATCATAGTTTTCTTATGAAAACCAGAGACTACTTAATACAAATCTATTCAACACATGAACTACTGATAATATATTTAACCAGTATTATAATTCAATAGACAATCATACCATTACATAGGTAATTACAACTTTGTAGAAATAGTAAATTATACGGATGAAAATTGGCATGTAACCTTCAACCGCACTCGACCCCCCATGGCCTGCCAGAGTAGCCAATGTTGAATGTGTGGGTAGCTAACTATAGGAGGATTAGTGACTAATATCTAGTAGCATGATCTCCATGTACCTTAATTGATAAAGGGTAGATTTAGAGGCTATTAATGGGTAACATAAATTCCGTATGGTTTGTTTTCCTAACTTAGATCTAAATGTTGACCTAGTTTACAGTGTCCAAATTAACTAAGCTAAAACTAACAATTTATGCTACTGCTGAAAGGAAACTAATATAAACAAACCACAAAAACTCAAATATTATAATCACACACAACATTTTTATTCTATTCTAAATAATTAAAATATTTCTACACTAAAAAGAAACAAGTGAGATAACCCAGTGTGGTTATTCACCTGTGTTAAGTGTATTGAAACTAAACTAACCTAAAACAAGAACTTTTCCAAATGATCTATGATATGTAGATAACCTCCTATAGATATTCTCTCCTTCGTATCCACAGGGATGGGAAGGAGAGGATCCATCACCGGGGGTTGATATGAAATATTCAAACCCTTTAAAAATTTAACTGATTACTTACAAATGAAAGGAAATTGATTTCTATTCTATTTGATATGATGTAACAATGATAAATTACAGCAATGAAGGAAATAAAACAACAAATCAAACTTGGAATTGACATAACAGAGGTAAATCCAACTATGTGAGTACTTATCCCCTTAGTTTTTCCATTCTTTCTCTGTGTGTCCATATGAGTCCAAGAAATTGGGAAAGCAAAGGCAACAACAGGAGAAGGTGCTTGAGCAATGGTAGCTTGAAGGCAGTATGGTTGCAATGCAAGTGGAAGAGAGATAACACAAGTGAACATAGCTTGACTATGCAATTTTCTAGTAGGATTATGGTATAAATACTATGTAAGATACACAAAATTCTTAGGCCATTTGCTTGAATAGAAGCATGGAATATATATGAATTGGTTTGGATGTGCCTTCGTGCACAAGGTAGCCTTGGAGTTCCAAATCATTAGGTGAAGAGGTAGTTCAAACTAATTAAATCTATTTAATAATAGAAGAGGGAAGGAATACTAAAGCAATCAAGATTGTTTTTAGGAAATTTGGTTCGCAAATGCACCCTAGAAGTCAAGTTAAGTGAAATCACGATGTTAAAATCACACATGGAGGATTCTGGAAAAATCACTCAGGACTGCCACCCTGCGTAGGGTGGCGGTCCTAGCACTAAAGGCCAAAACATGCATAGAATGAAGTGGGAAGCTAGAAGAAAGCATGGAAAGCTAAGTAAGGATGTCTATGCTACAAATATACACTACAAATGGGTTTCGAAACTCGAACACCTTCTGAAAGGACATGAATCATCATTGGGTACTTTTGTAACCATTTTCCGACAATGTAGCACATGAAATTTTAGGTGCGTACAGAAACCTTTCTAACAAATTTTCTTAACTTTGTGAGTGGTTTTAACTACCACACATATTAGACTATATACCTTATATTTTTTATTACATAGAAATATAAATCTTAACAATTAACCATTAGTATTTTACCCTATGTAAAAATCATTTACCAAAAACTCATGTAAATACTATAATTCCTAACATTCCCTCCCCTTAGGTGTTTACATGGTAGCAATAGAACTTTCACACTTCCTCTATAGCCTATCACCCGTGCTTTCTCATGATCTTGGGTACAATGCTTGAACTGAAGGTAGAAAAAAGAAAACATCAACTTCTTATCAACCATGCACTTTCGGGAACACATTTGACCAACGAGGATGGGAACATACTCAAGAATCATTTGTTTATCAAACAATCACTTTGGGGAACACATCTAACCTAGCAGTGTGAGAAGTCAAGTGGGACTACATCTGAACAACCTTCAATGGTTTTCCAGAGGCTAACCACAAACCTAGGTATGAACAGGAACACATCTAACTCTTCAACCTCTTCAAGACTCATGAAGCTACATTTCACTATGTTATATGTTCTTCACTATGTTCTTTCATTGGGGAATCATGTTTTTGGAATAGCCACACACACATGAACAAGAATGAACATTTGCTCTTATTTTTGACACCACACCAAAATTCAACATGGTTTGGGGCACGGGGGCCAAACTGAAGCGAAAGCACACACATACCACCAAATTAGTGAAGTGTCCCCATCGTTGGTGGCAGATGAGAGGTCATTGGCTATCCTCTAACCTCCATTATCTCTGTCCTCCAATGAAAATTATCTAATAAAGAAAAATCTTCATCACTTCGATTTTCTATATGAGAAGTATTTCCTTCCTCTTCATTTTCTCCATCTTCATCAGTAGCCATGGCATTATCTTGCATTTTCCCATCTTGTAAGTCTTGTGCTATTTTCTTGCAATTTGATGAAAAGTGACCAGATTCTCTGTAGTATTAATAGGTGAGCCACTTCTTTGAATCTTTATAATATGATCTAGGTTTGAAAGAAGATTTAGATCTACTTTATATCTTGTTTTTTACCATATATTACTTTTTCCTCTAGTTCCAAAATCATGATTCTCTTTTTCTTCATCTAGCAAAGAAGAAATAAGTTCTTCTAAACCATTATTTATTTTACTCAATGTAAAGACCATGTGAAAATAGCATGGAGGCATGTTATTGAGTGATACTGATTTAAAATCATCATCAAGGACATCTACCTTTATTTTAGCTAGTTTATTGCAAATAGAATGAAACTTACTAATATGCTCCACCATATTGTCGCCTTCTTCCATCCTAAGGCTGAAATAATCTCTGTTTCAAAGATATTGTTGTGCTTCCAGCTTGTGATCCAAAAAAAAATTCTCAACGTCTCCCAAATTGTGTGAGATGACTTTTTTAAGTCTATATGATGCAAATAAAAATTTGATAGACCCAATCCAATAATCAATGTATCCTTTTGATTCTCTACTTTCCCATTTTGTTGTTTCATCTACATTTATTCAATTTCTTTCTCTTTTCTATCAACAATATCCCATAAGTATTTGTTGATTAGGAACAACTGGGTTCATACTTTCAAGGTATGAAAATATTTACCTTCAAATTTTGCAATGTGACTCAACTTATCCATTATGAATCTTCACAAATTTCAAAAAAATGGGTTTCAGCTACAACAAAAAATGCACCTTTTTACAAATAAAAAGACATCAATGACTATAAACTCAATTTGTAATGGAAAATTACAAATCCATTAATTTCTAAATAATATACATGATTGATAACAATTAATTAATGATTACTTTTTATATAACTACAAAACATAAAAAACTATTGACTCTATACTTTTTGATAGAATGACTTCATTGTTCTTAAAATTAACATTAAATGCTAATAGTAAACATATCAAGAGACATATTTCACCATTTAATGCCTAGGAATGTCGTGTGGAAATATTTTTTAGTATGCACAGGTAGCTCTTAAAATGAAATTCGGGTTGGATCTATTTTATGAATAGATGCCAATAATGAAATATGAAGACCTGCACTGCATGTTGTTGACTATGTGCACATTATTTGTAATTTACACCAAGATTTGCCAAGTGAATGGATTAGAGGTTGTATCTAGGTGGATGAGGAAAACTAACGGGGGTGGAGATTTTCTCCACTGATTTGATAGATCCACATAAACATTTTACATGCATATACCACAACACATGATTATTGTATATATAACATATATCTGATTCTTCAAGTGTGGCCAATATTTTTAATACATCAAATCAAATGACAAAAAAGACTCCACTGTTAAAAACAAATAACTCCAGTAGATAACATTTTTTACATGCTTGGAATGACATAAATTCTCTAAACTGATGCCAACGGTGATGCCAATTCAGATCTTATTAATAGCAATAAAATTCTTACTTTGAGAAAATGAATCTACCTCACATAATACTCAAGATCTTATGTTTCTCTGATACCAAATGATAAATTTGATCAAAGTTTTCTTAAAAAAACTACAGACTACTTAATACAAATCTATTCAACAGGGATGAACTACTGATAATATATTTCACCCATATATAATTCAATAGAAAGTCATGCCATTATATAGGCAACTATAACTCCTTAAAAATAGGAAACATTTCTAACAACTTTTCCTAACTACGTAAGTGGTTTTTAAGAACCACAAATATTAGAACTATATACATTATATTGTTATTACATAACAATATAACTCTTAATAACTAACCATAAGTATTTTACCCAATGTAAAACTAATTTACCAAACACTCATGTAAATACTATAATTATTAACATTTCCTTTTCCATGCATGCGCACTCAAGCTTTACCTCCTTTGATTCTTCCTCATTGAAATGCACTTCAAAGCCAAGTTCACCCAAAAATTCCAATACTCTTTCCTCTGCCATGGAACTATCTCCCATAGTTAGGAACTTAGCAACCTATAGCACATCATTCACCGATGGTTTAGTAATCCAGATACTTGAAATCTCTAAGGAGATCAACCGTCGACTCCTACTAGTTTCCTGTTTGACAGTACAACTCTGAGTGAATTTACCATGCGTGCACATAGCCTTGTAAGATGGATTAAAGATTATGCACCCATAAATATGGAGGTAAAGCTTCTATTCCTTCCATCTAGGATTTCTCGCATGCCTGGACGTGAAACAAGGTGGTTTCCTTCCCATGATAATCTTTTATAGCAGTAGGTGCATTTCTTTAGAGAAACCTAATAGTGATCATGATTCTCACCTTGCACCCCTCTAGAAGGTTATCGCAATGGGTCACCCACCAATGTGTTGTGGTACCAAGCAAATTATAGCTAAGGCATACTTCTCCTTTCAATCTCATATATCCACTGGGTCTCCGTTACTCACAGGAAAACATTAGGATTGGCTCCCCCAGTTTAACTTGGTAACTATTTTCCTCCCAAGATCCTGACTGGGCACACCTTTTTTACTCTCATCAAAGATCCTCTTAACTACCTTTTGACTAACTCATATGTCTCGTACACCAATTTTAACATGCCACACTAGTTTTATCACTTATTTATTGAGTGTCTTCTAACTGAATAACACCTTCTTTTGTTTGTTGCACAACCTCAGGGTCCCTGATAGTGCGCACGTAGATTTTTTCTAGATTTTTTCTATATCTTATTCTCCCAAGGGCTTAGTATAAGGCCGTTGATTTTCCATCCATCAAAGGAATGATAACACATTCCTCCTTATTTTCAAATATTATATACCCCTTATTGAAACATAAGTCTGCATTTTTTTATAGCACCATGGGTTCCTCAGTAATGTTGGAAAGTTTTCCACCTTAGTAAGCACCAAGAATTTTAAGTCTCCAATGAATATCACCCCTTGGATAGTGATAGCAACATCCTTTCAAACACCAATGTTTATTTCCTTTGTCTTGTTGGCCATATACATCACATTTGAAGATGGTTGTAATGGGGGCCTTCCTATTTGTCTTCCATGCATCCAAGGTCAGAACATTGACTTCTACACATGTGTCAATTAGAATATTTCTCAAGAACCATCCATCAACCACGGCATTCAAGGTAATCTCCTTATCATATTAAATACTATGAGGGGGTAGGTTAGCATGTAAGACCTACCTCTCATTCTCTCCTCTAGCGCTTGGTACTTGATCTCTTAACCATTCTCCTAATAGAGTGATGATATTCTCTTGGTGCAACATCTTACACACCTCTCTAACATCATTTACATCTACCTAAGGTACCTTAGTGCTTTTCTTTCTGCTCCAACTTCCTAGATTTCTCTTTTAGACACTGAATTTCTCCTTGAATAATTCTTATTACTTCCATGGTCTCTTGATAGACTTCCTTCTGATGGGTCAGATTAGAATACTTCTCATGTAACACTTCTTCTCTTGTAATGAGAGGACTTTACTTTGGAATCTCCCTTACGCATGTAGCCTTATCTCAAGTGGTCACTAGGATAGGTTATAATTTTGACTCACGCACCACCCTTGGCATCCATTATTGATCAACACGCTTTACGCTCACCATCCTAGTGCCCTTATCCTTCCACTACTTCTAGCTCATGTGTTCAAAAAATTTTGGGAATTCCTCATACTTGTGATTTTTCCCACACTAAGAGAATTGCAACAAATCAGGACATTCACACTTGTAATGTTTTGTAGATCTACAGTTATAGCAGGTTCCACAAGGGAATTCACTCATTTCGTACCCACGATTTCCATAGCCTCTAAATCCTCCTCAAAATCCTCTACCTCGATCTCCTCCAACCATCATCCTTGGAGCTACTAGAAATGCTTGTCTAGTGCACACTAGTATCAATGGCATCATGTATCCAATCAATTAATCTACAAGCCTTGGTGTCATGAGTAGTAGAGGTGTAAATTTTACAATGACAAGACACATTCTTACGGATTGTGCACTACATTAGAAAACACCTAATTACATCATGATCTCTATGGAAAATATCACAATCTACCACCATTGCGCATATCGATCTGGGAGAACAAATTTCCTTCATATGCCCTTCTACCTCACAATTCATGCACCATAACCCACTACGAGTCTCATGATCTGAGTTCATGGAGATAATTTCTCCAGCTGTTTTGCCATGAAAACAATTTGGACTTCTAGGAATGGACTAAATCATGTAGTAATGCTTCCTATTTCCTTAGCGTGCAAGGTAGCCTCCAAGGTCTCATGTGGATCAGTGAAAGTGCCCCCCTTAATGGTGTCATCAGTCCTCTGACAAACCACTGAGCATACTGTGAAGGGTGAATGTCATAAGATAACTTGGATAGGAGAGTCTTGAAATGTGCATCATACTCCCACACACTCTCTACCTTTCCTTGTTGAATTTCATTGAATGTGCTGGATGCTTTTCTATTTAAACTCGGGTATGTGAAACTCTACCAAAAATGCATTACATAGCACAATGTAATCCACCACTTTCTTTTGTGGGTCATACTTCTTGTACTAGCTATGTGCATGTGCCCTTGCAATTGTAGATTACAAACTGAATTTTCCTTACCACTCCATGGGGTATTGATTCACTTCACTTGCCACAGTAACTCACACTTGTGTACATGTTATGTGACATCTTCAATGTCCTTGTAATCTAGGTAAGTGGGGTGACATCTCATAAGAACATTTGTTGAGGTGGTTGAGGCCCTTGCCAACCTGATCCAGAACCTTGATTCCCTTTGGTGTTTCCTCCACCACCAGATCCACTAGATCCATTGGTGCTTGTTCCTCTTAACCCACCAGATCCACCAAGTCCACCAGTTCCTACTCCACTTGACCCACCAGATCCACCTCCTGTAGTTGGTAAGGGTCTTAAAGTGGTCGCACCTTGTGTCCCTATTGTCGCGCTATACTATGCATCAACAATCTGTGATACCGAAACCACTCACATATGTGTTTCCTGCATGCCACTCCTAGACGCAATACTCATAGACTTTGTGTATCCCACACTCTTGCCCAAATGTTTGTGCTCAGAAAAAAAATACCCCCAAACACAGGAAATGATTATGCATCTATAGATGTACCATATGAAAAATTATACCTCTTAGGTGTTGCTAGACTACCAATACAGATACCAACTGGATTATCAAAACTTATCTTAGGAACTAAAAAAATAAGTGCAAGGGTTTGGCCGTCATGTGGGTTAAGATACGTGCGTTGGCTCTTCTCTACTGTGTGGGGTAAGGTTAGAAGAAAACAATAAATAACTTAAAATAACAAGGTGATGCACTAATATAGAAATAGAAAGATATCAAATACTTAAAAGGGATTATTAAGGATAGTTGAAGAGCTGTTCGACACAGTCTACTATTCTGATAACATTAGTGTCTGAGGAAGCAAAGCGATTCATAAATAGTGAATGAATAGAGAAATTCCAAGGGCATCAAGCACGATGAATTTCCTGACCCATTTAGAACTACTTATAATGAAAGAATGGAGATTCAGAACATAAAAAGTCAATTTGCACAGAATAAGAACTCTTTATTCATAGATAAAATGATACATAAGGCCCTCAAAGGCACATATTACACTTTTATTTTATGACAGAGGCTTACTAAGGCTAGAATCCTACAAAATACAGAACTCCTTGCTTCCCCTCCTTCTTCTTCTTCTTTGTAAAAACATCTCTCTTTGTTCTGGAACTTCTTCCTTTTAAAGACCCATTCTCTCCCTATGGCTCAAAGCTCCCACTTTTCTCTCTCCCTCAATTTGATATGGATTTCATTCTTATCTTTCTAGCTCCTATCCCAATATTTTAAATACAAAGCTAACACTATCATTATTTAATTAAAATGTTTGATCTTTCTGATCTGGAATAAATATTTCGATCATTTATAGGGATCCGTGCATCTACTCTTACTTGGTCTTGCACACCGAGTCTCTGGCTGAAGAAGATATTTTTCTGCCACGTGGAGGGTTTACGCTTGTTTAGGGGCATGTATTTCTTTATCCTTATACCGAAAGTGTGCCAGATAGGCACATGGAGGGTTTCTACTTACTTCTATTGTCTTTTAACTTTTTAACCTATTTGGGAGTAACTTTATCAAGCCCTAGACATGTGGAGATCCTGCGTGAGTTTGGGAACCCGGATTAGAATTTTACCTTAGAAGTTGCATCGATGAGACACGTGGAGGGATTCTGCTTAGTTTTCCATACTTAGTCGATTTGGGCTTTGAGTGAACAAAAGAAGAGAGGGTCAGGGCAACAAAATATGCTCAATAAAAGAGTCTCAACAAAAGAATGTAATCAATTTGGTGACTCACCAAGGGATTCTGTGCCTGCCATGGAAGAATCTGACATCCTCTGAATTTTCAAAAATAAAAAAATGTGGCTTACAGAATGCCACTTAGAGCTTCTACAAAGAAGCCTGGTATCTGAGCCATTCCTGCTCTGTTGGGTAGGTCCTTCTTTATAAGGCTTGAAATGCTCGGTCTAGCTCAATTATCTCCTTGTGGGAGAAACCTTGGAGGCTTTGCATTACTACATGTAAGTGAAACTCTAACTGTATGATGGGATTGATGATGGCCTCCACCTCGGCAATACTAGATTCCTCCTTCAAATACTGGAAGACAGTCTTGTCCTAGCGCTTGGTGATCAAGAGCTGTTGGATTTGGTCCTTTGATAGGACCATAGACTCATTTGGGAAGGGAGAGGGGAAACCTAGCTACACCAATTCATTGATATTTTGCTTCCTTTCCTTTATTCCTTGGTGGAGTTACACCAAGAGATTTTGACATTTGATAGAAGCCTTGTTACAACTCAAAATCTCATTGATCTTCACATAGCAATCAACCACCTATCAGTGATCCCTGCATTTCAAAGAGTAGGGTCCAAGGCATCATAGAGTTTCTAAATCAAAATATTTGACTCATGGACCTTGGCGGATAAGGTGTTGCTGATGGTGGAGACTACATTCCACCTTGGAGCACAATTCTTGTGCATCAGATATAAATCTGAGTGTTGGGGCCAGATTTGTAGCAGTGGTGGCAATCCTGTCACAACATGAGGCATACAATCCTTGTACTAATGTTACAATCCCCACCTTCTAGGATTGTTGCCCCAATTTTTTGGTCAAGTCCTTGACCATATCTTTAGAATACTTTATCTTGGCCTGGAGACAACTCTTTTCTTGCAAGAGTGAATTGACCAAGGCCTCGATGCAGTGAGTTTAGCTGCTAGAGTTTTTGCCTCTGCTTGAGAGGCTGCGAGGGCTTGCTTGGTAGACGTATCCTTCAACTCCTTCTTGAGCTGATCTACCTCTCTGTCCTTGGCTTTGAGCTTAGCCATACGGCCCGCCACTGTGGCCTCTACTTTTTGAAGGCTGGATTACACCTTCTTAAGCTGATTGCTAAGTTTTAAGTAGTCTGTAGTGACTACTGCTATTGTTTCATTCATCAGCTTGACCCTATCCTGAGGCCAGAATTTAGTAAGGTCCACTGTGACAACACTAATTGAATAGTCATCAGGCTACATCTGCTTCGTGGGCTTGGATACTTGAGGGACAAGGAAGGTGATGGTCAAGGAGCTCTGTTGATGGTCGTATAAAGACCGTACCTGCTTGGTTGATAGAGTTGTCATCTCCTTCTTCTTCTGTTTTACCCTCCTCTGATCCCAGGAAGCCTTAGCAGACTCTTCTTGGCTCAAAAACTCAGAGGAAGAAGAGACCATTCCCCCTGCGAATGGAAACCCAGGTGGCAGGCCATATGGAACAGTAACTGGTGATTGAGACATTGCAGTTACTAGGGCTGAAGAAGGGGGTGTGATCACATGGGGGGAGAAACTTGGGATGGTGGTAGAGAACTGCATAAGAAGGGGAGTGCCAGGTGGAGGAAGAGTCTGTGATGGAGTGACAGATAGAGGGGGACCTCCAGAAGGGAAAAGTGGAGGTGGAGGTGTTGCTGATAGAGAAATTCTGGGTGGAGGTAGAGGAGAACCAGAGGCCGCAACTAACTTTAGCTTCTTGTGAGCCAGGATTGAAGGTGATTCCCCCTATGCTACGGATTTTGAGGGGTCAGGTGAGGGAAACACTGGTGGGGGACTCTGAAGAGAAGTGGAAGAAGAAGGTGGTACTGACATCTGTTATTGTGGAAGCTCAGAAGATTTTGCGGTTGATCTAATAGACTGCTCGGAAGTGAGCACAACTGTGTCCTCGCTGTCTGGATTGGAGTTATGCTCCGAGTCGCACTTTTCTTCCCATAGCTCATCACTAGAGACATCCTTGAAGTGTTGTGTGGTCTAGCCAATCTCCTCCCTATATTTCTAGAAGGCTTCAATTTTTTCAGAGCTCCAGTCCTTCCTTTTTAGGGCCACTCGGAGTCCTTTTGAAATTGTCAGAGTAGGGTCAAATTTGTATTTGACCTGGTGGAACGACTCCCAGCCCAGAGTTGGGATGTCCTTGAGTTCAACAAAGATATCAGGTGACTCAGCCTGGGGGCTCCACTGTGAAATCAAAAAATGGCCTCGGCTCATGCTTACATGAGCCGGAGATTTTGTTGGTAACTAGAGTAGCAACCATGTTCCCGTCTGGGTCGTACCTCCATGAATCTTTGATAAAGGTGAGGCCATAGGAGGCTAACTTCTATGAGAGGTAGTGGTCTACTTGCCTTTTGAGTATGGTAACCCCTCCCCTACTAAAGGGGAGGTCATAGAGTGCTTTCTTCTTTCGGGTCGAGCCAAATTCAATGTCAAGGAGGATGAGTTTCCTGGTGACTTCAAGACCCACAACCTGAGGCATGAGAACCCTCGAGAGCATGAAGGATTCACCCTTGAATCCGTGAACCCAAATCATGGAATTCCCTCTGGCGAAGAAGTAGTCATAGGGGTGCAATGGGTCTAAGAGGATAGACCACGCAGAGTCATTCATTCTGTGATTGATCCCTTCAGGATCAATTTCTAGCATAAGGGGCTCCACAAAAGCATTGAAAAATTCATATACGTATGATGCACGAGACAATATATGGGTCCATGTAGATACTGGGATAATCTTTTGGGGATTTACCTCCGCATCCCACAAGGTCAGAGTCATATACTGACTGAAATATTGAGCATTTTGGTACAGGATGAGGTGGAAGAGAAAATATGAATACCTGAAGGTGGATGCCATCGAGAAATGTTCAATTGCTCACAAATTGACCCCACGATGACCTCTGTGAAGTTGAATCTATATGTTTGTTTCTGGAGACAGTCCTCATCCTGAACAGGGCTTCCATCTACCAATCCTCAATGCCTTTATCAGAGTCTTGCCCAAAAATAAAGGCCAACATAGAGCAGGCATCCTGAGAGTCAACCATGAGGGATTTTAAGGGAATGGGGAAGCCCAAAATCCCTAAACCACCAATGTCTGATTTCCTCAAGTCTTTATTAAGGAATGAGGCCTTACTTTGGCATTGGGCCCATATGTTTTGAAGCTTGGCCACATTATAGAAGTTGGTCATTTGGTCATAGGTTAGGGCCAACATGTCCCTAATGGCTTGTGGTGTAATTACCACAGCTAAATTTTGGCCCTGGATTGTATGGTTCGTTGAGTTGAAACAGGCCGCACACATTTGTATGAGCTCTGGGCATGGGTGCATGAGAGGAACCATATATTGGGTGAGAGTTGTGCTCCAGATTCTAGAGCCGAATGACTCAGAATCACCCAGGCTTGTTGAACCTGGTGAATGTTGCTTCTCTTAAAGCTTTGGGCCTTTTGTTGAGACTGGGGTCAAAGATGTCATTGGTTGGTCGCTGACCACAGAAGGATCATTGTACTGAGATAGTGGATCAGGGAATTTTATCTGAGGTCACAGAGGCCGGGGGGAAGGGGTTGCCCCCCGTAGGATTTTGTTGCTTGAACAGAGATGGAGGTGGCCATGGTGTCTCTCTGAATTTAGAAAGGACTCTGGAGGCTTTGATACTCGTTGATTAATTCAGAAGACTCTAACGCTTTGGAATGACCCTGTCAAACAACTCAAGATGCCTTTAATAGCTGTTTATACTTAGGGAGTAAAATCTCACACGTACTCAGGGTCACTTCTTATAATGGTCCCTTTGAGCGGGAGATCCAAGGCGCCAAAATCAGTGCCTTTTTAATAGATTTTGCATTGATTGTGGATCTCCTCATTAAGGAATGGGGCTTTACTCTTGATGGGGACTTTAATTTTAGGATAAATAAGCATGTGCATTTCCCTCAAAATTCAAAAAGAGGCATGGAAAGAGGTGTTGGGACATGTGGCAAGACACCCAAAAAGAAAGGGGAAGGGATAAAAAAAATCTGAAAAGAAAGAAAACAAATATGTACATATGATACATTTTTCGAAGACACTTATACGAAGGGCTTCAGGTGAATCCCATTCACTGGAATAGCTAAGGGATCTCCCGCCATGGTTTCAAGTTCAAACGAGTTATGCTGCTTACATGTGCTGATTATGAAGTGACTACTCCACATGGGGTTGAACTTTCCATGATTCCCCGGCTTGGCTGCTCTTGCATCCCATTTCAAGACGGCGGTTCCAACTTGGAAATTTGGTTCTGATGTTTTTTGATCAAACCACGTCTTGACTATTTGTTGGTGATTGATCATGGCCTCATGGGAAAGTTCACGCTTCTCCTGGAGTTCCACCAGCTTGGAAAGCCTTACTTGCATCGCTCCATTTTCCTCTATCTCAGACCCTTTCAATAGTTGTAATGTAGGGATTTCCAAGGAAATTGGCATCACAACACTTTTCCCATAGACTATTTCATATGGTGAAGCTTTCAGGATCTATTTTGGAGTGATTTGATTGGCCCATAAGGTTGTTTTAACATGCTCATGCCATAGTCTTTTATGCTCATGTCCCATTATTTTGATGAGTCTTATCAGATTCTTATTAGTAGACTCTGCCAGACCATTACCCTATGGGTAATAGTTAGAGGATGACTTTAGATATATCCCGTGCTTGACCACAAAATTAGATACCTTAGCCCCTAAGAAAGCTTTGGCATTATCAGATATAATAGTGCGGGGGGAACCAAAGCACGTAGTGATATCTTGCAAGAGTCCTAGGATTACGTTTTCAGTGGACTCCTTAAGCGGAACTGCCGCCATCCACTAGGTGAAATAATTAGTTGCTGTGAGAATGCACCGGTGTGCAACACTTGAAGTTGGGTTAACCATTCCGATGAAATCGAGACCCCATTGTGTGAAGGGTTCTTCAACTAGGATGGGATTGAGGGGTAATGCCGCATTTCTTCAAAAACCTGCATAAACTTGACAAACCTTGCATTTGTTCATTTCCGCTTGACTATCAGCGAACAGGCTTGGCCAGAAGTATCCTGCTTGCAAATTTTTTATGGCCATGGTTTGGGCCGAAAAGTGACCGCCTGAGTTCCCATGGTGTAATTCCCGTAAGACTCTCTTGGCCTCTTCATTTTCCAGGCATCTTAACATTAATCCATTAAAATTCCTCTTAAAAAGGAAGTTGTCAATCATGGTGAAATGAGTCCCTTGTTGTCTATAATATCTCCTATTTTTAAAAGGGAGATGACATGGGTACTTTCCAGTTTGCATAAAATGAATTCTGTCAGAGACCCACCCCTTAGTCCTATCCTCCTATAGGTACATTACCTCCCCCCATTCACTATTGGCCTCTGGGATAGGTTCCTGTGTCAAATATTGACACAGTCCCTTGCCTCTCACAAGCTTCATGGGTTTCACTTCTATGTCATACTCTAGGATCTTGGTTATCCAGTTGGCCCTTTTTTCAGTTATTTCACCCTCCATTATGTATTCTTTGACGCTGGAGTGAGCCACCATGACCTGAATTTTATTATGTGTAACAAGGTGTCTGAACTTCTTCAAACCTTTAACCATGGCATAAGCTTGTCTTTCCACGAAATTGTATCTCGTTTCATAGTCATGGAGAGTTTTTGAAAAGAAAGTGATTGGGTGTTCCTCCCCTTGTTGTTCTCCCTTTTGGGTCAGCACAGATGCTATGTTATTCTTTCCCCCATATACATACATAATGAAATATTTTGAGAAGTCGGGGTTGTGGAGCACGGGGCCGATGCAATAGCCTTTTTTATCAATTCAAAGGACTGACGACCTTCATCGGTCCATTTGAAGCCTAGGTATTTTTTTAGCATGAGAGTGATCGGGTGGATCATTCCCACAAAATCTGATATAAACTTGCTGACAAAGTTGATCTTTCCTAAGAAGGATTGAACAACCTTCTTGTTAACTGGCAGGGGAAGCTCCAAAATGGCCCTGACTCTCTCAGGATCAATAGAGACTCCCTCCTTCAACACAACATGTCCCAGGATTTTTCCTTGGGGAATTTTGAAGATACATTTCTTTGGGTTCAGAGAGATTCCAAACTCTTGACATTTTTTAAACACGGCTTCTAAGGCATCAAAGTGTTCCTCCATTGTTTTAGTAAATACCGTAAGGTCATCAAGGTATATGAGGATTACCTTGTTTATTAACACCCCAAACATGGTATCCATGGCTCTTTGAAAAGTAGCCCCTGCATTGGTGAGCCCAAAAGGCATCTTCACGTAGGTGAAGGTTCCCCACTTGGTTGTGAAGGTAGTCTTATGCTGATCTCTTTCCACGAGCCATATTTGGTTATAACCTGAAAATACATCCAACAGAGAAAACATCTCAGAGCCTATGCGACCGTCTGTAATATTTGTTCCATAGAGGGCAAGGGGTAATGGTCTTTTAGGGAGGCCCTATTCAGATCTTTGAAGTCCACGCAGAGTCACATTTCACCATTCTTCTTCCTTACTGGGACCAGGTTGGAGACCCACATCGTGTGTTTGATTGGAAAAATTATACGAGCCTCCAATAGCTTTCTTAACTCTTCATCCATGAGGGCTTCTACCTTAGGGTTCACAGGCCTCTATTTTTGATGCACAGGCTTAGTCCCTTCTTCCAGGTCAATGGTGTGCTGAATAATGTCTTTGTCATAACCATGTAGATCATCATATGTCCAAGCCATTACTTTATCATATTTGTGACACAAGGCCACAAGTCTGTCTCTTTCCTTTTGGGTCACCGACTTTCCAACTTTCAGTCATTTGTCCTTAGCTATTTCCAGTTCTACATAGTCTTCTTTCACTACCTCGAACTTTCTCCGGTCAGAACTAGCATCATCTGAGTCAAAAATAATTTCAAGAGTAATTAACCCCCTTGGGAGTTTATTTGTCTTTAGCTGAATTATCTGATCTCCATATGCTTCTTCGATCTTGGGCTGGAGTTGATTTGTGAATTGGTCTGACTGTTGGAGGAAGTGTATGACCTGTTGGTCATTATCAAACACCTACCAATGGTCAAATTTGTCAGGAATAGAAGGGAGAGTGATCACTTTTATGGTGTCTTTATTTGCAATCAAATCTTGGGTCAGGTCAAATTGATACCCTATCATGGCCATCCTATCGGCCTCTGTATTTTGATCATGGGGAATTACCTTAATATTGAAGGCTTCAAAATCATCTATCAAATCCCATACCCGGTGTCGATAGGATCTCATCCTTGGGTTCTTGGTGGCGGAAATATTCCTTACCTGTGTGACCACCAACTCTGAGTCACCAAATACTCTCAACTTCCTGATACCCTCCTTCCGGGTGGTGGACAAGCCATGCACCAAGGCTTCGTACTCTTCCTCGTTACTAGTACAGGAGAACTGGAAATGGATTGACTGGAGTATCTTCTTACCAGCTGGGGATATTAGGAAAAACTTCGGCTCCCGAGCCGTTCTTACTCCTAGCCCCATCAAAATGTAGGGTCCACATTGGAGGATTCCCGGGAGGGCTTCCCTCCCATTCATCACCCCCCCTTTCCACCTTTGGGATTGTGGGGTTTTCATCAAAAATGACGTAAGTGCCCAAGCTGGTTGAGTCAAAGTTCCCAAAAGGATCTCCAGGGGGAAGATTAAATAGATGATCGCTCCCCTGAGGCTCCCCATCTTCTACGTACAATTCTTCTTCTCTGGTGATCATAGCATGGGAGGCCTCGAAGCCAGAAGGCACTTGGTCCATTATATGCTCCTTGGAGAGGGGTTCTGACAAGACCTTCATTTTGGACCCGTACTTGGTTCGTAGGATTAAATGGGACCAATCCAAAGACATATACCCCCCGATCTTAGCTATGAAATCTCGGGAGAGGCAAAGTCTGAAGAGTGGTGGAACATTAATCACCATGATATCTTGGCAAATAGTTATATTCAGACAGGAATAGAGCTGTAATGGGAGTCCCTTGATAATCCCAATGGTTGGAACAAATTTCCCATCTAGTTGCATAACTCCTTTCTTCAAGGGTTTGTACTGAATTCCTAAAGCATCTGCAATTTCCTGGGGCATGACAGTAGTGCTTGCACCGGAGTCTATCATGGAGTTATGTAATAACTTCTTACCTATAATAAGAGTTAAAAAGAAGGGGTTGGGCCTTGGTTTACTCACCTCTCCCTTTTGGTTCAACAATATGGCCTCTGTAGGCACTCAAGTGCTTTGAACTTTCCTTTCTCCATGGTTGCGATGGTCGAATCCTTGTCTAATTTGAGCGCTTCTTGGAGCAACTCCTTTTTCTCAGGAATACTTAGAAGATCCCACAAAGATGCATTAGGTGCCTTTTTAAGCTATTGGACTACATTGATGGGTCCAAGCAATGATGATTTAGGAGGTGGCTGATGCTTCATCCTTTCCTTATCAAGGTGATGGACCTCTTGATCCTGTATAGTTTGCTTTGGAGCTTCCCTTACTCTTGGCGATGGCATGTTCACCATGGTTGAAGGCTCTTTATACATCTTGTTGGTTGAACTTGAAGCTGGTGCATCTGCTTCAATGATTCTCTTCTTGAAGCGTGTGTTATAATTAAACTAAACAGGTTTTGGGATAGACACTTCATTTATGAATACAGAATCCTCTCCTTCTACCCAAGAGAAAAGGGCATGCTCTGGTGTGATCTCTGCTTCTTGTTCCAGGGACATTCCTTGCATATGGGATGTGAAAGTGGTGTTTTGGGCCCCTGTGGACTGGTGGGGTCCAGATGTGCATGTGTCATAACCTTCTCTTGATCGTTGTTTAGCTACCCTTAGTTGTAAGTTCCCTTGGGGGAAGTCCTTTGGCATATGAGAATTATTTTAAGGGAAGCACCAAGCATTTGGCTCCTCAGCCAGATGGTTCTGTACAGGGATGATTTCTCTCCTGCTATTGGGAGGGGTAGTCCAAAGTGGTGTTGGTATAGGAACTATTTCATTTGATGGCTACACATTTGGTAATATTTGAGTATTCTAGTGTGGAGAGGGATAAGTGGGTTGGCTACCTTGGAAATTTTGATAATTTTTCCTTGGATAAGTTGCCTGAGTCCTTTTAAGGTTTACTATCTCATTAGAAAAGTTTCTTAGGATATTTCTCATCTCATCCATCTCAGGAGAGGAAGATGAGGATGCAGTAGCAGAAGTTGAAGCCATAAAACTAGGTGGGTAATTATATAAGGATGTAGGGGTTTGAGCTGGGATTGGTATTTGTACTTGTGGAAGGGGGGCTATCTCAGGGTTTATCAGTAAAAGAGTTTTGGGGGAAGTTTCCTAGCATCTATTACATTATTCTCATCTTGGAGTGCAATGCTATAGGCCTGTGGCAAGGAATCCCCTCCCAATGATTGAATCATTACCAAAATATATGAATTTAGAGCTTTTAAATAAAAGACAATAGCCATACCTGCAGGTGGCCTAGCCAGGGCCAGAATCCTTTGCCAGGTTTTATGGAACCTGGTGTTAAAATCTGTCATTAACTCTTGTGGTCCCTTTTTAATACAAATTAGTTGCTGCAGGAATGATGACCACTCTCCTTTCTCACTGAACCTTGTCACCAACACCCCTCCTAATTGGTCCCAAGTACAAATAGTATTAGGGGTTAAATATTAGTACCATTCCAGGGCATTTCCCTTAAAGGAGGTGTCCAATAAACATAAGGCGACATCTTGCTCCCTTATATAATGCACTACACATATCTCTGCTATGTCTTGGAGATGTTCCTCAGGGGTTTTGAAGTCTTCCCCGCTAAATTTGGGTAGTGGTTTTAGTGCATTGGCTGGAATAGGGTTCCATACCACTGGGGGCATGGGAAAAATGAGTGGGCTTCCCTGATCCCAAGAGACAAACTGTCTCGGAGGTGGAGGTTGAAGATGAGCCATTGATGATAGGTCTGAGGGTCCTAGTTGACTGTGTAAAAGGCCTACCTACTGGAGGTGTTGAGAGAGTCCGGTCTGGGGGGGATGGAGATCTCTGAACCTGTCTTCCTCTTCTGTGTGAGGAGGAGATAGCTGTAAATAGTCAATTAGACCCTCTTCCCTTGTCTCTCGCCCTTGTTCACATTCATTTTGTTCTTTCAATGGGTGGACTTGGATATTGCTCCAATTAGTAGATCTTTGATAATGCAAAATTCTAGGCTAGGTGATTGTCCCACCAGGCGTGCCAGGAAAATTGTTGACGATAATCCTTGCAGATAAATCGTTAGAGTCGTAGGAAACCTTAGGTTAGTGGGACAGTGTGCCCTAAGGTGACCTCTAGATTTTAAAGAAGCTGGCTCTTCTCTACTGAGTAGGGTAAGGTTAGAAGAAAACATGAAATAACTTAAAATAACAAGGTGATGCGCCAATCTAGAAACAGAAAGATACATAATACTTAAAAGGGATTATCTAGGATAGTCAAAGAGCTGTTTGGCATGGTCTATTATTCTGATAACATTAGTGTCTGAGGAAGTGAAGTGATTGATTCATAGATAGTGAACGAATAGAGAAATTCCAAGGGCATCAAGCACGATGAATTTCCTGACTCATTTAGAACTACTTATAATGAAAGAACAAAGATTCAAAACATAAAAAGTCAATTTGCACAGAATAAGAACTCTTTATTCATAGAGAAAATGATACATAAGGCCCTCAAAGGCACATATTACACTTTTCTTTTATGACAGAGGCTTACTGAGGCTAGACTCCTACAAAATATAGAAAATCCTTGCTTCCCCTCCTTTTTCTTCTTGTAAAAATATCTCTCCTTTGTTCTAGAGCTTCTAATTCATTTTAAAGACCCATTCTCTCTCTGTCGCTCGAATATCCCACTTTTCTCTCTCCCAATTTGATAGGGTTTTCACTCTTATCTTTCTGGCTCCTGCTCCAATCTTTTAATTATAGAGCTACCACTGTTAGTATTTAATTCAGATGTTTGATCTTCTGATCTGGAATAAATATTTCGATCATTTATAGGAATCCATGCATCTACTCTTACTTGGTCTCACCGCCGAGTCTCTGGCTGATGAAGATCTTTTTCTACCATGTGGAGGGTTTGTGTGCTTGTTTAGGGACTTATTTCTTTAGCCTTATACCTGAAAGTGCGCTAGATAGACACGTGGAGGGATTCTGCTTGCTTCTATTGTGTTTTGAATTTTCAACCTATTTGGGAGTAACTTTATTGAGCCCTGGACACGTGGAGAGCCTGCGCAAGTTTGGGAACCTGGCTTAGAATTTTACCTTTGAAGTTGTGCCGATGAGACACATGGAGGGCTTCTGCTTAGTTTTCCATACTTAGTCGATTTGGGCTTTGAGTGAACAAAAGAAGCGAGGGTCGGGGTAACAAAATATGCTCAATAAAAGAGTCTATTCCTCCTAGGTCCAAAAACAAGGTATATAGTACCAACTTGACCTTGATGCATATGTTGATAGCCATTCATACAACTCTACTGGAAAAAAAAAGGTCTCATATAACTTATGATATAGGTGATCCTCTACCCATTTACATCCATAAAACTCAAGTCCAGTGTTAAATATTTGAGGAAACTCATCATTTATGTTTTTGAGCCACGCTTTGACACTATCTAAGGTCAAACACTCCGTCATTACACATTTCTCTCACAATAGCTTCAAAAGAGGTCCCGACAATAGAATCAAGATGTAGTCATTATTTTTACCGTTAATACCTCTTTCTAACCCCAAACATGCTGGCCTATCACCCAACATATGCTGGGCACTCACCTGAGGTGCGTGTGGGCACCGAGCCCCTCCTTTATGTGAGCTTTGCAAGAGAGTTCCACCATTAATGGAGGATTATTTGCAGAAACAAAAGTACATGCATCTACTTAAAAAACATAAGATATAACTAACAAATCTACACATCAATGCATCACAAAAGGTAAATAAACATTATATGAAGCACAAGGAACTAGATCTGAGTCATGACAAGCCAAATAACATGAGGGTTTACACCCATAAATAAAATGTACATAATAGATCAATGTGTATTGATTTAAAATAGTTTCTAGTAGCCACACTACATTCAAAAGGGCCATCTCAGACCATATACATCAAATGATAGAGATCCAACCTCTCCAACCTAATCTGATCAAAGATCTTAACTATGCTTTCCCCATTATAACCCTTATTACAGACCCCAACACCCATACATATGCTTAATTATATCCTTTACAACCCTCTAGCATCAATAATTGTAAACCCTAGCATCATGAGCTCCAAATCCTTAGCATTACCTAACATCTATATAAGACCTCGTTACCCTCCTTCTCTTAGCACTCATGTAACCTCTAACACCTTCGCACTACCTTCTCCTCTTGTTTCTGTCCCAAGCACTCATTTAAATTAGATCAATGTCCATCGTCATGACTTATCTAATTAGAAAATCACGTGTTAAGTGTTCATGTGGCCCCCCATAGGTGAATGATTACTCTCTTTGAAAAACCTTCCACTAATTGTAATGATGCCTCTGGGAATATTCCCTATGTAGAATATCCTTTTCTTGGCCTCCAAGGTTCTAGGCTGGCACCTTATCCACTTATCACGCCTAGTCAGGTCTTCACATTTTTCCTCAAGTGACTCCATGATGCCAAATATGGCTAAGTCCTTTAAACCCTTGTTTTGCCTCATGCGCACCCTGGTTTCACTTAAACCCTTTTCCTATGCACTTTTCCCTGAGCACCCTTCTATTTACTGGTCATGTGCACACACCTCTTAGTACTTAGCCAATATTCAAGGTCCAACATGCTCCGCATATTCTATTGCCATAAATTATTTAGAGAAGTATTATTATGCTACCTCCTCCACTTAATATGGATCCATCTCACCCTAAAGGACATAATTTTAATGAAAATTTTAGGAGTGACTATCATTAATTCATTGGGCATTCCACTTATCGATGCTTTAAACTGAGGCATATCATTCAATATCATATAGAAAACATTGTAATCAAGCTCCTTGAGCCTTCGACATCTACGATGGTCAATGAAAAATAAAGATTAAAATCTTTAATGATCCTCTTCCTAAGCACAACATGAAAGCTAAATCTTTAGGTAATCATACATATCGGGTAGTGCCTCTTCCTTCATTAGGTGCTCTCAATTTTCTAGTTGCTAATGTTGATGCATCTCCGCCATTCATTGCTTTCTCTAATTTTGATTATCGTACTACATTCTCTTATGATACATTATATATTAATGCTTCTATCGGGCCTCATGTTATCAATAACACAATGATCAATCTATAAATTCATATGGTTGTGTGCTCTATTGCACTCCTTGTTGCCATCAATTATCCACTCTCTCATATTATGTATCCAATTCCCAAATCTTATGGTTACATCAAGCTTCCAGTCATAGTTGGACCTCTTACCATGTTTGTACCATTTATCGTGGAACCTTCCATCAAAGGGTGTGACATGCTCTTAGGTCTTCCTTGGCTACATGCCTCTCAAGCTATCATTTCCATATATCACTTGTGTCTAAATTTAATTCACAACAAGCATGTTATCACCATCAAAGGTGTTCCACCATGCACACCATGGCCGTAACTTCCTCTTCATGTTGCCATTATACTTGCTAGAAAATCTAGGTCCCCTGGATCTCTTAAATCTAAGGCACAATATGCTCTTAGCTCTTTTATTTGCACATGACCTACTTGGTCTCATCGGTCCACTAGTCCATCTCATCAGACTAGCTCCATCACTCGGATGACTCCTTCACATAGGTGCACATCACCTCCCCGGTATCCTTCACATAGGTGCCTATTACCTCCTTAGTCTCCTTCACATAGGTGCACACCAACTCTTTGGTATCCTTCACATAGGTTCTCATCACCTCCTACATGTCATGCACATAGGTCTCATTCATCGATATGTCATCGGTCTCATACATCACCAATCTCAGAGTATGGTCACATGGCTTTATCTCCACAAGCATCGGATGGAGGACCCTTTCCCTTTAATTTTTTTGGATAGCTTACTCATCATCACACACTTGGGGGGCATCATATTTACTCTCTCCCCTTATATCATTATCAAGTGTCTCACATTTCTACTATTATGCTACGTGATTCACATCTAGTATTCCTCATGCATCATACACACATTGATACACATAATTTGTATCATTTCCACCCTATGATGCACTCTTGTGATAAGGTTCACACTTGATTATTGAGGGCATACTACATCCATGAACCTCACAGACTACACATATCACGCTCTACGCTTTACAATACATCTTTCTAGCACTTTATTCTCACATGTCACATTACCCCATGACGCACTTTAGTTCTATGGTTCATACTCAAATGCTAAGGGTATAAATCTGAAATGAACCTCACCACATTCAGACTCTTTACGCTCTATACTTCATTGATCTATCTATCTAGCACACATATCAAACCATTTCTTGATAACACACTCTTATTTTATGGTTAAATCTTAAATATCGAGGGGTCTTTCATAAATGAACCTCATCTCATACACATTCATACACATCCACTTGGGGGGAATGCTCCTCATATCACAATCACATTACATATCATTCCATCTTAATCATTCATAGCATATTGCATATCTTGATTGCATATATTCTTGATTACTTGTGCTTACATGTATACTTTGTTTCACATGTTAGACATATATTTCAGATGCCATTATATTTATCATATACACATACGTGTTCACTTGTTCTCTAGTTATGAATGCAAACTTTACACAGACTTTACATGCAACATGGATGTTTGGCACTATACCTCTTACTAGTCCCATCGAGGCTCTTGGGAGCATCTAATTTCATACACACTACAAGTGTTATTGTTTCATTTTATACTACTTCCTATTCTTACTAGCACACTACCATATCGATACATACATGTCTTGACATACTTTTTTATCTTTATAATATGCTAACGGGTGCTTCATGTGCAACATTTGCT
Organism: Taxus chinensis; assembly: GCA_019776745.2. NCBI lineage: Eukaryota > Viridiplantae > Streptophyta > Pinopsida > Cupressales > Taxaceae > Taxus > Taxus chinensis. The sequence goes on along the minus strand of CM034156.1, from coordinate 264,008,401 downwards.
TTTCAGGAGTATTTACCACCATGGTTGTATGTTACTCTTTGTTTACCGTTGTTTTCTATTGTATGCCACTGTTTGAGGGATTTGCCCTATATTTTTCTTGTTTATTACTTGTATGATTTTGGCATTTTTACATACTACTTTTTTGCATTTTTACATACTTCTACACATTTTTCACAAAGTTTTCATAATACATGACTTTGAATACTCTTTCGCTCTACTTTTGCAAGTCCATCCTTAATATGTAATTAGAAACTTCCCCACATCAGCAAGCACAAGTGACAACAACAACAAGTACAACACGGTATGACACATATGCTTCACCCCTAGGGTCACTTCCTCTTCCTTAGCTTCCATGCTTCATTTTTATCAATCCACGCTTTTTTCTTATCTCTTCCACACACTTTTCAATCAATCTACATGGTTATCAGGTATGCATCTCTTATCTACATTATGTTATTGAGTATTCACTCAACAACATAAAGTGGGGGGAAATGTAGATACAAAATCACACACTTGGGTACATTTTTAGGTCTTAATCACATACTACTATTCAGATGATTCCTAAGCGAGAAAAATAGTAATTTACATCTATCTTTGGCTTCTTTTCTATCTTTTTGGTGGTCATCCTTTTAGGGTCTAGTTATATCCCATAACCTAGAACAAGATAACTTCATATAAATATAAAGTTATTGTGACTCATGGACATGAGTGCAGCCAACTAGCAACGTAAGCATGCTACTATCACCATCGTCAAAGTCTGCATGCCATCAAAGCATCTAAAGCTACATTGGTGCATCCAACATCTTTCTATCATCACATGGCACTTTTAGGCCTGGTTCATCAACCTGGGCATCTTACTTTCATAAGAGGTTGATTCTATTAGTTGTCCATCAAAAAATTTAAATACATTGTACATCATATAAATATAAAGTTCTATGCTGACCATCATAAAGAATGTGATCTGGAAGCATCTAGAATCACCACCTAAGGTTGCACAATTCCACACCCACACCTAAGAACTACTTTGGGTATGAGATGTCAGTGTAGCTGCATTCAGTGGACTACAGTTTTCTGCATACACATTTAGGTAGTTGAGGAAATTCTGACCCCTTCCATATGCAGCTTTCTTTTTTACAGTTTTGATTCTTTGTCTGGAGTTTTACAGGTGATTCTTCACATATCCAATTGATAATGACAATTACGACAAGAGTTTCCCAGTGACATTAGTTGCAAGAGGACAGTGAACATAGGAGAACATCCTACATGGAGTCTGAGATGTAGTGTAGCACTCAGTCATAAGTTCACTCTGTCAGGTGACTGTTGGGGTCAGTCTGACTCCCTATTTGCATATTTTCTTTATAGGATTTGATGTGTTTTGGGGTTTTTACAGGAGATCATTTGTTTTACAGGTTACATGTGAACTCTACAGACATAGTGCGACATACAGGTGACCAATAACGAAGGTTAGCGACTACCTGGTGACATTAAAAAAATTATTTTCTGAGCTTCTATGTAGTCACATGCACCCATCAGAGGTATCTAGTGCCTAAGTTCCCTACCCTAGTCCAGGTGCCCCATTCTAGGCTCATTTGGTAATAACAAAATTTTCTAAGTGTGGTTGCGATAGTTTCCTCCTCATGATCATCAGTCTTGCAGTCCATCATACTTAAAGAATAATTGTGAAGTCAGCTAAGTATTATGTTCCCTCTCTTGCACTTAAGGTTTCAATTTCCTTTTAACTTATTACTTGCATCAAATATGTTCTTCATTGATTATTTATTTTATGTGACTTTACAATATCTTAGGGTTTTATAAATTAAATGTTTGTTAAATCAGGTCTTTTTTTACCTATATATTAGAGGAAAGTGTATTTTATATACTTACATGGGCTGAGATGGCCTACATTTTTCATTTTCCCTTTCTTTTATTGAATAATAACATAAAAAATGGATTTGAGCATGAATTAAACAAGATTCAAATAATTACAAAATAATGTGTCATACTAGAAGGACATACATGTCAGCATTAATCCACTTGTGGAAGTGGTGGGTGATGTGTCTCTCCTGACATCAAGTCATTGTTCTAGAGGATTTCACCATGATGATTGAAATTCATGGGACATGTTGACATATTATGGGGTGACATCATGCTTAGATGGTGTATTCCGTTTAGAGTATATCTGGTTGCCCTTGGCTCTTGGTTTTGTCATCCATCAATGATATCATTGTGCATCTGTAAATTTTTTAGGTGTATTACTCTTGTGGATTTGTACCAAAATGACAATAACCATAAGTCAAGCAAGATTTTTAAAAATAGAAGAGCCAATGGTTATGTGATTTAATATAAATTGAATTAAATTTGATTTTAGAGTAACTGTTGGGCCTTGAAATATTAGCTAAGTACCAAAGGGTGCGTGCACAACACCAATGAGAAGAAGGGTGCTCAGGGGAAAGTGCACAAGACCTGTGAGAAAAAGGGTGCTCAGGGGGAAGCGCACATGACAAAAGGGTTAAAGAAGGGTTTAGGTGAAACCAGGGTGCACGCGGAGGGTAAAACATGGGTTCAAGGGACTTAACCATATTTGGCATTCTGAAGGCACTTGAGGAAAAACATGAGGACCTGAGTAGGAATGATGAGTGGATAAGGTGCCATCTTGGAACCTTGGAGGTCAAGAAAAGGATATTCCATGTAGGGAATATTCCCAGGAGACATCATTACAAATATTGGAGGGTTTGTAAAGGGATAAACATTCACCATTGGAGGACCACATCGAAACTTGACACATAATCTATTCAAAAGAGAAGGCATGATAGTTGGTGCTGATCCTATAAAAAGAGATGCTCGGACTAAAGAAAGATAGATGATAGATGATCTGAAGACATGATCTGAAGAGCATGCAAAAGGTAGAGATAATGCATCGAGCATAAGATGTTGAGTAAAAGAGTGTTGTAGTAATGCTAGGGTTTAGAGCACTTAGTGCAAAGGGTTGTGAGGGATATCATGAGCCTCTGTATAACACTACGATCTGTAATAGAGGTTAAAATGGAAGGGCATAGCTAGGATCTCATGCTAGGAAATATTTGTAGGGATTGGGTCTCTGATATTTAATATGTATGGTCTATAATGACCTCCTTTGATTGTAATTTGGCTACCAATAAATATATATAAGGGTTCGTTCTGTATATCATGTTTAAGGGTGTAAACCCTTGTGTTATATGATTTTCATGGCTCAGATATGGTTTATTATGCTTATTACATTGTTATTAAGTTTCTGTAATGCATTGATGTGTGGATCTATAAGTTGCCCCTTCTTCTCTTCTTTTAACTAAGTAAATGCACTTCTCATTGTGTAATTCATCCTCCACTTTGGAAAAACCTTCTCGCAATGCTCACATAAAGGAGGGGCTCAACGCTTGCGCATGCCTTGGGTGAGCGCCCAGTGCCCGTTGGGTGATAGGCTGGTGTGCTTGGGGTTAGAAAGTATTATTGAGGATAGATAAAATGACTACATCTTGGTTCCGTTGTCAGGACCTCTTTACGAAGATGTTGCTTGAGAATGATGTGTGATGACAAAGCGCTTGACCTTGGACAATGTCAAAGCATGGTTTAAGAGCATGGAGGATGAGTTTACTTAGATATTTAGTATTAGACCTAATTTTGATGCACGTAGATGGGTAGAAGAGCATCTATATCATGAGTTGTATGAGACCTTCTTTTGTTGTTTCTCAGTGGAGTTGTATGAATGAATTTCAGCGTATGCATCTAGATCAAGATGGTACTATAGATATCACGTGTGGACCCAAGATGAGTATAAGAGATTACAGGATGTTGATCACTGGTGGAGAAGATTGCTGACTAGGTATACCCTGGAATATGCTATTTATATGTATTCTTGTCTGGAGGTTACTGAGTTTGAGTTCTTAAGGGAGCCTAGAAGATCATCTTTGTATGTTATCCCTTTAGTTATAAAGATCCTGATCATTACCCTGGGTTTGGAAACATTTCCTATGGTTGACTAAGCTTCTTTTGGGTGTTGGGAAAGGAAGATAGGGTGGAGAAAGATGACAGACCTTGCGGCTAAAAAGGAGAGGGAAGAGAGATGAATCACGTATAATGAAGCTCGTGAAAGGGAGTTAGTTAGACAATGTGAAGTTACATGGGTGATGGATTTATGGAGGCAGACATTGTGGGAAGGAATTGAGGTTCACACAGAGAATGTGGAGCATGAGCAGTCTGTGTTACCCCATCTTGGCAAGTGTGGGAGAGAGACCCCTTCAGCTTCTGATGAGATCTCTTCACTTGGAGAAAGGAGAGCCTTCGGCACGCATCTAAACCCGCATGGTGAACAACCCCTAGCACTTAGTTTTCTAAATCTAGAGATAATTATTGCTAACCCAATTGGTATTGGTGGAAGTGACGAATCAACACCAGGAGGTATAACTTTTCATTTGGCACATCTATGGCGCCATAATCATTTCTTGTGTTTAGAGGTATATTGTTTAGAGTGGCATTTAGGAAAAGTATGGGTACACAAATCCCGTGTATCGATTCTGGAAGTGGCACGAGACACACATATGGTAGTAGTGTAATATGATAGACTGTTGGTACGCAGTTCACCGTGACAGTGGGGACACTAGGCGTAACCACTTCAGGGCCTTTACCATCTATGGGAGGTGGATCTGGTGGAATAGGAGCTAGTGGAAATGGTGGACCTAGTGGATCAGGAGGATTTGGTGGATCAAGAGGAGTAGGTGTTGGTGGATCTAGTGGTGGAGGTAAGACTAGAGGGAATCAAGGTTTTGGATTAGGCAGACAAGGGACTCAACCACCTTAACAAGTATTCTATGAAATGTTTTTACATCTACCAGACTACGAAGGTGTTGAGGATGCTGGAGAGCATGTACACAAATGTGGGTTTCTATGGCACGTGAAGGGGATCACTACCCCAGACTGGAAGGCAAGTGAGTTTGAAATAATGTTATAGGGATGCATGTATAGTTGGTACCAGAAGTATGACCCCCACCAGAGAGTGGTAGATTACACCGCGATGCAGAATGATTTCTTATCTAAATTTCATATCCATGAGTTTGAATAGAAGAATATTAGCATACTGAAGGAGATTCAACAAGGTATGACAGAGAGTGTGTAGGAATATGACGTGTGTTTTAAGACTCTCTTATCAAAATTGTCTTATGATATTCATCCTTCACAACATGCTAAGTGGTTTTTTGGAGGGTTGATAACACCTTTTAGTAGAGTGCTTTCACACAATACTTTTATAGACCGGCATGAGGCCTTGGAGGCTGCCCTGCACACTGAGGTTGTTGGAAACATGGATACCAGTGTTAGCCCTTTTCTTGAATCTTAAATTCCTGCAATGGAGAAGCAGTTGGAGAAGCTATCTAAAAACTCGGTGCATGAGACTTGCAGTGGTTTATGGTGCACATATTGTAAGGTAGAGGGGCATACAAAGGACAGTTGGCCTCAGAGATTAGTACGCGCCATGACAGTGGACTCTGAGATTTTCCAAGGAGATGATGTTGCAAGTAGGTGTCCACTATTGCAACGCACAATCCATAAGAATGTATCTTGCTATTGCAATATTTTTACCTCTACTACTCATGATACCAAATATTGTAGATTGATTGACCAGATACATGATGTCATTGATATTGGTGTGCGTTAAACTAGCCTCACAAATAATTCCAAGGATGACGGTCATCACTATGAAGGGTGTGTAGATGGAGGGGCCATGGAAGAGGTTTCAAAGGAATATTTTGTGGTTGTGGCAACCACAAAGGAGGAAGAAGTGAGTTCCCATGTGGAACTTGTTACAACTGTGGATCTATGGAGCACTATAAGTGCAAAATCCCTAATTTGTTGTAATGCTCTTAGTGTGGAAAGAAGCACAAGTATGAGGAATACCTAGAGTTATTTGAACATATGAGCCAACAAAACTGGAAGGAAAAAGGTGTTGGAATGGTAAGCATAAAGAAGGCCGACTCACAATGGATGCAAAGGGTGGCACGCGAGTCGGAACTAGAGCCTGTACTGGTGATGATACAAGATGAAGCTACGTGCGTAAGGGAAACACCAAGGCCAAAGTTGCTGGTTACAAGAGAGGTGGTGTATGATAAGTATCTAGAACCTACTCATCAGAAAGAGGTGTATCAAGAAACCATGGATGTAATTCGAAGCCTACAAGGAGAAATCCAATGCCTAAATGAGCAGTCAGGGTAGTTAGAACAAAGGAAGAGCATTGAGGCTCTGTAGAAGGATTTGGATGAGGTCAGGGAAGTATGCAAAATGTTGAGGTAGGAAAATATGATTCCTTTTTATGGGAATAATTATGGGAAAAAAGTACCACACGTTAGAGCAGAGCGCAAGAGGAAAGTTCTACATGATAACCTTCCTCCCCACAACCTCGACTATGACAAGGAGATTACATTAAATGTAGTTGTGGATGGGTGGCTCCTAAGCAATATTCTGATTGACATGATTGTGGAAGTTAATGTTCTCACCCTGGATTATTGGAACCAAATGGGAATCCCCCCATTAAAGCCATCTTCAAATGTGTTGTATATGACCAACAAGAAAAAGGCAATGCCAGTTGGTGTTTTGAAAGATGTTGCTATCACTATCCAATAAGAAGAATTCACTGGAGATTTCAAAGTCTTGGCGCTAGCCAAGGTAGACAAATTTTAAGCATTACTTGGGTACCCCTAGTGTTATAAAAACAATGCTGACCTACGGTTTAATAAAGGGTACTGTTATCCAAAATAAGCCCTTGCTTATTTTTGGCTAACTCCTCCATTTCCCTTTGCTGGTACTTAAAATGAATTTTTTGCATGATTTAGGTACTCAATTTTTTTGGGTATGATTCCATCAGATAGAGAATTTTCTTACCTTTCCAGAAAGGTAAAATTTTCCTCCTAACTCCTTGTATTTTTTGAGTTATGGCTCGATGGATTTTTTTGGGGAAATTTTCCCTAGACAAGCCTGCAACCAATGAAAGGATGCCACATGGTAGGGCAGAGTGGTGGGCATCGAGACGATTTTGGAGTTTTTGGTACTTTGGTGAAAGGGTGCAAAGGAAATTTTTTTCTCACAATCCCATGGAGGAGAAGGAAAAGAAATTATCTGAGGCCCACGCCTAGTCAGGATGCGCCACGTGTCCTGTCTGCGGCGGGAGTCAAACCGGTGGAAATATTTTTGGTTTTTTCCAAAACCAAAAAATGCAAAGGGAAAAAATAGGAGCGCACCCCCGCTGAGTAATGTGAAGGCACCATGTGTCCATGTTGGCAATGGAGGTCAGACCCTCGGAGGTAAATTGGGAAATTTTCCCAATGAAAAATTTAAAAGGAAAAAGGACAGGTCTTCGGCCTGTGGATGAACTAGAAGGTGCCACGTGTCCCGGGGCGGTAGAGGTGCATAGATTTTTTGGAAAATTTTCCAAAAGTGTAAAAATTCAACTTTCAGCTCGTGGAATTGTTTTCAAAATCTGATTTTACCACCAAGTGTGCCCTAATTTTGTGCCTCGAAATTTGTGCCCAAATTTATGCCATAATTTTGCCCTAAATCTTCAGATGGGCATATCTTTCGATCCAGAGATCAGATTTGGGAAAAATCAAACTCATTGGAAAGATCTCGATCTGCTCTATGCATTGGAGGCATAAAAAAATCATTTTTTTTACAGGTTTTGATGGAGAAAATGATTAAAAACATCTTTCACGCCTTCAATGCGTATTAGATTGCTTCGAATAAGTTGTTTTCTTCTCGATCCAAAATGGTTGATTTCTCCCACATGCCAAGGATGAAGAATTAACTCAATTTTATGAGGGAAAAAACCCTAAAACATCTTCTCATGCCATTAATCCAAGATCAGATTGGTTTGAGAGTTGTGTTTCACCAAATTCATTGTTTTTTTTCCAACATGCAAAAATAGAAGAGGAGGAATCGATTTGATGGGTTGCAGGCCGATTTGAAAGGGTTAATGGCAGGTGGTTAAGGAAAAGGATTAGATTTTCTTCCTCCTCTATTTTCTCTCTCTTTTCTTTAGCTATAAATTGAGGATATGTAATCTATTATAATGTTGGACATTTTTTCTCTTGCAAGCTCTCTTTTCTTCCTTAGCAGGTAGATTTGTAGAGTTTCAGACCTCTCATATAGACTGTAGCACACATTTTTCCTCCTTTCCATTGTAATGCATTGTATTAGACTTGGGGAATGATAATGTATGTTCTGTGATTGATTTTCCAATCCTCTCATGCGTTTATCATTGTCTTGTGATCTTTCATTATATTCTGGCAATATGTGCATGTTCTGTGTTACATTCTTATGATCTATGTTTATTTGCAAAATAGAAGTCCATCGCTCCTTTGGTGTATCACTGTTTTAGCTTAGTTTTGTTTCCTTTTCTATATTTTAACTCTGTCTCCTTGGAATCTAGAGTAAGATTTAGCATTGAACCTTTGCAAATTCATGAATACACCTAAATAGAGGGGTAAGAACCAACTTTCTCTGAAGATTTTTCTCTCCTTGAAAGGTCCCACACCTTGGAGGAAACTCAATGTTGTGCAATCACACTAAATGAACCAATTTTGGACTGCAGATCTAAAGGTCATTTAGGGGGTGATGTAGTTTTACACTAACAATTTTGGCACACCCGGTGGGACCTTAGAGGTCTTCATCTTCATTACAAAAAAGTTGATGTGCAATTGTTGTAAGTTTTTTGCTTGAAAGAGCCCTGATTTGCACATCCGACAACTCCAAAAAGATAGAATCAATTGGTTTCAGCAGTACAAGCTTGAAGATTCATGAGAAGGATCCAAACAAGGTCAAGGGCTAGAGAAGAGGGATTGTCTGAGTATCTATAATTATGACCAGAAAGAAGAGAAAGGGGAAGAAGGATTCAAAGGTATCCATATCCACAAAATAGAATTCTATCAACTCCTCCACCTGGTAGACCTTTCATCCAATCAACAAGGGTTCTCAGGCTAGTCATAATGGCGCAACCCAATCCTTATGTCAACTTTATTGGCAGCAACCCACTTGCTCTCAATGCACAAAACCTAGTTCCAATTGTAGCTTTGAAGAATATCCCATACTTTACTAGAGAAAATTAGACCACTTCTGGTGATCATGTCAAAGACATTGCTAATGTTTGTGCAATCCATGAGATTATTGAGATGGAAATTACTGTTAAATTGTTGGCATATTCATTCAAAGGGAAAGCCTTGTAATGGTTCAGGAGCCTTGATGCAGGCTCTATCCAAAATTGGAACCAGTTGTACACAATCCTCCATAACCAATTTGGAGAGAAAGGGGACAACTTGTATCTATTGGAGCAACTGACAACTATTCATAGAGATCATAATGAGCAATTAATAAACTTCAATTTCAGATTTCAAAGAACATGGGCTATAATCCCATTGGCAGTGAGGCCAACAACTCAAGGTGATTTTTTATACTTTCTCAAGGCTTTAAATTCTGACATTTCTATGTTGATCCAATCTATGGGAGGTGTAACTTTACCTACAACTTACAACATCGCCATTAGGGTTGAGAATTGTTTGATCCAAGTTGGTAAACTTGCACCTAGGCCTCCTATGCCCTTATATCCAGAGTTGGGAAGCCTGAGTACCAGTCAAGCACCTACTTTAGTCCCCATTCCCACTCCTAGAAATCAAAGTTCAAATGAAACCTCTACTTCATCCTCTAGTGCCTCAAATGAGCTCCAAGAAGTTATGAAACAATTGCAAAATTTGGGAAATGAGCTGGTTACGCTCAAGAGATAGTAAGATCAAAGTTTTAGGCCTTATTATCAACCTCAAACTCAGCCTAATAAACAACTATATCAGCCTAATAGGCCACCCAACCCAGCTGCAAATCAAAATCAAGTAAGGCCTTCTGCCAATAGACCATTTCAGCCCTATAATCCCAATGTTGCATCTACCTCTAAAGCCTTTGTGCTAGTGTCAAATAATATAGCTCAAGAGTATAACTGGTGTTTCCCATGTAATGAACCTCACATCCAATCTATGTGCTTCAATGGTGCTTTGACCAAGCTTTGATGGTGACAAAAACTGGTGTAGAGAGTGAAGCGAGTTAAGAAACAAACCAACAACAAGGGACATTTCAACAAGATACAACTCCAAATGAGACTACACTTGTGAATTGGCAGGTTGAAGATTTTTGTGGTGTGAATCTAACACCTTCTCAGAGTGTAACAACTAACACATAGTCAAAGAAGAGGAATATTGGTGAAGGGAAGTCATCAGGTCCAAGTGATTCACAACCTTCCATCACTCCACAAGGTATTGGCAGGCAAAATGTAGTTCCAAATGTGCAAGGACAGCCCAAGCCACCTTATAGACCAACTCAAATGCCAGCTGTTGTAGCCCATGTACAATAAAATAATGTGTAGACTAAAGAGAAGAAAATAGATGGTTCATCCCAATTTAACATGAAGAAGACCAATGCGAAAATAGCTATGTGGGAGTCACTATCCATCCCAGGACAAAGGGATCTATTACAAGTTGCCATGAAGAATTGGTCAACCTCAAATCAGCTAGCTCCTATGCAAGATAAGGTACTCACAAATGCTACTTAGCTTGAAGGGAATCATGGAGGATAGCAAGGTAAAATTTTGAAGCCCCCTCTATTCTATGTTTCATTAATCATCGTGGATAAACTAGTACATAATTGTATGATTGATTCTGGGGCAAGTAGTTCTGTGATGCCCAAGAAAATAGCTGATCATATGGGCCTTCAATATGAAGTCATATCTAAGGGGGTGGTGCAATTAGATGGGAAAATAGTAACAACAGTTGGGGTAATTAAAGATTTGAGCCTTACTTTGCATGCATGCCCCAATGTCACTGTTTTGTAAGATGTGTCGGTGATAGATTTGTCACCACTCTTTGCCATATGTTTGTCAAGGGATTTCACAGCTAGAATTAGAGGCTACCTATCTGCTGACTGGTCACACATGCTATTTAAGACAAGGTATGGAGCCAAGACCACAATTAGGTCTGAAACTATTGTAAAATTTCACATAGAGCCTCATACTCCAAGCCCAATCAATGCCAACTGTTCAACATTTGATCAAGAGGATTATCCAAACACACATGAAGCTGACACCAAAGTTGGAAGAATTCTAGATTTAACTCTTGACGAATGGGAAAGCAAGGTACATGCTTTTGATCCCTACAAGCAAATGGAGGAATCTGAACTAGGAGTCTATTACATGCGTGAATAAAATCAGCCTCTTCCTAGCATCACCAAGCCAAACTATAGAGATGACAATGAGGTATGGCAGTTGTTCTTTGATGGATCAAAAAGTAGAAAAGGTGTACGAGGAGGATCTATGCTTGTTTCACCTCAAGGCATTAAGTATTATTCAGCTTTTAGATTTTAGTTTACATGTTCTAACAACACTTCTGAATATGAGGCTTTGATACATGGATTGCATTGGTCAAGGAAGAGAGGCATCAAAAACTTACAAGTCTTCAGTGATAGTGAGCTGATTGTTAATCAAGTTAAAGGACAACATGCTGCCAAGAATGACTTGCTAAAAATTTATAGGAATAGGGTGTGGGATCTCATTTAGGATTTTGAGGGCTTTGGCATCAACTCCATCCCTAGGAAAGAGAACCAAGCTGCTGATAGGATTGTAATAGTTGGAGCAACTTTTGATGTTGTGGAGAGTATCAAAAGAGATAAAATGCAGCCAAACATCCATGTGATTGTGAGGCCATCACTGCCAGACAATAATGCAAGTTGGCAAGTGTTTGAGAGTGACCAATAAATCATCAATTTCTTGCAAGAGCGAGCTGATTTCTCAGCCAAAAATTAGGAAAATTTGGGACAGTAGTATGGTGATCAAGTGGTATAGCTACAAACCAACAAACTACCAAAAGGACTTGTGACTTTAGAGTTTATCTTCATTCCTAATGATCAATTTAGGAAGGAGAAAGTAAACATCCAAGTTAAGGGAGAGGATTCAGATCCCATCTCAGTTGGAGAAGGCAAGTCACTTCAAATTGGTATAGTGGCAACCGAGCAAGAAAGGTATGAATTCATGAAACTCTGCCAAGAGTTCCTGGATGTATTTACTTGGAGATATGAAGAATTGAGAGGTTTCAATCCCAAGATAGATCAACACATAATTGAACTAGATCCAAGTGCTAAGCCCATCAGGAAAAAACAGAGACCGGTCAATCCACACATTGAGCCTCTCATGAAGAAAAGAATTGAATAAGTTAATAGAGGCAAGTATCATATTCCCCATCAAGTGTTCAAGATGGGTTGCAAACTTGGTTCCAGTTAGAAAGAAGAGTGGGTAAATCAAGTTGTGTGTAGAATTTAGAGATTTGAATAGATCACCCCTCAAGGATCACTACCCACTTCCTTCTATGGAGCAGATTTTGCAAGTTATTGCTGGCTCTGAGAGGTTTTCATTGCTAGATGGTTATTCATGGTATAATCAGATCATGGTAAAGGAAGATGATCAGTTCAAAATAGCCTTTACCACCAAATGGGGAACCTATGTATATAGAAAAATGCCATTTGGGCTGTCTAATGCCGGAGCTACTTTCCAAAGGGCGATGGATATGGAATTCAAGGGATTGATCAACAAAATAGTGCTGATATACCTAGATGATATTACTGTATTTTAAGTGCAGTAGAGCATCTCTTTCATTTGAGACAAGTGTTCCAAAGATGTAGAAGATTTGGAGTATCCTCGAATCCCAAAAAATATATATTCCTAGCTCATGAAGGCAAGCTCCTAGGCCACATTATTTCTAAAGAAGGGTTAGCAATTGATCCGGAGAGGGTTGAAGCAATAAGAGCACTACTATTGCCAAGCCATAAGAAGACTCTTCAAAGTTTCTTGGGAAGAATCAATTTTGTTTGAAGGTTTGTTCCAAAATTTGCAGCCCTTGTCAAGCCAATAACTATGATGTTGAATAAAAATGCTACATTCAAATGGACAACTGAAGGTAAGGAAATTTTTGAGGCAATCAAATAAGCTATCTCATAGGCTCCAACTCTCATTAACCCAGATTTATCCAAAGACTTCATCCTTTATGCATTTGGTGATGGTGATACAATTTCTACAATTTTAGAAGAGAAGAATGAAGAAAATGCAGAGCAGCCAATTGCCTTCTTTAGCTAAAGCTTGGAGGACTATGAAGTAAGGCATTCCTTCATTGAGAAGCATGTTCTTGTAGTGATTAGGAGTTTGAAGAAATTTAAGCATCTAGTTTCAAACAACAAGGTTCAACTGTTGGTTTCTCATGTGGGAGTTAAAGACTTCCTCCTCAACATAGATCTAAATGAAAAACATGCAGGGTGGATTACTCATGTCATGGAGTAAGACATTGAGATCAAAGTCACCAAGCTGGTCTGAGGAAAGGGATTATGTGAGCAATTGGCCTTGAGTCAACCAATTGAAGCAAGAAAAGAGAAGAATGCTATTTTTATGCTGTAGGACAGCCAAGAACAAAGAGATGTTCAAGAAGAAAATGGTGGTGTGTTCACTCCTTGCTAGACCCAAGACATAATGCACTTCTTACAAATAGGCCTATGCCCTCTAGAGATGAACAAATCCAAAAGAAGACACTCCAGATTGTAGGCTATTATGTATGTACTTTTTGATGGCATTTTTATTTAAAAAGGATATCAATGGAGTGTTGTTGAGGTGCATTGGGACAAATCAAATCGAGAAAATATTAGAAGAGTTCCATAATGGATCAGCTGGGGGTCATTTTGCTCCAAGAGTGACAGCTCTCAAGATCATGAAGGCTGGTTATTATTGGCCCAAAGTGTTTAGTGATTGTTATGCATGGATCAAGAGGTGTAAGAATTATGCATTATTCACAAGTAAAGAGAGGTTAACTTCCATTGCACCCAATCTTAGTTGACCAGCCATTCATGTAATGGGGTTTGGACTTCATTGGAGTCATTAATCCAAACTCAAGCTAAGGGCACAAATGGATTCTAACAACAAAAGACTACTTCACCAAATGGACTGAGGCTGTGGCACTCAAAGAGGCAAATGAATCTAACATTCTAGACTTCTATGAGGGGATAACAACCAGATTTGGTATACCTGCCACTATAATATGAGATAATGCATTTGCATTCATAGGATCAAAGGTAATTGAATGGGCTGTTAGGAATGGGATCTATTTGAGCACTTCATCAAATTATTACCCTCAAAGTAATGGCCAAGCTGAGTCCACAAACAAGAATCTATTAAGGATCATCAAGATGAATCTTGATGAAAATTAGAGGACTTGGCACACTAAGCTCAAATCAGCTCTATGGGCTGATAGGATAACTCCCAAGAGATCCACAGGTAACTCAACATTCAGACTTGTTTATGGGAAAGAGACAGTCTTGCCTATATCACTTGAGTTGCCAACATTGGAACTCATGAAGCAATTCAAATTGTTAGAGTGTGAGCCCATGGAGGTTAGATATGCAGAAATGATGGAACTCTAAGAAACCAAAGAGCATGCAGCCTAAACAATGGAAAAGGACCAAGCATTGATCAAGAGAAGCTTTGATAAGAAAACTAAGTCTAGAACTTTCCAAGTTGGAGATTTAGTGTTGAAATGGGATGTAGACTGAGCAGAGCCAGAAAGGCATTAAAAATTTGATGCCATTTGGAGTGGCCCCTACATGGTCACAAAATGTAAAAATAGCAATGCCTTCCAATTGTCTACATTGGATGGTGAGGAACTACAGATTCCAGTTAATGGAATCCATCTAAAGCATTGCTACTAGAAGGTAAACTTCTCACCTTGTACATATTAGCTTAGATTTTTTCATTCCTCCAAGTTCTTATGTACATTGTTTTGTTGTAGCTTAGATTTACATTTCCCTAAGTGCCTTGGCACATGTTTTGTTGCCCCAAGGATACATATTTTGCAGATCATGTTCCAGGTCAAAGTAATTTTCTACTCTCATAATCTTCATCTTAGAGATTTTCTAATGAATTGAGAATAAGTAACAGTTGAGTTCATGACTCCATGCCCAATGGAGGCTTCAAGGTAGCTGGTCATTTCATCTAGTAGGCAGGTGACCCCTCTGAGTCGCTAAAATTGTTATCCAAAATAAGCCCATACTTATTTTTGGCTAACTCCTCCTCCATTTCCTTTGCTGGTACTTAAAATGTTTTTTGCATGCTTTACATACTTAAAATTTTATGGGTATGATTCCATCAGATAGAGAATTTTATTACCTTTCCAGAAAGGTAGAATTTTCCTCCTAACTCCTTGTAATTTTTGAGTTATGGCTCGGCGGAATTTTTTGGGGAAATTTTCCCTAGACAGGCATGTAGCCAATGAAAGGATGCCACGTGGCAGGGTGGAGTGGCGGGCGTCAGGAGGATTTTGGAGTTTTTGGTGCTTTAGTCGAAATTTTTTTCCCGTGGGCCCATGGAGGAGAAGGAAAATAAATTGTCTGAGGCCCATGCCTAGTACGGATGCGCCATGTATCCTGTCTGCGGCGGGAGTCAGACCGGCGGAAAGATTTTTGGTTTTTACCAAAACCAAAAAGCGCAAAGGGAAAAAATAGGAGTACACCCCTACCGAGCAATGTGAAGGTGCCATGTGTCCACATTGGTAGTGGAGGTCAGGCCCATGGAGGTAAATTGGGAAATTTTCCCAATGAAAAATTTAAAAGGAAAAGGGCAGGGCTTTGGCCTGTGGATGAAATAGAAGGTGCCACATGTCCCGGGGTGGCGGAGGCACGGAGATTTTTTGGAAAATTTTCCAAAAGTGCAAAAAGTAAAATTTTGGCTCGTGGACCCATTTTCAAAATATGATTTTGCCACCAAGTGTGCCCTAATTTTGTGCCTTGAAATTTGTGCCCAAATTTATGCCCTAATTTTGCCTGAAATCTTCAAATGGGCATATCTTTTGATCTAAAGATCAGATTTGGGAAAAATTAGACTCGTTAGAAAGATCTCAATCTCCTCTATTCATTAGAGGCATAAAAACATAATTTTTTTAATAGGTTTTTATGGATAAAATGATTAAAAACGTATTTCACACCTTCAATGCGTATCAGATTGCTTCGAATAAGTTGTTTTCTTCTTGATCTGCCATGGTTGCTTTCTCCCACACACCAAAGATGAAGAATCAACTTGATTTGATGATGGAAAAAACCCTAAAACATCTTCTCACACCATTAATCCAAGATCAGATTGCTTTGAGAGCTGTGTTTCACCAAATTCATCATTTTTTTCCAACACACAAAAACAGAAGAAGAGGAATCGATTTGATGGGTTGCGGGTCGATTTGAAAGAGTTAATGGTGGGTTGTTGAGGAAAAGGATCAGATTTTCTTCCTCTATTTTCTCTCTCTTTACTTCAGCTATAAATGGAGGAGATGTAATCTATTATAATGTTGGACATTTTTGCTCTTGCAAGCTCTCTTTTCTTCTTTAGTAGGTAGATTTGTAGAGTTTTAGACCTCTCATACAGGCTGTAACACATATTTTGCCTCCTTGCCATTGTAATGCATTGTATTAGACTTGGGGAATGATAATGTATGTTCTATGATTGATTGTCCAATCCTCTCATGTGTTTATCATTGTCTTTTGATCTTTCATTATATTCTGGCAATATGTGCATGTTCTGTGTTACATTATTATGATCTGTGTTTATTTGCAAAAAAAAATTCCATCACTCCTTTGGTGTATCACCATTTTAGCTTAGTTTTTTTTTCCTTTTGCATCTTTTAATTCTGTCTCCTTGGAATCTAGAGTAGGATTTAGCATTGAACCTTTGCAAATTCATGAATACACCTAAATAGAGGGGTAAGAACCAAATTTCTCTAGAGAGTTTTCTCACCTTGTAAGGTCCCACACCTTGGAGGAAACTCAATGTTATGCAATCACACTAAATGACCTAATTTTGGACTACAGATCTGAAGGTCATTTAGGGGGTGCTATAGATTTGCACTAACAGGTACATAAGTTTTGAGAACAAGGAAGAATGGATAATCATCCCCTTGACCGATGAGAATTCAACACCCTATATTGATCCCTTGGGTGAAGAAGTTCTTGATAGGATCTATGTGTGCTCTATCAGGGACCTTGAGGTGATTAATCCTACAGAATGATTTATTCAGTTTGAAGACACTCAATCTATGAGTGATACCACTAGTGTAGCATGCGACAATTGGGCATGTGTGACTTATGAATTAATTGGGAAGAAATTAAGAGGATCTGTTACAAGACTAACAAAGGCACATTCAATCAAATGCCTGGGAAGAAATAAGTTGCCAAGTTACTCTGGGGGAGCCAACCCTGATGTTTTCTTACGAGAAATGGAGACCCAGTGGAAAAGTGAGATCAAAAGAAGAAGGATGCTTAGTTATAACTTTCTCGGGACCGTAATGTGTTAGTGGACAAAAAATCGCGATAGCCTTCTAGAGTAGCACAAAGTATGAATTGCATTCTCTATTAGGTTTTATCAAAGCAATGAAGCCACTATCATACAAGACTATCATGTGAAGGAACCTACCTTGTTTCACGTCCAATCATATGAGAAGGCCTGGATAGAAGGCACGAAAGAATTTCCACCTTCTCTATGTGTGCATAAGTTATACTCCACTTTACAAGGTTGTGCACACACATGGTACATTCACTCATAGATGCACCATCAAACATGAAATTGGAAAGATTTTACGGTTGACCTCCTTCAAGCTTTTGAATATTGGAGCACCAAGTCATCAGTGGATAAGACATTGTAGGTTGTTAAGTGCCTAACGATGGGAGATAGTGCCATGGTAGATGATAAAATACTAGAGTTATTGGGTGAACCTATTTTGGAAGTGTGCCTTGATGAGGAAGAATAAGAAGAGACATAGCTTGAGTGTGCATGCATGGAGAAAGAGAAGGGAAAAATGGTCTATGTGATAGATGGCAAGGAGATGGAGAATTTGGATGCTAACCATACTAAAGGTACACATGAAGTTATGGATAGTGCTGATGAGAAAGCACATGCCTACCATAAACCCCTCAAGATAAAGAAGGTTAACATTGGCTCAGAAATGAAACCTAAGGAGCCTACAATTGGGGATTATTGGTTAGAGAAGGAGGTTTTGAAGATCATTGATCTATTGTGCAAGTTTCAGGACTTATTTTTCCATGTGGATACCATGAGCTTAAAGGCATCCACCACTCCTTGGGGGAAATGAAAATCAAGTTAAAGGAGGGTGCGTGCCCAATTCAGAAGAGACCTTACCGAATGAATCCAAATTTTTGCATCCAGGTCAAGGAAGAGATATACAAGATGATTACATCAGGCATCATTGAAGCTATGGAGGAATCAGAGTGGATAAGCCCCATGGTCATCAACATTAAGAAGGATGGAAGGATAAGGATCTGTGTTGACTACATGGACTTAAATGTGGTATGTGTAATTGATCCTTTTCCAACCCCTTTTACTGAGGAAATCCTGGAAGGAGTAGCTAGGCATGAGATTTATTATTTCACAGATGGATTCTCAGGATATCATCAAGTTAGAATCATAAAGGAGGAGCAAGAAAACACAACTTTCAACATTGAATGGGGAAGTTTTTTCTACACGGTCATGCCTTTTGGGCTGAAGAATGTGCCTACTATGTTTTCGTGCATAGTGGTCAAGGCATTTCAGGATTTTATCCATAAGTTCCTTCAGGTCTACCTTGATGACTAGACAATGTATGTAATAGTGAGTGACCATTGTGACAATTTGTGGTTGATGTTCAAGAGATGCCGACAGTTACGCATACCCCTTAACATCAAGAAATGTCTCTTCGCTACTCCATTTGGAACCCTGTTGGGGCACATTATATGTAAGGAAGGCTTGCTAGTGGATCCCACTAAAGTTACCGTTATTGTGGGATTGGGGGGGCCTACCAGCCAGAGCGCAATTAGTGGATTCCTTGGGAATATGGGGTACTACTAGAAATTTATTAAGGGGTATGCCAAGATCATTGCGCCATTGGAAAAGTTACTAAAACACAAAATTACTTTTCTTTGGGGAGAGGCGCAATAGACAACATTTGATACATTGAAGAATAGACTTATCACTGCACCCATATTACACTTTTCCTCTTGGGATAAGCCATTCCATGTACATGTTGATGCTTCAGGGATGGTGATTGGGGTAATCTTAGCACAACCTTGAGAAGGGATTGTTGACCACCCCTTGTATTTTGCTAGCAAGAAGTTGACCCCAGCAGAGTAGAACTATACTACCAATGAGCGCAAAGCACTATCAATGATCTACATGCTACACAAATTTAGGAAATATCTATTGGTAACACCCTTCATATTCTACACGGACCACATGACATTAAAGTACTTGGGGAAGAAGCTCATTTTGCAAGGGTGCATATGTTAGTGGGTCTTGTTGTTTCAAGAGTTTGAGTTTACAGTTTTTGTGAAACAAGGAAAGAGTAACTCAGGGCCAAACCATTTGTCAATGATTGAATCAGTAGAGGATGCACAAATCATTAAGGATACAATTCTAGAGATGCAACTGTTTAGGTTATGATGCACCCCTCTGATTTGGAGGATATTGCTGTGTTTCTCAAAACAGGTGTGGCATCAAAGGGAAGTAAGACTTTGGAAAGAAAATAGTTAGCCATAGGTGTCACGCCCTACATGTTAATTAGCGAAGAATTATACAAGCTAGGCCATGATGAGGTTTTGCATTGGTGTGTGTCGGAACATGAGTGCATTGCAATCATGAAGGAAGCACATGATGGGATTGTAAGAGGACACTATGCAGGGAATGCCACTGCTCAAAAGATTCTATTGGAAGGGATCTGGTGGGAAAGAATCTACTAGGATTACATTGAGTTTTTCAAGGCCTATGACCATTGCTAGTGCCTTGGAAAACCAGGAAGAAGGGATGAGATGCCCTTAAGGCCGATATCTAGTGCATAACCATTTGAGAAGTGGCCCATTGATTTTGTAGGACCAATTAAACCTACCATGTGAAGGAATGGTTCGTGATATATCATCACTTGCACTAACTACTTAACAAAATGGGCAGAGGAAACACCTACAAAGGACTACATAACAACAACATATAGGTTTTTGTGGGAAAATATAATTAATAGATATGGATGTCTACTGAGCTTAACAAGGGATAGGGGTAACCATTTCTTGAATGAGATAGTCAGAATCTGGTTGGTAGAATTCATGATAGCCCACCATAAGATTACCCCATATCACCCATAAGCTAATGGAACTACTGATTCAATTAACAAAATTATGAGTCACATGCTGACAAATATTTGTGATGTGGGTAGACAGGATTGGGATGACAAAGTCTCAGCTATACTATGGGCGTATAGGACTACCTACAAGAAATTGAACAAGGCCACACCATTAAAATTGGTGTTTGGTATGGAATCTATGTTACCAATATAATTCATACCACCATCGTGTATTGCATACGTAGGAGGGTTAGTTGATGAGCAAGCATTATAGGAGTACATGGAGAAGTTAATGCAGTTAGACAAAAAGTGATCACTTGCTAGGTGGATTTAGAAGACTGAAAAGGTGTGACAAAAAGTATGACATGATCACCATATTACAAACAAACAATTCGAGGTTAGGAAAATCTTTATGACTCCAAATTTCTATGCCATCCTAGGAAACTAAAAGTCCATTAGTTAAGGCCATATATAATCTCGTACATCCTTGATTCAGGCACATGATAGTTATAAGGACTGGATGGGATGAGGTTACCAGGCCATTTCAATGGGAGTAGGCTGAAGCCGTACTATAAATAAGGCTTCTATGTAATCATAAATAAGACAATATTGCCATTTAGCCTAGGATTTCCTTTAATGCATTTCCTTTCTTTGTGTTTCCCCTTCTCGTTGCTTGTTCCCTTTTTTTTTGTTTTGTGCGTGTTATGCACTAGTAGCCACTTATTATTTTCAAAATTTTTCTATGCACAGAGGACCACACATTTATTTTTGTGTGGGGAGGAGTAATGCGACAAGTAGTGGAAGCTGGTAGTAGAAGTTGTGTTTCGATGGCCCGGATTTAAGGATCAAAAGCACATAGAGTGCGCGTAGAAAAGGTGGACATAAGGAGTTTGGTGTAAAGAGTTTGGAAGACCATTTACAAGTATGAGAAATGTAAGAACAACATGATGTAGGTGATGTCAAAAATCAGGGTAAGGACAGAAGAAGTACCTTCGGTGCTATGAGTGCGCACGAAAGGATCTTTGGTCAGTAAGGATTTTTACGTGCTAGAAGGTTGTAGGAATTTTCACATAGGATTGGGCGTGGGGGTAAAAGTGCTAAAGGTTGGCTTATGAGGAAAAATCCACCTTTATTATAAAGGTATGATGGTAGGTGACATTACATTTATTGCAGAAAAGAAGCAAAAACTATAAGTAAGAGGTTGAGATACATTATTGTTACATTGAATTTGTGATATTGAAGATCTTTTATGAACCAGGGCATCCTTGAAGAGAAGTTACATGAAAAGAGGGTTGTGAAGATATGAGTGCATAGCTAGGTTAATCAGTAAACCAGGGTGGAAAATAGTACACAGGCATGAGGGAGAGGGTTGTAGGAGTTTCAGAAACCTATAAGTGAAGATTTCATGTTGGTATCTAGATTTAATCTCCTTCATAACTTGAACATCATCATGAACTTGCACAAGAAACTCAAGGATAGATAGATGGTTTGTATGTTCTTTGTAGCTGGGGGATCACACCTATCTGCTTGTTTACATTCAAGATTTGAGGAAGTGGATATCACCTTCACAAGGGTTTTGACCTAACCCTCACTATTTTAGGTTGTGGCTATCAACCAAGGCAAGAGAACCTCTATTGCAGTCCTTGTATGGTTAAGGAGGTAGAGATATCCTTGTGTTTTTCATATGATATGAAAGAGGCCTTGTGAAAACATGATCAAGTATCCATTATCCAAACTCAAAGGAGTTGTCATTGCTAAATGATGGATATGCTTTCAAAACAAAGCTAGGGCTGCTAAAGACATGATAAAACCCTGATATGCTTTATACATTTTTGTGAAAGGATTGAGTTCTTTTGTTGATACACAATGCAATGCAGGGGTAGTATGGGTAGGATGAATTAGTTTGAATGAAATTTTGATGGGAGAAGTTTAGAAAAGACAAGATAAGGAATTACCAACTTCTGTGGGAACCTTTGCAAAATAATTACAACACCTAAACAACAGAGATGTTTCAATGAGTTTGAAGTGCTCTTTCAACCAGGATGTGTGCACAAATGGAGGCCCAAATCTGCACTATTCCACACAAACTTTAATAACCTGCCACAAAATCTTGAAGCAAAATATCAATGAAGCATCTAAAAATCCTTATTTGATCATGACCTAAGGTACACCCAAAGGTTTACAAACACCCTCAATATTCAAGGAAAGTAAGATGAATTTAAATTGTCAAATGAATGCTCTTCTGAATGAAAGATTGCAGATGCCTTCAAACCCTCTACAAGAAATGAGGCCATGTATGATCAAAAGAGATCCCAAACACAAGATTGCAACATGAGCATGAAACACAAATTGAAAACATACTGAAATACAAGTGTATATAAGTTTTGCCAAGAGATAAAACTATTCAATCCATAAATTTGATCAAATACACCAGTAAGGGAATGTTATTAAGACAATCTCAAAGCTTGTTGATGGCTTTATAGCTGAAACCAACTCAACATGATGAACATTTGATGCAAGAAGGAATTAAAAATGGCTCTCAGGCAGTTTCTTCAAAAGAGATGGACTACTTCCAGTTTTCCTCGTGAAAATTCTTCTCTTTCTCCAAAAAATCTCAACAGGCCTTACAAAATGCTTCCAAATTACAACTTATACCCTATGCCATCTTAGATCCTTGCATCCCAAGCAAATAATATGCTCATAGGATCAAATTTGTTACAAAACCCTATCCATTTGATGAAAAATGATATTAAACTGTGAAACAGCTCGCAAAATGCCAGGGATGCACAAAAATAATAAAATATTACATGGGCTCAGATCCTTATCCATCACAGGGTCATGTTTTTGTCATTCCAACATGCCAGCATGCATTTGTAATCATTTTCCACCTTTTTCCCTCATCATTTTAACTCTGCAACTTTAATTTTTTACTTTTCTCATTTTTACACGGGCTGAGAAAAATATTTCATAAAAAAACTAAAAGGCACCGAATTAGCTCAAATGAATGATGTCATTGCATTCAGAAGGCCGAGGGGATGTGAATTCATATAAAATTTCATGTAATTTGGTGCAAAAACGATGAATCCAAGCATCTTGGAGCTCTCATCGCGGGTAAAGAAATGAAAATACTCGGCAACTGTCGATCCAAATTCAACTTTAAATTTACGTCGTCCACGTGTCCAAAATCTTCCCCCTTTTTGCCTTTGGATAAGGTGGACACGTGGCCAAATATGATTGGAGCGGGGCCCCAATCCTTAAAATGCATTTTAAACCATTTTGAACTTCGGGAAAATTTTGAAAATTTTCCCCGCTTGCCCTCCTGGACCCACCACATGTCCTTAGGTGGGCCCCACTGAAAGCTGTGGACCAAAATAATGAAATTTTCTCCTTTTTTGAGAAAAGGAAAATTTCCTCAAAAACCTCTATGGGCCTGAACACCCACTGCTTCTTCTGCCATGTGGCGGTCTCCCATTCGCTGCGGAGCCGACCTTCCTATTTTTCCTTCATTCCTCCACGAGCACAAAATCCTCCTGCGGGCCCGTGCTCCCCTTTTTTGCCTTTTGGAATAGGCCACGTGTTGCCCCCCTAATTGGTGTACAGGGGGATACCTCCAAATTTTCCGCGGGTCCATTTTTTACTTCGAGATTTTTCACCAAAATTTTGCAAACTTTTCCACTTTCTCTCCACGCTCCAAACCTCCACCAAATTTTGGACACGTGTCCTCCTCTAATTGGACACAAGCATTCATGCAAAATTTTCTTTTGTAACTTTAAGCCCAAAAACAACAAAATTTTTCGAAGTCCCCACCACTCCATTTGACCTTCCTGGACACGTGTCCACTTCTTATTGGAGGTGGGCCCATCTTTCATTTTTTACCTTGCAAACATAGAGGCAAAATTTCATAAAAGTTTCCTTCGGCCCCTCCTTCTATCTTGCCTCCTGGACACATGTCTTCCTCCAATTCGTTGCGGGCTCTCAGGCTAAATTTTAACTTTAATATTTTGAAGTTAAAAACTTCAAACTTTTCACAAACTCCGCCCCTCCATTTGACCTTCCTGGACACGTGTCCACTTCTTATTGAAGGCGGGCCTTCGGGCATAATTTTTCCAACTCTTCACCTCTCTGTTTGACCCTCCTGGAAACTGTTTTCTTTTCATCAGACGTAAGCCCTCAGGTCAAAATTTTCCCCTAAAACCCCGAATCAAATTTTTTCTCCAACTCCCCCCACCATCCACCTAATCTCCCCGCCACGTGTCCGCTTCCCATTGGACGCGGGCCTTCAGACTAAAAAAGGACTTCAAGAAATTTTCCAAAATGGAAGAAAAATTTCTAAGTGATCCCCGCCACTCTGCCGATCCTCCAACTAATCAAATCATGCCACGTAGGCACATTACTGTAGCAAATGCGGGGCCGCGCAAAGCAAAATTTTCCTTTGTCAATTTTATCAAAAAGTAACGAACTTATAACATTTTCCTGAACCGTCCCCCCAACCAATAGAAATCTGCCACGTCACCAAAAGGATGCAAGGATGAATTTGATGGGCAAGTGACACCCGTATGCCATTCAAAACGTATAAATGCAGGGGATGCCCTATAAATTGAAAAAATTCACAAGGAGGGAAGATTCCTCAGTTTTAACTCCAATGAAACATGATTTTACATTGATTTAGGCCTGGGGAACGAGATTTTAATAGAAAACAACATGAGATTCGATCCATTTTAATTTTTTGCACGAATTTGAAAAAGGGGAAATGGCTCAGCCTGAAAAAATGAAGAAATTAGGGCACAAATGAGGGGAACTTGGAAATTTGTTTCAATTTAGGCCAAAATCATGACAATGTGAGAAATTCAAAGGCATTCAATTGGAAAATACAAATTGCAGGTCACCAGTTTGAGAAAATGAAACATTTTCTGAGAAAAAATGGATATGGAAAATCAGGGCACAATTGCAAAGTTAAAATTTGCACCAATAATGGCTCCTGCTTGGGGATGGGCACTCCCAGCGAGTGCCACAAGATTAAAATGTATACCAAGTGCCAAAAATCCATTGGGCAAGGAGTTAAAAATGTAGAACAACCCCAAAAAACCAAAAATTTCACTAAAAATAGACCGAGAAAACCAGACTAGAAATGGTTGCCAAGGACAAAAGGGTAAATCTCGAACCAACAACAACAAAAGACAAAACAAAAAAAAGGACTATACAAAATGTACAACTTGTGCATACCTCATATGGGGATTGAATCCAAGAAATGTTTTAAATGTCTGCCATTAATAGGTAGCTCCAGTAAATCCCCATCCAAATCCTTGAGAAAAAATGTATTTTCTCCAATCCTGATATCAATGGCATAATGGCCCATCCATAGAGCATCAAACTTTCCATTCTTGCCTTTGTATTCATGCCTACTATCCCACAACAAAACCAAATCTCCAACACTGAAGGCTCTAGGAGTGACCTTCTTATCAAACAACTTCTTCAATTTCTCTCTAAATTTGACATGCCTTTGGTGAGAAGCCCTTCTCTCTTCATCCAACTCAATGATTTGATTGATCCTTGATTCATATGGGCCATGTTCTTGATCTTCCAACTGTTGGGAAAAATAAAAAGTGGATAATTGTAGGTGTAAGGGTAGAAATGCTTGAGTTCCATACACCAATTCAAATGGACTTTTACCAGTTTATATTTTTGGAGTTATTCTATCAGCCCAAACTAAAAATTTCAATTGCTTTGCCCACTTCTTCTTGTTGATTTCCAAGGTCCTTATAATAATCTTGAGCAAGTTCTTGTTACTGGACTCAACTTGCCCATTGCCTTGTGGATTGTAGTTTGAAGCATAAATTAGATTGATTCCATATTCATTGCACATTGCCATCAAAGGCTTGGCTCTAAAACACATGGCATTATCAAATACAATCTTAACTGGAACTCCAAATCTGCATATGATATGATTCAACAAGAAATCCATCACCACTTGGTGTGTTGCTTTTCTAGATGGAATTACTTCAACCCATTTTGTAAGATAATTAGTTGCTATAAGGATCCATTTATGATCAGAACTGGAAGGATCTAAAATCTCACTAATGAAATCCATTCCCCATTGCTTGAAAGGAGCTTCAATTGATACAGGTTGCAAAGGAAGGGAGCCTAAAGCTTTCAGTCTTCCAGAGAAACGTTGGCAACTATCACACTTTCTAACCAACTAGGTTGCATATTTAAAAAGAGTTGGCCACCAATAACCAGCCCTCAAAATCTTATGTACTATCACTTTCCTGGAAAAATTTCCTCCACAAACTCCCCCATGGAAATAAGCAATCAACTTAGGAGCTTCATCTTTAGTTATGCACTTGAAGAGGACACCTTCAGGGTTTTTCCAAGCCAGCCCAAGGTCTGTTATGATATATTTTTGAGAAGCCAGCTTGAGGGCCCTTTTCTAATTTTTATTTAAGTGACTAGGAAAACATAGGTGTTTGAGGTAGAAAATCACATCCTTGTACCATTGAGAACTCATCAGTCTCTCAAGAAGATCTGCCCTTTCTTCCTCTAGCTGATTCACTTCTACATTTTGAAAATTGCTCTCAGCCATGAGCTTGACAAGACCCAAACCTCTTACTAGCTTTGTTGTTTGGATATCCATATCATATTCTTGTAATTTGTTAACCCATCTACATCTCTTGCTTGATATCTCCATGTCTGATAAGATGTCTTTAACCATGGTGTGGGGAACATAAGCAACAACTTTTGAACTTAGTATATAGGGCCTGAAAATATTTGTTGCTTTTACCAATGTAAATGCCTATTTTTCCATGATTGTATACTTCAACTCAGCTGCTTGTAAAGCCTTGCTAAAGAAGGCAATAGGCCTCTCAGCTCCATTCTCATCCTTTTGTAACAAAAATGAAGCAATAGTGAATTCAGAGGCAAAAGAAAAGATTTGGAAAGGTCTCTTGTAGTTTGGGGCTGCTAAAACAGGTGCATGCTTAAGTGCATCATTTATTCCTTAAAAATCTTGAATGCCAGCCTCCTCCCACTTTATAACTTGATCCCTTTTTAGCATGCTTGTGATTGGAAGAGTTATCTCAGAAAAATTGGAAACAAACCTTCTAATGAAATTGATTTGGCCAAAGAAAGATTGGATACCTTTCTTGGTTCTTAGAATAGGCACTTTGCTGATTGCTTCCACTCTCTCAGGGTCTATCATAACACCTTCTTTGGACACAATATGTCCCACCATCTTGGCCTTTTACATGCCAAAATTACACTTCTTTGGATTAAGTGAAATTCCATACTCTCTACATCTTATCAACATCTTTTCTAGGTGCTGCAAATGGTCTCCTCGCTACCTTGAACAAACAGTCACATCATCTTGGTAAATAGCAATAAATTCATTGATATAACCAGCAAAGACAACATCCATTTCCCTTTGAAAAGTAGCACCAGCATTCATTTATCCAAAAGGCATCCTTACAAAAACATATGTCCCCCAAGGAGTAGTAAAGGCTATTTTAAGTCTTTTTGATTCTTTGACAACTACTTGATTGTATCCGGAGAAACCATCCAAAGTAGAAAGCATCTCTGACCCAATTAAAAGTTGCAACATATTCTCCATGTTTGGAAAAGGATAGTTTTACTTCATAGATGCTTTGTTTAGATTCTTAAAATCCACACAAAGTCTGATATATTTGTTCTTCTTTCTAACTGGCATAAAGTTTGCCACCCAAGATGAGTATCTAGTAGGCTGAATGATGCTACCATCTCTCAATTTCTTCAAATCTTCCTGCATTTTCATAGAGAGAAGTGGATTAATAGGCCTTTGTCTCTGTCTGAATGGAACAAATCTTCTCTATATGCTTTTAGCTCTGAATAAGACCAAGCAAGGTAGTCTTGATATTTCTTTAAGAGTTGGGCATAGGATTGTTTTTCCTCTTTACTTAAATTACTGCCCAACCAAATCTTCCTTGGTTTATCCCTGGTTCCCAAGTTGTGCTCTTCCACATTCCTTGAAGCAGACATCTTTCTATTTATGATGCAATCAACATTGTTAAAATTTGCCTCAAGTGCAATAATACCTTTAGGAATGGTATTTGTTTTCAATTGGATAATATCCTTGTCAAATAACGTTTCTCTCCCTTCATTCATGCATACCATTGGCTTCCAATCAATGTTCTAACTAGAAAACTCACCTTGGCATTGTAATAATCTCAACACTTGGGCATCATTATCAAAAATCTGCCAATGTTTCACATTATCCGGGACAGTTGGCCTTGTTAGCACTTCAATGTTGTATTCACAAAAAGGTGAAATGGTGCAATTGTCAAATCTAGAACCAAGGACAACCAGATTATCAACAAAAACATTAAGACTTCTATCATGGTAAATAATGTTAAAGGAATCAAACATTTCAATCAAGTCCCAAACAACATGCTTATATTGTTTCATACACTGATTTTTTGTAACATATAACTTTCTTACTTGCTTGACAACCAGCTCTGAATCCCCCTTGGCAAAAATATCCTTCACTCCATATTTCCATGCAATCCTTAATCCCAATAACAATGCTTCATATTCAGCAATATTGTTAGTGCATTCAAAATTAAGTTTGAAGGAAAAAAGAAATTCTTCCAAATTAGGAGAAACCAACACTATACCAGCACCATTTCCAACTTTGGAGCAAGCTCCATCAAATAGCAAGGTCCAAGGAGGACCTATCATATCAAGGCATTCTAATTTATCCATCATGTTCTCCTTTCCATCAGCAAACCAATGAAGTTGTCAACATCCACATCAACAAACAACACTTCATAAGAGGAATTGTTTTCTGATCTTCAATCAAGTGTAACATCTTCTTTTCACCATAGAGTTTGATAAGGCTGCCTTTAATGGGAATGGTGGCAAAGGACATGTCCATTTGAATAGTATCACCAACACTTGCAGCCCATTTTATTGACAAAATCATACCCCATCTGGCAGGGAAATCAACAATTACAACACCAAGTTTTAAATTCTTACCCAGATAGGCTGCAAGTTGCACTACTAAACCCTTCACACAACCAACAACTGGCACTTATCTTGAATCCATGGCTGTACACTTCCCATATGCTACTGTCACTTTGATATTCAGCTAATTCATGAATTTTAGAGGCATGACAGTACATGATGCACCGAAATCAAACATACAATTGTGAAGCAACCTATCTTTTATGAGAAAAGTTGTGAAAAATGGATCAACATTCAATTGGGAATCAACCAAAGATGTCCCCAAATATACTTCAGGTGCCTCTCCAAGATCTTCCATTGGTGGTGGTGTTTTAAGGCCAGCAATGCTTTGAATAGGAGTCTCAACAACATTTACATTTCTACTTTGTATATTCTTTTCTTCCTTCAATCCCAAGTATTCAAATGCTCTCTTCTTGTGCTCGGGTATTCTAAGAAACTCAATGATGGGAACACTCACTTTAATTTGGCTCAATACTTAGGAAATATCATATGGAACACTCTTTGGTAAAACAACATTAGAAGGGAAACACAAAGGTTCATCAGATGGAGAAGTATCCCTGGCAGCCTGGGCATGAAGAGGATTGATATTTTTGCATGGGACAACATGGTTCTTGGAAATTGTTTCTTTTGTAGGATTGTCCTCGGGAATGCTTGTGAGAAAGGGTGTCTTTGGCTTGGCTTGAGGACCAAATCCTCTAACAAATTTACTTCTAGTATTGTACTCTTTCTCTTTTCCAACCAAAACATTCATTAACAACTATCTATCTTCCTCGGAAGGAATACCACCATCATACTTCTTGATCATTAAAGCCCTTAGATACTCAAAGTAATTATTAGGAATTTCAAAGGCCTGAACAACATCTACATCATGAGCATGAGGAAGAGAAAGAAATGGTACCCTCTTTATGAAATACCAAAAAGTTGCAGCAGTCCTTGCACTTATTACATCTGTTGATGTTGCTGCTTGTTGTGAGCACGAAGAGCTTCCCATCATACAAATGTCATCATCCATTTCATCTTTATTATCATCTTCAATAACTTGCTGGTCCATTTCACATGGAGGATGAGGAAGAAAACATCTATCTCACCAATCCATATAAGAAATTTCTTGAACAACAACCCTTGCAGTTAGAGGTTCAGGCACCACTCTATTTCACATGCTTGGGGTTGTCTATTTGTAGATCCAATAGGCCCTTTAACTCTATCATCTTGTCTTTGATCACCCCTAGGATGATTACCAAATCTATCATGGTTTTGAGTTCTTTGCTATCCTTGTGAACTTTACCCAATGCCTTTCTCATCCTGGGCTAGTTTGTAAGAGATTTCTTTGACAACCCCTACCAAAGTTTTAACAACATCTTCTAAATCAGCCCCCTTGCTATCTTGAGGCTTCTTAGGGTTTATCAACTTCACACCATCTCTCTTAAGTGGTTTACCAATAGCTTTAATATTATTTTCAATTTGAAGTGCCATGGTGAAAGCTTGTCTCAAGTTTGTAGGATTTTTGTCTCTCAAGTAATACGCTGCCTTTTTATCAAATGCATTTGTATATTTGATCAAGCAAGATTCATCACAAGGCCTCAAAATGACAGGTAAACTTCTCAATGTTTTATTAAATATTGTATTTAAGTCATGGACCATCTCATTTAGGTTCTTCTTGATATTTTCAAATTCAAACAAAAGAAATCTAGGATCAGTCCTATCACCATACTGCAATCTAAATGAATTTTTCATCTCAGTCCATGAATCAATAGAGTTATCAGGTAGAGCCTTGTACCAATCCCTAGCATCTTCTTCAAGTGTATGGATAAACAAATTGATATACACATCCTTAAATTCTATCTCAAAATCTTCCATCATATTATCAAATAGTTTGAGATGCTAATCACCGGTAATGGCATTGTTACCTTGGAATTTTGGTAACCTATTTCTCACATCTTGTGGGATAGTATTTGGATAACCATCCATTCCTCCAAAATTTATAGGACCAAAGGTGTTAACAACACATGGAGGTCTAGGCTGAGCCATATTATTTGGTGGGGGTGATCTTGGAGGTGAAACAAGCTGGTTAGGAGTAGTAATGGATCTGGTTGGAATAGATGAGTGATCTTTAAAATGACAACCCCCCAAAGGCTCTCTCTCTTGATAAAATTTAGCAAAATTAGAAACCATAGGAGCAGATTTAGGAGCAAGTTTTTTAAATACACAAGAAGGTCCCTCACCTGATGGAGAATGAAAATCAGCAAGAAGATTTCTTGAATCAGATCTACTTGAAGAAGAATTATAATCTTCAATAACAAACTGTTCTCCTTCAAATTCAACTATGGGGATCTCTTTTCTTGCAACCAAATCACCAAACACTTTCCACACTATTATTCCTTCTAGTTATAAGCTTCTTTATTTGGTGAGAAACTTCTTAGAAGAGTCCTTGATGAAGAGGGATCTCCTTCCCTCCAGCTTGACAAATTTAAACAACAAGCTATAAATGATAGAGATGTATAAGACAACTAGTATTTCAAGATCCAAAGAACATGGAGTTGCCACTAAGGAATTCCACCTTAGTTGTGTAATAAAGCACTAAAATATTATGTCAAATGTATGCTATGACTGAAAACTTTCCAAGGGTTTACAATTTAAATCTTCTTCTTCTTAATTCAACCAAAAACAATGCATCAAAATCATATAAACTGCTAGTAAATGAAAAGAGCAGGATGAGTTTGAAATCTTCCAGATCTGAAGTATGAAATGATATCTCAAGAATGTAACAACTCAAATAATTGATCACACAAAAGCTCAAACCTTTCAAAAACTTCAAAACCAACGAGAAATTCCAATAATTCCCTGGCAACGGCGCCACTCAGGTGTTGGTATCCAGATTTAATATCCTTCATAACTTGAATAACATCACACAAGACACTCAAGGATAGATAGATGGTTTGTATGTCATTTGTAGCCAAGGATCACACCTATCTACTTGTTTGCATTCAAGATTTGAGGGAGTGGATAGCACCTTCAAAAGGGTTTTGATCTAAACCTCACTATTTTAGGTTATGCCTATAAACCAAGGCAAGAGAACCTATATTGAAACCCTTGTATGGTAAAGGAGGGAGAGATATCCTTGTGTTTTGCATATGATATGAAAGAGGCCTTGTGAAAACATGATCAAATATCCATTATCCAAACTCAAAGGATTTGTCACTACTAAATGATGGATATGCTTTCAAAACAAAGCTAGAGTTGCTAAAGACATGATAAAACCCTGATATGCTTTGTGCATTTTTTTGAAAAGATTGAGTTATTTTCTTGATACACAATGCAATACAGGGGTAGTATGGGTAGGATGAATTATTTTGAATGAAATTCTGATGGGAAGAAGTTTAGACAAGACAAGATAAGGAATTACCAACTTCTTTGGGAACCTTTGCAAAAGAATTACAACACCTAAACAACAGGGATGTTTCAATGAGTTTGAAGTACTCTTTCAACCAGGATGTGTGCACAAATGGAGGCCCAAATCTACACTATTCCACACAAACTTTGATAACCTACCACAAAAGCTTGAAGCAAAATATCAATGAAGCATCTAGAAACCCTTATTTGATCATGACCTAAGGTACACCCAAAGGTTTACAAACACCCTCAATATTCAAGGAAGGTAAGATGAATTTAAATATGTTTATCTTCACTCAAATGAATGCTCTTCTGAATGAAAGATTGCAGATGCCTTCAAACCCTCTACAAGAAATGAGACCATGTATGATCAAAAGAGATCCCAAACACAAGATTGCAACATGAGCATGAAACACAAATTGAAAACATACTGAAATACAAGTGTATGCAAGTTTTGCCAAGAGATAAAACTAGTCAATCCATAAATTTGATCAAATACACCAGCAAGGGAATGTTATTAAGACAATCTCAAAGCTTGTTGATGGCTTTATAGCTGAAACCAACTCAACATGATGAACATTTGATGCAAGAAGGAATTAAAAATGGCTCTCAGGTAGTTTATCCAAAAGAAATGGACTACTTCTAGTTTTCCTCGTGAAAGTTCTTCTCTCTTTCTCCAAAAATCTCAACCAGGCTTAAAAAATGCTTCAAAATTACAACTTATACCCTATGCTAGCTTGGATCCTTGCATCCCAAGCAAAGAATATGCTCAAAGGATCAAATTTGTTACAAAACCCTATCCATTTGATGAAAAATGATATTAAACTGTGAAACAGCTCACAAAATGCCAGGGATGCACAAAAACAATAAAATATTACATGAGCTTAGATCCTTATCCATCCCAGGGTCACGTTTTTGTCATTCCAACATGCCAGCATGCATTTGTAATCATTTTCCACCTTTTTCCCTCATCATTTTTAACTCTGCAACTTTAATTTTTTACTTTTCTCATTTTCACACGGGTTGAGAAAACTATTTCATGAAAAAAACTAAAGGGCACAAAATTATCTCAAATGAATGATTCCATTGCATTCAGAAGGCTGAGGGGATGTGAATTCATATAAAATTTCATGCAATTTGGTGCAAAAACGATGAATCCAAGCATCTTGGAGCTCTCATGGCGGTAAAAAATGAAAATACTCAGCAACCGTCGATCCAAATTCAACTTTAAATTTACACCATCCACGTGTCCAAAATCTCCCCCTTTTTTCCTTTGGATAAGGTGGACACATGGCCAAATATGATTGGAGCAGGCACCCAATCCTTAAAATGCATTTTAAACCTTTTTTAACCTTCGGGAAAATTTTGAAAATTTTGCCCGCTTGCCCCTGGACCCGTTACGTGTCCTTAGGTGGGCCCCACTGAAAGCTATGGGCCAAAATAATGAAATTTACTCCTTTTTTGAGAAAAGGAAAATTTCCTCAAAAACCACCGCAGGCCCGAACACCCGTTTCTTCTTCTACCACGTGGCGGTCTCCCATTCGCTGCGGAGCCAACCTTCCTATTTTTCCTTCATTCCTCCGCGAGCACAAAATCCTCCTGCGGGCCCGCGCTCCCCTTTTTTTCCTTTTGGAATAGGCCACGTGTCACCCCCTAATTGGCTGTGAGGGGACACCTCCAAATTTTCCACGGGTCCATTTTTTACTTCGAGATTTTTCACCAAAATTTTGCAAACTTTTCCACTTTCTCTCCGTGTTCCAAACCTCCACCAAATTTTAGACATGTGTCCTCCTCTAATTGGACATGGGCCTTCAGGAAAAGTTTTCTTTTGTAACTTTAATCCCAAAAAAAACATTTTTTTTCGAATTCCCTGCTACTCCATTTGACCTTCCTGGACATGTGTCCATTTCTTATTGGAGGCAGACCCATCTTTCATTTTTTACCTTGCAAACATAGAGGCTAAATTTCATGAAAATTTCCTTAGGCCCCTTCTTCCATCTTGCCTTCTAGACACGTGTCTTCCTCCAATTAGTCACGGGCTCTTAGGCTAAATTTTAACTTTAATATTTTGAAGTTAAAAACTTCAAACTTTTCACAAACTCTGCCCCTCCATTTGACCTTCCTGGACATGTGTCCACTTCTTATTGAAGGCTGGCCTTCGGGCATAATTTTTCCTTTGGCATTTTGAAGCCAAAAACTTCAAATTTTTCCAACTCTTCACCTCTCTGTTTGTCCCTCCTGGACACGTGTCCTCTTTTCATTGGACACGGGCCCTCGGGTCAAAATTTTCCCCTGAAACCCCGAATCAAATTTTTTCTCCAACTCCCCCGCCATCCGCCTGATCTCCCCGCAATGTGTTCGCTTCTCATTGGATGTGGGCCTTCAAACTAAAAATGACTTCGAGAAATTTTCCAAAATGGAAGAAAATTTTCTAAGTGACCCCTGCCACCCGCCGATCCTCCAACCAATCAAATCATGCCATGTAGGCACATTACTGTAGCAAATATGGGGCTGCGGAGAAAAATTTTCCTTTGTCAATTTTATCAAAAAGTAACAACTTATAACATTTTCCTGACCGTCCCTCGGCTAATAGAAACCTGCCACATCACCAAAAGGATGCAAGGATGAATTTGATTGGCAAATGACACCC
This sequence comes from Taxus chinensis, assembly GCA_019776745.2. Taxonomy (NCBI): domain Eukaryota; kingdom Viridiplantae; phylum Streptophyta; class Pinopsida; order Cupressales; family Taxaceae; genus Taxus; species Taxus chinensis. Next base: position 263,973,139 of record CM034156.1, on the reverse strand, counting down.
GTATGCCCGTCAAAACATAAAAATGCAGGGGATGCCCTAGAAATCAAAAAAATTCACAAGGAGGGTAGATTTCCTGGTTTTAACTCTAATGAAACATGATTTTACATTGATTTAGGCCTGGGGAATAAGATTTTAACAACAAACAACTCGGATTAGATCCATTTTTTTTTGCACAAATTTGACAAAGGGAAAATGGCTCAGCTCGAAAAAATGAAGAAATTAGGGCACAAAAGAGGGGAACTTGGAAATGTGTTTCAATTTAGGGCAAAATCATGACAATGTGAGCAATTCAAAGGCATTCAATTGGAAAATACAAATTGTAGGTCACCAGTTTGAGCAAATGAAACGTTTTCTGAGAAAAAATATATATGGAAAATTAGGGCACAATTGCAAAGTTAAAACTTACACAAATGCGTCATCTTGTGTAAGGAAGGGTTTTTCCAAGTTAGGGTTCCATAGTTAGGGCAAACGATTGAAGGGATATTTCACGTAAAAATAGAACCACAGTACTAAGCAGAGCCAAGATCGGTAGAAAGGAATTTGAGTAACCCATAAAAAGGAATGACACCAAGGAAAGTAACCACCATTTCGCTAAAGAAGGGCAAGGGAAAAGGGAAACAAGATGATTCCACCAACTTCAATGAGGAATGGTATGTGGAGATGTAATATCCAGATGGCGTATTGCTTAGAAAGGAATGGGTGTGGCATGTGAGAAAGATGTCCGTAAGAGACTACAACCATCGAATGAGCACTAAAGAGAATGAGATGGCATTAGAAATGGTTCGCCCTACAGATAAAAGGAAACCCAACGGAATGTCAATCTATGACGATGAAGTAAAGGTGAAGTTGGAGAAGGCTGGGTTGTTATAACTCTATGAGTTTCCCTATTTTGGAAATCTAGAGTGACTGTACCAGTGGTTAATGTCATGCATGCACGAGGACCATTTTTATTTCGTAGGACACAGAATGTGTATAACTCCTCAATTGATCTCTAAGTTTACTGGTCTTACCTGCGAGGTAGATTCATTTGATGATGACCTATACAAAAAGGAGGCCATCAAGAAGACTGTGAAGGTCTATGAATATAAGAAGGGGTTGTGGTACTTCAACATCTCTATGATTTCAGACCCTTTAATGAGGATGGCTATGCTCTTGGTCACAAAACTAAATGGATATGAAAGATGGACCCAGATCAATAAGGCATGGTTGAATGTTTGCCAGAAGATCTCAGAGGGGACCATCTATAACCTCTCATTGTTCATAGCAGAAGAAATCATTGCTGTCACGTGCGGTGGGAAGAAGATCATGTTTGGTAATTTCCTTCTTACTATCATCTTTTCAGAGATTGGAGTGCTTGATGGGCCAAAAAAAATTATGTGGGAGTACCCGGATGAGAACCCCTCCCTGCCAAAATATTTGAGAAGTATAACTGTGACACCATGATGGCTGCCCACAAGGCACTTCTAGAGAAATGGTATAAGTGGGTGCGTGATCCATTCAACGTGGAGTGGAGGATACCTAAGCAGTTACCCATTTTACTGCAAGGTGAGGCCAAATTCACTGTGTACCAACATTTTTGCATTGGCATGTTTACTCTAGCAGATGGTGCCAAGGGTCCCTGGTGCAAGTTGCATTCTCCTTTATAACACGATACTTCTAGGTTGGAGTCAATAGATTCAAGGAGGTGAAGAAGTTAAGGTTTGACCTCAACACGGTGGATCAAGATTACCATGAGCTACATAGGACTTTGATTTATCCAAAGAAGCACACCTATGTGGAGAAGTATGTCTCCCATAGCGTGCATATGGTGAAGCCAGTAACATTTCCCGTTGTTGGGAGAACCGCATCAAGGGTATAACTATGCATAATGCCAAAGTATGAGAAGGGTGCTTACATGGAAAATGATGTCTCTATCCCTAAAGATCCCACCTTAAGGAAGAAGGCCACACCAAGGAAGAGGGAGAGAGAGGAGGCCCTTGATAAAAAGGGAAGTGTGTAGACAACACAATCTACAAAAACTCAGGAGTCAAGTACAAATCTAAACACCTATGCATGGAGGAAGAAGTCCCCCATGGAAGAAAAAGAGAAGACACCTTTAGAAGACATGCGTGAGAAGAATAAGCCCCCTGAAAAAGAAGAGCCACCAGAAAGGAAGGAGTTACTTGCTAAAGAAGAAAAGGAAGAATCTCCTATACTGAAATCACCAGTTAGGTAGAACCAAAAAATAACTAAAAGGGTGGACTCAGAAGAAACACAAAGCATGGAGGCCATCAAGGGAAACAAAGATGATAATGAGAGTGATGAGGCTCATGACCATACTATGTATGATGTACATGACTTAGAGGAAGAGGAAAATGAAGAAAAAGATGGGAATGAAGAAGGTGCTCATGGTAAGGGATAAAGTGAGGAAGTCAACATGAAGAATCAAAGGACTCTAAGCCTGACCAAAGAGTAGATAGAAGATGTTGTAGAAAGGGATGTAATAGGCATAGTAAAATACTTGGTGGAACAAGAGGTTAAGTGGAGTGCCAAAGAAGAGCTCAAATAGGTAGAGGGAAGCGAGAGCATAGAGAAGGAATATGGAAGCATGGATGAAGATCCCAACCTGGCGGTAAGATTCCCAAAGGCAGGATGCATAGGAGGAAAGAACGTGGTAGCTATGAAAGAGAAAGGAATGAATTATATCAATGATATAAATAAGGTACTGTGAGTGCATTTCCAAAGCACCATGCCTACAGATCAACTCCTTGCATGGTCTTTATTCAAAGAAGAGGGTTCATACCCATGCACACAAAAGATGTTGTCTTAGGCCTTTGAGTCCCATATTGATGAGCCCAAGTTTAAAGTCCACCAAGAGGTGTTGATGAAGATACCAGATACCAACGGAGTAAACCCTGTAGTGAATGCTCAACAACTATCATATGAGCAAGTTTGTAACACACTTAATAAGGTATCATTGGAAGTTGAGGTGAGGTTCTTCAGAAGGAATGACAGAGTAAGGGTCTTGGAAGAGGAACTTGAAAAGAAGAATGAAGAAATCATTAAGAAGAACAAGGAGTTGAAGTAGGAGTTGATAAATACACAATTAAGGTGCGAGTTAAGGGAGGAGAAGGTAAAGGTACACAAGATTTCTAAGAAAATAGAGATGATTAAAGACTCCATAATCTTGAAGCACCCTAAACTGGCCCCACCTGAGAAAAAATAGGAGTCAACCATGCAATTCCTAGAAGACTTGACCCACATCCTCATCATGGAGAGGAAACCACTCACATTGAAACCAACAAAAGAGGCATTGGCATGCCAGAAGGAGGAAGAAAACTAAAGATTGGGGAAACATTTTCTTGGTATTCCAAGCTCCTTGCCAATGTAAAGACCATCATGTAAATAACTAAGGCCGTGTATGAAAATTGCGCTGATAGAGATAAGGTAACAAGAATTCTAGTTGCTACACATAAGGCGGGTCTATAGAAGTTCCAAGAAAAGAACAAGGGAAACATGACAGAGTGGGATAAAATCCTAGCCAAGGTTGAGAAGAATATGGAAGCAATTGAAGCCTTACGGGGTTCGATTAAGAATTGACTTAAGGAGCTGTACCCCCAGATCACTGGTAGGATGGACACACTGGAAGACCTTAGTAAGCAATTAGAAGGAATTGTTGATACACTCAATGCTAAGGGTGATGAATTAATTTTTGAAGAGGTGAGCACTCTAGTGGGTGACCTACTTAATGAAGGCTATTGAGGATTCAAGCTTCATCAATTCTTTGGATAAGAGGATCATGTATCTCCAAAAGCTGGATGAGGACAAGATGCAGGTTTTTGATAGAATTTCTACCCACCAACAGAATGTGAAAGATTTATTTGACAAGAAGGCTAGACCTAGAGAATTTCAAGTAGGAGATATTGTGCTACTATGGGATAAAAGACATGAACCTCATGGAAGCCATGGTAAGTTTGATTCTCTTTGGCTTGGTCCTTTCAAAATCAGACATTTTGTTGGAGAAAATTCTTTCTACTTGGATTATATGGATGGATCTTCCCTCCCACTTCCTTATAGTGGGAAATATTTGAAGTTGTTCAAGTCCTAGGTGATTAGGTAGTCCTGTTTATTGTGTACAATGTCTTATTTTTGGTCCTTCCTTTGTGTCTTTTTTTTAGTCTTTCCTTTGTGTGTGTTGTCTTCTATGATTGTTTTACCTTTGACTCTATTTTCCCAATGGATAAGACACTGGCCTATTTTCCTAGAGTATTCTTGTGGTTCTTGATCTTTCCTCATTCCTCTGTTCTAGTCAAGTCATCCCCAGAAAGAGCCAGCTGTTGTCACCCTCAAAATTCCCTCCTGTTTTAAAAAGGAAAATTTTCAAATTTTGAGTAAGTGTCCTTTGAATGTGTTTTGGTAAGTGATGAAATTCAATAAGTTAGAAAATTTCACTCTTTGAGGTCATTTTTAGTGTATTATGGCTAAATCGGCCCTAGGCATCCCTCATGTCCTGAGTACTACTGGGCCCTTTGTTCGTCAATTTACCGATTTACCCACATTCCTTTCTAGTCGGCTATATCGGGTGTTTCTGAAATGCATGTCCTGAGTGCTGTTGGTTTTCTGTTCGCTGATTTACCGATTTAACCACACCACTCAATTATAAGCCGAGTCGGCTACACATGTACCACGTGTCCCAAGTACTGTTGGACCTTCTGTTCACTGATTCATCAACTTTCTCACACTATCTTGTATATTGGCTAAATCAGTTCCATGCGTTCCCCATGGACTATTTATGCTCCCCAAACCTGATTTTTTCACATTCCTTTTATATTGGGTATATTGGCTCCACGCGTCCCACATGTCTCGTTGACTGTCTAGGCCATTTTTTTTCTGAATTTCCCACAGATCACCTTTTTGAGTCGACTCAGGGTGGTTTGTTGCACATTCATTATTTTCTCTCTCCTCCATTCAAATTGGTGGCTATATATAGGAATATAACTATTCTTTCTCCCTCACACTTGCCTGCTTATTTTCTCCTCGCTCGTGTTTCTACAAAGCAAGTCCGTTTCCCTCGTTTGTGCTCTTGTATTTTTCTCTTGTAGGGATTTTTCAGATACGTGGTGACACTCCATTAAAATTTATCTTCTCTCTTCCTCTGTCATGATGAAGATGCAGTACCAAGGGCACAAACACCTCTCCTCATTAGAAACCTATGTACCTAACATTGGTGACAATGAAGCTTGACATCTTGACCTCGATAATTTTTGGAGCAGACTTGAATGTGATAACCCTAATCCCATCGCTAAAATGATAAAAAACAATGGGATTGCATTTGCAAGTGGTTTCCCTCTCTGTTCACTGTGCTGATACTGTGCTCGCTTGTGGGGCTTGTTTCAATCTGGAATCAAAGGAAATTATTAATTTACATGGTGAGGTAATTACGTAATTAGATTCCAAAGCTATCTCTATTGCTCTGCACATCCCAATGGCACAAGGTGCCAATACTCTCTCTCTTGCTCAAGCACAAACATTATTTGACCAGGACAATGAGAAATACAAGACTAGGGTAGCCAAGTCTTGGCTAAAGAACCCTAAAAAAGGAGCATCCCGACTTCAAAAAACATTGTTCAGAATCAATTTCAATGAAAAACTTTCAGACATCATCACTCTTTTAGCTAGAATCATGGGAATGCCTTCTACAAATGAATTTTATTTTTGGATGGTCCATATATCAACATTATTTGTGAGGGGAAGCAGAGTCTGAATTGGGGTGAGATAATCTGTGAAAACCTAATGGAGCAGCTGGTTAATGTTCAGAGAACAAAGACCTTCTACATGAATTCTTACCTTATGTACACCATCGCAACATCCAGGAAATGGCTTGGTTTCAATTTCATTGAGGATAAGAAAGATGCCCCTATATATGAATATTGTCCTCAGTTAACCCTCAAAGCCAGCAATCATAATTTCAGGAGAGTTAATGATGCATTCACCATGTACATTGTGAGGCTTTTGGAAGGAGATACTGCTCATAAATTTTTGGGAGTTTCTCCTAAAAGAAGCAAAGACTTTGATCTCTGAATTTGGGAGTTTCTACACCCAATTCAGAAAATTCTCATATATTAGGCTAGCTGGTTTTGATGGTTCCCCTTTAAAGCTTCCTATGTTTTGCAATGATAAAATGGCCCTAGTTGAAATTTACGGGCAGTTGGATAAGCTTCATTAGACTTGCAAAAATAAGAAGATTGCTGGCATTCATTTCCCTATCACCTTGGGAAATTATACATGTAGAACAACCCTCGATGCTCAAAACATTGATAGAACTGTTGCCCCTCTTACTATTCATCATTTCAAGTCTCAAACCTATTTTGACATCAAGGGATATATTGCTAAGAATCTCATATTAGGTTTTGCTCACTATGCTGATACTAAATATTATTGGGATGATTGTGTAGATGAATTTGAGGCCAGGAGAAGGTAATCTAACAGATTTTTCGTTCAAAAAATTATAGATTTTAATCTCTACAAAGTACCTAAAAAATCCAAGATGGTGAGGAAGACTTGTAATCTATTGAATACAATAGAACCATCAAACAATATCCTCTTGAAACCCTTGATTGGTTTGTAAAGGAGAAGGATGATTTGAAAGAAGAAATCAACCCGGTTATTGTGAGAACCAAGCTCTATTTTGATAATAAGATGCAAAATTTTAGGATGAACAAAGCTAAATCTTCTTCACATGAAACTTCCTCTCCTAGGAAAGAAGAACTTGCACTTGATGTTGAGATGCCCAAGCAATCTACTCCATCCTCCTCAACAAAGGTATACCTGAAGAAAGGTAAAAACATCAAACAAGAACATGTTGAAGAAGAAGTTCTTTTGGAGCAGCCAAAAGTCCCTATAGGATAAGAAGATATTGTTGTTTTAAGTGAGGAAGACAGTGAAGGAATGAAAGAAGGAGAAGAAATAACCCCTGTCATTACTATTGAGGTAGAGAATGAATGTAAAATGATTGAACCCCTAGATTTGATGGATACTTCTTCTAAGGATCTTTCTGAAAATGTAACAACTTCCCCACTGGAGACATCAGTAGTGTAGACACTAAGTGCGATGAGTTCACTTGCACTTGGGCCCATTGTTCCTTCTGCCTCTTCCTCCTCCTTTTCTTGGGTTCAACCTTTCATTGACAGTAGGAAAAGGAAGTCTACCTCCCGAATTGTTTGTTCCCAAGTTCGATGTTATGGAATCCTTGCTCGGTTCTACTCCCCCTCCTCCAGGAAAGAAAGAAAAGATCACCTCAAGGCTAGTATCAGATTCACAAGGTCAGCAATTCATGGAGATTGCCAAGCCCAAAGAGGATAAGGAAGAGAGAGATATTTTGGTGTCTGATTTGGAATTCACAAGGATTCCACTTGGAGAATCAACACCTGAAAGTGAGGTTCATAACCTCAAAGAAATTGTCACTCGAGTCATTGAACGAGTTGAAAAGGACAAAAATACCTTGGAGAAATTGGAAGAACAAAATCTAATTCTTTCAGGTTTTATAAAATCCTTATTGGCAAAGGATAAGGTCCTGGATCCTACTCCATTAACTAATCTTCCACCTCCTCTAGCTATCAACAATGATGAAGTTGAGACCATTAAGGATATTCATAAACATGTCACCTACGGAAAGGCCATTGAATCACTGGTTAATGATATGCCAATAGTTGGATTAAATTTTATTGAAGAGGCCTTCAAGTCATATGAGAAGGTATCCAAATTACAGCTGAAATTCAGCACAACACTCAGTGGCTTGGAGAAAGAGCTAAAAACCTAGTGTGAATGTATTCAAGATCTCCATCCAATGAGCCAGATAAATGAGAAGATTTTATTGGAAAATAAAGTATTTGATGAAGCCAAGAATAATGTATCAAAATCTTGGGTTTTCAGTGTTGATTAGAAGATCAAGGTTTTAGAAGAAGCTATGGGAGAACTGAAGAATATGAGGCAAAAAGGGGAAGATTTCAAGACTTTTTTTTTTTCTGGCTTCCAAGATATTCATTGTCAAATCCAGAATGAGGCCACAAGTAATCAGTTTTCCATACAGGAAATCAAGGCTCAGTTCAACACCTTCATCAAAGAAGATCTTTTCAAAGAAGAGTCCATGACTAAACAAAAGATGAAAGATGTATGTTCTCTTCAGTCAGATATCACCGAGGCCAACAAGGAATTTTGGGAAACCACAGAGTTCGAGAAGGATATGGATAAATGCCTTGGAATGTGGACTCATGCCACTTTTAACACCACCATACCAGTGTGCATGGAAATAGCTGAAGCGTTAAAGAAATTTAGACATCAAATTCTCAAGACAGTGGGCCCCTCTAAGTCTCTATTAGATGTTTACACTTCTGGGTCCTAGGACACTTATCTTATTCTTTGGACTTGTAAACTCATGATGTAATATTCAATTAAGGTCACTCTTTTAATACATTTTTTAAGTGGTCTTTAGTCTTTAGATTAAAGGAAGTTGTAACTGAATGTAACTGTTTTTGTAAGCTATAAAGTGGGCTCTCTATGCCACTGTAAAGGGATGGATCTTGATATTCTTGAAATGTAATAGATTTGAAAGTGATCAATACAGAAGATTTTCTCTTGTCTCTATCTGCTTTTCTTCCTTTCCTTGTCTAAGATTTACAAATCATCAATCTTTCATGCTAAGAAACTTTGTGTTCTTATGATATGATTTCTGGAACTTTGTGTCTATGGAATTATACCTGATATTATCACATGAATTATTCTATTCTATATTCCATTGATAAGTACATGTAAGGTTATATTCTGTTATCTATATTACCTGAAATTATTGTTGTGTTCTTCCCTTTATGTTTCCTTATTCTTCCATTTTCTATGTATTGGCAATCTTTATTGGCATAAAACATTTCAAAGTATCAGGAGTCCTCATTGATATGAAAGTTGTACATTTGTATATAAGATTTTTTGCTCGCTTTCAATAAGGGAACCTCTCCCATAAAGAGGAGGGACTTGTTGTCCCCTAACTGTTATTTGCTAAAGTGCTATTTTGCAAACCAACAGATCTATAAGCTGCCCCTTCCACTTTTCTTTTAACTAAGTAAATGTACTTATCATTCTAAAATTCATCCTCCACTTTGGTAAAACCTTCTCACAATTCTCACATAAAGGATGGTCTCGGTGCCCGCACATACCTCGGGTGAGCGCCTAGTGCCCATTGGGTGATAGTCCAATGTGCTGAGGGTTAGAAAGTAGTATTAAGGATAGATAAAATTACTACAATAACTAATGTAACATATGATAATATAAAACAAATTTACAAGTGTTACCTACTCAAATAGTGTAAAACTCTAAGAAAATAAGAGAGATAGATGACTTAGTTAGTTCTTGTTTAATCTGGGGTTAGTTAGGACTATGATCTACTGGATCTAACTTTGAATGATTCGACGATGGATGAATGATATTTATGAGACTTTGTACTATGAGGGATAGAAGCGCCCACATGACAATAGGAGCACCCGAGTGCTAGTGTCTGTTCTGGGTGCTAGTGTCTATGTGAATATTCAGGATCTGCTCTTTTTCTAGGTCTTCGGATTTTTGCTCTAATATCTACTTTATCGGTCTAACTTTGTTGTTAGGGTTAACCTACAAAATAAACACTAGTTACATGAAAAATCTCAAAAACACATTAGATCTAAATAAAATATGTAATATGTGAAGTTAGATTGATCCCTACGGTCACCCGATGAGTGAACTAAGTACTAAGCGTTGCACTACATTTCAAAATCCATGTAGTTATGTGTGCTTGTGTGTGAAATAGTGTCCTTAAGTCATCCCTCACACCAATGATGCCAAGATAATGGGCTATATATATTTGATGCAAATGTGTGGTATGGAATTTAGAATTTCCACTTCATATGTAGTGTATACAACCCAAAATGTAGTCCCTTTTGATAGTAGTGATAGTGTAGACACAAAATCATGCACTTGGGTACATTTCTAGGTCCTAAGAACATATTTGCATTCATATGATTCATAAGAAAGAAAATTAGTAATTGACTACTATCTTTGCCCTCTTTTATAAATTTTTTACTTTTCCTTTGGTCTTACACACCCTACAACCTAGTCTGAAACTTTATTGCTTTAGTTTTTATGACTCTAGATGCTAGTGCCCAACCAGTATGCCAGCACTTAGGCACCCTCGACCCCTCTGGGTGCCTTGAACTCTTTATATCTTAATCACTCTTTTTAGGCCTCTTTTATCTTGTAGGAATCTTGTTTTCTTATGGGTTGGCCTTCCAGTTGTCAATTACAAATTTCAACTAGGGGAATCATATAAATACAAAGGTATGTGACCAAAATAAAGGACCAATATCTAAGCATATATTATCATCACCTAAGGTTGCATCTAAAGGAATTTAAGTGCATCAAAGGCATCCATATAGCTTTCATTTAAGGGACAAGGGACTACATTTTCAGCATACATTCCTAGGAGGGGAAGTTCATTTTGTCATCCACACATGTATTTACATTGGTATATCTAGTTATCGCCCGCTATCATGTGCACTTGTATAAGGGATTCCTAGGGAACAATTCTATCAAACACACACAAGAACTACATAGAGTATGAGATTAGTACAATGCTCGATCGTAAGTTCACGCAATCATGTTACCATCAGGCTCAGTCTGAATCCACATATTGCATATTTTATTTTTGGAATTTAATGTAGTTTGAGGGTTTTGTAGGTCATCTTCTCTTTGCAGGTTACATGGAAATTTTGCAATCATAATGTAATATATAGGAAATCAACAACGATTATTGGTGATCACCTTGTGACACCAAAAAAACAATGTTCTGAGCTCTTGCACAGTCACAAGTGCCCAATAGAGGTCTCTAATGCCTAGGCTTCCTCACCCCAGTCTAGGAATCCTAGTCCAGGCTCATCCGACAGTTCCAAAATTTACAGTGTGTGATTGTGACAATCCACCCTTTTTGTTCATAGTTTTTCCCAATTTGCACAGTCCTTGATCAAGTGTGAATCAATTAAGTCCCTTTCTTTCTCTTACACTTAGGGTTTTATACTTCTTTAGCTTATTTCTTGTGTTGTCTATATTCCAACAATTGTTTATCATTTCTTTATCATTCATGACTCTACAATTAGGGTTTTACAAATTCCATATTTGTTAAATCATTTGGTGAACCAATCACTTGAATCCCACCTTATTTCTATGGTTTTCTTCTTCTACCCATCACCCACAGTAGTTGTTTTCAATTTTTTGAGCATATAGATCTCCCTGCATTTACCCATAGGGTTTCTAAATCAATGGATGGATCTGATAACCCCTTTATAAAATCTCAAAATGTTCCTGTTGAAAACATCAAAACATTTGATAGTGAGCAATCCTATGATGAGGACACCAATGTTGATTAAGAACAACTAGAAAAGATTACCAATTTTCGTCAATATTTTCTTGACAATACTATACATCTTTCGCATACTCTCCATACTTTGATGACTATTAAATACTCTAGAAATGTTAATTTTTCACCCCTTGTGGGTTCTTCCTCAGCTACCATTGCATCCACTCAACCCCTTCATATTCCTACTACTACCACTCCAATCATTTAACCTAATGCTTCTACTGCATAGCCTAGATCTTCTTCAAACACCCTCAATTTAAATTCTTTATATAAAGATAAAAAAACTCAAATTTGTCAACTTAAAATAGCTACTTGTCATGTATCCCCATCTCTTAAGTCCACCTTACTCCTTCATACTCCTTTTGGACCCACCATTTTTTGTTATCCACTTCCTCTAAATTTCGTCATCCCTAAGCTGACCACCTTCAATGGCCATGGTGAACCTCAAGAGCATATTATATCTTTACATGTGACATGTCTCAATTATGTAGATGATCATACTTTACTACTAAAGCTCTTTCTTAGGAGTATCCAAGATTATGCTATGTGTTGGTTCTACGATCTACCTGTTCATTCGGTAACATCATTTACACATCTAACCGATGTTTTTCTCACACATTTTCAATCTTCTAAGATATCCTATGCTCAAATTGTGTAAATTAAATAAGGATATAACAAGTATATAGCATACTATGTTTTACGATATAAGAACAACCTAACTAGGATGACTAATGTACTCGCTAACTTAGAACTTCAAGATTTATTTGTCCTAAGTCTCTTACCAACTCTACAAGACAGTGTCATCTTTGAGACATCTCCTTCATTTGTTCAATTATGTCATACTCTTAAATTATGTGAAGGAAAACTTACCTCTATGGGAAAAATCATGATCAAATTGTTGACAATTTTTGCCCCCCAGGCAAAAAATGGCCAACCCGGGCCCACCTGGTAAACGAGAAAAAATGAGTTAATAAATTTAAAAATATCCATACTTAGCCCCCAACAGACCTTGATTATGAGGGAAATTCAAAAAATATTCAAAGGATGAGGCCCAGGGATTAAAATTTTCACTTTAGAGCTCAAACAATCACCGAGCTAAAAAATGAGATCGCCTAGCTACTGGGCGAGCAGCCCTATGAGCTAGGAGGATGAAGCACAGGAAATGTCAAGTGGTGACTCACCGAGTAGCTCAGCAAGCTACTCAGTGAGTCGAGTTCTTCTTAGGGCTTGAGTGAGCCATTTTTTGAGGTACCGAGCTCCCCGAGCTCCATAGCGTTGAGGCATCGGGGAGCGATGTGATGAATGCCCGGGTAGAGATGAAGTCAGCCACAAATCGCAAAGGGCTAAATGTGTCAAAAGAAAACTGATGAACTAGGGGGTGAAACCAAGTATTGATCGAGTCATGTAGAGATGGAAGGCGAAGGAAGTTTGAGCTAAAGTAGCTCAGTAGAGCTCTTCGAGGAGCTCAACAAGCTTGTGACACAATGTGGAAATTGGGGGTTGTCCTGCGAGCTAGGCCCATGGTGGTAAGGTGGAGGTGCATGGTTGGCTGATGATGGAGGGAGATGACTGGGTCACATGCAAGAGATGATCGACGAGTCGATGATGATATTTTCATAAGGGTCGAGTAGGAATAAAATTGAAACAGAGCTCAGAGCAGGAGAAGTATCTAATGCATAGGTAAAAACATAGGTGGAATTTTGAGGTCGAGCCCAATATTTGAAGTACAAAATGTACAAAATGGAAATGACAAATATTGATGACTTGGTAGTTGAAGCGAGATCACGATGCAAACAAACCTTAATGAAGAGAAAGCTTTTCATAGAAGTAACTGAGTCAACACAAGCACAGAAGATATTATTACCCAAAGGATTCGAGCTATATGTTGACTTGGTCTAATGGACTCAATGCTTCGAGCTTTGCAATGAACGAAGTTGGAAGCCAAATTATGAAGATTTTGGACTTCAAAAATTTCATGTTTTGGGATTCACCACCGAGTGAAATGTCAAATCCAGTTGAACCCTTGAAATTTGAAATCCTGAAACTCGAAAGGTTGACGGTGATGCAGAAAAGTGTAGTTCAACTTTTCAGGGTTAAAGCCCCTTTTGGGTTCAACAGAGAAGATTCAATTGGAGACAGTGAGTCAACATCGAGTTCTGAAAGCATGGGTCGTGGAATCCTAAAGGGGGAAGTTTTGAAATGGACATGGCAAGTTAAGGGCCCGAAGCCCAAATCCTGAAGTTTGAATTTCAAACTTTAGGGTTTTGGAGGTTCGGGGTTCTATAGAAGCTCAATGCATAAATGACACAGAACCTCTGAATTCAAAAGTTCCCAAATCTCAACAAAGCGTGGGGTCTAAAACTAGTATTATGGAGCTTGGGAGTTATGTCAAGTGGACGAGCTGTCAGGAGGAAATAGACATGTGGATGGCTTAGGTTTGAGCTAGGAAGAGGTGAATTTGAGGCAGTTTTAGAGGTCTTGAGCATGATAAGCTCAATGGATGATTTGTGAAGCCAACCAAATCAATGCGACACACAAGGAGCCCTGAAAAATGGGTGGATGCGAGAGAATGCAACAAACCAAAGGAAAATGACTCATGGAAGTTAGTTCAAAGGATGGTTTTCTGTGAGAAATACAAATGAAGCTACAATGAAAAATGTAGATAGTAGGAGTTCAGTGAGTGGAAAAGGATTTGAAGCTCTTTGAGGAGAAGGCTGACCCAGTCAGCATATAGACAAAACACATAAGTAGTGAAATAGCCCAGGCTGGGGCAATGGACGTTAGAGCCAAATACAAGAGAAGTTGTACTGGAACATGGAGATGCTAAGTGAGTCCATAAAGAGTAGAAATGAAGATCTTGGTTTGGAGCTCAGAAAGTAGCTTGAAAAGCTACTCGACAAGCCAACTTGCTACGCAATGCAAAATGAAGACATGAAAACCCTCCTTCATTCAAACTGTCGTATCTTAAGCTAGGGGTGTTGGAATAGTGAAAACTTACAGTCATTGGAAATATGTGAGAGATATTTGTAGTGGAATCATAATGGAGTTACAAAAAATGGATTTTTGGAGGTTTTGTAAACCTCAAAATTATAAAAGCTCCCAGAACTCCGAAATGGGATATCTTGAGTACCGATTGTCTGTTTTTGGTAAAAAACCAGCTGTTGGTGAGAAAATTTGTTGAGTGAAAAAACTTGTGGATTTCTTGCCAACAATTTGGGAATCTAAGTCCATCTACTTAACCGGTGCAACTACCTTATATGCATGCGCTAGTAAAGGTGGATTTTCCTGGTGGCCTTGTGGCCGAGGATCCAATAGGGGCACTCCACTAACCCTATGACAAAGCTAGCAATATCTTGTTAGGGAATAATTTTTCTAAAGAGTGGGAAAGGGGAGTGAGAAAAAAAGGTAGGAGAACTAATGTTGCAGGTAGAAAATCAGATTCCTACACACACTAGTTAGAAATTTCATCACATGCACTAAAATTAGGAAGAAACAATACTGCAAACAACAAACAAGATCAATTAGAATTTAATGAACACAAAGTATCAGCAAACCGCTTAGTCAAAAAAGGCTTGAAAATCCTTCTTGTATTGATGCCCAAGCAAGAAATTGTACATTGTGTGAGAATGGAAGACATTGAAGAATAGGGGAAAAGTGGCTAGCTCTTTTCACTCATAAGTGAGAAAAATCTCTCTCATGAACTTAGAAGAATACAACCAGCTAGAAAGAATTTTATTATTATAACCCCTTGGAATGAAGAGCTCATTATAATTTATAATAACCTAAATTTTCCTTTCACCTCTCTCACATGAACTTTTCATTTCCATATTCTACTCGTGACCTTTTGTTTTCCATGAATTAATTATTTCTCTTATAATTTTGAGAAATTTTTTTTTACAAATTTAAAATAGGCCACTTACAGTGAATAGGACAAAATACAATGATGACACATAATGACATAATCATAGATTGGGGAGAGAAAGAAGAGAGGGAAAGAGAGGAAGAGGGAAGGGATGGAGGGGAAAATAATCCTTGTGAAAAAATGCTTTGAATGCCTTGATGTAGCCATGAAATTTGAGTGAATATTTCTGCAACTAGTGATCTTCTACACTGATGAAGATTGCTCCCTTGAATAACTTTGAATCATTTTCCCAATGTAGTGATGACTGTAAACTCTATGATGCATGGACATCCTGGACCATAGAACGAGTCTTTAGAAACACTGTTTTGATGCTTACCACTATAAGATTGAGATGAACACATAAAATTCCCATGATTTACCCTCAGTGAAACTTGGTTGATGAACCCTTTGACTCATTGAAATCATTTTGACCAATTCACTTTGGATCACTCGGTTCCTTAAGTGATTAATATGAATTCACATGATGTGCCTTACGATGTATTTCTTTGCTTCTATGTAAACCATTGCACTCGAGATGATGCTTCCAGGACCTCCGTGAAGTTCTCATTCCTCATTTTCAACTCATGAAACCATCTCATTATCCAAAAGGGATTCCAACAAGTAGTAAGGTGAGTAAAAACAAATTCATATGTAATTTTCTACTCCAAAATGAAAACTTTCTATTTTTAGAATATGAACCTGTGCACTAATAATCTAAGGTATATCACATGTCTTGCTCCAATTTCACCTTATGAACCATCTAACATATTTCAACCTCCTTTGTTCTTGAGATATTGTTATTTTTATTACAATTCTATTTTTAGCAGGTTGTTATTTGGGGACCTGTTATTTTGTGAAGAAGTTGTTTTCATGTCTTACTTTCCATTTTACCCCTTTTTCTAATTGTCATGAGTAATCAAACTTGTAATTTAGTAGGAATCATCATTTATAGCATGCAAGGAAGTATAACATATGATTTTTTTAGTAAGTGGTGAAAACAACCTCTATTTGTGACGAGAACAACTTTTTTGGATTCAGCTCTTTGTCACGAACTCATGCTCCAATTTTCATCATGATTTGCTTTCCAAAAATATTAGAAATAAAAAATGAAAATTTATTTTTGGTAAGATCTTTAGGTATGGAGCTATCAGAGGGTAGAATACTAATAAAAATTGGTCCTTCATATCTCAAGAAACTGGTAACTTCATCATGCAAAAACTAGTTTGAGAGAAACTAGATATTTTAGAGACCACTTCCCTTTGAAGTCTCGGATGATTTTTCCTGTCAGAGCTTCGGGAATTTGAAAATTTATCTTCGAATAAGGAATAATTTTGATAAAAAAAACAACCCTCCAAATCCCTAAAAAATAGGTACTTCATGGCATGTAAAAACTAGTTCACATGAAGACTAGATTTTTCAACGATCATTCCGTCTAATTTTCGCACGTAATTTCACCCACTGGAACCTTGAGAAGTGGAGAGGTAGCTCACTGAATTTTTTCCACTACTATATCATGGTGGCCATTAATGGAGCTTGAAATTTACTAGGTATGGTTTTTTTCTCCATTTGTCGATAAAATCAACTCCATTATGATAGGTTTTTATTCATCTTGTCTTACTAGTGAAATTTATCCTTCGATTTGGTTGCTAGTTTGATGGGAATTTGAGCTTTGTTCTTCATGGAGCCAGGAAGTGGAATTTATTTATTGTGAGAATTCATTTCTATGAATGGGAGGTTTGAATATTAGTATTTTAATGGCCTTCGAGAGATAAGAACTCAACAACATATGGTTTGTCAATCTATGCACCGGTTTGTAATATATGTTTGAATCATCATTTCATGGTAATGGATGTTTTAAAAGAATTCCTTCTCTCTTCTCTTTGATTATTTGTTCCTCTAGCTCTTTCGATCAATATATTACTTAAAACCTATGCATATTAATGGAGTGGAATGTTTGGTTTCCATGGCGGAGCTTGTTCTAAAGAAAAATGGTGGGCTGAGGTGTTCTCTGTAACTTTCTTCTGGTAATGGAGAAGTAGTTAGAAGCAATAAGAAATAGCCAAGAGTTAGAAAATTTTCAATTTTTAGAGTTATATTTAGGTGAAAATTTTCATGTACCTGATGTCCCTCACCTAAAAGGGACATGAGGTACATCAATTTCCATGGCAGTGAGAAAAATGAAGTCCACGTGGCGATAATTTGACGACAGGGAGTGAGAGCTATAAAATTAGCTTTAAAGTACAGTGAGGGGTTGGAAGCGGGTCACATGGGTGACCAGAAGTTTCCCCTAGGGGGATGGAAAAAAATTTCAAGGTTTAATTTACTTTATATGATAGGTACATGAGGGACATCAAATTCTATGGAACTCCTAGAGATGACACATGGTGGAGATCCGATGGCAGGGCATTTGAGCTCCTAATAGCACTTGGGGGCTGGACTGATGATCTTGAAGGTCATATGTGGGTTTAGAGGGTTTCAATGGGGATGGGTAAATTTTTCCAAATGTTTATGTACTTAACCTTGAAGGATGTTAGGGACACAAAATACAACTAGGCTCCTGGAGTAGACACGTGTCCTCCTAAAATTTGTCTAATTCCCGAACTCACTCCAAGAGTACAACTTGAGACGATGATAACTTGAGCTCCCGATGGAATTTTTTGGTGAAATTTTATATGATCCTAACTAGAAATGGAATTTTGAATCCAATTATTTGTGTATTATGTATCTATTATTGCATTTTATCCCTAAAAAATCAGATTTTGATTTAGTACTCCACTTATGCATGAGAAAAACTGATTGGAAACCTAATGCGCCAAAGCGTTGTGAAAAAAATTATTTCACAATATTATTGGGATTGGAATTATATTTTTGGTGATGTTTTGTTTTCTCTTAAATTTATCCAGAACTCTCAGAATCACCTTCGGAAGCTCAGTAGTTGTTTTGGCCTGTGCACTGACTAGGCCTATGAACCCTAATTTTGGTGAAACTACCTAAACTTCTCCGAGCTCTTCTAGAATATTCTTGAACCACTTCCATGATGTTCTTAGAACTTTGAATAAAATCCATGTCCATTTTATATTTTCTACTTTGCTCCATGGGGTTTCCTCAGCCCTAGGAAGGTGAGTGATAGCCCTTCCCACAACTGCATGTAACTTGCAATTTTTAATGAACTCCTAAAATCACCTAGGGGGAATGAATGGAATTTCCTAAATCACCTAGGGGGATGAGATAACATCAATTGAGAGGTCACTGGACTAACTAGGTAGACCCAGGGTACCTTAAAATGATAAAACATGAAAATTTTGGTACAAGGGTATCATTGTCATGCTTAGAAATTGTCAATTTACCTGTTGCACATTTGCACGAAAAACACTAGTCAACGGAATCGTGGGAGAATGATCTACAACTTGGAATCATTGTTTTTGGGATTTCAGAGGTTTTGGACCTCTTAAATTTGGGAATATCAAGCATTTCCTGTGGGTAGGTGAAGCCATTAATGGGGGTTGGTAAAAGTAAAATCATCATGATGAGTCTAGACTAGACTCAGGTGCAATCACAACAAATTTATTCAAACACAAGGCAAACCCATTAATGGAGCATAAATTTTGGAGATCTCTAAGCACTCATTACATGATTAAAATATGGATTTTTATGTGTTTTTAAACAATTTCGGGATTTCCTCTCTCTCTCTCTCTCTCTCCTCTCATCAAATTTCTTCTATAAATATTGTAAGGGGTTGCACAAAAAGTTGTTGGTCATATTTCTTTCATGCACCCCATTCTTCTCGTGGATTCAAGTGTTCCTTAAAATCTCTGTAATGGCTTCATGTTTCTCTGTCACATGTAATATACTATGTATATTTCATGAGCAATAAAAATTATGTTCTGTGTTAGTTATTTTAACCTTTGCATGACTTTTTGTGTCTCTCTTTCCTCTCATTGCAACAAGGTTTTCTATGCATATTTCATGTTCATTTGTAGGATTTGGTGTATTGTGCTTACAAGATGAAGATCATTTGCATTTTGGGATTGTGTTTCAGTGGTCCAGCCTCCCTTTATTGCATTGGTGTGATGTTGGGTTTGTGTTGCATTTGTCCAACCTCCCCAGGGTTCACCCTTTCTCCAATTTTCAAGGTTAAGAAGAGTGATTAACACTCCTTTCTTGGTGTATCACCGCTTTAGTGTAGGTTTCTTTAATTTCAATTCATCTTTCCCTATCCCCTTAGAAGTATTATTTTAGGATTAGTAAGTAGTTTTTCCTGCATTTGAAGTAGGTTAGGATAAGGAACTGACATTCTCTAGAGAGCTATCCCATTTTGCAATGTCCCACACTCATGATAGCTCCATTTTACGCAATCACGCCGAATGTCCCATCTCAAACCGGGAAATTTGAAGGGTGTTCTGATTTCACATCAACACAACCTTCATCATCTTCTAACTAGTTTCAAAGCAAATTAAATTTTACGCCATCTCCTAAGCCCATTGAAGAAAAATGTACTGTTAACAATGTCTCTACTCCTGAAAAGCTTCAATGACAACCTCCAAAGCATAAATTCACAAAATTTCCTTGTGCTCCACATATTCTATTGCCAAAAATCTTATTATGCTTCCTCCTCCACTTGATTTGGACCCCTCTCTTCCTAAAGGACACAATTAAAAAAAAAATACTATATGTGACTATCATCAATGCATATGACATCCTACCGATTGATGTTTCAAACTCTAACATCTCATTCAAGATCTTATTGAAAACAATACAATCGAGCTCCTTGAGCCTTCGACATCTATGTCGGTCAATGAAAACAAAAATCTGAAAATATTTAATGATCCTCTCCCTAAGCATGAAAAGAAAGTTGCTGATTCTTCTTCTAATCACATGTATCACATTATGCCCTATCCTTCATCAGGGGTACTTGATTTTCTAGTTGTTCTTGTTGATGCATCGCCACCATTTATTGTATTCTCTGATCATGATTATCATGCTACATTTTATTCTGATACATTAGATATCAATGCTTCTATTAGACCTCATACTATCAATAATACACAGATAGATCCATCGGTTCATATGGGTGTGTGATCTATTACACTTCTTATTGATATCAGCTATCCACCATCTCATATTTCATACCCAGTTCCCAAATCTTATGGTTATGTCAAGCTTCTAGTTATAGTTGGGCATCTCATCATACTTGTGCCATTAGTTGTGGAAACTACCATCAAATATTGTGACATGCTCTTAGGTTTTCCTTGGCTATGTTCCGCTCAAGTTATCATTTCCACGAATCAGTTGTGTCTAAAATTCATTCACAAGAAGAAAGTTATCAATATCAAATGTGTTCCACCATGCACACCATGGCCTCATTCTCCTCTTGAGGTTTCCATTGCATTCGGTAGAGCATCTAGGTCCCCTAGACCTCTCAAATCTAAGGCAAATTCTACACCTAGTTACCCCATTTACACACGACCTACTCCTTATCACCAATCTACTAGTCCATCTTCTTGGCTTAAGTTCCCTACTTGGGAAACCCCTTCACATAAGTGCTCATCACCTCCTCAGTATCCTTCACATAGGTGCTCTTCAAATTTTAGGTCTACTCCACATAAGTGTTCACCACCTTCTACGTCTCCTCCACATGTGTGTTCACCACCCCCTTTAACATATAGGTCTCATTCACCGATATATTATCATTCTCATACATTTCCCATATCAGATCATGGTCACACACCTTTATCTCCTTAGGTATTGGGTGGAGGATGCCCTTCAATTTCATTGGATAAATTATTCACCGTCATACACTTAGGGGGCATCATGTTTACTTCCCCCTCCTCCCAACATTATCAAGTGTCTCTCATTTCGACTATCACACTCTATGCTTCACATCCAGTATTTCTCATTCATATTACACAAATTGATACACCTCTTGTATCATCACTACCCTATGATACACTCTTGAGCTAAGGTTCACATGTGACTGTTGAGGGCATACTACATCTATGAACCTCACATACTGCCCATTTCATGCTCCGTGTTTCATGATACATCTTTTGGGAATTTTCTTCTCACATATCATATTATCCTATTATACAAGCTACACTATGCACTTCATGATCTATCTTTCTAACGCATCAGTTCAAACCATTTCCTAATGATGCACTCTTATTCTATGGTTCTTTTATCCCAAATAACTCCCTAAGTTATTTGGATAACTTATTTCACTCTGACTCTGTGTTTCACCATTTCTTTAAGTTTTTAGACGAAACAGACAAGGGTATGGGCCAAGGAGGAATACCTGTTGTGATGGTTAGTTGGAGGTTTTTGCGCGCATTATGAATTCTTGATCTAATGTTAACTGTGAGATCTTCCTTTTGGCTAGGAGGAACTACCTGAAATACATAACAAGACCACAAGAAAGAGTTAAACAATATATGTCAGTGGGCTGCCTAGCATGTGCTAGATCTAGGAAGTGTGATACTTCCTCAGTGGTAGCCAACCCACTGTTTAATATGATTTAATGCAAGGAATGACATAAATAAATAAGGTTATAATGTAGTAATGATTTAGGTATCTCATCCAAATACAATAAGCAAATCTAACATAACATGCTAGGCTATGATCAGATCTGGAAATGAGGTAAATAATTAAGGTACTGGAACAAGTCAGGGTCAGATTTTCAGTCACTTGAGTCACTTGGAAAAGGTTATTGGGATCTCATATTAGCAGGACTACCAAATACAGAGACCGATGTCGGTCTGGTATGACCGATGACAGTTTAGTAAGAACTGATGACGGTTACTGCGGGCTGGTAATAACTCAATAGTTCACGGTTTTGGGGATTTGTCTGAGACTGAATAAGAGATAGTAAGGAGTTGGTTTAGGTCTAGGGAGGTGCTGGGAATATTCAAAGGTACTTAGGATTATATAGAGGTGATTAAAATGGTTATGAGTGATAGGAATTGTCAGGTTCACAGGAAGGAAATAGTGGTGGGGTAAAAATATAAATGGTGGTTGATAAACAAAAGGTGAAGAACTCTTATAAAATAAATAGAAATGAAATGGTGCAGGTTAGAGACATACTTACTGATATGTAGGTTTAATGTCTAGGTGGTGGTGATGGTTGATAGGTGAAATGATGATTAGTTCTACGGCAGTGCTTCCCGAAATACTCCTGTGAATGCAAATACCTTTTGATCAATGGTTGTGCTGGCTATGGCTGTTTAGATATGTGAAAGAGCTCTGGTTCTTGCTTGCATGTAGATATCCTTTGCTCCCAAAGCTCAAGAATGTGTCTAACCTCTTAAACAAGGTTACCAAAATGGCTATATGGTAACCAATGATGGTTTAGGGTTACCGGTGTCAGTTTCGGGTTGATCGGTGTCGATTAAGGCGGGATATCCTAGGTTACTTAAAATTATAGATCTTGGCTATCCTCTTACATGTTTTGCTCATTTTTTTCTAGGTCTAAATGGAAAGTTGCACTTAGATACTCGAGAATGTGGTTAGAGGAAGAATAGGCATGTGATTTTAGGGTTATACTAAGTCTTAGTTCATTAAGGTAAGTATGGCTAAGTCTTAGTTAGTTATGGAAACATGCTATGAATAGGTATATGGTGAGGTGGTGGGGTGAGGTGGAAATTGGTTTTAATTAAGGTAATTAAATAATGAATGAAGTGAGGATGAGTATTAATTTAATTGAAAATAATTAAATTAATATTGATATGGGGTATAAGGGTCATGGTTAGGTGAATGTGTTTAAGTTGGCTATTCGAAAGGGGACCAAGGGGAGTATGAACCAATTTTGGTGTCTACATTTTCCTCTTTTTATTGTGTATCTTTTATTGGTAAGCGACACTGAAAAAAATAGGAATTGATTGCCCCATGTGTGGATGAAGGTGACCCCCCTTAAACAGGGCACTGATGAGGTGTAAGACAGAGTCAGTGAGTGGTTTGATACATGCGTAGGTGGTGAAGATGGGTGGGGAAGGGTTTGAGTATTGAGGTAAAGGGTGATGGTTAACTTAGGTAATAGGTAGTAGGACAGGGTAAAAATTAGGTCATGGGTGATGACAATCAAATGCACGCACACACATAGATTGCAACACGGTACCAGGTTGAAGAGCTTGCAAACTCTACATCGTCTAAGGCCGATAGGTTTATCCAAACAAGGGTGAAGTGATTTAGGTATCCAAGGTATAGGATATGGTTCGGAAAAATAATAGAGGTCAGGTGTAGGAATGTATAGGTATGTTCTGGTAAACCAAAGGTTTGGTCGGGATAAACAGAAGAAAATAGGCAAGGTATGGTTGTTAGGATAAAACAACATAGGTAACATCATCGCAAGGTATATCAAGTACATAAGGTCAATGGTCACACCAATTTGGTCAGGTTCAGGAAAATAGGTCATGGCACAGGTAAGGCCAAGGTATAGGTAAAATACCAATTCCTAAGATGCAACAAAGGAATTATAAGGGTAGGTTGAGCTTGTAGGTATGGTTCCCTCTGTGTCCAAGTTGATAAAAAGTGGGTGAGCACAAGTGGAGATAGGTAAAAAGGGAGTGGGGTAAGGGAAACTAGTTGGAAGGGTGACCGACGATGGTTTATGTTGACCGACACTAGTTCACTAGGGCACAAATATGACCGATGTCGGTCATGGCAGATTGGGATTAAAAAGGAAAATTTGGATTTTTGTGGAATCATTTGTAATTTTCCAATAGTAGAAAATGACAGAGGAGTGGTGGAAAATTGGAAAGTGATAGAGTGAGATAGAGATTTGAGTTGACGAGTCTTAGAGCGGGTGATCGGTCATTCGATAGGCAGGTCCATGAGATTGGTGTGAGTGATTCGGTTGGTTGGAGGTGAGGAGGGTATTTGGTGATGGCAGAGGCAGAAGAGGGGTCAATTGGACCACTAGTGTAGTAGCCTAACTTGCCCCCATAGAGATGGAATTGCAATGAGGTGGGATTCAGTCCCATTTTAAGTTTGTTAGATGAATTTATTTGTATAGATTGGGTTTAAGTAAAAACAGGTTTGGGGGGGAATCAAATTTGAATTTGGAAGGAGGATTGATGAAATAGGACTTGTAGGAAGTGGTATGTAGGTTAGAGAGGGGTGGGGATGGGTTAAGGTGAGATTTGGGTAGGGAAGGGTAGGTGTTGATGGTGAATCACAGCACCCTTGAATGTCTGCAACTCGATGGGTTGAGACTCTCAGTGTGATTGCATAACATGGAGCTTTTCCCAAGTGTGGGACCTTGCAAAATCAGAAAAGCTCTCCGGATGAAGGCTGGTTCCTATTCCTCTGTTCAGATGCACACGTAGAAAATGTAGAGGGTTTACTAAAAAATCTAATGTAACTTGCCAAGGAGACAGGGTAAGAAAATGCATAAAATAAAACCTAAACTACAAAGGTGATGCACCGAGGAATGAAGAACACCTGTCTTGCCAATAAACATAGACCATTAAAATGCAATGCAAGATCATGCACATATAGCTAGATTCATAGTGAAAGATCAGTAGGATGCAAATGAACACAGAGAGGGTTGAGAATCATCCACAGACATGCATTAATTTGCTCCAAAGATTGATACAACACACTACAAAATGCCAAGAGGCAAGGTTGCATTATAGTTTCAAATGGGAGGTTTTAACTCCACAAGTTCACCTGCCAAAGAGAAGAAGGGAGGGGCAAAAAAAAATGTCCAACCTTTAGAAAGAAGCCCCTCCTTACAATTTATAGGAATAATGAGAGAAATAAGAGAGAGGAATTCCAAATCTACCCCAACCACCTCTAGGTTGCATTTAATTCATCTCATTATGATGGTAGGTGAGAACCCTAGCAAACCCAAAAAGTGGCGAACTGTATTTTGCATTTTTAAGAATTTTTTCTCACCCAATTAAAGATATCTAGTCATAGTTGGATAGAGGACCTCGTAAGCTTTCCAAAAATTCCAACATTGCATGAATCCGAGCTCCCAGTCAAAAGTTATGGCCATCTGAATATCTGCGCCAGGGTCTACTTCTTGTCAGCGCTCAAAATGTTGTGCCTCCTGAAGGTGCGCCATAGGCACATCCATATCTGTGTCAACATCCTCTTACATGTGATAAGGTGCAACTTTTACCATGTCGACAATCTGTGTCATGTGCCATTTATGTATGCCAAGGTGTAACTTTTACCATGTCGACACTCTGTGTCATGCGCCATTTACGTGCGCCAAGGCGCAACTTTTACCATGTCGACACTCTGTGTCATGTGCCATTTACGTGCACCAAGGTGTAACTTTTACCATGTCGACACTCTGTGTCATGCACCATTTACATGTGCCAAGGCATAACTTTTACCATGTCGACACTCTGTGTCATGCGCCATTTACGTGCGCCAAGGCGCAACTTTTACCATGTCGACACTCTGTGTCATGCGCCATTTACGTGTGCCAACGCACAACTTTTACCATGTCGACACTCTGTGTCATGCACCAAGGCACAAATTTTACCATGTCGACACTCTGTTTCATGCACCATTTACGTGTGCCAAGGCACAACTTTTACCATGTTGACACTCTGTGTCATGCACCATTTACGTGTGCCAAGGCGCAACTTTTAGGGTTTTAGTTTCTTTGATTTCCATATTCTTCTGCTTGTCTATATCTACCCGGGGGGGAAAGATATTTACAACAATTTGGTGACTCAATGGGATCACCTGCCTGCTAGGTAGAAGATCAGTGGCCTTTTAGCAATCCATTGGGCATGGAGTCATAAGAAATAACCTGAAACCAACTTGATCTCTAATCCCGAGCCAGATATCGCAACCCCTTCTTCAAGAGCACGCTGAACTGTAAAAATTCAACCTGAGAGCAACAAAACCTATGCTGGAGCACTTGGGAAATGAAGCCTAACTGTTATCACTGAATCACAGCACCCCTAGAGATATACTTGAACTCACAGTGTGATTGGATAACATGGGTACTATCTCCAAGTTGTGGGACTTGCTACTTGAGATAGACCTCTAGAGAAAGCTGGTTCTTGCTCCTAAACTACCTGCCACAATCTACTCTAATGCAGGATAAGCTAACTGTTCTAATCTAAATTTCCAAGGGACCAGGGAAAGAGAATGCATAAAATGAAAGCCTACACTAAAGTGGTGATACACTAGAAAAGGAGGATGTGAGAGTAGTCTCCAAATGTGTGAAATATAGAGGCAAAGTGCACACTAGAAGAGGTGATGACAGTTCTCCATAATCTAGCAAAATGCAATCACAAAAATATTCCAAGCACACACAATGATAATGAATTCCTGCAAGAACATAATAATAGACACAATATTCTTGTAGAAAGATAAAAAGGGCAAGAAGAATGCAAGAAAACACAGCAGGGGAAGATACATCCACAAACTTGTATTTATTACTTCCTGGTATGCACAGTTCAGTCTATTACAAGATAAGGGCCTGGATCACCATGCAAGGAGTCCACTACAAGGGCCTGCAACACACTGGCTTCACAAAGTAATTTTGGCAGAGCTTTGTTACCCAAAAACTCTCCCCTTTACAATGAGCCCAACACTCCAATTTATAGAAAAATGAGAAGGAAAAGAGAAGGAAAAATGGAAATCCCGAAATCTGTCCTTCAACCACCTATAAGAGGCATTAAATTGAATGGAATGGTTATACATTACTTTAAAAAGGCTCCCCATACTATCCCATGTGCTACAGCAGAGAAAGAATGATGACCATGCCTCTTAATTGCACTCCCAGCTACCAAATAAAACACTGTTCTGAACCCGGCCACGTTTTCTTAAAAAACCCAATCAATTTCTTATCAAATATAGAATTTCTTGATTTTTGTGCATCGGGCTCAGAACCACGATTCCAACGGTACCAATTTTGTGCGATTTTGTTGAGAAATACAAAAGTTATGGCCTTCTGAGTGCGGGCAGCTATTTTGGGTCTGGCAGGCGTTTTCTGTCATTTGACGGGAATGAGCATTGACTGACTGGAGCCGAATATGTTTCTCTTATTTAAATATATCTACCCTCATTAAAATTAATAAATCCAATTTTTGTGGCGTAGAGGACGTCGTGCTCATTCCAAAAAGTTCAATTTTCTGAAAATCGGAGCTCGGAGTCAAAAGTTATGGCCGTTTGAAGTTCCACGGGTCAAATGTTGACTTTTCTCCTCTGCCTTCGGCTGCTTCAAATTTTCGCGTCCCATGCGTCCCTCTGTCCCACTTGGCACAGTGCTCATTTCCCATTTGGGGGGCGACTGACTGGCCGGTTCAACGTACTCGCGCCCAGATGTCCCCTTTGCTTTTGGACCTTCCTGGGACTCAATTTTCACGTTCGCCCATTCGACGCCGTTCGCTACTTTGTCCCCGCGTCCTAACTGAAAGTTCTCATTTTTGGCCGATCCGTCTGTTTCGCGTACTTCTCTGTACCTTCGGCCCAACTGTTACCATGTCCTACACTCTTGTCATGCTCCATTTACCTGTGTCGCAACGCACAACTTTTACCATGTCGACACTCTGTGTCATGCGCCAAGGCACAACTTTTACCATGTCGACACTCTGTGTCATGCACCATTTACGTGCGCCAAGGCACAACTTTTACCATGTCGACACTCTGTGTCATGCGCCATTTACGTGTGCCAAGGCACAACTTTTAGGGTTTTAGTTTCTTTGATTTCCATATTCTTCTGCTTGTCTATATCTACCCGGGGGGGAAAGATATTTACAACAATTTGGTGACTCAACGGGATCACCTGCCTGCTAGGTAGAAGATCAGTGGCCTTTTAGCAATCCATTGGGCATGGAGTCATAAGAAATAACCTGAAACCAAATTGATCTCTAATCCCAAGCCTGATATCGCAACCCCTTCTTTAAGAGCACACTGAACTGTAAAAATTCAACCTGAGAGCAACAAAACCTGTGCTGGAGCACTTAGGGAAATGAAACCTAACTGTTATCACCGAATCACAGCACCCCTAGAGATATACTTGAACTCACAGTGTGATTGGATAACATGGGTACTATCTCCAAGTTGTGGGACTTGCTACTTGAGATAGACCTCCAGAGAAAGCTGGTTCTTGCTCCTAAACTACCTACCACAATCTATTCTAATGTAGGATAAACTAACTGTTCTAATTTAAATTTCCAAGGGACCATGGGAGAGAGAATGCATAAAATGAAAGCCTACACTAAAGCGGTGATACACTAGAAAAGGAGGGTGTGAGAGTAGATCTCCAAATATGTGAAATACAGAGGCAAAGTGCACACTAGAAGAGGTGATGACAGTTCACCATAACCTAGAAAAATGCATTCACAAAAATATTCCAAGCATACACAATGATAATGGATCCTTGCAAGAACATAATAAATAGACACAATATTCTTGTAGAAAGATCAAAAGGGGTAAGAAGAATGCAAGAAAACACAACAGGGGAAGATACATCCACAAACATGTATTTTATTGCTTCATGATATGCACAGTTCAATCTATTACAAGATAAGGGCCTGGATCACCATGCAAGGAGTCCACTACAAGGGCCTACAACACACTGGCTTCACAAAGCAATTTTTGTAGGGCTTTGCTACCACAAACCTCTCCTCTTTTCAATGAGCCCAACATTCCAATTTATAAAAAAAATGAGAAGGAAAAGAGAAGGGAAAATGGAAATCCTGAAATCTGTCCTTCAACCACCTGTAAGAGGCATTAAATTGGAGTAAAATGGTTATAAATTACTTGCAAAAAGGCTCCCCATACTGTCCCATGTGCTGCAGAAGAGAAATAATGATGACCATGCCCTCTTAATTGTACTCCCAGCTACCAAATAAAACACTGTTCTGAACCCGGCCACGTTTTGTTAGAAATATCGAATAAATCTCTCATCAAATCTGGAATTTATTAATTGTTGTTCATCGGGATCAGGAGCCATGATTCCAATGGTACCAACTTTTGTGTGATTTTTTTGAGAAACGCAAAAGTTATGGCCTTCTGAGTGCGAGTAGCTATTTTGGGTCTGGCAGGCGTTTTCTGTCACTTGACGGGAATGAGCATTAACTGACTGGAGCTGAATATGTTTATCTTATTTAAATATATCTACCCTCATCAAAATTAAGAAATCCAATTTTTGTGGCGTAGAGGACGTCGTGCTCGTTCTAGAAAGTCCAATTTTGTGAAAATTGGAGCTCGGAGTCAAAAGTTATGGCCGTTTGAAGTTTCCGGACCGAATGTTGACTTTTCTGCTTCTCCTTCGGCCGCTTCGGCTTTTCGCATCCCTCGCATCCCTTTGTCCCATTTTTCCCAAATACTGCGCTGGATAAATCCTTCTGAACCTCCCGTAATGGGCTTCCATGTTCCTTTTCTGCCGGTGACACGTGGCGTGATCTGATTAGCTTTCGGCTCCTTCGGCTATCCGCGTCCCGTGCGTCCCTTTGTCCTAGTGCTGAAGTTCCCTGATTCGGCCGAACTGGCCGGTTTGTGTACTCTCGTCCCAACGATTCTGGAATGTTTGGGACAAATTTTCCTGTTTCACCCGGTTAGGCCGGTTCGCGCCCTTTTGTCCCACGCGTCCCGGACTGAAAGTTCTCATTTCGGCCGATCCGACCGGTTCGTGTACTTCGCGTACCTTCAGCCCAACTGTTCCGGGATGCCTTGACTCATTATTTCGGCCGATCCGGCTGGTTCGCGTACTAATTGTCTAGATGTCACAGACTACCTATTTCAACAGTTAGTCAAATTTTTCCATTTTTTGGCTAGTTCGGATTTCCACATCCCGCGCGTCCCTTTGTTCCAAATGTCCCAAATGCTGCACAGACCACCTGGCGGCCTTTCAGCCGGTTCGTGCCCTTTTGTCCCAACATGTCCCGACTATTGCAAGGACTAGGACTTAGCCATTTTTAATGCAGTTTTTTCTAGCCCGAGCCTGTTTTTTTTGCAATTTTTCTTACCTTTCCTCAGAACTTGCTCTCTTCTACTTGGACAAGGGAGTTAGAAAAATATGAGGGGACCCTAGAAACATGACCTTTTGCCCTGACTCAATCTAATTCACCTGGGACTTGAGAATTTAATGCATGTTATCAAAATTACCTTGAGGGGGTGAATTTTGGATAACAATTTTTGTGACTCAGCGGGGTCATCTGCCTGCCAGATGAAGAACGGCCAGCTGCTTGTAGCAATCCATTGGGCATGGAGTATGTTTGATAACCTTTCAACTAATCTGAAATTTGAAAACCTGTGTCCTTGAGCCATTTGAAACATTTGTTGAGCTGGTTTTCTCTATGGCTGCAAATTCTTTTCCAGGAGCTTGATGAACTACAATCATGCACATACTAGAGGCAATAGGACATGTGCACAAGCACTTAGGGAAATAAAAACTACTCTAACAGCAGTACAATGTGCATAAGCACTTAGAGGAATGGAATTTCTAAATTAATATTTACAACGGTGAAAAGCTTTCTTTCTAGTAGCAACGTTTGAGATAGATCCCATTGACCGGGATCTGCAATTCTTCACCATCCAACTTAGCCAGTTGGAAAGCATTGCTACCTTTGCATTCGATGATCATGTATGGGCCACTCCAGATGGCATCAAACTTGGAGTGCTTTCCTGGTTTTGCACGATCAACATCCCACTTTAGTACCAAATCTCCAGTTTGCAATATCCTGGCGTTAGCTTTCTTGTCAAAAATGTTTTTGACCAATGCTTTATCCTTTTCTATGGTCTGTATTGCGTGTTCTCTTGTTTCTTCTAATTCCATCAACTCTGCATACCTGATTTCCATAGGTTCAAACTTAGCCAGTTCCAACTATTTCAGGAGTTCCAGTGCTGGCAACTCAAGCGATATAGGTAGAACTGCTTCCTTCCCGTACACAAGCTTGTATGGAGAGCTTCCTGTAGATCTCTTGGGTGTGATCCTATCAGCCCATAGGGCTGATTTGAGCTTTGCGTGCCAATTCCTTTGGTTTTCATCCAAAGTCCTTCTAATGATTCTTAGTAGGTTCTTGTTTGTAGACTCGGCTTGGCCATTACCTTGAGGGTAATAGTTTGATGAGGTGCTGAGATACACACAATTCTTGACAGCCCATTCAATGATCTTTGTGCCAAGGAATGCCAATGCATTTTATGATATGATAGTGACAGGGGCACCAAACCTCATGACTATCCCTTCATAGAAATCTAAGATATTAGATTCATTTTCCTCCTTGAGTGCCATTGCTTCGGTCCACTTGGTGTAATAGTCTGTTGCTGGTAGTATCCACTTGTGGCCCTGACTTGAATTGGGATTGATAACCCCCATGAAGTCCAATCCCCATTGCATGAATGGCTGATTTACTGAAATTGGACGAAGGGGTAGCACTGCTAACCTTTCTTTTCCTGCGAAGAATGCACATTTCCTGCATTTCTTGACCCATGAGTAGCAATCGTTAAACACAGTTGGCCAGTAGTAACCAACTTTCATGATTTTGAGAGCTGTCACTTGTGGAGCAAAGTGGCGTCCTGCTTCCCCGTCATGGAACTCGTGTAATATCTTCTCAACTTGACCTGTTCCAATGCATCTTAATAGAACTCCATTGGTGTCCCTTTTAAACAAAACTCCATCAACAAGCACATATGGAATGTCTTGTAATCTGAAGTATCTCCTCTTTGCTTTGCTCACATCTAGAGGGCACAAGCCTGTCTGGAGGTAATGCTCCAAGTCTTGAGTCCAACATGGGACGGGTGCATCATCAGCTAGTTGTTCTTGATCATTATGTAGTAGCAAGACAACATCCTCTTTACTTTTTGACTCGTCTGGTTGTTTGGAAGTGAGCTGCTCACACAAGCCTTTACCATGAACTAGCTTGGTCACTTTGATTTCAATATCATATTCCATCACCCGAGTGATCCAACTTGCTCTCTTCTCGTTTAAATCCTTATTTAGGAGGAAGTCTTTGACACCAACTTGAGACACCAGCAGTTGGATCTTATTGTTTCAGACCAAATGTCTGAACTTC
This sequence comes from Taxus chinensis, assembly GCA_019776745.2. Taxonomy (NCBI): domain Eukaryota; kingdom Viridiplantae; phylum Streptophyta; class Pinopsida; order Cupressales; family Taxaceae; genus Taxus; species Taxus chinensis. The sequence goes on along the minus strand of CM034156.1, from coordinate 263,940,843 downwards.
TTCAAGCTCCTGATGACAGCAAGGACATGCTTCTCGATGAAAGAATACTTTATTTCATAATCTTCCAAGGTTTGACTGAAGAATGCTATGGTCTGTTCTGAACCTTCTCTATTCAACTGTGTCAAGATAGCTGAGATTGTATCTGATCCTCCAAATGCATACAACATGAAGTCCTTTGAGAAATCTGGGTTGATAAGAGTTGGAGCTTGTGATATTGGATGCTTGATGTTTTCAAAACTCTCTTTGCCTTCTGCTGTCCATTTGAATGTCAGAGTCTTCTTCAACATCATAGTCAGAGGCTTCACAAGAGTGGCAAAATTAGGCACAAATCTGCAGAACAAAGTTTATCCTTCCTATGAAGCTTTGGAGAGATTTCTTGTGGTGTGGAAATGGAAGTGTTCAGATGGCTTCAACCCTTTCAGGATCAATTATTAGCCCTTCCCTAGAGACAATGTGACCCAAAAATTTTCCTTCGTGTGCCAGGAATATACACTTCTTTGGATTCAATGACACTCTGAACCTTTTACACCTCTGAAACACTTGTCTGAGGTGAAAGAGATGGTCTACTGCTGCATTCTTTGAGAAGACAGTGATATCATCTAGGTATACCAGCACTATATTGTTGATTAAGCCTTTGAATGCTATATCCATAGCTAGCTGAAATGTTGCTCCGGCATTTGACAGTCCAAATGGCATCTTCTTGTAAGCATACGTGCCCCATTTTGTAGTGAAGGCCGTCTTGAATTGATCTTCTTCTTTTACCATTATCTGATTATAGCCTGAATATCCATCTAGCAATGAAAACCTTTCTGAACCAGCTACAACCTGCAATATTTGTTCCATTGATGGAAGCGGATAATGATCTTTGAGTGATGCTCTATTTAGATCGCGAAAGTCCACACACAATCTTATTTCTCCGTTTCTCTTTCTTACCGGCACCAAGTTTGCAACCCAACTTGAGTGTTTGATGGGGAAGATGATACTAGCCTCAATGAGCTTGCTTAACTCTTTTCTCATGAGAGGCTCGATATGAGGATTTACTGGCCTTTGCTTTTGCCTGACAGGCTTGGATTCTGGATCCAACTCAATAGTATGTTGTGCCAAATTTGGGTTGAAACCTCTTAAATCTTTGTAAGTCCAAGCAAAAACATCTGGGAACTCTTGATAAAGCTGAACAAAATCAGATTTCTCTTGTGGAGTACTTACTTTGCCAATTTGCAATGTCTTGCCTTCATCGACTAAGATAGGTTCTGAATCTTCACCCTTTACTTGAATGTTCGCCTTCTCCTTCCGGAACTGATCATTCGGGTTGAAGATTGACTCCAAGGTTATGAGGCCTTTTGGCAATTTGTTAGTCCTAAGCTACACCACTTGGTCGCCATACTGCTGCTCCAACTTGTCTTGATTTCTCATGGAGAACTCAGCTTCTTCTTGCAGGAAATTAACAATCTGCTGATCATTCTTGAAGACTTGCCAACTTGTGTTGTTATCTGGAACAGCTGGTCTCACAACCACTTTGATATGAGGCTGAGTTTTCTCACTTTTGATACTTTCTACAACATCAAACGCAGCCCCAATTGCTGCCAGTCTGTCAGCGGCTTCATTCTTTTTTCTTGGGATGGAAATGATGCTAAAAGCTTCAAAATCTTCAATAAGATCCCATACCCGATTTTTGTAGTTCTTCAACATATCATTTTTGGCAGCATTTTTTCCTTTGACTTGGTTTACGATCAGCTCACTATCACCAAATACTTGTAAATTCCTGATGCCTTTCTTCCTTGCCCAGTGCAATCCATGAATTAAGGCTTCATACTCAGCTGTGTTGTTTGAACATGCAAACTGGAAACAGAAGGATGAGTAATACCTTATACTTTGCGGTGAAATGAGCATAGCTCCTCCTCCTGCACCTTGTCTACTCCTTGACCCATCAAAGAACAATTGCCATACTTCATTCATGTCTTTATGATCTGGCTTGGTGATGCTAGGAAGAGGTTGATTCTCTTCATGTAAACAATAGACTCCCAGCTCAGATTCTTCTATTTCTTGATAAGGATCAAAAGCATGCACCTTGTTTGCCCATTCATCAAGAGTCAAATCTGGGATGCTTCCAACCTTGGTGTCAGCTTCATCAGTGCTTGGATAATCTTCTTGATCAAACGCTGAACAGTTGGTATTGATTTGGCTTGGAGTGTAAGGCTCAATGTGAAAGTTCACAATAGGTTCAGACTTGATTGTGGCTTTGGTTCCATATCTTGTTCTGAACAACATGTGTGACCAATCCACCGAAAGATAGCCTCCAATTTTAGCAGTGAAGTCTCTTGACAAGCACAATGCAAAGAGTGGTGGTAGGTCTATGACTGACACATCTTGTAACACTGTTACGTTAGGACATGCATGCAGTGTGAGGCTCAAACCTTTGATTACTCCAACCGTTGTCACTGCTGTCCCATCTAATTGCACTACACCCTTGGAGATGACTTCATATTGGAGTCCTAGCTGATCAGCTATTTGCTTTGGCATTACTGAACTTCTTGCTCCTGAATCAATCATGCAATTATGCACCAACCTATCTCCTATGATCAATGAAACATAAAATGGAGGGGGCTTCAACATTTTACCTTGCTGTCCTCCATGATTTCCTTCAGGCTGGGCAGCATTTGTGAGTACCTTCTCTTGCATTTGGACCTATTGATTTGAAGTTGACCAGTCCTTCATGGCAGCTTGTAGTAAATCTCTTTGTCCTGGGATAGATAGTGATTCCCACATTGATATGTTTACATTTGTCTTCTTCATCTAATAATTGATACTGAATGGAGATGAAGTATCCCTTTGCTGTCCCTTGGCCTGCACATTCATTCCTTGCACATGGGCAGCAGCAACTGGCATCTGAGTTGGTTTAGGAGCTGGTTTGGATGCTCCTTGCATGTTTGGATCTACAATTTGCTTGCCAGCGGCTTGTGGAGTGGTAGAAGGTTGTGGATTACTTGAAGCCAATGGCTGTTCTTCACCCAAATTTCTCCTTTTTGACCTTGTGTTGGCTGCAACACTTTGAGAGGGTATTTGATTCATACCACAGAAATCTTCAGCCTGCCAATTGACAAGAGTAGTTTCGTTCAGAGATGTTCCTTGCTGAGGTGTTTCCTGTTGTTGATCCTCTTCGTGGCTGGACTCTTGCGACCCACCATGGTTTGCACCATTAGAGCCTGATTTAATGCACTGTTAAAGAACATTGATTGGTTATGTGGCTGACTACATGGGAAACACCAATCATATTCTTGGGCCATGTTATTTTGGACTGGCACCAAAGCTCTGGATGCAGATGTAACATTGGGGTTATAGGGCTGAAATGGTCTATTAGCGGGAGGCCTTGCTTGATTCTGATTTGCAGCTGGATTGGGTGGTCTTTGAGGTTGATATGGTTTCCTGTTAGGCTGAGCTTGAGGCTGATACGGTCTAGCACTTTGAGCTTGCTGTCTTTTGATAGTAACCAGCTCATTTCCCAAATTTTGCAATTGTTTCATGACCTCTTGGAGTTCGTTTGAAGCACTAGAGGATGAGGTAGAAGTCTCATTTGAACTTTGATTTCTAGGCGTGGGAATAGAAGCCAAAGTGGGTGCTTGACTAGTGCTTGGATTCTCTAAGTTTGGATACAAGGGCATGGGAGGCCTAGGAGCTAGCTTACCAGCTTGAATAAGACAGTTTTAAGCCCTAATGGCAATGCTATAAGCAGTAGGTAAGGTTGTGCCTCCCATAGATTGAATTAACATAGAAATATCAGAATTCAAAGCTTTAAGGTAATATAGAAAAGCACCTTCTGCTGTTGGCCTGACTACTACTTGAATCCTATCCCAAGACCTTTGAAATCTGAAGTTGAAGTCAGTCAGCTGCTCGTTGGGGGCTCTCTTGATAGTTGTCAATTGTTCTAGTAGAGACAAATTGTCTCCCTTTTCTCCAAACTGCTCATGGAGAACTATGCATAACTGATTCCAATTCGTGATAGAACCAACTTCAAGGCTCCTGAACCATTGCAATGCCTTCCCTTTGAACGATGATGCCAGTAGTTTGATAGCCACATCCATTTCATTTATCTCATGGATTACACAGACGTTAGCAATGTCTTTGACATGATCACCTGGAGTGGTATGATTTTCTCCAGTGAAAAATGGAATGTTCTTCAATGCTGCAATTGGAACTGGATTCTATGCATTGAGGGCAAGTGGGCTACTGCCAGTGAAATTGACAAAGGGATTTAGTGGTTGTGCCATTCTAATTGGCCTGAGAACCCTTGTTGATGTGAGAAAAGGTCTACCAAGTGGAGGTGTAGACAATGTTCTATTAGGTGGAGACGCAAATCTTCGAGCTCTTCTTCCCCTTCTTTCTCTGCCTGGAGATAGATGCAGATAAACAAATAGTCCTTCCTCCCTAGTTCTTGATCTGGTCTGTATTCTTCTCATAAATTCACCAGGCTTGGACTGCAGAAACCAGTGGATTATGCCTCTTTGGGAGTCGCCATATGTGTGATTTTAAAGCTTCTTCAAAGCTGGAACTCACAACAAGTGCACATCAATCTTGTTGCAATGAAAGTGAAGACTTCTAAGGTCCCACCGGGCATGCCAGAACTGTTATCACCGAATCACAACACCCCTGGATGTTGATCAGATTTCTAGTTTGATCACTCTAAGCATCCAGTGTGATTGGATAACATGGGTGCTATCTCCAAGTTGTGGGACTTGCTGCTTGAGATAAACCTCCAGAGAAAGTTGGTTCTTGCTCCTAAACTACCTTCCACAATCTACTCTAATGCAGGATAAGCTAACTATTCTAATCTAAATTTCCAAGGGACCAGGGAAAGAGAATGCATAAAATGAAAGCCTACACTAAAGCGGTGATACACCAGAAAAGGAGGATGTGAGAGTAGTCTCCAAATGTGTGGAATACAGAGGCAAAGTGCACACTAGAAGAGGTGATGACATTTTTCCATAATCTAGAAAAATGCATTCACAAAAATATTCCAAGCACACACAATGACAATGAATTCTTGCAAGAACATAATAATAGACACAATATTCTTGTAGAAAGATAAAAAGGACAATAAGAATGCAAGAAAACACAACAGGGGGAGATACATCCACAAACTTGTATTTTATTACTTCTTGGTATGCACAGTTCAATCTATTACAAGATAAGGGCCTGGATCACCATGCAAGGAGTCCACTACAAGGGCCTGCAACACACTGGCTTCACAAAGCAATTTTGGCAGAGCTTTGCTACCCAAAAACTCTCCTCTTTACAATGAGCCCAACACTCCAATTTATAGAAAAAAAGAGAAGGGGAAGAGAAGGAAAAAGGGAAATCCCGAAATATGTCCTTCAACCACCTGTAAGAGGAATTAAATTGAGTGAAATGATTGTATATTACTTGCAAAAGGCTCCCCATACTGTCCCATGTGCTGCAGTAGAGAAAGAAGGATGACCATGCCTCTTAATTGCACTCCCAGCTACCAAAGAAAACACTGTTCTGAATCCAGCCACGTTTTCTTAAAAATATCACTCAATTTCTAATAAAATATGGAATTTCTTGATTTCTGTGCATCGGGCTCGGAACCACGATTCCAACGGTACAAATTTTGTGTGATTTTTGTTGAGAAATAAAAAATTTATGGCCTTCTGAGTGCGGGCAGCTATTTTTGGGTCTGGCAGGCGTTTTCTGTCATTTGACGGGAATGAGCATTAACTGACTGGAGCCGAATATGTTTATTTTTTTAAAATATATCTAACCTCATTAAAAATAATAAATCCAGTTTTTTTGGCGTAGAGGACGTCATGCTCGTTCCAGAAAATCCAATTTTATGAAAATCGGAGCTCGGAGTCAAGAGTTATGGCCGTTTGAAGTTTTAGGGCACAAAACAGGCGAAACTGCGTTTTGAAGATCTTTCCCGCGCTCTGCCACCTGGATGACACGTGGCATGATTTGATTGGCTCACGGGTGTACCGGCTTTTTGCGCCACTTCGCATAGTCCCTGAAATTTCCCGGATGTCGACCAAACCGTTTGGGACACGTAAACTCCCGATCCGCCCGAAATGGGCTTCCTTGTCCCTCATTCGGCCGGTGACACGTGTCACATTTCCATTTGATTTCGGCCAGTTCAGATTTCTGTGTCCCGTGCGTCCCTTTGTCCCACTTGTCCCAATGCTGAAGTTCCCTGTTTCGCCCGGTTTGGCCGGTTCGCGTACTTTTGTCCCGCGCGTCCCAGACTGTTCTCGGGTTGCCTTGCCTCATTTCGCCTGGTTTGGCCGGTTCGCGTACTTTTGTCCCGCGCATCCCAGACTGTTTCGGGCTGCCTTGACTCATTTCACCCAGTTCAGCCGGTTCGCGTACTTTTGTCCCACACGTCCCAAAGACCGCCTGGACTAGGACTTAGCCATTTTTCGTGATTTTTCCTGGCCCGAGCTTGTTTTTTATGCAATTTTTTACATTTTCTTAGAACTTGCTCTCTTCTACTTGGACAAGGGAGTTAGAAAAATATGAGGGGACCCTAGAAACATGATCTTTCACCCTGAATCAATATAATTGCTTGGGACTAAAGAATTTGATGCATGTTATCAAAATTACCTTGAGGGGTGAATTTTGGATAACACTAACTACAACAAGACAATGTGCATACACACTTAGAGGAATTTGAAAACTAGGCTAATATTTACAAGGGCAACCCTTTCCTTTTAGTAGCAATGTTTAAGATAGATTCCGTTAACCGGAATCAGAAGTTCCTCTCCATCCAATGTAGACAATTGGAAGGCATTACTAATTTTACATCCCGTGACCATGTAAGGACCACTCCAAATGGCATAAAACTTCGAATGCCTTCCCGGTTTTGCCCGATCTACATCCCATTTTAGAACTAGGTCCCCTTCCTGGAAGGTCCTTGCTCTTGTCTTCTTATCAAACCATCTTTTTACTAAGGCCTGATCCTTTTCAATCGTCTGAACTGCATGTTCTCTTATTTCTTCCATTTCCATCAACTCTGCATACCTAGCCTCCATTGGTTCAAACTCAGACAACTCCAACTGCTTCATGAGATTCCAATGCAGGGAGTTCTAATGATATAGGTAATATTGCCTCTTTTCCATAGACCAATTTGTAAGGAGAACTACTTGTAGACCTCTTTGGTGTTATCCTGTCAGCCCATAATGCTGATTTTAGCTTGGTATGCCATGTCCTTTGGTTTTCATCCAAAGTTCTTCTGATGATCCTTAGCAAATTCTTGTTCGTGGACTCTGCCTGTCCATTACCCTGCGGGTAATAATTTGAAGAGGTGCTCAAATAGATTCCATTCTTGACAGCCCATTCCATAATCTTGGAACCTATGAATGCTAATGCATTATCTGATATGATAGTGGCCGGCACACCAAACCTAGTCACTATTCCTTCGTAAAAGTCTAGTATGTTAGACTCATTTGCTTCTTTGAGTGCTACTGCTTCGGTCCACTTGGTGAAATAGTCTGTTGCCATGAGAATCCACTTATGGCCTTGGCTTGAGTTTGGGTTGATGACCCTGACGAAGTCCAATGCCCATTGCATAAATGGTTGGTCAACCAAAATTGGGTGCAATGGAAACGCTACTAGTCTTTGTTTTCCTGTGAAGACTGCACATCTCTTACACTTTCTTATCCATGTATAGCAGTCACTGAAGACTGTAGGCCAATAATAACCTGCCTTCATTATCTTGAGAGCTGTTACTCATGGGGCGAAATGTCCGCTAAAATCTCCATCGTGAAAATCTCGTAACACCCTCTCAATTTGACCTGTCCCAATGCACCTCAGTAGAATTCCATTAATGTCTTTTTTAAACAAAACACCATCAACAAGCACATATGGGATGGCTTGTAATCTAAAGTATCTCCTCTTTGATCTTTGCTCATTTCTGGAGGGCATAGGCCTGGTCTATAGGAAGTGTATCATATTCTGAGTCCAACAGGGAGCAAGCACACCATCATCTTCTTGTTCTTGACCATCCTGTAGTACTAAGGCAGTCTCTTTTTCATCACCTGCTTCGAATTTCCGACTCAAAGCCAGCTGTTCACATAAGTCCTTTTCCACGTACTAGCTTAGTGACCTTAATCTCAATGTCATATTCCCATGACACGAGTTATCCATCCTACACATTTCTCATTCAGATCCTTGTTTAGAAGGAAGTCCTTGACTCCAACATGAGAGACCAATAATTGGATCTTGTTATTGGAGACTAGGTGCTTGAATTTCTTTAAGCTTCTGATCACTGCAAGGACATGCTTTTCAATGAAAGAGTACCTTGTTTCGTATTCCTCTAAGCCTTGACTGAAGAAAGCAACCGGTTGCTCTAATCCCTCTTTGTTTTGTTGTGCCAGGATGGCAGAAATTGTGTCTCCATCACCAAAGGCATATAGCATGAATTCCTTGGAGAAGTTTGGATTGACGAGAGTTCAGAGCTTGAGATATAGCCTCTTTTATTGCCTCAAAACTTTCTTTACCTTCAGATGCCCACTTAAATGCCATGATCTTCTTCAACATTAATGTTATTGGCTTTACGAGAGCTGCAAAGTTTGGAACAAACCTGCAGGACAAAATTGATCCTTCCTAAGAAGCTTTGAAGAGCTTTCTTATGACTTGGTAATCGCAATGCACTCGAATTGCTTCAACTCTTTCTGGGTCGATCGTCAACCCCTCCTTTGAAACAATATGGCCTAGAAGTTTTCCTTTGTGAGCCAAGAATATACATTTTTTTGGGATTCAATGATACCCCAAATCTTCTACATCCTCTGAAATACTTGCCTCAGATGTAAGAGGTGATCCACTACATTTTTTGAGAATACAGTGATGTCGTCAAGATATATCAGAACTATTTCGTATTGATCAACCCTTTAAATGCCATATACATTGCCCTCTGGAAGGTGGCTCCAGCATTTGATAGCCCAAATGGAATCTTCTTATAGGCATAGGTCCCCCATTTGGTGGTGAAAGTCGTCTTGAACTGGTCATCTTCTTTCACCATCACCTGATTATACCCTGAGTAGCCATCTAGGAGAGAGAATCTCTCTGAACCAGATACTACTTGCAATATTTGTTCCATTGAAGGAAGTGGGTAATAGTCTTTGAGAGATGCTCTATTGAGGTCTCGGAAGTCCACGCACAACCTAATCTCTCCGTTCTTCTTTCTGACAGAAACCAAGTTTGCAACCCAGCTTGAGTGCTTGATCAGGAATATAATGCTTACCTCTATTAGCTTGTTAAGCTCTTTCTTCATTAGAGGCTCAATGTGAGGGTTGACTGGTCTCTGCTTCTGCCTGATGGGCTTAGCATCTGGATCTAATTCTATGGTATGTTGTGCCAACTTCGGATTGAATCCTCTCAAGTCTTCATAGCTCCAAGCGAAGACATCTGGAAATTCTTGGCAAAGTTGTATGAAATCTGATTTCTCCTGCTCAGTGGCCACTTTACCAATTTGAAGTGTTTTGCCTTCCCCAACCAGAATTGGCTCTGAATCTTCTCTCTTGACTTGTATGTTAGCCTTTTCCTTACGAAACTGGTCGTTAGGGTTGAAGATAGACTCCAATGTTACTAAACCCTTGGGAAGCTTGTTTGTCTTCGGTGGCACTACTTTATCCCCATACTGCTGCTCTAGTCTATCTTGATTCCTAGCTGAGAATTCAGCCTCTTCTTGTAAGAAATTGACGATCTGTTGATCGTTCTCAAACACCTGCCAGCTTGTGTTATTATCTGGAACTGCTGGCCTCACAATCACATGGATATGTGGTTGCATTTTTTCCCTTTTAATGTTGTCAACCACATCAAATGTTGCTCCAACTGCTGCGAGCCTATCCGCGGCTTCATTTTTCTTCCTAGGTATGGACACGATATTGAAAGCTTTGAAATCCTCAACGAGGTCCCACACCCTATTCTTGTAGTTCTTCAGCAGGTCATTCTTTGTAGCATGTTGTCCCCTGACTTGATTGACGATTAGCTCGCTATCCCCCGAACACCTGCAAGTTCTTTATGCCCTTTTTCGTGGCCCAATGAAGTCCATGAATCAAGGCCTCATATTCAGCTATGTTGTTTGAACAGGAAAACTGGAAACATAAAGCTGAATAATATTTGATGCCTTGAGGTGAAACAAGCATAGCTCCTCCTCCTGCACCTTGCCTACTCCTTGATCCATCAAAAAATAATTTCCATACCTCATTGTCATCCTTATGGTATGGTTTGGTGATGCTAGGAATAGGCTGGTTTTATTCATGTATGCAATAGACTCCTAGCTCAGATTCTTATACTTCTTGGTAAGGATCAAAAGCATGTACCTTGCTTTCCCATTCATTAAGAGTCAAATCTGGGATGCTTCCAACTTTGGTGTCAGCTTCATCTGTGTTTGGATAATCTTCTTGATCAAATGCTGAACAGTTGGCATTGATTTGGCTTGGAGTATGAGGCTCAATATGAAAGTTTGCAATTGGTTCGGATCTGATTGTGACCTTAGTACCATATCTTGTTCTAAACAACATGTGTGACCAATCAGCAGATAAGTAGCCTCCAATTTTGGCTGTGAAATCCCTTGATAAGCATAGGGCAAAGAGTGGTGGCAAATCTATCACTGACACATCTTGCAAAATGGTAACGTTGGGGCATGCATGCAAGATAAGATTCAAAACTTTAATCACTCCCACCGTTGCTACTACTGTCCCATCCAACTACACTACCCCCTTTGATATGACTTCATATTGGAGACCCAGCTGATCAGCTATTTGCTTGGGCATGACAGAACTACTTGCCCCAAAATCAATCATGCAATTGTGTACTAGTTTATTGCCAATGATTAATGAAACATAGAATGGAGGGGGTTTCAAAACTTTACCTTGTTGTCCTCCATGATTTCCCTCAGGCTAAGTAGCATTTGTGAGGACATTCCCTTGCATAGGGACCTGCTGGTTCGAAGTTGACCAATTCTTCATGGCAGCTTGTAGAAGATCTCTTTGGCCTGGGATGGATAAAGATTCCCACATTGATATATTCACATTTGTCTTCTTCATTTGATCAATGATGCTAAATGGGGATGAAAGATCTCTTTGTTTTCCTTTAGCCTGCACATTCCTTTCTTGTGCATGGGCAGCAACAGCTGGCATTTGAGTTGGTTTAGAAGGTGGTTTGGGCTGTCCTTGCATGTTTGGAGCTGCATTTTGCTTACCAACACCTTGTGGAGTGATGGAAGGTTGTAGATCACTTGGAGCCAATGACTGCCCTTCACCAATATTCCTCTTCTTTGATCTTGTGTTAGCTGCTACACTCTGAGAAATTGTTTGATTCATGCCACAAAAATCCTCAGCTTGCCAATTCACAAGTGCGGTATCATTTGGAGCTATGTTTTGCTGAGATGTCCCTTGTTGCTGATTTGTTTCTTGACTCACTTCACCCTCTACGCCAGTAGTTGTCACCATCAAGGCTTGGTTTAAAGCACCATTAAAGCACATAGATTGGTTGTGAGGTTCATTGCATGGGAAACACCAATCATACTCTTGAGCTATGTTGTTTTGGACTGGCACTAATGCTTTAGAAGAAGATGCAACATTGGGGTTATAGGGCTGAAATGGTCTATTAGTGGGAGGCCTTACTTGGCTTTGATTTTGATTTGCAGCCTGAGCTGGTGACCTATTTTATTGGTATGGGGGCCTAACCTGATACTGCGCTTGAGGCTGATACGGTCTAGCACTTTGAGCTTGTTGTCTTTTGATAGTCACCAGCTCATTTCCAAGGTTCTGCAATTGTTTCATAACCTCTTGGAGTTCATTTGAAGCACTAGAGGATGAAGTAGAAGTTTCATTTGAACTTTGATTTCTAGGAGTGGGAATGGGAGCCAAAGTGGGTGCTTGACTAGTGCTTGGATTTTCTAAGTTTGGATACAAGGGCATGGGAGGCCTAGGAGCCAGCTTACCAGCTTGAATAAGACAGTTTTCAGCCCTAATGGCAATGCTATAAGCAGCAGGTAAGGTTGTGCCTCCCATAGATTGAATTAACATAGAAATATCAGAATTTAAAGCCTTAAGATAGTATAGAAAAGCACCTTCAGCTGTTGGCCTAATGGCCACTAGGAATCCTATCCCAAGACCTTTGAAATCTGAAGTTGAAGTCAGTCAGCTGCTCATTGGGAGCTCTCTTGATAGTTGTCAATTGTTCTAGTAGAGACAAATTGTCTCCCTTTTCTCCAAACTGCTCATGGAGAACTATGCATAACTGATTCCAATTTGTGATAGAACCAGCTCCAAGGCTCCTAAACCATTGCAATGCCTTCCCTTTGAATGAAGATGCCAGAAATTTGACAGCAACATCCATTTCATTTATCTCATGGATTGCACAAACATTAGTAATGTCTTTGACATGATCACCAGGAGTGGTATGATTTTCTCCAGTGAAAAATGGAATGTTCTTCAATGCTGCAATTGGAACTGGATTCTGTGCATTGAGGGCAAGTGGGCTGCTGCCAGTGAAATTGACAAAAGGGATTTGTTGTACGCCATTCTGATTGGCCTGAGAACCCTTGTTGATGTGAGAAAAGGTCTACCAGGTGGAGGTGTAGACAAAGTCCTGTTCGGTGGAGATGGTGATCTTTGTGGTCTTCTTCCTCTCCTTCCTCTACCTGGTGATAGTTGCAAGTGGAAAAATAACCCCTCTTCTCGAGTATCAGACCTGGTTTGAATTCTTCTCATATGCCTGGGAAACTTTTGCTGCTACACCACTGAATTCTATCCCTTCGGAGTCGCCAGATGTGTTAGAAAAATGAGCCTCAAAAGGCTAGATTATGCCAGGTTACACACCAAACCTGACAAAAATGAAACTCAAAATTTTGAAAGACCTGTATTTTTGATATTTTAGGGTTTGGAATTTGATTTGGAATGACAGTCTTGAAAATGTAAAAAATGCCAGACTTCTGAAATCCTGAAATCTGAAATACCAAAAAACATGAAATTTTGAAGGTCAAAATCTCAAAAAACTAAGAATACCCTTTTGAATATTATCCCCCGATCTATCAACTGGTGAAATTTTGACTTGTTTTGAGCAAGTTAAGTCCTTGAAAATCGATTTCAAAGTTCAGCCTGGAAGGTGAAAAATCTGAAATTGTAAAACCTGCAATTTTTTAGTCCAAATTTCATGAAAATTCCTTCAAATCTTGTGGAATGACCTCTTGGTCCCACCCAGCGTGCCAAAACTATTGATGGCGAATCACAGCACCCCTGGATGTCTGCAACTCGATGGGTTGAGACTCTCAGTGCGATTGCATAACATGGAGCTTTTCCCAGGTGTGGGACCTTAAAAATCGCGAGAAAATCTCTCTGGATGAAGGCTGGTTCCTATTCCTATGTTCAGATGCACACGTAAAATGCAGAGGGTTTACTAAAAACCTAATCTAACTTGCCAAGGAGACAGGGTAAGAAAATGCATAAAATAAAACCTAAACTACAAAGGTGATGCACCGAGGAATGAAGAACACATGTCTTGCCAATAAACACAAGCCATAAAAATGCAATGCAAGATCATGCACAGATAAACCAGATTTTGCAGTGAAAGATCAGGAAGATGCAAATAAACACAGAGAGGGTTGATAATCATCCACAGACATGCATTATTTGCTCCAAAGATTGATACAACACACTGCAAAATACCAAGAGGTAGAGTTACATTATAGTTTTAGATAGGAGGTTTTTTAACTCCACAAATTCACCTGCCAAAGAGAAGAAGGGAGGGGCAAAACAAGAATGTCCAACCTTTAGAAAGAATCCCCTCCTTACAATTTATAGGAATAATGAGAGAGAAAAAGAGAGAGGAAATCCAAATCTACCCCAACCACCTCTAGGTTGCATTTAATTCATCTCATTATGGTGGTAGGTGAGAACCCTAGCGACCCCAAAAAGTGGCGAACTGTATTTTTTATTTTTAAGAATTTTTTCTCACCCAATTAAAGATATCCAGTCGTAGTTGGATAGAGGACCTCGTAAGCTTTCCAAAAAGTCCAACCTTGCATGAATCCGAGCTCCCAGTCAAAAGTTATGGCCATCTGAATATCTGCGCCAGGGTCTGCTTCCTGTCAGCGCTCAGAATGTTGCGCCTCCTGAAGGTGCACCATAGGCGCACCCATATTTGTGTCGACATCCTCTTATGTATGCCAGGGCACAACTTTTTCCATGTCGACACTCTGTGTCATGCGCCATTTACTGTGTGCCAAGGCGTAACTTTTACCTGTGTCGACACTCCGTGTCATGCGCCATTTACTGTGTGCCAAGGCACAACTTTTACCATGTCGACACTCTGTGTCATGCGCCATTTACTGTGCACCAAGGTGCAACTTTTCCTGTGTCGACACTCCGTGTCATGTGCCATTTACTGTGTGCCAAGGCACAACTTTTCCTATGTCGACACTCCGTGTCATGCACCATTTCTGTGTGCCAAGGCGTAACTTTTCCTGTGTCGACACTCCGTGTCATGCGCCATTTCTGTGCGCCAAGGCGCAACTTTTCCTGTGTCGACACTCCGTGTCATGCACCATTTCTATGTGGCAAGGCGCAACTTTTCCTGTGTCGATACTCTGTGTCATGCTCCAGTTCTATGCGCCAAGGCGCAACTTTTCCTGTGTCGATTTCCGTGTTCATGCACCATTTCTGTGTCTACCAAGGTGCAAACTTTTCCTGTGTCGACACTCCGTGTCATGCGCCATTTCTGTGTGCCAAGACGCAACTTTTCCTGTGTCGACACTTCGTGTCATGCGCCATTTCTGTGTGCCAAGGCGCAACTTTTCATGTGTCGACACTCCGTGTAATGCGCCATTTCTGTGCACCAAGGCGCAAATTTTTCCTGTGTCGACACTCCGTGTCATGCGCCAGTTCTGTGCGCCAAGGCGCAACTTTTCCTGTGTCGACACTACCGTGTCATGCGCCATTTCTGTGCGCCAAGGCGCAACTTTTCCTGTGTCGACACTCCGTGTCATGCGCCATTTCTGTGTGCCAAGGCGCAACTTTTCCTGTGTCGACACTCCGTGTCATGCGCCATTTCTGTGCACCAAGGCGTAAATTTTGTATAAACATCGGGCTTTGAGTTTCTTTGATCTCCATATCTTCTGCTTGTCTATATCTACCCCAGGGGAAAGATATATACAACAGTGTCCTTTTGTTAGTTGGCCAGACTAATTCTAGCGCCATTTCCTTCTTGGTTGTGCTCATGCGATGGTTATAATCACTCACAGACATCTTTCACAAGTGTGACTCCCACTCTTTTCCTAGCAATACCCCATCTGGGTACTGCATCTGTGCATACCTTTCTTTGTTTGAGCTCACGACGGCAACGATTTTACTTTCCCTTGCCCTTTACCTTTGTTTTCTTCGGTGAAATGGTTGGTTTATTTGGTGCCATTCTTCTGGTAAATTGCGTTGAAATTAAAACTCCTTCCTCTTACTTTGCTCTACCACTCTGCTCAATCCCAAAGCTCACTCCAAAGCTTCAACTCTTGGAATGAATCCTTCTTTCTCTGTTCCCTAGCTGCCAAACCCTAACCAAGAAAACCTTCCACAAGATGACACTCTTCACACAACATTTCCTTATACACGTATACTCCTTCCTTCTAGTTCGCAGATCTACTCTAGTTGCAAACTCAAATTTCTTGGATTCTTCTTTCTTCGCACAAATTTCTCTCTAGATGCCCTAGTTCTCAAGAGTTTATTTCACTTTGTTATTGAAGGTAACAAATGAATTTCCCGACCTTGTATTTATAGTTTTTCCTTCTTTCTAGCATTAAATTCTATACCACCTACCATCGTACTTGACACTAAATGCAACATTTTTGCTAAAAAATGACCTCAAGTGTTTTACCTACGTGCCTAATCCTGCGCGAAAAACTTGACAACCTTCTGGCGCACACAAATCCAAACAAACTGAAGACTCTACGCACACGTCATCATTGCCGAAGACACTTCTTTTGTCCTTTACCAAATTTTTTCCCACACCTACCTCATGTTGTTCTTATGCTCTTCATTCTTTATACGTGGTCTTTGTTATAGCCTTGACACCATAGTTTATCATCCACCATTTCCTCATGTGCTTCCTCAACCTTATGCACTTCCTTCTACTGGGCCATTCAACTTGTATTATAGGATTCTAATTTACATCACTCCACCCCAAACTAAAAAAAATATGTGGTCCTCTGCACATACACAACCTTGGAAAAATAATGTGGTTACTGGGGCACAAGGTGCAAAATGAGACAAAAATAAAGGAACAAGCAACGGGAAAAGGAAACACAAGAAAAAAAAAGCATAAAGGAAAATTCTAAGCTAACTGGCAATACTACCTTATTCAAAACACCAAGAAGACTTATTTATAATAAGGCTTCAACCTACTCCCATTAAAATGACTTGGTAATTGTTATCCAAATAACTCTCCTGGTTATCTAGATAACTTATATTTTCATCCCGACTCTAGTGTTTCACATTTCAGGTTGTGCGCACTCAAGATTGTTCTTTTGACACCTTGACACAATTGGATTTCCTCTACGTGCACTTGTGCACCTTCCTACTCCCCTTTGCATTCTTCTGCATTCTCTCCTTATATCCTCCATTTTTCCCCTTCCCCACACACCTCACACTTACTTCTATCAGCTATGTCCTTGGCCCTTCACATGCCGCACCCATTACCTTGTAATAGTTGCTCCTTAACCGTACATTATCTTCTCACCAGTTTGCCTCGTCTCCCCACACGCATCATGCACGCCCCTCTACGCCTCCCCTCTATTTCCCTTTCATGTGCTTGCTTCTCGATCCCGCACATCACACGTGCTTTCATTCACCTCTTTCTACTTTTCTCCCGTGCCTATTTCTTCAAGGCACACCCTTGTGCTTTCTCCTTTGCGCCCTTCTGTGCCAAGTCATCTTCTGTTAGAATTGAGTGTGCCACACGTGACAAATCAAAGTGCACAAACAGGGTGCTAAATCTATAAAATCAACCAGTGCATGACACGTGGTATAAAAGACAAAAAAATGAACAGTTGACCATCATTTCAGCCAACCTATGCTTGCCACATGTTTTTCATGTGCCGACGACTCTGACATCTTCTGACAGCCATATATTTTGCTACAGATTTAGATCGGCATGCGCTTGGACTTTCTAGAGAGATGCTGACACAAGCTACATGTTGGACTATTCAAATTCAAATTTAGGCAGGATTTGTTAGGTGAAAATAGGGAAATCTCTCTCAACTCATCAATGCACATCTAATCGACCTCAACTACCCGATTTCATCAGATCTTGCCTTCTTCCTTGTTCCACACACCAAACAGACATGGGGAAGTACATCTAACAACCTTGCAAGAATTTATTGCTGGTTTTTGGTGGTTAAAGATTTGAATCCGAGTTTCCCTCCCTTTCTCCTTCTCTTCTCTCCTTCTTCTTCTATAAATAACAGAGTTCTGCTTTAAAAAAACATCTCTACTTGTTGTAGCGACACCATGCAAAAATGGTGGCCAAATTCCCATGGGTCTCACACCTTGGCATGGTCTTTGTAATGTATTCTCACCTCCTATCATAAATGTAAATGGCTGTGCATCCCTTAAGCAATAAAATCAGGTTTTGTGGAACTCTAGTCTTCCCTCTCTCATTTTCATTACATCTCACCTCTTTGTTTGCATTTTCTGGCATGCTGTGCATAATCTTATGCTTATATTCCCCATATTCATGTGTTGCATGCACTGGAAGGAAGATCTCGTGTGTTGATTTGTGGCATGCACCATCCACCCTCTTCTCTCGTGCCCTCTCTTTTTCCTTCACCACTCATGGAGAGAGATTGACCCTTTCCTTATGGCGCTATCACCTTCCTTAGCTTAGGATTTCCCCTTTCCACACATCCTTCTATCCCTGGTCCCTTGGCATGTTTAATCTAGGATTTGCATTCAACATTAGGAGTAGTAGTAGCATTAGAGGTAGGTAGCGGAACTGGCCATCTCTGGAGATCCGTCCCAAGCGTGCAAGGTCCCACAACTTGGGGATGGTTCCATTGTGGTCTCAGACACGTCATCCCTTTTTAGTGATTCGAGACACGGGTGCATGTTTGAGCAACCAAAAATTTCTGGCACACCCGATGGGACTAGAGTGAATATATTTACATCTTTATCTCAGCAATTTTGATGTGTTATTGCTGAGATCTAACCTTTGGAGGCATTTTTCAACACATCTGGTGACTCCACTGATTCAACACACCCATTATCTTATGTGCAGACCAGTCTCCCCTAATTCCTCCATTCATTTCTCCTTTTTCCATCATTCCACATTCCTCTTTTGAATTTTTACAATCATGACTTCTTTCCCGCCATGAAATTCTCATTTGTAGTAGTAGAACTATTTCCCTCCATCCCCATAGTTTCAAAATCCTCCTCCAAATCAGTTTTATAAGCCCCATTATCCCGAAAATGTATACAACCTAATTTTTTCTAACTAAAATGTTTATGAAGAACATGTTTATGCAGATGATAGTGGCAACTCTTTGGCTGAAGCTGATTTTGAGAGGTAGGTGCAAGAGACGGAGATGGACATGATGTAGCTCAGAGTGAACTGCTCTATAAAGGTAGCTAAAGTTGGCTACAAAATCCTATGTCCATGGGTTGGCCTATTATGGGTTGGTTTAGCACCCAGTAGAAGCTATACTTCATCATTAAGATGTTGTCCCATATTACAGAGTGGATGGAAGAAATGGAGGCTAAAAAATATAGCGCGCAACAAACCCTATCAATGGGGAAACCTTGTACTACCATCCTATAGCCCTCCCACTCCTCTGCGCCAACTTACATCACCTCAGTCCCACTACACATGTCCCCCAACTTCTTGTGTGCTTCCGCCATTAAAATCCCCCTCCATCTCACCTTCATTTATCTTCCATTCCCCTTCCTGTGCATGCCTCTACTCCTCTTGCATGCACACCTTCCATCCCTTCTACGTCCATCATCCCATTTTCTTCCAAGTCCCCTCTACCTAGCTGTACCATAAATGAACAGCCCCCTACCAATGCACCTTTCCTAGCCAACGTCATCATGTTCGATGACTGCATGGAAGTTGAAGAATTGCATGACTCATGTGACTCTGAATGGGAAGAGGGAATCATACAGGTACCTATTCCAAAGGAGAATTAGTTAGCTCTAGAGGGTGCAGTTCTAGAGGAGATCGAGTTGCTTGTAGAGGCAAAACCATGCATACCCAAGATTTGTGCACCCCAACCTACAAGTGCTCTCCTTCAAGCGGAAAGTCTATAATAAAATCCCATATGTGGGATTGAGATTCAAAGTAATGGGAAAAACACAAGAATCAGACTGTGCCCAATCAGATATCTGGCTAGCCTATAGCTAAAAACTGAGTTGCCTCCAGTCATGCTCATTTCAGAGTATGAGGTAGAGCTTTAGCATGCCAAAGGTCAGCAACAAGGCCTCCTAGATCCAAGTATAGAACAACTCCAGGAGGTGTATATTCTATTTGTTGATACTTTAAGGAGGGTGAAACACCATATACAAGGTGGGTTTTCACTCTCATTTTTGGCCATGTTCAGTGTCAAATCAACTACATGGTCCCAATTTGTGAGGAAGGGAAGCTACTTCTCCCTGCCTTTTGTAGGTTTTACTTGAGTGCTCCTTACCTCTTGTTCGTTTAGGTTAGTTTTGGTTTAATTTTTGTAACACAAGTGCTTGCACACACTCTACATCTTCTAGTCGGGACATGTATGATTTTTAGTTCTACACATATTTATTGTTCGATGCACTTCCTCTAGCGTCCTTTCCTTTTTTGTTTTACGCCTGTGTGCGCCACTTTTTTTTACTTCTTGGGATGGCAGTCCAGTTTTCAGTAGAGGCAGTTCTAATAGTCCGTCACAACTTTCCACTCTCAGATTCAAGACAAAAGATTTTTCACATGAGAATTTCAGTAGTTCAATTCAGAGTTTAGATAGTCCTTCAAGTGACTTCAAGGATGCTCTTTAAGTTACAGATCAAATCTTCAAGTTTAACGCTTGAATCCATGCCCAATGGATGCTTCTAAGGCTACTAGTCTCTTCATCTAACAGGAAAATGGCCCCCGAAATTTTCCAAAACTATTATCCCAGATAACTCCCCAAGTTATTTGGATAACTTATATTTTAATCTAACTTAGATGTTTCACAGTTCACATTTTATGCACTAAAGTTTGTTCAATGACATAATTCACTTGGTTGTAGTTCTTCTGCATGCCCCGCATGCCTTACTTCCTTCTTGATTATCTCCTTGCATCCCCTTTCTAGGCATTCCTCCCATGCACTTACATACACTGGTCTCCTTCACGTGCCCTTTTTCTTTCTACCACCACACGCCCTTCCTCATTTGAATGCTTGTGCCCCACAAGCATACTTGTCCCCTACAGGTGTGCATGCATTCCTCCAGTTAGTGTGTCATTTACATGTACCTTCCTTCTACTTCACTTTTACACCTTCTGCTTCTACACGTGTACCTTTGTGCCTTCCTCTGTGCCTTTTCGTGCCATGTCATTCTATCAGGCTTCAGTGTGCAACATGTAACCTATCAAAGCGCACCAACAGGTGACCGAATCTTGATGATCAATTGGTGTATGACACGTGGTAGAAATGAAAAAACAAATGAATAGTTGGCCAATTTCTATAGTCAATCATCACATGTCATGTGTTTTACATGTTCATATGGATCTGACATCTTCTAACACCCATAACTTCTGCAGTAGTGCTCAGATTCCCACGTGCCCACTCTCATTTGAAATATCCTGACGTCAGCTCCACATTAGACAATTCAAAATCAGATTTAGGAAGGATTTGGTAGGTGGAAAATAGGGAAATGCCATTCTAATCATCGATGCAAACATCCAATTGATCCAACCAACCATATTTATTCAGTTTTTGTCTCCTTCTTTTACACGCCAAATAGACTTGAAGATGCGTATTTGATAGATTAAAGGTGGATTTACAGGAAATTATTGCTGGTTGTTGGTTGTTAGAGTTTGAATCTGAGTTGTTGGTGGTATTTTATAAATAAACCTCACTGCATATTCATCCACATCTACTTGGGGGCATGATGCTCCTATCACATTCACACCGTATATCATTCCATCTCACTCATTCACAACATACTACATATCTTGGTTGCACATAATATTACTAGCTTATACTAGTTCCATATACACATTGTTTCACATGCTAAACAAATACTTAGTATGAAATTATCTTTCTATATATACACATGCATGTTCACTTGGTATTTCATTGTGAATGCACACTTTCTATAGTTATTTACAGGATACAATGATGCTTAGCAGTGTACCTCTTACTAGTTCCAATGAGGCTCCTTGAGGCATCTACATTTACTTCCTCATATTATAGGTGATATTGTTTCATTTTATACTACTTCCTATTCTTTTTAGCACACTAATTTCCATTGATCTATATATGCTTTAACATACTCTTTATCTTTTTAACGTGCTAACAAGTGCTTCATGTGCAACATTTGATTTGTAGGAACTATTTTCCACCATGGTTGTCTATTACACTTTGCTTGATATTGTATTCTATTGTATGCTATTGTTTTGTGGGCTATGCCCTATGTCTTATACAATCATTTTTTGTATTCTTTTGGCCGCTTCAGCCCTAATTTTCTTGTGACATTATGAGTGATATCCCATGTTCGAAACCCAATTTTCATGTTCCATCTTGTATGCACACTTGCTTGTTACACTGTTTTTCTATTACATGCTTACTATTTTCTACAAACACATGTCTCTAGCCATTTTGTTTGCATGTGCCTTGGTTTCTACCATGCACATTCCCTCCCCTTGTAAGGTATCAATTTTAGATCAGTTTCAGGTCCTCTCCTTTGGACCACATATTCCCATCAAAGTCACATGCACCCCAAATGAGGGGGGCATACATTAGGTGAATCATTAAACCCATAAAATAGCTCAGAGATTTAGTTCAGGTTTATACAGTATAAAATAAAACAGAGTTACGGTTACAAAACAACCAAAAATTAGACTTGGGTCCTCAGTTCATCACAAACACCAGTGCTTAGATATAGATACTAGCGCTTGGGCACTCTTGACCTTTCCTAGGCACATATGACTAGGGGAAGTTATAGTTACTTTCTCAGATCAACACAGTTCATAGCAGTTCATAGGATCAGGCACATGCCTCAAAATATAAGATACATGCAATCTCCTACTGTTTATTTTTCAACACAGAATAGTACATAGCCAAAAATAGGATGTACCATTTGTAGTGGTGCTTATTCAGGAAGCATTCATGGAAGGAGAGTAACACTAGACATCTCTCCCCAACATTCTTCTGTTATGGCATGAGATCACCTAAAAAAATCACACTTGGCGTAAGATCACCCAAAAAACTTGTTCTTCGCATGAGATATCTCGAAAAACTTGCACTTGGCATGAGATCGCCTAAAAAAATCACTCTTCTACTGTAATTCAATACATTTTCTATTCTTTTCACTCTTCACGGATCAGGTGCACACTCTCCTTTTACTACTTTTCCACATTTACTTACTTTTATAGAGTTTTTATAATACATGACTTTGACTACTCTTTCACTCTTATTTTGCAGGTATGTCTATGATACGCAAAAAGAAGTAGCCCTAAATCAATTAAAACAACAACTATAACATGATATAACACAATACACTTAACCCCTAGTGTCACTTCCTCTTTTTTATCTTCCACGCTTCACTTTTATCATTCCACACTTTCATTTATCTCTTTAACATGCTATCACCATCACACTCCGCATGGTGATAAGGTATGCATCTCTTATCTACTTTATGTTATTGAGTATTCACTCAACAACATAAAGTGGGGGAAAATATAGACACAAAATCACGCACTCAGGTACATTTCTAGGTCTTAACAACATACTTGCATTCATATGATTCCTAAGCAAGAAAACTAGTAATTAACTATTGTCTTTGGCCTCTTTTTTGACTTTTTGACTTTCTCTTTAGTCTTACACACCCTATAATCTAGTATGAAAATTTAATGCTTTATTTTTCATGACTTTGGATGTAGACACCACTTTTTATTATCGCTACCCCTCACCCTGCATTCGTTCTCTATAATCTTTTCACATACATACCTCTCTTCCCATTCAAATTTCCCTTCATAATTCCAAAATTCAATTTGTCCCACCTATCATTATTTTCCACCATAATCACTGAGGAGTTGTTTAAATTCCCTTTATAAACAAATCATGTTTTGTATTTTGATAATCCATTAAGGCCATGTCCTTTTATTACCTAGTTATACTGTTAAACATCACCATCATAACCTGAACTTATGACATGAATATAAATTTATATAGTTATGGATAATTATATTTATTTTGTGGTATTTTGAGTATGCATTTATTCTCTTGATTTCAATAAGTGTTTGAATGATGATTTGTGTGATGCCACTCTTGTTTGCAAGAAACTTGTTATATGTAAAAATTTTTATGTAGCAAAGGACTTACCTACAATAACCCATATGTAGCCAAAGGGATCCACCTATAGCTAAGGAACCGCCTGTAGCCACTTGTCCACAAAAAAGACCTACCCGCAGTAACTAGCCTACATCCAAAGAAGATCACCTACAAAAAGGAGCTATGATTATGAAGATCTCTTAGAACGTGAAGGGCGACACTCGAAACCTGTACATGTCATTAAAGGGGAAGTTATAATTGGGACATGAGAACTGGAAGATAACTCAAAAAATAGATTTGATTATTTATTGAAACTCACTGAAGAACTGATTGATCAGTTAAACACATGATCTAAGGAACTTAATGGTTACTTGAGTTATGTGTTTGATATATGAACACTTGTTAATTAATTCTATTACATGTGTTGGAACTCTTTTTTATCTATTTGAGATCTTTCCTCTTGTATGCAAAATATCTTTTGCTTAGTCTATTTGAACTCCTAGTCAAATTCTTATTCTCATGTTTCGTTATAATTAAGGAATATAAAAGGGAAGGATTAGATGTTAGAAATATGTAGATCTAGACAAAGAATTAGATAATAGAGGATATAAAGATAAAGAAGTTGCTTTGTTCCCAAATGTAATCTTCATGCCACTTCAATAAAGAACTATATTTTGGACCACGGTCGATGTTGCAATAAGGGACACATGGAGATGTGGCCAGATCTGATTGTGGATAAGGCTAGAACATGGAGACTTGCAACCCAAGGAAAGAATATTCTAGGATATGGTTATCATGATAGGATTAGGATTTGTAAAGTGGAGTTAGTTATGGTTTAGCTAGCACTTGCATGCTGAGGATACTTGAGTATGGAAAGACATGATGACATTTGGTAGGTGGTTCACTATGAGTGATGAGTAGGCGGTAAAGAGAAGATTCCCAAGAACCCCTTGATATGTATTGATTTACATGAAAAGCAGAGAGAGAGGATGTGAAATGAGAGGTGTGCATAATGTGTGATGTATGTGTGCAAGAAAGTAGAGAGAGCTAGGAGAGATATGTGTGATCACTGTTGTAACTTCTGTAATGGAGCCATTGTAGGAGAATACTAAAACTTTGATGATGTATCTGGTCCATTTATGGATTTATTGATGTATTTGGCTACTGTAATATTGGTGAATTAATATAATGGTGTTGTTCTAAATATCAGTGTTTAATGGATCTAAGTGTTTGTGTTCTTTATATGTGTCATGGTCCAGATCTATGGTTCCTGTATGTTATTTTTAATATTCAGAATCATAATATGGATCATTTAAGCTCATATCTAGTTTCATTATCTTTGTCATAAGATGTATGTGTTTATGTCGATATATTTTTCTGCTTTAACAATGAATATTCTTGCAAGGCTCACATAAAAGAGGGGCTTGGCACCTTCGCATGCCTTGGGTGAGCACCCAATTCAGGATGGGTGATATGCCCACATGCGCCTTGGAATTAAAAGGGTTAGTAAAAGTGACTACATCTTGGTTCCATTTTCAGGACATTTTTTGAAGTTGTTAAAAGAATGGTGTGTGATGGCAGAATGCTTGACTTTGGCCAGCGTGGAGACTTGGCTTAAGAACACGGAGGATGAGTTTACACAGAGATTCAACATTGGACCTGAGTTTGATGCACGTACATGGGTAGAGGAGCATCTATATCATGAGCTCTATGAAACATTATTTTGTTGTTTTCCAATAGAACTGTATGAATGGTTTTTATGCATCGAGGAGGAGTTGGTACTATCAACCTTGTGTGTGGACCCAAGAATATTATCAGTGGCTTCATGATGCCAATCTGATTTGGACTCATGTTGTTGATCATTGGTGGAGTGGTGTGTTGACTAGATACACATTGGAGTATGTAGTTTCTACATATTCTTTCTCTGAGGTTGTTGAGTTTGAGTTCGTACGAGAACCGAGAGGATATTTATTATGTGATATACCACTATCCATCAAGATCCTGATAATCACTATGAGTTTAGAAGCATTTCCTATAGCTAGCTAAACTCCCACTAGCCATGGGGCACGAAAGTAGGTGTGACAAGAAATGGTGGATCCTACGATAGAAGTGGAGAGAGAAGAGAGGTAGATCAAGTATAATGAAGCTTGGGAGAGGGATTTGGTGAGACAACATGAGCTTGTAGGAATGATGGATGTTTGGAGGTAGACGTTGTAGAAAGGATTTGAGGTTCACAGCAGAGGATGTGGAACCTGAGTAGTCTATACTACCCCATCTTGGAAAATATGGAAGGAGAACCCCCTTAACTTCTGATGAGAGCTCGTCAGATGGAGAAAGGAGATGGATCATAGGCACGTATTTGAACCCACCTAGCGAACCAATCCCTTACACTTAGTTTTCTAGCTTTTGAGACAAGTATTGTTAGTACGGTTGGCATTGGTAAGCAAGAAGCATCAAGTAGATATAATGTTATATTACATCGATCTATGGTCCACACAGAAATTTCCTTTGTTTGGTGGTATCCTATCAAGCGTGTCATTTAGACAAGGTGTGGGCTCTCAGAATGTGGGTATCACATCTGGAAGTAGTTCAACTTCACAGACTGTTGGAGCTCAGTTTAGTACAATGGTGGGAACAAAAAGTAGCACTACTTCAAGCCCTATACCTACTACAGGAGGAGGATCCAGAGGATCTGGTGGATCTGGAGGGTTAGGAGTTAGTGGAACTAGTGGATCTGGTGGTGGAGGAAACACAAGAGGAAATCAAAGTTCTGGATCTGGTGGACAAGGACCACAACCCCATCAGTAGGTATTTTATGAGATGTCTCTTCATTTTCTTGATTATAAAGGTGTCGAGGATGCCGTAGAGCATGTACACAAGTGTGAATTTCTATGGCACACTAAGGGGATCACTACCCCAGAGTGGAAGGCAAGCCAGTTTGTAACTACATTGTAGGGGCGTGCACATAGCTGGTACCAAAAATATGACCCACATCAGATGGCAGTGGATTATACTACATTGTATGATGCCTTCTTGGCAGAATTTCATATTCTTGAATTTGAGAAAAAGAGCATCAGTGTGATCAAGGAGATTTAACAGGGTATGGTAGAGAGTGTGTGGGAGTATGATGCACATTTTAAGACTCTTTTGTCAAATTTATCTTATGATATCCATCCTTCTCAACATGCTCAATGGTTTTTTGGAGGCTTGATAACACCTTTCAGATGAGTTCTTTCACATAAGATTTTACAGATCCACGTGAGGCCTTGGATGCTACTTTGCATGATGAGGCTGTTGGAAGTGTTGATACTGGGGTAAGTCCCTTTTTGGAGGCACAAATTACTTCCATGGAAAATCAAATTGAGAAATTATCTTGTGAATTCAAGCACATGAGACTCGTAGCATACTTTGGTGTATGGATTGTGAAGTAGAAGGACACACCAAGGATAGTTTCCCTCAAAATTTGGTGCACGCCATGACAATAGATTGTGAAATCTGTCATGGGGATCATGATCCAAGTAGATTCCCTTTGTTATAATGCTCACTCTGTAAGAATGTGTCTTGCTATTGTAAAATTTGTACATCTACCACTCATGATACTAAGGACTGCCAGTTGATAGACCAGATTCATGATGTGATTGATACTGGTGTGTGCTAGGCCAACGTTGTGAACGATTCTAAGAATGAGGGGCATCAACATGAAGGGCATGAAGATGGTGGAGGAAGGGGAAGAAGATTTTGTAGAGGATTCAAAGGTCATGGTGGTCGCGATGGAGGAAGGAGTGAATTCCCCCGTATAACTTATTTCAATTGTGGATCTACAGATCACTACAAGCACGAGTGCTTGATTTTATTGCAATGCTCGTTGTGTGGGAAGAAACATAAGTATGAGGAGTTCCCTGACTTGTATAATCACATGATCCATAATCAGAAGAAGGACAAGGGCATGGGAATGGTTAGTGTAAAGCATTTGAACCTTTGTTCATGCCTACAGTGGTGTCTAAACTTGAGTTAGAGCATGTATTAGTAACTACATGCATTGAAGCTACACGTGCCAGAGAAATACCAAAGTAGAGGCCTCTCATTACAAGAGAAGAGGTATTGCATGGGAAGTACCCTGATCTAACTTATCAGAAGGAGGTTTACCAGGAGACTATGGAGGTGATTAGGAGCTTGCAAGGGGAGATCCAATGCTTGAAAGAGAAGTCATGGAAGTTGGAACAGGTGAAGAATGTTGAGATCCCTCAGAATGATGTGGATGATGTCAAAGAGGTATGTAAGATGTTGTGCCAGGAAAATATCATTCCCCTGTTAGGAGAATGGTTGAGAGGAAAGGTACCATGCACTATGATGTGAGTGAGAGGTAGATCTTGCATGCTAATTTTCCCCCTCATAGTCTTGATTATGACAAGGAGATCACATTGAATGTGGTAGTTGATGGATGGATTTTGAGTAACATACTAATTCACACAGGTGCAGAAGGTAAATGTTATTACTCTGGATGTGTGGAATCAGATGGGGAGACCACCATTGTAGCCATCTTCAAATGTGTTGTACATGGAAAATAGAACTAAAGCTACACCCATCAGAGTCTTGAAGGATGCTTCCATAACCATTCAAGGGGCCAAGTTCACTGGGGATTTTGAAGTCTTAGCACTTTCCGGGGAAGATAATTTCCCAACATTACTTGGATGCCCTTGGTGTTATGCGAATAATGTTGATTTGTGCTTCAACAAGGGATACATCAGCTTTGAGAACAAGAAGGAGCATGTTATTATTCCACTAATAGATGGTAGGTCTGTGCCTTATGTTGAGCCTTTGGGGGAAGAAGACATCAATAGAATTTATGTGTGCACTATCAGAGACCCAAAGGTTATTGAGCCATCAAGAGAAGGATTCATTCAGTGGGATGATGCTCAGTCCTTGAGTGATACGAATAAAATTACATGTGATAATTGGGTGCATGTGACTTATGAGTTAGTAAGAAGAGAATTGAAGGGCACTGTGACTCATGTTGTCAAGATGCATTTAGTAAGGCATCTGAGAGGAAGATAGTTACCAAGTTACACTGGAGAAGGTCATCTTGATGTCTTCTTGTGTGCTATAGAAGTCTAGTGGACCTGTGAAGTAGAACGGAGGAATATGTTTTTCTATACCTTGTGTGGGATAGTCACACATTGGTGGATGACTCATTGGGATAATCTTATAGAGTGGCATGAAGGTAAGAATCGTGTTCTCTATTAGATTTCTACAAACCAATGCACCTTCAAGGATATGTGACTATCATGGGAGGGAATCAACCTTTGTACCACATTCAGGAATATGAGAAATCCTTGGATAGAAGGCCCAGAAGATTTACCCCCTTCACTCTGGGTGCATAAGTTCTATTCCACTTTGCAGGGTTGTGCACGCACTTGGTATGTCCATTCAGAGTTACGTCGTCAGATGAGAAATTGGATAGAGTTGACAGTAGGTATTATTCAAACTTTTGAGTATCTATCTTATAAACCATCAGTGAATGAGGCTTTGCAGGTAGTCAAGTGCCTTACTCTGGGAGATAGTGCCAAAGTTGAGGACCTCATCCTATATTTTCTAGGGGATCCTGATTTGGAGGCACACTTTGAGGAAGGAGAAGAAACGGATGAAGTATAGTTTGAGCGTGCCTACCTAGAAAAGGAGAAAGGAAAAATGGTGTACCTGATAGAAGATGAAGAGATAGAGAACCTTGATGTTGATCATACAGAGGGTACGCGTGACATCTTGGATAGTGTGGATGAGAAGGCACACACCTACTATGAGCCATTGAAGACAAATAAGGTCAACATTGGCACAGAAGCAAAACTGAAAGAAGTAATCATTGGAGATTAATGGATGGACAAGAGGTTTTAAAGATAATTGAACTATTGCGAGACTTCTAGGATTTGTTTCCGCGTGGGTATCATGAGTTAAAAGGTGTTCATCACTCATTGGGAGAGATGCGGATTAAGTTAAAGGAGGGTGCATGCCCGATTAGGAAGAGGCCTTATAGGATGAATCCTAATCTACGCATAAAGGTGAAAGAAGAAATTGACAAGATGCTAGAATCTGGGATCATTGAAGCTATTGAAGAATCTAAATGGGTTAGCCCAATGGTGATTAGTATCAAGAACGATGGAAGGATATCAATCTATGTAGAATACAGAGACTTGAATACTTGCATGTGTTATAGATCCTTTTCCAACGCCTTTTACTAAAGAAATCTTGTTAGGTGTAGCCAGGCGTGAGATCTACTCTTTTACAGATGGATTCTCAGGGTATCACCAAGTAAGGATTGCAAAAGAAGACCATGAGAAGACTACTTTCACCACTGAATGGGGAAGTTTTTCTTATACATTTATGTCCTTTGGACTTAAGAATGTGCCTGTTGTATTTTTGCGCATTGTGGTGCAAGCATTCCAAGACTTTATTCATAAGTTTCTACAAGTCTACCTGGATGATTGGACAATGTATGGATTAGTAAAAGATCATTGTGACAACTTGAGATTGATGTTTGAAAGATGCAGATAGTTAAGTATCTCTCTAAACATTAAGAAATGTGTCTTTGCTACTCCTTTTGGCACATTTCTAGGTCATATTATTTGTAAGGAAGGCTTATTGGTAGACCCTGCCAAAGTTGTTATTTTGGGTTTGGAGGAGCCTTCCAATCAAAGCATAGTGCATGGATTTATGGGGCATAAGGGTTACTATAGAAAATTCATCAAAGGTTATGCCAGGATTTCCATGCCCTTGGAAGAACTATTGAGGCACAAAGGAAGATTTCACTGGGATAAGGTGCAACAAGTGGATTTTTGATACGTTGAAGGAGAAGCTAACTATTGTGCCCATTTTTCACTTTCCCTCTTGGGACAAGCCCTTTCATGTGCATGTGGATGCATCAGGTATGGAAATTGGAGTAGTGTTAGCACAACCTGGAGAAGGGATTGTTGATCACCCTTTATGTTTTACAAGTAGAAAGTTAACTCCAGCTGAGCAGAATTACACAACCACAGAGCGTGAAGCATTGTCTATGATTTATGTGCTGCATAAGTTTAGGAAGTACTTGTTGGCTACTCCATTTATCTTTTACACAGATCATATGACACTTAAGTATTTAGTAAACAATCCTGTTTGGCAAGGGTGCATATGCTGGTGGATCTTGTTATTTCAGGAATTTGAATTTTCAGTGGTAGTCAAACCAGGAAAGTGTAATTCAGGACCTGACCATATTTCTAGAATTAATTCAGGTGAGGATGCACAGAGCATTGAAGACACAATGTTGGATGCATAGTTTTCAGATTACAATGTGCACCCACTAATTTGGAGGATATTTTTGTCTTTTTATGAATAGGTGTGGCACCTGACGGAATGAAGAGTATAGAAAGGAAACAACTTTCCATTCACATCGTGCCTTATATGTTGATTGGTGGAGATCTATACAAACTTGGTTGGGATGAGATTTTGTGCCGATGTGTACCAAAGCATGATCACATGGGTATTATTGAGGAAGCTCATGGAGGGATTTCCAGTGAACATTATGTAGGTCAAGACACCATGCGCAAGATTATGATGGATGGTTTGTGGTGGGAGACATTGTACAAGGATTTTCAAGAATATGCCAGGGGTTGTGATCATTTCCAGCACCTTGGGAAGCCTAGCATAGAGATGAAATGCCATCAAGGCCTATAACAAGTGTGAAACCTTTTGAAAAATGGGAAATTGACTTCATGGGCCCTATTTCCCCCTAGTGCGTAGGACAAGGTCATGCTACATCATTACTTGTACAGACTATCTTACACAGTGGGTGGAAGTAACACCTATGAAGGATTGCACTACAGCTACTACAACAAGGTTCCTTTGGGAGAATATCATAAGCAGGTATGGATGTCCATTAAGTTTAACAAGTGATAGGGGTACTCATTTCTTGAATGAGACTGTTAGGATATTATTGGTGGAATTTATGGTAGCCCATCATAAAACTACACCCTATCACCCACAAGCTAATGGAACTGTTGAAGCTTTCAACAAGATTTTGAGCCACACATTGACAAAGATTTGTGATGTTGGAAGGAAGGATTGGGATGATAAATTCTCTGTTGTTCTTTGGTCTTATAGAACAACCTACAAGAGACTCAACAAAGCAACACCCTTTCAGTTGGTGTTTGGCACCGAGGCTATTTTACAGTTGAATTTATGTTACCATCCCTACATATTGTGTGCATAGGAGGATTGGATGATGAGAAAGCACTTGAAGAGCGCATAGACAAACTGATGCAGTTGGATGAGAGGTGTACCATAGCCCAATGGAGCCAGAAAAATAGAGAAAGTAAGACATAAGGCCTGACATGATCGACACATTAAGAACAAGAAGCTGGAGGTTGACATAGATGGTTCTTTTGTATGACTCCAAGTTTTATGTACACCACCCTGGAAAGTTCCAAGTGCATTGGTTGGGACCATATGTTTGTGACTTATATACTTGACTCAGGTGCTTATCAGTTAGAAGAGTTGGATGGCAAATAGTTTCCTAGTTTCTTTAATGAGACTAGGTTAAAGGCATACTATAAATAAGTATTCTTGGTTTTTGTAATAAAGGTAGTGTTGCCATATAGCTTAGGATTTCCCTTAAATGCAATTTTCCTTTATATGTGTTTCCTTTCATCGTCGTTATGATTTTTCATTTTTTAGTCCTATGTGTTTTGTGTGCATTTTTCCACACCAGTAGCTATTTACATTTTAAGTGATTCCATTACATAGAGGACCACACAGACCTTAAGTGTGGGGTGGATTGGAGAATAAATTCAGAAAATGATTGGTTAGTTCCATTTCTAAAGGAGGCTGGATTGATGGAAGACTCATTTTGGCATGATTGGTGCAAAGGTAGAAGAACTGTCTGTGCAGTATATAAGGTGTTTTGGGTTTGTGTTGTAATAGAGGTGTTCTGAGAAAAGTTGAGTTGACTAAAGACCACGTAGGAGAGAAATAAAGATAACGTAGTATAACATGAGGTAGGCGATGACATGGGAAATTAATTAGTAGATGGTGTAGAGGTTAAGTACTTTGGTGTAGTGGTGTGCATGGAGGAAGTTTGTGGTAGGGAAGTAATGATAGCACGCAAGAAAGTTATGACTGTAGCACATGAGGTGGAGTCACGGAAGTTCATTTAAGTGGAAAAGGTACTTTATTAAAAAGTAACATTAAGACGTGTGGGTTGGAAGGACATTGAGGTCTTGGAAAAGTATAAATAGGGGGTGAGGGTAGTCATTCTAACTACCTTTCCTTCAAAAAAAATTGTGCTCTTCAACTATTAAAGTGAGATGAGGGTGTGATACGAAAGGGAAGTACTTTTTATGAACCAGTGGCATTGTGTGAACTGTAACAAGATCTTATGGTGTAGCAAGGGGAAAGGAAAACAATGAGGCAACAAGGGGTTGCGTAGAAGTGAAGCTATTGAAGTTGACGAGCTCAGGTAGACAAGGAGGATTCAAAACACCTAGGGCACAGAGTAAAGAAATAGAGATGGAACCAAAGAAGGCATGAATCAAGAAACCAGTGGTGGAGAAGGAGGAACCCGTTGAGGTATACTCAGAAATGCAGTACCCACCCAGGTGTGATTAAGGAAAGTGGAATTCAAAGTTGTATCAGTGAAATATTAGTGAATTCAACCATAGAATAGATGAACATGAATAAGTTGATGTGGGTAGGATCTAGTCAAAGATGTTTCAGGGTTAGATGAGCTCAGAAACCCTAAGGTGGATGACTCAGTGCAACAGGAATTATAGAAGACTGGGGTTTTGCAGCTATGGGAGTTTCCTTTCTTCACTAAACCCACCCACTCTTTAGGTGGTTAATGTCGCGGGTACATGAGGACTTCTTCTACTTTGTAGGGAGGAGAATGAGAATTACGGGCCAATTGATTAGAAGTGTAACAAGCCTGTGAAAAACTGGTGTGGACATGACACATGACTTATGTGCCACTACAAAAATCAAGGAATTGGTGAAGAAATTAACTATGAGAAGGGAGGAAGGCTCAAGTTATCTCAAACCTTGAGTGACCCAGACATTAAGGGTTGCACAACCTAACTCATCAGCTGTAAATTAGGCACATTAGAGTGATGGATAGATATAAATAAGATGTTCATATACATTGCATATAGGGTATCCAAATGGGCGTATTATAACTTCACTTAATTTATTGTGAATAGTATCATTGAGGAGGCACGGGTGCAGAATGAGGTTGGGTCAAAGATCATGTGGGGATCTATACTACTGTTGATTATATTATGGGAAATTGGCATCCCTGATGGACTAGATGGGAACATTTGGGTTTACCCACCAACATACCCATCTCCTATGGTGTAGATTTCACACTTTACTTGTGATGGTTCCATCACGAATACTTACAAGTCCTAGATGAAAAAGTGGTATGAGATACTGTGAGAGGATTTTGAGAACAAGTGGCACATCCCACATGAGTTGCCACAAGTGGTAGGGGACCAGGTGAAGTTTTTAGTTATGCAACACTTCAGCTTGGCAAAATTCATGATGGCCAAAGGAGAAATGGGGCCATGGTGGTAAAATTTCATTTGCATTCACTGCTAAATACATGAAGTGTGCCATCAATCAGTTAAAGGATGCGTAGAAGTTGACCTTTGATGCTGACAAAGTGGACGCTGATGTTCACACTCTACGCGTAACTTATAAGTATGATACGAGGCCGACGTATGTCGAAGTCTTGGAGCCAGACTTCCTGGATCTGCATCCACAGATTAATGTTACCATTAAGGGCTACATCCATTGGGTGTTTTTGTAGTTGTTCCCTAAGACGCAGGGAGGAGTTTAAGTGGAGGTTAAAAACTCCACCTTTCCAAGGCCATGGGAAGCACCAATCCCACCTATGAAGGTAGTCTAGGCAGAAGGAGGGGAAGAAGAGGAAGGAAGTGAGGAGAAACTAGACACTTCCTGGAAAAGGAATTATTATACGCACTGTTAGTAATAGTGGGGGCACGGGTACATCACAACAAGGCATTGCTGAGGCTTCACGGCTAGAGCGCGAGGAAGTTAAACAACCAGAAGGAGAAGAGAAGGAAAAGAAAAAGCATAAGGTACATGATGTCTCCAGTTCTGTGACAGAGACATGCTCAGAAGAATATCACATAACATTCAAGAAGGAACTCGAGGAGGAGAAGAAGAGAAGGGCTGAGGTGGATACCAAGGCAAAGAAGGTGATGCACTCACCAAGGAGAAAGCACATTCTGCGGAGGAACCTGTGAAGAGTCCAAGCGTGAGGGAACTTCACCTATCCAGCCCACCAACCTAAGAGATAAGAATATAGGAGACTCCTTCGTTATCAAGGAGGATAAAGGGTTCACTGCAGGGTGAAGCACCCCAAGGAAACACCGTTCAAAGTGCAAGGCAAAGAGAAAGAAGTGGATGCCTATGTCCCCTCATATGGACTTTATGGATAATCCCATGAAGGTGTTACGTATGAGGTTCCAAAGCACCCTTTCCCTGGAAAATTTACATGCTTGGGATATTTTGGACCAAGATGGGGGCGTAACAAGGACTAGGGAGATGATAAGTTAGAATTTGCATTGTCATACAAAGGATCTTGAATTCGAGGTTAGCCATCACTTGATCAAGACCACTCATTTGAGGAAGAAAGAGGGAGTTGTTGGCGCCCATTTTGATCCTCTGTCATTTTGCCATGTTTCCCCTTTTCTCTTTGTGCTCTGAAACATTTTTTCCTCATAAAATTGATGATGTGAAGTTATAGCTCCATTCTTGTTCATTGGATTGTTTATAAACTCATTACCTTGCCCTAATTTTTCCTGTTCAAATGCCTCTGCCATTTTTCCCATGTTTTCTCGGCCTTTGGAGCTCAAAATTGTTCGTTTTATACTTATTTTCCATCAAAAATACTTTTCCATGGTCATAAATCTAAAAACACTTTCCATTTGTCTTTTGATCAAAAAATTCTTCACCCACAAAGAAAAAGTCAATTTTGGGCATCCCTGGCGTTTTCTATGTTTTGACTGTCAAACGAGCATCATTTTCCCGTCAAATTCATCTTCAGCATTCTAGGGCATCATTAACAATTTCTGAATTATTTGAAAATCATACAGGTGTCCTTTTCCCATCAAATTTTAGCTCAACATCTTCTCATATGTGGCCGTTTGTGATTAGATAAGGTTCGGCGGCTCTGCTTGAAAAACTTAACGTTTTTTGTATTTTTCAGAAAAAGTACAAGTTGCCCCTGCAGCTCTGTAGGCCCCAAAGGAGGTACATGTGTCACAAGCAGAGTGAAGGTAGATGGGTGGGTTTTTTTGTGCCGTAAGGAATTTTGGAAAAAAGAGTTAAAGTACAAAGAAAATGCCTAGGGACCGCAACGAATCAGAACGGAACACGTGGTGGCTTCAGAGCGCATGCCCACAATGAAATAGAATAGAACACATGGTGGCTTCAGAACATAGGTCCTCAGCAAATAAGAGGTGGAAACATGTCATTTTTCATCAAAATCAGGATGGAAGGCTGGCGAAGGGCTTAGAAAATTTTCCTTTTTGGTGAAAGGGAGAAAAAGTTGTGAAAAAGGCCACAGGTCTGTCAGGCTAATCAAGAGAGGACACATGGCAAGATCTAGGTAGAGAGGAGTGGAGGACATCTAGGAGAGTTTGAGAATTTTAACCTTTTTCCTAAAAATGGTTAAAGTCTTAAAAGAAGGTGCGACCCCGACAAAGAAGAAAATTAAAGGCTTGCGCGGGTCGGTGGGCTACCGGAGGAAAAAGGGAAATGTTGCCTTTTTGGAAAAATGAGTTAAAGTGGTAATTTGAAGCATGGATCTGCAATGAATCAGAGGGAGACATGTGTCAAAATAAAATGGTAGAGGAGAGTGTGGGCCGTTGATGAGTTTTGAAAAATTTGAAATTTTGTGAAGGACGTACGAAGCAAAAAAGGGAGTTATGGCCCCGCAACGAATCAACGATCACCATGTGTCAGGGATAGAAGCAGAGATGCATGCCCATATAGATTTTTTGGAAAAATTTCCTTTTTTCAAAAAAGGTAGAAATGTGAAGAATTGAACCGTGATTCCAATGGGGCCCACCTTGGGACACGTGTCAGGCCCGTTTTCATAGGGCAGAGAAAATTGTCGAATTTTTACTTTTTTCCAAAAGTGTTAAAATGTCAAAAAGTGATCCCAAGCCCATTTCCAATCACATTTTGACATGTGGAGGGCTCAGATTGAAGGGAGAAAGGAAGGTCAATGGTAACTGTGCATATTTTAGTTTGACCACCATTTTTACCCCAGGAAGTGTGGAAATGTGTTTTTTGCATCGATTTTGATCAAATTTTTGGTGAATTCATGTTGTTTTTTCCTTGAAGGAACACTGGGATCAATTTTAAAATTCAATTTGTAGATCTGAGCTACTTTTGAAATGAAATTTTGTTCGGGCTCGAGCAAAAATGTGAAATATCAGATCCAAAAGTTGTAGAGTCAAATTTTGGAGGGATAAGGATGAAATAATGAAAGGAAGGGGGTATGCATGCTTTGAGGAGGAAAAACATGCTCCTAGTTGAAACTATGATCCAAATTTTGCAATGATTCACCTTTTTGAGGCAGCTGGTAACCTTTTGAACATTTTTCTATTAGATGTTCCTTTCTGCAAATCATGAGGGAATTTTGTAACAAACTTGATGCTTAGCATATTCTTTTCTTGGGAAAGAATGATCAAATGTAATAGAGAGATATATAATAAATGTTTTGAGACATGCAAAAGGTCGGTAAATTAAAAATCATGAGAAAATTTTGAGAGAAGCTCATCTTCTGAGAAACCCTCCAAAAAACCTGGTTAATGTCTTCTGTGTTAGATCTTCATTCATGTTGAGTTGGTTACAAGTGTATATCCATCACACAGCTATGAGATTGTTCCTGAAACTCTCCCTTGATGATGAATCTAACAAGTGTTTGAATTAATCTATGTTATTTTGGGAATATGATGTTTTTTATCATGGTTAAATGTCTGCAAATAGTTTTCCTTGTTCTTGTTGCAATCTTGCATTGAAATCTATTGAAATTGTTAATGAATGATGTTGTGGCTCAAGAGAAAGAGTATAGCACTAGGAGAAAGGTTGTTAAGGGTGTTGGGCCTCAAGCCAAACCTAAAACAGCCTTACTTACAAGTATTCCCAAATAAGCTCCTAGAAGAGAAACACTTGCCAAAAGCTCTGCTGGCCTAAGAAAAAATTCCAGTTCTCCTCACGCCCAAGCTGCTAAGAATTCCATGCCATATAATGAATCTACTTGTCTCCATTCCAATGCTGCCTTGCCAAAGAATGTTCCCTATGACATAGTCCAAGTATTGAGCCAAATAAAAGTGAGTGTTCCAATCATGGAGTTGCTTAGGATTCTTGAGCATAAGAAGAGAGCATTTGAGTACCTAGGTTTCAAAGAAGAAAAGAGTACTCCAAGTAGAAATGTAAATGTTGTTGAAACTCCTCCTCAAATCATTACAGACCTTAAAACACCACTAGTAGTAGAGGATCTTAGAGAAACACTTGAGGTATACTTGGGGACATCCTTGGTTGATTCCTAATTGAATGTTGATCCATTCTTTACAACTTTGATAATAAAGGATAGACTACTTCACAATTGTATGTTTGATTCCAGTGCATCATGCAATGTCATGCCTTTAGAAGTCATGAATGAGTTGGATATCAAAGTAACAATAGCCTATGGAAAGTGTACTGCCATGGAATCAAGAGAAGTGCCGGTAGTTGGTTGTGTGAGGGGTCTGGTGGTGTAACTTGCATATTATCCTAGGAGGAATTTAAAATTAGATGTTGTGACTATTGATTTCCCTACCAAATGGGGTATTTTATTGTCAAGAAAGTGGGCTACAAGTGTTGGAGGGAGTGTCCAAATAGACATGTCTTTTTCCACTATTCCCATTGAAGGTAGCCTTGTCAAGCTCTATGGAGAAAAGAAGATGTTACACCTAATTAAGGATCCAAACAATGCTTTTTATGAAGTATTATTTGCTGATGTTGATGTTGATAATTTTATTGGGTTTATTGATGGTAAGGAGCACAAGATGGATCAATCAAAGTGCCTTGAATAGGTAAGTTCTCCTTGGACCTTGCTATTTGATGGAGCTTGCTCCAAATTTGGAAATACTGCTGGTATAATTCTGATTGCTCCAAATTTTGAATGTACTAATAACATTGCTGAGTATGAAGCCTTGTTGTTGGGTATGAGAATTACATGGAAGTATGGTGTCAAGGACATCATTACAAAAGGAGATTCAGAGCTAGTTGTCAAATAAATAATAAAATTATATGCTATAAAAAATAAGCGGATGAAATAGTACAAACATGTAGTTTGGGATATAATTGAGATGTTTGATTCCTTCAACATTGTGAATCATGACAAAAGTTTCAATACTGCTACTGATAAGTTGGTAGTGTTGGGGTAAAGATTTGGAAATTACACCGTTTCACCTTATTGTGAGTACAATGTTGAAGTGTTAACTAGGCCAACTGTCCCTGACAACATCAAACATTGACAAATGTTTAATGATGATGCTCAAGTGCAAAGATTCTTATAAAATCAAGGTGAGTTTTTAGATCTTAATATTGATTGGGAACTAATGGTATGTGTGACTGAAGGAAGAGAGAATTTGTTTGGAAAGGATATTATCCAATTGAAAACTAACACCATTCCTAGAGGTCTTGTTGCACTTGAGTCAAATTTTAGCAATGCTGATTACACCATAAATAGGACCATGTCTGCCTTAAGGGATGTGGAAGAACATAACTTGGGAACTAATGATAAACCAAGAAAGGTTTGGTTGGGAAGCAATCTAAACAAAGAGGAAAAACAGTCATATGTCCAACTATTGAAGAAATATCAGGACTGTCTTGCTTGGTCTTATTCAGAGCTGGAAGCATACAGAGAAGACTTGTTTCAGCATGAGATTCCTCTTGAAACAAATGGAAAACCATTTAGACAAAAGCAGAGGCCAATTAATCCACTCCTCTCCATGAATATGCAAGATGAATTGAAGAAACTGAAGGAGGGAGGAATCATTCAGCCCACAAGGTATTCATATTGGGTTGCAAACCTTGTGCCAGTCAGAAAGAAAAATAGAGATATCAGACTTTGTGTAGACTTCAGAAATCTGATTAGAGATTCATTAAAGGACAATTATCCTTTGCCAAACATGGAAAACATGTTGCTGTTAGTGACTGGATCTGAATTGTTGTCCACCTTGGATGGTTTCTCTGGATACAATCAAGTTTTTTTCGGCTACAATCAAGTTGTTGTCAAGGAGTTAGAAAGATTTAAAACTACCTTTACCACTCCTCGGGGAACATATGTTTATATAAGAATGATTTTTGGTCTCATGAATGCTGGAGCTACCTTCCAAAGAGAAATGGATATTGCTTTTGCTGGTTACATAAATGACTTCGTTGCAATTTATCAGAATGATGTGACTATGTTTTCAAGGAACAGAAGAGATCACTTGCAGCACTTGGAAAGAATGTTGATTAGATATAGAGAATATGACATTTGTGTTAATCCAAAGAAGTTTTATTTTGGGGTGTAAAAGGCCAAACAACTTGGTCATATTGTTTCAAAGGATGGTGTCATGATTGACCTTGAGAGGGTATAAGTAATCAACAAGGTTCCAATTCCAAGAATAAAGAAGGGCATCCAATCCTTCTTTGGGTAGATCAACTTCATTAGAAGGCTTGTGTCTAATTTTGCTGAATTGACTCTTCCTATTACATGCATATTAAATAAATACCAAGTTATCAAGTGGGAGGAGGTTACTATTCAGGATTTTGAAGGAATTAAAGAAGCATTGAAAGATGCACCTATCTTGGTAGCTCCGAATTACAAGAAGCCTTTCCAAATCTTCTCCTTTGCTTCTGAAAATACCATTGCATCTGTTTTGCTGCAAAAGGATGAATATGGGGTTGAGAGACCTATTGCCTTCTTTAGCAAGGCTCTACAAGCTGCTAAGTTAAAGTACACAATCATGGAAAAATAAGCATTTTCCTTGGTGAAAGAAACAAAGGTTTTCATGCCTTATATCTTAAGTTCAAAAGTTTTTGCTTATGTTCCCCACACCATGGTAAAAGACATCTTATCAGAGATTGACATCTCAAGCAAAAGATGTAGATGGGTGAACAAACTATAGGAGTATGACATGGACATCCAAACCAAAAAGTTGGTGAGAGGTTTGGGTCTTGCTAAGCTCATGGCTAAGAGCAACCTCCAGAAAATTGAAGTGAATGAAGTAGAGGAAGAAAGGGTAGATGTTCTTGAGAAATTAGCAAGTTCTGAGTGGTACAAGGATGTAATATTTTATCTCAGACACCTATGCTGCCTTGATCATTTAAATAAAAATTAGAAAAGAGCCCTCAATCTAGATTCTCAAAAATACATCATCACTGACTTTGGGCTGGCTTGGAAGAACCTTGAAGGTGTCCTCTTGAAATGTGTAACTGAAGATGAAGCTCCCAAAATAGTTGCTGATTTCCACGGGTGAGTTTGTGGAGGACATTTTTTGGAAGGGTTACAACACACAAAATTTTGAGAGATGGTTATTGGTGGCCTACTCTTTTCAAAGATGCAACCCTGATGGTTAGAAAATGTGAAAACTACCAGTGTTTCTATGGAATAATGAAAGCTTCAGACTCCCTTCCTTTGCAACCTATGTCAATTGAAGCTTATTTCAAACAATGGGGAATGGAATTCATTGGTGAGATTTCAAACCCTTCTAGTGCTAGACATAGTGGATCCTTGTAGCCATAGATTACTTCACCAAGTGGGTAGAAGGAATTCCCACCAAGAAATCAACACACCAAGTTGCTATGGACTTCTTGTTGAATCATATCATATGCACATTTGGTGTGCCAATCAAGATTGTTGCTGAAAATGCCATGTGTTTCAGAGCTAAGACATTGATGGAAATGTGCAAGGAGTATGTAAGCAATCTGAC
The DNA here is from genome assembly GCA_019776745.2 of Taxus chinensis. Taxonomy (NCBI): domain Eukaryota; kingdom Viridiplantae; phylum Streptophyta; class Pinopsida; order Cupressales; family Taxaceae; genus Taxus; species Taxus chinensis. The sequence continues at coordinate 263,899,323 of CM034156.1, read as the reverse complement.
TTATGATTCAAACTATAACCCCCAAGGAATTGGACAAGCTGAGTATAACAATAATAAATTTTTGAAGATCATTAGGAGAACCTTGGAGTTGAACAAGAGAAAATGGGGTGAACAAATGAAATTTATAGTTTGGGCTGATAGAATTACTGCCAAAAGAGATACTGGTAAGAGACCATTTGAGTTGGTGTATGGAAATCAAGCTCTTCTACCCTTACATCTATAATTATCTTCATTTTAGTTTGTTCAACAACTTGAAGATCAAGAGGTTAGTCCATATGAAGAAAGGATTAATCAGATTGTTGAGCTGGATGAAGAAAGAAGAGCATCCCACCTAAGGCATGTCAGATTTAGAGAGAATTTGAAGAGGTTGTTTGACAATAAGGTCACTCCTAGGGCCTTCAATGTTGGATATCTAGTTTTGTTGTGGGATAGAAGGCATGAAGATAAGGGCAAACATGGAAAATTTGATGCATTGTGGATGGGCCCTTACTTCATTAATATCAGAATTGGTGAGAATACCTTTTTTCTCAAGGACTTAGATGGGGAATTTCTTGAACTACCTGTTAATGGTATGCATTTGAAGCATTTCTTGGATTAATCCCCAAATTTGAGGTATGCACCACTTGTATAGTGTATAGTGTTTGGCTTTTGCTCTATTTCGGTGTTTTGTTGGTTCGTGGTTTGCCTTGGTGTGTGGCAGCCAATTTTATCTATTTCTCATCTTGTTTTTTGGTGGCTTTGGCTCATGACTCCATTTTCCCAATGGATTATTTTGGCACTTCATCTACTTTTGTTCTTGTGGAACTCACTAGGAGTGCCCATCCCCAAGTAGGAGCCGATGTTGGTGCCCATTTTGATCCTCTGCCATTTTTCCATGTTTCTCCTTTACTCTTTGTGCTCTGAAAACTTTTTTCCTCATAAAATTGATGATGTGAAGTTATAGCTCCATTCTTATGCATTGGATTATTTTCAAACTCATTACCTTGCCCTAGTTTTTCTTGTTCAAATGCCTTTGCCATTTTCCCCATGTTTTCCCGACCTTTGGAGCTCAAAATTGTTCATTTTATACTTATTTTCCTGAAAAAATCCTTTTCCATGGTTGTAAATTTACTAAAAACACTTTCCATTTGTCTTTTGATCAAAAAATTCTTCACCCATGAAGACAAAATCAATTTTGGGCATCCCTGGCATTTTTTGTGTTTTGACGGTCAAACGGGCGTCATTTGCCCGTCAAATTCATCTTCAACATTCTAGGGCATTGTTGGTAATTTTTGTGTTGTTAGATGGTCATACGGGCATCCTTTGCCCATCAAATTTTAGCTCAACATCTTCTCATATGTGTCCATTTGTGATTAGATAAGGTTTGGCGGGTCTGCTCGTAAAACTTAACATTTTTTATATTTTTGGGAAAAGGTGCAAGTTGCCCCCGCAGCTCCATAGGCCCCAGAAGAGGTATACATATTACAAGTAGAGTGAAGGTGTACGGGTGGGTCTTTTTTTGCCTTAAGGAATTTTGGAAAAAAGAATTAAAGTACAAAGAAAATGCCTAGGGCCCGTAATGAATCAGAACAGAACACGTGGCGGCTTCAGAGCGTAGGCCTGTAATGAAATACAATGGAACACATGGTGGCTTTAGAGCACATGCCTTAAGTGAATCAGAGGTGGACACATGTCATATTTTCATCAAAAGTGGGATGGAAGGCTGGTGAAGGACTTAGAAAATCTTTCTTTTTAGCGAAAGGGAGCAAAAGTTGTGAAAAAGGCCGCAGGTCTGTCGGGCCAATCAGGAGAGGACATGTGGCAAGATCCGGGTAGATTGGAGTGGTGGAAATCTAGGAGAGTTTGAGAATTTTAAAATTTTTCCTAAAAAGGATTAAAGTCTTAAAAGAAGGCATGACCCTGACAAAGAAGAAAATTAAAGGCTTGCGCGGGTTGGTGGGCCACCGGAGGAAAAAGGGAAATGTTGCCTTTTTGGAAAAATGATTTAAAGTGGTAATTTAAAGCATAGCTCTATAATGAATCAGAGGGAGACACGTGTCAGAAGAAAATGGTAGAGGAGAGTGCAATCCACCGATCAGTTTTGAAAACTTTGAAATTTTGTGAAGTACGAAGTAAAAAGGGGAGTTATGGCCCTGCAGCAAATCAATGATTACCATGTGTCAGGGGCAGAAGCGGAGATGTGGGCCTGTGGAGATTTTTTGGAAAAATTTCCTTTTTCTAAAAAAGGTTGAAATGTGAAGAATCGAGCCGCGATTCCAATGGGGCCCACCTTGGGACACATGTCAGGCCCGTTTTCATAGGGTGGAGGGGTGAAGAAAATTGTCAAATTTTTACTTTTTTCCAAAAGTGTTAAAATGTCAAAAAGTGATCCTAAGCCAATTTCCAATTGCATTGTGACACGTGGAGGGATCAGATTAAAGGGAGAAAGGAAGATCAATGATAACTGTGCATTTTTCATTTTGGCCACCATTTTTTCTCCAGGAAGTGTGGAAATGCATTTTTTGCATCAATTTTGATCAAATTTTTGGTGAATTCATGTTGTTTTTTCCTTCAAGGAATAATGGGATCAATTTGAAAATTCAATTTGTAGATTTGAGATACTTTTGAAATGAAATTTTGTTTGGGCTTGAGTAAAAATGTGAAATATCAGATCTAAAAGTTACAGAGTCAAATTTTGGAGGGATAAGGATGAAATAATGAAAGGAAGGGGGTCTGCATGCTTTGAGAAGGAAAAACATACTCCCAATTGAAACTATGATGTGAATTTTACAATGATTCACCTTTTTGAGGCACCTGGCAACCTTTTGAACATTTTTTTGTTAGATGTCCCTTTCTGCAAATCATGAGGGAATTTTGTAACAAAGTTGATGCTTGGCATATTATTTTCTTGGGAAAGAAGGATCAAATGTAATAGAGAGATATATAATACATGTTTTGAGACATGCAAAAGGTCGAGAAATTGAAAATCACAAGAAAATTTTGAGAGAAGCTCATCTTCTGAGAAACCCTCCAAAAGACTTGGTTAATGTCTTTTGTGTTAGATCTTCATTCATGTTGAGTTGGTTACAAGGTATAGCCATCACACATCTATGAGATTGTTCCTGAAACTCTCCCCTGCTGATGAATCTAACAAGATTTTGAATTAATCTATGTTATTTTGGGCAATATGATGTCTGTTATCATGTTTAAATGTCTGTAAACAATTTTCCTTGTTCTTGTTGCAATCTTGCATTAAAATCTATAGGAATCACACAGATCTCATCCTTATTGATAGTTTAGTGGCATTTACAATTTTATTTGTTAGAAGAGCTTTCATATGGCATTGAAAATAAGTAGTTTAAAATCACTTCACCTTCATTTGTTGACAGAGATTACTTGTAAGCCTTGGGGGGTACTTTAGGTGTGATTTGATTAGAGATTTTGATGTTTAATTGAGTCCTTTAACTCAAGATTTTATGTTGAGGTCTCAAGGATTGTGCGAAGAGTGTAAACCTAGGCCACCATTTGTGTATCTATTTTGGTTGAAAGAACATCATGACTATTTTGAAGCATTTTATCTGATAGTTGTTCAAATGTTGTAGAGGTTGTCAAAGACCTGGCATAGTCAAGTTTATCTTTTCAATATCTAACCAAAAATCATTCTAAACAACTAATCCTACCCCATACTACCCTTGTTTTGACCTGTATACCCACAGAAGATCAAAATCCATTTGCTAAAGTATGTAGAACAGATAAAAATTTCAAAATGTCTTCAGTAACCCTTGCCTTACATTGAAAGTATCTCCATATCCTGGGAGTGACAACTTGTGAAAGTCAGATTTGAAGTGTTGATCATATTTTCCCAAGGCCCCTTCATAGTATTTGCAAAAATTGAGGGACATATTCATCTCCTTCACCATTTGATGGTTAAAAAATAGGTCCTCTTACCTTGGTTGAAAGGCACAACCTAAAATAGTTAGGACAATATCAAGTCCTATTTGAGTGCTCTCCATCTCTCCATAAATATGAGTTCCAATTAGATCACATCCCTGGCTACAAAACGACATACGTCATGATCTATTTGTCTTCAAAATTCATGCCATATCTTTGATACTGCTCAGACTGAAAAGGAGAAAAAATTTGGGTACTAACAGGAGTAACGTATAAAGCAGTGGATCCAAGCCACCTCACTAATGAGTAGACATGTAACTCACTACAAAAGATGTCCTTAGAGGTTATAAGGTGGATTTTGGATACGGGGGTGATTATTTAGACCTTGGTCATAGATAAAAAGGGGAAGGAAAAGGAGTTAGAGAGACTGTGCCAAGGGTTGAGAGGCGAGCTTTCACAGACCAAGGAAGTATATGGCCGGGTTGAAACCTTAGTTAAGGAGGTCTTGGGATAATGTTCGACATTGGTGAGCCAAGCTAGGATGAATTATAATGATGAGATAGAGTAATTAGAAGATCTGTTGGGGATGTTGCTAACCAACATCAAGGATGGTGTGGGAATGACATCCAAAGAGCTTATAGAGGAGAGAGAGAACAACAAGATCACTGTTGAGGCCCAGATTACTCAGTTGGAGGACTTGCTCACACAACTCAAGGAGGAAACCATTTTGGCATACAAATACTTCAAAAGTTTTCAGAAATGTGATCCCATTATTGATGCACAGGTAGCAGATGAAGAGGTCATCCCCAAGGCCTTGTAGGAGAAGGTTTTGATGAATAAAATTGAGTGCACTCAATTGATTATTGACACCACAACATAGAAGGACAAGATTAAGAACAAACGTGAGAAGCTTGAATTTTGGATTGGAAAAATCTAAGATTTTATCACAGAACATATGGATGAGTTTGAGGGTGTTTGCATGGAGCTGGTGGTGATCATACAAGAGCTTAAGGGGAAGGTTGAAGAGTTTACACCAGACCAAGTACCCAACATAGTAGAGGAGGTGTCAGGGAAAGCTTTGGTATAATTGGAAGCATGGAAGAAGTTGAAGGCCGAGATAGATGTAGAGTTCCCTGAACTCCTCAAGTTAATCATCTAGACTATTGTGTCATACATGATTTTTTTCCTTAGCCAATTTTTAGATCAATGGAGTTTTGTTTGGTGAGCACAAAAGATTGCCGTGGGTGGAAATCAAACTAGTGTGGGGTAATGTTGACCATTTAAGGAGACTAGGCACATAAGGAATGAAAGGTTTTTTCATGTGTTAGTGAGGTACAAAGGCTCACACAGAAGTAACTTTGGGGAAGACACGAAGGTTCACGCCCAGGAAGAATAGGCTCAGGAATCAACCGTATTTTAGACCACGATCAGAGTTGTAACAAGGGACATGTGGAGATGCAGCCATATTTGATTGTGGATAAGGCTAGAACATGGAGACTTGCAGCCTAAGGAAAGAATATTCTAAGATATGGTTATCATGACCTGATTAGGATCTTTAAAGTGGAGTTAGTTATGGTTTAGATGACACTTGCATGTTGAGGATACTTGAGTATGGCAAGACATGATGAAATTTGGCAGGTGGTTCACTCTGAGTTATGAGGGGGCAGTAAAGAGAAGATTCCCAAGAACCCCTTTATATGTATTGATTTTTCACGAAAATAAAGAGAGATGGTGGGAAATGAGAGGTGTGCGTAATGTGTGATGTATGTGTGTAAGAAAGTAGAGAGAGAGCTAGTAGAGATATGTGTTATCACTGTTGTAACTTATGTAATGGAGCCATTGTAGGAGAATACTGAAATTCTGATGATGTATCTAGTCCATTTATGGATTTCTTGATGTATTTGGGTACTATAATATTGGTGAATTAATATAATGGTGTTGTTCTAAATATCAATGTTCAATGGATCCGACTGTTTGTGTTCTTTACTATGCTCATGGTCTAGATTTGGTTCTTGTTTGTTTTTTAGTATTCAAAATCATAGTATGAATCATTTAAGCTCAAATCCAGTCTTATTATCTCTATCATAAGATGTATGTGTTTATGTCTATATATTGTTTTGCTATAATGATGAATATTCTTGCAAGGCTCACATAAAATAGGGGCTCGATGCCTTCACGCGCTTCGGGTGAGTGCCCAATTTAGGCTGGGTGATATGCCAATGTGCCTGGGAATTAAAGGGTTGGGAAAAATGACTACACAAGGAAGGGCCCACTTGTGGTATTTTAAACCCATCTATAGTTTTGTTGTTCTATTTTAATGCATGAGTAGGTTAGTAAAAAATTTATCTTATTATATGCATTTTAAATTTTCAAGCTTAGATTTAGACATAGTGTTAGAAGCCATTTACTTCCAGTTCCGAGTTTTGTTTCAAGCATTGTACTTTCAAGCTCTATTATTTTTAGCATAGTAGTGACAAATATTTCTTTCCATACCTCCTAAATTCTTTGTAACTGTGCATACAACACTGACATTATTGAAAGTTTACTTCCCTTGGTTTGATGATTAATGACTATGAATTAGTGAACAACATATTAATTACTGCAAGTTAATTTACACCACCAATCACCTAATCAAATAATCCCTAATCATGTTTAGTTAATTCTAAACACCCATTTAATTTATTCCTCCTCTTAAATATTCTATTTTATCCTTTCTATCATATAATAATTTCACCTCTCCATGGCCTTTATTTAATAATTTACACCCTCCACCTACTCATTTACTCATCCTATGCAACCCTAATTTATCATAACCCTTCAAAACCCTAATCTCGCCTCTTATGGGTTCTTTATCTTGATCTCACCATCTTCTCACTACCGAAATGGATAGATCCTTACAATTGGTGGTGACCCATCTAGGTCATTGTCGACCCTATAAATATGCCCTTACCCCTCCCTTTCTCAAGGATGCAATTTTGGAGACCTTAGCTTACTTGTGATCTTATTTTCACCTTGTGTTTTCTCTTGCAATTGTTATCACCATTTTTCATGTTTTGGGCTTCAACTTTGGAGATTTGGAGATATTATTCAACATTGTAAGCTTAGTTCTATTGGGCTAAAGAATTACAACCTAAGTACTAAAGGCACATAAGGATTGGGAACATGGACATAGGGCGTGTAGGTGAGCATGGAAATATAGTGGAACAAGGCGTGCCTGGGAAAGTTTGAAATTAGGACTTAGCCATTTTCATTATGAGGATAAATATGGTTATGGAGTGCAGAGCATGCAATTATATGAAGACTTGGAAGAGAAGCAAGGATATTTTGGATAAGTGGAAGATCAAACCACATGCATAGTTTTGAAGCTATTAATAGGATTAGACTGTAGTTATATTATTAGATAATCTATTATTAGTGAGATTGTATGCTACTTTATTTATCCTTTAGTGGCACATGGCTAGTCTTAGCATGTAGCCTATTTTTATGATGTGTAGGCAGTGAAGGTAAAATCCCCACTACCTATAAATATGTATTGATTTGCATGGTTTAGAGAGTCAGTTTTGTAATAGAGTTATGCTGATAGTTTATGAGCACACACAACTTATGGTGACATTACAATGTATTCATACAACTTATGTGTTTTACAAAAATTAATATAATGGATATTTGTGGTTGAATATTGGTTGTTGACATATCTGTGACTAGTTCTTGCTTGGTAAATTTAATCTTGATTCTTGTATGATTTAATCTTGCATATGGTTAAGATCTAGATCTAGTTCATGTTATGTTTTATTCTTTAATGGATATTATGGATCTGGAATATTTGTATGATCATGATAACTCCTTGAACAAGCTGCCATAAAAGAGGGACCTAGTACCCTTGCATGCTTTGGGTGAGAACTCAAGTTTTCTTGAGTGATGTGTTAACGTGCCTTAGGCTATGTGTGAAATAATAAGACTACATTTTGGTTCCATTACCGACATAATCAAGAGTTCATCAAGAGTTGATCAGGTGCTTATTCATATATGGTGGCCCAATCATCATCGGTGTTATTTGGAGGTCCAGTTGGAGGTATATTTTTTGGTGCATCATCAACATAGAAATTTGGTATTATGTTTGGAAGTAGTACAACTTTACAGAATGTGGCAGTTTAGTTTAGTACAATTATTGGAACACAAGGAAACACATCCTTTGGTCCATTTCTAGCTATAAGAAGAGGATCAGGAGGGTCAAGTGGCTCAGGATCTAGTGGATCTAGTGGTTCTGGAGGTGGAGGTAATACAGGTTCTGGATCTGGTGTGAACAGTCCGCACCAACCATATCAATTATATTTTGAGAGGTGTCTTCATCTCCTAGAATATAGAGGAATTGAAGATGCAGCTGAGCACTTGCTTATGTGTGAGATACTATGGCACACTAAGGGGATTACACCTCTAAAGCGTAAGGAAAGTCAGTTTGTGACTACTTTGCAAGGGTGCACACATAGTTGGTACATGAAATATGATCCGAACCAAACTTGTGTGGACTATACCGTGCTATGTGATGATTTCTTAGAAAATTTTCACATATCTAAGTTTGAGCAGAAGACCATCAGCGCATTGAAGGACATCAAAAAGGGAATGGATGAGAGCGTGAGAGATTATGATGCATGATTCAAAGCTCTCCTATTGAAATTATCTTATGACATTCAACCGAGCCAACAAGCTCAATGGTTCATTGGAGGTTTAATCACCCCTTTCAGAAGAACACTCTCACAAAGGATTTATACAGACCCACGTGAGGTGCTTGAGGCACCTCTGCATGCTGAGGCATTTGATACCATAAACACTGGAGCTAGACCATTTTTGGAGGCTCATATTGCAACTATGACAAAACCATTGGAAAATTTTTCATCTAATTCAAGTCATGAGATGTTCAGTGGTATTTGGTGCACACACTATGAAGTAGAAGGAAATAATAAGGATATATACCCCCATAAATTAGTGTGTGCCATGTTGTTGGACTATGAGATCTATCACCTAGATCGTGATTCAAGTAGGTGCCCATTATTGTAACATGTGATTAGGAAGAACGTGTCATGTTATTGTAAGATTTATTGGTCCACCACTCATGATACAAATAATTACAGGTTGATTTATTAGATTCATGATGCCTTTGATACTGGGGTATCTTAGACTAGTGTTGCAAACAATTCCAAGGAGCAAGGTGAGCAACATGATCATGGTTACAATGAAGGTTGCTTTGATGGAGGTGGTAGAGGTAGAGGTAGAGGCTACTGTGGAGGATTTAGAGGCCGAGGTCATAGTGGTGGAAAAAGTGAGTTCCCTCGTGAAACATGTTATACATGTAGATCCCCTGATCATTATAAGCATGAATGCCCTCATAATTTTATTTTCTCATTTTGCGAAAAGAACCACAATTATGAGGAATTCCCATATTTGTATGAGCACCTAAGCATGAAGCAAAAACATGTCAAAAGCATGGGAATGGTTAGAGTACAACATGTTGTAGAAGATCAGTTGTTGCCAAAGGTAGCACATGATCCTGAGATGTTGCATGTATTGGTCACTACACACACTGAGGCTGCATGCGCCAAGGAAGTTCTAAAGTAGAAGCTTGTTATTACAAAAGAGGAGGTATTGAATGTAAAGTATCTAGAACCTACTTATCAGAAGGAAGTTTATTAAGAAACCATGGAAGTTATTAGGAACTTGTAGGGTGAGATATAATGCTTAAAGGAGTAGTCATGGAAGATGGAGTAGGAAAATACATTTGAGCTTCCTCAGAAGAATGTTGACAATTTAAAGGAGGTTTGTAATATGTTGCGACGAGAAAACATTATTCCTTTATTGGGGGAATGGTTAAGAGGGAAGATGCCACACACTGGAGTTGAGCATGAGATAAAAATTTAACATGCTAACTTACCTCCTCATAGTTTGGATTATGAAAAAGAGATCACTCTGAATGTAGTTGTTGATAGATTGTTGAGTAAAATTTTGATTGATACAAGTGCATAAGTGAATGTGCTCACTTTGGATGCATAGAATTAGATGGGGAGGCCACCATTATAGCCATCTTCAAATGTTTTGTTTATGGAAAACATGACTAAAGACACACCCATTGGAGTCTTGAAGGATTCTAATTTTACTATACAAGGGACCAAGTTTACTGGGGACTTTGAGGTCTTGGCACTTGCAGTAGAAGACAATTTTCTAGTATTTCTTGGGCACCCTTGGTTTTATGTGAATAATGTTGATTTGTGCTTTAATAAAAGATATATTAGTTTTGAGAACAAGGAAGAGCGTGTCATCATTCCTTTGACAAATAGAAAAACTAAATCTTATGTCGAATCTTTGAGTGAAGAGGATTTGAACAAAATTTATGTGCACACCATTAGAGATTTTGAGGTACTCGAGCCATCAAACTAAGGAGTTATTCAGTGAGATGATGCACAATCTATGAGTGATATGACCAACATTGCTTATGACAACTGAGCACATGGGAATTATGAAATTATTGGGAATGAGATGAAGAGTGCAGTTATGCATGTAAGTAAGCTACATTTTGTTAGGCACTTGGAAAGTAACTAGGTACCAAGGTACATTGTTAAGGAAAATCCTGAAGTATTTTTACGCGCTATAGAATCCTAGTGGAAAAACCAAGTGGAAAGGAGGAATATGTTTGTGTATACCCTATGTGGGACAACCTTGTGCTCATGGATGGTACATAGAGATGTTCTTCTAGAGTGGTGAGAAGTGAGAATTTCCATCTTTGCTAGATTTCTTTGGAGTAATGCCTACTAAGACATGTGAATTTCATGGGAAGGATTCTACTTCACATCACGTTCAGTAGTGTGAGAGACTCTGGATTGAGGAGCATGAGGCCTTACCACCTTCACTATGGGTACACAAGTTCTACTTTACCTTACGAGGTTCCGTGCGTGCATGGTATATTTATGCATAAATAAATAGAGAAAGAGGGAATTGGTAAGAATTGACTGCAAGTATGATTCAAACCTTTGACTATTTTTCCACTAAACCTCTAGTGAATGAGGAATTATAGGTTATAAAGCACTTGACTACAGGAGATAGTGCAAAGGCTTAGGAAATTATCTAGGAATTACTAGGCAAGTCAGATCTGGAGGCATGTTTTGAAGAAGAAGAGACAAATGATGAACAAATTGGGCGCACCTTCCTAGAGAAAGAAAAAGGAAAGATGGTTTGCCTGATTGATGAAGAAGAAGTGGAGAATATATATGTTGATCATATTGTGGGTACATGTGAGGTCTTAGACAATGTGGATGAGAAGACACGCATGTGCCATGTGCCTATGAAAATGAAGAAGGTCAACATTGGGATAGATATAGAACCTAAGGAGGCCATCATCAGTGATTACTGGTTTGACTTAGAGGTTGTAAAGATAACTAACCTGCTGTGTGACTTCCAGGACTTTTCTCCTAAAGGATATCATGAGTTTAAAGGGGTGCATCACACTTTAGGTGAAATTTGGATCAAGCTAAAGGAAGGTGCTTGCTCAGTTAGGAAGAGGCCTTACAGGATGAATCCTAATATGCACATCAAGGTAAAGGAAGAAATTGATAAGATGTTGAAATTTGGAATAATTGAGCCAATTGAGGAGTCATAGTGGGTTAGTCTTATGGTGATAAGTATAAATAAATATGGAAGGATAAGAATTTGTGTGGATTATAGGGAGTTGAATGCTGCATATGTAATAGATCCCTTTCCCACACCTTTTATTAAAGAGATCTTGGAAGGCATTGTAGGGTGCAAGATCTACTCATTCAATGATGGATTTTCTTGGTATCATCAGGTGAGGATTGTAAAAGAGGATAAAGAGAAGACAAATTTTACCACTAAGTGGGGAAGTTTTGCGTACACAGTTATGCCTTTTGGATTGAAGAATGTGTATGTAATCTTTTCACACATTGTTGTGAAAGCATTCCAAGACTTTGTTAATAAGTTTTTACAGCTTTACTTGGATGATTGGATAGTTTATGGGCTGAAGAAAGATCATTGTGATAACTTAATACCTATGTTTGAGAGGTTCTGATAGTTGAGCATCTCCTTAAACATTAAAGAAGTGCATTTTTGTTACACCCTTTGGAAATTTGTTGGGACATATTATCTGTAAAGAAGGTTTGTTGGTAGACCCTGCTAAGGTTGTTATTTTTGGGATTATAGGAGCCTACTAACCACAGTGAGGTACATAGATTTTTTGGTAACACAATTTATTATTGAAAGTTTATCAAAGGTTATGCTAGGGTTGCCGCGCCCTTGGAGGAATTGCTGAAGAGTAAGGGAAAGTTCCATTGGGGTGAAGCGTAATAGTGTACATTTGAGACATTGAAGGAAAGGCTTACTGCAACACCTATTTTGCTCTTTCCTTCATGGACCAAACCTTTTCATGTGCATGTTCACACCTCTAGCTTGGACATTGGCACAATATTAGCCCAACCTAGAAAAGGTATTGTTGATCATCCTATTTGTTTTGCAAGAAAGAATTTAACCCTAGCTAAACATAATTATACAACTACAGAGTGTGGAGATTTTTACATGATTTACGCGTTGCATAAGTTTAATAATACTTTATGGAAACACGTTTTATATTCTATACAGATCACATGGCACTTAAGTACTTAGTGAATAAGCCCATTTTGTAGGGGCGCATATGCCGTTGGATTATGTTGTTTCAGGAATTTGACTTTACAATGGTGGTTAATCTAGGTAAGAGCAATTCTAGACCAAGATCATTTATCAAGGATTAATTCAGGTGAGGACACACAGAGCATTGAGGATACAATACCAGATGCACATTTGTTTAGGTTGAACCGCACACCCTCTGACTTAGAATATATTTCTATATTTTTGTGTACTAGTGTGGCACCTGAAGGGATGAAGAGTTTAGAGAAGAAACAACTTGCCATACACACCACGCCTTACATGTTGATTAGTGGAGACTTATACAAACTAGGTCGGGATGAAGTTTTGTACCGGTGTGTGCTTGAGCATGAGTGTGAAGCTATTATGGAGGAAGTTCTTAGTGGGATTGTAGGTGGACATTATGTTGGAGATGCTACTGGGTGTAAGATTTTATTAGTTGGCCTATGGTGGGAAACATTGTATAAGGATTGTAAATAATATTGTAAGGCTTGTGATCATTGTCATCACCTTAGAAAACCTACGCATAGAGATGAAATTCCTTTAAGGCCTATTGCGAGTGAAAAACCTTTTGAAAAGTGGGTAATTGAATTTGTGGTCCCTATTTCCCCACCCGCACGTAGGACTGGATCGTGCTACATTATAACTTGTATAAATCATCTTACAAGGTGGGAAAAAGCAACACCTACAAAGTATTGCATGATACTTATGATAGTAAGGTTTATGTGGGAGAACATTATCAGTAGGTATGGATGCCCATTGAGTTTGATAAGTGATAGGGGTACTCATTTTCTTAATGAGACTATTAGGATATTATTGGCAGAATTTATGGTGGCACACCATAAAACAACACCCTATCACCCACAGGCAAATGGAAATTCTGAGGCTTTCAACAATATATTGGGACATACATTGACTAAGATTTGTGATGTTGGAAGGAAAGACTGGGATGATAAAGTCTATGTTGTACTTTGGGCATACAAGACAACTTATAAAAGATTGAACAAAGCCACACCCTTTTAGTTGGTGTTTGGCATGGAGGAATATTTTACCTGTGGAATTCATGTTACCTTCTCTACGTATTATCATGCATAGGAGGTTTGGCTGATGAGCACAAATTGAAGAGTGTATTGATAAAATGATGCACAGTTGGATGAAAGGCACACCATTTTCTGATGGAGTTAGAAGACCAAAAAAGGCCAGGCAGAAGGCATGGCATGATAGGCATATTAAGGATAAGAAGCTTGAAGTTGGACAGATGGTTCTTCTTTATGATTCCAAGTTCTTGTGCCACCCTGGAAATCTCAAAGTGCATTGGTTGGGACCATATGTTGTGACTTATATACTTGATTCAGGCACTTGTCAGTTATAGGCGTTGGATGGGACATGGTTTCCCAGTTACTTCAATGGGAGTAGGCTGAAGCCCTACTATAAATAAGTCTTCTTGGTGTTTGTAATAAGGTAGTATTTCCATTTAGATTAGATTTCCTTTAATGCATTTCCTTTATATGTGTTTCCTTTCATCATTGCTATGCTTTGTCAATTTAGTTCAATGTTTTGTGTAATAAGCGCACTTGCACACTAGAAGATGATTACTATCTATTGAATTCATGCAGAGGACCGCACATACTTTTAGTGTGGGATGGAGTATATACAAGATAAATGGATCAAGTTTGAATGTTCTTTAAAAGATGGATATGCATAGAGAAAAATTGTGCACGTGCTTGGAATAAGGGTGCGGATAAAGAAATATTTCTCATGAAATGAAGACCATGTATGGATGAATGGATGCACAGTGTAACATGAGGTAGGTTGCAACAGTGGAAACTACTTGGTGAAAGGTGCAGTGGAAAAGTACTTTGGCCCATGAAGGCACATGAAAGGAGGTATGTGGATGAGAAGTAGTGGGAATGCCTGAAGGTTATGACTGGGGCACGGAAAAATCAAAAAAAGGAAAGAAACACCAATTTAATGCTGAGTACAGTGGTAGGTGGAGAGTAATAAATGCGGAAATTTTTGCAAAGGTTATAAAAGGTGGTGTTGTGAAATCATTTTTACCTTCGCGATTAAGAAGCATTTGAGTGAGTTGAAGAGCGAGCTAAGAGCGAGTTGCGTGTGAAGTGCGAAGAGCTATGATACGAAACTGAACTAGAAAAATTTATGCATGGGATTGATTGGTGCTCCATTGGAGAAGTGTTTGAGTGAAAAAAGGCATGTGGGGAGGCTAATTAGTAGTTAGGGTTCAAGTTTAAGCTAGGGCATGCTAAGGAATTGGGTTTTGAGTTAAGGATCTCGAATCAACTACAAAAACACACTTTTATAGTCAATATGACACCTAAGTGAGCACTTGGAGTATCTACAAGGGGATAAAATAGAAGGAAGTTGAAAAGTTGATAAAGCTGATTTTCAGATATGCAGTATCCAGAAGGGGTTTTTATGGGTTGCGATTAGGAGTCACACATTTGGTGGTACAAAGTAAGTGACTATAACCATATGACTAAGGATAAAAAAGATGAATTGGATAAGATGCTAGTAGTAAAGATAACTATGAGAAAAAAAAATGATATGGTAGTATATGATGATGTAGGGGAAAATATTCTATCAAATGTAGGAGTTTTTTAACTTTATGAACTCCCTTACTTTGAAAAATAGAAAATTTATATTAATGGTTGATGAATAGAGTCTATGAGGACTTATTATACTTTTTTGGGTGATGAATGAGGCTTACCATGCCCCTGATTGGGAAATTAACAAGGTTAAGAAGTTTGGGTACTGAGGTTAGTAGTGATCTCAATAATAAGGAGGAAATTGAAAAGATTAAGAAAGCACTAGGTTACATGAAGGGAGGGCGTGGGATGGATATCCCCAAGTTACAGAATTACCATGTTGTTTAGGCAACAACACATCTCCTCACTAATTTGAACAACCAAGAGTGTTGGTTGCATATGAATAAGGCATGGTTACATATTGCAAAGAAGATGATAGAAGTAGCAGTATACAATTTGGAAAACTTCATTTATGAGACCATTGTTGAAGAGGTGCACCAATGTGAGAAGATAAGTTTCAACGTGATCCTTCTATCTATTTTTTTGTATAGATTAGAGTGCCTGATGGGCCAAAGGATAAAATTTTGCAATACTTAGAAGAAAAGAGGTCCCTTGTAGATAGATTTGTGAAGTACACATGTGATGGATCCATGAATGAAGCCTATAAGTAAAGAACATAAATTTTGTATGAGCGCTTGCACGATGCATTTGAGCATGATTGGAGAATACCCAAGGATCTTCCTTTGGTATTGGATAAATAGGTACAATTTATCATTTACCACCATTTTTGCATAGGGCACTTTGGCATGAAGGATGGAAAGTGGAGCCCTTGGTGTAAGATCCCCTATGCCTTCACTGCATTCTACTTTTAGGCATCAATACATAGGTTCTCAAATGTGTGAAGGTTAATATTTAATTCAGAAAAAGTGGACTGTGACTATCATACACTTCAGAAGACATATGTTTATCCAAGTAAGTCTACATACATTGAGAAATTGATTTAAGATGATATTCATATTAAAGTTCTATGAGTTTGGAAATTGGGAAGTCTGGGGAAACTAATGTATATATTACCTTAGGCCCAAGTTGGAAAATGGAAAATATGTTGAAAATGAATTCAAGCTCCCTGGACCACCCAAGGGGAAATCATACTGTGGGCACAATGCAAGATGAAGAGGACACTTTTCCCCTTGGTGAAGAAGAAGAAGAAGAAGAAGAACTTAAAGAGGACTTAAAGAATAGTGGTGGCTTGGAGCACGGGAAAAAGAAAACAACCCACCATAGGAGAGAAAAGAGTGTGTGAGGAAACCCCTCCATTACAGAAAGAAGATGAGAAGTGGTGGAAACAGGCGCTATAAAAGAGGTAAATATAGAATAGGACATTGGGGACCCACAATACAAAAGAGTGTTGAGAAGAACCAGAACTCAAGGCATGGACCTTCACAGATCCACTCAAGGAGGTCACTGAGGAATTCCCCTATGAAGGTAGAACCAAGTAAAGAAAAGGTGCAGGTACATCCCTAGTAAGGATGATGAAGATGAGAAATCTGAGGACAACGGGTCGAACAACTTTGTCAACACTGAGGATGTCGAAGAACTTTGGAGGAAGAATTGAAATAAGATATAGAGGATTTGAAAGAGTGAGATATAGATAGTGGCACCATTGATACATAAGGTCATTGAGGATAAGGGTGAGCCATCTAGTGAGCATATTAATACATAGACTGATGGAGGACTAGTGTTGGATTCAGGCGTACACATTCTTAAGGGTAAGTACTCTAAAAAGGAGGAGGAAGAAACATATGAAACTCCTACATTTGGGTATGCTAATGACCCAGCCAAAATCATACGAGCTAGGTTCCAAATCACTTTGGAGCCCAATGACTTGTATGGTTGGGAATTGATGGATTCTAAAATGGCAACCATGCACACACGGAAGCAACTATTGTGGACCATGTAGACTCACATGGATGAGCCTGATTTTGATGTGTGCGAAGAGTCAAGTGTCTCATGAAGAATGAAGAAAGTTCCACATTCATGCCATGTTACTATCAAGCCCACATAGATGTCAGATGAGTAGGTGAGAAATGCACTAACAAAGGTATCTGCAGAGGTTGCGTGCCAAACATAGATAAAGAGGAAACTATTCAGGTGCTTCTAGAAGATAGAAAAGATAAAGATACTCAGATAAAACACCTAATGGAGGAAAAGGAGAAAGCTGAGGAAAAGGTGAGAGCACATTGGTGAGTATGGAAGAACAAATTGGAGATGAAATTTTGAAGGCAAGGCCAGATCTGGAAGATAAAGTTCTAGAAAATTCCCCCTCTATAATGCAATATTTGCACACACTTGTTCATATGGTAATGAATGAAGGTCCAAAGTGCATGCCAAAACCAAAGGATGTTGAAGCTCACATGTAGAGAAGGCCAAGGCAATGGTTGTGCACAAAATTACTAGCTATGAATCTATACTACAGACCTTGAAGGATGAATTGAAAAAGGAAGATTTGGCATTGAATATGTGTGTGGCCCTTGACGTAATAATAAAGACAAGGACTATGGAAGAGGAGGATGAGGTCCTCAAAGAAGTGAAGAATGAGACACTTGGGCATGAGGAGAGGCTCACTTTGGTAGCAGAGAAGCGTGATGTGCTTGCAGCATCCCAGGACCCTCACAAGGAAAGGATAAAGGAGATTGGAAAACTCATCGCACGGTGAATGGATGTCATGGAAGGGATGATCTCGAGCTTGGAAAATGTTCTCAGGGTGTTGTAGAATGAAGGTGAGAACATGAATTTGGATGAGTTGGATTCCCCGACAAAACTAATAAGCCACTGAGTGATTAATGAGTTAGAAGAAGAGGTCAAAGATGAATATCCAGAGTTAATTCTACCTATGAAAGGATAGAGCGCCCAAGTATTCTTTCATTCTTTTTGTGTAGATATTCTTTCATTATTTATTATTTATTCATAGAGAGATGGATCATGATTACCCATTATCAGGGAAGGAAATGAAATTAGTGTGGGGTAATGTTGGGCTTGACAAATGTACATCCTAAGTACTAAAGGCACATAAGGATTGGGCGCACGGACATAAGGCACGTAGGTGAGTGTAGAAAATATAGTGGAATAGGTCACACTCGGGAAAGTATGAAATCAGGACTTAGCCATTTTTAGTATGAGGATAAATATGGACATGGAGTGTAGAGCATGCAAATGTATCAAGAATTTGAAGCGAAGAAAGGATATTTTCGACAAGTGGAAGATCAAAAGAAATGCATAATTTTGGAGCTATTAATAGGATTAAAATGTAGTTATATTATTAGATAATCTATTATTAGAAATCTTGCATGTTTTTGTATTTATCATGTAAGGGCACATGAAATTATTAGCATGCAGCCTATTTTTAAAATTTCATGAGTAGTGAAGGGAAATTCCTCACTACCTATGAATATGTTTTGATTTGCATGGTTTAGGGAGATGTTTTGTAATAACTTTATGTTGTTGTTTCATGGGCGCATGACTTATGATGACATTGCTATGTATGTATGCAACTTCTGTGTTTTACAACAATTAATATAATGGATATTTGTGGTTGGATATTGGTTGTTGACATATCTGTGACTGGTACTTGCATGGTAAAATTAATCTTGATTCTTGTATAAGTTAATATTGCATATGGTTAAGATCTAGATCTAGTTCATGTTATGCTTTACTCTTGAATGGATATTATGGATCTGGAATATTTTTATGATCATGCTAACTCCTTGTTGATTATATCCATTTTTATATCATTCATAACCTTTATTGCTATCTCTTTGTTTTCACATTCATCCTACCTCTAGATCCTGTCATTCTACCATCTCATATATGTCCTGCCAGCCCCTAATTGCTATTGACTCCCCCTGGTCACCATCGACCAAACTTGTCTTTAGTGCACTTGTAATCAGTTTTCATAATTTTCTTACATCCTTTCAATCAGATCTAGATCTAGACCATTTTGCGGTGTTCTCCCTTCAGCTCATATTCAATTTCAGATCAAGATCAACTACATGAGTTCTTATAGGCATATTTTTATGAATTTTCTTCTCATCTTTCCCTGGTCACCTTCGACTGAACCCATGCCATCTCAAATATTTTTTGACCCACCCAGGTTTGGTTTAATTTATGTCCATTTAAACCATATCCGCATTTCTATCTTATATATATTATTTAAGTTTCTGTTTTGATTTAAATTCTACTAAATCAAATTTATCAATATTTGATTTTTTCTTATCTTTATCAAAACATGGGTTGTCATCCATCCAAGGAAGTTTTCACTTCTCAGGTTTAAATTTGTCAGGAAACCCACCCATAAATCTATTAATCCATTTTCTATTTAGATCACTTGATTTACAGGTCATCTAGCTCATTACAAAGAAGTATCTATTGTTTGCTCTTGTATTCATCATCAACCCATCTTGAGGTACCTTTAACCTCACATATTTGGAGTTAATTATTTTCTTTAGTACTAGTTCACTAATCTAAAAAAAGAACAAGGAAATTTGGTTAGCATTCTGGCACACCCAGTTGGACACACCCTTTTTTTGGTGATTTTTGTTATTAGTCTTTCATTTTCATCTTCTTTGGTTAATTTTCTACTAACCTAGCAGGTAGGAGCATCGCTTTTCTTGCTTGCATTAGATCACATTACTTGGATTTGATTTTTCATGTTTACTTTAAAATATATATATTCAAATAAAAAGGAAAAGCGTTGTCCAGGTATTCATCTTTTTCTTAGTTGCTACTTTTTGTATCGTACTTTCCTTTCTTGCTTGATTGTCCTCATTGAATCACACATTTCATTTTGGATCTAAAAAGAAACCTTCATATTTGCTTGGAAATATAGTATAACTAGGGGGTTTATCTTTTTGCATATACTTCATGTAACATCCTCATTTTTATACATTAGAAAAAGTAATTTTTTTTTTTTTGATAAATGCTTCCTGGTTCTAAATACATAATTTAGAACTCACAAATCAAAACAACCATTCTTATAATAGATAACCATATGTAGTTGTAATGACTCAGAGTACCTCCGATCTATTCATTCTGTGACTCGGTAATCTACCGATCTATTCATGAGTATTAGGAGTTAGCATTTTTTTATTTAACAAATCACTCTTGTGGTTCTCTTCCCTATTCTGGGATTCAGAATGCTCTATCCAAGGAACCTATCTGAATAATTGTTACCATTATTCATCGGCATCTCATCCCTTAGACTAGGTGACTTAGGACAACACAATCAGCAGCTTACGATACTTTGGCCAAATATTTGAAACATACTGCTTATGTCTCGTATTCCTTGACGACATACTCGTCAATCTGGAATACGTCCTTCACCCCATTCCTATGTTATGTAGAATTTCTTATACTGACTTCTGTCAGACTCTCCTGCCCCAAGTTATTCACTCAAGAATGGATTAGTTAGATGACAACGTTATAGGGATGCCCCCGAGGACTAGGGATACGCTAACATACTGGGTCAACCCTAGTTAATCCAGTGTGTCAAGATACCCCGAGTCTCCTAGGGCAGCCTTATAACGTGACCACGTTTCTAATCAGTCCCAGAGTAACTTGTTCGAGTTTAAGGTGTAAATCTTAATGATCAATGCAAGGGGTGTCATCAAAGGTCACCTGCATTGTTGTATCTTCGAGAAGATCCTAATCTTCTCAAAGGTACAACCTTGCAGTTGACTTGTGCCGTTAACATTTAAATCCGCCTCAAAAAGATCTACTTATTAATAAGTGTTATGCACGTTGAGTTACAATTATACTAAAAGACACTCCCCTAAGGTTAGCCTTTCCCAATACTTGGGTTCCTCACCTTAGAATGAACTTTCTTAATAAAACCCATTACATAAGAGAAGTTATTAAGACTAGAGGTCCCATCAAGGATTTCATAGAATATACATAATTCTAAATCAACGAAATTAGACAATAACCCATAATCTTCACATTAGATTGCCAACCAAACCCTTTTTAGGTTTATATCAGTTCTCATAACTGAAATTATATCTTACTTATTAGTATCGAGATATAGTGATTAAGAATCCAATTAAATGTTGTCTTGACTTAGATCAAGACTAGGAAGTAAAAATTTATTTAGCTTGTTTAGCTTCCTGCTCAGGTTTATTTTAACCCTAGCTTCCAGAAAGACAGTGATCTAAATTCCAATTTAGCTTTAGATAGAACATAATAGAACTACTAAACAATCATAAGTATTCAGTCACATAATCTTGCAAGCTTACTTAGATAATCACAAAAGTCTCCAAATTATACAATAATAATAATGCTCTCAAGTTCATTCGAACCGAAGAAGATCAACCCAAAAAGATACGAATGCAAACACATAAGTAACAAATACCTCTTTCCATTCCTTTCAAAACTAATCAAATACATTTTATGCATTCAGCATACTTGATACAATACTCAACAGAAAAAGAGCATCTTTCTTCAAGTAGTACATTTAGAGAATCAAGGTGTAATTCATCATAAAACCAAATTAAACAATTTAATCATCCTATTAGATCTGCGTGCTTTTACCACTTACGGAAACCATCTGCAAAAATTGTCAACACGGGTCAGTTCGATGAACTGAGCATGATAAGCACTAACTCTTAAAACAATTGCAATCCACCAATTATTTTCATTAAAAAACCTGTTTAAATGAAATCAATTCACCAAACATGTAAACATATTTCAGATTATGCTCTTGTAATATAATAAAACTATACACGCGTAACTCATATTATAGTTACTAAATAGTCCTAGATACCTTCCAGATATTTCATCATAAATGTTAGTGACCAAGAAGAACCAATGCAACTAAAACAACTATCCATCTGAATCCCAAGGATAGCAAACATCAGATAGACCATTACATTCAACATAGTAAAATGAATATCATAACAATACATGATTCCATCAGTATGTTAAAACAATTCCAAAAGTTAGATAAAAAATATATCAACAAATACTTTACAACAGAAGAGAAAGAAAACGAGTCATTCATATTTCCCTTCAAATCAAGCTCATGACTCTACCGTCTCCTCAAGAGTAAAGCATTCATGTTATATGCATGCGAATAAGTTAGACGAGACCACAAGAAGAACCACAGTTTTGTTAAAATTTAAATAAAACAACTTCCTATAGTTTACTAGCAATACAGTAGCTCTCGCGCCAAGGCAGTGATGATTAATCTATCAAATAGACTCCACATAACCTTCCATACTAATCAACAAACGAGAAAATAACCAATGCCATTTCTTGTCGAGGTATAGTTAACAGCTCATTAGTTCAGTCAAGCTCATGACTAGATATTCATACTAACAGAAGACGTAATCATGCACAAACATGACAACCATCCCACTCAGCAACATACAGCTCAATCTAGTCCCTACTAAAACTCTGCAAGGACTTAGATCAAAAGCCGAAATTCCATAACAGTATTTTCCTCAGAGTTTCCTCCTATGCCAAGCTACTACGGATTACAACAAGGTCTCAAGCCAAGTATAGTTTGAAAAGAAAGCCCCTTCCTTTACTTTCCACAGAAGCGGATAGAAAGCAACACAAGAATATTAAAAAAAGAGAGTCTGAACGTCATGCATGCACAGCGAGGGTTTAAATAAAAATCAAGCCAACTCACAACATTTCAAATCTCCAACAGTATCCATACCACTAATGATCAAAAAAAGGTTTAGATTGAAGTTGCTTTCATGCGACCACAACACAAGAATCATAACAGTATTCACAACTGAGATTATTCAGAAAGGAAAACATAATATACGCCTCCAGGATAAAAAAAAGAGTCTTACCCATGTGATATTCTTCAAATAAACTTCTACAGAAGTAGAAAGATACAAGATACATATCAAATTCAAGAATTCTAAATATACCAATAACATACAGTATTCACGACTGAACTTCTACAAAGGTAGAAATGTATGTTACCTTTCCAGGACTCAAAAAGGAATCGAACCCGTATAGTATTCTTGATTAAACTTCTATAACAGTTAAAAATCTATCTATTCAAGGATTCCCACAATATCCAAAATCATACAGTATTCACGACAAAGCTTCTACAGAAGCCGAAATACAAGATTTATATATATTCAAGGATTCTAACCGTGCCAATAATAATAATTATTCACAATCAGGCTGATACAAAAGCAAAATACTGGTTTCATAACAAGGACTCCAACTGAGTCCATATAACAATATTCGCTCTAAGCTTATACAGAAAAGGAAAACATAATATACGCATCAATAGTTCAAAAAGAATCAAACCCAAGTAATATTCTCAATCAAAAACTCCTTCAGAAGTCAAAATACTATCAACTCAAGGATTCCAACAGGATTCAATAACATAAAGTATTCCCGACTGTACTTCTTCAGAAACCAAGACATAATTTCATTTCAAGAAGTTCAACATCCTCAATAACATATATTACTTACGACATAAACTAAACAGAAGTTGAAATATTATGTACATTCAAGAATTCCAACAGTATCTTTTTCAACAAGTGAAAACGGCAAGGTATCAACTGAAGTTTGAACCCAACAAGAGAAAAATTCATGGACTCCCATGGAACCGAATTCATGTATTTTCCTTGCAAGCATTTCTTCAAAATCTAACCGAAATGCAAAACACAGCAAGATAGTGCAAAAGTTCAAAACACAATACACACCCATCAAGGGTTTACTTGAAAAATCGAGCCAATAAGAAGATACAACAACTAAATCACACAAGCTACCATAAAAACCAACTGAACCCAAAAATCATCTGAACTAAGTTGTTCTAATGAAATCATTTGAAAGAAAGAAAGATTTTTAAAGGTTAGGACCTAACATGCCTGGTAATGCCACTTAAAAATCTGAAGAATACCACTAAAAGAGCTCGAGCCTTCTTCTCTTTTTCCACGTTAGATTCAACAACAATAATTTGTTATTTCCATGCCTTATAAACTTTCCTTGATAGAGAAAAGAGCGAGTTACACTCATATTTTCCATGCAACACCAAGTAGACTAGTGCGAAGAACCAGTGATCAAACAGAGAGAAAACTGGAGTGCATGAAAACCCAAACAAACTACCAATTTTCCATTTTGCATGTCTTCCCGAGAAATCCGAGCTCGAAGACCGAGTTCATTAATTATATTAACTCCAAAATTCCCGCTCAATCTCCATTGCCACCGACCACCATAGTTAGCGATGGATAAAAACAATTCAAAGACCATTTCTAACTTTGGCGACTCTACCACATCAGCCTCACTAGCCGTTTGAAACTTCCACTAAATCCCTGTCCTTCATACTTATCCATCCCATTTAATGCCATAGAAAGTGCCACCCATGGCTCGCACCCCTTCATAGGTCCCCTTTCTTCCTTATTCATTAGTTAGGTTAGAAGCATTGGTTAGGATTTAAGATGCTACTTAGTCTAACCTCCTTAGCGCTAGGTTACTAACTTAGAACATTTAGCTTATAGCTTAGGCCTAGGTTAGATTAACATTAATCTAACCAATAGGTTATAGTTTAGTTTTAGGTTACTAACCTTAATAAATCTAGTTTAGGTCTAACATTTAAAATGTTCATAATAAGAACCTACAGACATACATTCACGAAAAGGATTCACTCCAGCACTACCAATAGGCTAGTTGAATAAATGTATCTGAATTTATTACCTGGCTCACGATCAAGACCTTCCTGATATTACGATATCGGGAACCAATTCATTTAACACGATCAGCCTGAGTTAGACTCCAGAATAGCTTATTCAACGCATTCAAACCTTGCAACCTGCGTAAGGTCTATAATTTTAGCTCATCCCGAATAAACTTAAAGCATCACTTGGATCAATGCCACTGATCCAAGGCTTGGTCTTATAGATGGATAAATCCACAATTTATTCCAAGGTCAGATTAAACTCAGGTGTAAAATGAAAGAAATAAAAGATTCCAATCATATTCCGACTCAGTCAGAGATCTTCAATTACAAAGAAGATACAGTCCATATCAAGTATGACTTCACAATCAAAGGAACACATCCTTTTACAAAAGAAATCACATATCAACACTTGAATGCTCAGGAGGAAGTAACAATAGTTCAGAGTGTTACACTTCATCATACACATCCAAACACACAAACCAATCTACACATATAAACATATCCTACTAGGTGGAGCTATTTAGATTTCATCACCCAATAAGAAAGCCGCTGTGGTGTTCTAACCGCATTACAAATTTTTGGTCTACTGGTATATTGGCTAAACATCTGACTCCCTTATCATTGTGGGACTGTGAAGTGAGACCATAGGCCCTAATACCAAGCCCCATACCAATAGTCATCACAGATTCATGCCTCACATACCTTTGGGTATTATTGGAGCTCAAAATTACACCCTATATATGCTCGTGAATGACCAAGAATTATGAGGTAACATGGGACTATATCTCAGTTGTGGGGCCTGCGAACTGAGAAAGACCTCCGGATAATGCCAGATTCCTCTATCTATCCTAATGCTAACACTACCCTAATGCTGAAAACAAATCCTAACCTAAACATGCCGAGGGACTAGGGATAAAAGGAGATACATAAAAGAGGAAATGCTAAACTAAGAGGGGAAGCGATAACACTAGTAAAAGGGTCGATCACTCTCCACGAAGGTGAAAGAAAGAGGGAAAATGTGGGAGAGAGGGAAGATGAGCACCACATTCAAGAACTATGCAGAACATGCATTCTTGTGTGTGAACAACACATGAAATGGAGCCTGCAAGTAAGGAGAACACACAACATGCCAAGAAATGCAAACAAAGAGGCAAGGATAAATAAAACACGAGACCAGGGTAAAGAGATAACCATAAAATACAATTTTATTTCTTAAGAAATGCACAATTGCCTACATTCATGGTAGAAGGTAAAAATAAATTACAGAGACCAAGCTCAAGGCCTAAAACGCATGGGAAGTTGGCCACCATTTTGGCATCGTGCTGTTACAAAAAAGAGTGATCCCTTTTAATGAGCAGAGCTCTACAATTTATAGAAGAAGAAGGACAAAAGAAGAGGAGAAAGAGAGGGAAATTTAAACTTAAATTTCTAACCATCAACAACAAGCAATAAATTCCTTGAAATATCTAGGCACCTCTGATTATCCACTGCCACATGCCTTTTACCTTGTTGAGAGCCCTTGCTATATTAAATTCTGGTGGTTGCCCTGCTTGGAATAGTATACTTTTCATGTTGGAGAAGTCTTCCCCCTTTACACATATCTAACCTCAATAAAATTAATAAATCCAGTTTCCGTTACATAGAGGACACTGAGACCTTTCCATCGATATAAATTTATGGTGATTTTAGTCTCACGTGGAAAATTGTTATTTTCCTTGATGGGCAGGTTTCTTCTTTCAGTTCTATGTGGCTTTTGACTTCCACGGCTTTTCCTTGTGTGTTGCGAGATTTTAAAGGCTTTTGCGGTATTTGTAAATTATCAAGATTTTCGTGGCTTTTAAACTCCGCTGCTTTTTTTAGACACCTATGAACTCCTTTTCTTCAATCCACAGATTCATTCTATTTTGCCTTTATCCACAACTTTCCAAAAAATATCCGTGACAATGTTAGTCTTGTGGATATTCTTGAGTTCTCCCGTGGCTTGTTAAAAACATCCGTGGCCTTGTTCTATATTTATGCAACATAATTTAGACTTCCATGCATTTAATTTTTTGCCACGAATCTTATTTGACCTCCATGGCATACTCTAACTCTTTGCGGGCTTCGTTCTAAGTCCGCAACATTCGAAGTTGTTCAATTTTTGTAAGGGTGTAAAAATGGACAAAAGGTATATCAAGGACTCCAACCAAAACTACCTGAAACCATCCATAGATTTCCATTTCCTAAGTTCCCTTCAAGCCCATTTTTTATTTCTTTTCACATCTTTAATAGTCAAGATAATCAAAACTTTTTTGTGTGACTTGTTTGCTCTAATTAAAAATTAACATAGTTTTGTTTATTGTTTGTTTCATGCCAGATATTACAGTATCCCAAGAAAGAAATATGGAACAAAACATGACATCAAAGAACATTCCTATTTCCACTACCACTTCCCTTCAAAAAAATTATGTACTTTCCATCCTTACCTCCACCCTTTTAGTTATCTCTTCCATGGTTACTCAACCCATGGTTTCCATTCCCCCTCTCTGAGAATTTCAATTGATCCAACCTAACAATCATGTCAAAACCAACCCCTTCCATTATCATCAATTTGTTCCATCTAGACTAGCAACACCCCCTTATACCACCTCTATCAATGCTTCTCAGCCTCCTCTCATCCCTCATGGGTGTGCAAAATTCTAGGAGCTTCTTGACACTAACCTGGTTTCCCTTTATGACTATCTCCTTAGCGAAACCACCAATCTTCCCATTGATGGACCTCCTTCACAACAAATTTATGCATACCATTCCAATCATGAATCTATGCAAGTCCTTACATCAACATCTATTGTCTTCTTCCCAAAATCTATGAGTGAACTCGATAGGGCCCAACATGAGCTTGATCCTAATAAACCTTTGTATTATTCTATTCCTCACAACCACTAAACATCTCAATTGGTGGTCCCCATCCCCCCTAATTTTCCTCACCCCAATACTACCATCACCACTTCTATTCCCATCACCTCATCATCAATTATGATCACTTTTGCCCCTATCCAATCATCTCAAGAATCTCACTTGCTTCCTCCTATATCCAAACAACATAACACAACTCTACCCCTTATTACCACTTCACATGCCCATGCCAATGTGATCACCTCATAGCCCCATCGATCTAAATCAATGTAAACCCATCAACCTCTTCCTCAAGGTACTTATCACTATGTACTTATTGCTTAAATGACTCAAGTATCCTAACCACCCCTTACTTACATCCCAAGTCATTCTATAACAAACCAATCAAATGTCCCCATGTCTCTGTGTTCAATGAAAGGTTTTGCAAGAGCTATTGAAATGGGGTAAGAAACACTCAAGAACCACAAATATTTGTGAAAAAATCCCCTCAATGGACCATGTGATAAGAAATGAGTAAGGAATCCTATTTGCATGCATTAACTTGAAGTAAACAAGCAATTTAAACAAATGAAATTAACCTCTATTCTTGAAATTTAAAGGTAAATGAACCTAAAAGGATCTACGCAATCAGTTTATGCTTCAAGAGAATGGGATATCATAATTAATGGCTTCAAGGCCAAGGTTCTTCCCATTTAATCCATGTTGTGTGATAGAAATGAAAAATCAAAGCAAATAGCTCAATAAAAGGTCCTAATCCTAGTAATAATACTATAGTTTAGGTTAGAGGGAAGAAGTGTTCTTAGAAATGAGAGGGGGGTAGTAGGCTATTTATAGTTTTCCATTTGGGAAATGGAAGGATTTTTGGTGCATGTGGGACTAAAAGGGATTCAAAAATTTAATTAGCATGTCAAAGTAATATTTGACTAGTTTTAAAGAGAGGTTGATCATGGTTAAGACTAACTAACCATGTTTAGAGGGTAATTAATCCTATTTAGAGAGAAACTAGGTTTCTGGGAGATTTTTGAAATTCCTAATCAATCCAATGAAGTGGATTGATATTTAAAGGAGCTAATAGAGGTGGTAAAGAAGACAATATAAGCCAAGAAGATGTTATTATAACCTACTTAATTAGTTTACAAGAGGAAATATGACCAAAAGAGTGTCGTAAGAGGGGAGTTAGATAGGTCTAACTGATGAGATGTTACCAACTTGGAGGAAGAGGACTAGCTAGGGAAATATTAGGGATAATAGTGCTTTGATCAAACTACAGGTGTGTACATTTTCCCCTCTTTGGGGTGACGTAAGCTACGTCATTTCAAATAAAGTAGATAAGTACAAACAAGTAGAAAATTTTGAAGGGGTAGAAGAAAAATTAATAGGATGAAGGATGAAGGATTCCCCCTCGAGTGTCAATGGGGTGACAGAGAAACTCGATCAAGGATTGAAAAAGAAAGTAGGAGAGAAAGCGAGAAGAAAGGAGATGAGAAAGTAAAAAGGGATATTGAGCTATCCACAAACTAGTGCTTTATAGAAACAATACATAATCATCATTTTGCTTAGAATCCTCATCATCAGTCCTTATTAAAATGTAAGCATATGATGGAGGTGTAGAATGACATGAAAATCCAAAATACATACCATCCCTTGTGAAAAAAAATGGCTAACTCCATGCAACATACATGAATGCAATGTAATATGAGAAATAAACAATCTCACCTAAGAGGGAAATAAGTACAATTACACACACTTAAACCAACAACGTTCAAGATAGTTGCACAAATACTTTGTTAACGAGATGTAGTCCCAAATTTTCTAATAAATGAAAAGGGTGAAGGATGATTCCCCAAGAAATGTGTATAGTGCAAGGGAAAAGATGGAGGACATTTGGGTCCAGTGAAAAAGCAATGTACATGACGAAAACAATACTAGGCAACTGATAGTGCCCCATAGTACAAACGAAGTAAGCAACGTAGCTTTGGTAGATGTTTTGAAGATTTTAGATGCTCCGCAAGTAGTTGATTCAAAATATTTAAAAATGTCAGCAAGATATGGGGTGGGTGCCATGCGAGAGACATAGATTTCAGCTGTAGATGAGCAGTTTACCAATTTTTAGTCTATTTTCAAAGTATTTCAATGTTTTTGGTTTTTTAAATGGTTTTACAATTTTTAAATTTTTTGATTGGTTAGTAGAATTTGTATAAGAGAACAATTATCTCCTAAAAATATGTGCAATTTCCTAAAGGAAAATGGCAAAGGCACCAAGGAGCAAAGAAAGTGGCCCGACGAGAAGAATTATAAGCCAAAAATAATTATTTTAAAATAATCATGATGGCAGGTGAAAAATAGAAGAAAAAAGATAAGAAATGACACCTAGGAAATGCGTAAATCATTCCAGTGTAATGAATAAGTGACCACAGGGTGACACTAAGCGCCCCGGTGTGTGAAAATGAGTAAAAATAATTATTTTAATAGAAAAATAATCATCTCGGCAGATAAAAGAAGGGCTAGAATGATCACGGCAGAGAAAACATGCCCCAGGGGCATTGCGACAACCTAATATACCACCTGGGGGGGTAAATCAATCACGATCAACTCATGTGTACTAGAGTTCTTGTGAATTTTTACCATGAGCGAGAGCAACAGCCCTGGAGTGAGATGACAAGATTACCAAGCAGGAGGAGATGAGCAGATCACATTTGAGAGTTCATGTGAGACCCAGTGGATGGACCCTATGTGAGTGGCCTATCCCTTTTTGTGAATTACGCATTTAATGCACTTTTAAAGGGATTTTCAGGTTAGGTAGAATAAATTTGACGTATGCACACACTCGCATGCATCGATGAGGTATACGCGTACGTGCATGTGTCAAAACTAGCGGGTACACGTACACGTATCTGTTGAAAGAATGAATATGTACACGTGTATCTGTTGGAGGGAAACCAATGGGGGCACACATGCACATTTATCAAAAGGGCAACATATGCATTCTGGGTGGGGGAATGGGGATGCACACGCACATATGTAGAGATAGGTGCATCAGCATCATACTGGGTACACATGAGTCTGGTGTAGATGAGAAAAGATAGATGGGAACATACACATAGAGATAGGCTCATATGCATCAGGATGGGCAAAAAAGCATCAAAGAAGGCACACATGTGTCAGAGAAGGAGTAGAACATCCTTCTGACAAAATGGACAAGGAGAAAAGAAGACAAACTAGAAGAAAGTGAACATTTTTAGGAAATAAGATGGAAGAATAGTGATTTACCAGCAATTTTTAGATAGAAGTAGATAGAAATGTTAATTGATACATGTGTGTTTTTCTTGTTTGCAATGTATACTACCCATCCTACACACCCGTGAGCAATATGGTTGGCTAGCAACGATAGAGGCCCAGTTTGACGATGATGATAGAGCGATATTAGACAACCTTCTATATGTTATGGGATTGACTCATGTGGATGGATATGCCCTAGATCACATTAGATCATGGCCTTTTGACAACTATAGTAGAGTGATGACACAACAAGATTCAGTGCTTTCGGTTCTCAACTAGGGATATCACGATTACTCTTGAGGATGTGTGGCGTATTATGTGGGTCCCGATCCAGGCTCAAATTATCCAGTCTATGAGCCATTGGACTGATATTCAATGATATATCGTAGAGTTATTTGATGTCCCGATGATACCACGGTGTGGGATGACCATTAGGATATCGTGGTGTATTGAGGACTTAGAGCTAGATCGAGTAGTGGTTTATATGATGGCCTTCATCAGTGGAGTCTTACTCCCTGACAAGACCGGTGCTTCATTTCCGCTTAACCTCCTTTGAGTGATACATGGTTTGGTAGAGGGGGATACCTACTACTGTGGTCAGTGCATTCTCGCACATCTATATTGGGACCTTCATTTGATTACCTACTACCGTCAGAAGATGGTAGGACCAGCCCAACTTGCTTCATATTTGGGCATGGGACCATATTACCATTGTTCACCCCTTAGGTGTTTTCGAGAGTTCGGGCTCCTGAAGGAGCCTTCTACGATGGGTTAGGTCCCGACCAGGGATGATGTGCGGAAATATATGGGGGATGCATATCACTATCACCACAAGCTCGATGAGTTACAATAGGCTTCCATGGTTTGGAAGGCCTTACAGACATTTATAGTAGCCTAAGGATGGTTTAGAGCTTAGTATTGCCACAGTGGAGCACTTTATATTAGGTAGCTGCAGCTATATGCGGGAGTTGTATAGGGTGAGAGGTTGGTGCCAGAGGTAGTTTGCAACATGAGTACCCAGGATGTTCCTGAGCTAGTATTAGGTTAGTAGTGCTCATAGGGCCTGAGAGTACATTGATCATGGGTCCACAGATCACTTGAGATAGAGCATTGGCCAATTTCCTACAGGTGTACCTAGTAAAGTGGGTGCCACTGAGACAGATTAGAGATCTGGGTATTACACCTGACGTATGTGCCTGAATGGTACCATGGTGTAGATTCCTCATGCTATTTGACTATTGGTCCATGGTGACGTATAACACTGGTATGACGTAACCTCCTCTAGTGGGGCATCTTATTGGTGGCGAGGGTGGAGCTATTGGTGAAACAATGAAGCCTAGGAGATTTCTTGATAAAACACCAAATACACATTTCTTAGGGTTCAAGCAAACCTTATAGTCTCATAGACACTAAAAAATACGCCTCAGTACTTCATGGTGCTCTCCCCTACTATTGGAATTCGCGAGGATGTCATCAACATTATCTTCCATGATGTCATTCATCATATAATGGAAAATAATAGTCATGGGTCGCTGATAAGTAGCCCTGACATTCTTGAGCCCAAAAGGCATGACTTTGGACCAAAATGTCCCCCAAGGGGTGATGAAGGATGTTTTATGCTGATCTTCTTATACAATTTGTATCTGGTTATAACCTGAAAAGCCATCCATTAAGGACAACATTTCATAACTAGCAGTGGAATCAACTATCATGTCAATGTTAGGTAGGGGAAAGTCATCCTTAGGAAATGTCTTATTAATGTCACAGAAATCAGTGTAAATCCTTATGCTGACAGGCTTCTTCTGTATCGGGACTATGTTAGAGATCCATTTTGAATAGTTAATGAGTTTAATACAGTCAGCAACTAATAGTTTTTCCAATTCTTCTTTGACAAGGAGTGCTACCTTAGGGTGCATCTTTCTCAATTTTTGTTTGATGGGTTTGGCATTCGGGTACACAAAAAGGTTGTTCAAAATTAGCTCTAGGTCCAAACCAGACATATTTGCATATGTCCATGCGAATATGTCCGCGTATTATCTTAAGAGCTCTACAAATATATTTTGTTTCTGAGATGAGAGTGAATCCTCCTACTTTATCATTCTAGGTTGCTCTTCTAAGCCAACGTTGACATTGATTGTTTCCTAAACAAGCATCTTAGAAGCATCTTCCATCCATGTAGGATTAGGGGGAAGATTAAGATCGGCCTCCTGCAGTAGCTCATTATAATATTTAAATGGATAAACCACTTCATCTTTAGACTCTTCGTTCTGTTTATCTATGAGTTTTTCAAAGAGTTTGTCATTATGAGATTTCTTTCTATCCTTTTTGCCAAGTTTCTCAGAAGTGGATGTACTCTTACTTACCATCTTATTATTCAAATGTCCACACATCTCTGCTTCTTCACTGAAGTATGCACATGTGTCTAGTTGAATTGCAAATCCTTTCTTATGGTCCCCAACTGGAATAGATTCCCTGAGTCCCATGAACTCTACAAATGCCTCATCATTTTCAAAGAAGTCTAGCGGCACGTGAATTTGTTGATTCCATTCTATAAGTTTAGGATATACAAGGGCTACTTGATAATTTTTTAAGGGGATGGATTCAGATAAGATAAGGATTGTTGAATCTGGGAATAGGTTAGTGGAAGCAAGATTCTCATAGAGGCTACATTGGGAATCTGTGTCACTATCAGAATGATATGAAATGTCCTCACATTCAGAAGAGGTGGCATAAATCTTAGAGGGTAGAGTGTTATGGGGCCTTATCCCAAGGCCATGTTTATCAGAATTGAAACAGGGGATGGGAATAGGCTCTAGCTAAACTTGTGCATTAATTACACATCCAAACCCACTATAGCCCATGAAAAACATCAGGCGGTGACCTTTGATGTACTGGGGTGCTTGATGGCATGAATCCATGAACCTTCTAGCACTCTACTGGTAGGATCTTCTAACATTTAACCCTTAGATAGGATATTGCTATGGACAAACTTTTCCAATGGTTTAGGACACTGCTCTTGAGTGCTCTTGAACTGAACACTTACCCCTTGTTTTGGGAGATACTGATAAATCTAATATTAACAAAGCTTGTTCAAGAGTGAATGGCTCACCTAGACCATATTTTTCTGATGTTTCCTCCCATCAAGAGAACAGGTTGAATAATGAAGGAAAGTCTTGATTATAAGGTGTGAGGGAATCTGAATCTATCCATTTCTTAATAGCTTCCATTTGTAGGGGGAAAACAACATCCCCCGAAGGACACTCATAAGCCGCATGAGAAAAACTGTGCAATTCCCTACAATGTGTGAATGGTTCCAGGTCACCCAGAATGGTAACCACTCGACCTTCATGACATAAGTTGATGCATTGATGAAAAGTTGATGGAATAGCTTGCATGGTATGGATCTATGGGAACCCTAGGAGCATGTTGTATGGAAGGTCCAAGTCAAGGACATGGAACATCATGTCATGAAAAGTTGGGCCTACGTCCATGGGAACTACTATAGTACCCACTGATTCTCATTCTTCATTGTTGTAAGATGTGATTGTGATAGTCTTAGCTCCCAGATCAATTTCTGGATGGCCTAGTTTCTTAACCAACTTCAAAGTGCAAATGTTTAGACCAGATCCACCATCCACAAGTACCCTCTTGATTTTAGGATGGGTAACCACCATTTCAAGATACAAGGGTAAGTTATGTTTTAGATTGTTACGTGGGATTGCAGTGCAATCAAAAGTAATATGATCATTGGAGTTTAGGCATGTAATATGGGTTTAGAGGTTTATGGGATCTACATCTGTCGAAACCCTTAAATTTTGTAATGTTTTATACAATATGTTCTTGTGGGCATTATATATTTTGAGGAGATCGAGAATAGATATCCTAGCAGGTGTTTTATCTAACTGATCTATTAAATAATACTAACCTTCCTGAGAGATAGACATGGGATCCGGTATGATTAAACAAGCACATCTCGTCCCTACTGCACAACTCTTTTCTAAGATCTGGATAGTGTTAATCTGTTCATTAGATGAGCTAATACATCCTATGAGAGAATCAAAAGGACTATCATTAGTAGGGTAAATATAAGCGGTAGTTCTATAGCTTTTGGAGGTTTTCCTATGATCTAGTTTCCTTTTCTTTTTATCTACATAATTAGGAAAAGGTTCTTTGTAGATACCCATTTTCTCGTTTGGATCTTTTCTAGATTTAGGGGGATAATTTACAATGATCTTACCTTCCTTGATGAGGTCTTGTATGTAATGAAGAAGTCTCAAACACCTATCTATCTTGTGTCCTTGAACACTATGGAAGTTGCAATATTCATGGTCTTTGAACCAACCAGTTTTTGGAGCATCCTCTAGGTATGGTACCATCGTAGTTGGATATTCCACCATTTTTACATCATATAATTGTCTTAGGATGGTAGAAAAGGACTCTGTTAAGGATGTAAACATACATTTAGTAGGTGATTTGGGATGAGGTCCTTGTGAAAGCTTTAAAAGTAGGTTTGTCTGTATGGCTTGGACTCTCTTAGAGTCCGTAATGCCATCACCAACGACATGCTTGTTCTTATTGAAGAATTCCAGTTTATCTATGGATTTGGCTTCATGTTTATCTTTAACGACAAACTTAAGCGTTCCCTTTGCAATGAGGGATTTCTCAAATTGAGCACCTTTCTTTATGACCTCTTTGAAGTTTGAGCCACAATGCATCTGTAAATGAAAGGCTATTTCTGGGTTTAAGTTAGGAATAAATATGCTCACTAGCTGTTTTTTTAGTAATGCATAAGGGAAACAACTTGCTAACCCTCACCATCATTGTAAAAATCCTACAAATGTCTCATTGGGTTTTTGTTTTGTATTGCATAAATCATTCATTGTGATGTTGCTTTCCATATTATAGGAGTAATGTCATACAAATTTTACCACTAATGTAGGCCACGTTGTACTGGAGCCCTTGGGTATGATATAGAACCATTCCAATCCCATGACTCCTAG
This sequence comes from Taxus chinensis, assembly GCA_019776745.2. Lineage (NCBI taxonomy): Eukaryota > Viridiplantae > Streptophyta > Pinopsida > Cupressales > Taxaceae > Taxus > Taxus chinensis. Next base: position 263,863,354 of record CM034156.1, on the reverse strand, counting down.
GCTGAGAGGAAAAAGTCATATTAAGAAGTCATCACTATATGCGACCTCTTGGAAAGCCATGTAAAAGTCTTTTATATGATCATGAGGATCAATCTTGCACTTATCAAAATTAGGAACAATAAAGTGTTTTGGGAAGGGCTGCCATAACATGTCCTTATCAAAGGGGTAAGGGCATAGTTCTTCATACAAATATTTTCTATTTTGACCTACATTTCCCTCTTATAATGTAGTAAGTGTATTTTTCATTTATTGTAACTCTTTTTGAATGAGTTACTCTTTATTAGGTGACATTGGTCTTTGTACCTTAGTCACTTTAAAGGTATGGTCCATCTGTGGATCAAAGTGAAACTCGCTAGGTTTAGTTTTTTCTTTGTCTTTGTATATGTTTCTTGAAGAGCCTAATTTTGCTAGTTTCTGGCTCAACTTCAAGATCTATTTTTGAAGGCTCTCCTCTTCAACAAGAGGGTCCTCTTCTTCATCAAATTTTGGAGGAGGTGAAGCTTTACGCTCAATTTTCACTTTACGTGATGCTTTATAGTGAGGTCTTCATGATGGGTCCCCTTCGACGGTGGCCTAATTTTTCCCAGAAGTGGAAGCGTATCCCAAATCAAAAGGATTATCTATGTCTAAGAGGAATCTTTGTTCTCTTAGTTTAGGGTTAATGATCTTAGTTTTTGCTTCACACTCTTGCAGAACTTTAGCTCCTAATTCTAAGACTCTTGCGAGTACTTGATCTTTATTATAATATAGGAGTTCATCAAATCTACCCAGATCTAATTTCTGTTGTTCTTTGGAAGAGTCTGAATATTCTCCACTATGGTCAATTAATGGCTCTGCATCCTTGACTTGAGAAAAGAGAGGTGCTAAATTTTTGCCACTAAATGGGTAGGTTTCGAAAGGATTTTCTCCTAAATCATGCTCGTTTGATTTGGTTGCCATTTTTGTGATTTTAGGCATTACTAGTTGACGTTTGTATGAAGCTAGCATGACCCCTAAGTGTATGGTTTTTGTAAGCCGTTCAAGGTGATGTTTGAACTATACCACAGTGTACCCTAGATGCAGTGTTATGTAGTCATTTTTTATTAAGGAACACTCATATGCACACCTAAATGTAATGATCACTCAATTTTGTTGCTACCAAGCTTATGCCCTAAAACAAATAGTGATAATATCGTATCAATATGTAGGTCAAGTTAGAATTCTAACAAGGCCTAAGTATCAACGTGGTATTAACGCAGTCCCTCGACGAGGTATACTAAAACTAGTTTGAATTCCGATGAAAGCCAAACCTTCTGAAAAATGGAAGTCACGACTAGATATAGCGTAACAATGTCATCATGATACATTAATCAAGAAAGAAAGGTATTAGTATCATGACAACTTTATTATGATATATATAAGGTGTTATCGACACTTTTCAAAATACTTAGATGACATCGAAACTAAAACCAAGTGATAAGTATAGCAAGGAGTTTTTTTAATTAAGTGAGCAGTGTAACCGCACAATAAAGGGACTTATACCATGTTTTCATAAAAATGAGAAAATGACGTAAGTACCAAGATTGTGTGACTAGAATGCAAACAAAACTATCAACTGAAGAAGAGACAAATGAAAAACCAAACTCGTAATGGTGAAGATGATCTTGAAATCAAGATTGAATGAATTTTATCAAAGATACGAAAAACATACCTGCACACTTTAGAGGTTTAACAACCCAGCCGCAAACATGGATGGGCATAAATGGACAAAAAAGTGGTGAGAATTATCTCTGAGAAAAACACATAAGGTATGCACCTTTCTCACCCTGAAAAATGGGTGGTGAGAATGCAAGGGTATAGATAAAAAGATTAAAACAAACTAAGTGCCACTTGGGTAGAGTTTCACCTCATTTGAAAATGAGAATAAAACTAAGCTAAAGTGGAATGTAGTTTAATTTTGTGATGAAAGACACTTAGATTAAAATTACCTGGATTCTTTACCTTGTTTAAAAAACAAGGTTCATATTCCAAATAATTTGTCACTTTGTGATGGCTTTATGCAATAATGGACTATCAAAGTGGGCTTCAAGACATAATGACCTCCTTAATAAGTTCTCTCAACTAGGTGTTACAAAGTGTTCTTAAGTGAGCATGATTTACCCAAAAAGTCACAATGAATAATTTGGGAGTATCTTGGCTTTACTTTACCCCCTTTAAGAATAGTGGGAAATAAATGCATCCATGTGTACTTTCACTGGGGTCACCATAGGGACAACTGGTAACGCTAACTCACAAGGAAAAAATAGTCAAGTGGGTAGAGAGGAGCACTTCCTGTTTCATCCACGAGGTTACACAACAGTGGATTACTTTAGGGTTTCTAGAACCACCCCCATTGTTGTAGCTTAAGGTGTTATGCCAAAGGGGTTATGTTCTAGTTAAGAAGATAAGGACGTACCCTTTTCTGAAACCTGCAATACAGTGTGATGAAAGTGGTGTGTTTTTTTGTCTTTTTTAATTTAAATGTGGTTTTAAGTAGCACACAATTTGACAATCTGCATAAAACACATGTATTAGAAGTTTTGTGTCTTGTTTTGACACCTTTCTTCTACAAGCGTTGGGTCCTGTAGATAACAAGTTTTAGTAATTTTACAGTTTCACAGATTAATGTCAAGAAAGAGAAATTTACACCTTGCTTTTGATTCCTAAGATCACAAAAAAGCGTGAAGGATGAGTATACACAATGTGAAAATCCTACTAAATAAAATGAAATTTTACTTTATCCTTTATATAATAAGTGTTTTAAACATTCAATACAAGTTTGTACAAGTGTTTCTGATCTCCAAGATCACTTTTGAAGGCGCGAGGAGAGAGCATACGCACTTTTACAAACCTAGTTCAAGCTAAGAACCGAAAAAAACTTAACTATGTAAACTGACATACCAAATAAAAATATGTATTTAATTTGTTAGTCCTAGAAACCTGCAGCAAAGATCAGAAAAATAGATTTTATAGATTGTAGAAAAATTTCCATTTTTAACACAGATGCCTACGCACCCAAACCGACACCAACGTACCCAGTTGATGGGTACATGCCTCAACCAACGTGGACGCGTGGCAAGAAGAAAAAATAGAGATAACAAACACCTACATACCCCCGCTTGATAGGTATGCTAGGGTTCTGATGCGGACGCACCTAACTCAATGGATACACCTACAAAACAAAATTAGTAAAATCCATGGCATACCAAAAACACAAACGCATCGAGAGAGACAGAGATGCTAGTTGCTCAATGTGGATGCTTAGGGTTCAACAGAGACACGTCCAAGCATAAAAAAAGTTTCAATTTTTTACATAGTGGGGATATTTACATAGACACGTCCAGAGAGATGGAGACGCCGACCCACCGACGGAGACATGTGAGCATTCCTGCAAAGAGAAGACCTGTTAGTGATAGGGTGTAACATAACACATGTGCATCTATTCTAACAGGGACACCAGGGTTTTGATGGGGATGTGCCCCTGTATAACACTTGCATGTACCCTATTAAAAACTTACAAAACTCACAGATCTGAAAATGTTTTAGAGTAGATAGGTTAGTTGTTAGTCAAAACATCCTATTTCTAGTTAAAACCCACAAAACATATGCAAATAAGTGTGATTTAGCTAGTGTTAGAAATAGAAATGAGCAAATAACAAGTTGTTTTAACCGAACTTTGAAGAAATCAAAAGACCTCCATTAATTGAGGATGGACATAAGTGTCCCACTGAGCATGCCAAATGTGTTCAATGAAATATTTTACAAGAGCTATTGAAATGGGGTAAAAAACACTCAAGAACCCCAAAGATTTGTGTAAAAACCCCCTTAATGGACCATGTGATAAGAAATGAGCAAGGAATCCTATTTGCATACATTAAATTGAAGTAAACATGCAATTTAAACAAATTAGGTTACCCTCTATTCTTGAAAGTTTAAGGTAAATGAACCTAAAAGATCTAAGTAATCAGTTTATGCTTCAAGAGAATGAGATCTCACCATTAATGGCTTCAAGGCCACTGGTTCTTCCCATTTACTCCATGTTATGTGATAGAAATGAAAAAGAAAAGCAAATAGCTCAATAAAAGGTCCTAATCCTAGCAATAATACTATAGTTTAGGTTAGAGGGAAGAAGTGTTCTTAGAAATGAGAGGGGGGTAGTAGGCTATTTATTGTTTTCCATTTGGGAAATGGAAGGATTTATGGTGCATGTGGGACTAAAAGGGAGTCAACAAGTTAATTAGCAAGTAAAAGTAAGATTCGACTAGTTTCAGAGAGAGGTTGATCATGGTTAAGACTAGCTAACCATGTTTAGAGGGTAATTAATCCTATTTAGAGAGAAATTAGGTTTATGGGAGGGTTCTGAAAGGCCTAATCAATCCAATGAAGTGGCTTGATATTTCAGGGAGCTAATAGAGGTGGTAAAGAAGAGAATATTAGCCAAGAAGAGGTTATTATAACCTATTTAGGTAGTTTACAAGAGGAAATACAACCAAAAGAGTGTCGTAAGAGGGGAGTTAGATAGGTCTAACTAACAAGGTGTTTCTAACTTGCAGGAAGAGGAGTAGCTAGGGTAATATTAGGGATAATAGTTCTTTGATCAAACTACATGTGTCTATAGTCTCAACAACCAACTCAATCTAATCAATCATACCACATCCCCATTTCTCAATAACAACCTTTATCTTAACCCATTCAATCGCAACCTTTCAATTACACCCCCCTTATCAACTTCTTCCACAAACATCCACCCATCCTCAAACATATAAAAATTATACATAACATAACCCATCCACCTCACATGCATCAAAGTATCATCCTTTAACTTCACAACCCCATCCATCTAACGATCCCATGCAAGTGTTATTAAGTAGAATGGATAATCTTGAAGCTATTACCTTGGGATCCAAGACCACATTTTCATATGAAAAAATCTGTAGAAAATCTATCAACCCATCCATCCTTGTAAATCCCTATCCTCCTAATTGGGAATCACCAAAATTTTCTAAGTTCAATAGCAAGGAGGACCGACAATAAAACCTTCATTCCTTTAGACACACATGTTACCTTATCACCCACGATCAAGACCTCATGCTTCATACATTCCCCATGTAGTTAGTCAGACATGCATTGGAATAGTACAATGACATCCCAAAACACTCATTATTTTCCTTCACCCAACTCACATAATTATTCCTAGAGCACTTCTCAATCAATATTACACGTAAGATCACTATCATAGACCTCTATACTATTAAACAATATAATGATGTATCTATTGCAGATGTTGTCATATGATGGCGTGGCATCATCAACTAACTATCATTCAACCTTCCATAAAATGAATTAATAAAATTTTCTCATGGTCTTGTGTAAAGTAAATCTCCTCCACTCTTCAAATTCATTCATTCCAAACCTTTGAAGAGGAATTCACCATGAATCACAAAATTGAATTTCACGCCCTTGATCAAGGCCATGTTAAACTTCGATCAAACAAACTGAAGACCGAGTTCAATAAGTCCTCCACGCATGGTGACAAGTCCAAGAATTCTGTAAATTCCATTATGGTTAAATATTATTCCACATCCACTTCTCATGCAAAGCCTCTGCAAAGATCTCCTAGAATGACCACTAACTATACCCCTCTTAGGGAATCTTATAGTTCAATATTTGATAAGTTAATGTCAGTCCACCTCATTCATCTTCCTCCCATCCAACCCTTTGATGAATCTATTCAAATAAGTTTTTGATTTCCTAATTTAAATTAATGAAGTGAAACAAAAAAAATAAAATAGACCTCAGAAGATGGTGGGGTTTACTGATACCCGCATAGATGGATGTTGAAGTTGGTATTGATACTTGATGGATGATTGACGCCGATGGATCCAAGCATGTGCACAAATTATTCTTTCCAATATGATAAACTACTTGAAATGTATAGATACTTAGAAAAAGATAATATTAGATAGATATATGGTAGATTACTTGGGAAAGGCTAGTACCTTGAAGTCAATAGAATTCCTTGCAAGGATGTCAATCGACATTCAATAAATTAATTTGATAATGATAAGATAAAATGATCAACAAACAATATAACCAAAAATGCAAAGGCAAAGGTACTAACACAGTCCATGGCTATATGATGGTCTGATGGTGATACCTGATCCAATGGGACTCTAGGAATTACAACATGGATCAAAGGAGCAAGGATGTAGATAGATGTTTACTCACAAAGGTGAGATGAGCAATAGATTTGATTAAGATAACATGTTGTAGATGGCTTAAGGGAGCTTGATAGGGTTTGACAGGAACCTGCAAAGGTAGAGTTGTAATAGGTGATGAGATCTAGATGTTTGATGGATGAGATTTGGGATTAAATGATCTAACAAATAGGAATCATCGATGATAAGGAGCCGATGATTACTGTGAAAATGTACATGTTGATAATAAACAAAATAATGTCAGTGTAAAGCTTGTAAAATGATGGATAAACAAGATAATAATACAAACAACGAGCACTTACCTTGTGTAAGTTGATAAATGAAGACAAGAGGGTGATATTACCCAACAAAAGAATACTATAGATGCTAACATATTGTTGGATTTTATTTTTGGATGTTTGAGGGACCTCCAAAGGCAACATAAGAGATATTTGATGTCTTAGATATTGTTATGATGTTCTTAGATGTTAGGAGATATCCATGGTACAAATAAGATGTAATGTAAAGTCTCCAAAAGCAAGCAACACGAATTGATGTCCTATCTTACCCAAAATAAAGGGCCACAAATTGTTTATATAGGATTTATGTCAACAAAGGAGAATTGCCAGCTATTCGTTAGAATCGTCGGCGATCCAGGAAATATGGGAAAAGGCTATAAAAACTTCCCAAATTGAGGTTTTTGTTTTTTTAATGAAGGGTGTGTGTTGGAAAGAGGTTATGTGGGTCAGGGGGTTGTTAAATAGTTAATAAGTTGTTGTTTTGTTTTATTTTATTTTATTTTGGTTTCTAAGTGGTTTTGGGTTGTTTTAAGAGGAGTAACACATGATTTTACAGTTGTAGAATGATATTTACGAGGAATAAATATAATGTGAAGATATAAGAATTAAGATAAGGATTTAATGTATAATATAAATGTGATGTGATGGTGAAGGGGTGCTAGTGGACATGGACATAGACACACAGGGATTAACGGTGTAAAATTTAGGTGTCTACATTTTCCCCTTTTTGTTGAGTGGTTTTGAGATAAGCCACGAGATAAAAATGAGATGTGATAGATGAAAGATGAAGATTTATATGATGAGGTACTCCCCCTCAAACTAGGGATTGATGACCTAAAAGGGAATCAATCAAAAGTTTAAAAGAGATACATGGGAAGATGCAAGGGTGGAAAGATGAGAGATGAGAAATTATGCCCCAAGATGAGGTATAGAGACATGATGGGCACCGTTAGGAAATTAAGTGATAGAGGAACCAAAGGGATCATGTCCTATAGATGTTTGACTTAACGATAGAAAGGGGAAATAAAAAGATATGTTTTGATGAGATCAAAGGAACAAAAATTGATGTTGCCACAAAGGTGGGCTTACAAGGCAAAAAATTCAAGTGATAGGGGAACCAAAGGGTTCGTGTCCTATAGACATATGAATTTAATGACGACAAGATGATGGTTTGGCAAGGTCAAAGGACAAAAAATGATGTTTCCACAAAGGTGGGCTTATAAGAGCATGATGGTTTGATGAGATCAAGGGACTATAATTGATGTTTCCATAAAGGTGGGCTTACAAGGCCATGATGCCAAGTGATATGGGAACCAAAGTGTTTGTGTCCTATATACATATGAATAACGATGAAAAGGGTCCTTATAGAGGATTAGATACATGTATTGACTGTGATAAGAGGTGTAACACTCGAGGATGCATCTAGTTGATAAATGTTGATTTTACTGAGTAGATGTGATGTTTTTATGTATACATATATTTTGTGAAGCCTATTTTTGATGTATATTTGTGATACAAAGAGCTTTTAAGAAGCCAAATGCTGCATAATGATACACTAATATGATTTATTATGATTGATGATTTGTTGATTTATGATTCATGTGTTGATTTTACTTTGATATGACATCTTTGATGTGGAAAATTAAGATACGATCATGATTATATGGATATTGATAGATGGTGATATGGTGATAGATATATTGATAGATGTCGATGTTGCAAGGTTGACAACTGTTAAAGTTATGTTTTTGATATGATGTTTTATTTGATATTGATTTTAAGTGATTTAATGTTTATAAAAATGTACCTTAATCCCAGATAGGAATAAAATGTGAAATGATTGCTTTATGTTGGATTTGATACATATGTGATGGGTATAAATAAGGTGAAGGCACTTGCACTTTTTGGCCTTATAACAAATGTTAACACATGACTAACAATGGGTAGTCACACATATGATCTTAGATAAAATATGGAAGTGAAATATATACCTTCTTAGAACATGAGAAGGGTTGACATATGTAGGTGGTGTGGGGGACTAAGGTTCTCCTTTAAACAGTTTCATAGAGAGATACCCCAACTATACACTTTATTTTTGACGTAACCTGATTGATGCGGGAAGTTTTCTTTTGACAATATAGAAACCTAAAATTCGATTAAGCAATTTTAATAATTAAATTGAACTATCTTCTTTCCTGTCATTTGGAAAATTGACAACACTTCATCAAATTAAACATCTCTTCTCCTCTCATTGGGTCAATTAATGACACTTCACTAATTAACCATGATCTTCACTCTCTTTTGGTCAATTGACGACACTTCGTCAATAAAACACCATTTTCTCTTTATTCTCGTTAATTAATTACATCTCGCTAATTAATTAGCCTTCCTATCATTCAGGATGTTGATTAACGACCTTTCGTTAATTAATATATGCTTCTACTTGGGTTAATTAATTATTTTTAATTAATTATGCTTCCCACTCTAAATCAATAAATCACTGTTTATTGGATCAAATTCCTCTCATACATCCCCCAAATCATACTAGTTTTCCTCTAATTGGATTTTATAAGCTTACCCCTACCTATTAATTAATCACCTTTGATTAATTAAACCCCTTTCAACTCCCACAAAGTGCACATCCTTTATCAAACTTGTACATCCTATGTATTTATTTTTTGGGATTTATCCCACATCCATCTAATTTCTAGCCTTGCAAAATCTAGCAAGCTATATAAAGAATCCTCCTCCTTTCTTGTCAACTTACACCTCATTTGCATTAGTGAAAACTATAGGAATTTTGATCTTGAGCATTCTCCATTGATTTGGATTAGCTTCTTCATCTTGCATCCATTCACTCAAATTTGAGTAGTATGGGAAGATCTACAAATGGCCTTATAGCCATTTATTGGTGAGATTCCATCCTCAATTCTTGAGGCAAACAAAAATCAAATTTGATTGCTAAATGAAATAATTAGGTTCATGTTTAGTTAGCAATCTAAAGAGTAAGAATGGCTTAGTATGTTAATTTTGATTCATTCATGTTTCATGCATTTGAAGAAGTTAGTTTCTATAAGATCTTATCATAAAGGTTCTGGTTTGATTAAATTTTCTATGGAACTATTAGGTGTTAGTTTCAATTCACACAACATAGTGAGTTTTACATGAACACATTTAGCACACCCCGTGGAACCTACCCCATAAAATTTGATTACAAGCTTTTGTTAGTTTTGTCTTAATTTTAGCTAACGCTCATTCTGAACATGTTAAATAACTTGAATTCCTTGATGTATTTTGCTAACTTTACATGTGTTGAGTCTCTCTTATAGGTTTAAAGGAGAAAGGTTGCTAACTTTGGGCTAAGATGACAAAAATTTGACCTTTTTGAGTTTTTATATGTCATATTTATGTATCCCTGATGTCATTCTAGATACCTGCGTAGGTGTTATACTACCCCATGTTACTGTTGAAAGGGTCACGTTATTGTTTAAAGGGTCATGTATGTGCTGAATGACCCACCCATATGTCATTCTAGGCACGTAACTGTCATGATTTTATCTGTCAGTCTCTTTTCTATCTCCCTCTTATGCTGGTGTGACCCCCCTACGTATATGATTCTCTACCCGCATATGTGTTAGTTTGTATGTTGCCAGTTGTATTTTTTATCAGACCCATGCTACTGTCTTTTGGGCTACATTTATATCATTAGGGCCATATAAGTGTCACTTTGGCTACGTAGTTGTTACACTATCTGCTGTTGGTTTGGGTTTTGTATTAGGGTCAAGTATATGTTTTCTGGGCCACATTACTATTGTTTGGGCTACTTGGCATACTCCTTTGTTTTCTTGTTATCATTTTAGGAAAAAAGAAAACATACATATGTAGGGTTACTTAAGATTGTGTCCATCACATTTGCACCTGCTTACATCTTTATTGTGAATGCGATAGTAAGTGTGTTGGTACGTCCTCAAATATTGAGTAGCCTTGTCTTGATACCCATGTCAATATGTTTCATTTGTAGTTAGGTTTTCTTCATCATTAATCTTCCCTTGAGATGTTAATTTTCTCACATCATCTTGATACAATTTTGATACTTACATCTTGTTTCTTTTAAACTTGATTTAAGTGTCTAGATTATACCATTACATTGCTCACACCTTAATAACTCCTTGATATACTTCGACCTTGTCTCCTTCCAAAAAGTACCTCAACCTTGAAAATTTTTGTTGTTATGTTGTTTTCGATGTATCAATAATATTTTGATACTAACATCTTGCTTTTGTGCAAATCTTGATTAACGTATCTAAGTGGTATTGCCGCGTTTCTCATATTTGTAACTTCCCCTTTTTAGGATTTAGGTCTTGTTTGTATCTATATTGGTTATAGTATAATTTGCATCGAAAGTCACTTCAACCCCTTGTTAATACTTACACCTTGTTTATTTTAAACTTTACTTAAGTTTTGACATTGTGTTGATCACCTTGCGTTAAACTACCATTGAGATACATTTGCATAGGGAGTATTTCCTTATCGATTATATTTGGTTCTCCAAACTTACGTGATTGTTCCTTGTGACCATTTATCTTGTAGACTTGTTTTTCTAGGACAATCCTTTGTTAAATTTATGGTCATCAAGCTATAGGTTTTTAGTAAGGTTTATTGTATCCTTGGTCACATTTGACAAAACCTTTGTAAATAATTTCCTCTATGCCCCATATCAAAATGTTGACATCCAAGAGATTAGGGTCTAATCCTTTCATTGGTCATGATTTAGGACCCCATTTCTCCATAGTAAAAGAGACAAAATACCTAATTGATCATAATGGTGATGAATTAGGCTCACCTCAGGATGATTTTGAGTTTTATCCCACTCACTTAGATGAATTCCTTTTCCACAATATGGATAGAGTACTCACACAAGTTATAAAATTAGGTGCCAAAATTCCACATGAACATGAATTTATTACACCTACCAATAAAATCCACGAGGAAGAAGAAGTAAAACATCCTACTCTCATTAATATGGATGACAACATAGACCAAGGAAATGCTTCCCCAAAACAACAATAATTAAAATGAGGTACCTAAACACATGATTGGTTATCAATTACCACCTCTTAAAATGCCTTGCAAAGTTAGGGTGGAATGTGAGCACAAAGAAAAAAATCCTCCACATGAAAACCAAGAAGATCCCCAAAATAATGAAGTTACTATAAAAAAACAAATACAAGTCCTTAGTTGAAAATTAGATATCTTGGATTCCCATGTGCATGGGGACACAAACAAAGAAACACATCAAGAAAAACCTAAGGCCAAACATAGTGGACTACATACTGAAAACTAAGAGGGTGAAACATCAAAGTATAATTGAGTATACATACTAGCTTCCCCTACCAAATATCAAATCTTCACACAAGAGTTGTAGTTTATGAAAAGTATACTCATAAACCTTCAGGAAAGAAATGTTGGGCATAATAAAAAATACCAATATGAAGAGCTATGTCCTTACCCCTTTAATAGAGCTATAATACACACACCATTCCCTAAAAATTTTCATAGCTCAAAATTTGATAAGTATAAAGGTAAAGGTAACCCACGTGACCATGTCAAAGGCTTCTACATGGCATGCTAGGAAGTGGCATACAATGACAACTACCTTATACACTTATTCCCATGTAGTCTAGGGGGTCAAGATTTATAATGGTTTCTTCACATACCTAAGGGGTTTGTCTTTACATGGCCTGAATTAGCGGAAATATTTGTACACCATTTCTCATTCAACGTAGAAATTTACATTACCATGTTAGACTTGTGTAGCGCTAGACAAAATCCTAATGATAACTTTGCTAGTTTCTTACAATGATGGAGAGGGTTAGATAGTTGCTTCCCTTGTTCAATTCAAGAAAAATAATTGGTTAGAATTTTCATACCCAATATGAATCTAGACATTACTTTCCATTTACAAATGCACTGTGTCAAAACCTTTGAAGAAGTTACAAAAAGGGAAGCCAGATAAAAAAGGCTTTGTTGGCTTAAGGGGCGCTGAAACCCTTCTCAAAATACAATCAAACATCCAAACCTATAGAAAAACTAAAATTCTTCAACAAAAATAAAAATGTTGTAGGAGATGGTATAATTGATTCAAAAAATATCGAAGAAGTTAACATCGGTCCTCCTTTCAAGCTCACTAAGGGACCTATTCAACCCTTTGTCAAATATCGAGTGTTTACTCCTCTCCTAGACTCTTTGTCCATAATCCTAAAATAGTTGGAATCAGTGAAAATGGTCCAATATCCTAACACAATACCATATGCCAATGATGCACCTAAAATGTCATGGTATAAACACCATGAATACTATGAGTATCATCGCATCAAAGGTAAAAAAAAAATGGCTAAAATTGAAACACTTTATCTAGGATCTTATTGACAATAGAGAAAATGAGGTTGATTCACATGAACCTGACTAAGCACCCAATCAAAAGTTAGGAATTTATAAATAACCTTTCCCTAAACATGATAAACAAAGAGACAAGAATCCGGATCAGTGTCAATCTTCCAAGAAATACAAAGCTACTAACTACGTTTACACTAAAACTAGTAATCCGTTTGATTCACTTATTATTTATGTTCTTCCCTCTAATGAGCATGTAAACACTATAAGAATCAAGAACCTTGATTGTGTTGTGGCAACACAAAAAACCTGGCTCGTGATTCTAGAACCTCCTCTGCCTACCCCTCAGGATGGTCGATATGATCTCTTAGAAAAAATTGAGAAGGAAAATGCTAAGATCTTGATCTTAGATATTCTTAAGATATCAAATGTTTATAAATACATCCTCTATAAAACACTTCAGGGGTTAGGAGTGTCAATAAATATTTATCCTTCACACCTCCAAGCAGAGGTCACACATATTGCTCCTAGTGAACACCTTAATTTTAGCCAAAATGAAGTTCCACACGATGATCATGCACACAACTTACCCCTATACATTGAGGTATTTGTTACTCTCAAAAAGATAAAACAAGTACTTGTAGACAATGGGTCTGGTTTGAGCATATGTACCTTGAAGTTAGTTAAGCAACTGGGATGCATAGAGGTAGAACTAGAGTCTCATATCATTACCATCACAACCTACGACAATGTAGAACATGAGTTAGCTGATACTGTAATATTACCTATGGAAGTGGGGCCTACATATCACGATACCAAGTTCCATGTCCTAGAATTGGAACTTCCCTGTAACATGCTACTAGGCTGCCCATAGATTGATGCCATGTAGGTTGTACCATCAACCTTCCATCAATGTATCAATTTATACTATGAATGACAAACAATTACTATTCAAGGAGATCTGGATCCATTTACACATTGTAGAGACTTGTATAGCTTATCTTGTATAACCTATGAATGTCCTTCTGTTGATATTTTTGTAACAATTGTAGTCATTTTTTATGCCATTAGAATAACAGTCTAATACCATGTGCACTTACCTATCACCCAGTAGGCGCTGGGTGCTCACCTGAGGCACGCATGGGCGCCGAGCCCCTGTTTTATGTGAGTCTTGTGAGAATACATTGATCAATGAAAAAAACTTAGAAAAAGGGTAAAGAAACATGCATTCATTCTGAGAACTTAAGATGATGCATTATATTAATACATCCATTTAGACAACAAGAGAAATATCAAATAGATAACATATTTGATTCATAATATAAAGAAGATGCACTAGGGTTTACACCCATGAACAATGTATATTTAGAATAGAACCATATATTCCTCATTAATTTTAGTTTAGTAACCACATTACATTCCTTAAGGCCATAACAAACCAATGTATCAATGTAGATAAGACTCATACATCCAAAATCCTAACTATGCTTCACATATTACAAAAATGATCACAGACCCATCCCTCTAGATATGCCACCTCTCCTATAGCCCTCCTAATGAGAATCGATAGAATCCGTTACTATTTCTATAGAGTATTTCCTCTTAAATATTTATATGATGCCTACGACCACACACTCTTCTCCAAAAGTAGTCCCTTTCCTTCTAAATGATCATCTCTTTATATAGCTTTAGCATCCACTACCATGCCTTCATGAAGTAATAGATCGGTAGCCAAGTGTCCATGTGGTTCTTCAATGGAGAATGCTTCTTTCCATCTGAGCTCTCCACTTTCTGCAATGATGTATTTTTGGATCCTTCCATCACATGGAATATTCCTTCCTTGGCCATCGAGTTGCAAGGCTGACACCTTATCCACTCTGCATGCTGAGTCGGGTCATGCTTTTCTCATGTAATGTTAGGAATGCCGAATATGGATAAGTCCCGAAACCCTTTACTTTCCCTAGTGCATGTACCATGGGTCTTAATAAACCCTCCTAAATCCCTTGTCATGTGCACCTTTACCCCGTGTACCCTTCTTCATATAGGTCCCATGCGCCCATGCACCTTCTTGTACTTAGCCAATATTTTGAGGCTCAACATCACCCCACACTAAACCTATTTTCTGTTTATGAGAACACCTTCCTTCAATGAATAAATAATGGTAGACTCTAAATAGTTTGAATAAAGAATGAAGGAATAAATAATGAGGAAATAATGAATTAAAAAATGGGGGGAACGCAAAAGAATTTTTCTATTGCTAAAGGAGGAGTGGGAAATCCTTTCCAATATCTACCTCGAGCTTCTCCCCAGGTATCTACCTCAATCTGTGTTTGCTAACAGAGGTCACCTACTAGGGAGCTCACCTCCTCAGAAATTATCTCCCACCCCTTGGAACTCATTATATCATTAATACCCTTCAGTTGTTTTCCAAGGTCATCGAGTGCATCCATTCGGCAGGTGATATATGGATATAAATCCTTTAGCCGGTTTTTGATCGAGCCCCGCAAGGTCTCGATAGCTTTTGATTTCTTTTCACTTTGGCCAAGATCTTATCCCTCTCTACTATATTTCCCTTATTCTTCTCTTGAAATTTCTTGAGCTCTGATTCATGTGTAGTAATTAAAATGCTTGCTACCCTATCCCTATAAGTGAAATTATCACAAGTGGCATCAACAACTTACATGGATGCCTTTACATCGGCGAGGATTTTGGTATACCGAGAAATGATATGTAACACCTTCAACTTCTCCTCCCTTTCTTGGTGCACCAGCACCTCTTATGTGGATTATAAGGTGATTGGATGCTTCTCCATTATGAGGATGTGAGTCAAATTCTCTAGGCACTGTAAGGTTGATTCATATTTTTTCTCAGGTGGTGCTAGGTTAGGATGCTTTAAGACAATAACATCCGTAATCATCTTGATTTTATTATATACTTCATGCACCCTTTTCTTCTCCTCCTTTAGTTCATGCCTTGGTTGTGCACTGATTAGTTATTCTTGTTTCAGGTCCTTACTTTTCTCAAGAAGTTCCTCCTCCTTCTTCTTCAATTATGCCTCTAGGAATCTCACCCTATCATTCCTTCCAAAAATTCTAGCCTAAACCTCAACTGAAACCTTATTGAGTGTATTACAAACTTTATCATCTGACAACTATTGAGCATTAACCAAGGAGGTTATCCATTTTTTCTCTGGCATGTTTATTAGTGCCCCTTAGATTACCTCGAACTCAGGTTCATCGACATGGGAATCAAACACCCAAGATAACATTTTCGTGGTTTGTGGGTATGTGCCTTCTACGTAAAATGAGGGCATGTCCAAGAATTGTTTTGTTGGTATTGTGCTCTAGAAGTGTGCACGTATCACCTTGATTGGATTATTGATGTAACCCATTCCTTTCCCTTGTACTGCCACTACGCTCTTCCCACCTATTCGCATAACCTTAAGAAAGCTTACTACTAGGCTAGGGTCTCCGCCTATGCTACCATACTCTTTTCCAATGCTCTCCTCTTCTATCTCCTTGAGTACTTCATCTGCACTATGCTCTACCTCTTGTTCCACCATTTTTTGGATGATGCCTCCCACTTATCTTTCTATGGCCTCTTCTATTTGTCCCTTGGTTAGGCTTGGGGTCCTCTGATCTCTTGTTTTCACCTCTTCGCTCACCCCTTTACCTTGAGCATATGCTTCCTCCTTGCCATCCTTCCTTTCATTTCCTTCTTCTTCTGAATCATGTATATCATACACAGGATGATTATGAACTTGTTCATCCTCATTTTCATCCTTCTCACCCTTGTAGGCCTCCAAGCCCTTTGTTTCCTTTGAGTCTGCCCTCTTCGCCACCTTATGTTTCTTCCTAACTGGTGATTCCAATATAGGAGACTCTTCCCTCTCTCTCTCTCTCTCTCCAGCAAGTGACTCCTTCCTTGGTGAATCTTCTTGTGTAGGAGGATCCTATTTCTCTGGCACCTCTTCTTTTGGGGTCTTCTCCTTAACTAGGGACTTCTTCCTATGTGTGTAAGTGCTTGGCTTAGTGCTTGCTTCTAGCATGCCCATAGATTGTGCTGTCTTCACACTATGTGAATTCTCCTACACTTCTCTCTCCCTTTTCTTTGGCACAACCTTGTTCCTTTATGCGAGGTGCTCAGGAATGGAGACATCATTTTCTAGGTAGGTTCCATTTTCAAAAAATTTCCTAATGCGCAAGTATACCCTTACTGCAGTCCTTCTAGAAATTGGTAGTGTTAAAGGATTCATCATCTACACTTTGTGGGAGCCATACTTCTCCACATATGCGCACTTCTTCAGATATACAATATTTTAGCACAACTCATGGTGGTATTGGTTTACTTCACCAAGGTCAAACCTTAGTATATTTTCCTCCTTAAAACAGTTGACCCCCGCTTGGAAGTATTGCGCGGTGAAGGAAAATGGCAAATTGCACCATGGACTCTCAGTCCCATCCATCAAAGTGAATCTTCCGATGTAGAAGTGTTGACATGTAGCAAACTCAACCTTTTCACCTAGAAGCATGGGCAGTTGCTCAGGTATCCTCCACTCTACCTTGAATGCATCACACATTTGGTTGTACCATTTTTCTAGGCATGCCTTACGAGTGGCCGTCATGGTATCAAAAGTATATTTCTCAAATCTCTTCGTGAGAAAGGGATCCTCTTCTAGGTATTCCCATATAAAATTCTCCAGCCCATCAGACACTCCAATCTCTGAGAAGATGATGGTGAGGAGAATGTTTCCAAACATTATCTTTTATCCCTCCTACGTGATGCTAATGATTTCATCTGCAATGAAGGAAGATAAGTTGTAGATGGTTCATACTGAGATCTTCTGGCTTACATTCAACCATACCTTATTCACTTGGGTCCATCTTTCTTGACCATTCATCTTTGTAACCAAGTGCGTGACCATCCTCATTATAGGGTCAGGGATATTAGTGATATCAAAGTAGCGTGAACCATTTTTGTAGTCATAGGCCTATATTGTTTAATTTATGGCCTCCTTATCCTCTAAGTCATCATATTTGAAGTCTCCTTCACAAATCAGGACAATGAAATTTGATATGAGTTGAAGAGTTATGTCTATTTTGTGGTCTGCAAAATAGAAGTGGTATTTGTGAACGCACAACATCAACCACTGGTATAACCAATCAGGCTTTCCAAAATAGGGCAACTCATATAGTTGTAGTAACCTAACCTTACCCAAATTTACCTTCACCTCATCATTATAGATTGGCATACCTTATCGTGTCCTTGTATACGTTGGATGAACCCATTCCAATGCCATTTCCTTCTCTATGGTACTCATGTGATGGTTGTAATCAATCATAGACATATTCTTGATGTGTGATACCCATTCTTTCCCCAAAAATACTCCATCTGTGCATACCACTCCTCATTAAAACTTGCTGCGGTAGTTTGATTTCCCTTTCCCTTCTTCTTTGGTGAAACGGTCACCTTCTTTGGTGCCATTTTTACTTGTCAGCCAAAACCTAAACTCGTCTTCCTTGCTTTGTTTCCTAACTCTACCCAATCCCGTGGCTCAACTCTGAGAAAGAATCCTTTTATCTTCGTGCCCTAGCTGTAGAACCCTAACTTGGAAAAATAATTCCACAAGACAACATATTCCACTGAAATGTTCTCCCTACACTCGTGTACTCCTTCCACTCTGGTTTGTAGATCAAACCTAGTCACGGAATTAGATCTCTACGATTCCTTCTTTACACAAATATCTCTTCACGGATACCCTAGTTCACAAGAGCTTTTCAATTTTTTAATCACAAGGTAAATAATAACATGCTTGACTTCATATTTATAGCTTTTTCCTCATTTCTAGCAATAAATGCTACACCACCTACCAATGTACTTAACATTAAATGCAGATTTTTACAATAAATATGACCTTAAACACCCTTACACACATGCCCAAACCTATGCAAAAATATTTTACAACCTTCTAACATGAAAAAAATCCTAATTGAATGAAGAATCTTACACATGCGCCTGTAACGCTGAAGGCACTTCTTCTCACATTGACCTGATTTTTTTACCTTTCCTACCTCATGTTGTTCTTACAATTTTTCTTCTGTGTACATGGTTTTTGTAAAGCCTTATCCTAACACCAAAATTCTTATCCACCATTTCCACGCGCGTTCTTCTATTTTTTACACCTTTAATCCTTTCATCTGGGCCTTACAACTTTCACAACTATCTTCTATTGCACTTCGCACTACTCCACAATACTCCACCCCACACTAAATCAGATGCGTGATCCTCTGCACATACACAAATTTTTTGAAAGTAATAAGTGGTTACTAGTGCACAAGGTGCAAAACATGACAAAAAGAAAGGAACAAATAATTAGAAAGGGAAATAAAAGAAAACAAAATGCATAAAGGGAAATCCTAAGCTAATTGGCAATAATGCCTTATTTACAAACACAAGGAAGGCTTATTTATAGCAGGGATTTAGACTACTCCCATTAAAATGGCTAGGTAACTTCATCCCATCCAGTGCTTATAACTGACATGTTCCTGGATCAAGGATGTACAAGATGATGTAAGGTCCCAACCAATGGAATTTCAACTTCCTAGGATGGTGAAGAAACTTGGAATCATACAACAAAACCATCTGCCTAACCTCAAACTACTTGTTCTTGATATGACAATCATGTCATTCCTTTTGTCTTTCATTTTCAGTCTCCTAACTCCATCTAGCAAATGATTTTCTCTTATCTAACTACATAAAATTATCGATCCTTTCCTCAAGTGTTTGTTCATCAGTAATCCTCCTACTCATGTTATACGCATCGATGGTAACACGAATTCAACTAGCAAAACAACTTTCGTGCCAAACACCAATCAAAATGGCGTGGTATTATTCAACCTCTTGTAGGTTGTTCTGTACACCTATATAATGGATGATACTTTTTCATCTCAGTATTGTCTTCCAACATCACAAATCTTGGTAAACATGTGACTCAATATATTTTTAAATTCTTAAATAGTCCCATTCACTTGAGGGTGATAAGGGGTGGTGTTGTGATGGGCCACCATAAATTCTTCTAATAGAATCCTAACCATTTCATTCAAGAAATGTATACCCCTATCACTTTTCAAGCTAAAAAGACATCCATACATGATGTTTATGTTTTCCCATAAGAACCTAGCAGTTGTCACTACAATGTAATACTTTGTAGGCACTTCTTCTGCCCATCTTGTCAAGTAATCAATGAAAGTAACAATATACCGCAAACCAGTCCTTCACACGGCTAGCAAAATTGGTCCTATAAAGTCAATTGCCCACATTTCAAATGGCTCTACACTGGATATTGATCTTAATGACATCTCATCCCTCTTTCCAGGTTTTCCCATGCCCTGACAATGGTCGTAGGTCTTGTAAAATTTAATACAATCCTGGTAGATTATTTCCCACTAGAGCCCTATGAGTAGAATCTCTCGTGTGGTTGCATTTCCTACATAGTGCCCCCCTAAAATCCCACCATGCACTTCCTCCATAATCACCTCATGATCATATTCTAATACACATCGACGTAGAACCTCATCACGACATAACTTGTAAAAATCTCCACTAATCAACATGTAGGGCGTGACATGTATTACTAACTATTTTCTCTCCAAATCCTTCATCCCATCTGGTGCCATGCCTATTTTGAGGAACACCGCTATATCTTCTAATTCTGAGGGCACGTGCTGTAACCTAAACAGTTGTACATTTGGCATGGTATCCTCAATACTCTGTGCGTCCTCTCCTGAGTCAATCCTTGATAAGTGGTTAGGTCTTGAATAACTTTTTCCTGGTTTTACAACCACCATGAACTCAAACTCTTGAAATAATAGGACCCAATGACATATGTTCCCTTAGAAAACTAGCTTTTTTACCAAGTACTTCAGTGCCATGTGATATTTGTAGAATATAAATGGTGTTACTAGAATATATTGCCCAAACTTATGTAGCACTTAGATCATTGAAAGTTCCTCATGATCAGTAGTTGTGTAATTTAGCTTTGTTGGTGTCATCTTCCTACTTGCAAAACATAAGGGATGATCAACAATCCCCTCATCAGGTTGTGCTAGTACTACTCCACTGGCTATTCCTAAGGCATCAACATGCACATGGAAAGTCTTATCCTAAGAAGGGAAAGGTAGTATGGGAACAATGATAAGTCTATCCTTCAAAGTGTCAAATTCCTTCTACTACACCTCTCCCCAATGAAAGTAACTCTTATGCCTTAGTAATTATTCCAAGGGCATGGTAATCTTGGCATATCCTTTGATGAACTTCTTGTAGTACCCCGTATGCCCAAGAAATCCATGCACTGCACTATGAATAGTAGGCTCTCCCAATCCCACAATAACAAAAAATTTGGCGGGATCCACTAACAAACATTCCTTACATATAATATGTCCTAACAAGGTTCCAAATGGAGTAGCAAAGACACATTTATCAATGTTGAGGGATATCCTCAACTGTCGATAGATCTTGAACATCTGTCTCAAATTGTCACAATGGTCTTTCACTAGCCCATACACCATCTAATCATCTAGGTATACTTGAAGAAACTTATGGATGAAGTCCTTAAATGCTTGTACCACGATGCATGAGAACACAATAGGAACATTCTTTAGCCTAAAAGACATGACCGTGTATGCAAAATTTCCCCACTCAGTGGAGAAAATTGTTTTTCTATTGTAACATTCCCATTTTAAGACTTTAGAAACAAGGAATTTTCTTTAAATAATGTTCTTTGTTCTAAATAAAGAATTATTTATAACACACATTCCATGCCAATCAATCTAAAATAGATAACCATATGTAGCTGTAAATGACTTGGTGATCCACCGACCTATTCATTTCATAACTCGGTGATCTACCGATCTATTTATGTTAACTTTAACTATTAAATACTTATCGTATACTTTGTATACTTGGTTTTTCCTACCCTAAAATGGGTACTGAGTGATCTGTTTAAAGAACATATATGAATATTTGTTACCAATATTCATCTGATATCACGTTGCTTTAAACTAGGTGACATAGGACAACACAACAAGCAACTTGCGATACTTTGGCTAAAGATTTTCAATATACTGTTTATGTCACTATTCCTAGATGACATACTCATCATTTCAGAATACGTCCTTCACCTCACTCCTCTATTATCAAGAATGGTCTTTACTGACTACCGTTAGTCCACTTGTCCCAGGTTTAACCCTAGACCTAGTTAGAAACATAATTTATTATAGGAAGATGCTCACAATGACTTAGGGTATATGGGCATACTCGGTTGACCTAAGTCAATCGGATATTCCAAGGTACCTTGAGCCATTGAAAGCTGGTACCTATCCTAAATATGCCACTAACTTGACCTAGAGAGAAACTAAATTCAAGTCCTTATTTGTGTGTAGATGTAGATGATCAATGTAAAAGGGTGTTGCCACATGTCAACTGCATCGCTGTATTCTTAAGAAGACCCAAATCTTCTTGAAAGTACATCCTTACAGTTGGCGTATGCCAACATCCTATAGAAATACCTCATCGAGATGTACATACCCTAAGGAGGTTATTAATACATTATTAATTTGGATTACAAAACAAATTACAACATCCATGCTAAACCCTAACCCAGCACTCCTTAAGTTCTTGTTCTATACTTGAATCAATTAAGCATTAAATAAATTCCTTTACTCATGATTTCTTTTAATGTTTTTTTACTTAGTTTAACAAGAAATTAACCAAATAAGGACAATAATATCATAAGTTCCATTAAATATAACTTAATCATTCAAAGAAGGTGTAGCAACCAAATAGGTTCAACTAGAGGTAGAATTTATAAGAAATGAATTCTAATGATTAACGATAATATCACTATTCTTTATATTACATTCCTTAGAGTGAGGAAGAGTCTTCCTCTACACGATTAAGTGTTAGGGTTTGTCAAACCCTTCTTATCTTTCACAAAACTCTATAGTTTTACCGCATATTCATTACACATTCCAATACTATGTTAGAATTGTTTAGATAAGATTGTTATCTTATGCAACTTAGCAAACTGCATCTTAATAAGGGAATCTAATTATTTCCATTTAACCAACTATTCAAGTTTATCTGAATTACGCATATAACAAATATGAAAAATATCATCAAGATAGGTTTTCCCATCTTCTTCATAATACAAGATAATTTACACAACCAATATAAGTAAATCTCAACTTTCAATTCATCATTATAAAACTATATATTACAAGACTATGTATTTCAGGAATGCTGTACAACCAACAACCTCTATCCCAAAAGAATAAATTTTTTCTTTTTTAATACAATTCAAGAATGAATCGAAACTCTTTACATAAGGTCCATAATTAAATAAGCCCAATACAACATGAAAGTTCTTGTCTTCTTTTATCACTTATAGTGTCCATCTACAAAATTGCTAGCACGGGTCAGTTTAATGAACTGAGCATGATAAACACTAAGCATTAAAGTAAAGTACATTCCATTAATTGTTTCGTTAAACAACTCTGCTTTAATGAAACAATTAATAAACATCATACAAATAATCATAAGTAATAACATCTAGAAAGAAGTACAATTAAGAAATCTGAATTTACTTTTAAGAAAATAACATATTATAAGCTGCAACATCAGAATTATACCACAAGACTTAATTGATCCTATCAATTACTTTAAAAATTCAACAAGTCTTGTCATTAAATTATTTCATAAATTCATAAGGATGGAAAGACACTTTTAACTTTTTCCAATCTACAAAGGAAATAGTTACAACATATCTCATATTAGTATGCTTCATCTTTCCATATAAACCCACGAAGAGAATTCAATACATATCTATTTCTCAGAAACAATTCCTCTGAAGGAAGGAATCAGGTTTAGAACACACATTACTACCTCAGTCGAAGTTATCAATATAAGGAGTTCATATATAAAGAGGCAACATCTAAACAAGAGTCCCAATTGAACCCAACAAATTAAAAGAATAGTCTACAGAAAATATTACAAACTTCTGTATGTTAGTAGATTATAAATCAAAGATCTAAAACCAACTTTCCAAAATCCAAGTTATAATCATCTAAAAAAATAATCTCCTAACCAATCCACAAGAAGTTCCCATCTTAGAAGAGAATTAACAAAAGATAAATTCAGTCAATGAACTTATACATTCAACAGAAAAAGGATCTCAAATAGGAAAAGGAACCAATCTGTAACACTCTGATTTTGTATGTTAACTTGGTGAATGTTTTACATACTGTTATAGCTCTTGGAACGAAAGAAAACATGTTAAGATACGTTTTGATCTTAAGAGAATGTGTTGCTAATTTGGATTCTTGCATACTGTGATTTATTGCATGGGACAACAAATATTGTACTTGTGTGTTTGCTGATGTGACGACAGATTGTCGTATAATTGCTTGCTCTTGTGCTGATTGACATCATACCCTGAATCAACTCCATTGATTCAAGTATGCTGAGGTCCTCTTGTGTTTTCTATGTTAATTCACACTTGAACTGGACTAGGATTATTATGAGCGTGTAGCGCCTGATTAGAGGTGTGAATAGCTAGCACGAAAATGCCAACGACAGGGGTTCGATTCTTGAACCCTGTACTGTCGAATTCGGGACCTCGTGGGGCCAGAAACGCCTGGACACGGGTGGCCTTGGCCTGTAATCTGAAGGACGGAACATCCTGCTCTGCGTTAACGTGAATGTTAGTAAGGGGCTGGAAGGAAGTTGTTAGTGTTAGTGGTTAGTGTGAATTAAACCTAAACTAACCCTAAGACCTAACATACATCCTACACTACTATCCTAAGTGGATTTTTAAATTACAAAAAAAAAGAGGGAAAAATAAACCTAAATTCTAAAACCTAAGGTTTAACTAAGACCTAGGTCGAATGAGTTATGTAACCTAAACTAATCCTAAACTAAGGGGTACGCAGACCCTTGGGAAGAAAGGGATAAGGATGGGAAGGAGGCATTCATTGGAATTAAATGAACTGTCCCTTCGTGGACGGTGCCAATTTTGGTGGGGCAGGTAAGGAATTTAGAGGTGTCTATTTTGAAATAGAGCCAAGTTCAGTTCGCTTGGAAAATTTGAAACTTAGAACTCGCCAACCCAAGTGGCGGTGGCGCGGAAAGTGAGGAAAAAGGCAAAGCCTTTAATGCATTAATGGTTTTTGGTCCTCGCGACCAGTTCGCCTTGGAAACAGCATGAGGAAAAATTGATTTTCATTTTTGTTGGTTCGAGCCTTTTGTAAAGTTGCTCTGCATTTGGTTTTTCTGACCTGGTTCGGTCGAACCAGCTCTTGGCATTTGACATTTTGTGGAGATTTGGAGGCTGTTGTTAAGCCTGAAGAAGGAAGGAAGTGTTGGAGAGATTGTGTTGTTGCTGTGGAAGGAAAAATGCGGCAAACAACGTTTTCTTCGAGTTATGGAAGAGAGAATATAGGCACGTTAAGCCCTTCTCTTTAAAATCTTTGCTTGATTTAAATGTTTCATTAAAACAACCCTGCTCTTGGGTTGGAATTGCATGATTGCTGTTGGGTTGATTTTGAAATGGATTTGTGGATTCTTGCCTTCTTTTCTTTGGAAAATGATAAGAAAACGGCCCTGGTTGCTCGGCCTTGATTTGTTGTTGCTCAAATTGGGTTGGAATATGAATTACTGTTGTGGTTGCGTACAGTGTTGTGGAATGAAATAAACATTTTCTTTCTCTGTACATGTAGTATGGAGTGGACAGGCTGTTTAATCTTTTCCTTATAGTGTAATCGTTCTCCTTGTTGTTGTGCTTGGAACTACTATTACATGTGAAGAGAAAAATGGAATTACAATCGTGTTATATTGCTGTCATTTTGGAAATAATATGAATTATTGTTATGGGTCGCTGAGTTCGACTGTTCTAATATTCACGGATGAAATGATTCCTGTCGTGCTGTTCGTTTAACAGTTAGCAATAGCTGGTTTAAGCTGCTCTTATTGAAACTTATAAGGAAATATATCCTCTTCCTTTTACTATTATGGATTTTAATGAAGATGGTATTTGGGTTTTCTATGAGTATCTGATTTCGCTTGAATGAAGTAATTGCGATATTTCCATTATTGTGCCTTTTCTTGTTTAAGAAATGAGCGAATACGTTTTGGTACCCGTGAAAATAGAGAAAAGGTAGCTATTTCTCCTTCTGAGGTTATTGTTGGATTATGTTTTCTCTTTGCTGTGAGAATGGGTTGGTTTTATGGTGATTTAATGACGCTGTTTGGTCTCCCTGTTCGGACTGTATACACAAATACAAATTGGGTTGTATTCAGTGCAGTGAATGATTATATTTCTTTATGCTGTGATGGAAAGTTGATTCCATGGCGACTTGTAGATGAGGTTTGACCTTCTGTTTGAATTATCTTGTGAATGTGAACCCGACTTGGATTTCTGTTTTTAATAAATGAAAAGTGTGGGAATTAGCTTGTTTTCTGAGTCTATTTGACTGTACCAAGCTTATGCAATTAACCCCCTAAACGGTTTGTCCTTATAGAGGTATTGATATATGAATGTTATATTTTGAGTTCTGTACCTCCTTAAGAAAATGGAAAATGTTGTTTTGGAATTAACGGTTGATCGAGATAGAACTCGAATTGGTTATTCATTGTTGAGGCATGATTGGATTGGTTCTGTACAGGCTATGTGAGTTGCTATTCATTAAGGACGACTGTTCTGCTATCTTTATAATTGAGTTGTCTTGATTAGAAAAACATGATTTGAATGTTTTTACTTCATTCTGAATACAATGATTGTTCTTAATGAAATCGTAGAGAATGAATTCTTCTCTTTTTGCTATTTGGGACTCTGAAAGTGACATTGGAATTATAGTGCCTATGACTCGGTCTTGCTGTAGGTAACAACAATGTACCACTTGTTATTAAGAACTATATGTGTTCAGAGGTATAAAAGATTATATGAATATATATACTTGCGTGGTTGCATAATTGTTGTTGGTTAGCTATACAGTGTAAGAAGCAAGGAATCTTCTAGTATAGCAAATACCTAGTATGCATATTGATATGGCTTGCTCAACGATGAATATAATGTCTTACTAACCTGCTTGGCATTCATATGAACTGGAAATAAATGAAATTATTCTTGCTGCTAGAAAGTGAATTCCGAGTGGATCTTGTAAGTTTCACTCTGAACTGTTATTTTGATTTGTCTTTCGTATGGATTTCACTGTTAGGACAGTCATGTGGAAAGAAATAGAGATATGAATTAATGTTTTAGAAAAATGATCTTTCTTCTTTCATTTAGTTAGAAATCTGGAATTTGTGAATGAAGAATTTTATAGTGCTTAGATGGGAGCTACTATATGCATTGCTGTTCGCTTTCTTGTTTGTACTTGAATGCTTTAAATTTAACATGCTTCATGAATGGAAAGGAACGTAATGGATTTATATTCAGTTAGTTTCATCCTTTGCATTTGTTATTAATGAAAGGCGTGGAAAGGATAACTGTATGCTATATAGGCAACAAACTACTTGTATTCCTAATGTTACAAATATTGTAAATTGATACTTGCAATGATTATGTGGAAACGGGACAGCAGTCCCTTGGCTGATTGTGATGATATTTTTCTGATAGTTCAGTTGTTATGCTGATCTCTCCTTTGTGCGTATTTTGAGATTGATGTTTTGCTGTCGTTTCATAAAAGCAGGGTTCTTTTATTGAAACAGTTAGTTGAAGCATCTTATTTTAAGGATAAGTGCTTAATGTGCTCAGTTCATTGAACTGACCCGTGCAATTCATTTTGCAGATGGAATTTGATTAGAATGAAGGCTTGGCTGTTTTCTGATGCCTCTTGATTAGATGTAAAATAACTTGTAATTGTTGCTTTTACTCCTCTTCAAGGAATTGTGAAAAGAAGAAAATATATTCTTCTGTCCATGAGTTGAATGGATGCTTTGTATAAACTATACCCAATCAGCTGGATTGGCAAATGTACAAATTATGTCTTGAAATATTGAATACAATTACAGGTGTGATATTTTCAATAATTATATCAGTTGATTTTGTTGTTTAAATTGGAAATATGATGTTATTTCCTGATTTGGAATTGTTTCATTATCCTTGGATGGATGTTGAATTGAAACTGATATCTATTCTTACTTAAATACAACTTTTAAGTTGAACAATGCAATTAGTCCATACTTGGGTAAAGATGAATTTTTAATTGACATTAAAAGGATTAAGAGGAATATGATTTCATAATCAGAGGGAATTCAGGATTAGCTTGGAGCTAAGGAATATCAATATTAAATTGGGAGTATTCGAACTTCGTTTTCGAACCTCATTAATGATCCCGTTTGATAAAATTCAGAATAAAGGATATAGGATACATATATCCATAACTAATGATCCTTAACTATATAACGTTAAGGGGAACAAATGAATTCATTTCTCGAAGATTAGACCTCGTTTGAATGACGTCTAATAAGTTAATATTCTGAAATTAGTTGCAGTTGGAAACATCTTGGCTAAGTTTAATAGGTTAAACTTATTATGTCTGTCGGTACGGACTACTTAATCCAATGATTAAGAAATAAACCAAGTAAGGAAATGTAGCCCTTCGATACGAAGGAGACGATACTTGGCAAACTAATGGATAGTTTAGTCCCTCTTAGTTATATACAACTGCAACGGAAATGAGGATCAAGGGATCAATGTGGATGCTGAAAATTGCTTTAACTATTAACTCGTGGCTAAGTCACTTGGGCAGGATGTGTATTCTCGATGGGAGAATTCTGCAGGACATTGGCATACGCCAGCTACAGCAAGGTGTCTTCATGAAGACGGGGTCTTCATGACGACACATTGTTGCAGCTGACATATAGCAATGCCCTCCCAAATTAAAACATTTAGAATACATAGGCTGAATGTGTAGATCTTAGCTGGGGTGGGGATAGGGTATGATTTGGTATACGGAGTGACTCCGGAATACTAAAGATAAGTAGACACACGGAGTCGTGGGGTAACGACACCGTATGTCTGTGTATATTTAGTTACCAGGAGTGCCTTCCTATACCCGTTCATATTACTAGTTGGAATTGAAAAGTTTAAAACTGAACTTAAACGTTGAGGACTGGTAGGAACCAGGAAAGACCATTCTAGATAACAGGTGAAGTGAAGTGAAGGACGTATTCTGTAGATGTGTATCACATCCAGGAATATGATCATGCAAAGCATGTGAAAATATTTGGCCAAAGTATCGTAATTGCTGGTTGCGTTGTCCTTATCACTTAATTTAAGATGCAGGATGTCAGATGAATATTAGTAACAGATATTCAGATAGGCTTCTTAAATGGATCACTTCGATAACCGGGGAAGGTTATGAGAACAAGTATATAAAATATACTATGCATAAACAAACATGAAGGATCGGTTGTTGCCGAGTCATGTACATGAAGGATCGTTGAAACTCCGAGCCATGAAAATGGAAGGATCGGCAGTTCATCGAGTCATTTACAGCAGCATATAGAATCTATTATAAGATTGAATGGCATTGAATGTGTGTTCCATATTGTAAATATGTGAACAGGGAACATTCGTTTTAAAAAGAAATTTTATGATCCAAACTGTGTTGTTTGGGCAGAGAACAATTATTAAATCTTGAACGTGTGTTTGAATTTTATAATTCATAACAGAGAACGTTATATAAAAAAAAAAAATTTCCCTTGTTCTGGTGTTTTAAAATGGGGATGTTACACAATCCATATTTCATTTCATTTATACTATGAAATGAAATCCATCGTCTAATTTATACTTATAAGTTATTTTAGTTAGTTCCCAAAAGAGAACTCAAAATTGAATGCACAGTCAAGCATGCACACTACCAATTTCCATTACAAACTTACAAAATGATTACCTATTTCCATTCACCAAGCTCAAGTTCAGATTCAATTCTCAAAATGAAATTCATAGTACTATCTCTAAACATCATACTATCCCCAAGAGATCCTAATATCTTCTCCGTCAAAACCCAGAGATTCGTTCGATGAACCCAACAAGATTAGAAACATGCAACAATGCAAGATAGACAAGGGTCGATGAACCTCATGGTTACAGGGACTGAATCTCCAAGCATACAGAACAAAGATAAAGTATCCCGTCATACTACACTTGCATACAAGATTTAAATTCAATCATTCAAATGAAACCCATGAATCAGATGAAAGGTTAGAAGAGAGTAAGGGACTAAACAATTTGTCAAAGACAAGTACTATCCCCATTTCTTCCAACATGACTAAACAAAATCATCACAAGATTTTCAAGTTCCATTAAAATATTATGACAGGTAATGATTTTCTCAACATCAAAGATAGAAAGGAAGTAAATAATTCATTGCATAAACCTCTACAAATGATACGACTGTCCCATAATAGAACATAGTTCCAGTCCCATTTTTTATGAACAAAAAAATCAAGTTTTCCCACAAGACACATGTATGCTCAGAGCAGAGATGAATAGGATACACTCCTGAATTCACATGCCCCGTCAAGTTCAAGAGGACATTGCTATATGAGAAGTATAAGTAATACAACCATTCCTTCTCAAAATCAAAACAAAGGGGACCTCAAAAGAAGTTACACAGTCTACTTCCAACCAATCAAAACTCACAAGACCCCTTCCAGTAGATAGTATTAAATGAGGCTGAATCTTCACAATTCTTAATACCCACTAAACTCTAGCTCAGAACACCTGTATAAAATCAACACGTTGATTCCAATACAGGATCGAAACAACCAACAATGTAATCACCTAAACTGAGTCAAATGCAAGCTTCAAACATAAGTTCAAACAACACAAGTTCAAATATGAGTCTATAATAAAACTCATGACCCTATTATAAGCTCATCATAAACACCAATACTCTATTACTGGTTAAAGCAATCCCTGTTCCCTAAGGAAGAATAAAACTCTAGTTTAGAGCTTAAGTACAGGGCACAACGCTACACTCAACAACAAGTTTAGTATTCATAAGAATTGTATACAAGTGCATTTGTTGAATATGAAGATTCAACCAAGGTTCAAAACTTCAATTAGTTCCAACATAGTCCAAAACAACCACAACGTCTCAATAAAACTAATAAAAAATTTCAAGATTTAATACAAATTTAGAACCAATACGAAGCTCCACTTCAAGCTCTCAAAACACAAGACTAAACAAAGATTCAAAACCGAACAAGCAAAAAACCCGTTCAATCAACATTAGTCTCAAATGATAGAAACAAAGCTTCAATACAAATTTCAGACTTCAAGTACAAGTTACAAAGTTTCAATACAATTTCACATGAAAACCTCTAACAACTAGTATAGAGAAAGTTCCCAAAAACTACCAATAACAAAAAAGGATTCACATTCCAAAAACCACATAGATTTCATGAATACATGCAAGTAAATAACTAGATACATCATGTAAATCTAAATTTCCATTGAGAAGAATTATTTTAATGAATCATTTAGAAGAAAGAAAGAAATCTTAATGGGTATAACCTATCATGCCGAATAGTGCCTTTGCCGATTTGAAGAAGACTTCCAGCCGAGTTTCCAACACCTCTTATTTTCCAAGAAAGATCAAAAAACCATAATATTTTTACACAATTCCACTTATACATTCCTCAAACTGTAAATAGATCAGAGAATTCAAAAATAGCCACTAAGTGGAGATCAAACTACTGGTTCGAAAATCAGCTAGCTCCATGCAGAGAAAAATCGGGAAACATGCAAAACAAAACAACCCCAAACAAATCTGTGAACATGCCTTCCAAGATGGTTTGATCACCAGAACCAAGTTGAATTAATGACATTAATTTTCATATTCCCACTTCTTTGTCTTTGCCACCACCATCCAAAGTTGGCGAGACCAAATCGAATTTCCGCATGCATTTCCAAACTTAGTGAAGCCTCCACATAGGTTCCAATAAACTTTCACTAGTCCATACCAAACTAGCAGTACGTACATGCATTTAAAACCAAATCAAAGTCAAAATAAAATGTCATTAAAATCTTAGGAACCACCACTTAGCTCCCACTTGCCAATTGACCCATAGGTTCCCCTTCATATCCCATTAGTTTAGGATAGATAGAATTTTCTTAGGTTAATTTACAATATATAACCTTAGGATATAACCTTTAAACAATAGATTATCACCATAGGTTAGGTATTAGTTTAACCAAATACAATAGGTTATAAATAACTTATAATCCCTTAGGTTATTTCCTTCATACAAACTTAGTGTTAACAACTTAGGTTAGGATGTCATCCCACATAGATTGGCATAGAAAGACTTAGGCAATTTTACCTAAGTCTCGAATCCCATTAGGATAGACCTTATTAGATATAGGATATGTTTAAAATATTTCTTTCTCAAGAATCCCGAAGTAGGTTTCCCTTTCCCTTTAACACCATTAAGCGCCTTACAAGGGTCAATCAAGAAGAGCCGAGCACAACACACAACAAAATGTAGGCACGGTATTTCGAGATAATAAATAATTTACAATAAACACAAGTTAAGTCTGTTAAGTCTCTTAATCAATGAATGTCAGTTTTTCATTCAATTTAGATAAGAAGATTTAAAACATACCTTGGATCAATGGAATTGATCCAAGGATGAGTCCAATTGCAAAGGATAAGTTTTTAAACATTCAAACTAGATTACAACTTTACTCATACGAAGTGAAATGGATTATTGCAAGCAACAATATACCGACCCTACAATCAAAGATTAGAAATGATTTATCTATATCAAGCATGATCTTCAGTGGTCAAAATAACACATCTTTATCAATAAAATCACATGTCAACACTTGAAATGAAAAGGAGGAATATAACAATTGTCAAGGATTTTACATCTATGGTCTTCCTTTGCAATCCTGACTTGGTGATACCCAAAGAATCCATCTATGAAGGAATAGACCTTGCACCCGGCTACTCCTTCCATAATTTCTATAGTGAAGGGATTTGTAAAAGGGTCAATGACACATACTACGTTCAAGTCCCTATAATCAACATAGATCCTTATCCTTATATCCTTCTCAATGCTTATCACCATTGGGCTTACCCATTTTGATTCTTCTATAACCTCAATGATACCAGATGCTATCATCTTGTCTATCTCTTCTTTGAATCTTACGCACAAGTTTAGATTCATCCGATAGGGTATATTTTGAATCAGGAACAAACCTTCCTTCAACTTGATCCTCATCTTCCCTAAGGAATGGTGAATGCCTTTTGGCTCATGGTACCGACATGGGAATAGCTCCCGAAAATCACGCAACAAATCAATGATTTTTGAAACCTATTTCTCTGACTAATAATCCCCAATGATAGCTTCCTTAGGTTCTATCTCTTTCCCAATGTTAACCTTATTTGTTTTCAAGGGCTCATGGTAGGAGTGCACTTTCTCATCAATGCTATCTATAACTTTGTGGATACCTTCATAATGGTTAACATCCAAACTTTCCATTTCTTCACCATCTACTACATAGGCCATCTTCCCTTTTTCCTTTTCAATGCATGTATGCTCAAGATGTATCTCTTTGGATTCTTATTTATTGAAATGCGTCTCCAAACTAAGTTCACCCAAAAATTCTAGTAACTTATCTTCTTCCATGACACTATGCCATGACACTATATAATTGCAATGACTTATCCACTAATGGCTTGGTACTTCGATACTCAAACACTTGAATGAGATAAGTTGTTAATTCTTGCCAATTTCCTGTTTGAAGACATGTATTAGAGTGAATATACCATGCACGTGCACAACCCTGAGAGGTGGAATATAACTTATGCACCCATAACGAAGGTGGTAAAGCTTTTTTCCCTCTATCTAGGCCTTATCACATGCTTGGATATGGGAAGAGGTGGGTTCTTTGCCATGGTAGTCTTAGATAATAGTTGGCGTGTTTCTCATGGAGAACCTTAAAGAAAATGTGACTCTTACCTCGTGCCATCCCAAGAGACTCTCGTGATGTTTTTCCCACCAATGCGCTATATTCCCAAGCAAGTTATAAATTGGCATACTTCTTCGTTTGTCCTCATCTTTCCACTAAGCCTCCATTTATCGTAAGAAATCATCAGGGAATACTCCTATGGAGTAACTTGGAAACTTCTTCCTTCCTAGGAACTTGAATGAGCATGCCTTCATCACCCTTGTTATAGATTCTCTCAACTGTCGTCTAATTAACTCATAAGTCCTGTGTGCCCAATTGTCACATGCTATGCTAGTTGTATCCCTCATCGACTGAAAAAATTCAAAGTGGATAACTCCTTCTATAGAATGAATTATCTCAGGATCTCTAATGGAGCATGCATAGATTTTGTCAAGGACTTCCTCTCCTAAGGGATTGGTATATGGTGCTAACTTCCCATATGTTAAAGGGATGATCAAACTTTCATCCTTGTTCTCAAAACTGATATACCCCTTGTTAAACCACATGTTGAAATTGTTTTTATAACACCATGGGCACCCAAGTAATGCTGGAAAATTATCCACCTCAGTGAGCACCAAGACTTCAAAGTCCCTAGTGAACTTGGCCCCTTAGATAGTGATAACCACATCTTTCAAGACTCCAATGGGAATTGCCTTTTTCTTATTCACCATATACAACACATTTGAAGATGGCTGTAATGTGGGCCTTACCATTTGATGCCATGCATCTAAGGTGATAACATTGACCTCCGCTCTTGTGTCAATGAGGATATTACTCAGAAGCCACCCATCAACAACTGCATTCAATGTGATCTCTTTATCATAGTCAAGACTGTGAGGAGGAAGGTTGGCATGTAGAACTTGCCTTTCACACTCTCTCCCAGCGCGTGGTAATTTCTCCCTTAACCATTATCCTAGAAAGGTAATGATATTCTCATGTCTTAACATTTTACACACTTCCTTGACCTCATCCAGATCCTTCTACGGAGCCTTAGCATTATTCGTTTGGTTCAACTACCTTGACTTCTCCTTTAGAAACTAGATCTCTCCTTGTAATCCCCAATCACATCCATAGTCTCTTGATACAATTATTTCTTATGAGTAGGGTCTAGATACTTACCATCTACTAATTATTCCCTAACAACCAGTTTCTATCTTGGCATCTCCCTTACTTGAGTACCCTCTGCTCACATCGTCACCATCACAGGTTCTAATACTGAAACATGCACCACTCTTGACATCCATTTTGGGTCGACCTTCTTTATACTTACCATTCCAATGCCTTTATCCTTTTTGTAATGTTGGCTCATGTTTTGAAAAACTCAGGACACTCCTCTTACTTATGTTTTTTTCCGCACCACAAGCATTACAACAGGTCAAGACACTCACGTTTATAATGCTCTGTTGATATGCAATTATAACAGGTTCCACGCGGGAACTCACTTCTTCCTCCACCACGGTTACTGGGACCACGAAATACCTTGCACAAACCTATTCCATGTACTCCTCCATCTATGTGCCCTTTATAGTGATGATGATCATCCTTGGAATTACTTACAAGGCTAGTCTGACACACACCAAGATAAATAACATCATGAATATGGTCAATCAATATGAAATCCTTGGTATCATGGGTCGTAAAGGTATAAATATTGCAATAGCAAGAAACATTCTTGTGGATTACGTGCTCTAGTAGAGGACATTTATTTGCATCATGATCCCCATGGAAAATCTCACAGTTTGCCATGGTGCATACCGAATTCTGAGGGTAACTATCCTTTGTATGCCCCTCCACTTCACAGTTTGTGCACCAAAGACCACTACAAACCTCATACACTGAATTTGGAGATAGCTTCTCCAACTACTTGGTCATTATAGAAATTTGAGCCTACAGAAAAGGGCTCACTCCAGTATCAATGCTCCCAACAACCTCAGCACATAGGGTAGCTTATAAGGCCTCATGCGGCTCTGTGAAAGTCTTGTGTGATAGTGCCCTTCTAAATGGTGTTATCAATCCCCTAAAAAACCATTGGGCATGCTCAGAGGGGTGTATGTCATAGGATAGTTTTGATAAGACAGTTTTGAACCATGCGTCGTACTCTCACACACTCTGCCATTTCTTACTAGATCTCCTTCAGTGTGTTGATGCTTTTTTGCTTATACTTAGGGATATGGAAATAAGTTAGGAAGGTGTTATTCAATATAGTTTAATCCACGACCGTTTGGTGGGGGTCATACTTGCGGTACCAGCTATTCACACTCCCGTAAAAAGTTGCAAACTAACTTGTGTTTTTCTCTAAGGTAGTAATCCCCTTCATGCACCATAGTAATTCACACTTGTGAACATGCTCTATAACATCCTAAATACCTATGTCGTCTAGTAGGTGCAAATAAATCTCAAAAAATACTTGCGGGGGTGGCTGAGGCCCTTATCCACCTGACCCAGAACCATGGTTTCTTTTCATGTTTCCTCTACCAATAGATCCACTATACCCACCATGTCCTATCCCTCCTGACCCACCAGATCCTTTAGATCCACTAGGTCCACTAAGTCCTCCAGCCTCTACACCATTAGATCCACCTTATGTAGCCGGTAAATAGCCTAAAGTGGTCACACCTAGTGTCCCCAATGTCCCACTGAACTACACACCGATGGTTTGTGATATTGTTCTGCTACCAGTTGTGTGTCCCATGCTACTTCAAGTAGCAATACCCAACCTTGTGTCTTTGCACCTTGTCCAAAAATTCCTCCAAACAAAAGAATGGTTTTCACAGCCGTAAATGTCCCAAATGTGAAATTATAACTCCTAGGCATAGATCGGTTACTTCTACCAATACTAACCGAATTAGCAATACTTCTCCCTTGATCTGGAAAACCAAGCACCAAGGGTTGGTCACCAGGTGGGTTCAGATGCATGTTGACGACTCTCCTTTCTCCATGCAATGAAATCTCATCAGAAGTAAAAGGGGCTTCTCTACCACACTTTCCAAGATGGGGTAACACAAACTGCTCATGTTCCACATCTTCTGTGTGAACCTCAACTCCTTCTCGCAACGTCTACCTCCATAGATCCATCACACCTGAAACCTTTCATTGTCTAGCCATATCCCTTTCACGAGCTTCACTATATTTGAATTGTATCTCTTCCCTCTCCTTTTCAACCATAATTTCTACCATCTTCTTCCACCCTAGCTTCCTCACCCAACACTTAGAGAAGCTTATCCGATCATAGAAAATGCCTCTAAAATTAGGGTAGTGATTAAGATATTTGTAGCCAAAGGGACAAAACATAAAAATGATCCTATGGGTTCCCTTAAGAATTTGAATTCAACAACCTATAGATAAGAATACGTAGAAATGAAAAATTCTATAGTATAACTGGTAAACACTCCTTTCCACTAGTGATCGATAACATGCGTGGAAGTCAGATCCATATCATGTAGCTTCTGGTAGTCATCTTAGGTCCATACATGTGATCTATAGTACCGGCTTGATCTGGATGCATATGTTAAAAGCCATTCATACAATTCTACAAGAAAGTAGAAGAAAGTTTCATACAGCTCATGGTACAGGTGCTCTTCTACCCATCTACGTGCATCAAACTCAGGCTCCACACTTAAAATTTGAGAAAATTCATCCTCCATGCTCCTAAACCATGCTTCAACACTCTCTAAGGTCAGACACTCAGTCATCACACATCAATGGAACCAATATGTGGATGTATCCATTTCTCACAACAACTTTGAAAAAAGGTCCCGGAAATGGAACCAAGATGTAGTCATTTTTATGCCCTTAGAATAATAGTCTAATCCCATGTGCATCAGCCTATCACCTAATGGGCACTGGACACCCGAGGCATGCGCAGGTGCTGAGCCCCTCCTTTATGTGAGTCTTATGAGAATACATCGATCAATTACATAAACTTAGGAAAAGGGTAAAGAAACATGCATTCATTCTGAGAACTTAAGACGAGGCATTATATTAATGCATCCATTCATACAACAAGAGAAATATCAAATAAATAACATATCTGATTCATAATATAAAGTAGATGCACTAGGGTTTACACCCATGAACAATGTATATTTAGAACTTAACCATATATTCCTCATTGATCTTAGTTCAGTAACCACATTACATTCCTTAAGGCCATAAAAAACCAATGTATCAATGGAGATAAGACTCATGCATACAAAATCCTAACTATGATTCCCATATTACAAAAATGATCATAGACCCATCCCTCTAGATATGTCACCTCTCCTCTAGCCCTCCTAATGAGAATCCTCAGAACCCATTACTATTTCTGTAGAGCATCACCTCTTCAATATTTATATGATGCTAATGACCACACACTCTTCTCCAAAAGTAGTCCCTTTCCTTATACTTGAGCATCTCTATATATAACTTTAACATTCACTGCCATGCCTTCATGAAGTAATAAATTGGTTACCAAGTGTCCATGTGGTCCTTCAATAGAGCATGCTTCTTCCCATCTGAGCTCTCCACTTTCTGCAATGATGTCTTTTTGGATCCTTCCATTGCAAGGAATATTCCTTCCTTGACCACCAAGTTACCAAGTTGGCATCTTATCCACTCCACATGCTCATTTAGGTCACACTTTTCTCATGTGCTACTAAGAATTCCGAATATGGCTAAGTACTGAAACCCTTTGATTTGCCTAGCGTGTGCCCCATGGGTCTTACTAAACCCTCCTAAAACCCTTGTCATGTGTGCCTTTACCCCACACACCCTTCTTCATATAGGTCTCGCATGCCCATGCACCTTCTCGCACTTAGCCAATATTTTGATTCCCAACACCAATTCAATCTAAAGCTCTCACTTCTCATGTTGATCCAAACACACTAAGTTCCTATGATAAAGGCACTTCCACATCCATTTCTCCCTTTATTTCATGAGAGATGAAGGTCATTGATTATGGCTATAGAGAATATGAACTTCAACAGGCCCTACATGTTTCTAATCTCTCCCTATCACCTAAGACACATGGTAGGCCAAGTTACAAGTATAAACAATCATAGGAAAATTGTACTATTGGAACATTTCTTCCTGGTGGTCTCCTAGTAGAAGAGAATATGTTGGATTCTCCCACAACCTAGATCCCTAAAGACACAATGGCTCCCTACTATCAAGCTCTAGAATATGACATATCCAACAAAATGATGTATGCCATAGGCTATAAAGGATATGGGTGTGGTACATATGAACAAGGTATAAAAGAGCCCATTCCAACCCTACATGATAAGATGGAGAGATACGAAATTGATATTAGACCTTATGGATCTCATCCTCTAGAGTGTGATGCTACCTCTTATGAGTGCAAGGATAAATCTACTGATTCAGATGGCGACACAGATTCCTATCATAGCCAATATGAGGATCTTGCCTCTATAAACCTTTTCCTTGATACAATCGTCCTTACCTTGTCATAATCTTCTCCCTAAGTAAACCTTTTCCATACCACTCTTGTTGATTAGGACAAATAAATTCATGTACCGATCGATCTATTTGAAAATGATGAAGCAATGGATGAGTTTATGGGTATTTGGGATAACATTCCAATTGGTGATCATAAGAAAGGATTCTACATCAACTAGGATGCATGTGTGTATTTCGAGGAAAAGGATGAGATGCGTGGTCAGAAAAATTTAAAAGAAAGAAATGGTAAAATTTGTTCTAAAAATCCATGGAAAAAATGAAATTCCAAGATCCATAGTGAAAACCTCTTTGAGGCGCTAGTAGATAAACAAGTAAAAAAATAAACAGACATACAAAGTGACCACACCCAGGGTGAAAATATCATAGAGATGCTCCTGGAAGAAGATCTCAATACCCCCCTGATCCTACGCGCATGGAGGATATATCTAAGATGCTTGTGGAGGAGACCATTGATGTCAACATAGGAACAAAAGACATTTATCATACTTCTACGAGAATTTTTAGACATATTTGTTATGTCTTATGTAGATATGTAGGGCCTAGATCCATCATTGGTAGTGCATAACCTTGTTGTGCATGTAGATGTAAAGCCCATCAAATAAAATCTTCAAAATATGCATCAACATATCACCCTCCTAGTTAAAGAAGAGCTAGAGAAGTTGTTGGCAGTAGGTTTTATTGGACTTATTGATTACTTGGAATGAATCTCCAACATAGTACATGCACAAAAATATCCAATTAGTATCAGAATATGTACAAATTTGAGAGACATAAATAATGCATGCCCAAAAGATGATTTTCCTCTTCCCAATATCGACATGATTGTCGATTCGACCGCAGGATATGAAATTTTATCCCTCATGGATGGATTTTCTAGCTACAATCAAATGAAAATCACATAAGAATATCAACACAAGACTACCTTTACAATCCCTTGGGGGAATTTTTTTACCAAGTTATTCCATTCGGTCTCAAAAACACCGGAGCAACTTATTAGAGGGATATGACCATGATATTCCATGATATGATAAATGATATTATGGAGAACTATGTTGAAAACATTCTAGGAAAGTCTAGAACAAGAGAAGAACACCCAGAAATATTAAGGTACATCTTTCAACACCTCTGAGATTAGAAAGTTAGGCTAAAATAGAAAAAATGCGTCTTTCGTGTATTGTCAAGAAAATTGTTAGGTTTCATTACATCCAGAAGAGGGATTGAGGTTGATCTAGCCAAAGTTATAGCTATAACTGAAATTCCTCCACCAAAAGAACCTCAAGAAGCTGCGTAACTTGGAGGGAAAAATTCAAGAAATCCACCGTTTCATCTCCCAGCTTGCGGATAATTTCCACCCATCTACCCATTTTCTTAAAAAAAATATGTTTCCTTTCATTGGGCCCCCGAATTTCAACAAGCCTTTAACCTACTCAAGAAATATCTTGTTAATCCCCTTTTCCTTATGACTCAAACCCAGATGAGCCATTATTGTTATATATATCTACAACCCAATTTTCTATTGGTGCCCTCCTACTTTAGTACAATCTCAATTTGAAAGAAAAGGCAGTCTATTATCTTAGTTGCACTTTGATTTCCTATGATCTTAATCATCCACAGATCAAAAAATTTGTCTAGTTATTGTCTTTGCCTTCCAAAAGCTTCACCATTACGTACTGAACAACAAGACCAAGCTTATCTCTAAAGTTGACCCGCTGAAATACTTTTTATCTAAACCAACACTTACTGGTAGGATCACTAATTGGATCATCCTACTCAGTGAGTTTGATATCTAATATGTACATCAAAAGTTAATAAAAATATAGTACTTGCAGACTAGTTGGCTGAAGCCCCTCTACCTAGAACAAAGCCTTCGAGTCTAGATTTTCTAGATGCATCAATGTTATATATTAAAGAATCCTTCATTGAGCAAGTAAACTTTAATGGATCATTAACTTCCCATGGTTCCAGAGCTGGAGTTGTGCTCGTCACTCCTTTAGGGGACTTCATTCCTCAAGCTTTATGTCTAGGTTTTTCGAGTACAAATAACATATCAGATTATGAGGCACTCATTATAGGGATGAAAATCACTATCAAATGGAATATTAGACAACTAAAAGTTATTGGAGATTCACAGTTAATCATGAAGCAAGTCAATGATGAATACAAGGTTAAATATGAAAATCTCATCCCATATAAGAAAATGGTGAAAACTCTCAAAGAATACTTTGTGCGCATCACTTTTGAGAAAATCCCAAGAACACAAAATCGGTCTATAGATGCAATGGCTATAGTAGGATCCTTGTTCCATACTCTACCAGGGAAAAATGATATGCCATTATTCTTTGAAAATATACGGATGCCTACATATGACATGCCAGAATCATGTTTGGTTTGTGAAGTTGTTGGTCCTTTTTCCCCCGGTATGAACCCATTTTCAATTACCTCCAAGATGGTACCTTCCCTCCTAATATTTCCCATCCTGATAAAAGGAACCTAATCCAAAGAATAGCTCATTACACCCTCCTTGGAGGCACCCTCTATCATCGTGGCTATGATAGGAACTTGTTGCGTTGTCTTAATTCAGCTGAGTCCATCCAAGCAATCAAAGAGGTGCATGAAGGTTTTTGTGGAGCTCATATAAGTGGAATGGTGCTAGAAAAGAAATTGTTAAGAGTAGGTTACTATTGGCCTACCATGGAATCAGAACTCTGCAAATATGTTAAGAAATGTTTATTTTTTCAAAAATATGGAAATCTCATCCATGCACTAGCGCAACCTTACAGCTGATCAAAACACAATGGCCATTCTCTAAGTGGTGATTATATCTCATAGGGAAGCTCACTCCAACTTCCTAAGATAGCCACACCCATATCATTATGGCCATTGAATATTTTATCAAATGGGTAGAGGTTGTGCCTCTTACAGATGTTATAGGTGCCCAAATCTCCAAGTTCATCATGGATCATCTCATCTGCCATTATGACATCCCTTCCACCATTGTAGTTGATAATGGTAAGTACTATAAGAACAAGACCGT
This sequence comes from Taxus chinensis, assembly GCA_019776745.2. Taxonomy (NCBI): domain Eukaryota; kingdom Viridiplantae; phylum Streptophyta; class Pinopsida; order Cupressales; family Taxaceae; genus Taxus; species Taxus chinensis. Next base: position 263,820,931 of record CM034156.1, on the reverse strand, counting down.
GAAAGAATTGTCCCAACATTTTTAGATACTCCTAAAGTGGTATACTCCCTATTACCCCCAAGGTAATGGAAAAACATAGGCCTCTTATAAAAACCTTGTTTGCATCATGGAGAAAATGGTAAGAAAAATAGGTCGTAATTGACATATGAAAATCCACTTGCCCTCTAGGCTTACAGGACCTCCATTTGCACCCCTAATGGTTCTACACCTTATTCCCTAGTCTTTGGCACTGAGGCCATCATCTAGTTGGAAATTGATCTTCCCTCCATGAGAATATCTCTTAGAGATTATTTAGACAAAGATGAAGACTATTGTGTGGCTAAACTGGTAGAATTAGAGCTATTATATGAAATACGCATTCGTGCACTCAACAACCTAAAAGTAGATCAAAATCAAGTTTTTAGGGGATATAAAAAGTGTATCATACCTCACCAATTTGAGGTAGGGGATCTTGTTCTTAAAGAAAACTAGTTCAATACCATCAAAAAAAGAGAAAAGAAGGGTAAGTTCGAACCAAACTGGTTGGGACCCTATGTCGTGGTAGAAAAATATGGATCAAGAGCTTACAAAATTTCCCATCCTACTAGAGATGAGCTGCATGAAACCTATGAATGCCATGCATCTCAAGTGGTTCTATGTTTAAGCATGGGGGGAAAATTTCAAAAATAAGAAAAGATAAAAAGATCAAAATACAAAAAAATAAAAAAATCAAGAAAAAAGTAAAGAGAAATCACTTCATCCAAGTGTGAAAACCAAAAAATTGTGGCACTTTGGACATATCCTTTGGTGAAAACCGGTTTCTTGGTGCCTTGGGAGGATTCGTTGTTTACAAGATCATCTCACATCTAGGGGGTACATTTTCTTTATTCAGAGCTAGTCTTCACCTGTGTTTGATATTATTTTGAGCCTAGCCTTTGTAGCCTTGATTCAGATGATCATCCTCTTATAAATATGTGAAGGGTTTACCTTTGTATATTCCCATATAATGCTAGGGGCATCTTCACATCTTCGATATCATACACATACGTGTGGTGTTTTCCCTTGTACATTCCCATCTAACATTGGGGGCATCCACATTTCTATGTTTTCCTGTACATAGCTTTGGAAAACTTTTCATAAAATTCAAAAAAACATTCAAATATGTTCGAAAAACATTCAAATATGTTAGGAAAACTCCAAAAGCATTCAAATATGTTATAAAATTCCAAAAAAATTCAAATATGTTAGAAAAATCACAAAAACATCCGAAAAACATTCAAATATGTTTGAAAAATCACAAAGGCATTCAAATATGTTAAAATCCCAAAACATTAGAAAACCATTTCATAGAAAAATAAAAAACAATAGAACATTGTTTCACAAAAACTCCCAAAACAACGCAAAAATGCAAAACTATCTCACAAAAAACATAGTAGTGCTTTTCTTACTTGTTTGTTTGTTTGATTGCTTATTTGTACATTCTTGTATTGCTTTACTTACTTGCTTGTACATTCTGTATAGTGTGTTTCTTAACATACTTCTTAGATTGGCCTATTCTTTCCTCAATTAGATTCATTCTTACTTAACATACTTCTTAGTGTGTTCTGCATGCTTACATATATTTAGTGTGTTCTGCATGCTTGCATATATTTGAACATAGTTATGTTTTCAAGTTATTTAATGTGTACAATTTTTTAGATTTGTAAACTTTTTTGTGCTTGTTTGTTACTTGTACATTATTTTTTATCACATCATCATCTATATCATCACATCTAACACCACATATATCATATATCATCAATAGATGTTAAGCTACATCATCATGAAAATAAAAATCTAATATGTATGCTAAAATACTATCATCATACCATATAATCAATGGGGCAACATGGATCACCTTCTATCCCCGGTCACCAATATTAAAAATTAAAAATGTAGACAATTATAAGTATCTCATCATATATATATATATATATATATATGTGATATCATCTAATGCTACCTCATAAATCAAACACGTGTGATACAATCATACATCATAATAAAGTCCATCATTATATATATACAAATGTGTCAAAAATATAAATGTCCATATATAATGTGTCTTAGTATATAATCATCAGATAAAATGTATGCCATCATGGACAGGGATAAAAAATGTGCCTTCATATCGACACATAACAAAAAATAGTACATGTACATCATCTAAAAAATGTGCCTCATATTGATAATAAAGAATAGTCATACCGTGACTATCGCCTACCCCTAGAATGCCTCAGCCAAGGTCTTGGTATGTGGAATGCTCGACTGGGGCCTTATGGTGGTGGCATTTATTGTGTTGAAAATCCCTGGTGAGATGATGGTTTCTATACTGATCTCGTTGACCGAGATGACCTAAATGGCCTCGATCTCGAGTAGCTACTAGCTAGCTAACTATAATCTATATCCCTATGACCTACTGTAATGACCCCATGGTATAACATCCTGTAATAAGTGGCCTCATTAGTGATGGATGAACACTCAAAAACTAGATCTGAGACTCTTGCTACTACCCCTTCTTACTGGAGTGCATCGCGCTCTGCTCTCATGCTCACTAACTCAACCTATAATTGGTCCCTCTCTACGGTGACCTACTGTAACTATTGCCTCAAGGAAGCTAGATCACCTAGACTATGAATAACCTTTCTTGGAGGAGATCACTGTGGTAACATGTACTCTATCTACCATCCTCCACCCACTGGACTGTGGGTGGAGACCCCCATCCATCCAAACCATCTTTGTCATCTCCTCCATCTCCCCCATCTCCTCCATCCCATCCATCCCTAGGCAGACTATGTGGTGGATTCACGATATGCGGTGGTGACAAGGGCACCTTTGGAATCTGGATATGTCCATGTGGAACCTGTACCTGGGGGAAAACCTGTTGTAATGGCACTTGTGGAATGGCCTGCTGTACAAGCACCTGAACATGTGGACCCTGAGCCTTGCACCTGGGGATCTACCTGGGCATCCTGCTATACTTGTTGTTGTGCTCTAGCTCTAAGAGCTATGCCATGTAAAGCCTGCGCTAGTGATGTGATCCCTGCCTATATGATAGTCTACTGGACAGTCAATCTTTGTGGAAGCACTGCAACATACCATGCTATGTAGTTAGTTGTTGTCCCTGGATCAACTACTTAGGTCAATGCAATCCAAGGCTGTGGAACCACTTGTCAAAAGCTATCTTGAGCCCATCATGGTCTAATCTATGGGCCTATATCAAAGGTATCTCTAGACCTGTAACTATACCACATCTCGTCACCTAATATGCCCTTTACACGACCAAGCTGTCTCTGCACCCAATCTACTCTATACCACTCAGTGATATAATCCCTGCTTCCAATGATAAAATGCTCTACCTTAGTTGTGCTCAGCTCTACAACATCCTTGGGCCACTGATATAGTCTATACGGGTGCCATGTCACCATACAGTAGTTGAATATCATTAAATACATGCCTGGAAAACTCTGTGTCTCTAATGTGAGCTCAGATATCATCACTAACTAGTGCCCAACCCATCATAGAAGGCTCATCTAGAGCGCTAGCTTGTAGAACTCTTAATGGGAGACCAATGACAATGTGGTCTCATGCCCATATTTGTAGCAGTGTGGATGGACCCACAGTCTTCTGATAGTGGTATGTAATCAGGTGCAGATCCCACTAGGGATGTGCTAGAATGATTGGCCCCAACAATAAACCTCTTCACTAATGAGACCACTTATAAATCCAATGATACCCAAGGGGAAGTGTGCGCCCATCTTGTTAGGAAGTAGAATTCTGCTGACAAGAGCCATAAGATAAACTAGTACACGAGAGAGATGACGATCATCTAAGTACCTGTAAATATGAAATGACATACCCCAGTGTGGTATATCAGGTAGAGAAAAAATCTCCCCAATGCACTACAGAATACAACTGTAATCATCATCATATGTAATCAATTGACAAACACTCTCAGTATACACCACACATCCTCCAATGTGTCACTCATCTCACTGGTCACAAATTTAAAGGTCTAGCTCTCACTATGCCATCTCTTCACGAAGGCCATGAGAAGATTGTGATGAAGAAATCTGTGACTTCTGAGCCATGTACGATAATACGGTAATGAATAAAGTGATCCATAGATAAATCCTCTCGTGCCATGAGAAGGTCTCCGTGAAGGCTCGAATTCACGCGTGTCACTCCCGCATCTCCAATTTGGGTAAGTCAATCTACAAGATCAGGGAAAATAATTATTAACGTCATTTCTTCTAGAGCACATCATCTAATTTTCTCTACTCATCACTAGGTTCTATAAATTTCCTAATTTTTTCTAAGGTTGTCCAAAACTGACCATTCACGCTAGCACTTTCCTTCTAGCACTAGCGCACCCATTTTAGCATTAGCATGCCCTAACGCTAATGCCTCCATTTTCACGCCAGTGCATGGTTTTTCACACGTGCGTGCCCTCACTAATTTTTTTACGTAGTTACACACTAATGCCTCTCTTTTGATGAATATGCGCCTGCGTATACGATTTCCACGTATTCACACCCATGTATGTGATTTTTACATATACATGCCCACGTATGCACCACCTCCACGTTCACGTTCCCCCGACCACGCTTACGTACCCTAGGGGCCGCGCTAGCGTTGCCGTCCATTCTCCTACAAGTAATAAGTGTAATTAAATGAGCTGGAAACTAATTTTTTTCCTTTACATACCTGAGGTTCATTGGTAGGAAGCCTCATGTACTCTAGAACAATGTCAGCGCATCACGTATGGTCTTGAACTTGAGCCATTTATTTCACACATTAGAGCACAATCACAAATAAAATTGTAAAGGGTCTGGTAACAATAAATCGTCGCGATGGGTTTTCACCCTCCTGACTCGCTATATATAGCCATTGTGCCCTAATTCTTCATTATTCTCGCCCCTAAGGGCCAAATAACTAACATGATTTTTCTACATTCTTCTAGCACTTGCCGCGATGATTATTTTTAATAAATAGTCATTTTTTGACCATTTTCTCTACGCTAGGGCATGTTTTTGCTTCTCGACGACCCTTTCTGCTACCTGCGGCATATCTTTGTTTGCCAACGTTTTTTTGGCAATAACCACATAAACTATCATTCTTCTAACTAATTTTCTTCCTAAAAGTCAAAAATCATAATTTTTTGCAAAATAAAAATCAAAAATCCAAAAAATTTGTAAAATTTCAAAAATTCTAAAAAATTAAAAAAATGTTAAAAAATAAAAATAAAATCTGTAAATTTTAAAAAATCCAAAAAAATTAGTAACATTCAAAAATCCAAAACATTAGTAAAACAATAAAAAAATTCAAAAATTGGTAACAAGCATGCACACAGCTAAAGCTTGAGTTAAATACATTGTACTCAAACATCAAAAATTATCCTACAAAAATCTTTCTTTGATTCTCACCTATTCTTGTGCGTGGCTCGTGGATCATTTGGATCTACCCTCCATCAGCAAAAGCTAGTTTGCTTGCTATATTTATCTTCCATTGCATAAACGCGTTGCTTGGGGCAGTTTCATAGGGCACGATTACTTTTTCATGGGACTTCTACGTCCTTCATTTATTCACCTCGCATGTTTCCTTGCTTGGGGTGCCATTTTTAACCCTTCTTGTTAATTCACACATGTCAAAATTGAATTTTGATGAGAAAAACATTGGTGCAACTATCTTGAACATTGTTTGTTTGAGTATGTGTGTTTGTACTTATTTCCTTGTCATGTTAGCATGTGTACTTTCTCGTATTGCATTACGTTATGTATGTTGCATTGAGTTAGTGTTTTGGCAATGAACAAATGTTCGTATTATGGATTTTCATGTCATCTTACACTTTTTTTGTATGCTTATATTATAATAAAGAGCCGATGACATAGATCATAAATCAAAATGATGAAATAAAGTTGTTTTTACATTATCTAGATGAAAGCTATTTCCATTCTCTTCATCTTCATTTTTCTTCTCTATCATTTTCTTATATCAATACTATTCTTCCAAATCACCTGGGCAATAGGGATCACCTTCTATTCCCCCTCCCCCCTTCGTTTCTTCTATCAATTTCCTTCATATTTTTTGATCATTGATTGACCTCTTCCATTACCCCATCAACACTCGAGGGGGCATCATTCATTCTACTAATTTTTATTCCACTCCTTCAAAATTTATTTGGTTGTACTTGTCTACTATCTTTAAAGTGGTGTTACTTATGCCACCCAAAGAGGGGAAAACGTAAACACCTAAAATCCACTTACACAATTTTAATACTTAAATTGCACTAACTATCTTCTTTCTTGTCATTTGGACAATTGATGACACTTCATCAAATAAACACCTCTTCTCCTCTCATTGGGTCAATTAATGACACTTCGCTAATTAACCACGATCTTCACTTTCTTTTGGTCAATTGATGAAACTTCGTCAGTAAACCAACATTTTCCTTCTATTCCTGTTAATTAATTACATCTCACTAATTAATTATCCATCCTATCATTCAGGATGCCAATTAACGACCTTTCGTTAATTAATATTCACTTCTACTTGGGTTAATTAATTATTATTTATTAATTACGCTTGCTACTCTAAATCAATAAATCACTATTTATTGGATCAGATTCCCTTCTTACATCCCCTAAATCATACTAATTTTCCTCTAATTATCTTCTATAATCTTACCCCTACCTATTAATTAATCACCTTTGATTAATTAAACCCCTTTCAACTCCCACAAAGTGCACATCCTTTATTAAACATGCATGTCCTTTATATTTCCTCTTTGGGGTTTATCCCACATTGATCAAATTGATAGCCTTCCCCAAACTAGAAAGCTATATAAGGAATCATCCTCCTTCCATTTCTTCTTACACCTCATTTGCATTAGTGAAAACTATAGGAATTTTGATCTTGAGCATTCTCCATTGATTTTTGATTATCCTCTTCATCTTGCATCCATTCAATTAAATTGGAGTAGTACGGGAAGATCCAAAAATGGCCTTGTAGCCATTTCTTTGTGAGATCCCATACAGTGAATTCTTGAGGCAAACAACAATCAACTTTGATTGCTAAATTATCTAACTAGGTTCATGTTTAATTAGCAATCTAAAGAGTAGGAATGGATTAGTATGTTAAGCTTAATTAATTCATGTTTCATGCATTTGAATAATTTAGTTTCTATAAGATCTTATATTAATGCTTCTTGTTTGATTAAATTTGCTTCAGAACTACTAGGTGTTATTTTAAATTCATATAGCATAGTTAGTTTTACATGAACACATATGGGAAAGCTGATCGATGTGAGAATCTTTTCTGGGATGCTATGATATTTGAATTTTTGAAGGTTGATTGATGTAGGAGGCCTTTTTACATGGGTAACCATCCTTAAAGGGTGTGGTCTAAAATTTTTGACTTTTTACTTTTGATATCTATCTTTTGAGGTATCGGTCTATGATTTTGATGGGTAGGTTTCCTTTGAGTGATCAATCTACTTTTCTTTTTGACAACATGATTTTGATATTTTGAATAGTTTTCCTTCAAGGGATCTATCTATTGTATTTGAATTTTGATAGGAAGCATCCATATATATTTTTAACTTTATTTCGAGTTGAGGGAAAAAACCTAATAGACCATTTTAAGGATGGGAGAAGAAATGTGTACATATCCTACACATATGTGCCCCATGACATATCTTTGGTTGATACACAAGGTATATAGATGTAATGATTATTGGGTTCCAGCTAAGGAAGAACTTTTCCATGTGAAATATGTGATGAACAGAGCCATGGTGTTCATCTTTAAGGATTTGAGGATAGTGATGGAAAACCACATAATTTCAAATCATTACAATGAGATGATGACTAGTTGATAGTGTAATAAGATCTTTGATGTGATTAATGTTATGATGATCGATATGTTAACAATAGAAATGCCACAAGTGTAAGGAATTAAGAGGTCCCTTTTTAGGTGTACCATCAAGGGAGGCCAGATGATAAGCTCCCAACCCATACTACATGGACCGATCTAGTTAGGGGAAAATTTCCATGTTTACTCCTTTCTAGGGTAGTAACATTTTGACTAGATTGAGAGGATAGGTTTGGTGAAGATTAACTAGGGGAGGTATATAAGGTAATAATTTCAAATTCTTGGTAGAGTGGAGACCCCCTAGCTTGAAACCGTGGATAAAGATAACATGCAATGAAGGGAATGATGTATTTCAACTTAGGATGATGGAAGTTTTGATGTTGATTGATTAAGTATATGGTAAATAAAGGAAGATGCAGAGCCTTTGATAAAAGAGTCGTTGAAAATATAGATGAGATATGAGAGGAAGATTGATGAAGAGGGGTAGATGATGAAGCTTTGGTTTTACATTTTCTTCATGTATGACAATTTCTGATTCATACAGGTGGATGTACCATACTAATTTGAGAGGAGGGACCTTCAAGGGAAGTTGATGAGAAGACATATGAGAAAGATTTTCGAGATGTGATTGAGGGTGACCCCCTTTTCCTGCAGATGTCGATGAGGATATTGTCAGTGACTTGGGTGTAGATGTCAATGAGATTGAGGGACCTTTAATGGAAGGTGATGTAAGGAAAGGTGATGATGTTAAGAGACATTCAATGGAAGAGACTAAAGATATGACTGAAAGAGGCTTATCGAGATATGATTTAGGATGTCCCCCTTGACCTACATATGTCATTGTAGACATTAACAAGTGTGGAGGTGTAGATTATATCAATGATGGATTAGCATGGCCTTCTTCTAGGAAAAGATTATTGACAAGGAAGAGTCACTGGATTATGGATTTCAGCACTTTACAACTCTCCATGCTATGACCCGGGCTTCGATAGTAGGAACATGTTTTATCTTGATTCGACAAGGAAGATTTTTGAGTATGTGGATTGGGTATTTTTATGGGTGGTAATGTAATAAGATAAGCTTACATGATCCTCTCAAGGATGTAAATGTAAGTCCCTTTTGGGGGATTCAGATCAATGGATTGTGATTTTGATTTACGAGAATGCTTGGTATGACACACCTTATTTTTTGATATGGGTGAATACATGGATGTCGTATGGTGTTGAAACATCATAAGGGTGTTGTAAGGTTTATAAGAAAGAGGGCATGATCCAATGATGGGATAGGATGTGGGATGGATAAAATTGGATGAGGGATAAGGTCCTAAAATAGATGAGGGGGGATAGTTTATAGATGAGATAGGGTTTTTATGTGTGATATGATATTGAGATAAAGGATGGGGGCCCAAAATAGATGATGAGGGTGGAACTATAGATGTGATATATTTAGATTTTGATAAAGGATGGTGTCTCAAAAGGGATGGTAAAGGTGGAACTATAGATGTAATAGATTTAGATTGTGATAAAGGATGGGGTACCAGAATGGATGGTAAGGTTGAGACCCTAAATGATATGTGTTTTGATTTTGTAATGACAACCTTAGGTGAAGAAGATGGTTTTATGACAAATGATGAAGATGAGGTCATTGATGTGATATGTTTTAATTTTGTAATGTTTTATTTAGATAGAGGAGAGGGTATCACATCAGATGAAAAGGTTGAGGCTGTGGATGTGATGGTATTTAATTGTATAGTGTTTGGTTTAGGAAAAGGTTCTAGACTATAAAACAAATGAAGATTCGAGGATAGGATTAATTCTAATTTTGATGAGGGATATGATATTTATAGACATGATTGAGGTGGGTTAAATTTATGTGGGTGACCCAAGTCTTCATTTGGTTCAAAAGATGGTTGGAAGTCGAGATATTTAGTTGTAGATGTTTCATTTTGAATGGTATCTGAGGTGGATTCTAAGGGTTACAAAGAGGTAGTATATGATTAGATAGTAAGAGAAGGTGACGTTGATGCATGCAGATTATAGAAAAGAGGATCGAGGGGCTCTGAGTCTTCAAGGGGAAGCATTGGCAATGAAAGGGTCTCCCAATAGGGAAGATCATATGTAATAGTGTTGATGATATGAATTGAAGGATGCACGATATCTATATAGACTGAATTTATCCAGGGTGTTGGGTCAGGAAGACAAGTAATGGAATCATGCGTGGTAGTTTCATCTAGCTCGTAGAAAGACCTAGGTGAATCATATGGGACATGTGTATACTGGGGATTGAGATGGAATTCTTCAAGGGATTGGATTTATAACTTCCTATCCATGGTGAAGGCTTCATCAAAAGTCTAGAATGTGTGGATATGGAGGGTGGATCAGATGTGATGGGAACATGATTGAGTAAACAAATTGATTAGTTCTGATTGAGGCAGTGAGAAGGTAAATTGATTGATAATGCTTTGCCACCTAGTGATGAAGTCAAAAATGGATTCGTTTTCATATTGTTTGATGGTAGAGAGGTCAGAAATGGTGATTTTGCAAGTAATGTTGATAACAAAGTGCTTGAGAAATAACATGGCTAATTACGTGAAAAAGAATAAAGGGTGAAAAAAGAAAAAAGAGGGCTAATAGGAAAGTTCTTGATGTAAAGGGTTGATCCATATCAAGTGATAGTTAATTGACGATGATACAATAAAGCCCTAAGAGAGATAAAAATGTAATAAATAATTCAAGTAAAAGAATTTTAATTATATTGATAAAAAATTAGATATGGGGGGATAGGCTCAGAGGGAGCCTAATGATATGGATTTTCTAAGGTTGGTTTCAAGTTTGTTAAAGGCTAGAGTCCTCGATGTACCCAAAGGTACGTGAGGCCAAAGTCTATGCTGGTGCTAGAATAGGGCTTGGTATTGGGGCCTACCCTCTCACTTCATGGTCCCGTAGTGATAAGGGAGTCGGGTGCTTAGCCAATATATCAAAAACTAGTTGTTTATATTCGGTCTTAACACCAAGTCAGTTTCCCTATTGGGTGATGAAATCCCAATAGTTATCACCTAGGTGGGAATGCTTGATGTAAATTATGTTTGATGTGATTTGGTCATGTGTGGGGGAAGATTATGTGAATGCAATAAATCAATATTTTAATTAATCTATGTGATCAAGTAGGATGCAAGGTTATTTTTAAGCATAAAATAATAATTGATTTCAATGAGAACAAACATCAAAACGATATGCTTGAAAAATAAAGAGAAAGGATAAGACACACCTGTAAAACACTTCTTTTTAATTTTTTAATTTTTGGTTTTTTATCAATGTAAGAAATAGTAAGCAAAAGCTCCAGAGTATAAACCTGCAAAAAGTGTTAGTAGAGGATAGAAAGTAGAAAAGAAAATGGTGTTAGAGGCTAACTGACTGAGTAATTAGAAGCACTCACAAAGATCATTGGTGATTGATAAGAATCATTGGTGATTCACCCAATCACTAGTGATTTGAATAGATGTTAGTGATTATAGGGTAGAAAAAAAAAATGAACTAAATTAATTTAAATGAAAGGAAATAGGGACTAAGGGTCCTACCAAGTGTGCCATAATGTTTAGAGAAGTTTTTGATTTCCTAATTTAAATTAATGAAGTGAAACAACAAAAACATAACTGACCTCGGAAGACAACGAGGTTTACCAATACCTGTGGAGATGGATGTTGAAGTTGATGTTGATACTTGATGAATGATTATCATCAATGGATCCAAGCATGCACACAACTTATTCTTTCTAATGGGATAAGCTACCTGCAATGCAAAAACACTCAGAAAAATATGGGATTAGATAGATATATGGTGGATTGCCTAGCAAAGACCAGTCCCCGGAAGTCAATGGGCTTCCTTGTAATGATGTCAATCCACGCTCAAGAAATTAATCTGATATTGATAAGATAAAATGATAAAAAAATGATAGAGCCAATAATGTAAATGAAAAGGGAATGACATGGTCCATGGATATATGAGGGTCTGATGGTGATACCTGATCCAATGGGAGTATAGGAATCACAACATGGCTCAAAGGAGTAAGGATGTAGATAGCCATGTACTCACAAAGGTGAGATGAGGAATAGATTTGATTAAGATAAATGATAAAATGTTTTAGATGGCTCAAGGGAGCTTGATAGGGTTCGACAGGCACTTGCAAAGGTAGAGTAGTAATAGGTGATGAGATTTGGATGTTTGAATGATGATATTTGGGCTTAAATGATCTAATAGACATGAATCTTCAATGATTAAGGTGAATCACTGATGATTGGGGACGATCATCGGTGATTAGGAGAATCACTGGAAATTACTATGGAAATGTACAGGCTGATAATAAATGGAATAATGTCAGTGTAAAGCTTGTAAAATGATGGATAAACAAGATAATAATACAAACAAAGATCACTTACCTTGTGTAAGTTGATAAATAAAGACAAAAGGGTGATATTACTTGACAAAATAATACTATAGATGATGATAGATCATTGGATTTAATTGCTAGATGTTTGAGGGATCTCCAAAGGAAGCATAAGAGATATTTGATGTCTTAGATATTGTTATGATGTTCTCAAATGTTGTGAGAGAGCTATGGTACACATAAGACATAACGTAAGGTATCCATGAGTGAGAAAAATTAAGTGATGTCCTAGCTAACCCGAAATGAATGACCAAAACTCATTTATATATGATTTATGTCAACAAAGGAGAATCATTGGTGATTGGTTAGAATCATTGACGATTCGAGAAATACGGGAAAAGGTTGTAATAGCTTCCCAAATTGAGGTTTTTGTTTGTTTTGATGAAGGGTGTTTGTTGGAAAGAGGTTATCCATGTCAAGGATGTTGTTAAATAGTTAAGAAGTTGTTTTTTTATTTCTATTTGATTTTGGTTTCTAAGTTTTTTCAGGTTGTTTTAAGAGGGGTAAAATAGCATTTTATAGCTATAGAATGATATTTACGGGGAGTAAATACAATGGGAATAAATAATACTTAAGATAAGGATATGCTATATAATATAATTGTGATGTGATGGTGAAGGGGTGCTAGTGGATGTGGACACATAGATTAATGGTGCTAATTTTAGGTGTCTACATTTGCCCCTTTTTGTTGAGTGGTTTTAAGATAAACCACGCAACAAAAATGAGATGTGATAAATGAAAGATGTAGATTTATATGATGAGGTGCTCCCCCTCAAACTAGGGATTGATGACCTAAAAGGGAATCGATCATGAGTTTGAAAGAGATATATGGGAAGATGCAAGGGTGGAAATATGAGATATAAGAAATGATTCCCCAAGATGAGGTATAAAGACAAGATAGGTGCAATCAGAAAATCAAGTGATAGGGGAACTGAAGGGCATGATGAGTCTCGTGTAGAGGCAGAGCAAGTGAGAGAGGCTGTAGGAGGAGGAGACCTAACTCAGGATATATTTGCATGGTATGTGGAGCTACATGGCTGATATGTAAAGCATATAAAAGAGGTTTCCTTATTACAGAGCCATCTTGAGAGATATAGAGGATGAGATCAACGACGTAGAGTTAGAGGTGAAGCTTCGAGATTAAGAGCTCCCATGATTGTAGATAGTGATAGTGAGGATGATAGATGATGTATTGGATATGCTGTATTGGTGCACGGGGGCTTTCCCCCCAATGATTATATATTGTAACTATGATTTTGATGATATATATACACACACACATACATGTGTATGTATTGTGCATGTTATGGATGTGTATTTTTGTAGTATGTGATAATTGTGAATGTGAATTTGATAGTAATTGTTTAGTTAGTTAAATTATATGTGCATTTTTGGAATGGTTGATTTAATGTAATTTATTGATTGTTGAAATTTGTTACGATGTGGGAAAAATAGCCAAATAATGGATTGAATAGGAATTTTATGTGGATAAAAGTGAATAATATAACATATGGTAAATAGAGATGTATAGGTAAGGTGCAATGTGGTGGATAAATGGAAATGGTAACATGATGTAGGTAAGATAAAAGAATGAAAGAATAATGCATTGATAATCATATAATGAGAAGATGTAAAATAATATTCGTAATCATGTGTGATTAGGATGAAAGGGGGAAGAAGAGTGACTACCCCCCAATGTGAGACTGAGGTTAATTTTAGTAACAATTCCCTCAATAGTCATGTATGAACCTTAAGGACACGAGTATGTCATCAGGTAATGAAGTGGAAATGAATATCATCTACCTGAGGTAAAGAGGCCTACGATGCATGGTAGGAGCCTGTGGAGTAGTAAAAATGTGACAGTAGGTGCTATTGATGATTATCTTTACAGATGAACCGTTAGAGTTGTTAGATACCTTAGGTTAGTGAGACATGTGCCCTAAGGTAACCTATAGATTTTAAAGAATCTAGTTCTTCTCTGCATCAAGAATAAGGATAGTAGAAACTGAGATGAAACTGTGAAAACTAAATAAGGTGATACGCCAAAAGAAGATTTAATCAAGAATCCAACTGCCTAAAATGGGGAAAAGGTGTGTAACATCTTTGACAAACTATTACTTTGATTCCATTTACTGTTGACATTACAAATGTTGACATGTGATTTGTCTTAGGAAGGTGTATTATTTTGATAGTTGGAAATCATGTTTGCAATGGATAAATTATTACTGTGTAAGGACTCAATTTGTTGAGATTCTGTTTACTTGAAATTTAAATCATTCTTCTCTTTGTTTTGAAAGGTTGTGAACCTATTTTTTTGTTTTCATACTTATAATATGTTAACATCAAAACCTTGGATCAATTCCATTGATCCAAGGTATGCTTCAGTTCTTCTTACCTGGTTCTTATGATAAACTAGACATTCTGAAATAAAAGGTAATGTGGATTGAGTCTTCTTTATGGGACCCTTCTTGTGGTGTCTTTGCAACATTTTTCTGTAAACAATGAGCTTAGATCTTCTTGTTAAATATTTTTATGAAATGCTGAAAAAGAGTGATAAGTGGATTAAGGTCCTATTACAAAGACTATTAAGGTGAATAAGGTTAACCTTAGTTACAATGTTTGTGCCCTACCCTACGTGGATTCGGAATCTAAGGTAATTTATAGTCCTACCTAATACCTATTACCTAGATACTAAACTATTATGGTTTATGTCTTAACCTATGTTGACATGTTTTAATTATGGAAAAGTTTTGGAATAACCTAAGGTAAATATTATTTACCTAGAGTAAGGTTGAATCCTAATCTAATGTCAATATAACCTAAGCTAATACAAAGCTAAAGGGGAACCTATGGGGTTGCATGGAAAATAGTGATTCGGTGGTGTCGGTTTCTAAGGCATTAATATGATTTTATTTTGAATTTGTTGAACTCTGAGTTTCCATTTTTGGTGGAGGCATGGGAAGTTAAAGGGATGATTATTTGGCATCATCTATAAATTCAAAAGGCATGTAAAATTTGAAATTGAGCTCGCCAGATTTGGATGGTGGTGGCGTAGAGAAAGAGGAGGGAAAGTTAGCTATCCTTGCATTTAATGACCTCGGTCACGGCAAGGAAACCACCTAGGAAAATATGTGAAGAATATTTTGTGAGAAGTTGTTTGATCATTTTATCCTTGTGATTTTTTCTCTGCATGGAGGTTTTGGTTCTTCGAACTAGCAGTTCTATTTGTGATCATATGTTATTTTTTGCATTGTTGAGCTATTCTTGGATCTGGTGGAAGAATAAGAAGAAGGTTTGGGTTGTTGACATCATTTTGGGAAAAGGAGAAACTGTGAAGGCATGGCTGGAAACCTTCTGCAAATTGATAGGAACTCTATCAGGCATGATAGGCTCTATCCATTAAGTTGTTCTACTTTTTACTAAATGTCTTCATTAAAACAACTTTTCTCTTGGAAACAAATGGGTTTTTAGTTGTGATGTTTATTTGAATTTATGCTTGAACTACTTACTGTATCCTTCTGATGAGAGTCATTATTTGATAAAAGGAAATAATCTAGCTAGGTTCTTTGCTAGATAAATGAAATAATCAAGCTTAACCTTGTATGAACTAGATGTTGTGAAATTTTATTTTCTTAGATGTGTAATTTCTATTAAAGCTTGAGATGATTTCAAGTCTTTTCTTCATCTGCTCGAGCTATGCTCAAGTAGTTAGTATGATTATAGTTTGGAAGTAATTATTGTTGGAGGTTAAGGAAATCACATTCAATCATAGCTGAACTGAGGTGTGTTGATTCTTTAACTCAGTTAGATGGTTATGGAAGAAGTGTATTTCAGTTTGTTCATCCTTGCATGAGATTTGATAAAAACATGTTTTAACTCCTGCTTGAACTTATAAGACTTTGTTTTCTTTAGTTTTCTCAACTATATGTTATGAGATGATTATAAATGATTTAGATAGTATTGGGATCTGAACTAATCCCCTTGATACATTGTCTTGATGACATAGTTGGAAGTTATTCTACTATCATGTTTTAAAAGGTTTCTCGAATTTGGTTTATACCTTTTTTTGTTGTATGGAGATTTCGAGATTCTGGAGTTATCTTTCGGTCATCTTGTTGGATTACTAATTCTTCTCATTAGGAGATGCTATAGGAATGAGGTAGCTATGTTTAAATTTAGGCTAGCTCAGTCTTGTCTTCCTAAGTAAATAACTAGACCGGTTTCAATTGCTAATATTTATCGAGCTCGACTTGAGCACATGACTTGGGAATAAATAGTTTTTGTTGTTCTTCTCTGTGTTTGAATCTTGGTAGGGTTCTTTCCATCCCTACCCTGTAGATTGTTATTTTATTCTTACATAGTTAGGGATATGGGATGGATCTACTGTAAATATTATTTATGTTGTTCTACATTTACCATTAGAGGATGGTTAAGCCTTGTATGCGATAGCATTTGAAAAGAAATTGTGGTGTCATAAGGTTTCATTATTTGATGATACTCTCTCTCTTTATTTGAGAAAAATAAGAAAAATTTCTTATCGGATGATGTTAAAATTAAGATAGAATTCAGTATACTATTTTTGTTTTCCTTCTGTTGCTTTAGATATTGCTATCATGGAAAGGCATATGACTAACTACTTATAACTTGTAGCTATTTCACTACTGTAGCAATGTTGTTTATAGGTTGAGGGAAATATATATTTGGTTTTCAGACCTTCATGATTTCAGACATATATCTCTTTTATGTATCTACTGGTTGTCATGCGTTTTTCAATGATTACTAGAGTTAAATGAACTGATGAGATGATCTACATCAGTTCTTTTATTCCTGAATATTATTCATCTTCTAAGATGGAATAATGAGATTTTCTCTCACCTTTGTCATTGAAATCCTTATCTCTTTAATGATTTAAGGTATTCCATTCTATTTCTCTGAACTCAAAAGGAAGTTGTTAGTTGTTCTCTCTTTGTTCTTAATTGAGGAATGCAATACTATTTTCCTCGAAGTATAAAAAAAGTTGTTAGATGTTCTCTATTTGTTCTTAATTGAGGAATGTAATACTATTTTCTTAAATGTCTAAAATAAGTTTTTAGTTTTTCTCTCTTCTTTCATTCACTCTTTGATCATGTTATTCCTGTGTAAGAGTAATATAGTTCGGCCGTTTCGGTTTGAATGAAATGACAGAGTGGATAGTGGGAGGATACATCTTTATTTTATTCTCCTTCCCAAATGATTGATAAGGATATAATTATTTTGATGTGTGACTACTCTTAGGTGTAAGTAAAGGGAAATTTTACATTACTAAACATGATGAAGTTAAACATATAACTTAGGCTAGAGTTGGCTTTGAATTTGGATGTTGTATCTTGAATAGGAAAATCCTATATTAGGATGTTGATGGTTATTCCTAAATTTTTCATAGAGTTTGAATGTACCCGGACTTAGTTATTCTCTGATAAAGTATGTTATTGATGAGTATTTTGGATCATTGCTTCTTTAAAAATAACTCTATTTTTGTAACTAATTAGAGTTAGCATCTTCATTGATATAGATTGAATGAACCATGAATTGAACTATAAATATATTTAGTAGGATTGTGATAAGTAATTTGGATGGATTATTACTTATTTGATTTAATTCCTTATGAAATCATTGACTGAAGATTGTTTTTACACCATGATCCTTACTAAATGTTAATGTGATCTTATCACTTGTTATTCCTTTCATGAATGTGATTTCATTGAATGCATCTTTCTATAATGTTTTAACTGTTTCATAAAATCAAAGTTCTTTTTATGAGACAATTAGTTAAAAGCACATCATTTTAATGCTTAGTGATTATCATGCTCAGTTCAATGAACTAACCCGTGCTAGCAATTTGTGCAGATGGACTTTGTAAGTGATAAAGGAAGACAATAAATTTTATGATGTTATTTTTTACTTAAAGATTGGATATTTTATGAAAAAATATGATTCATTATTGAAATGTATTAAAAGAGGAAAAGTTTTATTTATTAATTGAGCTTGATGTTTTTTAACATGAAAGATGTCTGAAATCATTGGACTTGTAAAAAGTGTATTTCACTTTGTTGAATGGAAAAAGATTGTGAGATACTTGTACTTAATGAGTCATTCTCCTTATGAATTATGTGAAGGAATTTGTAATCTTATCTTTAATTTATCCTATTCTTGACTGTATGGAATCCTTTTAGTTTGACTCAAATAAGTTAGATGGAAGGGAATTAGATACTCTATCCCTATATTGAAATGCAACTTATTGAGTTGGCATGCATAGATGTTCTTTAACTAAGACACTATGGTTTGTTAAAAGATGTTAATGAAAGTGAAATTTTATTATGATGTTTTGTACAATGTAAAAGGGTACAAGAACCCTAATTCATAATAATAAAGAGGAAGGTTAACTTCCTCTCGACCTAAAATTTCATAAGTATAAAACAAATGAAAGGTAAATATGAACATTTATTAAATTAGACTTCATCTCAATGAAGTCTAACATAATGTAACCTGTTTTAGAACTTAAACAAACTAAAAATATTAGGGTATAATATATGAATATTATTATAGTTTTCTACTTATTTTTTAAATAACTAAACCCTAAATTAAGAAGTTGATGATTAAAAAGCAATCATGTTGTTTCTGCTAAACCTTAACAACTCAACTGCAGATGTCAACCTTTATGGTTAAAGAATTTAGGGTTCAGCAGGGTTGCTATAATTAAATCTTAATTAAGAAATATAATTGATTAATTTAATTTTTTCTTGGGTATGTGCATGAAAATGGGTTGATTTAGTTGGATGCTGGAACATGCCAATTGCAGAACTGTACCTTCAAGAAGACTAGGATCTTCATGAGGATATAATGTTGCAGTTGACATGTTGCAACACCCATTTGAATTAGACCAACTAGGTCTACATAAATTTAGACTTGATCTTAGTTTTAATGTAGGTTAGGATAGGAGCATGATTTATTATAGGGAATAACTTGTGACGACTTAGGATAACTAGACACATGCAATTGACTTAGGTCGATTGAGTATGTCTAAGTACCCTTAGTCACCATGAGTGGTTCTCTATACCAAACTATGTTGCTAACCTTGGATAGGGTTAAAAATTGAATGAGTGGAATGACAAGATTTAGTGAAGGCCATTCTAGATAACAGATGAAGTGGGGTGAAGGATGTATTTCCTTAGATAAGTATGCCATCTAGGAATATAAACATAGACAGTATGTGGAAATATTTGGCCAAAGTATCGCAAGCTACTAGTTGTATTTTCATGTGACACCTAGTTTAAGAAATGGAATTTCAGATGAATACGAGTAAAAAATATTTAGATAGGTCTCTTAAACATAACATTTCAATACCTAGAATAGGGTAAGAGAACCAAGTATACTTAGTATATAATACCTTGAGTTAACATGAGAGATCAATTAAAAACCGAGTCATGAAATGACAGTTTGGTAGTTCACCAAGTCATTCATAGTTACATATGGTTATCTGTTATGAGATTGATTGGCATGGAATGTGTGTTCAAAATTATGATTATTTAAAACAGAGAGCATTATGTATATATTAAAATAAAATAAAATAATTTTATTTCCCCTTATTTCTAAAGTCTTAAAATGGGAATGTTACATCTTGGTATCAAAGCTGAAGGTTGTAGCTCTTGGACCTATTGTGTCCATAATATGATAAAAATTAAATTTTCTTGTTAACAGAAAATGGTTAGAACAAGAGGAAATGCTGCAAACAACCCACCACCTGGTGGAGAAGCAGCTACTGCCCAAAAACTTAATGAGATCCTTACTGCCCTATTAGACACAAGAGATCGTTTGGCTGTACTTGAACAACAAGTAATGGGTAATGAGGAGGAGGAAGAAGATGCTGGTAATAACAATCAGCCACCTCTTGTGGACAATGCTAATAATGGAAATTTGGGCGTTGATAACAATAATACAGCTAATGCACCTGTTTAGCTTGAAAATAAAAAGGCAAGGCTGGCAACTGAACTCACTAATGATATAAAAAGGATAAGTCCACCTAAGTTTGATGGCACTACATTAGGAGATGGAGCTGAGAATTGGATCAGTGAAATGGAGAAGTACTTTGCAATAAGGAAATTCTCAGAGCAAACTAAGGCAATATGGGGAGCATATCATATTTCCCATGAAGCATCTTCATGGTGGGATACTTGTAAGGCTGAGTTAAACATTGATGAAACAAATATTACTTGGGATCAATTTAAAAGTTATTTTAGGAAACAATGGCTGCCACAACTTTATTATGATCAAAAAATGACTGAATTTCAAAACTTATCTCAAGGAAAATTAACTGTAACAGAGTACTGGGAGTGGTTTACTAAAATCCTTAAGTATGTACCTCAGTATCAAACTGATGAGAAGTTCAGGATACAAAAATTTATCATGGGGTTAAATCCCATTATAGGGGGTGAGGTGGATGTTCATAGCCCAACCACTATGGAAGGGGTTGTTGAAAAATCCATAAGGCAGGAACAGAAATTGAAAGCAATCTCTTCCCATAAGGAGGAAATTAGAAAGAAAAATCCAAACTCTTCATCATCTCTTGCACGTAAGAAGGGACCATGGAAGAAGTTTGGTATGAAAAATAAGTTTTTAACTGAAAACAAGAAGAAAATAACAATGAATAAACCTACTGCTAATTTGTGAAATAACTTTTTCAAGAACAATAATAATGGAAAAAAGTCCTATGGAGGTCAGAATGATAACTTCAAGGCTGGAAATAAATTTGAGCCTAAAAAGGGACCTGTAGGAGGCTGTTACAATTTTGGAAAAGGATCATTATGCAAATCAATTTCCTTTGAAAAAGGATGACAGTAATAAGTAGCACAAGATACATGTTGGAGTAGTTGACAAATAGGATGAAAATAAAGTCACACCCATAGAGGTTCCAGGTAAGTTATTTGGCATACCTGTAACTATTCTTTTTGATACTATAGCTACTGAATGTTTTATTTCTACTAAGTTAGCTTCTAAATTAAAAAGAAAAGCTAGAAAAATGGATAAATCATGGGTTGTACATTATGGAAATAATGTTGTTCATATAATTTAGTATGTGTATTTTTGGAGCAGTCCTTGACTTTCCTAGTTTTTCCACTGAGGTTGACCTTTATGTTGCTCCTTTAGGGTCTTATGATGTAATCATACGTGTTAATTGGCTAGTTGAGCATAAGGTGAAGGTTGACTATTTTGAAAAACATATTAGTTGTTTGGATGATCTGTAGAAAACAATAGACATTCAGGGTGTAAAACGTGAGATTTCAGTTAGGAAATTATCAGCTATGCAACTTAAAAAGGCCAAAAACAAAGGTTGCACCTTATATGCACTAAAAATTTATGAAGCTACTGAAGAAAGTAGTGACTTCATGGAAAGATATCCATTGTTACGAAACTTTAGTGATGTGTTTCCAGAAGAGTTACTAGGTATTCCACCCAAAAGGGAGTTTGAATTCACTATTGAGATCAAACTGGGAATCGAGCCTATTTCCATGACACCTTATAGAATGCCTACTATTGAGTTAATAGAGCTTAAGGCACAATTACAAGAAATTTTGTCTAAAGGTTTGATTAGACCAAGTGTCTCGCCTTGGGGAGCATTGATAATCTTTGTGAAAAAGAAAGATGGGACACTTAGATTGTGTATTGATTATAGGATGTTAAACAAGGAAATGATTAAGAAAAGATATCCACTTCCTAGAATTGATGATCTATTTGATCAGATGCATGGTGCATCAGTGTATTCTAAAATAGATCTTCAATCTGGATATCATTAGTTGAGAATAAAAGATGAATACATTCATAAAACAACTTTTAGAACAAGGTATGGACATTATGAATTCACAGTCTTACCATTTGGATTAACAAATGCACCTGCAAATTTTATGAATTTGATGAATAATATTTTTCAAGAATACTTGGAAAAGTTTTTTCTCGTATTCTTAGATGATATTCTCATATACTATAAAAGCATTGAAGAACACCAAGAGCATTTGAAGATAGTTTTAGAAATCTTGACGAAGAGATTGTTGTATGGTAAGTTGTCTAAATGTTCTTTCTATGACACAAAAGTGCACTATTTGGGTCATGTTATAAGAAAGAATAGAATAGCTGTAGATCCCTCCAAGATTGTAGCTATAACTGAGTGGCCTGCGCCTAAGAATGTACATGAAGTTAGAAGCTTCATGGGTCTTGCTGGTTACTATAGGAAGTTTGTTAAAGACTTCTCCAAAGTTGTTGCACCAATAACTTCATTGCAAAAGAAAGATAAGAAATTTGTATGGAATGAAAAATGTGATTCTACATTTAAGACTCTAAAGGATCAATTAACATCAACACCTATTTTGGTTGTACCTAATCCTAATGGAGACTTTACTATTGTAACAGATGCATCTGGAGAAGGTCTTGGAGGTATCCTATTGCAAAATGATCATGTCATAGCTTATGAAAGTAGAAAAATCAAGTTACATGAACTGAATTATGCTCCACATGATCTAGAGCTTGCTGCCATTGTTCATGCACTCCAAGTATGGAGGCATTATCTTCTTGGTAGACCTTTTGAACTAAAAACTGATCATCTTGGGTTGAAGTATATTTTTACTCAGCCAAATTTGAATGCAAGACAATGAAGATGGTTAGAATTTCTATCTCAATATGATTTTGACATAAGTTATATTAAAGGAAAATAAAATAGAGTAGTAGATGCTCTAATTCGTAGGAAGCACATTTCTACTCTTATAACATTGAGAACTCAGTTTAAAGATGAGGTAAAAAGTGTTATGGAATCTGATTCTTATTTTCAGCAAGTAAAGACAACACTTGCTGTAGATCCAAATGATGTGAGATATAAAGGTTTTCACTTTGACAATGAAGGAATCTTACGGTTTGAAAACAAAGTATACATACCTTTGTTAAATGATTTAAGAAAGAAATTATTAGCTGAATTTCACAATTCACCTTTTTCGGGACACCCTGGCATTACAAAGATGCTTGTTGATATAAAACAACAATATTTCTGGAAAGGGATGAAAAAGGATGTGATTGAGTTTGTGACACATTGTTTAGAATGTCAACATGTTAAAGCTAAGCATATGCATCTAGCTGGTTTATTGTATCCTCACAACATACCACAGTATAAATGGCAAGTGATAAGCATGGATTTTGTACAAGGGTTTCCTATGTCAAGAAATAAACATGATGTTATTCTTGTGGTTGTTGATAAACTAACAAAGGTAGCTCATTTTATTGTTGGTAATCTTAAGGATGATTCACCTATTTTAGCAAAAATATTCATGCATGAAATTTTCAGATTGCATGGAATACCTTAGTTGATCATATCGGATAGAGATCCAAGAATGACATCAAGATTTTGGAAAACACTTAATGCAGCCCTAGGAACTAAGCTGAATTTCAGTTCTGCATATCATCTGGAAATGGATGGAAAGACTGAAAGAGTTAATCAAGTTTTAGAGGATATGTTAAGAATGTATTGCATGGATCAATAATATAAATGGGAAGAGTACCTTCCATTAGTTGAGTTTGCATATAATAACACATATCACGCCTCTCTGAAGATGGCACCTTTCGAAGCATTATACAGAAGGAAATGCAAAACCCCTGTTAGCTAGGACAACATTGAGGACAAAGAGGTAATTGGACCTGAAATCCTTACGTAAATGGAACAACAAGTTAAAATGATTCGTGAACGCTTGAAAGAAGATGTAGATAGGAAAAAGAGTTATGCAGACTTAAATAGGGTTGATAAGAAATTTAAACTTGGTGAGAAAGTCTTTTTGCGGGTAAAACTCAAAAAGAGTTCTATAACTTTTGGAAAGGCTGCCAAGTTATCACCTTGTTATGTGGGACCCTTTGAAATTGTTGAAGTAATCAACCCTATAGCTTATCGTTTAGTTTTACCTCCTGCTTTATCAAGAATGCATGATGTTTTCCATATTTCTTTGCTTAAGAAATATGTTTCAGATTTATCACGTGTTAAATTAGAATTATTTGCAGGTTCAAGACCCAAGAATAATCATGGTTAAACCCATACGAGTGCTGGAAACTCACCAGTTGCACTTAAGAAATCATGAAATAAGCCAATGTAAGGTCCAGTGGGATCAGTTTAACAAAGAGAGTGTAACCTGGGAAAATCTTGAAGATATGAAAATTGCTTTTCCGTATTTGTTTGAATAGAAGTGATTCTATTGACTGATAAAATTTTAATATTTTATTATTTATATGTCAATAAATCTACCAGTCTTGGAAAGACATTACATTATTTAAAAATGGACAACTACTTTAATGCTGATTATGGAATTTCAAAATCCCATTTTGTTTTGAACATATGATTGGAAGTATGATAATTTAATTTGTCCTTGATGCAAATTGTTTGACTAAGTTAATCATCGGGATGATGATTATTTTTAGGTGGGAAGTATGTAACATCTTTGAAAAACTGTTACTTTGATTCCATTTCCTCTTGAAATTGCAAATGTTGACATGTGATTTGTCTTAGGAAGGTGTATTATTTAGTTGGAAATCATGTTTGCAATGTATAAATTATTACTGTGTAAGGACTCAATTTTATGAGATTCTGTTTACTTGAAATTGAAGTCATTCTTCTCTATGTTCTGAAAGGTTGTGAACATGTTTTGTTGTTTTCATACTTACCTTATGTTAACAAAAAAACCTTGGATCAATTCCATTGATCTAAGGTATGGTTCAATTCTTCTTTGTTAAACATCTTGGTGAACTAGATTTATGAAATAAAATTCAATCTGGGTCCTATTTTTGGGTACCCTTGCTTTGCAACTTGTTGTAAACAATGAGCTTAGGCCTTCTTGTTAAATATTTTTATGAGACACTAAAAAGCATAAGTGGATTAAGGGCCTATTATGGGACTATTAAGGTGAATACCTTAACCTTAGTTACAATGTTCTACCCTACGTGGATTCTAATCTAAGGTAATTTAGGTTTACCTAATACCTATTACCGAACTACTAAGGTTTATGTCTTAACCTATGTTGACATGTTTTTAATTATGGAAAAGCTTTAAAATAACCTAAGGTAAATATTATTTACCTAGAGTAAGGTTGAATCCTAATCTAATGTCAATCTAACCTAAGCTAATATGAAGATAAAGGGGAACCTATGGGGTTGCATGGAAAATGGTGAGTCAGTGGTGGCGTCGGTTTCTAAGGCATTAATGTGATTCAATTTTTGAAATTACTAACTGTGAGTTACCAGTTTTGGCGGAGGCATGGGAAGTTAAAGGGATGCTTAGTTGGAATCATCTCTAAATTTAAATGCATGCAAAGTTTGAAATTGATCTCGCCAGATTTGGATGGCGGTGGCATAGAGAAAGAGGAGGGAAAGTTAGCTATCCTTTCATTTAATGACCTCAGTCACGGCGAGGAAACCACCTAGGAAAATATGTGAAGCAGATTTTGTGAGAAGTTGTTTGATCATTTTATCCTTGTGATTTTTTCTCTACATGGAGGTTTTGGTTCTTCAAACTAGCAGTTCTATTTGTGATCATATGTTTTTTTTTTTGCATTGTTGAGCTATTCTTAGATCTGGTGGAAGAATAAGAAGAAGGTTTGGGTTGTGAACATCATTTGGGAAAAAGAGAAACTATGAAGGCATGGTTGGAAACCTTGTGCAAATCGATAGAAACTCTATCAAGCATGATAGGCTCTATCCATTAAGTTGTTCTTCTTTTTACTAAATGTCTTCATTAAAACAACTTTTCTCTTGGAAACAAATGGGTTTTTAGTTGTGATGTTTATTTGCATTTATGCTTGAGCTGCTCATTGTATCCTTCTAATGAGATTCCATGTTTGATAAAAGGAAACAAGAGCTGGGTTTTGGTTTCCTTGTTAGTTGAAGTTATGAAATGCAGTTTCTTTATGTTAAGCTTGAGATGATTTCAACCCTTTTCTTCATCTGCTTGAGCTATGCTCAAGTATTTAGTATGATTATAGTTTGGAATTCATTCTTGTTGGAGGTTAAGGAAATTACGTTCAATCTTAGTTGAACTGAGGCGTGTTGATTCTTTAGCATAGTTAGATGGTTATGGAAGAAGTGTACTTCAGTTTGTTCATCCTTGCATTAGATTTGATAAAACATGTTTTAACTCCTGCTTGAACTTATAAGACTTTGTTTTCTTTATTTTTCTCAACTATATGTTATGAAATGATTATAAACGACTTACATGGTATTGGGATCTAAAGTAATCCCCTTGATACATTGGCTTGATGACATAGTTGGAAGTTATTCTATTGTAATATTTTAAAAGGTTTCTCAAATTTGGTTTATACCTTTTTTTGTTGTATGGACATTTCAAGATTCTAGAGTTATCTTTCGGTCATCTTGTTGGATTACTAATTCTTCTCATCAGGAGATGCTATAGGAATGAGGTAGCTATGTTTAAATTCAGGCTAGCTCAGTCTTTTCTTCCTAAGTAAATAGCTGGACCAATTTCAATTGCTAATATTTCTTGAGCTTGACTTAAGCACACGACTTGGGAATAAATCATTTTTTTTGTTCTTCTCTATGTTCAAATCTTGGTAGGGTTCTTTCCATCCCTACCCTGTAGACTGTTATTTTTTTCTTACATAGTTAGGGATATGGGATGGCTCGACTGTAAATTTTGTTTACGTTGTTCTAAATTTACCATCAGAGGATGGTTAAGCCTTGTATGGGATGAAATTTGAAAGGAAATTGTGGTCTCATAAGGTTTCATTATTTGATGATACTCTCTCTCTTTATTTGGGAAAAATAAGAAAAACAAAATTGGGAAGGAATTCAGTATACTATTGTTGTTTTCCTTCTGTTGCTTTGGACATTGCTGTCGTAGAGAGGCATTTGACTAACTACTTGCAACCTGTAGCTATTGCACTACTGTAGCAATGTTGTTTTTAGGTTAAGGGAACTATATCTTTGGTTTTCTTACCTTCATGATTTCAGTCGTATATCTCTTTTCTGTATCAAGTGTTTGTTGTGTGTTTTTCAATGATTACTAGAGTTAAATGAACTCATGAGCTTATCCGCATTAGTTCTTTTATTACTGAATATTATTTGTCTTCTAAGATGGAATAATGAGATTTTATCTTTCCTTTGTCATTTACATCCTTCTCTCTTTTTTGAGTTAAGGTATTCCATTATGTTTCTCCGAACTCAGAAGGAAGTTGTTAGTTGTTCTCTCTTTGTTCTTAATTGAGGAATGCAATACTATTTTCTTCAATGTCTAAAAGAAGTTGTTAGTTGTTCTCTCTTTGTTCTTAATTGAGGAATGTAATACTATTTTATTTGATTTCTAGAAGAAGTTGTTAGTTTTTATCTCTTATTTCATTCATTCTTTCATCATGTTAATCCTGTGTAAGAGCAGTATAGTTCAGCTATTTCAGTTTGAATGAAATGGTAGAGCGGATATTGGGAGGATACATCTTTATTTTATTATCCTTCCAAAATGATTGATAAGGATATAATGATTTTGATGTGTGACTAATTTCAAGAGTAAGTAAAGGGAAATTTTACATTACTAAACATGATGAAGTTAAACATATAACTTAGGATAGAGTTGGCTTTGAATTTGGATAGTGTATCTTGAATAGGAAACTCCTATATTAGGATGTTGATGGTTCTTCCTAAAGTTGTCATAGAGTTTTAATGTACCTGGCCTTAGTTATTCTCTAATAAAGTATGTTAATAATGAGTATTTTTGATCATTGCTTCTTTAAAAATAACTCTATTTTTGTAATTGATTAGAGTTAGCATCTTCATTGATATAGATTGAAAGAACCATGAATTGAACTATAAATATATTTAGTAGGAATGTGATAAGTAATTTGGATGGATTATTACTTATTTGATTTAATTTCTTATGAAATAAATTACTGAAGATTTTTTTCACACCATTATCCTTACTAAATGTTAATGTGATCTTATCACTTGTTCTTCCTTTCATGAATGTCATTTGATTGAATGTATCTTTCTATAATGTTTTAACTATTTCATAAAATCAAATATATTTTTATGAGACAGTTAGTTCAAAGCACGTCATTTTAATGCTTAGTGCTTATCATGCTTAGTTCAATGAACTGACCCATGCTAGCAATTTTTGTAGATGGACTTCGTAAGTGATAAAAGAAGACAATAACTTTTATGATGTTATTTGTTACTTGAAGACTAGATCTTTTATGAAGAAATATGATTCATTATTGAAATGTATTAAAAGAGGAAAAGTTGTATTTATTAATTGAGCTTGATGGTGTTTGACATGAAAGATGTCTGAATGAATTGGATTTGTAAAAAGTGTATTTCACTTTGATGAATGGAAAAAAGATTGTGAGATACTTGTACTTAATGATTCGTTCTCCTTGTGCTTTATGTGAATGAATTTGTAATCTTATCTTTAATTTCTCCTATTTTTGACTGTATGGAATCATTTTAGTTTGACTCAAATAAGTTATATGGAAGGGAATTAGATACTCTATCCCTATATTGAAATGCAAATTATTGAGTTGGCATGCATAGATGTTCTTTAACTAAGACGATATGGTTTGTTAAAAGATGTTAATGAAAGTGAAAATTTATTATGATGTCTTGTACAATGTAAAAGGGTACAAGAAACCTAATTCATAATAAGAAATCGGAAGGTGAACTTCCTCTCGACCTAAAGTTTCATAAGTATAAAACAAACAACAAGTAAATATGAACATTTATTAAATTAGAATTCATCTCAATGAAGTCTAACATAATGGAACCTGTTTTGGAACTAAAACAGACTAATAATATTAGGGTATAATATGTGAGTCTTATTATAGTTTTCTGCTTCTATTTTAAATAAATAAACCCTAAAGTAAGAAGTTGATGATTAAAAAGCAATCATGTGGTTTTTGCTAAACCTTAACAACTCAACTGCGGATGTCAACCTTTATGGTTAAAGAATTTATGGTTCACCAAGGTTGCTATAATTAAATATTAATTAAGAAATATAATTGAGTAATTCACTTTTTTCTTGGGTATGTGCATCCACATGGGGTGATTCAGTTGGATGTTGGCACATGCCAACTATAGAAATGTACTTTCAAGAAGACTAAGATCTTCATGAGGATACAATGTTGTAGTTGACATGTTACAACGCCCATTTGAATTAGATCGAATAGGTATACTTAAATTTTGAATTGATCTTAGTTTTATTCTAGGTCAGGATATGAGCATGATTTAGTAAAGGTAATAACTCTTGGTGACTTAGGATAACTAGACTCAAGTAATCGAATTAGGTCAATTGAGTATATCTAAGTACCCTTATTCACCATGAGTGGTTCTCTTTACCAAACTACGTTGCTAACTTGGGATAGAGCTAAACCTTGAACGAGTGGAATGACAGGAGTCATTGAAGGCCATTCTAGATAACAGATGAAGTGGGGTGAAGGAAGTATTCCATTAGATGAGTATGCCATCTAGGAATATAAACATAGACAGTATGTGAAAATATTTGGCCAAAGTATCGCAAGCTATTGGTTGCGTTGTCCTGTGACACCTAGTTTAAGAAATGGTATTTTAGATG
This sequence comes from Taxus chinensis, assembly GCA_019776745.2. NCBI lineage: Eukaryota > Viridiplantae > Streptophyta > Pinopsida > Cupressales > Taxaceae > Taxus > Taxus chinensis. Next base: position 263,790,975 of record CM034156.1, on the reverse strand, counting down.
AATATGGGTAACAAATATTCAAATAGGTATCTTAAATAGAACAATTCAATACCTAGAATAGGGTAAGAGAACAAAGTATACTTAGTATACAATACCCTGAGTTAACATGAGAGATCAGTTAGAAACTGAGTCATGAAATGATAGTTCGGTAGTTCACTGAGTCATTTACATCTGCACATGGTTATCTATTATGAGATTGATTGACATGGAATGTGTGTTTTAAATTATGATTATTTAGAATAGAGATCATTATGTATATTTAATTTTTCCCCCTTGTTTCTAAAGTCTTGAAATGGGAATGTTACAAAGTGAGAAATGAAAAGGGTAGATGAGATGCACCATAGTCAACAAATATTAACAAAGAGCACCACTTTGAACTACTAAACACAACTTCTAAAACCAATAATAGCATTATAAGTATGCACAATATACCAACATCGAAATAAAGGCTATCAGAGACAATACAAATATGTAAAGGATGGATAAAATACACCATAGGGAATATTATATTACTCCAAAAATGTGCACAATACAACAATAGATAAGAGGAAAAAAGAGTTCTATTATATAGATTATAGGGAAGGATAGAGCTCCAGAACCATGCCTTTTATAGAAGAGGAACTGAGATAGAAAAGAAGAATTGATTAACTCCCAATTTTACCAGACCCAGATTACAATATATAGAATCACCAAGAGAGAAGAGTGAAATATCAAATTTAATTTTCCAACCACTTGCAAGATGCAATAAATGAGTGTAATTAATGGCATATTTCTTTAAAAATACTCCCCGTGCTGTCCCATGACCTGCAACAGTGAAAGAATTATGGCCATGCTCATTAAATGAATCCCTAACCACTTTCTAAATGTCTCTTTGAATCGAGCTCATTTTACTTAAAAATCACCATCAAAGCTTCAATAGTTTATGCATTTTTCTTAGAGTCATGATTTTGAAGAGACTAATTTTATAAAAATCCATTGATAATTGCAAAAGTTATGGCCTTCTAAGTGTGAGCAACTGTTTTGAGTTTGCCAGGGATTTCTTGCATTTTACGGGACTAAGCATTTAATTTATTGGAGTTGAAGATGTTTCTTTTATTTTCACCCACCTAACCTTACTAAAAATAAGAAATCCAATTTTGGTGGTGTAGAGGATGTTGATAGCTTTCCAAAAAGTCCATTTTTTTGAAAAATTAGAGTTTTGGGTCAAAAGTTATGCTCGTTTAAACCTCGAGGTCGGGTGTTCCACGTAGGATCTCACAGTATTTTAAAAGATATGAGCATTTAAAATTCCTGGCTGGCTTCATGATTAATCATAGATTAAATTGACATGCTACCAATATTTTGCAACCTACTTTGGGTTCAGAGTCTATCCATGTTGAGCTCCACGTGGAGGCCAAGTGCATCTCTAGGGTCTCTTCTTTTCTTAGAGATTTTGAAAGTGCGCCGAGATGATATGTGGAACCTTCCATGGATCCCTTTTTATTTTTCACGATTTTTTAATGAGACTCATTACACATTAATATGAGGACCCTCTCTTGGTGGGCCCTTTACCATTCAACCCCAAGTGGAAGTCCCGCGAGAGTTTGGAGTTTCACTTTTCCCTCTCACTTTTTGGAATTATGCCGAGCTGACATGTGGCACCTTTTGTGACTCTTACAATTTTCTTGAGTTGACTCACTCCGGGCTTCAATTTTTCACCGTGATTTGGCTAAGTATTCTTTTATATTACCAAGGTCTTGAATCTTTTTACATTTTCTCTGAGACTCTTAGAACTATCTTGATTAACCAACAGGAATTTACTTGCAATCTAATTTCAGTGGGTGGTGGAGGAAATTTGGTAACAGGTTCCAAATTGGATATCAAAGGAAATGGTGCCAATAATAGGAGGTGTGAAGGTGGTCTATGTGGAAGTAGGCTTCTTAGGGAGCCAATGAGATGCAAGAAAAATGTGTGTAGGGTGAGATGAGGTGGATATAGCCATGAAAAATAGAAGAGGTGGATGAATGATGACCTTAGAAGGTGGATGAATAATTACCTTAGGCAGAGGTGATTGAGACAAGCTAAAAGTGGGAGAGGCTTGATTATGTGGAATATGAGAGAGAGGGCACTCGCAAGTGTAGAAACATGATGCAATGACACTTTTATATTCTAATTGTTGTAGTCTATCATGGAGAGCATAACAGACATTGTCATAGTGGCCATTTGTTTCACCGGAATCTTAGCAAATTGATGAAACAGATAAGGGTAGATGTTAGGAAATAAGAGATAAAATATGTGGAATAATCCCTTACAGAATAGCAACAGTAGACACTAATATGCAAAAAATATTACAGATCTCAAATAAAAGTGCAGAATAAATAACACAACACAGAGAGACAATATTTAACGTGGTTAACCCAATTTGGACTACGTCCACCAAGAATCACTTGCTCAGATTTTATTACAAGCCTCCACTCTCTCAATACAATACCCAAATCCATTTGGAGCTATGCTCAACAAACTCTATAGAATTCACACCCAAATTCAAAGCACATTTGTAGTACATTTACTTGTCTATATATCATATGCATAAGACCATATAAATAGACAATTTCTTAAGCAGTTTGATACAAAACCGTGGGTATCAAAACAATGGGCAAAAAATGTGGGTATCAAAACAATGGGTACTGAAAAACCATGGGCAAAAAATAACCCATAATGGTTACCCATTACCCATGAGTTAATAAACCACCCATGAAAATTTTCTTTGGGGGATTCACCCCCAAACCCCCATTGATCAGGGGGGCTTCACCCCCTGAACCCCCTTGACCTGCTCACCGGTGAGCAGGACCACTATAAAAAATACCTGAGTGTAACACATAGAAGGTGTACCACACTCTAACATGAAAACAAGATCCAAAAACATAACAATCTCCCACTTGGATACTGATTTCCACTGAGCAAGCTTCTCAACCCTTCAATGTTATCCACGAAGGCCAGCCAAAGTTGAACATAGCTTTAGTTTATCCCTTGTGACCACCTTGGTCATCATGTCTACAGGATTCTGACTGGTATGAATCTTCTCCAACTTCAACTTATCTTCTTCTAAAGTTGTCCTGATGAAATGATATCTCAACTGTATATGCTTCATCCTGGAGTGGAAATCAGAGTTCTTAGCTAGGTGTATAGCACTCTGACTATCACTATGTAGCTTACATTCCTCCTTCTTATGCCCCAACTCCTCAAGTAATTGTTGTAACCAAATCATCTCTTTGCTTGCCTCTGTGGCAGCAACATACTCAACCTCCATGGTTGATAAAGCCACCAACTTCTGTAGTCGTGAAATCCATCTCACTGTTGTCCCACCTACAATGTAAATATAACCTATCATGCTCCTCCTGCTGTCAACATCTCCAGCCATGTCTGAATCTACATAACCACGTAAAGTGGTGTCTGATCCATTGTAGCACAAAACTGTCCCCATGGTCCCTCTCAAATACCAAAGGATCCACTTTATTGCTTGCCAATGCTCTTTACCTTGATCACCCATAAATCTACTCACAACTCCCACTGCATGGGAAATATCAGGCCTAGTGCACACCATAGCATACATCAAACTACCAACCGTTGATGAGTATGGTACCTTGGACATATGGTTTCTTACTCTGTCTTGGGACATTCTCCTTTGATAACTTAAAATTACCTACCAAAGGAGTCCCAACCGGTTTAGCATCCTACATGTTAAACCTATCCAATACCTTCTTAATGTACTCTTCCTGAGATAAAGTCAGCTTCCGTTCCTTCCTATCTTGAGTTATCCTCATACCAAGGATTTGTCTGGCTGCCCCCAAATCCTTCATATCAAAGGATTCACTTAGCTGTTTCTTGAGTACTTTTATTTCCTGCATGTTTTTACCTACAACCAACATGTCATCAACATAAAAACACAGGATAATATAACTTCCATCCTCAAATTTCTTTGTATACACGTAATGGTCAGAATGACATCTAATATAATCTTGCTCCATCATGAAGCTATCAAACTTCTTATACCATTGATGTGGAGCTTGATTTCAGGCCATACAAGCTCTTCTTCAGTTTGCACACCATCTCCTCTTTACCTTTGACTTCATATGCTTCTGGCTACTACATATATAGCTCCTCCTCCAAATCACCATGGAGAAATGTAGTCTTTACATCTAACTGTTCTAAGTGCAAGTCTTCTACTGCCACTATTCCAAGAATAGTTCTGATAGAAGTCATTTTTACTACAGGAGAAAAAATCTCATCAAAATCTATACCTTGTTTCTGTGCAAACCCCTTGACCACTAACTGGGCCTTATATCTTTTCTTTCCTCCTTCATCTTTAACTCTGTACACCCACTTGTTCTGCAATGCTCTTTTGCCTTCCGGTAGCTTCACCAAATCTCAAGTCTGGTTCTCCATGAGAGACTTATGCTCCTCATCCATGGCTTGCTCCCACTTCTTACTGGCATCTACATGCATTGCTTCATCAAAGCTCTCTAGCTCTCCACTATCAGTGAGTAATAAATAATAAAGAGAAGGAGAAAAACGTTCAGGTTCTTTTCTTACCCTAGAAGACCTCCTCACTGTAGGAGTTTGGGGTTCCTGTTGAGTAGGTTCCTAAACTGATTCATGTGTCACTTTCCCATTAGGAAGATCCTCTACCACTACATATTCTTTCTTGGATTCTTCCCTGTTTTCCTAAAACTGTTGCTTATACATGAATTTCTCATTAAAGACCACATCCCTAGATCGAATTATTTTCTTGTCCTTAATACTCCAACATTTATATCCAAAGTCATCACCACCATAACCAATGAAAGTACATTTTTCTTGATTTAGCCTCTAGCTTGGTCCTATCATCCTTGTCTAGTATGAATAAACACCTCACATCCAAAGACTCTAAGAAATGAATAATCAAATTTCTTACCATACCAAGCCTCCTCAGGTATGCCTCCATCCAAGGCACTTGAGGGTCCTCTATTTATCAAGTACACAGTTGTGCTCACTGCTTCTACCCAAAAATAAAGAGGCAGTCCTGCATGTATCCTCATGCTCCTAGCACATTCCATTATTGTTCTGTTCATCCTTTTTGACACCCCATTCTACTGCGGGGTTCCTAGAACCATCTTTTTCCTGCGGATTCCATTCTTAGAACAATAATCATCACATTCATTGCTGCAATACTCCCCTCCATTATCTGACCTGAGACATTTCAGCTTAAGACATGTTTCATTCTCTACCAAGGCTTTCCATTTAACAAAAGTGTCAAATACATCAGATTTGTTTCTAATACAATAAACCCAAACTTTCCTTGTTGCATCATCAATAAAAGTAACATAATAACTTGAACCCCCAAGAGATGATACATGAGCCGACCCCCACACATCAGAATGTACCAGCTCTAACTTACTCTCTTTCTTTGTAGGTCCAACCTTGAGAAACCTTACTCGCTTCTGTTTCCCATATATGCAGTTCTCACAGAAATCCAAACCTGTTTCTGTATATCCAGGAAAATTCTTCTTTATGATGTTCATGCCCTTATGGCTCATATGACCGAGCCTATAGTGCCATAATGTTGTATCTGCATCTGAAGCCACAATATTACAATCATTAGTACTATCAGTGGTTAAATACAAGGTTCCAACCTTCTTACCTCTTGCCACCACAAGAGCACCCTTGGTAACCTTCCAAGAGTCAGCTGTAAATATCACAGTACAACCATCACTTCCCAATTGCCCCACTGATATCAAATTTCTCCTTAATGTAGGCACATGTATGACATCCTTCAATAGCCATGTATTCCCATTCTACATCTTAGTCTAAACAGAACCTTTTCTAACTATACTGCAAGGCTCATCATCACCAAGAAAAACATGCCCAAAATCACCTTGAACATAATCAACAAAATAATGCCTATGTGGAGTAGCATGAAAAGAAGCCCCTGAATCTAAAACCCAAGATTCAGTAATATTATGCAAAGAAAGAATCAAAGCATCCTAACATACATTACCCGATGCCACATTTGCCTCCTTGTTTTCTTCTTGTTGTTTCTTCTTTGTCCCGAAGCTCCCAACAATCCTTCTTTGCATGCCCAGACTTTCCACAGTGCCAACATACTATCTTACTTTTGGATTTTGACCTTGTTTGATCCTTTGATTTTCCACAGTTTCCTCTATTCTTCTGTCTCCCTCTAGTTTCCACTGTCAAAGCATTCCCTAAAGTAGAATATTCACCAGAGCTTTTTCTTCACATTTCCTCACTTAGAATCACCCCTACAACATCCTCAAACTTCAACTTTGAGTTAGTAGGAACTGAGTTGCTTACCACCATTACCAGGCTATTCCAACTCTCAGGTAAAGAGCACATAACTAATAAAGCCCTAAATTCTTCATCAAATTCTATTGTAACTGAAGCTAGCATATTTACAACTGTATTAAAATCATTTAGATGATCTGCTACTAAACCATTCTCAGACATCTTCATATTAAACAAATTTTTCATTAAAAATATCTTATTAGAGGCAGAGGGTTTTTCATACAACTTCCCTAATGCATCCATCAGTTCTTTTGTAGTCTTTTCCTTTGAAACATTAAATAATACCGAAGATGCAAGACACAACCAGATCATTCCAAGTGCCTTCCGATCCAACAAATCCCATTCTGCATATGTCATACTCGAGGGTTTGTTCACCTTCTCAGACAGCAGAGTATAAAGATCCTTCTGATAAAGGTAATCTTCCATCTACATCTTCCAAAGACTGAAATTCTGCCCATTGAATTTATCAACCCTAGATCTTCCATCATCTACCATATCTCCCACTCAAGCTAAAAACTTTCCCTACAATTCAACACTTCAACAAACCAAACTAGGCTCTGATACCAATTGTTAGGAAATAAGAGATAACATATGCAGAATAATCCCTTACAGAATCGCAACAGTAGAAACTAATATACAAAAAATATTATAGATCTAAAATAAAAGTGCAAAATAAATAACTCAACATAGAGAGACAAGATTTAACATGGTTCACCCAATTTGGGCTACATCCACCAAGAATCACTTGCTCATATTTTATTACAAGCCTCCACTCTCTCAATATAATACCCAGATCCGTTTGGAGCTATGCTCAACAAAATCTACAAAATTCATACCCAAATTCAAAGCACATTTGCAATACATTTGCTTGTCTATATATCATATTCATAAGACCATATAAATAGACATTTTCTTAAACAGTTTGATACAAAACCATGGGTATCAAAAGAATGGGTACCGAAAAACCATGGGCAAAAAATAGCCCATAATGGTTACCCATTACCCATGGGTTAATAAACCACCCATAAAAATTTGCTTCAGGGGCTTCACCCCCAAACCCCCATCAATTGGGGGGACTTCACCCCTGAACCCACTTGACCTGCTCACTGGTGAGCGGGACCGCCATAAAAATACTTTAGTGTAACACATAGAAGGTGTACGACACTCTAACATGAAAACAAGTTCCACACACATAAAAATAGAAGGCTAAGGAGGAATACTTGTTGTAATGTTGGTTGAAGGTTGTGCACGCGTTCTAATTTCTTGATCCAAGTTGATTGCGAGAGCCCCCTTTTGGCCAGGAGGAACTACCTGTAAATTCAAAACAATACGACCAAATAGAGTTAAATAAAATAATGAGCGGACTTCCTAGTAGAAGCTAGATCCGTGAAGTGTGATACTTCCTAAACAAGCTATCAATCCAATTTTATATAAGAATGTTAATGCTATTTCAATCATACATGAAGTAAAGATCTTATTGAAATTGAAATGATTTAGGAATCTCATACAAAACAATAAGAAATGTCATTGAAAAGGTTGTTTAAGGTCAAAATGGGAGGGTTGAATGGTTGGTGTTGAGTTACAAGTCTGGTACAGGGTCTAGGTAAGGTATGTAGTCATTGGTATGTCCTTAGAAATAACAGTATAATCCCATGCGTGCCAACCTATCACCCAGTGGACATTGGGTGATCACCCGGGGCACATATATGATAATACAAAGAAAAGGAACTAGGGTTTATACCCATGAACAATGTATATATTTTAAAAGAAAGCCATATATTCATATTACTCTCTGTTTAGTAACCACATTTCATTCCTCAACATCATTACAGACCCAATTTATTAATGCAGATAAGACTTATACATCAGAATCCTAAACTATGCTCTCCAGATTACAAATATGTTCATAGACCCATCCCTCTAGCTATGTCATCTCTCCTATAGCCTTACTAATGAGAATCCCTATAACCCATCACTATTTCTATAGAGATTTGCCTCTTTAATCACTATGTGATACTAGTGACCACACACTTTTCTCAAAAGTTGTCCCTTCCTTCTACCCAAGCATCTCTATATATAGCTTTAACATCCACCACAATGCCTTCCTGAAGTAATAGATTTGTTTCCAAGTGTCCATGTGGTCCTTCAATGGAGCATTCTTCTTCCCATTTGAGTTGTCCACTTTCTACAATGTTATCTTTCTGGATTCTTCCATCACATGGAATATTCCTTCCTTGGACATCGATTTTCCAAGCTGGCACCTTATCCACTCCGCATGCTCAGTCGGGTCACATTTTTCTCGTGTAATTCCTAGGATTCCAAATATGGATAAGTCCTAAAACCCCTTCCTTTTCCTTACACACGCCTTGGGTTCTGCTAAACCCTTTTAAAACCCTATCCTACATGCATTCACCCCATGCGCCCTTCTTCATATAGGTCCCACACTCCCATGCACCTTCTTATACTTAGCCAATATTTAGAGACCCAACAAGATCTGATAAGGATTAGAAATGGTTCTAGGCTATTGGGAAGTGGGTATTAGCTCGCTATTCTGAGCTATATTGACAGACACAGTAACTGGTGTCAGCTAACTGACCGATGCTAGTTAGGCGGAGTGACCAACGTCAGTTGACTAATCGAAATCGATAGGAGAAATTAGTAAAAAGTTCTTAAAATTGGTTTTTTAGACTCCCTGTGATTGCATAGAGGTTGTAAATGGTGAGAGTGGGGTCGTAAAATGGTTATGAGGACTCAAGTATGATTAGGAGAGGGTGAAAATATCCATGTATAATCAGGTGATGGGTTGATGGAAGGAAGTATATAGGTGTGGAGAGAAATAGACTACAAATATGAATAAATGAATCTAAACAATGCAAATAGAGATTTAGTGTAGATATGTTAAACACTTACTGGAAAATAGATTAGAGGATGTAGGTAATAAAGACGGTGATAATAGAGATCTAGAGGGAAGAGTTTTTGTATTTGTGCCATGGTGGTTCAGACCTCCATGCCTCTTTTTTGTGAATCTGTGATCATGAAGAGGATGATGAATGGTGACCGTTGCTGGTAGTGCTCCTGCATGTCTTCTTTTTCTTGAGTGCTAAATAAATTCAAGTTCTCTAAGTCTCTGGAAGAAATGAGATCCTGAATGAATTGACCAACTTGGGAAAAGGCTTTTGGAAATGTATTTAACCTAACCAGAAATGCCTAGGTGACCAATGTCGGTTGAGATATAAACGACGCCGTTCAAGGCATAAATATCTAGGTTGGACAAAAATATCTAGATTGTTACTATTTTTGGTGTGATCTCCAACATTCTACTGAGTCTAAAGTGATAGATCATGGAAAGATAAGTAGGAGTCCTTTTAGGTTTGTTAATAGGAGTTAAGTCTAGGTTTTAGACTAAGTCCTAGTTAGTAAGGATAGGTTTAGACTCGGTCTTAGGTCATTAATGAGGTTTGAGTAGGTCATTGAGTGAGGTGGATAGGTGAGGATATTAATTAATTTAATTAACATGTGGACTATCAGATATGAATAGGTAAGATATGGTTAATTTAATTAATGAGGTTTAAAGGGGAGTATGACCCAATTTTGGTGTCTACATTTTGCCCCCTTTTGTTGCATATCTTGTATTTGTAATCACCACTAAAAAAATAGGAAATTGGTGTTCCAGGTGTGAATGGAGGTTAGATTGCCCCAAGTACGACTGAAAGTGATATTTCCCTAAGTATGGGTGGAGGTGATGCCCCTAAAACTAGGACCTGATGAGGTGTTAGATAGAGTCAGTGAGTGGTTTGATAAATATGTAAGTGATGAAAATGAAGGTAGGCGGGTTGTAGGTAAGGGTATGACCACTCTGGGTAATGGGTAATTTTCAAATCGGGTAATAGGTAATGGAAATCAAACACACACACACACACACAGAGATTATGACATGAAACTAGGTAGAAGAGCATGTAAAATATACTTCATCTAAGGTTGATATGTTTATCCAAACAAGGTTGAAGTGATTCAGGTATCCAGGGTATAAGATATGGTCCAGAAAAACAACTTAGGTTAGGTATATGAATTTTTAGGTATGATCTGGTATAGCAAAGTTCTATCTTTTATGGACTCTAAGGTAGGTGTCTACCTCTCCATAGTGAGGGTATAAGTCAAATCCTCCAGCTACTACAAGGTTGATTCAAATTTTTTCTCAGGTGGTACTAGGTCAGGTTGCTTTAAGACAATAACATCCGTAATCATCCCAATTTTCTTGTGTAATTCGCACAACCTTGCCTTCTCCTCTTTCAGTTTACCCCTTAACTATGCAATGATTAGTTCTTCTTATTTTAGGTCCTTTATTTTCTCAATAAGTTCCTCCTCCATCTTCTCCAGTTCTGACTCTAGGAATCTCACCCTATCATTCCTTCAAAAAATTCTGGCCTCAACCTCAAATGAAACCTTATTAAGTGCATTACAGACTTTCTCTACTGACAAATATTGAGCATTAACTAGGGGGTTCTTCCCTTTTATATATGGTATTTTCATTATCACCCCTTGGCTTACCTTGAACTCAAGTTCATTGACATGTGATTCAAATGTCCAAGATATCATTTTCTTGGTTGATGGGTATGCATCTTCTACGTCAAATGAGGGCATGTCCAGGAGATGTTCTATTGGCACAATGCTCTATAAGTGTGCGCATAACACCTTTCTTAGATCATTGATGTAATCCATTGCTTTCCCTTGTGCTACCACCATGACCTTCCCACCCATTTTTGTAGTCTTTGGAAATCTTACTGCTAGGCTGGGGTCTTTTCCGAGGCCGCCATACTCCTTTCCAACACTTTCTTCCTCAATCTCCTTCATCAATTCATCTACGATATGCTCTACTTCTTGTTCCAATAAATTTTTGATGATTCCTACCACTTCTCTCTCTACATATTCTTCTATTTGTTCCTTGGTGAGGCTTGGGGTCCTCTGATCTCCTCTTGTGTTTACTTCTTCACTCACCCATTTTCCTTGAGCATCTGCTTCTACCTTTCCATTCTTCCCTTTGCTTCCTTCTTCTTCTAAATCATGTATATCATACATGGGATGATTCTAAACTTATTAATCCTCATCATTGTCCTTCTCACCCTTGTAGGCCTCTAAGTCCTCCATTTATTCCAAGTCTTCCCTTTATGACACCTTCTTTTTCTTCCTAACTAACAATTCTAGTATAAGAGACTCTTCCCTCTCTTTCTCTTCAGCGAGTGACTCCTTCCTTGGTGACTCTTCACTTACGAGGGGATCCTCTTGCTTTGGCACCTCTACTTCTGGGATATACTCATTTACTGGGGACATCTTCCTATGCATGTAAGTGGTTGTCTTAGCACTTGTTTCCAGCATGCCCATAAATTGTGTTGTCTACACACTTGGTGCCTTATTCTCTTGCACCTCTTTTCTCTCTTTATTCTTTTTCGTGTCCTTCTCTCTTCCTGTGGGGTCTTTTGGAATGGAGACATCATTTTATAGGTAGGCACCCTTTTCAAAATTTGGCCTTATGCACAGATATAACCTTGCTACAGTCCTTTTGGCGAATGACAATGTTATTGGTTTTATCATCTGCACTTCATGGGAGGCATATTTCTCCACATATGCAAACTTCTTTAAATACACAAGATTTTGGCATAGCTCACGGTAGTCTTGATCTACCTCAGTAATATCAAACCTTAGTCTCTTGGCCTCCTTAAAATGGTTGACCCCCGCTTGGAGGTATTGTGCTATGAAAGAAAACGGTAGCTTGCACCATGGAATCTTAGTCCCACATGTTAAGGTGAACTAGCCAATACAAAAATGATGATATACAAAAAACTCCACTTCCCCATCTATGAGCACAAACAACTACTCAGGTATCTTCCACTTTTCCCCGAATGCGTCACACATCTAATTGTACCATTTTTACAGGTGCATCTTGTGAGTGGTTGTCATGGTTTCAGAAGTATATTTCTTAAACCTTTTTGTGAGTAAGGTATTTTCTTCTAGATACTCCCATATGAACATATTTGGCCCATTTGGAACTTCAATCTCCAAGAAGACAACGGCGAGGAGAATGTTGTTGAACAATATCTTCTCTCCTTCCTGCATGGTGCTAATGATATCATTTTCAATGTAGGTAGATAATTTGTAAATGGTGCCTTCATAGATCTTCCGACATACATTCAACCATGCCTTGTTCACTTGTATCCACCTTTCCTGATCATTCAACTTGGTAATCAAGTGCGCAACCATTCTCATAATAGGGTCGGGGATATCTAAGATATTGAAGTAGTGCAAACCCTTCTTATAGTCATAGGCCTCTATAGTTTCTTTGATGGCCTCCTTATAATCTAAGTCGTCATATATGGAGTATCCTTTGAAAATTAGGCTAGTGAATTTTGATATGAGTTGAGGAGTTATGCGCATTTTGCGGCCTCCAAAATAGAAGTGGTCTTTGTGTACACGCGACATCACAAACTTGTATAATGGCTCATTCTTTCCAAAATAAGGAAACTCATATAGTTATAACAACTCAACCTTCTCCAAATTCACCTTCACTTCATCTCTGTAGATCGACACTCCTTCTAGTGTCCTCTTGTTAGTTAGATGAACCAGTTCCAACTCCATCTCTTTTTTTGTAGTGCTCGTGTGATGATTGTTGTCACTTATAACCATCTTCCTCAAGTGTGATTCTCACTCCTTTCCCAACATCACTCCATCTAGGTACTGTATCTCTGCATACCACTCTTCATTGGAACTAGAAATGACAACAATTAATTTTCCTTTTCCCTTACCCTTCTGTTTCTTTGGCAAGATGGTTGCCTTCTTTGGTGTCATTCTACTTGTTGGGTTAAAACTTAAATTCCTCCTTGCTCTGATCTACTACTCTGATTAATTCTAAGGATCAAATCTATAAAGAATCCTCCTACCTCCATGCCCTAGATGCCAAATTCTAACTAGGAAAACCCTTCCATAAGATGACATACTCTAAATTAACTCTTCCCACACATGTGTACTCCTTCCACTCCGGTTCGCAGATCAACCTAGTTGTGCACTTAGATATCTATGATTCTTCTTCCTTTGCACAAATATCTTTGGATTCCCTAGTTCACAAGAGCTATTCTAATTCGTAATCGCAAGGTAAAATAATGATTTTCCCGACCTCATACTTATAGATTTTTTCTCTTTTCTAGCAATAAATGTTATGCCACCTACCAATGTACTTAACATTAAATGTGAATTTTTCCACTAAAGTTGACTTTAACATTCCCATTTTAAGACTTTAGAAATAAGGGATTTTTTAAAAAATAATGTTCTCTATTCTAAATTTCATAATTTAGAGCACACATTCTTTATCAACCATTCATATAATAGATAACCATATGCAGATGTAATGACTCAGTGTGCTACCAATCTATTCATTTCATGACTCGGTAAACTACCGATCTATTCATGTTTAACATTAAGTATTGAATACTTATCCATATACTACATATACTTGGTTCTCTTTCCTTATTCAGGGTATATAGTGATTTGTCTAAGGAACCTATCTAAATAATTTTTACTAATATTCATCAGCGTCACGAAGCTTAGACTTGGTGACATAGGACAACGCAACCAACAGATTGTGATATTTTGCCCAAAGATTTCTAACATACTGTACATATTACTATTCCTTGATGGCATAATCGTTAATCTGGAATACCTCCTTCATCCCAGTCTATTGTTATCTAGAATGTTCTTTACTGACTCACGTCAGTCCACTTGCTCGAGGTTTAACCCTAGTTCATGTTAACAACATGTGTTATGATAAGGCGAAGCTCACTAAGACTTAGGGTAAGTTGGCATACTGGGTCAGCCTAAGTCAACCCCATGTGCCAAGGTATCCTAAGTTTTAGAGGGCTACCCCATATCTTAAAACATGTTTCTAACTTGACCTAGAGAAAAACTAAGATCAAGTCCAATTTATGTAGATCTGGATGATCAATGCCAAAGGGTGTTGCTATATGCCGACTGCATCAGTGTAACCTCGAGAAAATCCTAATCTTCTCAAAGGTACAACCCTATAGTTGGCATGTGCTAGCATCCTACTTAACAACCTCATCGATATGTACATACCCTAAGGAATTTATTAATAATTTAATTAATTTGGATTATTCAAACATATTTCAGCAACTTTGCCTAACCCTAATCCAACACTCCTTAAGTTATTTTCTAAATTGATTCATTTAGCCCATTAAGAACTTTGTTATATTCATTTCCACTTTTAATCTTTGAATACATAGTTAAACTGTAAAATAAGCGTAACTGCACAGTGTTATAATATGTCTTATGTAAAAAGTACAATAACTTTTTAGAAAGTTCAGTGCCAGAATATATCCAAAAATAAAGTAGTCTTCATAACAAATGAAGTCTGATAAATTGAATTCATGATACCAAACCTTTGTGGTTTATGAACATTTATGAAAGATGAAGAGTCTTTCACTATATGTAAGGTGTTAGGGTTTATTCTACCCAGTGACCACATTTTTTTCAATGTATGTTCATCCTACTTTGTATTACTATGTTATATAGTTTAAATAACGAATATCATATTCTACAACTTTACAAGTTACATCACAAGTAGGGAGATTGAACTAAATCCCTTGATCCAATCTTATTACAATTTAGCCATTTAACATGTAAATAATATGAAGATTAACAACAAGATAGAGCCCATCTCTTTCATACAAATACAAAATAATTTACACAACCAATATAGGTAATCTCACAAGTTTTAGTTTATCTTTATAACCATTAAATTTACAAGACTTATGCATTTAGGTATACTGCATAACAATCGTCTTAATTATAAAAGAATACTACTTTTCTTTTCCAATACAATCTTAAGAATGAATCAGAGTTCTTCACAAGAATTATACTTAAATCAGCAGATGCATCATATAAGTTTTTCCTTCTTTATTACTTACGAATTCCATCTGTAAAATTGCCAGCACAGGTCAGTTCAATGAACTGAGTATGATAAGCACTAAGCCTTAAAAAGAAGCACATTCCAATAATTGTTCCATTAAAACAACTCTACTTTAATGAGACAATTATTACATCAAATAATCAATATGTCAAAAGCAACGAAAAAGAAGTACATTATAAACAAATGATTTCACTTCTAAGAGAAGGACATAATATAATCTACCATATCAGCCTTACAAAATAGAGTCTAATTGATTCAATCAATTATCCTAAGACAAATAACATGTCATAGTATCTCATTGTTCCCAACCTTTCATAAAAGAAAACAAGATTTATCTTTGCTTCAAGATAAAAGAAGAGTTTAATGCATGGTTCAGATTACGATGAATCATCTATCTCCTAAAAAAAAGAAGAAGAAGAACCATTACAACTATGCCCAAACACAACACATCCAAGAAATAGAAAAAATTCAAAACATGATTTAACTGTTTCTTTCAAAAGACAATTCCTTAAAATTTAACAATTGAGCTATTCATCAAATCATAATTTCATATTAATCTAAGAAGGAATAGAGAATCAATTAATCTACCTAAAAGTTTAAATCTACTTCAAAAAATAGAATTTAACTTTTAAAGATCTGAAACAATGTTCAAAGATCAAAGTAGACTCATACAAGAGTTACTCTCTACTCTAGATCATCCAAGAAGAATTCTAAAAAAAATAGTGTGCAAGAGACAACTCACTCTTCTCAAACCCAAAAAGTAAAGTCTTGTCAAAAAATAGTCTGCTAAATAAGCTGACATTTACAGTTCAATGAAACCAAATAATATAATCTCTTCCAACATAATTTCTACAAATGATTGTGTAAAGGAAGACAAAACAAATCACAAAAAATCTCTAAATAAAAAGAGAATCAAAACACAAAAGTTCAACCAATGATCAATCCAGTAGTAAGAAAGCACACTGCCATATTTCTTATACTTCTTTTCTTTCAAAGAGTATGAGTTTCTATTCCCTACACAAGATGAAATAAAAATAGCAGTTCAAAAACCCAGTCGGTTCTAAAGGAATCACATTCCTTTCCTATATAAAGTATCAAGGTGTATTCATAGTATTCATGAAGAGATAGAAAAATGACCAATCAGAAATTTTAACATGATCCAAGGTATCATTAACTCAGATTGAGATCCCATATTCAGATTTCATTTTTGCATTACAAAAAAGAATAACTAGTTCTTGATTCAATAAAATTTATAATACAAAAACTATTAGAATAGAGTCAAATAATCCCTCCATAACCGTACAAAGTACTAATTTAAAAAGTTCTTCTCATAAAAAAAACCCAGAGTCTATACTAAGAGATCTAAAGATACAAGTTTCCACGGAACAGAGAGGAAAAGAATACCCTCAATTAAATTCCATTGATATCTCAGAAAAGAAGAAACAATTCTTAAAATGAATTAACAAATATATTCATCAAATGAGGACATTTTCTGTCAAGATCTCTAAGAGTTTCCCAACAACTCAACCAATTATTCTCCCAATTTTATTTGAGTAAAAAATCGACAAAAGAGTTGTAATTTTTCAACATTTATTACAAGTAGAACACAATTCCAAAGTTCTAGAACAGAGCCGACACAAGTCCTAACAAATTTCAAAACTATACAAATAACTAAATACGAATGTGATGAAAAACACAAACCTCCATTAACAATTTGAAATTCCACTAAATAAAACATGGGTACAGAGCCACATACAGCTTCAACTACTGTCCCGATTTATCCAAAAATAAAAACACTGGTTCATACCAAAAAGTGGATCCAATAAGACTTTGTATCAAAACACGAAGCCCAAATACTAGTCCTTACAGCCTCAAGGTTCCTACAAAGTTTAGAACCTACACAAGTAATATAATACAAGTGCTTTGTAAATTTCTAATCTACAATAATAGTTCCAAATTTCTCCAAAGAATACAATGCATGAGTACAGAGCCCAATATTGTCTCTCAATGGGACTCAAGTTTCACCCAAAGTTCGAGCCCAAAAACAAGTAATAAAATTCAAATACCATGTACATTATGAACTGAAAGTAACAATTAATATTATCACAAGGAACTAAGATACAAGCACCGAGATTTATACAGGCTTTGACAACAGTCCAGAGATATACATGATTCTAACATGATTCTGAACAACAAGAACCTCTATCAATAGTTCTCAACAAACACAAAAACAAAACCAAGTTCCGAACCAAAATGAGCTCAAATAAAGGTTCAACAAAACATGAGCTCAACACAAGCTAAAAATAAACCTGTATATAGGCTCTAGTCCACGCAAAACGAGCTCAACTGAAGTTCCGATGGGATTCAAGTTTTCCCCAAACACAGAACCATAATAATAGAAATGATGGTTATCTTAACAGATCACTTCCATTTCCAGTTCCGAAACGAAAAGTCAAGAAACAGAAAAACGTTTTGCATGCATTGTATTTTTAAAGAGCTATATATGGTAAGTTTCCAAACAGAACATCATTTACCAAGGATTCTAAACCAATATAACAAGATTTAAAAAGCCAAACAAGCCAATAACTAGATAAGATAATAAATCCAAGAACCTCAAAAGAGAAGACTTGTTTTAATGAGACATTTATAAGAAAGCAAGAGATCTTAAAGTTTAGAGCCTATCATGCCTGATAGTGCTTCTGTCAAATCGAAAATAACCTCCAGACGAGCTCAAAACTTCTCCTCTTCTCCACAAAAAATCAAATAACAATGTTTTTTTTCCACAGTGCCTCCTATATATTCCACGAACTGAAAATAGGTTTAAAACCTCAAAAATAGCCATTAAGTGTAGTTCAATCTACTGGTTCAAAAAACCAGAGAGCATATAGAGAAAAAATCACGAAGTATGCAAAGTGAAACAACCACATTCCAACCCATTTACATGCCTTCTAATGTAGTTTGAGCACGAAAAACCAAAAACAATTAATTCCATTAATTTTGATTTTCCCTCCTAACCTTCCTTGCCACCGCCTTTCATGTTTAGCGATTGCCAAATAAAATTTAACAAGGAATTCCATTTTAGAGGAGTCTCCACCTAAGCCTCTGCCAAGTTCACTAATCTCTACCAAAGCTGGTAGTACCTCTATGCAATTAAAACCTTATCAAGAAATTTAATGGCTTAGAACTGTCACCTATAATACATGCAACCACTAATTCCCCTTCATGCCCATTAGTTTAGGGTAGACATAGTTGCTTAGGTTATCTTAGGATAGGTAACCTTAGGATATAACCCAATCAATAGATAACCACCTTAGGTAGTTCCCAAATAGGTTAGATTAATTCCAACACAACAGTTTTTAGGCATTAGGTTAGATCATCTCATAACCATATAACATTAAGTTTTAGGATAATTTAAATAACCTATAATCCTATTCAAAGTCCTTTAGTTCAAAGCTTAGGTTAGGATAAATTCAATTAATTAACATAGTTAGGTAATAAATATATATATTCTTACTTAGCTTAGGATTCTGTAGGACAGTCCCTTTTGTTTTAGGAACCAGAATGTTTCCCAAGCCGTATACAGGCTATAGTTTGTTTGTGTCAACATTGTCCTACCACAATCGAACTGAAAAAGATCCAAGCACAACATATGACTAAATAGAACACATTCACACAACAATTAAAGAACTTTTAACCAAAAAAGTTTAGTCATATGTCTATTAATTCCTAGAATGTTGATTTACCATTCATTCAACAGAGTAGATTTTAAAACATTCCTTAGATCACTAAAATTGATCCAAGGATGAGTTAGATTAATAAATAAGTTCACAACTCCTAAACTAGATTGCAACCCACCTATAAGAAATGAAAAATGGATTCAAAGAATCCATTCCAATTCAGTCAAAGGATCTTAAGAACAGAAGATGATTTATCCATTTCAAGTATGATCTCCAAAAATCAAAAGAACATATCTTTATAAGGAAAAATCACATGTCAACACTTGAAATGTAAAGGAGGAAAATAACAACTATCAAGGGTGTTACATCGACCTTAAGCACCCTTACCCACATGCCCAATCCTGTGAAAAAAAATATTTACAACCTTCTGGCGCACAAAAAAATCCTTACTGACTGAAGACTCTTACGTGCACGTCTGCGGTGCCGAAGGAACCTCTTCTATCCTTTACCTGATTTTTTACCTTGCCTACCTCATGTTGTTTTTGTGCTTTTCCTTCTTTGTACATGGTCTTTATAAAGCCTTATCCTGACACCAACCATTCTTGTCCACCATTTTCCCACGTGCTTTCTATCCTAAAACTAGGCCATTTAAATTTTACTTGTAGCTTATACTTTACTTTGTACTACTCTACCCCACACTAAAACAAATGCATGGTTCTCTACGCATGCAAATTTTTTTAAAAATAATATGGTTACCAACACGTAAGGTAAAAAATAGAACAACGAAAAGTAACAAGCAACGAGAAAGGGAAACACAAAGAAAATAAAAATGCATAAAGGGAAATTCTAATATAACTAACAATATTACCTTATTTACAAACACCAGGAAGGCTTATTAATACTAGGGATTCAACCTACTCCCATTGAAATGGCCAAGTAACTTCATCCCATCAAATTCTTGTAACTGATATGTGCCTGCATCAAGGATGTATGATATGATGTAAGGGCCCAACAAATGGAATTCTAATTTCCTAGAATGATGTAGATACTTGGAATCATATAACATAACCATCTGCCCAAACTCAAACTACTTGTTCTTGATATGATGACCATGTCATGCCTTTTGTTTGGAATTTTTAATCTTCTGAATCCATCTAGCAAGTGATAACCTTTCATCTAACTACATCAATCTGTCAATCATTTCCTTGATCACTTATTCATCATCTAAACCTCCTGCGTGCGCTATACTCAGTGATCGTAACATGAATTCAACAGGAAAAACAACCTCTGCACCAAACACCAACTGAAACAGTGTGGCCTTGTTCAATATTTTGTAGGTTGTCCAGTACATCCATAGAATATATGATAATTTGTCATCATAGTCTTGTCTTCCAACATCACAAATCTTGGTCAACATGTGACTCAATATCTTGTTAAACACTTCAGCATCTCCATTTCATTGAGGGTGATAAGGGGTAGTCTATTGATGGGCCACCATAAATTATGCTAACACAATCCTGATTGCTTTATTTAGGAAATGTGTACCCCTATCACTTGTCAAGATCAAAGGAAATCCATACTTGTTGATTATGTTTTCCCATAAAAATATAGCAACTGTCGTTGTAGTGCAATCATTTGTAGGTACTACTTTTTCCCATCTTGTCAAGTAATAAGTGCAAGTAATGATGTAGCGTGAACTAGTCCTTCGTGTGGCAGGTGAAATTGGACCTAAAAAGTTGATTTCCCATTTTTCAAATGGCTTAGGGCTGGCTATTGGTCACAAGGTAATTTCATCCCTCTTTCTAGGTTCTCCAAGGCGCTGGAAATGGTCACAGGCCTTGCAAAATGCAATATAATCCTGGTAGATGGTTTCCCCCCAAAGCCTTGCCATTAGAATCTTCCGCATGATAAAATTTCTTGCATATTTTCCTCCTACAATCCCACCATGCGCTTCCTCCATAATTTCCATGCACTCATGTTCCAATACGCATCAGTGTAGAACCTCATCATGTCCTAACTTATACATATATCCACTAATCAACATGTAAGGTGTGGCGTGTATAGCCAATTGATTCCTCTCTAGAGCCTTCATCCCTTCTAGTACTACACACCGGTTTTTAAGAATACTCTAATTTATTCTAAGTATGAGGGTATGCATTACAAACTAAACAATTGCGTGTCTGACATAGTATCCTTAATGCTTTGCGCGTCCTCCCCTGAGTCAATCCTTGATAAGTGGTTAGGCCCTGAATTACTTTTTCTTGGTTTTATAACCACCGTGAACTCAAAATATTGAAATAACATGACCCAATGACATATGCACCCTTGCAAAATGGGATTATTTACTAAGTGATTCAGTGCCATGTGATCTATGTATAATATAAATGGTGTTGCTAGCAGATACTGCCTAAACTTATGCAACAAATAGATCATTGACAGTGCCTCGCACTCAGTAGTGGTGTAATTCTATTTTGTTGGTGTCAACTTCCTACTTACAAAACACAAGGGGTGATAAAAAATACCCTCACCAGGTTCTGACAGTACTGCCACAACGGTTGTTCCTGAGGCATCAACATGTACATGAAAAGGCTTATCCTAAGAAGGAAAATGTGGTATGTGTGCATTGACAATTTTATCATTCAAAGTGTCAAATTCATTCTGCTGCGCCTCTCCCCAATGAAAGGCACTCTTGTGCTATAGCAATTCTTCCAAGGGCACAATGATCTTGGCATATCCTTTGATGAACTTCCTGTAGTACCCCATATGACCAAGAAATCTATGCAATACGCTCTAACTAGTAGGATATCCCAATCTCACAATAACACCAACTTTTGTGGGATCTACTAACAAGCCCTCCTTACATATAATATTTCCCAACAAGGTTCCAAATGGAGTATAAAAGAAACATTTCTTAATGTTGAGGGATATCCTCAACTACCGAAATCTCTCAAACATCAACCTCAAATTATCACAATGGTATTTTACTAGCCCATACACAGTTTAGTCATCTAGGTAGACTTGAATAAATTTGTGGATAAAGTCCTGGAATGCTTGTACCATGATGCATGAGAACACAATAGACACATTATTCAATCCAAAATTCATGATAGTGTAGGAAAATGTTCCCCAATCAGTGGTGAAAGTTATCTTTCTCTAGTCTTGCTTTGCAATCCTGACCTGGTGATACCCTAAGAACCCATTTGTGAAAGCGTAGACCTTGCGCCCGGCTACTCTCTCTAGAATTTCTTCAGCAAAGAGGGTTGGGAAAGGATTGATGGAACATACTGCATTCAGGTTCTTGTAGTAAAAAAATATCCTTATCCTTCCATCCTTCTTGATATTGATGACCATTGGGCTTATCCAGTCTAATTTCTCCATAACCTCAATGATGCCTGAAGCGATCATCTTATCTATTTCCTCCTTGACCCGTATGTGCAAGTTCATATTCATCTAATAAGGACTACTCTAAATCAGGCACACTCCTTCCTTTAACTTATTCCTCATCTCCCCCAAGGAATGGTAGATGCCTTTGAGTTCATGGTACTCGTGTGGGAACAAATCCTGGAACTTGCACAATAGATCAATGATCTTTGAAACTTATTTCTCTAACCAATAGTCCCTAATGATATCTTCCTTAGGTTGTATCTCTGAGCCAATGTTAACCTTATTCATTTTTAAGGGATCATGGTAGGTGTGCACTCACTCATCAATGCTATCTATGAATTCACACATACCTACTAAATGGTTAACATAAAAACTTTCCATCTGTTCACCATCTATTACATAGACCATCTTTCCTTTTTCATTTTCAATGAACAAATGCTCAAGCTGTATTTATTTTGATTCTTCTTCATTAAGACGTGTCTCCAAACAAGGTTCTCCTAACAACTCTAGTAACCTATCTTCATCCATAACAATATCTCCCATTGTAAGGTGCTTGACAACTTGCAACACCATATCCACTGATGACTTGGTACTTCGATACTCAAACACTTGAATGAGTTAAGCCATTAACTCCTGCCAATTCCCTGTTTGACGACATGTCTCAGAGTGAATATAACATGCATGTGCACAACCATGTAAGGTGGAATATAAATTATGAACCCATGATAAAGGTGGTAAAGATATTTTTCCCTCCATCTAGGCCTTCTCACATGCTTGGATATGGGAAGAGGTGGGTTATTTGCCATGGTAGTTTTGGATAACAATGGGCATGTTACTTCTATAGAACCTTAAAATAATGTGACTCTTACCTTGCACCACTTTAGGAGATTCTCACAATGTGTTTCCTACCAACGCGCTATATTCCAGATAAAGTTATAACTGAGCATACTTTTCCTTTCATCCTCATATTTCCACTGAGCCTCGATTTCTCATAAGAAATCATTAGGGATTTCTCTTCTAGAGTAACTTGGTAGCTTCTTTCTTCCTAGGTACTTGATTGAGTGCACCTTTGTCACCCTTGTTACATATCCTCTCAATTGTCACCTAATCAATTCATAAGTCTCGTGCACCCAATTGTCACATGCTCTGCTAATTGTATCACTCATCAACTGAGCATCTTCAAATTAGATAAATCCATCGGTGGGATGGATTATGTCTAGATCCCTGATTGAGCGCACATATATTCTATCTAGGACCTCTTCTCCCAAAGGTTTAGTATAGGGTGTTGAATTCCCATCATGCCAAAGGGTTTGATGACCCTTGTTCCTTCCTCATGTTCTCAAAAACTGATGTATCCCTTTTTTGAACCAAAGATCTGCATTGTTCTTGTAACACCATGGGAACCCAAGTAGTGATGGGAAATTGTCTTCCTCAGCAAGCGCTAAGACTTCAAAGTCTCCCCAGTGAACTTGGGCCCTTGAATAGTGATAACTACATCCTTTAAGACACCTAATGGGCATTTCCTTTTTCTTTGTTTTCCATATAAAACACATTTGAAGATGGATGTAATGCAAACCTTCCCATCTAATTCCATACATCCAATGTGAGAACATTGACCTTTTTCTGCCATGTGTCAATGAGGATATTACTCAACAACCATCCATCAACCACTGCATTTAACGTGATCTCCCTATCATAGTCAAGGCTATGAGGGGGAATTTTTTCATGCAAGACCTACCTTTTGCGCTCGTCTCTAGCACGTGGTACCTTCTCCCTA
The DNA here is from genome assembly GCA_019776745.2 of Taxus chinensis. Taxonomy (NCBI): domain Eukaryota; kingdom Viridiplantae; phylum Streptophyta; class Pinopsida; order Cupressales; family Taxaceae; genus Taxus; species Taxus chinensis. The sequence goes on along the minus strand of CM034156.1, from coordinate 263,766,842 downwards.
AACCATTCTCTTTCCTTAGCATTTTATATACTTCCATGACCTCATCTAGGTCATCTCTTGGTGCCTCAACCTTCCTCCTTTGTTATAAACTCCCTCTTGGACTACTCCTTTAGACACTAGATTTCTTCTTGTAAAATCCCCAAATGACATCCATGGTATCTTGATATACCTCCTTGTGATGAGCAAGGGTCTGGGTACCTTTCTATGTACCAATTCTTTTCTCTTGACAACCAGAGTCCTCTGCCTTGGTATTTCCTTTGCGTGTGTGACCTCTGCTGACACTGTTGTTACTAAAATAGGTTCTAAGCCTGCATCCCGTGTTAGCCCATCTTGGCATCCATTATGTGTTGACCTTCTTAATACTTACCATTAAAGTGCCTGTTGTCCTAACTATTATTACTGGCTCATGTGCTCAAAAAACTCAAGGAAATCCTCATACTTGTGTTTCTTCTTGCACTATGAGCACTTCAATAGGTTTGGGCACACTCATTTTTAATGCTCTATAGACCCACAATTAAAACAAGTTCCATGTGGGAACTCACTTATTACTCCATGGTTACCATGACCATGAAATCCCTTTGTGGAAATCCTCTTCCATGCACTGCATCCATTTGCGCACTCCTTCATAACAGGTGATCATCACCTTTATAACTACTGGAAATGCTGGTTTAGTGCACCCCATGATCAATGGTATCATGGATCTGGTCAATAATCCTAAAGTCCTTAGTATCATGGGTTATAGAGGTGTAGATCTTACAGTAGCAAGACACATTCTTTCGAATTGTGCGCTGTAACAAGGGGCATATACTTTCATCATGGTCTCCATGAAAAATCTCAAAGTCTACTATCATGGCGCGTACTATCCTCCGGGGGAAAACTATCCTTAATATGCCCCTCTACTTCACAATATGTACACCATAAGACCACTATGAGTCTCATGGGCTGAACTTCACAGAAAGCTTTTTCCATTTGTTTAGCCATAGCAAACAATCTGAGCCTCCAGAAAACGGGCTAACACACCAGTATCAAACACTTCCAAATAGCCTCAGTGCATGCAGAGAAACTTTAAAGGCCTCGCATGGGTCTATGAAATTTTCATGAGATAAGGCCCTTTTAAAATGTGTCATCAACCCTCCAAAAAACCACAGAGCATGTTGTGAAGGGTTAATATCATATGATAACTTAGACAAGAGAGTTTTAAAGTGCACATCATACTCTTGCACACTCTCTTCCATTCTCTATTGAATCTCCTTTAGGATTTTGATGCTTTTTTACTCAAACTCAAGGATATGGAACTTTTCTATGAAGGCATTATTCAATGTAGTGTAATCTAAAACCATTTGGTGGGGGTCATACTTGCGGTACCAGCTATGCATGCGCCCTTGCAATGTTGTTGCAAACTAAATTTCCTTTCACTCTAGGGTAGTGATCCCCTTCACATGCCACAAAAATTCACATTTTTGCACATGTTCTATGGCATCCTCAATGCCTATGTAGTCTAGTAAGTGCAAAGACATCTAAAAAGAATACTTGTGGAGGTGGCTGTGGCCCTTGTCCCCCTGATCCAGAACTTTTTTTCCCTCCACAACCAAATCTAATAGACCCACTAGGTCTTGTCCCTCTTGACCCACAAGATCCTCCAGATCCACTAGGTCCACCAGGTCCTCCAGCTCCTATACCACCAGATTCACCTCATGTAGCTATAAAATGGCCTGAAGTGGTCATGCCTAGTGTCCATGATGTCCCATTAAAAATGTGCGCTGATGGTTTGGGATATTATCCCGTTGTCAGTTGTGTGTCTCATCCCACTTCTAGATGCGATACCCAAACCCTGTGTATTTTCACCTTGTCCAAAAATTCCTCTAAATAAGGGAATGGTTTTCTCAGCCATGGACATCCCAAGCGATAAAGTATATCTCCTAGGCATAGATCAGTTACTTCCACTGATACCAACCAGATTAGCAATACTTCTTCCTTGATCTAGGAAACGAAGTGCTAGGGGTTGGTCACCAGGTGGGTTCAGATGCACGTTGATGGATCTCCTTTCTCCATGTGATAAAATCTCATCAGAAGCTGAAGGGGCTTATCTCCCTCACTTGCTAAGATGGGGTAGCACAAACTACTCAGGTTCCACGTCCTTTGCGTGAACCTCAATTCCTTCCTGCAACATCTACCTCTATAGATCCATCACACTTGTAACCTCTCATTTTCTAGTCATATCAATTTCACGAGATTCACTATACTTGAGTCATCTCTCTTCTCTTTATTTTTTAGCTAGAATGTCCACCATCTTCCTCTACCTTAGCTTCCTCGCCCAATTCTTAAAGAAGCTTAGCTGACCATAGGAAATGCCTCTAAATTTAGGGTAATGATCAAGATCTTCATATCCAAAGGGATAACACATAAAAATGATCCTTTAGGATCCCTTAGAAACTCAAACTCAACAACATCTAGGAAATAACACGTAGAAATGGTGTATTCTAGAGTATAATTGATTAGGACTCCTTTCCACTAGTGATCAACAACACGCATCCAAGTCAAATCAGCATCCTGTAACCTCTAGTAATCATCTTGGGTCCATACACATGATCTATAATACCAACTCGATCTAGATATATATGTTGAAAGCCATTCATATAGTTCTTTTGGAAAACAACTGAAGAACATCTCATACAACTCATGGTATAGGTTCTCTTCTACCCATCTACATTCATCGAACTCAGGTCCAGTGTTGAACCTTTGAGAAAACTCATCCTCTGTGCTCCTGAACCATGATTCAAAACTCTCCAAGGTCAAACATTCTATCATCATAGATCAATAGAACCAGATGCCAATGTATCTATTTCTCACAACTTAGAAAAGAGGTCCCGAAAACGAAACCAAGATGTATTCATTTTTATGTCCTTAGAAACAACATTCTAATCCCATGCGTGCCAACCTATCACCCAACGGGCACAGGGCATTCACCTGAGGCATGCGTGGGTGCTGAGCCCCTCCTTTATGTGAGTTTTGTGAGAATACATCCCCTACTGATAGAAGCTTAGATGCAAGAAGGGAAATAACCATGCATTCATTCTGAGGGTCTTAAGATGAGTTACTATATAAATGCATCCATTTAGATAACAAGGAAAATATCAAACAGTTAATAGATTTGATAATACAAAGAAAAGGCACTAGGGTTTATACCCATGAACAATGTATATATTTTAAAAGAAATCCATATATTCAAATTACTCTTTGTTCAGTAACCACATTTCATTCCTCATATTCATATAAACCGGTAACCTCATTACAGTCATTAGGTCCATTACAGAATGTCACAGAAAGGTAGACCGTAGTCATGCATTATAACTAGATTCATATAACTAGGCCCTCAAAAAAAAATCCCTATAACTCCCAAAACTATTGATACAAAGCTTTGCCTACCCTTATTTACCTAAGTTAATACCAGTGACCTTGCAGTATTTCTGCAGAGCTCCGCCCTCTATCTATATCTCTTACGTACTATAGGAACATCTGTATATATAGCCTTTTTGAATCCGCCAACTCATTCCTTCTTGAAGTACCTCAGATATGGTCACCAAGTGTCTGAATGTGGTCCTCCAATGGAGCACATGCTTCGTCCCATGCCTGAGTTCACCACTTCCTTGTCAATGATGTCCTTCTACAAGATTCTTCCATGCACATGTCATATTCCTTCCTTAGGCCAACGAGTTGTCACTAGGATGACACCTTATCCACTCTGCATGCATATTCGGGTCACTCTTTTCTCGTATCCTACCCGAAGATACCCAATATGGATAAGTCATGAAACCGCTTGGCTTTGTCCATGCACATAGCATTGGGTTCTCCTTAAACCCTTCTAAAACCCTATCCTATGCACCTTCTCCTTACACGTACCTTATTCTTCAACTAGGTCCTTATGCGCCTATGCACCTTTTTGCACGTAGCCAATATTTTAGGGCCCAATAAGGCTCCTCCCTATGCATTAGAAATGGTTTCAGCTAAGCCTTGGGACCACTGAGTCCATGAAGCCTTTCTTGTCTGAGCTATATTGATAGAAACAGTAACCGTATGTTGGCTGACTGAACTGATGTCTGGTTATGGCAGAGTGACTACGTCCAAGTTGGCTAACTCCATTTATCGTTGGTAGAGGCAATTAGTAGAAAGTTTCTGGATCACAATTAAAGTTTTGCCTTAGAATCCCTGTGATTGTCATAGAGGTTGGAAATGGTGAGAATGGGGTCCTAGAATACTTGTTATGAGGACTCAGAGATGATTAGGAGAGGGTGAAAATGGGTGAAAATTCTAGGTATGATCAGGTGATGGGTTGATGGAAGGAAAGAATTATACGGGTGTGGAGACTTTTGAAATAAACTACAGAGATGAATGAATGAATCTACACAAGGAAACTAGAGATCCAGTATAGAGATGCTAAATACTTATTGGAAAATAGATTGGAGGATGTAGGTGATGAAGGCGATGACAATATGGATCTAGAGGGAAGATTTGTTGTATTCGTGCCACAACATTTTAGACCTCCATGCCACTCTGTTGTGAATCTATGATCATGAAGAGGATGATGAATGGTGACCAAGGTTTGTAGTGCTGCCGTGTGTCTTCTTTTTCCTGAGTGCTAAAGAAATTCGAGTGCTCCAAGTCTTTGGAAGAAACGAGATCCTGAATGAATTGACCAATCTAGGAAAAGACTTTTGGAAACATATTTAACCTAACCAACAATGTATAGGTGATCGACGTTTGTTGAGATATAACTGACGTCGGTCAAGGCAGGAATATCTAGGTTGGCCAAAAATAGCCAGATTATGGCTATTTTTAGCGTGATCTCCAACCTTCTACCAAGTCTTGAGTGATAGATCATGGCAAGATAAGTAGGAGTCATTTTAGGTTTATTAATTGGAGTTAAGTCTAGGTTTTAGACTAAGTCCTAGTTAGTTAGGATAGGTTTAGACTCGGTCTTAGGTCATTAATGAGGTTTGAGTAGGTCATTTAGTGAGGTGGCTAGGTGAGGATATTAATTCATTAAATTAAGATAATTAATTTAAATAACATGTGCACTATGAGATAAGAATAGTTAGGATATGGTTAATTTAATTAATGGGGTTTAAAGGGGAGATGACCCAATTATGGTGTCTACATTTTGTCCCTTTTTGTTGCATAGCTATTATTTGTAAGCGAAACTGACAAAAATAGGAAATTGGTGTTTCGGGTGTGAATGGAGGTTAGATTTCCCCAAGTAGGGATGAAAGTGAGATTTACCCAAGTGTGGGTGGAGTTGATCCCCCTTAAACTAGGAACTGAGTCTATGAGTGGTTTGATAAATATGTAAGTGATGAAAGTTAAGGTAGGTGGGTTGTAGGTAAGGGTATGGGAACTTTGGGTAATGGGTAATGGTCAAATCCGGTAATAGGTGATGGAAATCAAACACATGCACATGTATAGATTATGACACGACACCAGGTAGAAGAGCGTGAAAAATCTACATCATCCAAGGTTGACACGTTTATCCAAATGAAGTTGAAGTTATTCAAGTATCCAGGGTACATGATATGGTCTAGAAACAAAAATTAGGTTAGGTGAAAGACCATTTAGGTGTGATCCTATACAACAAAGGTTTGGTCGGGATAAATAACACGACAATAGGAAAGGTAAAGTCATTAGGCTAAACCAAACATCTAATAACATCGTGAGGAATAATGAGTACATGAGTTCAAAGGTCACAAAAGGTAGTTCTGGTCATTGTATGTAGGTCATGACATGGGTAAGGCCAAGGTATAGGTAAATAAAAAAGTCCCTAAATGTGATTAAGGAAATGTATAGGTAATTTAGGCTTATCGTTAGGGTGTAATAAGTGTTGGTAAGGACAAAAGATATTTAATAGTAATGAGTTTAGGTCAAAATGGGAAAAATGTAGGTGAAATGGTACTGACAGGTGACCGATGCCAGTTATAAGGTAACCAACATCGGTTTGGTATAATTTACGTTGGTCATGTTGATTTGGGGTTAAAAAAGAAAAATCCATGTTTTATGGATTCATTTTAACTTGTCATTTTTTGAAAATGACAGAGAATTTGTGCCTCCGTGGAAAGCAACATTATGAAGTGTCAAGTTGAGTTGACCAGTTACTAATACGTGAGTGGGTATCAGCAGGTGGGTCCATGAGATCGAGCATAGTGAGTTGATTGTTGGAGTGATTTGAGGTTTATTTCAACATCGTAGAGGCGAGAGAGAGTTTAGGTGGACCATCGATGCAACGTCAAGATGTGCCACCATGTAGGAGATGCTGTGATGAGGTAGGAGGGATCCAAAAACCTTGATTTTAATTTTAAATTTGTGATTTTAAAGAAACAGAGTTGGGAAGGATTTTGGTTTTGATTTGTAGGTGGAAAAGTGATGAAATCAGGGGGAAAATGTCAAATATAGGTTAAGTAGGGTGAGAAATAAAATGTGGGGTAAATGTGGGTGGGATTAGGTAGGTTTGTAAGGTGTTCTTGTCAATTTTTGAGAAATTGTGTGGGTGTTTTCGGTTTTTGACGTCGTGATAGAGACTGGTCAATCAAGGTTTGGTTGACATCGGACAACTTTGGCTGGCATCAGTTAGGTTTGAGGTAACTGACACTGGTTAAATGAAACCAATGACGGTTAAGAAAAACCGGTTATGGTCTTAAAGACCGGTACCGGTTAAGGTTAAGGGAAAATAAGGGTTAGAAGAGGTAGGGAGGAATGTAAAAGAGGTGAAGAAGGGGCAGGTGAGCAAGAATAATAGGGGGAAGAGGGTAAAATGTGATTTTGGTGAGAAGAGATAGAGAAGTAGGTTAAATGAGTTTAAGATAATGGGTAATGATGATAAGGGGTAGTAGGTTTTTAGGTGAATTAGGTAAAGGGTATAGACATGTTGGATGTGGTGGGTATGGTTTAGTGGGAAATAGGTGATTTTTGGGAAGTCAAGTCTTGACAATGGTGTGTTTGATGATGCAAGCATGTTAAGGATGCAGGAAAAATTACCACCTCTATTAGTACAAATGTGGTCTAGTGTGACTGCAGAGGAGTGGGAGCATATAACTGATGTCAGATTGATTGGGATTTGACACTTTATGTGAATATCCTGAGACCCTAGCTTGATGGTGGCTCTCATTGATAGATGGGATTCAACGACCAACACTTTTCATCTACTGACAGGTAAGATGACTATCACCCTAGAGGATGTGTATAGGATCATATGGTTAACGATTGTTACGGAGCCAATTTATTCTATTTCATTAGAGGCATCAGTGGAGCTGATAGTGATTGTGTTTCGGGAGGTGATGGGTGAACTAAGGTATCATAGCATGAGCCTTAGTTATGGAGACATGTATGTATCCCATCCTCAGGAGATGAGGCTAGTTGTGTTGATGATGGAGGTGGTATGTTGCTTCGACTTACCAGATGCTGAGGGTGGGAGAATCCCATGAGCATTGATGGGAGTGCTTCAGGATATGATGGAGGAGTGTATATACTTTTCTTGGGCATCAAAATTCCTAGTGCAACTATATAGGGAGCTATGGGCCTATGGGAGATTGTGGAGGTCTATTTTGTGTTGCACTTTTTTACTACACTGTTGGGCATACAAGCATATCATGTGTGAGTGGCTAGTGGGTTTTCCGAGACATCATTGGTTTGGGGGTGAATTTATCAGAGTTGGATACAGATGGTGGGTTCCAGTTGGTGAGAAACATAGGGTGGCTAGGGCCACACATGATATTTTATATTATAGGTGGTTGTTGGAGGGAATTTAAGGAGTCGATATTGTGTGGAGGCCCTACATTGGCTATCCCTCATACAAGGGCATGCCCCAAGAGTTAGAGGAGCTTCAGCTGTTGAGATGGATAGAGGGATGATGTGCTAGTGAGCATGAGATGATACCCGAAGATAGGGTTAGATGATAGTTTGGGTTACCATAGTACATGCCTCCACCTTTCCCACAATACTAGAGAGATGATGTGGAGAGACCCATGTATCCACCATGACCAAGTGTATCGACAGGGTAGGAGGTGTAGGTGGTGGATATGTGGATTGATGATGCTAGGGTCACTGATGGATATAGGTAGTGGTGGGTAGTAAAACTATAAGAAGCACCACTAAGACTAGGGTAACCCAATCCTGCTACCATGACAGTACAGAGAGATGCCTTGCAGGGGCATGTGGCCACCCTTCAGACACATCTCACAAGTGTATAAGGTCAATTGATGATAGCTCATGCATAGGTGGCCACCCTGTAAGCCTAGGTGAAAGACTTACTATCTTAGCTAGCCCAGGTATAGGTGCCTATACAAGGCGGTGATGGGGATGGAGTACATGTGGCCACCTTATAGGAACAAGTAGTGGTTTGAAGGGCCAGATGACCACTACAAAGGCACAAGTTGTGGTATTACAAGACCAAGTTATATCATAGGTACTTCCATATGCTCAAGGAAAGGGTCCCATACTACAAGAAGAAATGACGGGAAAAGGTCCCATGGTATAGGGAGGAGGAAAAGGATCAAAGGTATAGGGACCTATGCATATATTAGCAAGGCAAAGATCACAGGTTGTAGTGAGACCTATGGCACCACCATAGATGGTGTTGATGAAGAGGTTTAGGGTTTCCTTGAACAAGGCCCATTATTACTAGGATCACCTAATGACTGCCAGGATAGATGTTCCCTTGTATGTTCAGTACAAAGCCCAATAGGCAGTGAGTGAGAGGACGGGATCCCACACTCATAGTTCAGAGAGCACATGGGGCCAAAAACCCCAGATACAAGGTCAGGGTGAGGCTACTAGTTCACGTAGGCCAGACCCAGCTAAGGGGCAAATGGATATTAGACCAAGACCCATGGAAGGTAGAGATATGTTGGCAGGGTGGCAAAAAGGTTGGGAGGAGGAGACAGGTGAGATTGGCCTGGAGGATATTAGGTGGGGTGATGTGTAGTCACTTCAGATGTTTTGGATTTGTGATATATATATCAGCCTGCATGCCAAAGATAGTGACATTGTATATGAGAGTTTCGTGATTTTGATTTTTATACCGGTCTACATGCCAAAGCTAGTGAGGCTGTATCTAAGTGATTTAAGATACTTGTATGTATTTGTATCTATTTATATGTGTATTGATACATAGAATTTTTCCTCATTATATAGATGGTGATATTTATTACATGGATGATGTACCTATGTTTTTAATTTCCATTTTTATTGTGTATTGATGGAAGCTACATGAATTAGGCATGATTGAGTCGAGGTCATGTAGGCATGATTGAGTTTAGGTCATTTAGGAATGGTTGAGTTTAGGTCATTTAGGCATGGTTGAGTAAGGTATAGGCATGGTGGAGTCAGGTATAGGCATCGTGGGGTCTAGGTAATTTAGTTAGTCGAGGTCATGTAAGCATGATGGAGTCAGGTATGTAACACCTTATCAAACCATTATATTCCTCTTTTGCATTGCAAGTGTAGACATGTAATTTTTAGGACAAATGTATGTTTTTTGGATGTTGAAAAACCATGCTTGCTGTGGATAAATCATTTATTCTCTTTGATTGTAGGGTTGGTATGTTGTTTCTTGCAATAATCTATTTCACTTCTTATGAGTAAGTTGTAATTTGGTTTGAATGGCTGCAAACTTATCCTCTGTAATTGGACTCATCCTTGGATCAATTCCATTGATCCAAGGTATGTTTTAAATCTTTTCATCTGAACTGAATGAAAAACCAACATTAATTGATTAAGAGACTTAACAGACTAAACTTGTGTTTGTTACAAATTCTTTATTATCTTGAAATACCGTGCCTGCATGTCGTTTTGTGTTGTGCTCAACTCTTATTGATTGATCCTTGTAGGGTGCTTAATGGCATTAATGGAAAGGGAAACCTACTTCGGGATTCTTGAGAAAGAAAGATTAAAAATGTATCCTATATCTAATAAGGTCTATCCTGATGGGATTCAAGACTTAGGTAAATTTTCCTAATTCTTTCTACGCCACTCTACGTGGGATGACATCTTAACCTAAGTTTCGAATACTAATTTAATACATAGTGAAATAACCTAAGGGATGCTAAGTTATTTCTAACCTATTGCCTAATACTATTTGATTGAGCTATGTCCTAACCTAAAGTGGAAATCTATTTGATTGAAGGTTATATCCTAAGGTTATACTTTTAAACTAACCTAAAATCTAATCTAAGAAAATTGTATCTATTCTAAAATAATGGGTATAAAAGGGTAACCTATGGGTCGATTGGAAATTGGGAGCTAAGCGGTGGTTCATAAGCTTTTAATGAGATTTGATTTTGATTTTGATTTGGTTTTAATTCATGTAAGTACTTCCAGTTTGGTAGGGGCTAGTGAAAGTTTAGTGGAACCTACGTGGAGGCATCACAAAGTTTGGAAATGCTTGTGGAAATTTTATTTGGTCTCGCCAACTTTGGATGGCGGTGGAAAAGAGAGAGAAGTGGGAATATGCAAATTAATGTCATTAATTCACCTTAGTTCTAGTGAGAAAACTGTCTTAGAGGGCATGCTGGTGTATTTGTTTGGGGTTGTTTTGTTTTGCATACTTCCTAATTTTTGCTCTGCATGGAGCTGGCTAGTTTTTTTAACTAGCAGTTTGATCTCCACTTAGTGGCTATTTTTTAATTCTTTGATCTATTTTCTGTTCGAGGAATGTATAAGAGGCATTGTGGAAAAATATTATGCTTGTTTGATATTTCTTGGAGAAGAAGGTGTTTTGGAAACTAGGCTGGAAGTCTTCTTCGAATTGGCAAAAGCATTATCAGGCATGATAGGCTCTACCCATTAAGATTTCTTGCTTTTTTTCTAAACGATTCATTAAAATAATTTTTCTCACTGGAAATTTATATTTGCATGATGTATCTGGTTATTTACTTGCATGTATTCATGAAATCTTTGTGGGTTTTGGAGTGTGAACCCTTTTCTATTGATGGTATTTTTTGGGAACTTTATTTGTACTAGTTGTTAGAGATTTACATGTGAATTTGTATTAAAAATTTGTGACTTATACTGAAAGCTCTAAATTTGAAAGCTCTATAGCTTGTATTCAAAGCTTTGTTTCTAGCATTCGATACTAATGTGGAATGAACTAGCTAGCTGCTTATTGGGTTCTAAATCTCTATTTATTCTTGTGTTTCATGAGCTTGAAGTAGAGCTTCGTAGATTCATTATGCTTATATTGGGACCTTGTTTGTTATGAGTTTTGGGACCTTGTGTTTGGAAGCTATGTGTAGTTCTTAACCTTTGGTTTGATCTTCATATTCAACAAATGTACTCGTATTCAGTTCTTATGAATATCAAACTTACTATCAAGTGGTTGAGTTTTGTTCATGTACTTACATTATGAACTAGAATTTTATTCTCATTTAAGGATTTGAGAACACTAGGACTCATATTGGAGCATTGGTGATTTGGTTTTGAGCTCATATTTAGGGCTTTGTGTTTCTCTTAGGCTTGTATTTGATCTTGTGTTTGTCTGAACTAGTGTTGGAGACTTATAAAGTCATAACTTATGTTCAAATATCATAATCAACACTGTATAGGTATTCCATGATTGTGTGTTCTGGATTTATGTTGGAATCAAAGTGATTACCTGTATTGTGAGTTGGGTTTGGTTGGTTTTGGTTTTGAAAATTTTATTCTCTTTATAGACTGTCTGCTTGATAGGAGATTGAGATTTTAGTTTCGGTTTGAAGCCGATCTGGTAATCTCCTTGTAATATTCTTCATGTGCCACTCCTTGAGTGTGATTGGTTTTTATGCTTCTATCCCTTTGGATTGTATAACCTTCTTGAACTAGATAGGGAGAGAGAAATTGAAGTTTAATCTATCCTTCTCTGTTCTGAGTGAACTCGTGTCATGCGGAAAGCTTGACTTTTTTTAATATTATGAGGGGAAGGGAATTATGTCATGTAATGGGTCTGGTTGGTCCTTTGATCATGGTAACAGTCAAATAAAGTTTGATGTTACGGGAAGTAGTATTACTCTCTTTGGACCTTCTTAATTGGTTTATTGGGTTTTGTTGGAAGTTGAATTTAAAACTAGAATACTGAATCTTGTTTAAAGAATATATATGTATAATATCTCTGTTCAGATAATTTTTTATATTTGTTCTTGTTTGGGACATGAACTTCATACTTCTTGTATCGAGCTGTTAAAGCCATGTAATAAGAATTCAATTCTTGAGTTCACAATTCCTTCTGCACTTGTATATCTTCTCTATTTGTGGAATCTTATTCCTTGAGGGGATCATAGAACAAACCTCCAGGTTTTAGGAAGAGAAATGAATATGAACCATGGGGATAGTATACAGTTAGGGACTGTACTGTGTATTTCTTTCTGAGATTTGAATTTGTACTTGAGCTTGGTTAATGGAAATAGGAAACTAGCTTGTTAGTTTTGATTGGAAAGTTGAAGCGTGCATTCTTTGACTGTGCATTCGGTTTGTGTTCTCTTTTGGGAAACTAGTTAATGAATTTCTAAGTTTGAAATAGATGAAGGAATTCATTTCATAGGATAAATGAAATGAATTAGGGATTGGGTCCTTTCCTATTTGAGATCCTTTATATGAAACTGTATAAGTTCATTGAATGAACTTCTCTTTTATTGATTCTCTTCTGAAATGGGAATTTTCTTGTGGATTGGTTAAGAGATTTATTTCATTCGAGTATAGCTTGGATTTTTGGAAAGATTGGCTATAGACCTTTTTGAATTATAAACTACTAATATACTGAAGTTAGTAAAACTTTTAGTTAGACTATTTTAATCTGCTTGGATTGAATTGGATTCTTGTTTGGTTTTTGCCTCTTTATTTAAGGACTCCTTATTTTGTCATCTTTGGACTAAGGCAGTGATGTGTGTTCTAAACTTGATTCTTTCCTTCAGAGGAATTGTGTCTGAAATTTAGATATGTATTGATTCTCTTCTTTGATTATATGGAAAGATGAAGCATACTAATATGAGTTATGTTGTAACTAACCTCTTTGCTGCTTAGAAAAGATAAAAGTGTATTTCTATTTCTATGGGTTTATGAAATAATTGAATGACAAGACTTGTTGGCTATTTAAAGTGATTGATAGGATCAATTAATTCTTGTGATATAATTCTGATGTTGCAGATTATATTATGCTCTTTTCTTACAAAGTAAATTTCAGATTCTCTTAATTGTGCTTCTTTCTAGATGTTATTACTTATGATTATTTATATGATGTTTATTAATTGTTTCATTAAAGTAGAGTTGTTTAATGAAACAATTAGTGGAATGCACTTTACTTTAATGCTTAGTGCTTATCATGCTCAGTTCATTGAACTGACCCGTGCTAGCAATTTTGCAGATGGACATCATAAGTGATAAAAGAAGACAAGAACTTTCATGTTGTATTGGCTTATTTAATTTTGGATCTTATGTAAAGAGTTTTGATTCATTCTTGAGTTGTATTGAAAAAGAAAAGTTGTATTCTTTTTGGAATGGAGGTTGTTTGTTATACAGTACGCCTGAAATGCATAGTCTTGTAAATGTATAAATTTTATAATGATGAATTGAAATTTATAATATTTACTTGTATTGGTTGTGTAAATTATCTCATGTTTATGAAGAATACGGAAATCCTATCTTGATGATATTCTTCATATCTGTTATATGCTTAATTTGGATAAACTTGATAAGTTAGATAAAGGGAATTAGTTTAATCTCCTTCAATAAGATGCAGCTTGTTAAGTTGCATAAGATAACAATTTTTATCTAAACAATTCTAACATAGTATTGGAATGTATAATGAATATGTGGTAAAAATATAGAGATTGTGAAAGATAAGGAGGGTTTGCCAAACCCTAACACTTAATCATGTAGAGGAAGACTCTTCCTCGCTCAAATAAATGTAATCTAAAGAATGGTGATATGATCATAAATCATTAGACTTCATTTCTCTATAAATTATACTATATATGAACCTATTTGGTTGCTACACCTTCTTTGAATGGTTAAGATTACAATATAATGGAACTTATGATGTTGTTGTCCTATTTCTAGATATCTGTTTATTAAGCTTTGTAAAATGAACCTATAAAGCAATCATAAGTTAAGGAAGTTCTTTAATGGCTAAATGAATTAAATTTAGAAAATAACTTATGGAGTGTTGGATTAGGGTTTAGCAGGGTTACTGTAATTGGTGTAATAATCCAAATTAATAATGTATTAATAACCTCCTTGGGGTATGTACATCTCGATGAGGCAGTTTCTCTAGGACGATGGCACATGCCAACTACAGGGCTGTACTTTCGAGAAGACTTGGGTCTTCTCGAGAATACAATGATGCAGTTGACATGTGGCAACACCCTTTTGCATTGATCATCTAGATCTACACACAAATAAGGACTTGAACTTAGTTTCTCTCTAGGTCAAGTTAGTGGCATGTTTAGGATAGGTGGTAGCTTTCAATGGCTCAGGGTACCTTGGCACATCCTGGTTGACTTAGGTCAACCGAGTATGCCCATATACCCTAAGACATTGTGAGTGTCTTCCTATAATAAATTATGTTTCTAACCAGAGCTAGGGTTAAACCTTGGACAAGTGGACTAATGGTAGTCAGTAAAGACCATTCTTGATAACAGATGAGTGAGGTGAAGGACATATTCCAAAATGATGAGTATGCCGTCTAGGAATAGTGACATAAACAGTATGTTGAAAATATTTGGCCAAAGTATTGCAAGTTGTTGGTTGTGTTGTCCTATGTCACCTAGTTTAAAGCAACGTGATATCAGATGAATATTGGTAACAAATATTCATATATGTTCTTTAAACAGATCACTCAATACCTGATTTAGGGTAGGAAAACCAAGTATATGAAGTATACGATAAGTATTCAATACTTAAAGTTAACATAAATAGATCGGTAGATCATCGAGTTATGAAATAAATAGATCGGTAGATCACCAAGTTATGAAATAAATACATTGGTAGATCACTGAGTTATGAATTGAATAGATCGGTGGATCACCGAGTCATTTACAACTGCATATGGTTATCTATTTGAGATTGATTGGCATGGAATGTGTGTTCTAAATAATGCTTTATTTAGAATAGAGAACATTATGTAAAAAAAAAATTCCCTTGTTTCTAAAGTCTTAAAATGGGAATGTTACATCTTGGTATCAGAGATGAAGGTTGCAGCTCTTGGACCTATTGTGTCCATAATCTGATGAAACTTAAATTTTCTTGTAATAGAAAATGGCTAGAACAAGAGTAAATATTGCAAATAATCCTCCGCCTGAGGAAGGAGCAACAACTTCCCCAAAACTCGATGAGATCCTTGCTGACCTGTTGGACACAAGAGATTGTTTGGTTGTACCTGAACAACAAATAATGGGTAATGAGGAGGAAGAAGATGTTGATAACAATAATCAGTCACCTCCTGGGGACAACGCTAATGTAGGTGTTAATAATAACAATGTGAACATACCTATTCAGCCTGAGAACAAAAAGGCTAGGCTGGCAGCTAAACTCACTAATGATATAAAAAGGATAAGTCCACCCAAGTTTGATGGCACCACTTTAGGAGATGGGGCTGAGAATTGGCTCAACAAAATGGAGAAATAATTTGCAATAATGAATTTCTTAGAAGAAACAAAGGTGATATAGGGAGAATATCAGCTTTCCCATGAGGCATATTCATGGTGGGACAAGCATACGGTTGAGTTAAAAATTGATGAAACTAATATCACATGGGATCAATTTAAATATTTTTTTATGCAACGTTGGCTGCCGCAACTTTACTATGATCAGAAAATGACTAAATTCCAGAACTTAGCTCAAGGAAACCTAACTGTATTTGAGTATTGAGAGTGGTTTACTAAACTCCTTAAGTATGTACCTCACTACCAAACTGATGAAAAGTTTAGGATACATAAATTCATCATGGGATTGAATCCCGTTATAGGAGGAGAGGTGGATGTTCACAACCCAACCACAATGGAAGGGGTTGTTGAAAAGGCCATAAGGCAAGAACATAAATTGAAGGCAATTTCTGCTCATAAGGAGGAAGTAAGGAAGAAAATTCCCAACTCCTCTTCATCATCTATTGCACCTAAGAAAGGACCATGGAAGAAATTTGAAATGAAAAGTAAGTTTCATTATTCTAAGCGAACCTGTGTTGTGCAGAAAGCTTAACTGTTTTTAATATTATGAGGGGAAGGGAATTATGTCCTGTAATGGGTCTGTTTGGTCCTTTGATCATGGTAATAGTCAAATAAAGTTTGATGTTACGGGAAGTATTATTACTCTCTTTGGACCTTAATTGGTTTATTGGGTTTTGTTGGAAGTTGAATTTAAAACTAGAATACTGAATCTTGTTTAAAGTATATATATGTATAATATCTCTATTCAAATAATTTTATATATATGTTCATTGTTAAAGGACATGAACTTCATACTTCTTGTATTGAGCTGTTAAAGCCATGTAATATGAATTCAATTCTTGAGCTCACAATTACTTCTGCACTTGTATATCTTCTTTGTTTGTGGACTCTTATTCCTTAAGGGGATCATAGAATGAACCTCCAGGTTTTAGGAAGAGAAATGAATATGAACCATGGGGACATTATACAGTTAGGGACTGTACCATGTATTTATTTCTAAGATTTGAATTTGTACTTGAGATTGGTTGATGGAAATAGGAAACTAGCTTGTTAGTTTTGATTGGAAAGTTGAATCATGCATTCTTTGACTGTCAATTCGGTTTTTGTTATCTTTTGGGAAACTAGTTAATGAATTTCTAAGTTTGTTAATAGATGAATTTGAATGCATTTCATAGGATAAATGAAATGAAATTAGGGATTGAGTCCTTTCCTATTTGAGATCCTTTATATGTTACTGTATAAGTTCATTGATCGAACTTGCTCTTTTATTGATTCATCTTCTAAGAACATGATTACTTGTGGATTGGTTAAGAGATACATTTCATTCGAGTATAGCAAGTGGATTTTTGGAAAGATTGGCTATAGAACTTTTTGAATTATAAACTATTAAGGTTATACTGAAGTTAGTAAAACTTTCAGTTAGACTATTTTCATCTGCTTAGATTGAATTGGGATTAACTTGTTTGAATGAAAGATCTTTATTTCAGAGATTTTCTTTGTCATATTTGGATCTGATGAAGTTATGTTTTCTAAAAGTGAGTCATATTTCCTTAAAAGGAATAAGTTCCATGATTAACTCTTAGATAGGTATTGATTCATCTGATATGTTGATTATGCGATAAAATAGATAAGGTAAGATCAAGGACTAATACATGAGATTATGTTGGTAAGGTTGAATGTGCACGTTACTGCTTCTATCCAAGCTGATAACAGTGTATTTCTTTTCTGTCTGGGTTTAGGAAATACTTATAATGACCAAAGACTCATTTAATGCTTTAAATAGCATTGAGTCAGGGATACAATTAAGTCTTGATATAAGCATGATGTTGCAGATTGATGGTATGTCTCCTATTCTTAAACAGTGAATTAAAGATTCTCTATTGATACCACTTTCTTTAGGTGTTATTACTTATTATTAAACTGTATTAAGTATATTGAATGTATTAAAGCTAGAGTTGTTTAATGAAACAATTAGTGGAAGGTACTTTTCTTTGGGAATGCTTAGTGGTTATCATGCTCAGTTCATAGAACTACCCGTGCTAGGTGATTTTAGAGATGGACATCATAAGTGATAAAAGAAAACATGACCGATTTATGTTTTATTGACCGATTGGTAATTCTAGATCTTATGTAAAGAGTTTGGCGATTCATTCCTGGTTGTATTGAAAAGGAAAAGTTGTATTCTTTTAGAATGTGAGGGTTTATGTTTGTTATATAGTATGCTTGAAATGCATAGTCTTGTAAATGTATAAATTGTATAAGGCTGATGAATTGAAAGTTTGGAAGATTTACTTGTATTGGTTGTGTAAATTATCTCGTGTTTATGAAGAATAGGGAAATCCTATCTTGATGATATTCTTCATATATGTTATATTCTTAATTTGGATAAACTTGATAAGTTAGATAAAGGGAATTAGTTTAATTTCCCTTAATAAGATGCAACTTGTTAAGTTGCATAAGATAATGATTTTTATCTAAACAATTCTAACATAGTATTGGAATGTGTAATGAATATGTGGTAAAACTATAGAGATTATGAAAGATAAGAAGGGTTTGAAAAACCCTAACACTTAATCATGTAGAGGAAGACTCTTCCTCGGTCAAAGGAATGCAATCTAAAGAATGGTGATATGATCGAAAATCGTTAGACTTAATTTCCCTATAAAGTCTTGTATATTTGAACCTATTTGGTTGTTACACCTTCTTTGAATGGTTAAGATTACAATATAATGGAACTTATGGTGTTGCTGTCCTGTTTCTGTATAATCTGTTTATAGAAGCTTTTTAAAATGAACCTATAAAGCAATCATAAGTTAAGGAAGTTCTTTAATGGCTAAATGAATTAAATTTAGAAAATAACTTATGGAGTGTTGGATTAGGGTTTAGTAGGGTTGTTGTAATCAATGTAATAATTGAAATTAATAATGTATTAATAACCTCCTTGGGGTATGTACATCTCAGTGAGGTAGTTTTTGTGGGACGTTGGCACACACCAACTGAAGGGTTGTACTTTTGAGAAGAATTGGGTCTTCTTGAGAATACAATGATGCAGTTGACATGTGGTAACAGCCTTTTGCATTGATCATCTAGATCTACACACAAATAAGGACTTGAAATTAGTTTATCTCTAGGTCAATTTAGTGGCATGTTTAGGATAGGTGGTAGCTTTTAATGGCTCAGGGTACCTTGGCACATCCGGTTGACTTAGGTCAACTGAGTATGCCTGTATACCCCTAAGAAATTGTGAGCATCTTCCTATAATAAATTATGTTCTAACCAGAGCTAGGGTTAAACCTTGGAAAAGTGGACTGACAGTAGTCAACAAAGACCATTCTAGATAAAAGATGACTGAGGTGAAGGACGTATTCTGAAATGATGAGTATGTCGTCTAGGAATAGTGACATAAACAATATGTTGAAAATATTTGGCCAAAGTATCTTGCAAACTTCTTGTTGCATTGTCAAAAGGGTGACCTAGATTTATCCAAATGAGGTTGAAGATGATTCATTGGTAATCCAAGGTATAGGATATGGTCATGAAGCACATCACTCAAGGTCCCCTGTAGGGTATGGGTAATAGGTTTTTTTCCATAAGTCATTCAAACTGGTAAATGGTCAGGATAAACATCATGATCATTAGATCAAGGCAAGGTCATTAGGCTAAATAACACGGGTAACAGCATCGCAAGGTATAGCGACTACAAAAGTTCAAATGTTGTAAAATTTGATTCAGGTCAGGGTATGTAGGTCAGGGCACAAGTAAGGCCAAGGTATAGGTAAATAACATGTCCCTAAATGCAATTAAGGAAATGTACAAGTAGATTGATAGGCTTGGAATGGGTAGGGTGTAAATAGGTGCTTGGTATTTAGGTCAAAAAAATTGGATCAATAATGGTCTTAGGCATAATGGGCATGGGTTGGGTCAAATGGTTATGTCAGGTGACCGATGTAGGTTATATTGTAACTGACATCATTTTTCTAGGGATCGACATGAAGGACATCGGTCGAGTTGATATGAGGTTAAAAAAGGAAAATTCTAATTTTTATGGATTCATTTGGATTCAGGTATAGGCGTGGTGGAGTTTAGGTGATTTAGGCATGATGGAGTCAAGTTTAGACATGGTGGATTTTAGGTTTAGGCATGGTGGAGTCTAGGTCATTTAGTAATGGTTGAGTTTAGGTGAGTTAGGCATGGTGGAGTCAAGGTCATATAGGCATAGTGGAGTCGGGTATAGGCATGGTGGAGTTGAGGTATAGGCATGGTTTGATTTTAGGTGATTTAGGCATGATGGAGTCAGGTTTAGTCAAGATGGAGTCAGATTTAGACATGGTGGAGTCTAGGTCATTTAGGCATGGTTCAGTATAGTTTGAATAGGCATGGTTGATATTAGTGGAAGAGGAATTCCGAGAATGTGGGTGTCAAAGGTCTGGTCCTGTGAAGGAGGATTAATAAGTAAAAAAAGAGGTGAATGGTAAGAGGAGACAAAAATCCATCTAATTGGTAAGAACCATTACAAGTCTATCATACCAAATCTTTTCTTATGAACATAAAACTCTAAAGGGTTGAATGATTGACTATTCTAAGGGTGAAGAAAGTCAAATGATCATGAAATGTCACATTTGTGGCACAATCCTTGAGTAGGCAGAAGATTAAAGAGGAAAGGTGGTGAGGTGAAAGAATTTGGTTTAAAGTAACCTGGTGTGAGATAGCATGCCTCTTTGGCAAGAGACCCAAGATCAAAATAGGCAAGTCCATGGTGAAAAAGTCATCTTTTTTCTTTGTGCTTTAGTTTTTATAGACTGATTGATGTGGGAAGTCTGTGTGGGATGAGTAGAGTATCTCCTTGAGGTGTTCATGAAGTTGATTGATGTGGGAAGCTTCATAATATTTTTTTTTTTTTTTTTACAGGAATAGTCTTCTTTTTGTGATAGACTATGTACAGTATGGATAGCTTTGTATAGTTGTCCTTTGAGGGAGCAGTATATTTATAGCATCAAGATAAAAAGATTAGATGTCATTTTTGAGGGATTTATCTTTTTGCTAGAAGTTTGACTCTAGGATTTTTAATTTGAAAATCCCATATATTACTTTTGAATTATTTTTTGGACTTTTAGGTCATGGACAAGACTATAGAGAAGTATAGGCTTCTTGTTATGAAGACAAAACCATAACACACAGGGGTTAACTATGAAAGAAAGGTTTTAAGGGACGAATGAGCCATGGGATTCCATATTGAAAAGGATGAAAAGTATCCATGAGAATCATGCCATGAGTAGAGTCGTGGTACTCATATTGAAGATAAGGCTGAAGGGTGAAAAGTAATCACATGATTCTTATGCAGTCATTGATCCTTAAAATAGGTAAGTGGAAGGTGAATGGTGCTCAAGGGATAATCACTTAATAGAAATAAGGTGATCTAGTACTGGATTCAATAATAGAATGGTCTAAGATGCAAGGCATTGAGGGGCTCAGGTTTGAGTTTACCTTCGAGTGAGGAAAAAATGATAAGCACTTGATCCATAGGTATGAGTAATGATATAAGGTCCAAGCTAATTAGGAGAAAATTTGCCCCATTTACTTTTCTCTACTTTTGTTACATGTTGATTTTCCTTCAGGATGACGTCACAAACCTCAAAGGTTCATGGACACATTTATCATAGGCATGTTTGATACGTTTTTAATAGATTTGGAGGTAATCAAGAGCATTTAGATGGCACTCGTCTAATAACTCAAGTTGTGTCAAACGATCCTGACAAAAAGCATCATCATTGAGCATATCTTTGAGTGAGATACGAAGAGATGGAATTTATACTTTGAGAGGAAGGACAGCCTCTGTATCTTAGACCAAAGAGAAATACATGGGAGAATTTGAGGTAGTAATACTAGTGTGATAATCCCATAAGGCAAAAGGAATGTGTGTGTGCCAATCCTTTCCAGTATCGTAAGCAAATTTCATAAGAATTTTGTTTAAGGTTTTGTTGGTTGATTCTTCTTGGCCATTAGTTTGAGGGTATTAAGGTGAAGAGAAAATGAGTTGAATGTTGAAGGCCTCACATAGTTTCTGTAGGGTTTTGTTTTTTTAAACTATTTTTTGTTATCAGTGATGACACGATGAGGAACACCAAAGTGGAAAATGATACAATGGTTGATGAATTCACATATTTTCTTGAATTTTGTAGAAATAAGAGGTATGGCTTCTATCCATTTAGTGTAATATTTGGTAGCGGTAATAATCCATTGATGACGTTGGGAAGAATGAGGATTAATCTCTCTGACAAGATCCAAACCTCGTTGAGAGAAAGGCCAAAGGTCTCGTGTGACCTGTAAAGTGTGACTAGGGGTGTGATGAAGATTAGCATGTAACTAATACTTCACACAACACTTTACATAGTCACAACAATCATGGTTTAAGGTTAGCCAATAATAGCCAAGGTAGAGGATGTGTTTAGCGATAACTAAACCAATAAAATGGCCTCCAAAAATTCCATCATGAAATTCCTTGATGGTGTAGGGAACTTTAGAACTCATAAGGACATCATAAGAGGATAGCGTCAAAACCACATTTATAAAGAAAACCACCCATGATGACATAGTGAGAGACACTTTTGAGAAAGGCTCGTTGTCCATTGTGAGTAAGGTCTGGAGGTAGAATTGAAAGGGAAAGGTAGTCAGCAAATTGCTTATACCAAAGGTCATGTGGGTCAGTTTGAATGGTTCCGACAAGGTTAAAGTCTTGAAATAGATAGGAAGGTGATTGTAGCCATTGTATTATGACAAATATTTTTTAGTTGAAGGGAGAAGCGGGTATTTGAGAAGCAAGATAGGCCATGGTATCCAAAAAATTATTGGTGGAACGTGGGGTGGTTTGAAGTTCATAACGGTCAAAGGTAGTCAAAAGTATGTCAACATGATGCTTATACTTTTGAAGTATTTTGTTACGACACTGGTATATACCATTAACTTGGTTTACAACTAGTTGGGAATTGAAAAAGATATTAATTGATTTAACATCTAAGGTGATGGAAGCTTGAAGACCTAATACGAGTGCTTCATATTCAACGATATTGTTAGTACATTTAAAATCTAGTTTGAAAGATAATGGCATAGGCTCACTATCAAGAAGAATGAGGATAACTCCGGCACCACCCCCAAACTGACATTTGGAACTGTCAAAGAATAAGGTCATCTAGTAAATGGTATCATCCAAAGAGAGGGTAACGATGGATTCATTAGGGAAATCAAAGTTAGAGGATTGATTTTGGAGAGAGGTGTGTCTACAAGTTGGTCAGTGATGTTTTTTCCTTTGAATATTTTTTATGAATGAATTCAAGGTCTAGGTTTGTAAGAAGCATGAGCCAACATGCAACACATTGATGTTGGTAAGGCTTGGCATACATGTAATGTAAGGGTTCAGTATTGGTGACATCAAATGTTTTGTGGTTGAGTAGGTAATGTTGAAAAGCTTAGTGGCAAAAAAAACTAAGGCTAAGTAGATTTTTTGGCATGGGTATATCTAGTTTCATAGTCTAAAAGCATACAGACTTATATAGTAAACCACTTGCTCCCTGTGTTGTTCATCATGATGAGCGAGCATGACACCCAAGGAATGATCAGTAGCAGAAATGTAAAGGTAAAATGGTTGGTCATCTTCAGGAGGAATGAACAGGGTGGTTGGAGGAGGTATTATTTTAAGTCCTCAAAGGATTTTTCACATTCATCATCCCATTTGAAGGAGACATCCTTTTTGAGGAGATGATGAAATGGGATGGCAACGGTCAGAAAGCTGAGAAATAAAACAAAGAATAGATTGCAACTTTCCTTGTAAACTATGAAGTTGATGAAGGTTAGTAGGTGGAGGAATTTCAAGAATAACCTTGATTTTAGCAAGATCAAATTCTATGCCATGCAAAGAAATGATAAAACCAAGGAGCTTTCTAGAGAGAACAACAAAGACACACTTCTTAGGTTGAAGGTGAACATAGTACTTGATGAGATGGTCAAAGATGACCTTAAGGAATGTAAGGTGTTTGAGCCTGATGTTTAGTATTTGGAAAGAGATCGTCAACGTAATCTTCCTATATGTAATGCATGATGTCATGAAAGATATAAGTCATAGCCCATTGATATGTAGCACCAATAATTTTAAGGCCAAAAGGCATGACTCGATAGTAGAAGGTCCCCCAAGGAGTGATGAAGGTAGTTTTGTGTTGATCTTACGAGGTAAGTAATATTTTATTATAACCTGAGAAACCATCCATGAGTGATAGCATCTCATGGATGGTGGTAAGATCAACTAGTTGGTCAATACTAGGTAGAGGAAAGTTGTCTTTAGGGAAAGCTAAGTTAAGGTCACAGAAATCCATGTAAATGCGGAGTCCCCCTGTCACTTTTGTGATAGGAACAATGTTAGAGATCCATTAGGGATAATCAATGGGTAGGATGAAGGAAACCAAAATAAGGCATTGGAGTTCTTCTTTGACAAGAAGGGAAATGCAAGGATGCATTTTCTGTAGCTTCTGTTTTACGGGTTTCACCTTGAGAATAGTTACGATATTATGGACCACAATGTTTGGGTCAATATCGGGCATATCATTGTAGGACCAAGCAAAAGGCATTTACTATGATCCTAGAGGAATGAAGTAAAAGCTTTCTTGTTCAGCAGCATCTAAATATTGGCCTATCTTTAGAATGTGTGGGTCATCTTGAGTGTGAATATTGATTTCAATGGTTGATTCATTTAACATGGTTTATGTCTCAGAAGGTAACGACCGGTGAATATAAGAATCTTCTACACCAAGGTAGGTGAGAATAGACTCATCATCCTGACATTGAATGATGTTAATAGAAGGTGTATCATCATCGATCATGTCAGGATACATGAAGGGAAGAGAAGAGTGGATCCTTTCCATCTCGTTGATAAGTTAGAGGTCGTAGAGAAATGGTGTTCATGAAAAAAACAAAGTTAGGAGGAATGGATTCTTGATCCATAGAATATCGTTGGTGAAGGTGGTGAAGTTGGTGAATGGGGTGGAGAATGTTTATTGTCCTCAATGATTTCAACTCGGGCCTTCTTGGGAGATTGTTTGGAAAATCCAATACCACTTCGGTCTTTATGCTTATGAGTGGTGCATGGGATGACATTATGGTGACCTTATTCATAGAAACCAAAGGTAAATCCCTTCCAAGCACAGCGATGGAGGAAGGTGTGGTGAAAAGCAACGTTGGTGAGAGATTAGAGGTCAGATGAAAATGGTTGTGTTTAGGAAGGTGACTTGGGTGAGTAGGTAGAAGTATCAAGTCCCCCATATGTTAAGTTGGTCTGAAGGTGGGGAGGACCGTAAGGGAAAACCTCACCTATGTGGTGATCATAGCGAGGATGTTGGTGTAGGTTACCATACTCTTGAGGAGTAAGGAATGTGTCGATGTTGTACAAGTGGTACTCCCCCAGAGCGAGACATTGAAAAAAACCTTCTAAGGGATCAATAGTTGGTATGTGGGTAGTGGGAATAGATGAATCACCAGGACGCTTAGGAAGAAGAAGCATTGAGTTAAGTTGGGAAGTAGATGGGTTAGCGAATGGTTCAGCTATAGAGGCTACACTGATAGTGGGAATAGAGGAGTTAGGTGTGGGAGAGGTAACGATAGCATTGGTGGATGGGGATGTGGTTGAAGGAGAAGTGATAGTGGTGGTAGATGCCTTAACTAGTAAAAGTACATATTTAGGTTGGTATAACATGTTATAGGTTTTGAATGGTGAAGGGTCAGTTGGAATGGTATAGTTATGTCCTTCATGTTCAAATTTTACATAGTGATGTAAGGTTGAAGGAACACAACCCATGACATGGATCCAAGGTCGGCCAAGCAACATGTTGTACTAGAATTCCCCCTCTAAGACATAGAACAATTCCAGAATAGTATGGAGGCCCACACGAATGTGGAGAATGATGGTGCCAAGGGTGGAAGTTATGGCATCATTGAATGAATGTAACATAAATGGGTTATTATGCATGTAATTGGAAGGGATGCACTTTTGATTGTATGCATGGGAGGAGATGATGTTGATGCTGGCACTGCCATCAATCATAACATGTCAAATGCATATATTATCAATATAGACGAAAATGAAAAGGGTGAGATTAGGATCAGATGATTGGAGAGGTACAATCTCATCATTAGAGAAACTGAGAAGGGCAGCTACTTGATGAGTAGTGGAAGCTATAGAGGAAGGGGATGAATTGGTGAGGGAGGACACATGGTGAGGGTGATAATGGAGGCCATAGGTTTTGGGTCATTAGGTAAAACCTCGGTGGATTACAGGACCTCCATGAGGGCATGTCGATGGGATTTAAAGTTTGGACAAGGTCATACAAAGACATTTTTAGAGGGGATTGGTGAATTGTTTTATCATTGTATGATGGGTGGCCCCATTAGAAATAGGGTATGTGGGTCCAAAAATGATGATTTTTGGTGCAAGTATAGATGGTATATTGGAAACAGATTGTCAGATGGGCTGGTTAATTTCTCCTTTCCTTTTTCTTTTTGGGCATGAGTGGAAACTTTAATCATATTAATATGAGGTAGAAGGATGGAAAGGTGAGTCATGATAAGTGTAGCGATAAGATGGAAAAAAATCTAGTGTAGGATAAGAGCCTTGTGAAATGAGTAAGGTACACTAGTATTTTGGTGGGGTTTTGGCTAGCTCTCTTATACAGACCATATTGATATCAAATTTTAGAGGTGGATAAAAGGGTTATGGAGGTGGTGATGCAAGTCAATGAATAGGTAGTGGGTTAGGATGTGTGGTGATAGGTGGAGGTGGAATTGGGTCCTCATCTAGAATATCATCATCGTCAAAGTTTTTTTTAGGAGGAAAAAGTTGGAGAAGAGTGGTTTTTAGAGCCTTAAAATTTTCTACATCGTGTCTTGACACACGATGGTAGGTGAAAATTTTAGTATCGTAAAACCCTTTTGGTTTGGGTTTGAATGGGTTGTAAGTTCTAAGGGGTGACAATGTGATGATGAAGGTTTATAAAAGGTTAGCTAGAATTTTGGCGTAAGACTCTACCAATGGATCACAATGTGAGGTGAGTATCGGTCTAGATTGAAGTGTGGGTGATTTTAGTGGGAGAGGTGTCACAGGAGGTGGAATTGGATGTGAAATGGGTTGGACCACTAGTCTGGTAGGTGGTACTATTTTAGATTTGGGTTGTACCTTTATGGGTAAAGGCGTAGAAGATGAACTATTGATAAAAGGTGTTGTAGGCTTAACTACCACTTTGGAGGGTAGTGGGTTTTTCAATTTTGGTTGCACCTTGCTGGGTAAAGGTGAGGAAGGAGTACATAATGTGGAAGGGAAGGTAGATGGTGGAAGAGGATGAGTTAGCCAAGGTGATAAAGGAGGCACGGTGAAGGCTTTTTGGAAGAGGCAAGGTGAAAGGTATTGGTTGAAGAGAAGGAAATTTCATAGGTACTGATGAGGTTATTGTAGGTGGTGGGGGTATAGGTAGTAAGAAAGATGTGGATAACGGAAAAGGTGTACACTATACCGGTAAGGTGGGTGTAATAAAATATTTTGATGAATAGGCGAGCTGCTATAATTTTGGTTTTCCTTGGATAGGATATTTCTTGGCTAAGGTCAATGAGAGAGGTCCTAGGATGGACAATAGTAGTGAAGGTGATAGAGGGGTAGTGGGAAAGCCTGGTGTATATGGCTGATA
This sequence comes from Taxus chinensis, assembly GCA_019776745.2. Taxonomy (NCBI): domain Eukaryota; kingdom Viridiplantae; phylum Streptophyta; class Pinopsida; order Cupressales; family Taxaceae; genus Taxus; species Taxus chinensis. Next base: position 263,739,451 of record CM034156.1, on the reverse strand, counting down.
AAGTTTGGTTTTCCTTTTAGGTGGGGGAATAGTTTTTGAGTGAGATTGGGAAGATGTGGCTAATTCTAATTTGACAGAAGGGTGGACTAGGCTTGATGTCAGCATGACACCCAATGTGGTAATGGCACTGGATGTAGGGGAAGGTGTAGATACAGGTAGGTTCTTATGCATAGGAACAAGTTTGGTTGTTGGTAAAGGTTTAGATGTAGGCGAGGGTGATGAAGAAGAGGCCATTTCAACAGGGATGGTCATGGTTTATTTGGTCATCTGAAATACCTTTAGATAAATCGTGGAGGTATTAGCAGGAAATATTTACATTTGGGTTGAAAAGGGTAGCCAGAGATGCCCGCAAAGCATGGAATTATAAACATAATCCAAGTGGTCTACCAGGTATGAAAACAAAACTTTTGTAAGAGGAGATGACATTGATTTATTAGTAATCCCTATAAAGTATGTCTATGAGAAATGGAACTAGTTAGCTTCAGAATCTGTAGGTAAGAGAGCCGAGAGAAAATCAATTGGATCTTGGAAGGCTAATGGGGAATTTTCACCAGTAGGGAGGGGCACTTCTAAAGTATCTTCTATTGGTAGGGGAGATGATAAGTGGGATGAGGTAGGTTCATCTTTTGGTGGAGAGGGATGTGAGCATGAATCTCTGATGGGTAGGAGAGTTAACAACACAAGTTGTTCATTAGGTTGCGAGGGGAGTGATGAAATGTCATTGGCAGATATTGTGGTCTCCTCCATGGGTGAAGGGGGAGATGAAGGGGACTCCTCTGTGGGTGAAGGAGTAGATGAAATATGCTCCTTTGTGGGTAAAGGAGCTCATTTTAGAATCTCCACAATGGAGGGGATATGAGGAAATTGAGGAAGGGTCCGTATGGTTTCAAACACATCATGTACCTCACAGACATTACTATCATTAGTTGAAGGTTTTCAAGTTTGGTTAGATGATGGAGTGTGATTAGGAAATGACAACTTGAAGATATGAAAGTTCTGATTGGCTGGTACATTCAGGTTGTCTAAGATGAGATCTCCATTGTCTAACATTTCCTGGATAATGTTTTTGAAGGTTATATAATTACCATCGCTATAAAATTTTACACTATGGTAATTGCAGTAATCATGTTCCTTATACTATGCAGGCATAGGATGAGTAAGATCAAAACCAGTATGTGGTTTGATGGGTGGAAGAGAAATTTCTTTGGATTTTGGAATTTTTTCTAAAACTGATGAATAGGGCTTTCCTATAGGAGTGTACTTTCCTTGCTCTCACCTGAACTAGAAATTTTGAATGAGAGAAATATTGGAAGAAGGTTTCGATTGATTGGATGGGTGAGATGGACCAAATTTTAAAACTACCATGTTGGAAGATCATTTTTCTTTGGAATAGTTATTTTGTAGTTTTGAAGAGGAAGAAGCATCATTGAATTTGAATACAGCATTTTTGTTATGTAATTGAATTTTATTCTCTTCTATGGCACGAATTTTAAGCTTTCTAGCCATGGTGGATGCTTCATATAAGGTACATAAGGTTTGGAATTGGAGAGTTGGTGAGAAGTGCCTAGTACAATCCTGAGTGAAAAATTCTATAAGCTCGGTTTGAGGTATTTGGAATGTAAGTTGGTTGATGAGGATCCACCAACAAGTGATAAAATATGTGATAAACTCATCATCGTATTGTCATGTTGAATATAAGTCGGTCATGGTGACCTTCTTGATGATATTGATCAAAAAATGGTCCAGGAAGGCTTGAGCCACTTGGTTGAATGAATAAATGGAATGTCGAGGTAAACCACTATAGCAATCCAACACGGGTCCTATTAAGGACATGGGGAATGTCCACATGAGTATATCATCATCATGAGTAATTAGATAATACCCATGTTTGAAAGACTACAAGTTTTGCTATAACCGGTTGAATTTGGGCATTTCCTAATGTATAGGGTATGGGAGAATGGGAATAGATAGATGAATAGGCTCATTACAGATTTCATCGTATGTTAAAGAGTTGCAAGAGCTAGAAATTGATGCTTATAATGTTTGCATCTTTTCCATCATCATTTTAATAAGGTCATTGGTAGGTTGTGATGACTGGGTACCCCTTGTAATATAAGGGGGTTGATGATGGATGTATAATGTGGATGACCTCCCAGTATATTGTGGTGTCGAGTACGATAAATATGAGGGGGGAATAGATGCAGGCACAAAATATCCTGAATAGGTGATAGACAAGATAGGTGGTTGTTGGTGATATGTGTAAGTAGGTGGGGTGGATGTATAAATTCTTGTAGTGATTGGAGGTAAAGAGTGCGAGAGGGATAGGAAGATGTTTTAGAATGGATTATGAGTTGCTGACACCATGGGTGGCTACGATGCAATAGGTATATACGATGTGGAGGGTGTAGATGGGGATATGATCAAGGTGGCTGATGAAGGAATGGTTAACACCATTTGAGAAACTAACGTCAAAAGTGTGACCAATGTTGTAGGTACGGTAGGTATTGATGACGTGGGGTCAAGTTGGGATACTACGGGCAGTAAGGTGGAAGAAGGTAAGGTCGAGTTAGTACTAGCCGATGCAAAATTGGGGGTGAGGGAAGGGGGATGGACACATGCATGCCATATACCAGTTATCCTGATGAATCCCACGTAGATGAATGGGAAAGATAATGTTGTAAGGAAGCGGGGTTATGGTCAAGGAGTTTTTTGAACTGCTCGTCACTGATACTGATGATAATGGGCTGAGTAGGATCCATAGGTGACCAAATGGAAGGTGGCAATGAGATAGGTGGGAGAGACTAAAGGATTTCATGGAATACAAGGGTTTTGGATTGACTTCAAGTCAAAACCATGTGAGTTGGCATAGGCTTGGCAATATGTTCTCTATATATGACACAAAAAAATAAAATAAATGGAGAAAAATAGTTTTAGGAGGTAAAAACAAGTCATTTTAATTAAAAATTAAAACATAGGAACCGACGGAAGTTGGGTTAACCAATAATGGTGATAAGGTGAACAATTCCAACTAGGTTAACTGATACCAGTTACTGTAGGAAATCAAAAGTTTTGCATATGGGGCAATAACTAATGAAAATGAGACAAAACTAGATTTGACAATGACGGGTATGAGGATATGTTTGAGAAACTTTAGAAGAACAAAAAATGTGGTGAATGCTATTTTTTCTAAAATGAAAAAAAAAAGATAACCAAAAACATTTAGGAAAACCGATGACGGTCAGAGTAAACCGATGCCGGTCCCTAGACTAACGTCGGTCACTGTGAAATTTGAAAAGATGGAGAAATTTGATTTTTTTGACTTAGATCAGCTAAAATATTGATCCATAAACCAAATTATGATAGTGATGGACCCTAAAAAACTCATAAAAATTTGTAGTACACCAACTATAATTGTGGAGAAAGAAAGGAAGAAAGAAAAGATGGAAAAAATGTCCTCACAACTAAAAACACAAATCAAGAAAATGTTAAGAAACACGAAAGCCTATGGGTGAATTTTATGTTTTAGATTATGCTATTTAAGATTGAATCATGAACAAAACAATTTTTTTAGTTCAATAGAAGGTGTCATATGAAAAACCAAGATCTAAGGATGGTTTCAGATAAATTTTTGGCGGGGGCGGTCCTTTCTTTGAGATAATGACTGGACAAAGAAACCAGCTGGGTGTCAACTGTCAGTCCTCTGATCGTGTGATCATTGAAAAATTCTTCCAGGTAAGAGGATATTTAAGAAGATGTGTAAATTATGTAAGTGCTTTGTTATATATAGAGAGAGAGTGTGTAAGTGAACTACAATTAAATAAGTCAACCATTAGCTCGACATGACTTCTAGGATATAGGTTGCCCTCAAATCAATAAATCCACAAACCCAAAATTAGGTTCGATGTAACAAATGAAGAACATAAAGAGAGATGATCTTTCACTAATGTAATGCAATAAAAGGAAGACATGTTCTTTTTAAAGCACTAAAAGTATGATTTATTTTAGACAAGAGCAAGAAAGAGAATATTCCAGAGAAGAAAATTAATATGAATACTTTTCGAAGGGAAATGTTATCCCAAATTTTCCCCCTAGAAAATTTAGTCAAGACAACTCCTTCACATAAGGAAAATATGAAGGAAATGATTCAAACCCACAAGCTCACATTCCAGGATGACAAACAGGTTACAGGTGGGCTCAGAAATGAAGGAGCAGAGCTAGCAGAGAGAGCCACATGTCCTAGCGACACTTCTCCAAAGATGAATCCAAAAACGGAAGCCCAAACGAGTGTTAGGTTGCCGCATGGCCTTGGTATGTGAAAATGGAGAAACATATTTGGGCCTTTAATGCAGGATCTTCTTGCTCTTCAAGTACCAGATCTGATTTGATTTAATCCGCTGGGGAACTAGAAGCGACATATTGTGGGTGGATTTGCAGAAGGCATTGATATTCAACAGTTAAACTTTCAAAGTGGGATTCGATGCATATCTCATGGTGGTTGGAGCAGGATTCAACTTTTCCCTCTTCTCTCTCTTTTCTTTCTATATATACTGTAACACTTCTTGTTTGAGAAGGAGAGACATTCTAGGTATAGAGAAACTCTGTCAAATTTGTTTCTCGATGCCATTTTTGAGCAGCAAACCTTCTCCTATGCCTAGAAAATTTATTTGTGCATCTATTACATAAATGTAATGGTTTATACACCTTCTAGAGCAATAAAAAATGAGATTTTGTGGTGTTCTTCAACCCTTTGCATCATTTTCTTGTTTCTCCGTGCCTCTCCATTTCAGTCTTTGTGTTCTGTGCATGTATTTCACATTTTTAGGTGCAGTATATTGTGTTTCATGGAGTTTAATGGATGATTTTTAGATCTGGGCTGTGTCACTTTTTTTTACCTCCCTCATCTCCATTTTTTCTGTTTCTTTCTCCCTCAATAGAATATCTGACTTCCTTTGTTGGTGTATCACCACTTTAGTATAGGATCTATTTTTTCCCCTCTTTATCTCTCCTTGGTTCTTTGGAATGGTTAGATTAGGTTAGATTTAGTTTTTCTACACTAGAGTAGCTCGTGGCAGGTAGTTTAGGAAGAGAAACTGACCTTCTCTAGAGAGATTTCCCACTTTTGCAAGGTCCCACACCTCGGGGAAAGTTCAATGTTATGTAATCACACCAAATGAGTCTGCCTTAGAAAAGAATTTTTTTAGAACTCATTTGGGGGTGCTGTGATTTTGCACTAACAGGAAATAAACACACATTTTTTTCCTAGGATTGAACAAATGCAAAGGAACCCCTGATGGGTCCCACTGGTTGTGCTAAAATGTTTAATTGGATTCTCAAAAAATTAATAAAATAGATAAGGGTAGAAGGCCAAGGAGGAATAAATATTGTAATGCCTATTGAAGGTTGTGCACATTTTCTGATTTCCTGATCCAAGTTAATTGCAAGAGCTCCCTTTTGGCTAAGAGGAACTACCTGTAAATGCAAAACAATACCACCAGAAAGATTTAAACAGAACAATGAGTGGACTACCTAGAAGAAGCTAGATTTGGGAAGCGTGATACTTCCTGAACAGGCTGTCAGTCCACTTTTATAAAACAATATTAATGCTAGTTAAATCATACATGAAGTAAAGATCCTATTAAATTGAAATGATTTAGGAATATCATACAAAACAATAAGAAAGGTCATTTAAAAGGTTGTTTAAGGTCAAAATGGGAGGGATGACTGATTGGTGTTGAGTTACAGGTTTGGTATAGGGTCTAGGTAAGGTTTGATAAGGATTAGAAATGGTTTTAGGCTATTGGGAAGTGGGTATTAGCTCGCTGGTCTGAGCTATATTGATAGACATAGTAACCGGTGTTAGATGATTGATCGATGTTAATTAGGAAGAGTGACAGACATCGGTTGGCTAATCGGCGTTAGTAGGGGCAATCAGTAGAAATTTCTTAAAATTGGTTTTTTTACATTCCCTGTGATTGCATAGAGGTTGGAAATGGTGAGAGTGGGGTCGTAAAATGGTTACAAGGACTTAGAGATGATTAGGAGAGGATGAAAATGGGTGAAAATTCTAGGTATGATTAGGGGATGGGTTGATGGAAGGAATGAAGTATACAAGTGTGGAGAGAAATAGAATACAAAGATGAATAAATGAATTTACAAAAGGAAACTTGAGATTCAGTGTAGAGATGTTAAATACTTACTAGAAAATAGATTGGAGGACTTAGTCGATGAATATGGTGATAATATATATCAAGAGGGAAGATCTATTGTATTTATGCCACGACAGTTCAGACCTCCATGCCTCTCTGTTGTGAATTTGTGATCGTGAAGAGGATGATGAATGGTGATCGATGTTGGTAGTGCTCCTGTGTGTCTTATTTTTCCAGAGTGCTAAAGACATTTGAGTGCTCCAAGTCTCTGGAAGAAATGAGATCCTGAATGAATTGACCAAGCTGAACAAAGGATTTTGGAAACTTATTTAACCTAACCAACAACATTTAGGTGACAGACATTGGTTGAGATATAACCAGCATCGGTCAAGGTAGGAATATCTAGGTTGGCCAAAAATAGCTAGATTGTTGTTATTTTTGGTGTGATCTCCAACCTTCTACCGAGTCTCAAGTGATAAATCATGGCAAGATAAGTAGGGTTCCTGTTAGGTTTGTTAATAGAAGTTAAGTGTAGGGTTTAGACTAAGTCCTAGTTAGTTAGGATAGGTTTAGATTCGATCTTAGGTCATTAATGAGGTTTGAGTAGGTCATTGAGTGAGGTGGCTAGGTGAGGATATTATTTAATTTAATTAAGATAATTAATTTAATTAACATGTGCACTATGGGATATGAATAGATAGGATATGGTTAATTTAATTAATGGGGTTTAAAGGGGAGTATGACCCAATTTTGGTGTCTATACCATTGATGCGGTGAAAATTACAAAAATGACGACCACGATGGTTGTGTAACCAATAAGGGGGATGATGTTGGTTGGAAGGTAAATGGATTATCCATTTATCAAGTAAGGTATGCAATAAATCATGCAGTTTAACAATATGTGAAAATTGCAATGGTTCACGTGTGGGTGGTGGAGAAGACTTAGGTGAATGCCAATGTGGTGGTGGGGAAGGTAGATTTTTACATGAGGGAGGAGATGTCAGCCATGGAGGAGGGTCAATAGGTGGGAGAGGAGAAGACTTAGTAGGAAATGGAGGAATAAAATAAGTAGGAGGTGTGATAAGATGATCAACAATTAAGTCTTTCTCAAAATCAATAACTTTATAACACAAGAGAGTAAATGAATCACATGTATTATATAATAGATTTTATTTTAATGGGGGAATCAAGCCACGACAAAAGATAAATTACATTTCTATATCAATAAGCTGAAACAATAACTGATGTATGTAAGAATTAAAGTGTAAAATGTAATCTTAGATTGGTTCTTTCTTTCCTTGATGCAAAGAAGGAAAGCGTTCATATGTAACTTTAAGACCATTGTTAGAAATAAAATGTCTAAGAAAAGCATACTCCATATCACAATAAGTAATAATAGATCCATTAGGTAAATTATTATATCATTGGAGAGAATGATCAACAAGAATATTACGAAAGGATTTGAGTAACAAGTGATCATTAGAATAAGAAGCCATGGCTAAGTGGTAATATTTTAGAGATAAATAGGAATTTATTGTGCCATCGAAACATGAGAAAGTACGGATGATGAAACCCTTAGGGAAAGTGGAATTGTGAATTTTCTTAGGAATGGGATTTCTAGGAAGGGAATTAGTATTGATGGAGGCATAATAGGATTTAATCTCGAGGGTAAGGATAAGAACTTGAATTTGTAAATTACCAACATGCATAAGAGAGAGGATATATTGTGAAGGGACGGTCTGGGAAGTGAGAGGAATATTGAGGAGTTGAATATTTCCATTGTGAGTGATCATGGAAACTTGAGAAAGGGGTGTGTGTGTGTGTGTAAGGAGGGGATGGAAGCGTGACAGGAGGAGATGGATGTGGAAGCTCTACGGATGTACTAGGTGTAGGATTACGAGACATAATAAGAGGTGTATTAGGAGTAGGATTGGTGTCAACATGACCATCATTATAAATTAATTTATAAGTAGAAGAAAGAGGAGGTGTAGATTCACATTCAACAACTTTAATGGAAGAAGCATCATCATTAACACGTGTAGTATCATTATCAAAATCAAAGTCACTATCAGTCATATTTTTGTAGGAAAGGATTTCATCAAGATTATCATCAACATATAAATAAGTTGTAGTAGTTTTATCATTATATTTATCATGGCAATCATTGGAAACAATTTTAGAAGTAAGAATGGTAGGAGAGATAGATTCACATACAATTTGAGTAATATCAAGATTATCATTATTCATATTTACATTGTCATTATCATAATTAGAGTTATGAGTATCCATATTTTCACAAACAAGAACCTCATCATGTAAAGAATCTAAATTAATGCTATCATTTTCCATAATACAAGGAGAGGAGGATGGAGGATCATTTTTGGCTACGGTAGATGAGGGAAAACATGTGGAAAAGTTTTTGTTAGCGGGAAACTATGAAAAAAATAGGGGTTTGGAAACCGAGAGGAAGATAGTTTTGGAAGTTAAGGAGTTGTTGGAGGATTTTTGTATCATATTGAGGATTATGGATAAGGTTACAAAATTCATATTCTTTAGCGACATTGGAAAATACAGGTTACATACGCATATAGGTCATATCGTGTTGTGGAGATGAGTACCTATTTTTAGCCATGAGGGTTTAGGATCCTAGGGAAAGGGGTTTGAATAAGAGTCTTGTTCACCAAATGATTTAATATAAATTGAATTAAATATAATTTTAGAGTAACTAATGTAACAAATGATAATATATAATAAATGTAAAATTGGTAAGTAATCAAACAATGTAAAACTCTAAGAAAATAAGAGAGATAGATGGATTAGTTGGTTCTTATTTGATATGGGGAAAATTAGGACTGTGTATCTATTGGATCTAACTAGGAATGATGCAATAATGGCTGAAAGATAGTTGTGAGACTCTATACTATGATGGACAGAAGAACCTAGAAGAAGACAAGAGCACCTGGGTACTAGTGTTTATTCTAGGTGTTAGTGTCTGTGCGAATATTTAGGATCTGCTCGTTTTTTAGGTTTGAGGATATTCACTGTAGTATTTTCTTTTTGGATCTGAATTCATTGTTAAGATTTTTATCACACTTGCAACTTGTAAAAAAAACCTCAACTACCTACAAAATCTCACAATCACATTAGATTTGAATAAAATATACAATATGTGAAGTCAAAATGACCTTGACGATCACTCGATGAGTGAACTTAGTACTGAGTGTTGCACTACATTTCAGAATCCATGTAGTTCTATGTGCTTGTGTGTGAAATAATTTCCTTAGGTATTCCCTTACACCAATGATACCAAGATAGTGGGCTATAACTAGCTTTGTTTAGTCACAAATTCACATACTTACTACTATAATTATACCACCAAGTATGTTGTTTTATATATGGATATTGCATAAGAAAAGTATTCACTAATGACCCATACCATAGTCCCATTTTCAGTTTAGTCAGTCATTGTCATTAAGTGTTTTGCATAGTCATCAGTTACTTGCACAGTTTTGATCATTTCTCAATGAGTCTCAACTGTTGTTAATTACTTAGTTGTCATCTCTAGTATTTGACTAGGAAGGGATTAAGGAACCCATGGGCACCCTGGTCCTCATTCCTAGGTGCCCTGGTCTCAGTCACACTTGGTTCTCATTTAGATGTGCAAGGTTGATTTTTATAATTTTACCTCCCATTCCGCTAGGTACTAGTCAGAATGTTGGGTTATTAGTGTCAAAATTTGAGAAAGAGATCCCTATATAAACACAAAATACACACTATCCCAAGGGAGAACTTTATACTAAGGGTTAGCTATCTACACAAGGCAAGGGACTAGATTTGGGAACTATTATGCATCATACATTGCATAGGAATATGATTTTATTATATTCCATCCACCATTCTGCATTTTTATCTAGCTATTGCCTGCTACTTTTGGCGTCATTGGTGCTAGGGCACCCTAGGCACATGATTACACACACAAGAACATAGAACTACATTGGGTCTGAGATGTAATGTATCACTCAGTAATAAGTCCATCCATTTGGAATTTGAGGACATTCTTACCCATTCATTTTCATCTTTATTTCTTAGGGTTTGATGCTTTTGTGTGGGGTTTTGTAGGAGATTATTCATTGGTGATTTACATCAAAATCAAGAAAGCAAATGCAACATCAACTAGATCAAAGGTTAAAATTTTCAAAGGTTTTACGACCTTATCAGATTCAGTCTTTGAGTTAATCCATAGACCAAGGCACCCATACTTCAAATCAGGGTGCCCACAGGTGCCCCTGTGCCTATTCAGGTTCCCCAGTCTACTTAGAATTCCCAGATCTATACTTTTCCAAACTTTGACATAGTTGTTTCTTCCTCTTATTTCTCTAGCCATCTCTACGACACAGTCTATCAAGCTCATTGAATCAGCTAAGTTCTTTCTAACTCTCTTTTCACTTTATGGTTTTACATATCTATTTTCTTAGTTGCTTGGGTCATTTCCTTTATGAATTTATTTGTCACTTATTGTTGTTCTTAATATTAGATTAACCTAGAATAATATCATATTTTAGTTAATCACATTAATGCAAATGTGTGGTATGAAATTCAACACTTCCCCTTCCTAAAGTGTATGCAACCCAAAATGTAGTCCCTCTTGATAGTAGTGATAATGTGTGTGTGTGTGTGTGTGTGTGTGTGTGTGTGTGTGTGTGTGTGTGTGTGTGTGTGTGTGTGTGTGTGTGTGTGTGTGTGTGTGTGTGTGTGTGATAGCCCCTTTGAATTTATGTTATATATATAGATGAGTATTTTTTTTTAATTTTGACACTAGTGACATAAAAATCCAACTATGAACATGGGATAAGGATAATAAAAGTGAAAAGGACGACCACAAATGTCAAAATGTGTAAGAAGAAAAAACATGATAGAACTACCCAAGGTGGATAGAAGTGCTTGGGCACTAGTATCTAGAGTGGATGATAGTGTCCTTTGATAAATAATAGCAGATGTGAAAAAAAAAATAGACATGGATCCCTGTGACTTGACCACAAGTGGATACAAAAATGACAAATGTATAAGAGATTCATAATAGAAAAAAATCAAAGAACGTGGATGGAAAAGAGATAATGTCACCAAAAAATACTTCTATTACTTAAAATTCATGCATATAACAACATACTAATGACATAGAAAAATAGATATATGTGCATTATTTTTTTTCTACATATGAATACAAAATAACAAACATATGTGAATTGCATGTAATTTTAAAATGTGGGTTGGTTGATGTTGAATAACACTTTGTTTTTAAATATAAACATAATAATTATGTATATTTAATGTATTCAGAGAAACATCCTTTTTTTTTTTATAAAATCTTACACTTGTAAATGAGAGTATGACTACAAGGGGAATAATTAGGTGGTTGAGAGTGAGTCAAGTTGTATGTGGTCTATTTTGTAGCTCTACGCCCAACTCGTGACACAATACATTGATAGAGTAAGTAATTCTTGAATTGGATACAGTCCGTAAAAAAGTATGTATAACCATCGGTTATTATTGGTATATTCTTAAAATTCTAGTTATGAAGTAACTAAATAACTTATCCTAAGAAAAAATTAATGAGGCTTAGGTTATTATTGAAAAAAAAATTGTGCCTGCCAATAATCACAGACTTTTTTTTTGTAAGAAACTAATCAAAATCATTAGTACATTCAAAACTATGCAATGTTTTTCTATGACTCTAGTCACAATGAGCTTTGTCATCTTGGCCTATGCAAGTATGGGGAATGTTTAAATCATGATAGTCACTTGAAAAAGCATAAGACAATATCTTTGTGCATGAAATAAGATCAAATTATCATTGAAAAACTCATTGTGTTTTTCAATTATAAGATAAATATTAGTTGTAATCATTCCCAAACCAAGATTTTAACACAACATGTGTAAATTTAGCAATTTTTACAAAGAAGATGACTACTATCTATACATAATGCATCAATCCCCATCCAAAAAATTTGGAAACACATGTTTGCAAACTAAATTTTCCCAAAAAAGGCATTACATGCATAAAGAAAGTGTTGAAGAGAATATCAAAACGTGATAGATTATTGATATGTTGATTAATTAATTGACTGCATTAATTGTAACATCCAAAATAGAGCCTATTCATGACCCTAACTTGACGAATGATGAGTTCCTGTGGAAGTATATTAAAATGGGTGGGGTTTTAAATCTCATTGAAAAAATGCAGGGCCATGACCAAGATATCTCGGTTCAATTTGCGAATGGCTGGAAAAAAAGAGCAGTTGAATATGGAGATATCAATGTCAAAATCAATGAAGAGATCAATGCTCAAGTCACGATATTGAGCTTAGATGAGGAAAAATTCTTCAACAAATGTGTCAACAGGAATGTGGAAGCGAAGAAATTCCTTGATGAAGGAGAAAATCTTGAGTATGTTTCAGATGGTATAAAAGTGTCTTCTATTCCAAAGCCATTAGCTGAAATTTCATGAATGATGGTCATGTATGTCACTCTTGAGGAAAGATATGTGATGATTCATTTTAAGCATTTGGTCTTGAATCATTTCAGGATGAATTTGATTGTTAATTTCCCACATTACCTTTTGAACTCACTCAAACATTCTATTCTTGAATTCCATAATCATACCCGTGTTGTCCCCCTCCACCAAGGTCTAATTTTATTGATCCATCATCACTATCTTTCACACTCTCACTCCATCCATGTTGTCCCTATTGCCCCCCTTTTTCTAGACCCCACCAACCTTATATCTTCTTCCACTAGCCATAAAAGAAACAAGAACCCCTTGTACCCCTTTCAGAGGGTTCTTCAGAGTAATAAATAGATTGATTTGGCCAAGAACCTACTCCATATCAGCAATCCAGTTGAAGAAACTACTATAGAAAAAGAAGATGGGTTGCTTAACAAGATTGACAAGTTGGAAAGGGAGGTTTTGGAACCCAAAGATGAACTCAAGCAGGTTAGTAAAAGTGTAGGTAAAAGGAAGATACATGTTAAACCTACTATGGATAATGAGCAAGTTGAACAAATTTTCAAGAAACTCCATTATCTTGATAATAGGCTAGGAAATGCTAAAGGGCAACATGATTGTACCATCTCTATGCTTAAAGACATCTATAAATTTCTAGAACAACATGTCAAAAGTGTTTGTATTCTCAATGACATTCCTTCTGCTATTTGGGAGTCAAACACTGCAAGGGAATTGGTACTTTCTCAATTAGACAAGAATGATCCCTTCCTTGTCACTACCCTTGCACTATTCAGCTCTTTGCAGAAAGTCAAGATGAAGATTGATAAAGCAATTAAGTAGAGTTGCCTCTAGTTTTTTGTTGTGTTTCTGTCAAGAAGATGATTTCTTCCGTTTTTCTGATTTTTATAGTTATCGGTTAAACTATAGTTGGTCCTCATGTCCTTCATGGATTTTGATCCCTTTTTGTTGTTTTTACTGATATATCTTGCTTTTGAGCCTTATTATAAAGGGATTTAGTCCCTTTTATCTTTGGAATGTTTTTACTACTATCTCTGGCTTTTGAGCCTTTTTTGTAAATAAGGTATAGTCCCTTTAAAAACTATTTATCCATAATTAAACAAACATCCAAAATAAGGATAATGGTTGCGTAGGTGAAAAATATATTGAAGAAAACAAAGAAGTTTTATTTTTTTGCAACAAAATGTCTATTGAAGAAAGATTGGATGGAAAACACAAGTGTATTTCACCAAATTACATTATCAGAAAATTTCTTGATCAATCCAAGAGATTAAATGAAGTTTTATTTGGAAAATACATAGTGTTTTGTAAGTTGAGCATACAACCACAAGGAAAGTGAAGAGGATATTGAAAAAAATAGTTTGAAGCATAATATTTACTAAAACCTGGATATAAAACAAAGGTGTATTCCCTCCAATTACATACATAACAACTTTCTTGATAGAATATGGGATTAAACATAGTGTTTTTTGGACAAGATAGTGTGTTTTTGAATTTGAACAAATGTTACGTTTGAAAAGGATATTGGAAAATAAATTAATTTTAAAACCATAACTTGTGAGTAATGTCAATGTAAGTTTATTTCAATTTATGTGGATTAACATCTATGAACCATGAATTTAATCACAAATCTAGCTTCATTTTACAATTACAATTTATTTACATTAGTTGTGTAAACTATAGTTATGTTTTGGTGTAAATTACCACTTTTTTCAATACACATATTTTATTTGGGCTCAGTAATAAGTGTATGCATGTGAAAAGAAATGATAAGCTAACATGAATGATCTACCACCATTAAATAAATCCTAACTTAGATATTTAAAAAAATACATCAAGATGAAGTGGAAAAAGGAAGCTAAACTAAATTACAAAAAATATAATTCAAATACCAAATGCAAACCTCCCTTTTGAAGTTTGGATGTGCTATGTATATAGACATTTCCTTATATGAGCTGAATGCAAGCTACATATGATCAAGGATTATTCAAGAAAAGAGGAATAGATATCTTCAAAATGACATTAAAGGCATTATTTATTCTTCACCTATTACTCTTGGCAAGAAAGGGGGGCGTTAGTCAATTTAGAAAACCTTCCAATGCATGAAATTTTCTTTTTTGGGTATGAATGTCTTACAAGGACATGGTGTAGATTGGTAGAAAGGTACTCGATTTCTTATATAGCTTTCCAGGTTAGGAGAAACATACATCCTAGTGAATGTGGGATAAAGGAGATGTATAATTAAGAATGGATAAACATGATTAGAAGAGATTAGTTAGGAATTAGTGACCCATGAGAGTCAAGGAAGGTTTAATTAATCAACTGGGCTAAATTAATAGGACATGTTTAGCTTGTAGAAGCCATTTGGAGATGATTTAGAGGGAAATGAGTGGAATTAGAGGGGTTTGAGAGTAATTTAATTAATAATAGGTTGTATTAATAAAATACAAGGTTGTGAAAGAGTAATTAATTTATAATGGTTAATTAATTAATTAAATGAGGATTTTAACCAATGAGGCAATGTTAATTGGCATCCATAATAGGGAAATGAACTAATTAAATAAGGAGATACTGTTAATTAATCAAGAGGATGGTGAATACTATCTAATTAGAAAAAATCACTAATTATAACATGATGATGATAAGAAGACAATTAGTGTGATTTTAGTATTAAAATTGTGTGGTTGAAATTAGATGTATTTTCCCCTCTTTGATGTGGTGTAGTGCGAGTGAAGCCATTTCAAAGATAGTAGACAATTTTATTTTGTATGGGTAGGATAAAATTAGTAGGATGGATGATACCCCATCAAAAATTGATGGGGTGATAGAAGAATGCAATGGACACTTGAAAAGAAGAGAAAAGGACCATAATAGAAGAAAAACCCACCGCGGTGGTCAAAACCATCACGAAAAGGGATACCCATAGGGAGGAAGGCATATAAACAAGTCATTTTTACCACCATGTCTTGGTAGGTTAGAAGAAACAAAAAAGGTTAGTTAGAGGGGATGTTAGTTATAATGGGAAGAAAGATAGATGAGGGTTGGAAATATCGTACTGTAGCTTGTGTACCGTTACAACTTGGAACTGATTTTTATTATTTGATGTAAGCATACAACAAAAAGGTAAAATGACATGAAAATCCATAATACCAATATTTTTAAAATGCTATGGGATTAACTCAAAGAAAAATACATAAGTAATGTGATGCAAGAAAGTAAACAAACAAGAAACCAAAAAAATAAACAAGTACATGAAAATACACTCAAACAAGCAATGTTTAAGACAATTGTACTAATGTTTTTGACATCCAACTTCAATACCTAAATGTTTTCATTATACAACAAGGGTTAAGATGATTCCCCAAGAGTGGATACACATGAGGGAACAAAAAGAGGACATAAAAGTCTGAAGAAAAGAAAAATTTTACTATGAAAATGTTCCAAACAATGATATATGTCAGTGAGACAAGCATAACAAGCAAACAATCTTGTCGATGAAAGATCACAAGATGATCTACATGTTGTGCACTAGAATTAACAAGCGTTGAAGTAGGACGTTTTGCGGTATGATTTCTAATTTTAGTGTTTTTACATTAGAAATTGTTTTTGGGTTTTTATTGTGTTTTACAACGTTCTTGGATTTTCACATTTTGTGAATGTTTTTGGATTTTCCAAGTTTTTTGAATGTTTAGGATTTTATAGTTTTTTCGAATGTTTTGGATTTTCTAGGTTTTCTAAATAATTTGGACTTTCTAGGTTTTTGGAATGTTTTGGATTTTCTATGTTTTTTGAATGTTTTGGATTTTTAGGATTTGTGAATTTTTTGGATTTTCTAGGTTTTTCGAATGTTTTGGATTTTTCAGATTTTGTGTATGTTTTTGGATTTTCTAGGTTTTCCAAAACTTTGTACAATATAAAAATGTGCTAAGATTCCCCCAACAAGAGGTGAGAATATACAAGGGGAAATTCCCACACATATATAAAATAATAGGACAAGCCATATCAGATCCAAACAAGACAAGTTTAACAAGATTAAGAATGTAAAATAAGGAAAATCTATGGAAGAATGGTCAAGCCCCCAAGAACAAGGTGCTTGTGAACAATAAAATCCTCCCATGTCGTCAGAAACCAATTTTCACGAAAGGACTTGCCTAAGGTGCTATAATTGTGTGTTATCAGTGACATGTTACTTTTATAAGTAGGGTACCCCAACATACTATGTGACAAAAAAATAATGGCCAAGAAATCGATGATAGAAAGAGGTACAAGATTGTTTATTAGAAATGGGACAAAATTTACCTCATACATGGTAAGAAGGTAATTTATGTACATGAATATTTTGAATGAAGAAGAAGAAATTTGTAAATTTTATGGATGGATATAATGAAACCGAAATATTGGCAATGAAAAAGTGATGAGAAAAAGGAACAAATCTAGAGAAAAAATATGGCCTAAAAAATAATTTAAGTAAGGTCCATAAAAACTTGGTAACATACTAGTATTTTTCTCTCTGAGATCGAGTGAAAAGTAATTACTTCTTGAAGTGAAGATTTGATAGGCAACAAGTGAAGAAAAACTAGCCAATGTGTAGGTATCATTGATTTTGATATTTTATTGGTGAATGGAGGGTAAAAGGAGAACCATACATTGATCCCCTACTAGCTAGGCATCCATAACCCCAATGGAGATGTATCTAATTCTAATTGCAACATTTCTAACTACATACTAGGAATCCATTGCCCCGATAGAGATATTAGAAATATACCTATATATATTGATTTTTAATTTTGATTTTTGATTAATTTTTTTACTTTTTGAAAATTGTTTTAGCTCTCTCAATTATTTTGATTAGGGGTTAAGAACCACTAATGGGTTGATGGAAGGATGTGGAAATGACTGTGTTGAAGACATTATCCAATGTTGATTAACTAAAAATGGGGATTTTAGAAGTTAATCTAAGAAGTATAACAATAAATAAGAGCTAATCAGAATAGGGAGAAATGACGCAAGCAACTAAAGAAAGTAGATATGTGAAACCCTAATAAAGTGCAAAGATAGTTAGAAAGAACTTAGTTGATTCAGATGAGCTTGCTGGACTGTGTTGACAATAGATGGATGGAGAAATGAGGATGAAACGACTATGTCCAAAGTCCCAGAAAAGTGTAGATATGAGGCAATTTGAGTGGACTTAGAGCACCTGGATAGGTACAGGGGCGCCTATGGGCACCCTAGTCTGAGATATGGGCACCCTGGTCTATGAAAAAGCTATGTAAATATCCTCTGATGTGTTGCTAAGTGATCATATGTGTTCACATCCTACCACACTAGCTTTGCTAGACTGTACGATATGTCACTAGAAATCAAAAATGAAGATGAGACCTGTAAAACCCCAAGACAAGCATCAAACCCCTAAAAAATAAAGATTCATATGAAGGGGTTGGACTGTCCTCAACATCCACAATGGTGGACTTACTAACTGAGCATTGTACATACATCTCAGACCCGATGTAGTTCTATGTGCTTGTGTGTGCAATCATGCCCTAGGTGCTCTTGTGCCAGTCACACTTTGTGAAAGTAGCGAGCAATAACTATGTGTATAAATGTAATAAAATGGTGGATGGAATAGAATAAACTTCCCTCCTATGTAGTGTGATGTAGATGAACCAAACTTGTGCCTTGTGATGGACCTAGATGGATGTAAATGGAGCCTTTGATGGATGCAACCTTAAGTGATGATAGTAGTGCTTTGTGCTTGGCCTTTCATTATGGTCTCATAACTTTATATTTATATGGTTCTCTTTTTCTAATTTCATAATTAACCTCAAAGAGGCCGACCACCAAAAATAGAAAATGCTCAAATGATTAGAAAGTGCCCAAAACTTGGTGGGAAAGTGGAAAGAGGATCAGAGTGCCCTAGATTGGGACCAGGGCGCTTGTGGGTGCCCCAGTACTAGCTTGGGCACCCTAGTCAAGGATAAAATGACACAAAACGACAAAAAAAGGCTAGGCAAGTATGTGCTGAAGGTCGGTAGTGACGACAAAAAGAAAAGGAAAATGGCCAAAAGACGAAGGTTAATTAGTACTTTCTTCACTCAAAAACCATATGAATGGTAGTATGAGACCGAGACTAAATAATGCCTAAATTGCATGATTTTGTGTCTACATTTTCCCCCACTTTATGTTGGTGAGCGGAATGCCTAGTAACATAAAGTAGATAGAGATGTGTACCTGATGTCCATGTAGAGTGATGTAGAAAGCATGTTGATGGACTAGACAAAGCGTGGAATGAGAAAATAGTGGAGTGGAAACTAAAGATGTAAAAGTGAAAAAAGTGGTGAGAGTGAACCTAGGGTGGAAACACGTGTGTAGTTTCCAATGTGTGTGATGTACCTATATGTTAGTATGAGGTGTGTGCTGTCCAAGAAATGTGTTGTTGTTGATGTCATTTTTGTTGTTGTTGTTGTTGACTGCTTACTTTTCATACGGTTGGACCTGGAAGGAGAAGATGATTAAGTAGTCAAATATGCATGTATATATGTCAAAAATGCATGTAAAAACACATGCATATAAACAGTATGTAATGGAAATGAAAAATGTAAAAAATAACATGTGCACCTAATCCGTGATGAGAGAAAGGGTGTAGAAAGGATATCATGTACTGCGAGTTGTTTGGGAAATCTCACGCCACCATAGACCAAAGAATTCTAGGGAGAAAAATGCAATATTCTCTAACATGTAACCACTTCCCTGAATTTGAATGTATGAAGAGATATCCTTGTACTGCTTGGTTTTTTTGAGTGATCTCGATAGCACTGGCCAAAGTAGTGTAGAGAATGAATTCCGTTGTATCCTCCAAACTTGTAACTTCTCCCAAAAATGCTAAGGACAAAAATGTCCTGTAAAAGCCACTCATGTATGAGGTTCGTAGACTAGTCTGAACCCATTTACTATATAACCCACAATGCCAAGGGTGAAAATTGAACTGAACTGTACTAGTGTAAAAGCATTGTATAATATGTAAAACCCCAAATGACGGCCCCCCTCTTTACGGTCACTTGTGATGTTGCTGATAGGAGAATGCGGCCCCAAAAGAGGACCAACCAAATAAACTATGTGCCTTGAAGAGGGAAGGGAAATGTGCTTGGTAGAAACCAAGGCACACACAAACATGTGGTTAGAAATAAGTGTTAGTATGAACAAGCATGCATGTAAAAGAAAAATGTATGCTACACGGAAAAACGTATAAGCTTAGGATGCAAGTAAACACATAAGAAGCCAAACATAGACCACTAAAATCAAGTTTAAAACATGGGACATCACTCATGATGTCGCGAGAAATGACAAGGCCACAATGGCCTCATACAATAAATAAGTGTGCACACAAAATAAAGGGCAAGGCCCGCATAGAATATCAAACCAAACAAATAAGTACAAACAACAAATAGCCATGGAAGCAAATTAGTCTTAGCAAACAAATGTTGCACATGAAGAACCCATTAGCATTTTAGAAAAATAACTCATATGTCAAAAGCATGTATAAGCAAAGTAATGTAGAGTGCTAAGTACAAAATGAAACAATAACACCTGTAAGAGATGAAATGTGGATACCCCCATGCAACTGTTGTAGGAGTGGTAGGAGGCAAACATCCATGTTACTGTGTAAGAGATGTGTATCTGCGATCAAAACTAGAGAAATATGTGAACACGCATGTGTGTGTGGTATAATAAATGACATATAAGAGATCTAACTAGCATATGTAGTAAAGTGAACATATACAAACAAGTGTAAGCAAAAGTAAATGCAACCATAGAATGTAGTATGATGTGGATGGATGGAATAGAATGTCATAATGGATGGTAGGAGCCACGTGCCCATGAGTGAGTGGAAGTGTATGTAGTGAGGTTCATTTAGTATGCCCCCTCAACATTCAAGAATGAATCGTAAACAAGAGTGCGTCATTGGGAAATGGTTGAATAATGTGTATTGTGTCTAACATGCAGTGATGAGTATGTATGTGTGTTGATTATATGTGACCTAGAGATGATGTGTGTGTGTGAACCTTAGGGGGGAAGTGTAAGTGCCATGCCCCCAAGATGTGCATGGTTAAAATGATGATGTAAGATTTCACATATGCATTTTTTTTAGTTTAGATAGAGGGAGGGGGGATGAATGTAGCCTACAATGTTTACCACTACAATCATGTAAGTGAATAGGTGACTATTGAGTCATATAGTGTATATCACTAACCTGGATTAATGTTGCAGGATAGTAGTTTCTTTGAAAAACATGTGATGTATGACACTGAAGGTCAATTTGATTGGATAAGGTCCTTAACATTGTCGAGTATTCGAAAAATGTTAGCTATAGTGTGCTTTCCTTATGGTAACAAGTGGTTTGCTTGTTGATCATAGATGACTGTGAGTAGGTGTGAGGAGTTACATCTGATCATATAGATAGGGTTGCTTAGATATGGCTCGGTAATACTATGATGTAGTTATATGTAGGAGGAATGTGTGTGGACTAGATTTGGAGAGTGTGAATATGCTTGACTTTTATTGCATAGGTGTTGCTTGAGTGACGAAAGAAGGAACACTAGAAGTGATGGCTTGATGCTCATTATACAATAGACGAATCAGGAAACTTGTAGGAACCCAATGAATAATATGCATTTGTAGATGGGCATGCAACATAATTTTGTGCAACAAATGATGATAAATGGGGTAGACGCTCAAGATGTTTGATTCTATCATTGTAAAGTGTAAGACATATCATGTGTCATTATGTGCCATTGATTCACAATGCATAAAATGCCTATATGTGAAGCTCTTGATAGGGTTAGATAGTGTAAGGAGGCCCTCAACAATGAAGTGGGCAATAAGAGTGATCAAGCGTGTGACATAAGAGGTATTAGTAAGAAGGTCATGTTGTTTAGATGAATGTACCTATTCAAGGATGAGAGGCTTTGGTAATGGTATGACTTGAGGCTCACTGATGATGAGCACATGATAATGCTAGACATGAGAAGGAGAATGAGATGTAGAAGGATGTTATCAAACCCAAGTGAGCCTGAGAAGCATCCTTATGTATGTTGGATTTCATATTTGAGGGATGTAATCATGGATTACAGTGGCCTTAAATTTGTCTTGAATATAAATTCATTTATGAGCTAAATGAATGTGAGATCCAATATGGTATTGATTAGATAAAGGAGCATTAGGACTAGGGTTGTTATAGGTAAACAATCAAATGAGTAGGAATTATTTCATGTGGCGGATGTGTTTTTAGGACGATATATGATGTCTATGGATTTATTACAATCGAACAACCTGACAATTGGGATGCATCTCAAGTAATTCAAACATAAGAAACTTGAGGAAATTCAGGAGCCATGATAAAGGAAAAATGAGGTTCCTAAGCGTGACAGATCGAGTTAGGCTCACCAAAATGATTAACCAAAATTGGGTGATTTTAGTGAGTGGAATCTAAGAAGTGGGCAACAGTAACAGTAAGAGCTAATCAAACAAGGGGAAATGACCCAAACAACTAAAAAGTCAATATGTGAAACCCTAGAGTAGAAAAGGGTAGTTTCTTTAACAGAGCTCAGCTGATTCGACAAGCTTGCTGGAAGTGGAGTTGCAGAGATGGCTGGAGAATACGGGATGCAGGAAACGATTGGTGGTATTGATGGTCGCTAATGAAGAAGTAGGTAGATCTGGGAAATTTGAGTGGACTGGTTGCGTACTTGGACTAGGTATATGTTGTAGATTCCTTGTGAAGAGGAGGTGCTATATTGATTTTGATACGTGGTTGCTTAGGCGATCCTGGTACTATCTGAAAAAGATCCATTAGAATTATCCTCTGAGGTGTCGCTAAGTGATCGCTCGTGTTTTCTTGTTAACCTAGAAGCCTCAGATTTAAAAGCACATGTCGATGTAGCATTTGTAGATCCCCTTTTTTTTTCACCCACAATCCCCTTGAGTGAATGAGCATAAACCCATACTACTCAAGAGGGTGAGATAAATCTTCATTGTCAATATTCTCCTCACAAATCATATGCATGTTTTTGTTTCTTCTTCTTATTCAATCCTAATTACAATCATCTCCTTCCTCTCCCTACCCTTCATAGTCAGATATTAGTTAGGATGGAAAATGGGCTCAGACACCAATCAATTGTTGACCTTAAGGAGCTCGGTACAGATAGCGTGAGGGTTAAGTAGTATTACGTTTTCAATGATGAGCTAGGATTTGCTAATGATCTCACAAAAGGGTCACTGATACGGGCTCATGTATAAGACATAAATATTTATCCTCAATTAAACATGAATACACATATCAGCTCAAGAAGCATCCTTATGGTGTCAAACTATAAATTGTCACACATATGATTGTTTATTCCATATTGACATAAAATTGTCTTGAAAAATAGAATGTTTAACTTGATCATATTCACATCCTGACTTCTTACATTGGGGTTGATCTATTTATTCTTCATGTTTTTTCTCATAGGGTTCTCAAATCATTTTCCTGAATATCTGCATCCCCCCTTATTTTACATGCATTGATATATTGTCCTTTAAAAGGGAAACAAGTTGTCTAAGGATTCACTGCATAATGACATCATGGTAACAATTAGGATTAACACTTATTTACATTATTAACTACTAATTAGTGAATATTTACACATGATATCATGGTATTTATGTATTTTTCTTAGCGTAAAGATCAATTATGTATATTCTTCATTATTATCATTCTAATATATTTCTGGACTTCCGTGGTATGTTATAATGCTCATAGTAGATCCCACGAACAGTCAATAAGAGCTAACTCTTTAATATGAATAACTTTGTTATTCAAGCAAATAAGTACAGCAAAATGTGAAACCCTATTAAAGTCTTATGCTTTGAAAGAGCTTATATATCAACTTTTGATGGACTTGTCTGGACTTTGTATCGCAGAGCTTTATCCTAGTGTAGCTGGAGGAGGAAACAATTGTGCCTTATTTATCGAGAAGTGCAAATATCAGCTAGTCTTCCGCGGTTTGGGGCACTTTTGCCCGCAGCTTCGGTCCTTTTGGAAACCATGACTTCGTTATTTTACCCGTGGATTCCTTTAGTCTATCCACGACTTCCCCATAAACCCCCTCTGATGAAGAACCTAAGTGATCAACTATCGCTCCCTGCTTATCACACTAGCTTCGCTGGACTGTACAATGATGTCGCTAGAAAATCAGAAACGAAGATGAAACCTGCAAAAACCCTAAGACAAGCATCAAACCCCTGAAAAAGAAAAATGCATATGAATGGGTCGGACTATCTTCAACAACCACAATGGTGGACTTACTAACTAAGCGTTGTAACTACATCTCAAACCTGATGTAGTTCTTTGTGTGTGTCGTGTGTGCAATCATGCCCTAAGTGCTCTTGTGCCAGTCGCACTTCGTGAAAGTAGTGAACAATAACTATGTGTAGAAATGTAATAAAATGGTGGATAGAATAAAATAAAATTCCCTCCTATGCAATGTGATGCAGATGAACCAACCTTGTGCCTTGTGATGGAGCTAGATGGATGCAAATGGAGCCTTTGAGGTGATGTAACCTTAGGTGAGTGCTAGTAGTGCTTGGATGCTTGGCTCCCTCATTATGGTCTCATAACTTTATATTTATATGGTTCTCTTGTTCTAATTTCGTAATTAACACCGAAGAGGCCGACCACCAAAAATATAGAATGATCAAGCGGCTAGAAAGTGCCCAAAAAGTGGTGGGAAAGTGGAAAGAGGATTAGGGCGCCCCGATTGGGACTAGAGCACTTGTGGGCGCCCCAGTACTAGCTTGGGTGCCCCAGTCAAGGCTAAAATGACGCAAAAAAAAATAGACTGGGCAAGTATGTGTTGAAGGTCAATAGTATTGACAAAAAGCAAAGTTAAATGGCCAAAAGACGAGGGTTAGTTAGTACTTTTTTCACTCAAAAACCATATGAATAGTAGTATGAGACCGGGACGAAATAATGTCTAAAGTGCATGATTTTGTGTCTAAAAGTGCCAACAGATATGCCCAAAGATCTTCACAACATGTTTATTAAATGTATGATAGTGATAGGATCTATAAGAGGTCAGACATTCTTTAATTTACTAAGGTAATAGAAAACCAATGTTAAACAAATACAATATAGATTAATGTCACACAATGATTGTGAGTAGACTAACCAAAAGATCATCAAAGGGATGATAATGATGAGTGATTTGTAGAGGAATGGAAAGAAAGGAAAGAACATCCATGTGTATGCAATACCTGTTATCCAAAATTCCCCCCCCCCCTCTTCCAAGGTAATTTTGATAACATATTGATTCAAGGAAAAAAATCATGTTTCTGGGGTCCCCTCGGTTTCTTTCTAACCCTCCTGTCTAAGAAGAAAAACCAACATTTTAAAAGTATGTAAAAAAGTTGCAAAGAACTAGGTTTGAGGCTGAAATACAGAGAAAATCAACTAAGGCAGCACTAGGGACAGTTGGGACGTCGAGGCCCGAATCAGCCGAAAAACTACCAGACAGTCTACGCGGCAAAGGGACATCCGGGCCGTGGGGACACATGGGATGTGAAAGGGCGAACCGGCCGAAGGTGAAAAAATTGACTAACTGTTGTGCAGGAAGTCTGGGACATTTGGGCCATGAGTACGTGAAGGACGTGAAAAGGCGAAGTGGCCGAGAGTAAGCAGTCAAAGCATTTCGGGTGGTTCAGAAAAATTTGTCCCAGACAGTCCGGGATAGTTGGGACAAAGGTACACGGAGGACACGAGCCACCTGGATCGGCCGAAATAGGGAACTTTCATCTAGGACACCTAGGACAAAAGTACGCATGGGACGTGAAAAGCTGAAAGAGCTGAGAGCCAATGGAATCTCGCCACATGTCTTCACCGCAAAGAGGAGCAAGGAAGCCCGAATCAGGCAGTTTAGAGATTTTTGTCCCAGATAGTTTGGGACATCCGGGCCAAAAATACGCGAGGGACGCGCAGGACGCGAAAAGGTGAAAGGGCCGTAAATAGAGACAAGGAGGGCCCGCGTCCAATGAAATCGTGCCATGTGGTAGGGGAGTTTAGAGCTCGGGGAGAGTTTTGGAAACTTAGCAAAGTTTTGGCCCAAAACTAAAAGGTAAAGGTTTTCCCCACGCCCCTGTCAATGAACCAAACGATGTCACGTGTCCCAAGTGGCAGGGCGCGGGGGGAAAATGAATTTTTTTCCAAAGTGTAAGAAAAGTCAAAGTTTTCAAGGAAAACCCGCGGAAAGGGAAGAAGAGAGAATTGCGCGGCCAATCAGCACCTGACACGTGTCATCCAAGTGGTAGAACGTGGGAAAAAATTCAAAATCCGTTTTGGTCTGTTTTTTCCCTAAAATCTTCAGATGGCCATATCTTTCGATCCAGAGCTTAGATTTTCACGTTCTTTATATCAATGGAAAGCTGGAAAAATTCTCTACATGATTCCAGGGTCAATCTTAAATTTCTATTCAGTTTGGAGTGAGAAAATTGAGAAATGCCTCTGGCACGTAATAATAGACAGAAGTGACGTTTCAACAACCAGTTTTAATACAACAGGCATTTTTCCGTTTCTGCTAGACAGTCTGCTATTTTGCCAGGATTCACCGCTTCTGCCATAATGAGATGAGTTAAATGCAACCTAGAAGTGGTTGGGGTAGATCTGGATTTCCTCTCTCTTCCCTCTCTCATTCTTCCTATAAATTGTAAGGAGGGGCTTCTTTCTAAAGGTGGAACATTCCTGTTTTTCTCCTCCCTTCTTCTCTCTGGCAGGTGAATTTGTGGAGCTCGAACCTCCCATTTGAAACTGTAATGCGACTCTACCTCTTGGCATTTTGTAGTGTATTGTATCAATCTTTGGAGCAAGTAATGCATGTTTGTGGATGATTCTCAACCCTCTCTGTGTTCATTTTCATCCTCCTGGTCTTTCATTACAAACTTTGTTATCTGTGCATGATCTTGCATCACATTTGAATGGTATGTGTTTATTGGCAAGATAGGTGTTCTTCATTCCTCGGTGCATCACCTCTGTTAGCTTAGGTTTATTTTTATGCATCTTCTTACCCTGTCTCCTTGGCAAGATTAGATTAGGTTTTGAGTAAAACCTCTGCATTTTTCATGTGCATCTGAACAGAGGAATAGGAACCAACCTTCTATGGAGATTCCTTTCTCATTTTTGCAAGTCCCACACTTGGAGAAAGGATTCCATGTTGTGCAATCACACTGGATGCTAGAGTGATCAAACTAGAAATCTGATCAACATCCAGGGGTGCTGTGATTTTGCATCAATAGTTTTGGCACGCCCGGTGGGACCCTAGAGGTCTCATTTTTATCGCAGAAAATTTGATGTGCATCTGCTGTAATTTTCTTGCTTGAAAAGAGCTATTATTTACATATCTGGTGACTCCAAGGGGAAGAATCAACTGGTTTCAATAGTGCAGGCCTGAAAACTCATGAGAAGAGTCACCACAAGGTCAAGAGTTGGAGAAGAAGAGGTGCTGTTTGAATACCTACAATTATCTCCAAGAAGAAGGCAAAGAGGAAGAAGGATTCAAAGGTCTCCATCTCCACCAAACATAACTCTCTCAACTCCTCCACCTGGTAGGCCTTTCATTCAGTCAACAAGGGTTTTAAGACCAATTAGAATGGCACAAAACAACCCCTATGTCAACTTCACAGGCAACAGCCCACTTGCCCTTAATGCACAACATCCAATTCCTATTGCAGCCTTGAAGAACATTCCCTACTTCACTGGAGAAAATTAGACTACTCCAGGTGATCATGTTAAAGACATTGCTAACCTTTGTGCAATCCATGAAATCAATGAGATACAAGTGGCTGTCAAGTTGCTGATATCTTCATTCAAGGGGAAAGCATTGCAATGGTTTAGAAGCCTTGGAGTTGGTTCTATCACAAATTGGAATCAGCTGTGTATAGCACTTCATGAACAATTTGGAGAAAAGGGAGACAACTTGTCTCTTTTGGAGCAGCTGACAACCATCAAGAGAGCTCCCAATGAGCAGCTGACCGATTTCAACTTCAGATTTCAAAAGACTTGGGAGAGAATTCCAGTGGCAGTCAGGCCAATAGCAAAAGGTGCTTTTCTCTACTATCTCAAAGCTCTAAATTCTAATATTTCTATGTTGATTCAGTCCATGGGAGGCATAACTATCCCTATGGCTTATAGCATTGCCATTAGGGCTGAAAATTGCTTGATCCAAGCTGGCAAAGTTGCCCCTAGACCTCCCATGCCATTGTTTCCAAGTTTAGAGAGTCCAAACACCAATCAAGCACCTAATTTGGCTCCTTCTCCCACTCCTAGAAATCAGAGTTCAAATGAAGCTTCCACTTCATCTCCAAGTGCCCCTAAATGAGCTTCAAGAAGTCATGAAGCAATTGCAAAACCTAGGAAATGAGCTGGTTACTCTCAAGAGGCAACAAGCCCAAGGTTTTAGACCTTCTTATCAACCCCAAGCTTAGCCTAACAGGCAGCCATACCAACCACAAAGGCCACCTAATCCTGCTGTAAATATGAATCAAACAAGGCCTCCTGCCAATAGACCATTTCAGCCCTATAATCCAAACGCCATATTTGCCTCTAAGGCATTGGTGCCAGCAAAAAACAACATCGCCCAGGAGTATGATTGGTGTTTTCCATGCAATGAGCCTCATAACCAATCCATGTGCTTCAATGGTGATTTGAATCAAGCATTAATGGTGACAACTACTGGTGTGGAGGGTGAGGGCAGTCAAGGAAACAACCAACAACAAGAAACATTCCAACAACAATCAGCCCCAAATGACACCACGTTGGTAAATTGGCAAGCAGAGGATTTCTGTGGCATGAACCAGGTAGTTTCCCAAGGTGTTGCAGCCAACTCAAAGTCAAAAAGGAGGAATTTGGGTGAAGAAAAACCATCAGCCCCAACCAATCCACAACCTTCCATGGCTCCACAAATGGTTGGCAAGCAAAATACAATTTCAAATGCACAAGGGCAGCCAAGAATAGCCCCTAGGCCAACTCAAATACCAGTTGTTGCTGCCCACATGCAAGGAGTGAATGTACAAACCAAGGGACAGAAAAGGGATCCTTCATCACCATTCAGTATCATTGATCAGATGAAGAAGACAAATGTTAATATATCGATGTGCGAATCCCTATCCATCCCAGGCCAAAGAGATCTGCTACAAGCTGCCATGAAGGATTGGCCAACTTTGAATCAGCAAGTTCAAATGTAAGACAAAGTGCTTACAAATGCTGCCCAGCCTGAGGGAAATCATGGAGGACAACAAGGTAAAATGTTGAAACCCCCTCCCTTTTATGTTTCATTGATCATTAGAAATCAGCTAGTGCACAATTGCATGATAGACTCTAGGGCAAGTAGCTCAGTAATGCCTAAACAAATAGCTGATTAGCTAGGGCTCCAGTACGAAACAATATCCAAAGGGGTAGTGCAGCTAGATGGGATAGTAGTAGCAATAGTTGGAGTGATTAAAAACTTGAGTCTTACCTTACATGCATGTCCAAACGTTGTTGTTTTACAAGATGTATCAGTCATAGACCTTCCACCACTCTTTGCCCTATGTTTGTCAAGAGACTTCACAGCAAAAATTGGAGGCTATCTTTCTGCTAATTGGTCACACGTGTTGTTTAGAATGAGGTATGGAACCAAAGCTACAATCAGGTAAGAACCTATTGCAAACTTCCATATTGAGCCTTACACTCCAAGTCAGATTAATGCTAATTGCTCAGCATTTGATCAAGAAGATCAGCCAAGCTCTGATGAAGCTAACACTAAGGTTGGAAGCATCCCGGATCTAACTCTTGATGAATGGGCAAACAAGATACATGCTTTTGATCCTTATCAAGAAGTAGAAGAATCTGAGCTAGGGGTCTATTGTATACACGAAGAAAATCAACCTATTCCTAGCATCACCGAGCCAAACCACAAGGATGACAATGAGGTATGGCAGCTATTTTTTGATGGATCAAGGAGTAGATAAGGCGCAGGAGGTAGAGCCGTGCTTGTTTCACCTCAAGGGGTAAAGTACTATTCATATTTTAGATTTTAGTTTGCATGCTCCAATAACACGGCCGAATATGAAGCCTTGGTGCAAGGGATGCATTGGGAAATCAAGAAGAAAATAAAGAACTTGCAAGTCTTTGGGGATAGTGAATTGATTGTAAATCAGGTCAAGGGACAACATGCTGCCAAGAATGATCTACTCAAGCACTACAAGAACAGGGTGTGGGACCTCATGGAATATTTTGAGGGTTTTGGCATCAAATCCATTCCTAGGAAAGAGAATCAAGTTGCTGACAGGCTTGCAGCATTAGGGGCAGCCTTTGACATTGTGGAAAGTATTCAACAAGACAAGGTACAACCAAACATCCATGTGATTGTGAGGCCTTCAGTTCTAGATAATAATGTCAGTTGGCAAGTGTTTGAAAATGACCAGCAAATCATCCATTTCTTGCAAGAAGAAGCTGAGTTCTCAGCCAAGAATCAAGAAAAATTGGAACAGCAGTATGGTGACCAAGTGGTATAGCTGAGAACTAACAAGCTGCCCAAGGGACTTATCACTTTGGAGTCCATTTTTAATCCCAATGATTAGTTTAGAAAGGAGAAAGCAAACATTCAATTCAAGAGAGAGGATTCAGTATCCATCTTGGTAGAAGAGAACAAACCATTGCAAATTGGAAGGATGACAACTGAACAAGAAAGGTATGAGTTCATACAGCTATGTCAAGAGTTCCCTGACGCGTTTTCTTGGAGATATGAAGACTTGAAAGGTTTCAATCCCAACTTAGCTCATCAGACCATCGAATTGGATCCAAATACTAAGCCTGTCAAGCAGAAACAAAGACTAGTCAATCCACACATGGAGCCTCTCATGAGGAAAGAATTGGACAAGATGATTGAGTCAAGAATCATATTCCTAATCAAGCATTCTAGTTGGGTTTCCAGCTTACTTCCAGTCAAAAAGAAGAGTGGAGAGATAAGATTGTGTGTTGACTTCAGAGACTTGAATAGAGCCTCTCTCAAGGACCATTACCCACTCCCTTCCATCGAGCAAATATTGCAGGTTGTAGCTGGTTCAGAAAGGTTTTCATTGCTAGATGGATATTCAGGCTATAATCAGATAATGGTGAAGGAAGAAGATCAATTCAAGACGGCCTTCACTGCAAAATGGGGCATGTATGCTTACAAGAAGATGCCATTTGGACTATCAAATGCCAGAGCAACATTTCAACGAGCTATGGATATGGCATTTAAAGGCTTAATCAACAATATAGTGCTGGTATACCTAGATGATATCACTGTCTTCTCAAAGAATGCAGCAGACCATCTCTTTCACCTCAGACAAGTGTTTCAGAGGTGTAGAAGGTTCGGAGTATCGTTAAATCCAAAGAAGTGTATATTCTTGGCACATGAAGGCAAATTGTTGGGTCACATTGTCTCTAGGGAAGGGCTAAAAATTGATCCTGAAAGGGTTGAACCCATCCGAACACTTCCATTGCCACACCACAAGAAATATCTTCAAAGCTTCTTGGGGAGGATAAACTTTGTCCACAGATTTGTGACTAATTTTGCCACTCTTCTAAAGCCTTTAACAATGATGTTGAAGAATAATCTGGCATTCAAATGGACAGCAGAAGGAAAAGAGAGTTTTGAAAACATCAAACATGTAATATCACAAGCTCCAACTCTTATCAACCCAGAATTTTCAAAGGACTTCATGTTGTATGCGTTTGGAGGATCGGATACAATCTCAGCTATCTTGACACAGAAAAACAAAGAAGGATTAGAATAACCAGTTACTTTCTTCAGTCAAGGCTTGGAGGAATACGAAACTAGGTACTCTTTCATTGAAAAGCATGTACTTGCAGTGATCAGGAGTTTAAAGAAATTCAAGCACCTAGTCTCAAACAACAAGATCCAATTATTGGTCTCTCATGCGGGAGTCAAGGAATTCCTTCTAAATAAGGATCTGAATGAGAAACGTGTAGGATAAATAACCCGTGTCATGGAATATGACATCGAGATTAAGGTCACCAAACTAGTACGTGGGAAGGGACTATGCAAACAACTAGCCTTGAGTCAACAAGTTGAAGAAGGTAATGGAAAAGAGGTTGTCTTGGTACTACAGGATGGTCAAGAATAGGAAAATGATGATGTGCCCACTCCCTGTTGGACTCAGAATATGATACACTTCCTACAGACAGGCCTATGCCCTCTAGAAATGAGCAAAGCAAAGAGGAGATACTTTAGATTACAAGCCATTCCATATGTGCTTGTTGATGGTGTTTTGATTAAGAAAGACATCAATGGAGTTCTACTGAGGTACATTGGGATAGGTCAAATTGAGAGGGTGTTACGAGATTTTCACGATGGAGATTCCGGAGGACATATCGCCCCACGAGTAACAGCTCTCAAGATAATGAAGGTAGGAGCAAGGACCTTCCAGGAGGGGGACCTAGTTCTGAAATGGGATGTAGATCGGGTGAAACCTGGAAGGCATTCCAAGTTTGATGCCATTTAGAGTGGCCCCTACACGGTCACGAGATGTAAAAGTGGTAATGCCTTCCAATTATCTACACTGGATGGAGAAGAACTCCCGATTCCAGTTAACGGAATCTATCTTAAACATTGCTACTAAAAAGGAAAAGGTTTACCCTTGTAAATATTAGCCTAGATTTCAGTTCCTCTAAGTGCGTATGCACATTGTCTTGTTGTAGTTAGGTTTCTTTTTCCTAAGTGATTTAGCACAGGTTTTGTCACTCTCAGGTTGAATTTCTACAATTCAGAGTGCTCTCGAGGAATGAGTTGCAGTATCAGGATCGGGATCAGAGATCAAGTTGGCTTCAGGTTATTACTCCATGCCCAATGGATTGTTAAAAGGCCACTGATCTTCTACCTAGCAGGCAGGTGACCCCAAAAAGTCACCAAAACTGTTATCCAAAATTCCCCCCCTTCCAAGGTAATTTTGATAACATATTGAGTCAAGGCAAAAAATCATGTTTCTGGGGTCCCCTCGGTTTCTTTCTAACCCTCCTATCCAAGAAGAAAACCCAACGTTTTAAAAGTATGTAAAAAGTTGCAAAGAGCCAGGCTTGAGGCCGAAACACAGAGAAAATCGACTAAGGTAGCACTAGAGATAGTTGGGATGTCGGGGCCCTGAATCGGCCGAAAAACTGCCAGACGGTCCACGCAGCAAAGGGACATCTGGGCCGTGGGGACGCACAGGACGCGAAAGGGTGAACCGGCCGAAGGTGAAAAAATTGACTAACTATTGTGCAGGTAGTCTGGGACATCTGGGCCGTGAATACGCAAAGGACACGAAAAGGCGAAGCGGCCGAGAGCAAACAGTCAGCCCATTTCAGGCGGTTCAGAGAAATTTGTCCCAGACAGTCTGGGACAGTTGGGATAAAGGTACGTGGAGGACGCGAACCACCTGGATCAGCCGAAACAGGGAACTTTCGTCTGGGACACTCGAGACAAAAGTACGCACGGGACGTGAAAAGCTGAAAGATCCAAGAGCCAATGGAATCTCGCCACGTGTCTTCACCGCAAAGAGGAGAAAGGAAGACCGAATCGGGCGGTTCAGAGATTTTTGTCCCATACAATTTGGGACATCCGGGCCAAAAATACGCGAGGGATGCGCGGGACATGAAAAGGCGAAAGGGCCACAAACAGAGACAAGGAGGGCCCGCATCTAATGAAATCGTGCCACGTGGTAGGGGAGTTCAGAGCTCAGGGAGAGTTTTGGAAACTAAGCATAGTTTTGGCCCAAAACTAAAAGGTAAAGGTTTTCCCCGCGCCCCTGTCAACGAATCAAACAATGCCACGTGTCCCAAGTGGCGGGGCGGGGGGGAAAATGAATTTTTTTCCAAAGTGTAAGAAAATTCAAAATTTTCAAGGAAAACCTGTGGAAAGGGAAGAAGAGAGAATTGTGCAGCCAATCAGCGCCTGACACGTGTCATCTAAGTGGCAGAACGTGGGAAAAAATTCAAAATTCATTTTGGTCTGTCTTTGCCCTAAAATCTTCAGATGGCCATATCTTTCGATCCAGAGCTCAGATTTTGACGTTATTCATATCAATGGAAAGATGGAAAAATTCTCTACATGATTATGGGGTCAATCTTGAATTTTGGTTCAGTTTGGAGTGAGAAAATTTAGAAACACCTCTAGCACGTAATAATAGATAGAAGTGACGTTTCAACAACCAGTTTTAATACAACAGGCATTTTTCCATTTCTGCTAGACAGTCTGCTATTTTGCCAGGATTCACCGCTTCTGCCATAATGAGATGAGTTAAATACAACCTAGAAGTGGTTGGGGTAGATCTGGATTTCCTCTCTCTTCCCTCTCTC
Organism: Taxus chinensis; assembly: GCA_019776745.2. Classification (NCBI taxonomy): domain Eukaryota; kingdom Viridiplantae; phylum Streptophyta; class Pinopsida; order Cupressales; family Taxaceae; genus Taxus; species Taxus chinensis. The sequence goes on along the minus strand of CM034156.1, from coordinate 263,705,379 downwards.
ATTCTTCCTATAAATTGTAAGGAGGGGCTTCTTTCTAAAGGTGGAACATTCCTGTTTTTCTCCTCCCTTCTTCTCTCTGGCAGGTGAATTTGTGGAGCTCGAACCTCCCATTTGAAACTGTAATGCGACTCTACCTCTTGGCATTTTGTAGTGTATTGTATCAATCTTTGGAGCAAGTAATACATGTTTGTGGATGATTCTCAACCCTCTCTGTGTTCATTTTCATCCTCCTGGTCTTTCATTACAAATTTTGTTATCTGTGCATGATCTTGCATCACATTTGAATGGTCTGTGTTTATTGGCAAGATAGGTGTTCTTCATTCCTTGGTGCATCACCTTTGTTAGCTTAGGTTTATTTTTATGCATCTTCTTACCCTGTCTCCTTGGCAAGATTAGATTAGGTTTTGAGTAAAACCTCTACATTTTTCGTGTGCATCTGAACAGAGGAATAGGAACCAGCCTTCTCTGGAGATTCCTTTCTCATTTCTGCAAGTCCCACACTTGGAGAAAGGATTCCATGTTGTGCAATCACACTGGATGCTAGAGTGATCAAACTAGAAATCTGATCAACATCCAGGGGTGCTGTGATTTTGCATGAACAATACCTTATTGTGATGTTTGATGTTTGTATTTTTTATTTTCTTGTAATGTTTTAAAGTTTTTAGATTTTTGATGGTGTGCAAAGGGAAAACTACAAGGGAGATGAATTTTTCTAGCGTCAAGAGCGATTATGAAAATGGATTAAATGGGCATAGATATGAGCACAATTTGGATGGAGGAAAAATATCAAGGATGTAATGGGGAGAATATGATAGGATGGATTGGGATTTAGGAGTAATTTAACAAAAATAGAATTTTTTTTAAACCCTAATTGCAGAGTAATTAAATGTACAATACGATATGAAACTACTATATAATATGACACAAACAATAAGCAAGAAAAGTACAAAACCCTAAGTAAGAGATATAAGAAAGATGACTTAGCTTATTTGCATCCGATCCTAAAGTGGTCTAAAATAGGAAAACTACTGAACAAGAGGTGAACTGTGTCATCAATGTTAAGGATAAATTACATAATGTAGGGATATGGTCGGACATGGGTGCCCATGGAAAGATAGGGGCACTTGGGAACCTCTAATGGATGCCTATGACTGCGAAAATGGTAAGAAATTGATCTTTAATGTGTCATACAAGTGTCACAAATATTTTGTGTTGATCATATGTGTGTCGCAATATGATTACCAAGGTACCTGTAACCTGTAAAACAAAGATTCAACTGTAAAACCCACAATACCACATCAAATCCAAAAAATAAAGATGTAATATGGGGATTAAGACTAACCCCGAAGGTCACCTAACAGAGTGAACTTATGATCGATCACTTCACTACATCTCATACTCCGTATAGTTCTGGTGAGTGTGTGAAATAAATTTTTCCTTAGGATGCCCTTGTGTAAGTGCACTTGATAGCGAGCTAGATCTAGAAAGTAACAATGTATAACTTGTGTGGATTAAATAAATAACTTCCCCTTCCTATGTAGTATATATAACACCCTTGACAGTTGCTATTTTCCTCCTTTACATTTCAAGTGTTGACATGTGATTTTTCCTTATAAAGATACGTTCTTTTGATTTTTGGCGATCATGCTTAAAATAGATAAATCATCTTCTGTTCTTAAGATCCTTTGAATCAATTGGAATGGCTTCTTTGAATCCATTTTTCATTTCTTGCAGGAGAGTTGCAACCTGGTTAAAGAGTTGTAAAATTATCTATTAATTTGACTCTTCCTTATATCAGTTTCAGTGATCCAAGGAATGTTTTAAATCTGATCTAATTGAATGAATGATAAATTGACATTCCATGAATTAAGAGATATATTGGACTGAACGTTGTGGTTACAAGCTCTTTGATTTTTGTGTGAACTTGTTTCTATTCAGTCATATGTTGTGCTTGGATCTTTTCAATTTGATTGTGGCAGGAAAATGTTGACACAAACAAACTATAGCCTGGTCACGACATAGGAAAGATCTATGATCCTAAAAAGGACTATCCTATAGAATCCTAATCTAGGTAAAAATATTTACTACCTAAACTATGTTACGTAACAGAATTCATATTCTAACCTAAAGCTTCTTATTCTACTTTGATTGGTTGATTGGCATCCTAACCTAATCTCAATGCTAAAGGATTTGGAAAGGTTTCTAGGCTATTAAAATTTACCTAGAACCTAATACTACAAGGTTATATTATGATCTAACCTAATACCTAAAACTATAGTGTTGTGAATTAATCTAACCTATGTGGAAACTACCTAAGGCTATGTGCTAAGATCTATTGTAGTAATTGTTGTTTGGGTTATATCCTAAGGTCTAACCTAAGCAATATGATTTATCCTAAACTAATGGGTATGAAAGGGGAATTGGTGGTTGCATGTATTATAGGCGACGGTTCCAAGGCATTAAATTTTTTGATAAGGTTTTAATTGCATAGAGGTATTTCCAGCTTTGGTAGGGGTTAGTGAACTTGGCGGAGGCTTAGGTGGAGACTCCACTAAAATGGAATTCCTTGTTAAATTTGATTTGACAATCGCTAAACATGAAAGGTGGTGGAAAGGAAGGTTAGGCAGGAAGATCATAATTAATGGAATTAATTGTTTTTGGTTTTCATGCTCAAAATGCCTTGGAAAACATGCAAATGGGTTGGAATGAGGTTGTTTCACTTAACATACTTTGTGATTTTTTCTCTACATGCTCTCTGGTTTTTTGAACCAGCAGATTGAATTGCATTTAAAGGCTATTTTTGAGGTAATGCAACACTGTTCAATGAAACAGTTACTTAGTGCTTGGAAAGGTATCCAAACAAGATGTTGGTTCTGGTCTAGTATCTTATGTCTCCTTGTTTAAATGGTAAACTAAAAACAAAAGGAAATGTATTGTTTCCTGAACTTGTTTTTACTCACTTGAATAATCCTAATTCTGTGTAGGAGCTTATGTTTTACTTTGTGCTCATAATTATATATTGATTCTTAAATTGGTTTCATTTCAAACATGATTAATTGGGTCTTGACTTTAAACTGGGTTGTTACTTGATTAAACGGTTTTAAAACTCTGAACTCCTTTGAAGAAAACTACATGTGCAAGGAGAAAAATTGGTGGCATGATTTAAGTAGGTTGTTGGGTTTCTCTTGGAGATCTTGTTTGGAATATTTTTTGATTATTCATGCTTCTTGGAACCAAAATCTGTTTTCTCTTGTATTAGAATGTTAAAATTTATTACAAGTTAGTTCCTATCTTGACTGAGCACATGGGTAATTTCTAAGTTGTTAGTTTCCTATTTGGGTTTCACACTTATTTCTGGGTCCAATAAGTGAATGCTTGAGTATTTAAAGGATAAAAGAAATTGTGTATCATTAGGGACTATGGAATGTGTTTGAACTTCACTGTTTATTATCCCAAACTGAAAAGGGAACTCCTGCCCTTGATGGTAAAGATGTTTTGGAAAATTTTAACATGTTCTCTTCTTACCTTGAAGTTGATCTTGTACCTTCCTGTGGGAACTCACGTTTGAACTTGTTTGCCTGTTATATAAAAGGGAAATTGTTGTTATGTATAATGAAGGATTTAATGATTGAATCTTATCCCGAAAAGTTCCTTTTCTTTAATGTTGGATTAATATCTTTTGATTTAAATTTTCTGATTAATAAGTTCTCTTTTATTACAGAGATTTGATAAGTTAAATAATATTCTTGTACACATCATTGTCTTAAATGATGAAAAAGGGATTGGTTAATTTGTCTTGTTAAACAAAACATGTAAACTTAATGATTGAATGTTTGATCCTGTTAACCTCCTTAGATTTATTAGGTTTTGGAACTAATGAATATTTTAAATGTGAATTTTAAGGTAGTTTTCCTTTAAAAAATTACAATTATAGCCATGCTATGGACCTGTTTTTTCTTTGCAGATGTTATGGGTTTTGGCATAATGGAAATGGTCTCTCTTCTTCTTTTCTTGAAATTTAGATGAAACATCTTAACGAGAACCATGTTGTAAACACTTCTTTTGTCTTATGATACAGACAAGTGTTGTGTTCTATTATGGTAGAATTGGGAACAATGTGATGTCATGATTTATGTTTGTTAAAGGTAATTGATAGGATCAATTAACTATAATTTGTAAGACAAATATTATAGATTATATTCTTTCCTTTTCTTGGAAGTGAAATCAATTGGTTAAAATGTACTTCTTTTCGTTGCTTTTTATATATTGATTTTATGATGTAATAATTGTCTCATTAAAGGAGAGTTGTTTTAATGGAAAAATTATTGGAATGCACTTATTTTTAAGGCTTAGTTCTTATCATGCTCAGTTCATTAAACTGACCCATGCTAGCAATTTTTATAGACGGACTTTGTAAGTGATAACAATGGCAAAACTTATATGATGCATTGGCTGATTTAAGTCTGATTCTTGTGAAGAAATCTGATTCGTTCTTGAGATTGTATTGGAAAAGAAAATTAGTATTCCTTTATAATTAAGATAGTTGTTATGAAGTATACTGAAATGCATAAGTTTGTAAATGTAATGGTTATAAAGATAAACTAAAATTTGTGAGATTACCTTTATTGGTTGTGTAAATTATTTTGTATTTATATGAAAGAGATGGGCTCTATCATGTTGTTAATCTTCATATTAATTATATGTTAAATGGCTATATTTTAATAAGATTGGATCAAGGGATTTAGTTTAACCTCCATACTTGTGTTGCAAATTGTAAATTTGTAGAATATGATATTCACTATTTAAACTATATAACATAGTAATACAAAGTAGGATGAACATACATTGGAAAATGTGGTCATTCTGTAGAATAAACCATAATGCCTTACATATAATGAAAGAATCTTCATCTTTCATAGGTGTTCATAAACCACAAAGGTTTGGTACCATGACTTCAATTTATCAGACTTCATTTGTTATGAAGACTACTTTATTTTGGATATATTCTAGCGCTGAACTTTCTATAAATTTATTGTACTTTTTACATAAGACATATTATAACACTATGCAGTTACACTTAATTGATAGTTTAACTATGTATTTAGACTTTAAAAGTGGAAATGAATATAACAAAGTTCTTAATGGACTAGATGAATCAATTTAGAAAAGAACTTAAGGAGTGTTGGATTAGGGTTAGGAAAAGTTACTGAAATCTATTTTGAATAATCCAAATTAATTAAATTATTAATAAATTCCTTGGGGTATGTACATATCGATGAGGCTATTCAATAGGATGCTGGCACATGCCATCTACAGGGTTGTACCTTTGATAAGATTAGGATCTTCTTGAGGATACAATGATGCAGCCGGCATATGGCAACACCCTTCGGCATTGATCATCCAGATCTACATAAATTGGACTTGATCTTAGTTTTTCTCTAGGTCAAGTTAGAAACATGTTTTAAGATATGGGGTATCCCTCTAAATCTTAGGATACCTTGGCACACGGGGCTGACTTAGGTTGACCCAGTATGCCAACTTACCCTAAGTCTTAGTGAGCTTCCCCTTATCATAACACATGTTGTTAACATGAACTAGGGTTAAACCTTGGGCAAGTGGACTGACGTGAGTCAGTAAAGAACATTCTTTGTAAAAATAGAGTGGGGTGAAGGACGTATTCTATATTAACGATTATTTCATCAAGGAATAGTAATACTTACAATATTTTAGAAATCTTTGGCCAAAGTATCGCAAGTTGTTGGTTGCATTGTCCTATGTCACCTAGTCTAAGGTTCGGGATGCAGATGAATATTGATAATACTTATTCAGATAGGTTCCTTAGACAGATCACTCAATACCCTAAATAGGGAAAGAGAACCAAGTATACGTAGTATATGGATAAGTATTCAATACTTAATGTTAAACATGAATAGATTGGTAGTTTACCGAGTCATGAAATGATAAGATCGGTAGCACACTGAGTCATTACAGATGCATATGGTTATCTGTTATATGAATAGTTGATAAAGAATTTGTGTTCTAAATTATGAAATTTAGAACAGAGAACATTACTTAAAATAAAAAATAAAAATTTCCCTTGTTTCTAAAGTGTTAAAATGGGAATGTTACAGTAGATGCAAAAAATTTAGTCCCTTATTCCTTGATTGAGTTCCAAATGGATGCTTTGAAGCAATTTAGGTGCCTTTTGTGATCTAAAAATGCAATTTTCAAATTTTAACTTTTTAACCATTTTCAAAGATCATAAAATTTTAATCAACTTCCAAGGATTTAATACTCCAAAGCTAAATGAAAATTTGAATTAGGACTGATTTCAAACTGAAATTTTAATTTCATTTTATTCAAAGTTTCACTATTTGATCAAAGCCCCAAATTCTCGATTTAATTGATTTTCCAAATTTGTCAAAAAATGATTAATTGTTCATCCACTTTCACATAATTAACTTAAATTATTGCAAGTAATTAGAAACTGGAAATCAAAATTAGAAATGACACAAGATTATTTACGAGGTTTGGAACTCCTACGTCCCCAAGTTTGTTTTGAATTGACCCATTAAAAATGTTTGAATTGAAAATAAAATTAACCTTTACAATTAAAAATTAATGAATCAAAACTTGTAAAAATATGATATTAGACTTTTGAAATAATTTGATGAAGGTCAACACTTGTCTTTCACCTTCCTGATTCACTTATAACTATGTTTCCCTTAGAATTTACACATTCATGTGAGTTATTCAGCTTAAAACATCATCAAAAAATCTCCAAAACATGAAAAAATTATACCATCATGAGCGTATCATAATTCTAAAAAAATTTCTAGTTTACTTTGAGCTCTTGTTTTGAGTGGAAGAGCTCCAAAAAAGGCATTTTCTAGAATCTTCTCTATTTTGTCCAATACACAGACCTGTAAAAAGTCCCTTTAAATATAAGTGATATCATTTTATATCACTTTAATAACTATGGTGGTCTGGTAAATACGCCTATTGTTTTGGTACAGGTGATAGGTTCAAATCCCATTTTCTTAGCAATTTTTTGGATAGGGATAAAACAATATCCCACTACCCAGTGGTGGTTATAATTAAAGGATTTTAATAACCTTTAACTCCCCACTTTTCCCATGGCTTAGGCCACACATTGAATTTTTTTGCCACATGTTGAGGGTCCTTGTGGGTATGTGGCATCCTTATTTGCCCAATTTTGTTGAACATTGGTATTGTTTGGCCACGTTGGTATGTTGGTCGTGAATGTTGATGAGGCTTAATATGCCACATAGTGACCAGCGTGAATTTTTTTTTGAGCCCATATGGGCCTCCCAAGATACATGTAATCCACCCAATTTTTTTGTTGGCCATGTGACTTGTCCATAGTTGAACCTCTAAATGATTAGTGTAGAGATTTGATTTGCTAAGTAATATGGAGATTCATCAAGTTATATTGATAATCCCAGATTGTATGGACACCAATGATGGTCTATAAAATAGCTCAGTTGAGTTATACCTTACACAATACAGTAATACAAATGATTTCCTTATAATATAAAAATCCCACATTGGCAAAATAATATAAAAATGTGGCATATATAACCAATACTCATATAATGAGTTGGAGGCCAAGTCACCCCTCCGTTAAAAGAGTGTGCCGAACATAGCTTAGGGCCTCTAGCTAGTAAATAGTGGCCCACCAGGTTTTCAATTGTATGTTGAAGACCAGAGGTCAAAACACAACTTCTTACTCTTTTTTAACTTTTTCCACGTGTCAACCACCTATTCTCCAGTTAACCAAGTTTGACTTGTTTTCAACCCATCTTTGAATTGTGACAACTTCTCCATCTAGACTTTGTTTTTGACATTTTTTATATCATCAGAAAGGTCTTGAGATTATCTAATACTCAATCATGGTTTATGGAGTTTTAGGGAATATCTACACATTAGAATATCCTCTGGATCATTTTGAGTGCAAGCTTAGTTGATAGTAATAATGATTATATATTGATCCTTGATTTTGAACACATAACTATGTATATATATGATTCCCTTGTTTGAATTTCATAATTGACAACTGGAAGGCTGACCCATTAGGGAAAAATATTCCCAAAAGATACAAGAGACCCAAAATAAGTGAGCATTGTAGAAAAGGGTCAGGGGCACCTAGAGGGGACAAGGGTGCCTGAACGCTTCTGTCCTGAATGGGCACTAGTGTCTGGAGCCATACAATATAAATACATAAATTTTTGACTGGTATGTTATGTGTGAAAGACCAAATATAATACAAGAAGCAAAGGAAAAAGGCTAAATACAGTTGTCAATTACTAGTTTTCTTACTTAGGAATCATATGAATACTACTATGTATTTAGGACCTAGAAATGTACCCAAGTGCTTGATTTTGTGTCTACATTTACCCCCACTTCTTATTTTTGAGTGAATAATAGATAAAATAAAGTAGATAAGAGATACATACCTAATAACCATGTAGAGCATGCGAGAAAATGTGTGGAGAGTGGACTAGTGAAGTGTGGAATGATGTAAAAAAATGAAGCGTGGAAACTAGGAAGAGAGAGTGACCCTAGGGGGTGAAGCGTATGTGTTATACCATGTTGTACTTGTTGTGCTTTATGTTGTGCTTGATGTTTCTGCTTATTGTAAGGATGGACCTGTAAAAATAAGAGAAAGAATATAGTCAAAGTACCATATATGATAGATCAAAGAAAAATGTGCATAAGTATGTAAAGGTATGCAAAAGTGTGAAAGTATGTAAAAAGGAAAGCATGTACTTGATGTAGAAGAGTGTAAAGAGATAGAAAAGTGTACTAAAAATGTTGTGTAGAATGATTTTTTAGGATATCTCACGCAAAGAGTAATTTTTTTGGGATATCTCATGCCAAGTGAGAGTTTTTTTGGTGATCTCATGCTAAAGAGAAAGTGTTGGGGTGAGAGGTCTAGTGTTAATCTCCTTCCATGACTCTACTCGATAAATACCACTGCAGATGGTGTGTTCCTGTTTTATTCATAATATCCCTGATTTGTTCTAAATTATACCAACTGAATTGAATGTAGGTGGTAAACTGTATTCTATTTTCTGGAGGACTGTGCCTGATATTGTCAAAATGATATGAAGGTTTATGTGAACTATGCTAATATGTTAAACTGATTGTGTTTTCCCTCAGGACATTAGCACCTACAGGAGGACACATGCACTTGGGTGCTCCTATCTGAGTCTAGATACTGGTTTCTGTCATGTGATTTTGATCCAAGTTTGATTATGAGATAGTTCTGTAATTGTAACTTGTCCTAATTCTGTGTTGTACTATATTGTGATGTAGCTCTGAGCTGCTTTATGGTGTTATTTGTTCACCCAATGTATACCCCCCCTCGTTTGGGGTGCATGCAACATTGGTAGGAGTGTGTTACCTAAAAGAGAGGACTCTATGCTGATATGAAAAAGTATCCTTATAGAGGGAGGTGATATGCATGGTAGAAATCAAGGAACATGCAAACAAAGTGTCTAGATACATGTGTTAGTAGAATAACTAACAAACATGTCATTGAAAATAATGTAAAAAAAAAATGTATACAAGATAGACCATGAAAAGTGGGTTTCATATATGGGACATCTCTCATAATGTCACAAGACAATCAGAGTTGAAGTAGCCAAAAACATACAAACAATGATCAAACAAGAAATAGGGCATAGCCTGCAAACAATGGAATACAATAGAAGAAAATGAAAAACAATATGTCACAGACAAACATGGTGGAAAATAGTCTTGCAAGGAAAAATCCACACATTAAATACCCATTAGCATGTTAGAAAGATAAAAAGTATATCAACACATATATGTACCGGTATAAAGTAGTGTGATAAGAAGTAGAAGTAGTAAATAATGAAATAATAACACATGTAATGTGTGAGAAAGTAGATGCCCCCAGGATCCTCTATGGGACTGGTAAGAGGTACAATGCTAATCATTGTTGTATCATGTAAATATTTTTAGGAAGTATGCATTCACAACTAGAGAACAAGTGAACATGCATGTGTATATAAAAAATATATTAACATACTAATTATTTGTCTAACATGGGAAAAAAATTGTAAATATAAGTATAAGTAAGTGTAACCAAGATATGTAATATGTTGTGTGTATAAGTGAGATGGAATGGTATGCAATGTGAATGTGATAGGAGCATCATACCCCCAGAAGATGTAGATGAGATTTATATGAGATGAGGTTCATTTATAAAAGACCACTCAACAATCAAGAATGAACCATAGAACAAGAGTGTGTCATTGGGAAATGGTTTGAAAATGTGTGATACATAGAAGAGAACATGAAGCATAGAGTGTTTAAGAGTGAAAGTGGTGAGGATCATTTCAGATTTAGACCCTCAGCAGTCGAGTATGAACCGTGGAACTAGTGTGTGTCATAGGGTGATGATGATGTAAAGTGTGTATCAAGATGTGAAAGAGAGACTAGATGCAAAACAAAGAGCATAATGTGTATGTGTAGAGATTGGAAATATTTTGTAATGATTGAAAGAGGGGGATAAAGTGTGATTCGCCCAAGTGTTTGATGTTGAAAATAATCAAGTAAAATCATCTAAAAGATTGTCATCATTAGGATCATAACCAATTTGAGCTGTATCAGAGACTTGGTAAGAAATAGTGTGAGGTTTCTCATATAAAGATCCCTTTCAATTTAAATTGTACATTCCCATTGCATATTATTCATCAATGAAATGTGGTTATGGAAAATCATGTGCATACCATCAAGTAAGATTTTGAGAATAACAAAAGAAGGAGTCATTGCAAATAGATATATGATCAAAATTCATAGGAAATGTGATATCAATATGATTTGAATATAGTGTGCCACCAATGTAATCAAAGAAATATTTCCCAAGTGTGAGTGGAGAAGAATGAGGAGTGCGTGTAAGGAAGGCTATTAAATGGAAGACACGAAGGCCATAAACAATGATAATGAATACACATCCATGGTATAAGTGAGCAGAATGAGGTGGAGGAAGAATTTCAGTGATTATGAAACCTAGGTGAGTCAAGCCATCATGTGTGAAAACAATCTCAGAACAAGTAGGGTCAAATGGAACATGAGACCAATAATAATTATGAATGAAGAGAGTGCATATGAAGGGGTCCAAGCATGTAGCAGAAGTAAAATGAGGAGATGTAGCTAGTGATAGAGTATCTAATGTATGTACACTCCCTTGAAAATATATCATGTGTAATGTCCCCTTTCCTTTGCCAAGGGCCTAAAGTCCAATTCAAGTCTTAGCCTTGGTCATACCCAAGGGGCTAGGGACACTGGGAGATATTGGGTGTGAATATCTAGTTCATTTGTTATAATTTTTCGTTGACATGAGAATAAAGTGATTGGGAGGGACTAGATGTTATGTTTTGTCATTAGGGGGGGCTCATAACACTTTATTATTATATTTCTTTGTTGGGGTCACTTATGGTACTTTATTATTCTATTTATTTTTTGGGGTCACTTAAGTGACTTTTAGTCCCACATGGAGCTCCCAACTTGGAAAAAGGTAATGAGATGTTATACAAGGAGGTTTGGGGGAGTGATAAAGGTCATTCTCACATACACTCATATTTTATTTATGTGCAACTGATGTTTGCAAATTTCTAGCTTGTGGAGTAAGATCCAACAAGGACCCTAGCTTCGGTGGTGAGAGATCCATCCCTAGCTAGTAGGGCATTCTTTGGTGGTGAAAGATCCACCCTAGCTTTCCCTTTGGAGCTGATTTTAGGGCTGCTTTATAGAGATATTTTCAGAGGTTTTTAGAGGAAGGGTTTTGATGGTTTTGGTGAAATTTTGTGGAGAAAATCAAAGGGTTTTCAGATCAAATTTATGACAATGGTAACAATAGGTTTTGACATCATTTTTAGAAACTTTTATGAGAATTTTGATCATTTTCCAAGGGGGTGACTTACTTTGGAGATTGTAACACCTTTTTGGAGGGTTTTCAAACTAAAATTCTTAGATCTAGAGGTTGGGTTTTCATTCTCCATATTATTATATGTAATTTCAAAAAAATTCATAATTTTATCTTGCTTATTAGAGAAGTTATGAATTTTTAAAGTTTCACACCTATTTAGGGCATTCTGTAATTTTCTGGCAGCATTATATTATTCCAAAAATTCCAAAAATAATTTTATTGTGTTATTTATAATATTATAAAGCTCTCCTTAAATTTTCAAGTGATCTAGGAAAGTATCCTGGGAGTTACTGATTTTATTCAGTTCACTTCCCTAACTGTTAAAAAATCTGCAAAAATCAATATTTTATTTGGCTGCAATTTTCTATATTTTATGCATTATTTTGTGGTATCCCCATAAGGGATATTTCAGTGGTATCAGACCAATTATTTCTCCAGCCTGTTGGGGTTGAAAGATGGGAGACAAAGACAAAGACAATGAGGATCTGGGTGTGGATCTGATGAAACAATTGTTCACCAACATGGTAAGCAACATGAAATAACTAATATCTATTTGAACCAGCTCATTGAGTGATTAGCACAAGGTATAATTGATACTCATACAAATAGAAGGGAAAATAGAAATATGGTACAATAGGGTCAAAGAGGTGAGGGTGGAGATTCATGGAAGTGGTCTCCCCATTCTTCTACCAGGACTTTTGGGCTTCATGAACCTTCTTTATTGAAGGATACAGAGTTTCACAGGTATGGTAATAGTAGATATTGAGGATAAGGAGTCTTGTTGGGAGAGGTACTAGAGTTTGAGTGAGGGATTTCATGATAATATGCCATTCCAAGAGTATTGAGAAATGAAGATTGGTAGTAGGCCCAAGAGAGATCATCAGATAGAGGTACTTGAGTTAGAGAGGAGATTGAGACAAATCTCCATCCCACACTTCGATGGTTCTAAGAAGTGCACCGCGCAGTCTTGGATTTAGAAGTTGAAGAATTAATTTGACTTGAATCCCATGCATGAAGAGGATGAAATTAAGTTTGCAATCCTACATATTGAGGGAGATGCTCATGACTGGTGGCACCATGGATTGATTACACAAGGGAGCATACATATTACTACTTATGCATAGTTCACATAGAATTTGATGAATAGATTTGGTAGGAGGGACCCCGATAGGCATTTTAGAGAGTTGAATCACTTGAGGCAGAAAATTTATCTAGATGATTACATTGCAGATTTTTAGAGGTTATCAGTTATGATATCTAATGTTTCAGAGCTGAGGTCGACTTCACTTTTCATGACAGGTGTGACGAATGATCGAGCTGAATTTTTGTATGAATTTGAGCCTTATTGCTTGCATGAGGCTATTAAGAGAGCACTTGATTTGGAGTTTTTCACTCTAAAGTTGAGGTTTCCACCTCGAGTTCAGCCTAAGGTACTTCCATTTAGATCTGATGGTTCACATCAGAAGGAGCCCCTACCTAGGAAAGATGCAACAAATAAACCATTCATTTCTAGAGATGATAGAGATGAGATGAGGAAAAAGAAACTATGTTTCGATTTCCACACACCTTGGGTTCCAGGACATGATTGCAGAGGTAGAGGGAAGGCCCAATTCATTGAGGTATTTGAGGAGAGTGATGATGATGAGGAGTTGGATGCTTAGGGATTGGAAAATGGAGATGGGGAGACATTGGACAATACAATGGTTTAACAGGAGGATGAGACCTTTCCCCATGAGAATATTTCCAATTTGTTTAGTACCCTGAGGTATAAGGCATTTAGGGTTATGAGAGTGTTACACGGTCAGCAAGTAGTGGTACTCATTGATAGTAGGGAAACCCACAACTTCATTGATGCATCATTGGTCAAGAAGTGAGGATTACATGTAGAAGATTTTGAGGGCTTCAATGTAGTTATAGCTAATGGAGAGTCTATGAGATGCATCCAGTGAGCTCCACAGTTGAGCATCACGATGGGTAACTATACAGTTACCGATGAGTTCTATATGGTTGGAATTGGAGAGACCAAACTTATCCTTAGAGTACAACAGCTCCACTCCCTTGGTGAGTTCCAGACTAAATTTCATATGATGGAGTTGAATTTTAAGTCTAAGGGGAAAAATGTGACCTTGAGAGGTTTATCTTCAGATGCACCCATGGTTATTATATCGAAGAGAATTGAGAGGATTCACATGCACAATGTGGTTAATTGGGAAGTATAATGCTTTGTTTCTACCAAGGAATTATAGGATGGAAAGCCAGTATCATGTGGATCTATATGGCCTATTGGACATGCATAGTGCAGTGTTTAGTGACATAACTCTAGGTCTACCTACAGATAGGGGATTTGAGTATGTGATTGAGCTTGAGGACATCATATCTATGGTCACTACTCCTTACTATCACCCAAATATTTTAAGGATGATATTGAGAGGACTATCCATGAGCTCATTGATATGGGACATATTAGACTGATTTCAAGTCAATTTACTTCTTCAGTAGTGTTGGTGAAGAAGAAGGATGGGACCATGCAGATGTACATAGATTATCATGCCTTGAATAAAAAGACAATAAAAAACAAGTATCCAATGCCATGTATTGATGGTGTATAGGGTGTAATCTATTTTTCTAAAATAGATTTGCAATATGGATATCACCAGATCAAGGTTAGAGAGTAGGATGTGCACAAGATAGCTTTCAGATGCCATTATAGTACCTTCAAGTTCCTAGTGATACCATTCAGATTGTCTAATGCACTAGCTACATTCCAGTCTTGCATGAACCATGTGTTCAACCTCCACTTGTGGAAGTTTGTATTGATTTTATTTGATGATATATTGGTTTACAACAGAACTTGGGAGGAACACATCAGGAACCTTGATGATATATTGGGGATATTAGAATCTAATTCCCTATATGCAAAAGCTTCTAAGTGTGAGTTTGGCATGACAAAGATTCTATATTTGGGATATGTGATTGGTGGGGGAGTAGTGAAGGTGGATAGAGAGAAGATACATGTAATTTTGGATTTTCCACTACCTAGGACATTGACACATTTGAGAGGATTATTGGAACTATGTACATAATACAGGAGGTTTGTGAAGAATTTATCTCAATTAAATATTCCATTGACAAACTTGACCAAGAAGGGGGAGTTTGCTTGGTCAGAAGCATCACAACAAGCATTTGATCACCTCAAGGGGTTGATGAGATCAAGTCCCATTCTTTCATTGATAGATTTATCTTGCTCATTTGTTCTAGAGTGTGATGTATTGGTAGATGGTATTGGATCAGTTCTCATGTAGGATAGACACCCCATTTCTTATGAGAGTCGAAAATTGAGCCCTATGGAGAGAGGGTGTTAAATTTACAAGGAGATGTTTGGCCATTATGCATGATTTGGCCAAATTCATATAGTACCTTGTGGGAAAAAATTAATGGTTTGTACAGATCACAAAAGTTTGAGGTTATTCCTGGGGCAGAAGGATCTCAACGATCACCATCAGACATGGGTAAACAAGGAACAAACCTATGATTTTGACATAGAGTACATTAGAAGTAAGAATAATGTTGTTGTTGATGCTTTATCTAGGAGACCTTACCTTATTGCTATGCTTAGTTATATGTCTGAGATTTCAGCAGATTGGAAGGCTCACATACTTGTTGAGCATTCCAAAAATTAGTTTGCATGTGAGATCATGGATGGCATTAGACAGGATGATTGGTACAAGGTTTTGGATGATGGCATTATACATCAATGACAAGAAACATAGTAGGAACTATTTTAGGCCCAAGTTGTAAAGGTAGGGTGATGGTGCCCATACATGTATAAGTGGTGGAATCATAACTACATGCTTCAGGATTCACTTGAATGCATGCCTTTCATCAATTTTTGAATTTTTTTTAATTTTACAATTTTTTTGGATTTTTACTAATTTTTTGGATTCTTATAAATTTTAGATTTTTTGAATTTTTTAAGTTTTCCAAGAAGTAAATGTTCTATAAGAATAAAAATATTGTGGGATATCTCCAAAAAACACTGGAAAGAAAAAATATGCCCCAAGTAGTAGAAAAGGGTCGCCGTGAAGAAAAAACATGCCCCATCGTAGTGAAAATGACTATTTAATAAAAATAATCATCGCAACGCGTGCTAGAAGAATATAGAAGAATTATGGTGGTTATTTAGCACTGCAAGGGAAAGGGAAATGATGAATTAGGGTAAAACAATTATATATAGTAGGTTAAGAGGGGTAAAATCCATCATGATGAGTTATTTGTTATTATACCCTTTTGAGATTTGGAGAGAATTTTTCTCTGAATTTAGCGAGAAATGACACGGATTCAAAGGTGAAAACACTATGGAGATTACGTACAAGAGTTCAAGAGGCCTCTGATGGACCCTACACTAGTACGTAAAGTAATATTTTTACATTTAAGTCCATTTATTAACATTTATAGCTAGGGGAAAATCGTAGGGTCACGCTAGTGTGAAGGGTTGCACTGGTGTGAATGGGTTACGCACTAGCGTAAAGGGTGTGTGCACTAGTGAAATAATAGAATCTAGGTTAGTGTAGGCACATGCATGCATAGAAATGAGTAAGATAGTGAGAAAAGGAACATGCTAGCATAGTCTTGCAGTACTTTCAAAAGGGGTGCACTATCACAAGAATGCTTACGTTAATGCAAATTTTATACCTTGGGAAGAATTTAGAATAAAATCCAAAGTTTTTTTAAAAATTAGGCATGGATAGAAGAATGTAGAATAAATTAGTATATCTTAGGAATATATTTAGAAGAAAATAATGTTAGTAAAATTGTTGTGTAATATTGCAGGTGAGATTATGCAACATAGACATACGTGAGCGACATAGGTGCCTTAGAGATTATGAGTAGACATTTACACAATGAGAGAAACAAGGATTGATTTCCTTTCTAAATGCCACCAATTTGACGTATATTTCACACCTCATATTACACTGGATCATGCCCTCATGACTTCCTTAGCAGAGATATGGTGGAGTGAGAGCCAAAATTTTAGATTTCTGATTGGTGAGATGACAATGACCTTAGAGAATGTTTGGAGGATTCTTAGAGTGCTGATTTAGGGTATCTTGGTGGAGTATTACGGGGATATAACCAGATTCGAGCTAGCATTTATGACATGTTTGTATGCTGGGACATATCCCAAAAGGGTATGGTAGTAGATATTTACAATTGCTTTATAGAAAGACAAATTGCTTAGATACTAGTTTACTTGATGGCTCTTATTAGTGGCTACTTGCTCCCTGACAAGACTGGCATGCACTTCCCACTTGGTTTTACAAGAGTAGTGCATAGGTTGATGGATGGAGAGGTCTTCTACTAGGGCAAATGTATCTTGGTCCACTTGTATTAGGACTTGTATTTGATTACTTACCAAGGTTAGAAGAACCTCATATCAGGTACATTACTACAAATCTGGGCATGAGATCATATTGTTATTGGTCATCCACACATAGTACTATGAGTCAGGGCTGCAAATAATCCATCCTGCAGGGGATGGGAGCAAGTGGGTAAGGATGTTCACCACACATGGGAGATACATGGTACTATAGGTGGGAACTTTATGACTTGTAATTGTGTATGATCACCTCGTGACCATACAAATTATATCAGTCGCATGAGAACGTCATAGAGATCAGCACTGCAAAGGTTGAGCACTTCATCATTGGGATCTGGACTCACATCAGAGAGTGGTACTGTGTTGACTGGTTCTAATGAAAAATTGGCTATATCCAGGGCATACCAAGGGATGATATGTGGTATATGCATAGGACAAGTGATATATTTGATTTTAGGCCAAGGATCATACTGCAACGAGCTCGGGATAGATTTTGTTATGTTTCCATACAAAAATGGAGTGCACAACCTCAGGTAGTAGACCTAGGGACTACGAAATATTATGGGGTTTGGTATACCATAGTAATTCCTCTATTCCTTATGATCCCACAGTCTGTGATAGATGCCGGCATAGTTGTAACAAGAAAGGTTTTACAAGGACATGCTTTGAGAGATGGGGCTAGATTGGGTTAGCCTGAGGTCGAGGAAACTTTACAGGCATAGGGCTAGGGTCCATAGGTATAGGTGCTACCACAGGGTCATCCCCCATTACAGCTAATACATCAGTAGACGCATGTACAACTACAATAGGTCATTATACAAGGTATACAGGTGTAGGCAAAATAGGTGCCCATATTACATGTTCTTCCTTCATTTCCATGAGTAGCAAGTCCTCACTTAGTAATAGGTGGGAATGATGGAGATCAAGGAGATGGATGGGGGTCTCCACCACATAGTCCAATAGGTGGAGGATGGAGAGTAGCATACATGTAACCCCAAAGATCACCTCTTAGACAATTTTCCCAGGGTATAGGGGATCTAGCTGCCTTGAGGAAAAAACTACAAGTCATTGCAAAGAGAGACCAGTTGGCTACCAAGTGGACATAGTTACTGGAATATGTTTCCCAAATGACAAGAGAGTGTGATGCACTCCAACATGTAACCTTAGCTACAAGTGCTCAGGACATAGTCTATGATTTTTCCACAACCACCGGTGAGGTTTCCTATTACATGTCATTATATCATGGGGTCTTTCTAGAGGAAAAAAGGGTAATACCCTTTAGTTAGCTAGTTGGAATTTGGTCTAGATCTATATCATACATGTCATCTCATTCAACAAGGTCAGTGTAGAAACCATCACCTCACCAGGGATTTTCTACACAATAGGGTGTGGTAAAGCAGATGCTACCACTTGGATCTAGGCTAGGTAGTCCTCATGTGGGAAATATTCATGGTTAACTTAGGATTATTCTGATGTACTCTTTTTGATGTATGCCTTGTGCCGAAGGCACAATTTTTTATCACATGTATATGTATTATTTTTATTATGCCTCAAGATGAAGGAACATTTTTTATACATGCCCATGATGGCTTATTGTATCTGATGTATATCAAGACACATTGTTTTATACATGTAAATTTGTATTTACATGGATAGATGATGATGATGGAATGTATTTAATTATTTCATTTTGTATTTATATGAGATATCGTGTTTATCCCATGTTTTTATTATGGTCTATGATGACGGGGATAAATATAATCCCTCGTACCCATATTTTGATGATATGATATGATGTTAGCTTGGAATAAATGTGTAATGTTAATTTATATGATGATGTAGCTTAGCATTTATTGATATCTTATGATGTTTAGATGTGATTATAGATGATACTGATGATGAAATGATAAAAAACTGTACAAACAAAAAAGACAAGCACAAGTTAATCAAATTTAAAAAAACACAACTATATACAAACATGCAAGATAAAAAGGAACCCAATGAAATCCACAATAAATTAAAGTAACACATAATCTAATCAAGTAAATGAATCCAATTTAAAGCACAGAGATATGACAAAGGAAAACTGACAACATTATGTATAATCAAACAACCAAAGTAAACTACTACGTTGTTTTTGCAGTATAATTTTTGAAATGTTTTGTGTTGTTTTTGGTTTCATCTTGAGACAATGTTCTATTTTTTTTTTTTTTTTTTATATGAGTCTTATTTGAATGTTTTGATTTTTCTAATGAAACACATTTGATTTTTTTTGGGATTTTCAATTTTTTTCCGAAGCTATGTGTAAGAAAATGAAAAAATGTGCATGCGCCCAATGACATATGGGATGTATAAGGGTATAATGCCACATGCATATTAAAGAAGTGACGATGAAAAGTTTCTCCTAGTGTTAGATAAGAATGCACAAATGAAAACACTTCACATACATAAGTAGGATCAGCCGGATCAAGGCCAAAAGGGATAGGCTGAAAAGTATCTCAGACACAGGAAAAGACTAGCTTAGGATAAATCCATCATAATCCTAGACATGATATGCTTGTGAAAAACAAACCCTCAAATGACACCAGAAACTATTTTTCACCATAAGAATTGTCCAAAGTGCCACAATTGCATGGTTTTCACACTTGGGTTCATTGATTTCTCTTTAATTATTTTGATTTTATATTTTTTTGTTGACTTTTTCTAATTTTTTAGGGACCCCATATTTAAGAATAGAAAAACTTGAGATGCATGGCGTTCATGGTTTCCCTAAGTTCATCACGATCAGATTGATCAAGATTTTATGCACTTGAACCAAATTTAGCACCCACAAAATATAGCCCTGACTAGTTTGGCTCAAACTTAGCTTTCTTTTCACCGTCCTTGGTGGTATTGAACTGATTCTACTTTATAACAAGGTATCCTACCTCAAATTAGTGAGGTATGATTCTTTTGTTGTAACCTTGACACATTCAATTCTGATACAATTTTAGGTGATCAAACACATGAATTCACTTCTCATCCAATAGCTCTAACTCTAATAGCCAAGCCACTATGTAGTCCTCCTCTTTATCCAAGTAATCTCTTAGCTCTATGCACAAAGAGGAGAGCTCAATATCAAGGGGTAATACAAATTCAGTGTTGAAAACTAAGGAATATGGAGTAGCACCCGTAGGGGTGCGGATGGATGTTCTATAATCCTAGAGGGTGGGATGAATATGAAAATGCCAATTATGTCTAGTTTTGTTCACCATCTTCTCCATAATATGAACAAGGGTTTTATTTGAGGCTTCAACCTACCCATTATCTTGAGGGTAATAGGGGGCTGAATACTTGAGTCAGATTTGAAAGTGTTGACATAAAACCTTCACAGTTTTTTCTTGAATGAATTACCATTATAGGATATAATGATAGAGGGGATGTCATACCTGAAATGGCATGGTTCATTATAAACTTAGATATCTGTGCACTAATGACATAGTTGATATGAACAACATCTACCCACTTCGTGAAGTACTTAGTGGTAGTAATAATGAACATATGGCCATAAGAATATGTAGGGGTAAGATTAATGATGAGATCAAGTCCCCACTTTGAAAAGGCCATGGTGTAGTGATAGGCTACAATGATTGTGTCAGAACATGTATCAAGTTGCCATATTTCTGATAGAGTAAACATTTCTTTACGTACTTGCAACAATCAATCTCCATGGTAGGCCAATAATAGCCTACGCTTAGGATATTCTTACTAAAAACTATCCCACTTGTGTGGGCTCTAAATATGCTTTCGTGAACCTCCTTAAACATTATGATAGATTCGTATGAGTTCAAAAAATGCAAAATATTCCTGTCATAGTATCTGTGATAGAGAGTTCCCCCAAGTATGGTGTAGCGGGCTATGTACTGGATAAGGTTTCTTTTGTTAGAATGGGAAATGTCTGGAGGGAAGGTTCCATCTTGAAGGTAGTTGAATTTGTCAAGGTACCAAGGGTAAAAGGGACCAACAACTTCACATACCAAATAAGACTCTGACATGTCATATGCTGGTATTTGTAGATTTTCAAAGAAGAACGACATGTTGTTGTTCCCAAGTGGGATGTGTAACATAGACCCCACTTTAGCCATAGCATCTGATGATCGATTATGTCTTCTAGGGATATTATTGAATGTAATTTTATCAAATAAATCCTTCAGAGTGTCAACCATTTTTTTAAGGAAGAATTTTTTCATCCTTAACTTTATACTTGTCAGTTACTGTACAACTAAAAATCAACACGTGAAGTTTAGGTGCACTCGACCTCCCGAGGTCATGTAGGGACAACCGATGTGGATTGGATAGATGAATATGTGGAATATATGTAAGGATATATAGGAGAAATTTGGATAAGGAAAGATCAAAAAAATCTAATTTCTTGTATGGGTAGTAAAGGAAGATACTTGTCTAAGGAAGAAAAACCTTGTCTTACCTGGGTGGGTGAAATGGAATGGTCTAAAAGGATGACAATGCATAAATGAGAGTAAATGTTTAGGTCACAGAAGATGTTCACAATGGGTTGTGGAAGTCTGGGAAACTGTTCTAAATTTTCCTTGTAGAAGTTTCTAGACAAGGTCATGGAAGTGCTAGAGGAAATGTATGAATAGGACAAGTGAGTGGATTGTGTGAACTAGTTTCGTCTAGGATGGTTATCCAGTCATAGAAATTTTCAGATTCTTCATTCAGGATTGTCAATTATGAGATGATGATAGGTGGAAGTGGCGAGGACCTGAAAACCAAGATCCTAAGGTTTGTTTCAATGTATGTATCTAGGTAAGATGCGTTTGACTATGGGACATGGGGATCATATACTTCGTCTCTTGGTTACTGAGGGTCCTGAATGGTCACATGAGATGGATAACTATAGTGATTGGGAAGAATAATTGGAAATGGATGAAAATGACTAATAAGTGATCAAGGCAACCTGTGGCTAGGATGATTTTCCCAGAACTCATAAGTTCTATCATCATCGATGTTCAAATCCATCAGCTATGTAGTGATAACAGGTAGCTCTAAGGTAGTTTGGAAGATGTGAATTCAAAGGCCTTGGTCGATATCTAACAATGCCACTAATAGGTTTGATTGTGGCACTATTGGTTCAAAAATGTAATCTTTGGGTTATATTATCACATGGATCATGCACCCATTGAATCTCTAGGTGATCCCGTGCAACATTTGAACATCCCCAAGGTGTGGGACCTTTTTTCCTTGTGATTAACCTTTGGAGAAGGCCGACTTCCTTTGAAACTTGGTGCACTTGATTTAAGACCAATGTGAAAGGCTATAACACTTGAAAATAATTTTTTTTCTTGAGATAAAGGATAGATAAGTTTAATAGAAAACAACTGAAATGGTGATGAAACAAGAATAAATTGAATAGAAATATCCACTTTGTTTGCATAATCACTATTACAAAACAACATATGGCATGCACATGTCATAAAATATTTTCTAGCATTGATATAACTAAATATAAAAATCAAATAGTAGAAAGGAAGTAGTACTTTCCACAATTGAAATACAAATATTTTATATCACATTCCACAGAAATTGAAAATGATAATAGATTTAAAGACAAATTAATCCATCATACCCAAGGAATTAGCATTCACAAGTGCTAGATAAATAAATTAAGTGCACAATATACTAGATACTTGATGGAAAAATATTATTCTGAATATAATTAAAAGGCTCAAAGATTATTCTTGAACTCTCCCAAAACTAGAGAGTACTTTCTTTAAAGATCCAAAAGTTTTTTAATCCATAATGCACTTAACTATTTATAGACCAAGGAGGTTGAGTGATTATAGCTCCACCCTTAACTAATAAAATATTAAAAATAGAGTGAATTTATGTTTTAGGGAACAACCTCCCATATAAAAAGAAAAATAAGTTACACATGTTTAACCAAGTTAACCTGCAACTTTGACTATTCTGGATGGAGGCTATCCATCAATGTCTGTTAAGCCTATCTACGACTGAAAACATCCTTTCCTTGTTCACATTCTTATTAAATTTTCTCCCATATGACTAACATGTCATTGTGATCAATAAATAACTTGATGATTCATTGGATTTCTTCTTCTTCCATCCTGAACGCATATAAATTGATTACCTCTGCACAATCATTCTCTTTAGCAATATGAGAAGGAAATTTCCCAACTCTTTTGATGACCTCCTTCAGATGGCTCACAAAGTTTTGGTAAGAAACCAATTTGTAGATAGAATCAATACCAAAATATTTCATGATGTCTTCATCCTCCTTTACCAAACCCATAAAATTTGAAATAATATGATCGATAGGGAGAACATCAAGAATTTGATTTATGAATTTGTAGTGAATCTTGTCAAATTCCTTCGTTATATCATTTAATGCATTGACCACCTCAACCCATTTTCATCAAATTTTGTAATTAAATACCATAACACTTGACCCCTAAATTCCATATCCTTTTGAAATTCAAATGGTTTTGAAACATGATCAATCACACCTTCATTTAGAAGTAAATATGAGTCGATAATTCGAATGTATTTCCATGTATCTAGGGAAAGATCCAGATTGTCACTATCTTCAGTAAGGAGTGCATTAAACTTCATAATTGCAACCTTATCCTCAAAAAATTCATTGTATAAATCTACAACATTCTTGATCAATGGATTTACATCTTAAATAAAAAATTCCATCCATGTTCTAACCAATTTGACCTTTTGAAAAAATTTCTCCACTATATGGAAGGAAATATCATCAAAACTTGAAGAAATGGAAAGAGCAGTCATAGTTGGTGCATGCTGTGTAATCTTAGTGAGCTTCTCAAGTTTTTCTTTCAGCTAATCCTTGGTCACCTTGTCTTTTTCATATTTTTCCAACAAATTTCCTAGAGCTATGTGCACATATTTTTTAGCTCCTTCATAAGTAGATTTTCCTAGTGCAAACTTGGAAATTTGATAATCTGTTGTTGTTATAGTTTCTTTTTTCTTCCCTACGGTGGGAGTAGATATTTCAACAAATATTTCCCCTAATTAATCAATCGACAGATTGGAGATAATCCTTGGCTACTTGGATTTCCTCTTGGGAGTCAAATCTAGAGTAATCAAGTCAACAAAAACAACAACAACATGTATCTTCTTCTTCTTCTTCTTCTATTTGACAGTCTTCCTGTGTAGCCATTCTGGTATAACAAATGGTGATGCATAAGTCATTAAAGGTATAGTTACAGGAGAGATTTCAACACTTGACAATACAGTGACATTGGTGGTAGTCACAGAAAGTGGTATTAATGTAGTGAAAATGGAGGGTGTATTAGATAGAAAAAACTTAGGAATAGATGAAATGGAAGTACAAAAAAGGAGCGAACTACTAAGTAAGTGAGGTAGAAAATGGAGATCCTATTATTTATCCTACCGAGAGTGTAGGAAGAGAGGAGAACACTTGAGCCATGGAGGGAGATGGGATGGAAGAAATAAGAATGGAAGAAATGGAAGGTTGAAGGGTGTAAGATGTGGGAGAAATTGGATTTGAAGGTGGTGAAGATGGAAGAGAAGAATAAAGATAAGGATGCAATGCCTAAGATACAACCGGTGAAACACTCAAATCTATCACTTTAGCAGATGAAGTGGTTTTAGTAGTGGGAGCCTCCACAAAAGACCTTGAGACCTTTAGAAAAAAATAAATTTTGTGTGGATTTGGAATGGGCCTAGAGGTTGACCTTTTACCTTTGGAATGAGTAGGCTAACCTATCATTGATTGATCCTGTACTAATTCTACAGGTTGATTTGAAACCTTAGGTGTGATTCCCAAAGTTTCCATATATTCATAGGTTCTCTTTAAAATGGGGCCCTCCTTAGATTTGGTGTTGCTACACTCTTGATTATACCAATTTATCCAAGGCAATGGTTGGTTGGAAACATTATCTTTTTGATAGGAAGGATCCAATACCTTCTCATCATCCTTTAAATCCTTTGGTACATATACAATGCCAAAGTGAGTAAGTTCACTTAAAGTCAACCTCTCAAATTCTCTTTGCCTCATAATGATTTTATCCTAGTAGTGAATCCAAATGTCCTCAAGTTATGGAGTATGTACACTGGCTAGCCCCGTTATGCCAAACTTATCCCAATAATCAAAGTTAGTCCTTGGATGAAAAGTTTTTAGAGTGACTTGAGATATTTATTCTTCCACATTTTTGGCCTTGTGAAAATTCACACATGAATATCTCCCTATGAAAATGGGAAAATGGACTCCCACCTTATGTCAATTTTGCTAAATTTTATGATAATCAAGTAATTGATGAACTATATCAAACAATACACAGTTATTGGTAGGACATCTCGGTAATTTATTTAGATCTCCTACGAACCATGACACTCTAATTTAGGTAAATTTTGGAAACTGAAGATAAATTCCTCCCCACTTCCATAACTCTCGCCATACTTCATCTTAAATTATTCGATTATACCAATATTTATCAAAAAAATACAATAGAACAAGAAAGAAGGCATCATTCACTCTCCTAAAGTGTTTATAACCCTCTTCTATGGTAAGCCATAGGTAATATTTGTATATGTGAACAAAGATTCTGATTCCATTTGGATCAAATCCTGGTCATTCTCTCATTGCAGCGGCCACATAAACTAGATAAGAAGTCATAAATATTTTTTTAAGGTAAAAAAATCTTCTAATTGGAAACATAACGAATTACTTATATGCTTGCCCCACAGAATAAACTAATTGTTCTTATTAATTGTGGCTATATATAGAAACATCCATTCCTAAAACTCTCTAACCACTAGAAGACCTGAAACCTTACTCAATAATGTAATTATATCATTCACATCTTGAATGAAATTTGAAAAGGTAAGTTTCTTAGGAAAATTTGACATTATACCTTTAGTTTTAGACAAGTAAATATTGGAAACAACCTTGGTACAAAATTCATTCTCCACTACCCAATGCTCAATTGTGGATTAAGGAGAAATCTTATCATACCCCTCTACATTATGGAGTTTAAAAATATCCTCAAAGAAATCATTATCCAATTTGATTAAAAAATTCCCATCATCATCTTTCACTGAGCAGGTGACCTTGTTGATGTGTGAGGTTATGGCTAGCACAAACTTGGGACATTGTACAAATGACAAAAAATTAGTTGCAAGAGGAAGCCCGCTATCATAAATTTATTACATCTAAGGATTATTGTTTAGGGCCTTAACCTTTTTCCAAAACACATCCATATCTATGTGTCCGAAATCAGTGTCTCCGATGTTTTATAATTCTTAAAAGAGGAAATAAGGAGGAGAAACTATACGTACCTGAAATTATGGGGTAGTGCACCACCGGAACAATGTTACACATGCCCGAATGATGATACAGGTCTCCTTGTAAGGTGCTTAGAATCTAGAAAGGCTCGCCATGTATACACTTGTATCCTGCATACCCTGCTCAGCCTCCACATGCTTGGTTTTTCCCTTCTTCCCCTTTCTTCTTGCATTTTTGTCTTCAGTGACAGAACTACCACCTTGCCTGGGAGGTGGTCCCATGACTGCTGCCCACGACAGGGCGGAGGTCATGTAACTGCCTCCCTACATAAGGTGGTGGTTTTGTTCATGTTTTCCAAATTCCTCTGACGATCACATCAAACGTAAATCTTGGATTTTACACACTTTCTTTAACCAATTTGGCTTGCATTAATGTTTTCTGCTCATTGGGAACAGTGTTTTTCCTTTATTTATAGTAAAAGAGATCAAATGAGAGTTACCCTCTGATAAATGCATTGGTTATAAATAGCCAGCTTGTTTTCAAGCAAATCACCCCTCATCCTCTCAATTCTCTTGTTCAATTTTTCAATTCCTTGCTTAGAATTCTATTAGTTTTATATTTTGCTTCCATTGCTGGAATTTTAGAGGTCATATCATCTTCTTATTTCAAGTCTTATTCCATTGTTGTTGCATGCAGTTAGTTTAACATAGAATTGGTTAATTTCTAAATAAGAATCCATTAAAGTTACAGGTTTTGTTTTGTCAAAAGGATAATTTTTGAAACTCTCGGTACACTTGTGTTTTATTCCCACAATAAATCCCACTAGGAATTGCATAGTCAAGCTCTGTTCACTTGTGTTATCCCTCTCCTACTCGCATTGTATTAGGTCTATATCCAAAGCTGCCATTTTTCAATTGCTATCTTCTGTTGATACTATCATATACACACTTTTTGGATTCATGAGGACACCACACTGAGGGGATGAAATCACACACAACTAGATTTACCACTGTTCTGTAAACGCCAGGTTTGAGCTATCAAATTTCTAGTTACAACATATCAAATAGAGTAGTGAATTATTTTATTTCAGTCAAAAGCTTGTTCTCAATATCGCTAGGGAATCTGTGGGGATTGATATTTTCTGAGAAATTGTGATTCATTCCTCACTTCTGAGGTAGAATCGAGATTCTTTCAATTTAATATATTTAGTTAGATATTTAGTATAATATCATAAATTGCATAGGCAAATAGCCATACCAGGCTACTCTGTTTGTTTTCATTCTATTTCTAGATTAGTTTTCCATTTTATAAATATACTAGAGTAGCTGCTCTTCAATTTCATTGAAATATGTAATTGAAAAATACAAAAATAGCAGGATGCTTGCATAGTGTAAATACCTCTTTCATAATCAGTTTATTAATGTTAGTTAGAGGTTGAGTCATTTTTATATGACAATCACATGACCTAGAGAACCTAGAGAATATATATTTAAAACCATAGTACCTCAACCAAATTTACCAACGACATTAACTGATATCGATCAGGACCTTAGGATACAGGTCTTTCGAGTAATAGAAAACTTGCAAGCAATTAGCAAAAAACTGAGAGGATTAAACATTGAAGATGACAAAGCTTACAACTTTTGGTCAAATCATCCTAATTACAGATTGCCTTGATAAAACATCTGAATGACTGTACAAGGATTCAAATGAGAACAAACATTTGGTTGCAATCCTTTGGTTCCACAGCCTAACATAGGAGACCTCCTCGTTGACAATGACACTAGCTTATGTATTCAAGTTGCCAGAACACCTGTTAGGTACTTCGAGAAAATCATACAACTTATAGTTCTAAACATAGAAGATGAAAAGGCATACAATTACTAGATAATTGGGAGAAGGGATTGATTCTTTGCATGGCCATAATAGGTCAACAAAAACCATGAACTCATGGTTGTGATCCCCAAGTCCCACAACCCAATGGGCCTACAAATCAGTCAAGTATTGACACCGGCTTGTGAACGCTGGTGTTTAGATCTTAACCACTCCCACCAGATATTATAGCACAATTTTCCGTATTAAAAATAGAAGCTAATCAATCCAATATTTTCTGGGCTAGACTAGAAAACCACCCATAGCTAACCATAAAACCCACTAAACCACCTACCACTACTTTCATGATCTTGTCTGGAGATATATATGAAGCTCCCACAAGTCACTTCCCCCATATCCAACAACAAAGAAATAGGATCTCGGTAAAGCTCGACATCGATTGGAGCCTCTGAGTAGCCATTATATCCGAATGAGCCATTACACGAATCCATGTTAGGAGGGCCTTCTTCACCTTAGATTCGTAGATTTCGTTATTGCATATTGAGGATTTAAGATTACTCGATTAGCTTATACATATCCATTCGCATTCAACATTCAACATTCACCAGCTATCTCGACACGACCTCAGGAGGTCAGGTACGGGGAAGGTCACTTGCCGATTATCATCCTTGCATGTCATTTTTCCATCGTACAAAATTGGTGAACCTGACGGGAAACAAACTAATTTTCCTCTTTATGTTTTCTGTCTTCCATCCACCTTCTCTCTTTCCCATTATTCAGTGGGTATTCATATACCCCCCAAATATGTTGGGATATAATGCATATGGTATACCTCTCTCAGGTCTCGAAGTAAACTATAGTCAAACAAATAGACAACCATCACCCTCACTTTTCTATGTGGGCTAATAACTATTCGAGTAATTACTTGTCATCTCAAACTCCCCCTCACAGAACTAGTTCTAGTTCTTCGTTCCAAATTGAGGAATTTGATCAGTTTGCACAAATGCAACAGCCAGATCCATCAGGCTCTAACAATATGACATTTACTGGAGAATCCACTTCATCTCCTTAGGTCTTGTTCAGAACACAGATCAGTAGACAATCAGACCCACTCCCCTTTTTGGATGAGGAGTACTTAGCACGCTTTGCTAAAAGTGAACAACGCTTCCAAAATATGTATCCACCTATTAGGAGTTTACAAATACAGTTTGATGCCCTGTTCCAAGAGAACACCCCCATAACTCCACCCATGGGAAATACACTCGGTGAAGCTTGGTAAGATAACAACCAATTCATAGCAGAGTATCATACCCCCTTATAACCTCAAGCTATACAATAAACACCCTTAAGGCAAAGCACTGCGTCTTCACTGATGGAAGTCATTTCAGCCTTAGATGAAAAGGTTAGAAGGCTAGAACTTGCTCAAGCAAACCAAAATTCATATTTTGGGAAAGCAGGAATCCCCAACCCTCTGCATCATCCTAGTCAAGTTTACCTCCTTATAGGAATAGGCATGTTAGGCATGCCTCCTCAAAATCCTTATAATTATCCACAACAAATGCCAACTAAGACAGTGTTTTCAAATGCCACTCTAGTCAAAAACATGACACCACCCAGCTTGACACCAAAAAACTTGTACCAGAACAATGCTCCTCCTTATTTAAACATCTATTCAAAATAACCACAAGGAGACATGTTCTCTTCTCCTGGGATGTTCTTTCAACCACAGGGATTACCTTATGTCCCTACAAATGCATATGTTGTGCTATATCAACAAACCATTCCACCTCAACCCCCTCAGCAAGCCCTGTCGATGGTTGAGGCCTACACAGTAGGGACTTATTTGGAATATTTGAAAGAACCCCTATACTTCACCATATGAAGTGTTATGCTTCTGAGACCTCTTCCTGATTTTCCAAAATACAAAGGGGAAGGGGACCCAAACACACACATTAAGGCCTATGCCACAACCATACGGGAGTTACTCAATTGGGGCAGGGTTGTCACTAAAATATTCCCTAAGACCCTAGAAGGTATTTCCCTTAACTGGGATTACAAAATACCTGAAGCTTTGATGCACTCATTTAAACAACTCGTGTCAGAATTCATCAAAGCTTTCAACACAAACAATTTTTTAAGAACGAGAATCAGGGAGTTCTTACATATCAAACAAGAACATGATGAATCCACTGCTCATTTTATCCAAAGATGGCATATGGTTATCTACTCATCAGTGAGTTCTCCAAATATGGATCAAATGGAACTATGTGATTTATTCCTTAATTCACTCAATAAAGAGATAAAGGAAGAATTCCAGAAGTTCCCACTAAGAACTTACGATGAAGTACTCGAGAGTGCTCTCTGAATCAACCAAGCAATGATTGATAGCGATCGTAAGACATATGGGACAAACAAGAAATTAACCACTCCCAATCAAAACACCGTGGCCTATCCTAATGTGGGGAACACTAATCAGGGACCTAAGATCCTTAACAAGAACATCGGCGTTACAACAGATGGACTAACTGACCAAGCTAAAAGTGAAAATGTTGTAAACATTTTGCCACCTATTTATAATCAACAAAATAATAATTTTACCCCAAAAATCAACGTGGTGGATTTTAATCATCCACCATGACAACAACAACAACAATGAAAATTCCAAACACAAATTCCAAATCAAAACCTAACTGGATATTAGAGTCAAAACCAAAGGCAATCACCTCAAAATTTTAACTCTAAAAACCAGCAACCTTATCAGAATTTCGGGCCACAACAGGTTTTAAATCAACAACCTTGAAATTACAATCCTAGTCCATATTGTGGCTTCCATAGGATTCAAGGCCATGATACTAGGACTTTTCGTGAATACAATAAATTCATGTAGCATTTTCAAAAATATAAAAAACAACTCTTTATAGATATGTTTTTAGCAAATTCTATAGAACCCACGCCAAATGCTTATGCAGGGGCAGTTTCCCCTCAAAATAAAACCCTCAAGATCTTTAATGACCCACTCCCAAACCATTCTAACAACAACAGGTTAGATCCTAATGAAACAAATAAGGGTGTCATGACAGAAAACAATGATCATAAAGCTTCAACTTCATTAAATCCACCAGTTGCACCCCAATTAGGAACTAAACCTCAAACTAAGATAGTTGATTTAGTGGAGTTAAACAACGAGATACCTGTAGAAACCATAGCAAGAACATGGGATTATTCTTCTCAACCAACTCCAAGTTATTCATTAGAGCTAGACAACACTCAAAAAACATTGATAAAACCTATAAGCACCTATGATCTAATTAATGATTTAACTAAAACCTTCTCACACATCTCCTTCTTGGATTTGTTAAAAAAATCTCCTGCCCATAGGGCTGCACTCTTATAAGTGTTATGCCTTGGCCATTTGATCAACATCACTCCTCCTCTAAAAACATAAGTAAACCATGTAGATTTTGATGTTTATCCTCTGGGGCAGCCAGATAGGGATACTGAATTTATATTCAATATAATCAAAATGCCAACAGACGCTGAAATTACATGAAGAGGCCACCCAACTTTACATTTACAAGTTTGGGTCTACAATAATTATGTTAAACATGCAATGGTCGATGATGGGGCAGCAATCAACATAGTCCCCTTCAGTTTCCTTCAAAATCTAGGATATGAGAGACAAACTATTCCACGATGCAAAATACGCCAAGAGGTTATGATAGCCTCAAAACCACTTCGATTAGAACCATAGTTTTACCAGTCACTTTAGGACCCAAGATTGTCCTCACCGAGTCTTATATTATAGATTTGGAAACCAATTATAATATGATCCTTGGTCGGCCATGGATACACCGCATGAAGTCAATCCCTTCCATGCTATTCTAAGAAATAAGAGTTCTACACCTAGGGAAAATATTCGTGGCACAAGGTGACCCAAAACCCTTCGATATACACCTAGCTGATTTGAAGAAAAGACTAGGTGTTCACTCTAAGTTTGAACTTCCAACAAATCAACTTGTCAAACCAACTAATTCACAACCAAAAGAAAAGCTGATACCCATGACTGAATTGGAAATTTCAAATCTAGCCAAAGACGTTCCAGTACTCAAAAGTGAGACCAATGCTATAAAATTAGTATCACTAAGGACTACCGTAAAAATTGTCAAGATAATTGGAGAAAGACTTACCTATTCTACTACCATTTGATTCCATGGGTATGGGACACACCCTGAGAATCACTTCTCTTCCACTAGACAAAGTTTTATGGTAGAGGTAACCAAAGCAAAAGAAATAGATACGAAAAATATCCCAATGTCAATTTTTCCAAACAAATATTGGAATCTCCACTTTGATAGAGCTAGATGTCACTTTGGAGCTGGGGTGGGGGTGATCTTTACTTCACCTGAGGGAAAGATCCTACCTATCACCTTTAAATTAAAATTTGAATGTACAAACAATGGAGCTGAGTATGAAGCTCTCCTCCTTAGCCTCATCCTAGCTAAAAGAATGGGTGTCAATAACATTAGAGTGCTAGGAGACTCGTAACTAGTTGCAAACCAAGTCTTTGAGGTATATGAAACTAGGACACAAAATTTACAACTATACGAAACAACCATGTTAGATTTAAGAAAGGGATTCAATTTCATATCAATTGAAGAAATCCCACGAGAGCATAACCTTCTCACAGACTCAATAGCAACCTCAGCTTCTCGTTTCACCCCAAATAGTGAGTTGGAGGATACAAATTTCACGGTATCACTTCGTACCGAACCATTAGTGCATAAAATACCAACAAACTCACTCCTGACTCATGGAGAAGCCGAGGATGAATTTTCTAACGTGGATCAATTTGAAAATGATAGAGTCACTCTCAAATATCTAAACACTTATGCGGAGCTACATCTTG
This sequence comes from Taxus chinensis, assembly GCA_019776745.2. NCBI lineage: Eukaryota > Viridiplantae > Streptophyta > Pinopsida > Cupressales > Taxaceae > Taxus > Taxus chinensis. Next base: position 263,671,994 of record CM034156.1, on the reverse strand, counting down.
CTCATCGTATAGTTGATCTTTCCCTAATACCACATTCCTCTTCCTATTTTGGAAATCCCACGATAGAGTATCCTCGACAGAAGGATATTGATATCTATGAGGTAGAAAATGGAGAGAGCTTTGAATTACCTCCAGACCCACCTGAATTTGAAGAAGGTAACACTTCTTTAATAGAAGAAACCATTGACATAAACATTGGAATGATGGAGGAACAAAGAATTTTGAAGTTGGGATCCGTGTTAACTCTAGAGGAGATAGAAATACACACCTAAATCCTTAAAGAACACCAAAATTATTTTTCATTTAACTATAAAGAAATGACGAGCATTGCACCACAAGTCATAGTAAATAATCTTGTCACTAAACCAGATACGAAGCCAATCAAGTAGAAGTCAAGACCAATGAAGCCAAAAGTGGCTCTCATGGTAAAAGAGGAAGTAATAAAACTTCTCCAACTGGGATTCATCAAACCTGTTGACTACTCACAATGGGTATCTAATATCCTTCCCATCCTAAAAAAGAATGGGAACATACACATTTACATAGATTTTTGGGATATTAACAAAGCTTGTCCCAAGGATGATTTCCCATTACCATCCATTGATGTCATCATTGATGCAACAACTGGATTTGAACTATTATCCCTCATGGATGGGTTCTCATGGTACAATCAAATTAAAATATCAGAGTAGGATCAAGCCAAAACCACATTCATGACTCCCTGGGGAAATTATTATTACGCTGTCATGCCATTTGGTCTTAAGAATGCTGACGCTACGTATCAGCGGGCAATGACTTATATATTCCATGATCTTATCGATAAAATTGTGGAATCCTATGTGGATGACTTGTTGGCCAAAGCCAAGAAATGTTGTGATCATCTGATAGTGCTCCGTATCATCCTCTCATGACTAATCGAATATGGTGTCACATTAAACCCAGAGAAGTGCATGTTTGGTGTAATAGGAGGAAATTTTTTGGGCTACATTATATCTTCATGAGGGATTAATGTTGATCTAGCCAAAATACGGGTTGTTCTAAAAAAGATCCCACCATTGGACGAGTCTAGAATCAGTTCATTTCTTGGGAAACTTGGTGCAATCTTAAGGTTCATCCCAGATTTAAGTTTTACCATTCATCCAATCAACAATCTATTGAAGAAAGATTATAGCGTTGATTGGACTGAAGAATGCAACAAGGACTTCAAAGTAGCTAAATGCTTCTTGTTGTCTCCACCCACACTAATGCCTCCCAAGCCAGACTGCCCTTTGATCCTCTAATCATGAGCCACTCATGTCTCTGGCCTGCATGCTAGCTCAAGAAGACGATGACAAGCGAGAACACACGATCTATTTCATTAGCTGAATGTTGCTCAATTATGAAACACGTTACACACAGGCATAGAGATAATTCCTTGCCATATTTTTTACAACAAAACATTTAATACATTATATGTTAAACCAGGAAACAAGGGTCATTGTAAGATAGACCATTTACAAACATTTCTCACACAAGGATCTTTATCTAAAAAGGCTAGCCATTTTATAACCTTAATGGGAGAATTTGAGTTAATGTTCATGAACCAAAAATCCGTTAAGGGACAAATCATTATAGACTGGTTAGCTAACAATCCTCTAGATGGAGGTGAGTTGGTAAATCTAGACTTTCCTGATGAGTGTGTATACTTTGTCGAAACCAGGCCCCCCATCTCTACATGTCCTTGGTATACTGATATCATCAATTTTATCATGGACCATACATACCCAGAAGGTGCCACATGACAATAAAGAAGGCGGTTACGCATTATTACCAATAAATATGTTTTTTTAGACCAGGTACTCTATCATAGAGCCTTTGATGGCATGCTTCTAAGATGCGTTGACATAGAAGAATCTAAGAAGATTCTTCATGAATCCTGCAGTGGGATATGTGGAGGCCACTTCGGTAGTCACGCCACCACTCGCAAGATACATCAGATGGATTATTTTTGGCTCACTCTCGAGCATGACGTAATGGAATTTGTACATAAGTGCCACAAATGCCAAGAATTCTCTCATGAGATCCACATGCCATCACAATCCCTACAACCAATAGCGACTCTATGGCCCTTCTCCACATGGGGTCTAGACTTAATAGGGAAATTATCTCCCTCATCAACTGATGGCCATAATTTTATAATTACAGCCACAAAATATTTTACCAAATGGGTGGAGGCCATGCCTCTCACCACCCTACCAGGTTCGGTAATTGCCAAATTCATTCTGAACCAAATTATCTATAGGTATGGTGTCCCACAAGTCATTATCTCGGATAATGGCACTTCCTTTAAAAATGATGAAGTCCATGAATTATGTAGTAAGTTCAAGATAAATCACCACACAACCTCTCTTTACTACCCTTAAGCCAATGGGTAGGCCGAAGCGACAAACAAAACGTTAAAATATATTCTCCTCAAAACAGTCAAGGAGAACAAACGAGATTGGCATTTAAAACTATATCGGCCCTTGTGGGCCCATCGAACCTCAATAAGAATATCGAAGAAACTAATTTCTCGCTGGTATTTAAAGAAGTAGTTCTCCCACTTGAGGTTGAAATACCTAGTCTCTGCATCTCATTACAAGGGATTCTAGATGAAGAAGCTTATAGGGAGGCACGCCTCTCTCAACTAGAAAGCCTTGGCAAGGCCAAGTTAAACTCCGAACAATGGCATAGATCCTATGCTGACCGGATGTGCCGATAATACAACAAAAAAGTCTATGAGTGAGAAATATATGAAGGAGATTTAGTTCTAAGACTAGATAGCCAGATAGATAAAAAAACTGACGAAGGAAGAAAGTTCCAGCCCAAATGGTTGGGCCCATATCGAGTCATGAAGGACTATGGAAATGGTGCGTATCTTTTGTGCACACTAGAAGGTGAGGAATTTGGTGAAATTGTTAATTCCTTACATCTTAAGCAGTTTTATGTATAAAACATCAAGGTCATTACTTCTACATTATAGCTACCTACATTGCATTAGTCTTTTAGCTGCTTCATTCTGTCCATTTCGTAAAAATGGTATTCTAGGAGCTTACTCTTAAAAAATCTGTTACAATTTTATGAAAATATTGGAAAAAGCATTCATATCACAGCTCTCCAAACATCATCAAAATAATCAAAATATTCTCATCAAGATCAACAGACAAACATTGACGAAACCATACCAAGGCCTGCATACTTAGCTTTGCTCTTTCTTCCTACTAGGTGAAGTTGTCTTTGCCTACGGTCTGTTCTATAAGCTTCTTGGTGTCACATCTATCCCTCTTAAATCTCTTTGAATGAAAGGATACCCCAAAGTCATAGATCAGAAATTTCAAAATCAAATGAAATCAAAAGCACCAAGTAAATAAAAAAAATTATTTTTACACACTTCTTTGCCCCATCAACCTTCGGTGATAAGCCCACATCTCTTACTGGTGGTGTGAGGTTGGGAAAGGAAATAAGTACCCTTACTCACCTATATCCTACCTTTGGTGACAAACCCATGCTTCTTACCAGTGGCATGAGGCAGGGGTGTGGGGGGTCTAGTCACACAAACTAACAAATCTTGGTATGCTAAAAACATAAATTCACCTCTATTAAGAGAAATCAAAATATCCAAATATACAAATTCCAAAGAGCTCAGATCCTCAAAACCAGATTTTGTCAACCAGGTTGCCATTTATGAATCTAAGTCTAGATAAACTGAAAGGTAAGTGGCTTTCTAAATGTAGTAGTATTTCTTAGTAGGGTGGGTGTGTACGTCCAAATTTGGTTCTTGTTACTGGTTTGTCTATCTCTCATCATTCCATTCAATGAAACTCATACAATTTGTGCCCTTCGTAACTCTTAGTGTTGAGCCCTCGCATCTTACTAGTTGTGTGGATTTGGGATCGGGGCAAGTTCATCTCTTTATCACTATACATTCATCACGTCTTGCCAACATAAGAAGAAATTACACACATTTTCCAAAGAGTTCAAAATTTTAGTATTACCATATGTTAGTATCATCTCATATCAGCATTACAAAAGCATACAGAGTAAAATATTCTATCTACTGTCATTTTTTATCCATTGCATACATTCTGAAAACATGAAAACAATATTCTAAAAACACCTAAATACATATTTAGAAATGAGTCACAAAGTTCAAGATGCCAAGAGTTTAGATCCAAAGAGATACATATATATACAAATTAGGTTTCGTATACAATGCCATCATGCACTAAGGCATGGTCAAGATGCTCAATGAGCCCAAAAAGTAAAAAAAACACTCATGTAGATATCTGAAAAAATGCTACAAAATGGTCTCTTAATACCTATGGGATTCCTCAGAGGGTGTACGACCACGACTAGGACTTCGGCTACGCCGGCACTCTGAATGTACTAAGGGCTCATGGTCATGACCATTAGTTGCCATCTCACTACGAGAATGACTCCTCCTCATCAGGTGCTCAGTTGTCCTATAACCAGCTACTTCCGTGCGGAGAGAAGTCATGATCTTCACCACATACCAGATAGTGGAAAATACATCAGTATGCCTACTGGCTGCTGAGGGCTCCTCCACATCCATGGAAATCTCAGCATGAGTCTTCTCCAAGGGGAGAAGCAAGGTATTAGTACACACTTGCTGAATCAAGTTTCGCCACTCATCAGCAGTCATTGTAAACAAAGGAGAAAACAAGTTAGAAAAGAATCAATGATAAAACCAAGAGTAAAAAATATGAAAAGAAATAACAAACTAAGACAAGTCTAACTAAAACAAATGTTAGGAGAAGAGTGAAAACTCACTAGGATCATCAAGCCTCCAAGAAGGATCTCTAGGATCTGTGCCTGCCACTGACGCCGCCACTGACTGGTGCCCCTCTCCCACATCTAGGGAAATGTGACGACTTGCAACAGACTTACCATCTCCACCTGGGTCCCAAGAAAGTAACTCCTCTGAAACCAGAGTTACCCTCTCTATGCTCTACTCCGCCCTCTCAACCTACAGGATCTCCTAGGTATCATGCCACTCAGGATCACTATCATCCCCCCACCTCCTGTCTCACTAATCTCTATGTCCTCTGTCTCCTCCTCGGTTTCTCCCCAGTGAAATCCTTAGACTCAGAGTCCACATCAATGGGCTCATCACTGCTATGAGTGGGACCAGCAGCAATCTAAAGTAAGGGTGCTTGAGGAGCATCGACTCTCCCTCCTGTACATACCTCCCTCCTAGCCATAATAGGAGTGCCTAGCATAACGATAGTCCAACCTTAGCCTCTAGGACCTCCCCGAGCCTCGTGGATAGATCTATACACTGGCATCGCCAGAGGGAGCATGCCACTATAAGGGATGCCAAAATACTGTGGAACTCTGTCAAAGGGGTGTATCTCCAGCTTCCCTACCCTGTCTATCGACTGGCTGGTGGTCTGATAGGAAATCAAAGTAACGGTCTCCTCTCCCCATACCCCTGCCATGTCCTGATAAGGAGTGGCCTCCATGTTTGTAGTAGTCAGGGAAGCCACTGGCTAATGAGGTGCTCTAAGAACTGTCATCCCCGTCCACCTCGCTTCCCTGATGGCGCTCGGATCCTCCATCTCTACGCCTCTCCCATATGGGATAATATGCTCATACACCCAGCTCATAACAAGAGTTGGGTGGCTCAGTGACTGCCCCTGTAAACATACTACCCTATATAAGTCGTGGTAGGTAGTTCTGATGATATCTTCTCCCCAAGCATAGACATGTTCATGGCCCTCAATCTGTGTAATAATAGGGGCCCAACAATATAAGATGGTGTCCCCTCCCTTGTCCCCAATCAGTTTGGATGCAAGGATGCCCATGATGGCCTTGTAGAGCAAGGGAATGTCTGACTCAATAATAGAGCAGATCCTCACGCCCTTCTTTGACCCCATCGATACGATTGCATCTCCCATGTAGGTGGCCCATTGAACCACCTGTGATCTAGATACAACTATCTTAAGAGACAGTCACCACCCAAGGATCAGAACCCCCAGTATATGGTAAACATCCTCCAAGGTGATAGACCGCTCACCCCTAACTCATGGCAATTGGAATGTGTTCAGATCCGCATCCGAATACGAGAACAAGTCACACAATATGTGACTAGCAGGTGCAACATGAGGAACTTGTGCAATCCTCCATATACCAGCCCTCTGGAGAGTATCCTACTCTGCTTGGGAGAGTGCCTCTAATATTGTTGGAAGCCAATCACACTCCCTCTCCCGGCTCCATCTAATGTACTCCTCCTTCTTCTGCATACATCCAAAAACACAAAAAGGAGTAAGTTAGTACTAAAATCCAATTGGAAAAGCTTTTAAAAACACGTAAAAATGCTGAACATGCAAAAATAAGCTAAGTTTTGTATTTTTTAGGTCCTCTGTAGCAGACTGCCACCCTGTGCAGAGTGGCGGTTCCGTAAGCCCTAAAAAATGCTTAAAAACAAGCAAAAACACTTTTTTAACAAAAAATGAAACCTACCCTATGGGCGCCCCCTAAAGACACATTTAAAACTAACATTTTCAAAAATGATCCCCCTAAGGGAAATATTTTATCATTTCCACATTTTAGGTTTAAAAATGATAAATCAAGAAGAACTAACCTGAGACTTTGTAGGTCAATGTTCCACTCTTGGAGGCATGATCGCTATCTCATCACGAACATTTTGACTATACTCTCATCGAAAACTGTCACCATGGGTTCCAGAGCTAAAAAATTAATCAAATCAATCTGCCTCAATGAATAGTAAAATGACTTCATTTTATATATATAGCCCTCTTAACTTGATTTTGAATGTATTTCACAGGGTCGGAGCACTGACGGAGGTAAGTTATAAACCTCACATAGATGGTAAGTCCTCTTTTCTTATCAATTCAGCCTTATTTCTCAAATTGTTTTATCTATCTACACTTGAGTCCCCTTTTTCATTTTTTGTAGGTAGTGGGATCTTGGATGGTGACTTTCCAGCACATGGGCATGTCAAGTGTAGCTCCTAACTCCCCATTTCAGGACCACCATACTCAGATCCACTGTTTTTCACCTCTTCATGGCTAAAACACTTCTTCGAGGGGGAAATATGTATGTACCCAAAATTGTGGGGTACTGCACCACCATAATGATGTTACACATGCCCCAATGATGATACAAGTCTCCTTGTAAGGTGTTTGAAATCCAGAAAGGCTCGCCATGTATACGCTTGTATCCTGCATGCCTCGCTTAGCCTTCGCATGCTTGGTTTTTCCCCTTTTCCCCTTTCTTCTTGCATTTTTTTCTTCAGTGACAGAACTACCACCCTGCCTGGGAGGCGGTCCCATGACCGCCGCCCAGGACAGGGTGATGGTCCCGTAACCGCCTCCCTGCATAGGGTGGTGGTTTTGTTCACATTTTCTAGATTCCTCTAATGATCGCGTCAAACGTAAATCTTGGATTTTACACACTTTCGTAAACCAATTTGGCTTGCATTAATGTTTTATGCTCCCTGGGAATAGTGTTTTTCCTTTTTTTATAGTAAAAGAGATCAAATGAGAGTTACCTTCTGGTAAATGCATTGGTTATAAATAACCAGCTTGTTTTCAAGCAAATTGCCCCTCATCCTCTCAATTCTCTTGTTAAGTTTTTCAATTCCTTACTTAGAATTCTATTAGTTTCATGTTTTGCTTCCATTGTTGGCATTTTAGAGGTCATATCATCTTCTTGTTTCAAGTCTTACTCCATTTTTGCTGCATGCAGTTAGTTTAACATATAATAGCTTCGTTTCTAGACTAGAATCCATTAAAGTTGTAGGTTTTGTTTTGTCACAAGGATAATTTTTGAAACTCTCGGTACACTTGTGTTTTATTCCCATAATAAATCCCGCTAGGAATTGCATATTCAAGCTTTGTTCACTTGCGCTATCCCTCTCCTACTCACATTGTATTCGGTCTATATCCAAAGCTTCCATTGTTCGATTGCTATCTTCTATTGATACTATCATATACACACTTTTTGGATTCACGAGGACACAAGGAGACCAAACTGAGGGGATGAAATCACATACACTGGATTTACCACTATTTTGTAAATGCCATGTTTGAGCTATCAAAGTTCTAGTTAAAACATATGAAATAGAGTAGTGAATTATTTTATTTCAATCAAAATTTTGTTCTCGATATCACCAGGGAAGTTTTGGGGATTGATAGTTTCTGAGAAACTGTGATTCATTCCTCACTTCTGAGGTAGAATTGAGAGTCTTTCAATTTAATATATTTAGTTAGATATTTAGTATAATATCACAGATTATAGAGGTAAATAGCCATACTAGGCTACTTTGTTTGTTTTCATTTTGTTTCTAGATTAGTTTTCCATTTTATAAATATACTAAAGTATATTCTCTTCAATTTCATTGAAATAGGTCATTAAAAAATACAAAAATAGTAGGATGCTTGCATAGTGTAAATACCTCTTTCATAATCATTTTATTAATGTTAGTTAGAGGTTGAATCATTTTTATATGACAATCACAGGACCTAGAGAGCCTAGAGAATATATATTTGAACCCATAGTACCTCAACCAAATTTACCCACGACATTATCTGATATCAATCAGGACCTTAGGATACAGTTCTTTTGAGCAACAAAAAACTTGTAAGAAATTAGCGAACAACTGAGAGGATTAAACATTGAAGACGAAAAATATTACAAATTTTGGTCAAATCATCCTAATTACAGATTGCCTTGATAAAACATCTGAATGACTGTACAAGGATTCGAACAAGAACAAACATTTGGTTGTGATCCTTTGGTTCCACAGCCTAACTCGTGAGACCTCCTCATTGACATAGAAACTAGCTTATGTATCCAAGTTGCCAAAACACCTGTTAGGTACTCTGAGAAAATCATACAATTACTGGATAATTAGGAGAAGGGATTGATTCTTCGCATGGCCATAACAGGTCCACAATAACCATGAACTCATAGTTATGATCCCCAAGTCCCACAACCCAATGGGCCTACAAATCAGCCAATTATTGACACCGGCTTGCAAACACTGATGTTTATATCTTCACCATTCCCGCCAGATATTATAGCACAATTTTCCGTATTAAACATAGAAGCTAATCAATCTAATATTTTCTGGGATAGACCAGAAAACCACCCATAGCTAACCACAAAATCCACTAAACCACCTACCACTACTTTCATGACCTTTTCTGGAGATATATATGAAGCTCCCACAGGTCAATTCCCACGTATCCAACAACCAAAAAATAGGATCTTGGTAGAGCTCGACATTGATTGGAGCCATCGAGTAGCCATTATATCCAAACAAGCCATTACACCAATCTAGGTTAGGAGGGCCTTCTTCACCTTAGATTCGTAGATTCTGTTATTGCGTATTGAGGATTTAAGATTACCCGATTAGCTTATACATATCCATTCGCATTCAACATTCATCGGTTGTCTCGACATGACCTCGAGAGGTCAGGTACGAGGAAGGTCAATTACCGATTATCATCCTCGCATGTCATTTTTCCATTGTACAAGCACCCCTAAATAGGTATACTTCATGTTGTATTTTCCTTTTGAAGAAGATGTAGATATTATTTTCTATGAAAATTTACCAAATTCATAATTTAGATCCTATGTACACACCTGAGAAGAAGTCTACAAAACCCTCATGGATTTTAGAAAATAAGAAGCCTGAAATCCCAAATTTTTGGCTTTTACACCCTGTTAGAATTTTGAAAACCCAAAAAGAAAAATTCCAAAATTTCAGAACCCAAAATTCTGAAAAGCTTCTGTCCAAAATCCAAAGCTGATAACTTCTAAAACCTAAAAATAGGAACTTCCAAAATCAAAATTTCGAAACTTCCGAAAGCTATAATATCGAAAACTATGAAATAAAATACTTCTAAAAATTTGAATCTTTTGACTTCTGAAATCTACAATCTCCAAAACTCTGAAATAAAATACTTCTTAAAATCAGAAGGTTTCGAATTCCAAAATTTGAAATTGTCAAACTCCTAATTCTCCTAGTCTTCAAAGCTTTCAACTCAAACTCTAAATATTTAAAACTCTGAAATGACAAATACCAAATAATGATGACTTCTTCAATGCTCCAAAGTATAGAGAAATATGATACCTACAAGATATGAAGCTTGGAACTCTGAGTGTAAATAACGTTGCCTGAGCCAAGGAGACTTGAGAATGAGTCAAACATAATAGCAGAAGCCATGCTTGGGATAAAAATGAGATCCAGAAAATAATGAGAAAGAAAAACTGAAAAAAAGAAAGAGGAGATACAAAAACCCACACACCAAAATGAAACCAAACACAAACCTTAACCAACAATAAGAAAACTTAAAAATTTACCTTGAAAAGATGTGTTGGGAAGTACGATGAAAACTTCAGTAAAATTTAGAGTGTTAGAGTACATTTACCACGTGAAAATGATAGGTAAAAATTGGAATTTTTATAGGTAAACTAAAAATTAATGCCCAAATGCCGAAACATGTGAGGTTGTTGAGAATTTAATGTTTTGGAGCTCAGGGTTCAAAATTCCTGTGTGACAGTTTTCATTATATATTTTACCCTGAAAACTTGAAAACTTGAAAGCCCCAAGTTTTGAAATTTTATTACTTCGAGTTTTTTGACTTCGGAACTTCCCTCTTAACTTCTACAAAAAACTCCACTAAATCTCTGAAATATGAAAGTCTGAAGTTTTGAATTTCAAAACTTTAGGTTTTCAAACTTTGGAACTTTTTAAAGTATTTTAGCAAAAAGGTTAATAAAAATCCAAATTCAAAAACCTCTGAAGTTTGAATTTCAAACTTCAGAACTTGGGACACTCTATAAGTAAAAAACATAAGTGGAAACATGAGACTCAAATTTGATGTTCACATGATAAGGGAAATTTTTCAAAGTAGAATTTTTTAGAATGGAAGAGTAAATAATTTGTAATAATTTTATGCCCCCCTAGTAAGGGTAATTGTAAAGTTAACATTTTTAGCGACCTCTCGAGGATGCTTACCTCCTAAGCACTAATTTAGTAGCCTTAAACAATCCATAGGGAAAATGAGTCTCAAACCTTAAAATACTCAGAACAAACAGAAACAAAAAACAAAGAAAAGCAAAGAAGAAAAGAAAACACTACAAATAATGTGCAAAACACTTCGAGGAAAAAAAAACCTAAACTAAACTATATAAAGTGAAACCTCTTAAAAACAATCTTTGAGATGCATCCCATTCACATGAATGGGAAATTCATCTCCATTGATCCTAAATAGGAAAATTGACTTTTCCTCCTTGAAATTTGTAATAATATATGGTCCACTTCAAAGAGTGTCAAACTTGGCATGCATGCCTAGTTTGGCCCTGTCAGTATCCCATTTGAGAACTAAATCTCCCTCTTGAAAGTGTCTGTTAGACACCTTCCTATAAAAATATTTCTTAACCTAAGCCTGATGTTGTTCCAAAGTCTTCATTTCCTTGTTCTAAACCTCTTCTAACTCCATCAACTCAGCAAACATGATTGTCATAGGATAATTTTCCATAACCTCAAGCTGATGTGCTAACTCTAGAGAAGGTAATTCCAAGGATAGTGGAATTTTTTCTTCTTTTCCATATACAAACATGAAAGGAGGATTTCCAATAGCTCTCTTAGGCATGATATGATCTTCCCACAAAGTAGTTTTAAGCTATGTGTGCCAATTACTTTTGTTGGTTTCCATTTTGCATTTGATAATTTGTATGAGGTTCTTATTGCTAGATTCAGCCAATCTGTTTCCTTTCAGATAGTAATTGGATGAAGTCTTGAGATAAAATCCATTCTTAAAAACCCATTAACTCAGCTTTAGACCAAGAAAATCCATTGTGTTATCTGAAATAACTATAAAAAGAACACCGAACCTCATCATTATGCCTTAAAAATTAAGAATAACATTTTCATTACCTTCCTTTAATGCCATTGATGTAGCCTAGAATTTACCAGTAAAAATCTAGGTGCACTGGCACATAACTCAGCCTAGACTGAGTGCTCACCTAAAGCAAGCAAAGGCACCAGGCCCCTCTTTAGGGTTGTTGTTGCAGGATGTTAGTATGATGAAGACTTAATGCATTCAGATCCATAATTAATATAACATTCTACAGAGCATGTCCATATCTAGATCTATAGAGTAATAGATTTAAACAATAGCCATAATGAAGTCAATCACACAAGAACCAATTATACTTAGGATTAATAATCTGTTTCAGCTAATATACTCCATTATATTAAACATAATAAATACTTAAAAGATTATTACAACAAGTAATACTACAAGCTCATGTGCACATCGGATCTAGTAGCATAATCTCACAACAATTCAATTCTCACATCGTCCTCCTATACTACGCAGATCACTACATATTTATAAGGGTGGGGACGTTCCCTTAACTCCCAAAATAGGTTGCATGCTGAAAATAGACACGCACCTTTACAATAATAGCTACACATGTAAGTGCACTAACAATAGACCTCTTATGATTAACCGGTAGTAGAAATTCTATTATTAGTTTGAACCCATGCAAAGCACTTAGTAGCCACTCTTCCAAAAATAGCCGATGTGTGTCGCACAAGTCTTTATCCGGTTTGTGTGCTCTGCATGCTATCTCATAAAATAACCCGTAATTGTGAAAACAACTAAGTCTTGAATCTTCCCTTGTCTTTCACATGCATGTCCTTCCTTATCCTTCTGTGCCTTTGACTGTGCCCTGTTCTCGTACGTGAACCTACTGTGTGCTTTCTATTAAGTATCACACTTTGTCTGCTCAACATTACCCCACACTAAACTACATTTCCACCCCTTAACTGGTGTCCTTTTAATATGGAATAAATAAAGAATAAGGAATGGATGAATGTAAATAATTACTATACAAAGAATAATTATTTACTCTACAACATCCTCTACTTGAACTAGAAGAATTAGTTTTGGATATTCTTCTTTTATTTCTACCTCTAATATTTACCACTCATTCAGTATGACCTCTACCTTTTCTGGAATATTTACTTCAATAGAATCTAACTCATCCTGGGAAATTTATCCCTTTTCATTACGTAATACTAACATAATGTTAGACATTGCAGACATTCTCCCATCCTAAAGATCCACCTTCTATCTTATAAGTTTCCCAAGTTCATCCAACCTGTTCTTATGGGGCTCTTGGCCCACTGCAAAGGCCTCACGCTTTTGATTTACTAGTTCCAGTATCTCTGCATGCCCCAAGGTTTCATCCTTGATTTCCTTCAGGACCTCATTCTCCTCTACCATGGTCCTTATTCCTATGAATGCCTCTGGAGCTGTACAAATATTCAACGCTTGATCTGATTTCTTCAGCTCCTCCCACAAGGTTTGGAGTAATTCCTCGTATGATGAAATATTTCAAACTACTACATCCTTTTCCCTCTCTACCTCCTTATCAGGGTCCTTTGGTCCTAGCATCCAAACTGGTCCCTCCTCAAGTACCAAATCAACTAATGTACACACATAGTGCATAGCCAAAGGGAACCTTTCAGGTACCTTGGACTCTAAGTGTTGTCTTACTTTTAGGACATGGTCTTTGATCTCCTATGCCATTCTGATAAGGACCCCATTCTTCTTCTAATCTAGGGCCTTCTCTCTTTCAAGTGCACGATCTCTACATCTTTGGCCTTGATATCTTCTCTTAGCACTTTGATAGTGGTATATTTGTCTATGTTCCTCCGTGCCACCTCTATAGATACTTTTACCAAAGCACTCCTTACCTATTTATTAGACATAATAGTGGGTTTTATGGTTATATGTCTGGCCTGAGGTGCCTTATTCAACCTTCTTAACACATAATATTCTTTGCATATGTAGAAGTCTAACTCATCCATGTGTGTGTGTATAGACCAAGATACTTTCTTCCTTATGTGTGTGGTGGTGTAACATTCCGATTTTAAGACACTAGAACAAGGGAGTTTTTTTTACATACCATTCTCTACTCTAAATTATGTAATTTAGAACACACGTTTCAAGTTTTTAATAATTGTTCTCTATTCTAAATGACATAATTTAGAACACACAATGCTTTTTAGATCAATGTTCTCTGTTCGCATATTCATAATATGGAACACACATTCCATGCCATTCAATCATATAACAGATAACCATATGCAGCTGTAATGACTCGAAGAACTACCGATCTCCCATTTCATGGCTCAAAGTTTCATCGATCTCTCATTTCATGACTTGGATACTTACCAATCCTTCATGTTAATCCATGTATTATATACTAAGTATACTTGGTTCCCTTTACCTTTTCAGTTATTGAAGTGTTCCATTTAAGAGGCCTATCTGAATATCTGTTACTGATATTCATCTGAAATCCTGCTTCTTAAACTAGGTGATTTAGGACAACACAACCAGCAGCTTGTGATACTTTGGCCAAAGATTTTCACATGCTTAGCATGATCATATTCCTAGACGGAATACTCATCAATGGAATACGTCCTTCACCTCACTTCACCTGTTATCTAGAATGGTCTTTTCCTAACTTCTGTCAGTCCTCTTGTCCAAGGTTGAACCTTAATCCAAGTTAGGAATATGAAAAGGTGTAGAGAGTCACTCGTGATGACTAAGGGCACATAGACATACATCTTCGACCCATGTCGATTATATGTGTCTAGTTACCTTTAGTATTCGTGAGGAACTTCATACACAAGGACATGTTCCTAACTTGGTCCAAAGTAGAGCTGAGGCCAAGTTCAGGTTTATGTAAACCTAGAGGATTTGATTCGGAAGGGTGTTGCAACATGTCAGTTGCAACATTGTGTCATCATGAAGGCCTAGCCTTTATGAGGACACCTTATTACAGTTGGTGGGTTCCAACATCCTTCGGAATCTTCCCATCTAGGGATACATATTCCACTAAGAGCTGGATCAATTTCTTATTTTTGTAATCTATGAATAAGTTCAGAAACCTTGCTAGTCCTTTAATATTTTTATTCATTAAAGGTGTATAGTCATGAATGACTTAAAATTTCATGAAGCTAAAATACATTCACTCCTCCTTATGAATGATTGTATCCCTTTTCTTGGTTCATTAATTAAAGCTTCAGACTTACAGTCCAAATCAATTTGATTAGTAAGATTAATTTACTAAGCTTGATCAAGTTCATTTGTAGCTGATTCTAAGTTTAGGTTTCCTTTACATTATTCCTCATTTGAATGAGGTCCATTTCCTATGCACATGTATTCCTTTATTTTTTCTTACCTTACGTTAGTTTAAGATATAATAAAAGGAGTTATGATTTCCTCCTTCCAAATACCCTTTGGGCAAGACACTCCAAGGAGTATTAATGAAATATGAATACTGAATTTAATTGTCCTTTCCTTAATATTTATTAGCTTAGAATCCAATTCCGAATATTACTTACACAAGAATTCATATGTATTTTAATCTTTTACAAATGGAAATTAATAGTCCATATTGACCTAAGTATTAACCATTTGCACATTCCAACTTAAAAGTTGTATTTAAGAGAAGAGTAGAGTGTCAATTCCCTCTTTCTCATTATATCCTTTTTAAAGCTAACAACCATCGTATATATAAGTACAAATTCAACTAATAGGAATAAGTTCACGATTTTATTTTCACAATTCATTAATGGTACAACAAATAAAATACCACTCCATTCCTTTTTCTCACTCCACAAGTAAAACTTACACATTTTACAAGTCCAAACAGTAGGACTTCATTCATGCCAATCAACATCGATAAATTCAAACAAGACTACAATTTTTCCTTTTTCCATTACATTCGAGAAGAATAATAAAGTCTCATAAAGGATCCAGTCTTTAGTTAAACAGAAGAAACATCCTAAACGAACATGTCTTCTTCTAACACTTACACACTCCATCTGCAAGAATTTCCAGCACGGGTCAGTTCGTCAAACTGAGCATGTTAAGCACTTACTTATTAAAAATAAGTGCTCTTGATTAACCATTTCAGTAAAAGAACTCTACTTTTATGAAACGACCGGTAATTAAGATGGACATCACATAATAATTAAGTACCAAAAAGGATGAACACATTTAATAACCATGTCATAGTAAATAACATCATGATCAAATAGTACCATTAATTAATAACTCCTTAAAAAAATTATTACCGCAAACAAGCAATGTTATATCTCCATTACCTAACCGTCTCTTTCAAAAATGAATGTAGCTCATTTCGAATTTAAACAAATAATCCAAAGAATATTAGTTTTAACTATTCTTGATTAGAAGCATTTGAAAGAAGCAATAAATCACTGTTTGTAAACAATCAAGATCAATCTCATTCCATTTTGTAAATGTAATTATTATAGTGAATGAATAAAATCTTAAACAAACTCTTTCCCTTTTTACTATTCATTTAACTTTAACCGAGTTCAAATACAGAAGGGGGAAGTAATCAGACACCGTAAGAGCAACCCATATCACTTTTCAGAATTCAACAAACAACATGATATTCATCTACTTTAGAGAGAGAAAAAAGAAGGTAAGATGTAATATGTACACCCAAAGGCAGTTATAAGTTATTTCAATATTTCTTTACTAAAAATTTAAAAAGGGAAAACAAAGAAAAGAAGTATTTCCTCAGTTAACAATTCTATAATATCTTCCAATTAACACGATCGAACTGGTCGATCTTATGCAAGGAAGGACATCAACTAATATTAACAGTCAAGAGAGAATAATCTGGATGTCATTAATTAAAATGAGATAGAAATTATCGTTACTTATTTCCAATACATTACCAAAATATAAACCGTGATATGTAACTGTAACAATAATGTAATTCTTTTCATACAAAACTAGAATAGTTTTAATATCTTATTAGCTACTGTAAAAAGAAAAGTATTTAAATAATTCATTTTACAACTGAATTGAAAAGTATCAAACCATAACTGAACTTCCAATTGCACCCATCAATATTAATTGCCTTCACTGAAAACAACGTGTTATCCCAAATATAAAACAAGTAAAAATTTACAACCCAACAACATGATCCCGATTCCACCAATGATAAAAAGAAAGAAATCATTTTTAAACATGAAGGCAAGGGATTTACCCTCGTTCAGTTCCAATGAAATCAACAAAGAAGTTTAAATTCACAGAACATATACTCACCATTGAGTTCAAAGGAGAAGTAAAAACCGTATGCTCTACACCAATCCATCAATTAAACAAATTGATTTAAATTCCAGGTTCAATCAAGAAGTTATTTCCAAACAATCAGTCATGGGTACCAAAAGCAAAATAGGAGAAACATCATATCATTTCAGAACAAACAACTGTGAAGATGATACAATGAACCTCGTGTCCAAAGAGAACCCACATCACAATTAACTATATTACGGGTAAGGAAGGACAAATTCACAAGAAGTTCTGTCTTAAAATTCCACAAAATCCACAACTTTTGGACATATAAAACTCAGAAACAATATACTTATCACTGTTGCATTTTTTTAAGTTCAAACCCACAAAAGACCACAAAACCAAAAACCCATTTCCTTAAAACCTTAACAACAGTGGAGAAATTCACACCCATTTACATTTTCAACTGAAATAACAATTTTCCGTGTATGCATCTTGAAAATACCATATAACATCTTTTCTAAATGACAATTTCAAACATAAATCACAGTCCCCAAATAAACATATTAAAACATTTGCATAAAACCATGAAATTCAAAGAACAGAGTTCATTTATTGAAGACGTTTAATAAAAAGCATAGTTGTTTAATAGGAAGAGCTTAACATGCCTGGTTAGATTTCTTGTTGGCTTGTAGAAAATCATAGCCGTGTTATCAGAAATTACCTCTTTTCAAACAACATCAATCAGAAAAGTCTCCCAACAGCCTCCTCATTTCCATAGGCTCAAAAACAACTCGAAGGCGATCAAAACAACAAAAATGGTTGAAAAAACAAATTTGCAGGTTCAAAAGAACAACCAAATGAATAACAATAACCCCACGAAAATCCACTTTCCTCTTTCCTAGGTGGTTTGGTTGCCAAAACCAATGCCATTAAATGCATTGAATGCATTTTCCCTCTCTTTCATCACGCCACTTCCAACTCGAATTTGACAAGTTCTATTTTAAAATTTATATGTAATTTAAATTTAGTTATATTGTTAGTTAGATACCTCTAACTTCCCATGCTCCCGCCAAACTTGGCAATTAAAAATTGCAAGGACTGTGTTTAAGTCTGCCATTAAAGTCTAAAAACCTTCCCCTTTATCCTCCCACTTGCCATGTAACCCATAGGTCCCTTTTAGGATTAGTAATAGTTTAGGTCACAATTTTAATAGTTAGGTTTCCTTCTAGCTCGTGGGTCCTTAGGATTCACCTTAGGTTAGTTTATAAACCCTTTTAAATAAAAATCCATGTAGGATAAAACATTATTTCATAGGTCAAAACATAACCCATAGCAATTCAATAATAGGTTCCAAGTAGGTCTTACTACCTTAGGCTTAAAACCAGTATGGTGCAGGACATTCCGTCCTAGGCTAAATATATGCCTTAATATCCTTGTATTTAAACCTTTTTCCATTTTACGTTTTTTTTTAACATTACAAATTATATGTATCCAGTGAATCAAATCTTACCGTTGGCAGCATGATGCCAAGTAAGTATACCTGTAACCAGGTTCTTTAAAATTTACAACAAACCCCCAACTCAGTTCCAAACTTCATTTCATTTGGAAAGTCAATCAACAAGATGACAATAAAGAAGGCTGAAGCATACCTTGGATCAATGGAATTGATTCAAGATGTGTTGTCAACATAAGTAAATTCATCGAGTACAAAAGAAATTCTATAGGTTCTCAACTTTGCATATCACAAGATATAATGACATCATTTCCAAGTAAGCAGAGTTACAGTATGCATAAATTTAAACAGTAATACTTACTCATTGCAAACATGATTTTCAAAGTCAAAGAATACACCTTCACATGGGAATTCTCGTTTCAACATTTGCAGTGTCAAAAATAGATGTTATCATAATAACCGTCATGATCAAGATGTTACATACCTCCGTTCTTAAAAGAATCATCATCCCGATGATCAAATTAGTCAAATCATAGATTTTTAGGACAAAATTTAGTTATCATCCTTCCATTCATATGTTCATAATAGAACTAAAATTTAAGTCTTCAAAATAGTATTTAAAATAACCATCAATAATTCAGTAGTTGCCCAAGTTTGGCAGATTTATCAGTTTTTCAAACTTAATTTAGATCAAACAAGTATGGGAAAGTAGATCTCATTTCTTCAAGATTCTCCCAAGTTGCACTTTCTTCGCTAAACTAGTCCCACTGGACCTTACATTGATTCATGTCACGATTTCTTAACTGCAAATGGCGAGTTCCTAGCACTCGAATGGGCTTAACCACGATTATTTCAGGGTCTTGGACCTCCAAGGAATCTCAATTCAGCACATGTGATAAATATGATATGTATTTCTTAAGCAAAGAAATATGGAAAACATCATGCATTCGTGATAAAGTAGGAGGTAAAGCTAAACGATAAGCTATAGGGTTGATTATTTCAACAATTTCAAAAGGTCCCACATAATGAGGTGATAACTTGGCAGCCTTGCCAAAATTTATAGAACTCTTTTTCGGCTTAACCCAAAGAAAGACTTTCTCACCAAGTTCGAATTTCCTATCAACCCGTTTTAAGTTTGCATAACTCTTTTTCCTGTCGGTAGCCTCCTTTAAATGTTCACAAATCATTTTAATTTACTGTTCCATTTCTGTAAGGATTTTTGGCCCAATTATCTCTCTATCCTCTATGTTGTCCCAGATAATAGGGGTTCTACATTTCCTTCCATATAATGCTTCAAAAGGTGCCATCTTTAAAGAGGTGTGATATGTGTTATTATAAGAAAATTCAACTAGCGGGAGATACTCCTACCATTTATACTACTGATCCATGTAATACATTCTTAACATATCCTCTAAAACTTAATTGACTCTTTCAGTCTATCCGTCCATTTCTGGATGATATGCAGAATTGAAATTTAGTTTAGTTCCCAAGGCTGCATTAAGCATTTTCCAAAATATTGATGTCATTCTCAGATCTCTATCTGGTATGATTAATTTGGGTATTCCATGTAACTTGAAAATCTCATGCACAAACCTTCTTGCTAACACTAGTGAATCATCTTTTATATTACCAGCAATAAAGTGTGCCACTTTTGTTATTTTATCAACAACAACCAGGATAACATCATGTTTATTCCTAGACATAGGCAATCCTTAAATGAAATCCATAGTTATCACTTGCCATTTGTACTGCAGAATGTTGTGAGGGTACAGTAATCCAGCGAGATGCATATGTTATGCCTTAACATGATGACATTCCAAGCAGTGTGTCACAGATTCCATCACATCCTTTTTCATTCCCTTCCAGAAATATTGTTACTTTATATTAACAAGCATTTTCGTAATGCCAGGGTGTCAAGAAAAAGGTGAATTATGAAATTAAGCTAATAATTTCTTTCTTAAATTATTTTCCAAGGGTATATATACCCTATTTTCAAACCGCAAAATTCCTTCATTGTCAAAATGAAAACATTTATACTTTACATCATTTGGACCTGCAGTAAGTGTTGTCTTAACTTGCTGAAAATAAGAGTCAGATTCCATGACACTTTTCACCTCATTTTTAAACTGAGTTCTTAATGTTATAAGAGTAGAAATGTGCTTCCTACGACTCAAAGTATCTTCTACCCTATTTTCCTTGCCTTAAATATAACTTATATCAAAATCATACTGAGATAGGAATTCTAACCATCTTCATTGTCTTGCATTCAGGTTCGACTGAGTAAAAATATACTTCAACCCAAGATGGTTAGTTTTTAGCTTAAAAGGCTTACCAAGGAGGTAACGCCTCCACATTTGAAGTGCATGAATGATGGCAGCGAGCTCTAGGTCATGTGGAGCATAATTCTGTTTATGTAACTTGAGTTTTCTACTTTCATAAGCTATGACGTGATCATTTTGTAACAGAATACCTCTGAGACCCTCCCTATATGCATCTGTTACGACCATAAAATCTCCATTCAGGTCAAGTACAGTTAGAATATGTGTTGTAGTTAATTGATCCTTTAGAATCTTAAAGGCATATTCACATTTATCATTCCAAACAAATTTCTTATCTTTTTTTTGTAATGAAGTGATTGGTGCAGCAATCTTAGAAAAGTCCTTAATGAACTTTCTATAGTACCCCCTAGGCCCACAAAGCTTCTAACTTCATGCACGTTCTTAGGCGCAGGCCACTCAGTTATAGCTACGATATTTGAAGCATCTACGGCTATCCCATTCTTACTTATAACATGTCCCAAATAATGCACTTCTGCATCATAAAAGGAACATTTAGACAACTTACCATATAACTTTTTCTTTCTCAAGATTTCCAGTACTATCTTTAAATGCTCTTGATGCTCTTCGACATTTTTAGAGTATATGAGAATTTCATCCAAGAATACAAGCACAAATTTTTCGAAGTATTCTTGAAAAATATTATTCATCAAATTCATGAAGGCGGCAGATGCATTCGTTAACCCAAAAGGCAACACTGTGAATTCATAATGTTCGTACCTTGTTCGAAAAGTTGTTTTATGAATGTCTTCCTCTTTTATTCTCAACTGATGATATCTAGATTTAAGATCTATTTTTGAATAAACTGATGCTCCATGCATCTGATTGAACAGATCTTCAATCCTAGGAAGTGGATATCGGTTCTTAATAGTTGTCTTATTCAAAATTTTGTAATCAATGCACAACCTAAGTGTGTCATCCTTCTTTTTTACAAAAATTACCGATGCTCCCCATGGTGAGACACTCGATCTTATCAACCCTTTGGTCAAAATTTCTTGTAACTAAGCCTTGATATCTACCAAATTGATGGTGGACATTCTATAGGGTGCCTTGGATATGGGCTCAGTTCTTGGTTTGATCTCATTTGAAAATTCAAACTCCTATTTGGGCAGAAGACCTGGTAATTCTTCTAGAAATACATCATTGAAATTTCTCAATAGCGGATATTTTTCCATAAAATCATTATCTTCTTCAGCAATTTCTATCATTTTTATGGCATACAAAGTGCAACCTTTGTTTTTATCCCTTTTAAGTTGTATAACTATTAGTTTCCTAACCGCAATCCCACATTTTACACCCTGAATGATTGCTATTTTCTGCAGGTCATCTAAATAGTAAATTTTTTTTCATAATAGTCAACCTTCACCTTATGTTCCACCAACTAATTAACACCTATAATTACATCATATGACCCGAAAAGGGTAACATAAATGTCAACTTTTGGGGAGAAACTGGGCAAGTCAAGGACTTTCCCAAAAAGACACATATTAATTGTATGGACAACGTTATTTCCATAATGCACCATCCATGTATTATCCATTCTTTTATCTTTTATTTTTAATTTCAATGCTAAATTAGTAGATATAAAACATTTCGTAGCTCCAGTGTCAAAAAGTATAACCACAGGTATACCGAATAACTTACTCAGAACTTCTATGGGTGTGACTTTCTTTTCAACTTGTTTGTTAGCCACTGTAGCGTGTATCCTATACTACTGATCGTGATCATCCTTATTTCAAGGAAAATGACTCATGTAATGATCATTTCCATAGTTAAAACAGCCTCTGAGGGCCCCTTCCTAGGATTAAATTTATTTCCAGCCTTGAAGTTATCATTCTCACTTCCATAGGAATTTTGTCCATTACCACTATTTTTGGTAAAGGTGTTCCACATACTAGCAATAGGTTTGTTCATTCCTATTTTCTTATTGTTATCCATGACAATTTTTCTTTTCATGCTGAACCTCTTCCAGGGTCCCTTTTTAGGTGCAAGAGATGAAGAAGAGTTGGGAATCTTCTTCCTAATATCCTCCTTATGAGAAAAGATTTCTCTCAATTTATTTTCTTGTCTTATTGCCTTTTCGATAACTCCTTCCATAGTGGTCAAACCACGGACATCTACCTCACCACCAATGATGGGATTCAGTCCCATTATAAACTTTCGTATCCTGAAATTCTCATCAAGCTGGTACTGTGGTACATACTTAAGGAGTTTAGTAAACCCTTCCCAGTATTTTGTCACAGTCAGCTTTCCTTGAGACAAGTTCTGAAATTCAGTCATTTTCTGATCATAAAAAAGTTGAGGCAACCATTGTTGCCTAAAGTAACTTTTAAATTAATATCAAGTTATGTCTGTTTCGAAAATGTTCAAATCAACCTTATGGTTATCCCACCATGATGATGCTTCATGAGAAAGTTGATATGCTCCCCATATTGCTTTTGATTCCTCAGAGAAGTTTCTTATTGCAAAGTACTTCTCCATTTCACTGAGCCAATTTTCAGCCCCATCCCCAAGTGCAGTTCCATCAAACTTTGGAGGACTTATTATTTTTATATCATTTGTGAGTTTGGCCGCTAATCTTTCCTTTTTATTTTTAGGCTGATTAGGGACGTTCACGTTACTATTATCAACACCTGGATTTCCTCCATTGGTGTTGTCCACGGGAGGTGGCTGATTATTAATATCAACATCTTCTTCCTCCTCCTCATTACCCATTACTTTTTGCTCTAAAACAACCAGACGATCTCTTATATCTAGCAGGGTAGAAAGGATCTCATCTAGTTTTTGGGTAGTAGCTGCTTCCCCACCCGGTAGCGGGTTATTCGCAGCATTTCCTCTTGTTCCAATCATTTTCTATTCAACATGAAAATGTAAATCTTATTAAATTATGGACTCAATAGGTCCAAGAGCTGCAACCTTCAGCTCTGATACCAAGATGTAACATTCCCATTTTAAGACACTAGAACAAGGGAAAATTTATTATTTTTTTCATAATGTTCTCTGCTCTAAATTATGTAATTTAGAACACGCATTTCAAGTTTTTAATAATTGTTCTCTATTCTAAATGACATAATTTAGAACACATAATGCTTTTTAGATCAATGTTCTCTGTTCACATATTCATAATATGGAACACACATTACATACCATTCAATCATGTAATAGATAACCATATGCAACTATAATGACTCGAAGAACTACCGATCTCCCATTTCATGGCTCGGAGTTTCATCGGTCTCTCATTTCATGACTCAGCTACTTACCGATCCTTCATGTTAATGCATGTATTGTATACTAAGTATACTTGGATCCCTTTACCTTTTCGGTTATTGAAGTGTTCCATTCAAAAAGGCCTATTTGAATATATGTTACCGATATTCGTCTGAAATCCTACTTCTTAAACTAGGTGATTTAGGACAACGCAACCAACAGCTTGTGATACTTTGGCCAAATGTTTTCACATGCTTAGCATGATCATATTCCTAGATGACATAATCATCAATGGAATACATCCTTCACCTCACTTCACCTGTTAAATAGAAGAAACATCCTAAATCAACATGTCTTCTTCTAACACTTACATACTCCATCTGCAAGAATTACCAGCACGGGTTAGTTCGTCGAACTAAGCATCTTAAACACTTACTTATTAAAAAGAATTTCTCTTGATTAACTGTTTCAGTAAAAGAACTCTGCTCTTATGAAATGTCCCGTAATTAAGATGGACATCATATAAGAATTAAGTACCAAAAAGGATGAACAAATTTAACAACCATGTCACAGTAAATAGCATTATGATCAAACAATACCATTAATTAATAACTCCTCAAAAAAATAATTACTGCAAACAAGCAATGTTATATCTCCATTACCTAACCATCTCTTTCAAAAATGAATGTAGCTCATTTCAAATTTAAACAAATAATCCAAAGAATATTAGCTCTAATTATACTTGATTAGAAGGATTTGAAAGAAGTAATAAATCACTGTTTGCACACAATCAAGATCAATCTCATTCCATTTTGTAAATGTAATTCTTATAGTGAATGACTAAAATCTTAAACAAACTCTTTCCCTTTTTACTACTCATTTAACTTTAACCAAGTTCAAATGCAGAAGGGGGAAGTAATCAGACATCGTAAAAGCAACCCATATCACTTTTCAGAATTCAACAAACAACATGATATTAATCTACTTTAGAGAGGGAAAATAGAAGGTAAGATGCAATTATGTACACCTGAATGTAGTTATAAGTTATTTCAATATTTCTTTACTAAAATTTAAAAAGGGGAAACAAATAAAAGAAGTATTTCCTTAGTTAACAATTCTATTATATCTTCCAATTAACTCGATCGAACTAGTCAGTCTTATGCAAGGAAGGACATTAACTAATATTAACAGTCAAGAAAGAATAATATGGAAGTAATTAATTAAAATTAGATAGAAATTCTCGTTACTTATTTCCAATACATTACCAAAATATAAACCGTGATATGCAATTGTAACAATAATGTAATTCTTTTCATACAAAACTGGAACAGTTTTAATATATTTTTAGCTACTGTAAAAAGAAAAGTATTTAATTAATTTGTTTTACAACTAAATCGAAAGTATCAAACCATAACTGAACTTCCAATTTCACCCATCAATATTAATTTCCTTCACTGAAAACAACGTGTTATCCCAAATATATAAAAAGTAAAATTTTACAACCTAACAACATGATCCTGATTCCACTAGGATGATAAAAATAAGGAAATCATTTTTAATCACGAAGGAAAGGGATTTACCCTCGTTCAGTTCCAAGGAAATCAACAAAGAAGTATAAATTCACAGTACATATACTCACCATTGATTTCAAAGGAGAAGTAAAACCCGTACGCTCTATACCAATCCATCAATTAAACAAATTGATTTAAATTCCAGGTTCAATCAAGAAGTTATTTCCAAACAATTAGTCATGGGTACCAAAAGAAAAATAGGAGAAACATCATATCATTTCAAAACAAATAGTTGTGAAGATGATACGATGAACCTAGTGTCCCAAAGAGAACCCACATCACAATTAACTGTATTATGGGAAAGGAAGGACAAATTCACAAGAAGTTTTTTCTTAACATTCCATGAAATCCACAACTTTTGAACATATAAACTTAGAAATAGTATACTTAACACTGTTGCATTTTTTTTCAATTTGAAACCCACAAAAAGACCACAAAACCGAACACCCATTTTCTTAAAACATTAACAACAATGGAGAAGTTCACATCCATTTACAGTTTTAACTGAAATAACAATTTTCCGTGTATGCATCTTGAAAATACCATATAGCATCTTTTCTAAATGAAAATTTCAAACATAAATCACAGTCCCCAAATAAACATATTAAAACATTTACATAAAACCATGAAATTCAAAGAACAGAGTTCATTTATTGAAGACATTTAATAAAAATCATAGTTGTTTAACAGGAAGATCTTAACATGCCTAGTTAGATTTCTTGTTGGCTTGTATAAAATCATAGCCGTGTTATCAAAAATTCCTCTTTCAAACAACATCAATCACCAAAGTCTCCGAATAGCCTCCTCATTTCCACAGGATCAAAAACAACTCGAAGGCGATCAAAACAACAACAATGGTCGAAAAACGAATTTACAGGTTCGAAAGAACAACCAAATGCAGAGAAAAAACTAGAAAACCAAATGAACAACAATAACCCATGAAAATCCACTTTCCTCTTTCCTAGGCGGTCTGGTTGCCAAAACCAATGCCATTAAATGCATTGAATGCATTTTCCCTCTCTTTCCTCATGCCACCACCAACTTGAATTTAGCGAGTTCTATTTTAAAATTTGCATGTAATTTAAATTTAGTTATATTGCTAGTTAGATACCTCTAACTTCCCATGCTCCCGCCAAACTTGGAAATTAAAAATTGCAAGGACTATATTTAAGTCCACCATTAAAGTCTAAAAACCTTCCCCTTTATATTCCCACTTGCCATGAAACCCATAGGTCCCTTTTAGGATTAGTAATAGTTTAGGTCACAATTTTAATGGTTAGGTTTCCTTCTAGCTCGTAGGTCCTTAGGATTCACCTTAGGTTAGTTTAAAAACCTTTTAAATTAAAATCCATGTAGGATAAAATATTATTTCATAGGTCAAAACATAACCCATAACAATTCAATAATAGGTTCCAAGTAGGTCTTACTACCTTAGGCTTAAAACCAATATAGTGCAGGACATTCCATCCTAGGCTAAATATATGTCTTAATATCCTTGTATTTAAACCTTTTTCCATTTTATGTTTTTTTTAACGTTACAAATTATATGTATCTAGTGAATCAAATCTTACCATTGGCAACATGATGCCAGGTAAGTATACCTGTAAATAGGTTCTTTAAAATTTACAACAAACCCCTAGCTCAGTTCCAAACTTCATTTCATTTGGAAAGTCAATCAACAAGATGACAATAAAGAAGGCTAAAGCATACCTTGGATCAATGGAATTGATTCAAGGTTTGTTGTCAACATATATAAATTCATCGAGTACAAAAGCAATTCTGTAGTTTCTCAACTTTACAAATCACAAGATATAATGACATCATTTCCAAGTAAGCAGAGTTATAGTATGCACAAATTATGAACAGTAATACTTACTCATTACAAACATGATTTTCAAAGTCAAAGAATACACCTTCACATGAAAATTCTCATTTCAACATTTGTAGTGTCAAAAATAGAAGTTATCATAATAACCGTCATGATCAAGATGTTACAGGTGGTCATGTCTTCATCCATCAGATCCCATCCATATTACTCCTTAGGGATCACCATGCTTTGAAAAAGGGCATGGTTAATTTTACTTGTGTCCTCAGCATAACCGAAAGAAAAAAAAATATACTCTCCACTTGTTCTTTTAGTTCGTGGCCCCTTAGGACTAGAAGCGCCAAGATTTAGAGCTGGATCTTCTATGTCTTGAGTATTATCTGGTCCAGATTCTCCTTCCTTTACCCCTTCTCCTCCATTATTCACATATTCATCTTTCATTTCTTCATCCCTTGGCTCTTCCAAGTCCTCTAGTTGTGTAGGATATTTTGTTGCACTCTCTTCAGACCCCTCCGCATCCTCGTTCAGATTCAATTTTATCCATCTTTTCTCAGCTGTCTCCTTCTATGGAGAGAGCCATCGTGATCTCCATCCTAATTGTGGAGTAGTGCCTTATGTTATTGTTTTTATGAACACTCTCTTAAAGTAGCATTATTCAAGGTCTGATCCTACCTCCAATTCTTCATCTCCTTCTTCTTGTGCCTTGGGTGGAGTACTTGCACACTCAAATTCTACCCTATCTGAGGGTTACCTTCATCCTCTATGTACCAATCCTCCACTATCTTCACACTCTTCCTCCTCATCATCTACCTTTATAGGTTTATTGGGCTTTGAAGCTGGGACATTCTCCACTCTATGCTTTCCCTTAGGTAGCCATGGGAGTGCGAACTCATTGTCCACATATTTGTTACCCTTCAACTTAGGCTTAAGCTGTAGGTAGATAAGCATTGCCCCACTATCACTAATCACCAAACTCATAGGCTTCATGCTTATCATATCTGAAATTAGCCTCTCAATGTAGGTAGTCTGACTTGGATATACATAAGTCTTACGCAATGCATAGTAGTCATAGTCTACCTTGTCTGCAATAAAGTTCAGGAGTTACACATTATTGAACTAATGGAATAATGCTTGGAAGTAGTGTGTTTTGAAGGCATATGAAAACTTACACAAGGGGTTTTAAGTACCATACTTCATTGCAAATTATGTGATGCAGAAGTGCTGATATACCATAAAATGGACTACCTTTCCCACCACTAAAGGAAATTCTTTGGGGATGTGCCACTCCTCTTTGAATGCCATGCGGATCCTGTCATACCACATCTCCACCCTCTGCTTGAATGACCCACTCATTAAACCTTCACAAAAGTATTTCTTAAATATTTCTGTAAGGGACTTATTCTGTATGGGGTACTCCTAGATCTTGTTCTTTGGCCCATCGGGCACTCCGATTTCAATAAATACTAGGGACAATATGAAAAAACTGAAACTAATTTTCTCACTTGTGCACACTTCCTCGATGATAGTCTCCACAATGTAGCCTGATATGTTGTAAATTATTCCCTATGACATTCTCTTTGCAATGTGTAGCCACATTGTATTCACCTGGGACCATCTCTCTTGATCATTTAATTTGGTGACTAGATGTGAAACTATTTGTACCATTGGGTACTTCTTCAGTTTGTCGATATGCATTCTGCGCAGACCCTTGGTATACCATAACTCCTTCTGCATATCCAAGATGTCTGCTTTATCTATCAATTCACTATTAAGATCCACTCCTGTGCCCCTTAATATTGTTATAGTTGAAATAAAATTGGTTGTTATCCTTACCATGTGTCTGGTGAAATAGAAAAAGCATTCATGTACCCTACTCATCAGCCACTAGTACAAAGGTTCATACTTGCCAAACTATGGAGGCTCATACAACTGGTAAACTCCAATATGTTTTAACATCTTTTCTCCAGCATACACCGACATGTCCTCTGTTGTGTGCTTGTTTTTCTTCGTAGTCAACAACGCATCCAATTCCTTTTTGTTATCCGATGTGCGGTGGTTGGAGTCACTTATATTGCACTTACGGATGTGAGAATCCCATTCTTGTCTCACTATCATGCCTTCTAGGTATTGTATCTCCAAAAAAATTCTCTTGGGAGAAATTTCAATCTTTGTTTCCACTTTCTTCTTCCCTTTGGCTTCTACGGCAGGTGCTTTGTTTGGTGCAATCTGTAAATCAAAACCTTCTATCATTAATTTCTTGCCTTCGATCTTCTGTAATGTGTAAACTCAAACCCTAGTTTGAATCCACGTGCCCTAGCTCTTTCGAAATGCTTTGCTTTCACTCAAAACATTCACCAATGGGGATGTAAGCTTCTCTTACACACAAATCTTCTCCTCACGTCTGGTTTCACACTCTCGACACCTCAACATGATTCACTCATCTTGCTTTTCACTTGGATCATTCAAATTTTTGTGATTTACAATGGTAAAAATGAACTCATATCCCTTCCTTATATAGATTTTGAAAAAGTTAGTACATTTATTACTCCACCTACTAAAAATCCTCATTAATTGACCCTTTTCACCTTTTTCTGTATGGTACATCTTCACACCTCATCTATAGCCTTTTAGCACACCTTCCTACCTTTTGGATACAGACTTATCTTCAATGTGATTCAATGCACTTAAGTACCTCATCACTGCACCTTCTCCTGGTAGTCTCCATGGTTGCTACTTACCTCATGTTTTACTATTCCTTCATTTATCTCCATCTATGATCCTTATTGGGAAGCAATATTCTGTTCACCAACTCTTCAAACTTGAATAAAACGTGTAGCAGGTTGTTCCTTTATGTGTACCTATTTTTAAATAACCACCCACACAAATGGTATGTGCAGTCCTCTACACAAAAAAATACTACAAAAGGTAATTAGCTTCTGGTGCGTAAACACGCTTATTTCACAAAACACAAAATAAATTGAAAAAACATAGCGACAAAGAAGGAAATACATTAAGGGAATACATAATTCCAAACCTAATCTAAATGGTAATACTACCTTATTACAAACACCAAGAATAATTATTTATATTAGGGATTCATCCTACTCCCGTTGAAGTAACCGGGTAACCATATTCCATCAAGAATTTCTAACAGATAAGCTCTTGTTTCAAGTATGTGGGTGATAAAATACAGTCCCAACCAATGTACTTTGAGTTTTCCTGGATGGTGCAAAAAATTAGAATCATAAAGAAGTACCATTTTCCTTATCTCAAGATTTTTGTCCCTAATGTGCCTATCATGCCATGCTTTCTTCCTAGATTTTTCTTGCTTTTGACTCCAGTGTGCTATTTCTCACCACTCATCTAACTTAATCAACTTGTCAATTCATTCTTCTAATGCTTTCTCATCAACTAGACCTCCAACATGCATAATATGTAAAGAAGGTAACATGAATTCCATAGGAAGAACTGCTTCTGTGACAAACACTAATTGAAAGGGTATGACCTTGTTTAATCACTTATATGTTTTTCTATACACCCAAAGTACTACAAAATTTTTATCATACCAATCCTTTCTTCCAGCATCATAATTGTTTGTCAATTCCTAGATCAAAATCTCGTTGAAATCCTCAATAGTCCCATTTTACTGAGGATGATATGGTGCAGTCTTATGGTGTACAATCATGAATTCATCCAATAGAATTCTGATTGTCTCATTCAGAAAATGTGTGCCCCTATCACTGGTCAAACTCAATAGGCATCCATACCTTCTAATAATATTTTCCCAAAGAAACCTAGCTACTATAGCCACTGTATAATCCTTTTTAGGGTGTTGCTTCTTCCCACCTTGTTAGATAGTTTGTATAAGTAATGATATATTACGATCCAGTCCTACATGCGGCTGGTGAAATAGGACCCACAAAATCTATAGCCCATTTTTCAAATGGTTCTACACTAGTAATAGGTCTTAGAGGCATTTCATCTCTTTGACCTAGTTTTCCACAGCATTGCTAATGATCACAAGCCTTGCAATATTCCTCAAAATCTTTATACAAGGTCTCCCACCATAATCCAGCAAGTAGAATCTTGCACACACTAGTGTCACCTACATAGTGCCTACCTGCGATACAACCACGAGCCTCCTCCATGATATCTATGCACTCATGTTCCAGTACATAGTGATGTAATACTTCCTCCTGACCTAACTTGTATAGGTCACCACTAATCAACATAAATGGTGTCGCATGAATGGAAATTTGTTTCCTCTATAAGGATTTCATCCCTTCTGGCACCATACATGTTTGTAAAAAGACAACAATGTATTCTAACTCTGATGGCATGCATTATAACCTGTATAACTGTGCATCAGGCATGGTATATTTAATTTCTTGTGCTTCTTCTCCTGACTGTATTCTAGATAGATGGTCCAGTCTAGAATTACTTTTCCCTGGTTTTACCACAACTGTGAAATCAAATTCTTGGAATAAGATTACCCATATGCATATGCTCCCCTATAAAACTGGATTTTTTACCAAATACTTCAATGCCATGTGATCGGTATAAAATAAAAATGGTGTTGCTAATAGGTACTATCTGAATTTATGTAGCGTATAGATGATTGACAAAGATTCACACTCTGTAGTTGTATAATTATACTCTGTAGGAGTCAAATTTCTACTAGCAAAATAGATAGGATGATCTATAACACCTTCTCTAGGTCGATCCAACACTATGCCAATGGCCATACTAGAGGTGTCCACATGTATACGAAATGGTTGGTCCCATGAAGGAAAAACAGAATAGGCATTGTAGTAAGCTTCTCCTTTAATGTCTTGAATGCACGCTGCTGAGCTTATCCCTAGTAGAACACCCATTTTCCTTTTAGTGACTCCTCTAAGGGTGTGGTAACCTTAGCATACCCCTTTATAAATTTTCTATAATATCTAGTGTGACCCAAGAATCTGCACACCTCACTTTGATTGGTAGGCTCTTCTAGGCTGACAATGACTGCAACCTTAGCTGGATCAACCAACAATCCTTCCTTGTAGATGATGTGCCCTAATAGTGTTTCAAAAGGTTTAGAAAATACACATTTCTTGATGTTTAAAGAGATGCTTAACTGGTGACCT
The DNA here is from genome assembly GCA_019776745.2 of Taxus chinensis. NCBI lineage: Eukaryota > Viridiplantae > Streptophyta > Pinopsida > Cupressales > Taxaceae > Taxus > Taxus chinensis. The sequence continues at coordinate 263,639,323 of CM034156.1, read as the reverse complement.
CTTACAACCATTAAGCGTAAATTGTCACAATGATCCTTAACAAGTCCATACATCGTTCAGTCATCTAAATAAACTTGCAATAAGTTGTGAATAAAATATTTGAATGTTTCAACAACTATGCATAAAATTACTGCATGCACATTTTTGAGACCAAAAGGCATTAGAGTATAGGAAAATATGCCCCATTCAGTAGTAAAAGTAGTCTTTTCCTGATACTCTTGTGTAATCCTCACCTGATGACGCCCAAAGAATCCATCTATAAACGAATAGATTTCACGCCCTGCAACACCTTCTAGTATTTCCTCAGTGAATGGTGTAGGAAAGGGATCGGTCACACATGCAACATTCAAATCCCTGTAGTCCACACAGATCCTAATCCGACCATCCTTCTTGATACTGATCACCATTGGGCTAACCCATTCTGATTTGTCCAGGGGCTTGATGATTCTAGACTTCAACATTTTGTCAATTTATTCCTTGACCTTTTTGCGCAAGTTGGGGTTCATCCTGTAGAGTCTCTTTCAGACCATATGCATGCCCTCCTTAAGCTTTATCTTCATTTCTCCTAATGATTCATGTACACCTTTGAGTTCATGGTATCCAAGAGGGAATAAGTCATGATAATCTCATAGTAACTCAATGATTTTTGCCACTTCAGAGTCATACCAATAGTCCCCAATTATGGCCTCCTTAGGCTCATCATATGATCCAATATTCACTTTCTTTGTCTTCATAGGTTCATGCTAGGCATGTGTGGTATTATTTGCAATGTCCAAAACCTCACGCCTACTTGTTGAATGGTCTATGTGTGCATGGTTTCGTTTAGCTAAGATAGAAAATTGAGAAATAACACCTAAATAGCTCTATAACAAAGCTAAATCAAAATCTAATACACCATCAAGATAAGAGCTGAGCAAGGTTAGAAAAAAACATTATTACATTAAAACTTTGAAGCATAAATCAAACTAATATGCTAATTATCAAGAACCTCTACTCTTTGGATTGCCTACAAAATCAAATGAACCTATGCAAATTCAATGGCAATCAATAGTTGATTGTTTGATCTTCAAGAAATTAGGAAGGGGAACTCATCAAAGCATGGCTACAAGACCACTTTGATTATTCCCATATGACCTAAGAACTTGGATGAATGCAATGCAAGAAAGGAGGCTTAGCTCTTCAAATGGTGGATTCTTCAAGAATAACAAAAAAGCTTATAGTCTATTTGCTATGTGCTTTGTTTTGGTCTTCTCAAGGAATTTAGGTGTAAGTGTAAAGGTAGGAGGAGGGCTCTTTATATATCCCAATGGATAAAGGAATCATTACATCCCTTTGTATGTGGGATAATAGAGATGTTGAGTTATTTGTGGATAAAGGGGGTTTAGATAAGGTTGAGTTAACTTTAGGAGGGTTTAGCTTGTCCTTTAGTGACTCATGTGGATAAAGGGGGCTCATTAATTAATCAAGATGATTTAATTAATAGATGTGCAAGCTTATAGAAGCTTTTTAGAGGAATATTAGCTTGATTTAGACTATAGAAGGGGATTAAATCAATTAAATATTGATTTATTGGTTAAATGAAAGGGGAGGCTAATTAATCAATAATAATTAATTAGTGTAGATAAAAGGGGGGATTTATTAATGGAAGGTTGTTAATTAGGATATTTGTTGGATAGGTGACTTAATTAATTATCGTAGCATAATTAATTAATGACGATAGCAAAGAAGATGAGCTCTTTTGACAATATGTCACCAATTTGCAGGAAAGGAGATAATTAACGTAATTTAAGTATTTATATTGCTTGGGCGTAATTATGGGTGTCTACATTTACCCCTCTATGGGGTGGCGTAAGTGACGCCACTTTAAAGATAGTAGATGGATGAAATTTTGAAGCGATAGAAGACAAATTAGTAGGAGGAAGAAATGCCCCCTCGAGTGTTGATGGGGTGATGAAGGAAGACAATCGACGATCAAAAAAGGTGAGAAATAGATAGAAGAATGGGTAGGGGCAGAATGCCCTAGTGAAACAGAAGATTAGGGGTAACAGGAAAGAGATGTAGAAGAAATATGGAGAAGTGGGGAGAATAACTTAGCCTCTAGCTTGTGCATGGGAGAAAATTCAGTGTCATCATATTACCAAAAGATCTACATCATCGGTCCTTATGAAAAATATAATCCTATGAAAAAAATAGAATGACATGAAAATCCATACAACAAACGATTGTCTATTGCTGAAAAACACCAACTCCATGCAACATACAAAATGCAATGTAATATGAGAAGGAAACAAGCTCATATAACAGGGAAAACATGTATGAATGCACATATCTAACCCAACAATGGTCAAGACAGTTGTATAAATGTTTTGTTACTAAGATGAAGAGTTCCACATGTTCGTGATTGACAAAAAGGGTTAAAAAAGATGCCCTAAACAAAGATACATGCAAGGGAAGATGATAATGGACACTAGGTCCAAGTAGAAAGCTTTGTGCACAACGAAACAACACCAGGCAACAATAAATGCCCCAAAGTATAGACAAAGCAAGGAGATAGCTTTGGGAATGGTTATGAATCCTACAATCTGCAAGTCGTATTAATCGGGGAAGATGTGAGACAAACTAGAAGGATATGGAAGGAATACCATACACAAGACACAAGCTTCAATTGTAATAAGCAGGTTACCTATTTTTACTCGTTTTTTAATTTTTAGGATTTTGTGAAGAATTTTGTCCTGTTTTTGGATTTTTGAAGTAGTATATATATATATTACTTTTTGTTTTTTCTTTCGAAAATGCGATGGACAGTAGAAGAAAATAGAAGAAATAGAAGGAAGTGCCTAGATGCAAGAGAAAATTCCCTAGGGGAATAAAGAAGCAACAGGCAATAAATAATGTCCCTATATAGTGGAAAAATTAATAAATTAATTATTTTTAAAAAATAATTATTTACGAGAGTGTGAATAAGAAGAAAAATCACGTAGGAGCAATAAAATTGTCCTAGTGAGAAGAAAAGGGTACTAGATAACAAAAAATTCCCCAGCACGGTGAAAAATAAAATAAAAATAATTATTTAATTAAAATAATTATTCAACGGTGAACAAAGGAGAAAATGACAGTCAAAATGAGCCTCCAGGAACTCACAGTGGTGAAAAATAGCTTGATATACCCCAGCCGTGGGGATAAATCACTGCAACCAATTCATTTGTTACCAACCACTATTAAGTTTTTACCATGAGGCTCTGACAGCGACGAGGACGATGGTGATAGCAAAAGACTGATTGAGACTGGAAGACATAGTATGAGGGTATGAGTGGTATGTAGAAGATGGCATATCTATGAGTATCTGAACCCTCTTTTTCAATTATGTAATTAATGCCCCTAGAAGAATGAATTAGGGTTAGGGGTCATGTCAGGTGTGCGCGTGTGTGGGCGCATGTGCACTAAAGGTGGTGCAGGCACCCTAAAGTGGATGCGTGCACATGCAGGTAAAGTTAAAAAAACCCATGTGCATGCATATACACCACACATGTGCGTGGATGTGCACATAATGCACAGTAGTGCACATACAAAGGGTTCACGCACCCACACTAGCGCAGGGACATGAATGATGGTGGAGGTGACCTTAGGTGGTTGTGCACATGAACATACACCAAAAATGTGATGTACACACCCCAAAGGACACACAGGTGCACTAGGAAAATGGAGGATATATAGAAAAATGCCAAAAATGATGGCACTTAGAAGAAAACTTAGGATTTGTGGGTTAACCCTAAAAATGATAGGTAGAATTTAGAGGAAATGTTAGTAACTGACGAATGAAATGATTTTACAAAGACGCCTGCCAGTGGTTTAGATGTGGGAGTGTCATTCATGTATCACCGAGATAGAGGGGAGAATGTGTTAATGAGACCAACATGTGGTAGCCATTCTTCAAGAGGTAGTGGGTCTAGGCCCCATGTCTTGGATGCCTTCGATCACGCTGGATCATGGTATGCTTGCTGCACTAGCTGAGTGCTGGTATAGTGAGAGCCAGTGTTTCTGACTCCCTACGGGATAGATGACCATTACTTTAGAGGATGTGTGGTAGATTCTCCACATGCCCATCTTGGGTTCACTAATCGAGTATACCTCCGACTCAGGGCAGATCAAAGTGGTTGTCAGGGATTTGTTTGATCAAGATGATATATCGCATAATGGTATGACAGTTGCGTTCCATGAGTGTATCGCCAACCTGATACTACATCGAGGGCAATTATATGTTATGTCACTTATAAGTGGGTTTTTATTCACTGATAAGACTAGGATATCTTTTTTGAGAGGGCTGATGACATTGGTACAAGGGATCTTCAGTAGTGAGTGCTATTGTTCGGGATAGTGTATATTGGTGCACCTTTACTGGGACCTACATCTAATTACCTACCACTGTTAGAAGATGGTGGGGCCTACCTCACTACTGTAGATTTGGTCATGGGACCACATAGCCATTAGGTGCCCCGTAGGCACTCTACATGTTCGACCTCCAGAGGAGCCATCTTACATGGCGTGGGTTTCAGTAGGTGGCGACGTACGAGGTCACTTGGGTAGCTTATCTAGGTATCGCCGAGAATTTGATGAGATTTTTGACAAGGATATCATATGGAGACCCTACAGGTAGATACAGTGGCCAGAGGATGTAGTAGAGCTTAGTGTTTGCACAATGGAGCATTTCCTTTTTGGTAGTCAAAGTTACATCATTGAGTTATACATGGTAGACAGATGTCAATGAAAGCTAGGCATGGTGCAGGGGGTTCCATAGCCAGACATATGGTATGCCCATCAATATTATTAGAGGATGACCATGGGGATGCACATATAGGTGACCAAAGCTAGGGCCAATTTCTTAGATGTGGTTCCACAAGTATGAGATCCGGTGCGACAGGTTAGAAATCCAGGCACTCCCGCTGATTACTAGACTTGGTACATTACTATTTTAGCCCGATGCTTGACTATCCCGGAGGAGGCCTAGGAAGCAGGTGCTAGACCACCGCAAGAGCTTCATCATGGTGGTGACGAGAGAGATGGTGTAGTAGCCCGTGACCCATAGGATCCATTTTATGGGTTACCGCATGATAAGCAAGGTACCACACAGGTATAGGGACCGAGGCCACAGGGACTAGGACAGGCACCTGCACATTTTCCCCAACTTAGATTATGAGATTAGGAATAGTCATCTAGAGTGGCATGGGAACAAGCCCTAGTGGCATAGCCAGTGGCATAGATAGCCACCCTAAAGCAGTAGTTACATCAAGCTATATTAGAGAGAGGCCATGCCAGAGCAAAGAGAGACCAGGCCCAAGCTTTGAGTGTGACAGTGATAGCCGAGTGAGATCAGGCTTGGACTCAGACTTTGACAGTACTATCAGTGTGAGATCAAGCTCGGCCCCAAGCTAGCCAGGGAGATGATAGTGTTGTTTAATTTAAATAGATATGACTGATGGCCATGTAGATGGATCATGTGATGGGCCTATATCAGCAGATAAAGGCCTAGCTACACCCCGTGATACTAAAGAGAGATAGGCTAAGAGTAGAGAGTGCAGTGGGCCAGGCTGAGCATTTCTGAGATTTAGAAAAGATAGCCTCTTTTTGATGCACAGATGATATAATGGTGAATTCCCAGACACATAGAGATTTAGCTATAGTAGAGGGAAGAACATCCTATTACAGATATTTATACTTTGAGGCAATTTCAGCTGAGTGGCGGGCACCTTCCTATAGCTAGCAGTACAGCAGAGGGACCAAGTCAGAGAGGCCTCAGGCCTCAATGGAGTAGCCATGAGGATAGTCAGGGAGACCGAGTGATGCTCTCGCTATGCCACCACCACGAGATAGACCAGCCACCCCATCTAAGGGCTCGAGTCAACCTTGATGATTGTACTAACACATATGCCTCGTGATGAAGGCCTTTTTGATGCACTGTAGTTTCGATACCTGCCTCTATGAAGGTTGTTATTCTTTGATATATGTGTCATATTTTTTTATGCCTCAGATGAAGGCATTTTTTATGTACTACAGTTACGTATATCTATTTTTGATACATATATACCACACATATGTATTATATGGACATTTTTGACATGACATATGTGTTTATGAGATGTTGGAAATTTGTTTGTAATTTCTGATGGAGTACATGGATAAATAGATGTGTTTATGATGTTAGCTGATTTTATTTCACATGTATATATATCCTGACTTGTTGATGTATTCCATGTGTTTTGATTTTTAGATGATAGATCTATAGAGTATATCAAATGTATTTTACCCATGTGATGTGCCATACCTAGTGGTCAGGATGACATTATGATATGGGTGTGGGGGGGGGGTATATTTTGATATTTTGGATCCCTCTTGCCCCCATTTGATGAGACGATATGTGATTATTAGCTTAGCATTCATGTATGATGTATACTTAGCTTTTTCTTGATATACGATGTATAGATGATGTTAGATGTGATGATATTGATGGGAAAATGATGATGTGATAATAAAACGATGCACATGCAAAAAGAAAACACAATCAAATGCTAACAAAGAACATAATGAACCATATACAAAAATGTATCATGACTCACTAGCATGTAAAAAAACACTTCAATATGCACAAGTAAGAATAAATCTAATCTAATCAAGAAAAGATGAATCCTAATAGAGTATGCTCAAGCAACGAACAAAACAAATGTACAAACATGAAGTGACTAAACAAGCAACAAGAAAAGAAAGAAACAAGAAAATGTAAGTAAACTAAAGTAAATGTTTTTGCAAGATTTGTTTTGTGAAACAAATTTCTATTGTTTAGGGTTTTTGATGAAACAATTTTCTATTGTTTTTGTGGTTTTGCAAAACAATTTTCTATTGTTTAGGGTTTTTGATATTTTTAAATGTTTTTGTGTTTTTCTAAGAGTTTTCCATAGCTATGCAAAGGTAACCAAGAAATCGTATATGCCCCCAACGTTAGACGTGACATATACAAGGGAAAATTCCACACACTTATAAATAGGAAGATGAAGTTGCAGAAATTCCCCTAGCGTAAGATGGGAAATAGAAAAAGATCATGCCTTCATAGATGAATAAAAGGAGACAAAGTCAGATAAAGGCTTGACAAGATTTGGGCTCACATGGGATCTTGGAGATAGATTTGGAACTAGCCCTAGGCTAAGAAAAATTACCCCCCAGATGCAAGATGCTTGTGAACAATGAATCCTCCCAAGGCGCTGAAAACCGGTTTTCACCCAAGGACCTATCCAAAGTGCCACAACTGCATTGTTTTCACTTATAGATGACCTGATCTCTCTTTTTATTTTTCTCTTTATATATATATATATATATATATATATATATATTTGTATTTTTTATTTTGATTATTTTACCATGTTTTTTATTCTTTTGCTTTTATGATTTTGTGCCATGTTTAAGCATAGAACCGCTTAAGATGCATGTCATTCATGGGCTCACAAATCTCATCACTATTGGGGTGATCAATTTTATATGCTCCTGTACCATACTTGGCCATGATAACACAAGGTCCTAACCAATGCAGTTTAAACTTTCCTTTCTTTTCTCGTTTTGCCCTTGTGTTGAACTGATTCTCCTTCATGACCAAATCACCAACCTCAAATTAACAAGGTATGATTCTCTTATTGTAATTTATGGAGAGTCTATTCTGATAGAATTTGAGGTGATTAAGGGTGTGGATGTGCTTCTCATCTAGGAGCTCTAACTCAGCCATTCTAACCACCCAGTAATCTTCATCTTCATCCAGATAATCCCTAAGAGAGATTCTTAGGGAAGTAAGTTCAATTTCTAGTGGGATGATATATTCCATCCCAAATACCAGAGAATATGGCATCGCACCTATAGGAGTGTGAAAGAGATGGGTGGATTTGCAATTTCCAGTTACGACCTGTCTTACTTACCATTTTCTCCATTATTCACACCAAAGTCTTATTTGTGGCCTCAGCTTGTCCATTACCTTGGGGATAATATGGTGTAGACCATTTTAACCTAATTTGGAACTGATGACAGAGACCCTTTACCATTTTATTCTTGAATGAATTTCCATTATCAATAAAAATGGCTGTGGAAATGCCATACCGGAAAATGATATGACTCGTGATGAATTTGGAAATATGTGCTCTTGTTACATAGGTTAAAGAGATGGCCTCCACCCACTTGGTAAAGTATTCAGTAGCCATGATGATGTGGGTATGTCCATGAGATGAAATAGGGGTAAGCTTCCCTATCAAATCAAGTCCCCATTTAGAAAATGGCCATGGGGTGGTGATGGGTTGCAACAGCTATGATGGAGCATAGATGAAATTTCCATACTTCTGACAAAGTACACACTTTTTGACATATTTGCAACAATCGGTTTCCATAGTAGGCCAATAGTAGCCTACTCTCAATAGTTTTTTGGCCAAAACCATTCCATTAGTATGTGATCTTCACACCCCTTCATGTACTTCTTTGATCGCTTGGATTGACTCTGTCATATTGATACAACGTAACCGATTCCCATCGTATCCACAATGATAAAGTGTACTTCCTAAAAGGGTATAAAGGGCTATTTTGTGAATTAGGTTTTGTTTCTTAGAATGGGAGATTTCGAGAGGGAACATGTTGTCATTGAGATAGGTAAAGATGGACTGATACCATGGGGAATTGGGACCAAAAACATCACAAGCCAGACATGATTCTGGCATGTCGTACGCAGGTTGGCGTAGATTTTCCAAAAAGAATGGCATGTCATTATTGCCTAGCGGAATGCAGAGCATAGAACCCACTATGGCCATAGAATATGCAAATCTATTTTATGCTTGTGGAATTTTTTCAAATGAGATGCACATAAAATACTCGCTTATATTTTCTACCAGCTTCTTATGAGGTATGATTTTTTCATCCTTAACCTTGTATTCATCATTAACTTGCTTGATAATCAATTGAGAATCACCCATAACCTTAACATGATGAATGTTCCATTTGATGGCCATCTTCATCCCTACGATAAGTGCCTCATACTCTGTGATATTATTAGTGCAAGGAAAACCAAGACGAAACACATGCGGTATGAGGTCACCAGAAGAAGTAATGAGGACCACACCTGTGCCTGAACCATGAAAATTAAAGGACCTGTCAAAGTGTATATATCATACGATAGATTATTCAATGTATAGTAATGAGGTATCTGATAGATCCAGATTCAAAGGTTCAGTGCCTTGCAAAGGTGCTTCTTCTAATTGATCAGTGAGTACTTGTCCCTTAACCAATTTTTGATGCAAAAAATCGATGTCAAATTCACTTAGTAGAATGATCCAATTAGCCATTCTACCTGTCAGGGCGGGTTTAGACAACAAGTACTTGAGCGGGTCAACTTTGGATATAAGATTGGTTTTGGTATTCAATAGATAATGGTGGAGTTTTTGAAAAGTAAAAACCACAGCCAAAAATATTTTTCAATTTGGGGATATTTGAGCTCAAGTAATGAGAGTGCGATTGAGGTAGTACACCAATTTTTCTTTGTGACCAAGGTCATATTGGGTGATCACCGCACCAATAGAAAATTGAGTAGCAGAGATATAAAGTAGGAGTGGCTCACCTGGAGTTGGAGGCATGAGGATAGGTGGATTGGCCAAGTATTGTTTTAGCAAGGTGAATGCCTAATGTTGGTCTAGTCCCTAGATGAATATGATGTCATTTTTAAGCAGGTGGGTGAACGAATGACACTTATGAGTAGGCTGGGAGATGAAACGGTGAATAGCCTGTATTTTTCCCTGTAAGCTACATAGTTTCTTAATGTTCTTAGGAGGAGGTATCTTAGTAATAACAAACACTTTAGCAAGGTCTACCTCAATTCCCCTTCTTGATACAATGAAACCCAAAAATTTTCCTAGTAGCATGCCAAATACACATTTCTTTGGGTTCAAGCAGACCTTGTACTCTCGTAGGAACTCAAAGATACACCACAAAATAATAGGGTGATCCTATCTTGTCCTATATTTTTCGAGGATGTCATCCACATTGTCTTCCATGATATCATGGATCATATCATGGAAAATTACTGACATTTCCCATTAATAAGTAGCTCCTACTTTTTAAAGCCTAAATGGCATTACCTGATAACAAAAGGTACCCCAAGGAGTTGTACAAGATGTCTTGTGCTGATCTTCATCAACTATCTTGATTTGGTTGTATCCTTAAAATCCATCCATAAGAGATAACATCTCATATCCTGCTGTTGAATCCACAATCATATCAATATTTGGCAGTGGAAAATAATACTTAGGGGAAGCCTTATTACTGTCTCTAAAATCTGTGCATATTCTGACCTCGACAGGATTTTTCTGGACAAGGATGATGTTGGATATCCATTCAAATTAATCAGTAGGAAAAATGAATCCTTCCACAAACAATATTTCTAATTCCTCTTTAACCAGGAGGGCCACCCTTGGGTGCATCTTTCTTAGGTTTTGATTAATAGGCTTAGCATCTGCACGTATAACTAAGTTGTGCAGGAAAAAATTCGTATCTAAGATTGACATATCCTTATAGGACCATACGAATACATCTATAAACTCCCACAGTAGCATGGTGAATGTTTTCTATTCCTGTGCCAAGAGTGATGCTCCCAATTTGACTTTTTTTGGGTCCTCTTCTGTACCAATGTTTACATCGATAGTTTCCTCTACTAGCAATTTTGACAAGTCCTCCATATGTGTAGGATCAGGAGGAAAGTTGAGATCTTCATCCAAGGATGTCTCCATGAGATTTTCATCCTTCGCATGGTCACTTTTATTGTGCTTTAATTTTTGCACTTGTTTGTCTGTCAGTGCCTCAAAGAGGTTTTCACTGTGCAACTTGGACTTTGATTTTTTCTGAGGCTCTGCTTCCTCACTAAAGTAGGCACAGGTATCTAAGTCAATATGGAATCCCTTTTTATGGTCTCTAATGGGAATTACATCCTGAATGCCCATAAAATCTGTGATAGATTCATCATTCTCAAATCACTCTAGTGACATATGACGTTATTGGTCCCACTCGACAAGAGAAGGGTAAACAAGGTCAAGTGTAGGTTTCATGGGGGTTATGGTTAGGATAACGGTATTCATGAATAGTTTTGTGGAGGCAAGATCTTTGATATTAGCTATAATGGGAATCCATATCATTTTATAGATAGTTAGAGCTATCCTCATGTTAAGAGAAAGTGACATCTTGATCATTGGGGTGTGCCCCATAAGGGTGAATTCTAATGTTGTATCTTTCTATTTTAAAATACGGGAGAGGTACTGGTTCTCACTATCCTTGCTCATTTCTTTCGTATCCTAGGACCTTGTAGCCCATGGAGTACATCATTTTACTAGATTTCTCTTATTTAAGGGTTTGATAGCAGGTTGGCTGAGTATCCTCTGGGACCCAAGTTTTAGGTGGATCCAACAATTTTTCTTCAGCCAACAAGCCTCCAGGTAATAATGACCCAATAGTTTGCTCATTTCTAGGTCTTCTTAAGTGATAGTTGGGTCAACCTCTAGTCTTAGGTGACAATGAGAGATATGAAACCAAGAGGGCTTGTTACACATTTATTCTCCACAGTCATATTCTTAAACCTTCATCTCCCATGAATCAAAAGGAGAGGTTAACGTAGAGGCACCATGGGCACAAGAACTGAGAGAATCTGAATCTACCCAAGATTCCATAACTTTATCTCAGTGAGGGACAACTATATCGGTAGAGGGACACACATATGTAAACCTTACGTGAAAAAATATTGAGAGATCTGCAGTGAGAGAAGGGCTTTGAATCTCCTTGTATTGTAATAGTGTGTCCTTCGTGCTTCATTTTAATGCATTGATGGAATGTCGATGGCACGACCTACATGACATGAATCCATGATCGGCCTAGAAGCATATTATACAGAAGTTCCAAGTCCAGGACATGGAAATTTGTTTCATGACAAGTGGGACCCACTTCCATGGGCAACATGATTATGCCCACTAACTCCCTTTACATGTTGTCGTAAGTGGTGATAGTGATGATGTTTGACTAAAGATCTTCTTTAGTATGTCCCAACTGCTTAACTAACTTCAGTGTGTAGATGTTCAACCCTGATCCATTGTCCATAAGCACCCATTTGATCATCTTGCGGGTAACGACTACCTCAATATACAAAGGGAGATTATGTGATGGATTTTCAGTAAGGATCTCCCTATGATTAAAGGCAATGTGTTCAGTTGGTATAATGTTTTCTACTTTGGCTTGAAGATGTGCATGATCTACCTCTAGTGGAACTCTTGACCCCTAAAGAGTTAGGTACAAAATGTCTTTGTGTACATTTGATATCTTAAGAAGATCCAAGATTGAAATCTTGGTAGACATTTTCTCAAGTTGCTCTAAGAGGTTATACCTACCATTTTACGGGGTTGATGGAGAAGGTTAAGGAATCACAAGGCGGGCATGCCTTATTACCGCAGTGCAATCCTTTCCCTATATTTGAATGGTGTTCACATGGTCATTAGGAGAGAAAATACATCCATAAAGTGAATCAAAATTATTTTTGTCTTTCTTGGTATATAAGTAATTTGCTACTTTATAACTTTGGGATGACCCTCCCCGATCCGGCTTTAACTCTTCTAACTTACCATGTTTGGGGAATGTCTCTTTATATATCCCCATCTTTTCGTTGAGTTTCTGGGTTTTCTCTAGGTTTTCCACCTCTATCTCCTCATTATCTATGAGGTCTTGGATATAATGACAAATTCATAGACATTTGTCTATTTTGTGTCCCTTTACATGATGTAATTCGCAATAGTCATGCTCCTTGTACCATGGTGATTTTGGAGCATTTTCATCAAATGGTTGTGTCGTAGGATATGTCACTATGTGAGCCACATACAATTGTTTTAATATAGCTGAAAAAGGATAATTGAGAGGGGTAAAAATTCTTCATTTTGGTGGTGGTTGAAAAGGTCCTTGGTCAGTTTAAAAGGTTGACCATTTTGACCATTTGTATACGTTTGGAATTTTTGATCCTGTCTCCCACCACAATTTTTTTGTTAAATATTTTTGGCTTCTCCGTAGGTTTAACATTTTGATTATCCTTAGCTTGTGACTTAAGAGTTCCTTTAACAATAAGGGCTTTCTCTATATGAACACCCTTTTCAATTACATCCTCAAAAGTGTGAACACAATGCATTTGAAGGTGGAAATAAATGTCTAGATTTAGGTTGGGCACAAAGATACTTACCAGCTAATTTTCATGGAAAGCGTAAAGGAAGCGACTGACTATCCCTCTCCACTATTGTAGGAAGCTGGAAAAAGTCTCATTAGGGTGTTGTTTGGTGCCACATAAATCTTCCATGGTGATATCACTTTCTATGTTGTATGAGAAGTGATGCACAAACGTTTATGCCAATTCTGGCGAGGTAAAAAAGGACTCGCGAGGTAAAAAAGTAAACCACTCCAAGGCTTGACCTCCTAGACTCTTGGGAAAGAGTCGTACGAGATAATTATCACTATAGGACACCTCTTGAAATGCCATATATAAATCTTTAACATGATACCATGGATCTCTCTTTCCTCTATATTTGTCGAATTTTGGCATGTCAAATTTTTTACGGAAAGGTTGAAGTGTCATAGCTTTGTCAAAAGGTTGTGGACATAGTTATTCATATTGATACTTTCTAATGCTCCCCACATTTCTCTCTTGAAGGCTTGCGAGTTTTTCCTTCATGGATTGTACTTCTTGTGTGAGTAATTGTTCTTTATTAGGAGAAGCTGGGATATATACATGATGATAATTTGTATTGTCTTATCCTTGATTTTCTCTATGGAGTTCACTAATTTTGACTTTAGGCCTTGATTTTTGGACATTCTTTCTTGCTTCCTTTTGTACACTAGAGGTTCGCAAGGCTAATTGTTGGCTTAGGTTACTAATTTTTTATTGAATGGTGATCTCTTCTCCCAAAGGTTCCTCTTCTTCCTCATATTGTGGAGGTTCTTCAACATTCTCGTGTTGTGACCTAATTTTACGTGGCACTTTGATAAAGGGTATTCTATGTCCCACTACATTATGATTTCCTATGTTGGAGGTAAAAGCATGTCCGTGTGTTAAAATGTCCTCCATGTTGATAAGAGGTCACTTCTCATCATTTTTTTTATTTGTAGATGTGATTGTTTCATTTGTAGTGGGAATTTTGGCCCCCAATTTTACAACCCATGCTAGCACCCTATCCTTGTTTCTAAAAAGGAACTCATCTAATAAGGTGGGGTCAAATTCAAATTCTGCATGTGGGGACTCCAATTCATCACCACTATGATCAACCATGGATTCTATCTCTTTTTCCACAGAAAATAGAGGCCCTCGATCATGTCCAATAATAGGGTTTGACCCTTTTCTATTTGAGGCTTCCCAAGCTTGCGCTTGTTGTTCCTCGTATGTTTGCTTCTTGAGTCCTAATCATGTTTTAGGAGTAATAGTTTGCAATATTTTCCCTAAGGTAAGTTGTAAATGTGGTCAAAACTTTGTGACCACACCTAATTGAAATGGAAAATGAATGTCAAGAATATGAATGAGTAACAATGTGAGAATACCAATGTGATAGAGTGATAAATCAACAATGACAAAAAATTTTGGTATCTAAGCCTATCAAATGAATGAAGTACTTCCTAGACTGTGTTTCAAAAAGTAGTTTGGTATCACAAGATAATTAACAAGATGTTCTCACTTATGCCAAGTTCAAGAGAATGAACAATACATAATTAAATACAAGAAGCTAATGTGACCTCCTAACAAGGTATACTAAAAGCGAGCTCAAATTTGATTAAGACCTATATCCCAAAAAGTGCAAGTTACAATTTGTGAGTGACACAACAATTTCACCAAGATATGTTAACCAAACTTTACGAGAAAGTAAAGTATTGATATCAAGATGATATTGATATAACATGCACAAGTGGTAACACGTATCACTCTTCAAAATCGATGTAATAATAGAGCCGAACTAAAAGCTTAAAGTATAACTAAGAATTGTTAAAATGTGTGTAGCATAACCTTATAATTTAGATATTTAGGTCAAGTTTACAAGAAACAAGACATAAATACCAAAATTGTAGTGATACAATACAAACAAGGTAACCTTTATAAGGAAGTTTAAGATGATGAACCATGCCTAACTACAATGACGATCTTGACATGGGTATCAAGATCACAAAGGCCACTAATGATATGAATATGCCTCCGCACACTTTAAACATTTAAATTACCTAGCCAAAAACATGGATGGGTGTAAACATACATAAAAGTGGCAGAAATAATCGATTGGTAACACAAAGGTAGTCACCCTTATTTTGATCAACAAAATGTCAACAAAATGTGAAGGAAGTAGATCAAAATGAGGATGAAAAATGATGGCTTTACTTCGGAAGAGTTTTTCCTCACCTTAAGGTAAGTAAAAAACTAAGCAAAAGCAACGCGTCACATGTTTCGTGATGAAAGATGGCTCACAACTCAACACTAGTTTGAAATGGTCAAAGTGGGCTCCTGGCCAAAGAATATCTTCCTAGGTGGTTCTCTCACCCTAGGTGTTACAAAGTTATCTTAAGGAAGTGTGATTTACCCAAACAGTCTCGATTATCTTAGGAGTATCTCAGCTTTACTTTACCCCTTCATGAATAGTAGGTAACTAGTACATCTACGTGTACTATCACTGGGATCGCTATACAGACAACTAGTAACACTATCTCACAAGGAATCACTAGTCAAGTAGGTAGTGCGGAGAAATTCCCATTTTTTCCACAAGGTTCCCTCTTACGTGGACTACTTTAGATTTCCTAGAACCACCCCCATTGTTATAGCTTAAGGTGTTTTGCAAAATGGGTTATACTCCAGTTGAGCAGATAGGGACATACCCTTTTCCAAAACTTGCAATACAGTGTTTTGAATATGTTGTTCTTTTTATCTTGTTTAATTAGGTTTGGTTTGCTTGAACACATTTTGGCAACCTGTATGACAACTGTATTATTAGTTTTTGACTTTGTTTCGATTCCACCTTTCTTTGACAAGCGTGTGTTTTAGTCCTGCACAACGAGTTTAGTAGTTTTCCATAAAAAGAGTGAACATCATTTCTGATTCTCAAGATTGTCCAAGGATGCAAGAGAAGAGCATACATGATGTTTTCAAAATCCAAGAAGACATCAAATGGAAAAACACTTTAATTCAAACACACCAAGTTAACCCATTCTGATTCACATATTCTTAACAATTTCAAAGCATAAAAAAGACATAAGAATAATTTATGATTCCCAAGATCGCCCCAAGGGATGTGAGGGAAGAGCATGCGTGATCTTCTTCTTATAACCAAGCATGAAAAGTTTATCTAATCTAGTAAAATCATGTAAAAACACCCTACAAAAATGAGTATTAATTAGATATAACCTGCAAGAAAGTTAGCACCTTAACACCTAAATCTCAAGAAAACAGAAAGACACCTACACCCCTATTTTGGTGTCTGCACACGGGTTAGGGAGGATGCACCAATCTGTGTTTTTCTGATTTATAGTGCATCTGTGCCACCAGAAAGGTGTGTGTGGCACCAGAAAGGCATGTGTGCCACCACATATTAAAACAATATTAGATTCTGACAGAGCGCTTGCACCACTAGAAAAGTACCTACACCACTAGAGGGATGCATGCGCCTGGGTTAGTGTGTATGCGCTAGTATGATAGGTTTCGCATTGCAGTGAAGGTACAGTATGAAATAGCATTTTCACCTGGGTTTGTGCACATGCTCCCTACTTAGTGTATGTGCGTCGAGGTTAGTGTATGTGTGCCAGGGTCAAAAAATAGAAATTCAAGCCTCGATAATGCCTGCACCACTCGAGAGGTTCCTGCACTAGGATAAGTGTATCTACGCCCCTGTTAGTGTTCCTGTGCCACTCTTGCAACCAAAGTATGGCAAAAAACACCAAAAATCTCACAATACTTCAAATTTTAACAAGTTATCTTGAAATTGGCAACAACCCATTAAAATGATAGCTATAAATGAGAACCTACACATATAATATTAGCAAAAATCCCAAGAAATTGAACATTAATTACTATACGTGCATATCAAAGGTTAGACAATACAATATAATTCAAGCTAAAAATGCTAAGGGATAAAGAATCCGTCCCAGCGGGCGTGCCAAATGTGTGCATGGATTTGTTTAGCTAAGTTATAAAAATGAGAACTAACACCTTAATAGTTCTATAACAAAGCTAAATCAAAATCTAAAACACCATCAAGATGAGAGCTAAGAAAGGTTAGACAACAACATTATTGCATTAGAACTTTGAAGCATAAATCACACTAACATGCTAATTATCAAGAACCTCTCCTCTTTGGATTGCTAACAAAATCAAATGAACCTATGTAAATTCAATGGTAATCAATAGTTGATTGTTTGGTCTTTAAGAAATTAGGAAGGGGAGCTCATCAAATCATGGCTACAAAACCACTTTGATTATTCCCATATGACCTAAGAACTTGGATGAATGTAATGCAAGAAAGGAGGCTTAGCTCTTCAAATGGTGGATTCTTCAAGAATAACAAAGAAGCTTATAGTATATTTGCGATGTGCTTTGCTTTGGTCTTCTCAAGGAATTTAGGTGTAAGTGTAAAGGTAGGAGGAGGGATCTTTACATAGCCCAATGGATAAAGGAATCATTACATCCCTTTGTATGTGGGATAATAGAGATGTTGAGTTATTTGTGGTTAAGGGGGGTTTAGATAAGGTTGAGTTAACTTTAGGAGGGTTTAGCTTGTCCTTTAGTGACTCATGTGGATAAAAGGGGCTCATTAATTAATCAAGATGATTTAATTAATAGATGTGCAAGCTTATAGAAGCTTTTTAGAGGAATATTAACATGATTTAGACTATAGAATTGGATTAAATCAATTAAATATTGATTTATTGGTTAAATGAAAGGGGAGGATAATTAATTAACAATAATTAATTAGTGTATATAGAAGGGGGGATTTATTAATGGAAGGTCATTAATTAGGATATTTTTTGTATAGGTGACTTAATTAATTAACGTAGTGTAATTAATTTATGACGATAGGAGAGAAGATGAGCTCTTTGGATGATATGTCACCAATTTGCGGGAAAGGAGAAAATTAGCGCAATTTAAGTATTTAAATTACTCAGGTGCAATTATGATTGTTTATAGTCTACATCTAGATTTTCTACTTCTTCATCATCCACTAATTAGACCATCTTTCCTTTTTCCTTCTCAAGGTAAGCACGCTTATGTAGCATGGCATATGTCTCTGTTTCTTCATAAAAATGTGCTCCTGAGTCTTCTTCATCAAACAACTCCTGGATGAGTTATTCCACCTTGGAACTATCCCTCATAGTTAAGTGCTTTATAACCTTTAATACCTCTTCTACTAGAGCTTTAGTAGAGAAATAGTCAAACATTTGGATCATTCCTACAATTAAATCCTTCCAATTTCCAGTCTCTCTATGGAATTCCACATATACATACCAAGCACGTGCGCAGCCTTGTAAAATGGAAAAACATTTATGCCCCCTAGAGTGAAGGTGGTAAAGCTTCCTACCCCTCTGTCTAGAGTCTCTCATACTATTGAACATGGTGTGAAGTTGATTTATTTAAATTGAGTTTTAGGATCTTAGGATATTAAAATTTTAATTGGGGACTTAGTTTGTTTCTTAAGATGACGAAGTTATGTTTAAAACAAGGAAGAGCTCAACAATGTGTACTCAGATTTGTTACCTAAAATATAACATGAGTAAGCCATTTTGGTAAGATATTTTCATTTAGTAAAACCACTGAGTAATAAAATTGCAAGTTTTATACATATAAGGATTATTGAGGATTGTTGATTATTTATGTACTTGAAAATAATGTTGATCATTCAATGGTGAGGCAAGCTTTTGGGAAGTTAGTCTAAAGAAAACAAAATCATGATAATCAATTATGGGATGTATTGATAGTGAAAACATAAGGGACTGTGAGTGGTCAGTTTATGAAAGTAAGACAGTTGAAGTAACATTAGTTTTCGGGAAAAATATGTTTTATTTTATGAATTATAAAAATATAATAAAAGGATCAGGTAGCTTATCAATGGGTGAAGTGATATGGGAAGAAGACTTTATCTTGACTGAAATTATTTCTGGAAGGATGATTGTTTTGTTTGAATGATTAAATTTTTGAGAATAATTATACGAAATTGTGAATTAAAGTATATATAAGTTCTTAAGTTGAAATTGATATTATCTTGTTGGGTTCATTAGATCATACCATTATGATGCATGTGTATTAATTATAACTGAAATTGATATTTTTACCAATTAATTTATTCAGAAAGCGTCTCATTTATTTGATATGAAACAACCAATTATAGGGAAGTAATTCCATGCTAGTTCTTGCAAATTGACCATGTACATTGTTGTACTGTAACATTTTTTAGGTTGCATGTTTTGCAAGTAATTACGAAATAGTAAATAATGGATAATGACATACCTATTTGAGATTGTATAGATTTATTTTCTGTAGTAAATATGCATGTATTTGTTTGAAAGAAAAACTATTTACTTCACGAGAGATAATGACATTTAATGACCTATTATATTTTATTATTGTTGTAATATCATTGTGTACTTTAAACGAGGTTTAACCTCCATGACATGAATATATGCTGATGTTTTTACAACATAACTTGTTGTATAAAGTGTTATGATGCTGAAATTATGGAAGATTATAATGTAAGATTACAAGTCCAAATTGATGATTATTGATATCATTATGATTTGATTCTTGTTGAATGATAAGATGATACATTACATTAAGATAAAAGAAACAAAATTATTAAGATACATTTGCAAATTAATATGTATGACAACACATATAACTACACATTAAATGATATATGAATAATGATTAATCATATGCTCAATGATTAATCTTATAATAATGATGCCAACCCATTTTTACGATAATGCAAAAGAGATAGTCATAACGGATGATATCTTTTTGTTATGTTGTGATTTATAATCACGAAAAAATAACACATAAGAGGTGAAGTGTACCTTTAGTTTCATTTTATTCAAATTCGAATAAATAGAGTCAAGTATTTGTAAAATGATATAGTTTTCAATCACGTTGTAGTTGGTGCATGTTTGTGTAATGACTTGTGGAATTCATTGTGTACCTCTAACGTGATTTGATCAACATATTGAGACTTATTTTACCTATCTATAAGATGAAGGATTACATTATTGTAAATGAATGACCTAAAATGGTTAACAATAAATTAAAATGGTTAACTATGAACTTAATAACTTAATAAACAAAAATGGATTCTGATGTCTATGATTGGAATGGTTGTGAGGTGAAGGGAAGACAGGTTTTAAGTGGCTTATATGAATCCACAAAACCAAACTAGCTAGCGTGATGCCAAAAACTATGGCCATGGTAGTGAATGTAGCTAGATGCATTGTCTATTCACCAATTCCTCTTGTTATGGTGTCAAGATTTGAATGTTAGTTACAACAATGAATTTTTATAGGATACTAAGAAGACATCAAAAGTTATCTCAGCCTATAATAAGACTTAACCAAATGATATAATGGGTATAATTGGCTTGTAATGAGTGTTTAAGGGGGATGAATTAGGACCTATAAACCCTTGCAGTTGCACATGGTTATCATAGATTGTCTAGTTGGATTCTAAACATTAATTAATGCTAGATCAATATGTTGTTTTCTGTTAATCAATGAAGGCATTCAGATAATTAAATGGGTAAATAAATAAAAAAATCCCCTTAGTTTGATGAAGCATGATAATGAGGTGTTACATTTTTTTATCAGAGATGAAGGTTGCATATCTTAGACTTATTGTGTCCTTACACTAATTGAATAAATTATTTTGTTAAAAAAATAATAATACAATGAATATATAAAGGATGAATTGTGGAGAATGAACCCGAACAAGTTATGCTTTAGGTTCAGTGGTAAAGAAGTTAGAGAAAAACTCTAACAATCCTTCATGGAACATGAAATTGGAAATTTGCTTCGAGAAACTGGTAAAGTGTGAAATGATCAACTAAGGTAAATAACTTGAACTAATTGATAACAATCAACAATGGGGTTGCTTAATTGTTGAATTGTCTTGATGGAAAATTTTGGAACTTAAATCCAATAGGAAATTAAACCCAATTAGGGTAGATGAAGTAGATAGGTGTGGATTGTCTACTGTGGAAGTAGTATGCAAAAAATCCAAAAGGCTTGAAAAAAATATACAGTCAAATTCTAACTCAAAAAAGAGTAAAATTTTACAAGACCGTTAACTATTTTTCATTTTTAACTTTAGGAAAAGTGGTGGAAATGATATGGCAGAAAATGTGGCTTGCCAGGATGAGTACAACAAGAAATACTTGGCTGCAATTTCTAGCAAGAAGTAGAACAACGATGCAGTGGCTATTAAGCAAAGCATAAGGAACAAGTTTTTCCTTAACGTGACATACTAGGTAAGTTAAGTAGGATTTCATGTTGTTTTTTTATAATAATACAATTGATTTCCTTGTATGTAGTGATCAACTGAAAATAGAATGAGAAATATGATCTTATTTATCATATGAAAAGAAATTTGTTTAAAATTTGCATACCCGTGTCTATCAATGAAAAATTTACATTGCTTAAACTCCGTCACGGAACTTGAGATTGTAAGTAAGTTCATTAAAGGAATCAAGACAGTGAATAATTTTGATTGTTCCCAATGGTAAATCAATGTCTTTTATGATGTGAATGACAACAAATACCTGGAGGGTATATAGAAAACAACAAGCCAAAAGGAAAAGAGAAGAACATTCTGAATGTTTTAAATCACCCTTGGCAACGATTAAAGGAAGAAGATATCAAGAAAAGATGAAAAGCATGGATTTATTTTGGTAAAAACGGCTAGAAAAAGAAAAATCACTCAGTGCATTTCAAATAATTTGGGAATTGCACAGGTCAAAGTCTAGAAATACAAGTGTAATAATGAAACAAAATAGCTTGGGAAGACTGGGTAAATATAAAAAAAATACTTATTTATTTTTACGATAGATAACTTGTTATTAACTATCTATTACGTATATTAAATTATATTGCATGTTATGACTAGTTGTAATGATAAAAATTATGTCATATTTCTGACTTGGTGACAATTTTTGTTGGTTGAAAGGCTGATATAGCTAATAAATTTGAATTCAGATTTAAGAAATTACAAGTTTTAAAGGAAAATATTGAATATTCTCCTTAGTTTTTAGGTATAATTATGACTTTGAATGTTTGTATTGTGATTAATGAGTAAAAATCATTAGGACGATGATTCATTAAGGGGGAGTATGTCACATCTCTGAATTTCAGTCCATTTTGTTAAAAGGATAAGTTGTAAAATGAGGTGTGATTTATGAGGGGAGGAGGATAAGACCTAATTTATAGATGTGTATGCAACTACTCCTGTGTATGTATATCTTGAAAAGGATATACACATGTGCGCATAATTACATGTGTAACTATGCAAAATCACTTGTCGCCACACATTTGTAAAACACTTGGCATTTATAACTCATTCTTGTTTTGGCTTTGATGTTGTATGTATGTAATTTATGGGTATGATGATGTAATGCATTGTTGGAAAGAGTGTTTAGGGTAGTAACAATAATGTTGTTATGCATCTTGATAGTATGTATTATGAGTTACTTTCTTAGGTAGAAGTAATAATTTAATGCATTGTTGTATATTGTTGGATACTGTATTGGATTGATTTAATGATATCTATCTTGTTGGGTATCTTGATTTCAATTTTGATAAACTTACACTTGGCTGTAGAGTATCATTTCAAAATTTGGAAATAATTATGATTGTTTAAAAGTTCTAACTCGTTTTGGCTATATGATGGTCATTTATCTACAATGGTAAGATGTCCTTCGAATGGAACAAGTAAAGCATTAGTTCATCAAGGTAAAGGTTAAGTTGATTTAATGATAATTCGATGCAATTCCTTTTATAGAAAGAAAACAATAACTTGGTTTATTATTTGCATGACTGTAATTATAAGCTTCATCATAGTTATAAAATGTGGTATATTTAGGATTGAAAATTGTTGACTGATTGTATCTTTTGGGTGAGAGGTCAATATCGTGCTTTTCCATTTACGACACGATCACACTTAATTATCATTGTAACTTGCAAGGTAATATATCATATTATACCAGATTTCAAGTTAATTTTGCTATCGTTCACCTCCATATTCACTTCTTTACATCATATTGCTTTCAATTGGTCTTCAACCACCATTGATTTCTATGGTTGATATGGTCTCTACCATACTTCACTGGCTTGAACATATAATATGATTGGATAAAAAATATTGTTGGTCCTACTATTGGATTTGGTTTATGGAGTTCAACCACAAACTTATAGTTTTGTATGTGCGTAGAAATGTGATCTTGGACACCATCATAGTTATTGAGTTGAGCTTAACATAGTAATAATATGGTCTCAGACTATAGTGATGGGAAATACACTGTTTATAGTTTAAATAATTATTAACTGGTTAATTACTGACCCATACATATTCTAAAGTTTGATTTATTAATAATTTAAATTTGGTCATTCAACCCCATGCAAGTTTTGTTGGTGATTTAAATTGATTAAAAATCAACCTTCGACCATTCGTCCATCGCTAAAAATGGAGGCAAAACAATGCAAATCTAGAAGAGATTTACATGGCACTGAATGCATTAAATGTACCCGAAGCTTCCTCAATAAACTACCATACATGAGTTATTTTTGTTTCATTTTTATTCCCTTGTCATTTTCTCACCCTATTTTTGGAGCGTTGTAAGAGGAGCAGATACAAATAAGGTTTTTTTTGCGTAATGGTGTATTTTACTTCTGATAAATCTGGAACAACAAAGAAGGTTTTGGTTGCTCAAATTTTGGCAAAGTTTGCAAGGAAAATAACGAAAGTTCTCAAATTTTATCACTTTCCGCAGGCATGGATTACATCTCTTCTTCTATTTATTTCATTTAAAGTAAATGGGTTGCTTCTGAATAATTTACTTATGGATGTTTGTAATTTATGCATGCAAATAAGTAGGTTTAACCCTCATCCATGTTATCATTTTATTTATCTCCTAAAATATTAATGTAGTTGGGATTCGGTTCATACTTATTATTGTTGTGTGTGACTGGATTGGGAGTTCTTGATGATAGCAACTTGTTCTGGGCACTTGGGTGAGTCTCAGGTATAGGCAGTCAGAGTGAAATCTGGAGTTCATTATTGATTAGAAATCTTAACCTAGTTCTTCATAGCCTAAATTAAAGGCATGTTACTGTATTTAATCTCCTTATGGGAATGCATCGAGGTATGTATATACGAGCCTATATATACATCAGTTATAAACCTAGCTATCATTTTGTGTAGCAAATATTCATGACTTAGTCGTTGTTGAAAATGGACACCTTGGCCTGCCTAAAACCACCCGTATTTTCTGAACTTAAAGCCTTTTTGCATGGAACCTAAAGAAAATGTGAAACACATTTTGCAATTAGTTATTGCACTTTCAGTTTTAATTGTGTTTGAAAATGTGATTTCAGGTCTGTGCACGGTTACAAGTAGGCATGCATATTATCCATCGAGTTCTTCTCTATTTGTTTCTTGTATGTCTTGATGGTTGGTAGATATGGCAAACATACTAGTTTTCTTAGAATCAAGGACTGAAACATGACAATACTCTATGAAGAGCAAGTTGATTTATTTAAATTGAGTTTTAGGATCTCAAGCTAGTAAACTTTTAACCGGGGACTCATTTTGATTCTTAATATGGTCAAGTTCTATTTAAAACAAGGAAGAGCTCAACGACACATAGTCAGATTTGATACCTGAAATATAACATGAGTAAGCCATTTGAGTATGAGCTTTTCTTTCAGTAGAACCATTAGGTAATTACATTGCTAGTTATTTATATATAAGGATTATTGAGGATTTTTGAATGTCCGTGTACTTGGAAATAATGTTGATCATTCAATGGTGAGGTATTTTTTTTGGCAGTTAGTCGAAAGCAAAAAAAATTATGAAAATAAATTATGGGATGTATTGATAGTGAAAATATAAGAGATTGTGTTTGGTTAATGGAATTAAGACATCTGAAGTAACATTAGTTTGCAGGAAAGATATGTTTTAAAAAATAATAGAAGGCTCTGGTAGCTTATTAATGGGTGAAGTGAAATGGGATGAAGACTTTATCTTGACCGAAATGATTTCTGAAAATATAATTGTGTTGTTTGAATGATTAACATTATGAGAATAATTCTATGAAATTGTGAATTAAAGTATGTATAAGTTCTTAAGTTGAAATTGATGTTATCTTGTTGGGTAAATAATGTTGTTTGCTACTAATCAATGGAGGAATTAAAATAATTAAATGGGTAAATAACTAAATAAAATTTCCCTTCGTTTGATGAAGTGTAATAATGAGGTGTTACAAGATCCTAGAGGATCTTAGTTACGCCAAACTAGTACACATGAGGCTAATGTGGAGATGAAACCAATTTGAGAAGATGATATGGGGTATAACCCATCCTATACTTTATTGTAAGTGTTATTATTCCATGTAGTGGTGGATGTAGTGGGAGAGCCACTAGGTATGCAAATAAGAGGAGGAGGAAGATCAAGAGGTCATGCACATGCCCCCGAGGATGATACAGTGACGACACCAGTTACATGATGTAACTAGGATATATGATTTTTTTAATCTGATAGTGTGATTTATATTAAGTATGTAAAGTGGCGATGAGGTAATAATATGGTTTGGGTCTTATAGACGATGAGTATTAGAGCGTGATCATGGACACAATAGTAAGCACGTTGACACACAACTTTCCCCCAAATTTCTTCATAGGAGGAGGGATCTTGGAAAGAGAGGATCAAATTGTTGAGGAACACACTCACTTATTTGATCCTATGGTAGTGGCGATGACCACATGCATAATTTTGCAGTTGGAGTGAGATGATGCAAGGACATATCTAGAGTAGGAGAGAGAGGTAGTTGGAGGAGATGGCTTATTGCAAAGTATGTTTGAGAGATACATGGAGATAAAGAGACGATATGCATATGTGGTGGTCAAGGAAACATCACTATAAACTTAGCTAGGGGAGAAATGTTCCTGAGCACAAAGGTGAAGGTCTAGTGGTGAGGCTTCAAGTTTGAGATCTTCGATAGTAGCCTCTAGTAGTAGTGAGGATGATGTATGATATGTATAACATCGGGCACTGTCTCGTGATATTGTATCATGAAACTTTTTGATATATGTATATATGCTATGAGATCATTTTTTCTATGATGATGTGTACTTGTGGTGTCATATGATTTATTGATTATCTGATTCGATTTGATATGATATGATAGGTTTTTTAAAGGAAAATATTTTTAAAGGGACTATACCCTTTTACAAAAAAGGCTCAATAGCCAGATCAACATGAAAAAGAAGCAAAAAAGGATTTGAATCCAGATATTATAATAAGCCCAATAGTAGTCAAAAGAGAAGCTACTAATAAAAATAAAGACATGGATATAATTGCAACTAAACAACATAAAAACAACATACTTTCAAAAGCCAAACAACAACTTGAACGCATTTAGCCTGCCCATGAGGTGTTATTTCTTCAAAGACCTTTCAATCCTTGATTTGATCGTCTGTAGGGAGGTAAAAAGCGCCAAAGTGGTGATATGTGTTGGATCATTTACGTCTAGCTACGAGATGACCTGATTTCTTTCCTTTACTGTACCCCAAATATCCTCAAGGACTCCACTCAACTTTGTGACACTTCTGACCTGTTGATTAAGAAACTCACTTATAGCTTTTAATATGGCCACATTGTGATATGATATGATATGTTGTTGAATGGTGATGACATAGCTATAGATATTGATGTTGTAAAGTAGATTATATGTGTTGATAATGTAGATAATTTTGTGATGATGATAGGCATGCATGTAATATGATTGTTGAATGGTATTAAAGTAGTAATGATAAAGAGGATGAAGATAAATAGAGAAGAATGAGTAGCACAATATACAATGGCATACAATTATAGAATAAATGTGAATTCATGTAGCACTAAGGAAAAAAAAGAATCTAACGGGAAAGAATACAATGACTATGCACAAGTGGCTCAAACGATGTAGTGTCATGTACACAGGGGTCAAATGATAAGCCCAAAATGATTGCAACAACACTAGAATCATGTAATGATAAGTGGGTCTCCTTCAGGACCCATGTGGGTTGGGTTGAATAATAAGTGGGACACGCGCCTCATGTCTAGTTGAAACTAAGGGGAAAGGAGACAAAATGAACTTAGGAGGATGAGAGGTAGTCAAAGTAAAAAAATTTGGTGTGTAACATCGTGGCATGGGACAATGTGATATATCAATATGGTGTGTGTGAAAATTAATGAGATCCTTCCTCAAGAAACTAAATCCTATCATGAAGTGCATAACACTCTTTATCTCATTACCATTAATCCTATGGAAATTATAGAATTGCTGGTTATGATTATGTTCTAACTAATGAGGGGGATGATACTCATTAGAAGGTAGATGAATCAAATTCTCATCAAGAAATGTGTGTAAAATATCATGAGGCCTAGCAGAATGTGAGAAGTATAATGGATCCCTCCTAAGAGGGGTAGTGGAATGTGGAGATCTAAAAAAAGGAGAAGAATGGTCATGAGTATGTCTAGTAAGAGATGAGGAACATGAAGAAGGTGCAACAAGAGGAAGGGAATATGTAGTAGGAGGATGATTTCTAGAAGAACCAGGAGCATGGAAAACACAATGTTCATTAAACATTACTTGTTCTAAAACTATAACATTAAAGAAAATAAGTGTAAAATATTCACATGTATCCTATAATAATATTTATTTCAAAGGAAGAATCAAGCCATGACAAACGATATATTGCATTTCTATATCAATAGGCTGATAAATTAAATGATGCATAAAATATTTGAAACATATGATATAATAAGTAACAGGTTCATTCTTTCCATAGTGAAAAGAATGAAAACAATCAAATGTAAATTTAGGACCATTGTTAGAAATAAAACATCTAAGAAATGCTTCTTCCATATCAAGATACATACTATTAAATACACTAGGAAAATGATGATACTAATGAGAAGCAATATCAGAAAGAATAGGAAATTATTTGATAAGTTATCTATCATTAGAATGTAAAGCCATAGCTAATAAAAAATCCTTAAGATGTATATAAGGATTACCCATTCCATTAATAAGTGTCAAAGTAGGAAACGTAAAACGCTTAGGAAAATTTGAATTGTAAATATTTTTAGGAATAGGATTTCCATGAAGAAAATTATTATCAATGCTATCATAATGAGTTCTACTCTCGTGGGTAAGCGTCTAGATCTTATTTTATAAATCACCTAAAACATGCATAAGAGAAACAAATTCTTAGAGATGAAAGGCATAAACATTAAGGGGTTCATTAAGGGGTTGAATCTTTCCATTATAAGTAGTCATAGGAACACCATTGGGTTAAAATTCAATATTAGAATCAACAAGTGGAAAACTAGGAATAACAACATGGGAAGAATATTTAATAGGAAAATAATTTTGCACACTTTTATCAACAATCTCAGTAGAATGAGTACAAGTAATTCGAACACTATCTTGATGATCATCATTATGTACACTATCTTTGGGAATATCAAGAGTAGAAACGCATGCATCAACTTTAAAATATTTTAACACATCATGAGAAGTAAAATGAGTACTAACATCTTTAGGAAGCACACAAGAGGTGGAGGAAGAAATATATAACATATAACGAACAAGCAATTTGTCAAAAATAAAAAAGGGGATCTACATATCATTATCAATGGAAATAGAATTAGTGCTAATGATTTGTGAATATGTAAGCGGAGGAGAGGAAGCAAGGTGAGTTCCATTTAGGATAACATCTACAATATAAATCTTCTTCATCTAACAAATTAACTAAATCTTGTAAGTAAGTGTCACAAACATCATTAACAAGACCTTCTTCATCTGACAGATTAATTAAATATTATACCATGTCTCATTACTATAAATATAAAAAACATCACTATCATATTCACACCTACTAGTAGCCTTAATAGAGGGTAGGAGTACAACATCAGAACTAAGCTTGATAATATTTGTAAAGACAAGAGGGATTTCAGGATGAGATGTAGCAGTAATATGCGACTCACGATAAAATGCCACTTCTTCTTGGGAATTTGTAAAATTATGCTGAAGAATAGTCATAGGAATATGATCATACTTGGGGGAAGGAGGTTTGAGACAATAGTTTGACAACACTTTTTGATAAGCCATGAGGAATACACAAAATAAGGGATCCTAGGGAAAGATAGGTTTTGATCAATAAATGAGTTCAATAAATGATTTATTATAAATTAAATCTTAATTAGAAGACTGATATCACATGAATATAACATTAGCAAGCAAGATATATCATGCAAGAAACATGAAAGTGTAAAAAATAGTGAGATAAACATGGCTTATCTTGTATCCATAGATTTGTGCTGATTATAGGATGAAAACTGAGTGGAACAATCTAGATATGAATTGAGTAAACTTCATCTAGGAAATTGAAATCTGAAACTCCCTTGGATAGGACCACCCATGTAAGGATATGACCGTCTGGTTCTAGTTTCTGAGTTAGGTGCTATTGTTTTGGAAACAACTTTGTATCTAATAATTTTAGGGTTTGAACTTTTCTTCATACTTTCAACATTTTTTGCATCTAAATCATTGTAGGGTTCACGTGTTACACCTAAACCTATAAAACAAAACCTTACCTACATGCATAAGGCTCAAGAAAATATTAGATGAAAAAATAATGCATATTCTTGAGTCAGACTGACCTCAGTGGTCACCCCAATATGATTATCACCAAGCACTACTCTAAATTTCATAATCTATGTATTTTTAGTTTATGTATGTGTGTGTATGATTGAAATGTGTCCCTTAAATCTAGGATGTCCTTATACTAGTCACACCAAGAAAACGAGATACAACTAATTTTACCCCAATATGAATGCATGAGATGAAATTCATAAATATCCCCCCCTATGTAGTGAGTAATGCAACCCAAATGCATTTCTTGAATATTTATCCTTGCCCAAGTAGTAGATAGTAAGTAATAACCTGAGTTTTCCAACCCCTAATAATAGTAAGTCATGTATATATATGATTCCTTTGTTTGAATTTATTCATTAACAACCAAAAATGCTGACCATAAGTGATGGATAAATATAAAAGATAACAAATGATGTGGCAATTGAAATTTGACAAAAGGAGGTAAAAGGACAGAAGCACCCAAAGGGGACAGTAGTTCTTGGGTGCTTGTACGATGGAAAAGTGACAAGCAAGCGTGGGAATCTACAAGAAACTCTTCCTTGCACCCGACCTCCCGAGGTCGTGCTGAGATAGCCGGTGGGGATGGAAAATGTATGGGATGCAGACAAACTAGTTAGGTAATCTAATGTCTTCAATACACACTAGTGGAATTTGTGAATCTAAGGCAAAGAAGGCCCTTCTAACCTAAACTGGTGTGATAAATTGACTGGCAAGGATGACTACTCGAAGGCTCTAATCAATATCGAGCTTTGGCGTGATTCGATCTATAGGTTGTGGAATACGTGGAAAATGACCTGTGATAGTTTCATGTATGTCTCCAGATAAGGTCATATGGTGGATGGTAAATATAGTCGACTCTATGGACGATTCTCTGGCCTAGTCCAGAACTCTCTAGCTTTATTAGCTACTGTATCTAGTAAGGATAACTGTTTGATGATGATAGGTGGAAGTGGAGTGGATCTGAATACTAGTGTGCATAGGCATATGTCTATGTCCGATTGACTTACGGATTCGTTGGGTTGCGGGATTTGTGGATCGCAACCGTAGACTCTTGTTTGTTGTGGTCCTACTATGGTCCTGCGTAGAATTAGTTCCTAATCCCTAACACCCAGTAATTGTATGCTTTCTCAGCCTCTATATTCAAAACCAGTAGCTGTGTGATCTTCTCAGAGTGCCTCACAGGCGTTCTTGCAACCTAAATTCTTAGGCTAGTATCTATGTCTGTGAGAATATCTCCTGCATCTGGCGGTGGGACTAAAGGATTGCAACCAAACGTTTGCACTCTTTCGAGTCCTTCTACAGTCATATGGATGTTACCTAGGGTAATCTGTAGTTTGGTTGATTCGACCAAAACGTGTGCACTTGGTCGCCCTCTATGTTTAACCCGCTCAACTGGGAATGGATTTGTTGCAAGCTTACCGTTGTTCGGAAGACTTGAATTCTAAGATTCTGATCTATATTAGTTATTGTTGTGATGAGATTGGGTTGGGGCATGATTGCCTCGAATACGTATTCCCTGGGCTCCCTAGGTCCCGTGATTGTCATGCAAAAGTAACAATGTAAATTAACTGTATCAAAATGAAATTTAACTATGTTGAATATATCTATAACATATATGATTTCTCTATTTTTGTATTTTCTGATGAACTTTATGAATTTAAGAAAGCAGCTATTTAAAATATCTAGAATTAACAACTAAAATAACAACTTAAAACAAACAAAACAACCGAGCATAGCTATTTTTCTGTGTAATTTGTAGATCTATTCTAAACAATGAAATAACTTATCTAATTTATTTGCAAGACTCTCGATCCTACCTCAGAAGTGAGGAGTGAATCATAGTTTCTCAGAAACTATTAATCCCCACAGCTTCCTTGGCAATATCGAGAGTAGAATTAACTAAAATAAAGTGATTGGCTACTTTATTTGATATGTTTCTAACTAGAACTTTGAAAGCTAGAACCTGGATTCTGCAGAACAGTGGCGAATCCGATGGTGTGTGTGATCTTGTCCCCTCAGTGTGATCTCCTCGTTCCTTCGTATTCATGTGGATCCAAAAAAGCGTGTAATGCTAGCATCAACAGAAGTAGATATTGGGATAAAGGTAACTCAGAATACAGACTGAATACAATGCGAGTAGGAGAGGGATAGCGCAAGAGTACAGAGCTTGGCTTATGCAATTCCTAGCGGGATCTATTGCGAGTCATGCAACATAAAGCGTCCAGAACCTGAAACTATCCTGTTTGAAGAACAAAACCTGTAACTTTAATGGCTTCCTATTGAAAACAAACTATTCTACTCCAATGGATTGGATGAAATAACAGCAGAACTTGCACAAGATGGATATGTGGCTTCTTAACAACAAAACAACACTAACTAAACATGTAATGAAAGAAACTAAGAACTCTAAGAAAAATGAAAACTAAATCTATTACAAAGAGAAATTGAGGCAAAATTTGAGGGGCCATATTCTTGAGCACAAGCCAACTATTTATAGCATTTGCATTTACCCAAGGTAAAAGACAAATAGAACTCTTAAATTATAAACAATGGCAAAACACTATTCCAGGGAACCAGAATCATAAATGCAAGCTTATGGTGGTGAAAGAAGCTGGTAAAACATTGAAATTACGTGAGTCGTGTTAAAAGAGATTTTTGGAAAATGCGTAAAGGACCGCCGCCTTGAGCAGGGTGGCGGTTACAAGATCGCCGCCCTGTTCACGGCGGTGGTTACGAGACCGCCGCCCAGGCAGGGTGGCGGTTTCGTCACTGAAGAGAAAAAGGCCAAGAAAAGATGGTAAAAGGGAAAAACAAATCACGTGGGGGCTAAGCGGGGCATGCGGGATGTTAACGCACACTTGGAGATCTTTTCTTGATCCCGAACACCTTACGAGGAGACTTGTATCATCATTGGGGCACATGTCACGTTATTTTGGTAGTACAGTACCTTACAATTTCGGGTACGTACATATTGCCCCCTCGGAGAAGCGTTTTAGCCATGAAGAGGCGTAAAACGGTGGGTCCGAGTATGGCAGTCCTGAAATGGGAAATTAAAAGTTATACCTGATACGTCCGTGTGTTGAAATGACACCGTCCAAAATTCCCGCTACCTGTAAAATGAAAAGAGAACTCAAGTGCAGATAGACACAATAGTTTGGAAAATAAACGCTAAAACAATAGGAAATGAGAACATACCATTTGTGCGGGGATAAGAACTTACCTCCGTTGGCACTCTAAACCTGTGAAAAAGGTATTTAAAACGAATGAGGGTGCTATATATATGAAAGTGGGCCCATTTTCCTATTCATTTGCGCAAGTTGATTTGATTGATTTTGAGCTCTGGGACCCACGGTGACGGTTTCTTGCGTGGGTAGAGTCAAAACGTCCATGACGAGATAACGATCATGCCTCCACGTGTGGAACATCGACCCATGAGATTACAGGGTAGTTTTCTTCAATTTATCCTTTTTACCCCCTTAATTTTGAAATGTTAAAATATTTGTCATGGGGGGGTAATTTTTGAAAATGTTAGTGTTAAAAGGTCCATCTAGGGGGGGTGCCTACCGGGTAGGCTTTGTTTTTAGGTAAAATGGTCCTTTTTTGCATTTTTTAGGCTTTTTAAGTTTAAAAACCTGACGTGGGTTTTTGGACCACGACTACTGCCCTACCCAGGGTGGTGGTTACATGACCGCCGCCCTGTTCAGGGCGGCGGGTTACGAAATCGCCTCCCTGCTCAGGGCGGGCAGTTTTGCACAGAATGTAAAAAGAACATCCCTTTGAAATTGTTTTTTCTTTTCCTAGCATTTCTACGTGTTTTCATGATTTTTCCAGTATTACTTGGATGCTAACTTGTTCTGTTTTGTGTGTTTTTGTGTGTATGCAGGTGAGAGAGGAGTATATCCGGTGGAGTAGAGAGAGGGAGTGTGATTGGCTCCCAGGGGTACTAGATGCCCTCTCACAGGATGAGGAGGACACTCTTCAGCGGGTTGGGATACTACGCATTTCACGTGTGCCCCATGTTACACCATCCAGTCACATTCTTTGTGACCTGTTCTCATATTGGGATGCAGATCAGAACACCTTCCGATTGCCAGGGGTCCATGGTGAGTGGACTATTTCATTGGACGATGTCTATCACATTCTAGGGGTCCCGATTATTGGGAGACATCTCACCCTTGAGACAGTAGGTTCACGGGCCCAGATAGCACAGTGGGCCTCATACATGGGAGATGCAGTCATCTCCACGGGGTCAAAGAAGGGGGTTATAGTTCGATCCATTCCTAGCTTGCCCATCCCCTTACTTCGCCAGGCCATCATGGGGATCCTTGCCTTGAGACTGATTGGGGACAAGGGAGGAGATACATTGTTATACTACTGGTCCCCCATTATTGCACAGATAGAGGGACACAGTCGGATATATGCCTGGGGAGCAGACATTCTTGGGACCACCTACCATGACTTATACAGGGTAGTCCATTTATAGGGGCAGTCCTTGAGCCACCCGACCCTGGTTATGAGTTGGGTCTATGAGCACTTCATCCCCTACGACAGAGGTGTAGAGTTGGCAGATTCCGGAGCTGTGAGGGCAGCCAGATGGAACAGACATGTATGTGCTTCGAGCACCTCATCAGCCAGTTGCTTCCCTGACTACTGCCGACATGGAGGCCACACCATATCAGACTATGGCAGGCATATGGGGCGAGGAGGCTCTTACTTTGATCTCCTACTCCACCACAGGGCAGCTTATCGATAGAGTGGGGTGAGTGGAGATACACCCCTTTGGCCGAGTTCCTCAGCAGTTTGGCCTACCCTACATGGGTATGCTTCCCCCAGTAGTGCCAGTATACAGATCAGTCCGAGAGGCCAGAGGGGGGCCTAGAGGCCGGGGTTGGACAGTGGTTACTCCTGGCGTTCCTATTGCGGCCAGGAGGATAGTACGTGCCAGAGGGAGAGCCGGTGCGCCTCAGGCACCCTTGCTTCAGATTGCCACGGGTCCTGCCCATAGCAGCGATGACCCCATTGAGGTAGACTTCGAGTCTGAGGAGTTTACAGGGGGAGAGACAGAGGAGGAGACTGAGGATAGTGATCCTGAGTGGCATGACACCTAGGATATCATGCAGGCAGAGAGGGCCGAGCAGAGTGTAGAGAGGGTGACTCTGGTTTCAGAGGAGCCACTCTCCCAGGGCCATGGGGAGGATGAGTCTGTTGCGGAGTGCTACGTTGCTCTAGCCACAGGAGTAGTACCCTCAGTCAGCGGTGGCATCTATGACAGGTGCTGACCCTCGTGACCCATCCTAGAGGCCTGGTGATCCGAGTAAGTTACCCTCTCTCCCTTTTAATGTTTTTTTTTAGTTAGGATCTCCTTAGTTGCTATCTTGTATTTATAATTTCTTGTTTGGTTTCTAATTTGTTTTCTCCTTTGTTTTCAGAGACCGCTGATGAGTGATGAGATTTGATTCACAAGGTATGCATTGATACCCTGATGATCCCCATGGAGAGGACCCATGCAGAGCTGTTCATGGACACTAGGGAGCCTTCAGCAGCCGGTAGACATACTGACGTCTTTTCCCCAGTCTGACATGTGGCCAGGATGGTATCGACTCTCCGCATGGAGTTAGCGGGGTATAGGACAGCCGAGTGTTTGATGAGGAGTCATTCTTGTAGTGAGACTATAGCTATCCCTCGGGATCCTGAGCCCTCAGTGCACTTAGAGCGCCGGCGTAGCCGGAGTCCTAGGCATGGGCGTGCGCCTTCAGAGGGGTCTCGTAGGGATTGAGAAGCCACTTGGCTCTCCTAGATTTTGTATGATACATTCTTTTGTATATCTCGGGCTCTTTGAGCATTTTGACCATGCTTAGTGCATGATGGCATTGTACATAAACGTTGATCATTTATATATATGTATATTCTTTTTGGATCAAACCTTTGGCATTTATGGCTCTGCTTCTATTCTAGTTTCCTCATGTAAACTATGATGTATGTTTATATGCTTTTTAGAATGTATGCAATGGCGAACAAATGATGCAAGTGTTTGAATTTATTTTTTGTATTTCATGATGCTAATATATGATGATGTAGATATAATGTGATTTTGAATTTTAGCTTCTGTAAGCAATTTTGGATACTTCATGTTTGTTTTGGCAAACTGATGAATATAAACCGGTATGATGAGTAAATAAACCTGCCCCTACCCCTAACTCCATGCAACTAGTAAGATGCGAGGGCTCATCACCAAGAGTTGGGAAGGGCGCAAGTTATGAGATGTGTCGAAATGATATTGATGAAAGATAGACAAAACTTTGGCAGAACCAAATTAGGATACCACAAGCCCACTCCACTCGAGTGACTTCATAGTTTTGGATGCAACTTGCTTTGCGGTTTATCCAGACTTAGATCCTTAGATGGCCACATAGTAGACAAAATCTGGGTTTTTAGGATTTTAACTCTCTTGGAATTTTGAACATCTGATTCATTTGTTTTTGACTCAAAGCTTCAAGGTTTGAATTGTTTGTGTATGACCTTTTGCATTCATTTGTCAAGAGGACCCCCTACACTTTGCCCCATGCTACTAGTAAGAAGCGTGGGTTTATCACCGTGGGCCAAGCATAGGCGAGTAAGGGCATTTCCATCCTTTCCCAACCCTACGTCACTAGTAAGAGATGCAAGCTCATCACCAAAGGTTGGTGGGGCAAGGAAATGTGTAAAATTAAAATTTTCTGTTTGATCAATGTTTGACTTGTTTACTTGAGTAAAATATCAGTATGTGTTTATTTCCAAAAAGATATACATATGGGATAGATGTGACACCATGAAGCTTCTAGAATAGACCATAGGCAAGACACCTACCCTAAGAAGAAACCAAAAGTGAGAATAAACTTGCAGATCTTGGCATGGTTACCGTTAAGACTTTGTCATGTCTAGCTTTATTTGATAAAATGATTCCGAGATAATTTGATGATATCATGAAAATGGAGAAGCATGATTAAAGAGTTTATGCCAACAATATCATTAGTTTGTAATGAATTACTTTTGAGAATAGATTCCTTGATCACAATTTGTGTACGAAACAAGCGGAAAATATGATCCTAATCTATATGAAGATGCAATGTAGATATATATATATAAGTAGTGCTAGCTTCTCACGTGTAGAACCGCTTGAGGTGCAGGGAATTGACTGTTTCACCAAATTCCTCACCTTCTAGCGTACATAAGAGGTATGCACCATTTCCATAGTCCTTCATGACTCGGTATGGGCCCAACCATTTAGGCCGGAATTTCCTTCCTTCGCCGGTCTTCTTGTCGATCTGGCTGTCTAGCCTTAGAACTAGATCACCTTCATATATGTCATGTTCATAGACTTTCTTGTTATATTTCCGGCACATCTGGTCAGCATAGACTTTATGCCGCTGTTCTGTATCTAACCTAGCTTCATCTAGGCTTTCTAATTGGGAGAGACGTGCTTCCCTGTAAGCGTCTTCATCCAGAATCCCTTGTAATGAAATACAAAGATTGGGTATTTCAACCTCGAGTGGCAGAACTGCCTCTGCCCCGAATACTAGTGAGAAAGGAGTTTCTCCCATTGGTGTTCTTATTGAGGTTCGGTGGGCCCATAAGGCCGGATACAACTTCAAGTGCCAATCTCGTTTGTTTTCTTTTACCGTTTTAAGGAGAATGGCTTTTAGTGTTTTATTTGTTGCTTCAACCTGTCCGTTGGCTTGAGGGTAATACAAGGAAGCCGTATGATGGCTTATCTTAAATTTATTGCATAATTCAAAAACTTCTTCATTCTTAGAAGAATTCCCATTATCTGAGATAATGATTTGCGGGATGCCATACCTGTAAATGATTTGGTTCAAAACGAACTTGGTGATTACAGAACCTGGTACAGTAGTAAGAGGCATAGCCTCTACCCATTTGGTAAAATATTCGGTGGCCGTGATTATAAAATTATGGCCA
Source organism: Taxus chinensis (assembly GCA_019776745.2). NCBI lineage: Eukaryota > Viridiplantae > Streptophyta > Pinopsida > Cupressales > Taxaceae > Taxus > Taxus chinensis. Next base: position 263,601,362 of record CM034156.1, on the reverse strand, counting down.
TCTGTGGATGAGGGAGAGAATTTCCCTATTAAATCTAGGCCCCATGTAGAAAAGGGCCATGGAGTAGCGATTGGTTGCAGAGCTTGTGCTGGCATGTGGATCTCATGGGAGAATTCTTGGCACTTATGACACCTGCATACAAACTCTACTGCGTCGTGTTCTAGAGTAGGCCAGAAATAGCCCATTCGATATATTTTACAAGCGGTGGCATGGCCACCGAAGTGGCCTCCACACATTCCACTGTGAGATTCATGGAGAATCTTCTTGGATTCTTCTGTGTCGACACATCTTAGAAGCATTCCATCGAACGCTTTCGAATAGAGCACTTGCTCTATAATGATGTATTTAGCTATGATAATACGTAACCGCCTTCTTTGTTGCAGTGTAGCCCCTTCTGGGTACATATGGTCCATGATATAATTAATGATATCAGTGTACCAGGGACATTCAGAGATAGAAGGTTGGGTTTCGATGTAGTATACACACTCATCTGGAAAATCTAGATCTACTAGATCACCTCCATCTAATGGGTTATCACCTAACCAATCTACGATGATTTGTCCCTTAACTGATTTCTGATTTACAAATGTTAATTCGAATCCTCCCATTAAGGTTATAAAACGTCCAGCCTTCTTAGATAAGGACCCTTGTATGAGGAAAGTTCGTAAATGGTCTGTTTTTACCATGACCCTTGTTTCTTGATTTAGCATATAATATCTTAAGCGTTTGGTAGCAAAGACTATGGCGAGGCATTCTCATTCTGCTTGTGTATAACGTGTTTCATAGTTGAGCAACATTCAGCTAATGAAATAAATCACGCGCTCTCTCTTGTCATCGTCTTCTTGAGCCAGCATACAGGCTAGCGAGACATTGGTAGCTTGTGAGTATAAAATTAACGGGCGATCTAGCTTAGGTGGCATTAGCATAGGTGGTGATAACAGGAAACACTTAACTGCATTAAAAGCTTCATTACAGTCTTCAGTCCAATCAATGCTATAATCTTTCTTGAGTAAATTGTTGATTGGATGAATGGCGAAACTTAAGTCCGGGATGAATCTCCGAATTGCACCCAACTTTCTGAGAAATGACCTGATTCCAGATTCATCCGAAGGTGGGACCATTTTGAGGACAACCCAAATTTTGGTTGGGTCAACATCAATTCCTCGTGATGATATGATATATCCTAGGAGCTTCCCTCTTGTTACACCAAAGATGCATTTTTCTGGATTTAGCGTGACTCCGTATTCTATCAGACGTGAGAATGATGCGAAGTACTTCTGGATGGTCACAACGCTTCTTGGCCTTAGCCAACAAGTCATCTATGTAGGATTCCATGATCTTATGAATTAGATCGTGAAATATATATGTCATAGCTCACCGGTATGTAGTGCTAGCATTCTTGAGACCAAATGGCATAACAGCATAGCAATAAGTTCCCCAAGGAGTTATAAACGTGGTTTTAGCTTGATCTTGTTCAGATATTCTGATTTGATTGTATCCTGAGAATCCATCCATGAGAGACAAAAGTTCAAACCCAGCTGTTGCATCGACAATGACATCTATGGATGGTAATAGGAAGTCATCTTTAGGACATGCTTTGTTAATGTCTCGGAAATCTATGCAGATGTGTATCTTCCCATTCTTCTTGAGAACGGGAACGATATTAGATACCCATTGGGAGTAATCGAATGGTTTGATGAATCCTACTTGGAGGAGTTTTATTACCTCCTCTTTCACCATGAGAGCTACCTTGGGTTTCATGGGTCTTGATTTTTGTTTAATTGGTTTTGTATCTGATTTAGTGACGAGGTTGTGCACCACAATGTGGGGTGCAACCCCTGTCATTTCCTTATAATTAAATGCAAACGCCTTAGGATGTTCTTTGAGGATCCGAGTGTGTATTTGTACTTCCTCTGGGGTTAACGAGGATCCTAGTTTCAATATTCTTGGTTCATCTTCCATTCTTATGTTAATATCAATCATTTCTTCGATCAAAGAGGCGTTACCTTCTTCAAACTCAGGTGGGGCTGGAGGTAAATCCAAATCGTCCCTATTTTCTACCATGTATATGCTAGGTTCCATTTCTGAGGGAAGATCCATCGAAGATGAATGTGGGATTAAGGACAAATCTATCATATGATAGGAGAGATGTAGTGCTGCATAGGCGTTTAAGTAATTCAGAGTGGCCATATCACTATCAATGTGGTCTAGGGTAGTAGATTCATTTCCGTTTAAAAGAGAATTTGTCATTGTTTTTATCAATGGTTCATCACGAAGGGATACCATGAAACGGGTATCCTCTAACTTACTGTTTGGAGTAAAGCATGATGCCGAGGTTGCTATAGAATTGGTGAGAAGATTGTGTTCTCGCCAGATTGCTTCAATTGATATGAAGTCAAACTCCTTGCTTAAATTCAACACAGCTGTTTTGTAAAGCTATAAGTGCTCGACTTTGGTTTCATATATCTCAGAGACTTGGTTTGCTACCAACTATGAGTCTCCTAAGACTCTGATGTTATCAACACCAATTATCTTAGCTAAGATGAGGCCAAGGAGGAGGGCTTCGTACTCAGCGCTGTTGTTTGTGCATTCGAAATTTAGTTTGAAGGCGAAAGGTAAGACTTTTCCTTAAGGGGAAGTAAAGATTACACCTGCCCTCGCTCCGTAATGGCCTCTAGCTCCATCAAAATGGAGTGTCCAATATTTAGCTAGGAATATAGATGTTGGGACATTTGCTGTGTTTGTGCATTCTACTTCCACCATGCAGAGATCCTCTGCTGGAAGAGAACCAACACCTAGGGAATATCCTATGCCTACTGAATCGAATGGTAAGAATATTGGTAGATCCTTTTCTAGCAATTCAATGATTTTTTTAGTAGTTCCTAATGATACTATTTCTACAGTGTTAGCCTCATCTTTGGGGGTTGGGATTGCCTCCGCTAGGCTCATAGTTTCAAGATCTGTCGTAGGTACCAACTTTTCTTTTGGTTTTGGGTTGGTAGGTTTATTAAGTTGGTTTGTTGGGAGTTCAAACTCCGAGTGCACGCCTGGTCTTTTTTGTAAGTCAGCTAGGTGTACATCGAATGGTTTTGGATCACCTTTGGCTACAAATATCCTTCCTAAGTGTAAAAACCTTACTTCTTGAAATAGTGTAGAAGGGATTGCCTTCATGCGGTGTATCCATGGTCGGTTGAGGATCATATTATAGTTAGTTTCCTGATCTATAATACAAAACTCAGTTAAGATGGTTTTGGGTCCTAAGGTGACTGGTAATATTATAGTTCCAACCGAGGTGGCTTTAAGGCTATCATAGTCCCTTAGTGTATTTCGAGTTAAACAATTGGTTTCTCCATACCCTAGCTTTTGAAGGAAAGAGAAGGGGACTATGTTAACTGCTGCCCCATCGTCTATCATTGCACGCTTTACATAGTTGTTATAAACCCATACTTACAAATGTAGGGCTGGATCACCTTGGCGTGCGATCTCAGCATCTGTCGGCATTTTGTTTATCTTGAATATGAATTCGACGTCCCTATCTGCGCTTGCCCCGGAGGATAAACATCAAAGTCTATACGATTTGCCTATGTTTCAGGAGGTGAAGTGATGTTAATTAAATGACCTAAACCTAATGCTTCTAAAAGAGCAGCCCTGTGAGTAGGAGAGTTCTTTAGTAAGTCTAAAAATGAAATGTGCGAGAAGGTTTTTGTTAGGTCGTTAATTAAATCATAGGAACCCATAGGTTTTGCTACGATTTGTTGGATGTTATCCACCTTTGGCAAGTGGCTTGGACATGGCTAAGAGAAACAATACTCGCTTGTCCTTGTTATAGCTTCGATGGGTAGCTTCAGCGTCTATCTCCACTAAAACGACTACCTTAGGTCATGGATGACTTCCTAGTTGTGGCGCAACTAATGGATTTAGCGAGGTTGAGGCTTCATGATCATTGTTTCCTATCATTACACCCTTGTTCATCCCAGTTAGATTTATCCTGTTGTTGTCGTGATTTGGGAGTGGATCACTAAAGATCTTGAGGGGTGCATGTTCTAAGGGGAAACTTCCCCTGCGAAGGTATTTGATGCCAGTGACGTAGGATCTACCAAGAATATATCCATGAAAAGTTTTCTTTGTTCATCTGGCAAGTGTTGCGTGAATTTGTTGTAGTCACAACACATTCTAGTGTCATGGCCCCGAATTTTGTGGAAACCACAATATGAATTAGGATTGTAATTCCTAGTTTGTTGGTTTGATGTGCATATTGTGGCCCAAAATTTTGATCAAACCGTTGTCTATTAAAATTTTGCGTTTGTTGTCTTTGGATTGAATTTTGGTTTTGGTACCTAGTTGAATTTTGGATTGGATCCGTATGTGGGGTTTTTCCATTATTGTTGTTGTTGTTGTTGTGGATGGTTAAAGTCCACTGTATTAATTGTCGGGGTAAATTTTTTGTTTCATTGGTTGTTTATTTGTGATGGAGTATTGACAACATTTACCTTCTTAGGCTGGTCGGTTACTCCGTCTATTGTTACACCCTAATTTTTATTAAGGATCTTAGGTCCTTGATTGACATTCATGGTAGTAGGATAAGTTTTAGTGTTCTGGTTGGAGGTGACTAACTTCCCATTTGCTCCATATGTTTTGCGACCACTATCAATTACCGCTTGATCTATTCGAAGAGCACTCTTAAGTACTTCATCGTAAGTTCTTAATGGGAACTTCTAGACTTCTTCCTTCACTTATTTGCTAAGAGAATGAAGGAATAAATCACATAGTTCCATTTGATCCATTTTGGGAGCACTTGCCAAAGAATAAAGAACTGTACGCCACCTCTGGATGAAATGGGCAATAGATTCATTGTGTTCTTGCTTGATGTGTAAGAATTCTCTTATTCCTGTTCTTAATAATTTGTTCATGTTGAAGGCCTTGATGAACTCTGACACGAGTTGTTTGAACGAATGTATGGAAGCCTCAGGTATTCTATAATACCAATCGAGAGCGATGCCTTCCAAGGTTTTTGGGAATATTTTAGCAACAAGCCCATCCCATGGGAGTAGTTCTTGAATGGCCGTAGCGTAAGCTTTGATATGTGCATTTGGATCTCCCTCACCTTTGTATTTGGGAAAATTAGGAAGAGGTCTTGGAAGCATGATGCTTCGTATGGTGAAATCTAAGGGATCTTTCAAATATTCTGAGTAAGTCCCTATCACATATGTTTCGACCATTGATGGTTCCTGTTGAGGGAGTGACAGTGCAATGGGTTGTTGATATGGCGTAGCGTATGCGTTGGCAGGGGCATAAGGAAGTCCCTGTGTTTGAGAAAACATGCCGAGAGAGGAGAACATATCCCCTTGTGGTGATTTGGAGTACATGTTTAAGTATGACGGGGTACTGTCCAAGAATGGATTATTTTGTACTAGACCGGGAGGAACAGTGTTAGAGATGGTGGGTCTAGTTGGCATTTGTTGTGAATACTGAGGAGTCATGCCTAACGTGCCTACTCCTGTGAGGAGATCTACTTGGCTAGGATGGTGTGGAGGATTGGAACTTCCTGCTTGCATGAATTACGAATTTTGACTTGCTTGGGCAAGTTCTAACCCTCTAACCTTTTCTATTAGAGTTGAAATGACTTCATTTGGTGAAGTCACGATATTCTACCTTGGTGGCGTCTGTTGTATATCATGGTGTTGTATAGGTCTATGATACCCCGCTATGAATTGATCACTGCCCTGCCAAGTTTCCCCAAGGGAATTTCCTATATGATGTGGTATGGAGGTACCTTCTTGGAAAGAGATTTCAGGTTGTTTGTAAACCTCCTATGGGTGGGTACATACTCTGAGAGCGTTGTTCATTCCTGGCATAATATACCGAACGTTCATCATCTAAAACCTGGTATGGGTCTGATTGTCTACTAATTCGTGGTCTAAGTAGTACTTGAGGAGATGAACCAGATTCTCCGGTGAACGTCATATTGTTCGAGCCCAAAGGCTCTGTTTGTTGCGTTTGAGTGAGTTGTTCCAACTCCTCTGTTTGGAAGGATGAGCTATATCTGATCCTTGGATTTTGTGTTGATAATTGGTTATCTGAATAGTTGTCACCCCATACTGAGAGTGACGGTGATGATTGTCTATTTTGTTGGGCATAGTAAGCCTCAAGACCTAAGAGGGTTCTGTCATATGCATCGAATCCCGACATATTCGGGGGGTATATGAATACCCACAGAATAATGGGAGAGAGTGAAGGTACAAGCTGATGGTGAAAGATGATAGGATAGTAAAGACGAAAGAGTCGTTTAATTGAAAAAGGACTTGTAGAAATCTGACTCCAAAGCAGAAAGAAGAAAGTTTCACGTCAGGTTCACCAATTTTGTACGATGGAAAAGTGACAAGCGAGCGTGGGAATCTACAAGCAACTCTTCCTCACACCCGACCTCTCGAGGTCGTGCCGAGACAGCTAGTGGGGATGGAAAATGTATGGGATGGAGACAAACTAGTTAGGCAATCTAATGTCTTCAATACACACTAGTGGAATTTGTGAATCTAAGGCAAAGAAGGCCCTTCTAACCTAAACTGGTGTGATAGATCGATCGGGAAGGATGACTGCTCAAAGGCTCCAATCAATATCAAGCTCTAGTGTGATTCGATCTATAGGTTGTGGAATATGTGGAAAATGACCTGGGATAGTTTCGTGTATGTCTCCAGATAAGGTCATAAGGTGGATGGTAAATATAGTCGACTCTATGGACGATTCTCTGGCCTAGTCTAGAACTCTCTAGCTTTGTTAGCTACTGTATCTAGTAAGGATAACTATTCGATGATGATAGGTGGAAGTGGAGTGGATCTGAATACTAGTGTGTGTAGGCCAATGTCTATGTCCGATTGACTTACGGATTCATTGGGTTGCGGGATTTGTGGATCGTAACCGTAGACTCTTGTTTGTTGTGGTCCTACTATGGTCCTGCGTAGAATTAGTTCCTAATCCCTAACACCCAGTAATCGTATGATTTCTCAGCCTCTATATTAAAAACCAGTAACTGTGTGATCTTCTCAGAGTGCCTCATAGGCATTCTTGCAACCTGAATTCTTAGGCTAGTATCTATGTCTGTGAGAATATCTCTTGCATCTGGCTGTGGGACTAAAGGATTGCAACCAAACGTTTGCACTCTTTCGAGTCCTTCTACAGTCATATGGATGTTACCTAGGGTAATCTGTAGTTTGGTTGATTCAGCTAAAACGTGTGTGCTTGGTCATCCTCTATGTTTAACCCGCTCAACTGGGAATGGATTTATTACAAGCTTACTATTGTTCGGAAGACTTGAATCCTAAGATTCTAATCTATATCAGTTATTTCTGTGATGAGATTGGGTTGGGGCATGATTGCCTCGAATACGTATTCCCTGGGCTCCCTAGGTCCCGTGATTGTCATGCAAAAGTAACAATGTAAATTAACTGTAGCAAAATGAAATTTAACTACGTTGAATATATCTATAACATATATGATTTCTCTATTTTTGTATTTTCTGATGAACTTTATGAATTTAAGAAAGAAACTATTTAAAATATCTAGAATTGACAGATAAAATAACAACTTAAAAAAAACAAAACAACCAAGTGTAGCTATTTGTCTGTGTAATTTGTAGATCTATTCTAAACAATGAAATAACTTATCTAATTTATTTGCAAGAATCTCGATCCTACCTCAGAAGTGAGGAGTGAATCACAGTTTCTCAGAAACTATCAATCCCCACAGCTTCCCTGGCAATATCGAGGGTAGAATTAACTAAAATAAAGTGATTGGCTACTTTATTTGATATGTTTCTAACTAGAACTTTGAAAGCTAGAACCTGGATTCTGCAAAACAGTGGCGAATCTGATGGTGTGTGTGATATTGTCCCCTCAGTGTGATCTCCTTGTTCCTTCGTGTTCACATGGATCAAGAAAAGCGTGTAATGCTAGCATCAACAAAAGTAGATATTGGGATAAAGGCAGCTCAGAATACAAACTGAATACAATACGAGTAGGAGAGGGATAGTGCAAGAGTACAGAGCTTGGCTTATGCAATGCCTAGCAGGATCTATTGCAATTCATGCAACATAAAGCGTCCAGAACCTGAAACTATCCTGTTTGAAGAACAAAACCTGCAACTTTAATGGCTTCCTATTGAAAACAAACTATTCTACTCCAATGGATTGGATGAAATAACAACAATACTTGCACAAGATGGATATGTGGCTTCTTAACAACAAAACAACACTAACTAAGCATGCAATGAAAGAAACTAAAAACTCTAAGAAAAATGAAAACTAAATCTATTGCAAAGAGAAATCAGAGGCAAAATTTGAGTGGCCATTTGCTTGAGCACAAGCCAACTATTTATAGCATTTGCATTTACCTAAGGTAAAAGCCAATAGAACTCTTAAACTATAAACAATGGCAAAACACTATTCCAGGGAACCAGAATCATAAATGCAAGCTTATGGCGCTGAAAGAAAGCTGGTAAAACATTGAAATTACGTGAGTCGTGTTAAAAGAGCTTTCTGGAAAATGCGTAAAGGACCGCCGCCCAGGCAGGGTAGCGGTTTCGTCACTGAAGAGAAAAAGGCCAAGAAAACAGGGGAAAAGGGAAAAACAAAGCACGCGGGGGCTAAGCGGGGCATGCGGGATGTTAACGCACACTTGGAGATCTTTTCTGGATCCTGAACACCTTGCGAGGAGACCTGTATCATCATTGGGGCACATGTCACATTATTTTGGCAGTACAGTACCTTACAATTTTGGGTACGTACAGTGCTCCTATCCTAATGGGAAGTATTGTCTAGGATGCTTAGAGAATATGATGTAAAATACAGATCTAGGACACATGTTATTCAATATCCAAAAGTAAAGTGGTCATTCTAGAAAAGTAGATAAAAGATATAGACACCCCAAAATTACATAACTATTCCCAACTTGCCCTCATTTATTCACATCCCATATGATTGATTAATTAAATTAATTAATTCATGCACAATCACCTTTTGACATTAATTAAATTTGTCCCCAACAAATTTTATCTATGTTAATTTTCATTTATTAAATAAATGGTTAATTAATTGTCTTGCACTTTGTAGCTAATTATATTAGTTACTTAATTGGTAAAATACACTTATTTTCCTAGTCAACTGCCACTTCGACTCCACTTGAACTCTGTTTCACCATCCTAGTCAACTCTATTTGGACTACACTTCTAGAATCCTAGAAAGGTGGGAAAAATGAAATTTCATGTAGAACCACCTTCATGGATGTAACTTCTACCAACCAAACACTCATTTCCCCTTCAAGGATCAAACTGCACAGACTAAGTATACATGTTATTTTAGGTAATTATAATCATGAAACTTGAACTTATTCAAACTAAGATCTAATTTCATGGCCTCACCCTCAGCTATAAAAGCAAGTCATATCCTTTGCAATAATCTCCCTGGAGAATCCCTAGAAGCATTGAGAAAATTTCTACCAATTTGACATCCGCATCGTTGTATTTCTAATCTCATAGCATTTGCATTCATCTTTCGGAGAATTGATCATGAACACCCACAATAATTAAAATATTAATATTTTATAAGTCCAAGTGCTTCAAAAATCTTCTTGAGGTATGCAATAAATATGCAATTGAGGTTTCCTCTATGTTAATTTTCTTACCACTGCTTATTTTAGTTTAGTTTAGTTTATTTATTTTATTTTTAATTAGTTAATTATATTGAAGTATACTTTAGTCACTATAAAATTATGGTTTAATTTATTAATTCTTTAAGTCTATTTTATTGTAATTAGTTTCTTTTTTAATTACTTAGGCATTTTTTAGATAATTCAACCTTTATTATTAAATTCAATCGACTACTAAACTAATTATAAAACTGTTTCGCGTAAGGTTATTGGATGTTTTTGTCCAATTAAATTAACTTTTTAGGGAATTTTATGAACATTTAACATTTTTGCAACGCATTTAACACTTTTTGGAGGGTTTTTATTACATTTCATTAATCATTTTTTGAAGCTAATCGCAATAAACCACGTGTATGCTATTTTCTCGTGCTTGTACAAGAAATCTTGAAAATTAAAAATGTCTTTTTATTTACATGGTTTTCATGTTTTTTTATTATGTATTTTCACTAGAGGAAAACTTTCTAACTATTTGTTTACATGACCATATCTAAAGAAGGTAATTTATAACAATCAAAATACTAACTGCAGGTTTCCTTGTTCAAAGATCAAGCAAACCCCCTTATCACTTTTTTAAACACTATGAAATTAAGATTGATTTAAATTTTTTGGGGTTAGGATTATTCCTTTATTCGGGCTGTAAATGTGGGAATGCATGGCTTGGGGTTAGAAACTTACCATGAGGAGTATCATAGGAACACCAAAGTAGTCAACACCTTGAGTGAATTGGATGACAAAATTAGTACACCCACCCAATTGACTATTACGGCTTTATGAGAGGATATAGTCACCAATATCCATAGTGGTGACCCCAAATTGATCCTTTTAGCGAAGTAAAATATATCTTATCGTATTAGGTGGTAAAGAAAATACGGAAACTAGTAGTAGTATTATGCTTGCTTGGATATAACACAGAGATAAATTATTCTAGGAATCCACACCTTGACCAAGACAATTTAAGGTAGAGGCCAACATTAATAAACATCATTCTCCTCTTTATTTCATATTAATAAGTTTGTGTTCCACTCTTGTCATCCTCACTTTATATCTCATCCATTTTTAACTTGCAATCAAAGTCTAAGTCTTGAGTTACAGACATCCACATCCAAACTTAATCACAATCATATCTCTATATAATTCTTGACATCGTGATACTTGCTTTATCACAGTGAAGAACCATCACGATCACCTTGATCTATCACTATCCTAAGTCTTAAGTTTAACATTTACATTGTTGAAATTTAAGCATTCCACCATCTTAAATCGTTAAATTTAAAATTTAATTTATTGAATTTTCGACACCTTCATTTCTTCACACCTCTCTTTTAAAGCATTCACTTCGCTATAATTTGAGATCCTTAATCAATCACTTTTACTTCGTCTCTTATCTTCACTTTCATGAGATTTGGAATTTTTGATCATAATTTTTTTTCACTTCTTGTTTCAATAATCACATTGTCATTATTTGAGTTCTCCCTTTCCATTGTTTAGTTTCCTCTCTTAACACTGATTTTATTAAGAGTTAAAAATTTTCATCATTTTCAAGTTTCCTCTCTTAACACCCAATTTGTTAAGATTCAAACATTTTCATCAGATTTTCAAGTCTCTTATCTTTTAATGCCCATTTTTTTTATGAGTTGAGAAATACAACCTCTTTCACCTCTCCATATTTATAATCATCATGTAAAGGGTCAAGGAACCTTTCCAACCTTTTCATCTATCTTAGGACTCATTTTTTAAGGACTATTCTAATATAACCTTTTAATTCCCTTGTTTACCTTAAGACTACTCATTTTGTTAAGGGTTGTGAAGTCACACCCTTTCATTTCTCTTAACACTCATCTTATTAAGAGTTGACATTTAAAATATTTTATTCTCTCTTAACATTCATTTTGTTAAGAGTTTATCACCTCACCTTGTTAAGTATATTCTCTTTTAACATCTATTTTTGTTAAAGATTCAAATGCGTCTAATCCATTTTAGTCCCTTCTATCTTAAAAATCATTTTGTTAAGAGTCAGGTAATCAATTCACCATTTTATCCTCCTCCCTATTAGCACTCATTTTTGTAGGGCTGAGAATTCTAATATTTTCCCCTCTTACATCTTGGCATTCACTTTACTGAGGGTTGAGGTTTCTATCACACCTCTCTTTTCTATCCCCTATTTTTCATTACAATGGTGGATTCACACAAGACATAAAACAACGAGTTACTCAAAGCACTTACTGAGATGACAAAATAACTATCTCATGTGGCTTCCCAACTTACTGAGAAATCACCTAAAAATCCAATCGTACAACCTAGCAAAGACAATACTCCATTAAAAGTTAAACATTAGTTTAAAAATATTTGAGAAAATCTCTTTAGTGTTTTTCATCAATTAGTAAGGACTAAAATGATGAAATATACAATTACAAAACCCTTTGTCAAAGAACCTAAGCCATACTTGTACAAACCCAATACATATTGTGATTTTCATCTCATTGATGGCCACTCTATAGATAAATGTGTATGAATCCACCATTGTGTCCAAGACGTAATTGATGACAGGGTCATTGAAATAGAAATTGATGATAAAAGCTATCAAAACCAAATACATGTCAACTACCACAACTTATCACAAAGAGTTAAACATTGTCCCAAATCATGTAAATAATACAACTCAACGAGATCATGAAGACAAGGGTCAAGTATCTCTTTATCAAAACCAATCACTCTCTTTTTTGGATTTTCTTCCATTAGTTCAAACAAAATTGAACCTATTTTAGACAAAAACCTTCAAACATTAAATGAGACTTGAACCTATTTCTAGACTCCTTTCCAACCCTTGATATAGTATACCCATACCTCATACACCAGGATCAACAATGTCATATCTCCATGGACCTATTTTAGAATGATGATGCCATCCAATAATTTCTTAGGACTCGAGACCCTATTCCCTTACCATAGCATAAGAAGGGATTTGATATAAAACTTGATGCCTCTTCTTACTTTGATGAGGAAATTGAGTGCTACAGTCCACCAAAAATCAACAAGACAAAAATCCTTTAAAAATTCAAGACTCCTCTACAACCAATTATATAAATGAAGAATTTAAAGAAAAGGGTCAATTATCAAACATCGTTGATCTTGATTCCATCCTTTCAATCTTAATTCATATGACTTACATATCTAGCCTTGTTGTAGAGACCCAACCACAACAAGTTTAAACACTTGCAACAATGCAACCTTTCGTGTCCATCATACCTTCAATCATCAATCTTACCATCATCTCATAAATGATGATTCCTACATGTCCAAACATCTACATGCGTACAATTTACAAGGTGTATATTGTAGTGCCCACTTCCCTTTGACACCAGTTGATACTTATTTTGATACGGTTGATTTCATTATGGACATTATTATGTTTTGATTTAGTATGATGTTAGACATTTGATCATGGATTGTTGTTGATCTTGATTTGGTTATAATGCATGATGATTATTAGAGACACTGACAAGTGGAGGATGATATACTATTTCACATGGAAGTTTTATGGATATTATATGATGATGATATAATTGTTGATATAAATTGTATGTGGTAATGCTAAATTACCTTGATGTTGTTGCGATTCACTTATTTAGATGATTTTGTTATTATATTCATATCATGTTAGATGTTCTGATATGGCCACGAGGCCGAAGGAGGTATTTGTGTTTTACAGGTTAAATATCACAACAAACATCGGGGGATTAGAGACCAACCACAATGGAATTCTAGGTGAATTCGACAAGGTCATAATGACAACTTGTTTTATTGTGTTGTGTGTTGTATTTTGTTAGGGATTCCCATGGGGGCGATTACCTTTATATGTGACTATAGGTTTGTGTATTTTATTAATGTGTTTAAATTTTATTTATTGTTTGTATGTATTTTATTAGTAATGTGTTCCTCTCTTTTATTTAATTAAAATTGTGATAGATTAATGTGAAAAATCATATGGTTAAAATTTAAATAAGTCAAATTGGGATATGGAAAAGTAATAATGGAAGTTGTTGGCTCTTTGTATTTAATATGTAAGGGATGTGTAAGTTTGTGTAAGAAGGTATAAGTCCATTTTTGGAGTATGAAATACTCCACCTCCATGAAAATTCGAATTTGTCCTTGGGGGCTGGTTTTGGAGGCTTATGGGATAAGTAAAACTTGTCCCATACCTCTCAATTTAATCTACTAACCATACTTATGGTTGGAGGGATGATTTTAGACTTTTATAATGCATTCTATTAATCATGTTGCAAGTTTTGATTTCACTCTTACATTTTATTTAATTTGTAGTCCTTTGGGGTGTGGGATTTTTAGAGTGTGCAAGTAATTTGTCATATTTTCACCCACCTCTTTATTGTGCTTGGGAGAATGAAATTTTGTCTTTTGTGTTTGAATTTGAGGATGTGTGATGCAACATTCTACATGGATCCACATCATCCTCTTTTCTTCCCTCTTCTATAAAATTCAAACTCTTTTCTTATTTTGGGTTGTTGAATCATTTTACAAATTTCTTTGGGGCTGCATTTTATTATGTTGGGAGCTCTTGCTTTTGGAAGGATTTTGGAGAAAATTTGCATTCTTGGAGATTACTATTTTGGGACTGTATTTTGGGCATTGAAACTTGTTGTATGGAAACAAAAGCTACCATGAAGAGGTAGGAGTTTAACCTTTCTTTCATGCTGTTATTTTCTTGTTGTGTTATGTGAATGGTGAATGTTGTTATGTTTTGTTTGGCTGTATGGGTAGACTGCCATAGGAATGGTGTAGGAGAAAGCCATGGGAAATCTATATGGGGGGGCATAAGGAAATGCCATTGGCATCAAAATTTTGTGGAGGGAATTTGGGTTTGGGATCCACCATGGAAAATAAATAGCTTGTATTTATTACTTTGTGGGGGCCATAAGGAAATCTGTGGGGGGAATAAGGAGGGATTGTGGGGGGCATAAGGATATGTGTGGTGAAATTTTATTAGCGGTTTGTTCTGGTGGATGCCCAATTCCCATTGGGAGGCATACGTAGCTTCCCCCATAGTCCTTTCTCTTTTGGCTTGCATGATCAAGCCTGAGTTTTGTTTTGGAATGTCTTCAAATGTAGTTGTGAACTATTGTTTAGTGTTAAATTGTGTTTTAATTTGAAATTTGTATGTTGAAAGAATATTGTGTTTGTGGAAGATAGTTGTTTCCATGGGTTGAATTACACCACTTATTGTATTATGGCTGGGGGTCGGTGGCCAATGATGAAGGATGAATTCTCCTTTCATTTGATGTCTTGGTTGGGTGGAGAGTGTTTCTTTTCTCCTACTTTTATTGTGATCAAATTAGAAGAAAAAAGAAAACTTGCATGTTGTTGTTCTGGAGCAAAGAAAAATGAAGTTTGACAGTCCCTTGTGAAACAAAATTCATTTGTAATCCTTTTTGACTTGATGTGGATGAAATTGTAATATTTATATTTGTGAAGAAATGATGTTGTAATTAGTTATGAAAGTGTATATTCGAAATGTGAAAGACATTTATATTTTGTTCTGTACATTTGAAAGAAAGAGAGTGAAATGTGTTATTTGCATTCAAACATTGAAAGATGTAAAGTTTTATAACTAAAGTCATTAAAGTATTGCAAGATATTCTCTCATTTACATTGTTGATTCAAATTGGAATATCAGATTGTGATTTAAATATGTTTTTAGAAAATGGAAAAAGAAGGAATACATATGAAGGAATTATATTGCTTTGTCTCATTTTGAAATATATTAAATTAGAAATCAAACTTTACAATTTAGCTTTGAAATAATTTTTTTATAAAAAACTAAATGTATTAGATTATATTAGAAATAAAATATCACACTTAAATGATAAAATTGATATACAGAGTTTCCTAGAAATGGATCTCTGTTGTAAATTTAAAACTAGAAATTATAGTTAATTAAAATGTACAGTTCAGGCCTGCACATAATAATCAACTTGAAAATGATAAAAATTTGGCATGTTGTATTATCAATGAACTCAAATTGACAAAGAACACTTAAGAAAACAATTTAAACCATTGCACAAATTGAACCCAATCCCTTTCACAGCCGTTTTCTGTCAATTGTTGGACAAAATTCAAATTGGAATCAATTGAGAAAATTTACCTTCCTAAACCATTCTAAATCCTTCCTAGAATAATCCTCCATGTCTGTTTGGCATGTTGAGTGAAGAAGGAGATCAAATTGAATAAAAAATTATAAGTCAAAATTACCAGTTTGCTATTTAAAATCCTGCAGATCGTCTTTGTAAAATTGACCCTTTGAACTTTATCAAAATGTAAAATTGATGATTCCTGAGCAAAGAGGGCATCAAGAGATTTTTAGAAAGTCCTCGTTTGCCAAAAAAATGAGTTTTCTAGCAAAATTTCTTACCCTCTCAAGTTTTCCTGCCTTGGCGGGAAAATTTGGGAAAATTTTCCCTGGCAGGCCTGCGGCCCGAAAATTTCCCGTTCAAAAATCCTTAAAATTTTTTTTAAAAAAATAATTACTTGGGAAATTTTTTGAACTTTTCTTCGCTGGCCTATAGCCAATCAGAGGCTGCCACGTGACCTCATAGGACAACGGCGAAGGTGCGGACTCATTTTAGCCCTTGGGCCTTTTTAAAATTTTGGAAAAAATTTACCTTTCTCCTTGCCGTAGCCTACGTAGCCAATCACAGGCTGCCACATGGCAACATGGCGTGTTAAAGCGGAGGTGGGGAAACCCTTGTAACATTTTTCCCTTGAAATTTTTGTTTGGGAATAATTTTTTGGAATTTTCCTCCACGGCCCCACACTCCCGCCCTCACCTCGGTGTCATCATCCTCTCGCAGACACGTGCAGACCCACGTGCACCTTTCATCCCTTTTTCTCTCCCTGCCATTTCACCCGTGAATTTTCCACCCAAACACCATGTGTCCTTAGTGGACCCCGGGCCCTTCCCTCACTTTCGAATTTTTCCTTATCGTCCCGCCTCCGCTAGCACTTTGAGTAGACACGTGTCCACCGAGAGGACCCATGGAGGCGCGGGAGAGATTTTTGACTTTGCACCCCGCATGTGGGAAAAAATTTCCAACACCACCCTGTGACCCACCGACCTGGAAAATGGGCTTCCTTCCCTGCTCGACACATGTCCCCTTGGGGAAAATTTGACCCCTAAGGCCCACTTGTCCATAATTAGAGTTTTACAAGGAGTTAGGAGGACTTCTTTATATTGTGGAAATGTGAGAAAATTTCCTATCCAATGGGAATGATTTAGGAATTTTTTTAATGTGTTAAGTGTGAGAAAAATTAAGTTGAAACTCTGAAGCATGTTAGAGAATGGGTATGGTGATATTTTACCCCCTGAACCTAACTGAAACTTCTAACCCTAAAATCTGGACCTATGTGACCTCTGAAAATTGTTATAAAGTAAAAGTATGTTCTAGTAGATTAAACTTGTTCCAGAACCTGTTAGTGCTAACTGTTGTCTTGTAACCTGGTTGTATACACTTCTAATAAAAAAATTATTCCATAATTTTCCTAACTAACCCTAGGTTGTTTCTTAGGTATCAAGTAGGTTATTTTCTTAGGCATCACACTTGGTATCAGAGCAGTGGTTCAAAATATTGGACCATTGGGTACACTACGAAAACTTGGGACTTGGAACTTACACCTAGCACATTTAAAAAAAAAAAAATCTAGAAAACAACTTAGAAATTGTATATTTTAGTAAACATGGAAGTTGTGTAAGACTTAGAAAAATATGAACTAACTCTAACTTTTTTATGTACAGGAGGTGTAGATGGGGTGAGGGAAATGTTCACAGAGACTCAAAATTACCACCACCACCACCAGATCAGGGTGTAGCACCTATCCTACCCCAGATCTTGCAGACCCTTCAGGATGTCAATGCCGCTCTATGTGGAGGATTAGGAGGAGGGCATGTAGCTAGTCATGTCAGAGCCCCTTCCATTGAGGGTCAGGTATGTCCTCAACCTAACAAGGAGCATAGAGGAGAGAACTCCTATGCGGAGTCAGCTAGAGCAGAGTCACCAAAGAGGGGACAAGGTGACAGAGTTCTAGAGCATAGAGAGAGGTCTTAGAGCCCTAAGATTAGGGATGAGTGTGCAGAGAGACCTAAAGGCCGTCAGACCATAGATGCAGATCACATCAGGGAGATCCTAAATCTTTGGTCCTCACACTACTCAGGTGACATGGGTGGATTTCAGGTAGAGGCCTAGTTAGTTAGCTTTAGTAGTTGCTTCAAGTTTTGTCCTTGTTCTAGCAAAACGAAAGCTCGTGTTGTGATCCATCTATTGAGGGATGGAGCAGGAGTATGGTGGAGGACAGAGGAGTAGAAGCTCCATGTATATTCAGAGACAATGACCAGGAAGATATTTGATGAGAGATTCAGGAGTAGGTATTTGTCACGAAGGTTCATACATTAGAGGATCAATGAGTTCCATGACCTCCGACAGGGATCTCTTATTGTAGCAGAGTATGAGAGTATATTTCTGGATCTACTCCAGTATGTAGAGTACATGTAGGATGAGAACATGCAGATTCACAGGTTCATCTGGGGCTTGAATTTAGATATTGGAGGTGCAGTGCGGATTCATTTCCCAAAGACCTTAGTTGATGCCATTAAGAAGGCCTATATTACAGAGGAGACTCGGGGAAAGACTCAGCAGGCTAGAGACCGAGTCAGGAGCCGCATACAATAGATGCATGATGGTAGATAAAGGGGGTCAGTACCCCTTCCTCGTGGTGGATAGGGTACAACATAGTCATCCTTTAGGCCACAATAGTAGTAGTAGTCCCGCCCACCTCATAGACCTCCATAGAGAGCTGATGCACAGAAAGGTCAGAGTATGGGGCCTCCTCCTAGGGGTCCCATTAGGACACAAGGTGGACCTAGAGCTCAGTCAGAGGGAACTTGCTAGTAGAGACATCAGCAGGCCACATCTAGATCATTGGGATTCACGCCACATATTTCCAAGGCACCTACTAGAGATGTTACTCATTAGGGCAGATCAGAAGGATGTTTTAGATGTGGAGTTACTGAACACTTTGGGAGAGACTTCCCACAGAACCCTAACAACAAGGGTAAGACACGGATCTCTGAGCCTATGGTTGGTGACTTGGGACGTAGCCACAATATTTATGCAGTGGTTGAGAACCACTAGGCAGAGCATAAGAGAATAGTCATTGAGACCACATGTAGAATTGGTGGTATTCCTACCTCTGTATTTTTTTATTCTGGTTCTTTTGATTCTTTCATTGCACCATATTTAGTAGAGCGATGCAGGCTGGTGGTAGTTAGGTAGGGTCTTAGTTGGGATGTCAAGATGGTTTCTAGAGCCAAGATCTCTGTAGAATCCTTGGTTAAGGAGTGTGTAGTGGGTTTGGGACCTTTCACCACTACCTCGGATCTCCGTATCCTTCCTTTGGGCTCGTATGGAGTCACTTTGGGTATGGATTGGTTATTTGCACATAGGGCCGGATGGATTGTTACCATAAGACTATATCTTGTGTATATGATTTGGGAGTTGAGTCGGTGATTTCGGGGGTCAAGAGACCCATTTCTATTCATACCATCTCTGTTATGCAGCTTAAGCGGTGTGTGCGAAGGGGTTGTTAGATATATGTTGTTACAATTAGTGATAGATCAGAGGATGGGTCTAGTGGACCATCACTAGATGATCATCCCATTTTGAGAGAGTATGCTGATATATTTCTAGGGGAGCTATTGGGATTACTACCCCCACATGAGATTGATTTTCATATAGATCTAGTTCCTGGAGAAGAGCTTATCTCATGGGAATCTTGTCATATTACCACCCCAGAGCTCTGTGAGCTCAAGTTGTAGCTTGAGGGCCTTTTAGAGAAAGGCCTTATCCATCCTAGTGTATCCCTTTGGGGTGCACCAGTGATCTTTGTGAGGAAGAAGGATGGATCCTTACGGTTGTGTATTGATTACCGCTAGCTGAATAAGGTAACGATCAAGAATCTTTATCCTCTTCCTCCTATTGATGACTTGTTTGATCAGATGAAGGGAGCCACAGTTTTCTCTAAGATTGATCTTAAGCTAGGCTACCATCAACTAAGGATTTCGGAGGTGGACATTCATAAGACTACCTTTTGCACGAGATATGGGCACTATGAATTCACAGTGGTGCCTTTTGGTTTGACTAATGCCCCTGTAGTGTTCATGAGTTTGATGAATGGGGTATTCAGGACCTTCTTAGATCACTTCGTGCTCATCTTACTAGATGAATGTACGCGTGAGGAGCACAAGGGGCATCTTCGCCAGGTTCTTTAGTGTCTTTGGAAGTAGTAGCTTTACGGGAACTTGGAGAAGTGTGCATTCTTTCAGATAGAGGTACAATACTTGGGACATAACCTTTCTGGGGAAGGTATCGCAATCAATTCTTCCAATATTAGAGCTATTATGGATTGGCCAGCACCCACTATAGTGATGGAGGTGCGCAGCTTCATGGGATTAGCAAGTTACTACTGGAGATTTGTTTAGGACTTCTCTCGGATTATGCACCCTATCACTTCCATTCAGAGGAAAGGGAAGAAGTTCATTTGATCAGACATATGTGAGTAGGAATTTAGGATATTAAAGGAGTGCCTCACTACAACACCTATTCTTGTAGTGCCGGATCCACAGGGTGAGTTCTTTGTTTGCACAGATGCTTCTTTAGCAGGGCTTGGAGGTGTGTTCATGCAGGAGGGTAGAGTTGTGGCTTTTGAGTCTCCTAAACTCAAATATCACGAGCTTAATTATCCTACCCATGATCTTGATCTTGTGGCATTAGTGCATGCTTTGGTTAGATGGAGGCACTTTCTTCTTGGCAGGAGATTCACACTCAACACAAATCATTTAAGTCTTCGCCACCTCTCCACGAAGCCCAATCTCAACGCTCATTAGCAGTGTTGGATGGAGTTGATTTTTGAGTATGATATGGAGATCGAACATGTGAAGGGGAAGGAGAATTTGGTAGCAGATGCTCTCAGCAGATGGAGACATGTGGCTATGGCCACTTCAGTGAGCATAGATTTACAGAGCAGGCTTCTTCAGCAACTTCCTCTTGACAGCTTCTACATTGTAGTTCAAGTAGAGATCGAGAGATACCCCTTGAGGGGAAGTTTGATGGTTTTTCCTTAGAGAAAGATGGTCTTATTAGGCAAAAAGGTAGGATATATGTTCCCAGAGATGGAGGCTTAAGGCAGGACATCTTGGTAGAGGCACATCATGCACCCTATTCAGCCCATCCCAGGGTGAAGAAGATGCACGCCACCTTAAAAAAGTTGTATCATTGGAGAGGACTTCATAGAGACATGGCTTAGTTCATGTCATGGTGTTTAGTGTGCCAGAGAGTTAAGTCTGAGCATCAACATCCAATAGGCCTTATTTATCCTCATGCTATAATGGAATGGAAGTGGCACACCATTTCCATGGACTTCATTGTTGGGCTACCGATGTCGAGATATCATCACGACGCCATCATGGTCACAGTTGATAAATTGACAAAAGTGGCTCAATTTTCTCCAGTGAAGACCACTTATATAGTTAGAGCAGTGGCACGAGTATATTTGGATGAGATTTTTAGGTTGCACGGGATTTTGTGGAAGATCATTTGTGACCACAATCCTTTGTACACTTCACATTTCTGGACTACCATGTAGTATGTCCTTGGGACGAGAATCAACTTCAGCACAATATATCACCCTGAGATAGATGGACAGACCGAGAGGGTGAATCAGATTTTAGAGGACATGCTTAGGGATGTATGTGATGGATTAGCAGTCTAAATGGGAGGAGTACCTATACTTAGTGGATTTTTCCTACAATACTAGTTTTCAGAGTTCCATAGGCATGGTTCCTTCTCAGGATTTATATGGTAGAGAGTGTAGGACACCTCTTAGATGGGACAGGTTAGAGGACAAAGTATCTCTTGGACCAAATTTTTAACAGGACATGGAGCAGCAGGTGGTGCTGATTAGGTAGAGATTTTAGGAGGCTCAGGATAGGTAGACGAAGTATGTGGATTAGCATAGGATCAACCGTAGTTTTGATAGTGCAAGAGGCTATCATGTGTCATCCCAGGGAAATAACAGAGGCACAAATTCATTTTCACCCTTGGGAATTTTTAAGTTTTGGGAAAATTTTACCTTTTTCCTCATCAGCCCGTGACCTACACATGTTGCCACGTGGCAATATGGCATGTTAGTGGAGGGGGCGGAACCCTCACGACCTTTTTCCCTTGAAATTTTTGATTGGGAAATATTTTTTTGTAACCTCCACAGCCCCACACTCCCACCCTCGCCTCGGCATCATCTCCTCTGCAAACTTGTGGACCTGCGCCCACCTTTCATGATTTTTCTCTCCCCTTAGGTGAATTTTCCACTCAAACCCCACCGCCCCGCCCTTCCCTCACTTTCCCTACCACCAGGCTAGCGGAGCGACAAGTTTCCACCGAGGGACCCACAGAGGTGTGGGAGATATTTTGAATTTGCACCCACATCGGGAAAAATTACCAACACCGCCCCATGACCCACCGACCTAGAAAATGGGCTTTCTTCCCTGCTCGACATGTGTCCCCTTGGGGAAAATTTGACCCCTAAGGCCCGTCGGTCCATAACTAGAGTTTTACAATGAGTTAGGAAGACTTCTTTATATCATTAGAAAGGTGAGAAAATTTCCTATCCAATGGAAATGATTCAAGAAATTTTTTAATGTGTTAAGTGTGAGAAAAATCAAGTTAAAACTTTGAGCTTGTTAGAGACTGGGTATGGCAATATTTCACCCCTTGAACCTAACTGAAACTTCTAACCGTAAAATGTGGACCTTGTGACCTCTGATAATGGCAATAAAATTAAAGTATCTTCTAGTAGATTAAACTTGTTTTAGAACCTGTTAGTGCCAAATGTTGTTTTCCAACCTGTTTGTAGACACTTCTAATAAAAAAATTATTCCATAATTTTCCTAACTAACCCTAGGTTGTTTCTTGGGTCTCAAGTAGGTTTTTTTTATCAGGCATCACATATATACCTAGGAATATCCATACACCACAATTTTAAGATTTAATTGTAAATGTATCATCAAAAAAATTAATCCACTACCTCAAAGGAGAAACATTGAATATTTTTTCTCTACAACCTATAAGGAGCCTCATATGTACATCTAGAGATCAATTCTTCTTTCCTCACATTCTTCCACTCACAGTGAATATTAATTTTAACATATTCTCCGCCTTGAAAATCCTCCTCTAACATCACATAGGTCTTATGATGTCATTGAATATTTATCTAATAATACATCCATTGAATTGAATTTTGTCTACCTAAGTCTCATACTTCAGGACCTATTGAATCTTTCAATTATCTCTTTTGACTTGGAACCCGTTCGCTAAAGTCTTGTACTTCAAGACTTATCAAATATTTTAATCCTATCCTTTGACTTGGATTTTTTCTGCCCAAGTCTTGTACATAATCTTTCAATTCTCTCATTTGACTTGGGTTTCATCCTCCAAAGTCTCGTAAATAAGGACAATTCAACTTTCATAAACATGGATTTCTTTCCTAACGAGTCCATTGCAAACTCTCATCTGCTAAATTTCAGACACATTTAAAAAAACATAAAAAGAGAATAAAAATCCATATCAAACCCATCATTAAAGAACTATTTGAAAATAAAAAATGTATAAGAAAAAAAATCTTCTTCCATGGGTTCTCTCCGCACTAAGGGAGGCCACTTGCACAGTTAATTCATTTAACAAAAAATTTTAAATGTTTAATCCATTGGTAAATATGTGAATCATAAAATTATCATATCTTTGCATTCTTCACCTAGTATGACATGGGTTATCCTTGAATCTATTGGGAATTGTGTGTCTCATCCCTATTATGGTTTCTACTATTTCAGATCTTTCTACCTATGATTTTTTCTAGAAGCTTACTGATGGAAAATCCTCCTTTTAAACAAGCTATCTCTTTAACATAAAGTTCAAAATTATTTACTTGGACCTTTTTGACCTTCCATCTCAGTATATGGAGTTGAATCCTTACATCTTATTGTAGACAAAAAATCACACAATTGAGTAAATTTCTAGGTCATAAAAGCATACTAGTATTTACATGATTCCTAAGTGAGAAAACTAGTAATTGACTACAATCTTTGGAATTTTGTTTGTCTTTCTTTATTTTATTTACATGATTCCTAAGTGAGAAAACTAGTAATTGAATACAATCTCTGGAATGTTTTCTATGTTTCTTTTTTATTTGGTCTTACACACCGTACAACCAAATTGGTACTTTACTTGGGTTATCTTTCAGGACTTTAGACACCAGTGTACAGGTGCCCTCGTCCCCTATGGGTGCTCCTGATCTCTTTCCACCTCACTCTCTCTTTTCAGACCTCTTTTATCTCTTAGGCATCTTATTTTCTTATGGGCCAACCTTCTAGTTATCAATTACAAAACTAAACCGAGGGAATCATATAAATATATAGCTATGTGATTAAAATAAGGTACCAAACTCTAAACATTCTTACTATCACCTAAGCTTGCATCCAAAGGAATCCAAAGAACTCACATGCATCCATCTAACATTTATTCAAGGGATAATGGAATGAATTTTTTACATACACAATACAAGAAGGGGAATTCTATTCTATTCCATACACACATTTGCATCCTTAAGAAAATCTATCTCGATATCTAGTACATCTTTCACAAGGGCATCCTAGGGCATGATTATTTCACACAATCACAAGAAGTACACATAGTGTGAGATGTAGTGCATGAATTTTTCATAATTTCACTCTTTTGAGTGACCATTAGGGTTAGTTTGACTCCCCATATTGCATCTTTCTTGTTCAGATTTAATGTAGTTTTATGGGTTTCACAGGTGAACATATATTTGGTAGGTTACATGTATACTCAAAAATCAAGGTATGACATACAAGTGATCAACAACGAATATTTGAGATACTCTTGTGAAACTCCAAAAATTAGATTCTGAGATCCTGTAGAGTCACAGGTTCCCAATAGAGTTCTCTAGCACCTAGGTGCCCTCATCCAAGTCCAATCACCCTAGTCCAGCCTTATGTGATAGTTCTAGATTTCACAGGGAAAAATTACGATAGTCTTCTCTTTTAGTTCATTAGTTTTCCTTGCTCAAAACATTGCGAGATCAGGCATAAATATACTAAGTCCTTTTATCTCTCTTTCTTGTACTTAGGGTTTCATGTTTAATTTCTTAATTCTTATTTCATAGTGTATCTAGTAGTTGTATATCATAGTGTACATTTAATTACTCTGCAATTAGGTTTTTTAAAAAAGTACATTTTTACTAAATCATTTGGTGAAACCAACCATTCAAACCATACCTTATGATAATGTATCAAAATCTTCCTCCTAAATTCATGGATAAATATTATTATCCTTATTTCACCCCAACTAAGGTTTCTGACACAGTTACTACCACTGTTGATTTTATACAAGTTTGTACTCAACATCGTCCATGTTTAATCATTCATATGGCTGATCCAACTATCAATATAGTCACCACTCACTGAAATCATCCTCTTATAACTCCAACAATGTCTGTTGTAAAATTCCTATTTAAGACTTTAGAAACAAGAGAATTGTTTTTTGAGTAATGTTCTCTGTTCTAAATACATAATTTGGAGCACACATTCTATAACAACCATTCTTATAACAGAAACCATATGCAGCTGTGATGACTCGATGAACTACCGATATATTCATGTTTAATGTTAAGTATTGAATACTTTCCTATATACTACGTATAATTGGTTCTCCTACCCATTCTGGGTATTGAGTGATCTGTCTAAGGAACCTAACTAAATAGTTTTTACCCATATTCATTTGCATCATGATCCTTAGACTAGGTGACATAGGAAAAAGCAACCAACAACTTGCGATACTTTGGCCAAAGATTTCTAACATACTGTTCGTATTACTTATTCCTTGACGGCATACTCGTCAATCTAGAATATGTCCTTCACCCCCACTCTATTGTTATCTAGAATGTCTCTTACGGACTTCCGTCAGTCTTCTTGCCCAAGGTTTAACCCTAGTTCTGGTTAACAACGTAGGTTATGATAAGAAGGAGCTCACAAAGACTTAGGATAGGTTGGCATACTGGGTTAACCTAAGTCAACCGCATGTGCCAAGGTACCCTGAGTCCTAGAGGGCTACTTCATATTGTAACTACACTACTACCTAGTCCTGGAGAGAAACTAAGTTCAAGTCCAAAAGTGTGTAGATCTCGACAATCAGTGCAGAAGGGTGTTGCCACATGTCAACTACAATGTTGTATCCTCAAGAAGATCCTAATCTTCTTGATGGTATAGCTCTACAGTTGACGTGTTCCATCATCCTACATAATAGCCTCGTCGAGATATACATACCCCTAGGAGATTATTAAAAGTTAAATTAATTTAGATACTTAAAGGCAGATCCCAACAATCCTGCCCAAACCCTAATCCAACTCTCCCTAAGTTCTTTTCCAAATCAGGTTCCATTATTCCCTGAAGAACTTAACTTAAGATTGGTTTTGATGTTCGTTAATTTTTGGCTTATCAAGAAACTTCCAAGAAGAAAGGACAGTAACCTCTTAAGTTCCATTAAATGTGACTTAACTATTCAAGGAAGTGTAACAACAACCAAGGTTGTAACTTAGTAGAATTTATTAAATGAAGTCTAATGATTATAATCATATCTTCCTTTTTGCTTACTTTTTAATAAGAGAGGAAGAGTCTTCCTCTTCATGGTTAAGTTCTAGGGTTTAACACACCCTTTACATCCTTTACAAATTCCATAGTTTTCATTTTAAGTTCATTACACGTTACCTTAATAATATAAATTGTTTAGATAAGAACATTGAATTTTTGAAACTTATTTAGTTGCATCACGTTTAGGGAAAATACTCTAATTCACTTTTTCCTACTTATCCAAAAATACTCATTGAAACATATAAATAACATGAATAATATAAACAGGATAGGATTTCATTTCTTTTACAAAGGTACAAGATAATTTACACAACCCATGCAAGTAAATTCTCATCCTTGAATTCATTTTCAAAACATGTACATTTTTTTGGTCTGAAAATCTGTCGGGTGGACAGATCTATGGATAGACGAGCCAACAGTGTGCAGGGCATAGCCCCTCTTTGAGTCAGCAAAGCGAAACTGGTTTATTGCTATTCTACTAGCAGGAATCTGTGCAAGTCTCACAATATTCTACCTTCAGGGGTTTGAGATCTCATCCCAGTTAGGGTATTTCAACTATGAAAAGAAAGGAAAGAAGGGAAAGAAGGAAGATAAGATAGATATGAAGGGAGAAAAGAAATGAATTCGAAAGCAAAAAAATCAGGTCTATGTTTTGGGATTGGTAATAAATGGAGCCAAACCTACTTGCATAGATGAAAAAAGTAATACTTATGAACAAATGACAAAAAAGTAGAAGTAGATTCAACAGAATAAACATGCAGATCTAACATAAGAAAGTTCTGATGCATAACACATGTATTCAACACAAAGTCTCAATATTGTATTAATTTTTTATTCTATTACAAAAAGTACAAAACCTTTTCTCCTTACTTCTATTTTTCATCTAAAAAGTGTCCACCTTTTGAATACAACAAGTATACAAGTATATATAGAAGAAGGAGAAGAGAGAAGGCAAAAAGAAAACATCAACTATTGACTTTGGGTAACTTGATGGATGACAACATCCCATGGTGCAACATGGATGATGTCATCGTTTGAGCCAACATACTCTTAGATATTTACAAAAAGAAAGCCAAGAGGAAGAAGGCTATTCATCATCGTCCCATAGCTAAAAGGGGTATCTTGCTTCTGCTGTTGTTTGGGAGAGGCGATATGGAATTGAGTCCGATACTCCATGAATTTGCTGATCATCAATTGGAGTAGATCTTGGACAGGACCCTTGGTGTGATCACCGATGACTTCGTACGGATCTCCTGTTCATCTCTGAGTTTTTCTGAGGAGCTTGAAGTATTCATTGCCTACCTCCATCAGATACCCTATAAAATCATGGCAAGCCAGAAGGTTATTGATGGATTCAATGTCAAAAGTGGCTTCTGGCCCTAGCCCTTGCGAGATGATCTCTTTGAAGATCTGAATGGTTTCATCTACCTTCCTCAAGGTGAATGATAGAGTGAGTAAGCCTAGAGACATCCTTCAGAACAATTTATATCCATTTGATGCATTACATCCAGGGCTTCGTCCTCGCCCCTGTCTATTTTTTCCAGGACAAATTCCATCTGATCGACCCGATAGTCCAAAGCAGCAAGGACTTTGTTAGGTGCTCTGGGGTGATTGAAGATGCCGAATTTAATTAAATCATCGAATGAGACAGTTCAAGTAGCTTCTAGAAATGTCTCATGTTGCAACTTAGCATGGTCTAAATCTTTAGAGATAGGTCCTATGCAATCACCTGGAGTTCCTTGTTTACCCGACCAATGTTCTAATATAACTCATTGAACTTGACGATTACTTCCTCACTATCTTTGAGGATCTAGTCTCTCAAGGTAGATACTGCCATGCCTTGTTCACCAATCTTAGTGCATATTCATTTATCTTATCTTGACTAAGGGCCTCATGAGTCTCAGTGGAAGTTCTAGGAGGTGCACTGCCCATTTTTTGCAGGGCGTGGAGAAGATGTTTATTCTACTCTTTCAGTAGCCTCTTCTCTTCCTTTACTTCTTAAAGCTTCTTGCAAAGGGAATCCACCACGGATAGGGCCTCTCCTTGAAGGCTCTCAGATGATGTTACTATTGTGACCTGTGTCACTATATAATCTATAGGGGACAGATCCTTTTTATCCTTCACGGGATCAGGATACGCGATCCCCATTACTCTTTCACCTGAGGCGCTCTGAGAGAAGTGGGTTATTGGCTTCTTCTTCTTAGCTCCTTTTATTAGAATGATGGATAAGTCCATAGGTGCAATGGGTACTTTCCTTTTATGCTGACTCAGGTGTTGGAAGATCCATGCTAGACTTAAGGGGGAAGAAGGAACGACATAAGAAGAAGGAGCAACTACAGTGTACTCAGGGAAATGGGTTGAGGCGCTTGGTGGCAGCATTGATAGAGAAACTAAATTACTAAGTGCTCATAGGAGGTAGTAGCTACTGTAGGAGAGGAAACTATGGGGGTGGAAGGGAACTGAGAGATGAGGGAAGAAATATTGGGAGACATCTTCGTGAGGGAAGAGAAGATAGAAGAAGAGGAAAGGGGAGAAGTAGAAGGTGGGGGAGAAGACGTAAGTGTTGTATATATCTCCCTCCCCGGGTAAATATAAACAAACGCGTAGGTTAGAGACGTACAATAGAAGGTGTCGACATGAAAAAATTCGTAGCCCAGTGGCACACATAAGAGTATGTTTACATAAGGATGGATGCACCGATTGGTGCACTCTTCATGTAGGTGCTTTCATTTTGAGCGTTGACACCCTGAGTCAGAAAGCAAAGTTCCTGACGCAGATATTCAAGGATGGCTCTCATAGAGATTCTTCTTGAGCGGAGCTCAGATTCATGCAAGGTTGGACTTTATCAGAAAGCTTGCCGAGGTCCTCTATTCGTAAATTTTTGGGTTTGTTAGGGTTTTCACCTACCACCATAATGAGATGACGTGGTGAAATACAACTCTAGAGGTGGTTGGGGTAGATTTGGAATTACTCATCTCATTCCCTACTCTCATTCTTCCTATAAATTGTAAGGAGGGGCTTCTTTCTAAAGGTTGGACCTTCTTGTTTTGAGGTCCCCTCTCTTCTATCTCTTTTGGCAGATGAATTTGCTGGAGTTCAAACCATCCCTGTCTAGATACACCTAATCAACTTCTTGATCAGTTGTTTGATAACTTTTTAGAACAATGGCCACGCTATATTGAATGATCTCTACCAGGGCCAGGCGAGAGTGATCCTTTCTTCTGAGTTTGACCTCATGATACAGGTCGATGTGGATATCCTCGATCTATGGAATGTGGATCGGATCGAGTTCTTCCTTAGGGAGGAAATTTCTTGGATTGAAGGTGGGCCTTGCTGGGAAATTGTGCTTTAAGTTAAGCAGTTCCAGTTTTGTAAAAATTTCCTGGGCTTTGTTGTGGGAAATGTAGGTGTACTTGCCCACTGTAAGGCGAAAAGGAGTTCCACCCTTCTTTCTTTTCAGGAACTTCTCATGGTATGTTATGAGCTACCTGGACAGCTCCAACAGGATTAGCTTAGGGCCAACATACCTTGGTAACTTGGTGGGCTCCCCCAAGAAGTTAGCTTCTTTGAGATAGGTGAAGGTGGGGAATTGGGTAAATAATGCTCCCCACTTCTGTTAGGTTTTGGAGCTTATTTTCATGTGTGAAAGTGTTGAAGACTGTACATTAAGAGTACTGTACATATCAGGAAATGTGCTCTTCTCATATGGGTGATTTTTTTGACCCATAGGTTTATGGGACGTGTTTTTCCCATGGTTTTGATACCCACGGTTTTGTAAAACTGCTTAAGTAGTTATCTATTTATATGGTCTTATGCATATGATAGATGTACAAGTAAATGCATTGTAGATGTGTTTTTAATTCAGGTGTGAATTCTGTAGAGTATGTTGAGCATAGCTCCAAATGGATCTAGGTATTGTATTGAGAGAGTTGAGGCTTGTAATAAAATTTGAGCAAGTGATTAATTGTGGACATAGCCTAAATTGGGTAAACCGTGTTAAATCTTGTCTCTCTTATGTTGTGTTATTTTATTCTGTAATTTTATTTCAAATCTATAATAATTTCTGCATATTAGTTTCTACTATTGCGATTCTGTGAGGGATTATTCCGCATATTATATTTCTTTTCCCTTAAAAACTTCTCAGTCGCTGTGACTATGCTCTTGGTCATCCGACCATGAGTCATATTTGGCCTCAAAAGGAAGGCGATGCCGTAGAAGAAAGCATCATTGATCTTGGTAAACTGTGAAATGATGTTCTCCTGCTTCAACTCTAGGTAGTATTCATCTATTTTCACCTGAGGCCAAACTCCGCATCGGCTCAGTGCTGGATAATCCATTTGAGGCTGCAGCATAGACTACGTAGGAGTTCATGTAGAACCTCCCCATTGTGGTGAGTTGTTGGAGCTACTCAGAGATGGTGCTACTTATGATCTTTGCCCACTCAAAGCGTTGATCAGGCACATTATTATTCATGGTTTCTAGGTACCTGAGCATCCATTTGTGAAAGTAATGGGCATCATAAAGCCCAAATACTCTGCTTAGGAAGGTGATGATATCACTCAGTTCCTCAGAGAAGTCGCTATGGTGAATAACCTGTGGCCAGCTGGTTATCACCTTCTTATTCTTTAAATACACTTCGTTCATCAGTTGTATGCATTTGTCTTCGTTATCTTCCCACGCCTTGATGCAGTCTTATTGGCTTACAGCCACAAAATGTTGGTGGTGGGGAATGCCTAGCATGATCTCGAAGTTCTGGGAAGTGAGGTTGATCATGACCTCACCCTTTTCATTTTCGACACACCTTGTGTCTTTGTTGTAACAACGGGCCACCACCATCATAAAATCATTATTCACTACACTGACGGTGATTCCCCCAACAAAATGTAGACCACTGCTCACCAGCTTGTCCATCCAGGGACTGCCTATGACCCTCTTGGTTCTGGCCTAGAAATCCTCCATGTCAATGTGGCCAAGTTCAGAATCTCTGATATCTAGATCACATTCTACCTAGGATTCAGGCATTCTGACCCTTTGATATTTGTATTTCATCTCTTCTTCTATGAGCTTAGCCTTACCCTTTGACTTGGTTGGCCTCTTGCTTGATGTAGAAATATTTAGATCTGAGTTCATTTGTTGATCTACAAGAAGAAGGAGAAAATTCCAACGCAGAAGATCCATGTTAGCTATCAGATCTTCCATTAAAGCATTACAAAATGAGGAGTTAGCAATTTTAAGGCCTCTAGGCACAGGGCATAGGGACACTGTAGGCTGTAGGGTCAAAAGTATGGCACACTGAAGCAGAGTGTTACAAGGAATAAATCAGTGCCAAAGGGTGCATGGCGCAAGGATTTTGCATATAACATCATTGTTGTTGTAGACAGGGGTGCGCCTGCACCACTACATGAAATTTTATACTAGGTGTAAATAAGTTTGGTGTTGCGTGGGAAAAGGATGCACCAAAGGCGTAGGTAATTTGTATGTAACATGTAACACCCTGAACTATTGTTACTTCCTCCTGAGCATTCAAGTGTTGATATATGATTTCTTCTGTAAAAGGATGTGTTCCTTTGATTGTGAAGTCATGCTTGATATAGATTGTATCTTCTTTGCATTTGAAGATCTTGGACTGAGCTAGGATATGCTTGGACTCTTTTATTTCTTTCATTTTTGCACCTGAGTTTAATCTGATTTTGGAATGAATTGTGGATTTACCCATCTATATGACTCAACCTTGGATTAGTGGCATTGATCCAAGAGATGTTTTAAGTTTATTCGGGATGAAAAAAAATTATAGACCTTACGAAGGTTGCAAGGTCTGAATGTGTTGAATAAGCAATTCCAGAGTCTAACTCAGGCTGATCGTGTTAAATGAATTGGTTCCCAATATCATAATATCAGGAAGGTCTAGACCTTGAGCCAGGTAATAAATTCTGATATATTTATTGCTAGCTTATTATCAAGGCTGGATTGAATCCATTTCGGGAAGGTATATCTGTTGGTTCTTATACTGAACGATTCTATTTGTTAGACCTAGACTGGTTCTATTAAGGTTAATAACCTAAACCTAAACTATAACCTATGGGTTGG
Organism: Taxus chinensis; assembly: GCA_019776745.2. Taxonomy (NCBI): domain Eukaryota; kingdom Viridiplantae; phylum Streptophyta; class Pinopsida; order Cupressales; family Taxaceae; genus Taxus; species Taxus chinensis. The sequence continues at coordinate 263,568,797 of CM034156.1, read as the reverse complement.
ATTAGCGCTAATCTAACCTAGCCCTAAACTATAAGCTAAATGTTCTAAGGTTAGTGACCTAGCGCTAAAGAGGTTAGACTAAGTATCACCTTAAGGTCTAACCTATGTTTCTAACCTAACTAATGATCATGGATGAAAGGGACCTATGAAGGGGTGTGAGCCATGGGCAGTAGTTTCTATGGCATTCAATGAGATGGATAAGTATGAAGGATGAGGGATTTGGTGGAAGTTTCAAACGGCTAGTGAAATCTGACGTGGCAGAGTCGCCAAATCTGGAAATGGTCTTTGGTTTTTTTTTGTCCATCGCCAACTATGGCAGTCAGTGGCAATGGAGATTGAGCAGGAATTTCAGAGTTAATGCAATTAAGGAACTTGATTTCTGAGCACGGATTGCTTGGGAAGTCATGCAAAATGGAAAACTAGTTATTTGTTTGGTTTCCATGCGCTCCGGTTTTCTCTCTGTTTGATCACTGGTTCTTTGAACCAGTCTACTTGGTGTTGCATGGTAACTATGAGAATAACTAGCTCTTTTCTCTATCGAGGAAATTTTATAAGGCATGGAAATAAAAAATTATTGTTGTTGAATCTAACGTGGAATAAGAGGAGAAGGATCGAGCTCATTCAGAGGTCTTCTTCAGATTTTTAAGCAACATTACCAGGCATGTTAGGCCCTAACTTTTAAAAATCTTTCTTTCCTTCAAATGATTTCATTAGAACAACTCTGTTCAGATGATTTTTGGTCCAATTGGTTTTTATGGTAGCATTGTATGAATTAGTTTGTTGTATCTTCATGCTGGTTCGATTATTCAGTTGAACCCTTGCTGGGTGTACATTTTGTTTCGTTTGGTTGAATTATCTTGCTGTGTTTTGCAGTTCAGTTAGATTTCGTAGAAATGCTTGCAAGGGTAATGTAAGAAAAATACTTTGTTAGAGTCCATGAAAATTTTTCTTGGTTGATATCGACTTCTGTAGAAGCCTTGCTATTTACACTTGTTGAGACTGATACTATTGGAATTCTTGAAATGATAGTATGTTTTGGCTTCTGTAGAAGTTTAGTCATGAATGCTATATGGTTTTGGATATTGTTGGAATCCTTGAATAGATAGTATTTTTAACTTCTGTAGAAGTTTAATCGAGAATACTATATGGGTTCGATTCCTTTTTGAGTCCTTAAAAGGTAATATACATTTCCACTTTTGTAGGAGTTCAGTCGTGAATACTTTACGTTAATGATATAGTTGGAATTCTTGAATTTAATATGTATCTTGTATCTTTCTACTTCTGTAGAAGTTTATTTGAAGAAAACTACATGGGTTCGAATCCTTTTGAATCCTTGAAGCGTATATTATGTTTTTCTCTTCTGTATAAAGCTCAGTTGTGAATACTATGGTTATTGACTAAGTTGGAGTCCTAGATATGTAACCAGAGTTTCGAATTTTGTATAAGCTTGGTTGTGAATACTTATTGATATTGGCTCTGTTGGAGTCCTTAATATGTATCTTGTATTTAGACTTCTGTAGAATTTTAGTTGTGAAGACTGTTGGTGTTGAATTAGTTGGAAACCTTGAATTTTTTCGTATGAATTCGACTACTGATCTAGTCCACGCTGTGTTTACTTTTTAAACTCGACTCTGTATGAGTCATTGCTGTATTCGTATCATCTCGGCTTGGATGAAACTTTGTTGAAAATAATGAAATGATGATGACTTTTATGAAGATCTTGTTGAGGTTATTATTTCTTGAAAACGACTTCTAATTTACACCCATGTTGTGTAATCTTAGGGATTTGCTTAGTTGAATGAAGATGTGCATATTGTGTTTCGACTCTGCGTGAATGTCACTGTATTTCAAATGGAAATGTTAATTGTTTTAATGTGATCTAGTTTCAAGTTTGACTGAAACAAAGAGCTCTTGGTTGTGCCATGACAGGCGATGGCGTTGGATATTTTTCATGTTTGTTGAATAATATGGAAAGTTTTATTGAGCCTATTGGAGTTGGATTATTTATTAATGCTTGTTGCATGAACTCTCGAATTGTTTAGTAGCTACAGGTGACCTTTATATTTGGAATTAGATGGAACTGTAGCTCTTCTTATAATTTCGACTGTTTAGTCACATGCGTAAATGTATTTGCATTAATCGGTACAGTTCAAAATGTTATTGACTTAGGATTCTGATGGACTCTGTTTCTTTCTTCTTGACTGTAATTTATATGTTGATATATATGGTAAATGGAATAGGAAAAATCCTCTCTCTCCTAGACAGGAAAACTTGTGTGCTTTCTTCTTGCATCCTTTTTGTGATCTCTATGGTAGGGGCATAACAAGAATAAACTGAGTTATTGTATGGAGAGACTGGTATAAAATGAGTGCTGCTGTATAAATAGGTATACTTGTCAATACCATTGAAATGTGTTAGGATGATAAAAGAATTAAGACTGTGGGATTGTTGAATGTTTTAACTGCCATGAGAAATTGTAGAAACAATCTTGTATGAATTTTGTTGTCTTAAGAATGGTTGTATTCATATGTTCTTAGTCTCTAACATATAGGATGGATAGCCTGATTTAAGTTTGCAATGTGAAGAAATGATTTCATTTAAACAGGTTGTTTAATGAAAACAATTGGTGGATTGCATTTGTTTTAAGAATTAGTGCTTATCATGCTTAGTTCACTGAACTGACCCATGTTGACAATTTTTGCAGATGATTTCCGTAAGTGGTAAAGGCACGTAGGTCTGATATGATGTTTAGATTGTTTAATTTGGTTTTATGATGAATTACAGCTTGATTCTCTAAATGTACTACTCGAAGAAAGATGTTCTTTTTCTGTTGAGTATTGTATCAAATATGCTGAATGCATAAAATGTATTTGATTAACTTTGAAATGAATAAACTGAGGTATTTGTTACTTATGTGTTTGTATTCGTATCTTGATGGTTTGATCTTCTTCGATTTGAATGATTTTAAGACCATTGTTATTATTGTACAACTTGGAGACATTTTGATTATCTAAGTAAGCGTTGCAAGGTTATGTAACTGAATACTTATGATTGTTTAGTAGTTCTATTATGTTCTATTTAAAGCTAATTGTAATTTAGATCACTGATTTTTGAGAAGCTAAGGTTAAAATAAACCCTTTCAAGAAGCTGAACGGGAAGAGTAATCTGTTACTCTCTAACCTTGATCTAATTCAAGACAACGTAATGAATGTTTTTAAATCACTATATCTTAACACTAATAAGTAAGATATATTTCAGTTTTAAAGATTTGGAATAAACCCAAAAAGGGATAAGTTTGCAATCTTATGAGAAGACTTGGGGTTACTACCCAATTTCATAGATTAAGATTATTGTGAAACAATGATCTCCTTGTTGGGACCTCAATCTTATTAAAATTTTCTTTGTGGAATGGGTCTTAATAAGAAAGGAAATTTTAGGATGAGGAACCCAGGGGATTGGGATAAGACTACCCTAAAAGGAGTGTCTTGGAGTATAATTTAAACTCCACGTGAGTAACACCTTAAATTTTAGTAGATCTTATCGAGGCGGATTTGAAGGTTGATGGCACAAGTCGATTGCAGGGTTATACCTTCGAGAAGATTAGGATCTTCTCGTAGATACAACAATGCAGGTGACTTATGGTGACACCCTTTGCATTGATCGTCAATATTTACTCCTTAAACTTGAATAAGTTTTACTCCAGGACTGGTTACCGACATGGTCATGTTATGAGGTTGCCCCTGGAGACTCGGGGTACCTTGACACACAGGGTTAACTAGGGTTGACCCAGTATGTCAGAGTATCCCTAGTTCTCAAGAGCATCCTTATAACGTTGCCATATTATTAATCTGTTTCTGAGTGAATAATTTTGGGTAGGAGAGACTGACAGACGTCAGTATAAGACATTCTACATAACAAAGGAATGGGGTGAAGGACGTATTCCAGATTGACGAGTATGCCGTCAAGGAATACGAGACATAAGCATTATGTTTCAAATCTTTGGCCAAAGTATCGCAAGCTGCTGATTGCATTGTCCTATGTCACCTAGTCTAAGGGACAAGATGCCGATGAATAATGGTAACAATTATTCAGATAGGTTCCTTGGACAGAGCATTCTGAATCCCAGATTAGGGAAGAGAACCACAAGAGTGATGTGTTAAAATAAAAATGCCAACTCTTGATACTCATGAATAGATCGGTAGATTACCGAGTCATGGAATGAATAGATCGGAGGTACTCTGAGTCATTACAACTGCATATGGTTATCTATTATAAGAATGGTTGTTTTGATTTGTGATTTCTAAATTATGTATTTAGAACCAGGAAGCATTTATCAAAAAAAAAAATTACTTGTTCTAATGTATAAAAATGAGGATGTTACATAACATGGAATTTTGGTGCGCAGAAGGGCACATGATTGATGTGTGTAGCACTAACTTTATGCGTTCAAAGGGGGGCTTTGGCGCAGCGCAGGAAATGCTTGCATGTCACTTTTGTTGTTAGCGGGATTGCACCTACACTGGGTCTAGGATTTACTTGGTTTGTGCATGGCGCAGGGATTTTGTGTGTTACAATCAAGGTCAGTGCGCCCTCTTGGCATGAATGTGTTTTTGATAAAAAGCGTGGTGATTGCATCAAGAGAAAAATGTGGCCCAAAACTAACCTTTAGGTTTTCTTTCCTTTCCTGTTGGGTTTGTGGTCTTTTAGGCCCCCTTCTTCATGGATTTAGATGGTGAAGGGGGTACAACAAAGAGATCTGGGTTCACTTTTTTGAGACATAGCCCTCTTGGCCAGCAAATATGGAAAGAGGTTGAAAACGGCTTGGGAGGGAAAACTTGCAAAAACGGGTAGGAGGGTCTTATGGTTTCTCAGATTCATTTCAGCCTACCTCACAAACAACCAACAAAAACAAAAACACAAGAGGAGAAAGTACCACTTACCCAGAATATATAGAATGAGAGAAACGTAGTGGGATCCACAAACCCGATACGAGGATGACGGGAACACTGATAGGTGCAGAGGAATAATTTTATTCACGTGTTTTTGATTGTGAAAGTGACAGGGTGGATGCACCTATATATATCCAAAAGTGTAATAAATGTGCCAACCACTTTTTAAAAAGGCACACCAAAAAACATGTCGACATGAAAAAAATGGTGCCCTTTGGCGTGGATATGTTCTTGTTAGCATGGAATTATCTGCACCTTTGGCACAAATTTAGTACTGTCAACACTGGATTTTGAGCACCTTGGCGCACCAAAACATGGCACAACATTTTTATTGTTGACAGGAAGTTGCATGCACCTTGGCGTAGGCAAGAAAGGTGCATCACGGGGAGGCGCAACAATTGATGTGTCAACACTTCAGAGGGTGCGCCAAAGGAAATAAAGGGGGTGCAATTTTATCATGTGTTACATAGATAAAAGGTGCACCCAGCCAAAAAAAAAGGACTGAAATGACTAAGTTTGGAAAACTAGATTTCCTGGAAAGGGATTTTACAACATTCCAAACGCTGAGGGACCCCGACGAGGAACCAGAACAAAATTTTGGTATGGTTACTTGTAAAATTGCCCTCGTCAATTTTATAGGATAACACATTTACAACTTATGCATTTTAGGCATACTATATGACAACAACCTTCATTCAAAAGAGAAAAACTTTTCTTTTTACAATATAACATAATAACAAATCAGAATTCTTCACAAGAATCAACTTAGATCAGCCAATGCATCATATAAGTTTTTGCCTTCTTTTATCACTTACGAAGTCCATCTGCAAAAATTGCTAGCACAGGTCAGTTCAATGAACTGAGCATGATAAACACTAAGCCGTAAAACAAAGTGCATTCCACTAATTCTTCTAATAAAAACAACCCTGCTTCAATGAACAACTAGTATTTCATACTCCCTAAGCATAAGTAATATCAATAAAAAGAAGAGCAATTCTAAACCTGAAATAACAAGAAGAAGAACAAAATATAATCTATAAATTTGTCTTACAAATTAAAGTATAATTGATCCTATCAATTATCTTTCCCAAACAAAAAATCATAACATATCATTTTTCCAATCCATCCAAAATATAATACAACACTTATTTTTACTATAAGATACATGAAGTGTTTACAACATATTCTCTCTTAGATGTTTCATCTAACTTTCAAGTAAAGAAGAAGAGAAATAATTCCCATTATGCAAAAGTAAATAACATCCGCAAATTAGAAACAAGTGTATATCAAAACATAAACCATTTCCTTTAAATTTACTCTACTATAAAATTCAACATTTTAAGATATTCATCAAAACATATCTATATAAAGAAAATCCAATAAGGTATGATGGATTAACAGTCATCAACAAGTTTGTAATTTCTTTTTTCCAACCAATCATCAATCTCTTTCTACTTCATTTCAGTCAAATGACAAATGTAAAAATACTAATTAAGTACTGATTCCCTTTCCAATAAAAATCAGAAGGTTCCAACCAATGAACTTAACTCAACTACATTATAAAAGGATTCCTAACAGAATATGATCTCAATCTATAATCATTTATTACAACTTAATTTAACAATTTACCTCCTCTTATACATACAATTTAAGTTCATTCAAGAGTTCCAAGGAAAGAAAGCAAAAACCACTTCAAGGAAAGAGAATACTAAATGCTATCTTCCTTTCTAAATCTTCCCATTATAATGCATGAATTATACTTTCCATTAGGAACATTATAACAATGAATCTCATACATAGTCCACAGGCAGTAAAGATTCATAGTTTATTTTTTTAAAGACCTAACATTCTTTCATTGGACCAGAGCAACCTAAAATTAAGAAGAAAATGTGTTAACATTTTTCTTTCTTAGAACTCTTTACTATCAAACAGTGAAGTTCCATAAATCCTTACCATTAATTTTTCCTTTTTAAACTCGATGAGAAAATAGTGAAGTTCAAAACATAGCCCGTAGTCAATTTTTAATCGCAATTAATCTTCCAAACTTAACATTCATTTATTGGACACATCAAGAGACAAGAAATCTGAGTAGATGCTACACTCAAAATTTTCCAATAGTTAAGGTAGAACTATCTTGACAATATTCCAATGCATTATTGCAAGAACTACAGATTGGGTTTCCAAATAAATGACAAGATCAAAACAACATATATAATACGTACTGTCCGAGACTCAAATTACAAATTTGAGTACAATGTAAAACATAAACTCCCTCAAAGGATCAAGATCATTCAAATGCTTATAACCAAGTTAGGGTAACATAATGTTCCCTCTTTAGTTTATAAAATAGTCAAAAGACTATGAAATCTGAAAAAACACATCATTCATATTACCATTTCAATTAAAGCCACCAAGTAATAAACTAATTGAACAATGTTACATCACAATATCAAAATCACGAATTCATAAATACACCAACACCATAATGCAAAATCGAATAAAAAAAAATTACTTAAAAAAACTTCATTCTAAGAAAAAATGCTTCCATTTTAAGCTAACATCCTTTCAAACCCTGTTTCCCAACTCAAACGGGAGTAAGATGCTTGACAGAGCTCAGACTAGACGACTTAAAAGACGGGTTCATAAAGAACCTGCAAAACATTTTATATGGTCATAAGAATAAGAATTCACAAGCACCATGCCATATGTGGCTTCGAACAATAGTCCAAATTATCCAAGGTAACAAACACAGGTTCCAAGTTCAATACATGTTCAACAATAGTCACAGTTTTCGCAAGATGAAATACAAAAACCAAGCCATATACAGTTTTTCCAGTGCATGTGAGTTTCAACAATAGAAATCTCAAACTTACTTACAAATATTCATAAGTACCGAGGTTCTTTACCTGCTCTAGGTCACAAAACACAAAAAGTTCACAAACAATAATCTCAACAACACAGGTAGTACTCAAAGTCATTTAAAAACTCGGCAAACAATTTATTGTCAACAAAGGTGGTCGAAACCAAACAAACATTTCCAACAACCAAAAAGGTTAACATATTTCCAACTTTGTTCTTGCATGCATAGATCTTTTGTGCAACATAAGTTTTCAACAGAACCACATATATCACGGATTCGAAACCCAGAATGCAATTTTTACGAAACCCATCAATAAATTAACTAGATAAAGCATGAAATGCACAAAACTCATCAGAGAAAAGTTTCTTTAATGAAAAAACTTAGAGGGAAGCAAGAGATTTTAACAGTTAGAGCCTATCATGCTTGATAGTGTCTCTGTAAAATCGAAGAAGACCTTCAGCTGAGCTCACTTCTTCTCATCTTCTCCACAAAATATCAAACAACCAGATACTTCTTCCACAATGCCTCTTATACATTCCACGAAATGAAAATAGATTCAAAACCTCAAAAATAGCCATGAAGTGTAGTTTAAACTACTGGTTCGAAAAACCAGAGCACATACAGAATGAAAATCGAAGGAAATGCAAAATGAAACAACCCAACAAAAATTCACTGGCATGCCTACCGAGACGGTTTAGGCTCATGAACAAAAAATAATTAATCTCATTAATTCCAAATCTCCTGCTTAATCCTCCTTGCCACCACCTGCCAAGTTTGGCGAGTACCAAGTCCAAATTAACATAAGTTTCCATTTTTAGTGATACTGCCACCTAAGCCTCCACCAAGCCAACTAACCCCCTGCCAAATCTGGTAGTCCGTATGCATTCACCATCCTTATCTACATCATAAATGCCTTAGGGACCGTCTCCAATATGTATGCGACAACTTAATTCCCAATTCATATCCATTAGTTTAAGATAGATTAGATTGATTAGGTTAGATATTAGGTAGAATTTAAATTTATACCTTAGGATATAACACTAACAACTAACCCCCACCATAGGCCTTAGCAATTAGGTTAGATAATTTCCACATAGGTAAATAATTAAAAGTGCCATAGGTTAAAACACTAGGTTAGGTTACAATAATACCTTGTACTATTATGATCTAGGTTAATTCAACACCTAGTAGCCTTTTCAATCCCCATTAGTACTGAGCTTAGGTTAGGTTGAAAATCAACAAATCAACCAATCTAAACAAAATAAGGAGTTTTAGGTTAGGCTCAGAATTATATCAAGTATCATAACTTAGATAGAAATACACACACACACACACACACACACACACACACACACACACACACACACACACACACACACATATATATATTACCTAGCTTAGGATCCTGAAGGTTAATCCTGTATAGGATCCTGGATCTTTCTTATGTTGTGAACATGATGCATTCCTATTTTTATCAGCAATGACCTGTCATGGTTGATCTTCAAAGACCCAAGCAGAACAACCTACTGAATGGAAGTACATTGACATAGAAATTAAAAAACTTGCAACAACAAAATTTTAGCATTCATTCAACAGAGTATATTTAAAACATTCCTTAGATCACTGAAATTGATCCAAGGATGAGTCAGATAAATTGATAAGTTTACAACTCTTAAATCAGATTAAAAATCACCTACTAGAAGTGAAAAATGGATTCAGAGAAGTCATTCCAGTTCAGCCAAAGGATCTTAAGAGAAGAAAAGACTTATCCATATCAAGCATGATTTTGAATAATTAGAAGAACATATCCTTATAAGGAAAATCACATATCAACACTTGAATGCAAAGGAGGAAAATAACAACAGTCAAGGGTGTTACATGCTTCCCTCCTAAAAAGAATCATCGTCCCAATGATTATATCCTTTAACAATTTACATCAAGGACAGTCAGTTCATTCCCTTCTCTTATCCTAAGTCAAATATTTCAAAACCTTATAGTTCTAGAAATTAGTATTAAATAAATTTTTATTCAAATCAAGTAAATATCTGCCCAAAACTGGCTTACTTAATGCCATAAAAGATAAAATTACAAATTTTTTTATCGATCAACAGATTCAATTATGTTCAAATAGATATGGAAAAATAGTTTTCATATCCTCTAGATTTTCCCAAGTTGCACTCTCTTTGTTAAACTTGTCCCAATGGATCTTACATTGACTTATTTCTCTATTTCTTAAATGTAACTGGTGAGTTTCTAATACTCGAATGGGATTAACCACGATTATTCTTGGGTCTTGGACCTGTAAGGAATTCTAATTTAACACATGTGATAAATCTGAAACATATTTCTTAAGCAAAGAAATATGGAAAACATCATGCATTCATGACAAAGTAGGTGGTAGTGCTAAACGATAAGCTATAGGGTTGATTAATTCAACTATTTCAAAAGGTCCCACGTAACGAGGTGATAACTTGGCACCCTTGCCAAAAGTTATGGAACTCTTTTTTGGTTTAACTTGAAGAAAAACCTTTTCTCCAAGTTTAAATTTCCTGTCAACCCGCTTTAAGTCAGCATAACTCTTTTGCTTATCTGTTGCTTCTTTCAAGCATTCACAAATCATTTTAACTTGTTGTTCCATTTCCGTAAGGATTTTAGGTCCAATTACCTTTCTATCCTCAATGCTATCCCAACTAATAAGGGTTCTACATTTCCTTCTGTAAAGCGCCTCGAAGGGTGCCATCTTAAGAGAAACATGATATGTATTAGTGTATGCAAATTCAACTAATGGAAGGTACTCCTCCCACTTATACTACTGATCCATACAATACATCCGTAATATATCCTCTAAAACTTGAGTTACTCTTTCAGTCTATCCATCCATTTCTGGATGATACGCAGAATTGAAATTCAATTTAGTTCCAAGAGCTACGTTGAGCATTTGCCAAAACCTTGACCTCATTCTAGGGTCTCTATCAGATATGATTAATTCATGTACTCCATGTAATCTGAAAATTTCATGTACAAATGTTTTAGCCAAAACAGGAGAATCATCCTTTAGATTTCCAACAATAAAATGAGCTACTTTCATTAGTTTGTCAACTACTACCAAAATAACATCATGTTTATTTCTTGACATAGGCAATCCTTCTACAAAATCCATGCTTATTACCTACCATTTTTATTGTGGTATGCTATGATGATATAATAAACCAGTTGGATGCATATGTTCCGCTTTTACCCATTAACATTCCAGAAAATGAGTCACAAAATCTATAACATCCTTTTTCATTCCTTTCCAAGAAATATTGTTTTTTTATATCAGTAAGTATTTTTGTAATGCCAAGGTTCCCAGAAAAAGGTGAATTGTGAAACTCTGTCAATAAATTCTTTCTCAAATCATTAGGTAAGGGTATGTATACTCTATTTTCATATCGTAAGATTCCCTCATTATCAAAGTGAAAATATTTATACCTTTCATCCTTTGGATCTGCAGAAAGCGTTATTTTTTACTTGTTGACAGTAAGAGTCTGATTCCATAACACTTTTTTACTTCATCCTTAAACTGAGTTCTTAGTGTTATAAGAGTCAAAAATGTGCTTCCTACGAATTAGAGCGTTAGCCACTCTATTCTCTTTTCCTTTAATGTAACTTATGTCAAAATCATAATGAGACAAAAACTCTAACCACCTTTGCTGTCTTGCATTCATATTTGGCTAAGTGAAAATGTACTTCAATCCAAGATGATCAGTTTTCAACTCAAATGGTTTACCAAGCAGATAATGCCTCCAAAATTGAAGTGCATGAACTATGACAACAAGCTCTAAATCATGTGGAGCATAATTCAACTCATGTAACTTAAGTTTTCTACTTTCATAAGCTATGACATGATCATTTTGTAACAAAATACCTCCAAGACCTTCCTCAGATGCATCTGTTACAACTGTGAAGTCTCCATTAGGATCAAGGTATAGCTAAAATAGGTGCTGAAGCCAACTGAATTTATCAAATTTTTAAAAGAAGATTCACATTTATCATTCCAAAAAAATTTCTTAGCCTTTTTCTACAATGAAGTTATTGGTGCAGCCACCTTAGAAAAATCCTTAACTACTTTTCTATAATAACCTGCAAGGCCCATGAAGCTTCTAACTTCATGTACATTCTTAGGTGTAAGCCACTCGATTATAGCTACAATTTTAGAAGGATCTACAGCAATTCCATCTTTACTTATAACATGACCCAAATAGTGAACTTCAGTGTCATAGAAAAAACATTTGGATAGCTTACCATATAACTGTCTCTTTCTAAGAATTTCCAAAACTATTTTCAATTGTTCATGATGCTCTTCCACACTTTTAGAATATATGTGAATGTCGTCCAAGAATACAAGTACAAACTTGTCCAAGTATTCTTAAAATATATTATTCATTAAGTTCATAAAAGCTATAGGTGCATTCGTTAATCCAAAGGGTAAAACTGTGAATTCATAATGCCCATACCTTGTCCTAAAAGCCATTTTATGAATTTCCTCCTCCTTAATTCATAATTTATGATATCCAAATTGAAGATCTATCTTAGAATATACTGATGCTCCACGCATCTGATCAAATAGATCATCAATTCTAGGAAGTGGGTATCTATTCTTGATTGTTGCTTTATTTAACATCCTGTAATCAATGCACAATCTGAGTGTTCCATCTTTCTTTTTCACAAAGATCATAAATGCTCCCCAAGGTGAAACACTTGGTCTAATCCAACCCTTAAACAAAAGTTATTGTAATTGAGCCTTAATCTCTACTAACTCTATGGTAGTCATTCGATAAGGTGCTCTAGAAATAGGTTCAATACCTGGTTTGATTTCAATCGTGAAGTCAAACTCCCTTTTAGGTGGTAATCCCAATAATTCTTCTAGAAAAACATCACTATAGTTCCATAACAGGGGATAACGTTCCATGAAATCACTGTTTTCTTCCATAGATTCTAAATTTTTTACTACATATAAGGTACAATCCTTATTTTTGGCTTTTTTAAGTTACATAGCTGACAATTTCCTAACAATTTTTTCTCATTTTACAACCTAAATCTCTGTTGTTTTCTGCAAATCATCTAAACAACTAATATGTTTTTCAAAACAGTCTACCTTTGCTTAATGCTCTACTAACCAATTTACACCTATGACTATATCATAAAATCCCAAAAGTGCTACATAGAGATCAACTTCTGTGGAAAATCTAGGTAAATTAAGGACTTCCTCGAAAAGACACATACTAACTGTATGAACATAATTATTACCATAATGTACAGTCTATGATTTATCCATTTTTCTAGCTTTTCTTTTAAGTTTTGAAGCAATTTTACTAGAAATAAAACATTCAGTAGCTCCCGTATCAAAAAGAATAGTTACAGGTATGCCGAATAACTTACCAAGAACTTCTATAGGTATAACTTACTTTTCAGCTTACTTGTCAGCTACTACAGCATGTATCTTGTGCTACTAATTATGATCATCTTTCTTCAAAGGACATTATTTCATGTAATGATCTTTTCCACAGTTATAGCAACCTCCTACAAGTCCCTTTTTGGGCTCAAAATTATTTCCAGCCTTAAAGTTATCATTTTGACCTCCATAGGACTTCTGCCCATTATTATTATTCTTGGAAAAGTTGTTTTGTGTATTTTATTAGACTTATTCATTGGTGTCTTCTTATTATTGTCAATAGAAAAATTAATTTTACTACCAAACTTTTTCCATGGTCCTTTCTTAGGTGCAAGAGAAGCTGAAGAAGAGTTTGGAACTTTCTTCCATACTTCTTCCTTGTGAGCAGAAATAACCTTTAATTTTTGTTCCTGTCTTATGGCTTTTTTAACAACCCCTTCCATAGTGTTGGGCTGTGAACATCAACCTCTCCCCCAATAATGGGATTCAATCCCATGATGAATTTCCATATCCTAAACTTCTCTTCCATTTGATACTGAGGTACATACTTGAGTAGTTTCGTAAACCATTCCCAATACCTAGTATAGTTAACTTCCTTTTAGCTAAGTTATGAAATTCAGTCATTTTCTGATCATAATAAAGTTTTGGCAGCCATCGTTGCCTAAAATAACTTTTAAATTGATCCCAAGTGATGTTAGTTTCATCAATTATTAACTCAGGCTTACGGCTGTCCCACCATGAGGATGCTTCATGGGAAAGTTGATATGCTCCCCAAATAGCTTTGGTTTCCTCCGAGAAGTTTCTTATTGCAAAGTACTTCTCCATTTTGTTGAGCCAATTCTCAAGTCCATCACCCAATGTGGTGCCATCAAACTTAGGTGGACTTATCCTTTTTATATAATTGGTGAGTTCAACTGCCAACCTAGCCTTTTTTTTTCTGGCTAGAGATGCTCATTAACATTTTTATTATCAACACCCATATTGGGGTTATCCTCAAGAGGTGGTTGATTGTTATTACCAGCTTCTTCTTCCTCCTCATCACCCATTACTTGTTGCTCAAGCACAGTCAAATGATATCTTGTGTCCAACAGGGCAACAAGGATCTCATAGATTTTTTGGGCTGTTGCTGCTCCTTCCTCAGGTGGAGCATTCTTTGCAACATTTCCTCTTGTCCTAACCATTTTCTGTTACAATAAAATTAAAGTTTTTTATCAGATTATGGACACAATAGGTCTAAGAGTTGTAACCTTCAGCTCTGATACTAAGATGTAACATTCCTATTTAAGACTTTAGAAACAAGGGATTTTTTTTTAGTATGTTCTCTGTTCTAAATACATAATTTAGAACACACATTCCATAACAACCATTCTTATAACAGAAACCATATGCAGCTATGATGACTTGGTAAGCTACCAATCTATTTATTTCATGACTCGGTGAACTACCGATCTATTCATGTTTAATGTTAAGTATTGAATACTTTCCTATATACTACGTATACTTGGTTCTCTTACCCATTCTAGGTATTGAGTGATCTATCTAAGGAACCTAAATAAATAGTTGTTACCAATATTCATCTGCATCATGATCCTTAGACTAGGCAACAAAAGACAACATAACCAACAGCTTGCAATACTTTGGCTAAAGATTTCTAACATACTGTTTGTATTACTTATTCCTTGATGGCATACTCATCAATCCAGAATAGGTCCTTCACCCCCACTCTATTGTTATCTAGAATGTCGTTTACTGACTTCCATCAGTCTTCTTTCCCAAGGTTTAACCCTAGTTCTGGTTAACAATGTAGGTTATGATAGGACTGAGCTCACAAAGACTTAGGATAGGTTGGCATACTGGGTCAACCTAATTCAACCCCGTGTGCCAAGGTACCCTGAGTCCTAGAGGGCTACTTCGTATCGTAACTATGCTACTACCCAATCTAAGAGAGGAACTAAGTTCAAGTCCAAAGTGTGTAGATCTAGACAATCAATGTAGAAGGGTGTTGCCACATGTCAACTACAATGATGTATCCTTCAGAAGATCCTAATCTTCTTGAAGGTACAACCCTATAGTCAACATGTGCCAGCATCCTACAAAACAACCTCATTGAGATATACATACCCCTAGGAGATTATTAAAAGTTAAATTAATTTAGATACTTAAAGGAATATCCCAACAATCCTGCCCAAACCCTAATCCAAATCTCCCTAAATTCTTTTCCAAATCAGGTTCCATTATTCCCTGAAGAACTTCCTTAACTTAATATTTCTTTTGATGTTCGTTAACTTTTGGCTTATCAAACAACTACCAAGAAGCAAGGACAACAACCTCTTAAGTTCCATTAAATGTGAATTAATTATTCAAGGAAGTGTAACAACCACCGAGGTTGTAACTTAGTAGACTTTATTAAATGAAGTCTAATGATTATAATCATATATTCCTTTTTGCTTACTTTTTAACAAGAGAGGAAGAGTCTTCCTCTTCATGGTTAAGTTCTAGGGTTTAACACACCCTTTACGTCCTTTACAAATTCCATAATTTTCATTGTAAGTTCATTACACGTTACCTTAATAATATGAATTGTTTAGATAAGAACATTGAATTTCTGAAACTTATTTAGTTGCATCACGTTTAGGGAAAATACTCTAATTCCCCTTTCCCTACTTATCCAAAAATACTCATTGAAACATATAAATAATATGAATAATATCAACAGGATAGGATTCCATTTCTTTTACAAAGGTACAAGATAATTTACACAACCCATGTAAGTAAATTCTCATCCTTCAATTCATTTTCAAAACTTATAGATTTACAACTTATGCATTTTAGGCATACTAGTATGACAAAAACCTTCATTCAAAAGAGAAAAACTTATCTTTTTACAATATAAAATAAGAACAAATCAGAATTCTTCACAAGAACAACTTAGATCATCCAATGCATCATATAAGTTTTTGGCTTCTTTTATCACTTATGAAGTCCATCTGCAAAAATTACTAGCATGGGTCAGTTCAATGAACTAAGCATGATAAGCACTAAGCCTTAAAACGAAGTGCATTCCACTGATTGTTCCAATAAAAACAACCCTACTTTAATAAAAAACTAGTATTTCATACTCCCTAAACATAATTAATATCAATAAAAAGAAGAGCAATACTAAACCTGAAATAACAAAAAGAGGAACAAAATTATAATCTATAAATCTGTCTTACAAATTAAAGTATAATTGATCCTATCAATTATCTTTCCCAAACAACAAATCATAACATATCATTTTTCCAATCCATCCAAAATATAATACAACACTTATCTTTTACTATAAGATACAAGAAGTGTTTACAACATATTCTCTCTTGGATTCTCTCTTGGATGTTTCATCTAACTTTTAAGTAAATAAGAAGAGAAATAATTCCCACTATGCCAAAGTACATAACATCTGTAAAGTAGAGACAGGTGTATATTAAAACTTAAACCATTTCCTTTAAAGGTCCTCTATTATAAAATTCAACATTTTAAGGTATTCATCACAACAAATCCATATAAATGAAATCTAAGAAGGCATGATGGATTAAAATTCATCAACAAGTTTGCAATTTATTTTTTGCTAACCAATCATCAATCTCTTTTTGCTTCATTTCAGTCAAATGACAAGTGTAAAAAGACTAATTAAGTATTGATTCTCTTTCCAATAAAAATCAGAAGGTTCCAACCAATGAACTTAACCCAACTTCATTAGAAAGGGATTCCTAACAGAATATGATCCCAATATATAATAATTTCTTACAACTTAACTTAACAATTTACCTCCTCTTATACATACAGTTTAAGTTCATTCAAGAGTTCTAAGGAAAGAGAACAAGAACCACTTCAAGGAAAGAGAATACTAAATGCTATCTTCCTTTCTAAATCTTCCCATTATAATGCATGAATTCTACTTTCCATTAGGAAAATTATAACAATGTAGCTCATACACAGTCCACTGGCAGTAAAGATTCACAGTGTATTTTTTTAAATACCTAACATTCTTTCATTGGACCAGAACAACCTCAAATTAAGAAGAAAATGTGTTAACATTTTTCTTTCTTAGAACCCTTTACTATCAAACAGTGAAGTTCCATAAATCCTTATCATTAATTTTTCCTTTTTAAACTCGATGAGAAAGCAGTGAAGTTCAAAACATAGCCCGTAGTCAATTTTGAATCGTATTTAATCTTCCAAGCTTAATATTCATTTATTGGACCCATCAAGAGACAAGAAATTTGAGTAGATTCTACACTCAAAATTTTCCAATAGTTAAGGTAGAACTATCTCGACAGTATTCCAATGCATCACTGCAAGAACTATAGATTGGGTTTCCAAATAAATGACAATATCAAAACAACATATATAATACATATTGTCCAAGACTCGAATTACAAATCTGAGTACAATGTAAAGCATAAACTTCCTCAAAGGATCAAGATCATTCAAATGCTTACAACCAAGTTTGGGTAACATCATGTTCCCTCTTTAGTTTATAAAATAGTTAAAAGACTATGAAATCTGAACCAACACATTGTTTAGGTTACCATTTCAATTAAAAACACCAAGTAATAAATTGATTGCACAGTGTTGCATCACAATATCATAATCACAAATTCATAAATACACCAACACCGTAATTCTAGATCGAATAAAAACAAATTACTTAAAAAACAATTCATTCTAAGAAAAAATGCTTCCATTTTTAGTTAACATCCTTTCAAACCCTGTTTCGTAACACGAACAGGATGTAAGATGTTTGACAAAGCTCAGACTAGACAAATTAAAAGAAGGGTTCATAAAGAAACTCCAAAACATTTTATATGGTCATAAGAACAAGAATTCACAAGCACCATGCCATATGTGGCTTCGAACAATAGTCTAACTTATCTAAGGTAACAAACACAGGTTCCAAGTTCGATACAGGTTCAACAACAATCAATTTTTTCGCAAGATGAAGTAAGAAAACCAAGCCATACACATTTTTTCCAATGCATGTGAGTTTGAACAATAGAAATCTTGAACTTACTGTTGTATATATTTACCCCCGGGTAAATATAGATACACAAAAGGAAGCATGTCGGAGGGGTTGGAAAACCCGACATCAAAGAAATTCAGGTTTCAGGTTTCGGGAGACATGAAACATGAGACATGCAGATCACAAGGGATGTCCCGATGCTCGGGAGTTCTGCAAACCCGAAACACTGCCTAGGAAAATCTAGTCTCGGAGTCGGGAAAACAAGTCGGGAAAGCATGGGGCGGAAACATGTCGAGCCACCCTCCAAACCTGATGCACATGCAGGTCCATTTTCCGACCCTGAAACAAAGAAAAATCTTGGAAATACAAGCGGAAGTGGGTTTTGGGAAAACATAAGCGTCAAAAACATGTCGAGGCATCCTCCAAACCCGATGCAAATGCAGAGGAGAACCCCGAACCCGACAGGCAGAAGACCCTGACGTGGGAAATATTCAAATCGCCATAACTTTTTACAGGGAGCTCGGATTCACACAAGGTTGGACTTTTCGGAAATCTCTAGACGTCCTCTACCCAACTACGACTGGATATTTTTAATTTTGTGGGAATAAGTTCTTAAAAATGCAAAAGTACAGTCTACCATATTTTGAGTTTGTTGGGGATCTCACCTACCACCATGATGAGATGAGTTAGGTAAAGTCTTGGAGGTGGTTGGGGCAGAATTCGAATCATTCTCTTCTCCCTCATTTTTTCCTCATATAAATTGTAAGGAGGGGTTTTTTCTAAGGGTTGGACAATTTTGTTTTGCATCCTCCCTTCTTCCCTGCTTGCAAGAGAATTTGTGGAGCTTTCAAACCTCCCATATGGGTTGTAATGCCATTTTTTTTTTTGCCTCTTGGCCACTGCAATGCACTGTATCGACTCTTGAGCAATAATATATATATGTTTTTGATTGATTCTCAACCCTCTCATGTATTTATTGTTGTCATTTTGATCTCTTACTGCAGTTTAGTTACCTGTGCATGATGTTTGTATTGCATCTCTGTGGTCTATGTTAAATTTGCAAAACGAGTGTTCTTCATTCCTCGGTGCATCACCTTTGTAGTTTAGGTTTTATTTTATGCATTTTCTTACCCTGTCTCCTTGGCAAGTTAGATTAGGTTTTTAGTAAAACCTCTGCATTTTATTTGTGCATCTAAATAGAGGGATAGGAACCGGCCTTCATCCGGAGAGCTTTTTTGATTTCGCAAGGTCCCACACTTGGGAAAAGCTCCATGTTGTGCAATCACACTGAGAGTCTCAACCCATCAAGTTGTAGAGTCCCAGGGGTGTTGCGATTTGGCATCAACAGTTTTGGCACGCCCGGTGGGACCAAGAGGTCATTCCATAAGATTTGAAGGAGTTTCATGAAATTCGGACTAAGAAATTGCAAGTTTTAAAATTTTGAATTTTGCACCTTCTAGGCTGAACTCCGAAATTAATTTTCAAGGGCTTAAATTGCTTAAAACAAGTCAAAATTTTACTAGTTGGTAGATCTGGGGGTAACCTTCAAAAGGGTATCTTTAGTTTTTTGAGATTTTGACTTTTAAAATTTCATGCTTTTTAGTGTTTCAGGTTTTCGAGGTCCGAGAACATCAAAGCAGACACAACAATCATTTCAGGTTTTGGGGGATGCATTGCATGGTCCTATTCCCGACAACAGTCATTTCAGGTTTTCTAGGGTGTTGGGCATGTCCCAGGTTCCGATGCATGGCAATTCAGGTTTTGTGAGTTACATTGCATGACCTGAGTTCTGCCTATACTTTTTAGGGATCCCCAGCTGCACAACAAGGCCCGAATTCCAAATTGAAGGTTGTCTCCTCTGGGTCCTTCAAATTTTAAATTATATTGTCAATATTGCCAAGTTTGGTGTGTAACTCGGAAAAATCCAACCTTTTAGAGGCTTGTTATCTAACACATCTGGCGACTCTGAAGGGATAGAATTCAATGGTGTAGCAGCATAGTTGCCCAAGCACATGAGAAGAATTCGAACCAAGTCTAATACTCGAGAAGAGGGGCTAGTTTTCCACTTGCAACTTTCACGAGGTAGAGGAAGGAGAGGAAGAAGACCACAAAGATCACCATCTCCACCTAACATGACTTTGTCTACACCTCCACCTGGTAGACCTTTTCTCGCATCAACCAGGGTTCTTAGGCCAATCATAATGGCACATCTACCACCGAATCCCTTTGTCAATTTCACGAGTAGTAGTTCACTTGCCCTAAATGCTCAGAATCAAATTCCAGTTGCGGTGCTAAAGAATATACCCTATTTCACAGGAGAAAATCATACTACTCCTATTGATCACATCCAGGATATTGCTAATGCATGTGCAATCCACGAAATAAATGAATTGGATGTTACAGTCAAGTTGTTGGCTTCATCTTTCAAAGGAAAGGCCTTACAATGGTTTGGGAGCCTAGCAGCAGGGTCTATTATGAATTCGGACCAACTTTGTTCAGCTCTTTGCAACCAATTCGGGGAGAGGGGAGACAATTTGTCTTAATTGGAACAGCTGACAACAATCAAAAGGGCTCCTAACGAACAAATGACAGATTTCAACTTCAGATTCCAACGGACATGGGACAGGATTCCAATAGCCGTTAGACCAACCGCCGAAGGAGCATTCCTTTATTTCTTAAAGGCTATAAATTCAGACATAGCCATGATGATCCAATCAATGGGAGGAACAACGCTGCCAGGGGCCTACGACACAGCTATTAGAGCAAAGAACTATTTGATCCAAGCTGGCAAACTTGCTCCAAGGCCACCAATGCCTCTCTATCCGGATATGGGAAATCCTACAACCAGCCAAGCACCAGAGTTGAATCGCGTTCCAACTCCTAGAAATCAAAGCAATAATGAGGCATCGACTTCTTCAAATTCTTCAAAGGAATTGCAGGAGGTCATGAAATAGCTACAGAACCTTGGAAATGAGCTAGTGACTATCAAAAGATAGCAAGCTCAAAGTGCTAGACCGTATCAGCTTCAAGCACAGTACCAGGCTAGGCCCTCATACCAACAGAATAGACCACCACCTCAGGCTACAAATCAAAACCAAAACCAAGGACAACCTCAAGCTACTAGGCCATTTTGACTGTATGATCCAAATGCAACGACGTCCTCAAGAGCCTTGGTCCCGACACAAAATAACATGGCATAGGAATATAACTGGTGTTACCCTTACAATCTACCCCACAATCAGTCAGCATGTTTCAATGGTGCACTGAATCAGGCCTTGATGGTGCAAACCATTAGTGTTCTTCAAGAACCAAGCTAGGAAGAGAATCAGTAGCAAGAAATGCAATAAGAAGGACCTCCACCAGAAACCATGTTGGCCAATTGGCAAACAGAAGACTTCTGTGGAGTTAACCAACAACCTTTTCAAGGCGTGGCTGCCAACACATAGTCAAAGAAGAGAAGCATAGAAGAGGGAAAACCATCTAATCCAGTTGTTTCTCAACCCACTCTTACACAACAAGGGGTCAGTAGCCCAAACATAACTTCAAATGTGCAAAATCAGCCTAAGGTACCTGTTGTAGCAACACACGCACCTATTCAAGCTCCAAAAAAGGTTGTGCCAAACAAGGGACAGGAAAAGGAAAATTCATCCCCCTTCAACATCATCGATCAAATGAAGAAGACACATGTGAACATTTCCATGTGGGAATGACTTGTGATCCCAGGGCAACGAGATTTACTACAAGCTACAATGGCTAATTGGTCTACCACAAATGTATCAAACTAGGGACATGAGAAAGTTCTCACTAATTCAGTGCAACATGATGGGGGCTAGACAAGAAAGAATTTGAAGCCTCCACCATTCTATGTTTCGTTGATTGTTGGAAACCACTTGGTACACAACTGCATGATAGATTCAGGAGCAAGTAGTTCAGTGATGCTGAAGCAAATAGCGGATCAACTGGGTTTGAAGTATGAGCCAGTGCTGAAAGGAGTAGTACAGCTAGATGGAACGGTAGTGGGAACATTTGGGATCATCAAGGGGTTAAGCCTAACACTACATTCATGTCCCAATGTTACAGTTCTGTAAGATGTGTTTGTGATTGACCTTCCACCACTCTTTGCATTGTGTCTATCAAGGGACTTCACTGCAAAAATCGGTGGATATTTATCTGCAGATTGGTCACACATGATTTTTAGGACAATGTATGGAGCTAAAGCAACAATCAGGTCAGAACCAATTGCCAATTTCCATATTGAGCCTCATGTACTAGGTCCTATCAATGAAAATTGCTCGTCTTTTGATCAGGAGGAGTGTTCGAGTGATCTAGAAGCAAGTACTAAGGTCGAGGGAATTTCTGATTTAACGTTGGATGAATGGGCAAACAAGAGTCATGAATTCGACCCATATAAGGAAATTGAAGAATCTAAATTAGGCGTGTATTGTGTACATGAAGAAAATTCACCCATTCCTAACATCATTTGGCTTGAACAAAAGGATGAAAGCAAAGTTTGGAAATTATTTTTCGATGGTTCGAGAAGTAGACAAGGTGCTGGAGGTGGTGTAATGTTGATTTCACCACAAGACATCAAATATTTTTCAGCTTTTTGTTTCCAGTTTTCCTATTCAAACAACACGGCTGAATACGAGGCATTGATTCATGGAATTCATTGGGCCAGGAAAAGGGGTATAAAGAACTTACAGGTGTTTGGAGATAGCGAGCTAATCAATCAACCAAGTTAGGGGACAACATGCTATAAAGAACGACTTGCTGAAGAGCTACAAGAACAGGGTATGGGACCTCATTGAGGACTTCGAAGCTTTCAACATTGTGTCCATACCCAGGAAGAAAAATGAAGTCGCAGATAGGCTCGCAGCAGTTGGGGAAACGTTTGATGTGGTTGAAAACATTAGAAGGGAAAAAACACAACCACATATCCACGTGATTGTGAGGCCAGCAGTTCCAGATAATAACACAAGCTGGCAGGTGTTTGAGAACGATCAACAGATCATCAATTTCTTACAAGAAGAAGCTAAATTCTCAGCTAGAAATCAGGATAGGCTAGAGCAGCAGTATGGGGATCAAGTAGTGCAGTTGTGGACAAACAAGCTTCCTAAGGGTTTAGTAACATTGGATTCTATCTTCAACCCTAACGACCAAGTCTGTAAGGAAAAGGCTAACATACAGGTCAAGAGAGAAGATTAAGAGCCAATTCTGGTTGGGGAAGGCAAAACACTTCAAATTGGTAAAGTGGCCACTGAGCAAGAGAAATCAGATTTCATACAGCTTTACTAAGAAGTTCCAGATGTCTTCGCTTGGAGCTATGAAGACTTGAGAGGATTCAATCCGAAGTTGGCACAACATACCATAGAATTGGATCCAGATGCTAAGCCCATCAGCCAGAAGCAGAGACCTATCAACCCTCACATTGAGCCTCTAATGAAGAAAGAGCTTAACAAGCTAATAGAGGCAAGCATTATATTCCCGATCAAGCACTCAAGCTGGGTTGCAAACTTGGTTCCGGTAAGGAAGAAGAGCGGAGAAATCAGGTTATGTGTGGACTTTCGAGACCTCAATAGGGCATCTCTCAAAGACCATTACCCACTTCCTTCAATGGAACAAATATTGCAAGTAGTATTCGGTTTAGAGAGATTCTCTCTCCTAGATGGCTACTCAGGGTATAATCAGGTGATGGTGAAAGAAGATGACCAATTCAAGATGGCTTTCACCACCAAATGGAGGACTTATGCCTACAAGAAGATGTCATTTGGACTATCAAATGCTGGAGCCACCTTCCAAAGGGAGATGGATATGGCATTTAAGGGGTTGATCAACAAAATAGTTCTGATATATCTTGATGACATGACTGTATTCTCCAAAAATGTAGTGGATCACCTCTTTCATCTAAGGCAGGTATTTTAGAGGTGTAGAAGATTTGGGGTATCATTGAATCCCAAAAAACGCATATTCTTGGTTCATGAGGGAAAACTTCTAGGCCATATTGTTTCAAAAGAGGGATTGACGATTGACCCAGAAAGAGTTGAAGCAATTCGAGCATTGCCATTGCCAAGTCACAAGAAGGCTCTTCAAAGCTTCTTGGGAAGGATCAATTTTGTTTGCAGGTTTGTTCCAAACTTTGCAGCTCTCGTGAAGCCAATAACGCTGATGTTGAAGAAGAATCTGGCATTCAAGTGGACATCTGAAGGCAAGGCAAGTTTTGAGGCAATAAAAGAGGCTATATCTCAAGCTCCTACTCTCGTCAATCCAGACTTCTCCAAGGGTTTCATGCTATACGCCTTTGGTGGTGGAAACACAATTTCTGCAATCCTGACACAACAAAACAAAGAAGGATTAGAACAACCAGTTGCTTTCTTCAGTCAAGGCTTGGAGGAATACGAAACTAGGTACTCTTTCATTGAAAAGCATGTACTTGCAGTGATCAGGAGTTTAAAGAAATTCAAGCACCTAGTCTCAAACAACAAGATTCCAGTTATTGGTCTCTCATGCGGGAGTTAGGGACTTCCTTCTAAACAAGGATCTGAATGAGAAAGCGTGCAGAATGGATAACCCGTGTCATGGAATATGACATCGAGATTAAGGTCACCAAACTAGTACGTGCGAAAGGGACTATGCGAACAACTAGCCTTGAGTCAGCAAGTTGAAGCAGGTAATGATAAAAGAGGCTGTCTTGGTACTATAGGATGGTCAAGAACATGAAAATGATGATGTGCCTACTCCTTGTTGGACTCAGAATATGATACACTTCCTACAGACAGGACTATGCCCTCCAAAAATGAGCAAAGCAAAGAGGAGATACTTTAGATTACAAGCTATTCCATATGTGCTTGTTGATGGTGTTTTGTTCAAGAAAGACATCAATGGAGTTCTATTGAGGTGCATCGGGACAGGTCAAATTGAGAGGGTGTTACGAGATTTTCACGATGGAGATTCTGGAGGACATTTTTCCCCACGAGTAACAGCTCTCAAGATAATGAAGGCAGGGTATTATTGGCCGACAGTCTTCAGTGACTGTTATACATGGATAAGAAAGTGCAAGAAATGTGCACTCTTCACAGGCAAAGAAAGATTAACAGCGCTGCCATTGCACCCAATTTTGGTTGACCAACCATTTATGCAATGGGGATTATACTTCATCGGGGTCATCAACCCAAACTTGAGCCAAGGCCACAAGTGGATTCTCACAGCAACAGACTATTTCACCAAGTGGACTAAAGCAGTAGCGCTCAAAGAGGCAAACGAGTTTAATATACTAGAATTTTATGAAGGAATAGTGACCAAGTTCGGTGTGCTGGCCACTATCATATCAGATAATGCATTGGCATTCGTAGGTTCCAAGATTACAGAATGGGCTGTCAAGAATGGAATCTACTTGAGCACCTCTTCCAATTATTACCCACAGGGTAATGGACAGGTAGAGTCCACGAACAAAAATTTGCTAAGAATCATCAGGAGGACTCTGGATGAAAATCAAAGAACATGGCATACCAAGCTAAAATCAGCATTATGGGCTGACAGAATAACACCAAAGAGGTCTACAGGTAATTCTCCCTTACAAGTTGGTCTATGGAAAAGAGGCAGTACTGCCTATATCATTGGAACTGCCTGCATTGGAGTTCATGAAGTAGTTGGAGTTGGCTGAGTTTGAACCAATGGAAGCCAGGTATGCAGAGTTGATGGAATTGGAAGAAATTAGAGAACATGCAGTTCAAACAATTGAGAAAGATCAGGCCTTAGTAAAAAGGTGGTTTGATAAGAAAGCAAGAGTAATGACCTTCCAGGAAGGGGACCTAGTTCTGAAATGGGATGCAGATCGAGCAAAACCAGGAAGGCATTCTAAGTTTGATGCCATTTGGAGTGGCCCCTACATGGTCATGGAATGTAAGAATAGCAATGCCTTCCAATTGTCTACATTGGATGGAGAAGAACTCACGATTCTGGTTAACGGAATCTATCTTAAACATTACTACTAAAAAAAAAAGATTTACCCTTGTAAATATTAGCCTAGATTTCAATTCCTCTAAGTGCATATGCACATTGTCTTGTTGTAGTTATGTTTCTATTTCCCTAAGTGCTTTGGCACAGGTTTTGTTTCTCCTGGGTTGGATTTCTACAGTTCAGCGTGTTCTCAGAGAAGGAGTTGCAGTATCAGGCTCGGGATCAGATATCAGGTTGGTTCTAGGTTATTGCTTATGAATCCATGCCCAATGGATCACTAAAAGGCCACTGATCTTCTACCTAGCAGGCAGGTAATCCCATTGAGTCGCCAAATTGTTGTATATATTTACCCCCGGGTAAATATAGATACACAAAAGGAAGCATGTCGGAGGGGTTGGAAAACCCGACATCAAAGAAATTTGGGTTTCAGGTTTCGGGAGACATGAAACATGAGACATGCAGATCACAAGGGATGTTCTAATGCTCGGGAGTTCTGCAAACCCGAAACACTGCCTAGGCAAATCGGGTCTTGGAGTTGGGAAAACAAGTCAGGAAAGCATGGGGCAGAAACATGTCGAGCCAACCTCCAAACCCGATGCACATGCAGGTCCATTTTCTGACCCTGAAACAAAGAAAAATCTTGGAAATACTGGCGGAAGTGGGTTTCCGGAAAACATAAGCATCAAACACATGTCGAGGCATCCTCCAAACCCGATGCAAATGCAGAGGAGAACCCCGAACCCGACAGGCAGAAGACCCTGACGCGGGAAATATTCAGATCGCCATAACTTTTTACAGGGAGCTCAGATTCACACAAGGTTGGACTTTTCGGAAAGCTCTAGACGTCCTCTACCCAACTACAACTAGATATCTTTAATTGGGTGGGAAAAATTTCTTAAAAATGCAAAAATACAGTCCGCCATATTTTGAGTTTGTTGGGGATCTCACCTACTGCCATGATGAGATGAGTTAGGTACAGTCTTGGAGGTGGTTGGGGCAGAATTCGAATCATTCTCTCTCTCCCCTCATTTTTTCCTCATATAAATTGTAAGGAGGGGTTTTTTCTAAGGGTTGGACAATTTTGTTTTGCATCTTCCCTTCTTCCCTGCTTGCAAGAGAATTTGTGGAGCTTTCAAACCTCCCATATGGGTTGTAATGCCAGTTTTTTTTTGCCTCTTGGCCATTGCAATGTACTGTATCGACTCTTGAGCAATAATATATATATGTTTGTGATTGATTCTCAACCCTCTCATGTATTTATTGTTGTCATTTTGATCTCTTATTGCAGTTTGGTTACCTGTGCATGATGTTTGTATTACATCTTTATGGTCTGTGTTAAATTTGCAAAACGAGTGTTCTTCATTCCTCGGTGCATCACCTTTGTAGTTTGGGTTTTATTTTATGCATTTTCTTACCCTGTCTCCTTGGAAAGTTAGATTAGGTTTTTAGTAAAACCTCTACATTTTATTTGTGCATCTGAACAGAGGGATAGGAACCGGCCTTCATCCGGAGAGCTTTTCCGATTTCACAAGGTCCCACACTTGGGAAAAGCTCCATGTTGTGCAATCACACTGAGAGTCTCAACCTATCAAGTTGTAGAGTCCCAGGGGTGCCACGATTCGACATCAACAGCTTTGGCATGCCTGGTGGGACCAAGAGGTCATTCCACAAGATTTGAAGGAGTTTCATGAAATTCAGACTAAGAAATTGCAAGTTTTGAAATTTCAGATTTTGCACCTTCCAGGATGAACTCCGAAATCAATTTTCAAGGGCTTAAATTGCTCAAAACAAGCCTTGACCTAGAGTTGGTTGAAAATAAAAAAATCAACCAATCCAAACAGAATAAGGAGTTTTAGGTTAGGCTCAGAATTCTATCAAGTATCATAGCTTAAATAGAAATATATATATATATATATATATATGTATGTATGTATGTATGTATATGTATATTTTACCTAGCTTAGGATCTCGTAGGTTAATCCTATATAGGATCCTAGATCTTTCTTATGCTATGAATAGGTTGCATTCCCATTTTTATCAGCAATGACCTATCATGGTTGATCTTCAAAGACTAAAGCAGAACAACCTACTGAATGGAAGTACGTTCACATAGAAATTAAAGAACTTGCAACAAAAAATTTCAGTCCAATGTGTATCTTAACTCATGGAATATCAATTTTACCATTCATTCAACAGAGCAGATTTAAAACATTCCTTGGATCACTTAAATTGATTCAAGGATGAGTCAGATAAATAGATAAGTTTACAACTCTTAAACCAGATTGTAAATCACCTACCAGAAGTGAAAAATGGATTCAGAGAAGTCGTTCCAGTTCAGCCAAAGGATCTTAAGAGCATAAAAGACTTATCAATATCAACCATGATTTCCAATAATCATAAGAACATATCCTTATAAGGAAAATTACATATCAACACTTGAATGCAAAGGAGGAAAATAACAACAGTCATGGGTGTTACATCTGTTCTACTACCCACTACTTCCATGGTTCCCATTACCACCTCTAAGGGTTATGAAATCATTAAACAACTCAAAAACACACCTGAAAAAAAATTCTCTTTATGATCTCTTGTATAGTGCACCTGATTGTAGTCATACATTAGAGGTTTAATTTCATTCTATTCACATCGAAAGCACTAATTCAGTGGTGGGATTCACACATCTTATTCAGTATCTCAAAAAAATTCCACATGCTATATTATTTAGTGATGATGATATATCTCCCTCTATTGTTGATAATCAATTTATTCCTTTGTTTATCACTACTACCTCATAGCGTGTACTCATTGATTTGGATATGCTATAAATATATGTACTCACTCCATTCTCGAGAAAATTGGCATTACTGATAATCTAATTACTAAACACTCTACTCTCATTCGTGGCTACGATTACACTACTCCCACATGTATGGGCACTATACATTTACCTATAAAATTTGGATTGTTGAGAAAACATAATATTGTTCTAAGGAGAAGACACAAAAAGAATACGCACACGAAAACATGACACATTTGATGGCGTGGAATGATAGGAAAGGAAATGTGCACTAGAATAGTTTGGTTTATACTTAGCTGTTTTTATGGATATAAGATATTTTTTGAGATAGCGTGCAAAAACCACATCTAGAAGGAGAATTACGTGACATGCAAATGGTATTTTGGGAATGATTGGCTGATAAGCACCATGCATGGTTGTAGTTAATAATAGGATTACTTCTTTGAATTAACTATAAGACATATTTTTAGTGTACTTGCATGTGTTAATGTTATTGTAAAGGTGCATAGCTATTATTAGCATGTGGCCTATTTTGAGAAGTGCATAAGCGGAGAAGGGAAATTCCACACCTCTATAAGTATGTATTGAACTGTGTAGTTTAGGGAGAGACTAGAGATTAATTTATTGTAGAGTTATGCTGTTGGATTTGCTGTGCAAATTTCTTATGGTGATACTTTATAATGTAATAAGCTTATGTGTTTTACAATGTTTAATGTAATGAATGATATTGGCTGGATAATGGTGTTAGACATAACTGAAACTAGTTCATGTATGGTTAATATTATTATAGTTATTGTTTAATTCGTGATTCACTAAGATCTAGATCTAGATTTTGCATTATGGAATGCTTATGTTTATTTATGGATCTGAATATGTCTTATCTTCATCACAATAATATGCTACACAAGCAATGCTAAAGAGGGTCATGGTTCCTTTGCATGCTTTGGGTGAGCACTTAGCTTAGGCTAGGTGATGTGCCAGCATGCCTGGGTTTTACATAGTAGATTTTAGGTTGTATTATTGGTTCCGTTACTGGGACCTCTTTTTTCATATGTTTTCAGGATGTTCCGTGATGAAGACATACCGGTTGACCTTAGAAAGTGTTGAGGAGTGGATAAATTATCTGGAAGAAGAGTACACTCAGAGGTTCAAAACTAGATTTGAGTTTGACGCACGTGTGTGGGTGGAGAAGAATATACATGACTGTTTGAATGAGATATTATTTGCTATCATTCTGGTAGAGTAGTACGAGTGGCTAGTTGCTTATGCATCTAAAAAGAATTGGAGGTATCACACACTTTTCTGGATGCATGAATATTTTTAGGACCTCTATAATGCTGATCTGATTTAGAAGCATGCTATGGATACTTAGTTCCATGGCATTTTAAATATCTATATTTTAGAGTACTCAATTTACTCTTACTTGTTCCTAGAGGTAGTTGAGTTAAAGTTTTTACATTATTCCAGGGGAACTGATATGCAAGGCATTCCACTAGTAATCAAAATCTTGATGGTGACCCTAAAATTGGAAGAAAAGATGATGGCTAGCTAAACCCTACCATGCGGGGGGGAAGGAATAGGTTTGGTGAAGGAAGGCAGACCTAGTGGTATAGAGGCAAAGGGAAGAAATGTAGCTTAAGTTCAAAGAGGTGTGTGAGAAGGAGATAGAGAAGCAACGTGATATTGTAGAATGGATGGCGTTGAGGAGAGAGATGGCTTGTGAAGGGTTTGGAGCTCACGTAGAAGGTGTAGAGCTAGAGCATATGGAATTCCCCCATTTGGTAAAATATGACAAGTAACCCTCCTTGGACTCATATAGGAGCACACCAGCAGAGACAACATGGGTCATGGGTACGCATATGAATCTACCTAACAACCTATCACTTGGTTTTCAAGTATCTAGTACAACAAGTAGTCAGAAAGCTATTTTAGGCAGTAGAAAAGTAGGAGTAAGTCAGATAGAAAGTACATCTATGGTCGGGAAAATGTCATCTTTGTTTTTTGGAGGTACCTTTTCACGCGCATCGTCAGCACAGAACTAAAGCACACAAAATTTTGGACTCACTTATGGGAGTAGCACCACTTCACAGATTGTAGGAGTTCAATTTAGTACCACTATTGGGACACATGGCAGTACATCCACTGGTCCACTTCTGGCTATAGGTGGAGGATCAAGGGGCATAGGTGACTCTAGTTCTAGTGGATCTGGTGGTTCCGGAGGCAAAGGTAACACTGGAGGTTCTGGATCATGTGGGCATGGTCCTCACCAACACCATAAAATTTACATGGAGATGTCACTTTGTATTCTGAAGTATAGGGGAATAAAATATATTGCTAAGAACGTGCACATGTGTGAGATACTGTGGCGTGTAAAAGGAATCATGGCTTATGAGCATAAGGTAAGTTAGTTTGTAACTACATTGTAGGGACAAGCTCATAGCTGGTACAAGAAGTTTGACCCTGATCATACTTGCATAGATTATGTAACATTACAAGAAGCTTTCCTTTAGGAGTTTAATATCCCTGAGTTTAAGCAGAAAAGTATAAGTGCACTCAAGGATATTAAGCAGGCACTACTAAGAGCATTTGGGAATATGATGCCCATTTCATGACACTTTTGTCTAAACTTTCGTATGATATTCATGCAAGTGAACATGCACAATGGTTCATTAGGGGTTTAATCACACCTTTTAGAAGGGCACTATCACATAAGACATATATGTATATGCGCAAAACACTTGAAGTAGCATTATGCGCTGAGGCATTCAAAAGTATAGACACTAGAGTGAGCCCATTCCTTGAAGCATAGATTATAGCTATGGTAAAGTAGTTGAAGAAACTATCGGCAAATTCAACATATGAGATGTGCACTAGGATTTGGTGTACAAACTAGGAAGTGGAAGGGAAAACTAAGGATAGTTGTCCCTATAGGTTAGTGAGTTCATTGTTGTTAGACTGTGAGATATATAATTTATACCATGATGTAAGCTACTACCCTTTATTACAATACGCGATAAGAAAGAATGTATCTTTCTATTCTAAGATTTTCTGGTCCATAGCTCAAAATACAGAAGAATACAGTTTGATTGGTCATATCTATGATGCCATAGATATTTGTGTGCGACATGAAGTAGTATTAGATAACTCTAAATGTAAAATTGAGCACCATGACCGTGATCACACTCAAGTGTGTTATGAGTGGAATGAATGGAGTTTTAAAGGAGGTCATGGTAGAGGTTGAGGATACCATGGTGGATTTAGGGGCCGAGGCCATGGTGGTTGATGAATAAAGTTTCCTCGTAGAATGTATTTTACATGCGGATATCCTGACCACTATAGATGTGAATTTCCTCATAATATTACTTTTTACTTTTATGGGAAGAATCACAACTATGAGGAATTCTCAGACTTATATGAGCATCTTAGAAATAAACATAAATAGGAGAAAAAGGGCATAGGGATGGTTAGAATACATTGTTCCATAGATAATCAGTGGATGAAAAAGTTAGCACCGAAACCTAAGGTATTACCTCTGAAGATTACTACATTTGCTGAAGCTGTGCGCGTGAAAGATATGTTACAACATAATCCTACTATCACTAAGGAGGAGTTATTACATGCAAGGTACCTAGATCCTACACATAAGAAGGAGATTTATCAAGAAACCATGGAGGTACTTAGAAATATTGAGGGTGAAATACAATGTTTAAAGGAACAATCACGGAAGTTGGAAAAATTAAGGAATCAAAGACAGTCAAATTGGATATTGATGACTTGAAAGAGGTGTAAAAGATGTTGTGCTAGGAGAATGTCATTCCATTACTAGGGAATTAGATAAAGAGGAACACTTCACACACAGATATTGAGAATGGAAGGTAGATCATGCATGCTAATATTCCCCCCCATAGCTTGGATTATGACAAGGAGATCACTCTGAATTTTATTGTGGATGGGTGGTTTATGAGAAATATATTGATTGACACAAGTGCAAAAGTGAATGTGCTTACTTTAGATGCATAGGTATAGATCGAAAGACCCCTGTTACAACCATCCTCTAATGGACTGTTTATGGCTAATTGAACTAAGGCCACTCCCATCAGAGTTTTAAAGGATGCATCCATTACTATACAAGGGGCCGAGCTCACTAGGGAATTTGAGGTTTTAGCACTTGCAGAAGTGGAAAACTTCCCAGCTCTACTTGGGTGCCCTTGGTGTTATGCAAATAATGTTGATCTACTGTTCAACAAGGGGTATATAAGTTTTGAGAACAAGTAAGAAAGAGTTATTATTCCTTTAATAGGTGGTAAATCTGTACCTTATGTTGAACCTTTGAGTGAGGAAGACATGAACATAATTTATGTAGATGCCATTCGAGATCCAGAAGTACTTGAGCCATCTAAGGAAGGAATCCTCCAATGGGAAAATACACAGTCTATTAGTGATACTACAAGTATTGCTTGTGATAATTGGGCACATGACACCTATGAGATGGTTAGGAGCAAAGTAAGAAGTGCATTTGCAAAAAAAAAAAACCCTCATTGTATTAGGAGAATAGGTAACAATTTTTTACCTCGGTACACTAGAGAAGGAGACCCTATGGTATTCCTATGCGCCATAGAGGAGCAGTGGAAAAATCAAGTTGAAAGAAGAAATATGTTATTTTATACCCTACAGGGGACGACAGCGCACTAGTGGATGGTTCACAGGGATAATCTCATAGGATGGAATGAATTCAAAATTTCTCTAACAACTCGGTTTCTCAAGAGCAATGCACCTACTCAAATCTACATATATCATGGTAATGAAATTATTCATCACCATGTTCAGTAGTGTGAGAGACTCTAGATAGAGGGAAAGGAAGATTTACCACCTTCATTATGGGTGCAAAAACTTTATTCCACTTTACAAGACTGCACATCCACTTGGTGTGTGTATGCGGAACTACATAGGGAGACTAGAAATTGCCAAGACTTGATTATAGGAATGACCTAGACTTTTGAGTGCTTATCTACTAAACCTTCAGTAAGAGAGGCATTATAGGTTATGGAGCACTTGACTATGGGAGACAGTCCCAAGTCTAAAGAACTCATTCAAGAGTTAATTGGTGAGGAAGAACAAGGAACGCATTTTTATGAAATAGACGATACATATGTCGATCTATTTATGAGCACTTGCTTTAAGAAGGAGAAAGGAAATATGGTCTACATAGTGGATGATGAGGAAGTAGAAGATTTGGACATAGCTCATTCAGAAGGTATGTGTGAGGTTTTAAACAGTGTAGATAAAAATGCGTGCACCTATCATGAACCTATGAAGACCAATAAAGTGAACATTAGCACTGATGTTGACCCAAGGAGGCCATAATTAGAGATTATTGGTCTAATTCTGAAGTAGTAAATATAATTGATTTACTATGTGATTTCCAAGACTTATTCCCTAGAGGCTACCATGAGTTAAAGGGGGTACATGATTCGTTAGGAGAGATGAATATTAAGCTAAAGGAAAGAGTGTGCCTAGTTAGGAAGAGACCTTAAATGGTGAACCCTAACCTGCGCGTAAAAGTTAAGGAAGAGATGAAAAAATGCTGAAATTTGGCATCCTTAATCCCCTAGAAGAATCAGAGTGGGTTAGCCCCATGGTAATTAGTATGAATAAAGATGGTCGTATTAGGATTTGTGTGGATTCCATGGATTTGAATGTTGCATGTGTGATTGATCCTTTTCCTACACCTTTCACCGAGGAAATATTAGAAGACATTTAAGGGAGTGAAGTTTAATCTTTCACGGATGGATTATCAGGGTATCACCAGGTTATAATTGCACAAGAAGATCAAGAGAAAATGATTTTCACC
Organism: Taxus chinensis; assembly: GCA_019776745.2. Classification (NCBI taxonomy): domain Eukaryota; kingdom Viridiplantae; phylum Streptophyta; class Pinopsida; order Cupressales; family Taxaceae; genus Taxus; species Taxus chinensis. The sequence goes on along the minus strand of CM034156.1, from coordinate 263,533,948 downwards.
ACTGAATGGGGAAGTTTTACATATACTATGATGCCCTTTGGTTTGAAAAACCCGCCTATTGTATTTTTGAGCATAGTTGTTCAAGCATTCCAGGATTTCATTCAAAAATTCTTGCAGGTTTACTTGGATGATTGGAAGGTAAATGGGCTTATTAAGGATCATTGTGACAATTTGTGCTTGATGTTTGAAAGATGTATATAGTTAAGCATCTCTTTAAACATCAAGAAGTGTGTGTCTACTCCACCTTTTGGAACTCTGTTAGGGCATATCATTTGCAAGGAAGGTCTTTTAGTAAATCCAACTAAGGTTGCATTTATTATAGGCATGGAGGAACCTACCAGTCAATGTGAGGTGCATGGATTCTTGGTCCACATAGGGTATTACATTTTTTTATCAAAAATATATACAAAGATTGTTGCGCTCCTTGAAGAGTTACTAGAAGGAAAAGGGACATTCTATTGGGGAGAACCTGTTGATCAGTCAGACCCTAACACTTAGTAAAGAAAATACAGAAGGTTCATGTGGGAGAGAAGAGTGCATTCAAAGGTGTAGATGTATCAGAAAGGCTAACGCGTGAAGAGCAGAAACAAGTTCGAGACATAGCCATTTTCACGTCATGGATCTTTTTTTAGGAGATAGCCTGCGGATCACTCAAATTGATTAGAGACTTGAGTGTCACACATTGGATATTTTTAGAGGATTATCTATGAAGCACTTTGTATGGACACAGGCTGGAAATAGATCTACTACTATAAGTTAACTACCAGTAGTCTATTGCTAGTGCACTTGCATGTGTGGCTATTTTTGTAACGGTGTGTGGCTAGTAATAGCATGCAACCTATTTTGGGAATAGATAAGAAGTGAAGGGAAAGTACCCACCCTTATAAGTATGTAGTAAAATTTATAGAGAGATATAGATGTGTGCGTACATAGGGAGATTATGCTGCTACACACATACTACTATTATTGTAATGAAGCTTCTGTATACTTATTGCATTTAATAAAATGGAGGATATTGGATTAACCTAAGCATTATTTCTATGCGTATCTGAATTTGGTATGTTCTTGATTTCATCATGGTGAATACTTAGTTATGTTCTCCCTTAGATATAGATCTAGTATGCTCTTTAGAATGATGTGTTATTAATGGAACTACATGTGTTAAGTCTTCATCATGCTAACATCCTGCAACAGCAACCCTAAAGAGGGACATGGTACCTTTTTCACTTTGGGTGAGCTCTTAATCTAGGATGAGTTATGTATCAATGCATCTAGGGTCTTATTGGGATTTTATTACTGAATTCTAGGCTACATCATTGGTTCCATTTCTGGGACTTGTTTTTCTATTTTTTTCAGGATGGTTTGCAATGAAGACATACTGGTTGACCTTAACAAACATTGAAGAATGGATACATGATCTGGAAGAAAAATAGGCATGGTGCTTCAACACTGGATATGATTTTGATGCACGCATGTGGGTGGAACAAAATTTGTGTGACAATTTATATGAGATATTTTTCACTATCTTTCTAGTAGAATTGAATGAGTGGCTGATTGCTTATGCATCTAAGTAGAATTAGAGGTATCACACACTTGTCTAGATGTAGGAAGAATTCTAGGACCTTTATGATAATGATATGATTTGGACTTGAGCTGTGGATATGTGATTCTATGGTTTCTTAAACAATTATATCTTGGAATACTCAATTTACACTTATTCGTGTCCAGAGGTAGCTGAATTCCTGTTCTTACGATATCTAAGGGGAGCTTACCTACAAGGAATTCAACTGGAGATCAATATCCTGATGGTAACTTTGAATCTAGAGAGTAAACTGATGGATAACTAAACCTCACCATGCACGAGGGTAGGAGCAGGTTTGGTAAAAGATGGCAGACCTAACGGAAGAAAGGCAAAGAGAGGAAAGATGGCTTAAGTATAATGAGACGCATGAGAGGGAGATAGAGAAACAAAATAACATTACAGAAAGTATGGCGTTAAGGAGAGAGATGGCTTGTGAAGGATTTGAATCTCACATAGAAGACATGGAGCCAGAGCATCAAGAACTCCCCCATATTAGAAAGCATGATAGGGATCCTTCCTCACCTTCATGTAGAAGCACTCCAATAGAGACTACCTAGGCCATAGGCACGTATCTGAATCCACCTGGTAACCTTTCCCTTGTGTTTTTTTTTCTAGCATCTAGTACAACAAGCAGTCAATAAGCCAGTTCAAGTAGTGGGAGAGTAGGAGTGAGTCTTATAAAAGGCATAGCGATGGCAACACAAATGGATTCATTGTTATATGGGAGTACCTTTTCAGGCATATCAAGAGCACATAGTACAAGCACACTAATTTTTGGATTAACCTCTGGGATTAGTAACGCTTCAAAAAATGTTAGGGTACAATTTAGTTCTATTGTTGGGGCATAAGGAAGTACATATTTTAGTTTGACCCCAACTATAGGTTTAGGATCAAGAGGCATAGGTAGATCTGGTTCAGGTGGATCTAGAGGTTCTGGAGGTAGGGGAAACACATGAGTTTTTGGATCAAGTGGGAAAGTTCTACACCAACCCTAGAATATTTACATGGAAATGTCTCTTCATCTTCTAGAGTATAGGGGCATAGAAGATGTTGCTGAACATGTGCATATGTGTGAAATATTGTGGCGAGAAAAAGGAATCATGGATTCTAAGTGTAGGGTAAGACAATTTGCTACTACATTACAAGGGCACGCACATAGTTGGTACAGAAAGTTTGACCCTAATCAAACTTGCATAGATTATACAACTTTAAAGGATGCATTACTTAAAGAGTTTCATATCTCTAAGTTTGATTAGAAGAGTATAAGTGTGCTCAAGGATATTAAGCAATTCACTACTTAAAGTGTTAGAGAGTATGATGCATAGTTTAAAACGCTGTTATTAAAGTTTTCCTATAACATACACAAAATCCAACATGCACAATGGTTCATTGGGGGATTGATTACCTCTTTTAGGAGGGCATTATCACCTAATACGTACACTGATCCATGTGAAGCACTTGAAGAAGCCTTGCACGTTGAGGAATTTGGAAGCATAGATACTGGGGTAAGCCCATTTTTAGAAGAAAAAATAATAGCCATGGAAAAACAGTAAAAGAAACTATCAGCAAATTCAGCACATGAGATGCACACAGGGATTTGGTGCACAGATTATGAAGTAGAAGGTCACACAAAGGATAGTTTTCCTCATAGAATAGTATGCTCGTTGCTGATGGATTATGAAATATGTCATTTAAACCATGATGCTAGCCACTACCCATTATTACAATTCATGATAAGGAAGAACATTTCAAGCTACTGTAAAATATGTAGGTCCACGAATCATGACACGAAAGATTTTTGGCTAATTGGAAATATACATGATGCTATAGATATATGTGTATGACAGATAGAAGTTTTAGATAACTCTAAGGGAAAGAATGACCATCAAGACTAGGATCACATTTAGGCGTGCTATGTGATCCATAGGGATCTAAAATAACTCTACTTCATTAGAAACAATAAGCACAAAGAAGGAAAACAATGAAACTAAGGTTATGTTTGTTAAGTAACAATACTGATGCCCTACATAGGGCGGTAGTTACATAATTGCCACCCAGCCAGGGCAGTGGTCCCAGGACCACTGATCTGCACAGAGCGGCAATGCTGGCCATTATGGATAGAGAACTAAAATCAGAATGAACAACCTCTTAATTTGAAAGGATGTTCATTTCTCTTCTCCTTCATGACCTTTCCCATTCTCCAGTGCACGGGATGACATGAGAAAGGCTATAAATATATGATTGTAGAAGTGTAGAAGATCATCAAAGCATGAGAGCAAGTGAGAAAGAAGTCTTGGTGCTATAAATTATATTTTTGTAGAAGAAAGGAGTGTTGGACAGAGCAAGCAAGTAACTGAAATAAAGTGTTGAGATATTATCTACTTCTATTTCTTACTTATTGTAAATTTTGTACTTGTTGATTTGAATTGGCCAATAAAAGTTGGAAGAAAGAGAAATTTCCCTTCCTGACCATTTTTTCCTCCATTGGAGGTTTTCCATGATAAAACTGTTGGTGTTATGAGCTTATATTCTTTCCTTTACTACAATTGTTGATTCTAAGCACAATAGTAATTCATTCACTAGCCATCTCTATTATTATCTAATAGGAAGTAAACATCAGCGATTAATTTGTGATTTGTGAATAATTCCAAAGTTGAAGATTTTATAGATCATTTTGGTATCAGAGCTAATAAGTATACAGGACTATGGTATTTCATTCTTAAATTTATATGACAATGATAATATCTAAAGGCAAAGAAGCTTTACCTTGCGATCCGGAGATTTCTACAAAGAAGTGGAAATAAAGAATTAGGGGAGAAATGGAGGAAGAGAACTTGGTCCGTAGAATTGAGATGATGGAGACCATGATGGATAGGATGTTTAGAAGGAAAGAGGAACTTGCAGATTTATAGAAGAGAGCTTCCATCAAGCAAGAATCCATAGACTCGGTGGTTTGAGGCTTAGCTGAAAAGTTTGGTATAGGCAAGAGTCACCATGAGGAAGATTATGGGGAAGAGCATGAAGAAGAGACTTCTAACATAATAGAAAAGGTAAAATATGAACATACTCCTTTTAAAGTTGAGACTAAATTCAAAATCAAAAGCTTTGAAGGACAAGTAGATGCAGAATTATTGGATAAATGATTGAAATAGTTAGAAGTCTATATTAGCATCCATAATTTCACTGAGGCACAAAGGATCACCTTTGCATGTCTCAAAATGGAGGGATATGCTCTAGTTTGGTGGGAAACTCATCTAACTACTTGTGAAAAGAAGAAACATCCTATTGTGAAATCTTGGCAAGAATTTAAGGAATTACTTAGAGCTAACTTCTATCCTATTGGCCATAAAACTAACCAAATGATTAAATGGCAGAATTGTAGACAAGGTAGTGGTCAAAGTGTGCAGGTTTATACTACGGAGTTTTGGAGGCAAGACATGTTGCTGAACATGGATTTGGAGGATGAGGATATTCTGACCAAGTACTTGGGAGGACTTCACACTCACCTTCGAAGAAAATTCATGTCCACAAAACCCAAGGATATCAATGAAGCATGTGTACAGGCATACTACATAGATGATGAGAAAAAGCAAGGAGAAGCAGAGCCGAGGGTAAAGCAGTCAACAAATCAGCAGAAAAAGGATTATGGGCAAACAAGTAAAAGAGTAAGTGGAAAGGGAAAGGTAAACAAGTAAATACTTGTAAAGATCCCAAGAATTTTTGCAAGAATTGTGATATCAATTGTCATATTGACGCTACATGTTGGAAGTTGCATCTGGAGTTACATCCGAAGAACCAAACCAAGGACTCCCAGAAGTCCATGACAGCTGTAAAAATAGAAGGGGAGGTGGAAATCAAAGATGACTCTGATGTAGATGAAAGGCTTGGATGCACAGCCACCAATATGGACAACGAAGAGGAGATGAGTAGACTATTCCAGATCAAAATCCAGATTAAGAGGACTAAGGTAAATGCTTTGGTTGATACCGGTTCTCAATATAATTTGATTTCTGAGGTAGTTGTAAATGAGCTTGGTCTTGAGACTTATGAGCATCCACACCCATATCCTTTGGGTTGGGTGAAGAAGGGTGTTGAAATTCAAGTAACAAGAAGATGTAAGGTCAAGTTTGGGATAAATTCCCAATATATAATTGTTTTTGAAGTTGACATTATTCCACTTGATGCTTTTGATGTGGTATTTGGGAGTCCTTACTTATATGTTAGGGATGATATCTTTATGAGAAGGGAAAACCGGTACAAATGGGTCAGGGATGGGATCAACTACAACATTTGGGAAAACCGGTACAAATGGGTCAGGGATGGGATCAACTACAACATTTGGGAACACCAGCATAAGACACGAGTTACTATGGTAAGTGCTAACCAAGAAAAATGACTTATTCATTCAAATCATAATAAGTTTTGTTTACTTTTGTCAAAGGATAAACAAGATGGGGTAGAATTTTTAGAGATTTATAACCAAGGAAAACAAGTTTTAGATCATATCATTTAGTCTTTTCAAGAAGTATTTTAGGCTCCTAGTGGATTACCACCAAAACAAGAAGTAGAGCATGAGATTTAGTTATTTCTAGAGTCACCTCTACTGAACATCGGGTTGTATAGGAAATCCTTGTTGGAGAGTACTGAGGTAAAGAAACAACTCCAAGAACAAATAGACCAAGGGGTGTTACATCCAAGCACCTCACCATGTGGTTCGCCTATTGTGATGGTACCAAAGAAGGATGGTTTTTGGAGAATGTGCATTGAATACCGCACTTTGAACAAGATCACCATAAAGAACCGATCTCCACTTCCCTGTATAGATGATCTCTTGGACCATCTTCAACATGCCAAATTTTTCATGAATTTGGATCTCAAGTCAGGTTATCACCAAGTTAGGATGAAAGAGGAGGATATATGGAAGATTGCCTTCAAAACAGAATAGGGTTTGTATGAATGGTTAGTACTTCCTTTTGGATTATGCAATGCACCCACTACATTTATGATATTGATGAATGATGTATTATGGGATTTCATAGATTCATGTGTCATTGTATACCTAGATGATATCTTGATTTTTAGTGCCACATGAGAAGAACATCCAACGCATTTGCAACAAGTCTTGTAAGTTCTCAGGGAGAAACATTTGCTTTGTAATATGAAGAAATGTGAATTTTCAAAACAACCAATTATTTATATTGGGCCCATGGTTAGAGGAGAACAACTACAAGTGGATCCAAAGAAGGTGGAAGCCATCACAAATTGGATAACACCAACAAGAGCCATAGAGACTAGAAGCTTTGTGAGAGCAATACCATACATGCGGAAGTTCATTTCAGGTTTCTCAGCAATTACAACACCTCTACACACAATGGTCGTAAAGAGTAAGGGTTTTAACTGGGGTAAGGAACAAGATAAATCCTTTGAGTTATTGAAATACAAGATTAGTCATACTCCAGTACTTACTCTTCCAAGTTTGCATCAGTATTTCAAAGTAGAGACAAATGCCAGTGACTATGCTATGGGCACAGTGTTGCTTCAAGGAGGTAAACCTAAATGTTATCATTCTGAAACTTTCACTTCAGTAGTTAAAGGATATTCAATTTATGATAAATAAATGTATGCACTAGTTCAATCAATTAAAAAATGGAAACATTATTTGTTGGGTAAAGAAAATATTGTGCACACTGACCACAAACCTCTCTAGTATTTGCAAGCACAGTCTAAATTGTAGTAGGCGAGGCACTACAAATGGATGGTGTTTCTTGAGCAGTTCCATCTAGTGATCAAATACAAGAAAGGTAGTACAAATTTGGTGGCAAACATGTTTTCCAGGCCACCCACACAGGAAAATTTCTCCTATTCGGCCACTATCTCTTAGATCAAGCCCTTCATGAAGGAAGCTTATGGAGAAGCATATGCCCAAGACAAAGAATTTGGGGTAACATTTCAGAAGTTGTAGTCCCAAGGGTCTGAAAATATGGGGATTGAAGACAGTTATCTCAAGGATGAGTTGTTCTACCAATGGGGGAAACTTTGTGTGCTTAAAGAAGAAAGACTTCTATTGATGAGGAAAGCACATATCTCGAAAGTAGTGGGTCATTTTGGTGTTGGTAAGACCCTAGCCCACGTCAAAAGGTATGTATATTGGCCCAACATGCAAGAAGTATCAAAATTTATTCGTGGATGTAAACTTTGTTGTACTAGCAAGCCTAAAACTAGGAAGGAAGGTTTGTATATGCCTTTACTAGTACCTACTCATCCGTGGGAGGACATTTCTATGGATTTTGTAGGAGGATTACCTATGTCTAAACATGGCCATGACTATCTCTATGTTGTTGTGGATAGATTAAGTAAATGTGTATTCTTATGGCATGTAAAAAGACAGTAAAAGCACATGAGGTAGTAGATCTTTACTTTGCTAATGTATGGGTGCATTTTGGTTTGCCAAAGTCTATTGTCTCTGACAGGGATTCCAAGTTATTGGGGAGGTTTTTGACTACTTTGTGGGACAAGATGGATACTAGGTTACAGAGGAGCACAACTTTCCATCCACAGACAAATGGATAAATAGAGGTGGTAAACAAGACTTTGGTACAGTTGATCAAAGGGTATAACAGTAAGTACCCAAGGACTTGGGATGAGTCCTTAGCCTACATTCAGCATTCCTATAACTAGGCAGTACACACATCTACTATTAAGTCACCATTTGAAGCATGCTTGGGATATCTACCTACAAATCCATTGGACATATTAGTTAGATAGTAGGATGAGGAGGATACACGAGACACAGAGGTGACTAGAGCCAACAAGTTCATTGATAGGATCTGACAAATCCATCTCAAGGTCAAAGAACAGCTAGAAAAGTCTCAAGAAAAGTACAAAGCTAGGCATGATCAGCATAGGAGGGAACACAAGCTTCATGTTGGAGACAAAGTTTGGATTTACTTGAGCAAGGAGAGGATACAAGGTCAAGTGTGGAAGCTCAAGCCACTACGATATGAACTCTTCACCATATTGGAACAGGTTGGGGAAAATGTTTTTTGACTTGATTTTCCATCATTCATGAGGATGTACTCAATAGTAAACTGTGAGAACTTGCACCTATATGAGCCATCTGTGCTAGATGAAGATGAATAACTACAGTTTCTACCTTCCATTGAGGATTGCATCTTGGACTCACGAGGTGAATTAGAGGAGGATGTAGTGCTATAGTAGAAAGTCAGAGAGACTAGGATAGGTTTGCAGGAGTCTTAGAAGATTGGACTGAAATGAAAGACACCAAGGTAGGCCCAGTGGTACTCAAAGAAGAAAGCGAGGGAATTGTTCCCTCATCTACTCCCCCACTAAGATTTTTTGGGACCAAAAGCCTCCTAAGAAGGGGAGGTTTGATCCATAGGTGTGATCCATAAGGAAAATAATGAAATGGAGGTTTTGTCTGTGAAGTAACAAGACCACTGCCCTATGCAGGGTGCTAGTTACAAAACCACTGCCTAGTCAGGGCAGCGTTCCCATGAACATCGGTTTGCACAGGGTGACGGTCCTGTCCATTACGAACAAAAAACTAAAATTGAAATGAACAACCTTTGAATTTAAAAGGATGTTTATTTCTCTTCTCCTTCATAACCTTTCCCATTCTCCAGTGCATGGGAGGACATGAGAAAGGCTATAAATACATGATTTTAGAAGTGTATAAGATCATCAAAGCATGGGAACAAGTGAGCAAGAATTCTTGGCGCTAGAAATTATATTTTTGTAGAAGAAAGGAGTGTTGGACAGAGAAAGAAAGTAATTGAAAGGAAGTGTTGAGATATTATCTACTTCTCTTTCTTACTTATTGTAAATTCTATACCTGTTGATTTGAATTGGCCAATAGAAGTGGGAAGAAAGAGAAATTTCCCTTCCTGACTAGTTTTTCCTCCATTGGAGGTTTTCTAGGATAAAATTGTTGGAGTTATGAGCTTATATTCTTTCCTTTAATACAATTGTTGATTCTAAGCACAATAGTAATTCTTTCACTAGCTATCTCTGTTATTTTCTAATAGGAAGTAAATGGCAGCGATTATTTTTGATTTGTGAATGATTCCAAAGTTGAAGAGTTTACAGATCACTATGATGGAAATGAAGGGCGTTTTGAAGGTGGTCATGGTAGAGGTCGAGGATACCATGTTTGATTTGAAGGACAAGGCCTTGGTGGTGGAATAAGTGAGTTCCCTTGTAGAACATGTTATACATGTGGATCTCCTAACCACTGTAGGTGTGAAAGTCCTCAGAATATTACATATTCTTTCTGTGGAAAGAACTATAGCTATGAGGAGTGCTTGGACTTATATGAGCATCTGAGTAAGAAACATAAACAAGAAAAAAAATGTGTAGGGATGGTTAGGATACAACACACTATTTAAAATCAATGGATTCCTAAGTGGGAGGAGGAATCAGGGACACTAAAAGTGAAGATCATGACCCACACTGAGGCATCATGTGTTAGGGAAGCATTGCAACAAAAACCCACCATCACCAAAGAAGCAGTTCTTCATGTACGATAAGCAGATCCTGTCTATTAGAAGGAGGTTTATTAGGAAACCATGGAAGTTCTGAGGAATATTTAGGGTGAGATATAATACTTAAAGGAGAAAAATAAAGCATCAGAGATGGTTTAAACTGATATAGATGACTTATGGGAAGTGTGTAAAATGTTGCACCAGGAAAACATCATTCCATTGTGAGGAAGTTGGCTAAAAGGAAACACTCCATGCACAAGTATTGAGACTGGACGGAAGATCATGCATGTGCATCTTCCCCCTCATAGTGTAACATTCCCATTTTAAGACTTTAGAAACAAAGGATTTTTTTTTACACAATTTTCTCTATTCTAAATAAAACATCATTTAGAATACACATTCCATGCCAATCAATATCATAACGGATAAACATATGTAGCTGTAATGACTCGGTACTTTACTGATCTCTCATTCTATGACTCGATAACCAACCAATCTCTCATGTTTGTCTTAAAGTATAGAATACTTTATGTATACTACGTATACTTGGTTTCCGACTCTATTTCGGGTACTGAGTGATTTGTTTAAAGAACCTATCTGAATATTTTTTTACCAATATTCATCTAAAATCACATTTCTTTAAACTAGGTGACATAGGACAATGTAACTAGCATCTTGCAATACTTTGGCCAAAGATTTCCAACATACTATTCATATTACTATTCCTAGATGACATACTCATCAATTGGGAATACATCCTTCACCTCACTCTTCTGTTATATAGAATGGTCTTTACTAACTTTTGTCAGTCCACTTACCCAACGTTTGACCCTAGCCCAGGTTAGAAACATAATTTTTAGAGGAAGATGCTCACGATGACTTAGTGTATATGGGCATACTCAATCGACCTAAGTTGACTGAATGTGCCAAGGTACCCTGAGTCATAGAAAGCTACTTCGTAATCTAAACATGCTACTAACTTGACCTAGAGAGAAACTAAGTTCAAGTCTAGATGTGTGTAGATCTAGTTGAATAAATATGGTAGGGTGTTGCCACATGTCAACTGTAACACTGTATCCTTGAGAAGCCCTTGGTCTTATCAAAGGTACAGTTCTGCAGTTGGCATGTGCCAAAATCCGTTAGAACCGATTCATCATGATGTACATACACCTTAGTGGTCATTTATTCATTATTAAATTGGATTAAGATTCAGATTACAGTAACCATGCCTAACCCTAATTCCAAAATTCATTAAGTTCTTTATCCATAATTAATCTGATTTGATATTGAAAACTTAATTAACTCATGTTTGCATTGATGTTCATTAACATGGCATAACAAGCAGTTATCCCAAAAACATGGCAACAAACATCAAACGGTTAATTTTTAATGTAACCTAGTTGTCCAAGGAAGGTGTATCATCCACCTAGATTGAAGTAGTGTTTACTTTTTATAAACGAAGCACAAGGATTAAATATCATAACCACCACTCCTATTATCTTTCATTCTTTTGAGAGATAAAGTGTCTTCCTCCTCATGGTTCGATGTTAGGGTTTATATAACCTTCTTATCATTCATCCCTCATATAGTTTAATTGTATGACCAATACATATTTCATTATTAAACTATAGTTGTTTAGATAGAGATCAACATATTTTGCAACTTAATGAGTATCATTATAGTAAGGGAGTTTGTAATGTCCCCTTAATCCAACTTATTAATCGATAACAGTAAAAGTACATAAACAAATATAAAGAATATCGACAAGATATCATTACTATTTCCTTCATATAAAGTACAAGAGAACTTACACCACAATTTGGAGTTAGCCTCCAAACCTTTCAATTCATCATGATAGAAATATACATTTACAAGACCATGTATTTCAGGCATACTGCATGCCGATCAACATTAAGATCATAAAATAACATAACTTTTCTTTTTCAATACAACTCAAAAATGAATGAAAATTATTTACAAAAGATCCACAATTAAATAAGAAAATACATCATAAAAAAATTTCCTTCTTTTATCACTTACGAAGTCCATCTGCAAAAATTGATAGCATGGGTTAGTTCATTGAACTAAGTATGATAAGCACTAAGCATTCAAACAAAGTGCATTCCAGTAATTGTTCCATTAAAACAACTTTGCTTTAATGAAACAATTAATAAGTATCATACTGATAAGCATAAGTAATAACAACCAGAAAAGAAGTACAAATAATAAGTCTGAATTCACTTTTAAGAAAAGAACATAATATAATCAGCAACAATTGCATTATAAAATATAGTTTAATTGATCCAATCAATTAATTTTTTTAAACAAACAACAAATATTTTCATCTAATTGTTTCATATTTCTTTCTGAATTGAAATACAAAATTTATCTTTACTATAAAAAAAGAGTTACCTTCAGCATAGTACATATTTAGAATGATTCAATCCATAACTTAAACAAAAATAAGAAAAATCAACGCATACTATCCATCATTCACTAATCATCTGAAAGACATAAACAAGTTCAGAAAGTACTCAACTGATTACCCACATAACTACTTCAGTTCAAGGAAACCAATACAAGGATTCAATATTAAAGAGACAACATCTAAAACAAGAATCCCAAATCAATCTGAGAAGGGATAGAGAATCAAAACAGTCTACTTGCAAGCCTTAAATAAATTCTACATTAAAGAAGATATCATTCAAAGATCTGAAACCATATGTTCCAAAAATCAAAACAAGACTCACGCAAGGATAGTCTCTTCTCATGTCCATCCAAGGAAGATTCATAACATGTTAGAGTGCAAAAAGAGGAGTCCTTCCAATAAAAATTTCAAATGGAGTATCACTCAATCAAACAAAGAAGTCGGTCTAATCATGATTATACTTTTCCTTCAATAGGACAGACTCAGCTAATCACTTTCCACATCAATACAACAATTGACTTAGTACAAAATGGACTAAACAATCCAAAAGGTAGTTTCCGTCTTAGAAGAGTGAATTCCCACTTTTTCCTACAAGATAGAAATAATAGAAAAGACAAACCCTAGAAGTTGAATATGCCTAAGAGGGTAATTACTCTACAACCAAGAAGAGAGTTGTGCTACGTCGAAGTTCGATCAAATGAACTTATCTTTACAAAAGTTAAAGGATCTCAAATAGAAATGATCCAATCAAGAATTCATTTCTTTTGTACCATCAAATGAATTTCCATTTCTATTTCAAACTCAAAAGTTCTTTTCCTAGTTCCCAAATGAGAATACAAAACCAAACCCATAGTTTATAGACAGAAACACTTCTATTTCCCCCTAAGAATTCAAACTTTATCAAACAATAAAATCAATACTATCCGGCTCATATATTCCACTTTATTTAAATACAAGTTTGAATTCATTCCATAGAAAGGATTACATAGTACAGTCCCAAGACAAAAGTAAAAATTATGGACAAAACAAGATACAACCCAGAAGGAAATCTATTCCTTTCTCCTTTAAAAGACCTAGAGTTCCATTCAAATGAATCTAAAAGAGAATACAAAACCCAACACACGTTTAAGCTAAGCAAGGTTTCCAAAATACTCACAAACTCAATAGTAACTGAAATCCCAACAATAATGACTTAAAAAACTCCATACTAAAGAACATATAGTTCGTGATCCTAAATAAGAACAAATTATATAAACATTCCCGAACCAGAGGTAATAAATCCTTCTAAACAAGATTCAGTACATGAGAGTATTCAACTCTTCTTTCCTTTAAAAACCCAGAAATAATTTAAAAAGGATCTGAAAGAGATTAAGAAAACCCAACACACGTTTAAGTCAAGCAAGGTCCCAACATTACCTCAAACTTGATTGAAATAGAAATCACAACAAAATTCATTTCATAGCTCTATCTAGTACATGAAGATCGAGATAGAGAAGGTAATTGTTCCCATCCACTAACACAAGAAGAAATATGCATACTGCATTTCCATAAACTTCAAAAACCATTAATGACTATTTCAAATGAGCTCAATTCAAACCAAAGAGTAAGTAATAGTACAATATTGAACTAGATATATTTCCATAAAAGGTCTAGGTATCAAAACAGTCAAGACTTTCAAATAAGACACGAGTTACTAGAGCAGAGGAGAGTAGAAGATCCTCAATGTTTACACATCATCCCATACTCAAGGTAAATGGTACAATATGGGATAGAAGTGCCACAACCATTCCAAACTCAAGATGCATCCAGGAAAATTTTCCAAAAGAGACTTAAATCAAAGCCATTAAATTGAGCTCCTTTCGAACAAATAGTCCTGAATATGAATTCAAACCACACAAAGCTTCGAGCACAAGTTTAGAACACACAAGCCATGAATACAAGTTCAGAATGAAACACAAAACTTCAAACAAAATTTCCGAACAACACAAGCCTCAAATACGAGTTCAGTACAAAACACAAAGCTTAGAATATGAGTTCAGAACCAAACACAATGCTTTGAATACAAGTTCAGAACACACAAGCTTTAAATACGTGTTTAGTACAAAACCAAATCTTTGAACACAAGTTCCACATGAATATCACCATTAATCTTGCACAGAGAGAGAATCCAGAGATTTACATTATCATGCCATGGATTCATATCCAAAAATCATAGAGATTCTTACAACCAAGAAAGTAAATAACTAGGAAAAACATGCAACCATTTATCTCATGAGAGCATAATTGATTTAATGAAACATTTAGGAGAAAGCAATAAATCTTAATGGGTAGAGCCTATCATGCATGATAGTGCTTCTAAAAATTCGAAGGAGACTTCTAGCCGAGCTACCAACTCTTTTTATCCTCCATGAAAAATCAACAACCAAATATCTTTCTCTCCAATGCCTCATATACTTTGCTTAGATCAAAAATAGACCATAGAGACCAAAAATAGCCACAAAGTAAAATTCTAACTACTGGTTCGAAGAACCAGATAGCTCCATGTAGAGAAAAAATCACAAAGCATGCAAGACCAAACAACCTTTAAGAAATCCACCTTCCTTGTTTTCAAGACGGTTTACACGCAAAAACTGAGTTTCATTAATGCAATTACTCCCCAATCTCTCACCTATCTCTCCTTGCCACTGCCTCTTAAAACTGGCGAATGCTATTTCCAATTTTGCATGCATTTCCAACATTAGTGAAGACTCCACATATGCTTCCACTAAGTTTACTTTCCTCTGCCAAAACTGCCAGTACTTCCCATTTATTCAACAAATCAAATCAAATAAATGCCTTTGGAACTGTCGCCAAAATGCCATGTGACCCTAGGTCCCTCTCAATAGTTTATTTTAGATTGCATAACTTAAGTTAGTCTAAAAAGTAATTACCTTAGGTTTTAAAAACATTGACATAGGTAATTTATAGCTTAGGTTAGATCAAATTCACAACCAAAAAGTATTAGGTAATAGGTTAAAAATAACCTAGCATTACCTTAGTTTAGAATACCGTTAGGATAATCCCTTAGGTTTAGGATTTAGATTCCCTTCATAGTCGTGAAGCAGGCTTCATTTTTCTTATGCCATTAAATGTCTTGAAGAGATCAATCCCAAAGATCCAAGCACAAACATACAACTGAATGAAGGCACGTTCCTACAAGACCAAATAATTTGTAACATAGAAAAGTTCAGTCTGCTATGTCTCTCAAGCTTATGAATTTCAATTTACCATTCCATCCGATAAGGAGATTTAAAACATTCCTTGGATCAATGGAATTTATCTAAGGATGAGTCAGTTAAAGGTGATAAGTTTACAACCCTCAAAACCATATTACAACTCACCTATCAGAAGTGAAAATGGATTCTTGCAAGCCATATCATTTCAATCTAATGAATCCAAGAGAAGAAATGATTTATCCATAACAAACATGATCTTAAACAATCAAGGAAACACACCTTATTCAAGAAATGCACATGCCAACACTTGCAATGTAGAAGAGAAATATAACACTGTTAGGAAGTTGGTTAAAAGGAAACACTCCACGCATAAGTACTGAGACTGGACAGAAGATTCTATATGTAAATATTCCCCCTCATAGCTTGGATTATGATAAGGAAATCACCCTGAATGTTGTTGTGGATGGATGGCTATTGAGTAATATATTGAGTGATATAGGCACAAAAGTCAATGTTCTTATCTTGGATGCATGAGTACAAATGGGAAGACCTCCATTACAACCATCCTCTAATGTATTATTCATGGCTAATCAGACTAAGGACATTTCCTGTCAAATTTTTGAAAGATGCATCCACTACCATACAAGGAACCAAGTTCACTGGAGACTTTTAAGTTTTAGTGCTAGCAGATTCAGATAGCTTTCCTATCTCTATTGGGGCATCCTTGGTGTTATACAAATAATGTTAATCTTTGGTTCAACAAGGGCTATATCAAATTTTTAAACAAGAGAGGAAAGATTTATTATCCCGTTAATAGATGGAAAATCTGTACCCTTTTTTGAGCCCTTAAGTGAAGAATTATTTGAATCAGGATTTATGTATGCACCATCTGAGATCAAGTGATAGATTGAGCCAACCAAAGAAGGACTAATTCAGTGGGAGGATGAAAAGTCTATTAGCAATACTACAAGTGTTGCTTGTGATGATTGGGCTCACAACACTTATGAGTTGGTACGACACAAAGTAAAGTGCATACTTCCCTTAGATGCACAAAACTATGTTATGTTCAAGAGGATATGTAATAACTCGATACCTTATTACACAGGAGAAGGATATCCCATGGTATTCCTGCGTGTCATGGAAGAACAATGGATAGACCCACTGTAAATAAGAAATATGATAGTTGATACATTACGTGGGACAACAACATGATGGTGGGTGGCCCATAAGGATAATCTTATAGGATGGAATTATATTAGGATTTCTCTTTCTATTAGGTTCTTTAAGAGAAATGCACCTACTAAAATCTATACTTATTATGGTAATCAAACTATTCAGCACCATGTTCAAAAGTGTGAGAGACTCTAGACAGAAGGGCGGGAAGCTTTACCACCTTCGCTATGGGTGAAAAAGTTTTATTCCACCTTACATGGCTACACACATGCTTGGTATGTATATGGAGAACTCCATCGAGATACTGGAAATTGTCAGGATTTAATTGCAGGAATGGCCTGGACATTTGAATTCTTCTATAAAAATCCTCTGGTGGAAGAACCATTGAAAGTTATAAATTGCTTAACTATGGGAGATAGTACTAAGGGTGAATAACTCCTTCAGGAGTTATTCGATAAAGAAGAATCATCCGTGCATCTTGATGAATAACTAGAAGCCGATGCAACATTACTTCAATGTGCTTGCATTACAAAAGATAAAGGAGAAATGGTCTACTTAGTGGATGATGAAGAAGTAGAAAATATAGATGTAAATCCAATAGGTAGGTGTGAGGTGTTGGACATTACAGATATAGACCACACGCATGCCTATCACTAACCTATGAAGACAAAGAAGGTTAATATTGGAATAGATACTGAGCCTAAGGAAACCATAATTGGAGACTACTAGTCAGAATCTAAAGTGGAAAAAATCATAGAGTTACTAAGGGATTACCAATAATTATTCCCTAGGGGGTACCATGAACTTAAAGGCATGCATGAATCATTAGAGGAGATGAAGATAAAGCTTAAAGAGGGTGCACACCTAGTTAGAAGGAGACCTTATAGGTTGAACCCCAACCTGTGTGAAAAGGTTAAAGAAGAGATTAATAAAATGTTGAAGTCTGGGATCATCAAACCCCTTGATGAGTCAGAATGGGTTAGTCTAATGATGATCACTATCAAAAAGGATGTATGGATTAGGATATGTATGGACTATAGGGATCTGAATGCTGCATGTGTAACTTCTCAATTTCCTACGTCATTCAGTGAGGAAATACTAGAAGGTGTTTTAGGGTGTAAAATCTATTCGTTTACAGATGGGTTCTCTAGGTATCATCAGGTTAGGATTGCCTAGGAGGATTAGGAAACAACTATGTTTACTACTGAATGGGGTAGCTTCACCTATACTGTAATGCCTTTTGGTCTGAAAAATGTGCATCTTGTATTTTCACACATAGTTGTTCAAACATTCAAGGAATTGATTCACAACTTCCTACATGTCGATTTAGACTATTGGACAGTGTATGGATTGGTTAAGGATCATTGTGACAATCTGCGTTTAATATTTGGAAGATGTAGATAGTTTAGTATCTCTTTAAACATCAAGAAGTGATTATTTTCTACACCATTTGGAATACTTTTAGGACACATAATCTTTACAAGGAGGGTTTGTTGGCTTGATCTAGCCATGGTTGTAGTCATTATAGGCCTAAGAGAGCCTACCAGTCAGAGTGAGGTGTTCATGGATTTTTGGGTCATAAAGGATATTACAAAAAAATTATCAAGGGATATGCTAAAGTTTTCTATACCATTGGAAGAGTTACTGAAAGGAGAAAGGTATGTTTTACTGGGGAGAACTGCAATAACGCATATTCAATACATTAAAGGAAAAATTTACTATTGTTCCTATTCTATGTTTTCCTTTGTGGGACCAACCATTTCATGTACACGTTGATGCCTCTGGCATGACCATTGGTGCGGTGTTGGCTCAACTTGGAGAAGGGATTATAGGTCATCTTATCTGTTTTGCTAGTAGAAATATGACTACTACAGAACAAAATTACACAACTATAGAGTGCATGAAGTCTTTGTCAATGATCTATGCACGCTACATAAATTCCATCTAGTACTTACTAGCTACACCATTCATATTTTATACAGATCACATGGCATTGAATTATTTGGTAAATAAACCTATTCTACAAGGGTGCATATGTCGATGGGTGCTCTTATTTCAAGAATTTGATTTCACAGTTGTGGTAAAACTAGGGAAAAGTAATTTTGGACCAGATCATCTATCAAGAATACAATCATGAGAAGAAGCACAGGTAATTGAGGATACCATGCCACATGCATAGTGATATAGGTTACAACAAGCACCATCAGAACTACAGGACATTGTTACCCTTCTGACAAATAGGGATAACACCAGAAGGAATGAAATCCTTGGAGAAGAAACAAATTTCTATATGTGCACTGCACCCTATATGTTAATCCAGTGGTGACATGTACAAATTAGGTCAGAGATGAGGTATTGCACCGTTGTGTATTGGAACATCAGACACATATATATTATGGAAGAGGCTCATGGTCGTATTGTAGGTGGCCACTATGTCTGATGATGCCACTACGCACAAGATTCTATCTCACTGGATTATGTGTGGGAGACCCTATATAAAGATTCTAAGTAATTTTGTAAGGCATTTGATCATTGTCAACATCTTGGAAAACTAGGTCAACTGAGTTGAAATGTCTCTCATGACCTATTACTAGCGCATAGAGCCATGTTTGAGAAATAGGCTATAGATTTTGTGGGTTATATTTTGCACGAGTTGCAGTGTAGAACTGGATCACACTACATTATAACTTACACAGAATATCTAACAAGGTGGGTAGAAGAAGCACCTACAAAGGATTGTATAGTAGGCTACAACAACCCAATTTCTATGAGAAAATATTATTACAAGGTATGGATGCTCCTCTAAGTTTGACTCTAAGTTCTTGCGCCATCACAGGAAAACTTAATGAGATACATCAAAATTGGGGCTGTATGTAGATCAATTACATCCTTGAACACCATAAGATCTACACCAGTTAGAATCACTTGATGGAACATGGAACTACTGAGGCTTAATTAGCAATGGGAGTAGGCTGAAGCCCTACATTGATAAATAAGTCATCCTGGTGTTTGTAGATAAGGATAGGGATGATAAAGTCTCTATAGTAGATTAGGGAATATCAATTATACATATCAAAGGTTGAATAAAGCCAGACCTTATTTCAGTTAGCTATGCTTTGCACCAATAGCAGTTTTTGTGTTGTGTAATTTATGTTACATTCTATGCGCCAGAATTGCAAATGTACTGGAGGTCTAGCTGAAGATCAACCTTTATGCACATAATGGACTGCACATACTAATTAAGTGTGGGGTGTTAGTTTTTATCCTAGTACATATCACTGTTGGAATTGAATGATGAAAGGAATAATGTCTACTACGGGTGCTATGGCAAGATCAGAAGGATTGATTCTAAGAAGTGACTAGAAGATGGAGATTGGACATGAAGGGTACATCTATAATGACTAGGTAAGTGGATGTGCCATCTAGGACAACTTAAGGTACATTGGTTGGGGCCATATGTTGTCAGTGACATCCTTGAAACAAGTACTTTCCAGGCATAAGGAATTGATGCTGAAGAGAAACTACCTGGTTACTTTACCGAGGATAGGAAGGTGCATTAGGAAGTCCTACTGATCATCTAGAATCTTGTCATATGGTGTATGGTCGTAATGAGGGCTTAAATATTTTGATTGCTACTAGTAGGTGCTTCAATTTTTCATTCCTTTACTGTGTTTCCTTCTTTTTTGCTATGATTTGTCAATTTAGTTGATGTGTTGTGGAATAAGTGCATTTACACGCTAGAAGTTAATTACTATTTGAAGAATTTTTATGTGCAAAGGATTGCACCTACTTTTAGTGTGGGGTGGATTGTTGATATCCAAGTACAAAACTATTGGAATTAAATGATGAAAGGAATAAATTGATATGGGTGCTATTAAATTCGAAGGATTGCCTCTAAAAAGTGACCAAAGATGGAGATGGAGGAAAGGATAGTATAACATGAGGTAAGCAGAGGCCATGTCAACTACCAATGGCAGGTACAATGACAAGATACTCAGGTAGAAGGAAGCGTGCTGAAGAGAAGTCTATGACTAGAGGGTAGGAAGGTGCACTAGAAGGTTATAACTAGGGCGCGAAGATGTACTGTATGGAAAGAACAAAGTTGGTCAATAAATGAGAGGACATTGGGTAGGTGAAGGAGAAATAAATGCATCAAAAATTTGAAAATCTATATAAGGATGGGATGCGAGTTCATTTCTTACCATTGTGATTAAGAGAATTTGACAAGAGCCAAGTGGGAAGAGCCGAGTAATCATGTTAAGGTGCAAAGAGTGTGAAACTAGATGTGGAAAGGAGGTTTGTACGAAGGAGAAGCTTGAATTCCCATAGGAGGAGAGTTTGAGAAATGCAGACGTGTTACAACCAAGCTAGGGTACGTGACTTCCACTAGGGCATGGCAATTTGAGCTAGGGTTTGGGTTACACATTGCAGAAGTAAAAAGACAAGTATTTTAAGAAGATTGTAGGGTAGAAATGGCACCAAAGAAGGCATTTGTAGCAAGAGTTAAGGGAGAGAAGAAGGTGGTCATGGAGGAAGAAGAAATGACCCCTGAGAGTAATTTTTTAGAGATGCAATATCCAGAGGGGGTTATAGTAGGCTAGGAGTAGGATTCCCACATTTAGAGAAGCAAGATAAGTGAGTACAACCATCATACCACAGAAAACAAGGAGTTAGATGCAATGTTGAACATACAGAAAAATAAGTGCATGGTGGAGGATATCCCTGTCTATGATGATGCTAGGGAGAAGTTATTGAAGAATATTGGAGTGTATCAGTTATACAATCTCCCCTACTTTGGAAAGTATGAGAATTTTTACCAATGGATTATGAGAAGAGTACATGAGGAATTCTTCTACTTTGCAAGATGCAGAGTAAGGATTTCAGCCACGCTGATCTCCATACTGATAGGGTTGAAAGCTACAGGTAAAGACCTGAAGGAGGAATTAACAGACAAGGCTGCAGTTATGGAGACTAGGAAGGAGCTGGGGTACATCAAGGGTCTACTCAGTATGGATATAGATAAGCTGAAAAAGTACCTAGTTGTGCAAGAAGTCGTGCACCTTGTGACAAATTTAAATGACCAAGAGAGGTGGTCACAAGTGAATACCATGTGGCTACATGTTTCTAAAAGGATGTCTAAAGGAGTAATCTATAACATTTCAGGTTAAATTATAGAAACTATTGTCAAAGAAGTGTGTTCAGGAGGAAATATCAGTTTTGGGGATGTTCTATTATCTCTAATATTCATGGATATTGGGGTGTTAGATGGACCCAAAGAGAAGGTTTGGGAGTATCCTATGGAGAACAAGTCAACTGCAGAATGATTTAGAAAGTACTTGTGTGATGTATCTGTATGCCAACTACCATATGCCTTTATAGAAAGGTATTTTTAGGCATCGGTTCACAGTTTCTCAGACGCGCACTGACTAATGTTCAATGTAGACAAGGTAGACTGTGACTACCACACACTAAGGAAAAAGTATGTATATCCAGGATGTAATACATATATTGAAAGACTCATCTCAGATGTGTTGAGCATAAAGCCAATAAGTTTGGCTGCTAGAGATGTTAGAATAGCACTGGTTTACCTCCAACTAAATCCCAAGCTGGAAAAAAACAAGTATGTGGAAGATGAGTTCACTTCTAGAACCACCAAAGGGTAAGCATACCATGCAAAAAATTCCATTGCATAATCCCATAGAGACAATTGAAGTAGAGGATGAGTAGGATGAGAGCAAAGATAGTGGTGGTTTGGAACATAGAGGAAGAAGACATCCTACGCATAAGGATGAAGCTGAGTGTGCAACTACACCACCTCAGCCACAAGAGGGGGATGAGGATGACTTAGATGTAGTCTAAGGAGAGCACTGATTTAAGAGAGTGTTCAGGAGAATAAGGACCCAAGGTGCTACCCCAAAAATTGTGCATAATTCACCTAGACTCTCTCCACAAAAGGAGACAACCGAGAAAAGGAGAAGGAAACTAAAATTGAATGAGGAAGTGGAAAGTTATAGGAAAGCGCTCCTAATTCTCCTACACCTGTAGAGAACGTAGAAGGAAAAAAAAGATGAAGAAATGAAGGAAGGAGAAGAGGAAGAAAAGGGAACAAATGAGATGGCTACTTAAACTGCTCAGAATATGGAGACACAAGTCCCAAATCTGGAAGCTCAAGTTCCTAAGAATCCTAGGTCAAGAAGAAAAAGTGGGGAGAACATTCCACTAGCCATGGGTTATGCTGAGGTCACAGGTAAAATTGTCTGTGCGTTTCGATAGAACACAAACACAAAAGGAGTTATATGGCTGGGAATTGATGAATGAAGATATGGCAACAGTGCACACAAGGAATAAATTATCATGGTCAATGCACATGCACATGGATGAACCATATTTTGATGTGTGTGAGGAGTCATGCATATTTAGGAGGTTGAAAAAGACACCTCAGGCTAGACACATAACAATAAAGCCTACTGTTATGTTAGATGAATAGGTGAGCAATGCATTCGTAAAAGTCTCAAAAAAGGTGGCACTATAGAATATGGACAAAGCTTCCATAATTAGGGTGCTAAAGGAGGAGATCAAAACTGAGGATGAGTAGATAACACGCCTAACGTATGAAAGAGACTTAGCGCATAAGAATAACTCTTTATTTATGAGCATCACAGAGGAAACTGGTGATAATTTCATAAGAGCTAGGCCACACTTAGAGCAAAAGGTACCAAAGATGTTTCCTTTGGCAATACACAATGTAGGTACATTGGTGGACTTAGTACTTGAAGATGAACCTCTGCACATGCCCGCACCAAAGGATCCAACACAAGAGGCAGAGCAATAAAAGGCTTCAGTGATGCAAAAGATTACATCATATGAAGGACTACTGTAAGTGCTGTAGGAAGAACTAACAAAGGTAGACCAAGCCTCAAACATCTGTACAGCTCCAGAGGCACTCATTAATGTAAACACCCTTGAGGAGAATAATGAGGTCTATAAAGTGATGAAGGATGACACATTGGGCCGTGCAGAAACATTAGTAATGGTTAAATAGAAGAGTGAGGCCCTGGAAGCAGCCTAAGAACCACACAAAAATCAGATAGAGGAGCTTGGAAAACTCATTGCGTAGAAGATGGATTTGCTAGATGGAAGGATGACTGTAATGTCCAAAATTGTGTTGGTATTGTAGAATGAGAAAGGATAAATTGTGAAGCATGAACTGGAGTCCATTACTATGGACATTCTAGAGAAAGTAGAGGAAGCACTTGGTGAGTGACAAACCTTGTAGGCTGAGATAAAGAAGGAATATCCTGAATTAATTTTTCAGGTTCCACAAGAAGAAACTACAGGTTTAAAAAAAACATTCTTTCATTCATCCAAATTCTTTTTATTCTTCTATTCTTTGATTCATTTTGGATACAGCCATTTTCGGGGTGGCAATGCAACTAGTGTAGGGTAATTTTGATCAATCAAACCCTAACACTTAGTAAAGTAAATAAAGAAGGTTCACATGGGAGAAAAAAGTGCATTTAAAGGTGCAGATGTATCAGAAAGGCTCGCAAGCGAAGAGTAGAAATAGGTTAAGGACTTCGCCATATTCAGTCAAGGATTTATTTATTGAGATAGCGTGTAAAGTACTCAAACTGATTAGAGACTTGCATGTCACACATTGGCTATTTTTGGAGGATTATCTATGAAGTTATTTGTATGGATAGAGGCTGGAAATAGATCTACTATTGTCAGTTAACAACCAATAGTCTATTGTTAGCGCACTTATATGTGTGGTTATTTTTGTAACAGTGTGTGGCTAGTAATAGCATGCGACCTATTTTGGGAATAGATAAGAGGTGAAGGGAAAGTTCCAACCCTTATAAATATGTAGTAAATTGTATAGTGAGATATAGATGTGTGTATACATAGGGAAATTATGTTGCTACACACATACTATTGTTATTATAATGAAGCTTCTGTATACTTATTAAATTTAATATAATGGAGGATATTGGCTGAATCTAAGTGTTAGTTATGTGTGTATCTAAATCTGGTATGTTCTTGATTTCATCATGGTGAATACTTAGTTCTATTCTCCCTTAGATATAGATATGGTATGCTCTGTAGAATGATGTGTTATTAATGGAACTGCATGTGTTAATTCTTCATCATGCTAACATCCTGCAATAACAACCCTAAAGAGGGACCTGGTACCTTTACGTGCTTCGGGTGAGCTCTCAGTCTAGGTTGAGTGATGTGTTAGTGCATCTAGTGTCTTATTTGGCTTATATTGTTGAATTATAGGCTGCATCAGAACCACAACAGTGGACATTTGAGGCATTGAAGGAGAGACTTACTACAACGCCTATTATGCGTTTTCCCTCATGGAACTAACCATTTCATGTACATGTGGATACCTCTGGCACAAGCATTGTTGTGGTGTTAGATCATCCTAGAGAAGGTATTATAGATAATCCTATTTGTTTTGCTAGTAGAAATTTGACTCTTGCATAAAATAATTATACAACTAAAGAGTGTGAGGCTTTGTCGATGATCTACATGCTGGATAAATTTAGACAATATTTGCTAGCAACACCATTTGTATTTTATACTGATCACATGCCATTAAAATAATTGGTAAATAATCTTATTTTATAGGGGCACATATGTCGATGGGTGCTCCTATTCTAAGAATTTGAATTCACAGTCGTGATAAAACCATGTAAAAGTAATTCTAGCCTAGACCACTTATTAAGAATTGAATTAGGAGAGGACATGCAAAAAATTGAAAATATCATGCCAGATGCAAAGTTATACAAGTTATAATGCTTTCCTTTAGAATTAGAGGATATTGTTGTCTTTTTACACATAGGTATGGCACTAGAAGGAATGAAATCCTTAGAAAAGAAACAACTTGTAATATGTGTGGCAGCCTTCATGTTGATCAGTGGTGACTTATACAACTAGGCCGAGATGAATTATTACATCAGTGTGTATAGAAACATGAGTGCACAAATATCATGGAAGAGGCTCATGGTGGTATTACAGGTGGGCACTATGTAAGTGATGCCACTACGTGTAAAATTCTACTCATTGGATTATGGTGGGAGACCATGTAGAAGGATTGTAAAGAGTATTGTAAGGTGTGTGATCACTGTCAGTGCCTTGGAAAACCTGGGAAAAGAGATGAAAGGCCTTTGAGGCCTATTGCTAGTGCAGAACCATTTGAAAAATGGGATATAGACTTTGCGGGTACTATTTCCCCAACCACGTGTATAACTGGATCGCGCTATATCATCACTTACATAGATTATCTTTCAAGGTGGGCATAAGTAGCCCTTACAAAGGATTGTACATCAGCTACAATAGCCATGTTCTTATGGGAAAATATTCTTACTAGGTATGGATGTCCATTGAGTTTGACAAGTGATAGGGGTACACACTTCTTAAATAAGAAAATAAGGATATTATTGGATGAATTTATGGTCGCACACCACAAAACTAAACCTTATCACCCTCAATAAAATGGGACTGGTGAGGATTTCAATAAGATATTGAGCCAAACATTTACAAAAATTTACGTTGTTGGAATGAAATATTGGGATGATAAAGTTTTTGCTATACTTTTGGCGTATAGAACAACCTATAAAAGGTTGAATAAGGCCACACCCTTTTAGTTGGGGTTTGATGTAGAAGCTGTTATTCCAATGAAATTCATGTTACCATATTTACGTATTAGAGATCTAGCTGATGAACAGGTATTAGAAGAAATAATTGACAAGTTAATACAGTTGGATGAGAGGCACTCCATAGCACGTTAGAGTCAGAAATAGGACAATGCTAGACAAAAATCATGACATGACAGACACATTATGGACAAGATGATTAAGGTTGGATAGATGGTACTTCTTTATGATTTCAAGTTTATACGCCATCTAAGCAAACTTAAGGTGTATTGGTCGGGACCTTATGTTATCACTCACATCCTTGAATTAGGAGCTTGTCAGTTAGAGGCACTTGATGGAAAATGGTTACCCGGTTACTTTAATGGGAGTAGGTTGAATCCCTACTATAAATAAGTCTTCTTGGTGTTTTTAATAAGGCAGTATTTCCATTTAGTATATATTTCCCTTTTGTATTTATTTTAATGTATTTCCTTCTTGGTCGGTATTCTTTGTAAATTTAGTTTGGTGTTTTGTGTAATAAGCACATTTACGTGCTAGAAGATAATTATAATCTGAAGTATTTTTATACGCAGAGGAATGCACATACCATTGGTGTGGGGTGGTTGTTATTTGTTATTTAACAAAGGGTAAATAGGAGAATAAACTGTTATAGGTGATATTCAAGTATGGAAAGGAGCTATTAGAAAGGAAATTGCTTCTAAAGAAGACCATAGATGGAAATAAATGAATGAATAGTATAACATGAGGTAAGTAATGGTCATGGAAAATACTAGAGGAGGGAACAGTGACAAGGTACTTTAGCACATGGAAGCGTGAAAAAGAGAACTCTATAACGAGAAGGTAAGAAGGTGCGCTAGAAGGTTATAGATGTGGTGCGAAAGTGTACTGAACATAAATTAGGAAAATGGTAAATTAATGAGAGGATTGGTGGTAGGTGAATGAGAAATAAATGCACTAAGTATTTGAAAATTTATATAAGGACGTGATGCGGGTTCATTTTTACCTTTGTGATCATAAGTATTCGACAGAGATAAGTATGATCAAGCCTAACAAAATGTGTTGAGGTGCAGAGAGCTAGAAAACTAGACATGGAGAGCATATTTGTGCATGGAAGTGGCTTACGTCCCCATTGTTGAAGGGTTTAAGTGTAGTAGTAGTGAGAAGGAGCTAGGACACGTGGTTTCAAGCTAGGGTTTAAGCTTACTCAACACAGAAGACAAAAGGTGATATTTTTACAATGGCACTGAAGAAAGCACCTATAGCAGGTATAAAGGGGAAGAAAAAATTGGAAGTTGAGGTCAAAGTTTCTCCTGAGAGAAACTTTTCAGAGATGCACTATCTAGAAGGAGTGATAGTTGGATGTGATTGGGATTCCCACATTTGTAAATGCAAAGTAAGTGATTACAGCCACCGCATCACTAAAAAAAAGGGAAAATTGGATGTGTTATTGAACAAGAAGAGCAACAATCACATGATGGATGATATGCCAGTATATGATGATGCTAGGGAGAAGTTTCTTAAGAAGGTAGGGGTTTATCAGTTATATGAACTCCCATATTTGGAAAACCAAAGGCTTTATACAAATGGCTTATGAGTAGGGTCCATAAGGATTTTTTCTATTTTGCTGGATGGAGGGTAAGGATCAGAACAACCCTAATTGCTACATTGATAGGACTGAAGGGCACAGGGATAGATATTATGAGTGATCTGATAGACAAAGGGTAAGGATCACAACAGCCATGATTGCTACATTGACATGACTGAAGGGCACATGGATAAATATTATAAGTGATCTGACTGATACGATAGCTGTTATAGCCACCAACAAAGAGTTAGGATACTACAAGGGTCCACATGGAATGAACATAATCAAATTAAAGAAGTGTCTTATAGTGTAGGAAACTACACATTTTATCACTAAGTTAAATGACCAAGATAGATGGTCACAGGTAAATACCATGTGTCTACACATTACGAAGAATATATTAGAGGGAGAAATCTACAACTTGGCTGACTCGATTGCAAAAACTATTACTGAGGAAGTACACACAGGTGAGAAGATAAGTTTTGGAATTATTTTATTATCTCTTGTCTTTGTAGAATTTGGAGTGCCCGATGGGCCAAATAACAAAATTTGGGAATACTCCACAGAGAAGTCCTTTATGGAGAGGTTCAAGAAATACTTATGTGAAGGAAAAATGAGTGGCCCATTCAAACAAAGGGTAGAACTATGGTATGATTGACTGTGAGCGGTGTTTGAGGAGAAATAACATATTCCAAAGGAGCTACCCTTGGTTGTGGGTAAGGTAGTATAGTTTGCGATGTATTAACATTCTTGCATTTCATGGTTTGCAATGAAGGATGGGACATGGAGTCCATGGTGAAAACTACCCTATGCCTTCATAGCATGCTACTTCCAGGCCTCAGTTCACATGTTTACTAATGCACATTAAATGAACTTCAATGCAGATAAGGTAGATTGTGACTACCATACTCTCAGAAAAATATATGTTTAGCTAGGTTGGTCTACCTACATTGAGAGGCTCATTTCAGATGTTATAAATATAAAGCCAGTAAGTTTGGCTATTAGGGACAGTGGAGCCACGCTCATCTATCTTCAGATCAATCCTAGGCTAAAGAATAACAAGTATGTGGATAATGAGTTCATGTTACCAAGGCCGCCTAAGGCCAAACACATGGTTGAGAATGTGGTAACTCCAAATCCTTCCATGACCATAGAGATAGACAAGGAGGAAAAACATGAGGATAGTGGAGGTTTAGACCATAGAGGCCATAGGCATCCCACAGACAAAGTGGAGAGTGAGCGTGCAGATACTCCACCACAGGCATAAGAAGGAGAAGAGGATTTAGAAGTGTATGTAGTCCCTAAAAAGCGCTAGTTTAAGAGGGTATTCAAAAGAAATAGGAACTAAGGCACATGAACATCAAAACTTGTACGAAGATCACCTCGACTCTCCCCTAGAAAGAAGCACTGAAGAAGAAGAGAAGAATAAATTTTAAGTTTAGTGGGGAGGCACAAGAATCTGAAGAGAATGTGCTTAGAACCCTAGTTTAACGGGAAGATGTGGAGGAGCCCCAGGATGAAGAATTGAGAGATGAAGAGGAAGGGGTGAAATAAGCAGAAGAAACTATGTGCGAGAAATCCAGCACATGAGTTATAACTCAA
The DNA here is from genome assembly GCA_019776745.2 of Taxus chinensis. Taxonomy (NCBI): domain Eukaryota; kingdom Viridiplantae; phylum Streptophyta; class Pinopsida; order Cupressales; family Taxaceae; genus Taxus; species Taxus chinensis. The sequence continues at coordinate 263,504,197 of CM034156.1, read as the reverse complement.
ATATGAGAAGGGCCAACTCCAAACCTTGTTGATTAGGTTCCTAAGGGGCCAAGAACATAGAGAAGTGAAGAATATGTTGTGTAAAGTATGGTATATGTTGAGGACACAAGAAAAAGTGTTTGTGCCCGGTTTTAGAGCACAGTGGAACTTAAGGAATTATATGGATGGGAGCTGATGGATCAAGATATGGCCACTACACGCATAGGGAAACAACTATCTTGGTCCATGTAGACCCATACGGATAAACCAGATTTTGATGTATGGGAGGAGTCCTATGTCTAAAGAAGAGTAAAGTAGGCACCTAAGAACAGGAAAATGACCATAAATCCCACTCTTATGTCTGATGAGTAGGTCATAAATTCCTTAGTCAAGGTATCTACTTAGGTGGCACGGAGAAATTTTGATAAGGCCGCCACCATTAGAGCATTGATGGAGGATAACAAAGATAAAACTGTAGAAATAGAGCACTTAAAGGCAGAGAAAGAATGAGAACAGAACAAGAATGAGGCATTTGTTAGCATGACAGAGGAGATTGGTGATTACATTCTGAAAGTAAGGACTCATCTAGAACCAAAGATACTTGAAAATTTTCCTTCAGCTATGCATTATGTGTGCACTTTTTTTGATTTGGTGCTAGAATATGGACCACTTAGAATACCCGCACCAAAAGATGTTGAAAAAGAATCAGAGAGAGCAAGGGCCTCTATGATCATAAAAATTTCAATGATTGAGGCACTGCTCTAGACTTTAAAGGATGAGATAAAGAAAGCACACCAAGCTCTAAAATTGTGTGCAAAACCAGAGGCAGTGATAAGGACCGAAGCTTTGGCTAAAGATAATGAAGTCCTGGCAACAATGAAAGATGAGACTTTAGGGCATGCATAAATATTGGAACTAGTAAACCAAAGGTGCAAAGCCCTTACAACATCCCAAGATCCACATAAGGAGAGGATAGATGAGCCTGGTAAGCTCATAGCACAGAAGATGGATCTCATGGAAGGAATGATGTCAGGTATGACCGATGTTCTCTGGGTACTGCAGAATGAGAAAGAAAATATTACTCAGGATGAACTAGATGCCATAGCCACATATATTATAGAGAAGAAAAGGACCACACTAGATGAATAACAGACATTAGAGGATGAGATTAAAAATTAATATCCAGAGTGAATCCTCCTTGTTAAAGAAGAGGGAGCTGTAGAGTGAAGATTTATTCTTTTGTTCAGTGATTCTTTAATTCTTTCAATTTTTATTCTTTATTGTTGGAGACACTAGAAGGAATTTCCATTTCCAGGATGAAAATGTACTTTAGTGTGGGGTAATGTTGAGCAGACATAATATTTTTCTAAGGAGAACACACAAAAATAATACATGCACGAGAACAAGGCACATTTGATGTCATAAAATGATAGGAAAGGAAATGCGCGCCAAAACAGTTTGGTTCAGACTTAGCCGTTTTTATGGATAGAGGCTATTTTTGGAGACATTGTGTAGAACAAACATCAAGATAGAGACTTGCATGACATGCAAATGGTATTTTTGGAATGAGTAGTTGATAAGCGCCATGCATGGTTGTAGTTAATAATATGATTACTTCTTCCAATTAACTATAGGACATCTATTATTAGTGCACTTGCGTGTGTGCATGTTATTGTAAAGGCACATGGCTATTGTCAGCATACGACCTATTTTAAAAAGTGCATAAGCGGTGAAGGGAAAGTCACCACCTCTATACATATGTATTGAACTATGTAGTTTAGGGAGAGACTAGAGACCGCGTTATTGTAGAGTTATGCTTCTGATCTACTGCGTGCATGACTTATGATGATACTTTATAATGTAAGAAGCTTCTGTGTTTTACAGTGTTTAATGTAATGAATGATATTGGCTAGATAATGGTTTTATACATAGCATAAACTGGTTCATGTATGGTTGATCTTATTTTAGTTATTGTTTAATTCATGATTTACTAAGATCTAGATCTTGATTATGCATTGTGGAATACTTATTTTTATTTATGGATATGAATATGTATTATCTTCATCACACTAAAATCCTACAAAATCAACTCTAAATAGGGTCCTGGTACCTTTGTGCACTTCGGGTGAGTTCTCAGCTCAAGCTAGGTGATGTTCCAACACGTTTGAGTTTTACATAGTAGATTTTAGGCTGCATCATTGGTTCCATTTCCCTGGACCTCTTTTTCAGCCATTTTTAGGATGTTTCATGATGAAGATGTACCAGTTGACCTTAGCAAGTGTTAAAGAGTGGATTAAATATCTGGAAGAAGATTTCACTTAGAGGTTCAACAATGGATCTGAGTTTGATGCACACATGTGGGTGGAGAAAAAATTGTATGCCTGTTTGTATGATTCCACTACTCACACATATATGGGCACTCTAAATTTACGTATAAAATTTGGGACTAAGATTGTTCCTATGGTATTCTTCATTATTGATGCATCATTTTAATTTAATCTCTTCCTGGGTAGACCATGGACTCGTTTAATGCAATGTGTCCATTATACAATTCATCGGTGCATTGAATTCTTACATGATGGCTATTGACACACCATTACTACTAACCCTTATTCATTCAATTTTTTTCACATAGACCCTGTTACTACTCTTCCTATTCCTCCATCACAACTTATTCCATATGTCAATATTGATACTTATGATGTTGGACAATCTAGTGCTCCATATCCTTCTTCCATCTCTGCAAGCATACCATCCATTCCCACTCATACTACTAATATCATTTCACCCACATTATCTACTCCCATTACTACCACTATTCCACCTATTAAGAATCCTCTCGATCCTACGTATGGTTCCACTCCTACTAATATCTTTGATACTATTATTCTACATGAAAAATTCCTACACTAATGATTCTAATGATGATGTTAATGCCATAGAGCTTAATGATGACACATTACACAATCTTAACTTTACTTATATAAGGATAGATGAGTCCTTCACTGATACTTTTCTGTTTATTGGACATGGTGAATATCAATTCAAGAAACCCCCTCCTACTAATGCTATGATACCTTTTTAGGGGTTTGTCCATACATTAGATGTCATACCACCTTCCTCATATCATTCTACCTTGACACTACCTCCTTTCACATGCACTCTTTTCATGCATAACTCTTATTGGCCTCATATTCCATTCAATCCCACTTTCTCTGACACCATTTTCATGCATGACAGCTTATCCCAGCTTGGATTTACACTTGATGATCTACACCCACCACCTCATTCTCCTCACCTTTATGAAGGATGTGCCTTTTTGACTGTTTCATGTTGCCTCTAGGTCTTCCATTTATCAGTATTCCATACACGTACTACTTGTTCCTCTCCACTTACTGTAATACCTACTTTATTCATGTTCAAAATTTATGGAATTTTTTAATTTCCCATAATAAATTTATGCCTTCACTAATTTAAATACACAACATTAATTTTAAATTTAATCCATATGTAACATCAAACCATGTGTAGTTGTATGGGTCAACTAAATCTACCCATACGCCCATAGTTCACTCTCCATGAGTGTGTATACAAAGTATATTATTGGTTAACCTTTAACGTGTATCGATAATCAAGTATAGTTCCCAAGTTTCTACCTGGTATTCATTCAATCGTATCCCATACGAAATCTCACACCTTAGTTTAAGAACTTGGTGAATTTGTTAGTGTAATCAACAAATTACACTACTTTGGACAAAGTTTGAGAGACATGTCTTACATGCCTAGTATTTTGATGACACACTCGTCATTAGAAAATTGTCCTTTCACCATACCATTATCACTCATTTATCTATATTTGAATCATTTAATCAAGACATTTAGATTACAAGATCATGCATAAGGTGCAAGATCTATCCAACATGCACAGAAGGACACATATGTGCTAACTTAGGTTACCTATGGGAAAGAAATTTTTTATGTAATGACTTACATTATTATGTAATAATTTCCTTCCCCATAGCCAACTTAAGTTGGTACTGAGGTGTACCTGACATTCAAGTTATACAACTCTTGTTCCTTAGCGAGACTCAAATTTGGATCAAGTTGTGATATTTCTAAAGATCATATCTTAATAAGACAACTCTAGATCTCTACGAAAAGACATCGTTCACTTAATGACATGTGTCAATAAGTGGTCATCGACTTATTGTAGCCATGTAAGATTATCCCAATTAATAAACTTTTGTTAAGAACATCATAATTGAATCATTTATTTAATTCCAAGTTAATTGGTTTACGAAGGATCCTCTTTTAGTCGTAGCGGTAAGTTTATCACATCAACCAAGGTATTTTATTTGAACTTAGGCTATAGTATCATAATAGTTTATGATAACCTTTTCCACTTAAATCTAAATGTACACTCATTGTTATCCTTAATATTATTTAATTCATCTTTCTGTATTTTCACAAAAAACATGCATACATATATTACGACATTTTCATATATAATCCTTAGTTAAATGTTCCCACATTGTTAGTTGGATAATAGATACATTCACTTCATTTATCTTTTCAATGTTGTACATAATTAACATCTTATGATTAACCATCATATAGTAACAACATTTTCCGTTCAATTTTTATAATAATATTCTACTATTATTCAGCAATACAAAATTTCCATGCAAAATTAAACATGAATACTATAATTAGTAAAATAATAATGATTCCAAGTAGTATAAGATTATCAAGGATAATATTTTAATTATACAGGATGATTCTGCCTTAATTCATTTAATACAAAAATGAAGTATATCTTTCTCTTTACAAACTTTCATTCAATTAATACAATCAAATCAAATTATTCATCATAATCATGCATATTAAACATGCGTAATATTTCTTTAGTCAACCTTGAAAGAAACTCAACTCTTTCATCCATAGCATAGAGAAAGATGATAAAATGGTCAGTTCAAAATGAACTAGCATGAATTGTCATTCTTACCACCTTTTTTGTTTATTACGATATAATGGATATATTAAAAAAACATCTTAACAATTCCAATATATTCAAGATATCAACATTACTAAATGAATGAGACTAATGTCGCATTATTCTTACTTACATTGTCAGTAATTACCATACAAGTAAAATTATACCTTAATAGTAAACAACAAGTACATTCAGCTAAGATTTTACTCTATATGATTAACAAACAAAGTTAACTTGATCCCCATCTAACATTTCCATTAAACCAAACTAAGATGAAAATTCAATTCAGAAAAACCGATTAATAAAATCCAAACATTATTTATCATCTACAAACCCCCCTTAATAGTTGGTATGGTAAATATTACTACCAAAAGGATATCGACAATTGCAATAAATAATACCTCAATCATTCCCGCACTGTTAATAATTGAATTCACAGTTTTACCAAACAATAAGAATAAAAAATTCCTTATTATCATCAAACAAAGATTGTGCTTATTACATCAATCTTGTCAACAATGATAACGAATAACACCTTAACCTTATTAAAATGAGATAATGGTTAGCTTAACGATATCAAAAAGGGATAATGGTTACCTTAATCTTATAAAAAATAGTTAATGATTACCTAAATCTTTATCAAACAATAAATGATAAATGCCTTCCTATTATCAGACAATATTAATGATGGGAAACATAATTTGAAGAAATATATATATACGCATATTAAATCAAACTAAATTTTCCATGAATAGAAAACAAACCTCTTTCTGAAATTCATAGTCACCAATCCATGCCTACAACTAAATTCGATTTTAAAAAACAAATCCCTTGTCGAAGGAGAAATCCCAATATTTTGGGCAGATCTTATTTAAGATAAGTACATTTCTAGAAAATTGAAACATCTAACACCAAAGGAGAAATTATTATTTATTGAACTATTTTATTTAACAATACAAATTTTGGAGATTCACTTCGATCTTTTCTCATTATTTGAGAAACTGTAAAAATAAAATGATGACACCCTGAAAATGGGCTGACCCAAAAACTCCCAAATTTCTGATTTTTTATTCCTTCTCAAGATAAAAAACCCTCAATCAACTATCAACCAACACCCAAGTTAAACAACATAAAGAAATCCAGAAATTTAACCCAAAAATCAGGGCTCACATTTATTTCTCCTTCCCAAGATTCTAATAACCAAAATATCATTGAAAACAAGTACAAACACCCAAAAAAAATGTAACCCTAATTTACACAAGAAAAAAAATAGTTTCTCACACAAGGAAGATAAATTAGTCCATCATCTATCATGGTTTTGAGTGGTTACCTTTCCAAAGCCACATATTTAAGACTATGCCTAGAATGGGTTTTAATGAGACCTTACATGTAACCCCGAATGAATTCCCATTAAAATTTAAAATAAAGAAAACATAGTCTACAAATATCAGAAGGTAGGAATGCATTTTGTTCAATTTACATGTGAGGCTTAAATTAACATTTACTTAAACAACCATTGCATGCATTTCTATAAGAATTCACAACAATCACTAAATACCCATCAAATCGAAGAGAGCTATTTTTGAATAAAAATCATTATAGAAAAATTTAAAAAAATGGAGAAAGAAGAATAATCCATGCCTAGAGTAGAGGCTCTGAAATCACCTTTCTATTTCCTTCTATCTTTCCCCGTGGGTCGAACAGAGTGGCAGAGTAAAATTTATCTCAATGTTTACTAAGCAAAACCCCCAACAATAATGCTTCTAAATCCAAAATAATAGTGCCAAAGAAACAAAAGAAATGAACTTATTAAATTTCAAAATTTCCATTAATAAGATCCTCAAAACTCTCCATATTAACATGATGTTGAACTATGCCACCAAACACTACCACAATTGCTAGATTCAAGCTAGAGTGGACTGGTAGTAATGTTTCCCATGAAAATCTCGGATGAGAGAAAAAATGGAAAGATAAAATGAAACATAGCTATAAAAAAACCCTAATAATAGGTTCCTCAAGAAGCTTCATGCATTTCCCAAGGACCATATGGGTAGAGTTATTTCCATTAAAGGATGCAGGTGCCACGTAGTGTCATGGAAAATCTAACTCCTAGTTTCCCTCCAATTAAAATGGCTTACTTGTAGCTAATTAACTTATCAATCACCCAATCGCGCATGCGGGCTACACTGTGTCTGCTAAAAGTTGGATACAAGGCTCCACAGAAACTGAATACTGTAGTAATGTGATTGATGATAGGGAGCGGGCTAAAAAAAGGTCGTTATTCCCACATGTGATTTTCTGCAGGCTCAGATCAGCAGGCATGCAGATGTTCATGGGAAAAGCAATGGCTCTCATTTCCAACATTGTGCGGATTACAAAAGTAAAAAGCAAATTGGCTTCAGTGCTCACAAGGATTTGGGAATTTGTTGCAAACAGTTAACCATAGTAAAGATGGGGGGGGGTCCCCCTTTCCAAATTGAGCCTAGTGCGGACCCGGACTGGAAGGATAATATTGAGCTATGGAGCATACTCAGCAAGGGTGGCATCACCAACTTCATGGAGAAGGTTTAGGGGCATGATCAAAGCATATCAGTACATTTTGCGAAGGATTGGAAGGATCGGATTATGGAATATGGGGGGCAGAAGATCTTGGTCAATGAGGAACTTATTGCTGAAGGGACCGGCCTTGGCTTAGAGGGCTGCCATTTTTTTAACAAAAGGGTCGACAGAGATGTTGAAGAGAGGAGATTTGTGGAGGGATCTGAGAAGCTGATCTACGTTATAGCGGCCATGCTTGTTAGCTCGATCCCTTTGCCTTATGATGAGGTTACTCGCATGATGATATGGTTCATTTCCTTGGAAGGTAGGTTTGTCATTGTACCTGCTAAGCACTTTATCTTTCTTAACCACTTCCGTAGGAATCGCATGGTTTGTTTCCCCCATTACTTGTTGAACTCTCTTGAGCGCTCCATTTTGGAGTTTCAAAAGCATACCCGGGTGGTTCCTTTACACCAGGGGCTTATTTTACTGCTGCATAAATGTTGTCTTCTTAAGTATCCTGGTCTCCCATCCTCTCCTAGCTCAGTTCCCCCCTCTGCCGGGTTCTGCTGCTGCTAGCCCCGTTTCTCCATTCTCTGCCCCCGCCACCACTGCTGTCACCCCCCTGTCGGCCATCTAGGCTTCTTCTTCCATTCCCCCTACTTCTGCTCCTGCCCCCCACTTCGCCTCCACCTCGGCCAGACTGGTCACCAGGGCTTCTAGAAATCTTAACCTTGAGACTCTTGCTGTGGGGAAGGGTCCTCATGAAATTGAAATTGCACATGACCTACTGAATATTAGCAGTGCCAATCCCCGGGATGTGCATCTGGAAAGCTCTTCAAAAAGGCTAGAAGCCTTAGAGGCTGATATGAAACTGTTGAAGGATGAGGTTAAGAACTTGGCAAAACAGAAAGGTAAGAGGAAGGAGGAGGAGGTGGATATTGATAACAGCCAGATTGATGTTATCTACAAGAAGCTGAACTCCTTAGACTCCCATTTAGGAAAGAACAAAAATCGTCATGATTACTATATGGCCATCTTTAGTGTGATTGAGGAGTTCATTGAGCAACATGTCAAAAGTGTCTCCAATCTCAACGGAGTTCCGGCAACACTTTGGGGTAATGATAAGGAAAGCAAAAGGACCATTGATCAGCTGGATAAGACTGACGCTGCCCACATGACAACTTTGGGCATGTTCAAATCCTAGAAGAATATCAAGACCAGCATCGACAAAGATTCCAAGAAGTAGTTGTTGATGCTTTAGCTGTTCTTGTCTGTTTTTATGCTTTTTTTTTGCGGTCTCTCTATTGCTTTTTTGCAGTGTTTTTGTTGTTTTGTCTTGTTTGGGTAGATGTTTTTTGGCTTCTTCGGGCTTCATTGTCACATTTGGATTCTGATCCTTTTTTCTCTGGTTTTCATTCCTATTCTGGCTCTTAGGCCATCTTTTGTACTCAAGGGTATAGTCCCTTTCAAAAAACTATTTGCCAATAATAAAAAAAAAACTTATCAATCACCCAATCAAACTTGCATGATAGTAAACAATTATCACTACCTTTTAAAAATTGCATGGTGGTCAAACCATAATATGACCAATCAACATCATAAGAATGTAATTTGATTAATTAATCATTCATATCACAAGGTTAGTCTTAGAAAACCTTTACAAACCTTATAATATTTTCCTAACTATATGGTCAAGAGCATAGTAGTTTATTTATACCCTTGAACATGGTCTAAGGCCATAGGATTTATGCATCTAATTTTATTTCCATATTAGCACTAACATTAACTTTGAATACCATTTATTTTGATATTATTTAACTAGATTATAGAATCATTAGAAACCATTACCTTTCCTATCAACATTAATATCAACTTTGGGATTATTAAATTTCCAAAATCATTTTTTACATCTTTATGGTCTATGACCATTCATCCAACATGTATATAACAATAATAATTCATGTTAGTAGTGTGATAAAAAATCAACTTAACCTTTATTCTATCTGAAATGGAATTTATTATCTAATCATGGTCAATAACTGCTTCAACATAATTTGTTAATAAAATAACTAAGAGTTGTTAAAATGCATACAAATATATATAGCCAAAATGATCACCCATAAATATGATCATTACAGACAACATAACAACATAATCATGTAATAAATGATGACTAAAATGAAACCATTATCAACAAAATGAGCGTAAATTGAGTTGTAACACTAAAGAACTTGTAGAAACATGATCGAAAGTGCCGCTATGATTCCAGATATATATTTGTGCATTAGTATCCATACCCTTTCGGTTATGTATATGTATGTACAAACACATACGAGACAATGAACCATAGCTAGTCTTCGTATCTGTAGGTTGTTTAATATGTAAACTCATTTTGTAACCAAACATAATGAAAAAGGTGGGGTGTGACACTTATACTTGGGAAATGTTTTCTTCACTACATTGGTTGCACTTTGTATCCTAATCATACTAGTATCACATTTCGCATTCCTTTTGGCCATATTTCTATTTGCAAAAATTCATTTCTCAACTATACTGAAAATCTCACATGCTAGGATGTACACAATTATTTACAACCACCTTTCACTTATGAATAATATGCTATGGGCATGTACCATTTACTCCTCAATGGCTCTATATATGATCAACCCCACACCATTTCTTATAAAGTTTCCAACCCAGATCCAATAGGCTACGATCCACAAAATGATGATATTCTAGATGATTTTATGTGATTCATATAGAAATCATACAATTGGGGGGCATCATGCTCACTCTCCCCCTCCTAACATCATCAGGTGTCTATCATTTCTACTGTTACACTATGTACTTCATATCTAATTATTTCTAATTCATCTTACACAACTTGATACACTTTGTATCATCATTACCCTATGACGTACTATTTTTCTAAGGTTAACACTTGAATGTTGAGGGAATACTACATACATGAACCTCACACACTACATATTTCATGCTCCATGCTTCAGGATACATCTTTTTAGCATTCCATCTTAACATAACCTACTACCCTATGACGCACTCTAGTTCCAAAGTTCACACTCGATTGTTGAGGGTATAAATCTGAAATGAACCTCATCTCTTATACATTTTATGCTTTGTGCTTCATGATCTATATTACTAGCATCTATTTTCAAACCATTTCCTAATAACACACTCTTATTCTATTGTTCATTCTTGATTGTTTATGGTGTTTTATAAATGAACCCCATCTCATATTCATACACATCCACTGGGGGATGTCGCTCCTATCACATTCACATTGCATACCATTGCATCTCACACATACACAACATACTACATATCTTGGTTGCACTTATTCTTGCTTTCTCATACTTACATGTACACTTTGTTTCCCATTCTAGATGGGTACTTAGTATGTCAATATATTTTCTATATACAAATGTGCATTCAATTAGTCTTTAGATGTGAAAGTAGAATTCCTACAAATCTATATACACAACAATGATACTTGGTAATGTACCTCTTATCAGTCCAACTAAGGATCCTGTGGGCATCTACATTTACTACTCTTCCAAATGATAGGTGTTATTTTTTCATTGTTTACTACTTATTACCAGCACATTACTTTCCATTGATCTATACATGATTTGAAATATTCTTTATCTTTTTAACATGTTAATGGGTGCTTCATGTGCAACATTTTATTTGTATGGATATATGCCACCATGGTTTTATGTTACACTTTGATTGCCATTGGTTTCTATTATATTCTATTTTTTGTGGGTTATGCCCTTTGTATTGTATGCACACTATATGTTTTTGGCTGTTTCAACCATGATTGTCTTATGGTCTTATAAGTGATGTCCCGTGTATGAAACTTGATTTTCGCAGTCTCTCTTAGATTCTTTCTTGCTTGATTACACATTTTCTTCTACTTGCATACTATCTTTGATTGCACTAACACATGCTACTAGCCATTTTTTTGCATGTGCCTTGGTTTCTACCATACACATCCCCTCCCCTTGCAGGGTATCCAATTCACATTAGTTTCAAGTTCTCTCCTTTAGAATGCATGCTCCTATCAATGTCACATGCACACCAAATAAGGGGACATACATTGGGTGAATCAATCACCCCATAATTCAGCTCAGAGCTACAACATAGTATAGTACACCATAAAATTAATATAGATTACAGTTACAACACTAGCTCAAAATCAGACTTGGGTCAGAATCACAATAGAGACACCAATTCCTAGGCTCAGATAGGAGCACCTAGGTACCTATGCCCTCCCCTGGGAACTAATTTCCTGGGGGCACACACAGTTTATTTATATATTAGAAAAATTTACAACAATTCACATAGTAGTTTTTATGGTACATGCACAGTCCTCCAATAGTAAAATGCATTCTATATCCATTGAAATCAGTATAACTCGAAAGAAACTTGAAAATAATTTGGTAAAACTCGAAACAAAATTGGGATGTACCATATGCAGTGCTACTTACTTGGTAAGTATTCATGGAAGGAGAGTAACACTAGACCTCTCTCCATAACACTCTTTTGCCATGGTGTGAGATTTCCCAAACCACTCACACTTAGCATGTGATCACCCAAAAAAATCACACTTAGCATTAGATCACCCAAAAAAATTGCTCTTGATGTGATATTTCCCAAAAAATCACTCTACACAGAATTAAAGTACACCTTTCTATCCTTTACACTCTTTCACATTAGGTGTACACTTTCCTTTTACACACTTTTACATGATTTTTACAAAGTTTTCATAATTCATGAATTTTAATACTCAATTGTTCTTATTTTCAAGGTCTATCCTTAATACGCAACATGAATAAGCCCTACATGAAGTACAAAAATAGATAAAAATGGTATAATATAATACACTTCACCCCTAGGGTCACTTTCCCTTCGTAGCTTCCATGCTTCAGTTTTCACTCATTTCACACTTCACTTGTCTCTTCGGTATGCTATTTATATCACACTCTATAGGAAAAAAAAGGTATGCATATTCTAACTACTTTATATTATCGAGTACTCACTCAAGCATATTCTAACTACTTTATATTATCGAGTACTCACTCAACAATATAAAGTTGGAGTAAATATAGACACAAAATCACACACTTGGGTACATTTCTAGGTCATAAAGCATACTAGTATTTACATGATTCCTAAGTGAGAAAACTAGTAATTAAAGACTATCTTTGGCCTTTTGTCTCTATTTATTGTTTTCTATTTGGTATTAAACACCCTACAACCCAGAAGTTACTTTACTTGATTATATTTCATGATTCTAAACAACAATTCCCAGCTCGGATGCCAGAACCTAGGCGACCTAGTCTCCTTTGAGAACCCCTGATCTATTTCCATCTTAATCACTCTTTTTTGGCCTCTATTGTGTTTAAGGCATATTATCTTATTATGGGTTGGCATTCCAGTTGTCAATTATGAAATTAAACCAAGGGAATCATATAAATTCATAGCTATGTGATAAACATAAGGGATTGTTGATGGCGAATCACAGCACCCCTAAATGTCTACAACTCGATGGGTTGAGACTCTCAGTGCGATTGCATAACATGGAGCTTTTCCCAAGTCTGGGACCTTGCAAAATCGGAAAATCTCTCTGGATGAAGGCTGGTTCCTATTCCTCTGTTCAGATGCACACGTAGAAAATGTAGAGGGTTTACTAAAAAAACTAATCTAACTTGCCAAGGAGACAGGGTAAGAAAATGCATAAAATAAAACCTAAACTACAAAGGTGATGCACCGAGGAATGAAGAACACCTGTCTTGCCAATAAACATAGACCATTAAAATGCAATGCAAGATCATGCATAGATAGCCAGATTCACAGTGAAAGATCAATAGGATGCAAATGAACATAGAAAGGGTTGAGAATCATCCACAGACATGCATTAATTTACTCCAAAGATTGATACAACACACTGCAAAATGCCAAGAGGAAAGGTTGCATTATAGTTTCAAATGGGAGGTTTTAACTCCACAAGTTCACCTGCCAAAGAGAAGAAGGGAGGGGAAAAACTAAAATGTCCAACCTTTAGAAAGAATCCCCTCCTTACAATTTATAGGAAGAATGAGAGAAAAAAGAGAGAGGAATTCCAAATCTACCCCAACCACCTCTAGGTTGCATTTAATTCATCTCATTATGATGGTAGGTGAGAACCCTAGTGAACCCAAAAAGTAGCGAACTGTATTTTTTATTTTTAAGAATTTTTTCTCACCCAATTAAAGATATCTAGTCTTAGTTGGACATAAGACCTCGTAAGATTTCCAAAAAGTCCAACCTTGCATGAATCCAAGCTCCCAGTCAAAAGTTATGGCCATCTGAATATCTGCGCCAGGGTCTGCTTCCTGTCAGCGCTCAAAATGTTACGCCTCTTGAAGGTGCACCATAGGCGCATCCATATCTATGTTGACATCCTTTTACATGTGCCAAGGCACAACTTTTACCATGTCGACACTCTATGTCATGCGCCATTTACGTGCGCCAAGGCGCAACTTTTACCATGTCGACACTCAGTGTCATGCGCCATTTACGTGCGCCAAGGCACAACTTTTACCATGTCGACACTCTGTGTCATGCGCCATTTACGTGTGCCAAGGTGTAACTTTTACCATGTCGACACTCTATGTCATGCACCATTTACATGAGCCAAGGTGAAACTTTTAGGGTTTTAGTTTCTTTAATTTCCATATTCTTCTGCTTGTCTATATCTACCCGGGGGGGAAAGATATTTACAACAATTTGGTGACTCAACGGGATCACCTGCCTACTAGGTAGAAGATCAGTGGCCTTTTAGCAATCCATTGGGCATGGAGTCATAAGAAATAACCTAAAACCAACTTGATCTCTGATCCCGAGCCTGATATCGCAACCCCTTCTTCAAGAGCACGCTGAACTATAAAAATTCAACCTGAGAGCAACAAAACCTATGCTGGAGCACTTAGGTAAATGAAACCTAACTACAACAAGACAATGTGCATACACACTTAGAGGAATTTGAAAACTAGGATAATATTTACAAGGGAAACCCTTTCCTTTTAGTAGCAATGTTTAAGATAGATTCCGTTAACCGGAATCGGAAGTTCCTCTCCATCTAATGTAGAAAATTGGAAGGCATTACTACTTTTACATCCCATGACCATGTAGGGACCACTCCAAATGGCATCAAACTTGGAATGCCTTCCTGGTTTTTCCCGATCTACATCCCATTTCAGAACTAGGTCCCATTCCTGGATACCACTTACAATATTTGTTCCATTGAAGGAAGTGGATAATGGTCTTTGAGAGATGCCTTGTTAAGGTCTCGGAAGTCTACACACAACCTGATTTCTCTACTCTTCTTCTTGACCGGAACCAAGTTTGCAACCCATCTTGAGTGCTTGATCGGGAATATAATGCTTGCCTCTATTAGCTTGTTCAACTCTTTCTTCATTAGAGGCTCAATGTGAGGGTTGACTGGTCTCTGATTTTGTCTGATGGGCTTAACATCTGGATCTAATTCTGTGGTATGTTGTGCCAACTTCGGATTGAAACCTCTTAATTCTTCATAGCTCCAAGCGAAGACATCTGGAAATTCTTAGCAAAGTTGTATGAAATCTGATTTCTCCTGCTTTGTGGCCACTTTACCAATTTGAAGTGTCTTGCTTTCCCCAACCAGAATTGGCTCTGAATCTTCTCTCTTGACCTGTATGTTAGACTTTTCCTTACAAAACTGGTCGTTAGGGTTGAAGATAGAATCCAATGTTACTAAACCCTTGGGAAGCTTGTTTTTCTGTAGCTACACTACTTGATCCCCATACTGCTTCTCTAGTCTATCCTGATTCCTAGCCGAGAATTCAGCCTCTTCTTGTAAGAAATTGATGATCTGTTGATCATTCTCAAACACCTGCCAACTTGTGTTATTATCTGGAACTACTGGCCTCACAATCACATGGATATGTGGTTGCATTTTTTCCCTTTTAATGTTTTCAACCACATCAAACGTTGCTCCAACTGCTGCGAGCCTATCCGCGGCTTCATTTTTCTTCCTAGGTATGGACACAATATTGAAAGCTTCGAAATCCTCAACGAGGTCCCACACCTTGTTTTTGTAGTTCTTTAGCAGTTCATTCTTTGTAGCATGTTGTCCCCTGACTTGATTGATGATTAGCTCACTATCCTCGAACACCTGCAAGTTCTTTATGCCCTTTTTCGTGGCCCAATGAAATCCATGAATCAAGGCCTCGTATTCAGCTGTGTTGTTTGAACAAGAAAATTAGAAACGGAAAGATGAATAATGTTTGATGCCTTGAGGTGAAACAAGCATAGCTCCTCCTCCTGCACCTTTCCTACTCCTTGATCCATCAAAATATAACTGCCATACCTCATTGTCATCCTTATGGTATGGTTTGGTGATGCTATGAATAGGCTGGTTTTCTTCATGTATGCAATAGACTCCTAGCTCAGATTCTTTAACTTCTTGGTAGGGATCAAAAGCATGTACCTTGTTTGCCCATTCATCAAGAGTCAAATCTGGGATGCTTCCAACTTTGGTGTCAGCTTCATCTGTGTTTGGATAATCTTCTTGATCAAATGCTGAACAATTGGCATTGATTTGGCTTGGAGTATGAGGCTCAATATGAAATTTTGTAATTGGTTCGGATCTTATTGTGACCTTAGTACCATATCTTTTTCTGAACAACATGTGTGACCAATCAGCAGATAAGTAGCCTCCAATTTTAGCTGTGAAATCCCTTGATAAGCATAGGGCAAAGAGTGGTGGAAAATCTATCACTGACACATCTTGCAAAACGGTAACATTGAGGCATGCATGCAAGATAAGATTCAAGCCTTTAATCACTCCCACTGTTGCTACTGCTGTCCCATCCAACTGCACTACCCCCTTTGATATGACTTCATATTGGAGACCCAGCTGATCAGCTATTTGCTTGGGCATGACAGAACTACTTGCCCCAGAATCAATCATGCAACTATGTACTAGTTTATTGCCAATGATTAATGAAACATAGAATGGAGGGGGTTTCAAAACTTTACCTTGTTTTCCTCCATGATTCCCCTCAGGCTGAGCAGCATTTGTGAGGACATTCCCTTGCATAGGGACCTGCTGGTTTGAAATTGACCAATTCTTCATGGCAGCTTGTAGAAGATCTCTTTGGCCTGGGATGGATAAAGATTCCCACATTGATATATTCACATTTGTCTTCTTCATTTGATCAATGATGCTAAATGGGGATGAAAGATCTCTTTGTTGTCCTTTAGCCTGCACATTCCTTTCTTGCGCATGGGCAACAATAGCTGGAATTTGAGTTGATTTGGAAGGTGGTTTGGGCTGTCCTTGCATGTTTGGGACTGTATTTTGATTACCAACACCTTGTGGAGTGATGGAAGGTTTTAGATCACTTGGAGCCAATGACTGCCCTTCACCAATATTCCTCTTCTTTGATCTTGTGTTGGCTGTTACACTCTGAGAAATTGTTTAATTCATGCTACAAAAATCCTCAGCTTGCCAATTTGCAAGTATGGTATCATTTGGAGTTGTGTTTTGTTGAGATGTCCCTTGTTGCTGATTTTCTTCTTGACTCACTTCACCCTCTACGCCAGTAGTTGTCACCATCAACGCTTGGTTTAAAGCACCATTAAAGCACATAGATTGGTTATGAGGTTCATTTCATGGGAAACACCAATCATACTCTTGAGCTATGTTGTTTTGGACTGGCACTAATGCTTTATAAGAAGATGCAACATTGGGGTTATAGGGCTGAAATGGTCTATTAGTGGGAGGCCTTACTTGGCTTTGATTTTGATTTGCAGCCTGAGCTGGTGACTTATTTTGTTGGTATGGGGGCCTAACCTGGTACTGCACTTGAAGATGATACGGTCTAGCACTTTGAGCTTGTTGTCTTTTGATAGTCACTAGCTCATTTCCAAGGTTCTGCAATTGTTTCATAACCTCTTGGAGTTCATTTGAAGCACTAGAGGATGAAGTAGAAGTTTCATTTGAACTTTGATTTCTAGGAATGGGAATGGGAACCAAAGTGGGTGTTTGACTAGTGCTTGGATTTTCTAAGTTTGGATACAAGGGCATGGGAGGCCTAGGATCTAGCTTACCAGCTTGAATAAGACAGTTTTTAGCCTAATGGCAATGCTATAAGCAGCAGGTAATGTTGTGCCTCCCATAGATTGAATTAACATAGAAATATCATAATTCAAAGCCTTAAGATAGTATAGAAAAGCACCTTCAGCTGTTGGCCTAATGGCCACAGGAATCCTATCCCAAGATCTTTGAAATCTGAAGTTGAAGTCAGTCAGCTACTCATTGGAAGCTCTCTTGATAGTTGTCAATTGTTCTAGTAGAGACAAATTGTCTCCCTTTTCTCCAAACTACTCATGGAGAACTATGCATAACTGATTCCAATTTTGGATAGTACCAGCTCCAAGGCTCCTAAACCATTGCAATTCCTTCCCTTTGAACAAAGATGCTAGCAATTTGACAGTAACATCCATTTCATTTATCTCATGGATTGCACAAATGTTAGTAATGTCTTTGACATGATCACCAGGAGTGGTATGATTTTCTGCAATAAAAAAAGGAATGTTCTTCAATGCTGCAATTGGAACTGGATTTTGTGCATTGAGGGCAAGTGGGCTACTACTAGTGAAGTTGACAAAAGGGTTTTGTTGTGCCATTCTGATTGGCCTGAGAACCCTTGTTGATTGGATGAAAGGTCTACCAGGTGGAGGGGTTGATAAGGTCTTGTTAGGTGGAGATGGTGATCTTTGTGGTCTTCTTCCTCTCCTTCCTCTGCCTGGTGATAGTTGCAAGTGGAAAAATAACCCCTCTTCTCGAATATCAGACCTGGTTCTAATTCTTCTCATATGCCTGGGCAACTTTTGCTGCTACACCACTGAATTCTATCCCTTCGAAGTCGTCAGATGTGTTAGATAATGAGCCTCAAAAGACTAGATTATGCCAGGTTACACACCAAACCTGACAAAAATTAAACTCAAAATTTTGAAAGACCTGTATTTTTGAGATTTTAGGGTTTGGAATTTGATTTGGAATGGCAGTCTCGAAAACGCAAAAAATGCCAGACTTCCGAAATCCTGAAATCTGAAATACCAAAAAACATGAAATTTTGAAGGTCAAAACCTCAAAAAACTAAGAATACCCTTTTGAAGATTATCCCCCGATCTATCAACTGGTGAAATTTTGACTTGTTTCAAACAAGTTAGGTCCTTGAAAATCGATTTCAAATTTCAGTCTGGAAGGTGAAAAATCTGAAACTGTAAAACCTGTAATTTCTTAGTCCAAATTTCTTGAAAATTCCTTCAAATCCTATGGAATGACCTCTTGGTCCCACCCGGTGTGCCAAAACTATTAATGGCGAATCACAACACCCCTAAATGTCTGCAACTCGATGGGTTGAGACTCTCAGTGCGATTGCATAACATGGAGCTTTTCCCAAGTCTGGGACCTTGCAAAATCGGAAAAGCTCTCCGGATGAATGCCGGTTCCTATTCCTCTGTTCAGATGCACACGTAGAAAATGTAGAGGGTTTACTAAAAAACCTAATCTAACTTGCCAAGGAGACAGGGTAAGAAAATGCATAAAATAAAACCTAAACTACAAAGGTGATGCACCGAGGAATGAAGAACACCTGTCTTGCCAATAAACATAGACCATTAAAATGCAATGCAAGATCATGCATAGATAGCCAGATTCATAGTGAAAGATCAGTAGGAGGAAAATGAACACAGAGAGGGTTGAGAATCATCCATAGACATGCATTAATTTTCTCCAAAGATTGATACAACACACTGCAAAATGCCAAGAGGCAAGGTTGCATTATAGTTTCAAATGGGAGGTTTTAACTCCACAAGTGCACCTGCCAAAGAGAAGAAGGGAGGGGAAAAACAAAAATTTCCAACCTTTAGAAAGAATCCCCTCCTTATAATTTATAAGAAGAATGAGAGAAAAAAGAGAGGAATTCCAAATCTACCCCAACCACCTCTAGGTTGCATTTAATTCATCTCATTATGATGGTAGGTGAGAACCCTAGTGAACCCAAAAAGTGGTGAACTATATTTTTCATTTTTAAGAATTTTTTCTCATCCAATTAAAGATATCCAGTCGTAGTTGGATAGAGGACCTCATAATCTTTCCAAAAATTCCAACCTTGCATGAATCTGAGCTCCCAGTCAAAAGTTATGGCCATCTGAGTATCTGCGCCAGGGTCTGCTTCCTGTCAACACTCAAAATGTTGCGCCTCCTGAAGGTGCACCATAGGTGCATCCATATCTATGTCGACATCCTCTTACATGTGCCAAGGCACAACTTTTACCATGTCGACACTCTGTGTCATGTGCCATTTACGTGCGCCAAGGTGCAACTTTTACCATGTCGACACTCTGTATCATGCGCCATTTACGTGTGCCAAGGCGCAACTTTTACGATGTCGACACTCTGTGTCATGCACCATTTACGTGCGCCAAGGTGTAACTTTTACCATGTCGACACTCTGTGTCATGCGCCATTTACGTGTGCCAAGGCGTAACTTTTATCATGTCGAAACTCTGTGTCATGCGCCATTTACGTGCGCCAAGGTGCAACTTTTACCATGTCGACACTCTGTGTCATGCACCATTTACGTGCACCAAGGCGCAACTTTTACCATGTTGACACTCTATGTCATGCGCCATTTACATGCACCAAGGCACAACTTTTAGGGTTTTAGTTTCTTTGATTTCCATATTCTTCTGCTTGTCTATATCTACCCAGGGGGGAAAGATATTTACAATAGGGACCAATCTCTAAGCATATTTACTATCACCTAATATTTCATCCAAATGCATCTAAGGAAATCGAAGGCATCCATCTAGCATCCAATCAAGGGACAAGGGACTACATTTGATTCATACAAAACATAGGAAGGGGAGGTATATTCTATTTTATACAGACATTTACATATTTAAGAAAATCTATCCCACTATCTAGTGCATCTTGAACAATGGCATCCTAGGGCACGATTCTTTCACACACTCACAATAATTACATGGAGTATGAAATGTAGTGCAACGCTTGGTTTTAAGTTAACTTTGTTGAGTGAAAGCCAGGTTCAGTCTAACTCCCTGTATTGCATATTTCATTTTTGGTTTTGATGTGGTTTAAAGGGTTTTACAGGTGAAAATATATTTTGTAGGTTACAAGTAAACTCAGTGATCAAGGTATGGCATACAAGTGATCAAAAATGAATATTTATGACACTCTTACGACACTTCAAAAATTAGATTCTAAGCTCCTGTGTAGTCACAATCACACAGTAGAGCTCTCTAGAACCTAAGCACCCTTACCCCAGTCTAGGCACCCTAGTACAACCTTATCTGATAGTTCCATATTGCACAAGGCACAATTACGACAATCTTCCCTTTCAGTTCATCAATTTTCCCAACTTAGAACTAATGAACTCCCATTTTGTTGTGTTTAAACCATGTTAAGCCTCATACTATTTTGATATCATACTACATGATGTATAATGTTAATTGCTTATACTTAATTCTTTACTGTGTTTTTGAAGAAAGTATTGTGCATATGCTTGTTACTTTTATCTTGTTATTTATTCCTAAAAAATGCCTTAAATTGATTTTTTTATAATCATTAAAAATAAATTTGGAAGAGTATATGTTAAGTTAACACAGGGAAAAAATGGAAATGGCACAAGACTCACCTCCTCATTAATAGAGGACTCGTAGTACAACTCTAAGCTCATCTAGATCATGAAATCCGATTTCCTTGAAATAAGGGATCCATGCAAGCATACAGATAGATCGAACTACTAGTAATATAATTGGAAACACCACATCATTAACATGAAACATAAACCATTAACTCAACCTATATTTAGGCTTATTTTAAGGTCTAGTTACTCAAGTCATTGGCAGAAGGAATGTAGCCAACAACTAGATATTTACTATTACCATAATTTCATATAATCAATGAAAGATATGACGAATATTCTAAAATTTATTGAATCCCTCAAAGTAATTGATCATGGACATGCTCTGTAGTTATCAAGATTTATTCAAATCCAAATACGTCAAGAACTGCTCCTTCCAGGATTGTACTCCTTAAACTAGATAGTCATTATTTTAATCAACACTCATTTAAGTAGATGTTAGTAATTATGAATAACTATTTCTCTATTAAAGATACTAAAAGTGCTCTTGTATAAAAGAGCTAATGTATTTATATTTAGAGGTTTGGTTCAGTTATTTGATTGATTGTATAAGATACTCTTTCAATTCAATAAGATAACAAATTCAGGAGCAATTTCTATTTTTTGTATTTTAATACTAAAATTGATCAAAGGGAAGGAGCAAGGGCCAATCATACCCAATGAAAGGGATATTTACATTTTTTTCCTTTCTGTATTCTTAGATGCATTTACTATTTCAACATTGGTTTTTTTTATTTTGATGAATAAACTTTTCCATAGTTAATTATGTTAAGAATTTTTTAGTTATGTTTTTGATCATATTCTTCCTTCCAAACATTTAATTTTATAATCATGATTATTTCATTATTTTCTTTTTCTTGTTGTTTAAGTACTTGTTGAGACATAGTTCCTACTGTTTCCTTTGTTGCAAACAGTCATAGACACTTCCCTGTATTGACAGAATAATATAATTAAAGTACAAGTACCAATGATACTCATCACTTTTTGGAACTTTTGTTGGGGAATTCAAGGTATTATCAAATTTTAAGGTACTAGATAAAGGTACTAATTGGTTTTCAAGTAAATTTCTATTCATAAATTTCATTTCCATAACTCTTTCTTTTGAAATCACAAGACCTTATAGTGATACTAAGAATCCTCTGAGCTTAGAGTATGTGGAACACAACAAATTAAGTCCAATACTGATAGTAAGGGAGCCATACTCATTATGATAACATTTTATGTTTAGACCTAGAGACCGTAGAGGTAGATTTATTAGAATAAATCTTCAAACCCCCCCTAAAAACTAGCATGTGGAAAAACTTGACCAAAAAAGGATGGTTGATTAAGTAGAGAACCCCAATGGTGTAAATAATGGAAACCCTCTAATTAGAAGAATGTTTACCTAAGGTTCCTATGAAAATTATATCCCCCTCCATCTTACCTACCTTCTGAGGATTAGTTTCAGAAGACCTTGACCAATTCCGTTTTAAGTTCAAGGTTTTATGTGAAACATATGACTACACTTCTAATTCCTTAAAGCTTAAAATGCTTCCCTACACTTTAAAAGATACAAATATGAGGTGGTTTATGGGTTTAATCCCTAAATCCATCCACAACTGGTAATAGATGGAACATGTTTTCCTGGACAAGTATCATGATTACTTTAGAGTCAGGGATAGGAAAGAAGAACTTTTTAGGATTCAACAAAAGGCAGATGAAAGTTTAAACGATTATCTGGATTGGTTCCTCTTCCTTCAAAGAAGGTGTGGTATTGGTCTGGATATTAATCTAATCAACATTATTTATTAAAGGGTTTGATGAAGACACACAAGATGAATTCAATTTAATGGGAAAGGGAGACATGAACAAGTTAGATTTCACAGAAATCATCATCCTTTATAGGAATTACTCTCAAAATGAAATCATCATCCTTTATAGGAATTACTCTCAAAATCACCCCAATTTTAGAAGACAAAAAGGAAAAATGGTTAGTGAGGATCTATCCAAATTGTGAGAAGAGATTGAAAATTATATAGCAGACCTTTTGTTCTAACTCAATACAACTATGGATAGAGAGAAGGCTAGGAATACAAAGCCTTTGTTCATCTACTAACCAAGATGTAGAGCTAAACATAGACTTAAGGAATGACCCTTAGACAAGACAAAAGTATGTCTTATTTTTGAACTCAAGCATGCCATAAAAAAATGTGGATTGCTTTCCTTGCTAAAGAATCCTATAAAATAGAACACAAAATATGAATCTGAGCTCAACTATATGGTTCAGAGGTAAGGAGGAAATTTTTAGTCCAATCAAAATTAGGCCTACATCCTAAAACCACGATGGGCCCCAAATAAATCGAATGCACCATGGCCATACCCCCAACCTTGGGTATACCTAAGATAGTGGGTAGCATAGTGGAATGCCCCACCAAATTATTATCAACAACTTTGGGCTCCACATCCCAACATTCCAGAATTCCAATAGTTTAATCCTCAGTACTAACAACAATGGAATGTACCTCAAGTGTCTGGACAATAATACTATAATTAGAGAATACCTCAAGGTTAACAAACCATGTTGAATAGAACCACAATGCTTCCCAATCAGATCAACCTTCCTAACCACATATACCTACACAAAATGTGGCAAATCCCAAAAATGTGAGGCAGGGAAACCAAACGTATACTATGGAATCAGACAAAAATCCCATAGTGAACTCTATGGATTGTAAGAATATCTTGTTGCATTTAGGGAAGGTTAATTCAAAACCTTCCTCTCCTATGATAGAAGAAATTCCTAAAAAAATAGAAAAAATAGAAGAAACACAACCTAGTTATATTTAAGAAAATATTCCACCCAACAATGACATTCCCTTTCCATCTAGACTCTCTGAGAAACCAAGTACTATAGTCACTGAAAAACCTAAATTCAAATTAATTCAAGGATTCAAGAAGTTGAGTATCAGAATTCCCCTTTTGTAGGATCTTAAGGAAATCCTTGAGTTAAATAAAATAATTAAAGATCTTTGTTTCAAGGCTCTAGGTAGAAGAAAGAACCAAAATTAAACCATTCATGTTGATGGAACGATTGCTAGTATTTTGAAAGGAAATACCCCCATCCTAAATATAGAGAACCTGGAAGCCCTATTGTAATAGTATTCATAGGAGATGTCTAGATTCCTAATGTTTTGATTGATCTAGGAGCTTTCATCAATGATGACAATATATACTCTATCCACATTATCTCTACCTAAAATTCAATCCACATCTATAGTTTTGCAAATGGCAGACCAGTTTGTGAAAAAACTAAAGGGAATCATTGAAGATGTCAATATTACTATCGAATACTGGGACTATCTGATAGATTTCATGATAATAAAAAAAAATAAAAGAAATATTGGATCCTATAATCCTACGATGACCTTGGTTAGACATGACTTTCTGCCCTTATTGATTGCATAGGATAGGGAATATGGTGATCACTATTGGTCAAGATTCAAAACAATTTTTCATTATACCCTACTGTTAAACCATTTTTCATAGACAACAAACAATGGTCGTAAGGACAATTCAGATAATTCAAATAATGCAAATGATTCGGATGATATCATCTCTTCTCTAGTCCATGGTCGTAATTTAAGAACACTCATATCAAATCCAATATGATGACCATGAGCCTTGTGTTGGACACAATATAAGTCCTACACCTGATTCCTACGTTATATTCAATTCAAGTCTTGTGCTTGAGTCTTGCATTAGTATCTAATTCAAGTTCTATGCTCTACAACTAAATGAAACAAGAGATGATTATATGGATGAAAATAACCAACCCATCAAATGTCCCTTTGTACGAAATATAGATATGCACCGAGAACATTTTTTCAAAACATTACTTCTATTCACAAGTTACTTATCACATAGGTGTATCCATTAAACACATTATTAAGATAATACCTTGTTGTAGATTTTGTTCATGCAAGCTACCAAACAATTACCTATTCTCCCAGGAAAGACATTGACAATTAATATTTGGCTGACTGATCAAGAGTAAAATACCCTATTTAGAATTCTTATGCGCCCCTCATCAATATTTTTCTTGGGAATATAGTGACATGAAGGGTATTCATCCTGGTATTTGTACACACCACATATATACCACTAATTCTAAACTAATCCAGGAAACCTCAAATAAGGATAAACCATGTTCTAAGAGATATTGTGGAAACAGAGATTGAGAAACTTTTAAATGTAGGATTTATTTATCCAATCTCTGTACCAGTAAATGAGTTTCTCCATTAATCATAGTGCCTAAAAATAATGAAAAAATGGAGCAGTTTGTGTGGACTATAGGTAATTGAATAAGGTACAAATCATAGGGATCATTTTCCATTGCCTGTTATTGATCAGGTCTTAGACAATCTGTCTGGTAAAAAAGTTACTTTTCATTCCTTGATCGGTTCATTGGATACAACCAAATAATAATGTCTCCTAAAGATCAAGATAAAATAAATTTCACTTTTCCTTGAGGGACATTTTACTATAATTAGTACTACCTTTTGGTTTATGTAATGCCCCTGCCACCTTTTAAAGAGCTATACTAATAATCTTTTCTGATCTCACCCATGATTGTGTAGAAATTTACATGGATGATTTCACTGGTTATAGAGAAACATTCTAAGAGGCAGTTAAAAATCTAGATAAAGTTCTTTCTTGATGTGAAAAGCATCAATTATCTTTGAATCATGAGAAATTATTATGTATGATGGAAAAAAGGTATAGTTTTAGGTCATTATGTCTCCATTAAGGGAATTAAGGTAGACCTAAATAAGATTGATATCATGGTAAAAATTCCATCCCCCAAAAATGAAACAAAGTTAAAAAAGATTTATTGGTCATGTTGGTTACTATCAAAGGTTTATTTTAGATTTTAGAAAAATTGCTTCTCCATTATTTTCTCTTCTAACTAAGGATTCTAAATTTGAATGGAGAGAAGTATGTCAACAATATTTTGATTCTATCAAGGACAAGTTGATAAGAACACCAGTGTTGAGAGGTCCCAATTAGAAGCTCCCCTTCCATATACAAACAGATGCATCCAATGAAGCAGTAGGTGTTGTCATGGGATCAACAAGATGAAGGAGAGCCTATGCATGCAATTTACTATATTAGTAGAAATACCTTTCCCTTGCTGAAAGAAACTACACAAAAACTGAGAAAGAATTTTTTGTAGTAGTATATGCAATCAATAAGTTTTGACATTATATTATAGAATATGAAGTGACTTGTTCATACGGACCACTCTTCTATCAAATATATTAATGAACAACACCTTTATTGCGGATGGACAGGATTGTAATGTTGGTTATTAGTACTGCAGGATTTTAACATCAAAATTGTTGATAAGCCAGAAAAATCCAATGTGGTAGCTTATTATATTTCCAGACTTACCACTTCAGAAGAAGAAGATCAGGTTAATGATGACTTTCTAGATGAGCATTTGTTTTCACTTTCTACTACCTCTCCTTGGTATGCAGATATGGCTAATTACTTGGTTATAAGGAAGTTTCCATCCTTTTTCACACAAAAGAAAAGAAAACAAATAATTAAATAGAGTGTGATGTATAATTGGTTAAATGGAATTCTTTTCAAATGTGGAGTTGATCATGTTTTACGTAGGTGTGTCGCTGAAAATGAAGTATTTGACATACTTAGATCATGCCATGATGAACCATCAAGCGAGTTCATTATTCAGTTCAAAGGACCACTCACAAAGTTATAGGATCTGTGTTACTATTAGCCTTCCTTGTTTAAGGATGTTTGAAAAAATTTATGGAGATGTGATCAATGCCAAAGGATGGGGAAATAAAAATTTACATCTGAAATGCCACTCTAGCCCCTAAGTTGTCCTTGGAACCATTTGAGAAGTGGGGGTTGGATTTTACTGGACCAATTGGCCCAACCTCTCAAGGGCAGGACTACATCTTAGTTTAGCACTAATTATGTCACCAAATGGGATGAAGTGCATGCACTACAATATGCAAGATATGAAAAGGTTACAGATTTCTTATATGAGCATATCTTTTAGAGATTTGGAGCACCAAGATCCATTGTGTCAAATCAAGGACCAAAATTCATATAAGGAGTAATTGGTTCTTTTATGTAAACATACAAGATGAAACACAATAATTCATCCCCATACCATCCATAGTCTAATGGCCAAGTATAAGTTACTAACAGAGAATTGTAGAACATACTAGTGAAGATAATACATATCTTAAGGAAAAATTGGGCTCAAAAAATACATGGAGTCATATGGACGTACAACACTACTTGGAAAACAACCACAGGGTTTATTCCCTATGAATTAGTCTATGGTAAGAATCAAATTCTACCTATAGAATTTGAGATTCAAACCTTAAGGACAACATTTGAATTGGGAATTGAATTGAAAAAATAAAAACAAGCAAGAATTGTTCAATTGAATGAGTTGGATGAAATCAGACTTCAAGAATTACATTATCTTGAAATCATCCAACATCAGAGGAAACTTTGGCATGAGAAATAGATAAATCTAAGGAAATTTCAAGAAGGATACTAGGCTCTGCTATTTGATTGAAAGTACACTGAATTTAAAGGGAAGCTACAAATGAGATGGATGGGACCATATCAGATTGCAAAAGTATTTGAAAATGAGACTATTCAATTGATTCCAATAGATGGAGAGAAAAAGGTAATGTTGTTTAATGGGCATAGACTAAGGCTGTACCATAAACCAACATCCAAAGAGGAGTTTAAAAAATAACTTCAAGAAGATTCAGATCTAAAATGTGTGGAAAAAGTCTCTTTGTCTAACACAACTGAAACTTGAGCTATCTTCTACAAAAAAATAAAGAGGGGATGATTGAAAACCAAAAAAGAAAGTCATCATCCTCTAAAGACATTGACTGAAAACCAGAAATGGCAGCCAATGCTTCTAAAAAAAATCTAAAAAAAAAATATAAAACTAAGGTGACAGAAAACCAAAAATGGTGATCATCTCCTCTGAGTATGAAAAGTAATAAAGGAAGGATCACGTGTGGATGGAGCAATAAACTAGTCTGGAAATGACATCGAGGATGTGAAAAGTTTATTTAAATAGGTATGCACAATTAATTCACTTCTTGAATATAGGAAATTTTTTAAAATATTGATTCGTTAATTATTAACATCATGCAATTGATTTACCATTTCATTCCCAATCACTATGCACGCCGTGCAAATACAAACCAAATCCATAATTCAATGCCTTCATAATCCTCACACATACCCAATAAATTCCATCATCACCTTGGGATTCCAGCATACCTTTCCCAATTCAATTATATTCATTACATACCATTTCTACTCCATTGTTACTTTCCAAATTAGACTTTGTCACTCCTGTGCCACCAGTCACTCCTGCGGTTACCCACATCCCTGTAAAAAATTTGCACTAATGTCAGTTATATTCCATTTCTCCCTTTCCTATTTGTTCAAATTCAGACATGGGGCCTCAATTGTGACATGAACCAACAAGTTTCTATGGAACTTTTGGCCAATGTAAAGTCGGTTGAAATCTTTAAAAATGTGAGATGGCTGGAATTTCTATTGGCTTATGAGGAATTCAGTGTAACAATGACAGAGGAATTTTCAATAAATATGGAGGAAGGACACTCTACAGTTCAAGGTAAAAAAATTCCCTTTACTCCAACTATCATCAATTATCTTTTAGGAATACCTGATGAAGGGTTATCAGTAAGTGATAGAACAATGTATGTTAAGGTAATTAAGATATATTCAGTTGGAAAGAAGGAGAAACTACAATTGGTCATAGATAAAAAGGGTAAAGCTAAAGGTGTTAAAAGAATAACCCTTCCTGAACCTTGGGTAGAAGTGGCCAAATGGTTGATTACGTACTTTACATGCAAAGGGAAATATGAAATTGTGTTGGGACTTGTACTAAGAATGTTAATCTATCTCCGACATGATCAAACTAAGCCCCAGTATAAGATGAATTTACATAATTTTTTATATGATTTCATTTGTTATGATACAATTTTTTTTGATGGGGTGCCTCATATTTAAAGTTCTAGGGTTTAATTCATCTGATATGCAAACATAAATTTGTTTAAAAAGAAGCATGGAATGAAGAAATGGTTGAATTTCCAAAAGCAATGCATCTTGAACCCTAAGGTAGTTGTGGAGCAAGCACCATCTACCTCTAAGAGACTTATAAAGCATCTCATAACTTCCAGGCCTACACTTGTCCTTCATAAAACACCAATTGACAATCCACCTTCCCAGAAGGAACAAGAAGTAGCTGAAATAAGACAAACCCTGGTCAAAACCCCACCTGTATCTTCTCACAAATCAATATCCCCATATCTGTTCTTAATATAGAACAAGAAATTGAGCATTCCTTACCCATGACTAAAGAGTCACCTGTTAATGACAAAGGGAAGACACCTATCGAAGTGGGAGAACCTAGTTCTCCCCATAATTCTGATACTATTATGCCCCAAGTTTTTTATTTGTTCAAAATCTAGTTTGAGTTAAAATTGTCTCAAGAAATAATTAACCATATTCAGCTACTTCTTAAGGCAAAGTAAGATCATTTCTCCCAGTAGGAACCTGCTAATAATCAAGAGATTCAAAAATTGCAAAAAAATTTCACACAACATGAAGAGGAAACTCTTTATCTACAGAAAGCCATAGAGGAACGAGAGCAATATATACAATCCATTCAATCTAGAATAGAGGAATTTGACACATCTCTTGAAATTTTGCAAGAAAATAGAGAAGAATAAGAGCCTGTGACCATAGAAGAGAAAACCACTCAAACTAGTTTTGTCTTTCCTTAGATTGTTATTTTAAAATTAATGGTCAAGTGGATGGATGAATGGTCTATAGATGAGCGGGTCAGGACAGTATCTAAGGAGAAAAATAATTTGAAAGAAGAAAATAAATTATTAAAATAAAATGTGGTTACAGTTATTCAGTACCCATTGTCTTTGATACCAAGGTTATTTCTTGCATGGTTTTGATACCCATCCGGTTTTGTATCAAATTTTTATGCATTTATTTCTAAAAGAGACAATTTTTCAAATGTGTTTTGAAAATATCTAGGGTTTGTGAGCATAGCTCCAAGGACATAGATATTTTGAGAGATGGATAAATAATTTTAAGCAAGTGCATATACATTCTGGGAATGATATTGAGAAAAAAATCTTGTCTCTCTGTGTT
Source organism: Taxus chinensis (assembly GCA_019776745.2). Taxonomy (NCBI): domain Eukaryota; kingdom Viridiplantae; phylum Streptophyta; class Pinopsida; order Cupressales; family Taxaceae; genus Taxus; species Taxus chinensis. Next base: position 263,473,657 of record CM034156.1, on the reverse strand, counting down.
AATTATTATGTGCACAAGTTTCTTATCCCTGAGCAAATCTGTAAATTTTTCCATTAAGTTTCTATTTATGTTGGGGAAGTACATATTAAGAGCCTTCATCTCTACTCTTAGGAATGATCAAGTGGATGAATGAATGCTATAGACTTAGGATCAGTATTTGAGGAGAACAAAAAATTTGAAAGTCAGAAAATACAATTGTTAAAAGAAAATCTTGGTTACAGTTAGTCATCTCTATGACCAGGTTCTTTCTTTAGACCCCCTTCAAATTTTTATGCATTGTTTCTAAAAGAGTAATTTTTCAAATGGTAAATATCTAGGGCTCGTGCCATGTAGAACATAAAGCTGATGATGATACAAAATTAGTAGGTGCATATATATCTGAGAATGATATTGAGTAAAATTTGTTGTGTGAGTTCTATGTGCACACATTTCTTCTCCCTGAGAAAAGGTCGAAATTCCCATTAATCTTTATGTGGGAGAAGTACAACTTAAGGGCATTCACTTTCTACTCTCAGACACAAAGTTGAATGGATATATCAATGGGAAATATTTATGCAATCGGAATATACAATAGGTCTTTTGATGAGGCAGGATTTACCTGCCCCAATTTGGTTCTTCAATAGGTTTAGGTCATAGGTGTACTATCTACAGTCTAGTAGACTAGATACAAAGAATATACTTAAAAATTGTGTCAAAAATTTTAGAGAGCAAGTGATTCCAGCATTCAATGTCAAATTCCTCACTTGTCAGGTCTAGATATCAGCTTCTTGCAGATCCGTACAAGAAAAAGGAGGTTATTTCACCAACAAACCTCTGATGGTCCTTAAAACGAGCCAAAGACTCTCTACAAGATTATTCTAGAGACTCAAGAAATAATGGATTGGTATGCGATACATGCCCCCATTGGTCATTGCACTAGTACCCGAGATGGAATTCAATAAATGATCAGCCTAAGGGTCAGTTACCAATACCTAGAGGATAGAATGTTATTGAGTTATTTGGATTCTGTAACACCACATTGGATGAAAATTGGAAAACATTTTGCCAAATGAATATAACTGTTCAAGGATTGTAGAACAATTAAACAATAGGCAAGTAGGAGGACCTACTAAAAATTTAGTCTAGAGGAGTGACGAAACCCCATTTTGTTATGTTTAAACCATGTTAAGCATCATACTATTTTGATATTGTATTGCATGATGTATAATGTTAACTGACTTATACTTAATAATTTAATATGCTTTTGAAGGAATTATTGTGCATATGCTTATTTTTTTTAATCTTGTTAATTCTTCCTTACAAAATGGATTAAATTGATATTGTTATAAACATTAACAACACCTTTGGAAAAGTATATGTTGAGTTATCACATGAGTAGAATGATAATAGCACAAAAATGCAAATTGTGCATTGGCGCAAGACTCAATTTATGTGTTGATGCACAAGCCTCACCTTAGCGTAGGACTCACCTCCGCATTAATAGAGGAATCATAGTACAATACCAAGCTCATCCAAATCATCAATTCTGAATTCCTCAAAATAAGGGATTCACACAAGTATACAGATTGCTCGAAATACTGGTAATACAGATTGGCAAAAACCACATCATGAACAAGAAACATGTATGCCATTAACTCAACCTATATTCAGGCCAATTTTGAGGTCTAGTTACTCCAGTCACTGGGTTATGGGATGCAGTCTAACAACTAGATATTTTACTATCACCGCAAATCCCTTCAATCAATGAAAGATATGGAGAATATTCCAACATTGATTGAATTCCTCAAAGGAATTAATCACATACCTCCTTTGCAGTTATCATGATTGATTCAAATCCAAATACTTCAAGGACTGATCCTTCCATAAATGTACTCCTTAAAATAGATAGTCATTGTTTCAGTCAACATTCAGTTAAGTAGATTTTAGTTATTGGGAATAACTAGTTCTCTCCTAAAGAGACTATAATTGCTCTTGTATAAAAGAGCTCACGTACTTTAGATATATCGGTTCGGTTCAATTATTCGATTGATTTTACAAACATACTCTTTCAATTCAATAAGATAACATATTCAGGGGAAATTTTTGTTATGTGAATTTCAATACCAAACCTGATTGAAAGGAAAGAAGTAAGGGCCACTACTTACCCAACGAAAAGGGAGATTTACATTTATTTCCTTCCTGTATTCTTAGACGCACATTTACTATTTCAACATTGGTTTTATGCTATTTTGATGCATTTACTTTTCCATTAGTTAATTATGTTAAGAAGTTTTCAATTTTTGTTTTTGATTATATTCTTCCTTCCAATAATTTCATTTTGTAATCAAGATCAATTCATTATTTTATTAGTATTTTTTTTTTAAATTATGTGTTGAGATAGAGTTCACACTATTTCCTTTGTTGCAAACAACTATAGACACTACCCTAGATTGACAAAACAATATGATCAAAGTACAACTACCAATGACACTCGTCAATAACATTACAGGATTAGGTGTAAATCAGCTAAGTCCTTCTCTCTCTCTTGTTATTAGGGTTTCATGTTTAATTGTTAATTTCTTCTATCATAGTGTATATAGAAGTTTTATATCACCCTATACATTTAGTTACTCTGTAATTAGGGTTTTTTAAAGATCATATTTTTATTAAATCACCTACTAGTCACATGAGGATGAGATTTTGGGGAAAACTATTCCTTCCCAACAAGCACAATATAAATATACAAGGAAAAATCAATTTAAAATAGATCTAAAAAATTAAATAAAAAATTACACCTTTCATACTTCATAGTATTTGGTGATGATCCCATACTTCTTACTGGTAGTATGAGATTGGGAATGGAGGTAAGTATCCTTACTCACCTACATTTTATCTTCTGTTTTGATCCCTTGCCTTCTACTAGTGGCATGGGGAAAGATGTAGGGGGTAATTTCAAAAAAATCAAACAACATAAATCCTTTAGAAAATATGAATAAAAAGTTCTTAATAAAAAACATCCTAAGAATTTTCTTATGTAAAACAAAGACACAAATTCCTTCAACAAGATCCTATCAATTATTAGGCCATCAACGGATCTAAGTATAGTCCAAAATTATAAAGTGAAATAATCTTGGAATCAGTTAAATAATATTGACTAGAGATGAGTTAAAAAATTTCCCACATGGATCATTGTTTCACCTTGTGTCTGTGTATCCATCATCTTCATTTTAATATCACTATCCACCTAGTTGTCTTGTCTTTCTTGGCTCTCAGTGATGATCCCTCACATCTTCCTAGTTGCATGGAGTCGTGAGTGGGGTGAGACATATTATTAGTTTCTCATCTACATCCTAAAAATGGAATGGAATGCTTACAATATTTTAAACACAAGTTTAGACAGTGCACCCTTATACAAAGTCAAACATACAAAAACATTGAATTATGTTTTATAAACATTAAAAACATTCAAATATGCTTCAAAAATAGAAATAATTCAAATAAGTTTTAAAAATTAATAAAAAAAATTGAAATATGTTTCAAAAACATAAAAAACATTAAAATATGTTTCAAAAACTTAAAAACATTCAAATATGTTCAAAAATCCAAAAAAACATTCAAATATGTTTTAAAAATAAAATTAGTATAAAACTGGAAAAAAAAAACATTCAAAAAATGTTTGAAAAAATCTCAGCAACTGAATAACACCGTTCAACAATATCTCCATTTGATTACAATCCTAAAGATCATTCTAGATCATCTTCTAATAATCAATTTTCTTTCCCATGGTGTATATCTATGCTTGAAGCAATCAATTATTTACCCATTCACAATTTAATTTTTCCTTAGGCACACTTAGATTTTACATTTTAATGCAATACAGATCAAACTTCAAAGGGATCTAGAAAGAGTATTTTTTGGAGTATCTAAGCATCACTCCAATCTTCAACTTGATCCAATCCTCTCACGTTCTAAGTTATCACTTAGGGGCATTCCTATATGTATAATTCTTCAATGTGGAACACATTAGGAGTGTTAATATGCACCAAAAGTTATATGGTGCTACATTGAAGGACACAATAAGTCTCTAATGATGAAAGAATTCTTTTCTAGAATAATGATGAGATCCAGATTCTATCTCATTTTTTATATTATTTTTATGACCCATTTTTCCATTTTTCTAAGTTTGGAAGTTTTAATTACCCTTGTGAGCCATTTTTTTCTCGTTTCATGCTTTGTGTGACTTTAAGTCACATAACTGCTGTGGTGGTTACACAGTTGCCACTTTACACAGATTGAAATCTATCTCGCCTTCACCTGCATGATAAAAATACATGTTTTGTAACACGTGTTTCTAGTTCGGGATTTATTTTCTCACTCATTTCTTGACTATTTCACTTGGTTTTTAACTTGTTGGAATCATATTGATTTTCTCATTCTAGTTTACTATATTTGGTAGGTCGACATCCCCTCATCTAGATGTGTTTTCACTTCTTGTTGGATGTGTTTCATACTTCTTCTTCCCCATATTTTTATAAAATCCTAGAATACATTTGAATGTTGGGTTAGAGTTTTGAGATTTATTTTACAAGTATTTATAGCTCCATGCAAATATGTCATGATACTCTTGACAAATTTTGATGAAATATTATTTCTCTTCGGAAGTAACACTTTTCCAATCTTCAGAAACTTCTCATGCGCTACCTTGACTTCCTCAAAATCTTCTTCTTTGACCACCATGTTAGAGATTTGTCTTTTGGCTTGATCATCTGAATTGAAAATGGATTCCAGAGTGACTAATATTTTTGGTATTTTATTGATTTTCATTTGTATAATTTGATCACCATATGACTCTTGCAACTTATCCTAATTTCTTACAGCAAACTCTACCTCTTCTTGTAGGAAAAGGATAAATTTTTTGTTACTATTGAACACTTTCCAGCTACTCACATTATCAGGGACTATAGGTCGAACCACTATTTTGATAAATTACTACCCGTATTTCATTATATCAACATGTATGTCGTATTGCGAGCTAATTGTAAGAAGCCTATCAACATCTTGATTCTGATTTCTAGGAACTACATGGATTCCAAAAGCTTCAAAATATTCAATCAAATCCCATACGTGGTTCTTGTATGATCTTAAAAGATCATTCTAGGATGTACTGAATGATGTCACTTGATGGACAACTACCTCACTATCTCCAAAAATAGTCAGGGCTTTGATCCCCTTCTGTTGGGATAGTTGAATTCCTTACACGAGGGCCTCATATTCAGGAACATTGTTAGTGCAACTGAACTACAACTAAAGGGATGAGAAATACTTATCTCCCTCTGGAGAAATTAACATAACACTAGAACTAGATCCATTCTTACTTCTCGAGCCATCGAAGAAAAATTGCCACAGTCCATCCGAATCACTTGGTGTTTTGACAAGTTGCGGTATGATTGTATCTTCTTCATGAATGCAATATGTACCTAATATTTTTTCTTCCAAAAGTAGAAAACCAAATTCTTCTTCAGCCAATACATTAGTGTAAGGATCATAATAATGATCTCCACTTACTTCATATAACACAATATCGGGGACTTCTTCAATGAGAGTGGTCAGTTCATGATCAACATCTTCTTCTTCCAGATCTTTGATGGTGTAATTCCCATTTATAGGACTAACAGTGTAGGGTTCTACATGATTATGATAGATTGGTTCTACCCTTATAGTCAATTTGGTTTCGTATCGAGTCCTAAGAATCATATGTGACCAATCAGCTGATAGATAACTGCCCATCTTGGTAGTGAAATCTTGTGATAGGAAGATGGCGAAGAGAGGAGGAAGATCAATGACTGATATGTCTTGGGTGAATGAAAAACTTGGGCATGCATGGATGGTAAGTTAAAGTCCTTTGATAACTCCAATAGTCTTAACAGTTGTGCCATCTAGCTAAACAACTCCTCTTGCAACTGGCGTATATTGTATGCCTAGTACATCTGTAATTTTCTTGGGCATGACTGAGCTACTGGCACCAGAATCGATCATGTAATTATGTACGAGGTGGTTTCCAATGATTAGGGAAATATAGAATGGTGGCAGTTTGTTTTCCTTAGGAATAATTTTCCCTTCCAGTTGACACAAACTCATAATAGTTGTTGCTCTATGACCCGATGATACCCGGTTGTACCAAAACTATTCAGCGCCTCTCATAACAAGTTTCTTTGAGAAGGAATTGAGAGTGTGTCCCATATAGTAACAACCAGGTTGGTTTTATTCATCTGTTCCACTATGCTTGAAGGGAATTTCTCCTACTTTTCTGAAACTTCTTTGAGCATTGGGATCCTCCTTTGGAAAATGTTTTTTGGGTACTGTAATGTCTGATGAACCTTCTTTCATTGCAACTTGGCTAACAGGTATTTCTGGTGGTTTCTTTCCCGCATATTTATCAACTGTCACTTGTGTGTGAGGCTATGAAGTGGATGCTTGATCAGATTTGGAAGTTTTAGGTTCCATTTCTCTATTCTTGGAATGAGTGTTTATCACCACTAATGAGGAATTTGTATTCAACTTGCAAAAATCTTCTGCTTGCTAGTTTAGCAAAGTGGTTTCTTCAGGTTCCTGTGGTTGATCTGTTGTTTCTTGCATAGATATGTTCTCTGTTAGCTCAGAAGGGGTAGATATGATTTGAACCATAAGGTCCTGGCTAAGAACTCCATTGGGATAAAGATTTTGATTGTGGGGTTGAGAACAAGGATAACACCATTTGTAGTCTTGAACTAGATTATTCTGAATAGGTACTATGGCTCTAGATGAGCTAGCAACAAGAGGGTTCCAAAATTTCAAAGTCCTGACATTCGTAGCTTGATTTGTAGCTTGATTTTATGGCTGATTGTTCCCTTGAAAAGGAGGATGGTTAGCCTGATACTGCTGATTTTGTGGCTGATATGGACAATTGTATTGAAACCGTTGCCTCTTGAGTGCAACAAGCTCATTTCCAAATGTTTATAGTAGTGACTTGACTTCAAATAGATCATTTAAAGAGGAAGGGGAAGACTGATTTGGTTGATTAGAGGTTGCTAGAATAGGAGCAATGATAGGCTAATTGTTTGTAAGATTTGAAGATAGTGACATTTGTAGTTGTGGAGCTATCTTTCCAGCCTGAATCAAGGAATTTTCTACTCTTATGGAAACGTCATAGGCATCAGGTAATGTAGCCCCTCCCATCGACTAGATCATAACTATTACATCACTATTCAAGGCTCGTAAATAGTACAAGAATGCATTATGTGCATAAGGCTTTACAAGTGTTGGATTCCTATTCCAAATCCTGTGGAATTAGAATTTGAAATCACTCATGTATTCTAGGGGAGATTTCTTCATGGTAGTGAGTTGTTCCAAAAGTGATAGGTTATCACTCTTGTCTTCAAAATTTTTACATATTTTTTCTCCTAACTCATCCCAAGTGGTTATACTGCCAATAATTAACCATCAAAACCATTGAAGTGATTTTCCTTTAAAAGAGGTAGCAAGAATCCTAACCGCAACATTGTCCTCCGTGACATTATGTATGGAAAAATTTTGGCTACATCAAGAATATGTTCCACTAGAGTAACATGAGTTTCCCCTATGTAAAAGGGTAAAATTTTGAGTGCTGCAATAGGTATAGGGTCATGTTGAGCCAACAAAAGAGGAATGCTTGCATTGAAAGGGGAAAAACTTGGTTTCGTGCCATAACAGAAAGAGGTTGATTGTTCCTTGGTGGAGGAAACCTTCCATACGGAGGAGTTGAATGACCCCTATGAGGTAGAGCTACAACTAGTGATGTTGAAATGCCTCTTCTTCTTCTCTTTGGAGGAGACAAGGAAAGTTTGATATGCTGATAATTTCCTTGATTTGAAGAAGCTCTTGTCTGAATTCTTCACATAAGTTAATGCACTGAGATTTGGAATCCATAGATATAGATTTTCAAGGTACTTTGACTTGTGTAAGTGAGAAGATAAGTACCAACTCTTTGTCCCACCGGGTGTGCCAAAAACTGTTATCACCAAATCACTACACCCTCTGAATGGCCAAAATGTGAACAGGATGTTCGGTGTGATTGGGACACATGGGATCACCTCTCAAGCTGTGGGACTTGGGCTTGAGGTGAACCTCTATAGAAGGCCGAATTCCTCTTCCTAAACTAAGTGTTGTACTACTCCTAGTGTAATAAAATGTCTATCTAGACCTATGCTAACATTTTCATGGGTTTTAGGGAAAGAGACTTGCAAGAAATGAAACTATACTAGGGATGGTGATGCACCAAATAAAGAGTGTTTTCAGCCTCAGGAAGGGTTAATTTCAAGAGGGTGTGTGCATCATAGGTCAATCTCACCTATTGTAACTTAGAGAGGGTACAGAATACCATAGACTAGGAAGCATGCATTCCCTTTGTTAAACTCTGATCAGAAAAACAAGTTATCAGTCTTCCAATGAAGAAGGATGAACTTGAGAAGGGTGAACAAGCACCACAACTCAACTGCATGCAATTCTCCACCACTTGATAAGCACAGAACTCCAAGAACCTACAATAGAAACATGAACTTGCACAGTGTACCTGCAAGCATGAGAAAAGGCACAAAGAAGTATAGAAGGATGAAAGGACTGAGATTAGTCACAAAACACACACTTTTATTACTTCAATAACATGCACAATGCATCATACATTCAGAAGAGGCAATGGTTTCCATTACAGTCTTGGAAAAGGAGGCTTGAAAGTTCCCTCAACACACAAGGACAACTTGCAGAAGAGAGAGGACTCTTGAAAAATTGCACTTTCCTAAGATGTCTAAATTTCCAACCTATCTGACCTATTGAACCCTTTGGAATGAGCTTCCAACTTACATTTATAGAAGAAATTGAGAGAGAGGAGAGAAGTTGTCATAAATTCCCTTCCTAAATTGAAGGTACATGATGGTTCATTTATTATAGTTGGTTGAACCACTTGAGAAGGTTCCATCATGTGTCATTAATGCCCAGTTTGACTTATTCTTCACAATTAATTAAAAGAATATTTAAATAATAATTATTATTATTATTATTATTAAAATATTTAAATAAAAATATTAATTAAATTAAATTATAGTGGGTCCCACTGAAAATTGGTTTTCACTGAAGGGGGGTAAGGCATGGGAATAAGGCCAAAAAATAGCCCAACTCAGTGGTTGGCTTGCTAAGCCAACTCACTGAGTTGGGTCAAGCTCTTCCTCCACTTGTCATTGCAGCTGAGTCCATCGAGTACATCACATCGACTCATGAATCCACTGTAATTGAGCTTCCCATGTCAATATCGCAAAGCAAGCTCTCCACCGAGCTCCATCATCTTCGCTATGGTGACCGCCAATTTGACCTCTCTCTCATACATAGAGTGTGAATGACCTTCCTTTTAGACCCTGAGAAATATCCATGCATTAGGATGATTCATCCTCATGCGAGCTTAATATTGAGCTCGACCCCAAGCTCACCTTCATCCATGTTGAGGATTCGCCTCTCAACATCCACATTAATCCCATTTTCGAACTCTTCACCCTTGCGTAACTGGACTTAAACACTCAAAACTAACTCTTCATTGGCTGACTATGAGCTATTTCACCTTCTTTACCAAGAGCTCATTCCTATCAAATCAACCACCCCGCACCACATTCTAACATTCGACTCCCCAAGCTACTTTTTCAATGTGAAAAAATTCAACATCAACTTAGACCTACACTAATGTAACTTGAACGTACCTTACTTCACTGGTTTAGCTCAATCGAGATCAACCATCTGATGCATCTATGATCTCCTACATGACATCGATTTCATCACCGTGCTGAAATGATTTAGAACTCATTGATTTCTTCCTTTTTTATAACCACCTGCGATGACTTATAGCTCAACCCGAGCCTATTGAATGGAATTCAATCAGAAGGATTCAGTTCACCTTGTGCAACTGAGTCAAATCACTTGCCTTTTTTTCCTAATGTGCTTGATGTTTCAACTCCCAATATTTGTTCCAATCCATTGCGATTTGAGCTCCTTTCTTGCTATGGAAACCTCACCACAAGATTCATTTTCTTGTCAATTCCCGAACGATCTCTCTCCCAAACTCATTTCACGATGTGGACCGTGTATCGGCTTATGCAGATTTCAAATCACCATGTCCATTTCCACGGAATAGCTTCGCCATGCTCAAGCTATCATACATCCTCCATTTTGAGCTTGTGAACTACTCATTCATCAATCATTTCCCTCCATGAGATTATTACAACTTGGGCTCTTTCTAAGACAAGATGAGCTACAAGTTCGAGCGTTCGAACCAATGAGTTGGATTTTTCGTAAATGCGTCAAAATCTTGAGCTTGTGTACTCAAATTACCTTACATAAACAAGATTTTGCTTATTTATCACTATGCAGCTCATATTACAATCCCCTTGGAACTCAAGTTTCAGATTTGATCTCTACACGAGTTCTAATGCCACCATTTTATGGGAACCACAAACAATCCAATCGACCCCCTCCATGCATCACCTTTAACGTCTTTCTTCTAGCTTGAAACAGTTAACCAGAACCTAAAAATCACATACTAATATATCTTCTCTATTCATCCGCCAAGTTGTGAACTTATTCTAGAATGGAGATTCACTCTCACAAAAATATTTTCACATCAATGCACCACTATCATCAACCATCACCATGTCACTTGGTCTCACAAGTTGGTTCAACTCTTCTATATAGCTCAGTGAATGAATCGCCATTCAATCACTCCCCTGACGACCCACCTTCCAAATAGGTAACTACTTGGACTTCTTCCTCTCATGGAATGATCATGATGTGTTTCCAATATGAGAGATCCAATATTGTAATCAGTTCCTCAAAATCCCCCGCACGGAAACATCAATTTGGCTTGTCAAGTAAGCGTTCCCACTTCGCAATGAGGATGAAGTTTCTTTGCATGGAAATTTTTACTTGGTTTACCTAGAAAAAAACCCCCTAAAATTCCCAAGTTGTGGAATGGCTTGATTTGTTTCCTTACGAACCCACAATGGCAGATTCTCAGGCTTTGAAAGAAAATTTTCCTCCGAGAGGTGACCATCTTGGCTCACCGAGCCACCCACAAACTTTCCATAGCTAATCCACAACTTGGCCTTTGAGCTCGCCAGGGCTCAGCATTTACCATTCTATTCAGCTTGGTCTTAGTTGATGTTAACTCTGATTTTTCTCTTCACGTGGGCTTGAATCACCATAATTTCGAAAGACAAGACTCGCTTCTCTGAACTTTAATCCTAAGCTCGCATTCATTTCTACAGTGATACCAAGTTCTTCATGATAAACCTATCGAGCTTCATTTTACATTTCCTAAGCTCGGGCTAGATGTGTTTTATATTGACTCGGATTAGTTATCCTGAGCTCTTCCTATTACCAAACTTGCATGAATAATGATCTTCCTTTAATCAACTCGTTCCATGTTGTTCAAGCTCAATTCTATTCATTTACTCATGAACTTGTCTTCACTTGGTGAAACATGTCAAGATCCTTTCTTTCACTCATGAGATCCCAGACTTATTTCCATAGCTTGATCCTTCATGAGGCTTAGATATCTTCATTGAGCTCTTGTTAGCTTGGTTCTAAATGATCCTTTCATCATTTTTGAGCTAGTCTTTGTCTAATTACTGTGATCTCACCCAAATTCATTAACCAATGAGAATTTATTCGTGATTCACCGGAGAAATTTTCTCCTAGTTTTACTAGCTTGGCTCTAATGTTTGAGCTTGTTCGATATCTTCTATAACTCACCCAAGCACGAAATGGCTTATTAGCTCATAGTTTAGTAGGAATGAGCTCTAGACCGAGCTATGTATCAACTCCATGACAAGCTTCTAGCTCTTAGGATTAAAATCTATTTCCATGACATGATTTGGTCACATTAAAACTTAACACAAGTCCATGTCAATTATCTGACTAGGCTAATGCACACCTAGCTTTGACTCCAACTTATTTATGATATAACTCGCCGAGCTTTGGCGAGTAGTTAATTGAGTTTACTTTTGTGGGCATTTCCCAGTGAATTAAAACATGAGATCTCCCTAAGTTTCTCTTTGGAAACTGAGGATCATAGAAATTCATTTTAAATCTCTTCAACATGATTAATTAATTATTTTAATCATTTAATCTTGATAATGACCAGAAGTGGGTCCCTGAAACTAACATTTCATTTTGAACATAATAGGACCCCATTGTCCAATTTTGCCATGTGTGTAAAATTGGATAACAAGAACTTAATATTTTTAGCATATAGAGGAGCATGAAATATGATAGTTTTAGTAAGTTATAAAAATGGCCTCAGTTTGTGACAGGGATGATATTTTAGATTCACATATTTGTGGAAATCTTATGTTCCAAATTTCATTGTGTTTCACTAACCAGAGTGCTTGGAAATAAAAAATACAATTTTTCCTGGTGTGGGATTCAGGTACAAAGCTACCATGGAAGCCATTAATGGAGTCATTGAGATTTTAATAGTGTTCTTTCCCACCTTGAATCATGATAAAACCAACTTCACTAAGATATATTTTCCTCCTGGAACTTTTTATCATAGTTTTAGCTTCATCCGTCCGCCGATGTGAAGGGAAATAAGAGGAATGAAAATTGAGGATCAAAATTATGGTTTTGTTACCATTATATATCTAGTGAATATTTTGACATGTCATAAATTTATTCTTGAAGGCCTCTAAAAATGAATAAGTTCACAAAATATCTCACTTCAATCTATGCTAGATTTTCAGATATGAGTTTTTCATTATTTTAGTTGGGAAGTCATTCTAGTAAAAAATGGGCATGGTAGCAACTAAAAAAGTATGGGTTTGGATTTTACTGTAGTGGTGAACCAATTCGAATGGATGTGAAATGAATAAATGTGGAGATGGGAGAAAAGATAATGGATTTTTAATGTTCTTTTTGGTAGTGGAGTTATTTTATGCATGGGGAAGAATCATCGGAAACCATTATAAATTTGTAAAAATTGACTTTTTAAATCTTTCTTATATTGTAAGAAATTTTGTGTCCCAAGTGTGTGAGACATATGGTTCATAAAAATGTGCCTCACCCTGATCATGCCAAGTGGCATTGTGATATTTTCTGGAGAGGGAGGGAAAAAAATCACTTTAAAACACCTAGGGGGAAAAACTAGGTCATATAGGCTACCAGGGAAAGGGGCTAGGATTGGGTAAATTTTTGTGTTCCAAATTTCCCAAAGGAATGGGATAGTTGGTGCAAGAAAATACACCTTCACCTAGGCTTGAAAAGTGGTGGATCATCATTGGTAGAGGCAGAGAGGAGAGGGAGCTGAAAATGAGCCTACGAAGCACCTTTCTAGGTCATGTGGAGGACCAGGGGTCAAACTTGGGGTTGGGTGCATTTTTGTGTCCCAACTGTCCCAAGGGTCCAGGAAAATTGATGTAATAACATGCACCCTCATCTGGTGAGGACAAGTGGCAGTCCAAGATTCGACGAATGAGGGTGCTCAAAATTGGTGCAATAGGGATAAACTGATCTGTTTAGGCTCAACTGATGTCACATGATGGTCTAGGGTGCTATCTGGGGGGTAGTAAATATTTTTTGTCCCAACTGTCCCAAAGGAATGTGAGTTTTGATGAAATAAAATTCACTCATACTTGGGAGTGATATGTGTCCATCAAGAATAATTACCAAGTCCTAAAGTGTACCTTGGAGAACAACTTTTCAGAGGCATAACTTGAGCATGTGAATTTATTTTATCTAACTTATTTATATTATTTTGACTGAAAAAACCATTTGGAGAAGGATGGGATGGATTTCATTCCTTGATTCTACCTACAACCCCCTAAAAATATAATTTTTTCTCAAGATCATAGGTTATGCATGCTGAAAATAGTCTATGGTCAAAATTTCTTGTGTCTTGTGAAAATGTGAAACCACCATTACTTAAAGCTATGAAATACCTTTCTAATAGTTTATTTTTTGACTTCCAAATCCTTACAAAGCTTTTGAAATCACTTCTCAAAGCTCAGGGGCTGTTTTGTACTACAACCTCCTTCAGCCTCCAAGATTCGCTTTTGTTGATCTTGTCCCTTAAGCTTTGAATATTTCCAAAATCAGTTTCACAAAATTATTAGATCCTTAATTAAGCTATTTTATTAATTTTGGATTGCAAATCTACTCCAGGGGTGTGAACCATGTCTTATAAAAGCTAGGAATAACCATTCCTAAGCCTTTTGAAAATTCTCCCTTGAAAAGTATTGTCCCAGAAGTAATTGAATGAACATGTTTACCTCAATCACCTATGGAAAAATTTGATACAAAACACAAGACCACATGACATGGTAGGTTAGGTCCGGTACAGGGAATGAACTATCCTAGATGGGGTGTCGAGGAAGGTTGATAGTGAAATTTTTTGACACTAGGGCATAGTTGTCATATTTTCAAGTGAATTTTACCCTTGCAAAAACACAGAACAACACACTTGTCTGATTTATTTCCTAAAATATTATAGGATTAATTCTTACTCCATATATACTTGGGCCTTTATTTCCTTGAAAAACTCATGTGGGAGGAGATGAATAACATATTATATTACCAATGAAAATTTCTTCAAGTAATAGATTATAGCTTCTATTATGGCCTCATGTTCTGTACCTGAGCCTACCTCATACTGTTGGGCCACTTGTTAGATTATCTCAGGAGTTGAAATTTTCTTATAATATATGTAGCAAATTTAGGATAGTTGGGAATCTTCCTAAGACTCCACGTCTTTATTGAATTGTGGGCTTGATTCCTCTTGTGTTATTATTGTAGGTGAAAGTGGAGAAGATAAAGTTTCTTCTTCTCCTGAGTCTGATATATGTATAGGTTCTTCCTTTGATTCCTCTTCTTCTTCACCAATATCTAATTATTTCAACATTCTCTTTGTGGCCATTTTCTTTTGGAAATTTTTGATGGGTTTTGGAGAAGTTTTTCTATTTTTTCTCTTATTTTGTATGTCTTCTTCCCTATTCTTCTTGTCTCCCCTTGGTCATGTTATTATATATATTTGTTCCTCAATTCCTCCTATGTTTGTTCAATCACATAATTTATGTATGGAAGTACATGTTTACAAGGGTCCATCAGAATATTTATTATTTCTTGTATTGTTTTGGCTACCAACTCATCTGATGCCTCATAAGGTAATAGGGATATGTGTGCAATCTGCGGGATGAAGGGTCTTATGAAGGTATAATCTATGTCTACAACTAAGACCACTTTATTTTCAAATTGAGATATCGTGTTCCCTGAGATCCTTGATTTATTAGCCACTATCTTTCAGATATTATCTGTCCAACCTATTAAACATGTGATTTTTTGTACTTGGTTTATTTTATTCATGTGTTCTAATTTTTTTTTCATTAATTGGTTTTCCTTGACTCCATTGGACAGGTTATGATTTTGTTAGGAGGGTAATAATGAATTACATTACAAGCCATAATAATATTGAACCATAAAAAAAGTATGTTTTCCTCAATATTTCTAGTATTCTTATGGAACTTAGAGGATAAAAATTTACATATATTATATTCAGAGTGGGAGGTTACCATATCTAGGGTAATTTATGCACTACGTCCATGGGTACCATCTTCTCTATTAGTATGGTATATTTTCAAGTAAATTACCTTAAAGTATGGTTCTTGATGTATTTGATTATGATGCCTCTTTTTTATAGTGTAACTTCCATTAGCCACGTGGTGATTTTCATTTGTGTCTTATTCTTTTTCAATGCCGAGCACCCTATAGTCAATAACCCTTTAAATATTTTGATTAATACTGCATTGATTTGGTAAGGTTGATCCAAATAAAGCATTTGGTGGTGAAGATGAATGATAAGAACCCTAATCACATTATCTTCCCTTGGGAAATAAAGAATTTTGATCCATGCTTTGAATTGTAGCTTTGCTATAACTTTCACATTTTTCTTGTATTCCATCTCCCCTAAAGTTGGATTTTGTAGAAGCAATAGTTATCTATCAATATCCAGGTGTGTATGATCACATTTTGCAATGGTGGAATGTATGCAATTTTGAATGTCATGTGCATGGAAAACTTTGAATGGAATGTGTGAAAATTCTCCCATTGGATCATGCTTAGTTGATTTAATTGAATGATTCTAGAATTTAGGTTGTGGGATATCTTTCTATTTGAAAATGGTGGGGTCATCATCTTCTTTTGTATTTTGATCTATTGTGCATACACAATTTTTATTTGTTCTTCTTAGCTTTTACCTCCTTTTTTTCCCTTATGTATTTTTCCTTTGTGAATTCTTCCTCCCTTGGATTTATTTTAATAGCATTATGTTTTACTACCACATTTATTATTTTAAAGGTGGGAAAATGTATGCTTTGTTTGGCAAGTTTTATTCGTGTTCTTGTGATCCACACATTTTTATCCTTCTTCCATGGATTTTTTAGTGTTTTGTGGATTTTACCTATTTTTCTATGTTACACGGTATTTTTTGTTCATTCTGGGGTTTTTACTTTATTTCACGGGTATTTTTGTCCTACAACTTCTTCTTTGTTTCGTAGTTTTTTTCTTCGCTGAGCAGTCATTTTCATCGTTTCTTGGTTTTCCTTCATTGCATGGGTTATTTATTTTCTCTGAGGCTTTTATTTTATCAAATGGATATTTCCTTCCTTTCACATGTTTTTATTTCATTACATGGGTATATTTTCCTTCTCTAGTTATTTCTTTTATTGCACAGGAATTCCTTCCCTCTGTGGATCTTTCCTTTGGTATATGGATTGTTCTTTACATTCTTCTTTATTTTTGTGTACTTATTTCTTTGTCTATTTTTTATTTCCCTTTCTTTCCTTCCTTCTTGTATTCTCCTTATTTTCTTGCTTACTTGTTTTAGGTAGAGAGAGGGTGCCCTTGTAGGGTTTCATCCTCTTCCTTGTCCTATCCACTGAATTGTTGGTTTTCAGATATGATGATTTTTTTGCATCTTTTTAGTCTAAAATAAGGTATTTCTTTAGTTTTTCTCTATTGAGATAGCCAAATAGTTCCTTGTATTGTAAAGTTTGGAGTTTGGTGGCCCTTTATGATAATATTTCCTTGATGATATGTCGACCTAACTAAAAAAATTTGAATTTTCTAGGACATTTTTCTATATACTATCATATAATAATATTTGACCCCCTATGTCAAACTCTTTTTTCTTGATGTGTTTATCATGCCAAGCTTGGTGTCTTCTTTTTTCCTGAGTCTTATTACAAGTGTCTATGAACCTTTTCTCATCTAATGTCTCCAATTTAGTTAGCCTCTCATGCACTGAAGGATCTTCATTCATTTTAAAATCTATTAACACCCTAAGAATTGGAAGGATAAACTCCATGTGCACTATGGCTTCAATTCCATACACTAATTGGCATGGGGAGTATTTTTTCAACCTTTTATATGTTGTGTGGTATACCCATAATGTTTCTCATATCCTTAGGTCCCATTCTACCTTTTAAAGTGAACATATTTTTGTAATTACTTTTTCTAATACCTTGTTAAATGCCTCAATTATCCCATTTTCCAACTTAATATTATGTTCTAACACTCCTTAATATTAAGTGGGGAACCATATGTAAACATTACCTATTTTTACAGCAATATTTACACATCCATAAACCATTAGTGAAGGTTTAAGCTAGCATATAACTTTTAAAGGATTTATAACACCTTCATCATGATAAAAATACCATTTGGTACAAAAGGATTTGGAATCCATAAATTAGAAGTTATGATTTAGGCTAAGCATGATTTGTGAGACTACATCTCATGGTTTCTTATGGAAAAATATCATCCTTCATCTCTAGGATCATTTTATAACACAAAGAAATCCTTTACAAATAAATGCAACACACTAGAATGTACATCATAAATTAGAGTTATAAGTTTACAAAGATCATAAAGATATTTTTACAATGTTTTAAAACGGAGCTGAAGTATAGAGTAGAAGGAGATATCAACATGTCAGCCATTAGGAGGTGGAATATCCATGCAAAAAAATAGCTTCACGTATTATTTTATCTTTAAGTATCTAAAAAGCATTAGCACATGCTTTATACCATTATTCTTATTAGTCATTTTCTTTATAAGTTCTTCTAGGGGGCACTGATTTCTGCATAGTTTCTTATGAGTTTTCTATGATAGCAAGTATATCCTAAAATTATTCTTACCACTTTTTTTGGAGGTAGTAGTGTGAAAATTGCCAAAGTTTTCACTAGGTCTATCAATTGCCCTTCTTTGAAAATAATATGACCCAACAATGTCCCAAATGGGGTAAAAAAAATGCATTTCTTCAAGTTCAAATATATCTATAGTGCTCTACATCTTTTAAACATGATAATGAGAGCTTGTATATGATTTTTCAATAATCCATAGAGTGTTCAGTCATCCATATAAACCTCTAGAAAGTCATGAATAAATTCTTTGAAGTAATTTATGATGATTCTATTGAATATAGGGGGTGCATTCTTCATCCCAGATGACATCATTGTGTACATGAAAGAACCCCATCATGTAGAAAATCTAGTTTTAGGTTGATCTTCAGGAGCAATTCGGACTTGATGGTAGCCATAAAATCCATCGGTGAATGAATACAACTCTCTTTGTGCTACATTTTCTAAAACCTCTTTCATGAATGGAGTTAGGAATGGGTCATGCACACATGCTTTATTTAATTGTCTATAATCCAAAAAAATTCTAATTTCTCCTGTTTTCTTATTTTTTATTACCATAGGGCTTATCCATTCAACATATTTGATAGGTTTTATTATACCTACATTCAACATCTTATCTATCTCCATTTTTACTTTCACCTTGATATTTGGGTTTATTCTATACGGCTTTTTCTTCATAGATTTGATCCCATCGTTTTTCTAGATTTTCATGGTTCCAACTTCTTCTTTAATTCCACGTAGATTTGTGAATTCCTTAAGGAATATATCTTTAAAATCTTGAAGTAGTTCTACCACCTTGGCTACTTCTTCTTCAGATAAATAATCTCTAATTTTTAGAAATTTCTCTTCTCCATTTATTCTAATGTTTTACTTCCTTAATTTTTTAGGCTGATAGAAATATTTTTCTTCTTCTATCGTAGTTTTTAGTACTTCCCTTTCTCCTTCTACAGTTTCAAATTTAAATTTTAAGGTTTTTCTTCTTTATATTTTTTCTCCACTACAAAAGACTATGCAATTTCTTCGATTTTTATTGGTTGTTCGTGTTGGTGTGTATGTTCCTCTTGTGGTGCTACTTTCTATTGTGAAAAGAGATCTCTAGTTTATTCTATAGTTAATAATAAGAATGTTATTATATTTCATAGTTCCAAAAGTGTATTGATATCATCATCCTAGAAATTGAAGGTGTGATAGAATTCTTTCACTACTTGATCCTAGTTTATTGTTTCTTGGTGAATATACGAGGACCTAGGTAAGGATGTTAGAGTCCATAAAAATAATTTAATCCACACCAAGGGAAAATTTTCCCCACATATCTTCTAATGTATTTAAAATATTTGAATGTTATTTTGTGGATTTCTTTCTCCTGTGTATTCAAGTGTAACTGCATAAGTATATTTCACTCTCCAAATATCTCATTTTTAGTAATGTGACTAAAGCGTTCCAGTGAGAGTTATTTTTTTTTATGTTTTTACCACCATCTTGCAACATTAATTGTAATAGTATCATCTAGTTATTCCATTCTATTTGTCTCATTTAGAAATATTCTTACAATTTTCTCTAGATAACCTTCGAGGTCTCCAAACCTTGAATATTTTGGTATGGTATGGTGGTATGCTCTATAGATTAATCTATACACTCTTTTGATTGGATTCTCATCTTACTCCTCTATAGTTGAATAGTACCCATAATATTCATAAAATATATCTTGTGTGCGTAAAAAATGTCTCCTGCTTCATTTGCGGATTTAGAGTCATCATCGTCCAAGGTAATTAGGTGTGATGGAAATCTTCTTACATAATGTAATTTTATTACTCTATATTTATGGGAAACCATGTACCAATGCTTTTACTATGGTATCTAATCTTTCATTTTCAGATTCACTCTTGACTAAACTTTCCCCATCATAATTTGGTTTAAAATATTTATCCTTATTGGTCAACCGACTCAAAGTATATATACCTTGAATATCATAAAAATATTGGTCATCAGTATCATGTCAGACTTCTTCTAACCAAGTAGCACTCATTCCTTCTTGTAGCGGTACATGGAATTAAATTCCATTTGATTCTAATGTGACTTATTCTTCTTCTAAGTTCAATGTACCATTACAATCAACAAACCATTATAAGGCCAAAATAACATTATATGTGGGCTTGGAGGCTACATTTTCTACAACTTCAAAGTTTACAATCTTCTTAATCCCTATGAAATTTAATTCTACATTCTTCAATACTTCTACAGGGGTTTTATTTGATCCATCTTCCAAACCAATGTGGTATCTCACATGTTATAAACAGGGCCTACCAAGTTTCTCCCAAGTAATCTTGGATATGATATTAACATTTGCTCCTAGATCTAAAAGTACCCCTATGATTGTTGTATCAAATGTTTCAATATCCAAGTATATGGCATACTTGCACCATGTTCTTTGTGTTCTGATAACATTTATTTTTTTATTTTTGTGACAAACTTCAATCCCCTGGACATGGAAAATATTCTCTTTTTTTCCAGTATTTACAAAATTGCTTCAACTTATCAACTAAGCCACGTTTAATGGCGAGCCTCGATATTTTTTAAAGTACAGTGATCTCATCTTCCATGAAGTAATTTTTTGTATCTTCATGAGATTGGGATTTATTTCTAACTACCTTGATTTTTTCTACTTCTTTATCATTAGGTTGTGGTATGAGTTCTTTTGGATCCCAATCTTCACTGTTAGATGAATCTTCTTCTATAGGAAATCAATTGATTATATTTTTAGTAGATGGGTGATCTTTCTTGAAAAATCTTCTTGTTGTAACTGAAACTTTGTATTTTGGTTCTTTTGATCATTAATTTTTTTCTTATGGGTTTTTATTTTAAATTAATTCTCTGTAGCTTCTTCCTTTTTATTCTCCTTTTCAAGATTTCTCTTCGAGCTAGATGTTTTTTCTTTATTTTTATTTTCTTATTCTACTTATTTATCTTCATCCCATGGTATTCTAGTGAGGTGTTGGACATTTTTTTAGTATCCCTCCCTAATAACTATGTTTTAGTTCCTCTATTCCTATAAAATTTTGTAACCTTAGGATAACTAAAATAATCATGTCCTCACAAATGAGAGGTTTTTACAATATATAGAAGAATGTGTGAGAGACAGAAGAGGGAAACTCAAAATTATTCCACCACCCACCAAAAAGATGCATTAAATGTCTAAAAAGAGGTATAGGTAGCCTTCCAAATCCATTCCTCAATGGTTTTTTTCTTGTAGAGGAAAAAATGGGAGCTATAGTTCATTCAATCTGGTTGTTCAACTAGCATGAAATCCATCTTTAAATACTAGAGATGTTTTTCTTGTTTTCCACCTAATCTCTCCTAACTCAATATTTGAAGCTTCCATGATCAAGTTCATGGTGAGAGATTTCCAAAAAGTATAATTTTGTGAAATTTGGAGAATCCGGGTTAAATGTATATTGTCATACGAATCTGGGGGGTCGAAGAGGAATGTGGGTTCCTTGTAAGCAACTATAGTCCACATTCAAATGTCCTTTTCCTTTGTCATGTAGATATTTTAGGTTTTTTGAAGAACCAAGGGAACTAAGGAACTGGTTCCATTTACACTTGGTTCACCCTATGCCCTCCATCTCTAAACTATTTACTTTGCTTCTGCTTTGGTTTGATTCCTCACCACCTTTTTGTTTCGGCTCCAAGGTTCGTGTAGGGAACTAGTTCCCAAGATGAACTAGTTTCGTGGGTCTTTGGTTTTTCTACATCCCCTTTAATCCACACTACATTGAAAAAATTCACCCTCAATCCTTTGCATTGCCGCTCGAAACACCTTGTGAGGAACTCAACCCCAGGAGGAACTTGTTTCCACTAACCACTTGGTTCCCAAAACTCACCACCGATCTGTAGTACACTATACCGAACCCAAACTCTTCTGATGTTAGCCAAAATCCTTTGCAAGTAACCTCCAAGTCTGTGTAACTTTTTCCTGAGTTCCTCCTCAAATCCACATTTCCACAATGGTCTAATCCCTGATAACTATAGGTTGAAACCAAGTGCTGGGAACTTGTGAATTCAAGGAAGGTGTTCCATGTGTTCCTTCTAAACCTGAAAAACATGCAATAGACTGTAAATGACCCATTTTATTTATATTGTAGACTTTACGAAAATGCAGGGAACCAAAGGGTTTGGGGAAATAGTTTCATCCACACCTCTAAGAGCCACAATACACTGATAGTGACCCCAAAATCCATTTTTCCTAAAACTTTCTAAGAGTTTTAGATTTTTGAGCTTGGAGAGAAAGAGATAAATTCATCAAAATAATTCTAAATCTCTTAAGGAAAATGTAAGTTCCCAAAACATGAAAAACACCTGATTTTTTAGATTATTCTCAAAGATCCCATAAAATTTCCCAAGTCTAGTTTTTTGAGATTAGCCAATTCACAAGGGGTGCAAAATTGGATAATAATTTCACGAATCATAGGGTAATTTTCCTGCTAGATTGAAGATATCAGTGTCCTTGAAGAATCCATTAGGCATGGAGTTAGCCTGATAACATGAAATTTGTTTCGAAACTTGAAGAATGAACCCATGAATCCACTTGAAGCACTACTTGGACCTGAACCTTGAATTGACAACCTTATTATAAGAAGTTTTTGAATTAGCTTTTATGAGGGTGGAAAATGGTTTTGAATCTAAAATTTAACCTTGTTTACTTTGTAACTGATCTAATGAGACAAAGAGTGAGAATTTGAAACTGTCCTAAATCTGATTTTCTACCAAACTTTGAAGAAAAAAAGAACTAAATCATAACAAAGGATGAAGCATTGTAGAGCTCTTATTTTCATGTTGTTTGACAATGGAGTGCATGCAATGGAACTACCTCAAACACCTTGTTTCCATAATGAACACTTCTTCCTCCATTGAATTTTGCAACAACAATGAGAGTACAAAAATTATATACAAAATGGAAAAGCATACATGTTCGAAGGGGAAACATGCAGAGTGTGCACAAACACTTATTCTGCTAAAAAAAAACCTACTTTACCCTACTCTAACCAGAGGACAAGGAATCTCAAACAAATCCTGTAATAGGAAGGGAAAAGTAGTTGCCTTTCCTAAAAAATTGAGACCATGTGTTTGATTTGGAAATGCACATGGTCTTTGATAAGAGTAAAAAAATATTGTGAAGCTGGTTTCTCACCCTATTATTAAAAGTATCAGCTAGAAACCAAATAAATAAATTTTTATCTACGTTTCATTTAAATTTGAGAGGTATTACAGCTGAACCTTGGCACATTGTAGCTCTTCCTCTTACTTTGAAATTAACATGAAAACCTTCAACTCTGTCTTTAGCTCTAGAATAGCTAGATATCTGATTGGGAATACGATGACTCTTGTGATTTTTCCATTCCTTTGAAGCTCATCCCCATGAATGGGGTCATCTTACATAATTTCCTCCTGAAGGTGATTTTTTATAGGTTAAATGCATTTTTTTACCTCTACAAATAACTCTTTCTCCTCTAAAACAACATCCTTTGATTCTAAATGAATCCCTTTTGAAGTATATGCGCTCCTTTGTTCAATATGTGTAATCTCATCTTCCTAAACAAATCCATACCACTCTTTAATAGTGCTAAAATCATCAAACATGATGATACTGGTTGGGGATGATACATAAGTGAGGGAATACTAATTTATTTCATTATTAGACATAGAAGATGTGGAAGAAGATGGAAGAAGGGGAGCAGAGGGAATGGATTTCATTTTCCTAACCTAAATGAGACTCCTCGTAGCTACTATAGTAATGTCAAATGCCTAAGAAAGAGTGATGCATCATATATATTGTATCAATACAACCAAATTATAATAAAATGCCCTTAAATAAAAGAAGAATGCCATACCTTGTGAGGGTCTGAATTATTGAGGAATTATATGCCAGTTCCTTTTGAATCTGATGTTGAAATATGATATATTCCATTCAAGCTAATTGTATTGTGATGAGATGTTCCTTAAGGAAAATTACATATGAATTCTCCTTGAACTGATTATAGAATTGTTCTCCCAACGGATCCGAAGTGGAAATAGATTGTGGAGCCAAACTACTGAACTAATGTTTTTCTTTTCCTCTAAATGATAGAACAAGAGGTTTGAGGAAAATATTTTCTTCAATGACATTATGAGCAGAAAAATTGTTTGTTATATCTTGAATGTGATCAATAGGAGATTGATTTGTATTTCCATTGAAAAGAGGAAAATTTATTAGGGTTGTTTTGGGGATATCATCCCACTATTTTAAGTGAAGGGGATAAGAACTAAAATGCATAAAATGGAAGAGCTCCACGAAGAGCCATGAATGAAGTGGAAACATGAATATGAATGGAAGGGTAAAAGGAAAGGGAGAAATTAATGAGAGGAAGGCTCTGTGGATGAGATAATGGGCTGTTTAGATTAGTGGATTCACCAGATGTGTTGAAAACATACCTCCAAAGTCTTAATACCACAAAGAACACACCAATCATACTAATATAGAGTTGTAAAGTGCTTAAACCAGTCCCACCGGGCGTGTCAAAAATGTTAGGTAGTGAAGGCACCAAGGTGGCTAGGATACACACCTAGGAAATATAAAGCTTTCCAATCTTGTCCCACAAAGAATACTAGAACTATTATCACCAAAAAACAATACCCTCTGATTTTTCATATATATGTGGATGAACAATCAGTCTTTTTCAGTAACATGGGATTGTATCTAAATTTTTGCGACTTGGTACTTGAGATAAACCTCCAAATAAGGTTGGTTCCTCTACCTAATCCTAATGCTAAACTACTCATAATGAAGGAAATGCAGTTATCTGATCCTACTCTATGATTCCAAGGGACAAGGGGAAAAGAAATATGCATGTAAAGGGAAATCATAAGCTAACAGAGGTGATAACATAAAGAAATGGGGTGGAGATACTCTAATGATGGTAAAAGGGAAGGAAAATGGGGAAGGGAGAGGGAAGACAAATGTGACAAAAACCAAAGGTTTCATTCACCATATATTTACCATGAAACACAAAAAAAAAACCTAAAAGTGAGAAATAAATGCACTAAATACAACAACAAGAATGGAGAGGCAAGGAAATACATCAAAGTATAAGATAGAGTTGAGATAAACACCATAAAACCAAGATTTTATTGCTTTTAAAATATGCATAGTGCATTACATGTGGAGAAAAAGGAACAAGAACACTTGTTAATCCCAAAATGGAGGCTTACAACTCACAGCTGCTCAAATTTTGTTTTTTTTTGAGAGAGTTTCTTTGCATTTTAGAACATCACCCCCACAAATGAGAGGTTTTTACAATATATAGAATAATGAGAGTGAAAGAGAGATAGAAGAGGGAAAATCATAATTCTTCCCCCACCTAGTAACAAGATGCATTAACTTTCTAAAAAGGGACATGAGTGGCCTATACAATCCATTCCTTAATGACATCTTGCTTGTAGAAGAAGAAATGAGCACCATACTTCATTAAATCGGGTTGTTTAGCTACTTGGAACTGTATATTTAATTACTAGAGATGTTTTCCTTTTTTCCACCTAATCTCACCTAACTTAAGATTTTATGTTTACATGATGAAGTTCATGGTGAAATATTTCCAAAAAGTCCAAGTTTGTAGAATTTAGAGCGTATGGGTGAAAGATATGGTCATGCAGATCTGGAGGGTCAAGGAGGAACATGGGTTCCTTGTACACAGTTACAATCCACATTAAAATTTCCTTTTCCTTTTTTTTTTTTTTAACATTTTGGGTTTTCAGAGCACTGAGGGAACTGAGGAACCAATTCCATTTTCATTTGGTTAACCAAACACCCTCCATCTTATTAGGAATTAATTGTTGTAAATATTATTAATTCATTATATTATTATATGAGTTTGGTAACTCATTAATAATAATATAATATAGATCAATATTTTTATACGAGTTCTTAAAACAACTCGTATTATTAATTCAGTTGTTGCACCCGTAAATTGATTAAACGAGTTAATTGTTATACTTACTTCCTATTTTCGAAGAAGTATGTTCATCTATTATCATGGGTATATAATAGCCAAATGTAAAGTATAATTCTACAAGATAATTGAATATAATTACTCCGTGTGTAAATCTGGTATCAAGCTATCATTTGGTATCAGAGTGAATTACTAATCTTGTAATGGAAAATAAGTTTTGTTTGAAGGGCAACTATAACTCTTTATTTTTCCCTATGAATGTTCATCTCTTTCCCAGAATATTCATTTTAGCTTAGATTATATTCAAAATGTTCAATCTTATTTCAGGGATATTTTTAAAGCTTTGAACGTGCAACAAGAAAAGTTTTCTTTTTATATTGATGCTGATTTCATAGACATCCGGCCAAATTTCATCTCAAAATTCACCGTGTGGCTTATCTCTACTTTCTCCATTCACTGTGATTTAGATTTTTCATGGATGGTCTACGATGTTGTGCATAAAAATATACTTCAGGATCCTCACATTTGGTTCAATTCAGTTTGATTTTCATTTGTGTTCAACATTTGAACTTGATCACCCATCGCTCAATACACTGTCCTTTACTTGACGGATCAAGAAATTGGAAATTTAAATTTATCTCGGTACCATAACAACTGTCATCCTTCAACACAGTAATCCAAGGCTCAATCTATAGATTGCTAAAGTTTTGAATCAGATTTTATTGGCTGTGTTTTTCTCCAGATCTTGGGTGTGTAAAGAACTCTCGACACAGATTTGGTGAGTTATTTTATATTGGTAATTTATTCTTGGAATAACTTTGGTCTTCACCCCAATCGATACCCTCATTTTTTTTGAAGATCAAGGAAGAAAATGCACTCCATGGGATTTTCACACTTGTCGCCATATTCAACACGCAAGTGGCATGTCATGTTGTCTAATAATCCGTAAGATTCCTCTAGTTTTGTATAATTAATTTTATATATCCTAAATATTCTCGCAAAACTATTCCTCCATTCTTGTAACAACCATGGTGTCCACATGATGAGTTTAGAGTCATTTTGGAAGTTTTTTTATATATGTGTCAATATTAACGTCTTTTAAGTATTTTGTTATGTGTCAATTAAATTCTCAATAATAGCTTGAGATATATTGTCACTATCATCTTTTGTTTATTACGTAATGTCGTACCATTTGAAATAATTGTAAAAGACTCCAATAGTTATACGAGTCTTCAATGTTTTTTGTGGTATTAGATTTATTTAGAAGTGTCAAATAAAAATAAATAACGTCCTTGTAATAAGATATGACTATAGTCCATGGTCATTATTAGTATAAAAATATTTATGTAAAAGTCTAGTCTTTTTGGGTCCATTGTCAAAAACTCAAAGAAGTCAAAGTATTCATAATCAAAGCGTCAAAAATATATTTGTGTCATTTTTTGTTTTCATTCAGGGGATTATTAGGAAAATTGTAAAAAAAAAATTACCTTGCGGATGCATTTTCGGTGTTACCCGACGACCTGACAACCATTGAGCATCATGTTCACATATGTCTGAGTTAGAAGCCATCTATTGGAGGTCGAAAGTAACAGAGGATGGAGGAAAATCAATGCCTCTCATCAGTCACCAACGAAAGGGTCACATTCAAATCTGGTGGCAGTATTTGATACTATTTCGGTTATGTGGTGTGTGCAGAATAAAGTGGTGTGTGGTTTCCTTCCCTTGTTTTGATTCGATTGAGGAAGATGTGCATTTTGGATGCTGAGAATAGTTGTATAGGAGGGCAGTTGAACTATATTGATCCTCTAACTACATATATCCTTTGACTGTCATACTTCTAACATAGATCGTCTGGTGAAATCTATCATTCACTGGAAGTGAAAGCAGGAACTGTTGAGTTCGCGTATGTAGGTGAATCGGTGGAAGTGTGATCATCTGGTATGGGGTTCACTATGGTGAAGCGGATTGGTCATGTGTAACAAGATCCAAATAGCAAGATCCAAGTTAGTAGTATGTAGACCTAAAAGTATGCGGAGGAATATGATTTTGGTTCCAGTTCTATGGTGCATTTTTTCTGTGTTCACATTAAGGGGGTGAATATTGGGAATTAATAATGTTCACACTAAGGGGGTGAATGTTAGGAATTAATTGTTGTAAACATTATTAATTCATTATATTATTATATGAGTTTGGTAACTCATTAATAATAATATATATATATATATATATATATATATATATATATATATATATATATATATATATATATATATATTGTTATAGAAGTTGTTAAAACAACTCGTATTTTTTAGTTGTTACACCCGTAAATTGATTAAACAAGTTATTTGTTAATTGTTGTTCCTATTTAATAGGAATTTTTAAGCTATTATATTTCCTATATAATATCTAATGTATTTCATATTGAAATATACAGAGAATATAGAATTATTCCATGTATAAATATGGTCTCAAGCTATCACATCTTTGTACCATTAACTTTGGTTTAATTCTTAACCACCTTTGTGTTTCATCTCCCAAGCCCAAGCAGTGGAACTAGTTTCACCAGTCTTTGGTTCTTTCAAATCCCCTTTACTCCACACTACATTGAAACCATTTTCTCCCAATCCTTTGTATTGCAGCCTGGACCGCCTTGCATGGAACTTGACCTTGGGAGGAACTTGTTCCCGCTGACGACTTGGTTCTCAAAACTCACCGTTGATTTTCTATACACTATACTGACCCTAAAGTCCTCTGATGTGCACCGCAATACTTTACGTGGAACCTCTAAGTCCATGGAAATTGTTCCTCAGTTCCTTTTTTGATACGCATTTCCACAATGGTCTAACCCCTTCGACCTGTGAGTTGAACCCATTTGTGGGGAACTTGTGACTTCGAGTAACTTGTTCCATGTGTTCCTTTTGAACCTGAAAAACCCATAATAAAATATAAATGACCCATTTTCTTTATATTGTGGACTTTAGACCAATGTGGGGAGCCAATGGGCTTGGGGATCAAGTTCTATCCGTACTTCTAAGACCGTAAATAAACTGATAGTGACCCCAAAATCCATTTTCCCTCAAACTTTCTAAGTGTTTTGGATTTTTTGATCTTGGAGAGAAAGAGAATAATGCATAAAAAATAATTCTTAGTCCCCAAAGGCAACTGTAAGGGCCCAAAACATGAAAAAAACTTGATTTTTCAAATTCTTCTCCAATATCCCATGAAATTTCCCATGTCTAGATTCTGTGAATTAGCTAATTTGGATGGGGTGCAAAATTGGATAACACTTGTTGTGAGGGAGGAAGTGTTGTGTTTTTTCTGACGAGTATTATAATATATTAAGTCTTCAAGATCAACAATTGAAGGCTAGGTATGATGATAGTGATTATAGGATCCACATCATGTACAATACATGAGTTGATTTTTTGGAGGGGACACTTCTAATAATGGGAAATTCTCTTGGGTATGTTAATCCCACAATCTATAAATACCACACCAAGTTCTCTTTATTGCGGATGTGTTATTGTAAGATGTTTTTTAGGAATGTTGTCTAACTTCCACAAGTCTTTTGGATTTCCCTAAATATGGACAATATATTTTACTATTTCCCTTTGCACAACACACAGTGTAACAAAATTTTGGTCTGATGTTGGTTCTTGGTGGTGAGATGGTTCTAAGATCTTCCTTCCTCTAAATTTCTTGTTATAATTTTAAATTTTCCAATTCTAATTACACTCTTTCCAACTTTGTCTTAATTTAATTTTCTCCTTCTCTCCTCTAATGTTTTTCTTATAGCCTTATAGTCATCTCTATGTCATCTGAAAGACTTGTAAATTTTTTTCCATATAAGGATTCTCTAAGATAAGGTAATAATCCTGAACTGAACCATTCAAATCTTTATTTATATGTCAAAGGTTCTTCTAACCTTCTTGTAAAATTATTGAATCCATAACTGAAATCCTTCACCGATTCATCCTCTTTCTGAATTAGATCTCTCATTTAACTAACACTCTTTGTAGGTTCTTGAGGGAATGAAAATATTTTTTGAATTCTTTCTCTATTATATCCCAGTATTTGATGTTTTAGACATTTTTCTTCATGTTCCATTTTAAGATATCCTCTCTCAGTGTTCCAATGAAGTCATAAAATTTATATGTGTAATCCGTCATATTATTGTTCTTCCAGTATGAATCTAAAATGAAGATATGTTATTCTACATCCTCGGTATCTTTTCTAAATATTGGAAACTTGATCTTCTGAGCTATTCTTCAAACTGGTTCAAGATTTGATTGATTATGAATGGTTGGTTGTTGTTTTAGAGGTTTCACCTTCTTACTGGGGTTATTATTTTTTTATAGACTTTTATTTCTTCCTTTGTATTTCAGAAGTTCAATATCAAGATAGAGTTATCCTAATAGCTCTCTGAATTCTCTTGCAATTTCTTCTCTTTTGTTACTCTATTCTTGCAATTGTTTTTTATCTATCCATCAAAATTTCTCCCTCTTGTAATTTTCAAAGTGGTTTGTGAAGTGGCACATGGAATGGCACCTGATCTAGGGGGGTCATATCCTTTGGGATAGTACAATGGTTGGGGGATACATATTTTATCAATGACTTTTCATAATTATCTTCTTCCACAAATAACTTCCTTCCTTTAACATATCTTAACCTAATTTTCTACTAATCCTACTAATCCTTCATCACATATCCTTTTATTATTTTTATTTTTTGTATCTTTTTCCTTAGAGCTATATTTTATGTCATCCTTTTCTTCTATTATGCTTTTATATTTTCCAAACTTTTAAACTAATTATTCCAATATAATGACTTCTTCTTCCTCTTCACCTTTTTCTTTAATCTATAATGGGGATTCTTCCTTTCTTATTTCCATTTTATTTCTCCTAATGCCTGCTTAAGATCTTGTTCCAGTATTTTTACTAACTCCTGTAAATATTTTGTTATCCTAGTTTACCTTGATAATGATTGTTGTATTGGATTATCTAATGGACATTGTGCCATGAGGATCCATGGGGTAACCAAAACTTATTGGTATGTGCCTTGTGTTGGAATTATAGAAAGACTCTAAGAATCTACCTCCATTTCCGAGGTATCCAATTGCTGGCCTCCACTTGAAGTGGGTTTATATTTCTTTTATAACTTGTTGAACTTTATTTAATTTTTATTTTCTTTAATTTAACTTCTTGATTATTACTTCTCTTGCTAGTCTCTATTTTCTCTCTCTTTTTCTCCAAATCATTTTTTGCAGCTATCATAGCTCTCTTTTCTAACCTCCTCATCATTATTGTTTGTGATTTTAGTTAATAATTCACCTAATTCTCCTAGTCTACATTTTTATCAATTATGTATTTTTTTTGGTTTTCTTTTCTTCATTGCGTCTTATTTTGTGTGTACCAACCATCACCCCATAAAATTTTGATTACTTGTATCTTTTGGATCACCATCCGTCACATACTCCATCTCGCAGTGCCTATCCCCTAAAGGAACTTTTCTACACTTCTAATTAATCCTTTTTCCACTAATTAAATCTTAATTAAAAAAGGAACTTGTTTAAGAAATCTTACTATGGCTCCACTTATAAATTTAGTTTTCTTATTATCAAAATTGGTCCAACCCTAGATCTCCCAAGTAATAATATATGAATCTAACGTAGTCTTGAACCAGTATTTTATTTCTCTTGTCCGTTTTGTCAAAATATCTGAGGATTTGTAATTTTTTCTATGTCCACTCGAATCGTTCCCTTAAATGTAAATGCGACCACTCTATTATTTTTGTGTGTGTTGAGATGCAAGGCCACAATAAATGTGGAAATTGAGACAAAAATTCTTCTTCATATTCTCCAAATAATTTAGCTTCATTTCCTTTGTAAGATGATTTGAGTCTCTTTGTTTCTCCTTTAACAAACATGTCAATCTATTTTTCCCACTAATCCTCAATTTCTATTAATGTTCGGTTCCAATACCCTAGTGGTGAAATGTTTTCTGGACATCCTCTTAATAAAAGGAACTTGGGCTCAGACACCAAAATGTTGACATTAAGCCTCGACAATAGTGTGAGGGTTAAGAAGTTCACCCTTTTGTTAAGGTTTTACAAAGTAACTATAAAATAGATTCAAACATATCAACAAAATAATGAAATGTAATACAATAGATTATACACTTTGAATCAACCATCCATCTTTATTCATATTTTAGTATATTTCATATTACTCTCATACACACTTTTCATATATCTCTTATATACCTCTATCTCTCCTCTTTACATTATCTTTCTATTATTTCTCCATTCAATAAATTACACATACTCTCTATATGCTACACACTATTACATACTCTCCATATCAGACACACATATTCATTTGTGATTAAGTATAATAAATATATATTCTTACAAAATAATCCTAAAGATACTTATTTTTATCATAGCTATGTTGGCCTACGCCAAAATCTATTTCTTGTCTTCTTCGTTCTATGGCTCTGAATAGGCTTCCATAGCTTTATCTTGTGTTCGGAAGATTTTCAATCTTCCATGGTTATATTCAGTCTTTAACAGATTTTCTCTTATTTTCATAGCTTCTTCCTCTATCTCATGGGTGTTTCCTTTACTCTATGGATTATCTTCAAAATTTATGAAGAACTCTGTCAATAACCACCTCTAAATAGGTTAAGGGAATTTAGGTGTCATAAAAGGAGAACATTTGAATATGATATTTACATGAGATATCATGGGATATAATGTGAATAGAAGAGAAAATAAGGAATAGGGATGTGTAATAATTAAAAGAGAGTAGGTAAAGGTTGGTTCACCTATATAAAGATAACATAAAGGTATCCTATGTTGGGGACACTAAGAAATTATTGTGCATGAAGATATATACGTAATGAAATGGGGATATAGTGCATACTTTGGTGTTACAAAATAAGAAACAATGGTACTTTATAGATGGAGTTTATGATATGCTATAGAAGGTGTGTGTTGTAACCATGATGATGCAAAAATGGGTTCCGCATAGAATAATACCCCTTAGTGTTATCTAGGTGTAAGAGAATATGGAAGTGAACTATATATATTACCATTTTTGAGAGGGGTATTATTAAATAAGGTTGAAAACCAATACATGTTGTAGGTGGAAATCCTTAAATAATTTATGGCCAAAAAATGTGGTATGATTTGAAATTCATGATGGAGGTAAGGGAAGTAAATGCTTAAGTGTAGAAAATTTCTAAAAATCACCTATGATAAAGTAGGAAATAAAGCAAGCTTCCAAAACTATTTTTCATAACAAAGAAGTAACCAAAAATAAATACAAGTAGTCTAAAACCATATTGACAAGTAGGAAGAGAAGGATGCAATTGAGACATATTATCTATTTTTATAACTATTTGAATTTTAGGAGGAAGTGTGAACATAATAATCACAAAGTAACCTTTGAGTAGTGACAACAAGGAACCAGATCTAGTTTTTATTTAATTATACTAGACTATATGAGGCATTTAAGAAGAGGTACGCTTAAAAAGGTAAATGAAAAAGAGGAAATTAGAAGAAGAGAGAGAATATAAAGCAAGATGATTAAAAATCCATTTGGAATTAGAGAATAGGATTTTGTTGATGGAATTAAATAACATGGTGAATGTAAGGGAGGTGATTAATACCTTGGTGCTTAGTGCTTGGGAATGAAATAACTAGTTTTAATCATAGGAAGAGTCAAATAGAAAAATTTAGGACATAGCTAGAGATGGAAGTTTCTACTTAAGGAATGATGTAGGAGATCCTCGTAAAAAGTTTCCACCCCAAACTTCAATAATTTACCCTAATTTATAAATTTGGAGAATTTGATGTTGTTGTGCATTACCAGAGTGACCAAGGGAAAATTTACATTCTAGGGAGAATGGTTCCTCTTAATGTAAAGAGAATAACATGGCTAGTATAGCTAAAAAACAAAAGGAAAATTTATCCAAAGTATTGATGAGTCAATTTATTGGAGAAAATATGATGAAAGAATAAAAAGTAAGCATATGAGGGATAAATACATGTCTAAGGTCGATCACCAATCCTATGATCATGGTACCTGCTAGATTTGTATTGACACAAATTTTACATGAGAAGGATGTAAACACTATCTTGTGTAGTATTGTTTATCAACCTGTTGGCATTAGGTTATAGAGAGTGAAGTATAATTATGAAACACATGTGTTATCTAAACTAAAAAAGGCTATTGATTTTACGCATAACTATAGAACTGATTTTTTGGGGGAAACTACTTAGTGATGTTGTTGTTTGATGAGATTGGTGTTTGAATAGGGGCCAAAATATTCTATTAGACTTGATTTATGGGGATGATGAATCCTACATATAGATTCTAGGAATATAGCCTTGATATTTTATCCCTAATAGCATATGTAAATATGTAGGAGATGTGTTAAACATAGCCATATAACTTATTTTTAGAGGAAACTACATAGTGATGTTGTTGTTTGATTAGATTGGTGTTCAAAAAGGGGCCTAAATATTCAAGAAGAATTTATTTATGGGGATTATGACTCCTACAAATAGAGTCTAGGAATATGGCATTGATATTTTATCCCCAATACCATATGTAAAGATGTGTTTCATTTGAGTTAGGACCATACTTCAAAATTATATATTTTTAATAATGAACCATTTATGCTTGGTCGATATAACCATAAAAAATAGTAAATTGAAACTATGGGTGATGCTCTCATATGAATTTTGTGCATTACTAGGAGAGAGAACTAGATTATTTTAAGGTGGTAATAAGGTCTAAGGTGAAATTAACAATAATAGATCGGTAGTTTCTAGCATCCCTTCTATAGACCAAGGGTTTGAAAGCAACACAATTTTGTAACTATGAATTGGATGATGAGAAGATGAAGATATAAGAGATATTATGTGTTAAATTTTATTAGAAAATTATGTAAATAAATTATGTATGTAAACCTCTTAATATTAGAACAGGGTTAGTGGGTTTTCCTTCATCAATATTTATAGCACCGTGTGGAGGAAAACATGTTAATAAATGTGTCAAGTAGGGGAAATAATAAGAATGACCCTACCAAGTAAAAAAGGTACCTATACTATAGAGGAAAATGAATACATAAGTAGGGCATCCTAGTATCTATATAGAAAAATCATTAAAAGTTAAGTTTTACATAGTGCCCACTCAGTATTGATGGTATTGGTGATCTAGGAAACTGTATGCACCCAAAATTACATGTGCTACATTGTCAGAAAATGGTTACAAAAGTCTCCAATGATGATTAAAGTCATTTCAAGAAGGTGTTTGAGCTCCAAAACCCATTCGAAGTGTATATTTTTTGCCTAGACATCTTTACTTAGCCTTCCCACACTTTTTTCAGCTTTTTGCCTCTTTCTACACATGTTTTGGCCTTCAATACGGCGGTCCTGAATGACTTTTCTAGATTCCATCATGCGTGTTTTAACATGCAGCGATTCACTTAAATTCACTTTTAGCATACATCCATGGGAAAAATTGTCTAAAAGTAGTTTTAATTGCTTGGTTCTCCTTCCCTCTTCTATTTTTGCATGTCCTTTAGTTAGTTGGAACTGCCTCTTCTTGCCTTGTGCATGAAGGCACATCCCAACCCCAATTCTTATATATTCCATGCTTGTATTCAAGAAAAATTCCTGAGAATTTTTGTGTATCTTGCATTGTATTGATTCCACAATATTTCTAGGAATTTCATATCCAAGCTTAGATCTCTTGTGTTATCTCTCTTCTACTTGCATTGCATCCAAACTGCCTTCAAGCTGTCATTGCTGAAGCACCATCCTCTTGTTGTTGTTCTTGCATTCCCAATCCCTTGGAATCATATGAACACTCAGAGAAATAAACAAACATACTAAGGGAACATATACATATACAACTAGATTTGCCAAAGCTCTTGCTTATCAAGGTTGGAATTGTGTTTTGTTTGCTTTATTTGTTATATTGTCAATTTTAAATCACTAGTTTCAATTACATATCAAATAGAGTAGTAAAGTTATTCATTTCAATAGGTTAGGAAATCAAAAGTAGATAAAATCATTAGAAATTTTTCTCTTTAACATTACGAGGGAATTGGTGGGGAACAATAGCCCTTTTAGGGTCATGATTTGTTCTTCACCTCTGAGGTAGGGTTTGAAGGGTTTTTGATTGGATTAGGTTAATTGTTTTAGGTTAGATTCACATATTCGCACAAGTAACTAGATACATTTGGTTGATTACTTGTCTTTAGTTTATTTATTATATTAGAATGCATTGCTTAAAAATTAGAAAAGATAAAAAAGATTTACTTTGATAGATTAGTTTGATTTTATTGCTTTGATCTGATATATTGTGAAAACTCCAAAAACATAGATTAGATTTCCTTCAGTAATTATTTTGCTTAACAAAATCACTTTATATCATTCTATATGACCATCAACAGTCCACAACAAGAAAAGACATACAGTTGTGATCCCTTAGTCCCATAACCCAATGGGCCAGAATTGATAATTGACATTGATACCAATTTACATTTGACATTCTTACGCACACCTACAACTTTTTTTGAGAAAATAGAATAACTAAATATGCTAAAAATAACTGCTAATAATGACTATGATTATTGGACTTCTCCTAACAACAAGGTTTGATTACGTTCATGACCATATAAGGGACATAACCTCTATGAGTCTTTGGTTTTAATCCTCATGTCCCACAACCCAACGGGCCTACTAACCAGTTAGAAATTGAAACTAGTTTGTGTACATTAGTATTCAAATCTTCGACCACTTCCACCAGACATTATTGCACAAATTTCCTTACTAGACCATAAAATAACCCATAAATCATTGTGGTTCCACCACGTATTTCGTTCTTACTTCCAAGACCTTGTCTAGAAATCCATACGAGGTGCCTATAGGTCATTTTCCACGTATTCAACAACCAACAAACAAAATCTTGGTAGATCTCGATATTGATTGGAGTCTATGAGAATCTATTATATCAGATCGATCCATCGTACCACTTCAATTTAGGAGAGAATTCCTTTCCTTAGACTCGTAGATCCTGATATTGCGTGTTGAATATAGAAGATTTCCCAATTAGCTTGATCCTCGTGACTACACTCACATTCACATTCATTCTACACCGGTTGTCTCCACATGACCTTGAGAGGTCGGGTTTGAAGAAGGTAACGTGTTGATTTGCTATCGTACAGAAACCACCATGAAGCTAACTCAAGTGGGTTCCCTATAAGAGTTAGAAGAAAATATTTTTAATTATATAGGATAAAGGACACCCATTTCAAAAAATTAAGGAGAATATAGGATTACAAAGGAAACATCGTGGAAAATTTTGATAGGGGATATAGACATGGAAGAAGAGGATAAGACTCTAGTAGAAGGGTAAATTAAGGAAAATTCCCTTATAGAAAAAATATTTATCACTCAATGCTAATAAAGGGCGACAAGGATGAGGGATTTTGTGGATGATTAATTAGAATTATTGCGGAATAAATACAGTGAAAATAATTATTTCAAAATCTCAAGGATAATATTGACACCTTTTAGGGGGGATCCATTAGCTAGGGGTGTTTAAGGGAAATAAATCTACAATACATCTAAATTGCCACTTTAGGAGTTATAGACTGTGATGGTCACGATTGCAATAGAAATTATTTAAATGTGTAAGTATTCCAAAAATGAGGAAAATTCACATTCTAAGGAGATTTTGGAGGAAATGGAGGCCTACTTGATGAAAAGTTCCAAATTGAAGTGGTTAATAGATTCGGTGGAGGAGTGTTTCTCAAATATTGTGGCCAGGAATCTTGAAATATTAAAGGAATTGTTTTATTTTTATTTTTTGATAATTTAACACTTTTTACTAGAGCTTTGAATTGGGGGGTTAGGCCCTAACTGAATAAGAGAGAATAAGAAGAAGGGGATGGACAGTTGGAAGATGAGAGAAGGAAGAAGGAAGGATAGAAGAAAAGGTGACAACTTATAATGAAAGCTCAGAACCAAAGACCACAAAACCATGCATCACAAAAAAGGGATCCAACAACCAGGGGTGACCAGTGTGTCAACCAAAGCCTATTCTAGTACAACGGTTGGCCTCCCATAGAAGAAGGTGGTACGTGTTACCCACCCTATCCCTCAGATCATTCCATTGATCAATAACAAAGTTGATAGGGAATCCTGTCGCCTCAATGTCCACCACCGGTAGAATTCGATGATCGAGCTGACCAATTATGAAGAGGGTGTCAACATTTTGAACATGGTGAAGGAGAGCTCTGTACTACCCACATACCCATTGAATTCCATGCCTTGAGCCAACCGCTAACTCGTTGACTTCTTTAATCCAAAGGAGAGGATCCGGCAGGGAGAAGTCTGCTAATTCCCCTTCTAGGCCAATGTGAAAATCAACATGAATGATAGATTTGTATAGGAATTCAACAACGATAAGATCTTCCTCCAAAATCAAGTAGAGGGAGAAAAAAGCAACGATAATGTCCACATTAGAGTGCGCATGTCAGGACTGAAACCTGTAAGAATCACCCAACACAGATTCAATGGCCTCAACTTCTTGATTGAGAAGAAGAGGAAGCTCTCCAAAAGGTGAGAACAATCGATTTCTAAATTCATGGTGACATCCAACACAGAGATTTGTAGAATAACAAAAGGGAAGCCAAGAAATGCCATTGCACCGCTCGGAAAGATAACTGGTGAAAATGTCAAAATAGGGAAACATAGGGAAAACAGAGGACTATGTCCCCCATAAAAGAGGTGAAACACGTGCAAGAAGCCACATCTGACCTGATAGCATTAACTATGCTGCTCACTTGAAATTATTCTTGGGAGTCCTTGACATGCCTCAACTGTATCAAAAATGAAATTGGTGTCTGGGTGATCGATTGTAAAGTTTTCCAGTAGATTAGTGGCATAATTAGTTTCCCGGTAGTTTTGCTTGATATCCCAAGTACCAATCTTACCCAGCCATAAGGAAATATGAGGTAAGAAGGCGTTGATTTTCCATGAGGGGAAAGATCATCTAGATATGGCGTGTGTAATTAATTGAGAGTCGCCTTCTATGAAAATTTAAGAGCAACCTAAAGAAACAACCATCTTCACCCCTTCTAAAAGCGCTTGTGCTTCTGCAAAATTACATGAACCATCCCAAAGGGGAAATGAACCAGCCTTAATAACAAATCCTAAATCATCTCTAAGAATACATCTAGCCCCTAATTTACCCGTATTTCCTCTAGAAGCACCATTGAAATTAAGTTTTCACATACCCTTCGGGGGGGGTCTCCACCTGGCCCTTTTACGCTGAATAAGTTTTTTCACCTGAGAGAGACCTTTTTAATGATATAACTTGAGTGACGCAGCTTGATAAGAGGCTAAGAGTTAGAGATTTCAACATCTCTGGAAGAGAAATTGGAGTTTAATAGACTATTAATACTAACTTTTTCATAAATATCCACTTCCAACTTGTTAAGGAAAACATGTTGCTCAGCCTTTTGATCATGGAAGAGCCAAAGATTCCATTCCCACCAGATATGCCAAAGGAGGAAGAATGGAGCCAAAGGAGATTTTGAAATTGAATTTTGGCCATGAGAGGAGGGTTTCACTGATATTCTTGCAAGACACCCAAGCTAGATTTAATTTACACAGAAGCCAATCCCAACATTTGGAAGTGAAAGGACAAAAAATAAAAAGGTGGTCCACAACTTCCTCATCAGCACAATAAAGCACACATTTTGTGGGACCTTCATATCCCCAAGACCTTCTCCTCTCTTGTGTCAGAATTTTCCTTTTCAAGACCAACCACCCAAAGATGTCCACTTTGGGGGAAATACTATTGTGCCAACAACCAAAAGAACTAGGGAGGCCCTGGCCAGACCAAGAAAAGAGAAGATGATAACCCACTTTCATGGTGAAGGAGCCCAAAGCATCCCCCAACCAAATTAATTGGTCCGTGCTACCAAGGAAGTGAGGATTTCTATCATGAATGGCTTCCTTATAAAGAGTAGTTTCTTGAACAGAGGGCTAAAAATTAGAAAGATCTTTCCAATTCGAAGAAGGTGACCCGTTCTGATGTTGATCGCCATAGGAAGTAACCAAAGATCCCTAAGAAAAATTGGTCTTGTTCATCACTCTGTTAAGTTTAGGCTTTAGATTAATAGGAGGCAACCCATTATAGCTATCCTCCCAAAATTTGGCACGTTGTCCATTATTAATTTTCCAAGAGACAAAGTCCGTGATCAAGGATCTAGAATTACAAATAAAGTTCCAGACATGTGAACCTTTAAAAAGCTCAAAACTTGAAAGAAAGAGTTCAGGACATCCACCTGCAACATACTTATGAGAAATAACTTGAAAGGAAAGCCTTTTAGTATCAAAAATAAAATTCCAAACAAGTTTAACCCCTAGTGCTGAGTTCTGAATAGCAAGGTCCATAATGCCCAGACCACCTAGGTGTTTGGGCAGCTTGACCATGTCCCATTTAACTAAGTGGAATTTTTGTTCTACATTGTTCCCTTGCCACAATAATGTTTTGACGATCTTCTCAATCTTATGAAGCACTGTCTTAGGGATTTTCAAGACAGACAACATATAGATAGGAATGGCTAAAAGAACAGAATTAATCAACAAGACCCTCCCTGCCAGGGATAGCCATTTACCTCTCCAAGAGAGAAATCTAGAGCAAAGAGAATTAGTGAGCCCATCCCATAGCATTTATTTTCCATGCCCAGAGAAAAGAGTTATACCAAGATATTTGGATGGGAGGAAAACCACAGTAAAGCCAAGAATAGCTTTGATCTTGCACTGAATTCTGGGAGAAACATTAAAAAAGAATATAATAGATTTGTGGAAGTTAATTACCTATCCCGTTGCTAAAGAATAATAATTCATAAGAGAAGAGAGGCATCTTTCTTCAGGAATAGATGCTTGACCAAAATAAAAAGTATCATCAGTGAATTTTTGGTGTGAGAGAGGAGAGATATTGGAAGTTATACGAATACCTTTGAGGGAGCCATCTAGTAAAGAAAATTTGATACTCCGACTGAGAGCTTACACCACCAGAATAAAGAGAAAAGAGGAAAGAGGGTCACATTGCCTCAATCCCCTGCTAATGTTGAAAAAACCTTCTACTGAACCATTGACCAAGACTCAGAATGTGGTGAGGCAATGTAATTAAAAATCTAGTTGTAGAATTTCTAGCTAAATCCCATCGCATG
Source organism: Taxus chinensis (assembly GCA_019776745.2). Taxonomy (NCBI): domain Eukaryota; kingdom Viridiplantae; phylum Streptophyta; class Pinopsida; order Cupressales; family Taxaceae; genus Taxus; species Taxus chinensis. Next base: position 263,432,191 of record CM034156.1, on the reverse strand, counting down.
AAGATATTTAATAATGAATCTCTAGTTGATACGGTCATAGGCTTTACTAAAGTCCAGTTTCAACATCATGCCAAATATGGAGGAGGATTGAAGAGTATGAATCAATTCATGTGAGATAATAATCCTATCAGTAATAGACCTCCCAGGAATGAATCCACTTTGTTCATGTGCCACTAATTTAGAGAGCAGAGGGATTAATCTTTTGGAAATGGCTTTAGAGATGATTTTGTAAGAAGTGTTACACAAAGAAATAGATCTAAAATCATCTAGGGAATCTGTTGGAATTTTTTTAGGAAACATACAAATGAGAGTGTGATTTAGAGCACCCAAAAGCTTTCCTGTATGCCAGGATTCTTCAACAACTTGCCAGACTGTGTCGCCAATAACTTCCCAAAAGTCCTAAAAAAATAGGCGGGGAAGCCATCGGGACTAGGTGCTTTGTCCCTTTTCATTAAAAAAACAATATTGTGGACTTCCTCCTTGGAAAAGGGGGCAATAAGCTTAATATTGTCATCATCATCTACCAATGGAGGAATTTGGTGAAAGAAGGGGAGTTAAGAGTCCAAGGGGGAGGCTGAGTCACCATTCAACAATTTCTGGAAGAATGACATTGAATCTGATTTGATTCTACTTTGGGTGGACACCACAGAGTTATCTTCCAAATGAAGGGAAGAAATATAATTAGTATTTATTCTAGATTTCACCGACGCATGAAAGAACTTAGTATTTTTATCGCCATCAGCCAGCCATACTTCCCTCGATTTTTTCCTCCAGCAAGTTTCCTCTCTAAGGAGGAGATCACCAAGCTCCCTTAACAACAATTTTTCCTTAAGAAAGTCAGCTTGATGCATCCCATGTGAGAAAATAGAATCATTAAGAATACGAAGCCACTATGATTTTCTCAAGAAAGATGTTTTTGAAACAGGAGGTGTTCCAAGCTCTCATATTATCTTTCAACATTGAGAGCTTCTTGGAGAGAATAAACATCCTCATCCCTTTAACCATAAAGGAATCCCACCAAGATTTAATTTGTAGTCTAAGAGAAGAATCCTGCAACCACATATTTTCAAACTTGAAGGGCAATCGACAAGGGGGAAGATCAAAGGAAATGTTTAAAGAAATAGGGAAATGATCGGATCCAGACAATGGAAGAACAAAGCTTTTCAAGAGAATGTTGTAGTGCAGCCAATCTTCAGAAATCAGAAATCTATCAAGTCACATTGCCATAGAGCTGAACCCAAGCCTCCGATTATTCCACATAAACCAACCCAAGCATGGCTTCACGTCCACTAGATTGGAAGAAGACATAAAGGAAATGAAATATGCTTGAGAATGAGGTTGCCATTGAATACCTCCCTATTTATCATTATCAGAAAGGGTTACATTAAAATCACCAGAAAATATGATCTTGGAGTTTGCAACCGAAGCCAGGGCTGGTAGAAGAGTATCCTAGAGCATTCTTTTCTTTTGTGGAATAGAGGGACCATAAACATTACAAAAAAGTAGGACTCGTCAGAATTTTTAATGCTAACCTTGCACCATATGAAATTCAGGTCATCCAAGATAGGTTCAATATTACAAAAACTAGATTTCCAAAGAACACCCAGACATCCCGATGCGCCTGATGAGTCCGAGAAGCAACCTTCCCAACCTTTCCATTTTCGAAACCATCCATTCTTACAATCAACTAAGGACAACTTGGTTTCTTGAATCAGACACACATCTGCTAAAGATTCAATGACATAATGTCTTAAAATACGTTGTTTGTTAGGGATGTTTACGCCCCTAACATTCCAGGAGAAGAGAATCATTTGATCTTTAGAGAGGACTTGCCTCTCTTACTTAAGGAAGGAAAAAAGGAGCAGAGCTGAAGCTGCTTACCTGTAGAAATTTCTTTGAGGGAGATGTTTCTCTTGGAGGGATGACCAACAGAACCCTTCGGCCTAAGATCCATGCCCAGAATCACTGGTGTAGGAAGAAGTGAAAGCTTTTGTGAGTTGTCTGGGGTCTCGTCCCCGAGTACTTCATCCTAAGAACCACCATGATCACCATCAATAGATAGGATTAATTCATCCTTCTCATTTACCCATTTCTCCAAAGAGTCAGCATTCCCCCTGAGACCGAGAGTAATGCCTTCATGAAATAATGATAAAATCTTATAAGAGTCCTTAACCACTAAGGCAGTTTCCTTAACAAGAGAGATGGTACTCGGGTCTAGGGCTAGGGAATCAAGCACATGGAGTGATTCAGCAATGTGCACATTAGGAGGTGACTTATTAACACCATTAGGAGAAGCAGGATGAGAAGGAGCCTGAATAGGAAGAGATTTCTTTCTCCACACCATTTGATGATGAATCTGTGGCTTCTTGCATGATTTTTGAAAGTGGCTTGGTTTTTTTCAAATAAAACAACTGTTGGAGATTCCTTCATACTCCACTTTCTATTCCCATTTCCTAGAGGGGGAAGTGATGATAATGTGATCTTGTAGCTTTTTTTTAGGGTTAATGGAAATGCAAATTCTTATGAAGGATGAAAGGGTGCCTTCCATAGTGACAGAGTCAATGCAAACAACACATCCAAGGCTGGAACAGATCTTATGGAGAGTGGATGCTGACCGAAACTCACTAGGAAGTGAGTAAAGCCTTACCCACACTTGGAAGCCTTCCTGTTCCGCTTGTGCCAGATCGAAGTGTGCCTCCCACTTGCAAATATTTAAGCTTGAATCTTCTCAAAGATATTATTTTCTTTCCATGGTGTCATTCCTTTGAGCAAAGCTCTGAAAGATAACCAAAAAGAAACCTGTTTCCAAAAAATGGATTCTGAGGCCACTACCCCACTGAACGTCACACTAGTTTCGAATCCCATGGATTTATTGAAGGAATTTATTGATATCTCTAATCCCATGGATTTATTTTTATTTTGTATTCATAATATTTTGGTATACATATAATATGAATCTATAACCTGTAAGGAGAGGGTGGAAAATTTGTAAGAACTTTAAAGAAGCCATGATTAGGTAAAGGTCTTGGAACTCTTCATTCAATAGGCCAGTATTTTGATGGTACATTTTAAATTTTATGGTAAATATAGGGAAAATAGGTTCATAAAAGAGATTTTGGAGGTGGAACAAATCTATGAAAAAGTAACCAAAGAAGGGGATGTAGAGAAAAGAATATTTTCGTAGGAGGAAGCATAGAAAAAGGTAATAGAGCTTAATTTGAATAACATACAATACAAGACCTTACTAAATGATTTGTTGAAAGAGGGAGAGAGGGATATGATTCCTCTAAAGGGTTTTAAAAGGTAGTCTATAGGGAATGGGAAAATTCATTTAGGAATATCGTGAAGTAATTATATCCCTCAGTACCAATGAAATTTATTTTATGAAAAGTATATGAATATACAAAAATCTTGTTGTATTGATGGTATGAGTATTATCTAGAAGTAAAAGGACTCATTAAAGAGTTAATTAAACTAATGGTGGATGAACATAAAGTACAATTAGAAGGGTAGATAATTATTCTTTGATAATTTATTCTTTACTTCTATGGAGAATGGAAATGTATAACCTTGTTAAGGGAAAAACAATAACTTTAGTTGGGAAGATGTTGGCTGGTGAGTTTTTGGATTGACCTGAAACAATATCCACATGGGTGAAACATTCTAGGCCACTAATATACCACAAATAATGCATGTGGTGTCGTTATTTTATGTTTTTTTACTGAAAACTTGGTATCCTATGAATCATAAAGTTGTGGATGATTAAGGATTGCAAGATCCAAAAATGCATGCGAAAACAAATCCACCCACATAGTACCAAAAAAGTTCCAACTAGGTAAGAAAATAAGTAAATAAATAAATAAATATATAATTTAAAGGATCTTAAGGGGAATATTATGACACCTGAAAAAACTAAAAAATAGGTGAATGTGTGAGTTTCAAGAGACACTAAGAGAGTGATAATCATTTACAGCAAATAATGTATAAGTGAATCAATAAATCAGCAATAAGTAAGGACAATGAGAAACAATTGTAGGGAAACTATGCAACGTATTAATTTAGGTTTTACCATGAGAAGTATTGTGAATGGAAAACGTGTAATGTTCCATGCATATATATAATGAAAATATGGTTTATAAAGGTAAATTACCCTTTTACAATGATTCTTGTTCATTTGGTAGTAATTTGTATGTTTGTGCGTGTATTTATTTAAATAACCTACTTGATCATGTACTCCATGTCATTCTATAATATTGAGGAATTTATGGCACTGTTACTATGATTTGGGTGAGAATCTCAATTGTAAGATTGATAATTAGGCTATAGTGAGAATTGTTCTTTATTAAAACATAATAATCCTACAAAATATGGAGCCTATAAACCCTCAATAATAGTCCATCCTCAACCACACACACATATTTTCTAATTTAATTTTATGATGTTATAATGAAGGGATTTACATGTCTCTAGGATTTCCACTTTGTTTTAGGTGATTATAGGTCAACCAAAAGTGTTTTGAGTAAGAGATACATATATAAAAGGTCATTTATATTAAAAAAATGAATAATTCAAGAAGTTTAAGATCCATATTGTCAAAGGGTCAAAAATTATATAGTTCCAAGTCAATACCCTAAAAATTAGGTTTATACCCCACAGTAGTTGCATGGTCTTACCCTAATTGATTGGTCTTACTTATTTTTCCATTCTTCACATGTAGATCAACCATGTTTTCACCTACACATCTAAGTTTATCTCGTCTCTTGTGTATTTGAGAAAATACTTATCGTTTATCAGTTATTACATGTATGAATGCATTATTTTGATTGTGAATGATTAATGTTGGAATTTAATTAGATCATAATATTCTACCTTTAGCAAACCCTTACATCATTTTTTCATTATGCATCCCATCAAAAATATAATTTAATTAAGTGTGTAAATATTTGGTGAACCCAAATATTCAATCAAATATATATTAACATATTCTTTTTCATTATTATGTAAACCCTAGGGACCTTAGGGTTTCATTATTTTCAATTTTCTCATTAGTATCATTATAAAATCCTTGTAATACTTCAGCTAAATTATCATTTAGGGATCTATCATGGTTAGTGTTTTGTAAGTGATATGTGTACCTATACATCATAAATTGATATCCTATTGTCACAACAACAATAATGGGAATGCCTCCAAGGTGTGGGACAATTAAATTATTGAGGTTGGACTCTAGAGACAATTATATGTCATCCTAAATACTAAATTTTATCAGTACTTTATTGTAATATACCATTTGAATGAGAAAAGGGATGAGAAAACACAAAAAATAAACATGGTGATGCACATGAAGTAAGGGGACCAGTCTTTGTATGTGAGTTAGAAATAGAGAGGGAAAAACATAGATCCAAAAGGCAATTATATGATCCACAAATAGACCGGTATTTAAATATAATTCCCACTCTCGGCCTATGTAAGACATAATGAAATAAAAACCTTACAAATTCTACACACAATAAATCATAAAGATAATAAAGAGGTAAGTGACAATTAACAAAAATAAAAATGGTAAATATGAGCCATAATCATGAATGTATTAAGAGATAAAATATACATATTCTATCATAAACATTCTTTAAGGATTGTTTACATTTGCAAAACTAAAAAACTAGAAGCTAGAGGAACTTAGAAGCTTAGAACTTAAAAGAGTATAGTAAATTTTCAATCAAGGAAGATGAACCATTTTAACAAGAGTTTTTGAACAATATATAGCAGAGTAAAGAGAGGAGAGAAGAATATAAATAATATGCTATGGTATATCTCCTTTCTCATGCTTATCTCTTCCACATAACTCAAAGGGTTAAAATAAGATGCATAGCTGAAAATGATTTTCCCAAAAACACCTTGGAAATATTATTTGGATCTCTTATGGAATAATTATGATATTATACTAATGAATTATGGATCGGGAAAGGCTTGAGGTAAACCTTATCTAGAAAACCCTTCATGAGTATAAAAGTATATCTGATTTTTATCGAATTGATGCCTTCATTTATAAGAAACAAATAAATATTTTATTTTGAAATTGATCTCTGAGAAAATAAAAATGAATTCCCATGAGATCAAAAAGATGATTGAAGATGAATTTTCTATTATTCAATAAATTAGGATCACCCTTAAGACCAATTTGAAATCTTATCCTTTGATCTAAATTTTTTTTAACTATTTCCTTTGCATTATAGTGGGGCTATAAGGGGAATACCATCTTCAAAATATACAAAAACCTGATAACATTGTCATGAATTTCTCATAAACATCTCAACCATTCCTCTCAAAACTAGGTTCAATGTCTAGGTATCTAAATAACCTTCCCAATGGTACCATTTGTTTATCATTTAAATATCTCTATGAAAATATATTTATGATAAATTAGATCTCTATATGTTACCTCTATCTCATTTGATGTTCCTATGCTCCATTTTCCTCTAGGTGAAATATACAAATTAAACCTATGAATAGAAAATGTAGAAAATTTAAGAGCTCATTGATCTCTGCCACATGTTGGTCCATACCACTTTTCAACCATTGTTTTCTCAAAAATTTATAGGGAGAGGATGCAGTTGAACACAAGTTTGGGTTGATGCAAAGCTCCAATCTCTTCCAGTTCTATAAAATTTCCACATGTCCTGCATCAAATTTCTATAAATTTTGGAGGAAAGACCTAAGATTGAGAGAGTTTGGAGAGTTGATGGATTCTATGTGTCCTTCATGCCACTTGTCAAAAATTGGTACTTGTTTTCCAAAATAACCACTTAGGTTATTTAGAAAACTTTCAGTTCCATTCTCACTCTGGCATCAAATTTTCAGGTTATGTGCGCTATAAGTTTTATAACTCGACACTTTTGCATGGTTGGATTTCTTTGTACATGCTCCAATGTGCCCTTCCTACTTATTCCTTGTTTTTTTCCTTATCCCCGCTTCTTTCCACATGGTTTCCCCTTTCTCCCTTATTCTTATGTCTCCCTCCATTTTCCCTTAGTGTGCATCCTTGCATGCCTTCCTTCATTCAGACATTTTTAATCACCCCTCCACGTGCACCTACTAACTTTCCTCCTATTTTAGCTAATTCCTTGGAATTTTTTTCCAACACATGTCCCTTCCTTCCCGATTCTTTTTCCAACACATGTCCCTTCCTTCCCGATTCTTGTGCATCCCCTCATGTGCACTCATTTCCTCTTTAGATTTCTGCATTATGCATTTACCTTATGTAATTACCTCTGTGAACCTTGTCTTGCACTCTCCTTGCTCCACGCATGCTTGCATACCTTTATAAATATGTAACCTTTCTTCCATATCCTCACGTACCCTTGTGTGCATGCTCATAGATCTCTGCATTATTCCCTCATGCCCCTTTCTCTTCCATAGGTGTCAAGTGTGATCCTTTGCACTAGACATGGAGTGCAACGTGTCAACCTACCAAATGAAGTATGCAACACATAACCTATCAAAAATCACCAACTGCATGTTGAATCCTTATGTTAAATGAAGATATGACATGTGGAAGAAAATAAAAAGAAACATATAGTCAGCCAAATTCTTCAGTCGATCAGAGCGTGCCATGTGTCTTGCATGTTCTTCTTGTACTACAAATATTCATATCACTATAAATTCTACTACAGATCTCAGATTCTCACATGCATGGCCTTGTTGGAATTTTTTTGACATAGGCTACAATCTAGACTATTCAAAATAACATTTTGTTAGGATTTGGTAGGAAGAAAACATGGAAACACGTCTTAATCTATTAATGCACAGATTTAGTCAGCTCAATCACCCATATTTGATTAGATCCTACCTCCTTCATTCTTCCACAAAACTAACAGACATGGGGAAGTGGATCTAACATCCTTTCACATGCATTAGAGGCATTTATTACTTGTTATTTGTGGTTAAAATTTTAAATTCTAGTTTCCCTCTTTCTCTTCCCCTTCCTTCTCTCTTATTATTCTATAATTTTTTTTACACTACTTATTGTAAAAGGTTGGACCCTTTTGGTTTATTAAGGGCATCATTGATAGTTTTTTTCCTTTGTAATATGAGTTATAGGCCTTAGATATAAGTTTTTACATGTAGATGCTTTCCTCTCTCACTATTGTAATCGATTGTGCATCAATTGGAAATAATAAAAGTTATGTTTTGTGGATATCTTCTACCCTAGCTCATGTTTTATGTTGGGCCTCATAATATTGGCTAAGTACAAGAAGGTGCATGGGCACGTGGGACCTATATGAAGAAGGGTGCATGGGGTGAAGGTGCACAAGACAGGGTTTCAGAAGGGTTTAATAGAACCCAAGCTGCATGCCAGGGAAAAGGAAGGGGTTTCAAATCCATATTTAGCATCCTAGGAAGCACATGAGAAAAGCGTGACCTGAATAAGCATGCGGAGTGGATAAGGTGCCAACCTGGAAACTCAATGGTCAAGGAAGGAATATTCCATGTGATGGAAGGATCCATAAATACATCATTCCAGAAAGTGGAGAGCTCGAATGGGAAGAAGAATGCTCCATTTAAGGACCACATGGACACTCAAAAATTGATCTATTACTTCATCAAGGCATGGCGGTGGAAACTAAAGCTATATATAGAGATGCTTGAGTAGAAGGAAGGGATGGCTCTTAAGGAAGAGGGCATCAAGAGAGATATCAAGAGAGGAAGAGAAGAAGAAGAGTATAGATTAAGCTTTGTAGAAAAAGTGATGGGTTCTAGGGATTCTAATTAGGAAGGCTATAGGAAAGATGACATGTCTAGAGGGATGGATCTATGAACATCTTTGTAATCTAGAAATCATAGTTTAGGATTTTGATGTATATGTCTTATCTACATTAAGATATTTGGTTTGTAATGGCATTTAGGAATGTAATGTGGTTACTGAGAGTAATATGAATATATGGCCTTCTTTTAAAATATATGCTTTGTTCATAGGTATAAACCCTAGTGCCTTTCCTTTGTATTATCAGATCCAGTATCTGTTTGATATTTTCCTTCTTATCTAAATAGATGCATTTATATAGTAAATCATCCTAAGACCCTCAGAATGAATTCATGGTTATTTACCTTATTGCATCTAATATTCTATCAGTGGGGTATGTATTCTCGTGAAACTCACATAAAGGATGGTCCCAATGCCCGTGTGTTCCTCGAGTGAGCGCCCAATGCCCGTGTGTTCCTTGGGTGAGCGTCCAATGCCCATTGGGTGATAGGTCAGCATGAATGGGATTAGACTGTTATTTCTAAGGACATAAAAATGACTATATTTTGGTTTCATTGTCGAGACCTCTTTTCAAAGTTATTGTCAGAAATGGCATACATCTTGGTCCCTGTGATGCATGATGATCAAACATCTGACCTTGGAGAGTGTTGAAACATGGTTTAAGAGCACAAAGGATGATTTTGATCAAAGATTTAGCACTAGACCTGATTTCCATGCATGTAGATGGGTATAAGAAAACCTGTACCATTATTTATATGAGACGTTCTTATGTTATTTTCTAGTAGAACTATATGAATGGATTTCAGCATATGCATCCAGATCAAGATGGTACTATAGATCATGTAGATGGACCCAAGATGATTACCAGAGGCTGCATGATGTAGATTTGACTAAGATGTGTGTTGTTGATCACTGGTGGAAAGAAGTTCTGACTAGTTATACTCTAGAATATGACATTTCTACGTATTCTTTCCCAAAGGTTATTGAGTTCAAGTTTTTGAGGGAGCCTAGAGGATCATTTTTATAAGCTATTCCTTTGGCTATGAAGATATTTATCACTATCCTATGTTTAGAGGCATTTCCTATGGCCAACGAAGCTTCTCTGAGTGATGGGTGAGGAAGCTAGGGTGGAGGAAGATGGAAGAAATTATAGATGAAAAGGAAAAGGAAGAGATACGACTCAAGTATAGTGAAGATCATTAAATGGAGATGGATAAACAACATGAGGTTGCAAGTGTGATGGATCTACTAAGGCAGACATTAGAGGAAGGAGCTGAGGTTCACGTAGAGGACATGGAACCTGAGATGTCTATGCTACCCTATCTTGGTAAGCACAGTAGATAATACCTTTAAGCTTCTAATGAGAGTTCGTCACATGGAGAAAGGAGAGCCGTTGGTACACATCTGAACCCACCTAGTGACCAACTGTTGGCACTTGGTTTTCTAGATCAAGGATGAAGTATTGCTAATCTGGTTGGTATCAGTGGAAGTAACCAATCTATGCCTAGGAGATATAATTTCTCATTTGGGACATCCATGGTTGCATAAACCATTCCCATATTTGGTGGAATTTTTTGACAAGGTGCAAATACACAAGGTTTGGGTATTGCATCTAGAAGTGGTGTAAGAAACACAACTGATAGCGGGATAATATCACAAACCATCGGTACGTAGTTCACTGGGACATTAGGTACACTAGGAGTGACCACTTCAGGGCATTTTCCAACTATAGGAGGTGGATCTAGTGGTATAGGATCTGGAGGACCTGGTGGACCTAGAGGATATGGAGGATCTGGTGGGTCAAGAGGGATAGGACCTTGTGGGTCTAATGGATCTACTAGCAGAGGACATAATGGAGGGAACCATGGTTCGGGATTAGGAGGACAAGGGCCGTAGCCACCTCCACAAGTATTGTTTGATATTTATTTGTGCTTTCTGGACTACATAGGCATTGAGGATGCCATAGAACACATGTACAAATGTGAATTATCATGGCACGCAAAGGGAATCACTACCCCGAAGTGTAAATAAAGTCAGTTTGCAATGAAGTTGCAAGGGTGTGTACATGTATGGTACCAGAAGTATGACCCACATCAGACAATGGTGGATTACACTACGTTGAAAAATGCCTTCCTAGTAGAGTTCCATATCCCTAAGTTTGAGTAGAAAATCATTAACACCTGAAGGAGATTCAATAAGTAATGGAAGAGAGTGTTTGAGAGTATGAATCATGGTTCAAAAATCTCTTGTCAAAATTATCTTATGACATACACCCCTGTTAACATGCTAAATTTTTTGTTGGGGGGATTTATAACACTGTTTAGATGGGAACTATTACACAAGACTTTCACAAACCCGTGCATGAGGCCTTGGAAGATGCCCCTATGCGCATTGAGGATGTTGGGAGTGTTAATACCGATGTAAGCCCTTTTCTGGAGGCTCAAATTTCTTGTAATGGCCATGTAGTTAGAGAAATTGTGTACAAATTCAACACATGAGGTTCATAGTGGTCTTTGGTGCACATATTATGAAGTGGAAGGGAATACAAAGGATAGTTTTCATCTAGAAGTCGGTATGCGTTCCATGGCGATAGAATATGATATTTTCCATGGGGACCATGATGCCAATAGGTTTCTTCTACTACAACATGTAATACAAAAGAATGTTTCTTTCCACTGTACAACATTTATACCTCTATGACCCATGATACCAAGGATTGCAGATTAATTGAATAGATTCGTTATTCTATTGATCCTAGTGTGTGCACCAGACTAGCCTTGTAAGAAGTTCCAAGGATGATGATTTCTGCTATGAAGGGCATGTAGATGGAGGAGCATGTAGAAGAGGATTTTGTAGATGATTTCATGGTTGCAGTAATCATGACATGGAGGAAGAGGCGAGTTCCCATGAGGAACTTGTTATAATTGTGGGTCTACAAAACATTATAAGTGTGAGTGTTCTTGATCTATTGTAGTGCTCATGGTATGCAGAAAGAAACATAAGTACGAAGAGTTCCCTGAGTTGTTCTGAGAAAATGATCCAATAACACTGTAAAGACAAAGGCGACTAGGATGGTGAACATAAAGAAGGCCAACCCTAAGTGGATGCTGAGAGTGGCACATGAGTCAAGATTGTAACCTATACTGGTGATGACGCAGGTGGAGGTCATGCGCGCCAAGTAGATGCCAAGACCATAAACTAGTTGTTAAGGAATAAGTGGTACATGGGAAGTATCTAGGCCGTACTCATCAGAAGGAAGTGTATCAAGAGACTATGGATGTGATTTAGAGTTTACAAGGGGAGATATCAATGTATAAATGAGAAGTCAAGGAAGTTGGAGTAAAAGGAAGAATGTTGATGGCTCCACAGAAGGATCTGGATGAAGTCAGGGAAGTTTGTAAAATATTAAAGTAGGATAATATCATTCCCTTACTAGGAGAATGGTTATGGGAGAAGGTACCATGTGTTAGGAGAGAGCACAAAAGATAGGTTCTACATGTACCAATCTTCCTCCTCATAGCCTTGAATACGAGAAAGAGATTACATTAAATGCACTTATTGATGGGTGGCTTCTAAGAAATATCCTCATTGACACAGGAGCAGAAGGTCAATGTTATTACATTGGATGCATGGAATCAAATGCAAATGCCCACATTACATCCATCTTTGAATGTGCTGTATATGGTAAACAAGATAGAGGTAATGCCCATTCGACTCTTAAAGGATGCAATTATCACTATTTAAGTGGTCCAAGTTCACTGGGGACTTTAAAGTCTTGGCACTCATGCTGAGGTGGATAATTTCCTAACATTACCTGGGTGCCCTTAGTGTTATAAGAATAATGCCGACCTGCGGTTTAACAACGGGATATATTAGTTTTGAAAACAAGGAATAAAGGGGTGATCATCCCTTTAAAAGATGGGAAGTTCAGTGCCCTATACTGTGCCCTTAGGAGAAGAAGTTCCTCGACATAGAATCTATGTGCGCTCCATCAAATATCTTGAGGTAATTCATCCTACAGAAGGAGTCATCCAATTTGAAGATGCTCAGTCGATGAGTGATACAACTAGCATAGTGTGTGATGATTGGGAGCACATGACTTATGAGTTAATTGGGTGAAAATTGAGAGGATATATAATAAGGGTGATGAAGGTGCACGCTCAGTCAAGTTCCTGGGAAGAAAGAATGCTACCAAGTTACTCTAAAGGAGCAAGCCCTAATTATTTCTTATGACAAATGGAGGCTCAATGGAAAAATGAGGATGAAAGAAGAAGTATGCTCAGTTATAAATTACTCAATACTGTCGCACACGTTGTTAGACAAAACACGTTGTGAGAGTCTCCTACAGTGGCGATGAGGTAACAGTCGCATTGTTTGTATGATTCTGTAGAAGCAACATGCCCACTGTCATATAGGACTACCATGGAAAGGAACCTACCTCGTTACTATATCCAAGCTTGGGAGAAGGCCTGGATGGAGGGAACATAAGCGTTAACACCTTCGTTATAGGTGCATAATTTATCATTCCACCTTACAAGTTTGTGCGTACATACATGGTATATCCATTTAGAGACACACCATGTAAAACAAGGAATTGATAGGAGTTAATGATTGATCTCATTCAAGATTTTGAGTATTAGAGTACCAAGCCATCAGTGGCTAAGGTGTTAAAAGTTGTCAAGTGCCTTATAATGGGATATAGTGCCATGGAAGAAGATAGGCTACTAGAGTTGTTGGGTGAACCTAGTCTTGGAGACACGTTTTGATGAAGAGAAATAAGAAGAGATACAGTTTGAGCACTGTGTATGTATGGAAAAGGAAAAATGGAAAAAATGGTCTATGTAGTAGATGGTGAATAAATGGAAAGTATTGGATTTTAACCATTCTAAAGGTATGTACAATGTCATAGATATCACTGATGAGTGAGCACATGCACCTACCATGATCCCTTGAAAATAAAGAATGTTAACATTGGGACAAGAGATAGAACCTAAGGAAGCTATCATTGGGGGACTATTGGTCAGAGAAAGAAGTTTCAAATATCATTTATCTATGCTGTGCTGAGTTCAACGATATGTTCCCACATGGGGTACCATGAACTCAAAGGCATCCACCATTCCTTGGGGGAGATGAGAATCAAGTTAAAGGAAGGTGCGTACACCTAATTAATAAGAGGTCTTATCAGATGAATCTGAACTTACGTGTACGGGTCAAGGAGGAAATAGACAATATGATAGCATCTGGTATCATTGAGGCTATGGAGGAATAAAAATGGATAATCCCAATGGTCATTACTCTCAAGAAGGATGGAAGAATGAGGATATGTGGTTGACTACAGGTACCTTAATGCAGTATGTGTCATCGATCCTTTCCCAAACCCCCTTTACTGAAGAAATTCTTTAGGGAGTAGTCTGGGCGCGAGGTCTAATCTTTCACAGATGGGTTCTTAGGGTATCACCAAGTCAAGATTGCAAAGGAAGACCAAAGAAAGAAAAAAATTTCCATTGAGTGGGGAATATTTTCCTACATTTTCATGCCTTTTAGATTAAAGAATTTGCATCTGCTGTGTTCTCGTGCATCGTGGTACAAGCATTCCAGGACTTTATCCATAAATTTATTCAAGTCTACCTAGATGACTGGATGGTGTATGGGCTAGTGAAAGACCATTGTGATAATTTTAGGTTAATGTTTGAGAGATTTTGGCAGTTGAGGATATCCCTCAACATTAAGAAATGTGTCTTTTCTACTCCATTTGGAACCCTATTGAGACATATTATATGTAAGGATGGCTTGTTAGTAGATCCCAAAAAAGTTGTAGTTATTGTGGGATTGGGGGAGCCTACTAGTCAAAGCGACAGTGCGTGGATTTCATGGGCATATGGGGTACTATAGGAAGTTCATCAAAGGATATGCCAAGATCGCCATGCCCTTGGAAGAATTTATAAAGCACAAGAGTTCCTTTCATTGGGGAGAGGTGCAACATAAGGAATTTGACACTTTGAAGGATAGACTTGTCACTGTGCACAAAATACACTTTCCTTCTTGGGATAAGTCTTTCCATGTGCATGTTGATGCCTCAAGTAACAACCATTGGAGCAATACTAGCATATCCCAGTTAGGGGATTGTTGATCACCCCTTGTAGTTTTTACAAGTATGAAGTTGACACCAGCAGAATGGAATTATACCACTACTGAGCATGAGGCACTATCAATGATCTACATGCACTACATAAGTTTAGACATTACCTATTGGTAAACACCTTTTATATTTTATACAGACCATATGGCATTGAAGTACTTGGTGAACATAATCTCATTTTGTAAGGGTGCATATGCCGTTGGGTCCTATTATTTTAGGAATTTGAGTTTTCACGCTGGTGGTAAAACCAGGGAAGAATAATTTAAGGCCTAACCACTTATAAAGGATTGACTTAGGGGAGGACACACAAAGAATTAAGGATACTATGTCAGATGCACAAGTGTTTAGATTGTAGCATATGAACCCTCAGACTTGGAAGATATTGTCGCAGTATTTCTTGAAAATAGAGTGGGTACGCTAGAAGGGATGAAGGCTCTAGAGAGGAATCAGTTTGCTATACATGCCACACCTTACATGTTTATTAGTAGAGATCTGTAAAAATTAGGCCGTGATGAGGTTCTATACCGATGCGTATTAGAACATGAGCATGCATAGTGATTATGGAGGACAGTGCATGGTGGGATTGCAAGAGGGAACTATGCATGAGAAACTATTCCACGTGGAAGATTCTAATGGCAGGGATTTGGTGGGAAAGAATCTACCAGGATTGTATTGACTTTTGTAAGGCCTGTGATCATTGCTCAACACCTTGGAAAACCTGGAAAGAGGAATGAAATGCCCTTGCATGACCAATAGTCCAGTGTTGATCCATTTAAAAAGTGGGCAATCAAATTTGTAGGACCAATTTCACCAGCCGCGCAAAGGACTAGTTTGTGGTATATCATTACTTGCACTTATTACTTGACAAGATGGGCAAAGATAACACCTACAAAGGATTACACTACAATGATAGCTGATAGATTTTTATGGGAGAAGATAATCACAAGGTATGGATGTCCTTTAAGCTTGACAAGTGATAGGGGTACACATTTCCTAAATGAAATGATCAGGATTCTACTAGCATAGTTTATGGTGGCCCATCACAAGACTAATCCCTATCATCCACATGAAAATGGAACTGCTGAGAAATTTAACAAGATGCTAAGTCACACATTGACCAATGGATTTTTGATGACGGAAGACATAGGATTGGGATGAAAAAGTATTAACCATTCTATGAGCATACAAGACAACCTACAAAAGATTAAACAAGGCCACACTATTTCAGTTAGTGTTTGGTGCAGAGGCTATTTTTCCTGTTGAATTCATGTTACCATTGCAACATGTATAGACGTGTACAGGAGGATTGGCTAATGAACAAGGTGCTCAAGGAAAGGATTGACAGATTGATGCAGTTAGACCAAAGGTGATCACTTAATAGATGGAGTTAGAAGACTGAAAAGGCTAGAAAAAAACATGGCATGATCATCATATCAAGTTGTATGATTCCAAGTATCCGTGCCATCTTAGGAATTTCAAATTACATTGGTTGGGCATTTACATCATCTCATACATCCTTGATTCAGATGCCTGTCATTTACAATTCCTAGATGAGACGAAGTTACCTAGCCATTTTAATAGGAGTAGGCTAAAGCCCTACTATAAATATGCCTTCATGGTGTTTGTAAATAAGGCAGTATTGCTAGTTAGCTTAGAATTTCCCTTTATGAGTTTTTTATTTTCTTTTTGTTTCCCTTTCTCATTGATTGTTCCTTTCCATTGTTCTATTTTGCACCTTGTGCGCTAGTAACCACATTGTTTTCAAAAGGTTGTGTATACGCAGAGGATCACACATTTATTTTAGTGTGGGGCGGAGTAGTGCAAAGTGAAGTATAATCTGGTAGTAAAAGTTAAATAGCCCAGTTGAAGGATAGAAAGCACATTGGAAAAAGGTGGGCGAGAATGGTTGGTGTCAAGATAAGGATTTATAAAGACAACGTAAAGAGAAGGAAAAGTGTAGGAACAACATGAGGTAGGTGAGGGAAAAAATTCGGTAGAGGACAGAAGATGTGCCTTTAGTGCCATAGATGCACACGTAAGAGTCTTTAGTTCGGAAGGATTTTTGCGTGCTATAAGGTTGTAAAGAGTTTTTCATATAGGATTAGATGCATGGGTAAGTTCACTTAAGGTCAACATTAGTGGAAAAAGATGCATTTAATGCTAAGTACATTTGTAGGTGGCATAACATTTATTACTGGAAAGGAGGAAAAAGCTGCATTTAATGCTAATTACATTAGTAGGTGGCATATAATTTATTACTGGAAAGGAGGAAAAATATATAAGTATGAGGTCGAGTGAATCATTATTTTACCTTACAATTACGAAGTGGAAGAGCTCTTGTGAACTAGGGCATCTAGAGAGATTTGTACGAAGGAAGAGGAATCATAGAGATCTAAGTGCGTGACTAGGGTTGATCTACAAACTAGAGTGGAAGGAGTACATGGGAATGGGGAGATTTATTTTGGAGTACACCATATTGTGGAAGGATTTCCCTAGTTAGGGTTTTGCAGCTAGGGAATAGAGGTAGGAGGATTCTTCATGGAGTTGAGCCGTAGATTTGAGTAGAGTAGAGAAGAACAAGGAGGAATTTAATTTTTATTCCAACAAGTAGAATGACACCAAAGAAAACAACCATCTCACAAAAGAAACAAAAGGGAAAGGGAAAAGGAAAAAAAACCACTATCGTTGCTAGTTCCAAGGAAGAGTGCTATACAAAAATGTAGTACCTAGATGGAGTGTTGCTAGGGAAAGAGTGGGAATCACACTTGAGGAAGATGGTTGTAAGTGACTACAATCATTGCATGAACATTACAAAAAAAAAAATGACGTTGGAACTAGTTCGTCCAAATAACAAGAGGACACCCAAAGGAATGTCGATCTATAACGAAAAAGTGAAGGTAAAGTTGGAGAAGGTCAGGTTGCTGAAAATTTATGAGTTTCCCTATTTTGAAAAGCCAAAGCAGTTATACCAATTATTGTTGTCACGCGTACAAGAAGACCTCTTCTATTTTTTAGGCCGTTAAATGCACATAACTCCTAAACTCATATCAAAGTGCACTATCCTGATTTGTGAAGGAGACTTCATTGATGATGACTTGGAGGATAAGGAGGCCATCAAGGAAACTTTGGATGCCTATGATTACAAGAAGAGTTTGCACTACTTCAATATCTTAGATATCTCTGACCCTATTATGAGAATGTCCACACACTTGGTTACCAATCTGAATGATCAAGAAAGGTGGACACAAGTGAACAAGTAATGGATGAATATATGCCAAAAGATCTCTGAAGGAACCATTTGTAACTTATCCACCTACGTTCTAGATGATATCATTAGCAGCGTGCATGAAGGAGAAAATATATTGTTTGGAAACATTATCCTCACCATTGTCTTCTCAGAGATTGGAGTTCTTGACGTGTCAAAGAAGTTCATATGGGAGTATCCAAAAGAAAATCCCTTGCCCGTGAAATTTTTTGAGAAATACACTTATGAGACTATGATGGCTGCTCACAAAGCGTGCCTGGAAAAATAGTACAAATGGATGCGTGATGCATTCGGGGTAGAGTGGAGGATACCTAATTAGTTTCCCTCTATCGCAGATAAATAGGTTCAGTTTGCTATATATCAACACTTATGTATCAGAAGACTCACTTTGATATATGGAACTAAGAGTCCATTGTGCAAGATACTGTTTTCTTTCCCCATGCAATACTTCCAAGCGGGGGTCAACCATTTTAAGGAGGCTAAGAGACTAAGGGTTAACCTTAGTGATGTAGACCAAGACCACCGCAAGCTACAAAAAAATCTTGTATACCTAAAGAATTACGCATATGTGGAGAAATATATCTCCCACGAAGTGTAGATGATGAAACCAATAATGCTTTTGATCTTTGGAAGGGATATAACAAGGGTATATCTACGCATAAGGCCAAAGTTTGAGAAGGGAACCTACCTGGAGAATGATGTCTCCATTCTAGAAGACCCCATGAGAAGAAATAAGGTTGCACCAAAGAAAAGGGAGAGAGAAGAGGTGTAGGAGAAGAAGGCACCAAATTTGGAGATAGCACAACTTGTGTGCACATCAGAAAAAATTGCTAAGAAAAGCACTTACACGTGAAGGAAGAATTCCTCAGTCAAGGAAAATACCCCAGAATAAGAGGTTCTAAAGAAAGAGGAGCCCCTTATAAGATAAGAGTCACTAAGGAAGGAGTTTCTTGTTGAAGAGAAAGAGAGGGAAGATTATCCTTTACTGGAATCACCTGTTAGGAAGAAACAAAAGGTGGTGGACAAGGTAGACATAGAGGAAATAGAGGACTTGGAGGCCTACATGGGTGAAGAGGAAAATGATAATGATGAAGAAGTTTAGAATCATCCCGTGTATGATATACACGACTCAGAAGAAGAAGGAAGTGAAGGGAAGAATGGTGAGGAAGAAGTAGATGCTCAAGGAAAAGGGGCGAGTGAAGAAGTAAACACAAGAGATCATATGAACCCAAGCCTCACAAAGGAGTAGATAGAGGAGGCCGCTGAGAGAGAAGTGCCAGAAATCATAGAAAAGTTAGTGGAACAAGAAGTAGAGTGCAAAGCATATGAAGTGATGAAGGAAATTGAGGAAGAAAGCATTAAAAATGAGTATGGTAGCATGGGTGGAGACCCTAGCCTTACAAAGAGATTTCCAAAGGCTACACAAACAGGTGGGAAGAGCATAGTGGAAACATAAGGGAAAGGAATGGGTTACTATTTCACCTTTTTCTTTACCTTTTCGAAATGACAAAACAGATAAGGGTAAGGGCCAAGGAGGAATACATGTTAAATGTTGGTCAGTTAATGGTTATTGTGCATGTTTTGACTTCTTGATCCACAGATGAATGTGAGATCTTCCTTTTGGCTAGGAGGAACTACATGTAATAGAAACAAAACCATAAAGACCGACCTCAAAACTCTAAATGAGAATAAATTTCAACTGAGACAAGGGCTCCTAAAAATATGACCGGGGCACTGATGGTCACCATAGCATCTTTCCATGTGCCCTAGCGAGAGACTAGAGATGGTAAATGATCAAATAATAATAATTTAGACCCTCTAAGTGACAACCAGAACTATGGAAACAAGTGATGATTGTGTGATACAAGTGACGTTGATGACCGATCAAATGATGATAGGAATGGAGGATGAGCCATTGGTGAACACTTTTCTTATGTGAGATCTATATATAAAATAAGATACTTGCCGGTAAAAATGTAATAGTAAGTGCATGATTTTGTGACTATAATTTATATACACACAAGGATAACTAGGTCTTATCCCTAGGTTTCATTCATAAAGGCATGCATCTTGATTTTATAACTTACCTTCGTTACACAATAAGGACAAGAGTAAGACCAAAAGAGGTTGTTTTAAGGATTAATGGTTATGATTATTTCATTCATTTATACTTTAATAATTGATTTAGTCCAAATTAATTATTATACGACATGCGTTTCTTTATTCCTGACAAGATGGTTTAATGACATTACAAGGAAGGTCAAGTTTAAATTTTCCCATGGAAAACATCTCATGAGTATATTTCTAAAGGCCAAGCGCAAATTTTAATTTTATAAGATTTATGTTCCACTAATTAGTTTAAGGACTCAAAGACACTTAACACGACAACATACTTTATGTTTTTTTTGTTTCTATACTAAACTTCCTTAGTATCGCTTTTTTGTTCGACTTAAAAAATGTTTTCTTAATTACTTTCATTTTACCTTTTGCAATTAATTGTGTAACCCACTTATTAATATGGACATTTGTATGCTCATGAGACTACTAGTCCTTATTCTAGGGATTTGTCTATAAGAACATTATTTCATGGTTTCACATCATACATGCATTACAAAATAGGAAAAGTGGGAGAATAAGAGGGAATAATCATTCATTTAAATAATAGGATTCACATTAAATCTTACACGTCATGGATTCTATTTCTCACAATTAGATGGTTTAAATACGTTACAAGAAAGATTGAGATTTCTATTTTCTCCTAGCACATCATCTTATGGTTACATTTTCACAAATTAAGCATAACTTTGAATTTTGTTAAGTTCCACACTTAACTCTTAGTATTGTATTATAGAACCCAAATGATAAATTAAATCGGGTATGGAATTAATTTATAACCTTAACTCCTAAAGATGACTTCCAAAGGGTACTTAACAATATTTTCCACCTAGAACCTTCGATCTACACATGTGGTGGTCTAAGGGGGTTTCACATTGTATTTTAAGATAGTTTCCCATGGAGTACTATCTTAATATAAGGTTCACACTCTTCTTGATACACACACGACTATCAATCCTAGGAGGAAGCCACATAATCTAGAAAAAATTTAACCATTACCATCCCTAACTGTCGAGTTCATGACAATGTCACTCAACATACAAGCTAAGATGATAAACCAAAACTCGGGATATTATTTCCTTATGTTATAAGGTGTCATCGAGTATAATAATTTAGATTCACCATATGGTTTTCATTTTCTACGTTATAAAGGATCATTTGAGAAGGTTAGTCATGCAAGGGTTTTATATTAAGGTTGATTGTTTTATTTAAATTTTCTCTCTACATTTTCAAGGTAAATAATAGAACATACTAGATATTTAACCATCAAATCCACATTGAAAATTCACTATAAGATGTCAAATTCAATTTCATTTAACATATATATCCAACTATTTACAATACATAATTCAGAATAAAAATGACACCCATGGTTAGATGCACATTTCCCCAAGCACCCAGAAATAATAAAAACTCATATATATATATATATATATATATATATATATATTACAAAATTCTAATAATAAACATTTTAATACATCACATAATGTTGTTTTAGCCTCTATAATTTCATTGTCTCAAATACCACGTAAAAATAATATTTTTAGTGACACTTCACTTCCTCCATGTTTCACTACCTACAACCACCGCATAGTCAACACAAATGTTAGCATGACATCCATCCAAATATAACATAATTAACATTTTTAGTTTTTCATTTACATAAACAAAATATTTATTACATGAATAAAGAGGGTTAGAAATATATAATCATTTCATTGTACTTCATTTCTTAACCAATGGAAGAGAGAGAAGAGAGAAACATTACTTTTGAAATAGTCAAATTTCACACAATAAGCCATAAGATAGAGTTTCATACTATTATTCATAGGTGTCAATAAGTTTCCTTTTTGGTTTATTGACTCGACGAGGGTCATAGGATCTTCTTTTACATTTTTCTACTAGCTAATTGAAAACATCAACTTTTAACTATGAGGCTAAGAAACCATGCTAAAAAAATATCCTACAATGGGAAAAATCACCGCGGGTAAATTCCTACGCGTTCTCTTATATAGCAAGAACTCACAAGAACTAACAGAATTTAGAACTGGTAAATGGTTTACAAATTCCAACTATTTTTCTCAGGCCATCGGTCATTATTGGACTACTTGCAACAACCACAAAGTTTAGCTTGATAGATAAGAAACCAAGACTAAACAATGACTTCTGATGGACGAATGCTCAATGGAAACAATCAAACACACTCTCTTGAATACAGATAATTCATAGGAGTCAAAAAAACTAGGAACTTGAAAATGGGTTACAAATGGTGAATGGTTTTCTGGAGCCACCGATCATAATCAGGCTCATTTGACCTAGTCAAATAACGACTAGAGGCCAACAAAACCCCTTTGTAAAACTAGCTAGTACTGTGTTTTTTCCTAAACCTAAAGGCTATAGGATATTCTATCATAAAAATACTAGAGGTTTGTGAGAGTAGACAAGAATTTATTCACTCAGGGTCCAAGCAACGAGCCAAAACAAAACCCAACATTTTACTTTTAGTAGCTTCCTAAAACTCCAAAATAGGGTAACAGGCTCCTAGTTTGGCAACACAAAGAGAAAAATTACTCAATCAAGGTTGATCTAAGGCTTGATGTGACTCCCCACATAACAAGGAATGTAGAAAAACCTTGACATCCCCTTTCTGGGGTTTGGAAGGGTTATTTTGCAAGTCTCCACAAATTGCAATTTACTAGCTTTTACAAGGGAACAGTTGGTGGGTTTACAAGGAAGTCAAACTTAACTTGTTAGTAAAAAAGTTATTGCACCTACCTATTTTGGTTACAAATTTTTCCGAATCATCTCCAAAGGAGGGTTTTAAGTCTATAGTTTACTACAATGGTTATTTGGGTTTTTTAAGTAGGAGATGACGCTTTATCGCTGTGTAAAACAAGTTTATTTTAAAATATCAATTGTATAATAATCCAAGGAAGGGTTCATTTTAAGACACCTCTAGAAAATTGTAGGTGGAAAATACCTAGCGAATATCCCCAAAACTAGTTTCAGTGAAAGGAGAATTTGATAGTATTCTAGAACCATAATTTTGCCAGGTTTTTTGAGTCGGAGAAACTATAGAGTTTCAAGTACCAATGCACCATTGACGCACACCATTGATGTGCATCAACACGACATCAATGACCATTGTTGACTTCTAAAACCAAAATTTTTCCAGGTTTTCCGAGACGGAGAAACTATAGAGTTTCAGGTACTGATGCACCATTAACATGCATCAACAAGATCCATTGACACGCATCAACATGACATCAATGACCCTCATTAACGCACGTCAACACGAATTCAATGGCCCTCATTGATGCGCATCAACAAGGGTCACTGACATCGTGTGAAGTGTGTTAACACAATGTGTTGATGCACGTCAATGGCCCCTATTGACATGCATCAATGTCCCTTGTTGACGCATGTTAATGTCCCCTATTGAAGTGTGTCAATGGCTCCTATTTACCCACATCAATGACCCCGTGTTGACGCGCATCAATGCCCCTTGTTGACACACATCAATGGCTCCTATTGACGTGTGTTAATGACCTTTGTTGATGTGCATCAATAGAGGCCATTGACGCGTGTCAACAAAGGTCATTGACACGCGTCAATAGGGGTGATTGACACGCATCAAAAGGTATTTTTTCTGGTTGATTTAGCCTATAAATACTCTCCCATCAATCATTTTCTCATTTACACTTTCCGGCTCTCGATTTTTTTTATACAGGAATCCATCATTGTCAAAGATGCAAGCACAACTACAATGACAACTTCAAGTGCTTCCCAATTGCAAGATCAGGACAAAAATCAAGAAGAAAATCCATTCTTATCCATGGGCAAGATCATCTACAGGAATCCTTTGTGCCCCCACATCCATACTAATTTAAAGGTGTCTTTTGAATATAAAAATTTAATCAATGCATGTGAGTTTACTGGACTTGTTGAGATGCCCCATTTCAAAATAGACTTGGATATTTTGAACTACCTTCTCTCGTCCTACAATACAAAGGATAGCCTTTTTTATGTTACTTTGAATGACAGCTGATTGTTTCAATTTGGTATCGATGCAACTAAAATCCATTGGTTTATAGGCCTTCCATTTAGAATTTTACCACTTGTTACAATGAAGGAAACACTCATGGAAGATGACAAGAAATATCTTGAATCAACGTTCATTTTCCATGTTGATTGTAAGTATAATTCTTTTTCATTCATCAATTTTTATTCTATTTTTGATTGTGATAAAATTTAATGTTATATTAATTCCCTCTGTTTTTTGTCATTTTCATCTCATGTCAATAAATCCAGGGATGGTGTGGATATGCAAGAAATTGCACACCACTTTCTTACTGCAATGATTTCCTTTTTTCAATCTAGAATAGTTTTGTAGGGTCAGTAAAAAGATATACCAAATTGGGCCATTGCATACATAGTTACCACTATCTCAAAACAAATATTTGATTGCTGCACCTATCTAGTAAAAAAAATAAGAACTGACATAACAAATGCAAAGATTTCAGAAAAACCTGTCATTATTCCACAAACTATCTCCTTGGCCTTTAATACGAGGCTCTTTTAAATTTGAAATACAAACCAATTCCTACTTACACTGACAAGGAGTTGATGAAGTTGTCAATTCCATTTGAAGAACAACAAGTATAAACTATTAAGTTTGTATATCAACATTACACTACATAGTTATTAACCATTTACAGTTTGTAGAGAAGATTTATTGAATCCCTTCCCCGAAAAAAGGTGTTATCAAGAGAAAGAGGCCAATAACATGCTAAAGCTTCGGGAGATTCCCAATATGAAATGGAAGCTCACTCCTCTCGGAACCCTCACCAGTTTGAACTTGTTAAACACCAAAGAAGTAATACCTTCTCATAGATTATTTACAAAATCCAAATTTGTATTTTTATTTTCCAATTTAAATTTTAACTAATTGAATTGACATACAATTCAATGTTGATGACATTGCAGGGACTTTGGACCATACGCGTGTTTCGGAAACTCAACCATCTTCCCCAACTCACTCAGTATAGTCACATGCATTCATATCTTCTCAACAACCACCAATTACTACTCCTACACTGCCACCCTTAGCACCATGAAAAACTACCCCTCGACAACAACATACAACTTCTGAATACTACTTCGTTTAATTTCGTAGTTTTTGGATTGTTTTCTACTTTTTCGTGTTTTTTCTTGAAATTTTTAGCACATTGCAGTCCTTTTGTTCAAACAACGGCACTGACCCCCCCTTAACCAATTATATTTAAAATGTCAAACAAAGGAACAGGGAAAAAGAACATTTGTAAAAGCATGCCAATTGCTCCAGCCCCTAGCGAGACACTAAACATTGCCTCCTTTTGAATTCCAACCCTCTCACTTGGTGGCTTGCCCAGTGCAACGGGAATATCAGTTTTGAATAATATAAATTTAGATGAAGATTATTTAGGCATTGATAGCAATGACCCAACTAGTTTGTTAATTACCCGTGAGATGATTCAAGGCTAGTAGGTATACTTCAATTTCAACATACTTTCCCATATTGAATTACATTTCGATTTAAATTTATTTTTCTGAATCTTGATTAATTTTATCACAAACTTGATCACGCCACCCCAAAGCAGAAACAAGTAGTAGTTGATCAGCCTGAAAGCCCCTATACCTATCCAGCAAGATCATCTTCATCAGATACAGATGGTGAATAGTTGCTACCTTTTCATTTGGAGAAATTAATTGGTTATGATTGTCAATCCCATGTCAGTGAGTTTATTCTATTGCATATCACTCAGCTCATAGAATGGGAGAGAAGGGCTAAAGTACTTATCAATGAGATTATAAATCATTTTGAAAATTATTGCCAAAGGGATAGTTTATACGCTGTAGTCCAGAATCAACCTGTGAAGATGGATTCCTTACTTACCCAAGTAATAAGTGGGACTGTCACATATAAAAAAAACTATAAAGATGACATTTTGGATAAGACATTGAAAAAATTAGAAAATATTAGTGCTGAGGCCCAAGCATATTTTAACAAATGGTCTAAGGACAAGGATCTGGTAGCAGTTGCAAATGCTGAGAGAGATAGAGTAGTCATAAGTATTATCACTTTCAAACAATATTTTTTGTTAATTTTAAATTTTCTTATTTTAGTAATATGTTGAATTGAAATTACTTTTCTTGTGCAGTTGAAATATGAAAATTTGAAGAGTCAAGCAAACTTTTTCCAATTTCACTTGGAAACAGTGAAGAATAGTTTATCTGCAACAAAGAATTTGAAGGAAAATATTGTTTTGATTAACAAACAAAACAATACACTGAAGTAGATAATTAAAGAGCATGGCTTCGACCCTGAAATATTATTCAAAGAAAAGACAACAGCTAATCCAAATTTTTTGTCCCATGGAGATGCAACAAAGCAAGAAGAAAGAATTTTTAAAAAGTTGGACATTGTTGTGGATGATCTCATAGGTTTTGGGGTTATTTTTTCTGTTGGGGAAAGGAGTAAAGCCATAGGTGAAGAAAACATTAGGGAAAGGAGTAGAGGAATTGAATTGGATACAGAAAAAAAGAGTTGAAATTTTTTGTAATTGAGTGTGGAAACTTGAAATATTGAGTCTATATTTGAAAATTTGAAATATTGAATTTTGTGGTCATGGTATTTGAATTTTATTATCCGGATTTGATAGCCTTTTAAAATTTGAAATACTATATAATCTTTATTTTTTTAACTTCCTATATATTATGTATAGAATTTTTAGATTGTATATGGAGTTTATGCTTTTTGGTTTACTCTTAATGGTGATTGCATTGAAAGACAATGAATGATGATAATGATATGATATATATGGACGATGATCAATTTAATGTGGACGTAGATTTATCATCAAGCACAATAATTGTTCTTCTCTAGACTTTTGTACTTGTTTTAAGATAATTATTCTCTATACTTGTAACGATATGAGCATAATGTCATTAGAATGGATATAGATGATAAATAAATGGAATGTGTTATAATGGATATAGATGAAATTAATGATTAGAATGGATATAGATGACATTAGAACAAATAGAATTGTAATGATATGATAATGAATTATTTTAAAAAAACTGAATTGTTTTAATAAATTTAAATTAGATAAATAATTGTGTTAATAATAATTGTAGTGTCAGGAGTCAGGATATGATAATGATATGGTGATGATATGATATATATGGATGATGAGGAATTTTATGTGGACTTATCGTAGGTTTCATTTGTTTGACTTTGATACTGTACAGAATGCATGTCCACCTCAATAATACCTTCCACACAGTCAATATTCTGATTCTTTGTGGTGGCATCTATATGATTGGTATTTACAATATCTGTATCCACAGAGTTTCCAAAATACTTGAAGAGTGATTTCTGAAATTTCTTACTTACTTTTAGGTTATTCGTATTCTTTTAGTTGGCACCTTCCATTATTCTGAAAAGAGTCCAAGTAGCGACTCTGTCCAGTGTCAGAGGTCTTGTCGCGCGTCCCCTGTCTAAGGTCTTTGTCACGTGTCAACTCTGCACTTGTTGCGCGTCAACAAGCCTTTTTCTGTCGCGCGTCCACTGTTTGTATATACTGTCATGTGTCAACATTGCCCTTGTCGCACGTCAACTTCTTTGCCTAAGTCACGCGTCAGTACATTTGTTGTCACGTGTAAACAATGCCCTTCTCACACGTCAACACTGCATTTGTCGCATGTCTACAATCACAGGCTAACAGTAATTTGAACTCTAGTGCTTAAGGGTATGTGAGTTCAAATTTCACAGTATTGGTAATTTGTTAAGCTACTTGAGGTATACTACCCGGCGAATCAGCTAGGTTTTTATAGGAGATGTTTTCAAATGAAGGCGAAGCTGACCCCCCAAAAAAAATATACTATATATTTTAGGTGAACAGGACATCGACCCACTCAGAATAATTCAACTTTTCAAATTTTCCTAAAATGAAATTTTCACCATATTACGAATATTCACCACTAAAATTATCCCTGATTTATATAGTAACTCATCATAAGACCCTCATAATGAATTCATGGTTCTTTCCCTTCTTGCATCTAAGATTCTCTCAGTAGGGGATGTATTCTTGCAAAACTCACATAAAGGAGAGGCTTTACGCCCGCGCGTGCCTCGGGTGAGTGCCCCCTGGGTGATAAATTGGTGCGAATGGGATTAGGTTGTTGTTTTTAAGGACATAAAAATGACTACATATTGTTTGCATTTGTAGGACCTATTTTCAAAGTTTTTGTGAGAAATGGCATACATCTTGGTCCTTGTGATGCATGATGATAGAATGTCTAACTCTGGAGAGTGTTAAAGCATGGTTTAAGAGCCCAGAGGATGAGTTTACTCAAAGATTATATACTAGACCTGTGTTTGATGTATGTAAATGGTAGAAGAGAACCTATACCATGAGTTATATGAGACATTCTTCTAATTTTTTTGAGTATAACTATATGAATCACTTTCAACATATGCATCTAGATCAAGATGGTACTATAGATTACACGTATGGACCTAAGATGATTACCAGATTCTACAGGATACAAATCTGACTTGGACGCGTGTTGTTGATAACTGGAGGAAAGGAGTCTTGACTAGTTATACTATAGAATATGCCATTTCTATGTATTCTTTCCTAGAGGTTGTTGAGTTTGAGTTTCTGAGGGAGCCTAGAGAATATTTTTTACATGCTATCCCTTTGGATATGAAGATCTTGATCATTAACCTAAATTTAGACACATTTCCTATGGATGGTTAATATTTTCTAAGCGTTGGGTGAGGAATCTAGGGTGGAGGAAGATGGAAAACATTACGGATGAAAAGGAAAGGGAAGAGAAATGACTCAAGTATAGTGAATCTCATTAAAGGGATATGGCTAGACAACACAAGGTTGTAGGTATGATGGATCTATGGAGGAAGACGTTGTGGGAAGGAGTTGAGGTTCATGCAAAGGATGTGGAACTTGAGCAGTCTATAATACCCCATTTTGGAAAGTGTGAGAGATAATCCCTTTCATCTTCTGATGAGAGTTCTTCTCATGGAGAAAGGAAATTCAATGATGCACATATGAACCCACCTGGTGACCAACCCCTTGCACTTGGTTTTCTAGATCAAAGAAGAATTATTTCTAATCTGGTTGGTATCGGTGCAAGTAATCGATCTATTCCTAGGAGATATAATTTAACATTTAGGACATCCATAAATGTGTAAACAATTCTAATATTTGGAATAATTTTTGGATAAGGTACAAATACACAAGGTTTGGGTATCACATCTTGAAGTGGCATGTGACACACAACTGGTAGTAGGAAAAAATCATAAACCATCAACACACAGTTTAGTGGGGCTCGATGCTTGTGTGTGCCTTAGGTGAGCACCTAGCGCCCGCTAGGTGATAGGCCTAAATGTATGGGATTATAATGTTGTTTCTAAGGACATAAAAATGACTACACTTATTTTACATGATTGACCTATTGTGCATATTTTATGTCTCTTGTAAGGATTTTTTTAATTTGATCCATGAAAACAAGTGCACATATATTTTTTAGACTATGACATGGTTTTCTACCTTCCCTCTACACATTTTACCTTGTTTTTACTTAGCTAAGAGTGTTCATCCACCTCTTTCTGGTGATATCACATCCCCCTAGCTTATATTTTCATTTTCATGCATCTTATTCTCACCCTAGTCCCTTGGAATCTTAGAGTAGTGTTAGGTAGCTACATTTCCATTCCTAAAATTAGTTTTAGTGGTAGAAATAGGTAGAGGAATTTGGCCTTCTCTGGAGGTCTATTTCAAGTGTAATTCCCACAACTTAAAGAGAATCCCATGTTGCCTCAAATCTCAATCTCATCTTGATCTGGGACGTACACATTTTTGTGCTCCAATAGTTTTTAGCATGTCTGGTGAGACAAAATTGAAAGCTTAAATTTCATTTTTGTTAAGTCCTAGTGTGTGTGAATTAATGATTTCTAGCCTTTGGAGGCTCGCTTTGACACATTTAGTGAATCCTAACTCTCAAATCTATTGATTTCAGTACTCTATGTGCCTATTTCATGAGAAGGATACATACAAGACAGAGTAATAAAACCAAAGAATGCTTTGAATATATTCAATTATCTCTAATAAAAATAATTATAAATTCCATGCACACATCTCTATTTCTTGCGCATAGATAAATTTCCACCCCTCCCCTTGGAAAACCTTTCACGTGCTCTGTTAGGTTATTCAGACCCTTTATATCCATGACACAGAGAAATCTCCCCTTTGTTAGCTTCAATTATGGAAGTCCTTTATCTCTTACTACGTAACATGATATACCCATAGCCATGCTCAAAATTATACCATTTGTCACTAGTGAGAATCAATTTACCCATGTTGAGTAAATTTAAGATATTGCAAATGTATGCTCTGTATATTAGATTCTAATCAAGGGAAAAGTACTTGAGTGGTACAAAAGATTAAGACATACCTCTATCACTAACTGGGATGGACTTGGTACTTCAATTTTCAATCTAGTTGAGGATAAAGATGATAATATATCCTTATTATCACAACTCACAATGGTCAAGAAAGCTCCCAACGAACTCTTGGCTGATTTGAATTTCATATTTCAGAATACATGGGACAAAATTATAGCCCTCTTAAGACCAACTCCTCAAGGTGATTTTATTTACTTTTTAAGAGATTTGAATTCTGAAATTGCATTGATGATAAAGTAAATGGGTGGTGTGTAACTTACTCAATCCTATGTTATGGACATTAGGAAAAATAATTGTCTAATCCAAGAAGGAAAGATGGCCCCTAGACCACCCATTCCCTTTTTTCCTGAAATAACGTAAGAAAATCAGCCTTATGTTGCCCCTATTCATGAGCAAAGTTCCCAACCTATGGCCTCCACATCATATTCTCTCGTGAAACAAAAATAGGATGAAGAAATGAATTCCTTGACTAGAAATTTGTCTAATAAATTCATATCCTTATAAAAGTAGCAGATACAATCCTTAAGAAACAATTCTAATAAAGGATTCAATCAAAGCCATTAGCCCTTTAGAAATTAATATCTAAATCAAATATATGGGAAGAACTAGAAAAATGATCGATGTAATGCTAATGTGCACCTCCCTCTTCAGATAGTTTCCCATGCATAACCTCTTACTACTCCCAGCACAAGAAAAGCGCTAGTTCAAGTATACAACAACATGGTCCAAGAGACAAAAAGGTGTTTTCCTTGTAACTTGCCTCACAGTAAATATAACTCTATAAATTTCTTCCACATGCAAACCTACATGGTTTAGAATGCCTTAAGTTTTTAACCTTCTGCTAGCACACATGAACTAGAAAATTAAGAAGTGGAAGAAGTTACTCATGAGACCAACCTTATGGTCTTTAGTATTGAAGAATTATGTGAACTTAACCAATCTATGGATAGCTCAAATAGGCCACACACAAAGGTTGATGACAACATGAGGTATAAGAAGAAAATTCAAGAGTATTACACGTACCCCTCTATTCCTATCTTTCAGAATGATTCTTAGAAGAAAAAATATACAGCTCATCATTCCAATAGTTCTAGCATGCAAATTTTTATGTGCGAGGTCTCAGATAACGCTCCAACTAAAGTGTCATGTGCTCCTCATTTGGTAGGTCAAGATTCTACACAAGATAAGGCCCCTTCCTCTGCACTTCGAAATTCAAGAAAAATATTTTTTTTGACTCAAATGCACAAGTCCATATCCATTCCATTTAACATTGTGTACCAAATGAAGAAGACAAATTTAAATGTCACAATGTGGGATTCTTTGGCCATTCCATCTCAGCGTGACCTATTGCATAAAGTTCTGGTGTAACTCCCACATGATTATCTAGTTATCTAAAGACCTCAAGTTGTTAACTTATGCCAAGAAGAGGAGAAGAAAGTAAGCAATGTTTTTAAAACCCCACCCTTCTATATGTCCTTGATAATAGGAAAACATCTTGTTTAAAACTATACGATTAACTCAGGGGCTATTAATTTAGTCATGTCTAAGAAAATTGTTGATGTATTAGGTCTTAAGTATAGCCCTATGTCCAAAGTAGTCTTGAAAATTGATGGCTACACTATTACGACTCTAGGATTCATCAAGGATCTTGGGTTAACACTTCATGCATGTCTAATTATAACTATAACTCATGATGCATCATCATTGATCTACCTCCATTGTTTTCCATTTTCCTATCAATATATTTCACTGCCAAGGTGGGTGGTATTCTATCTACTCTCATATGTTCCTAAGAACAAGGTATGGTACCCGGTTTACCATACAAGATGATCCTATATTTTCCTATCATGTTGATTCATATGAGCCATTCCCCCTCTAATCCAACTGACTAATCAAAGAATGCCAAGAACAAGAGTTAGTTTTAGAATAGAAAGTCATTTATCCATCTATACCTAATTTATTTTTAGAAGAATGGGATAAGGATAAGTATGATTTTGATCCATATGATATATCTATTACAGATGTTCTTGGTAGTTATTGCATACTTGACAAAGAAATAGTGTTTATTTTCACATGAAAGAAAAATGAGGAAAATTATGGGTTGTGGAAGATGTATTTTGATGGATCTAGAAGTAGAAATGGTGTAGGTGCGGGTGTAGTTCTCATCTCTCCTAAGAATGAGAAGTTCTTCTACACACATAGGTTGTAGTTTTCATGCTACAACAAAATAGCAGAGTATGAATCATTGGTACATGGTCTTCTTATTTCTGAAAAGAGACATATTAAGGCATTACACATATTTGGAGAAATTGAGTTTGTTATCCACTAGGTCACAAACAAGTGCAAAAAAAAATCTTCTTAAAGCTTAGAAACAAAGATTTTGGGACCTCTTAGAGAGCTTTGAAGCTCTCAATCTATAGGTGGTGCCAAAGAAATTTAACAAAGAAGAAAATTAGATGGTAACCTTGGTTAATATTTCTCACCTATTGAGAATTTTTTCCAAGGAAACTCACAACACATCAAGATAGTAGTCATGCCATCCATTCCAGAAAATGAAACCAACTAGCAAGTGTTTGATAACGACGCGTAAATTTTCCATTTCATTCAGAATGAAGTTGAGTTTTCTTCAAACATGCAAGATGACTTGCATAACATATATGTTGACCAAGTGACTCAACTAAAGAAAAATAATGTTCATAAAGGGATGGTAACCCTAGAGCATATATTCAATCCTGATGATGAGTTCAAGGGTGAAGAAAAGTGCATGTGTGTAGAATAAGAAGACTGCCTCCTAGTCACTATTGCATGTAATAAAGAGTTGTTTCTTGCCAAATCATGCAAGAAAGATGAAAAATAGGCCTTCATATATATATTTTAGAAGTATGTTGATATATCCTCATGGGATTATGAATACCTAAAAGGATTTGATCCAAGTGTTTCTCGACACTCCATTGACCTTGATCCTAATATCAAGACCATCCAACAAATGAAAAGGACTTTCAATCTTAAGATAGAGCCCCTAATGAGGAAATATTTGTCCAAATGCATCAAGGAAAAGATAATATTTCCCATCAAGTACTCTAATTAGGTGGAAAAACTTGTTCCCATGCACTAGAAGAACAATGAAATCAAACTTTGTGTTGATTTCAAAGATTTGAATAAGGAATCTCTTAAGGATCACTATCCTTTGCTTTATATGGAGCTTATTTTGAAGATAGTGGCTGGCACAAAAATATTATCTATGTTGAATGGGTAATTAGGCTTTAATCAGATTGTGTTTAAGGAAGAAGATCAATTCAAAATAAAATTTATAACCAAATGGGGAACATATGCTTATTAAAAAATTCCTTTTGGTTTGTGAAATGCAGGAGTAGCATTTCAGAGAGCCATGGAAATGTCCTTCAAGGGATATATCAATGATTTCATCTTAGTATTGTTGGATGACATTACTATCTTCTCAAAGTAGAGTGCAAATCACATGATGCATTTGGAAAATGTCTTTGAGAGATGAAAACAATATGGGGTATTTCTCAACCCCAAGAAGTGCAACTTTTTTGTTGCATACATAAATCTTCTAGGCCATGTAGTTTTAAAGGATGAAATTTCTATTGATCCAAAGTTCATCTAAGCCATCCTCTCACTCTCCTTGCTAGTTTACAAGAAGGCCTTGAAATAATTTCTAGGAAAAATTAACTTTTTTAGGAGGTTCATTCCTAACTTTACAGGATTGCTTAGGAATGTCACCCTCATGCTCAAGAAAGACATAGTCTGTAAGTGGACAATAGAAGGAAAAGAATGCTTGAAAAAAATCAAGAAAGAAATTACTTATTCCCTAACACTCATTAATATAGATTACTCAAATGATTTCATCCTTTATGCTTATGGAGTTGATGTGAGAAACAAGTCTTTTCCATCATACACACTCTTAATAATTTTAAGAGTATGCTAGCCAAAAATCATGTCAAGGTGCTAGTTTCACACTCTAGCATGAGGGAATTTATCATGAGAGAATAAATCAGTGAGAAAAGAGAAATATGGGTGACCACAATCATGGATTTTTATGTGAATATTAAATCAACAAAGCTTGTTAGAGGTAACGTGCTTTGTAGACAACTTGAATAGGACATGCAAAATGAACAAGAGATTTCAGTATTTTTGGATGAAGATCTCTTGCTCACTGTGTAGACACAAAATCACACACTTTGGGTAGTTATCTAGTCCTAATTACACACTACTATTCATATGATTCCTAATTAATAAAATTACTAATTAACCCATGTATTTGGCCATCTTTGCTTTCTTTATGTTTCCACTTTTGGTCTTGAACACCTTCTTGCTCAATTTGACCTATGACCCTTTATTTTATGTAAGTTTGGACACCAGTGCCTAGCTAGGACTCCAACACTAGGTGCCCTCATCCCCTCTTGGTGTCCCTGACCACTTTGTACTATAATCACATATTTTGGGCCCTTTCAAGTCATTTTAGCATCTTACCTTTTTGTTACTCAGCCTTTTAGGGGTTAATTACGAAATTCAAGTAAGGGAATGATATAAAATATAAATTTATTTGATAATAATAAAGGACCAAGCACTAAGCATTATCTATCACCACCTAAGGTTACTGTTGTGGCAAATCAGCAACACCCCCTGGATGTTGATCAAATTTCTAGTTTGATCACTCTATGCATCTAGTGTGATTGCACAACATTGAATCCTCTTCTCAAGTGTGGGACTTGCAAAATGGAAGAGGAATATCCATATTAGAGGCTAGTTCATCAACTCCTCTGATCAATTTCACTTGCACAATTGCAGAGGTTTAAACTCCTAAATCTACTCTAAATTCCAAGGAGACAGAGATAGAGAATGCAAAAAAAAAAAAGAACTAGTGCTAATAGGTGATGCACCAAAGGAGTTGTAGACACCTGATGCTACATGAAATACACAATCCATAAGGAAACACAACGCAAAACATGCACAAATTCTCAAAATGTAATGAAAGATCAAGAAAGCAATGACAGATATATGAAAGGATTGAGGGATTTTAATCACAGAATATATATCAACATCTCAGATCCAATACAGTACATTACAGTGATATAGAGGCAAGAAAAGGTGCTGTATTACATGGAAAGGTAAAATTTCTTCACAAATTTTGCCAACGAGGAAGAAAAAGGAAGTTACAGAGCTGAAAAAGTGTCTCCTTTTGCAAAATGAACTCATTCTGGCTCTTACAGTGCAAACCACGACCCCAGGAGAGAGAAACATGGGAAAACATGCAAGGGGTTCAACCATTGACCAAAATTCCATCAAAACATCATGGCCTCCCTGACAGAACCATTCCCTAACATTTTTAGCCATGCTGGGAGAGAATGCGAGCCATTCTTCATTAAAAACGGTGGTTGACACGTCATTTATGTCCATGACCACGTGCCAGAAGAATTTTTTGATTTTATCACTCAAAACTCTACCAAAATGCAAAATTGACCCTATAATATTGTAGAGAATTTCACCAGCTTTCCATTGATATAAAGAACGTGAAAAACTGAGCTTTGGATCGAAAGATATGGCGATTTGAAGTTTTAGGTCAAAACAGGACCAAATCGGGTCGGTGGGAAAATTTTTCGAATTTTTCCCTTTTTGGTCATTTGGAAATTTTTTTCAAAAATTCCCCACGCTCTGATAGTCCAAGGACACGTGTCATGCTCTGATTGGCTGCGGGCCTTCTAGGGGAAAATTTCCCACAAAAACTCCACCGAGCCATAACTTGAAAAATACATGGAGTTAGGAGGAAAACTTTACCTTTCTGGAAAGCTGAGAAAGAGCCCTATCCAATGGTTCCATTTCCAGAAGGTTTTGAGTACGTAAAAAGAAAAATATTATGCAACTGAGGCATAAGAGAGGGAAGAATGAGAGGAGTTAGCCACAAAATGAGTAGGGGGCACATTTTGGATAACAATTTTGGCGAATCAGAGGGGTCATCTACCTGCTAGATGAAGTTACCAGTTGCCTGAAGCATCCATTGGGCATGGAGTCATGAGTTGTAGCCTGCAAACTGATCTAAACTTTGAAAACCTCCTCTCTGAGCCACTTGGAAACCCATTGAAATGGACTATGCAAAAGCAAAACCAACACCACAAAAACTATGTACAAAACTAAAGGTCATACATGCTCCAAAATGGAACATGCAGAGTGTGCACAAGCAATTCTTTTACTGAAAGAAAAACTACCTATCCTACTCTAACTGGAAGCAAAAGTGGGCTAAACAAACCCTGCAACTAGTTGGGAGAAATAGCTTCCCTTTCTCAAAAGTTGCAACCATGTAACTGATTTGGCACTGAACATGGCTGATTGGATGAGTGGAAAATCAACAAGAAGCTGGTCTTCTACCCAAATCATCAAGGTGTCAAATGAAAACAAATCCAATACCTCTTTTAGTTTCTCTGCATTTGGATTGAAGAGGTATGACAACTGATCCTTGGTACTTTGTAGCTCACCCTCATGCTTAGAAGCAAGCATGACTGGTTGTGACTTCTCCTTTGACTCCAATGAAGTCAAATACCTTATTGGGCAAGGTATGATCCATTTGATATGCCCATAGATCTTATTTTCAACTCCAAAAATGGAGTCTTCTTATAGACCTTTTGGGTGGGTGATGTGGAAGAAATGGTAGGACTTTTCTGCCCTTTCTCTTCCTTCATGGCAACATGGAACTCTTCTATAGTGTGAAACTCCTCGTTATTGATTGCAACATCCAATGAAGTTGCTTTTGCATTGTTGTTACCTACTGTAATACATTGTTGGCTCTGGAGCTCCTCCATTGTAGCTTTTGGAAGATCAAATTCTTCCAACTTTGATTCAAGAGGCATGTTGCAAACTGTAGGATGTTGTCCTTGAACTCTTTTGTCCATGGCAGCAAGTTCTTATTGTTGGAGAACAAATGGTGAAGAAGGAAACATGGTAATTTCAGCTAGCTCTTCATCTAAACATTCTTCTAAGTCTGATGGCAAATCAAACTCTTGAATGTCTTGTTGCAGCAAAGTCTCTCCCTCTTGTATGGTGGCCTCCAAATCTGCATTTTCTTCACCCTGTATAACTTCATTTTCAAACATGAAACTTGTCAATCCAAACTCATCCCAAAAATCAGATTGTTGGAGAGATGAAGTGGGAGAGAAGCATGAAATTTCTTGTGCCTTTTTCTCACAATTTGGACCTGTTTTGTTCACCTCCATAATGGCTTCATCAATCAAATCAGCCCCTTCAAATGAAAGCAAAAACATATCAATAATGCTTCCTTCTTCTACTATTGTAAAAAATGACTTGAACTCATCCATTTGCTCCTCAAAGATGGGGTTTTGAGATGGTTTTCCTTCCTTCTTGATGGATGATTTTGCAGTGGAAACTAGATCAGAATTTTCTTTGGGCAAAGTGCCAACATGGACACCCAACTCATCACCAACAAACTGCTGTTTTTCTCGCTTCACTGCTGTTATAAAATCAGCCTTGTTTTCCACTTGTTCTCCAACTTCAACATGCTCTAATGGTTTCACCATCAAGGGGAGTTTTGTAATCCCGAATTTAAGAGCCCAACTCTTCAGACTTTGAATTTCTTCATCCTTGTTTAGATCTTCTTTCTGCTTCTATTTTCCTTGATTGGCATTCTAATTTTTATCCTCCCAACATGGATTTGGGAATGCAAGAGGAGAAGTGGATTGTAATTCAATTGATTTTGAAATTTTTTGTGGTGGTGGAGGAGGTAGGAACTCTTGTTTCTTTGGAGGGAATGACTGTTTAGAAGGGGGACAGAAGAATTGAGATGGGGTGGAAGACTAGGGAATGGAGAAATGGATTCAACACTTGGGACAGCAGATGGAGAGTTTAAAACTTGACACTGCTGAGATAAAACAGATTGGGAAAGAGGGAGAGAAAAGGCATGAGATGGTGTGCTTACCTTTTGACAAGGTTGTTGAATACTCCTCTCATACACCTTTATTCCTTCAGTCCACTTTGCAAGAAATGGTAATGTTGTAATCATGAATGCTAGCTTCTCTTGAGGGCTGTAATGCCTTGGAAAAGGTCTCACCCATGGACAAGGTGCTCTACAACGTATTCTAAATGCTTTCATTTGTGCTTGAGCCCTAGATAGCACCATGTTTACCTCCATCTTTTGGATTTGTTCCAGCAGATCTGCATTTTCTTCTTGACTGCCCTCACAACCAACATACCCTTGTGCTTGACATGCTTCATATCCAAACTGACTTTGGCACTGTTGCTCATATGGGTAGACATGCTGATTTTGAATTTGATCAAAATGCTGATTTGGAGGATTTGTAAAACATGTTGGAGGTGTGATATACTTCTGTTGTAAATGTGAATTCCATGATGGAAATGAAGTCATGATTGCACAACTTCATGGAATGGAAAAGAATGAAAATGATGGAAAGAAGAATGGATGGAAATGAATGGAAAATAGGTCTGTAACTTAGAGAATGAGTTGTTTACCAGATGGAGTCACTAGATGTGCTTTTGAAAGTGCCTCCAAAATGTTGAATCTTTAACAAGAACACACCAACCTATCAAAGATAAAGTGGAAGACCTCTAAGGTTCCACCGAGCGTGCCAAAACTATTTTGGAAAATCAGCAGCACCCCCTGGATGTTAATCAGATTTCTAGTTTGATCACCCTATGCATCCAGTGTGATTGCACAACATTGAATCCTCTTCCCAAGTGTGGGACTTGCAAAATGGAAGAGGAATCTCTAGATTAGAGGCTGGTTCCTCAACTCCTCTGATCAACTATTTCACTTGCACAATTGCAGAGGTTTAAACTCCTAAATCTACCTAAATTCCAAGGAGACAGAGATAGAGAATGCAAAAAAAGAAAGAACTAATGCTAATAGGTGATGCACCAAAGGAGTTGTAGAAACCTGATGTTGCATGAAATACACAATCCACAAGGAAACACAGCACAAAACATGCACAAATGCTCAAAATTTAATGAAAGATCAAGAAAGCAATGATAGATATATGAAAGGATTAAGGGATTTTAATCACAGAACATATATCAACATCTCAGATCCAATACAGTACATTACAGTGATCCAGAGGCAAGAAAAGGTGTTGTATTACATGGAAAGGTAAAATTTCTTCACAAATTCTACCAAGGAGGAAGGAAAAGGAAGTTGCAGAGCTGAAAAAGTGTCTCCTTTTGCAAAATGAACTCATTCTGGCTCTTACAGTGTAAACCATGACCCTAGGAGAGAGAAACGTGGGAAAAAGTGCAAGGGGTTCAAAAATTAACCAAAATGCCATCAAAACAGCATGGGCACCATGATAGACCCATTCCCTGACATTTTTAGCCATGCTGGGAGAGAATGCGAGATATTCTTCATTAAAAACGGTGGTTGAAACGTCATTTCTTTCCATGACCACGTGCCAGAAGTGTTTTTTGATTTTCTCTCTCAAAATCCACCAAAATGAAAAATTGACCCTGGAATATTATAGATAATTTCACTAGATTTCCATTGATATAAATAACATGAAGAACTGAGCTCTGGATCGAAAGATATGGTGATTTGAAGTTTTAGGTCAAAACAGGACCAAATCGGGTCGGTGGGAAAAAATTTCGAATTTTTACCTTTTTGGTCATTTGGAATTTTTTTTCAAAATTTCCCCACACTTCGCCAGAGCGTGACATGTGTCGCTAGACTTACGGAGTGCGGGAAAATTTTGAAATTTTTTTCCAAATGACCAAAAAGGTAAAAATTCAAAAAAATTTCCCACCGACTTGATTTGGTCCTGTTTTGACCTAAAACTTCAAATCGCCATATCTTTCGATCCAGAGCTCGGTTTTTTGTGTTCTTTATATAAATGGAAATCTGGTGAAATTATCTACAAGATTCTAGGGTAAATTTTGTATTTTTGTGGATTTTGGAGAGAAAAAATAAAAAAATTCTTCTGGCACATGGTCATGGACAGAAATGACGTTTCAACCACCATTTTTAATGAAGAATGGCTCACATTCTCTCCCAACATGGCTAAAAATGTCAGGGAATGGGTCTGTCAGGGTGCCCACGCTATTTTGATGGCATTTTGGTGAATGTTTGAACCCCTTGCACTTTTTCCCACATTTCTCTCTCCTGGGGTCGTGGTTTGCATTGTAAGAGCTAGAATGAGTTCATTTTGCAAAAGGAGACACTTTTTCAGTTCTGCAACTTCCTTTTTCTTCCTCCTTGGTAGAATTCGTGAAGAAATTTTACCTTTCCATGTAATGCAGCACATTTTCTTGTCTCTGGATCATTGTAATGTACTGTATTGGATCTAAGATGTTGATATATGTTCTATGATTAAAATCCCTCAATCCTTTCATATATCTATCATTGCTTTCTTGATCTTTCATTACATTTTGAGCATTTGTGCATGTTTTGTGCTGTGTTTCCTTGTGGATTGTGTATTTCATGTAGCATTAGGTGTCTACAACTCCTTTGGTGCATCACCTATTAGCATTAGTTCTTTTTTGTTTTGCATTCTCTATCTCTGTCTCCTTGGAATTTAGAGTAGATTTAGGAGTTTAAACCTCTGCAATTGTGCAAGTGAAATAGCTGATCAGAGGAGTTGAGGAACCAGCCTCTAATCTAGAGATTCCTCTTCCATTTTGCAAGTCCCACACTTGGGAAGAGGATTCCATGTTTTGCAATCACACTGGATGCATAAGGTGATCAAACTAGAAATCTGATCAACATCCAGGGGGTGCTGCTGATTTGCCACAACAGTTACATACAAAGTCTATTCAATAGCATTCAAACATCCATTATAATATCCTTTCAAGGGAAAGAGACTACATTCTTTGGCATACACTTCATAGGATGGGAAGTTCATTTTATTCCATGTACACATATACTACATTTTCTTACATCTAGCTATTTTCTTGCTATAAATTGTGGCACACATAAGAGCCACCTA
This sequence comes from Taxus chinensis, assembly GCA_019776745.2. Classification (NCBI taxonomy): domain Eukaryota; kingdom Viridiplantae; phylum Streptophyta; class Pinopsida; order Cupressales; family Taxaceae; genus Taxus; species Taxus chinensis. The sequence goes on along the minus strand of CM034156.1, from coordinate 263,390,416 downwards.
GGGCATGATTCCAGAAACACACATCTAGAATTACATTGGGTCTGAAATGTAGTGTAATGCTTGGTCGTAATTTCACTCATTCGATAGTTGAATACAATCCAACCCATCATTTGTATTCTTTTATTGTTGGGATTTGATGCAGTTCTGAGGGTTTTGGAGGTCAATATTTTATTTCAGGTTATCAGAGACCTCGGAGATCATTGTGTAACCTACTAGCAACGAAAGGAAAAGGAAAAAAAAACACCTTACGATCATTCAAAGATGGTTTTCTAAGAATTTTGGCTCTCATAGGAACCTAGTACTAATATGTGGTGCACTTACCCCTTTCCAGGTGCCCTAGTCTAGGAATATTGCTAACTCACACATTTTTCTCAGTTTTTTTACAACAATTCTCCTTCTCTATTCACCTCATTAGCACTTTGGCACAACCCAGATTGGGTTGCGAATCAACTAAATATTTTTTCCTCTTATTTGCAACTAGGGTTTCATATTTACTAGCTTAATTTTCTTGGGTCTATTTATGTACTTAATCATTTAATCATTTTACAGATACATTGTAATTAGAATTAGGGATCTATTCTTATTATATTTACTTAATAATTTGGTGAGCCCCACATTCGAATCCACCTTCTTTCTAGGGTTTCTTCTTCTTATGCATGTCACCCATAGTGGTCATTTTAGGTCTTTTGAGCATCTTGAGCTTCCTCCATCATCCCATATGGTATCTAAATAAATGGTTAAGGATCTACATCAATGGCCACAACTAAAAAACCCCTTTTCCAACTCTCGCAAGTTTTCCCTTAGCGATATCAAAACATCTAATAGTGAAAAATACTATGATGAGGATACCAATGTCAATCAAGAACAACTAGAAAATGTTACAAATTTTCAACAAACTTTGTGTGATAATAGTACTCATCTTCAACATATTATCCATGCTTTGATTGATGTTAAAAATTATCACTGTGTTTTACAACTACTCTTTTCAGGTCCTCATCATCTCCTAAGGATTCCAGTCAACCCCTTTATATCCCTACCTCCATTCTAACCACTACTTATCCCATCACATAACATAATACTACACAACCAAGCTCTTCCTCTAATTAATACTCTTGATCTAACTTCTTTATATTTCGATATATAGACTCAAATTCACTAGCTCCAACTTGTTATCTCTCATGCATCTCCATCTCTTGATTCCACTTCATATTTCCATAATCCTTTTGCACCCATCATTTTGACCTATCTGTTATCACCCAAATTCATTACACCTAATTTACCTACTTTCAAAGGCCATGGTGAGACAAAAGAGCACCTCTGCACCTTTCATGTGGCATGCCTAGACTATGCGGATGATCACACTTTACTTGTAAATATTTTAGCTTGCAATCTCCAAGTTTATTCAATGTGTTGGTTCTATGAACTACCTGTTCACTAGGTAAAATATTTCACGCATCTCGCCAACACTTTCCTAGCTCATTTATTTATCAATATAGGATCTAAGATTTCATATTCTCAACTCGCACAACTTAAAAAAGGATCTAATGAACATCTAGTAGATTATGTCTTATGATAGAAAACAACCTAGCTAAGATGTCCAAAGTACTCATAGATGCCTAAATTCAGGATTTATTCATCCAAAGTCTATTTCTTCCTCTACAAGAAAGTGTTCTATGTGATCCATCTTAATCATTTGATCAACTATGTCATACTATTAAGCTACGTGAAAATAAACTATTATCTATAGGAAATATTAAGTATCAAGAATAAAATTCATATCCTACACACTTTCAAAATATATCAACCTTCAATCCATCACCCAAACCTACTGAAGCTAAGATCAATTTCAACATTATATCTAACACCAAAGAAATTTAATGTCAACCACCTAAACGTACATACACAAAATTTATTGTTTCTCCACACATTCTACTACAACAACTTATCCAAATAAATATCATTACACTTCCTCCTCCGCTAAATTTAGACCCATATTGTCCTAAAGGTCACAATTATGATGAAAAATTTATATGTGACTATCATTGATGTGTTGGACATCCTAGAGATCATTGTTTTAGAATTCTCAATCTCAGTCAAGACTTGATCAATAATAATGCAATTGAGATTCCAGATCTTATGGCTTCTGCACCTATATATGAAAATAATAATATCAAGATCTATAAAAATCCTCTAACAAAACACGACAAACAAGCAACCAAGTCCTTGGAAAATCATAAATATCACGTAGTTCCTCCTCCTTCATGAGGGGATCTTGATTTTCTATTTTCTCATACCGAGACATCTGTAATACTTATCACTTTCTCCGATTATGACTATCATGCTACATCCTCCTCTGATCTCTTACACATTAGTTCTTCTATTGGATCCACTTATATCAATAAAACTTCAGTTGATCCATCATGGTGCATCAACAGGTTTTCTATCGCACTCCTTGTTGCTATTGGCTATCCACTCTCACAAATTTCATATCCAGTCCGTAAAACATATGGTGTTTTCAAGATTCTAGTCATTTTCAGTCCTCTTACCACACTTGTGACTTTTCTTATAGCACTAGAAATAAAAGGGTGTGACATGATCTTAGGTATCAATTAGATTCACGCATCCAAATCTATCATTTCCTTGAATTAGTTATGTTTAAAATGCATTCACAAAAAGAAAGTAATTTATATCAATGGTGTTCTGTAATCTACACTATGGATGCAACCTCCTCTTGAGGTTTCCATTGTATTAGCTAGAGCATGTAGGTCCCCGCGGCCTCTCAAAATTAAAAGACAATCTTCTCCTAGATCACCTATTCACACAAGGCCTACACTGTCTCATTGGCTACCAATCCATCATATCAGTCTAGATCCGCCATTCAAACATATCCTTCACCTTGGTATGTATCACCTCCACATTTTAATTCACATAGGTGTTCACCCCTCTTTATTTTACTTCACATATGTCTCTATCACTTCCACATTCTGTTATACAAAGGTTTCCACCACCTCCACAATATACTCATTGGTCACATGCATATAGGATTCATTCACCTGTAAAACATCTATCTCATATACCACCACTTTTAGAGCATGATCACACTTCTTTATCTCCACAAGAATCGGGTGGAGGACCCTCGTATTTCACTTTTATCGGATAATACATTCATCATCAAACACTTGGAGGGCATCATAATTTTTATTTCTCCCCCAAGTGCATCAAAACATGTCTTATTATCTCATTACTTCACATCTAGTCTCTCACATACAACATACACATAGTGATACATGCTCATATCATCATTACTCGATGAAGTACTCTCGTGATTTGGTTCACAATTGAATGTTAAGGGAGTAATATACACATGAACCTCTCACACTACACAGTACATTACACATCATCCTATTTCTCACACATATTCATTACTATAAAATCATCACCCTTACGACACCTTATTTATAACCCACATTCATAATACACACTTCTTATGCATACTCCTCCATACAAACTCAATACAAAATTAACACTAACTCTCTGCACATCTTTAAGAAAACATACAACTCACTAGACATATCTATAACATACTACATACTAAGTTCTTTCACGATATACCTCTTCTACATCACATAACACATCTCTCTTTCGTATAATCAACACCACACATTGTGCATCCAAAAGCTTACATATCTCTCCTACATATTCAACACAACACATTACGCATTCGAAAATACACATAAAAAACTCAATGTGTTTAGAATAAATATCTTTAACACAACTATTTACACATTCAAAAACTCTCTTAACATACACATTACACACTAGATACTTCATACATTCATCTCCTTCCATGCAACATATAATCTAAAAATTCACAACATATATTTCTCACATATATTTATATGCATTGCACTCACAACCCTATGAAACACTCTAGTTCCAAAGTCCATACTCGATTGCTAAGGGTCTACAACTAAAATGGACCTCACAACACTCATAATCCTTCACCATTCACTTACACGCTTACACTCTACATGTTATGATTTTATAATCACGTATTTTGAATACATACAATTCAAACCATTTCCTGATGACGCACTCTTTTTCTATAGTTCATTATTGACTACTGAGGGAGCATGTATAAATTAACCTCATATCATAAATACAGATCCACTTAGGTGGAATTATGCTTCAATCATTCACTCTGCATTTTATTTCATCTCATCCATAGCATATTGCATATCTTAGTCACATTTAGTCTTTCTTACATTTACTTGTTACAAACACACTTTATTACACATGTTAGTTAGATATATTGTATGTCATTATCTTTATCATACACACATGCGTGTTCACTTGATTTCTAGTTGCAGTAGTAGATTTAATATATTTATACATGCAGTATGGATGTTTTGTGCAGTACCTATTACTAGTCCTATAGCGGATTTTTGGGGCATCCACTTTCATACACTACAAGTGTCATTATTTCATTTATCATAGCACATTATAATTAGATTATACACGTTTTTACATACATTTTATCTTCCTAAAATTTTAATGGGTACTTCATGTACAAAACTTTTCTTGCAGGTCTATTTATTTCAATGGTTTTTTGTTACATCGTTTGTTCTTGTTTTTCATTGGTTGTAATATATTTGTGGAATTTTCCCTTTGTCTTATGTGCACACTTGTCTACATTTGGCCTAGTCATCCTTGATTGTCTTGCAACATCATGAGTGATGTCCCATGTTTGAAACCCACTTTTCATTGTTTGCATTATCTTCTTGTTTGTTGTTTACTTGCATCTTAGCTTACATGTTGTCTCCTTGTTTTCTAGATTACATTTTACATAAATGTTTTTCTTACATGCAATAACTCTTATCTCGTAGCTACTTTTTTTTTCGTGTGCCTCAGTTTCTACCAAGAAAATTCCCTCCTGTAGGGCATCAGTTTCAACATAAATTTCTATCCTCCTATAAGAAAAATACTCCTCAATGACATCACATGTACCCCAAACAAGGGGGCATCATTTGGTTGAATTTTTCACCCCTTAAAACAATGTATATACATAGTTCAACACAACATAGTCATCAATCTCAGACAAGGCTCAAAATATGACTTGGGTCTTTATCACAGCAGAAACACAAGTGCTCAAACTAGAATAGTAATTCCTAGGCACCCTTGACCCTTCCTGGATGCCTATGACTAGGGGAAATTTCACAACATTCTTCAGTGTAGTATAATCTACAACAATGTTTATGTGGCATGCAATCCTTAGCACAAAACATAAATAATTTTTATTTTCGAGTAATATAATTCAGAAGTTTCAGTGGTTGAAACAAATCCCTTAGGGTTTCCAAATTATATCTTGCAGTTATGGTGTTGTCTCTCATTGTTCATGGTTAACTATTAATATGTGTTGGATGATGATGTTGTACTCACATTTCCTGGATGGTTAATTGGTTTATGTTTAGATAAGAAGCAATATGAAATCTCGAATTAATTTTGACCAAGTGATTGATTCTACCCCCCCCCCCAGTCCATTTGGGTCCCACCAAGGGTCAATTAGGATCTATCTCAAGAGGGATATGGAAGATAAATCGAATTAGTTGAATCAGTGAGATGAGGCAACAAGATGCGAGGTGGATATTGAAATATAGTAAAAGTGTGCCATGTAGGTTGGATCGTGGAGCTTTGTTGGTTGAGTGTACAACATTGACAGTAGGCTTAGGCTCACTAAGATTTCTCTTAAAGGAAGATTTACTTTGAAATGTGTTATTAGATGGATGTGGGGCTTACACATCGCCGTCAACTATAATATTTGCCACCTAGAAAATGGTCTTCATTTTCATATGCTTTAAGAGTCCATGACATAAACGATCAAAGAGAGATCAAGAGAGAGAAGAATAAGAAGAGGCGTGTTGTAATGTGACAAATTTGAGCACTGTCCAAATCATTATACAAGGACTCTAAGGCATGAGATTACTAAAGAGGTACTAGGCTTGGATATGAGAAATAATGGGGGAATAAAAGTGATTGGTGGATTCCCATGTATTGAAGTAGGTTGAGAGGAATATTGGAATAGAAGGGACAGAATACAATAGTATGAGCAATAAGGTACAAACCATACTAGACAGTTTTACAACATTGTCATAGGCATGTTTAGCTACTAATAAGGTAAAATCTAAAAATGTGGTACATGTGTGGGATTGTCATGTACTGTGGAATGGAACATAGTGTGAGACCATCATGTTGTTCCTGATCAACATTAGTGTCTAACATCATGAATAATGTTCACTATCAGTTAATCTTCTATTTCACTCAAAGGTTCATCTTAATGGGAATCAAAATAAAAATAGGATTATGCCAAAATCATAGATTCCAGAACCATAATGTTGTAACGAGTTGACGAAGTTCAAATGTGAAATAAAGATCTTGAAAGTATGTTCCTTGGAATACCAAGTGCAGTCCACTACATGGGAGATGGGTATGAAAGAGTTAAAGCACACATTAAATGGGTATGGATCTCACTCCTTAATTGGAAAAATAGATCCGATAAAGAGCATGCAAGATTTGGTTCACCAAATCTATTTCTGTTACTTCACACCATTTACCATAACCTACAAGTAGTTGGAAGATGGTTTCAGAATTATCTTCTTATCCTCTTCTCATCTTATATATTTTAATCAGAGGCTTCATAACACATATCGGGAGTTATTCAATTCTTCTTTTCTGTCTCGGTTCCTCTTCTATAAAAGGTAGGCATTTGGATCTCTAGCCTTCTCTCTGAGCTTTGTAATTGCACTCTTCTTGCCTCTTATCTATTGTTGTACTGTGCATATTTTTGGAGTAATATAATATGCCTTGTGGTGCATTTTGTTCATCCTTCACATATTTTTATTGTCTCTAATAGCCTTTATTTATATGGTGGTATATTGTGCATGCTTATAATGTTATTAATGGTGTCAAAAGCCATGCTTAGTAGTTCGAAGTAGTGTTCTGTGTGAATATTTTCTAGACTGTGGTGCATTTTTCCTGCCCTTTTCATTACTCACCTTTTCCCCATTTCAGGAAATTAGGTTCTTTATTAAAGCATCTTCTTTTGGCGTATCACCTTAGTTAGTTTTTCATTTCTTTTAATATTTATCTTAACCCTATCCCACACAAGAGAAGAGCCAACTTCTTTAAAATATGGAGGTTACCTTAGGGTCCATGTCCCATTAACCTAAGGTATATAATGACTCTGACGGTTCATCCGTAAGGATAATCATCAATAGATGACACTATAATTTTCTCCCTACACTTCTTCCAGTTCTTGGTGTGAGATCACCCAAAAAACTCACAGCTGACACAATTAGCGTGAGATCACAAACACAAATCCATCTTCTACATCATCCACATGGTCCTTTCTACACTATTTTCCTCATCATGGCTAGGTGCACATGTTCCTTTTTCACATTTTCACATTTTACATATTTTCTTACATACATTTTACTCATATACATGTGTATTTGAAGACTTGATTGTTCTTCTCTTTTATAGGCCCATCCTTATGGGAAGTGGTACTCAACATCATCCTACATAAACAACATAAAAAACATCAATCGCATCAGCATCTCCATCAAAAAAGGTACAATGGAGACATCTACACATGTGTTTCTACCCTAGGGTCATCATTCATCATTACATTTTTCACTTTCTCCTCTTTAGTTTCCATGCTTAACAATTTTATCACTCCATACTTTCTCTTCTCTTTAGCACAATTTCTCCATCAATCTAAATGGTTATCAAGTATGAATCTCTTATCTAATTTATGTTATTGATATTTCACTCAACAACATAAAGTGCGGGCAAATGTAGACACAAAATAACACACTTTGGGTAATTATCTAGTCTTGATTACATACTACTATTCATATGATTCCAAAGTAAGAAAAGTACTAATCAACCCATGTATTTAGCCATCTTTTATTTCTTTATGTTGCCATTTTTGGTCTTGCACACCTTCTTTCTCAGTATGACCTCCGATCCTTGAGTTTCTCTAAAGTTGGACACCAACTCCTACCCAGGACATTAGTTTTAGGTGCCCTCATCCCCTCTGGGTGCTCCTAACCTTTTTGTACTTTACTCAAATCATTTGGGTCTTTTCAATCAGTATCAATAGTCTTATATTATGGTTTTAGTCATGATTTACGTGGATTAATTTATTTAGAATATTCTACCTATAGACATTCTTACACCTTATATATACACATTTATATTTTCACAATAAGGTGCCAAACACTACACCTTTATGCTACACCAGCTAAGGTTGCATTGAAAGGCTTTTTCAAGAGCATACAAGCTTCCATTCTCCTACATCGCATTCAATGTGAAAGGGATTGTAATGTCTATAGGCTGTCACGTACAAGATTTCATAGGAGCCCAAATTAATTATCCTTCCATGCATAAACCTATTAAATTTGAATGATATGAAAGAATAATTCATCGCTATCAAGTGTGCCAGTGACACAAGATCCACCGAAATTGACGGTTTCCACTTACACACACTTAAAACTATATAGAGTCTAAAATTTGGAATGGATAGGCCAAAACTTCATAAATTCACTCATTATGTAAGCTTTCCAATATCTAACCCCCTCATTGGTATCCCTCATCAATCAAGGTAATATTAAGTTCACTTGTAAAGGCTATAGATCCTACGCTCATTACTAATTAGTATGGGATATCAATGACCTCAACGCTCACTATATGACATACTAATAACCAATGGAGAAGGAAAAAAAACTACCTTACTGATTAGATCAAAGATGTCTTCTTCCTGAGCATTTTTAGAAGTTGACAAATAGGTTTTGTTCAACACAAGAATATTTTAGCACAATGTTATTAACCCCTTGGGAAGGTATCCAAATGGGCTAAAGTCTCTGATAAAAAAACTTATGTTCATGAAGATTGATTGTAAAAAGGATTATGTATAGGAACTAAGCATCCTTCTCTATTCACCTAGTAATCACTTGGCATCAACCTTGGTTTTTTCCTTGCGTTTATCCAATAAGTCTTGTAATCCTCCTGTTTGCAAAATGCTAGAGATTTGTATTAACTAGCTGAATTTTCTTGAGAGAATATTACTATACGCTAATGGGATTATACATTTTAGTGCTACATTAGGAAATTAGAATTCCCCTTGCTATCCCTCTCTTTATGTGTTTGTTTTGGAAGGGTTCACACTAAACCTAAACAGAATGCTAGATTACTAACTTTTAGCAGGCTTGGTGGAGGACATGGAATCTTTCCTCTCTTCTTAGTACATAACCAACATCCCTCAGTTTGAATAAAGTAAAATTTACACATATGAGGATCATTTCTCATCCCATATCGTGAAGAATAATGGAGTTCTGCTTCAAGATTGTCATAGATGATGTGTTGACATTGATATGTCACCTTCAAGTTCTTCCCTTCATTGGAGAAAGAGTTAGCAGATGTTACACGATAGATTTCTCTCCCTTAAACCTCCTATGGTTCCAGAAGGATATCGATGGAAATGAAGTTTCAAATAGGTTTGAAATTTAAATTTCTTGGCATACCTTCTTTGCTTTTGCGTATCAAGTGGGTCAGATTTTATAAATAATTTGGTTATATGTGGTCCAAAGGTGGAGAATAAGATATTGCTTATTAGATTCACCATATTCCCATTCCAAGTGAATCATCCTTTTGTGTAATGGGTTGTAGAATTCAATGACATGATCCATCCTCCATCAAAAAATGGTCATATATGGGTGTTGACAACTATGGATTACTTCACTAGATGGAAAAAAGCTTTTGTGCTCATGGAATCAACTGATCTAATCATCCTTGACTTTCTTAAGGGCATTGTAAATAGGTTTGGCATTCCTCAAACCATATCTAAGGTAATGTAAAAGCCTTCCTTGGTACAAGAATTTCTAATTGAGCTCTTAGCCTTATAATTTATATAAAGACTTCTTCCAACTACTGCCCTCAGGGAAATGGATTGGAAGAGTCTAATAATAAGAACATAATAAGAATTATGAAGTGAAAATGATCCGAAAATAATCAGATTATTACGACCTGATCTCGGACCCTTATAGGCTTTAATTATTTTCTAATAATTTACTCCTTTTAAGTAATCAATTTAAAATAATGCAAGACAATAATGACAATTGCACACAGATTGATTACGGAGTTCAGCAATTGCCTACGTCTCCGGGTTCTTGGTCGAACCATTCCACTAGTCAAAACTTGTAAGTTACAATAGTAATTTTACAAGAAAACCTAATGGAATTTCACTTGCCTATCAGAATACACCAAACCTTCGGACGAAAAGGGTGAAAAATAGCACCCGACTTCCACCTTCCTTGATGCACAATCTCCTTCGGCTGTGATCGGCCTTCCCGACGCAAACAATGTGAAGCTAGCACTCCGGTCGACAATCCAGGATTTACAAGTAATTGGTGTGGCGCTATGGGCCTATTGGGTAGTTTTGCATTTCACTCCTAATCACAAATATTCCATCTAATATTTCCTAAAATAATAGGCCAATAGACAATACCTGTCAACACATCCCGCAAATAAGCTTAACAAATAATAAGCTCGGGATCGGTGTCTCCATTGCACCAGTGTGTCATGTGTCACCCGTGTGTCTCCCACAACAAGCTTAACAAATAATAAGCTCATGTTGTCTGTCTTTACAATAGAATGGGTTCCCTATTTATACAAAATTAGGGCCCAAAAATAATGCACTCCATATAATCCTTAGGCTAATATTAGCCTCACCCGTACATATAAAATGGGATTAAATCCCTATGTGGGCGGATTACTCATTTTAATGGGATTAAATATCGGATTGCATGTTTCATAAGGGATTAAATATTCCCATTTTAGCCGATTGTATATTTTAATGAGATAAATATCCCATAAGCGGCATTTGATGAAATGGGATTAATACCCATATAAAGCAGATTGCATAAGGTAAGTGGGATATCCCACATTTTTGTAGTGAAGTTGGGTTATAAACCCCACATTAGGTGGCTGAATATTGTTTAAGGCTTTAAATAGCCTTTCTCCACGTGCCAATGAAGTGGTCAATGACCACGTTGGAGTATAACCACCCCATCTCCACCGCTTCACCACCTTGTTCGCCACATGGATGTCCACGTATGGTTCTAGTCCCTAACAATTACGCTTCACCACCTTGCAACGTGGTTAAAACATATGCATTTGATTTTGGCGGTTCATACTAATGTTTAAAACATTAATATATATATATATATATATATATATATATGGCGTTTGAAAAGTGACCTTACCAAAATAATATTATTTCGACCCATACAATGTGGAATAGAAATAATCCTGTAGACCACTTGTCTTCTCCCGATAGGAAAATTGAGTGAATTCAATGAGTGTTGGCAAGCCATGTGTCATAGTGCAATTGGTCCAAATAATTGACCAGTTGACCAGAGTTGACTTTTCCCCTTGATCAAACTTTGACCGAACATATCTAGAGCTCCCGATGTCTGTTTGTCGCATTCTCACAGTCATTAGAAAGCTCTCAAGATGATATTTCTACACTGAAACCATTTAGAGATGTTTAAGGAACTTTTGAAAATGATCCCCTGATTAGACCTCCCCACTGAGAAAATCTTTTTGTCCCAAAATGCTTCCATACTGTCCTGGATCTTGAAAAAATCTGCTGCCCTCCCTCGGAAGTGCTGCTATAGTAGACCCTTGGGTCTTCTCTTCCAACCTTCTCACTTTGATATGTCTGCTCCGATCCTAGGACCTATGGGTTATGGGTTCACGATGCTTCCACTGCGCCACTCTAATATCCGAAGAAGACCTCAACGCCTCCACTTTTTGGTGCTAAGTTTATGAATGAAACCTTAACGCTCCTTCTGTGCGGTGCTAAGCTTCTTGATATCTGAAAACAAGGATCTTCTTTTACTCTATAACATAGCTTCCTAACTCTGAGTTGATTCTGCAGAATCTGAACTCGTTTGAAGGAACTCCATGTTACGTAGAGCTTTGATTGATCCAATGTTAATGATGGACAATGCCTTGTCCCTTTTACGGACCTCAATGCCTCCGATGCATGATGCTAAGCCTTTTTCAAGACTTCGAGCCTCCAATGCATGATGCTAAGTCCTCTGTAGACCTCAACGCCTCCGATACATGATGCTAAGCATTTTTCAAGACCTCGAACCTCCGATGTACGATGCTAAGTCTCTGTGGACCTCAATGCCTCCGATGCATGATGCTAAGCCTCTTTCAAGACCTCGAGCCTCTGATGCACGATGCTAAGTCTCTGTAGACCTCAACGCCTCCGATACATGATGCTAAGCCTTTTTCAAGACCTCGAGCCTCCGATGTATGATGCTAAGTCTGTTGATCAGCTACCATTCGTATGTGTGGTCGCAATGCCTTGACACCGAATGACGTTCCGAGCTGATCCTTTGAGAGCTCTTCTTGTTAACATACTAATATCAGGTACCATTCTGCTGCACGGTCGCAATGCCTCTACACAGAATGAAGTTCTGACCTGACATCAATGCCAACGGTGATTCAGCTACCATTTTGCTACATGGTCACAATGCCTCTACACAGAATGAAGTTCTGAGCTGATCTCTGTGAACTCTAATGTCTACACAAATGGCAGATAAATCTCCAACCGTTATATGAGTCAAATCCTGTATCCAAGTTGTAACAGGTACTCACATGCTGATTAGGAGATATATTTGGAGCATTAATCAAATTTTCTAAGTAAGAAAATCCACTGAGTATTGTAAACCTTTCTCTCAGCATTTTCTCACAAAATATGATCTCCAAACTTAATACTGCATACGATTCATCAATCTGAATTATGCAATATATAATTGAAAAATTGTTGACTTACCCATTTTAAAGGACTTTTCACTTTCAGGTATTACCTGGTCCTGGGTTGACTTGTCAAATAGTGGTGGAGTAGAAACTTCCTCTGCCTTTACAATAGGCCTCCATTCCATCTTTGGCTTACCATTACTCTGATGGCGAGATGGATGCAGTTTCTAGCAATTTTCCACCCGATGCCCATTCCTCTGGCAATGAGCACAAAAATTCCTCTTAATCTCCTTCTTCTGGGATGAGGAACTCTTTCTGCCATTTCTCGACTCTGCATGACGAGATTGGTCTTTCTCCACTGCATTGCAATGTGGATTAACTTCATTTGTCTCCTCCCTATCAGAACAATGACTAAACAAGAAAAATATACTGCATTTTATGGTGTTAGAAAAATCACCAAAATAATTGCCCTCTGGGGGTCTTAGGAATGCAAGTATAACAAAGTACAAACATTGCCCAAAATTGGGTCTTTAGCTAATGTGTCTTGTATGGTTAGATGTATACAAACGTTGCCCTCAAAGGGGTCTTACCAATACATTCTACCCTACACAATAGTTTTCAGGTTTTATCTGTGCATGAGATATAATGGATTCATCTGAATAGAAATGAGAAAATTACTGAGTATGTTAAACCTGTCTCTCAGTCTATCCCACCAATCTGGAAATCTAGAAGTACAAGCCAATGCCATCCCTGTCAAAGCAACCTATACTGATTAACCTGCTCCATACAAACTTGCTTCAGAGATTAGTAAGTTTTCAGGTGACGATTACCAGCTCTGATACCAAACTTGATTCAGAGATTAGCAAGTTTGCAAGCTAATAACCAACTCTGATACCAAACTTGATCTGAAAATAATCAGATTATTACGACCTGATCTCGGACCCTTATAGGCTTTAATTATTTGCCAATAATTTACTCCTTTTAAGTAATCAATTTAAAATAATGCAAGACAATAATGACAATTACACATAGATTGATTACAGAGTTCAGCAATTGCCTACGTCTCTAGGTTCGTGGTCAAACCATTCCACTAGTCAAAACTTGTAAGTTACAATAGTAATTTCACAAGAAAACCTAATGGAATTTTACTTGCCTATCAGTACACCAAACCTTCAGATGACAAGGGTGAAAAATAGCACCCGACTTCCACCTTCTTGATGCACAATCTCCTTTGGCTGTGATCGGCCTTCCCGACGCAAACAATGCAAAGCTAGCACTCCGGTCGACAATCCAGGATTTACAAGTAATTGGTGTGGCGCTATGGGCCTATTGGGTAGTTTACATTTCACTCCCAATCACAAATATTCCATCTAATATTGCCTAAAATAATAGGCCAATAGACAATACATGTCGACACATCCCGCAAATAAGCTTAACAAATAATAAGCTCGGGATCGGTGTCTCTGTTGCACCGGTGTGTCATGTGTCACCCGTGTGTCTCCCACAACAAGCTTAACAAATAATAAGCTCGGGTTGTGTGTCTTTACAATAGAATGGGTTCCCTATTTATACAAAATTAGGGCCCAAAAATAATGCACTCCATATAATCCTTAGGCTAATATTAGCCTCACCCGTACATATAAAATGGGATTAAATCCCTATGTGGGTGGATTACCCGTTTTAATGGGATTAAATATCGGATTGCATGTTTAATAAGGGATAAAATATTCCCATTTTAGCCGATTGTATATTTTAATGAGATAAATATCCCATAAGCGACATTTGATGAAATGGGATTAATACCCATATAAAGCGGATTGCATAATGTAAGTGGGATATCCCAAATTTTTGCGATGAAGTGGGTTATAAACCCCACATTAGGTGGTTGAATATTGTTTAAGGCTTTAAATAGCCTTTCTCCACGTGCCAATGAAGTGGTCAATGACCACGTTGGAGCATAACCACCCCATCTCCACCGCTTCACCACCTTGTTCGCCACGTGGATGTCCACGCATGGGTCTAGTCCCCTAACAACCGCTTCACCACCTTGCAACATGGTTAAAACATAAGCATTTGATTTTGGCAGTTCATACTAATGTTTAAAACATTAATATATATATATATATATATATATATATATATATATATATATATATATATATGTGCGTTTGAAAAGTGACTTTACCAAAATAATATTATTTCGACCCATACAATGTGGAATAGAAATAATCTTGTAGTACACTTGTCATCTCCCGATAGGTAAATCGAGTGAATTCGACAAGTGTTGGCAAGCCACGTGTCACTGTGCGATTGGTCCAAATATTGACTAGTTGACCAGAGTTGACTTTCTCACTGTCTGAACTTTGACCGAACATATCTAGAGCTCCTAATGTCCGTTTTTCAAGTTCTCATAGTCGTTGGAAAGGTCTCGAGATGATCTTCTACACTGACACCATTTAGAGATGTTTAGGGAACTTTTGAAAATTATCCCCTGATCAGAAAAATTAACATCAACCAGAATCAGTGGCACACAATGGTCTCACGAGTGCTCTAGGAAGACTAAATCATGGTGAAGAAGGAAATATTAAGTTCACCTTACAAACTGGTCTATGAAAAGGAGGTTATTCTTTCTTTTATCAATAGAATTTTCTTCATTAGAGCTAGCTCAAAAACTAGATTTTGAGGGCATTGACTAAAGATGAATTAGAATGGTAGAACATTTAAACATGAAGAATTAATAAATGCCATGATCAAGTTAGAAAAACATCAGATTTTAACCAAATATAAATAAGAATGGCGTAACATTTTAAACTTGAAGAATCAAGAAATGTCATGATTAAGTTAGAAAAACATCAGATTTCAAAAAAATAGTGTTTTGACAGAAAAGCTAGGTCTCAGGCTTTCAAAATGGGTGATCTAGTCTTAAAATGGGATGTTGATAGATCTAAAAATGGGTGTCATTCAAATTTTTATGTACTTTTGAGTGTCCCATTTATCATCATTTGTTGCAAAGAGGCTCACTTTTTCAATTTGTCTCATTTTAATGGAGGAACACTACTAATCCTAGTCAATGGGATTAATCTCAAACATTTTCATTAAGTTGTCCTGCATCATGTACATATTAGAGTAGTTTCAATCCTCCAAGTGCGCTCCCCACACATTGTTTTGTTTGTATATAGTTCTTTCCTCTCGCATGTTTCTCTACGCATGCTATTTTGTTGCTTCTAGGATGATAATTCAGTTAGGTATCTTCAAGAAGTTTAGGGAAAACCCAGTAGTTGTGCACAAATTTCCACTCTCATAATCCAAATCAAAACATATTTGTATGGGAACAACAATTTCATTCAGGGTTCAAACAGTACATCAAGTGACTTTAGGGGTGTTCTTCAAGTTGCAGATCATAATTTCATGTTTGCAGGAAGAATCCATTCCTAATAGATAATTTTAAGGCTACTTATATCCTTCATCTAGCAGAAAAATGGCCCCAAAAATTTGCAAAACTTTTATCTAAAATACCCAGCTTATAATTCCATTTTATCTCTAACATCCAGTTTTTAGGTTGCACACCCTCTTGGTTTTATACCTTGGCACTTTTACATGGTTTTGGTTCTTCACATGTGCCCCTGTGTGCCCTTCCTACTTATTATTTATAATTTTACTTCTCCTTGATTCCTTCCATATGATTTTTATTTTCTCCCTTATTCTTCTATCTCCCTCCATTTTCCCTCAGTTTGCAGCCTTACGTGCCCACCTTCATTCTAACAGTTTTATGCACCCCTTTGTGGGCACCTGCTGATTCACCTCCCAAGTTTTCTAAGTCCTTGGAATATTTTCCCACACATGTCCCTTCTTTCTTGATTCTTACACATCCACTTGTGCACACTCATTTCATCTTCATATTTTCATCTTGTGCATTTCCCTTGCGTAATTTCTTCCTTACACCTTGTCTTATACTCCCCTTGATTTTTGTAGGATTGCATACCTTTATAAATATGAAAAATTTCTTCCCACTCCTCACAAACCCTTTCACACATTATTTCATACATATTTCTTCTTCCCTCTTAAACCCTTTCCTCTTGTGCATGCGTCAAGCACAATCCTATGTGCAAGTCATGGAGTGCCACGTTTAAACATGTCAGATGAAGTGTGCAACACACAACCTATCAAAACATGCTATTTGTGGGATAAATCCTCATGTCAAATAAATTCATGACACATGGTAGAAAAGACAAAATAATAGATAGTTATCCAAATCCCTTAGCTAATCATAACATGTCACATGTCTTACATGCTCGACTTGTACTGCAGATCTTCAAATCACCATACCTTCTACTACAGAGCTTGAATTCCCACATGCCTGGTCTTGTTAGAAATATTATGATGTGGGATACACTCTAGGATATTAAAAATATGATATTGGAAATATTTGGTAGGAAAAATAGGGAAACATGTCTCAAACCATTAATAAACAGATTCAATCAGCTCAAGCACCCAAATTTGATTAGATCTTGCCACCTTCCTTCTTCCACAAGGAAAATAAACATGGGTAGGTGGATTTGACATCCTTGGAGATGCATCACATAAATTTAGTACTTTATGTTAGTGTTTGGAAGTTTGAATCCATGTTTCCTTCCTTCTCTTCCCCTTCGTTCTTTTCCATTCTTCTATAAATTTTGAACAATGTTCATTGCAAAAGATTAGACCCTTTATGTTTATTAATGACATCATTCAAAGTTTTGTTCCTTTTAAATTTGAGTTTCAAGCCTCATATATGAGATTTTTCATGAAGATCCTTTCCTCTCTCACCATTGTAATCAATTATGCATCACTTAGAAGTAATACAAGTTATGTTTTGTGGTTATCTTCTTCCCCAACTCATGTTTTATTGCATCTCATTAACTTCTTTTACATGATTGATCTATTGTACATATTTTATGTCTCTTGTAGGGATTTTATTTTTTATGATCCATGAAAAAAATTATGTGGATGTTGCTTAAGAATGTGGCATGGTTTTATGCTGTCTCTGTGTGCGTTTTCCCTTGTTTTCACTCAGCTAAGAGTGTTTATCCCACTCTTTCTAGTGTTATCACCTCCCATAGCTTAGATTTTCAATTTCATGCATCTCCTTCTCACCCCGGTCCCTTTTAAACTTAGATTAGTGTATGTAGCTGCATGAACCATTTCTAGAAGTAGTTTTAGTAGTATAAATAGGTAGAGGAATCCAACCTTCTCCAGAGGTCTATCTCAAGTGCAAGTCCCACAACTTGGAGATAGTCCCATGTTTCCTCAAATCCATAGCTCATTCTGATATGAGATCGGTGTAATTTTGAGCTCCAACAATAACATTCAAATTTGGGAACTAAGACTTTAACCTTGGGAAATTGATGTATGTTAATTACCCATATGTGTCACTTATGCCACTTGTCATTGATTGGAATTGTACAAAGTTGGAATGCAAAAAATTAGGCTTGAGATAGTGTAGGGAAATGATATTCACTCTGCATTACCCATTGGCATTCTATAAAGTGTAGGCTACCAAGGTTTTAAATGTTCCAATGCTTTCATGACTACCACTTTTTGATGATCCATATCAAGCAATGAAATCAAGTAAAAATCACTAAGTTCGATTTTTTTTGCAGAACGTGGGAAGGTTAATGACTAACACATGCACAACATCAATTGTAAGAACTGAAAACTATGGAAAATGACTAAGTATAAAAGCTTAAATATGTCATTTTAGTGGAACATGGCAGTATAATGTAAATTTTAGATTAATGGGCTTGCAACACTAAGAAATAAAATGATTTGAACATTAACTAAATGGTGTAAGGGAAAACTATATTGGAAGTGGTATAAATTTCCTAATTTGGATTTTATGCATGTAAATTACAAAAAATCATTTTTTATGAATTTTAATCACAAAGATGCCAAAAAATTCAATAGGGTTGAGTTTTGAAAACACTCTTAGTTACTCAAAGGGATATTTTCCTTCTAAAGGTAAGGATTTGTGGCCTTTGCATCCATTGCACATGGATTCTATTTTTGAAAAACATATAAAATTGGCATATTTCCTAAAAAAAATGAAGATATCAAGTGTGAATATCTAAATATTGACCAAAAAAAACTATTTATAATATAAAAATCATACATACTTTAAATTAAATATGCATAGTGGGCAAAAAAATTTTGTTGCAAAAATAAAACCTAATTTACTCCTAATCTAACCATGTACATAATAAATTATATAAAGCCACAAATATGATAGGAGAAATATATTTTTTTTTTTATGAAATGAGATCATGAGATCATCTTTGAAAATGGTTTTGGAAAATGACAACAGTGAAAATAGGCTCAATATCTCCTCTAAAATTTCTATTCCAAATAAAAATATTCCACCTCTTCCTTTGTGATTTTTTCATAAAGGTGAATTAGATAAATCTTGGCATTTTGAAACTATTCATCATACTCTGGAAAAATCATGATTGGTGAAAAATCTTACTTATACTTTGTTCTGGATAAGCCTTTGATAAGATACCTCACTTTCAAAATCAATGGACTATCTTCTCTAGTTTTCTCATTTATTTTATGTTCATACCTATAGATAATACTTGTAGAAACATATTCCTTTACATTTAACTCTTTCAAACCCATAATATCTTCACATGTAAGTTGTATAATTAAATTCAAAGTTTAGTCATCGCATTCATTCCCATTTGAAATCATGAAACTTTCAAAGTATTCAACTATTGTTGAAAGTTCATCTTTCTTGTGTCCCTCACATGCAGAATTTGTAGCCTCGATTTCTTTTTCACCCACTTGTGGATTCATCTAAACATCATTAAAATCTAATGGCATCTCTTTATCTACCTTAGGATCAAGTGAATTACTTTCTACAGTAAGAACCTTCTTGTTTGGAAATATTGTGGGTTCATATGGAAGACTTATGAGCTCTTTTGATTTATCTTCCTCATCCACAACTTTAAGCTTAGAATACACCTCTTCCTTTTCAATTTTCAACTATTTCCAATCATACCCCTTGGTGGAAACCTCCTTGGTAAGAATAAATATTCTTTTATCATTAGAATTTGATTCATTCAACTCTAAATTTTTTTATCTCATGATTTTGTAATGAAAATTATTTATATAGGTAATGAAACACTTGGAAGGGGTTGAATGTCATTGAAATTATCAGAAAGAGATAATTTAAGCTTCACACCCATGATTTTTCCATCAGAAAATTTCAAATCATTATCCATAACGAGTTCTTATCTCTATAACTCAAGTGAATTTATAAAATTATATATGATTTTATCTGAGTTATGGTAATTTATATGGTGACTACATGATTGGGCATTGAGGTTTGCTTGGAATTTTTCATTCAGTTTTACATGTTTTCTTATTCATCATAAAAAATGAAAATATCTTTATCTAATATCATGGTTGGGTAACCAGGATTGACTATTGTTGGGTAATAGATAGGAAAAAAATTTTAAATACCACAACCTCTCACATATTTAGGATAAAACCTTTAGAAGCTACGTAATGATTTAGATAAAGGTGGGAGGGAATTTTATAAATCATACGGTATGGTTGGTATAGAAAGATATTCTTGGGAATAAAATGAGGTATTGGGAACAATAAGGTCCTCTTGTAAGTAAGGAAGATTAAGAGGGTGATCAAAAATTTCATGGAGAGTTAGAGTTAAGTCACAATATGGGGGAAGGATTAGAGAAATAAGGATAGGTTGCTTTTTAACATCCGTAATAAGGATCTAATAATATGCATGAGGAAGGGAATTTCCCCTCAGGTACTAAACTAAAACACCAAAATCAGGATTAAAGGATGTTAAATACAATAAGAATACCTTACCTAATAGGGGTCTACATTATTGAGGAATTATTTCCCAATTACTTTTGAATCTAATATTGAAGTGTAAAACATACTCAATTAGTTATCTTTTTATGGTCTTGAGGCAATTTAATAGAGATGTGATGTCTATATTCTCCTCAAATTGCTTCTCTAATCAGCGATTCCCATGTGGAAATTAGTTGTGTAGCTAAGAATCTATAATTGTTTAAGTTGTTCCTCTTAAAGAAGAGGCAAGTATTTTAAGTCATATATTCTCTTCTCTAATATTTTGTATGGCACAATGATTAGATACATCTTGGATATGTTCAATAGGGAGTATATCATCATTTCTATGAAAGATTCATAACGTTTTCAATGATTTTTTAGGAACATCATCGCACTAGTATAAATGGAGGCATGTAGAGTTCCAATGAGGAAAGGAAAAATCTATGTGAAGATCCAAGGAAGTACAAAATCATGAGAAAAAGGAATGTAATTGATATAAATGGTTTACATATGAGAGAAATAGATCCTTGAATCAATGGATTCATTGGGTGCTTAAAAATATGGTTCAAAACCAAAATGAGTTAACAAAACACTAAAACTAAGCTATAATTACAAAATACAAACACCCTTGATTGTAAAATTATGCAAAAAGAACAAACATAGTCCTGTCAAACGTGCTAGATATTGTTGTCCAACTGAGATGCATAATAATAGATCATTAATTGAGATATATTTCATATTATAAATAACGAGGATTCCTCTAAGGTGTGGGAAACTATTATCATTGAGGAAGACCTCCAAATAAATATGGATCTTATCCTAACCACACTAACTTATCATTAATATAATCTAATCACTTAGTTGTAGGAGATAAGACATGATAAAACATGAAAAATAAACATGGTGATGCACAAAGAAGTAAGTGTATCACTCTCCCTATATGATGTTGTCTATTGTTTGTTTTTGTTTTCATTAATGTAAACTCCATTGATGGATAAAGGTGTTATGGTGTGGTGTGTGTCTCCATAAGGTGTCAGTCAATGGTCAAACATCAAGGTTAATTGGTGTTGGACCTTAAAATATTGGCTAAGTACTAAGAGGAATGCACACATAGGATCATTGTATAGAATAATGCTTAGGGGTTTAAGAAGGATTTAAGTAAAACTAGGGCACACAGGGGAGGAAGAAAAAGAGTTTAAACGAATTATCCATATATGGCATCATGGATTCACTTAAGGAAAAATATGAGGACCTGAATAGGTGTGATGAGTGGATAATGTGCCAGCCTGGAACCTTGGAGGTCAAGAAAGGAGATTCCACACAAGGAATATTCCCAGAGACATCATTAGAGTTAGTGGAAGGTTTGTAAAGAGGATAAACATTGACTAATGGAGGACCACATCGACACTTGGAAAGAGATATTCTCTTAAGATAAGTCATGGCGGTAGTCGATGATCCTATTTAAAGAGGTGCTTAGGACATACAGACACACAAAGATTAATAGAGAGAATACAGAGAGAATGCATAGAGAATAAAAAGAAAGAGAAGGAGTGTAACAAAGTGCTTTAGAAATGCTAAGGGTTTAGAGTTCATGGTGATAGGGTTTATAGTCCTTAGTGCTAGAGGATTGTAAGGGATACCATAAATCATATGTATGGGTACTGGGATCTGTAACAAGGGAAATAGTTAGGAAAAGTACAATTAGGATCTTTGAACAGATAGGCTTACAGGAGTTAAGTCTCTGTTACTTAGTGTATCTGGTCTGAGATGACCATTTTGAATGTAGTATGGCTACCATATACTTTTTTAAATTAATATATATGGATCTATTATTTACATCTTGTTTATGGGTGTAAACCCTCATATTATTTGGCTTATCATGATTCAAATATGGTTTCTTGTGCTTCGTGTAATGTTTATTTAGCTTTTGTGATGCATAGATGCTTAGATTTTCTAGTTGCATCTTACTCCTTTTAAAGTAAGTGAATTTTCTTCTATTTATGAAAATAATCCTCCATTAATGATAAAAATCTCTTGTAAATATCACATAAAGGAGGGGCTCAGTGCCCACATGTGCCTCGGGTGAGAACCCAACGTATGTTAGATGATATTTTGGCATGATTGGGGTTAGAAAGAAGTATAAAGGGCAAAATAATGACTACATCTTTGTTCTGTTGCCGAGACCTCTTTTGAAGCTATTGTGAGAGGAATGTGTGATGGTAGAGTAATTGAACTTGGATCATATCGAAGCATTTCACAAAAACATGGAGGAGAGTTTTCTCAGAGGTTTAATACGTGGAGGAGAAACTATATCATGACCTCTATGAGATATTATTCTGTTGTTTACCAATAGATTTGTATGAATGGCTATCAACATATGCATCAAGGACAAGTTGGTACTATAGACCTCATGTTTTGACCTTGGAATATTCTATCTCTACATATTCTTTCTTGGAGATTTCTTAGTTTTAGTTCTTGAGGGATCCTAGAGGATCGTTATTACATGTTATTCCACTAAATATCAAGATATTGGTCATTAATTTTAGTTTGGAAGCCTTTCCCATGCATGGATAAACTCTTGTTAGGCATGAGGCATGAAAGATGGCATGGTAGAAGGATGGTGGACCTTGTGGCAGAAATGGAGAGAGAGGAGAGGTGGCTCAAGTATAATGAAGCTCAAGAGAGGGAGTTGGAAAGACAACAAGAAGTTCTAAGAGTGATGGATTTATGGAGGAAGATGTTACAGGAAGGATTTGAGGTTCACGTGGAGGACATGGAATTTGAGCAGTATGTGCTACCCCATCTTGGAAAGCGTAGAAGAGAAATCCCATCAGCTTCTGGAGAGACCTCATCATATGAATAAAGGAGAAGAGTTGTCGGCGCATATCTGAATCCACTTGGTGACCAACCCTTGGGACTTATTTTTCTGAATCCAGAGATAATTATTACTAACCTAGTTGGTATTGGTGGAAGTAACCGATCAACACCTAGGAGGTATAATTTTTCATTTGGTACATCCATGGCTACATAATCATTTCCTATGTTGCGAGGTATATTATCTAGTACAACATTTGGACAAAGTGTAGGTACATAAATCTTGGGCATCATGCCTAAAAGAAGCATGGGAAACACATCTGGTAGTGGTATAATATCACAAACTATTATCACACATTTTAGTGTGACAGTGGGAACACAAGGTGTGGCCCCTTAAGGACCTTTATCAACTACGAGAGGTGGATTTTTTGGGACATGTGGAGTAGGAACTAGCCAACCTGGTGGACTTAGTGGATCTAGATGATATGGTGGGTCAAGAGGAATAGACACTAGTGGATCTAGTGGTGGAGGAAACATCGAAGGCAATCTAGGTTCTGAATTAGGAGGACAAGAGCCTTAACCACATCAATAAGTATTCTTTGAAATGTATTTACTCTACTAGATTACAAAGGTGTTGAGGATGTTACAGATCATGTACACAAATGTGAGTTTCTATGACATGAAAAGGGGATCACTACCCTAGAATGAAAGGAAATTCAGTTTGTAATGAATTTACAAGGGTGCACATATAGTTGGTACTGGAAGTATGAACCTCACTAGACAATAATAGATTATATCACGTTGTGGAATTCCTTCTTAGTTGAATTCCATATTCTTGAGTTTGAAAAGAAGATCATTAGCACACTAAAGGAGATTTAACAAGGTATGGAAGAAAGTGTATGGGAGTATGATGCACACTTTAATACTCTCTTGTCAAAATTGTCTTATTATATTCATCCTTCTCATCATGCTTAATGATTTGTTGGAGGATTAATAACACCCTTCAGGATAGCGTTGTCACATAATACTTTCATAGACCCACACAAAGCCTTGGAGGCTACCTTGCATGTTGAGGCTATGGGAAGTGTGGATACCAGTGTAAGTACTTTTTTTAAATCTCAAATTTCTGCCATGGAAAAGCAACTGGAGAATCTATATATGAACTTGGCCCATAAGACTCGTAGTGGAATATGGTTTACAAATTGTGAGGTAGAGGGTTATATGAAGGATAGTTTTCCTCAGAGATTGGTACACACCATGATGGTAGACTATGATATTTTCCACTCACATCATGATGCATGTAGGTGTCTGCTACATTAGTGCATGATCCTTAAGAATGTGTCTTACTATTGCAAGATTTGAACCTCTACTAATCGTGACACAAGGGATTGTAGATTGATTGACTAAATACATGATGCCATTGATATTGGTGTGTGCCAGACTAGCATTGTAAATAATTCCAAGGATGATGGTCATCACTATGAAGGACGTGTGGATGGAGGAGCTTTTGGAAGAAGATTTCGTGGAGGATTTAGAGGCCATGGCAATCACAGAGGTAGAAGAGGTGAATTACATCGTGGAACTTGTTATAACTGTGGGTCCATAGAGCATTACAAGCAAAAATTTCCTAACCTACTAGAGTGCTTTTAATGTGGGAAAAAGAACAAGTATGAGGAGTGCCCAAAATTATTTTAACACATGAGTAAAAAATAATGGAAATACAAGGGAGCCGGGATGGTAAGCACTAATAAAATAGACTCCCAGTGGATGTCAAGGGTGGCACATGAGTAAGAGTTAGAATTCATACTAGTAACAACGTGAGTTGAGGCTCCACGCACTAAGGAAATATCAAAGTAGAGACCACTCATTACAAGAGATGAGGTGGTACGTGGGAAGCATGCATACGCTACCCATTAGAAGGAAGTCTATCAAGAGACCATGTACGTAATCAAAAGTCTTGAAGGAGAAATTTAGTGTCTAAAAGATTAATCCAGGAATTTATAGCAAAAAAAGCACTGAAGATTCTCAGTAAAATATAGGTGATTTTAGAAATGTGTGTAAGATGGTGTGACAAGAGAATATCATTCCTCTTTTAGGAGAATGGTAGAGGGATAAAATACCAAGTGATAGAGGAGAGTGCAAGAGGTAGGTTTTGCATGTTAACCTTCCTCCCCACAACCTTGACTATGATAAGGAGATTACCTTAAATGTAGTTATTGATGGATGGCTCCTAAGTAATATTCTGATTAACATAGGCATGGAAGTTAATGTTATCACCCTGGATTCCTAGAATCAAATGGGAAGGACCCCATTACATCAATCTTTAAATATGTTGTATATGGTTAACAAGACAAAGGCAATTCCCATTGGTGTTCTAAAGGATGTTGCTATCACTATCCAAGGGTAAAAATTCACTAGAGACTTCGAAGTCTTAGCACTTGCTAAGGTGGACAACTTTCCAACATTACTTGGGCACCCCTAGTGCTATAAGAACAATGTTGAATTACATTTCAACAAGGGGTATATAAGTTTTGAGAATAAGGAGGAACGTGTTATCATTCCTTTAATGGATGGGAAGTTAGTGCCCTATCCTAATCCTTTAGGAGAAGAAGACCTAGACCAAATTTATGTACACACTATCCGGGACCTTGAGGTTGTGTAACCAACAAAAGAAGACATTATTTAGTGGGAAGAGAATCAATCTATAAGTGATAAAACTAGTGTGGCATGTGAAAATTAGGTGCATGGGACATATGAGTTAGTTGGAAGGAAGTTAAGAGGATATGTGACAAGAGTAACAAGGAACACTCATTCAATCACCTAGGAAGAAAGATGTTACCAAGTTATTCTGGGGGAACCGACCTTGCTATTTTCCTAGGAGAAATAGAGACCCAGTGGAGATGTGAGATCAAAAGGAGAAGGATTATATTAGCTATACCTTACTTGGAAATGCAACATGTTGGTTGGAAACCCATCGTGATAACCTTCTAGAGTGTTGTGAAGTGAGAATCGTGTACTCTGTTAGGTTTGTCTAGAGCAATGCACCTACTATCATATATAATTATCATGGGAAGGAACATGTCTCGTTTCACATCCAAGCATATGAGAAGCCCTGGATGGAAGGTGTGGAAGCCTTGCCACCTTATTTATGGGTACATAAGCTTTACTCCAATTTACAAGGTTGTGCATGCACATGATATAATCACTCCGAGATGTGTCGTCAGACAGGAAATTGGTAGGATTTGATGGCTGATCTCCTTCAAGATTTTAAATATCGGAGTACTAAGCCATTGGTGGATGAGGCATTACAGGTTGTTAATAACATAACTATGGGAGATAATGCCATGTTAGAGGATAGAATACTAGAATTATTGTGTGAACTTGGCTTAGAAGCATGCTTGAATGAGGAAGAATAAGAGGAGATACCGCTTGAGTGCACATGCATGGAAAAATTGAAATGAAAGTTTGTCTATGTGATCGATGGTGAAGAGGTGGAAAACTTAGATGTTAACCATACTATGGGCACACACAAGATTATGGATATTATTGATGAGAAATAGTATACCTACCATGAACCCCTAAAAACCAAGAAGATTAATAGTGGTTCAAAGGTGGAACATAAGGAGGCTACTATTGGGGACTACTAGTCAAAGAAGTAGGTTTCAAATATCATTGATCTGTTGCATGAGTTTTAGATTAATTTTCTCTTGGGTACCACAAGCTTAAATTATTTCACCACTCCTTAGGAGAAATGAAGATCAAGCTAAAGGAAGTTGCACACCCAATTCAGAAGAGACCTTATCGAATGAATCCAAATCTACGCATCAAAGTCAAGGAGGATATTGACAAGATGATCACATTAGGCATCATTGAGGCTATTGAAGAATCAAAATGGATAAGTCTGATGGTCATTAGCATTAAGAAGGATCGGAGGATAAGGATTTGTGTTGATTATTGGTATCTGAATGCGGTATGTGTTATTGATCCATTTCCAACCCCGTTCACTAAAGAGATCCTGGAAGGAGTAGTAGGGCGTGAGATCTATTCTTTCACAGATGGATTCTCTGGATATCATCAGGTTAGAATTGCAAAGGAGGACCAAGAAAAGACAAATTTTTCCACTAAATGGGGAATATTTTCCTACACAGTCATACCTTTTGGACTAAAGAACGTGCTTGCTATGTTTTCATGCATTGTGGTGCAAGCATTTCAAGACTTCATCCATAAATTTATTCAAGTCTACCTTAATGATTGGATGGTATATGAATTAGTGAGGAACCATTGTGATAATATAAGGGTGATGTTTGAAAGATTCTAGTAGTTGAGGATATCCCTTAACATTAAAAAATGTGTTTTTGCTACTCCATTTGAAACCCTATTGGGGCATATCATATGTAAGGAAGGCTTGCTAGTGGATCCTACAAAAGTTACCATTATTATGGGATTGGGGGAACCTATTAGCCAGAACACGGTGTGTGGATTACTTGGGCATATGGGTTATTACTGGAAATTTATTAAGGGGTATGCCAAGATCACTGTGCCACTGGAAAAGTTACTAAAACACAAAAGTACATTTCACTGGGGAGAGTCACAAAAAATGACATTTGATACATTGAAGAATAGGCTTATCACTATGCCCATATTATTCTTTCCTTCTTGGGATAAGCCATTCCATGTACATGTTGATGCTTCAGGGATGGAGATTGGAGTAATCTTAGCACAACCTGGAGAAGGAATCGTTGACCACCACTTGTGTTTTTCTAGTAGGAAGCTACCCCAAGAAAAATAAAACTATAGTATTACTGAGCATGAGGCATTGTCAATAATACACTCACTATAAAAATTTAGGTAGTATCTATTTGCAACACCCTTTATATTCTACACGGACCACATGGATTTGAAGTACTTGGTGAACAAGACCATTTTACAATGGTGCATATACATGTGGGTCTTTTTGTTCCAAGAGTTTGAGTTTACAGTTATTATGAAACCAGGTAAGAGTAATCTGGGACTTGACCCTTTATCAAGGATTGAATCAGGGGAGGATGCGTAGAGCATTGGGGATGTAATGTCAGATGCATAACTATTTAGATTGTGGTGCACGCCATATGACTTGTAAGATACTGATGTGTTTCTCAAAATGGGTGTGGCATTGGAGGGAATGAATAATTTGGAAAGGAAATAGTTATCCATATGCACCATGCCCTACATGTTAATTAGTGTAGACTTATACAAGCTATGACACGATGGGGTTTTACGTCGGTTCATGTTAGAACATGAGCACATTGCAATCATGGAGGAAGTACATGGCAGAATTGTAGGATGACACTATTTAGGGAATGTAACCGTATGCAAGATCCTTCTAGCAGGCTTTTGGTGGGAAACTATTTAAAAGGATTGAATCGAGTATGTGAGGCATGTGACCACTACTACTACCTTGGTAAACTAGGGAAAAGAGATGAAAATTTCATTAAGACTGATTTCTAGTGCAATATCATTTGAGAAGTGGGAAATTGACTTCTTAGGCGTTATTTCCCTAACCATGTGAAGGAAAAGTCATGCTATATCATTACATGCACAAACTACCTTACAAGGTGGGAAGAAGTGGCACTTACAAGGGATTTCAAAATGGTAACTTCAGATAGGTTCTTGTGGGAAAACATAACCAATAGATATGGATGCCTATTGAGCTTAACAAGTGATAGGGGTACTCTTTTCTTAAATGAGATAGCTAGGATATTCTTAGAAAAATTCATGGTAGCCTACCAAAATACTACCCCTTATCACCCACAAGCTAATGGAACTGTTGAGGAGTTTAACAAAATTTTGAATCGCATGTTAACCAAGATTTGTGATATGGGAAGAAAGGATTAGGATGATAAAGTTTCTATTGTGTTATGGTCATATCAGAATAATTATAAGATACTTAAAAAGGCCACACCTTTGTGATTAGTGTTTGGCATGGAAGTAGTGTTAACTATTGAATTCATGTTACCATTGTTGCATATAACACATGCAGGAGGATTATCTAATGAGAAAGCTCTTAAGGAGAGGATTGATAAATTAATGCAATTAGATGAGAGGTGGGATATTGATCACTAGATTCAAAAACTAGAAAAATCCAGGCATAAGGCATGGCATGATAGACACATCAAGAACAAATAGTTTGAGGTTGGGAAGATGGTTCTATTATAAGATTCCAAGTTTTTGCACCATCCTAGGAAATTCAAAGTCCATTGGATGGGCCCATACGTTGTATCCTATATACTTGATTTAGGAAATTTCCAATTACAAGTGTTTGATGGAACATAATTACCAGGGAATTTCAATGGGAGTAGGTTGAAGCCCTACTATAAATAAGTCTTCTTTGTGTTTGTGAATAAGTCAGTATTTGCAGTTAGCCTAGGTTTTGATTTGTTACAGTTTCCTTTCATTTCCCCTTCTCATTGCTTTCTGTTGTGTGCATGTGTGCGCTAGTAGCCACTTATTATTTTAAAAAAAATTCTATGCACAGAGAACCGTGCATACATTTTTATATGGGGGAATTGATGTGACAAATACTAGAAGCTATGGTTATGGATGGCCCGAGTTCAAAAATTAAAAACATGTGGATTTGAAGATCGTGAGTGGAAAAGGTGAACATAAGGGAATATTGGTGTTAAAAGGATTTGAGAATCCATGTACAAGGGTGAAAGCCCAACAAAAACATGAGATAGGTAGCATAAAGAACTTGGTCAAAGACATAGAGGAAGAATTGAGTTTAGTGTGGGAGAAAGTGCAAAGAACTCTATGGTTGAGGTAGTTGCGTGCCAGAAGGTTGTGGAAGTTTTCACATAGGATTGAGCGTAGATGAAAAGAGCTGAAGGTTGGCATTGGAAAAAAATCACCTTTATTGGGAAAGTAAATTGGTAGGTGGCATGGCATTTATTGTGGAGAAAAGTAAAACTTATAAATATAATATTGGGGGTGCATTATTTTATACCTTGTGTTTTAAGTTATATAAGAGCTCTCGTGAACTAGGGCATCCTTGCGAAGAAAGTTTGAGAAGATTTTTGAAGATTTGGGTGCATAGCTAGTTTGATAAGTGAACCAAAGTAGAAAGAAGTACACGGGTGTAAGAGGATAGTTTTGTGTGGAATAACCCTGAGGGTGTTATGCCATCTTGTGGAAAAAGGGTTTTCTAGGCTTGGTTGTATAGCTAGGGCACGAGGTTTGAAGGAATTTTCACAAAGGAGTAGATCCAAAAAGTTAACCAGAGCCAAGATCAGGACAAAGGAAGAAGTTTTAAGGACTCGAAAAAGGAATGAAATAAAGGAAATTATCAAATGTTTCACCAGAGAAGGGAAAGGGAAAAATAATTTTTTTTATCTCTACTAGTTTCAGTGAAGAATGATACATAGAAATGCAGTACCCGGATGACGTATTGTTTAGCAAAGAATGGGTGTATCACATTAGGAAGATGGCCATCAGTGATTAAAATCATTGAACAAGAACCAAAAATAAATAAATGACACTAGAACTTGTTCTTCCTACAGAGAAGAGGACACAAGATGGAATGCCCATCTATGATGATGAGGTAAAGGTAAAAATGGAGAGAGTTGGGTTTTTACAACTCTAGTAGTTTCCCTTTTTCGGAAAGCCTAGGTGACAATACCAATGTTTGATGTCATGTGTGCATGAATACCACTTCTATTTCACAAGTCAGATGATGCGCATAACCCCCCAAAAATTTTCTAAGTTCATCAGCCTTATTTGTGAAGGAGATTCATTGGATGATGACCTGGAAGACAAGGAAGCCATTAAGAAGACTGTTGAGGCCTATGATTAAAAGAAGGGTTCACACTACTTCAAAATTTATGGAATTACTAACCCGGTGATGAGGATGGCCATGTGCTTAGTCAAAAATTTGTATGAGTAAGAGAGATGGACACAGATAAAAAATTCCTAGTTGAATGTGTGTCACAATATTTCAAAGGGAACCATCTATAACCTCTCATCTTTCATTGCATAGGAGATCATAGATGTTTCTCGTGATAGAGAAAATATCATGTTTGGTAATGTCCTCCTCACCATTGTATTTTAAGAGATTGGAGTGCCCGATGGGCCATATAATTTTTTTTGGAATACCTAGATGAGAACCCCTTCCTCGCCAAGAGGTTTGAATAATATACCTGTGACACCGTGACAAAAACTCATAAGGTGCATCTAGAAAAGTGGTATAAGTGGATGAGCGATGCCTTCAGGGCTGAATGGATAATACCCAAACAATTTCCTTCACTAATATTAGGAGAAGTTGAGTTCATCACATACCATCATTTTTGCATCAGCAGATGGCACCAAAATTCCTTAGTGAAAATTGAATTTCTCCTTCATAGTGTAGTACTTCTAGGTCAGGATCAATCATTTCAAAGAAGTGAAGAAAATCAGATTTGATCTAAGTGTAGTGGATCAAGAATACTATAAGCTACACACGAAACTTATATACCCCAAGAAGTGGGCCTTTGTGGAGAATTATGTCTCCCATGATGTGCACATGTTAAAACCAGTAACATTACCTGTTGCAGGGAGGATAGGAGCAAAGATGTATTTGCACATAAGGCCTAATTATAAAAATGGTGCTTATGTTAAAGACAATGTCTTCATTACTGAAGATCCCACTATGCAGAAGAATACTACACTAATGAAAATATATAGAGGATAAAATTTTGAGAAAAATGTGCCAAGCACACAAATAGAGTAGACGGTAAGGGCACATGAGTTAGGTGCAGGCACTTAGTACTTACGTGTGCTAGAAGAAGTATGTTTGTGTATGTATGCTGGTTTTAGGCATGACCAACCTATATGGATCATATGTGACCATTTTAATGAATTTATTTGGATGATATTATGATTATTTTGTCATGAAAGAAGTTTAGGACTGAAATATCTCATGTTTGGAGGAAGATAAGGTTATAAAATCAAGAGTTTAAGTTCATTTATGAGCTAACTCTCTAGAAGGGAAAAGTGCGACCCTAGTGTGAATGTTTTGTAGGTTTGAAGTATGATTTGAAGGTTAATCAGAAGTATTTCAGGTTGAGGAAATTTTTATAGCATGTATGTAAGATTCTAGATAAAATACAAGTTGAAGAAGAAGAATAAAGAGTGAGTTGTGTATATAAAGTTTTGAAGGTGTGTGTATGAGCTGAATTAAATATATCCATCAGTTGTGGCAGAAAAAAAAAGAGATCATCATCATTATGTGGCTAAGTTAATTCTTGGTAATTTTGGGGGGTTGTATCCTCCTTGTGGTGTGGGTGCTTCACTAATTTAGGGGTTTGTGCTCTTTGTAGGGTTAATGATATACTAAAATAGCGGTTGGTGCTCCTTCTGGGGTTGGTGCCTCACTAAATTTGAATCATGGAAATATAATATTTATTTTTCACTTTTTTTAATTCCCCGTGAGGGTTTCCCACTTATATTTTGTGTTCTTGTGTACTCTCTTACTCGTTCTCTTATGAATGGTTGTTTCTATGTTTAAGTAATCACACATATGGTTCATAGTTGATTGAATGGATGTATAAATGATAATTAATGATGAATGGTAAATGAAATAAATTTTGTTTTCAAAATTATTAACCCCCACCTTCTAGTCTATTATGCTTCCAACAATTGGTATCATAGTAGGTCCTTGAGAAACAAGTCTAATCACTTGGAGGGGATCCTTGAAGTAAAATATGGCTAAGAAAATTAGGAAAGAGAATCAAGAGTTGAGAGTTATGGCTGAGAAGGATGAAAAGACCATAAAATATCTCAAGAGTTAGTTAGAGAAGGTTATTTTAGATATGAGTTCAAAATAAGAAGAATATGAAAGATTGAATAACAAGCCATTTGATTTTTGTTTGCATGGTCAAGATGATCTCAAAGAGATGGTAATGGATATACAAGCATATTTTTCATTCATAGGAAGGAGAACACCATTTTAAAGTCTGAAATCAAAGGTATGATACCTACTCTTAAGGCCAAGGAAGAAAAATGTGACAAGTTCAAAGTAGAGATCCAAACGCTAAAGGTCAAAGAATATGTAAATCCTAATCTAGTAGATTGAGATGTTATTCCAAGCTCCAAAAGAAGTGAATATGATGGTGTTCATTAACATGAGGTTCACCAAAGGCCTAATCCCATTAGACATCCAAATGCAATCAAGTATGCAAAATTTCATGGTTATTGCTATGCTTGCAATGGTTATGGTCATAGAGCAAGCAAATTTTAGTAAATTTTTTAGTTGTGTATACAATTAAAGAAATGGAAAATACCACAAGAGTGATTAGTCAAGGGAAAGGAAATATTTTTTTCATCATAAGTGTCATCACAATGGGTATAGTACAAGGTTTTTATCTCACGACTCATCTACATAAGTGAAGAAGAATGAATCTCTCAAGGTGAAGGAAGTTTAGAAGTCAAAGCTTTCCAATAGATCTGATTTAGTTAGAGTGAATGAGTAAAAGGTAGTCAAGGATTTCAGAAGACTGAGTCATGTAAATGAGAACAAGAAGCTTGTATCAAGGTATGATCCATTGCAATCAATTTTTTTGAGAAGTTGAGAACTCTAGGCATATGAGATACATAAAGAGTGATAAGGTATGTTAAGTGACTTATATAGGGTATTTTCTTAAATCCTAGAAGTAAGATTTTATGAGTTATTCATTGTATTTGGAAAATTTTTCATGAAGAATTGTTTCTAATAAAAATGTCATGGTAAGTAAAGAGTCTTGTATCTTTATCTCTCAAAGTGTCTGAGTTTGTTATGATGTTTGTGTCTCTAAGAGTTTTTCGAGTGTTCAGTTTAGTCTTCAAGAGTGTTATTAATCGAGTGCGAGCTCAAAGATGTGTAAAGAGTGTCTCAATATGAGTCATGTTTTACCATGGTATGTTTTGATCCTAATAAATTTTTGATGGTCTTAAGGAAGATAAACATGTATTTAAGGTCTGAATAAGTCATTTTATCAAGTATATATTACTAAATTAATGCTCATTAGGTCTTGTTATTTACCATTCAATGTGTGTCTATGTTGTATATCAAATAATCGGTGTTGTATAGAGATTTTAGTCTGATATAATTGTGTTTTAGTTATGTCTAGTATTCAAAATGTACTATCAAGGATTTCAAGCTATGGTTCTATGTTTGTTTAAGTTTGTAAGTCTGTAATATAAAGAAATTATAAGTCTCTTGAGTCTATGATTCCTTATAGTATGTCAAATAGTAATGTAAGATGTAATTTAAGGTCTATACTAGTGTGTTTTCCTTGTTTTTGAATAAAACATGCAAATCTCTGAAGAAGTATGTGAAGGATTGACAAGCTATCAAGAAGGCTTGAAAGGTATCTCATGGCTAAGGTATGATAAATTACAAAAGAAGTCTTATAAACAAATATGTGTACCAATCAAGGATCCAAATAATATCATCCTACAAAAATGAAGAGTGATTATGTCAATGCCCAACTTGGATTAATCTTCAATGAAGTGTTATTTTCTCATTCAGAGGGTAGTAAATGTTAAAGTTTATCAAATATCTTCATGTAAGTTTAGAATGAACATAACATCATTCCAATTGTAATATGGTAGAATTGTCTTTTAAATAAATATTCATTAATGATAGAATTCTCTTGCGAAGATCACATAAACAAGGGGCTCGGTGCCCATGTGTGCCTTGGGTGAGTGCCCAACATATGTTGTATGATAGGCCAATGTGCTTGGGGTTAAAAAGAAGTATAAAGGGTTAAATAATGACTAAAAGTGGTAGTGTTAAGTTTCTATGTGTTCAATGTTTTCCCAGTGCATGGTTGAGTAAGCAGTGTCATGGTTTGAGGTCTCCCAAGTTATTTAAAGGTTCTAATAATGTCATTAATGGTCCTGTTATCCAAAATTCACCCCCCTGGATAAATTTGACAACATGCAAAACAAAGCTTGGGGCCGAAGAAATTGCAAAAATTGGCTAAGTCCTAGTCCAGGCGATCCTTGGGACAGTTGGGACGTCAGGGCGCGAACCGGCTGAAATCCTCCAGGAAGTCCACAAAGCAATTGGGACATCTGGCCCAAAGGGACGCGCGGGGCACGAAAAGGTAAATCGGCCGAAAGAGGGAAGAAAATTGCCTAAGTCTTGTTTCGCGTAGTGTGGGACATCCGGGACAAAAGTACGCGAAGGGCGCGGATCGGCCGGTTTGGCACAAGTTAGTCCAATTCGGGCGGTTCAGAGAAATTTTTCCCAGGAAGTCCAGGACAGTTGGGACAAAAGTACGTGGAGGATGCGAACCGGCTGGTTCGGCAGAAACAGAGGACTTTCGTTTCGGACATTCGGGCCAAAGGGACGCGTGGGACGCGAAAAGCCGAAGGAGCCGAGAGCCAATCAAATCTTGCCACGTGTCTTCAACGCAAAGAGGGACAGGGAAGCCTGAATCGGGTGGATCGGAGAAATTTGTCCCAGATGGTTTGGGACATCTGGGCCAAAAGTATGTGAGGGACGCGAAAAGCCGAAAGAGCCGCCAATGAATCAGAACGTGCCACGTGTTAGAAGGTTGAAAAGTTGCTAAGTGCGCCCCTCAGGCCCGAACCAATAAAATAGTGCCACGTGTCCAAGTTTAAAGGCCTGAAAGGAATTTTTAAGAGAATGAACCCATGGATGAATCAAATTCTGACACGTGTCATCCAAGTGGCAGTGCGCGGAAAAAATTCAAATATTTTCCCGCCGATCCGTTTTGGGCCGTTTTTTGCCCTAAATCTTCAAACGATCATATCTTTTGATCCAGAGCTCAGATTTTCATGTTCTTTATATCAATGGAAAGCTGGAAAAATTCTCTACATGATTCTGGGGTCAATATTGAATTTTGGTTCAGTTTGGAGTGAGAAAATTGAGAAACGCCTCTGGCACGTAATAATAGACAGAACTGACGTTTCAACAACCAGCTTTAATACAACAGACAGTTCGCCGTTTCTGCTAGATAGTCCACCATTTTGCTAGGATTCACCACTTCTGCCATAATGAGATGAGTTAAATGCAACCTAGAAGTGGTTGGGGTAGATCTGGATTTCCTCTCTCTTCCCTCTCTCATTCTTCCTATATATTGTAAGGAGGGGCTTCTTTCTAAAGGTCGAACATTCCTGTTTTGCTCCTCCCTTCTTCTCTTTATCAGGCGAATTTGTGGAGTTCGAACCTCCCATTTGAAATTGTAATGTGACTCTACCTCTTGGCATTTTGTAGTGTATTGTATCAATCTTTGGAGCAAGTAATGCATGTCTGTGGATGATTCTCAACCCTCTCTGTGTTCATTTGCATCCTCCTGGTCTTTCACTGCAAATTTTGTTATCTGTGCATGATCTTGCATCACATTTGAATGGTCTGTGTTTACTGGCAAGATAGGTGTTCTTCATTCCTTGGTGCATCACCTCTGTTAGCGTAGGTTTATTTTTTATGCATCTTCTTACCCTGTCTCCTTGGCAAGTTAGATTAGGTTTTGAGTAAACCCTCTGCATTTTTCATGTGCATCTGAACAGAGGAATAGGAACCAGCCTTCTCTGGAGATTCCTTTCTCATTTTTACAAGTCCCACACTTGGAGAAAGGATTCAATGTTGTGCAATCACACTGGATGCCTGAACATCAACTTAGAAACTTGATCAGCATCCAGGGGTGCTGTGATTTTGCACTAACAGTTTTGGCACGCCTGGTGGGACCACTGCACTTGCAGAGGTCTCATTTTTATTGCAGCAAAGTTGATGTGCATCTGCTGCAATTTTCTTGCTTGAAAAGAGCTATTATTTGCATATCTGGCGACTCCAAGGGGAAGAATCAACTGGTTTCAGCAGTGCAGGCCTGAAAACTCATGAGAAGAGTCACCACAAGGTCAAGAGTTGGAGAAGAAGAAGTGCTGTTTGAATACCTGCAATTATCTCCAAGAAGAAGGCAAAGAGGAAGAAGGATTCAAAGGTCTCCATCTCCACCAAACAGAACTCTCTCAACTCCTCCACCTGATAGGCCTTTCATTCAGTCAACAAGGGTTTTAAGACCAATTAGAATGGCACAAAACAACCCCTATGTCAACTTCACAGGCAGCAGCCCACTTGCCCTCAATGCACAACATCCAATTCCTATTACAGCCTTGAAGAACATTCCATACTTCACTGGAGAAAATCAGACTACTCCAGGTGATCATGTTAAAGACATTGCCAACCTTTGTGCAATCCATGAAATCAATGAGATGCAAGTGGCTGTCAAGTTGCTGGCATCTTCATTCAAGGGTAAAGCATTGCAATGGTTTAGGAGCCTTGGAGCTGGTTCTATCACAAATTGGAATCAGCTGTGTATAGCACTTCATGAGCAATTTGGAGAAAAGGGAGACAACTTGTCTCTTTTGGAGTAGCTGACAACCATCAAGAGAGCTCCCAATGAGCAGCTGACCGATTTCAACTTCAGATTTCAAAAGACTTGGGAGAGAATTCCAGTGGCAGTCAGGCCAACAGCAGAAGGTGCTTTTCTCTACTATCTCAAAGCTCTAAATTCTGATATTTCTATGTTGATTCAGTCCATGGGAGGCATAACTATCCCTATGGCTTATAGCATTGCCATTAGGGCTGAAAATTGTTTGATCCAAGCTGGAAAACTTGCCCCTAGACCTCCCATGCCACTGTTTCCAAGTTTAGAGAGTCCAAACACCAATCAAGCACCTAATTTGGCTCCTTCTCCCACTCCTAGAAATCAGAGTTCAAATGAAGCTTCCACTTCATCTCCAAGTGCCCCAAATGAGCTTCAAGAAGTCATGAAGCAATTGCAAAACCTAGGCAATGAGCTGGTTACTCTCAAAAGGCAGCAGGCCCAAGGTTTTAGACCTTCTTATCAACCCCAAGCTCAGCCTAAAAGGCAGCCATACCAACCACAAAGGCCACCTAATCTAGCTGCAAATATGAATTAAACAAGGCCTCCTGCCAATAGACCATTTCAACCCTATAATCCAAATGCCATATCTGCCTCTAAGGCATTGATGCCAACACAAAACAACATTGCCCAGGAGTATGATTGGTGTTTTCCATGCAATGAGCCTCATAATCAATCCATGTGCTTCAATGGTGCTTTGACTCAAGCATTAATGGTGACAACTACTGGTGTGGAGGGTGAGAGCAGTCAAGAAAACAACCAACAACAAGAAACATTCCAACAGCAATCAGCCCCAAATGACACCACATTGGTAAATTGGCAAGCAGAGGATTTTTGTGGCATGAACCAGGCAGTTTCTCAAGGTGTTGCAGCCAACACAAGGTCAAAAAGGAGGAATTTGGGTGAAGAACAGCCATTAGCCCCAACCAATCCACAACCTTCCATGGCTCCACAAATGATTGGCAAGAAAAATCCAATTTCAAATGCACAAGGGCAGCCAAGAACAGCTCCTAGACCAACTCAAATACCAGTTATTGCTGCCCACGTGCAAGGAGTGAATGTACAAGAAAAGGGACAGCAAAAGGATACTTCATCCCCATTCAACATCATTGATCAGATGAAGAAGACAAATGTTAATATATCAATGTGGGAATCCCTATCTATCCCAGGCCAAAGAGATCTGCTACAAGCTGCCATGAAGGACTGGTCAACTTCAAATCAACAGGTCCAAAGGCAAGAGAAGGTACTTACAAATGCTACCCAGCCTGAGGGAAATCATGGAGGACAGCAAGGTAAAATGTTGAAACCCCCTCCTTTCTATGTTTCATTGATCATTGGAAATCAGCTAGTGCACAATTGCATGATAGACTCCGGGGCAAGTAGCTCAGTGATGCCTAAACAAATAGCTGATCAGCTAGGGCTCCAGTATGAAACAATATCCAAAGGGGTAGTGCAGCTAGATGGGACTGTCAGTAGCAACAGTTGGAGTGATTAAAAACTTGAGTCTTACCTTGCATGCATGTCCAAACGTTGTTGTTTTACAAGATGTATCAGTCATAGACCTTCCACCACTCTTTGCCCTATGCTTGTCAAGGGACTTCACAGCCAAGATTGGAGGATATTTTTCTGCTGATTGGTCACACATGCTGTTCAGAATGAGGTATGGAACTAAGGCTACAATCAGGTCTGAACCTATTGCAAACTTCCACATTGAGCCTTACACTCCAAGTCAGATTAATGCCAATTGTTCAGCATTTGATCAAGAAGACCACCCAAGCACTGATGAGGCCGACACCAAGGTTGGAAGCATCCCGGATCTAACTCTTGATGAATGGGTAAACAAGATACATGCATTTGATCCTTATCAAGAAGTGGAAGAATCTGAGCTAGGGGTCTATTGCATACACGAAGAAAATCAGCCTATTCCTAGCATCACCAAGCCAAACCACAAAGATGACAATGAGGTATGGCAGATGTTTTTTGATGGATCAAGGAGTAGACAAGGTGCAGGAGGTGGAGCTATGCTTGTTTCACCTCAAGGAATAAAGTACTATTCAGCTTTTAGATTTCAGTTTGCATGCTCCAATAACACTGCTGAATATGAAGCCTTGGTGCAAGGGATGCATTGGGCAATCAAGAAGAAAATAAAGAACTTGCAAGTCTTTGGGGACAGTGAATTGATTGTAAATCAGGTCAAGGGATAGCATGCTGCCAAGAATGATCTACTCAAATGCTACAAGAACAGGGTGTGGGACCTCATGGAATATTTTGAGGGTTTTGGCATCAAATCCATTCCTAGGAAAGAGAATCAAGCTGCTGACAGGCTTGCAGCAGTAGGGGCAGCCTTTGACATTGTGGAAAGTATTCAACAAGACAAGGTACAGCCAAACATCCATGTGATTGTGAGGCCTTTAGTGCCGGATAACAATGTCAGTTGGCAAGTGTTTGAAAATGACCAGCAAATCATCCATTTCTTGCAAGAAGAAGCTGAGTTCTCAGCCAAGAATCAAGAAAAATTAGAACAGCAGTATGGTGACCAAGTGGTACAGCTGAGAACTAACAAGCTGCCCAAGGGACTTATCACTTTGGAGTCCATTTTTAATCCCAATGATCAGTTTAGAAAGGAGAAAGCAAACATTCAGGTCAAGAGAGAGGATTCAGTATCCATCTTGGTAGAAGAGAACAAACCATTGCAAATTGGAAGGATGACAACTGAACAAGAAAGGTATGAGTTCATACAGTTGTGTCAAGAGTTCCCTGATGTGTTTTCTTGGAGCTATGAAGACTTGAAAGGTTTCAATCCCAACTTAGCTCAGCATACCATCGAATTGGATCCAAATACTAAGCCTGTCAGGCAGAAACAAAGACCAGTCAATCCACACATGGAGCCTCTCATGAGGAAAGAATTGGACAAGCTGATTGAGTCAAGAATCATATTCCCAATCAAGCATTCTAGTTAGGTTGCCAACTTAGTTCCAGTCAGAAAGAAGAGTGGAGAGATCAGATTGTGTGTTGACTTCAGAGACTTGAATAGAGCCTCTCTCAAGGACCATTACCCACTCCCTTCCATGGAGCAAATATTGCAAGTTGTGGCTGGCTCCGAGAGGTTTTCACTACTTGATGGCTACTCAGGCTACAATCAGATTATGGTGAAGGAAGAAGACCAGTTCAAGACAGCCTTCACAACCAAATGGGGAACATATGCCTACAAGAAGATGCCATTTGGCCTATCAAATGCTGGAGCCACTTTCCAAAGGGCAATGGATATGGCATTCAAGGGGTTGATCAATAAAATAGTTCTGATATATCTTGATGACATCACTGTATTCTCCAAAAATGCAGTGGATCACCTCTTTCATCTGAGGCAGGTATTTCAGAGGTGTAGAAGATTTGGGGTATCATTGAATCCCAAAAAATGCATATTCCTGGCTCATGAGGGAAAAATTCTAGGCCATATTGTTTCAAAAGAGGGATTGACGATTGACCCAGAAAGAGTTGAAGCAATTCGAGCGTTGCCATTACCAAGTCACAAGAAGGCTCTTCAAAGCTTCTTGGGAAGGATCAATTTTGTCCGCAGGTTTGTTCCAAACTTTGCAG
This sequence comes from Taxus chinensis, assembly GCA_019776745.2. NCBI lineage: Eukaryota > Viridiplantae > Streptophyta > Pinopsida > Cupressales > Taxaceae > Taxus > Taxus chinensis. Next base: position 263,348,918 of record CM034156.1, on the reverse strand, counting down.
CTCTCGTAAAGCCAATAACGCTGATGTTAAAAAAGAGCATGGCATTTAAGTGGACATCTGAAGGCAAGGAAAGTTTTGAGGCAATAAAAGAGGCCATATCTCAAGCCCCCACTCTCATCAATCCAGAATTCTCCAAGGGTTTCATGTTATACGCCTTTGGTGGTGGAGACACAATTTCTGTAATCCTGGCACAACAAAACAAAGAAGGATTGGAACAACCAGTTGCTTTCTTCAGTCAAGGCTTGGAGGAATACGAAACTAGGTACTCTTTCATTGAAAAGCATGTACTTGCAGTGATCAGGAGTTTAAAGAAATTCAAGCACCTAGTCTCAAACAACAAGATCCAATTATTGGTCTCTCATGCGGGAGTCAAGGACTTCCTTCTAAACAAGGATCTGAATGAGAAACGTGCAGGATGGATAACCCGTGTCATGGAATATGACATTGAGATTAAGGTCACCAAACTAGTACGTGGGAAGGGACTATGCGAACAACTAGCCTTGAGTCAGCAAGTTGAAGCAGGTAATGGAAAAGAGGCTGTCTTGGTACTACATGATGGTCAAGAATAGGAAAATGATGATGTGCCCACTCCCTGTTGGACTCAGAATATGATACACTTCCTATAGACAGGCCTATGCCCTCCAGAAATGAGCAAAGCAAAGAGGAGGTACTTTAGATTACAAGCCATTCCATATGTGCTTGTTGATGGTGTTTTGTTTAAGAAAGACATCAATGGAGTTCTACTGAGGTGCATTGGGATAGGTCAAATTGAGAGGGTGTTATGAGATTTTCACGATGGAGATTCCAGAGGACATTTCGCCCCACGAGTAACAGCTCTCAAGATAATGAAGGCAGGGTATTATTGGCCCATGGTGTTCAGTGATTGTTATACATGGATAAGAAAGTGCAAGAAATGTGCACTCTTCATGGGAAAAGAAAGACTAGCAGTGCTTCCATTGCACCCAATTTTGGTTGACCAACCATTCATGCAATGGGGTTTGGACTTCATTAGAGTCATTAATCCCAATTCAAGCCAAGGGCACAAATGGATTTTGATAGCCACAGACTATTTCACCAAATGGACAGAAGTAGTAGCACTCAAAGAGGCAACTGAGTCTAGCATCTTAGACTTTTATGAGGGGATAACAACCAGATTTGGTATACCTGCTACAATAATCTCTGATAATGCATTGGCATTCATAGGTTCCAAGATTACAGAATGGGCTGTCAAGAATGGAATCTATTTGAGCACCTCTTCAAATTATTACCCGTAGGGTAATGGACAAGTAGAGTCCATGAACAAAAATTTGCTAAGAATCATCAGGAGGACTCTAGATGAAAATCAAAGAACATGGCATACCAAGCTAAAATCAGGATTATGGGCTGACAGAATAACACCAAAGAGGTCTATAGGTAATTCCCCTTACAAATTGGTCTATGGAAAAGAGGTAGTATTACCTATATCATTAGAACTGCCTGCATTGGAGTTCATGAAGCAGTTGGAGTTGGCTGAGTTCGAACCAATGGAGGCCAATTATGCAGAGTTGATGGAGCTGCAAGAGATTAGAAATCAGGCATCCCAAGCAATGGAAAAGGATCAAGCTTTGATCAAGAAGACCTTTGATAGGAAGGCCAAGGATAGATCCTTCCGAGTTGGAGATCTAGTGTTGAAATGGGATGTGGATAGAGCAATGCCGGGAAGGCTTTCAAAATTTGATGCCATTTGGAGTGGCCCATACATGGTCATGGGATGTAAGGATAGTAATTCCTTCCAATTGTCTACATTGGATGGAGAAGAAATCCCGATTCCGGTTAACGGAATCTATCTTAAACATTGCTACTGAAAATAAAAGGTTTACCCTTGTAAATATTAGCCTAGATTTCAATTCCTCTAAGTGCGTATGCATATTGTCTTGTTGTAGTTAGGTTTATGTTTCCCTAAGTGCTTTGGCACAGGTTTTGTTGCTCCTAGGTTGGATTTCTACAGTTCAGCGTGCTCTCAAAGGAGTTGCGGTATCAGGCTCAGGATCAGATATCAGGTTGGTTTCAGGTTATTGCTTATGACTCCGTGCCCAATGGATTGCTTCAGGCCAGTGATCTTCTACCTAGCAGGTAGGTGACCCCGCTAAGTCGCCAAATTGTTATTCAAAATTCACCCCCCAGGGTAAATTTGACAACATGCAAAACAAAGCTTGGGGATGAAGAAATTGCAAAAATTGGCTAAGTCCTAGTCCAGGCGGTCCTTGGGATAGTTGGGACGTCGGGGTGTGAACTAGCCGAAAAGCCTCCATGCGGTCCACACAACAATTGGGAAATCTAGGCCAAAGGGACGCACAGGGCGTGAAAAGGTGAATCGGCTGAAAGAGGGAAGAAAATTTCCTAAGTCTTGTTTCGCGCAGTGTGGGACATCAGGGACAAAAGTACGCGAAGGGTGCAGATCGGCCAGTTTGGCACAAGTCAGTCCAATTGGGGCGGTTCGGAGAAATTTGTCCCAGGAAGTTTGGGACAGTTGGGGAAAAAGTACGTGAAGGACGTGAACCGGCCGGTTTGGCTGAAATAGAGGACTTTCATTTAGGACATCTGGGCCAAAGGGACCATGGGACGCGAAAACCCGAAGGAGCCGAGAGCCAATCAAATCTTGTCACGTGTCTTCAACGCAAAGAGGGACAGGGAAGCCCGAATCGGGTGGATCGGAGAAATTTGTCCCAGATGGTTTGGGACATTTGGGCCAAAAGTATGTACGGGACGCGAAAAGCCGAAAGATTCACCAACGAATCAAAACGTGCCACGTGTCAGAAGGTTGAAAAGTTGCTAAGTGCGCCCCTTAGGCCCGAGCCAATAAAATAGTGCCACGTGTCCAAGTTTAAAGGCCTGAAAGGAATTTTTAGAGAATGAACCCGTGGATGAATCAGAGTCTGACACGTGTCATCCAAGTGGCAGAGCACAGGAAAAAATTCAAATATCCGTTTTCAGGCCATTTTTTGCCCTAAATCTTCAAACGATCATATCTTTTGATCCAGAGCTCGTATTTTCATGTTCTTTATATCAATGGAAAGCTGGAAAAATTATCTACATGATTCTGGGGTCAATCTTGAATTTTGGTTCATTTTGGAGAGAGAAAATTAAGAAACACCTCTGGCACGTAATAATAGACAGAACTGACGTTTCAACAACCAGCTTTAATACAACAGACAGTTCGCCGTTTCTGCTAGACAGTCTGCCGTTTTGCCAGGATTCACCACTTCTGCCATAATGAGATGAGTTAAATGTAACCTAGAAGTGGTTGGGGTAGATCTGGATTTCCTCTCTCTTCCCTCTCTCATTCTTCCTATATATTGTAAGGAGGGGCTTCTTTCTAAAGGTCGAACATTCCTGTTTTGCTCCTCCCTTCTTCTCTTTATCAGGTGAAAATTTGTGGAGTTCGAACCTCCCATTTGAAATTGTAATGTGACTCTGCCTCTTGGCATTTTGTAGTGTATTGTATCAATCTTTGGAGCAAGTAATGCATGTCTGTGGATGATTCTCAACCCTCTCTGTGTTCATTTGCATCCTCCTGGTCTTTCACTGCAAATTTTGTTATCTGTGCATGATCTTGCATCACATTTGAATGGTCTGTGTTTATTGGCAAGATAGATGTTCTTCATTCCTCGGTGCATCACCTCTATTAGCGTAGGTTTATTTTTTATGCATTTTCTTACCCTATCTCCTTGGCAAGTTAGATTAGGTTTTGAGTAAACCCTCTTAATTTTTCCTGTGCATCTGAATAGAGGAATAGGAACCAGCCTTCTCTGGAGATTCCTTTCTCATTTTTGCAAGTCCCACACTTGGAGAAAGGATTCAATGTTGTGCAATCACACTGGATGCCTGAACATCAACTTAGAAACCTGATCAGCATCCAGGGGTGCTGTGATTTTACACTAACAGGTCCATGATGTGTGTTTTAGGTGTCTTTGGGTCTATGTGAGGTCATAAAGGTTAGTTTATGGTTTAGAAGTGTTGAGTAAGGTCATTCATGGCTTGTTTCTAGCTATGGAGCATGCAAAACGAGTTGGATATGTGAGATATGGTTTTGATTAGTCCTGTTGAAGTATGGTGACAACATGGTGATAGTTTACCTAAGGTTTATGATGAGTTTCAGGTCATTATTTAGTGATTTAGTGTATATTTGAGGTCCTTGGGAAGTAAACTATGAGGAGAAAGAATTTTAATAAAGGTAAGTCTTAATGGTTAGAGAGTTTGAGATGCATTTGGGATATGCGGTGAGTTTGAGTAGTTATATAATATTTTCATGATGCTTCATGACATGTGTTAGGTCATTCTGACATGGGAATTGCAAGATATGCAAGCTTTAGCAAAACGGAGTAAGTTGTTATGTCTTTTTAAAGTGAAAGTGGACCTTCTAATACTCATTGTGAATTGTATACTTTTCATGGGGACCTAAGATATTTGGAATATATTATAAGGTTAGTTATGAAGCTTTCACAAAAATAATGAGGTTGTTTGATTGTCACATTTTTATGAATGATCGTTAAGAAGGTAAAGTGGTTTAAAAACCTAGCTAAACCCTACATAGAAGCAACATGGATAAAATTGAGTATTCAAATCCATTTTTATTGGTTATGCAAATGTGATGATTGGATTTTGTAGAGGAATCTTCCATCTTTTCTGAAAGGTTCTATTTTGTGGAAAAGTTTCTAGAAGAAAGTAATGGATGAATTATCATTAATTTTATACCTAGATTTATTATATATTTGCACTAAGGTTTCAATTCATTGTGATGATGAAGAAGTAAAAAGTGTTCCCTATTTATGAAGACTAGTTTTTGGGGCAATTTTCAATAAAAGTGGAATATTGGGAACTACAGGATGAGTTAGGAGCTGATTCAAGTTGTTTTATGAAGCTAATTCATGGGGATTTCTAATTTTGTATCAAAATTGAGGTTTGAAAATGGTATGTATAATTTATGATCTGTTCTTTGAGGGTCAATTTTGAAGGATGTTTGTTCTAGCAAGGTGCAAATGACTACATGAGGTTAAGTGATGAATATGAGTTCTTCATGATTGGTGAAGGTTTCTGAGTGATTATACATAATTTATAAGTGTGATCCATTATTTTCTCAATATTGGAAGTTAGGTTTTAGGTGATGGAGTATGTTGAGCTAATGGTAAGTTCTTGAGACATAAAAGGCATAAGGAACATCTTGCAGATATTTTCTTCCTCGAAAAAATTATTATTGGAATTGCAAGGATTTATAATATGTTATGTAAATAAGATTCAATGGGATTTATATTTATGTATGGAGTGTGTCTTCATGACTTTATTTTATAGCTCTTTCAGGTAATTTTGTGAAGAAGAAGGTAGCTTCATTTTACATGACAAGATTTTTTAGGCTGGAAGATTAAGTTGGTTGAGGCATGAAATGGATTGGTTGATGATTTATATCATCTAGAAAGTGAATATGAATGAATTTTTTTCCTAGTTAAATCCTTCATAGGTTTTTGAAGTGACATAAATGGTGAAAACTAGTTAAGTTTTCAATATTAGTTTTTGGGTAGATTGTTTTAGCGAAGAGAAAAGTTGTGGTCTGATCATGAGGATTTTTAATGAGTTATAAATTCAATGTAAGTTATGTAAAGGTCCTATTAATTCCATATAGTGGTCACATGCCATATTTGAGTTCATTTTGGGTAGTCTTGAGGCCCAAAGGTGAAGACAAGGTGCTGGAAATAGCTAGTTTGAGAAGGATATGAACAAGTGCACCCATTTAATGAAATATTTTCTTATTTAAAACAAATGTGTGACAAAATATGATTTTTATATGATATATTACTCATTTTTGGTGAATTAGGAAGCTTGAATAAACATGTTTTTGGTATAAGTGTATTTTTCTCATCCTAGTGAAGGGGTTTTGAGGTATGTTCATGCATGTATGATGGTTTTAGGCATGACCGACCTATACGGGTCATATATGACCATTTTAATGAAGTTATTTGGATGCTATTATGATTATTTTTTCATGAAAGAGGTTTATGACTGAAACATATCATGTTTGGAGGAACATAAGCTTATAAAATCAAGTGTTTAAGTTCATTTTTGAACTAACTTTCTAGAAGGGAAAAGTGCAAACCTAGTGTGAATGTTTTTTAGGTTTGAAGGTATGATTTGAAGGCTGATCAAAAGTATTTCAAGTTGAGGAAAGTTTTATAGAATGTATGTAAGATTCTAGAGAAAATATAAGTTGAAGAAGAAGAAGAATAAAGAGTGAGTTGTGTCAACAAAGGTTTGAAGGTGTGTGCATGAGCTGAATTAGAGATATCCATCAGTTGTGGCAGAAAAAAAAGAGATCATCATCATTAGGTGGATAAGTTAATTCTTTGTCATCTTGGGGGGTTATATCCTCCTTTTGGAGTGGGTTCTTCACTAACTTATGGGTTAGTCCTCCTTTTAGGATTAGTGCTCTACTAAACTAGGGGTTAATTCTCATTCTAGGGTTGGTGCCTAACTAAATTTTAAGCATGGAAATATAATGTTTATTTTTACTATTGTTTATTCCCTGTGAGGGTTTCCCACTTATATTTTGTAGTCTTCTGTACTCTCTTACTTGTGCTCTTATGAATGGTTGCTTCTATGTTTAAGTAATCACACATATGGTTCATGGTTGATTGAATGGATGCATAAATAATAATTAATGATGAATGGTAAATGAACTAAGTTTTTATTCAAAATTATTAACCCCCACCTCCTCATATATTATGCTTCCAACAACTTTTATCATAGTAGGTCCTTGAAAAGCAAGTCTAATCACTTGGAGGAGATCCCTGAAGAAAAATATGGCTAAGAAAATTAGGAAAGAGAATCAAGAGTTTAGAGGGTGATAAGGATAAAGAAACCATAAAATATCTTGAGAGTTAGTTGGATAAGGCTATTTTAGATATGAGTTCAAAAGAATAAGAATATGAAAGATTGAATAACAAGCCATTTGATGTGTTTTTTCATGGTCAAGATGATCTCAAAGAGATGATGATGGATATACAAGCATATTTTTAATTCCATAGGAAGGAGAACACCATTTTAAAGTCTAAAATCAAAGGTATGATACATTCTCTTAGGGCCAATGAATAAGAATGTGACAAGTTCAAAGTAGAAATCCAAATGCTATAGGTCAAAGTATATGTAAATCCTAATCTAACAGATTGAGAAGTTATTCCAAGCTCCAAAGGAAGTGAATATGATGGTTTTTGGGTAGCTTTTATTCAATATGAGGAATTTTTTATTCAGTGACTAGAATAAGATGAAAGAGAAGGTGGAATTTGTAGTTAGCTTTGGGCAGGGTGGAGAGATTGAGGTTTTAAAGCCCAATTTTGGTGCCATAATTAAAGAGATGGATCAGGTTAAGGAAATTCTCCATTGTTATATGGAATGGAGCATTGTAACGGTGAATTCAACCCTACAACACCTTAAGACTCAGGGGCAGCTCGCCAATACCTAATGTGTGGTGGATATTTAAAGCAGGAAGATAAATGCTACCCTGGATGGTTTCAACCTGGGATCCTTGGTAGTTAATATAGAAGCTTTGCAAAATAATGGGAAAAGTTGTTGGAGGGGCTTGAAAAATCCTACAAATGACATGGGATGGGTTGTTTTGTTTTTTCACTATCTCTGTTACTAGCTATTACTTTCATGTATGTTGTTATTTTATCTATGTTTTTTTGTTGTTGTTAGTATCATTTTATGGGTTCTAGAGAGCTCTTATTACTATGAACAGTTATATTATGGTTTTTTGAAGTTATTGTAATGTTGTATTTTGATCTCATGGAGAGTGTTTGATGTTCAGGGTAGGGTCCCATCAACCATTTTTTACCTCTAATAAAAAAATGATGGTGTTTATTAAAAAAAGGTTCACTGAATGCCTAATCCCATTAAACATCCAAAAGCAATGAGGTATGTAAATTTTCATGGTTATTGATATGATTGTAATGGTTGTGGTCATAGATCAAGGAAATTTTAGTAAGTTTTTTAGTTGTGTATACCATTACAAGAATAGAAAATACCACAAGAGTGATCAGTCAAGGGAAAGGAAAGAAGTTTTTTGTCATAAGTGTCATCACAATGGACATATTGCAAGGTTTTTATCCTATGGATCATCTATAGAAATGAATAAGAATGAAGCTCTCAAGGTGAAGGAAGTTTAGAAGTAAAAGATTTCCAACAAAGAATCTGATTTAGTTTGAGTGAATGAGTAAAATGTAGTCATAGATGTCAAAATACCGAGTCATGCAAATGAGAACAAGAAACTTGTATCAAGGTATGATCCATTGCAATCAAATTTGTTTGATAAGTTTATAACTCTATGTGTATGGGATGCATCAAGAGTGATAAGGTATGTTAAGTGACTTAGATATGTAGTTTCTTGAATCCTTGAAGAAGTATGAGTTTAGGAGTTGGTCATTTTATTTATAGCATTTTTCATGAAGAATTTTCTATACTTATAATGTCATGGTATGTAAAGAGTCTTGTAGGTTTATCTCTAAAACTATCTAAGTTTGTTATGATGTCTGTGTCTCTAAGAGTTTTTTGAGTGTTCAATTTAGTTTTCAAGGTTCTTATTAATTGAGTGTGAGCTCAAAGATGTGTAAAGAGTGTATCAAGTTGAGTCATGTTTTACCATGGTATGTTTTGATCCTAGTAAATTTGTGATGGTCTTAAGGAAGATAAAGATATATTTAAGGTCTGAATAAGTCATTTTCTCAAGTATGGATTGCTAAATTAATGTTCATTAGGTCTTGTTCTTTACCATTCAAGGTGTGTCTATGTTGTATATCAAATAATCGGTGTTATATGGAGATTTTAGTCTGATATCATTGTGTTTTAGTTATGTCTAGTATTCAAAATATACTATCAAGGATTTCAAGCTATGGTTCTATGTTTGTAATTTTGTAATATAAAGAAATTCCAAGTGTCTTGAGTATGTGATTCCTTATAGTATGTAAAATAGTAATGCAAGATGTAATTTAACGTCTATACTATTGTGTTTTCCTTTTTTTTGAATCAAACATGCAAATCTGTCAAGAATTGTGTGAAGGATTGACAAGCTATCAAGAAGGCTTGAAAGATATCTCATGGCTAAGGTATGATAAGTTACAAAAGAAGGTTTATAAACAAATATTTGTACCAATCAAGGATCCAAATAATATCATCCCAAGATAATGAAGAGTGATTGTGTCAAGGCCCAAGTTGGATCTTCAATGAAGATTTATTATCTCACTCATAGGGTAATAAACGTTCAATTTTGTTAGATATGTTCAGGTAAGTTTAGAATGAACATAACATCATTCTAATTGTAATATGGTAGAATTCTCTTGCAAATAATTCTCCATTAATGATAGAATTCTCTTGTAAGTCTCAAATAAAGGAGGGGCTCGATGCCCACACGTGCCTTAGGTGAGTCCCCAACATATGTTTTATGATAGGCCAACATGCTTGGGGTTAAAAATAAGTATAAAGGGTTAAATAATGACTAAAAGTGGTAGTGTCAAGTTTTGGTGAGTTCATTGTTTTCCTGGTGCATGGTTGAGTAGGCAGTGTCATGGTTTGAGGTCTCCCAATTTATTTGAAGGTTCTAATGATGAAATTTATGGTCCATGATGTGTGTTTTAGGTTGTTATGGGTCTATATGAGGTCAACAAGGTTAGTTCATGGTTTGGAAGTGTTGAGTAAGGTCATTCAAGGCTTGTTTCTAGCCATGGAGCATGCAAAATGAGTTGGATATGTGAGATATGGTCTGTATTAGTCTTTTTTAAGTATGGTGGCAGCATGGTGATAGTTTACCTAAGGTTTATGATGATTTTTAGGTTAGTATTTAGTGATTCAGTGTATATTGGAGGTCCTTTGAAAGTAAACTATGAGGAAAAAGAAGTTTAATAAAGGTAAGTCTTAATGGCTAGAGAGTTTGAGATACATTTGGGATATGTGGTGAGTTTGAGTGGGTGTATAATGTTTTCATGATGCTTCATGACACATTTTAGGTCATTCTGACATGGGAATTGCAAGAAATGCAAGTTTTAGCAAAATTGAGTAAGTTGTTATGTGTTTTTAAAGAAAAAGTGGAACTTCTAATGCTCATTTTGAATTGTATAATTGGCATGGGGACCTGAGATATTTGGAATATATTATAAGGTTAGTTATGAAGCTTTCACAAAAAATAATGAGGTGGTTTGATTGTCACATTTTTATGAATGATCGTTAAGAAGGTAAAGTGGTTTACAACCCTAGCTAAACCCTACATAGAAGCAACTTGGAGAAAATTGAGTATTCAAAACATTTTTTTATTGGTTATGCAAATGTGATAATTGGATTTTATATAGTAATCTTCCATATTTCCTAAAAGGTAAGGTAGAGCAGGTGATAGTATGTGAGCCCCACCTAAAATTGAATTTTTCTGAAGAGTTCTAGTTTGTGGAAATGTTTCCAAAATAAAATAATGGATTAATTATAATTTAATTTAGACCTATATTTATTATATATTTTAATTAAGGTTTCAATTCATTATGATGATGAAGAAGTAAAAAGTGTTCCCTATTTATGAAGACTAGTTTTTGGGGCAGTTTTCAGTAAAAGTGGAATATCAGGAACTACATGATGAGTTGGGATCTAAATCAAGTTATGTTGTGAAGATTATTCATGGGTATTTCCAATGTTGTATCAAAATTTAGGTTTGGAAATGGTATGTATAATCTATTATATGTTATTTTAGGGTAAATTTTGAAGGATGTTTGTTCTAGCAAGGTGCAAATGACTACATGAGGTTAAGTGATGAATCTAAGTTCTTCATGATTAGTGAAGGTTTTTTAGTGAGTATACATAATTTATAAGTGTGATAAATTATTTTATCATGAGTGGAAGTTATTTTTTATGTGATGGAGTATTTTGAGCTAATGGTAAGTTCTTGAAACATAGAAGGCATAAGGAGCAACTTGCAGAGATTTCCTTCATTGAAGGCATTATTATTGGAATTGGAAGGATTTATAATATGTTATGGAAATAATATTCAGTACTATTTATAATTATTTATGGAGTGTGTCTTTATGATTTTATTTTATGGCTCTTTCAAGTAATTTCTTGAAGAAGAAGGCAGCTTCATTTTTCATGACAAGATTGCTTAGGCTAGAAGATTAAGTTGGTTGAGACATGAAATGAATTGGTTGATGATTTATATCATATAGAAAGTGAATAGGAATTAATTTTGTTGCTATTTAAATCCTTTTGAGGTATTTGAAGTGCAGAAATGGTGCAAACTAGTTAAGTTTGCTAAATTAGTATTTGGGCAGATTATTTTGGCGAAGAGAAAAGTTGTGGTTTTAGCATGAGGATGTTTAATGAGTTATAAATGTAATGTAAGTTATTTAAAGGTCATATTAATTCCATATAGTGTTCACATTCCATAATTGAGTTCATCTTGGGTGGTCTTGAGGCCCAAAGGTGAAGACAAGGTGCTGGAAATAGCTGGTTTGAGAAGGATATGAATAAGTGCGCCCATTTAATGAATTATTTTCTTAGTTAAAAAAATGTGTGACCTTATATGATTTTTATATGATATATTACTCATTTTTGGTGAATTATGAAGCTTTAATAATCATGGTTTTGGTATGAGTGTATATTTCTCATTCTAGTGATGGGGTTTTAAGGTATGTTCTCGCATGTATGATGGTTTTATGTATAACCGACCTATACGAGTCATATGTGACCATTTTAATTAATTTATTTGGATGATATTATGATTATTTTTTAATGAAATAGGTTTCGTACTGAAATATTTCATGTTTGGAGGAAGAGAAGATTATAAAATCAAGTGTTTAAGTTCATTTTTGAACTAACTCTCTAGCAGGGAAAAGTACAACCCTAGTGTGAATGATTTCTAGGTTTGAAGGTATGTTTTGAAGGCTGATCAAAATTATTTCAAGTTTAGTAAAGTTTGATAACATGTATGAAAGAGTATAGAGAAAATAAAAGTTCAATAAGAAGAATAAAGAGTGAGTTGTGTCAACGAAGGTATAAAGGTGTGTGCATGAGCTGAATTAGATATATCCATCAGTTGTGGAAAAAAAAATATCATCATCATTAGGTGGCTAAGTTAATATTTTTTCATCTTGGGGGGTTGTATCCTCCTTGTGGACTGGGTTCTTTACTAAATTAGGGGTTGGTACTCCTTTTAGGGTTAGTGCTCTACTAAACTAGGGGTTGGTGCCTCACTAAATATGAAGCATGAAAATATAATGTTTATTTTTCACTATTTTTTATTCCCTGTGAGGGTTTCTGACTTATATTTTGTGTTCTTGTGTACTCTCTTACTCGTGCTCTTATGAATGGTTGTTTCTATGTTTAAGTAATTACACATATGGTTCATGGTTGATTGAATTGATGGATATATGATAATTAATTATGAATGGTAAATGAAATAAGTTTTTTCAAAATGATTAACCCCCACCTTTGAGTCTATTATGCTTCCAACAATAGGTGTTAGAGTAGGTCCTTGAGAAGAAAGTATAATCACTTGGAGGAGATTCTTGAAGTAAAATATGTCTAAGTAAATCAGGATAGAGAATCAAGAGTTGAGAGTTATGGCCAAGAAGGACAAAGAAGTCATAAATGCCTCAAGAGTTAGTTGGAGAAGGTTATTTTAGATATGAGTTCAAAATAAGAAGAATATGAAAGATTGAATAACAAGCCATTTGATGTGTGTTTTCATGGTCAAGATGATCTCAAAGAGATGGTGATAGATATATAAGCATATTTTCCATTCCATAGGAAGGAGAACACCATTTTAAAGTCTGAAATCAAATGTATGATAGCTGATCTTAATGCCAAGGAATAAGAATGTGACAAGTTAAAATTAGAGATCCAAAAACTAAAGGTCAAAGAATATGTAAATCATAATCTAGTAGATTGAGAAGTTATTTTAAGCTCCAAAAGAAGTGAATTTGATGGTGTTCATTAAAATAAGGTTCATTGAAGGCCTAATCCCATTAGACATCCAAATGCAATGAGGTATGCAAAATTTCATTGTTATTTATATGCTTGCAATGGTTATGATCATAAAGAAAGGAAATTTGAGTAATTTTTTAGTTGTGTATACCATTAAAGAAATGGAAAACACCACAAGAGTTATTAGTCAAGGGAAAGGAAAGAAGTTGTTTGTCATAAGTGTCATCACAATGGACATACTGCAGGGTTTTTATCTCATGAATCATCTACAAAAGTGAAGAAAAATGAAGCTCTCAAGAAAAAGGAATTTTAGAAGCCACAGATTTCCAACAGAGAATATGATTTAATTAGAGTGAATGAGTAAAAGGTAGTCAAGGATGTCAAAATATTGAGTCATGCAAATGAGAACAAGATGGTTGTATTAAGGTATGATCCATTGTAATCAAATGTGTTTGATAAATTTAGAAATCTAGGTGTATGGGATACATCAAGAGTGATAAGGTATGTTAAGTGACTTATATATGTAGTTTCTTGAATCCTTGAAGAAGTATGAGTATAGGAGTTGGTCATTTTCTTTGTAGAAATTTTCATGAAGAATTGTCTCTACTTACAATGTCATGGTATGTAAAGAGTCTTGTAGCTTTATCTCTAAAAGTGTCTAAGTTTGTTATGATGTCTTTGTCTCTAAGAGTTTTTCAAGTTATCATTTTAGTTTTCAAGTGTCTTATTAATCGAGTGTGAGCTCAAATATGTGTAAAGAGTGTCTCAAGATGAGTCATGTTTTAGCATGGTATGTTTTGATCCTAGTAAAGTTGTGATGGTCTTAAAGAAGATAAACATGTATTTAAGGTCTGAATAAGTCATTATCTCAAGTATGTATTGCTAAATTAATGCTCATTAGGTCTTGTTCTTTACCATTCAAGGTGTGTCTATGTTGTATATCAAATAATCGGTGTTGTATGGAGATTTTAGTCTAATATCATTGTGTTTTAGTTATGTCTAGTAATCAAAATGTACTATCAAGTATTTCAAGCTATGGTTAAATGTTTGTACAAGTCTGTAAGTCTATAATCTAAAGAAATTATAAGTATGTTGAGTCTTTGATTCCATATAGTATGTCAAATAGTAATGTAAGATGTAATTTAAGGTCTATACTATTGTTTTTTCCTTGTTTTTGAATATAACATGCAAATCTTTCAAGAAATATGTGAAGGATTGACAAGATATCAAGAAGGCTTGAAAGGTATCTCATGGCTAAGGTATGATAAGTTACAAAAGAAGGCTTCTAAAAATATATGTGTACCAATCAAGGATTCAGATAATATCATCCCAAGAGAATGAAGAGTGATTGTGTCAAGGCCCAAGTTGGATTGATCTTAAATGAAGATTTATTGTCTCATTCAGAGGGAAAAATACTTTCAAGTTTATCAGAGATCTTCATGTAAGTTTAGAATGAGCATACCATCACTCCAATTGAAATATGGTAGAGTATCATGCTTTCCTAACCATTGACGGGGTCATCATGACTTGGTGCTCATTCATGAGGATTTGTATCTACATAAGGATACATTTTATAATGATTAAAGATGAATTTTTTACAAAATGATCCATTAAGGTCTTGGTATCATTAAGTTGAGAAGTGTCTTGATAATTAAGTACAATATTTATGGTCTAAAATATTATTGTGGTGGTCAACATAACTTTCTATAGTATGATATAAAGTTCAAGAAAACTGTAGGATATGTGTAAGTGATCTATGTATGAGGTTATGTCAATCTACAGGATTGAGATTAATCTCCATGATAGGGAGAGGAGTCCATGAGGGGGGATTTGGTTCTTGCTAAATTCAATCTCATGTAATGTAACCACAAAAAGAATGAAGTGATGTCCTATAAAGTTAAATAGGCCTTAAGGCAAAGTGACAAGGTATGTTGATACTTGTGCATCAAAGTATGATATATAGAAGCCTAAAATTGTGAACTTAAGTCATGTGAATATTGTAAAATGCTTTTTTAGGTCAGGGGATGACCAAGAAGTGTGTTGAATTGCATTTTGTGCCATGTTAAGAGTTTGTTGGTTCATACCCTGGGTGAGTAAATTTTTCCAATGGGTATTGTGAGTGTCTTATATGTATTTCTCTATCAATTATTGACATTAGATTAGCTCTAACACTTTATGTGTCATCCATGTATCATGGAAATTGTATCAAGGGTATGAAGATCATATGACAGTGAGTGGACAAGT
Organism: Taxus chinensis; assembly: GCA_019776745.2. Taxonomy (NCBI): domain Eukaryota; kingdom Viridiplantae; phylum Streptophyta; class Pinopsida; order Cupressales; family Taxaceae; genus Taxus; species Taxus chinensis. The sequence goes on along the minus strand of CM034156.1, from coordinate 263,333,693 downwards.
GGAGGTCTGAGTTTTTTTCAATGAGGTTAAAGGCTAATGAAGTTCAAGACTATACAAATACTATGCAATAGTAATCTCAAAATATCTTAGAACCCTAATTGAAATATCAAAGCTTATTGTAGGTGAAATAAGGTACAAGATACCTTAATACTTTAAAATATACAAGTATTTTGTCTGTATCATGATTTGAAGATTCATGAGATCTTGAAGGAGGTCTAATTGAGTAAGAAGTCTTGTTTGCTGTATAAAAAGAATAAAGATATGATAAAAGTTATGGTGAAAGAATATTATTTATCTTATTTGTAGAATGGTGTGCTCCAAGTAAGATATGCATCTTAATATGATCCCTAAAAAGGGTATGTTTCAGTCAGGTTTGTGTCTTTTCAAGAGAAGAAGAATATTTTTGGATTTTATGAATCATTGCAAGATCTGTGAAGACTAGAAGATGTTACCTAAGATGTTACCTAAGTTGTATTATTTAACACCTCTATTAGGTTATTTTATCTTTTGATCAAGTAATCTTTTTTGTGCGAGTCTAATAGAGTAGAGTAACTAACTTATGACTTTCAAGGAAGGTTGTAGTGTTTGCTGAAGTGTCTTTAAACTATGTGTGCACTCACAGTTCACATCAAGAGCATAAGATGTGGATCTCAGAAAATGGTGAAAGATAATTGTTAACCTAAGAGAATGAGAAAGTATGCCATCGTATGCATATTGACATGGGTTTTGAAGTACTACCAAGAGGTTTTAGGTTTTTGCATGATGTGTTGAGACTACAAGGAATAGGGTATGAAGATTTGATACCCTTCTGAAGGTAAATGAAGGTATGAGTAACAATTTTTGTGTCTTATTCATTCATATAGTGTCGGTTATGAGTGTGATCTATCTTATTTATTGTTGAAAGTTGAATATGTGGGATAGTAAATGGTTGTGCCTAAATTAGTGTGTCAAAACCTTGTATGATTGTGAAAACTGAGAACTTCAAGATTAGGGTCTATAAAGAACCCATTGATATAGGAAGAGTAAGCCAAGCATAGTTTAAGGTGTCAAGAAGTATCTATACCTCATGAAGAAGTAGTGCAAATTGAAATAACTACAAAATAATTAAGATGAAGTAGTTTCACCTTATCAAGATTTATGTAGCATGATATTTGGTTTGTATCAATGAGTTATAGACTGTGAAAGTATTCTCATGCAAATGAATATTTATTTTAACATACATAAGGGAGACAAGGTTCTTAGGAGGACCTATATGGATGAATCAAAGATTTGTTGCAAGTATATTGACTTGAAGTAAGTCATATTCTCAAAAAAATTATATTTTCATTCTAGAAAAGTAGAAAACAATAAAGAAATGTTTCAAGGAAGGGGTGTAGTGTTTGATCATTCCATGTGTCATTAAAAAAAGGTAAGCATAAAATTTATTGTATTTTCAGTTTGTTAAGGATGTCATTGTCCCAGGGGGAGTGATGAGAAATATTTTCATACAAAATGGTTGATCTTATTTATGGTATAAGTTTAGCAAGAATTCACTAAAGGTGTTATTTAGGACCAATAATCCTAAAGTGGGGTATGATAATCTTGGAGGTAGCTTTTGAGAGTTTCCTTACTCAATACATTCCTAGAAAGTGATGTAAAACATGGTTGAATGATAAAATGAGGAGAATATTCATAAGGGGAGATAGATTTCATGTTTTATTAGGTCCATAGGATCTTCATTTGCTATTTTTGAAGTCAAAGAAGAGATATTTCAGTATCAGGGGAGTTACTTTGTCAAACAAGTTAGTTTTGGGCATTGTAGTCCTTGTTTTTATCTTGTGTTGTCATTTTACATGTATTATTAGCATTGTAGGATTTTTCATAGATGGAAAAATGGGGAGATAGGCATAAAAAATGGAAATGAGTCATGTAGGTGTGTTGGTCATGTTGGTTGCAATAAGTGTTTCTAAATATTGATGCCATCAATGACAAAGGGGGAGATTGTTGGCCATTGTGTGTTTGTGTTGTCATTGATGTCAGCTCCATTGATGCAAAATGGTGTCATCATGTGGTATGTGTCTCAATGAGGAGTTATTCAATAGTCAAACATGAAGGTTGATTGGTAGTGTAAATTTTTGGTGAGTTCAGTGTTGTTCTAATCCATGGTTGAGTAGGAAGTGTCATGGTTTGAGGTCTCCCAAGTGATTTTAAGGTTGTAATGATGTCATTAATGGTCCATAAGGTGTTTTTCATCTGTCTATAGGTCTTCATGAGCTCAGTAATGCCAGTTCATGGTTTTTTAGTGTTGATTCAGGTCATTCCAGGCTTGTTTCTAACCCCAGAGCATGCATAATGAATAGGATATGTGAGATATTTTGATGATCAATCATGTTGAAGCATGGTGGCAATATAATGAAAGTGTACTTGATATTTAGGATTTTATTTAGGTTAGTATTCAATGATTCAGTGCATATTTGAGGTCTGTTGGTACCTGATCTTATACCTCTTTGGGGCCATGAAGCATTAATAAGTAAATTGAGGTGCTTTAACAATGGAAGACTAGAAAAATTATGTTATTTTTAGCTAGGTAAGATGTTTGGAAAACTTATTAATACTAGGATTTGGAGGTATTAGGTGACATGTACAAAAGGAATGAACAACCTTTCCACTTTTGGTCATGCCTATGAACAAGGTGAGAGGACCCTCTCTGTAACCTGAAAATGCACAGGGATGAATGGAGTCTTTTTTCTAATTCCCTCAAATTACGTAGGTTAGTCCTAGCTGGTCATGGACAATGAATGCAACATTTAAATCTCACAAGATGTCACACTACATAGTGCATATGTCAATCCAACTAGACTCAAGTTACTCTAGACAAATAAGTTGCATTGCTGTTACATTTTTCTAATAAAATAACTTGGAATTAAAGGTTCCTTTTACTGATATTTGTAAATCAAAAGAACAAAATGAATAGATAATGATCTATATTGTGTGATAAAAACTAGATGTATGTTTGTATTTTTAGTGGTGGTGGATTTTATGACAACAAACATCCTAATGATACTACTTGCACTACTCACTTAAACAATACAACATCCTGGATGAGGAAGAAAACTTCATCAATTAATTAGATTTTCAACTTAAAGGGATATTTACTTTCATTTATACTAAATTAGTCAAAGGTTCCACACAACATTTAAAATACTTAGCATAAAATCTTATGAAAATATTTTAATGAAGTATTTCTTATTATTGATATCATACACTTAAGATTCACTCAGAAGCTTACAAAAATCCATCAACAAAATAATTTCAGTAAGGATTTTATGATTGCATTCAATACTGTAAAACAAGTACTCACAACAAAATATTGAGAAAATAACCAAAACTTAATCATTAAGGATAGATCTAGTATAATTCAAAGAAGTAAGAAACAAAAAATTACAAAAGAAAATGCAACTCATTAACCAAATGTTCAACATACAAAAACTAGAATATGTAATCCAAACTCATAATCAAACATATTTCATTAATATCTACCAAATTCTTGATACTTGGGAACATGAAAAAAATGATCTCAATGCCTATTAATGGCTATACATTGTAACCATCTTAACATCAAAATTTAAAGAGTAAAAACTTATAATGTATTTATTCAAGAAAATTGTGCAGTGTCAATACAATATATTTTAACTTCTCCTCTTTGGAAAATATTAAGAAACCCCCCATTGTATGAGGACAAAAACCTCATACTTATACATCTTTTGGTTAATTCATTTGATTTAATTTCCCACCAAAATCATCCCTAAGGATCCTTTGAACTCTACTTCATGCAATTCAAAACATTTCCATAGTTAATGAAATATATTTTAATAAAAAATATTCCTTCCTACTTCTAATTAGGCTAGGTGAAGAAGGAAAAACATTGCTACACATGGAAGGAATGGAAAGGATATTCCTATGTTCCTAAGAAACTTTCATCCTACGGAAAATTGCATTTTGTTTGATTAAATATTCGTTCCAGAATATATCACCATTAGGGTGATTTCATTTTTATCTCTTCTTTATTTTTCTAAGTCCATTGTATTTGGTTGATTTACTGAACTTCCTCCCACCTTGTCTTTGTAAGCATCTAAATTTTCAATAATTTTCATGATAATTTCCTCATCATGCCCCAAATGGTAATGGGAGACCATTTCCTCTTTCGTACTTATGTCATTAAGTCCCGCCGAAATAATTATTTCTTTCTTTATCCTCCTAGACAGTTTATCAATTGTCAATTAAATTTGTGCACATTTCTGCATGGTAGATATACTAAAATCCCTTGGCTCCCAAGGTTTACCCAAATTATAATCCTTGAAAATTATAATTAATTCTTCATATTCTATATCTTGATCCTTTCTCCACTATCCATCCCAATTAATTTGTCGATCATAAAATAGAGGCCACATATACTCTATTGTTTTGTCTCTTAACTCCTCAAGGATTTCAATTTTCTTTTCAAAATATTCACTTTTACTTTTGCTACTTCATTTTATTCCTGTTGATTTCCTACAGACTCGAGAGATACAATTCCTTCCTTAACAACCAAGTCGTCACTCAAGTCCTAGGTAGCTTTAATTTTTGGCAGCATATCTGTCCACATGAATTTATTATCATCACATTTATTTGTTAGTGCCTTGGTAGTTTCTAATTTTTTAAAAATATGGGAGTTACGTTTCACATATTCCTTGATTATTTCTTCATCTCTAGTTGACAAAATTATTTTACCATTAGATTGTGGCCTCCCCTCTTTTTCCTCAGGTCACTCACTCTCCTAATATCATCATTGGTAATCTCAAGGTATTTCAACCTACCCTTCCTTGTGAATGTATCGAGTCAATTTTATAACCAAGTGTGGATAATGCTTCATTCTTGTCCTTTAAATCCTTTTTGGTTTCTTTGAAATTGTCAATACTTTGGAACACTCCTACTACCATAGTAAAATCATGTTTCATTTATTTAGTAGAAGGATTACCTAATGAGATCTTAGAGACTTGAAAATAAAATAGGGATGATTCTCCCTGCTGCACATCAGTTTTTAGAATTGCATAATGTCTATGAATCTTTTTGATTTCTTATTCAGAGTCACCCTAGAAATAACTCTTTCCTTTTTGGGTGGTATTACTAGATTGAGGAGAGAAAAGATTTATAAATCATCATCATTTAACTGTATCTCCACCTTATTATTCTTTGGGAGAAAACTATTTATCCAATCCCTTATGGGAGAGGTCATGTTTATCAAGTGATTGTAAAAACAGAGTTACAGTAATGACTACAAGGTCTTTAGAATATGAAGAAGGCATAGAAATACCTTCTAGAGCCATATACATTTTTTCTTATTGAGTACCTAGTTCTATAATCCCACCCTGATCCTCAATTCCATCCATAGACTCATATTGGTCTCTAACTTTTAAAATATCAGGGTTTATTAGTTACCAACTTATTTTTCTTCCTATATTGAGTCCTCACATGTTTTCTTACAAGGAGCAAGGCACCGTCTCAAAAAGTTTCTTGGGGACTACCTTTGAGTTGTGGGAATCTAGGATTTCAATAATTTGTGTAACCACCTTAGTTTCCTAAGGTATTGTCTGCAACTATGACACCCAGATGTTTCTCCTATGTGTTATTTGTATTGGAATCCTCTCTATGTGAGGATATACTTCATGTCTCAATAATTTTCTCCTCTTCCGCCACCATACTACATGGAATTTTATCTGGGGTGATCTCAGTATGTTTTAATGGAAGAGTCAAGAAATTAGGTGCAAGATCATCCATAATGGGTTTTTTCTTGATGGGAAAAACAAATGGAGTTGTTGGAATAACAAGGTTGATGTCAAAAGTGTTGGTTTCTCAATGAGAAGAGTTACAGGAAGATTAGGTTATAGTATATGAAAAGACAGGGACATCAAGGACTACTGACTATTTTGTGGTCTTTGCCTCCTCTAAATCAATCGACTTGGGCACCTTAGTTCATTTTCTTATCTGAAGGTTTACTTGTTGATCCTCTTGTGACTCTTACATACCGGTCTTTGGTTTCTGAATTTCATGACGTGTTTCAAGAAACATTCCTTCTTTACACCTCCTGGGAGTGGATTCTATCACTTTTTACTTTCCTTTAGATCAATAAATAGATGCTGAAACAACATGAAAACTGGTAGCATCAATAATAGGGTGCCTTAATCATACCTCCATGAAGAATTTATCTAGTTCTTATTATTGTTTTAGGAAGGGAATTTCAAGTTCTACTATCCTAGGCATTTAGATCATCCATTACTAGTATAAATTTCAAATTCTTAAAAGGAATCTTAATCTTATGTCTCCATTAAATATCCCTAGTGGCATATACTTTCTGATATGGGGGAAGAACATCATCAAGAAGATTACAAGACCTATACTCTCTTAATACTTAGGTATTTTGTAACCTACATCCACTCCCTTTGAGAATAACCACTTTAAGGAAATTCGGATGATATTCACGGTTTTTTCCTGATTATATATTTTCTCACTAGCCTCCCAATTGACTGGTGGAAAAGGATGAGTCCTGAGAGTCAATATCATCCCAGATGTAATCTTCACTAATCAAATTACCATCATCTTCTAACCCTTCAAGGGCTTGGATAACGCAAAAATCAATCATTTGGGACAATTTCATTTTTGAATGTTCTTTCATCTAACTTCCCTCTCATCTTCACAATTCATCCATAAATTCCTATAATGAGGTTTATGTTCTATCTGAGTGAGTGCAATACTATTCCAAATCTACTTTATATTGTAATGCTTCCTTTCCTCAAATTTAACCAACATCCACCTATTCATTTATCCTTCTAATCTTTTTTCTTTCTGGATATTTGGGCAAGTGTAATTCTCGATGGTCATGAGGAACTTAATAGTGGATGTTAGATGCTTGTTGAAATGATCTGGTGTACTGATAATAATTGTCAGACCAATTCCATCAGTTACCACTTATCACTCACACATCTGGGGAGAAGATAAGGTTTCCCATCAAAACCGCTAACCTTGATATATGAATAGGTTTTGAATTAGATGCAAAAACATCCATATTGAGCAATGAATCTCTTAGCATCTGAGGAAAATATCTCTCAATCTCCCAATCATGTCTGGTATACGAACAAATTTTTGAAGTGATTAGCAACATTTATGTGCTCTATTACATATTTTTCCATCTTTAGATAATATAATACATCATACACCTTACAACTACTAAGATGACATTCCATTATCAACTCTTGAAAAACTATATGAAAAGGTAAATCAAGCAATAAGTCATGAAAAATTCTACCATGTCAGCCTTTTCTCATCTCACAATATGAGAAAAATCCAATCATACATTATTGAATGCAATTACTTATTATCTCAGCCCAAGGGAGAGGCTCTTTGTTTGTGGGTATTACCTGAATAAATTGAAACATCCATTCTTGGAAAAAGGAAGTATATTCTATACCCATTACTTGGTTTAGAAATATAATCACATCTCCAACTTCCTCAATGATTTCAGTTTTTTTCAACTTATTTTTAATTCTAAGAGCCAAAGTTTGTGGATTGGTCAACCAATGAGTACTCATAAACTTCATCAATTTATTTGAATATGAGTTTGAGTACTTTTGTCCTAAATCCTTGGTAATATCCCCTTCTTTTCTTGTGGGAGGAAAGCACAAAATTTTGTAAAACACCTACTCCTGTAAAGATAAAACCAAATCCCCCTTGCCCGTACCAAACTTCTCTAGTTATAGGATTATAGTGTTGAGCAAACACCCATACAAGCTATGGGAATGGTGTAGTCGGAGGGAGAGAAGTAGTGAGCTAAATACAATTGTTTGATACATGGGCCATGGAGTCACTTCTTTTAATGGAATATAACCTCTACCTAAAATCTTCTAGGTCAATAAATGTATTTTCATAATCTGTAATTTTGTCTAGAGGGGAACTAAGGTTGGAACCTTTTTTTAATGACAATATATGAAACTTCATGACTCCAACACAATTTTAATCAATCCTATTCTTACTAAAAACCAAACCCTTTAAACTTTTCCTCAAAATATCAAAAAAATATGGGAACTAGTGTACTCACCTTTAACAAAACTTTGATTTCTATTCGGAAATTTACTAAAAAAGCACTTTAACTAGATTATGATTTATGAAGCTAACTCTTGTTTCAAATTTCTTTCAATGTCACTTGAATATCCTTTAGATAATCAAACCTTTTAAGTATGGGTAGGATATTTATAAAAATTTATCACATTAATTACTCTTGTATTCATGCATTAATGTTGAATATTGCATTCGTGGGATTTTTTTATAATTCACATCTTTTTCCTCTTTTCAACCATTGCAATATTTTTGTGTCCTATCATCCACATATCTCCATTACATGATTCATCCACATTTATTGGCCTACTCCCATATGACTAGTGCATTAATGAGCCATTTTTAACTCTTAATGGGCTTCAAAAGAATTTTACAAAATGATTCCTACACCGCCTTTGTAACAAACAAGATACATTTATTTCTCCATTCTTATGTATGCGAATATGATTGGTCTATTTATCTAAGTTGTTGGGCCTTGTGTTTACGTTTACTAATTACATGTCTCAAAACAACATGAGAATTTTGTTCCTTTTTTGTCCAACTTCCCAAATTTTTGTTTTCACACATTGCTTCATAAGGACTTCAAGCCCACGAATCCACTTGTAATTTTATCCTCGTTATGTGTTCATTTATCGATAGAAAGCTGATCCTTAGATAATTATTTATTACGGACTTTGAAATCAAAATCCGTTCTTTTTCTTTGAAAATTATATCATATCCATTAGCAATACAAAGCTTCAAATCCATCTTGGGGAAAACAATTCTTGTGTCTCATTGTTTTGTCAGGAATAAAAATACTCCCAACCCCACTTGGAAATACAAGACGGATAAACAATAATAAATAATATTTAAGGTCTCCTCATTCAAAATCCAAATAAATCCCAAATGAGAAAATAACTCAAATTAGGTACGGATCAAGATCGATGACAAAGAGTTATACAAAAGTGCCCAGATTTAATAGGACCAAATAGGAGTACCAACAATGGCTCTAACTTAGGGATGTGAACCCCCCACGAGTGCCACAAGAACCAAAAAGATAATATAGAAGACAAACCAAGTGCCTAGTCCGTTGGGTAACATAGTCATAACACACACATGGCCTTCTTGAGTAAATACACATGAAACATAAATCTGAAACACCAAGAAACCTGATCATTGTAGACCAGAGCACAAAAAGGGAAACAAAAAAAAAAGAAAAATAAAACCATACACTGTACAAGGTCATACTTGAGTATTTAATTTAATCCAAGAAGTGTTTTAAGATGTATACCATTGACAGGTAACTCTAATAAATTTCCTTCTAGATATTTAAGAAAGAAAGTATGGTCACCAATCTTGATAGCAATGGAATGTGGTCTTATCCATAAGGCATCAAATTTTCCAATTTTACCCTTTTCTTAATTTTTGTTGTCCCAAATCAAGACCAAATCTCCAACATTGAATGACTTTGGAGTTACTTTCTTATGAAATAACTTTTTGATCCTTTCTCTAAATTTTAGGTGTTTTTGGTGGGATTCTCTTCTTTCCTTGTCTAACTCCAAGATCTAATTTATTCTTGCCTCATAAGGACTTATTTCTCCTTCCTCCACAAGTTGTTTCATGAATTGATAAGAGGAAAATTTTAGGTGAAGAGGAAAAATACCTTGTACACTATAAACTAACTCCCAGTCGCTCTCTTAGTTGTAACTCTATCTACCTATAAGGAAAATTTAAGTTGTTCACCCCATTTTTTCTTGTTAGTTTCTAGTGTCCTCCTAAGTATATTGAGTATATTTTTTTTACTTGATTTAGTTTGGCCATTTCTCCGAGGGTTGTAATTCAGTGCATAGTCAAAATTAATACCATATTATTTATACACAGTTGTTAATGGTTTGGCCCTAAAGCTCATAGCATTATCAATAACTATTTTAGCAGGCACCCCAAATTTGTAAATTATATTATTAAAGATGAAGTAAATGAATACATGGTGGGTTTATTTCTTAGTGGGGATGGCCTCAACCCATTTGGAAAATTAGTCTATAGAAACTAGTATCCATCTATGTCTAGCACTTGATGAATCTGATATCTCTCTAATAAAATACATCCCCCACTATTTAAAAGGGGCTTCAATTGACACAGGTTGTAGGAACAAGGCACATGAGGCTTTCAACTTCCTAGAAAAAGGTTGGAATCTTTGCACTTTCTAACCAACATTGTAGCATATTTAAATAATGAATGCCACCAATACACTGCCCTCAAATGTTTTATGGCCAGTAACTCTTCCAACAAAATGGCCTCCACACACTCCATGGAATTCTGTAATTATTTTGGGAGCTTCCTCCTCAGTGATACATCTGAGAAGAATTCCTTATGGATTCTTCCAAGCTAACACATGGTTATTTATGACATAATTCTGGGAGGATAATTTGATTTTCCTTCTTTGGTTCTTATCTAAATTCCCTAGAAAATCCAAATTCTTTAAATAATATATTACGTCCTTATAGCAAATTGAATTGATCATCTTCTCATGGGGGTCCAATATACCTTCCTCAACTATATTTATTTCCATCACCTGTAGATTATTTTTGGCCATTAACTTTTCCAAGCCCAAACCTCTAACCAATTTAGTTGTTTGGATTTCCATGTCATACTCTTGCATTTTATTTACCCAGCAACATATTTTACTGGATATCTCCATTTCAAAAAAATATCTTTAACCATTGTATGAGGCACATAAACCATAACCTTGGAAATCATGATATAATATTTTAGTGGCTCTTACTAAGGTAAAGGCATGTTTCTCTGTAATTGTGTACTTCAAGTGAGATCCTTACAAAGGGTTTTGTTAAGAAAGCAATAGGCCTCTCATTTACATCCTCATCCTTTTGTAACAACACAAATGTAATTGTATTTTCTGAAGCAAAGGAAAAAAAATTAAAATTCTTTCTTCTAATTAGGGATTGCTAAAAACAGGGGCATTATTTAGTGCTTTTTTTCTTCCATTCAAGTCATGAATAAATCCTTCCTCCAACTTTATAACCTGGTCTTTCTTGAGCATACTTGTAATATGAATAGTGATCTCAACAAAGTTTTAAATGAACCTCCTAATAAAATTTATTTTCCCAAAGAAAGACTGGATACCCTTTTTAGAAATGGGTATAGAGACCTGTTGATACAAAATCACAACACCCCTGGATGTTGATCATGTTTCTAGGTTGATCATGCTAGCATCAATTGTGACTGCACAACATTAAATCCTTTCTCCAAGTGTGGGACTTGTAAAAATGAGAAAGGATTCTCCAGAGAAGGCTGGTTCCTATTCCTCTGTTCAGATGCACACAAAAACGTGGAGGTTTTACTCAAAACCTAATCTAATCTTCCAAGGAGACAGGGTAAGAAGATGCATAAAAATAAAACTAAGCTAACAGAGGTGATGCACCGAGGAATGAAGAACATCTATCTTGCCAATAAACACAAACCATTCAAATGTGAAGAAAGATCATGCACAGATAACAAAACTTGCAGTGAAAGACCAGGAGGATGCAAATGAACACAGAGAGGGTTTAGAATCATCCAGAGACATGCATTACTTGCTCCAAAGATTGATTACAATACATAACAAGATGCTAAGAGGAAGATTCACATTACAGTTTCAAATGGGAGGTTCGAACTCCACAAATTCACCTGATAGAGAGAAGAAGGGAGGAGCAAAACATGAATGTTTGACCTTTTTAAAGAACCCCTCTTTACAATATATAAGAAGAATGAGAGAGCAAAGAGAGAGGAAATTTGAATCTACCATAACCACTTCTGGATTGCATTTAACTCATTTAATTATGGCAGAAATGGTAGATCCTGGCAAAACAACGGACTGTCTGTTGCATTAAAGCTGGTTGTTGAACGCCAGTTCTGGTCATTATCACGCGTCAGAGCCATTTATTAACTTTCTCTCTCCACATTGAACCAAAATGCAAGATTTACCCAATAATTGTGTAGATAATTTTTCTAGCTTTCCATTGATATAAATAATGTGCAAATCCGAGCTCTAGATCAAAAGATATGAAGGTCTGAAGATTTAGGGCAGAAACCAGGTCAAAACGGATTTTTGAATTTTTTCCCGTGCTCTGCCACTTGGATGACACGTGTCGGGTTCTGATTTGGCCGTGAAATTCTCTCTCCTTGCCCTTCCATGGGTTTTCCTTGACCTTTTTGACTTTTCCTACACTTTTTGGGAAATTTTCCATTTTTTCCCCACACCCCTGCCTTAGGGACACGTGGCGTGATCTGGTTGGAGGAAGGGGCGCGGGGTCATCCTTTACCTTTTTGCTTTTCCTACACTTTTTCCAAATTCTCCAAGTCCTCCTTGAGCTCTGCACTTTCCCCGCCTTAGGACACGTGGTGTGATCTGGTTGGTCCTCGGATTTTCCGGGTGTTCGCGTCCCTCGCATATTTTTAGCCCGGATGTCCCAAACCGTCTGGGCCAAACCATCTTCGATCCACCCGATTCGGGCTTCCCTGTCCCTCTTTGAGGTGAAGACACATGGCACGCTTTCATTGGCTCTCGGCTCCTTCAGATTTCCGCGTCCCACATGTCCCTTTGTTCCAACTGTCCCGGACTGTCTGGGACAAATTATTCCGAACCGCTCAAAATGGGCTTCCTTGTTCCTCTTTGCGGGTGCTTCGCCTTTTCACGTCCTTTTGGCCCGTATGTCCCAGCCTTATCTGCACAACAGTTAGTAAATTTTCTCACCTTCAGTCGGTTCACCCTTTCGCATCCCGCACGTCCCCATGGCCCGGATGTCCCTTTGCTGTGCGGACCACTTGGCGGCCTTTTGGCCGATTCACGCCCTGACGTCCCAACTGTCATGACTGCTGCGAGGACTAGGACTTAGCTGATTTTCATGATTTTTTCTAGCCCAAGCTTGTTTTTTGCAACTTTTTCACCCTTTTTTAGAACTTGCTCTTTTCTTCTTGGACAGGAGAGTTAGAAAAAGGCCGAGGGGACCCCAGAAACATGATTTTGGGCCTTGAATCAATCTATATTCTGATGCATGTTATCAAATTTACCCTAGGGGTGAATTTTGGATAACAATTTTGGCGACTCAGCGGGGTCACCTGCCTGCTAGGTAGAAGATACCAATTGCCTGAAGCAGTCCATTAGGCATGGAGTCATCAAATATTCTATTTAGAACCCCAACTGACTTAGAATGTGTAAGGAGGAAGATGGAATATCACCTGATGGAAGCAAGGAATGCAAAAAATCTCCATGGTACAGCAAGTTGTGCCAAAGCACTTAGGGAAGAGTAAAACTAACCTACAGAAAAACAATGTGCACAAGCAATTGAAGGAATGGAAACCTAAGCTAATATTTACAAGGTGGATTGAATTTCCCTTTAGAAGCAATGCTTTAGATAGATTCCATTGACTGGAATCTGCAGTTCTTCACCATTCAATGACGCCAATTGGAAGGCATTGTTGTTCTTGCACTTCGTGACCATGTATGGGCCACTCCAAATGGCATCAAATTTTGAATGCCTTCCCGGTTTTTCTCTATCTGCATCCCATTTTAACACTAGATCTCTAACTTGGAAAGATCTATCTCTTGGCCTTCCTATCAAAGGTCTTCTTCATCAAAGCTTGATCCTTCTCCATGGCTTGGGATGCCTGATCTCTGATCTCTTGGAGCTCCATCAACTCTGCATATCTCACCTCCATGGGCCCAAACTCTAGCAACTCTAACCGCTTCATGAGTTCCAATGTTGGCAACTCAAGTGACATGGGCAAGATTGCCTCTCTTCCATAAACAGAGCCTGAATGGAGAGTTACCTCATGGATCATCTTGGGAGTCCATCTTATCAGCCCATAAGGCTGATTTTAGTTTGGTCATGCCAAGATCCTCTGATTCTGCATCAAGAGTCCTCCTAATGATCCTCAACAAGTTCTTGTCATGTAGACTCGGCCTGGCCATTACCTTGAGGGTGAATAGTCCTTGATGAAGTGCTTAGGTAGATCCCAGTTGTTGCTTGACAGCCCACTCAGTCACCTTGGATAGCTTCAATGAATGCCAATGCATTATCTAAGATTATTGTAGCAAGTGTACCAAATCTGGTTGCTATAAAAGTCTAAGATGCTGGACTCATTTACCATCTTTGAGTGATACTACTTCAGTCCACTTAGTGAAGTGGTCTATGGCTGTCAAAATCCATTTGTGACAAACCTCTGAACTTGAATTGGGATTAATGACTTCCCAATGAAACTCCAAACCCCATTGCATGAATGGCTTGGTCAACTGAGATTGGATGCAATGGAAGGGCAGCAAGTCTCTCTTTTCCTGTGAAGAATGCACAATTGCTTACACCTCTTGATCTATGGATAGCAATCACTGAAAATTTTAGGCCAATAATAACCAGCCTTCATGATTTTTAGAGCTGATACACTTCTTAGGATGCAAAATGACCACCAGCTGGTCCACCATGGAACTCTTCCAATACACCTCATGAATCTGATTTGTGCTCAAATGCATCTCAGTAGCATGGTCCATTCACATCTTTCTTGAACAAAATAGTGATATCAACAATGGCATATGGGACAGCCTATGTTCTAAAGTCAAACTTCTTTGGGTGCCATGTTCATCTCCAGAGGGCATAGGCTTATGCTTAGGAAGTGCATTGGATACCTTGGGTCCAGCAAGGAGTGGGACCAGCATTGTTTTCTGTCTGTGAAAGTGCCACATTTGGCTGTGATGGCTATCTTGAACTGGTCCCTCTTCCTTCACCATAATCTGATTGTAGCCTGAGTAGCTATCAAGTAGTGAAAACCTCTCGGAGCTAGCCACAACTTGCAAGATTTGTTCCATGGAAGGGAGTGGGTAATGGTCCTTGAGAGATGCTCTATTCAAGTCTCTAAAGTCAACACACAATCTGATCTCTTCACTCTTCTTTCCTGACTGGAACCAAGTTGGCAACCCAACTAGAATGCTTGATTGGGAATATGATCCTTGACTCAATCAGCTTGTCTCAATTCCTTCCTCATGAGAGGCTCCATGTGTGGATTGACTGGACTTTGTTTCTGCCTGATAGGCTTAGTATTTGGATCCAATTCGATGGTATGCTGAGCTAAGTTGGGATTGAAACCTTTCAAGTCTTCATAGCTCCAAGCAAAAACATCAGGGAACTCTTGACACAGCTGTATGAACTCATACCTTTCTTGTTCAGTTGTCATCCTTCCAATTTGCAATGGTTTGTTCTCTTCTACCAAGATGGATACTGAATCCTCTCTCTTGACCTGAATGTTTGCTTTCTCCTTTCTAAACTGATCATTGGGGTTAAAAATGGACTCCAAAGTGATAAGTCCCTTGGGCAGCTTGTTAGTTCTTAGCTGTACCACTTGGTCACCATACTGCTGTTCCAATTTTTCTTGATTCTTAGCTGAGAACTCAGCTTCTTCTTGCAAGAAATGGATGATTTGCTGGTCATTCTCAAACACTTGCCAACTGACATTGTTATCCGGTACTGAAGGCCTCACAATCATGTGGATGTTTGGTTGTACCTTGTCTTGTTGAATGCTTTCCACAATGTCAAAGGCTGCCCCTACTGCTGCAAGCCTATCAGCAGCTTGATTCTCTTTCCTAGGAATGGATTTGATGCCAAAACCCTCAAAATCTTCCATGAGGTCCCACACCCTGTTCTTGTAGCACTTGAGAAGATCATTTTTGGCAGCATGCTATCCCTTGACTTGATTTACAATCAATTCACTATCACCAAAGACTTGCAAGTTCTTTATTTTCTTCTTGATTGCCCAATGCATCCCTTGCACTAAGGCTTCATATTCAGCAGTGTTATTGGAGCATGCAAACTGAAATCTAAAAGCTGAATAGTACTTTACTCCTTGAGGTGAAACAAGCATGGCTCCACCTCCTGCACCTTGTCTACTCCTTGATCCATCAAAAAACAGCTGCCATACCTTATTGTCATCTTTGTGGTTTGGCTTGGTGATGCTAGGAATAGGATGATTTTCTTCATGTATGCAATAGACCCCTAGCTCAGATTCTTCTACTTCTTGATAAGGATCAAAATGCATGTATCTTGTTTGCCCATTCATCAAGAGTTAGATCTGGGATGCTTCCAACCTTGGTGTCAGCTTCATCAGTGCTTGGGTGATCTTCTTGATCAAATGCTGAGCAATTGGCATTCATCTGACTTGGAGTGTAAGGCTCAATGTGGAAGTTTGCAATAGGTTCTGACCTGATTGTAGCTTTGGTTCCATACCTCGTTCTGAACAGCATGTGTGACCAATCAGCAGACAAATATCCCCCAATCTTGGCTGTGAAGTCCCTTGACAAGCATAGGGTAAAGAGTGGTGGAAGGTCTATGACTGATACATCTTGTAAAACAACAACATTTGGACATGCATGCAAGGTAAGACTCAAGTTTCTAATCACTCCAACTGTTGCTACTACTGTCCCATCTAGCTGCACTACCCCTTTGGATATTGTTTCATACTGGAGCCCTAGCTGATCAACTATTTGTTTAGGCATCACTGAGCTACTTGCCCCGGAGTCTATCATGCAATTGTGCACTAGCTGATTTCCAATGATTAATGAAACATAGAAAGGAGGGGGCTTCAACATTTTACCTTGCTGTCCTCCATGATTTCCCTCAGGCTGGGCAGCATTTGTAAGCACTTTGTCTTGCATCTGAACTTGCTGATTCGAAGTTGGCCAGTCCTTCATGGCAGCTTGCAATGGTAGATCTCTTTGGCCTGGGATAGATAGGGATTCCCACATTGATATATTGATGTTTGTCTTCTTCATCTGATCAATGATACTGAATGGTGATGAAGGATCTCTTTGTTGTCCCTTTGCTTATACATTCACTCCTTGCACGTGGGCAGCAACAACTGGTATTTGAGTTGGCCTAGGAGCTGTCCTTGGCTGCCCTTGTGCATTTGAAATTGGATTTTGCTTGCCAACCATTTGTGGAGCCATGGAAGGTTGTGGATTGGTTGGAGCTAATGGCTGTTCTTCACCCAAATTCCTCCTTTTTGACCTTGTGTTGGCTGCAACACCTTGAGAAACTACCTGGTTCATGCCACAAAAATCCTCTGCTTGCCAATTTACCAATGTGGTGTCATTTGGGGCTGATTGCTGTTGGAATGTTTCTTGTTGTTGGTTGTTTCCTTGACTGCCCTCACCCTCCACACCAGTAGTTGTCACCATTAATGCTTGATTCAAAGCACCATTGAAGCACATGGATTGGTTATGAGGCTCATTGCATGGAAAACACCAATCATACTCCTGGGCAATGTTGTTTTGTGTTGGCACCAATGCCTTAGAGGAAGATATGGCATTTGGATTATAGGGCTGAAATGGTCTATTGGCAGGAGGCCTTGTTTGATTCATATTTGCAGCTAGATTAGGTGGTCTTTGTGGTTGGTATGGCTGCCTGTTAGGTTGAGCTTGGGGTTGATAAGAAGGTCTAAAACCTTGGGTCTTGCTGCCTTTTGAGAGTAACCAGCTCGTTGCCTAGGTTTTGCAATTGCTTCATGACTTCTTGAAGCTCATTTGGGGCACTTGGAGATGAAGTGGAAGCTTCATTTGAACTCTGATTTCTAGGAGTGGGAGAAGGAGCCAAATTAGGTGCTTGATTGGTGTTTGGACTCTCTAAACTTGGAAACAGTGGCATGGGAGGTCTAGGGGCAAGTTTGCCAGCTTGGATCAAACAATTTTCAGCCCTAATGGCAATGCTATAAGCCATAGGGATAGTTATGCCTCCCATGGACTGAATCAACATAGAAATATCAGAATTTAGAGCTTTGAGATAGTAGAGAAAAGCACCTTCTGCTGTTGGCCTGACTGCCACTGGAATTCTCTCCCAAGTCTTTTGAAATCTGAAGTTGAAATCAGTTAGCTGCTCATTGGGAGCTCTCTTGATGGTTGTCAGCTGCTCCAAAAGAGACAAGTTGTCTCCCTTCTCTCCAAATTGCTCATGAAGTGCTATACACAGCTGATTCCAATTTGTGATAGAACCAGCTCCAAGGATCCTAAACCATTGCAATGCTTTCCCCTTGAATGAAGATGCCAGCAACTTAACAACCACTTGCATTTCATTGATTTCATAGATTGCACAAAGGTTAGCAATATCTTTAACATGATCACCTAGAGTAGTCTAATTTTCTCCAGTGAAGTACGGAATGTTCTTCAAGGCTGCAATAGGAATTGGATGTTGTGCATTGAGGGCAAGTGGGTTGCTGCCTGTGAAGTTGACATAGGGGTTGTTTTGTGCCATTCTAATTGGTCTTAAAACCCTTGTTGACTGAATGAAAGGCCTACCAGGTGGAGGAGTTGAGAGAGTTCTGTTTGGTGGAGATGGAGACCTTTGAATCCTTCTTCCTCTTTTCCTTCTTCTTGGAGATAATTGCAAGTATTCAAACAGCACCTCTTCTTCTCCAACTCTTGACCTTGTGGTGACTCTTCTCATGAGTTTTCAGGCCTGCACTGCTGAAACCAGTTGATTCTTCCCCTTGGAGTCGCCAGATATGCAAATAATAGCTATTTTCAAGCAAGAAAATTGCAGCAGATGCACATCAACTTTGCTGCAATAAAAATGAGACCTCTGGTCCCATCGGGCATGCCAAAACTGTTGATGCAAAATCACACCACCCCTGGATGTTGATCAAGTTTCTAGGTTGATCATGCTAGCATCTAGTGTGATTGCACAACATTAAATCCTTTCTCCAAGTGCGGGACTTGTAAAAATGAGAAAGGATTCTCCAAAGAAGGCTTGTTCCTATTCCTCTGTTCAGATGCACACAAAAACGTGGAGGTTTTACTCAAAACTTAATCTAATCTGCCAAGGAGACATGGTAAGAAAATGCATAAAAATAAAACTAAGCTAACAGAGGTGATGCACCAAGGAATGAAGACCATCTATCTTGCCAATAAACACAGACCATTCAAATGTGAAGCAAGATCATGCACAGATAACAAACCTTGCAGTGAAAGACCAGGAGGATGCAAATGAACATAGATAGGGTTGAGAATCATCCACATACATGCATTACTTACTCTAAAGATTTATTACAATACACCATAAGATGCCAAGAGGTAGAGTCACATTACAGTTTCAAATGGGAGGTTCGAACTCCACAAATTTGCTTGATAGAGAGAAGAAGGGAGGAGAAAAACAGGAATGTTCGACCTTTTTAAAGAACCCCTCTTTACAATATATAAGAAGAATGAGAGAGGGAAGAGAGAGGAAAGTCAAATCTACCATAACCACTTCTGGATTGCATTTAACTCATTTCATTATGGCAGAAATGGCAGATCCTGGAAAAACGACGGACTGTCTGTTGTATTAAAGCTAGTTGTTGAACGCCAGTTATGGTCATTATCACGCATCAGAGCCATTTCTTAACTTTCTCTCTCCATAATGAACCAAAATTCAAGATTGACCCCGGAATTGTGTAGAGAATTTTTCCAGCTTTCCATTGATATAAAGAACATGCAAATCCGAGCTCTAGATCAAAAGATATGAAGGTTTGAAGATTTAGGGCAAAAACCAGCTCAAAACAGATTTTTGAATTTTTTCCCGCGCTCTGCCACTTGGATGACATGTGTCGGGTTCTGATTTTGGCACACAATTCTCTCTCCTTACTCTTCCGTGGGTTTTCCTTGACCTTTTTGACTTTTCCTACACTTTTTGGGAAATTTTCCATTTTTTCCCCGCGCCCCCGCCTTAGGGACACGTGGCGTGATCTGGTTGGAGGAAGGGGCGCGGGGTCATCCTTTACCTTTTTGCTTTTCCTACACTTTTTCCAAATTCTCCAAGTCCTCCCCGAGCTCCACACTTTCCCCACCTTAGGACATGTGGTGTGATCTGGTTGGTCCTGGGCTTTTCTGGGTCTTCGCGTCCCTCGCATATTTTTAGCCCGGATGTCCCAAACCGTCTGGGACAAACTTCTCCGATCCACCCGATTCGGGCTTCCCTGTCCCTATTTGAGGCAAAGACACATGCCACACTTTCATTGGCTCTCAGCTCCTTCAGCTTTTCGCGTCCCATGCGTCCCTTTGTTCCAAGTGTCCCAGACTATCTGGGACAAATTCTTCTGAACTGCCTGACATGGGCTTCCTTGTTCCTCTTTGTGGCCACTTCACCTTTTCGCGTCCTTCGCGTCCTTTTGGCCCGTATGTCCCAGCCTTATCTACACAACAGTTAGTCAATTTTCTCACCTTCGACCAGCTCGCCCTTTCGCGTCCTGTGCGTTCCCACGGCCCAGATGTTCCTTTGTTGTGCGGACTGCCTAGCGGCCTTTCGGCCGATTCGCGCCCTGACGTCCCAACTGTCCCGACTGCTGCGAGGACTAGGACTTAGCCAATTTTCATGATTTTTTCTAGCCCAAGCTTGTTTTTTGCAACTTTTTCACCCTTTCTTAGAACTTGCTCTTTTCTTCTTGGATAGGAGATTTAGAAAAAGGCCGAGGGGACCCCAGAAACATGATTTTGGGCCTTGAATCAATCTATATTCTGATGCATGTTATCAAATTTACCCTGGGGGTGAATTTTGGATAACAAGACCTTTCCAATTGTTTCCACTCTTTCAGGATCTATCATGACCCCTTATTCTAACACAATGTGCCCCAATAACTTTTCCTTTTGAACTCCAAAATGAAATTTCTTGGGATTCAATGAGATCATATATTCCCTGTATCTGAGCAACATTTTTTCTATATGCCCTAAATGGTCACCTCTTTTATTTGAATTTTTTTTTACATCATCCTGATATACAACTATGAAATCATTGATAAGGCATGAGAAAACCACATCCATAGCTCTCTGAAAAGTGGCTCTTGTATTCATAAGTCCAAATGGTATCCTGACATATACATATGTTCCCTAGGGTGTAGTGAAGGTAGTTTTAAATTATTCAGACTACTTCACAACCACTTAATTGTACCCTGAGAAGTCATCCAATACAAACAATAACTTTGACCCTATGAATTACTATAGAATATTGTCCATGTTTGGTAATGGGTAATTATCCTTGATTGATGTTTTGTTGATATTTTTGAAATCCACACAAAGCTTTATATCCCCATTATTTTTTCTAACTGGCACAAGGTTTTCCACCCATGATGAATACTTGGTATGCTATATAATTCCACCATCCCGTAGCTTCATTACTTACTCTTGCATTTTTACTTCAAGAAGGGGTTGATAGGTCTTTGTTTCTATTTGAAAGGTTTGGAATTAGGTTCCTGATGTATTTCATGCTAAAATAGATCCTCCCTATATTATTTTAGTTCAGAATATGACCATGCTAGGTAATCCTGGTATTTTAAAGAAGCTTTGTATAAGCCTCCTTTTCTTCTTTATTTAGATTGTACCCTAGCCATACCTTCATGGGGTTCTATTGGGTCCCCAAATTACATTCTTCTACCTCTCTATATTCATAGATGGGTTTATTTATTACTCTGTCATCATTTTCAAAGTTTTATTCAATGGAAACATGTCCCCTAGGGATAGTGTTTGTTTTCAATTGAATTATATATTTCCCAAAGAGGGTCTCTTTTCCATCACAAAATGCAATCATTGGTTCGATATGAATATGTTGGTTAGTAAACTCACCTTTTATTTTCATAAATTTATGTATTTGAGCATCATCCTCAAATACTTGCCAATGTTTGACATTCTCACATATAGACGGTCTAGCAAATACTTCCACATCATAACTATAATAAGGATACATTGTACAATTTTGAAAATGGGATAAAAGGATGACAATTATATCAGTTGTTGCATGAAGAGATATTTAATTATAAAACATATTAAATGTATCAAACATCTCAATAAGGTACCATATAACATGCTTATACTATTTCATTCTCTAATTTTTAGTAACATATAACTATCTGACTTATTTTACGAGTAACTCAGAGTCTCCTTTAATAATGATGTCCTTGATTCCATACTTCTAGGAAAATCTTATACCAAGGAGTAATGCCTCATATTATGGAATATTATTAACACATTCAAAACTTAATTTGAATGAAAAATTAAAAGTCTCTTGATCTGGGGAGGTGAGGACTATTCCAGCTCCACTTCCTATACTAGAGCATGATCCATCAAATATCATGGTCCAAGGAATACCATCATATTATAATTGTGTACTAGTGTTTATGTAGTGATCTTTGAAATTTGTGTAGCCTATGAAGTTTCCCAAGTCTACATTAGCAAACAACATGTCATAAGAAGAATTCATAAGATCCTCAATGATATGGAGATTTTTCTTTTCTCCATGTAACTTTACCAGTTTCCCCTCTAAAGGTATAATATCATAAGACATATCTATTTTTACACTACCTCCCACACTTATAGCGTAATTTCTTGATAACATCATACACTATTTAGTAGGAAAATCAACTATAACCACATTCATGGTTAGATACTTTCCAGAATAATATGCTAGTTGAACACTTAAACACTTCACATATCGAATAACATGGACTTCCCTTGAATCCATATAATTTTTTTTTCCAAACGCTGATGTTATCTCTATGTCTAGTTCATTCATAACTTCTAAGGGCATTATATTACATGAAGCTCCTAAGCCAAACATACAATTATGAACAAGCCTCTCATTGACAAACAAGGTAGTGAAAAATGGGTCCACATCTAATTGTGACTCAACCAAAGAAGTACCCAAATATACCTTTGGGTGTAACACAACTTTTCCCCGTACCAGGAAAAGGGCCGATGACTACATCTAATATAACAATAAAAAATCATACGCAAAATGATACTTTCTACACTAAACTATACGACGTGAAAAAAATTTCCACATAAAATAAAATGATGACATATTAGCATTTTTATTATTATTTATTTATTAATACTCATTTTTATTTTTGACTTAAGAAACATATAATCTAAAACATTATAGTTATTATTTTACACATGGTAGTTGGATATTCAATTCGGAGCACTTCTTTCCCTTTTTAATGTTCTTTAACTTTTACAACACCGAATGTATTAATGCAAAATTAAAAATACTACTTTCACTATCAAATTTATTTTTATATTATATATTAATTTCTATCATCATAATACACACATAAGAATTGTAAATATGTTTATATTATAATGAGGAGGTAAATTATAAGTTTTATGATTAGTGGTGAGTATAATTTTATTAAGTAAAAAGTTGTGAAATAAATATTTGAGGAGTGGGTTAAATTGATAAAGGAGGAAAGTGATATTTATACATGGCATGACTTCTCAATTAACCCTTTCGCATGTTTTGAGGAGGGAACATTTAATAGATTTGGTTTTTTTAATTTATTAAACCAATTACTTCAACCTTAGAACACACCATATGCCATGTGTTAAGACTTGTTTAAAGTATAAGTTTTATGCTATAATTTTAAATATAGTTTAATATAGCTGCATACATTATTTTTTTTTATAGTTTTTATTCTATATGATTAGGGTTAAAGTTTTAGTTAGTATTTTAACTTAGTTTATAGGTTTAAATTTAAATAATAGTATAATGTTTTATACTAGAGTTTTTTGAATAATAATATAATCCTCTTATTTAAAGAGTACTTTTAGACATGGAAAATTAATTTTCAAATACTAAAGATGAAAATACACATTTAGAATTTTATACAGGGAGACAACGGTAAATTATGAATCAAAAGGAAAAATAAATTTCCTATTTTCATGGAGTGTTGTCTCCTTCTAAGGGACCTTAGGTAAATTAAATTTACACATCTTTTCACTATGTGTTTCCAGCACTAAAACAAAATAAATAAATAAATAAAAATCTATTTCATTAGAAAGAATTAAACATAAACACACCTCTTAAATATTAAATTTGTAAACTTAAAAAAAAACTCTTCTCAATAAATTCTCCTCAACTGTTTTATAACAATATTTGATATACATATTTTAAAAATATTAAATACTTGATAAAAATATTAATGAATGTAATAAATATTAATATTATTAATTTGAATGCCTTAAGAAAATATAATTATGAATTTAATTAATACAATGCGAAATTAATATGTTAAATTATTAAATTATATTATGTAAATATTCAAATAAACTCAGTTAATATCTACTACTCCTTGTCATATCATTTTGCTGGAAGTTAACTATTGAAATGCACTAAATTAACTTGAGTATTTTATTTAACTTGATTATAAAAGTAAAAACAAAAAAAGAGTTAACAATTTTCCACTCAAGTAAATGTTCAACTTTAATATAAACTTAGGTTTATTTTAAATCAACCAAGCACAAAACACCTATGTAAATAATATTTTGTCTTCTGAAAATCAATATTCAGAGAAGCAATACAACAGTGTATAAAATAAATTAACAATGCAATATCGCTTAAGATAGATTCATATCACGATTAAATTAATTATCCATTCCAACAAAATATTACAAATACAAAAGAACCATAATAATTTACTTGTTTATTTAATTTCTTTCCGTAATTACATAGTGTAGAACCAAAATGCAGAGAAGGTACTTATCTCAATATGGAAATGGGCTTTGTTATGCTTAATTCCCGGTCCACTTGGATGTAAGCATCAGAACCATGGCCACATTAATGAGGGGAAGAAAATATGCTTAAAATAAAAAACTGATTCCCTAGTCAAGAACCATATGAGGTTGTAATTTATACCCCAAATTAGGACTCATCTGAATACCCTCCCTCCTGTCCAAAAAAAGTCTTACAAGTCATTTAAATAATACTTTTCCCAATTCAGTTGCATTACCAAAGGTTACAATGGTAATTTCCAAATTACAAATTTATAATTAGTCTAATGTAAATAATAGTGTCCCGACAAGTTCCTCTCCAATGAAAACTTTTCACTTTTAATTTTGGGGTAACATGATTAATATTCCAAAGTCCTCATAATAATTTATTTTTATTTTTCAACAAATACAATATCAGAGATTTTAACACATCACAATCCTCCCCCCTTAAATCAGCTACTGTCCTCAGTAGATCTAGAGCTAATATGAAAATCACAACACAAAAAACACAAGTGATTAGTCAAAAATATCATGATATTGTTCTTTAAGATAATCTTATATTTCCTAAATAGTGCTATCAACATCACAAGAAGACCATTTTACTTTAATTTCTTTAATTTCTCTGTTTCTAAGTTTCCTAGTTCTAGT
Source organism: Taxus chinensis (assembly GCA_019776745.2). Classification (NCBI taxonomy): domain Eukaryota; kingdom Viridiplantae; phylum Streptophyta; class Pinopsida; order Cupressales; family Taxaceae; genus Taxus; species Taxus chinensis. Next base: position 263,308,393 of record CM034156.1, on the reverse strand, counting down.
TTGAAAAATCATTTTTGGTTTAATTTGAAACTCATAGTAGGTTATAAAATTAAGTTATTCTAATCCACAACATTTTTATCATGAAAAAATTATATTTTCATGAAAATCACATGAAAAACATTATGAATTCTAGACAACTTAGGAGGTAGAGCCAGTCTATATGACAAAGTTCTTATTTTGTTAATAATTTCAAAAGGCCCACAAAAACAAGGATCAATTTTAGCATATTTTCCTAACTTCAAAGAGCTCATTTTTGGTTCAAATTTCAAAAACAATTTATCGCCTATAAAAAAAATTCTAAGAGACCTTTTAGAATCCAAAAACTGTTTATGTCTATCCTGAGAAGCTTTCATATTCTATTTTGCCTTAGTTATGATTTCTTACATTTATTTTACATTTTCATTGCCATACCAAGATTTATTCTTGAGATTAGACTATGAAATAGAGGTAGCACAATTTCTACCATAAACAGCCTCAAAAGGAGTCATCTTAAAATAAGTATGATAACCTTGATTGTAAGAAAATTCAATCAAGTGTAAATGTTTCTTCCAGTTTTATGGTTTATCCCCAGTATACATCCTAAGCATGTCCTTTAAAAATTTATTAATCCTTTCAGTTTGGCCATCATACTTAGGATGATATGAAGTGTTAAATTTTAAGCTAGTACCCAACTCATCAAACAAAGATCTGCAAAATGAATAAGTAAATATAGGATCTCTATTAGTTACAAGATTTTTAAGAATGTGAGGCAAATGAAATATCTCTTTGGAAAATAAATGAGATAAATCAGAAGTAGAAGACTTAATTTTACTAGGAAGAAAATGATCCATTTTATTTAATCTATTAACAACAAGAATAATATAATCATGTCCATTCCTAGTCTTGGGAAAACCAGTAATAAAATCCATACTAACAAATTCCCATTTCGAGTCAGGTAAATGTAAAGGTTGTAACAATCCAGGTTTACTACATTGCTCATTTTTTAACTTTTGACAATTCATACATTTACGCACATATTCACGAGTGTATTTTTCATATTTGGCCAAAAATATTTTTTCTTAACAGAAGACTAAGTTTTATGAAACCCAGGATGACCAGCTATAGGTATGTCATGAAAATCTTTAAAAAAAAATTATTTTAGATAAAAAAGATTAGGAATATACATTCTATTTTTATAATACAATAATCCACAATTATTAAGGAAATAATGAGAGATTTTATCCTATAAATGCACATTTTGAGTTCCATTTTTCAAACCAACATATATATCATAAAAATATTTATTAGCAGGTAAATATTATTTTATAACTTCCTAAAAATGACTTATTTTTATAGACATAAATTACAATAAATTGTTTTTCTTTTTAAATTATCAGCCACACAATTTTCTCTACCATGAACATACTAAATATCAAAATCATATTGACTTAACAATTCAACCCATCTTCTTTGCCTCATATTTAACAAGGGTTGTGTGAAGATGTATTATAAACCTCTATGATCAGTCTTTAAGACAAATTTATTTCCTAATAGATAATATCTCCAAATATTTAAAGAATGAAAAATTCCAAGTAATTATAAGTCATGAGTAGGGTAAATTTTCTCAACAAATAGTACTTTCCTAGAACCAAAACAAAAAAATCTATTTTCTTGCATTAACACACCACCAATTCTAGAATTACAAGCATCACTAATAAAAATAAATGGTTTAGAAAAATCAAGAGTGCATAATAGATGTGCAGTAGTTAATTCCTCTTTTAATTTAATAAAATCAAGATCATACTCTTTAGTCCAATAATAATTTCTATCCATATTAGTTAAATCAGTAAGTGGAGAAGCAATTCTTGAATAGTTTTTTAATAACTCTATAATAAAAACTAGATAATCCAATAAAAATTAGAACTTCATAGGAATATTTAGGTATAGGCCATTCTTCTACAACTTTTACTTTTGATGGATCAAAGGCAATACCTTTTTCAGAAATAATATGGCCTAAGTACGAAACTTCATTTTTAAAGAATTGACATTTACTCAGTTTTCAAAAAAATTGATGTTTCCTTAAAGTTTCTAACACCATTCTAACTTGATTTTTATGTTCCTCTTCAGTTTTACAATAAATTAGAATGTCATCAAGAAAAATAATCATAAACACATCCAAGAAAGGATGGAAAACATCATGCATCAAATTCATAAAAGTGGTTAGTGTTAGTCAAACCAAAAGGCATCACAAAAAACTCATAATGGCCATATATAGTACAAAACTAAGTGTTAGGAATATCATATTATTTAACTCTAATTTGATGATAGCCAAAATGTAGAGCAATTTCAAAAATATATTTAGCACCATTTAAATGATCTAACAAATAATCAATTATAGGAAATTGATACTTGTTTTTAATTGTCACTTTACTTAACTACCTATAGTATATGCATAACCTCATGGTGCCATCTTTATTTTTCACAAACAAAATAGGAGCACCCCATTGAGAAACACTAGGTCTGATTTTTCCTATTTTAATCAATTTAGCCAATTGAATTTTTAACTCAGCCAATTTAGGTATGGATTGCCTATATGGTACTCTAGAAATATGTTCACTTCTAGGAATAAATTCAATAACATGCTCAACAGATCTCCTAGGAGCCAACCCTTCAACACCAAAAGGAAAAACATCCATAAACTCTTTAACTAAGGGATAAACATCAACATCTATTTCTACTTTTCTATTATTTTCAGTTATAACAACACAAAATATTTTACATTTTTCCTTAATACATCTTCTAACTTGAATATCATAAATAGTTTTCAAAGTAAGAGGTCTTGTCATTCTCTACAGAACATGAGTATTGTTACAAAAGTCTTGAATATAAATTGAATTACTTTCACAACTAATAAGAGAATGGATTATTTCTAACCAAGTCATTCCTAGAATAACATAATATTGACCCAAATTCAACACATGAAAAGAAATAAAATCATCAATATGAAATTCTAAGTCTTCCACTAAAGATCCATTTTGTTGGACTATTCTTCCATCTGTCATCTCTATTGAAATTGGCTTTATGTTTCTAGAAAACAAATTCAAAATTTTAATTAATTTGGGAGAACTAAAACTTGAATACTAACAGAATCAATCAAGAAAACAAGATTAGTACCATTAAAAAATCTTGATAATTTTACTAAAGATAGTTGTTTATGAATAGTACTCGTTTCCACAGCAGCAAAAACTTTCACTTTTTCTTCTTTTTTCTCCTTCGTCTTCTGCACATTTTTTTCCCACTATTTTATTTTATGAGGACAACCCCTTCGAAGATGATTGCCATCACAATCCAAACCCTTAATATATTCAGGTTTTAGTTTTTCATAATCCTTCTTTCCTTTTTTATTTTTAAACTGAGAGTTTTTACATTGAACTTTTTCTGTGAAGGGGATCTTTCTATTCTTGAACTAAAAAAATAGTATTTTTCTTGTTGACCTCATCCCATTTTTTATTAATCAAAGTTATAGAATTCTCAAAATTTTTTTGATTTACGTAGCCTCATCTACTGACTCAAGTTTACCACACAAAACATTTTCTTTATACTCTTCCCTCAAACCAATTATAAATCTAACCACTTTATCAGAACTAGTAATAAAAGGTACAAATCTATTTAGTTTTTTAAAGGTTTTCTTATATTCATTTACACTTTTCAAACATTGCTTTAAATAAAAGAACTCATTTTTTCATAGTTGCAAGAAATGATCAGAGAGATACTTTTTTTTAAACAAGCTTTTAAATTTACTCCATTTAACCTTGTGAGGTTTAATCTTTTCAATTTTTACTGTGTCTTCCCACCAGTTTAAAGTAGCATCTTTCAATTAAAAAGAAGCAATTTGAGTTCTTCCTAGCTTACTAGTCCTTTGGAATTCAAAATACCTTTCCAAATTTGTTAACCAAGGTTCACCATGTTAACCTAACCCTACTTCTCTAGTATATTTAAGAAATTTAATTTTCCTAGAAAATAATTGCATTTCCTTTGAACTTATATGCCTACTAAAATTTTCTTTTTAAGAATCCAAAGACATAGAAGAACCAGAAGAACTTTCAATTTTTTTAAAAGAAGTAGATTCACTATCAGAAGGTATTTTTCTCTTTCTAGTAGATTTTTCTGATTTGATAGATTTATCTATCATGTTTTTTCAAAGATTCTAACTGCAAGGTAATATTTTTGACTTCCCTTCCCGATTGTTGATTTTGTCGTACCAATTGCTCATTAAATTTTGTAACCTTTGAGTAAATCATCCTTGCAGTGTGATATCCACTATGTGGAGATATAAACAAAAATAATAATAAAATCACTTACTTGTAGGACTCATAACTCACAGACAAGGACTTAAAAAGGGATATGATACCAAATTGTAACACAACTTTTCCCCATACCAGGAAAAGGGTTGAAGACTCCATCTAACATAATGACAAAAAATCATACGCAAAATGATACTTTCTACACCAATCTATACAACGCGAAAACACTTTCCACATAAAATAAAATGACAACATATTTGCATTTTATTATTATTTATTTATTAATAATCCTTTTTTATTTTTGATGTAACAAAAATATAATCTCAAAACTTATAGTTATCATTTTCACCCACAAATGCAATTATTTTACACTTGGTAGTTGGATATTTAATTTGGAGCACTTATTTCCCTTTATAATGCTCTTTAAATTTTTCAACACTGAATGTATTGATGCAAAATTAAAAATACTACTTTCACTATCAAATTTATTTCTATATTATATATTAATTGTTATCATCATAATAGAAACATAAGAATTATAAATATGTTTATATATTTTTTTATAAGAGGTAAAAAAGGGTTGAGGGGACCCTACCTCATACAATATATGAAGATCTAGAGCACAAAAATAGAGGCCAAGGGTATACCCATTAGAACCCCACTATAGAAAAATTATATATAAACAAGTAGCCATACTAACCAAACTAGCATTCCATCTAGATCAAACTAACATGAAAGGTAAGAAAACTAAAAACATAACAAAAATTATCACCAAGAAGTAAAAAAATAATTTTCATTCATTATTTTATCAGATCTCCCACTATGTGCATGCTTTCGATCCATTCCTTGACCAATATGGCAATGGGTGTCTTCTAGTATTGAAAATCAGGTGCAACAATCTAAATTTTAGGCCCAGTTCATTGAGAATGTTGACATCCCTAATTTGCAAAATGATCTACTTAATCTTCAACATATATTGTGATGGGTCATTGTATCAACAATCATTTAACCAACTCATAGACAAGTTGGTGTCATTATAACCAATGCAGTGTCTGAAGATGTATGTAAAAGGAGAAAGAAAAATATTATTCAACAATACTTCTTCCTAAGAAAACATACAGAAATTAAACATGCATGAAAAAGAAACACACAACAACTAAACTACTGAAATAAATCTATAGTAAATATACTATGCTAAGAAATAACAGAAAAATCCTCCTCCTTGGGGAAGAGCAGATTTTGGCCATTCTCTTCCCTTTGGATTTGGAGAAACTACAATTAACTTTTAAAACTGCACTTGGATTGATTCAAAACTGATTTAGAAAATATGCCCCCTTTTCCAAATATATGGAAGAGGTATTTATAGACATTACTCCTAGTTTACTTGGTCCACACTCGAAGAACTAAATACATATTCTTGGGAAGATTTATTCAAATCAATAAATACTAAAAAAACTTGACTACAAAAACCCACTTATCGTGGAGAATATTTCTACAACTCATCCCTTTAATCTAGGAACACAAAGTAGGAGAGTACTTATTCAACATTTGTAATATTATTCCACCATTTTCTCATCCTTGAAACATAGAGAGAAAAAGGAGGAGTGCTAAGTCCATGACTTTGAATTATTCTTGGAATGCCACATGCATTCATGAATATGGATTGCCACATGTTTGGATCTATATTCTTGGTTGATGACGTGGAAGCAAAGAGTAGGATGAATAGTTCAGTGCTCCTTTACATTATTTTGGAACAAACCAAAATACTTTCACTAGCTGGGCATTTTCATAGCTGTGTGAAGAATTTCCATAGTTGGGAATTTCCATAGCTGTGTGAAGAATTTCCGTAGTTGGGTGTTTCCGTAGTTGTGTGAAGACTTTCAGTAGCTACAATCTATGAACTTGGAGTACAGTTGCTTATGACCTATTTTCTACACACTATTACATTCCAACTTTAGAAGAAATATCAAGAAATAAAAAGAATTAGATTACAAATAGATTTCTAAAGAGATGATACGATAAATCCTATATTCTACCTTAAATATGATATCTGTTATTAAAACTACACCTAAATTCACTTGAAAGCTTTATTTTGAGAGAGAGAATAAGAATGTTATTTGGTGATATAATGAGACATATTTTGGTCTCATCATATTACTCCATGGAAAGACATATCTCATTTTCATTCTTTAATTGATCACTGAGGACTATGGTAGTGAGTTTTTCAACCTTCTCTTGAAGCTACCTCAAGTCTATGGTCACTATATGCACCCAAAATTACATGTGCTACATTGTCAAAAAATGGTTATAAAGGTCCCCAATGATGATTCATATCCTTTCGGAAGATGTTTGAGCTCCAAAACCCATTCGTAGTATATATTTTTAGCCTAAACATCCCCACTTAGCCCTGACATGATTTTTCCTAGCTTTCTGCTACATTTCAGAGTAGTTTTGACCTTTAGTGTCAAAACTGTCACCCAGGAAGGGAAGTGGTTTACCAACCACCACCATGGGTAGGGCAGTGGTCCTAAAACCACCACCCTACATAGGGCAGTGGTCCTGTGTGAATTTTCTAGAGATTTCACTCATGTTTTAAAGAGGAATTCTCTCACTTCAATTTTTTGATGCATTTCTTGTCCATTTTAGATGATTCCAATGCCCAACTTCTTTGTGGCAATATATTCTTGCACTTCTATTTGTGATTGATGGTTGTTAATAGTTTTAACTCCCTCTTCACTTTTTTTTGTGTCCCCCTTTTGATGCCAAATGGATTCAACCATTTCCCAGCTAAATTCTCATAAATACTATGATTGTGTGCACTAAAACATGGAAAAAATTTATATTTTTTCTATTGCAAAGTTTCTTCCCTTTTTGTTAGAAATTTCCAAAGACAATCTCATTTCAATTGTGATTGCACTCTTCCACTTGCATTGCTTCCAAGTCTTCAAATTCAATTTGTTTTTGCTCCCACACACTACTTCTTCTATTGTTGTTACATTCCCATCTGTTGGACTCACGTGGACACAAATATAGAAAGGATAAATTGAGGGGATAATACTCTTACACCAGATTTTCCATAGTTCTTACAATATCCAAGTTAGAGGTGTTGTTATATTCATTCATGCAATTATCAATTATGAATTTATCATTTTAAAGTTCATATCAAATACAATAGATATATCCTTTCATCATTTCAATTATCAAGTCATCAGCAGATCAGATCAAATTAGAAAGTTTGTTCTTCAACATTACCAAGGAAGTTGCAAGGAATAATAGCTTCTCTGAGGCTGTAATTTATTCTTTGTTTCTGAGGAAATATTGAAGGTTTTATTTGAAATATTTCAATTATTTAATTGTTTAGGATTTAGATTAACACCATTTTTACAAGAAGTTAGCTACAACTAGTTAATTTTTTGTATTAGGTGCATTTATTAGATTAGAGTTTTTGTTCTTAAATATCAGAAAAATGGTCCAAAAATATTTCCTTTGTTAGATTAATCATTCATTTTCTTTGGTCATTTATTTTTTGGAAAATACAAAAACATACTTTACATTTTATTTTCTTCATTATTTTTTTTAGTTAATTAGATGCAATCACATTTCATCTAAAAATTACAGGCCTCAAAGAACCCAAATATTTTATCTTCAAACCGGTAATACCATAACCAAACCTAGCAGTTCCACTTGAGACATAGATCAAGGCCTTAGGTACAACATTTTCAAGACAACTAGAGACATACAAAGAATCAACCAAAAACTAGATGCATTAAACATTGAAGATGATAAAGCATTTGAGTATTGGTTGAATCAACCAAATTATAGACTACATTGAGCATCTATATGACCTTCAAATGTCCAAAGCAAGAGACAAATTTCACCGTGTGATCCACTGGTCCCACAACCAAATGGACCTGAAATTCTCACAGACATTGATAAGGAACTCCATCTTCTTGTCCTCAAATTCCTGGCCAGATACATCGAGAGGATAGAACAACTCAACATTCTAAACATTACAATAGATCAGGATTACAATTACTAGACTACCCCTAATAGTAGATTTCCTAACCGCCCTTGGGCTTAGGATCTTGATCATTCTTATGACCATAGAGGGACCATGACCAAAAATAACTTATGGTTATGATCCTATGGTTCCCCAACCAAATGTAATTGAGAACCAATTAGACATAGACACTGGGTTGAGAGTGTTAGTATTTTGAACCTCTTTATTTCCATCAAAAATCATTAAGGAATTTCATTTTATAAATGAAGAAGCTCATCGAGCATTCTCATTTTGGAGAAAACCCGCCAAACATCCATAGAGCTGAACAAAATCACACCTCTCACTTTAAATTGTTCCATGACCTTGTCTAGACAGATTTACAAGGTTTCATTAATTTTCCCATGAGTTCCATAACCAATAGACAAGATATCTTTGGAGATTGATATTGACTGGAGTCTTTGTGTTTCCATGCTTTTTTATTTCTTCATTCCATCCACCCAGGTTAGAGAGGATTTCATCACGCTTAACAAGGATATCCCACCATTTTAAGTTAGAGGCATTGCATTGTTCTAAAAACCTATCCACACACTATTGTCCATTACAATATTCGCTACCACCTAGCCATTCACATTTTCTACACCAGCTACTTTGGAACAACTTCGGGGAGTTGAGTGTGGTTTAAGGTCACATGGTGATTTTCTTCCGTAAATTCAGCATCCTAATTTTGTGACGGTTGATGTATGTATCAAGTCTGCAGTGTTATAACTCTTTCAAGAAAACATTTTATTTAACTTCCGAGTCCTAGGTAGTAAAAAAATTCTTCTGTGCCACTTTGAGAGCCTTTAGGTTTTCAATAGATTATTTCATATTTTGGGAAGTCTTACCATCAGTGTTGCCATGAAAATCTTGAAAATCCTTTTTCCCACCCTGACTGCTAAACTACTAAACTATTTCTCATTTTCATCTCTTTGGACTCCAGAATCTAAGCTAACATTTATGTTCTCATGAAATACTGAATTCCCAGTCTCCTTACTCTTTTTACTAGCATTTTATTTTACCATACTTGACCTAGTTCTTTTGGCCACGTAGTTCCCTGTGTCCTCCATACAAGAAATATCAATCTTGGTTTCAGAATTCTCATTCTTCCCCAAATCTTCTTGTCTATGGTTCACTAGTTTGGCCCCAAATTTTTCACTTTTCCCCATAAGATGAGTGCCGAACTTAAGCATATATTTAATAAGCCCTTGATGTAAATGATGAGTAAAAGTATCTCTTCAAACCTACTCAACATATATGGCTAGAAAGATATAAAGATAATTTGGAAAGTTGTAAATCCTTCCATTTCTTGTTTGATAAAACATCAGGAAATGATACCCATAAAAACCATTATAACACCCTTCTAGGGTTATGTAAGAAATCAATAACAGGGAAATTTCATCATATGGTACAGGAAAATCCTACCTAGCATAACCATTATGAAGTTGTTTAAGAGTTCCCTTACCTTGCCTAAAGTTATAAATCTTCAGGTTGTAATCAGACTTTGGTTTAAAAATGCACCTTGCTGACAAGTATATCCCAGTCACTCTAGCAATAAACTTTAGGGATATAGTGAAAGAAAACTTATGGACCCAAACATGGACCTCATTCCAAGTTTTAGCCACCTCAACACTAAAATCTTCATCAAAACCATCAATTTTAAAAAAAAAACTCATCAAACCTGCCTTTTCCAATAGCTTAGAAGCTTCCTGCGACATTTCTAGAATCATGCATGTCTCTCTTCTTACAAGTTCGCCTCCCATATTATAGTTCTAGCCCTTCTTTATTTTGTTACCAATTTTTTTTCCATCCCACAGTCTATTCAAGAAACCACTTTTACAAATTATGTTCGATCAACAAAAGATGAAAAAAATATTATCCCTTTCAATCCAATATTTGGAGTTATTAGAATTTATGTTTGACACAAGTCTAATATTCATCATCTCCTGAAACGTCATCCTATAAGCCACATTGTCATTAGTTTTCATCATTTTAGAGATATGGAATAGGGTTCATAGTCCCATTTCAGAATATGATTTATTTGAGCATCAAGATTAGTTGAATCTTTAATCACATTAAATTCTATAGCCTCCAAACCTTTGTTAACAAATATATCTTCTAATATATTTACTTCACAATAAATATATTGGAAGGATATTTCTGTGAAAGAAGACATACTCCTTGAATTTTTAATAAATTTGTTTATAGATAGAGAAGTTTAGTTTATTCCCATCATACAGGAGATGATATTCAAAGAGCCCCCTTCCACAATTAGAGACTAAAAACATCTCTTCTATAAGCTTCCTCTACTACATGGTTAGTTTTTAGGCCCGAATTAAATAAGTATGCAAGGATAAACTTACCTTTAGAATCATGAAAAACAACTCCTCCACCAACCTTCCTAGGGTTCCCTTTAGCTGCTCCGTCAAAATTTATCTTGATAAAACCCTCCCCGGGGTTAATCAATCTTATCCCTTCTTTTGGATTAATTTTCTTAGGTTGGGGATTGTAAGATAAGTTCCAATTGTTGATGATATTTTTTTCTCTTTCCTCAATTTCCACTTCTTTTTTTAAGGATAGAGATATTGTTTCTAACAACTTGTATGCATTTATTAAAAATGTGTCTGATGGGAAGTTTCTTACCTTTAAAAATCCTTCAATTCCGTTCTTTCCAAATCTCCCACCACATATTTCCAACACTCATAATCCATATATTATTTATACCTTGGATTGTGAAAGGACATCTCTATTAGGTCTAAACAGATTGAACCTCTTTTGGGATTACCAAGTTAACCAAAAAAAATCCAAGGATAGAAGATATAATTTGATAAGAGAAATTATAGTCAATAAACAAGTGATTTATTGTTTCTAAATTATCTTCACATAACACACATCTATTTACCATATGAAACCCTCTTTTAGTAAGGTTGTCAGTTTTTAGAATCTTGCTTATCACCATAAGCAAAAAACCAACTGAAAATATTAACCTTGGGGATGATATTTTTATTCCATATATTTTCTCACTATTATATATTCCTCATTTGTCTCCTCCTCATAAAATAAATCTCAAGCAGATTTCACTGAGAATATTCTATTTTGTTCTTTGTGCCACACTATTCTATCTCGTAACTCACTATTATAAGACATGTTTTTAAGGAAGTCATTCAAAATATCCATGTGTTCTTTTAGATCCTGCCTATCCAATTCCAGATACTTTCAAGTTTGAAAGCTCCTAGTCTTCAATAAGTAGTTGTTAACCATACTTCCATATTTTCCTTCTAGTAGCTTTAACATTTGGGGAAATTTATCTTCAATCTTAAAGTTACTAGCCCATTTGTTAATCCAAAAAAGAATATTTTTACTTTTCTTATTTTCCATCTGTAGCCTTTTTCCACTACTTCCTTCACCCAATTTATAGCTTTACAAATACTTGACCCATTGAAAGAATCCGGTTTAAAGACCCATTTCTCATCTTTGACATCCTCCCAATATTTTTTCCTTAGGATTCTAGTCCAAGCCCCATCTTCACTAATTATCCTCCATCCAATTTTAGCTAATAGGGATTTATTCATTTTAATCCAATCTCTAAGGCCTATGCCCCCCATATTTTTTGGTTTGCAAACTCTTTTCCATGCCACCAATGGGATTTTGTCTTTACTTTAATTTCCACTCCATAGAAAATGGTTTTTAATACCTTCAAGTTTGTCCACAATTTTCGCAGGGTGTTGATAAAGGGACATCACATACATGAGGGACTTTGAAGGGAGATTTTAAGAAGAGTGATTTTCCCATCTTGTGATAGAATATTTGCTTTCCATCCAGCTAATTTCCTCTCAAACCTTTTAATGAGGAAATTCCATTCTCCACTAAGAGGTCTCTTATCCCTAAGGGGCATACCCTAGTAAAAGAAGGGTAATGGCTTGATTTCACATTCAAGGATTTCATAAATCTTCTTAATTCGACATTATAAATTATTAATGAAGAAAATAGAACTTTTTCTATAGTTCACCAGTTGTCCCAAAACCTCCACGTAGTCATCTAGAATCCTATTAAAATTCATGGCTTCCCGAACTGTAGCTTCCCCCATAAAAACAATATCATCGACAAAGTTCTGATGTGAAACATTTTCCACTTCCCTAGCAGGAGATATACCTTTTATAGTTCCCTTACTAGATTCCACATCGATTCTTCTACTAAGATCTTCTGTCATGATTATAAAAATTAAAGGGGAAAGTGGATCCCCTTATCTCAAGCCTTGTGAAGTAGGGAAGAAACCACAAGGGGGGGGTCCATTGATGAGAATGGATAGCCAAAAATTGGAAATATAAGCCTTTACTAAATTTTGAAAGGAGGATTCAAATCCAAACTTATTGAGAATTTTATCAAGAAAATTCCATGTGACCTGTCATATGCCTTAGCCATATCAAATTTGAGGATCGTTGCTTCCTTTTTGCTGAGTTTGGCTGAGTGAATAGTCTCTTTGGTATTAATGATCCTATCTTGAATTTGTCTTACTAAAATAAAAAACCCCCTATTGTTCCTAAATAATAGTAGGTAGAAGAAATTGTAAATGGAGAGAAAGAATTTTAGTGCATATTTTATGCCAAAAATCTTTAAATTCCATCACATTACCACATTTTGGAACAAGATTAAAAAAGTGCAATTCATATCCTTAAGCATTTTCTTATGATTAAAAAATTCTTCCACCATTTTATAGACATCCTTTTTTATTATATCCGAAAAATGCTAGAAGAAAAAATCCTGAAAACCATCCAGGCCCAGTGCCTTATCTAGACTGAGATGGTTAACTGTAAAATTCAACCTCTTCCATGGAAGGGATTACTGAGAGTAATTTGTTATCATCCATTATTGCCATGGATGTGATGCAATTAAGGAAATAATTATCCTTATCCAAATTAGGATAACCTTCATTAGTTAATAAGTTTTCAAAGAAAGATATGGCTTCATCTTTTATTTCTTACTTTTCTTCCAAAATATACCCTTCCCTTTTCCTGATTTTATTGATTTGATTGAAAAATATTATCTTGAGTGTGGTCGAATGAAAAATAATAGTATTTTTATCCCCCTCTTTCAGCCATGTGATTTGATATGTTTTCCTCCAGAAGGATTCTTCCTTAGCTAAAATGTTGTGGTATTTCGAGAGAAGAACTCTTTCCTTTTCATAATCTTCCAAATTTGCTTCAGATTCACTCCTTTCACTCTTCCTCTAGAAGTCTTGGATATCAGCTTTGAGTGTAAATTTCTTTTGGAATATATTCCAAAAACACCTCTTATTCCATTTCTTAAGATTTATTTTGACATACTACATTTTTTTGTTAATCTAAACATTGATGTTCCCTTGACATTTAACGTCCATTATTATTTAATGAGTTGTTTAAGATCCTCACTTTGGAGACACACTTTTTCAAACTGAAATGGGGATTTTCTTCTACTTGGATCCTTAAATTTCAAGAGAATCAGGTTATGGTCTCACCCTATCCTTGGTAGATAAAAGAGAGATTTTTTTTTTAACAATTCCTCTGAGGCAAAGACCCTATCAAGTTTCACTTTAATAAGTTGGGTCCAATTCTTCTGTTTGACTAAGTAAATTTACTTCCCTTTATATCTATATCAAGAAGATAAGAATGAAGAGGAAATTCATTTAAATCCTCCATGCTGACAGTATACTCTTGAGATCCCCCATTTTTTCTAAGGGAGAAACAAGGGTATTAAAATCACCCATCACTGGCCAATCAGAGCCAAAGATATTATTTTTGAAAGATAGAAGATGTTGCCATATTTTTTTCCTTTCTTTTTGAAGAGTAAGGGCATAAATGTTTGAAAGCACCCACAATTTACCATTATCTTGATTTCTCATCATTAAAGCCATATGATTATCTCTTTTCAGTAAGAGAGTGCCCTCAAAATTGGTAGGATTCCACACAACAAAAATCCCTCTAGAGGCGCCATTTGATCTAACAACATAAGCCTTAGAATTTTTCCAAAAAAAATTAAAGAAATTTAGGAAACTATCCTCCTTAATTTTTGTTTCTTGAACTAATAAAACATCTATATTCTAACCTTCTATCAAATCTATAAAAAATCCTTCATTTAGCAAGCTTGTTAAGCCTTCTTCCATTCCAAGAAATACAATTCATTTTCTGAGATTAGGTTTATTTTTCGTAAAAACATTCCGGTCCAAACAAGTTTTTTTCCCTAAATTATTAGATGATAATATCAAAAATTGAAGTGTGGGAACTCTCTATGAGTTCATAGGGAGTGATGGGGATTTGGATGGGATCGTGGGATTTTTGTTAAGACTCAGGGGTATTGATATATGTGTTTTGACAGTGTATGGAAGGAAAAATAGGTAGAAGGTTGGCTGAGGGCACTGTGGGAGAGATACAAGTAAGGTAGAGATAAAGAACTAAGATAGATAAAAGATAGAATTATATAATATACTAAAATGAATAAAGAGAAATAATACTTACTTGAAGAATGTAGTCTGGAGGAAAATGGTACTGGAAGATTACCAAAGGTGGTAATCTAGAGTGAGTGTAGCAACAAGATGGAAAGGATATTTCCTATGCATACTCTGGAACTTTAGAGGAACTTTTGGGTGAATTGAATGATGTCTGAATGTTTTGATAGGATCTAAATGGTTGCAAGGTCACAGGAGTGCTTGATCATGTGAATGCAAGAAGCGTAAGTAAATAAATCTAGATTCAAAACTTGGTTAATGAGTTCAGATTATATATTTAACCTAACCAATGATAGTTAGGTGACCAGAACTAGCTGAGGAATAACCAATGTCGGTTAAGTAGAATGGGTCCAAGTTGCCAAAAATAGCTCGATCTTTTTTAATTTTGGTGTGATCCTAATTTATTTTGGGTCTAGAGTGTTGAATGGAATTAATAGGAGTCTGGATTTCATTAGAGGAATAATAGGTCATGAATGGTTAGGGTTAGAATGAGTCCTAGTTTGTTAGGATAAGTGTGTACTTGGTCTAGGTTCATTAATAGGCTAGGAATAGGTCTTAGGATGAGGTGGAGGGTTGATGTGGTAGAATGAGGTAGATATTAGTTCAATTAAGGTAATTAAAATAATAATAGTGTGAGGATGAGGATTGATTTAACTATAGGTAATTAAAATAATATTATATAAGGGGTCATTTCTAGGTATGGTATGGAATTATTTGATTAAAAAGGATTTAGGGGAATATGAACAAATTTTGGGTGTCTACAAGCTTGTCTAGCTATTATTGGTGAACATTAGTGTCGTGATCATATGATTGTTCACTGTTATAAGTTTTTATGTTTTCAAGAGGAATATTGTTTGAATTAAGAAAAGGATTATAAGATTCAACCATTTATTTATAGAAGTTATAGATAGATGGAAGAAGCTCAATGTCCTCAAAAGAACTAAAATAGCCACTATGGGTGATGGGCATAAAAATAAAACACTAGAAGGAAGGTAGGGTACAAGTGATGAGGTTAACCAAACGATTCAATATAAAATAAAATAAATTAAATATAATTAGAGAGTAACTACTGTAATGAAATATGTAAAAAAGCTAATATACAGTGAAGACACAAGAAAACAAGAATATAAATGTGAAACCCTAAGCAAGAGAAGGAGATTTAGAGACTTAGCTAGTTTCTAATAAATCTAGAAGTGATAAAGGAAAGTAAACTGCTAGAACATACTGAGAAGAGTGTCGCAAAGGATTGGTGAGGATCTAGGTATATTTTGTTGATTTGGTTGTTTTAGGGTTAGATTATTTTCACTGTCCTTTCCTATCTGTTTCTCTTGATTCACTATCTGATTTGTGAATATACTTGTAACCTATAAGAAATAAGTTCACCTACACATACCCACAAACCGCATAAAACCTAGAAAGGAAAATGTAGAATGGAGAGTAAGATTAACCTCAACAGTCACCCAAAGAGTGAACTTATGACCAAACATTTTACTACATATCAAACTCCATGTATTTATTTATCAGTGTGTGTGTAATGATGCCCTACAATTCCCTTGTGCAAGTTACATAATGATATTGGTCTAGATCTATAATGTAGCAGTTGTATAAAATGTGTGGGATGAAATAGAATAAACTTCTCCTCTTATGTTATATATGCAGAAGAGTGTGTCCCTTGTCCCTTTAATGAGTGTGCTTGATGGATGCTTTTGATTCCCCATTTCCTTTGGATGCAAGCTTAGGTGATAGTATGTAATGCTTAGTACTTAGTCCTCTACTTTGAAAACATAAATGTGGATTTATATAATTCCCTTGTTTGTATTTCATATGTGACAATTGAAAGGCCACCCCAAAGTAGTAAAAATTAATTAAGAAGATAAATGGGTCCAAGAGGATAGGAAAAAGGTAAGGAGGGACATGATTACTCAGGAGGAAAGGAGCACTTAGGTGGATACAAGCACCTGATGCTAATTTTTCAACCGGGTTCTAGTGTCCAAGGCCATAAAAAGATAAAACTGTTAAATGCCGAAAAGATTGAAAGATGTATGAATCCAAATAAAGTGCAACAGACAAAGCAAAAGGATAAAGGTAGTTGTTAATTGATTTTTTTCTTTCTTAGGAATCATGTAAATGATAACATGATTTTAGGACCTATAAATGTACCTAAGTGCATATATTTTGTGTCTACACTCTCCCAAATTTCACTATAATATTATTGAACTAACTCTAATTATTCATATATCTAACACCTAAAATAGAGAGAAGATAAAAACCTAAAACCAAAAACTATAGGGGATTATATTGTAGACACCAGTTTTTGGTGTATCTCCTCTCCTTCACCTTGTGTTTGTTGGGCTTACCCATACAAATCCTTTTTCCCCTCAAATTAAACAAATCCCATTTCCCACCAAAATACATGTTCCATCAAGAAATCGTAATTTTTTAATTGATTCACTTTTAAATAACTAATCCTTGTTATCTAAATATTCCAAATTTAGCCCTATCATTCAAAAATTATTTAAATAATGAGTCCCACTCATAATTTAAATCATGCAAAGAAATCCTTATCACATCCAGTATTTCACCCACTAATTCAAATCATGATCCGCGCTCAATCAAATCATGTCCATATCAAACCTAATCTCTCAAATCATGTCCCTTAACCAGGGTTACTTTGTTCAACATTGATTACTTAATAACCCCCAATCTAACCCCATCTCTAGGCTATAAATGCAGGCCTTCCCCCCCCCCTCTTTGGAACAAGTCAAGAATGATAGAAAACCTCTGAGATTGTAACCTCTTGCTTATCATAATATCATCATAGTTCCCTTGTAATGCAATTTGCTTATCATAATACCATCCCCATATTGTTTTGGTTCTCTTAGCTTGGTTTGCTTGGATCGGGTCATTAGCTCATCTATACATCGACATTTTCAAGTTTTATTGTTTATCATTTTGCACGTTATCTATTAATCTTGCATTTATATTATTTTCTTTATCAAACGGGGGTTGACAGCCACCGAGGAAGTTAATGCTTCTCGGGTCCGCTTTGTCATGAAACCCCCACATAAAATATCTAATCAATTTTCTTTAGTGTCTTTGAGTTGCAGGTTTATCATCATCTTCTTGGTGCCCACAGATCTACATCCACATTTGAGGCTCCTTAAGCCCTCCATATTTTGAGGTTGTTGGTGGCTTTCAATATTAGTGCATTTACCTGCATGAGAATGAGGTTTCCTGTCTAACATTCTGGCACGCCCAATGGGACCAGATCCAAGATCTAGTCATTTTTTTATTACTTTACTCGTCTTGAGGAGTTGTCGTAAGTATAACAGTTATCTTCATAGTTGTTGTATATTTAGATATCTTGTGAATATTTCATTTTTAGGCTTACTTATTTACAGGGTTTAGTGTTTTCTCCATCAGTTCAATATATTACTTTTGGTAGTTTGTATCTGCCTTGAGGTATGAGGATTTACCTTTTTTTTATTTTGTTTCTTATTTTCTAGTTCCATATTACTACATTTCTTCGTTTTGTAAGTAGATCTTATATAAACCTATAAAAACAAAACAACAAAAATCCTTGTTATTAAATATAAATTAAAAAATTTACTTTGAACTCCACTGACATGGGAAACAAATCCATAAAATAATCTTATTGTTTGGCTTTTGTTCTCCATCTTAGCTTTATAATCAATATATATTTTGTTTGTCAATAAACCATGTTTTTCGAGATTTTTTTAAACTAAACTCTCTCTGTGTGTGTGTGCACGCGCATGTGTGTGTGTGTGTGTATTTATATATATATGTATATGTATATGTATATGTATGTATGTATGTATGTATATATGTGTGTGTGTGTGTGTGTGTGTGTGTGTGTGTGTATCTTTATTTAGAGATTAATTTCCATTGTATATCAATCTTACTTCTCAAAATATACGAATCTATATTTATTTAAATCAAAAACAAAAAAAATCACTCCCATCCTTATCTCCCCTCAACATTGAGCTATTCCTGCAACCCCACTCCCAACTAAGCTACTCCCTCTCCATGAGTATCCACCTCACCTCTCCACATGAGTTTCCTACACCTCTATCTCCATCTCTGATCCTAACTCCCACTGCTTCCCTTACCTCATCTCTACTCTCCCTCTCCAATCTCCAACTTGAATGCCCTCTCCACCAATCCCATCTCCTTTCTACTCCCACCAACTCACTTCCCTTCCCCATAAACAACTCGACACTCACGTCCCTTTCCTAAACTCGGCCACCCGAGCTCCTCATCTCCCACACAGACCTATCCACCAACATCTCCCAATGCCAACTCCCTCCCCATGAATCCTTCACCACACCTCCTCTACTCGCTTCCTACAAGTCCCATCCTCGGTCGAGCCATCTCCACTCACCTCCCCATCTAACTCCCCACTCGACACTACATAGCTCCCACCTTACTCGACTCACACACAACATGTTGCTTCTTCCTCACCGACTCAACCAAACATCTGAGCTACTTTGTTTCACTCCACATCACCTGACTCCACACACTGAAACTTTGTCCCATTCAGAGCCATCTCCACCTCACTCACCACGTTGCCCCATCCACTCCATTCTGGCGAAAAAATGATATGCCTAGACCTTACCAGGGTATGTGCACCAGATAATGCAACAATTTCCTTGTTTATTAATCCCATTTTGTAGAAGACATTCCACAAATGATCTGTTGGTGAAGAAGAACCAGATGTTATTGTAACCTGGTATAACCATGTGCAGAAAGTGAATATTTGTGTAGAATCACAAGATTTTGATGCTTGATGCATCCAACTATTTCCAGCTCAGTTTCAAATTCATGCAAAGCTTTATGGGTAGTGAATGTATAGCCTATTCATATAAATTGGATTAAAATTCTTTACAATACCTTTAAACAGTGCTCGCAACACCATAGCCATTACTACCCCATTCTTGACCAACTACAACTCCCTGATCCCTCGGATAACATTTTCCACAGAGCTCCATGCCATCACCCATACCATCCCCAAGCTCTTCATATCTCCCTTCAATAAGTGCCTCTCAATCAAGCTCATTACACTTGTGGTTAGCACGGAAGCGGTCACATGTGACATTGGTTTAGTTACCTGGATAGTGATTTTGCTTGTGCCCAGTGAGTTGATACCCGACACAGCTTGCCAACTTTTTTTCTTCCTGATTCGCCCCCCTCGGCCGAGCAATCTCTAATTATCACCGCCCCACATTGAATGTGGGGTAAAAATCTACTTTATATCATTTCACCGAAAAAATGCAAGCATCTTATTTCAAAACACAAACCAACTTATAATTTCAAACAATGAACAACATTTTATAGTATAAGATTTCTTGTTTGTATTTTATTTTATCTGTAGGTAATCTTATTTATAGTTCACTAAAAAAATAAACACAACGCACAAACTGATATTTTTGTGATAGCGTAGTTCATCATTTGTGTCATCAATAATCGTCTCTTTCATTTTAATTTCCAATTTATAGTTTATCTTTTTATAGCTTAATTATAATTTTATCATTTTATAATTTTATAGATTATTTTTATAGTTTAAAGTTGGTTTGTCATTATATAGTTCAATTTGTAGTTTATCATTTCGAATCCATTATCACATTGCATAGTTTGTTGCTCTATATTTTAATTCATATTTCCTCATTTCAAATTAGAAGTGAATAGTTATTTCATCATTTATTTCATAGTTTAGTTTCTCTTCTAGTCGATTAGTCTTCATATCTTGTTTATATAAACGTCAAACTACTTTTTTAATAAGATTAATTTTCCATACGTAGGGATTTCTTTTGAATACAAATATTAGAACATTTTTTACCATCTTTCTTATATCTTTTTAACCCACATCCACTAATTGTCGTATTTTCTTATTTGCTTTTGTAGGTAAAGTCTACAAACTTGCGGCCACTAAATTATGTTGTCAAATATCACTTGCTCAACCAAAACACGCCGCAAGTCTCCTCTCACCAACCCCATCTGCGATTATGAATCATACAATTTTAGGATCCTTGGATGTTTCTGATCATTGATTACTCCAAACACCGTGCAAGAAGATAAATAGGAAAATCACTATTCATGTATTCCTCATTTTATCTATTTGCTTCTTTTGCATTGCAAATCCTTTTTCTTGTGTGTGTGTGTCCTCATCAAACATAACATTTGGATTTGGGTTAACAAATAACTTTCATTTCTCATCCTACTTGTTCATATAGTTTAAATAGGCATTTCAATCTTCTACATCACACATTTTACCACACGCTGCTTGAAACTTCACAAACCAACTAACACATCGAAACATTCCTTTTATCTGGTTCACTGATTTTGATTTGATCACCCTATAGGAAACCGTTTCAAACATTTCCCAGTCATAGCTTACCTAAAACCAAACATAGCTTTTCCTTCTTCTAGGTCCTCTTACATCCATCCTCTTTTTCTTTTTCACATTCGTTCTTAATCAAAGACAAGAGAAAATAATGAAAATAACTACTTGTTTGATTTTTCTGGATAAAAATTTTCGCATACCCATAGTTACTCACTTAGCTGCTAAAAGAATGGAACAAAATTTTATGTCTACCAATTCTTTGCATCAACAAACATCTACAGTGTCATCATCATTACCTTTGGTTACCTCCCTTATAGACATTCAACAACTTATTAATATTTCTCACACAGATCCTCTCATAGACACCTCAAACCTAGGTAAAACCAATCCATTCCTCTATCACCAGCATGTCTCCTCCAGACCAGCTACTCCACCATCTGTTAGATCATAACCCTCTGGACCACCACATGTCCCTCGTAGTGATGTACACCTTCAATAATTCATGGATGCTAACCCAATTGCTCTCCAAGTTTATCTACTCTAGAAATCTATTCATCTTCCTCTAAATGGCCCACCGATTCAACAACTTTATCCTTATCAAACTGACCCTCAAACTAGCCTATTTGTAGTAAATGATCACTCTACAGCTCACCTTGCCTCTTCTTTTGCCAATTTCTCATCCCATAAGACCACTCAGATAGTCACACCCATCCCTCGCAATCTTCCCCCAATTAATACAAATATCAACACTGCCTTTCCTCTTATATCTTTGATTGTTATTGCTACCAGCATCCCCAATCAACATGCCCAAACATCATATCCTATACCAGAACAATATAATCCTCTTACTTCCCATTCCATCGCATCTCATCCTCCCTTTATCATTGTTTTACAGCATCCAACATCACACTCATTTCATAAACAATATCAACCCATGCATACACATATGCCTACCCAACATTTACTCCAGCACCTTGTTCAATCCCAGCAATCATATTATCTTCCTATCTCCCAGCCACAATTTTATCAGTAGCAACCCTTCCAGCCACAATCTGTTTCATATACTCATCCCCATCCAGTCCCTTAGATACCCACTCATCCATAGGTTCCTCACCAAATTCCTGCCCCCACATCCTATACGCAACCACCTCCTTTTATCCCTCAACAGGCTCTCTCTAACGATCTCATCCAAGCTTTAATGAGTAGGTCAGCAAACCTCGAGGCTACCACCTTAGGGATAAAATTATCCTTATCGTATGAACATATATGTAATGATTACATTCACCCATCTGTGCCCATCAAACCATATCCTCCACATTGGGAATTTCCTAAATTCACCAAATTTAATAGCAGAGAGGATCCTCAACATCATATCTATGCATTCAAACATGCATGCTACCTTATTACACATGAACAAGACTTAATGTTGCATACCTTTCCCATGTCTTTGGTCGGTCCTGCCCTATATTGGTACACAATTATACCCTAGCATTCTATTTTTTCCTTTTCCCAGCTCGCGTAATTATTCCTAGAACATTTCTCAATTAATATTGTGTGTAAAGTAACTATTAATGATCTCTATACCATTAGATAATTCAAGGATGAATCCATCACAAACTTCGTCACCCAATGGCATAACACCATAAATCAATTATATTTCCCTCTTCCATAGACCGATCTTATTGAACTTTTTTCACGGTCATGTGCGAAGCACATATCTTCTACATTACAGATACAATCTTTCTGAATTGTCGACGAAGCCTTCACTATGACTCGGAAGCTTGAGATACTTGCCCTCAAATAGGGTTACTTAAAATTGAGTTCGAATAAATCCAATAATGAATTCACCAACTCATCTACCCAAAATGACCAATCAAAGGTAGTGTCAAATGTTTTAATTGTTAAATCATCCCCTACCTCCACACCTACTACATGGACTCAACATCGAGTTGCAAGACCGACACCCAATTATACTCCCCTTGAGGAGTCATATAGCACAATATTCAACAAATTGATGGTCGTCAATCTCATCACATTCCGCCCATCTAGCCAGTTGATGAGTCTAGACCAAGAGCCACATGGTATCAAGAAGACCATTATAGCAAATATCACCAAGTAAAAGCACACAATATAGAGAGGTGTCGAACCTTCAAATATCTAGTTCAAAGACTCATCAATCATAGTGATATTTGAGTAGACAATCCTAATACATCCCCTAACAAACCACTTGACATCTTTAAACAACCATTCCCAAATCACGCACCAATATCAACAAGTCAAGCCACCACTCCTTCTACATCCCAAGTCCCTAACACTCATACCATAAACGATTTGCACACTATTGATCAAGATCCTATCCCATCCATAGATTCACCGCCTTCATCAACCATCACATCCAAATGGGTAAGTGCACCAAGTTGGGGGACAATTAAGTGGACATCAAATCCTGAATTTTACATTAAAAATAGCAAAACATCAAATTTAGTCTTCTGCGGACTTGAACCATGCCGAAAAGTAAAAACTATGTCATAAAAATGGTACCATTGCATAGGGGAGACTATTAGCTTTGTAATAAATACTGATTTAAAAGTGAATAGAAGAGGATAAAAATTCATTTTTATAGTTTTTACTACTAGTAGGTCTTGTAAGAACTTTTTCCTGTGAATGTTTATGTCTACGTTTGAGACTGTAAAATTTGTTTCACTTATCATAATGTGATAAAATTTATACCATCCCAACTGTGGTGAAATTATATACATTTTCAAAAAAAAAATTATTTGATTTCAATATTTTTTGATGAAGTTAGGGCGGGCAAACGGAAAGTGCTCTGTTTTCTTTATGTTTTCATACCACTTTCACGGAAAAAATCATAACAAATAAAATATTACTAAAAAAAATACAAAATAAAATCCATCCCAAGATAGATAGTGGCATATAACTTCTCAACAAAGGAAAAAAATATATATCAATTTTTGGTCATCCAAATTGTGGGCAAACGGACTATAATCTTATCGGCGTTTTAAAAAAAAATACCAAGTCATTGAATTTTGAGTGTTTAATATAGCTAATCTTTTCCATTTTTTACAAAAATTAGTATTTTAGAAACTATATTCCGGATGCTATGATTCATATTAATATAATTTTGTCTAATTTTGAGTGTATGTATTGCTAATAATCCCTACAAGTTGATATTATGTTGTTATTTGCAATATGATGTCCACGGATGACCCTATATTTGTCCATCAACTTCCTGCACTTACCCAAATCTCTAGACATTTTTCCTACATCGACAAGTTCATCAACACTTATTCCCATATCTACACCAATCATACCTACATACATTTTGGCATCTATTCCCACATCCATACCTACTTCGACATATATCACATCTTCCCCATTCATAGGTATATAAACGATGCCCCTTGAATTATTTATATAACAACCATACCCATCTCATCCTACACCCACCATTTATTCCAAACCTATATATACCTCATCCAATCCATCATCCACATATATTCCATCCTTACCCATAATACCATCCATAGATCCAATCCAAGTTCCTTTACCTACCACATCAATCATTGAGACCAATTCCACATCGTCCTCCCCTCATACATCATTTAAAGAACCTTTGAAAGAACTTGAACTTATGAACACTTCAAATGATACTTCTATCTCATCAACACAATCGAATCAGTCTTCTCTTTTCTTATATTTCACCCAAAAAATATTTCTTCTTATGCCTATACCAGCACCATCTCTGGATCCTCTGGTGGAAATTGATTTCATTCCCCCTAAAGATGTAACCACTCAAATAAAGTCCACAACCATTAATACATTGCCTCAAAAATCCCTTATACATTCCTATAAGGAAATTAATATCCCTTCCTATAAAAAATACAACATGATAACCCTTTCATCAATAATAGTTCATCAACTAAAACCAAAATCATTCAACACTATGGTATCTACCAATACCAAAACTGAATTCACGCCATCGAGACATTAACATGCTTAAACATTTTCCTCAACATCCAAATCATCTCAAACATCCACTTCTTCTTCAAAGACCAAGATATTCTGCAAAGAAAAATCAACTCCTAATGCTTTGGTTAAATCATGTATGGAGGTATTCTGACACTTGTTACAAATTTCTAAAATCACAATTTTACCTATTAGGTCCTTTGACCTTAATAACAAGAATCCACTGTGGTTTAATTACAACCTTTTTTACGCATATCATCATACCCCTGGAAACAATTTTGAACATTACAGAGCATTTCAAGCCATTGTCTATAACTTCATTAAGGAAGGACACCTCCTTCCCAAACCAAATCAATCTCTTCCTTCCACTTCAACATATGCACCTTTGACCTCATCTATCCAAATGAAAATGTTCCATTTTTCTTCATGAACTTCCGCAACCATGTCACCTCCAAATGAATTTTACTCTAAAGAGGATCCTTCATTATCCATAAAATTTATTCATGTAACCACTCAGTATGATCCACATGACCCTTATTGGTGCTTGAAATAATATCACCCCTTTGTTTGGAACATGCCTTAAGAATTTTTTTATGTTTTTTGGTTTTCCTGTGTGAAAATGTGACTTCAAAATTTATTGTCATCTTAAATAGATTTGGAAATACCATGTTTAGGGTGGTATTCCTCTTTTTCAGTGAAGGATTGTGTTAGATATGTTTTTCTAAAAAATCCTTACAAAAAATTGATCCTGAATCAGTTTTGTTAGTGCAAATCAGCAGCACCCTCTGAATGTTCTATCAGATTTCTAGTTTGACATTTTAGCATCTAGTGTGATTGCACAACATTGAATCTTTTCCCCAAGTGTGGGACTTGTAAAAGTGGGAAAAGAATATCTAGGTTAGAGATTGGTTCCTCAACTCCTTTGATCAGGTGTATAACTTGAAAATTGTAGAGGTTTAAAATCAAAATCCTACTATAAATTCCAAGGGGACAAAGATAGAGAATGCAAAAGAATTAAAACTAATGCCAATAAGGTGATGCACCAAAGGAGTGGTGAGAAATTTTTACTTCTAAAAATTGACACAGATTAAAGAAACTCAGCAAAACATCATGCACAAACTGATAAAATGTAATGAAAGATCATGGGTGAATCAAACAACACAAGAAGAGGACTAAAACTCATTCATAGAGATTGTATTGTCATTTCCAATATCAAAATACATGCATTACATCAACAAAAAGGCAGAAAATATGTTGTAGTCTTGAAATAGGTCTGCTATTCCACAAAATCACTTTCTAGGGTGAATGAGGGAGCCTGCAAAACATAAAAAATGTCCAACCCCTTCAAAATGAGCCAAATCTGGGTTTTGACAATGCCCATTCGAGCTCAGGAGAGAGAAACGTGGGAAAAATGAGAGAAACTCCAACCACTTACCAAAATGTAATAAAATAGCATGGGTATCCTTAAAAGTCCATTCCCTGACATTTTTGACCATGTTGGGAGAGAATGAGAGCCATGCTGCATTAAAAATGGTGGTTGAAATGTCATTTTTTTTCATTTCCACATGCCAGAGGCGTTTTCCAATTTTATCACTCCAAAATACACCAAAACAAAAAATATACCCTAGAAACATGTAGCTAATTTCACTAGATTTCCATTGATATAAAGAACTCCAAAAACCGAGCTCTGGATCGAAATTTATGCTCATTTAAAAATTTAGGGCAAAACAGGGCAAAAATGGGTTGGCGGGCCAAAAATTTGAAATTTTCCCATTTTTTGCATTTGGGAAAATTTCCCCAAAAATATTTACACCCCACAACTCCTAGTGACACGTGGCATGATTTGATTTGCTATGGACCCTACCTACTTCATTTCCCATCGTTTAGGCCTTTGGAAAATTTTCCAAAAATTCTCTACCAGCTGGATGACCCGAAGACAAGTGGCGTGATCCGATTCGTCACGGGCCTCTCCTCCAAATTTTCCATCACTTTTGACCATCTTTTCTAGCCTAGACACATGGCATAACCCCATTAGACATGCGATTTTCCTTTCATTTTTCTCTGCGGGCCTTCCTTATGTTTTTTTCCACCACGTGGACACGTAACATGGTTTCACTAGCTCAGACTTTGGGGGGCGGGTTTTCCTTTTGATTTTTTTTTTAATTTTTTTTGGGAAAATTTCCCAATCCCCCTGCACTCTATTGGTCTGAGAACTTGTGGCATGATCACATTTTTTGCATGGACCTACGGGCCAAAATCTCTCGTTAGTGCCCTTGCCAAACACTTGGTAAAATTTTCAATCTTTCCTCCGCCCTCCGCCACTCCTTCGGCCTAAGGACACATGGAATAATGTTAAAGGATGCGGGCCTGGTGTCGAAAATTTTGTTTTTACCAACCCTTGGGAAATTTTCCCAACTTCTCCCCACCTGGACACATGGCATGATCCCATTCACCGACAGGCCATTGGGCCGAAAAATTTCTTTTTGAATTTTGCCAACACTTGGTAAAATTTTCAAGTTTACCTCCGCCGACTGGATGACCCGAAGACACGTGGCCTCATCTTATTGGCCCAGGATTTTTTAGGGAAAATTTCCCACAAAAACTCCACCGACCCATAACTTCAAAAATACATGGAGTTAGGAAGAAAACTTTACCTTCCTGGAAAGCTGAGAAAGAGCTCTATCCAATGGTGCCATTTCTAAAACATTTGAGTGCTTGGAAAGTAAAAAATTCTGACTGAGGCACAAGGGAGGAATGAAATAAAGGGATTTATTCACAAAATGAGCAAGGGGTTCATTTTGGATAAAAATTTTGGTGACTTAGAGGGGTCATCTGCATGCTGGATGAAGTTACCAGTTGCCTGAAGTGATCCATTAGGCATGGAGTCATCAAATCTCTACTTGGTACCCCAACTGATTAGAACAATACAAGAAGGAAGGGGAGGATAGAACACCATCTGATTGGAGCAAGGCCTATAAAACACATTTCTTGGAATATCAATCTTGTGCCAAAGCACTTAGGGAAAGCAAAGTTAATCTACAACAAAACAATGTGCATAAGCACTTAGAGGAATGAAAACCTAAGCTGGTATGTACAAGGTGGAGAATTTCCTTCAGTAGCAATGCTTCATATGGATTCCATTGACTGGAATCTACAATTCTTCACCATCCAATGAAGATAATTGGAAGGCATTTCTATCCTTACACTTTGTGACCATGTAGGGGCCACTCCAAATGGCATCAAATTTTGAATGCCTCCCTGGTTTTACTCTGTCTGCATCCCATTTTAACACTAAATCTCTAACTTGGAAAGATATATCCTTGGCCTTTCTATCAAAGTTCTTCTTGATTAAATATTGATCCTTATCCATTGCTTGGGATGCCTAATTTCTAATTTCTTGGAACTCCATCAATTCTGCATACCTAACCTCCATGGGTCCAAACTCCAATTGCTTCATGAGTTCTAATGTTGGCAACTCAAGTGACATGGGAAAAATTTCCTCTCTTCCATAAACAAGCTTGAATGGAGAATTACCTGTAGATCTCTTGGGATTTATCCTATCAGCCCACAAGGATGATTTCAATTTGGTATGACAAGACCTCTGATTTTCATCAAGAGTCCTCTTGATGATTCTTAACAAGTTATTGTTTGTAGATTCAGCTTGGCCATTACCCTGAGGGTAATAATTTGATGAAGTGCTTAGGTAGATCCAATTCTTGACAACCCATTTAGTTACCTTGGACCCAATGAATGCCAATGCATTATTTGATATTATTGTAGCAGGTATGTCAAATCTGGTTGCTATCCCTTCATAGAATCCTAGGATGCTAGATTCATTCGCTTCCTTGAGTGCTACTGCTTCAGTCCACTTGGTGAAGTAATTTGTTGCTGTTAGAATTCACATGTGTCCTTGGCTTGAATTTGGATTAATGAATCCAATGAATTCCAAACCCCATTGCATGAATGGATAGTCAACTAAAATTGAATGCAATGGAAGGGAATCTAGTCTCTCCTTACCTGTGAGTAATGCACAATTCTTGCACCTCTTAATCCGTGCATAACAATCACTGAAAATCTTGGGCCAATAATAGCCAGCCCTCATGATCTTGAGAGCTATCACTCTTGGTGAAAAATGACCACCAGCTGATCCACCATGGAACTCTTCCAACACTCTATGAATCTAATTTGTACCAATGCATCTCAGCAGCACTCCATTCACATCCCTTTTGAATAAAACACCATCAACAAGAGCATATGGGACAGCGTACAATCTGAAGTGTCTTCTTTTGGTTTTGTTCATCTCTAGAGAGCATAGGCCTGTGTGTAGGAAGTGCATTATGTCTCGGGTCTAGTAAGGAGTGAGGACACCATCATTTTCTTCTTGAATTCTTCCTTGCTCATGGCTGTCTTGCAACGCCAAAACAACCTCTTTCTCAATGCATGCTTCCTTTTGTTTGTTCAAGACCAGCTGCTCTCACACAATCCTTTTCCTTTAACCAACTTGGTGACTTTGATCTCAATTTCATACTCCATGACATGAGTAATCCACCCTACTCTCTTTTCATTCAGGTCTTTATTGAGGAGGAAGTCTTTAACTCCCACATGAGAAACCAATAGTTGAACCTTGTTTTTTGAAACTAGATGCTTAAATTTCTTCAAGCTCCTAATTACTGTAAGAACATGCTTCTCAATGAAAGAATATCTCACCTCATAGTCCTCCAGGATTTGGTTGAAGAAATCAATTGGCTGCTCATCATTGTCTTTGTTCTGCTGTACCAAAATTGTAGAAATAGTATCATCACCTCCAAATGCATAGAGGATGAAATCCTTGGAGAAATTTGGGTTAATGAGAGTTGGAGCTTGTGATATGGCCTCTTTGATTGTTTCAAAACTTTCCTTGCCTTCTGTTGTCCATTTTAAAGCTATGCTTTTCTTTAACATCTTGGTGATAGGCTTGACTAGGGTTGTAAAATTTGGGACAAACCTCTGAACAAAATTTATCCTTCCCAAGAAACTTTGAAGGGATTTCTTATGACTTGGCAATGGTAGTGCTCTTATGGCTTCAACTCTTTTTGGATCAATTGCTAATCCTTATTTGGAGACAATTTGGCCAAGGAGATTTCCTTCATGACCTAGAAAAATGCACTTTTGGGATTCAAAGATGCCCCAAATCTTCTGCACCTTTGGAATACTTGTCTTAAGTGAAAGAGATGGTCTGCTGCATTTTTTGAAAAAATAGTGATATCATCAAGATATATCAGTACCATGTTGTTAATCAAATCCTTGAACGCCATGTTCATTGCCCTTTGGAATGTAGCCCCATTGTTGGAAAACCCAAATGGTATTTCCATGTATGCATAAGTCCCCCATTTCGTTGTGAAGGCTATTTTGAACTAAACCTCTTCCTTCACCATAATCTGATTGTACCCTGAATAGCCATCAAGTAATGAAAACCTTTCAGAGCCAACAATAACTTGTAAAATCTGATCCATAGAAGGAAGTGGGTAATGATCCTTGAGAGATGCTCTATTCAAATCTCTGAAGTCAACACACAATCTGACTTCTCCACTCTTCTTTCTAACTGGAACCAAGTTGGCTACCCAACTAAAATGCTTGATAGGGAATATGATACTTGAATCTATCAACTTATTCAATTCTTTTCTCATGAGAGGCTCTAGGTGCGGATTGACTGGCCTTTGTTTTTTCCTGATGGGTTTAGCACTTGGATCCAATTCAATGGTGTGTTGAGATAACTTGGGATTGAAACCTTTCAAATCTTCATAGCTCCAAGAAAACACATTAGGGAATTCTTTACAAAGCTGTATGAACTCATACCTTTCTTGCTCAGTTGTCATTTTACCAATTTGGAGTGACTTGCCTTCTTCCACCAAGATGGGCACTGAAGCTTCTCCCTTGACTTGGATGTTTTCTTTCTCCTTTCTAAACTGATCATTAGGATTGAAAATGGACTCCAAAGTGACAAGTCCCTTTAGTAGTTTGTTGGTTCTTAGTTGTACCACTTGATCATCATACCGATGTTCTAACTTTTCCTAATTTTTAACTGAGAACTTAGCCTCTTCTTGCAAGAAATGGATGATTTGTTGATCTTTTTCAAACACTTGCCAACTTACATTGTTGTCTAGCACTAAAGGTCTTATAATCACATGAATGCTTGGCTGTACTTTGTCTTTTTTGATACTTTCAACAACATCAAAGGCTACTCCAACTGCTATAAGCCTATCAACAGCTTGATTCTCTTTTCTAGGGATGGAATTGATGCTAAAACCCTCAAAATCTTCAATGAGGTCCCAAACCATGTTTTTGTAGCACTTGAGTAAATCATTCTTGGTAGCATGCTACCCCTTAACTTGGTTGACAATCAACTCACTGTCACCAAAAAATTTCAAGTTCTTTATTCCTCTCTTGATTGACCAATGCAATCCTTCTATCAAGGATTCATATTCAGCAGTTGGATAATACTTAACTGCTTGAGGTGAAACAAGCATATCTCCCCCTCGTACACCTTTTCTACTTCTTGATCCATCAAATAACAACTGCCATACCTCATTTTCATCTTTGTGGTCTGGCTTGGTGATGCTAGGAATAGGCTGATTTTCTTCATGCATGCAATAGACTCCTAGCTCAGATTCTTCTATTTATTGATAAGGATCAAAAGCATGCACCTTGCTTGCCCATTCATCAAGAGTCAAATCTAGGATGCTTCCAACCTTGGTGTCAGCTCCATCAGTGCTTGGATAATCCTCTTGATCAAACGTTGAACAATTGGTATTGATTTGGCTTGGAGTGTGAGGCTCAATGTGAAAGTTTGCAATAGGCTCAGATTTGATTGTGGCCTTAGTTCCATATCTTGTTTTGAACAACATGTGTGACCAATCAATAGATAAGTAACCTCTAATCTTAGTTGTGAAATCCCTTGACAAACATAGGGCAAAGAGTGGTGGAAGATCTATCACCGAGACATCTTTCAAAACAACAACGTTGGGGCATGCATGCAAAGTGAGACTCAAGTTTTTAATCACTCCTACTATTTTTACTACTGTCCCATCCAATTGCACTACCCCTTTGGATATGACTTCATATTGAAGCCCCAAATGATTAGCTATTTTCTTAGGCATTACTGAACTACTTGCTCTGGAATCAATCATGCAGTTGTGTACTAATTGGTTTCCAATGATCAATGAAACATAGAATCGAGGGGGCTTCAACATTTTACCTTGTTTTCCTTCATGATTCCCTTTAGGCTAGGAAGCATTTGTGAGTACCTTCTCTTGCATTTGGGTATGTTGATTTGAAGTTGACCAGTCCTTCATGGCAGCTTGTAGAAAATCTCTTTGGCCTGGGATGGATAGTGATTCCACATTGATATATTCACATTTATCTTCTTCATCTGATCAATGATGTTGAATGGAGATGAAGCATCTCTCTTCTATCCTCTAGACTACAAATTAATTCCTTGCACATGGGTGGCAACAACTGACATCTGTGTTGGCTTAGGAGCTGGTTTGGGTGATCCTTGCATGTTTAGAACTGAATTTTGTTTTCCAACAATTTGTGGAGTGGTAGAAGGTTGTGGATTACTTGGAGCCAATGGTTTTCCTTCACCCATATTTCTCCTTTTTGACCTTTATGTTGGCTGCAACACTTTAAGAGATTGTTTGATACATACCACAAAAATATTCTTCCTGCCAGTTTACAAGTGTGGTATCATTTGGAGCTAACTGTTACTGGGATGTTTCCTGTTGTTGATTATTTCTTTGACTCCCTTCACCCTCCACACTAGTTGTTGTTACCATCAAGGTGTGATTTAGATCACCATTGAAGCACATAGACTAGTTTTGAGGTTCATTACATGGGAAACACCAATCATACTCCTGAGCTATGTTGTTTTGCACTAGCACTAGTGCTTTAGAGGCAGATGTAGCATTGGGATTATAGGGTTGAAATGGTCTGTTAGTAGGAGGCCTTGCTTAATTTTGATTTGCAGCTAGATTGGGTGGTCTTTGAGGCTGATATGGCTACCTGTTAGGCTGAGCTTGAGGCTGGTAAGAAGGCTTGAAACTTTGGGCTTGCTGCCTCTTGAGTGTAACCAACTCATTACCTAAACTTTGCAAGTAGAAGCTTCACTTGAATTCTGATTTCTAGGGGTGGGAATAGGAGCTATATTAGGTGCTTGACTAGTGCTTGGACTCTCTAGATTTGGATACAATGGCATTGGAGGCTTAGAAGCTAGCTTACTATCTTGAATCAGACAATTTTCAGCTCTAATGGCAATGCTATAAGCAGTAGGGATAGTTGTGCCTCTCATGGATTAAATTAACATAAAAATATCAGAATTTAAAGCTTTAAGGTAATATAGGAAAGCACCTTCTACTGTTCACCTTATTTCCATTGGAATTCTCTCCCAAGTCCTTTGAAATATGAAGTTGAAGTCAGTCAGCTTCTCATTGGGAGCTCTCGTGATAGTTGTCAATTGTTCTAGAAGGGACAAGTTGTCCCCCTTTTATCCAAACTACTCATGGAGGGCTATACAAAGTTGGTTCCAATTTTGGATAGAACCTGAAGTAAGGCTCCTGAACCATTGCAAATCCTTCCCTTTGAATGAAGATGCCAGCAGTTTGACAGTAACTTGCATCTCATCAATCTCATGGATTACACAAATATTAGCAATATCCTTGACATGATCACCAGGAGTGGTATGATTCTCTCCAGTAAAATATGAAATTTTCTTCAATGCTGCAATTGGGATTGGATTCTATGCATTGAGAGAAAGTGGGTTGATACCAGTGAAATTGACATATGGGTTGTGTTGTGCCATTCTGATTGGCCTTAGAACCCTTGTTGATTGGATGAAAGGTCTACTAGGTGGAGGAGTTGATAGAGCTCTATTTGGTGGAGATGGAGACTTTTGGATTCTTCTTCCTCTCTGTCTTCTTCTTGGAGATAATTGCAAATACTCAAGAAATACTTCTTCTTCTCCAACTCTTGACCTTATGGTGATTCTTCTAATGAGTTTTTCAAGTCTATTTTTCTAAAACCAGCTGATTCTTCTTCCTTGGAGTCACCAGATGTGCAATTCAGGGCTCTTTTAAGTAAGAAACTTGAAACAAATAAAACCCACCAAGCATGCCATAACCGTTAGTGCAAATCAATAGCACCCTCTAAATGTTCTATCAGATTTCTAGTTTGACATTTTAGCATCCAGTGTGATTGCACAACATTGAATCTTTTCCCCAAGTGTGGGACTTGTAAAAGTGGGAAAATAATCTCTAGGTTAGAGGTTGGTTCCTCAACTCCTCTGATCAGGTGTATAACTTGAAAATTTTAGAGGTTTAAACTCAAAATCCTACTGTAAATTCCAAGGGGACAAAGATAGAGAATGCAAATGAATTAAAACTAATGCTAATAAGGTGATGCACCAAAGGAGTGGTGAGCATTTTTTACTTTTGCAAATTGACATAGATTATAGAAATGCAGTAAAACATCATGCAAAAACTGATAAAATGTAATGAAATATCATGGGTGAATCAAACAACACAAGAAGAGGACTAAAACTCATTCACAGAGCTTGCATTTTCATTTCCAATATCAAAATACATGCATTACATCAACAGAAAGGTAGAAAATATGTGGCAGTCTTGAAAGAGGTCTAGTATTCCACAAAATCAATTTCTAGGGTGAAGGAGGGAGCCTGTAAAACATAAAAAATGTTCAACCCCTTCAAAATGAGCCAAATATGGCTTTTGACAATGCTCATTCGAGCTCAGAAGAGAGAAATGTAGGAAAATGTGAGAGTAGCTACAACCACCAACCAAAATTCAATAAAACAGCATGGGTATCCTTAAAATTCCATTCCCTAATGTTTTTGACCATGATGGGAGAGAATGCGAGCCATGCTACATTAAAAATGGTGGTTGAAATGTCATTTTTGTTCATTTCCACATGTCATAGGAATTTTCCAATTTTCTCCCTACAAAGTCAACCAAAACACAAAATTGATGACAAAATCATGTAGATAATTTCACCAGATTTCCATTGATATAAAGAACGCCAAAAACTAAGCTCTGGATCAAAATTTATGCTCATTTAAAAATTTAGGGCAAAATAGGGCCAAAATGGGTTGGTGGGCCGAAAATTTGAAATTTTCTGACTTTTTGCATTTGGGAAAATTTTCCCAAAAATCTCCATGCCCCACCACTCCTAGTGCTATGTGGCATGATTTGATTTGTTTCGGACCCTGCCTGCTTCATTTCCCATCATTTTGGCCTTTGGAAAAATTTCCAAAAATTTTCCACCAACTGGATGACCCGAACACACGTGGCGTGATCCGATTTGTCGCGGGCCTCTCCTCCAAATTTTCAATCACTTTTGACCATTTTTTCTGACCTAAACACATGGCACAACCCCATTGGTCATGGGATTTTCCTTTCATTTTTCTATGTGGGCCTTCCTTATGTTTTTTGCCACCACATGGACACGTGGCATGGTTTCACTGGCTCGGACTTTGGGGGGCGGGTTTTCCTTTTGAAAATTTTCTTTGATTTTGTTTTAGGAAAAATTCCCAATCCCCCCATGCTCTGCTGGTCCGAGAACATGTGGCATAATCTCATTTGTTGCATGGACCTACGGGCCAAAATCTCTCTTTAGCGCCCTCACCAAACGCTTGGTAAAATTTTCAATCTTTCCTTTGCCCTCTGTCACTCCCTCAGCCTAAAGACATGTGGCATAATGTTATTGGACACGGGCTTGGTGTCAAAAATTTTGTTTGTGCCAACCCTTGGGAAATTTTCCCAACTTCTCCCCACCTGGACATGTGGCACGATCCCATTCGTCGGTGGGCCATCGGGCTGAAAAATTTCTTTCTAAATTTTGCCAACACTTGGTAAAATTTTCAAGTTTACCTCCACCGGTTGGATGACCCGAA
Organism: Taxus chinensis; assembly: GCA_019776745.2. NCBI lineage: Eukaryota > Viridiplantae > Streptophyta > Pinopsida > Cupressales > Taxaceae > Taxus > Taxus chinensis. Next base: position 263,272,303 of record CM034156.1, on the reverse strand, counting down.
GACATGTGGCCTCATCTTATTGGCCCGGGATTTTCTAGGGCAAATTTCCCACAAAAACTCCACCAAGCCATAACTTCAAAAATACATGGAGTTAGGAAGAAAAATTTACGTTTCTAGAAAGATGAGAAAGAGCTCTATCCAATGGTGCCATTTCCAAAACATTTGAGTGCTTAAAAAGTAAAAAATTCTGATTGAGGCACAAGGGAGGAATGAAATGAAGGGATTTAGTCACAAAATGAGCAAGGGGCTCATTTTGAATAACAAGTTTTAAATCATGAAAATTACCTTTGTACACTATTCCTTGATTGTGTTGCAAATATCAAATTTGGCTCCACCTCCTGATTATACATGGTGTCTTCCATTTGGTCGCATTATGGATGGTTTAAGTAGCAAAAATGTAACAATTTTATAACATTCACAATTTACAAATTAAACCCCAAGTCACGATGAATATTCTTCTAAATATTCACAGTCAAAAGGTGAAAAAACATAAATTGACTCCACCTCTGAATAAATACACGTGTCACAAGTTTGTTGAACATGGGGAATCAGGGCCTTGTTTCATTTATACACACTAAGGTAATAAAGTATAAAAGTGTAAATATGCTCATGAGGCCTACCAAGGACACGTGGCTCTTTCTCATGCAAAGAGTGGGGAAACAGGTCATCAGAGAAAATTGGTAATTTTGAGTTTAATTGAGAAAGATAACAAATATTAAGAACTGGCTTGTAGCTCTACCACTGTTAATATGTAACCATGTGTGAAACTCAAGATGAAAGTAAAAATTGGGAAATCAAGTCAAATAGATAACTATGTATGCGTTTAAACCACGATGAAAAATTGCAAAAAAATTCTCCAAGCCCACAGTACATAAGGTTATTCCACATGGATAGCTCATATTTAAAATTGGGAAAGGCAAAATGGACGACCATGATCCAACACATTAATGACTATCGTCATCAATGCGTTTTTCACACAAATCAAGGAGGATTTTTTAAGTCTTTAAATGTATTGAGATTTTTGTTATTGTTTGTTGAGATTTGAATGCCATTGTTATCATATTTCATTGAGGAACAACATTAAATTGATCACAGATTTTGGATTGAGAGCCAAAGAATGAAAATCTTTCGAACCAGATTGAATTGCACAGGTATTCATTGGAAAATTGGTAAGAACTAAGACACTCCCATACTCTTATTTCATTTACAAGAAATTTTAAGTAAAACTATGGTATTAAATATAAAGACCATGCCATCTTGTTTTTCAGGTGCATCTAGAATCACCAATGATCTGGATAAAATCACAGACATGGATTTAAAGAATTTTGACTTAAAATATTTTCTACGAAGATTGAGTAGCCCTAACAAGAGAAAATCCATGGAAGTAATTAAAGATAGAAATATTGATTTAGCCAATGCTATTCCACCCTCAATACACTGCCCAAAACTAGTGTGGCTTTGCACTATGAATTACAACCCAAAAATGAGTAAAGTACTAGATGGAAGTGGTTAGGCAGTGTTGAATTTGACTCCTACAGCCATAAGGATAATGCTAAAATTTCCTTTAATAAGAACTCCAATAACAATGAGTATTGGATTAGCCCTAAAATATTATGAGGCCAAGAAAAAGGACTATGTCAGGCTCATAAATACTAAATGTCTCTTAGCAGGGAAGAAGAAAACTAGTCAAAACCCTAAAAGATTGGTTAGGGAAAAATTTGTTGAAGAAGCAGAGGATTTGATTGTATTGTTGATTCAAATGGTTGGATTGGAGACCATGAATGATTAAAAGGAATGGATGTTCACCTATATGTGGATAGTTTTGGAGAAGAAGGGGAGAATTTGCTGGGAAACCATCATCATAGTAGCACTTCATGACCAAATGCTAGCATGGGAAGAAAAAAAAGAGATGGGTGGTGTTGTAGAATTGGAATTTTACATGATGACTTATTTGATTTATAATATTGTAGGCCATAGGCATTTCCCTGGCCTCTTGCCACATGTTCACTATAAAAAATTCCTAATGCATGAGATTTTTCCATAATTATAGTTGGTTAATTGGAAAGAGAATGTGGGATTGATTAATGATTCCTTCTTTGCACTAATCATATGCTTATTCAGGAAAAATTGGGAATAATACAAGATTTTTGAGGAGGCTAGACAAGTAATTATGGAATATGGATGTTATTTCATTCAATATAAGAATTTTACATACACCAGGGTCAATGGATTTGAACGCCAACCATGTAAATTTCCTAGGTATTTAGATGACAAAATGGCCTTGTGTGAATTGGTAAGAGAATTGACACCAATGCACAAATTAATTGCTGGAAAACATAAGATAAACATTAAGTTTCCCATCAAGATTGGAAAGTAGTCCTTCCCTTCAATTATAAAGCTTGGATTAATGGAAGATGAGATGAAAAGGTTTGAGATGGAAAGGTTTGAGGCAAGGGCCAACTATGACACTAGGTGGGTGTTCAACAATATTGTAAAAAATTTTTGAACATGAGCCTAAATTTAAAGATTATTGGATGAATCGTAGAGATGAGGAAAAATTCAAGCTAAGAGACTTCTTAAGAATGACCCTTACCCAAATTATAGACTTTAATATTGTTATTATCCCTAAGGGAGTTGTGGATGATCCACATACTATGAGTCAATATTATCTTGATCAAAATGTGGAGGGACAACCAACAACCCCTTTGAACTAGAATGAAGAGGTATCAGATGATTCATATTGATAGATAACTGATGTAATGAGGAGAACATTGAATTGGTTAGCCTAGAAGAACATTGATTTATCAATTCAAAGCACAAAAGTTATTAATAAACTTAAGTATTTGGGAAAATTTAAAGATGACCATCCTCCGCTGAAAGAAGGAGCTGACATAATGGATCCCTTGGGAGGAAAATATCCTCAATTTCCTTAAAAAATGCCTACTTCAGAACTTATAAATGAATGTACTTCTTCTACTAGTGGGACTAGTACTTCTATTCCTACTCTAAGATAGAGAACTTAGGAAATGCTTTTGAAATCTATAGAGAATGCCCCTATCACCTTTGCATTACCACTTCAAGAAAAAGGGAAGGGTATGGATACTCATAGGAATCCTTTATATGTTTTTCAAAAATCTCACAGTGATGATAAGTTGATGAGTGGGGCCATAAGAAGTGGCCATTCACAATATAAGCCACAGGGTGAAGAAAAAAGAGGAGCACCAGACCTTGAGAAGTTTTAAAGGGCACATAAGAGAAACAAAATTATGTATGAGCCAATTCTAGTAAGAGAAGGTGCTCATACACACAAGAAATATAAGCATAGGGATGTAGTGATTAATACCCTAGAACATGAAATAAATGATGTATTCGAGGTACAACATGTAGCATCAGTGTCACAGGTTGGGCAACCAGTGCCTTTATTTTCACCTTGATCTTCAGAGGGAGTGATAATTAGGAACACTCAGGAACAAACAACTTAAGTAGAGAGTCAGGTAGAGGTAGTGGATGTTCATACTGGTGAGGTGTTTTCCACATTGGATGAATTTTACATATCTATTTATGAACAAAAAACAAAGAATGTAAGTCATCTTCAAATGAGTGAAGAAGAAGAAAAAATTACTCATATGCCAACCACTGAAATCAAAGTTCAAGCATCATAGGTTTCCTTTGTTGATCAAGTGGCTTAAAATTCAAATAATTCAAAGGTGATTAGTGAAAAATGTGTAATTACTAAGGTATGAGGGGAAAAATATCCTTCCCATGATGTCAAGGCCACTAAGGATAGTGATCAATCTCAAATAATGAAATTTGTAGATTAGAAAACAACAGAGGTTTCATAAGGTGCAAATGCTATGGATGAATTTATTGTTGGTGTGGATGTACAAGTTTTGGGTCAGAATAGGGAACCAACAATGGGAATCCAATCCACCATGACATAACCTAAGATATCAATAGAGAAAAAGGATGATAATGTGTCAACCCAACAAGCTCTAAGGGAGGTTGAAATATTGGAAAGAAAAGGAGAGCTTGCAAGAGAGTTATTAGTTCAATAAAATCCCAAGGAAAAATCTAAAGTTAACATTTCATCTATTGAATAAATAAAGAAAGAACATATCGTAATTACTCAGGTAACTCAGAAAGATACTGGTAATCCCAAAACTCAAGACCAAGAAGGAAGACAATCAAGGGAAGTGCTAGTACAAAGTGAGAAAAAAGATATAACCATGGGATTAGAACATAAAAAGTAGGAAAAACCATCAACCCAAACTGAACAAGATATGTCTAAGCAGTTGGTGGTTGTCCCAAGAAATCCAAACAAGAATTGTAATAAAAAAAGTTGGGACAAGTCTTGCAAAGGGCTGGATAAGGGAGTTGATTTCAAAGGAAGAAACAAAATTGTCCCTATTAAGGCCATAGACCTCACAACTCCATCTTTTCTAAAACCAATGAGGACCTCCAAAAGAGCTAGGGTTCTTAACAATACTCATATTGATCCCTAACGAAGTAAAAACCAAAGAAAATATAACGTCAGTGACTACAATGTTCAAATTATTCCCTTAGGAAAGCCTTCAAGAGATCAACTAAAACAAGGAGTATCAGAGGTAGTAAGTGAATTGTTACAAAAGGTTGATGAGGATAGGATAACTAAAAAACAATTGAAAGAACAAGTTAAATCTTTGAGTTCTAGTTTGCAGCAATTAATTGGGTAGTCTAGTCAAACTCAAGAAAGTACCTCTGCCAATACCACTGAAGGAATGGAAAATATAGATAAGGCTATTAAAAAGTTTAGGTTGTGGACACATGGGTTGAGAAATTGACAAAAAATGGAAAATAATAAATTGAAGAAGTCAGGACAAAGTATAAAGGGCTCAAGAATAGGCTTAATGAAACTGATGAAATAGTTGAGCAGTGTGATAACGAAATCTTCTACTTTAAAGGAAACTTTCCCAAGTTGGACTGTCTAACTCAACTCAGTGCTGAAGTGGTTGAAAAAAGAAGGAATTGTTCCAAAATAATTCAAAGGAACTGAACATGCTATGGAGGAATTAACAAAGATTAGGGTGGGAGTTTTGAATGGGATCAAAGAAAAAATAGAAGTTAAAAGGAAATGGGTTGTTGATACTTTAGATTCTATTGATTTAAAACTTGAATATGGTTTTTGAAAAATTCAAGAATAGCTATGGTGATCTAAAAATGTATTTCTTGTTTAGCTCTTTTGAGAAAAACATCCAAAAAGAAAATTTCTCCTATGAAGTTATTAAAACAATGAGGAAAATTGAGAACAAAATTACAGACTTAAAATCAAGGCCTTTAGAATATAAGAAAAAAATGGCCTCCTGTGTGGATGCAATAGAAATAAATACATTGATCTTCTAACACCATGGAGGGCCAGATGAAGAAGAAATCAATGAGATATTTCAAAGTTATGATGCATATGTGGAAATGTTTCCAAAAGAAGAAGAAGAAGGAGAAGAAACTAAAGAAGAAAAAGATGCAGACATGAAATATGATGAACAAGCTTAGGCTTTTCATTCTTAAAAATTTATCCTCTTTTCATATTTCATTTTTAAGTGGTGTTCCATTTGATATTATTTCTTCATGAAGTATGAAAATTACTTTTAAAACTTGTTATTATCTTATATAAATTGTGATTTGATACAATGTATTATATTTTTATATTGCTTGGATTAAATTTTATGTCCATTTGTAAAAGCATATAAACTAATGAGACGTTTTTACTTTCTACATTTTGAAAAAATAAAAATGGGGCTCTATAGGGGCCCTAGCCCACGAGAGGAAATATTATATATATCCATCAGAGTTGTATTACAAAAGAAAATATAATAAGGATAAACTTTAAACATCTAATACCATAGACTCCTTTACCACAAAATCCTCTCTCCAAAGAGGAATATTTTTCACCAATTTGTTTTTCCTAGGGGCCCATGTTCATCCGTACCTACTGCCAACTAAACAAAAAAATGTCTCTTGCTAGTGTGTGAGACATGCCCATAGATTTAAGATCATCCATGCTAGACAATGGACCATTCAATAGGCTAAGCGATTCTGACCTCTTCTTATAAGAAGAGACCCATTCATCCATATCTAAACCACCTTTAGAAAATGCCCTATTTTCCTTTGGTTTTGGAATGAGAATTTGGTTGAGAAAATTGAGCTGGAAGTGGAACCACAACTGATTCTGGAATGACTGGAGCAAAAGGCATGAAAGTAGTAACTTGAATAGAAGATCCGAAGTTAGACTCACCCTTATGTTTTTTCACAAAAGGAAATCATGGTTTAGGAGATGGAGGGGATGTAGTCATTGTTTGTTTTTCCTCCAAGAATGAAATACATTTCTCCAGTGCATTTATTTGGAGATAAAAGAAGGGCTCTGTATTCAATGAAAGTTATCCATCAAGAACATAAGATTCCAAAGGAATCACTTTTGTAACAAATGCTTCATCACAAAGGTAGGGGAAGTTGCAGTTTGTTGAATCTTGCACACTGGGCCTACTTACATTCCATAATTCCCTCAAATCCTCATGAACCCTTTGATGCTCAAGCTTGAATAGATGAAAATATATCATCTGAAAAGAAGATAAAATGGGACTTATCCTGCTAAGTCTTATTATGAGAGAAACTCAAACAACTCGAGATGTTAAAGGATCAATGTAATCATCAGGATCAACAATATCAAACATAATCCTTACAAAATTTTCTTCTAGACCCAAAAAATCAAAGATAGAATGCAAATCTTCAGTAGATATTCCTTTCAAACTAGGTGACATTGGATTTACTCAAAGTGATTATATGAAAAGAGGAAAGTGTGAAACAATGAAGTAAGTGGTGCATTTTTATAGGAAATTCGAGGTAGGTGAGATGAATTGGGTACAATCATGGTGAAATTATTCCTAAGATCTCAATAAGATATCTGTACGAGCAATTTAAAAGTTGAAATGAATTGGCATTGAGAAAAAAATGATATATTGATCTGATTTGACAAGAATCATGCGTGATAACTAACCCAAAAGGCATGAAAATAAATATATAACATTCAAAACAAATTTTAGAAAATAAAATAAGAGCATATTTCAAATAAAATTACCTGGAGGCCCTCAAAAATCACCAAAATAAGATGTCTAGTCACCAAGGGAAAATAATTATTAAATAAGTTGGTAAAAGTGATGATATGGCATCCCATTCATACATAAATAGAGTGAAAATGTGGAAGGCTCATAGTTATCACACCTGACAACATTTGACAAGGCATATTTATGAGAATAAAATGGATTAAAATATATGTTGTAAAGGGGAATATTACCTTGAAGATTCACATTTTTGGGGGAGAAATTGGAAAGCAAATGAGTGAATAGAATGATATAAATGTAAAGAGAATAATCTCACAGAAGGGGGGTTAAAATTTTCTAATATTTTTTCAAAGAGAAAGGAAAAATGAGAGAAAAACTATTTTCCTAAGAACTCATATGAGAAACCTATTACTTTCTTTGATCCTTAAAATTAAGTCATGTCAAGATGGTTGCAAATCTACAACCATTGCCAAGAACTGAGAATGCAGATCTACTTTCCCTTGCTAATAAATTTGACGAGCCTTGAATTAATTGTGTTAATCATGAGCATTGTTTTATATATTTTCAAGATGATATACTATAAAATAGTTATTCATGATCCCCTTTCAATCTTATTTTAGAGATCCTATAAGTCACACAAAACTTTATCATTCTACTAGCATTCTAGAAATTGCAATTGCACTGTTGAGAAGAGCTTTCATTTCATTTGTGTAATAATTTTTTTTAAAGTGATTATGTCTCCCCTTTGTTAAATTTTTCTTATAAGCCTTTGAGTGTATCTTAGGTGTGATAAATTGTGAATCTCTGATGTTTTATTAAGTCTTCAACATGATATTTTATGTTTGAATCCTTAAATACTGTGTGAAACCATGCACTCTTGCGATTTTATGAGTGTACATATTCTGGTTTAAGATTCATTGTGAGCTATTTGAGGTATATTTGTATTGCACTTGGTAGATCTCCCAAAATTTATTAAAATTTCCTTTAAATATGGTATAATCAGCTTTATCTTACTTAACTCACCAAATCAAATACAACCAAAACTAACTAATCCTACTAGAACTACCCATTCTTTCCTCATTAAAGCCAACAATATGCTAAAGCAAGTTGGTTTCATATTGTATCTAATAGTATAAGATTTTTCTAGAAGACATCTTTACTATATAGAAGTGACAACTCTTGTGAGTTAGCCTTTTCTGAATTGACCATGTCTTCCCAGAGTTGGTTTTCAATTACTCTATAAAGGAGTGCCAAATATTGTTGATACATCCACCTCACTCACAATTACATACTACCAAATGGGTCCTCTCACCCTAGATAAATGTAGAGCCTAAAGTAGGAGGGTAGGTCATACCCTCATAATGGTGCTACCTAACTCCTCTGAGCTCGAGTGATAAAGAGATTATGAGATCCTTCCCAGGATACAAAATGATAGAAATCTAGATCTATCATCCTTTAGGAATCCTTCTCATTCTTTTGATGCTTATCGGTCATAAACGGAGGACCAATTTGGGTATCAAAAACCCTGAATCATCAACCAACACTAAAACTAAAACCAAAACACCAAAAACTCAATGCCACCCTCATATTAACCATCCAAGTCAGCTCATACATCAACATCCCAAACATCCACATCCAAATCCAAGTATAAGACTTCCAAAGAAAATACATCTCATAACGTTAAATCAAAATCCAAATAATCCAATCCTCCAACCAAATTTGATTTGTCTTCTAAGACACATAGTTTACCCATCTAATCTATATTCATACCTAAATTGAATCCAAAACATCACGTTAAAACCCATAAGAGTTATATTTCCTTTGACACTTTGATCGGATCCTACGCATATATCCTTCAACATTTAACTTGAATATTTTCTATCACACTTCCTCCTATCAGATCCTTTAATGTACATAATAAGAAACCATCATGATTTGATCTTAATTGCATTTGTGCCTATCATCTTACTCTAGGTCATGACATTGAGCATTATAAAGCCTTGCAGGCTATAGTCCATAATATTTTTGAGAAAGAAGATTCCCTCATTCATGGAAACCATTCTTCTCCTTCCACCACAACTAATCCAAATCCAATTCCTAAATCTTGATACATCAAAATTACTAAATCTCATCCTTCATCTATAGAGGATCGTACCTTGTTTATTGATACCATTGGTTTTTCTAATCACCCTTGTGATCCTTGAGCATCTATCCAATCCAAGCTCAAGCCATTCTCATCTAAACTCTTTCAACATCCATTAACTCATCCAAATATAATTCGTCAATAGTGATATAATATTTTTTATTGGGGGAATATCCTCCCCACATCCTTCATCATATCATCCGCATTAACTATCTAAACAAATCCCTTGATGTTGAGGGACTTCACCCCTTGACATTTTGTATTTACCTCATCTGAATCCATCCAATCTAAATTAATCCTGTCCAAATCTTCATCTCATTTTAAGTCCACTTTTGTGGCCATATTTGTCTATCCCTTAAGGGACCATTTACTTTAATCTTAAGTCTACTGTTTTGGCCATATTTTTCCTTCCGTTAAGGGACCATATTTCCATCCTTTTTATCAAAGTCCATATTTTTGGCCATACTCATGCCTCCTTTAAGGTACCATATCTCCATAGTTTTTTAATCCAATGTCCACCATTGTGACCATGTTTTTCCTTCTGTCAAGGGACCATATTTCCATCCTTTTTAATCAAAGTACACCTTTATAACCATACTCGTGCCTCCTTTGAGGAACCATATCTCCATATTTTTTTCTCCAAATTCCACCATTATGGCCATGTTTTTCCTTCCATTGAGGGACCATATTTTTTTCTTTTTCATCAAACTCCACCTTTGTGGACATGTTTGTGTCTCTCTTAGGGGCACCATATTTTCACCATAAGCCCACCCTTATGGCCATTTTTCATCTCACTGGGATGCATATCTTTTTTTTGCTTATTCACTTTCAGAAGGTAGTACATAGGTTTCATCTTGTCTATCTTGTGATGTCTTATATAATCTTTCACTCTCATCCTAAACCTAGCCTTGTGGTCATTTTTGTCCCCTCTTGGGGGAGACCATTCCATCTTATCCGAAATCCACCATTGTGGTCATAATTTCCCTTTCTTTGAGGGACCATCTGCTCATCTCATTAGGGATGCATATTTTTGATTCCTTAAAAGGTATCACATAGTTCTATTACCTTCACTCATCTTTCTCATTGTATCATATTCTATCGAGCTCTTATCTTATCTCAAACTTGAAATTAATGATGGAGGAAACATGGAAAATTTTCTCTCAACTGGATTAGACCATACATTATCATGCATAATTGTGGGTCTGGGACCTATCATTTGGATTCCCTTGATGGTAAACGAGAGACCGAACCTCTTAATACATTACACTTATGGCCATTCTATTGTTAATATATATACCCATGAGTAGATAGTCATATCTTTAGATAATTCCTCCTTCATCAACCCCTTCCATATATAATTTTAATGATATGAAACTATGTGGTATACCATCACTTCATATATGTGACCTTAAATATGGGCACCACGGATCTACCCATAGCATTTTCCTTATGGATAAGCTTTCCCTTTTTAGTGACAAATTTGTGATCATTACACCCATCACCCTCTTATTCACCTATTGGAGGTATGCAAAGGGGTCCAAGGGTGTCTCTTGTACATTCATTATCCCCTCCTAAAGTGGTTTACTTAGTTATTCCCAACTCTCCCCCATGTAAAGTTAAAATTCATGAATGCAAAAATCAAAATCAAAGCTCTTAAAAATATACTAATCTCTCAAAGGATAGTTATTCATTAAAAACATATTAAAGTATAGATTTATCCCTCAAAGGGAAAATATCATACATATCTAATCCTGTCATCTAAAATCCAAAGTTAGAAATCCAAATGTAAAAGAATAAAGTAGACCATACCCTCGAAGGATTACTACTCTATTGTATCATGATAGTGAAGGCTTCTCGCATTAATCAGCCTCCTATATATCATAACATCCTAACATCGAACAAATTTCTCATATATATTACAAACTTCTTACATTTGATCTATTTGCATCTTCCCCCTTCCCATAGCTGGGGCATAGTGCTAGAAACAACCACCTATGGATAACCATCTTCCCACATACAAGTTACATCTAAAACCCCTTACCATGTTGACATTAGGTTTATGGGCATCTTTCATCCATAAATCCCTCATGGTATTTTGGTATAACTAACTATGGTTGGTTATGTACTAACACCTACTATTGGCTGCAAGTGCAATGCCTTAAGTGGTACCCTTTCTTGTTTACCTCCCATCTAGTTTGAAGCATGGTTTCCTTACATGCCCCTCGCTATGATCATGTGTCATTTATCTCATCAAGGTCACCTTTTATCAAAATCACATTCTTCCATATCAAATTTCAAACCATGAATTCTATATCTATATGTCTACCTTTATGGATGGAATATCTTACCATCATCCATAATCCCATGAATTCTGTTATTATATATGAATACTCTCACTACTACACTTTTATGTTCGGAAATTCTACTTGATCTTCATTGTATTTTGTGAATCCTACCTAAGTTTATATCTCAAGTATCATTCATTATCTAGCAAGTCCTCATTCCCCATCATGGTCATCATGTATTTGATCCATTCATCCTCACTACTAATTTCTACTCATCAATTTTCATCTTGATATTCTTACTTAATCACCCCTTCCATGCAAACTTCTTGGTTGAGATATAACATCTTCCTAAGATCTTCCCACTATAGAAGATTCTCCCCCATCTCCTCTTCCATTAGAAAACAATCACCACTACTCACATCTTTCCACTTCACCTCTTCTACTTATCATTTATGCATCATCACTCCCACCACATGGGAATCCCCATTAAGGATTTACCTTACACTTTCCATATACACTGCATATATTCCTCAATCCATTCATGTCACACTCCTTTGTTTCCTTGTTATCACATTGTTATTACCCCCTTTCACCTATTTTTCCATTTTAGGCATACACCACTCACTCTTTTCTCATTCTTCCTAGTATCCGTCTCCTGCTTAGTCATCGTACTTGGAAAATTAACTCAAGGGTTACCCTTGAGTCCATCTTGTCATGCCCTCTTCCTATCTCTCAATCACTTATTCTCATGATTCTTCTTCTTCTTCAGTTTGGTGATCCTACTTAATCATCCCCATCACATGGAAATATTACTTAAGAGTCTCTCTTAAGGTTGATATTTCATCTAACCTTCCCCCATTTCATCATATTTCCCTGACCTTATTTCTCCCACCTATCGTCATATTCATTTGATCCAACCATCCATTCCACCCTTGTACCCATTACACTCTTGTCTTTCACCTTTCGTATCATCAATTTCGGATTGGTGATCTTACTTAACCACTCCTGTGGCATAGAAATATTACTTAAGAACCCATCTTAAGGATGATCTATCATCGTGCACTTTCCCATCACTCCACATCATAACCATCCAAATTTTCTTGTTAACTCCCATCATTACATCCTCTCACCTCCTCTTTTATTCTCACAAATGCCAGCTCGTGTTTTCCCACTTTTCATCTCCATCATCCCTCACTTGGCAATCTTACATAATAACTTCCATCGCAAGACAATCTTACTTAAGAGTCCCCCTTAAGTTGAACTCTTCATTATGGAATTCTCTCTTGCCTCATTTAAGATTTCCCCAGTTGATCATTTCTTCCTCCTGGCCTCCCCTACCAACCACATTTTTTCCCTACCATTTTCCTTTCTCAGCTTATCATATCACAGAGTGCATCTCCTATCTTTCTCTTATCAGCATGTTCCTTTCCCCCATTTTTCCCTCCTCGATCCATCATTATTCATACCATTTCTTTTCATTATTTTCTTTTGTTGTTTATTCATCTTTCTCTCATTCATACTCATCCACTACATCCTCTCCTCGCCTTCACATTTGAAAAAAATGTTATACCTCATTTCTTTACTCTTTCCATTCCATCTTCTTGAATTCTCCCACATATCTACCCCCATGCTTACCCATAATTGTTTTTGGTTTTTGCCAAACATTTTTTCTTCATCATCTTCCATTTCTGTGCCAATAATTATTGTTGGACTTCTCCTAAAAGATATCATCCCCATTCTACATAGTTTTGTTCCCTCTCTTTGAACTTTTCCTTTTCTTCTCCATTCTTTCCTTCACCTATGGACACCGATCATTATTAGTGCACTTATCATAATGTCCCTTCATTGGAGTTTCCTCTTCCATTCCTCCTTTAATTTTTCCCTCTTCTCACCTTTCCTCCCACCCTTCCCTACCAATCATTATCAGTGTAATTTTCCTAACATACCTTTGTGGACATTGCCTCTTCTATCCCTTCCTCTCTTTTTCTTCACCACCTCTCCATCTTCCATCATTCATTTCCCATTTATTTATTGTATTCATCATACATCCTTTGTCTATTATCTCACAATCCTTGTATCCTAATCTCATACATCTCTGCATTTTTTCCAATATGTGTCATTCCTCCCCTCCAACTTCTCTTTATGTTCTTGATATTGCTCACTCTTCACTGTGTATCTCCATTCTTGGTTCCCTTCCTTATGCATCATTTTTTTTTTCTTCTCTTCTCCTTTTTACCCCTTGTTTATTTTACTTCCTCTGTATCATCTTCTTCCCCTTTTCCCCTCACTCTCCCTACTTACTTCCCCATCGATAACTTGGCTCGTCAACGTTGTCTCATCTTTTTTTATCATCTCACCCTCCACATGCATTTCCATGCAGTTTGTTTCAAATTATTTTCCTGGGTCTTCCTCACAAGGACTAAGTTCCTTCAATATTCTCCTTGTATCCATTTTTCATATCTTCTTTCCCTATCATTTTTACCTCTCCACTACCATGCCCTTTCATTCTCTCTCACCCCCATCTATTAAATCATTATGTGCCAGTTTCTCTTCCATTCTTCAATTTTATCCAAATTTTCTTGGTCCCTCATTATTTCTTTCTCTTCTCTATTCTACCTCCTCTTTTTTCTTCTTTAAATTCTTCATCTTCCTCATCTCTTTCATTTTTCCATCCTTCTCTCCCTTTTTAATGATTTTACCCCCTACTCTCATCTCATCTTCTTGTTCATCTTTCCTATCATCCTTCTCTCATATTCTCTTCCTCTTATTTGTATTCTTCACCTCTTTATTTTATCATATATATCATCTCTTTCATGTTCCATTATTTCTCTCCTTTATTTTTGATCTCCTTCTCCCTTTTTTATGCTTTCACCCTCTTCTCTATCATTTTATTTTCCTCTTATTGTTTTTTATTCATGATTCCCTTCCACACCTATCATCCCTATCTCTTATATCCTTCTCCATCTTCCTCTTTTGTCTTCCTCACCTTCATATTTTCTTGATCTTATCATAATCCACCACTTCTTATATCCATTCCTGTGTTATCTTTTCACTCTACTTTATTACGTCCCTATTTCCATCCATTTGTCTACTCTTCTCCACCTCTTGCTCCTCCACCTTAGTTTTTTTTTTCTAGCTATATAATCTCTTTTTTCTTCCTTACACTCCCCCTCTAACTCCTCTCTCTCAAATTTTCTCCCTTTCTCCCCATCATCTTCTATATATTGTTTATTTATTGGTTTCCACTACTTTCATAGTGCACATCTCTCTTTCATTTTCACCCTGTACTCTTTCCCTTTTAATTTTCCTTGCTCCTTCACCATATGTTCTATCATTTTCTTGTCCTGTTATTCTCTTTTCTTCATCATTTCTTTCTTCTGTCGTCTTCCCTCTTTATTACCTCTAATTCTTCCTTTATATAGCACATATCGTCCCTCTTCTCTCATCTCTCTACTCCGATGTATTTGCTCTTCTCACCTCATCTTCTTCTTATTGGTCCTTCCTCCCTTTTTATCCTATCATCCTTCTCTATTATTCTCTTTCTCTAATTTCCTTGTTCTACTCCTCCACCATGTCTACACTATTCCACATCCTTGTCTTATTCAATGTCCTCTTCCTCCTCTCTATAAAATTTCTCTCTCCTCTCATTCTCCCTCTCGAGGATCCATCATCACATATATCCATAATCAAGTCTTCCCATGGAATTTTTGGTCTTGGATAATACCATAATGGTCATCATCTATCCAATCTTGTTCTCTTCCACGAATTTTTTCTCTACTTTTATTTCTTCACAAAAGTAGCTTGAATCCTCCTATTTTCTGAAGAAGTGGGACTGCTTTCTCTATTTTTCACCTACTCATCTATCGTTAACTGTGAAGCTTTCTTATGAAACATGTATTCAACATCATATTTACCACCCTCTTGGGTAATTTTATCTCACACTTCTATCCAATCTTCTCTTCATGTCAACATTTGTTACCATAATCGTTTCCCCTGGGGTACTTTATTTAAACATCCATCTTCCACTCTATCATTTTCATGTCCTATGTTGGGACACCTTTTTTTTCATCCTCATAATTTTGGATGCATATAAATCACTTTTTTTCCTTCTTGTGCCCTATGCTTAGGCATCATTATTTTAATCCGCGTTCCTTTTTCAGACGCATGATTTTTCACTTGATTCCTTCCATAGAAAGGATTTCACATACCTTTCACATTTATTTATGCATTCTTTTTTTTTTTCCTATGACCTATTGGTCATCATGGTTTACATATATAATGCAATCATCTTCACGCACTCACTAGTTCGTAGAATGTTGTTTTATGTCTCCGTTGAGACTATAAAATTCCTCTACTAATGTGGTATTGGAGTCATTGCCATATTTTTCATTATTATTGTGATCATTTTTTTCTGTGGCATCTTGCCTTAGTCTTGTGTTTTATCCATCATTTACACCCATCCAATATTCACCATATATCTCTTTCAAACTCAAGACTAACATCACTTATCTCATCCATCCTAAGTTTGATGGGAAAAACTCAATCAACAATCTTTTCATCATTTTTTTTCACAGCTTGCCTAAAGAAAACCACTCAAAAAAGGGGGAAAATGTAAACACCTATTTTTGGTGTAGCTCCTCTCTTTCACCTTGTTTTTACTAGGCTTACCCATTCGAATCCATTTCCCCCTTAAATTAAACAAATCCCATTCCCCACCAAAAATACATGTTTGATTAAGCAATCTTAATTGATTAATTGATTCACTTTTAAATAACTAATCCTTGTTATCTAAATATTCCAAATTTAGTCTGCTCATAATTTAAATCATGCAGAAAAATCCTTATCACATCAACTATTTCACCCACTAGTTCAAATAATGAGCCCCACTCAATCAAATCATATCCATATCAAACCTAATCACTTGAATCAAGTCCTTTAACTAGGTTTACTTTTTCCAACCCTGGTTGCTTAATAACCCCCAATCTAAGCCCATCTCCAGGATATAAATACATGCCTTCCACTATCTTTCGAACAAGAATGGAGTGATAGAAAATCTTTGAAATTGTAGCCTCTTTCTTATCGTAACATCCTCATAATGACCTTGTAATGCCACTAGAATCCCCATAATACCCTTCTCATGCTTTGGTGGCTCACTTAGCCTAGTTCACGTTACATTTTCTTAGATCATATCAATATCTCATCTACACACTAATATTTTCAGGTTTCTTTTTTTATCAGTTTGTATGTTATCCGTTTATCTTACATTTCTATTCTTTTCTTTATCACGTGGGGGTTGACAACCACTGAGGAATTTTACACTTCTCGGATTCACTTCGTCGGGTAACCCCCACATAAAATAACTAATAAGTTTTTTTAGTGTCTTTGAGTTGTAGGTTTATCAAGATTGCATTAAGGAGCTCATCATCTATTTGGCACCCATAGATCTAGATCTACATATGAGGCTCCTTAAGCCATCCATATTTTGAGGTTGCTAGTGGCTTTGAGTATCGGTGCATTTTCTTGCACGAGAACAAGGCTTCTTGTCCAACATATATAACTGAAGAATTGACCAATATGGAATATTATTTGAACAAACTATTATCTCGCCTATTTAAACATGTCAAAAAAATTCTAGAATTAGTATTAGGGGAATTTATAAGTTGTGGAGAACTAATGAGAGATGAGGAATGAGTAGGAAAAAAAATTTCATGCATAAAATGAAAAAAGGAAACCAATCAATATATTTCTAAATATCCAAGGGTCCTAATTACATTCCTTGAGAAACACACAAAACTAGAGAAGCACTTGATACAAACCACTTGTATGAAAAGGAGAGAAATATGTAGAAATGGAATGACATAAGGTATTGGATGCTCAATTTTTTTCTACAATTTGTCATATAATACTTAAACATTACTCTATCATTTATCCTAGAAAAGAACCAATATTTATCCCTCCATAATCTCTTTTAAATGGTACCAAAATCATGTTTATTCTAACTCCCTATCATAAATTATGTCAAAAAATAACTAGGTCATTATCTATTGTTATTTCTCAAGCTTATGATGTTTATGTGCCCCACTTTACACTAAGACATTCCTTGATATTTAATCCAGTAAAATAGACCTATAAATTCTTATAGTTTACCAATCTCTACCACATATCACATATCCTACGTGTCTTTAATCGATGCTTTGCAAGGTTTGGGAGACAATACTTATGTTTGAGAGATTTCAATGAGCTGATTATTGAAATACATCCCCAATATATACATTTCACTCATTAGTTATATATAAAATTTAACATGAAGAACCAAGGTCTAAGAAAATCATGAATATTAATCTCTACCACATGTGCTCCTTTTCACTTATCATGCATCGATACTCCATAGTTTTTTTAGAGAAGCAAAAAAACTTATGGTTTGTAAATGTGCAAAATGTTGACAGTTTCCACTTATCATGCATCCTTCTAATACATTGAAAACCATGAAAAGAGTGGAAAAATTTGGAAACATATGAAATGAGTAAGTGTTATTGTTTGACACACATGAAGAATCCATCACTAAAGGCATAAAAATGAAACTTAGTGCCAAGGAAAATGATTACGTAATTTGAGAAGATACCAATGAGTAATACATAGTTCTTATTTTCTCTATAAAACTTGATGGGTCTATAAATAAATAAGTCTAAGGACTTAAATGTCATTTAAATGTTTCAATGACTAGATTTACTGAAAAACTTCTTTTTTTTTGGATTTTTCCTATATACATGCATAGAAAAAAGGGAAATCATTTTTATGAGTTTTAATTATAATTATTCCCAAAAATGAGTGTATACTACCATGAAAAGCTTCCAAGATCTTAAATTTTAATCATAATGAACCAAATTAAAGAGAAATAATTTTAGGTGCCAACCTTGGCTCTTCCAATGGGAAAAGTATCCCTTATGGGTACCTAGAGATCCAAATAAAATTATTGAAGTATACCAAAGCCTCCAAAAGATAACCAACTCAATCCCATGATGCAAAGGAGCTAACATAAAACTATGTAATTACAAACCACTATAAAACCTGAGTTTCTTATTTTGTAAAGTATGTATTCCAAAACAAAGATATTAAAATATTTACAAAATATATAACATAAAGGTATTTCCAATTTTTACTCAGTAAACCCATTCACAAGATTGGATAATTATCATCATCTTCTTATAAATTTAGAGTGTTTTTTTATAGTAGAGTAAAACAATAAAATGTCAAAAAAACACTCTAAATTACATCCCATAATCGATCACTTAGTTTAGAAGTCTAAAATGTGAATTCAAATCCATAAAATGAAGACCAATTAGAATAAAGTTCCTTATGGAAATAAAACTAATTTTCCAAATCCCAATTTTTTGGCCCAAACTGAAAACAATAGTATCAACATACACATATGAAAAATCAATGCTCATTTTTTCAAAACTATTAGAGCACGTGAAATTTGGTTTTAAAAAGAATCGGGGGAGAGAATAGAGGGATCATAAAAGTTTAATTTATGAACATCAATGTACCCATAATTGTGATCAACACACAAATTAATATCAAAGAAAAATGTATATTTCTCCATCAAATAAACCTCATTCTATGACTTCTCATTTGAGTCAATTTTTCTTCTTGAAAACATCACTTATTTCAATGTAATTATTCTCAAAAACAAGGTGATAAATATAGGAATTAACATAAAAAAATTCAGTCTCAAAATAATGGGACAACTCACTATAATAAGTGTAATCAAGCACAACACTTGCTTTTATATTCTTTACATCATAAAATTTTTGTTTGTTAATTGGAGAATAAAATGAGTCACACTTATAATCTTAAATATATTTATAACATATCACATCATGATAACATTATTACAAATCATCACACACATTATCCTCTAACAAAATTTCTTTTCCACGTATGCAAAAAAACTCAAGTTTAGGAATATGAAAGAGCTCATACTCCAGATGAAATGGATGATAAAAAGTATGAGGGTGTATGTGGTGATCTAGTAAATGAGGAGGATTTTATTCAAACCTTTCATAATCAACTTCCAAAAAAGTAGAAGGAGAGGTAGGGTAGAAACATGAAATAAGTGGATGAGGGAATTCCTCATGATTAAAATTATTCATAGAATCTTTACCATTAACTTTGAAAATTTCATTAATCTTTTCACATTAATATATTGCCTGTTTAAAAATTTCTGAAGAATTCAAATGCTCTTCTTCTACTTCCTTAACAAATGTCATGATATGAATCAATCACTAGTTCATTTACATTTTCACCATGTTCTTAATCTACAATAAAGGATATTTCATTCTCAATAGTCTTAGTGGGATTTGAATTATTTTCAACATTTACCTCTAGATGTTTACATGTTGATAAGGGACAAAATTTACCAAATGTATCTATAACCTAATAATAAATATACTAGGTATCTTCTCCTGTAAAACCAATATTTCTCTAAGCAAGAAACACATTATCAACATTAATAACAACAGAGTTATTAGTTATTAAACATTTTAAATTAACAAATGGAATAGAAAATATAGTAGATTGAAATGTATGAACATGTTCCTCTTCAACATTTCCTCCATGATAAGCTTCAAAATATTCATTAATTTCATTGAGGATCCTGATATCACATGTAATTAAAATATCAAATTTACCAAACTCTTCACAAAGTGAATCATTATGTAAAGGGGAAAAAATTCAATTTCAACCATTCTCTTGTTATAAATTTCATGATTTGTAACTTGAAACAATCATCATCATAATAAAAATAAGGTTCCACAACATGTGAATAATTAAAAAAATGATCAGGGAAAAATCATTAACATGGGGACATGTAGCAGTAAGAATGTCTAACAAGAATACAAATTTATTTTATATTCAACAATATATATATGACTTATTGGAAATAGTTTCAAAATTTAAAGTCAAGTTTACAACATGAGTAACTGTTAGTGATAATTTATCGCTTAAGTAATTATTCAATACAAAACTGAATGCATAATTATAAATAATAAAAGCATAGGATTCACTTAGTCTAATATATTTTTGAATCCTATTCCATTCCTTCCTAATATAAGATTAAAAAAAAATTTTAAAAATTTTCACACTTCTCCCTCACAACATTATAAGGATAATTCCTAAGAGAAACATGATCAACTTTATCAACATATTTTTCAACAAAGATATATCTAAATATATCTTAGGAATCAATATTTGTAACATAAAGCTCATAATATCATTCCCTAACATCACCATTAAGACTTCAAATGAATAATATAACAACCATACATTCATTATCAATATCATAATCATTAAAAAATTGATTAACTTTTCTAAATGCCTTTTCCCATTTTCTCTTTGCTACCATAAAACTTGGGTAACACTTCTATAATAATTTTAGGGAAAAGATGATGAAAATTTAAGAAAATATCCATATCATTAGGTCTAAATTTATGAGGGTTCAGAAAGATTTATATCTTCAACATAAAGATATTTTCTACTACTATTGCAAGGTTGATTCATAAATTCCATAGAATGATTAACATTTGAAAGAACACACGAGTTACCTAAACCTCCATCATGATAATTTATGGCTTCCATTTATGTGTCAAAAAAATTTGAAATATAAAAAACTCACCCAATGTGATCACAATGTTAAGAACCATTGATACGATCTTCTATAGATCTCGAAGAACATTTCCACATCTATGACTCAACATGCAAAATTAAAGAACACCAATTTTGAATAATTTTTCAAAAATTTAGAAATAAGTGTAGCTAGCATAAAATTCTTGAAATTAAAATCAAATACAATAACACATTGCAAAATAAATAAAAAGAGAGTCACCGATTCAAAATGAAAAATAATATATGAACTCTTTATGTAAAATAAATGACTGAAACTAAAAGATATTACATATTTGAAAATCAAAACACAAGAAACCCAAAGATTGTAAAATATAATCCAAATTTATGCATCCCCAATATTTGTACCAATGTTTTGTCTCTAACATTTTCAACTTTTATGTTGGTGAAGAGAGATGAAAAGTGAGTCAGTTATAGAAAAGTGTCTCTCTTCAACAAGTTGAGGATTGAATCAAGACCAAAAAATATGAGGGTAATTTCACTACTACTCATAGTTCTACAAGGCTCAAGGGAGATACCCTACATATATTTATCAAAAAATAATTGAAAATAAACATTATATCTATCCACAAATGTAATCTTCATGACTAAGTAACCAATTAAGAACTACTTGTGACATAGTTACACATTTGTATGAAACTATACAAACATGAATTTATCATATGCATTAATATATTGATATACTTTACTTTATAGTTTTATTCAAGAAGGTTAAAGAACATCCAAAAAATTATGAAGCCAAATTTATAGCAAATATGCCTCTAAATATATGCAAGAATGAATATCTGTCTCAAATGGGAAAGTATAGAAAGTTTTTTAAAAGAGGGAAGTTTTATCATTCTAACTTCAACATGTGCCTTAACAATTGGGAAAAAAAATACACATACTTGATGAAAGAGTAAAAGATAACATAATAATAACACTAATTTACAAAATTAGTGAAAGTCCCCCTAATCACACAATTAGTATATCACATATAGTGATATTTTCCTAACTATTAAATCATTATAATTTAGAATCTAAAATATAGTGAATGTATTTTTAATAAGTGAAAATAAAACCAAAACTCCATAAGGATTAAATAATTGATATCTCATTTCTTACACCTCATATTTTAACACCAAGTAGCTATATGGAAATCCTAATAATCATATTTAATACACTTCATACTTTGACGAAAAATTTCTTCTAAATGAATTTTATAATTTATGACTCAAACAAACATATAGGGCCACTCTCTCATATATTCATTATTGTATCCTTAAATTGATTAGCATTATTTTTAAATCTGACACCTAAAATAGAGTTAAGATGAGAGGAGGGATTTAAAAATTGTGGAGAACCAATGAGAGACAGGGAATTAATAGGAAAATATTTCTCCTAGATTAAATGAAAAATAACAACCAATAATGAGATTGTTAAAGATCCAAGGATCCCAATTACATTCCTTGAGAAATACACAAAAATAGAGAATAAATTGGGATGCCTCAATTTCATGTAGAAGTGATAAATCCAGAGAAATGGAATGATAGATGGTGGTGGATGATAAAAATTCTTCTAAAATATAACATTAAATAATTACTTATCTCTAAGTTGTTTCTCCCAAAAATGAACACTAATGTATAGTCATTTGAATAGAGTTTTCAATTGTACCATATTCGTGTTGATTGGATCTCCATAGAATAATTTATGACAAAAAATTAATTTCGATATCCACTCTCATCGATCAATATTATGACATTATCATGCCCCATTTTTCACTATGAAAAACCTCAAATTTAAGCTAGTAAAATAGACATTGTAGAAGATCTAAAAGTTTACCAATCTCTACCATGTATGACATATATAATGCATCTTCAATCATTTTTTTAAATGGTTTGGGAGGTGAGACTTATCTTTTATAGATTTAATTGAGTCAATAGTTTCCATGTGTCCTCAATCTCCATATGTCAATCATCGGTTATCTATATATTTTTACATTAGGAACAAAGTTTTGAGAGAATAAAAAATGTCAATTATGACCATGTGTACTCCCTTCCATTTTTATTACATTGGTACTATGTAGGTATTAGAAATTAGGGAAATAATTTAAGGTTTATAGATGTGTAGAATTGTAATTGTTGTTTGTTGTCATACATCGTTATAAGGCATTAAAAACCATTACAAAGTTTATAATTTTGAAAACTTGTGGAAAACAAAATTTTTGAATCCTTACACGTGTCAAGGATCCATCACTAAAGGCATAAAAATGATATTTATATCCAAAGAAAGTTTTATACAAGTTGAGGAGACACTAATGAGAAACATGTGGCTCTACTTGTTTCTGTAAAAGTTAATGGGTCTCTAACAAATAATTACAAGGAGTTAAATGTCATATGAATTTTTCAAGGGATAGATTAAATGAGAAATTCTAAGTTGTTTTAGATTTATCATGTATCTATGAGAGAGAGAATGAGGGTAATATTTTTTTTTGATTTTAAATCATAAGGGTTCCATAAAAAGCTTGTATACCACCATGAAAATTCTCTAAGATCTAAAATTTTAATCATAAGGCCCCAAAATAAAATAATTTTTTTTTGGGTGTCAACACTTATAATAATTAGGGGAGATAATGTTCAACACTAGTCATTGGTGTTGTCATTGATGTCAAGTGGCATTAATGGAAAAATGTGTGAATGATGAAGTAAAGCTTAGTAAATCTCTATAATGGACATGAAGGTTGATTGGTAGTGTCCTCTAAAAAGGTTTGTAAGTACTCTATTAGACATATGCATAGACACATGAGGTTTTTAAATAATGTTACAGTGACTAAAGGTCCTCAAGGAAATGCACTCAAATTAAAGATGATAGTATAAATATATGTCAAGTTGCATCAAAGAGATGGTTTAAAGCATGGTGTAAAGGTTGAGACAAGATGTATAGTTATGGATATAGCTATTGATGTCTATATGCTCGAACAACTAAATCAATGTACTGTGAATATTTCAAAATATTATTTATGATCATACAATATTTTTGGTGATGAGGAAGGTATGAATATTTTAGAAATCAGTGAGATCTTTCAAATGAGCTCAATTTTGAGAAATTTGGAGATCTCTGGAGGAATATATGGTCATTCAAAGATTTACAAATTCATAATAGCAGATACATTTGTAGATTGATAAGACACATAAATAAAGATGAATGATACACATGGAAAGGAAGATTAAATATTGGTCATATTAAGTCATCTCACAAAGCTTGACAGACAGGTAGCATGGATAAAAATGGATTAAATAAAAACTTTTTTTCTGTCTAGTAGATTGCAAAGAAAAATATACATGGAATCACTTGATTGGCTTGTTTTTTGAGATCTGAACATAAATTTGACATTCTAAAATAAAAAAGGTACTTGGAGCTATCTGATTGGCTCATGTTTCACATTCTGACTAGTCTTATATCATGAAGGCACGTGGAGCTAATTTATTAGTCTGCGTGTCATAGTGGCTAGTGGAGGTTAAGGATGGTCTGACTTTGCAAAGGTGTGGAGACTTCCTATTGGTTCAAGCTTCGAACTAATAAGACCGAAAACTCAAAACTATGTGAAGCTATTTTATTGATGAATAATAATGACATGAAAGGCGTGGGGAACTATTTTATTAGATGGAGATTTGCATTGAAAATCCCAACACCATATAAAGGTACGTGGAGCTAGTTGATTGGTTTAAGCACTACATTCAAAAATTATGACCAATGTGATGTGGAGCTTTATCATTTGATAGAATTTTACAAATGGTACACACTTGAGATAGAAGATATTGTAGTTGAAGACAAAAATAAGTGGGCCAAGATGAGGGTGCCACTTGGCAACACGTAGAGAAAGTGACATGGCTAATTTCACAAACGATCGGAAATATCCTCAAGGAATCAGATGATGTCATGTAAGGATGGAATAAGTCATTAATTTTTATGTATGACAAGCCCATCAATAATCATGGTGACGAATGTGAAAATGAAAATTTGATCGAATCTCATGACTTCAAAAATAAAATTTCATGAATTTTTGAATATTGCTCTATCTGAGGATCGTGAGAGTATTGGAAGAGGAATGAGGTTGTTTCATCTTGAAATGGAAGAGAAATTTGTAACATATTTTTTCCTCGGTAGGGAAAGTATGTTAAGAATGGTCAGTAAAAGAAAGTCAGAAGGAAATATTGTAAATAATAGATAGTATAACTAAAGATAATTTTAGGAAATAGTCTTATAATAAAAAAATCACTAGTACATGTGAAGATAAGTTTAGGAGACAACCCTTCTACATTCACAAGTGCATTAAAAAATAGAAAAATCATGATTCAGGAAAATCAGTTATGCTTGTCTAATAAAGTAAAAATGTTAAGAATGATAGGTTATTGATCAAGTGAGAAATAGTACATTCAAGATGAAGAGGTTGTAGAGAGAGAGAGAGAGAGAGAGAGAGAGAGAGCAAGAAATATTTATCCAAATTAGATTTTTTGATTGTATAAGAGATTCAAAATAATATAATAAGATTAGTTGAATGCTTGAAGGATTGAAAAAGAGGTAAGAAGAGTGCTCGTTATCTGAGCATGAAGATTGAATGATGAGAGCAATAGAAATTTTATCATAATCCATTTTATAATCAATACTAAATCTATATGTTAAATTTTTTTGTAATATCTGTCTAAGTAGGTGTTTATATCATAAGGGGTGGGTTCTCCTTGTAACTTGCAACTTGCTAAACTAGATGAGTAGGTGCTTATATTTCTTCAAGTGGGTGATCAACTAAACCAAGATTATTGTAATCTTCAGAATTGGTGTTCCTAATAAATCCTTGGTTTCAATGTGGTTTTTTCCCTTTATGGGTTTTCCACTATAAATCTTGTGTTGTGAGTTATTGTTTTCTTGCATGTGGTTGATCATATGTTCATGTTACAAATATTTCTCCTAATCAAGTAAATTTGTCTTGAAATAATTTAAATATTTGATCTGCACTGATTCATCCCCCTCTTAATTCTTTTGATTTCCAAAAATTGGTATCAGAGTGAGTCCTTTTGGTGGAAGCTTAAAATATTCAAGGAGATACTCTCTTCACAACTGTTACAACCAATCAAGAAAAATGTTGATTATCAATGTCCAAATCACCCCTCTTCACTGGAACTAATTATGCATTCTAGAGGATAATAATTAAAACTTATCTTATGTCACTTAGTTTTGATATATGGTAAACTATTGAAAAATGATACCCACCTCCAAACTACTCTAATTATTGTTGCAGTAAACAATGACAGCAGATGAATGCAATTCAAAATCCATGAATGTCCATCCTTTGTGGGTTGAATGTAACTAAATGAATTTTTGAAGGTGATGCATTGTACCTCAACCAAGTAAAATTTGGACTAAGATTCAAGATTATTTATGAAGGAGATGAATAAGGTCAAGCTAGCAAAAATTAAGACCTACAAAAACTTAGTTTGAGATCTTAAAGATGAAAGAAGATGAGAGTATTTCTTCCTACATGTAGAGTGGTAGATGAAGTGATCAACATGATCATAGGCCTAGGTGAGAAAATAGAAGAAACTATTATAGTCCATATGGTCATAAGATATCCAACTCCAAATTATGATGCAAAAGTCTCAGCAGTTGAATAATCCAAAGACATGAAAACATTAACATTGGATGAAGTATAAAGCATCATATCAACATATAAAATGAGGACAATTGGAACTAAGTCTGCTCAATATGGAAGTTGCATTCAAATCCAAGAAAAGAGACTCAATCCAAGGAATAAAAATAAGAGTCATATTTGGATGATGATGTAGATGATGATGTAGATGATGAGAATATTGAATCAATTTTTGTGAGAAGGATAAGTAGGGGCTCAGGAAAATACAAAGGTGAGATCTCATTCAAGTGCCTTTGATTGTGGAAAAGTAGGAAATTTTTACTGCTAAATGTCCAAAAAAGAACTAAGGAAACTTTGGTCTGAAGAAGGCCACAAACATAAGAAGTAAAATATGAACTACAAGAAGAAATATGGTAAGAAGAAGTTCTTCAAGAACAAAAGAAACTTCTACTCAAAGGATAAGTCAAGTGAATTTGATTAAATTAACTCAGGCATCTCTAAAAATGAGGATGATGAAACTCATTCTAAATATTTTTTTATGGCCACGTATATATCTTAAGAATTCAGAACCAAAGGAAAGAATACATTTGATTATGAATAATATGATGAAGAAGAAGTAAATGTGAACCTAGAATTTGAACTGGTATATGCTCTTGAAGAGTTAAAACTATGTAGATGAAATAATCAAAAGTTGAGATGCACTTTGAAATATTATGAAGGAACAAATTCAAAATTTCTGAGAGAAGACAAAGATTTAAAGGAAGAGGAAGAAACAAATGAACTCAAAGAACTTGAATCTTATCTTCAAAATATCTATCAATCCTACAAGGAAAATTAGGATGAATGCTTGAACCTGAAATCTAACTTAGAGCGCCTTGAAGACTAAATTAGAACAAATGACTATCAAAACTCAAGAAATATCAAAAGATAGAAAAGAGCTCAAATGTTCTTAATAATATTTTTAGTGCACTCAGAAGGAAATAAATGACAAACTATGGAATAAGTTTCAAGGAATAATTCAAAGAAGCTAAACCAAAAAAGAAGAAGGAAAATTATACACCAACACCAAGCACCTCGTCATGCTATAAATAAAGAAGCCATAAAAAATGCCAAGAGGAAGAAAAATACTCCCATAATCACCTATGCCATGAGGTACTCACACTCTTTCCATGGTTCTTGTATTTTCATCTAATATGTTTAGACATAAAGTTGTAAAATGTAGAAGATATGTTAGGGGATATGGAAGAAATTACAACTCATATAACACTAGAATGAATCATAGTGTTCTTTTCTACAAATGCCACAAGACTAGTCACATAGATATGATGTGTAACCAAGACCTTCTAAAACAAAGAAAATTGAAATATGTTGTGAAGGAAGAATCCAACAAAGGGAAAGAATCTGGTATGATTATACACACTACTTTTCACGTACAAGACGAAGATAAGATATTGTATCTAGATAGTGGTTTTTCTATTCATATGACATGAGAAATAAGAAAATTTATTTAATTATAAAAAAATGCATGAGGAGCTATTAGGTTTGGTGACAATAATTCAGCAAACATTGTGGGAAAAGGACCTATAAGTCTAGACAGTGGAAAAACAATTACTGAAAATTTTCTATATGTTGAAGGTCTCAAACACAACCTGTTAAGTGTGAGTCAAATGTGTAAGAAAGGTTGAAATATGTTATTTCATGATAAAGGATGTGAAATTATTGATGGTATTTTCATACAAATGTGCAATAAGGAAATTAACAATTTCCGAGCATGAAAACTATACCCTTGTGTTAATTTTTTCAAATCTTACCATTCCAAGGAACCCCAGGTTTGCCCAGTAAGTCCAAAAAGTAATTATGGAATATATAGTTTATGAAACCATAAACACTAGTTTCAGTTCCCAACGGATTCATTTCTTGTCATGCAAATGCACAACAGGGAAATTGACAATTTCCAAGCATGACAATGATACCCATGTAGCAATGTTTTCATGTTTTATCATTTTCAAGCACCCCGGGTCAGCCCAGTTAGTCCAATAACATCCAAATTGGTGTTAATTAATTCCCATAGGCGATTTAGGAAATTCAAATCAACCCCCTAGGTGATTTTAGGAGTTCCTAAAAAAATGTTATCTCTGGAAAGTGTTGGGAAGGGTTATCACTGGTCTTCCCAAAACTGGAGAAACCCCTTGGAGCTAAATGAAGGATAAAAAACAAACATGGAGGTGAATTAAATTCCTATAAACATCATGGAAATGATTTTGGAATATTTAGGGAAGATTTGAGGAGTTTGGAGTAGTTTGATCAAAATTAGGGTTCACAAGCCTAGGCAGTGCACAGGCCAAAACAACTGTTGAGCTTCCAAACGTGATTTTAGGAGCTCTGGGTGGAGTTAGGAGAATTTTTTTTTTTTCAGAAAGGTAATTCCAAGCCATACAATATGATGAAATAAAAATTTCCATAAAAATTTGGCACAATGAGATGTATAAGGATAATCATTCAGGGGGACATCATTGTTCAGGATCATCATAGGCATTTTTCACAGGACATTTGAGATCCATCTTAGTTCATTCAACTTGGAAAGAATTTGTGAGATAATTTTAAATATTTTCTCAATCTACAAGTAGTTAAAGATTAATATTTTCACTACATTAAGAGTTTTCCATCAACAAGGATCAACGGACTTCATTGAGAATGACATCTCCTTCTCTTCTTCTCTCTCTATTTCTCTCTCTTATGAATGTTATAATTTTGCATTGGGGTTGCAATGTTTCATATGTCTTAATGTTCCTAATGTAATAAGTCACCTTTATGTTATAAAAAAGGACTTAAAAGTTTCCTAGGAAGTTGAAAAGTTTTAAATTATGTGAGGACATATGAAAATACATTGGGGGTTAGATGATGAGTCACATCTCATTCTATAAATTGTAAATACATTCTCATTTCAAAGGGTTGGTGATTGATTTTGTAAACTCAAGAGTGTGTTGTATTTTGAGAGAATAAAGGAGATAGCCATTTTATTCCATTTCCCCCCTCACTAGTTTTCCTCCATCCTAACACTATGTACAACTTTTGTTTAAGAAATCAATACAAGAAGGAGTTTATAGATTTATTTGACTAAGGGGTTTCTTGATACTTTTTGATCTGTAAATTCTATTTGGTCTTATTGTTATTTGCAGAGTTGTTTCTTCCCATAAATGCATGTGTTGAAATTTCTAACCGGTGTGTGCAGGAATCTAATTTTATTCCTGCAACGTTAGTTCTCCCATCTCATTTCTCACTCCCCTTTCTTGTTCTTCAGAAAAATTGTTTTCTAGCAAGATATTTGTAGCTTTTCTGCATGGTCAGTGGAGTTCCCCTATTGGATCCCCATCCATAAGGCCACCTTGATAAAAATCACTTTCACTCACGTATACACATATGACAACTACATTGGTTAAGTAGAGGGACTTAGATTCTCATAGCATTACCAAGGAACCCACAAATTTATCCCCAAAATTTTTTCTCGCCAACAATTTTTGGTGCCCATTGTGGGGTAGAATTGGAAGAATTTGCACCTAAAATATGATCACAAGGTCTAAAAATACAAAAAAAAAATTCAAATATTAAAAAAGAAAAGAAAAAATCATGGAAATCCATTTTTGAAAGATACAATGTCAATTCCTCCACATGAACCTTCATATTCCACAATGTCCTTTCATGTTCCCACTACAAAAGTTTTCAAAATCTGGTTGAAGGAAGATACACGAGGTTTAACAGGTTAAGGGGTGTTGTTGATACCAATTTCAAGGCTTTGTAAAATCATGAAGAACGAATTAGAGATAATCTATACTTCTTCTCTCAAGCCTCCTCCCCATCCAGGTATTCAAGTAGTTCACCTGGAAATTCTATCCAAACTTCTATTGATACCCCACTTTCAAATTCTCCCATTTTTCAACTACCATAGGGGATTGAGTCCCTGGAAGAAGATAATTTGAAGAAGAACTTGTAGAAGAAAGAGTTGAAGTAGAAGCAAAAATGACGATTGAAGATGAAGCAGAAAGACCTCAACCCATTGTTCTGTGTGGAAGAAATATAGGACCTCTCACTCTTGAACCACCTCTTCATGACCTACTAATAGGTTTTGGAAAGAAATTTCAAAATTTCAAAGGCGATGGCACACAACATCCTGAAGAACACAACATTGATTTTAAAAAATCATGTGGAATTCTTGGTGTCCAACATGAATATTTTGTTGTAAGATTGTTCATGGAATATCTCTAAGAAAAATCAGCATAATGGTTCTATCTCCTACCTTCCTGATCCATTACATGTTGGAATGACATAAAGACTACCTTCGAGGAAAAATTTAAATCAACCAAAGACTGTCAAGACCTCATTATTAAGTTGGCTCAAATGAAGAAAGGAGTGAAAAGAGGTCTCACTTGACTCCACCCAGTGGCTCTTGTTATTCCTTGGAGTCAAAATAGGTATCACTTCTAGGGAAGGTAAAATATGCACAGGTGGCTCTCACCAGATTTCCAGAAAAGAAAATTTTAGTGAGGATCTTGGTAGCAAATTTTCCAGTTTCATTTGGAATGTTACTAAGTCAAATCTTCTACCAAGACTTGGGAGGGAAAATTCAAATGAATTGGTCATCCACAACCATACCAGTGAAGGGAGACATGGAGAAATGGCTTCCAGAGAAGAATATGAGGTACAAAGTGTGAAAGTCCAGAAGCCCAGAAACCAACATCTTGTATCAAGATACTAGGTAGATGAATCACTTTGTGAAAACTGAGGAGGAATAGGATATTCCCATCTTGATAGGGCCATACATGCCTTCTCAGAGAGGCACAAAAATTCAAGATGAATTGAGGAGATTTGAGTTATAAGAGGGAAGCCCCAAATTGCCAGATGATGAAAACCATGAAGAAAAGTATATGGTTCTTGATGATCTTCAAGCAAAAAATTCAGCTTCTATGCTTATCTGTGATGAGGAGATATTCTCATTCCCATTCAAAGATGAGGACTCCCTTGATCATGTCACCCAGGAAGAGACCAATCAAGTCTACAATAATCCCTCAAACAGTGGGAAAGAACCATCCGTAGAAGAACTAATAAGATCCACGAAAGAAAGAGAAGACTTTCTAGAATGATTCAATGGCTTCAAAAAATAACATCATTTAGGGTTTCCTACTCAAGGGTAACTTTTGAGGAATGAAAATTTCTTCAGTGAAAGTGGGTTGTCCCCTACCTTGTGCCATAGGTGATTTCTAGGTGTTTTTCCCTTTTTGTTGCATGTGTTTCCCATTGGTTTCTCAAATGTGCACCCACATCTCAGATCTCATAAGGGACGACGTGTTTGATACCATAATGGAACCATCCATAAGTTATGGGACCTTTCACTCTTGGTATAGATCTCTAGAGAAGGCTGGTTCCTATATTTATTTCTACTACTATTACTACTCCTAGTGATGAAATGGAATAATAAGCTAATAACACCAAGGGACTAGGGATAAAAGGATGACATGAAAGAAAAAAACACTAAAAGGAAATAACACTAGAAAAGAGGGATGAACACTATTTGTTCTGAGTGAAAATGAAAGGAAATGTGTGAAAGGAGGCTAGGCACAAGTAGCACAGCTGAAATACATATTCACTAGATCGTTCTCATAGAACACAACTAAATATGGTATTGTAAGGGACCTGAAATAGCTTAACCAACATACATATACATAATAAAAGGCATGAAGACAAGGAATGAAAACATGTTAGGAAAGAGAATAGTCACAAAATTACATGCTTCTATTACTTCTAGAAATGCACAAATTTGTTACAATGATGAAGGATGCCGATATCCACGTGCAAGAGCCAGTCCTAGAGGTCTGAAACTCAAAATACATAAAGTATGGATTCCTTAACAAAAAATGTAAGGATCTAGAGTGTACAACATAATAAATAAGTATATATATTACATTTATAGATGAATCCATGGAGGAAGAAGGGAAGAAGGAGGGAAAACCAAAATTTGAAACATAACCACCAACAAGAAGCATTCAATGCCTACAAATCCACTTGGAGATCTATGAAATACACTTCCCCAAGCCTGTTTGGTGTGTTGAAGAAGAAAGGAAGGCAAAACAGATAAATTCAGGTGGTTGGAGAAATCAGATCTGCTCATTAATGCTTAGAATTTTTTTTCCCCATTTCTCACCTACTAGATATGCCATGAAAATTTGAATTTGAATTTATGATCACTGTAGCTGATGTCAGCATCTTTCTAACAAGTCTAGGCACATGCTGATATGATATCTATATTAAAAGATATACAGTTGTCATAAGATGTCAGATTCGTTAGCGCATGACAAAATACATGGCACATGTGGATCGTCTAAAATGATGGCCAGCTATGTGAATACTTGTCATTTTTGCCACGTGTCACTTGTTAATTTGTTGCAAGGATTTAGTCACCCTGTTAGCATGCACTTTGACTGGATGTGTACACGTGACATAACTCAAGCATGATCAGAAGATGACCTAACATAGAAGGGCATAAAGGAAGGTGATGGGGACAGTGTATGGAAGAATGAGGCATGGAGAAGAAGATAGAAGCAAGGAACACAAGAGCATGCACGGAGGGAAAATGAAGAAAATTGGTGAGAAGAGAATTTATGGTCAAGGTATAACTATTATAAATTGATAGGTGAGCGCACGTGATGAGGGAGGTTAGGGACTTAGTTGTTTGAAGTCAAGTATGAGATGCATGCAGGGTGAAGAAGCTACCTAGGAAGAAGGAGAAAGAGTAGAAGGTGGGAACAAGGCAGGAGTGGAACAAAGAGGAAGGAGAGAATAGAAAGCACGCAAGGGTGCTCGAGAAAAAAAAGGGCACCAAGGGGAAGCTGTAACCAAGGAGTCATGTCAACTGATCTTGAGTGCGTGTAACCTTTAATGAGGACTTAAGAGCCAAAATATATTTATACTAGTTACCCAAATAACTAGGAGAGTTATTTGGATAATATTATTGGAAACTTTCCGGGCCATCTACCTACTAGATGAAGATGATTAGTATCCTGAAGCATCCGTTGGGCATGGAGTCTGATATGTAATTATGAAAATACCCTTGTAGTCACCTAAGAATCATTTCTTAACTCTGTTTTGAATCTTTCAACTACTGAGAGAAAATTCTACATTCTGGAGGCAATGGAGGAGCGTGCGTATGAAGAATGTGAGAAGAAATAACCATGTACAAACAAACAATGTGCACTTGGAGGAATTAAAACTACTCTAATATATATAACATGATGTAGGAAACTTAATGGAAGGGTTTGAGATAGATCAAATTTACTAGTATTTGTAGCATGCCTCTATCAAGATGAGTTAACTTGAAAGAGTTAGCCTCCTTGTAAGAACTGATGATGTATGGGCCACACCAAAATGCATCAAACTTTGAATGATGCCTTGGTCTAGATCTGTCAGCATCCCATTTTAAAACCAAGTCCCCAACTTTGAAAGCTTGAGGCCTAGCCTTTCTGTTGAAACATTTCTTTATTCTTGTTAATGTTGTTCTAGCTTGATCATGGAAGAGTTCCTTAGTTCTTCAAGATTAACCAGATCTTCCATTCTGATTTGTCTCTAGTTTGTGCCTTCGAATTCCAGTCATTGGGAAAGTGCTAACGAATTTAGATCTAGTTTCAAAGGAATGGTAGCCTTCTTTCCATAGAAAATCTTGTAATGAAAATTTCCTATTACCTTTTTGGTTGTGATTATATCTTCCTAAAGTGCGTGTGAGACCTTTGTATGCCACTATCTTTGGCTGATGTTCATTGTGCACTTCATGATTCTGGTCAGGTTCTTGTTTTTTGATTCCTCCAAACTGTTTCCTTGAGGGTAATAGTTGGAAGAGGTCTTCAAGTAAATACCTAGACTTAGAGCCCAATCAATGATTTTAGTACCAAGGAAGGCCTTTGCATTATTAGAGATAATGGTTTGAGGAACGGAAAACTTGGTGACTATACCTTCGAGAAAGTCAAGGATGACTACCTTGGTTGATTCCTTAAGCACGAAAAATTATGTCCATCTGGTGAAGTAATTTGTAGCTGTCAAAACCCATTTATTTCCAATACTTGAAGGTGGATTGATCATGCCTGTGAATTCGAGACTGCATTACGTAAAAGGCTGATCCACTTGGATTGGTTGGAGGGGAAGTGCTGCCAGTATTTTCTTTCTTGCAAAGAAAGCACATTCCTTGAATTTTATGACCCACTTGTATGCATCTACAAACAGGGTAAGCCAAAATATCCCTGTCATTATAATCTTCATTGTTGTAGTTTTGGTAGATAAGTGTCCACGAGAGAATCCATCATAAAATTCTGCTAACACTTTTTCATTTTGTGTGTAGTTAATACACCTTAACAACATGCCATCAAGATTCCTTTTGAATAGAAGTCCATTAATCAACACATAAGGGATAGAATGTACCCTCAAATGTCTTCTCTTTGCTTTATTTAAACTAGGAGGGTACATGCCCTTGGAAAGGAATATGATCATGCCATTAAGATTCCTTTTGAAGATAATTCCATCAATCAACACATAAGGGATAGATTGTAACCTTGGAAAGGAATGTGATCATGTCCTTCATCTAGTCACATGTGCCAAGGTCCATATTCCATAGAATCTACTCCATTGAAGGAAAAGGATAATGAACCTTTAAGGATGCCTTATTCAAATATCTGAAATGAACACAAAGTCTAATTTCACCATTCTTCTTGTTTACATTGGAACAAGATTTGTAACCCAGGTAGAGTATTTGATAAGAAAAATAATTTTTTCCTCAACGAGTTTGGATAATTCCTTTCTCATGAGGGGCTCCATCTTTGGATTGACTAGTTGCCAGCTTCTACCTAACGGGCTTGATACTAGGATCAAGGTCAATGGAGTGTTGAGAAATGCTTGGATCAAAGCCTTTGAGGTCTTCATACTACCATGAGAAGATATCATTATATTTTTGATAGAGAGAGATGAAGGCTTGTTTCTCTTCATGTACACAAGTCCTACTGAGCAACAACTCTTTCCACATGTAATAGTGACTTAATAATAGTTTTATTGTGTGACATGAATGTATCTTTCTTCACCCTTGAACTCATCATTAGGGCTGAAAATTTTTATCTAAGGTGACCATCCCTTTAGGTAATTTATTTTATCTTTAGCTTTATTACATGGTCACCATAGCTGTCATACAAGTCGACTTACATGCTTGATGAGAAATTCAGTTTAATTTTGGATAAACAAGATGATTTACACATCACTGTCAAACACTTTCCATATGATGTTGTTATCTGGAATGGATGGCATGATCACCATATTGATGTGCTAAGTGTTTCCTTTTATAAAGTCCTCAACATGAGAGAATTGTGAACCTAGCGTGGCCATTTGGTCAGCTTCCTTTTTCATTATGTGTGGCACCACCTATAGATTAAGAGCATCAAAGCTCTCAAAGAGGTCCCAAAATTATGTATTTATAATCTTTGAGAAGATTATTATTTTTTTGGAAATTGTTGGTAACCTGGTGGATGATGAATTTTGTATCCCCAAAGATTTGTAACACTTTAATTTTCTTCTTCTGAGTAATGAGCAAGCCATGCACTAACACTTCATACTCTACCACATTGTTAGAGCATACAAACTGCAGCCTGTGTGTGGAGAATAATTTATCATAATTAGGGGAAATTAGAACCACTCTTTCTCCCGCACCATTTTTGATTCTGGATCCATCAAAGTACAAATTCCATAGACCAGGTTGAACTTTGTCTTTCTTGAACGCACGTTGCAGCATAATGTCTTCTTCTAGAATGCAATAAGTATGAATCCTTATTTCATAAGCTTCCAGTTATTCAGTATAGGGATCAAATTTATGGCGTCTTTCCACCCATTCATCAAGCACTAGGTCAGGAATAGAGGGTGGAAGAGACTACTCTTCAGGAACTGAAGCTTGTTCTTCTTGGATTAAACAATTGGCTCAGAGAGGGGATGGGACATATGAATCTACATGATAGGAAAATATAGGATCAGCTTGTATAGTAAATCAGGTACCATACCTTGTCTTTAGTAACATATGAGACCAATCAGAAGATAAGTAACCACCCACTTTAGAAGTAAATTCTCTTGATAGACATAGGGCAAACAAAGGAGGTAGGTCCATGATTGACACATCTTGAGTAATTGTTAGGATTGGATATGCATAGAGGGTTAACTCAAGATCCTTTCTGACTCATAAGGTGGTAATAATCGATCCATCAGGTTGCAGGACTCCTTTAGACAAAGGGATATATTTCAAACCTGAGACATCGACTATTTTCTTAGGAATAATAGAAGTACTAGTGCCTAAGTCAATCATGCAATTATACACTAGGTGTTTTCCTATAATCAAGGACATATAGAAAGGGTGGGGTTTTAACAAATTTACTTACTTGTTTCTTCTCTTCTTGGTAGAGGTTAATAGAAGTGTGTGGATTATGCATAGCTAAATCAACATGCAAGAGTTGTGCCAGAGCTTCATGCAATAGATCCCAATGAGATGGGATGGTCATGGCATCCCACATTGTGACATTTATGTTTGTTCTCTTCATCTAGTACACAATGACTAAATGGAAGGCCCCTTGTCTTATGCATTTGCAAAACAATATCTCTTCTTGACTTTTCAGCTATGAAATCCTATATTTTAGCTAGAGCAGAGGCTTGACCTACCAAAGAAGGGGCACATGTTGCTTTAGAAGGAGCTTTGTGTGGGGCCTCCTACATAGGAACTTGAGAGAGTTTACTATTGGATGCCTTATCTGCATCTTTTTACTTCTAAGGATCTACCTTCATTGCTTGGATTGTGAGACTACATGCCTGATCTAACATTCTTTTCTTATATCTTGTGTTGTCTGAAACTTGGGCACGTGCAGTATATTTTATATATTTGTAACTTGGTTGATTGCACAGAATTCCTCCACACCAAAGAAAATCAAATTTTTTTTCTAGAAGGATCTTCTAGTTTCTCTTATCTTCTGGTTTCTCTTGTTTTTACCTAGGGGCAGGTTGAAGTCTTAGAAGTTGAAGCATTTTAAATCATGAAGGCTTGGGTGTGCATGCACAACATTGGCACAATGATATTGACTATGAGGCATGTTACAAGGGAAGCACCATTGTGACTCTTGAGCCAATTTTTTTTGAGCTGGAAAAAGTACTTGACTTGTATTGGGTGTTGGAAGAGAAGGCATGAGAGGAAAAACATGCAAGATTAGATGTGCAATGGGCTGCCATCTATCATTCCTCTGGTTGGGTGTGTATCTTTGATTCCCATACTTATTCCACCAAGGCTGATTGCTTTGGCCATGCACCTGATTGGAATTACCTCTATAAGCTTGTACCTGTTGCTTTTATAATGATATGACTTTGTTTGATAAATTTCTAATCAGGGCCTTCAGCTTCTTCATCTTCCTTCTACTATGTTGCACTGGAGAGTAGGATGTTAATGTAATTGGTTGTGCACTTTTCTCAAGAATGGGAATAGAGGTCATAAGAAGGCTAGGGTGCTTGTGAAATTTATGGGAACAAGGGCATAGGAGGTATAGGAGCTAACTTTCCATCCTGAATAAGATTATTTTCTTCCTTTACTCTAATACTATAAATAGTTGGTAAATTCCTACCTCCAATGGATTGGATCATAAATGAAATGTTATTGTTGAGTGCCTTCTGATAATACAAGAAATCATAATGGGCTGTAGGTCTTACCATAAGAGGGATTATGTCCCAAGTCTTCTAAAATCTGATGTTGAAATCAAGTCATCTGCTCATTGGGTGCACTCCTTGTTGTTGTCAGTTGCTCCACTAGAGATAGGTCATCTGACTTATGTTCAAATTAATTATAAAGAGTTGTTCCCAGATCATCCCAGGTAGTGAGAGATCCAATTCTCAAGCCTCGGTACCATTGAAGCACTTTAATCCTTTAAAGAGGCTGCAAGTAACCTAACTACTACATAGTCATGTGTGATCAAATAGAGTGAACACACATTTTCTATATCCTTGATATGCTCCTA
Source organism: Taxus chinensis (assembly GCA_019776745.2). Classification (NCBI taxonomy): domain Eukaryota; kingdom Viridiplantae; phylum Streptophyta; class Pinopsida; order Cupressales; family Taxaceae; genus Taxus; species Taxus chinensis. The sequence goes on along the minus strand of CM034156.1, from coordinate 263,233,418 downwards.
AGGGGTGACTTGATTATCACTAGTAAAGTATGGAATACTTTTGAGCATGCCATTTGGCATATCATGTTACACAACTAGCAACAAGGGTCTTCCTCAAGTAAAGTTTACAAATTTTCTCGGTGGATGAGGTTGGTCGATCCACCATTGTAGGGTGTGCATGTTGTTTTCTTTTAGGAGGATTTTAATGGGCGTGGTGCAAGGGAGACAGAGATGTGTGCACTAGCTTTCTGGAATAGATTCTCCTTGGGGATAGCTAGAGGTACTGAAATGAATCTTCTGTTGCTGCACTTATCCTTGTATGTGCACTCTTCTTATGAAAGGAACTCAGGGTTGCTAAAACAAAGATCTTAAAATGTTGGGAGTTTCCAAATATGTTGAAATGAGCCTCTAAAGGATGAAACACTAAGTCCACACACCATAACTTAGAAATATGAAATTTGAGCTTTCAATATTGGTCCCACTGGTCATGCTATAAACTATTGGTTTCTCAAATGTGCACTTGTGTCTCATATCTGTTATCCCGTGAAATTGACAAGGGTAATTTTACCGATAACCATACGGAAAATTTTGTTTCGATCCCTCGTTAGGGATCCCTCGCGTTCGAAACGTTGTAAAATCCCTTCCCAGAAAATCTCATTTTCGAACTTGGTCTTTTCAAGCCTTTTTTGGCTGGGCGCATGAAATATCATTGTAACACTAACTTTTGATGCGCCCCCTTAAAAGCCTTTGGCGCATGGTTTTCCATGTTAACACGTCTTTCGGTGCACCAAAGGATGTTGAGTCTCTTTTGCGTGCGCCAAGGCGCATGCGCTTGTGTTGATACAACTTGTGTTGCGCCGCTCTTTGGTGCGCCAAAGGGCGCACATAATCCCATGTCGACAATAGATTTGGTGCGCCAAGGGCGCGCTTTATCTCATGTTGGCAGATGCTTTGATGCGCCAAAGGGCGCATCCCTTCCCGTGTCGACAACAAATCTCCTGCGCCTTTGAAAAAGTGGTTGGCGCATTTATGTCCAGTTTTTCTATATATATATGGTTTGCGCGCCCAAATGTCATTTTCACTTTTGTTGAGCACGTGATCGTTCTGAACTTGTCAGCCTCTGCTCTGTCATTTTCATCGTCCTGTGGACCGGTTGCAACTTTTGCTATATATCCAGGTAAGAGGTGTTATTTCTCTCTTGTGTGTTTTGTGCTTTCATTTCCTGGTGTGTTCCTGGTTTGGTTCTTGCTTGTTGGGTGGTTGCTTTTTCATATGTAAATGTGTTGGCCTAGCCTCCTCCGTTTGTTGTCTTCCCCCCATGCTATCCTTCCCTCTTTCCAGATCTGCTGGAGAAGGTCATTTTCTTGAAACCATGGTTATAAAGTCCTCTTGGTTTTAACCGTTTCGTTTGCCCACTGAGCATGTTAAAAAAGAAAGGAGAAGAAATCTATGAATCATGTAAAAAACCCCCTTTTAAGAGTTTAGTTTTCTATTTTTCTCCTTGGCGCGTCTGTAACCCCTGCAACACTAAGAAAAGTTGCGCCCCCATGGCGCACCCTACCCGCCCTGTTACAAAGAGCAAAATCTGCGCCCCAATGGCGCACCCTTTCGGCCTGCTGCATCATGAGCTCATGCACCCTCAAGGCGTGCCTTTTCCGCGTGCTACAAGTGCTAAAACTGCGCCCCAATGGCGCACCATACCGTCCATGTTGCATCCCTTTTCCATGCGCCCATGGCACACCTAGCTTCCATGCAACACAAGCTTTATCTACGCAAGTATGAAGCTATAAAGGCGCAGGCGCATCCCCGATTGCAATAACATCATGTTGTGTAAACTCTTCATGCGCCGCGCCATATTTCCTTCGGCGCACCGAAAAGTCCATGTTACACGCTTTTCCCATGCGCCAAAGACGCACCCAACCCTAATGTAACATGCAAGGCCCATGCGCCTTTGGCGCATCCTGTTTCCATGCAACACACTGTTCTCATGCACCTTTTATAAAATGCAATCTGCAACATCCATGCGCCCTGCGCCCTGTTTATTTAGCCCCGTTAGCTGTAGTTTTCATGCGCCCTGCACCCTGAGCCTTAAAATCTCTAACTCTTTCTTCTGCTAACATTCTGATGGAAGATCAAATGGCTAATTCAACCTTTTTGGATTGGGTTCTCACTTCTTCTTCATGCAGATCAGCAACTGAGTTCAAAAGAACATATGTCTACATCCAGCAAAAGACCCACCAAACCAAGAGGAAAGGCTAAGCTTACAGAGGAGGAGATGAAGTACAAATATCAAAGGGTCAGGATGCCCGAATCACAGGCTGAATGCAGTATGGATGTCAGGGACTCAGAGTTGGGTCACATTGACATGGAAGAATTCTGGGTTAGGACTCAGAAGGTTACAAGAAGTCCTGTGGATGGACAAATTAATAGGAAGTGCCCTGCATTTCGCCGGAGGGAATCCCCGTCAGTGCCATCAACAATGAATTCATGATGGTAATTGCACAATGTTACAACAAGGACACAAGATGTGTCGAAAACAGCAAGGACAAGGTAATCATAAACCTCACTGCCCGTCATTTTGAGATAATGCTCGGCATCCCTCACCACCGTCACTTTGTGGCCGTCAACCAAGAAGAGTGTTTCAAGGCCTGGGAAGACAACGAAGACCAATGCATGCAACTAATGAACGAAGTCTACTTGAAAAACAAGAAGGTGGTAACACGGTGGCCCCAAATCATCCACCGCAGTGACTTCTCAGAAGAGCTCAGCGATACTATTACTTTCCTGAGCAGGGTCTTCGGGCTTTCTGACGCCCACTACTTCCATAAATGGATGCTGAGGTACTTGGAAACAATGAATAAGAATGTGCCTGAGCAGCGCTTTTGCTGGGAGAAATAATAAGAAGCACCATCTCGGAACAGCTACAACAATTCGCCACAATGGGAGTGTTCCATATGAACTCCTACGTAGTCTACACTGCAGCGTCGGAAAGGGATTATCCAGGGCTAAACCGAAGTGGAATTTGGCCTCAGGTCAAAATATATGAATATTATCCAGAACTAAGGTTGGAGAACAGCATCCCTCAATTCGCCAAAATTAATGATGCTTTCTTCTATCACATCATTTGCATGTTAAGTCCAAATCTAACTCATGGTCGCACAACCAAGAACATTGTGTCAACTGTGGAGAAGTGGGGGGCCCTATTCACCCAGTTTCCCACATTTACCTATCTGAGGGCGGTCAACTTCTTGGGCGAACCAACCAGGCTACCGAGGTATGCTGGACCTAAGCTGATTCTACTAGAGTTATCAAGGCAGCTGGTCACATACCATGAGAAATGCCTCAAAAGAAAGAAGGGCGGAACTCCTTTCCCCCTCACAGTGGGCCGATACACATGCTCCTCCCATCACAAGGCAAAGGAAATGTTCACAGAGCTGGAGTTGCTCAATTTGAAACATGACTTCCCAGCCAGGCCTACCTTTGACCCAAGGGGCTGCCTGCCAAGGGATAAGCTTGATCCGATCCATGTCCCTCAAATTGAGGATATTTACATTGACGTCATCCATGAGGTGGAACTCAGAAGAAAGGATCATTCTCGCTTAGCATTGGCGGAAATTATCCAATACAGAGTGGCCATTGTCCCCAAAGGCTTCCAAACTACGGACGATGAAGTAGACAAGGTGTATAATGACACAGAAGGGGATGATTGGCCCTTCCCGGCCATTGACAGAAGCAAAGCTCCTCAAACAATTGAGGAGAGGGTCAAGGAGACTATGCGCAGAACAGAGCACTGGTGCCGCATGAACGGGCTGATCTACCTCGGGGTAGATTTCACAACCTCCCCATTGGGCAACGCACCTCCAAGGTCCAAGAAGCAGCTGAAAGGCAAAGGTGCAGAAGGTGAACCTAGAACCATTCAGGAAGAAGCCCCTGGAAGTCCTCCTTCCATAGCGCTAGAATAGGTAATAACTCTGGATTTGCCAGAGAAAGAAGCAGCGGAGGATAGTCCCATATTCCCATCCACTCAGGATGTCGGCATTGCTACAACCACAGAGGTCCCTTCTGTCCCTTCTTCTTCTCTTTCTTCCCCTCCTTGAGTGACTCAGACGACCACCCCTTTGGTCGTGTCCTCCGCCCCTTCTTCTGCTCTTTCCCCTGCCTCTTCATCTATCTTCTCCTCCCTCGCTGATCTTTCCTCCTCCATTTCTTCCCTCATTTCCGGGCTCCCTTCCCTTCCTTTGTCTTCTGCAGCTGCAGTTTCCCTTCCTCCCGTGGACACTTCTTCGGCTATGATTTCAATGCCCCCGCCGCATGTCTCCACATTTTTCCCCTCTTCTACTGTTGTTCCCTCCTCCTCTGTCTCTGGTCCTTCTTCTATGGGACCAGTCTGGATCTCTCAGTAGCTGAGCCAACAAAAGAGGAAAGTTCCCATCACTCCGATGGACTTTTCAGTGATTCCAGCCAAAGGGGCAAAGAAGCAAAAGCCTGTAACACGCTTCTCTCAAAGTGCTGCGCGTGAGAGAGTTATGGAAATAGCATACCCTGATCCCCTCAAGGAGAAAAAAGATCTATCTCCGGCAGATTTTACTGTGACCCAAGTCACAATGGGGACGTCTTCTGAAAGTCTCCAGGGGGAAGCTCTTTCCGCGGTTGATGCCCTTTGTCAAAAGCTTCAGGAAATAAAAGAAGAGAAAAGGCTACTGAAGGAGTAGAACAAATATCTGCTTCAAGCCTTACAGAAGATGGGTAGTGCACCTCCCACGACTGCCACTGAGACTTTTGAGCTTCTCGGCCAGGAGAAAATCAATGAATATTCAAAGATCGATGAGCAGGGTATGGCCGTTTCTGCTTGGAGGATCCAGATCCTTAAGGACAGTGAAAGAGTGATCGCCGAGTATGTCAATTCATATCTAAACATCAAAAAGGTGAACAAGGAACTCCAAGTATTAGCGGGTCCCATATCATAAGAGCTAGATCATGCTAGACTCCAACATGAGACCTTTCAACAAATGTTTGACTGTTCAGTCGAAGATCTGGTCAAGTTCAGAGTTTTCATCCATCCAAGGGCCCTCAACAAAACCATGTCCACTCTGGACTATCGGATAGATCAGATGGAATTTGTTCTGGAAAAGATAGACAAGGTGAAGGAAGAGGCCCTGGATGTGATGCATCAAATGGAGTGAATTGTTCTTAACATGTCTCCAGGGCTGCTCACTCCTTCCTTTACCATGAGATCAGCTGATGAAACTATCTGGATCTTCAAGGAGATCGCTTCTCAAGGAACGGGGCCAGAGGTCACATTTGACACTGAATCTATCAACAACCTGCTAGCATGTAGGGACTTCATTGGGTTCCTCATCGAGGTGGAGAAAGATTATTCTAAACTCCCAGAAAAGCTCATAAGCGAGCGGGAGACTTGCGAAGCAATTAGCGAACTGCACAAGGATCCATCACAGGATCAATTTGGGCCCATGACTAGCAAGCTTTTGGAATACCGCACTCAGTTCCACATATCATCTCCTGAGCAGCATCAGAAGCAGGCAACCCCCTTTCGGCCGCAGGATGACGATGATGAGTAGATGCTTCTTCTTCTTCTCTCTATTCTCCGACTTTCTTGTTGAAATGTCTAAAGTGTGTTGGCACAAATAATGACATCATCCATGTTGCATCATGGGATGATGTCATCCATCAAGTTGTCAAAAGTCAACATGACTTTTAGATATTTTGTAAATATCTTTGTAAATATTTGTTGGCTCCTTTTTTGCTTTCCTTCTCCTCTCTTCTATAAATATTGGAATACTTGTTGTATTTGGGGTGAAATTTTTTTAGATGAAAATAGAAGTGAGGAGAGAAAGACTTTGAGCTTTCTTGTAACAGAAGAAAACAGTAATACAAATATTAAGACTTTGTGCTCAATAGCTGTGTTATGCATTAGATCTTCCTTATGTTAGATCTATGTGTGTTTAATCTGCTGGATCCATATCTACTTTTCTATCATTTGCTCATCAGTATTGCTTTGTTTATTTATGCAAGTAGGTTTGGCTCTGTTTACTACCAACCCAAAAACATAAATCTTCTGACCTTTCTGCTTTGGAATTCATTTCTTTTCTTCCTTCGGATCTGTTCTTTCTCTTTTCCCTCTTTCATTCCTTTCTTTTCGCAGCCTGAAACACTCTGCTGGGATGAGATCCCAAACCCCTGAAGGTAGAATCTGTGAGACTTGCATAGGTTCCTGCCGGTAGAATAGCAATAAACCAGTTTCGCTTTGCTGACTCAAAGAGGGGCTAAGCCCTGCACACTGTTGGCTCGTTTATCCATAGATTTGTCCAGGCGACAGATTTTCGGACCAACAATATCTCATAAGGGTTGAGGTGTTTGAGACCACAATGGAACCATCCCCAATTTGTGGGACCTTGCACACTTGGGAAGGATCTCTGGAGAAGACCGGTTCCTCTATCTATTTCTACTGCTACTACTACTCCTAGTGCTGAAAGGGGAAACTAACCTAATAACACCAAGGGACCAGGGATAGAAGGATGACATGAAAGATAACCACACTAAAACATGATAGGACCAAAAAAGAGGGATGAACTTCCTAAAGCTTGCAACTATGAAGATATTTGTCATTTCTACCACATGTCACTTGTTGATTTGTTGAAAGGATTCGGTGCCCTGTTGGCACGTGTTGGCTGGCTACTTGTGGTATACATAAGCATGATAGAAGATGACCTAGCATAGAAGGGCATAAAGGAGGGTGAAAATATACACGTGGAAGAATGAGGTGTGGGAAGAAGACAAAAGTAAGGCACGTAAGGGTGCACATGGAGGGAAAATAAAGCAAACTAGTGAGTAGAGAACATATGGTGAAGGCACAACTATTAAAAAGTGATGCGTGCAACACATGAGAGGGCTAAAGACTTAGCTGATTGAAGTAAGTATGAGATGCACGTACAGTGAAGAAGCTACTTAGGAAGAAGGAGAAAGCATAGAAGGTGGGTATAAGGGAGGAGTGGAGTAAGAGGAAGAGGAAAATGAAAGGAGAGAATAGAAAGCATGTAACGACGCTCAAGGAAAAAGAAGCATCACCAAGGGGAAAATACAACCAAGGAATTATGCTGATTGAACTTCAGTGTGTGTTGCCTTCAACAAGGAACTGAGAGCTAGAATATGTATACAAGTTAACAAAATAACTAAGAAATCTATTTGGATAACATTTCCCTTCCTGTTGTGTGTCACTTATTTCCTTTTCATTGTTTTGTGTGTGTGTGTTTCCTTCTTCATTATCTTTCTCTCTTTTAAATTGTATATGATTTTGCAGGGCCAAATAGATAAGGTGCTGGTGAATGGATAAAATCGTCTAAAGTTGATATTTTGGATTCCCCATGTCATTTATTTTTTGCACTCAGTCCATGTCATGTCCCCAAGCTAGAGCCAACTATTGTCATGCAAATGTGTAACAAGGAAATTAACAATTTACGAGCATGAAAACTATACCCATCTGTTAATTTTTTCAATTCTTACCATTCCAAGGCACCCCAAGTATTCCTAGTTAGTTAGAGTGACCTCCCAATTAATGTAATCTCACCCCTAGGTGATTTAGGAAAGTCCATTCATTCCCCTGAAGTGATTTTAGAAGTTCATTAAAAGTTGTAAGCTTGAGGAAGTTGTGGGAAGGGATATCACTGGCCTTCATAGGACTGAAGCAACCCCATGGAGCAGAGAAAAAAATACAAAATAGATACAGAGGTAATTAAAATCCCTTGGGACATCATGGAAGTGATTCAGGAAGATTCTGGAAGTACTTGGAGAAGTTGCGGTAGTTTTACCAAAATTAGGGTTCACAGGCCAAAAAAGCTACTGAATTTTTGAAGGTGATTTTGGGATCTCTGAATGGAGTTAAGATAAAAAAATAAAAAATCATAAATTTAATTCTAATCCCTATAAGATGGTGAAATTATTTTTTTCACAACACTTTGGATCATTAGGTTTGTAAGCAGTATTTCTCATGCACAAGTGAAGTACCAAATAAAGAATACATTTTTTAGGGATCAAGTGGAAGAATAAAGACCTGTTACCCCCACTATTGGATTATAAATTCCATTTCAAGTCAAGATCACATAAAATTTCATCAAAATATTCCATCAGGAGCTCAAGTTATTGTGGTTTCAAGTTGTCCTCTTGGAGCGAGTTCGGGAGTTAGTCAAATTTTGGGAGGACACATGTCAGCTCCAAAATCTTGGTGGGTTTTGTCTCCCTCCATGTCCCTCAAGATCAGGGACATCAACCATGAAAAAAATTTCCTAGCACCCATAATACCTCTGGATTCTCATGCGACCTCCAGGATTGCTAGTTCAGCCCCCAAGTGCTTGCGAGAGGTCAAAGCCTCAACCGTCTGATCACTGCCATGTGTCATCACCAAGAGGATCATGGAATTTTATATCCCTCATGTCCCACACATGTCATGGACATCAAACATGGAAAAATGTGGCCAGCCCCTAAGGAAGACTTTTGGTCACCCATATGACCAACTTCCAGCCCCTTAGTGCTTTAAAGCTATTTTTTTAGCCTTCATTCCCTTTCGTTAGATCTTTACCACATGTCATCACCTTACTCAACATGGAATTTGATTTACCTCATGTCCCTTTGAGGTGAGGAATTTTAGGGACATGAAAATTTTATCATCTCCTATCTCATCTTCATTTCAAAATTTTAAAAATCCTTCCTGCTTCTAACTTCTAACATCTAACTCCTTCATACACAACTTGCTCTGTAACTTTCTCTACAACTTATCACCACCACTCCACCATTACCAAATATCAAACAAGATTCACCAAAGAAAATAAATCCTTCACTCCATGATAATATTTAGGACATCTAAAAGGTAGCAGTTTCACATGGTCTAATAGAAGAACTAACACTCAGCATATTCAAGTTAGATTGGATAGGGATCTGGTTTTAGAGGAATGGTTAATCTAGGACATATCTTTCTTTTATCTTCATCGGATTAGATCTGACCACAATCCCATTCTTCTTCAAATTAACAACCCTTCTCGAAGAAGGAATCTCATTCGTTTTGAGAAGATGTGGCTCCACGGTGAGGATTTGAATGATCTCATAAAATAATGGTGGAAACTAAAGGTTAAAGGTATAATGCTGTATAGAATCTCCAAAAAACTATAGAATGTGAAATCCCACCTCAAAGTGTGGAATAATTTTTTTTTTTGGAAATATCTTCCAGAAGAATTCGAAAATCAGAGATGAATTACAGATCATCCAAAGAACTAAAAGACAGGGTATCAAGAATGATCGTGCTGATCTAGTTAAGGAAAGATCTCTCCCAGTGGACTACTACAATATCCTGGGAAAAGAGGAAATATTTTGGAGACAAAAATCTAGAATCACTTGGTTAAAGGAAGGGGAAAAAAATTCTATATTCTTTCATTTATCCACCTTAAAGCGTAGAAGCTTTAACATAATTAACAAAATCAGTAAAGAAGGGGGTGTTTTGGTGGAGGAACAAGATGAAATTGAAAAAGAGACCATATCTTTCTTCCAAAATTTACTCTCTAATAGCAATGAACAAAACATCATGAAATAACAGGACTTCTTAAATTACATTCCTAAGTTAGTCTCAGTTGAAGACAATATGATGCTCTCAGCAATTTCTTCCATGGAGGAAGTGGAATTTGTTGTCAAACAACTCAGCCTGGATAAGGCGCTAGGGCCTGATGGATTTCCTACATTCTTCTTCAAAAATTTCTAGGATATAATTAAAAAAGAGGTTTATGATGCAGTGAGATAATTTTTCAAGAAGAAGGTTATGTTAAAGGACATGAACTATACCTTTCTGACTCTGGTTCTAAAATGTAGTAATGTAATGGAACTAAAAGACTTCAGACCTATAAGTCTTTGTAACACTTCCTATAAAATTTGCATGAAATTTTTTTCCCTCATGCTTCAGATACTCCTACGCAATATCATTTCTTAAAAACAAGGGGGATTTGTCATTGGAAGACAAATATAGGATGGGATAATTACTATCAAAGAGACTATTCATTTAGCAAAAATCAGTAAGAAGGATATTTTTTTCTTAAAATTGGATATGGTAAAAGCTTATGATAGGGTATCGTGGAGCTTTCTTGACAAAATCCTTGACAGGTTTGGATTTGATATAGCATTGAGACATCTGGTTAAGGCATGCATCTTAAATACATGGTTTTCTATTCTCATGAATGGAAGTCCAATTGGTTTCTTTCCAAGCACACAAGGATTGTGGTAAGGGGATCCCCTCTCCCCATTCCTCTTCATTATAATGGTAGAAGCTCTTAGTAGAAGACTTAATGTTGAGACGGAAAAAGGCTTCATCAAAGGTATTTCTCCAGCACTTGATATGGAAAAAGTTACACACCAACACTTTGTTGACAACACTTTTGTGGTGGGGGAAGCTATTGTACCTGAAGCAAGAAAACTAAAAACCATTCTTGATGACTTTATGGGTGTCTCGGGGAAGCTGATCAACTTCAGAAAAAGTTCTCTTTTCTTTCTGAATTCTATGGACATCCGCTGTAAGAAGATTGCAGAAATTTGGGACTGTACCTATAAACCCTTCCCTACCTTATATTTAGGAATTCCTTTTGGGGATAGGAGACCCTCCTATTCTAAATGGAACTTTCTAATTGAAAGGTTTGAAAGGAAATTGGATGGATGGAAATCTAATTTGTTATCCCAAGCTAGAAAAATCATTCTTCTGATTAGTTCTCTCCAGAGTCTTCTTGTTCATGTCATGTCTCTATAACAAATTCCTGTAACAATTGGGGAAAGGTTAGAAAAGATCCAGAAAAGGTTTTTATGGAGTGACATTGAAAGTAAAGATAGAATCCCATTAGTGGCATGGAGCAGAGTGTGTAGACCCAAAAATATAGGAGGACTTGGTCTCAGAGACTTGTCTAAGATGAATAAAGATCTACTTGCTAAGATTGGATGGAGACTAACAAAGGAAAATGGAGTTTGGGCTAGAATTCTTAATAAAAAATATTGGCTGGATGATAATGATAAAATATGGATGTTTAAATAGGTGACTTCTAATGGATCATGCATATGGAAAGCCATTAACTAGGCCAAAGAAATTTTGAATAAGGGAAGTAGATGGAAAATAGGAAGAGGTTATGAGATAGGTTTTTGGAAAGACAAATGGGCTGGAGATTTCACCCTTCAAGATAAATTTCCACAAATCTTTGGATTACTGGAAGATAAGTATGGAGAAAAATTAAACAACTACATGGCTAATGAAGAGAGCTTTCAGACATGGAAAACTCTAGAATTGGATAGACAAGAACTAAATGACCACTTGAGAGGGCTCAATGAGTTTTTATAAAATTATGTATCATCTAATAGCAAGGATCAAGATAGAATCATTTGGGATAAGGAACCATGTGGAAATTTTTCTGTCAAATCTACCTATGCCCTTTTTTTTAGGGACAAACTAGAGAAGAATATTTAATGGTTGGAAAGATTTGGAACAAGAATATAACACCAAAGGTTAATGTGTTCAGTTGGCTCACTTTTATAAATAAAATCCTCATGGTAGATAATCTTGTAAAAAGAGGATTCTATTGGGTTAATAGATGTGGGCTATGCGAAAGGAAAATGGAATCAGTAAACCATATGTTTCTGGAATGTTAGTATGCACATAAAATGTTATTCTCCATTCTGGATTGTTTCTGAGATAACTAGGTCATCCCCAAAGATATAAAGGAAGCTTGGAACCAATGGAAGAACCCCTTTCATAGTCAAGGGTTAAAAAATCGATGGGCCATGAGCTTAAGCCATATTTGGTGGGAAATTTGGAAGGAAAGAAATAGAAGGATATTCAAAAACAAGAAACTTCCTATCAAACTGTCTATAAACAACCTATTTCAGGAAGTTAGAAATAATTTCTCTATCCTCAGGAATAAATAATTTGAAATCCTGGATAATGAAAAACATTTATTAATGAATTGGAATTTTTCTGATACCCCTCAAACAAATAGGCCTAATCCTAGGTTGGGGATTAAGTGGAATCCTCCTTGTGAAGGTTCTCTTAAACTCAACTTTGACGGAGTGGCAAAAGGGAATCCTAGGAAAGATGGGGGAGGAGGAGTCATATAGGAATCTCTTGGTCATTTTATTCTTGCTTATTTCTTTGACCTTGGACATCAATCAAATAATGTGGTAGAGGTAGCAGCTTTGTACTGCGGGTGAAGATTGCAAAAGAAAAAGGTTTCAACCTTTTGGAAGTGGAAGGTGATTCGTTGTATATCATTTGTTATACGAAGGGTTCATCCCAACCTGCCATTTCTATTGAAGACTTCATCAGTAAAACTAATTTTTTTTACCTTCTTTTGTGAATATTTCTTTCAAACATGTGTATAGGGAAGGTAATGTTGGGGATGACTTTGTAACTAATCTGGAAGTTACCGCTAGCGGTCTCCAAGTTATTGAGCACCTCATTGGTATGAAATCCAAATTCATTGAAATAATGAAAAGGGAGGGAGACTCTTTCACTCTTCCATCTAATGATAATTTATTAAACTCTATAGCTCATGCCAGTAACCTTTCATGATTCCTACTTTTGTGCATGAGTTGGCTCCTCTTCATCTCACGGGTAGATTGGAAATTTTGGAATTAGGGAAGCAGAAAGACAAAGCTGAAAATTTTGTCTAGTATCTAAGAAAAAGGAAAATTGGGGGTAGAAGGATGGGGGGGACTTGGTTTGAACTGAAAATTCTAAGTTCCCAGAGATCTCCAGGGAAGCTGAAGCTCTTCTGGATGTTGTGGGGTTGTTTGTTTTTCTCCACACTTTTGAGGGCCATGATGAGAGTCTGAGTGAAGCGATCGCTAAAACATGGAATGAGGGAAAGGTACAGGTTGGTAAATACTCTCTCACAATAACGCCTAAGCTTATAGCTAAAGTGACAAGCCTCTTTTTTGAAGGTAAATGCATTTTCAAGCTGAAATTAGACTACAGTCTAGAGATAGAATGTTTCTTGCAAGGAAAAGGGGATCCCATCTATCTTCACAACAGATATGCTCAAAGTACGTTACCTTCCCATTTTTATGAAATAGCTAAAATGATAATGTCTTTCATAAAGTTGGAAGGAAGATATAAAGTTATTTATGGTTACCATTTCCCCATGTTAAACCATATCTGCAACCCCAAACCCTATAAATTTCCTTTCTACCTATTTTCTTCTTTGGAAAAATCAATTACAATGATGAAGAAAGGCACTTTCATTCTCCCTTTACACTAGGATCTAATCAAATCTATCATTTTGTTGAGCACTCCTCTGTTGGGAAAAAATGATAAATTTTGGGCTTTGGCTTCAAACGATTCTCTAGGGAAAAGGGTAGCGAGTTTGGACCCTAAGGAAGGAAGCTTTGATGATTTTGTGCCTGGGAATCTGGTGGCCAAATGTACCAGGTGAAGTATGGGCAAAGTGGGGGATAAGTTTCTGAATATGAAAGAGCAGGTTCCCTGTTAGGCTGAGGAGGAAAACATTACCATTATTTCGGGTCAAAAACCTGGAGGCACCCCGAACCAGATGGATTCCTTTCATGACAAAGTCGAAGGGAACGGAGAAAGAAGTGAGGATGTGGCTTGCATGAAATAAAAAGAGTCTTCTGAGGGTAAGCATTCCAAGAACACTGAGGAGGCTATCCACAGTCTACATAATCTTAAGATGACTCAGAGGGATCTATTCTAGGCCCAGGAATTAGCTGTTAAAAACCATGCTTTTATGAAAGAGTTTGAAAACTGCAGACTGAATACTGATATCAATAGGCACAAAATTATCTTGATCTCTATGGACCTTAAGGAGCTGTCTGACAAAGTGGATAAAATGTCTTCACTTATCCTAAGTGAAAACCTCAAAAATGCTAATGCCAGAAGTATGGAAATGATAAATGAGATGTTGAAAATGAAAGGTATTATTATGCAAATCAGGGATGCACATATCCTTAATGTGAAAAGTACTATTCACCATCTTAAACTGCTAGCCAAAATTATCCATTCCATGGAGTTGGAAAAAGAAAAGGAAAAGGAAAAGCAAGGTACAGGCCAAAGGTGGTGATTTAAGAACCAAATTACAAGTACTGGAAGGAGACAATAGCTACACTGTTCAATGAATGGAACGGGTGTATGGAGATGGTGGGAGAAATGGTCAGTGAATAATGTTAGGTTTTTAATTTGATGTTAGTTTATCCCTATGTTGTTAGTATAAATCTTTGGACTATTATAATTCCTATCTTATGGATATCTTAAAGTATAGTCTTTGTTTTTTGAACTTTTGGAACATGAATGGCCTTTAGTGGTAAATCCATTAGCTAATATGTAAGGTTGCTGCAATGCTTTGTAATGGGGTAGGGTCCTCTAAACCCTAATTTTTACCAATAATCAAAAAATATGCACATCCCATAATAAATATTGATTAAACGAAGAATGAAGAATCCAAAAGTTTGAAAATCTTCAATGCCCTGAAACCGAAAAGTGAAGATATCTTACAAACTGGTGCATGGATTGAAAAAATTTCTATTGATGAGTTATTCTCTCTTTTAGGCCATTAAAATATCATATTCAAACCTCGCATTCATAGAAAGTAATTCTCACAGTAAATAAATTTCACTTCCAACTCCATGAAGAACAAAGCTCAATTTCCCGTCAAATCTACAACAGGATCGAAGAGAAATTTCACCAGTGAGACAAGAAGCAAAAACCTATTGAAATGGAGTTGATTTCATTTTGAATAGAGAAAAAAACTAGACCTGAAAATTTAAATCTCCATTAATGGCCACCATGACATTGTAGTGGAAAAAATCAGTGCACTACATCTCCACTTCTCAGGGTTCTAGTGGGTGAAATCGTGCAAAAATTAGAGGGGATGATCATTGAAAAATCTAGGTTCTCATGAGCTAGTTTTTGCACCATGAAATCCCTATTTTTTAGGGATATTAAGGGCTGTGTTTTTTTAGTATTCTTCTCCTACCGATGCAAATATCTTTTTCCCACTTTTTCAGATGAAGGAATTACTCAAAATTCAGAGCATAGAACTTGAGAATAAAACCCATAATTTCAAGACCTGTTTTGTTGCAATATGAAATCCACGTTCACTTACTAAAAATAGCATACATTCCTATATAGGGGTATATTACTTTAGGTAATACACCATTTTAAGAGGTTACAAATAAGGAGGTGAACATAAAAGGAGTATCGCAAGAAAATTCATCAAAAAGGTAATCTCAACTCGTAATTCACACTTTCTAAAAGTAATAAGTGGTTCCACAAGCCCCTGCTATAAATAGCCAATTAGTCTAAAAGGAAAGAGGAGCATAGTAAGAATAAATAATTCAATCTACCATAGCTAGTTGATGTTGGGAAGAGATAATTATGACACTTACTAAAAATAGTAAGTTATACTCAAAGAGTAGTTTTGGCAAAATGGGACGTATAAGTATAATCATTCAGGGGGACATCATTTTGTAGGAACATCATAGACATTTTTCACAGGGAATTTGATATCCATATTAGTTCATTCAACTTGGCAAGTGTTCATGAGCTAATTTGAATGAGTTTCTCAGTGTGCAAGGATTTTGAAGATTCAAAGTTTCACTACATTTGGAGCTTTCCATCAACAAGGATAAATGGAATTCATCAAGAATGACATCTCCTCTTCTTATTCTCTCTCTCTCTTTCTCTCTCCTCTTCCCCCAAATTTCTTTCTCTTCTCAATGTTCTAATTTTGCATTGGGGTTTCATTGTTTCTTATGTCTTAATATTCCTAATGTAATAAGTCACCTTTATGTTATAAATGTGGACTTAAAAGCTTCCTAGGAAGTTGAAAAGTTTTAAATTGTGTGAGGATGTATGAAAAGGCATTAGGGGGTAGATGATGAGTCACCTCTCATTCTATAAATTGTAAATACATTCCCATTTCAAAGGGTTGGTGATTGATTTTGTAAGCTCAAGAGTGTATTGTAATTTGAGAGAACAAAGGAGATATCCATTTTCTTCCACTTCCTCCCTCACTAGTTTTCCTCCTTTCGCATACTATGTACAACTTTTTAATAAGAAATCAATACAATAAGAAGAATTTTCTATATTTCTTTGATGAAGGGGTTTCCTGATACTTTGTGATCAATAAATTCTATTTAGTCTTATTGTTATTTACAAAGTTGTTTCTTCTCATAAATGCATGTGTTGAAATTTCTAAATAGTGTGTGTAGGAATCTAATTTTCTACATGCAACATTAGTTATCCTACCTCATTTCTCACTCCCCTTTCCCTCTTTACATACAGAGTCCTCTCTAGGAATAAATTTCTAGCTTTACTACAAGGTTAGTGGAGTGCCCCTATTAGATCCCCGGCCATAAGGACAATCCACCTTTACTCGCGTATGCATAAAAAAAAGTTGAACTGGTAAAGTATATGGACTTAGATTCTTAGAGCGTTGACAAGAAATCCATAATTTTTTCCACCCAACAGATTTTCTCACTAACAGATTGTAAATCAGGAAAGAAAGTATCAAAAGCTAACAGGACCAGGAATAAAATGTGTGTTCTCAGGGAAATAAACAAAGATAAATGTTTTACAAATAGACTCAATGACAACTGGTTGTGGAATAGGATATTGGGCCATATAATATTTGAGAATCTCATGAAATTAAGTTCTAAAAATGGTATTAGACATATGCCAAATAATGTTAAAATGACAAATAATATTTGCAAATCCTATCTACATGGACTAAAAACAAGAATATCATACAAATCCAATGAGCATTCTACAACTTGACCTTTGGAACTAATCCATACAGATCTTTGTGAGACTAAAAAAACTAAAAGTATACAAAGAGATGTGCATTTCATGCTTCTAAGAGATAAATTCACTAGGATGACATAGGTAGCTTGTTTGAAACATAAATTTGAAGCCTTGGATACATTTAAATCCTTCAAATCACTCATTGAAAATGAGAAAAAATACCAAAATCAAATGTCTAAGATTAGACAGAGGTGGATAATTTTGGTCCAATGAATTTGACGAATTTTATGAAGAACACGGGGTTTGAAGACTATTCTCAGTTGCTAAGACACCTCAACAAAATGGGTTTTTTGAAATAAATAACATAATGGTGTGATAAATTGTAAAAACTATGCTAAATGAATCCAAACTTCCTGATGGCTATTGGAGTGAGGTAGTGTGTACAACTATCTGCATTCTAAAGAAAGCTCAATTGAGAGAAAACAATAGAAATACACCTTATGAAATTTGGAAAGGAAGACCAACTAATGTGAAACACCTAAGATTCTTTGGAAGTAAGTGTTACATCAAAAAGGGATGAAGACAACTTAGGAAAATTCGACTCTAGCTATGATGAGGGAATATTTCTTGAATATTCAGTAGTTAGTGAATCCTATAGATGCTATAATAAGAGGCTACAAAAGTTGGTTTAGAGCACACATGTGAAGGTTGACAAGTCTTATCCATGAAATTATAACACTCATCCTAAGGACAACCATCAACATCAAAAAGAATACAAAAAATTGGAATGTACTTATGAATAATTTGAAGAAAGACAGGGTACCAAGACACCCAAAGATAAGTTAATAGGGATCATCTTACAAATCAAATGATTAGAAGAAGAGGAGGTATTCTCACAAGAATGAATTTAATAGAACAACACAACCATGAAGACATAACACTCTTATCCATAATAAAACCCAAGAATGTAGAAGAAGCTAGTAAGGACCAACATTGGTTGGATGCTATGAATGAGGAGCATGATCAATTTGAAAAGAAGGAAACATGGAAACTAGTTCTAAGGCTACAAGACAAGAATGTAATAGGAAAAAAATGGGTATTCAAAAATAAATAGTATGAGATAGGTGAAGTGACAAGAAATAAGGAAATACTGGTATGTAAAGGTTATGCACAAATGGAAGGAATCAATTTTGAAGAAATATTTGCACCTATTGAAAGGATGGAAGTAATCATATTTTTCTTGGCATATGTTGCCTACAAAAAAACCAGAGTTTTCCAATTGGATGGCAAGTCAAATTTCGTTAATGGCCATTTAAGTGAGGAGGTATATATTGAAAAACCTGATGGATTATCTCTAACTGATGGTAAGATTATGTGTGCACGATGAAAAAGGATTTTTATTGACTCAAACACACCCATAGAGATTGGTGTAGTAATTTATACACATATCTCATTGAGAAAGGATTTAAAAAAGGTATGGTTGCAAGTAATCTCTACATCAAAGAAGAAGGAGATTATTTTCTCATTATCATTGTATATGTGGATGATATCATATTTGGAGGATATCATGACAAGATGACTCATTACCTTGTTGATGTTATGAGAAAAGAGTTTTAAATGTCTATGTTTGGGTAGATTTCATTCTTCCTTGGTTTATAAATCATTCAATCAAACCAAGTGTTCTTCATATCCCAAACCAAATAGATCAAATAAATGCTCAAAAGGTTCAAGATGGACGACTATAGACCTATAAGAACACCAATGGAGGTGGGTTTCAAGCTGAAAAAAGAGGAAATCTCACCAAAGGTTGACAAAACCTTGTATAGATATATGATAGGAAGTCTTCCCTACTCCACTACATCAAGACTTGATATCCTGCAAGATGTGGGTCTAGTTGGGAGATTTAAATAATATCCTAGGGAAATAAACTTCAAGGAAGTTAAAATAATTCTGAGATACCTCATGGGAACACTTAAATTTGGACTTTGATACCCCAAAAGTAATGATTTCAACATTAAAACATACACTAATGCTGATTGGGAAGGAAATAGTGATGATAGGAAGAGTACAAGTGGTGGTATGTTCTTTGTTGGAAACTATATGATATCTTGGTTGAGTAAGGAAAAATATTTAGTAGCACTTTCAACATATGAGGAAGAGTATATAACTACTACTACGTGTTCCACACAAGTTCTTCAGATGAGACACACATTGAAAGACTATAAGGAAAAGGTTTATGGCCTAATTCCTTTGATCTATGACAATAATAGTGCTATCAGTGTCTCCAAGAACCCTGTGTTCCACCCAAAGACTCAACACATCTCAATGAGGTTTCTCTTCATGAGGGAACAAGTAAATGATAAGAAGATCCACATGGAATATATAAGTACAAAGGAAGAGATTGTAGATATAATGACTAAGCCATAGTCTAAAGAAACATTTGAGCACTTGAGAAATGAATTCAAGGTCATTTATGATCCTACCATCAAATAGGATTGTTGAGACAGTTTAAGGGAGAAACTACATGTAATATCAACTCCTACAAAGTGAAATGAAGTTTTCATGTGAGGTAAAACTAGTTATCTAACCTCATGGTATTGTTCTTGCTTGGCATATTTTTGTTGTTCTTAATTGTTATTTTTGTTCATTTTACACAATTTTTGTAACTATGGTCTCAAGTGTGCAAAAATGTTCAATAATATATCCTAAGAATAAAAATATCATGGAGTGTATTATCTCATTGGGAGCCTTTTTTTAGTTCATATTAATATCAAATAAATCAGATTTGTTGTTGATTTGACACTGAAAAGAAGGAATACAGTCCCAAAGGGAGCTTGTGGACAAGGAGAGCTAGTTTCCAGTCTAAGAAAAAAGGTGTGAAGCAAGTATATGTAGAAAAATGTATCATTTTATTCATAGGCACAACTTCATTCAAGGTAATATACTAGTTTCTCAATCTTATGTGTATGGTGTTCTATGGTTTTCCCTTTGTCAATGATGTTAAAGAGGGAGAGAGTAAACTAGGTATGAAAGTGCTTTCGCCATAATTTTTTTTAATTATGTTGTCATCAATGAAATAGGGGGAGTTTGTTGAACCCTGGTCATTGGTGTTGTCATTCATGTCAAGTGGCATTGATGGAAACAGGTTTGAATGGTGAAGGAAAGCTCAGTAAAGCTTTATAATGGACATGAAGGTTGATTGGTAGTGTCCTCTAAAAATATTTTATAATTTTTTATTATACCTATGCACAGGAATATGAGGTTTGTGAAACATGTTATAGGTACTTAAGGTCCTTAAGGTAATGCACTCAAAGAAAATAATATAGTATGAGTAAATTTCAAGCTGCATCAAAGAGATGGTTTAAATCACAGTGTAAAGGTTGAGACAAGATGTATAGTTACAGAGATATCTCTTGATGTCTATATGTTCAAAAAATTAAATAAACGTACTCTAAATATTTTAAAATATTATTTATGATCATACCATATTTTTTTATGATGGGGAAGGTATGCATATTTTAGAACTCGGTGAGATCTTTTGAATAAAATTAATTTTCAAAAAAATGGAGCTCTCTGGAGGAAGATATGGTATTTCAAATATTTGAAAATTTGTGACAATAGACACATTTGAAGATAGATAAGACACATAGCTAAAGATGAATGATACACATGGCAAGGTAGATTAAATATTGGTCATCTTAAGTCAACTCACAAATCCTGATAGAAATTTGGCATGGATAAAACTAGCTCAAGTAAAACATTTTTGTCCATCAAGTAAATTCCGAATAAAAATCTATGTGGATTCACTTGATTAGCTCGATTTTTTAACTCTAAACGTAAATATGACATTCTAAAACAACAAAGTTACTTGGAGATATCTTATTAGCTCATGTTTCACATTATGACTAGTCTTATATCATGAAGGCACGTGGAGCTAATCTATTAGTCTATATGTCACAGTGGCTATGGGAGGTTACAAATGGTCTTCCTTTGCAAAGGAGTGGAGTCTTTGTATTGGGTCAAGCTTCGCACTGAAAAGCCTGAAATCTCAAAGATTTGTGGAGCTATTTTATTGATGAAGAAGAATGATACCAAAGGCATGTGGAGTTTTTTATTGGATCGAGCTTCGCACTAACAATCCAAACACCACTGAAAGTTACGTGTAGCCAGTTGATTGGTTTAAGCTTCACATTCAATAAGATTGAAAAATGTGAAGTATGTGGAGCTTTATCAATGGATATCATTTGGAAAATGGTACACACTTGAGACAAAAGATACATCAGCTAAAGACAGAAACAGGTGGACCAAGAAGAGGGTGCCCCTTAGCAACACGTAGAGAAAGTGACATGGGTGTATTACATGAACAATTGGAAATATCCTCAAGGAATAGGATGATGTCACACAAGGATGCAAAAATTAAATAATTTTGATGTATGGAAATCCCATCAATGATCGTGATGGTGATTGTGAAAATGGAAATTTGACCGAATCTCGTGATTGCACAAATAAAATTTCCTGAATATTTGAACATTGTTCTTTCTGAGGATCATGAAAGTGTTGCAAATGGAATGAAGTTATTTTTTTTTTCTCAAAATGCAAAAGAAATTTGTAACGTAATTTTTCCTTAGTTGGGAAAGTCTTTTAATAACAATCAGTAATAGAAAGTCAAGATGCAATCTTGTAAATGATAGATAGTGTAATTGAAGATAATTTTAGAAAATAGTCTTATAACAGAAAAATCATGAGTACATGTGAAGATAATTTTAGGAAACATCCCTTCTACATTAACCAGTGCATTAAAAACATAAAAATCATGAGTCGAGAAAATCAATTATGCTTGTCTATTTAAGAAAAAATGTTAAGCATGATAGGTTTTTGATTAAGTGAACAATGGTGAATTCAAGCTAAAGAGGTTACATAGAGAGAGAGAGAGAGAGAGAGAGAGTTATCAAATGAAGATAAATTTATTATATAAGAGATTTAGAATTAGATAATAAGATCAGATGAACTCTTGAAGGACTAACATAGAGGCAGGAAGAGTCTTGCTTATCTGAGCATGAAGATTGAGTGATGAGAGTAATAGAAAGGTGATCATAATCCATTGTATAAGAAATATTTAATCTATATGATCAAATTGTTTGTAATATATGTTGAAGTATGTGTTTATATCATAGGGGTTTGGTGTTCCTTGCAAGTTGCATCTTGATAAACTAGTTGAGTTTGTGCTTAGCTTTCTTCAAGTGGGTTCTTGGAGATTCTCAAGTAGTTGCTTCATAAGTTGAGTTGGTGCTCAACTAAAAAATATTATTATAAGATTTTTAATTTTTTGTTCCTAATAAGGCCTTGCTTTCAATGTGGGTTTTCTCCCTTTACAAGGTTTCCCACTATAAATCTTGTATTGTGAGATATTGTTTTCTTGTATGTGGTTGATCATATGTTCATGTTACTTTTCTTGCTCCTAATTAAGTAACTTTGTTTTGAAATTATTTAAATATTTGATCTATATTGATTCACTCCCCCTCTCAGTGCTTGTTATTATAAAAATTTACAAATTATGTAACTTATTTTATGAGGATTGACCATCTAGTTTGACACTAGATAAGTACAAGTATCGAGTGTGGGGGAGTTTGTAAGTGAAACTATATGTGAAACATGATGTGAAAATATTACATGCTAATGAAAAGTAAATATTAGTAAAAAAATTATTAATATAATAATTTTTATATGTTATTAATTATTTCAAAAAAAATAAGGTACTCTAATTTCATTATTTCCTTTTATGTACTTCAAATAAATAATTATCTTGCTAGCAAATATATTATTTTATGAAAATTGCCACTTGGAATACAAATTACAACTAGTTAAGCATAGAAAAAGGTTGATTTCTCATATTTAAAAATAATTTGGGTGTGTATACTATGCTGTGGGAATTATTGATAAATTCATGACAAAAGAACTTAGTAGGATGATGAAACATATATGGGTATGAGAGCAAATATAAAGTCGGATGATGCTTTTTAATTATTTATATGCTTTTATTAATTTATGAAAAATTTAATATGTAGGATAAATACATGAACAATACACACGAGGAGAGACTAACGTGTTAGAATGTAAAAATTAATGGATATATTTGGAACATATAATGTAAAAATTGGCTCACACACATCATTGTTTGGGATTCTAGTATTTTGAAAAAATAAAAACATAAAATAAATAAAATTATGTACTTTGTATATTCATTAGTTAAAAAGTTTTTATATATTCATATTAATATAAGCATCCAAATTATCTATGAAAAATCCCACACAACCAAAATGATTCAGGGGAAGTTGATGACTCGCCATTTGGGGAAAATGAGCATAGATAAGGATACTTGAAAATTTGTAAGTGTATTTAAATAATGTAGTGCATGAAATTTATTAATTGATACCTCAATTACATTTGTAACTTTAAAATTTTTTTGTAGGAGAAATGTATGACTCTAAATCCATTTAATATATGATGTCACAACTAAAATCCCTTGGATAAAACAATGGTGCATTTAATGAATGGGGTGCATACTCATGGGTTTGTGCATATAACATGTCATTAATTTCTTAAAAAATAATTAAAATGAATTAGTTAATATAAATTGAGTTCTATTTTTTCGATAAGTATTAGATAATTTCATTGTATATTAATAAACCATTAGTTTTAGTTTATGTCCCTAACATTAGAGTGGGTATTGATGATGATGGTGATGATCATGATCATGACTACAGAAATGGAAAGATGACATTGCATGGAAGGGAGAGCATTCCAAATACTATCAAAGGAGAGAAAAAATATTATCATGATGATAGATAGATCATAGATGAAGATACTGGTGAGAAATTGATGATTTAACAATTTCATAGTAGTATCTTTTACATAATATGTAATTCAACTTCATATTATTTTAATGTACATGGAAAATTAATTATTTTCTCATAATTGAGAGTATACTTCTATCTCTCTGATTGAATTATCCAAAACATTACTTTATGTTTGGAAATCGGTATACTTTATTTTACTTATCTTATATATATTTACAAAATATGTAATTTTTCAATGTATTATATATTATTTTAGTATTTTAATCTATATTTTTTTAAAAAATTCTAATTTTAATTATATTATGTTTTTTTAAGGTTACTATAGTATTATATATTATTGTAAAAAAGAAATTCAACATCATTATTTACTATATCCATTACTAATTTAAAATATTACCATTTTGTTTTATATTTAAAAACATTGTGTGTGTGTATTAAAAAGAAACATTTCACCATATATGTATGCTCTTTTTGGAAAAATAATTTGTCATGTTGCAAATTATTGAGTTTTCACTAATGCTCTGTGGCTAATCCCCTCCTTTTGTATGGGGCGGCTCCCATTATTTAATGCAAACTACCTAAATCTATGGGGTTGTTATTAGGTTGGGGATCACATAGGAATACACCACTAAACCTATGGAAAAGTTCTTGTACATAGTAAAAGGGAGGAATTTATAATGAGGAGAGGTAAAGGGGAGTTGGGGAAATAAAGAGAGAGAGAGAGAGGGTTACTATTGTGAGTAGGATTATAGATTTCACATATAATAACAAGATTAGGTCCACATTCAATTACAAGAAGATAACAATACTAATAATGATAAGACTAACAAATCATAGACACAAAATTCCATTAATTCATTTATCAAAGGAACATATATACATTCCTTGGTTTTACAATATTATCATGTATGCAAAGTTGGAAAGTAGAGAGAGAGTACAGGAACATAAGAAAAATAATAGAAGAATTGCGACTTTTATTTCTAGATATAGTAGTGGTAAATATCAACAACATACAATCAATCAAAAATTACCAACCCCTTGGAATGGAGGAGACACTCTAATTTATAACATTAAAAATTCTCTCTTCATCTACCTCCCACATGAAATTTCACCTATCTCCATCACTTGTGACCTTTCATCTTCCTAGGATACAAAATGAATCTTTTTCTTATTAGAAAAAAAGGACTCTTACAATGTTAATATTGAGGTTAATTTAAGTGAATAGGATGAAATAGAAAAAAGTATATTATTAATTAGAAACTAGAATATGGATAAAGAATAAGGAAGAGAGATAAGGGTTGACTGGTTTGATGAAGATGAGTCTTTCCTAATGAATAACTATCCATTCATGAGCTCTTTTATTTTGAGGAAATTCCTCATGGATGAGAATATTGACCTCTAATCACCTGTTGAACTAAAGCATTGAGATTTCATATTCTTCCTCCTACTGTGAGATATAAGAACACTCCAACGTGATACATAATTTATTAGAAACATTGTTGCAAGGCATTGTAAATTGAACTTGGGATGACCACCGATATCAGTTATGATGATCCTCTCCTATCATGCTTCTCATGACCATTTCCTTAATGAACTAAATTCTTATGCTTAAACACCCCTATAGGCTTCATAATGTTCTTGATTTCACTGATTGCCTAAGTGACGTTAAGTGGAGTCATAACAATGTGGTTCCAAATTGTGCTTATGATGAGATATAAAAAAATCCAAATCATTGATTTAGTGTTGAAGAACATTGTTATGATGTTTGCACTGTGATAGAAACATGATGGTTTCTACAGTAGGAGTTAGGATATAAGGATCTCTTTCTCATTTCTCTATACCTTAACAATCCTATTCTATGACCAAGGGCCAAATCCATGATGCTCAAACCTTTTGGTGCTTTTCCTCTTACCGAAACGAGTCTCCATCATATGGGTGATAGGATTACCCCTAAGTGAAATTCTAAGCATGTGGTTGCTTGTTGAGATGAAATAAGGTGACAAAAATTTCCTTCCTCCTTGATTCATGATCATACTACAAGGTTTTAAGTGAGTGATCAGGAACACTATTGTGAATGATATTAAGTAGAACCTTGATTATTTCTCATTCTTCCATAAATGGAGATTCACATAGAGGTTACCCATTTATATTTCTTGACTTAACAGTACTTCTTGAATGCAATCAGATTCATGAATTATTACAAACCTTATTTCTCATATGTTTCTCAAGGAAAGGTATGATTTATTGATTCTTCATACATGATACCTTGAATCCTTTGATGAATTGATTATCCAATTTTGAATTTCTTATTAGAAATATGATAGCAAATTTATGATAGGATGCCTCTCATATTACTCCATGATATTATATTTTAACTTTTAATAATGATGACACCCATTTACCTTCACAATTCAATCTCTTGACCATGATGTTTCCTGAGTGAAAACATGCCCATTACATCTGAACACTCTTTTGATCACTTTTCTCCTCATGAAATTATAACTTAAAGGTAAATAACTTGTTTTTGATCTCAAAATTAAATTAATATCATTATCAAGGCTTGATTCAGCATTTAGAAATCATTTCAGGGGTTATGCATTATTGGTGAGATTTAGATGATTGCTAGTCTCACTCATGATGATCTTTTCTCATCATTATAGCTTCTTGCATCAAGTTATGCCTCTCAAAAAGGATGTTTTGAGAGTTTTAAAAGGATTTCATTTATTTATTTGACCACAAAACAACATATTGACCTTGATATGATAGTAAATAACAATAAAATGAGTGAAAATAGAGCTACCAACAAATTTCTGCACTAAAAATTGTAACTTTCTATTCTTAGCAGGTGGGATCAGAAACTATTATTTTTGGTTTTTTAGAAATTTTGTATAATCATTGTTCTCTCAAGATCCTAATCCAATTAATATATTTAAAATAATGAGGATTTGATATTTGTAGACATATTATTTTTCCCAATATGTTATTTTTATAAAATTTCCCCATTGACCCTATTTTGGTGTTTTTAATGTTCTAGGATTTTCTGAATGTTGAATGTTTTCTACTTTGGGAAATTTTCTATTTTTAGAATCTCATTATTCATACAATATTATATTTTTATTAAGTGGAATTGTTGGTGTCAGATTGTAATGAAACCACCAAAATTGTGTTCTATTTTACACCAAGATCCCATGCTCTAATTTTGACCATTTTTTGTCTGTTGAATCTCTTGGAAATCAAGACAAAAATTTTTTAGGGTTTTTTGTTTTAAATATGGTATAAAAAAAGATAGGGAATCATAGTATATGAAACTAAAATATTCACAAATGTGTTATTTTCCAAAATAACCCCTTGGTTATTTAGGTAACTTGTAGTTCCATTCAAACTCTGAAATCAAGTTTGTAAGTTGTGCACGTCACTTGTTTTTTCCTTAGTGAATTTCCTTGGTTATAGTTCTTCACGCATGCCCTTACGTACTCCATATGCCCATTATTTTCTCTACCACTTTCATTTTATTTATTCTGTGTATATTTCACACACTCTTTCTTTCCTCCCTTGCATTCTTCTATCTCCCTTCATTCCCCATTTTCTCGCAGTCTCACGCATTCACTTTCTCCTTCCAAGTTACGCACACACTATCGCATGCACATGTGGATTTCCTTTGCATTTTTAAGTGTTATAAAAAATCTCGTGTGCATGTATTTCTTCCTTGGGTCCCACGCATAGCCGCACACATGACCATCCCTTCTTATGCTCTTCCCTTACACATTTATTCTTGTACTTCCTTTCCATGCCGCCTCCTTCCAAACTCTTGTGCACTCCTTTGTTATATGCCCACGCTTTCCATACCCATTTACATACCTTAGAAAATAGGTATATTACCTCCTTGTTGTAAATATCTCCCCCCGGGTCGATATAGACAAACAGGAGAATATAGAAATCAAAGAAGCTCAAATCCCTGACATTCAAAAGACACAGGAAATTGGCGTACAGAAATGGATGTCGACAGGGTAAAGGCTGCACCCTTGGCACACAGAAAAGGTGCATGGAAATGACTGTTGACACTAAAATGTATGCACCAAGGCGTAGGAAAGTGGCGCACAGAAATGAGTGTTGACACTAAAATGTATGCGCCAAGGCGCAGGAAAGTGGCACACAGAAATGGATGTCAACAGGGTAAAGGATGCGCCCTTAGCACACAAAAAAGGCACATGAAAATGGGTGTCAATATGAGAATGTATGCGCTAAGGTGCAGGAAAGAGGTGCATGAAAATGGGTGTCAACACTAAAATGTATGCGCCAAGGCACAGGAAAGAGGTGCACAGAAATGAGTGTCGACAATGAAAAGGATGCACCCAAGGCGCACAGAAATGGCGCATGACACAAAGTGTCAACAAGGAAAAAGTTACACCTTGGCACATGTAAGAGGATGTTGACACACACACGGATGCACCTATGGTGCACCTTCAGGAGGCGCAACATTTTGAGCGCTGACAGGAAGCAGACCTTGGTGCAGATATTCAGATGGCCATAACTTTTGACTGGGAGCTCGGATTCATGCAAGGTTTGACTTTTCGGAAAGCTTACAAGGTCCTCTGTCCAACTACGACTAGATATATTTAATTAGGTGAGAAAAAATTCTTAAAAATGTGAAATACAGTTCGCCACTTTTTGGGTTCGCTAGGGTTCTCACCTACCACCATAATGAGATAATTAAATGCAGTCTGGAGGTGGTTGGGGTAGATTTCGAATTCCTCTCTTCTCCCTCTCTCATTCTTCCTATAAATTGTAAGGAGGGGATTCTTTCTGGTGGTTGTTCATCTTTTCATCTCTGCCCTCCCTTCTTTTTCTTTTCCAGGGTTGAAAAAATGGAGTTTGAACCTCCTCCCCTGCTCTGTAATGGCTTTTTTGCCTTTTACTATTGAAATTATGTTCTGTGCAAACTTCTGGAGCAACAAAAAATGTGTTTTGTGATGCATTTGTCCATCCTTGCTCGTTTTTTTCTTGTTTTCTTATTACCTCTCTTCATTGCAGGTATTTGTGCATGTTCTAATGTTCATTACAGGTCTGGAGTTGTGTTCATGGAGTTTTGGGACATTTTCTATGTGAAATCTAACCTTGGGTTTGTGATGCCTCTATCCATCCTTCCCAGTACTCACCTCTCCTTGTTCCATGGCAATTTTGATAGATGTCCAAGATTCTCCTTCTCTGGTGTATCACCTTTTTAGTGTAGGATTTTGCTGTTTTTTCCCTTTTCTCTCTCTCTCTGTCTCCTTGGCATGGTTAGATTAGGTTTAGATTAGCTTGCCTACACTGGAATAGCTTGTGGTAGGTTGTTTAGGAGTAGGAATAAGCCTTCTCTGGAGATTCCTCTCTCATTTTACAAGTCCCACACTTGTAGAGATGTTTCAATGTTGTGAAATCACACTAGATGCCTAAAACATCAACTTAGAACCCTGATTCGCATCCAGGGGTGCTGTGAATTTGCCCTAATAGTTTTGGCACGCCCGGTGGGACCACTAAGAGGTCTTCCACTTCATCTTTTGCAGGTTGGTGTGCTCCTGTGAAGTTTTCAGCCTTTAGAGGCACTTGCAAACACATCTGGTGACTCCATCTGATCAACAACCCATTTCTGAAGTTAGAGACCCATTTTCCATCCATTCCCATCCATATTTCTTTCCATCCCTTTCAATCTTTTCCATTCCATGAAGTTGTGAAATCATGACTTCATTTCCATCATGGAATTCACATCAACAACAACAGTATATTCCACCTCTAACATGTTTTACAAATCCTCCAAATCAGCATTTTGAGCAATTTCAAAATCAACATGCATACCCATATGAGTAGCAGTGCCAAAGTCAGTTTGGATATGAAGCACATCAAGAGCAAGGGTATGCTAGTAATGAAGATAATCAGATACAAGATGCCGGTCTATTGGAGAAAATCTAAAATATGGAGGTAAAGATGGTGCAGTCCAGGGCTCAAGCACAAATGAAAGCATTTGGAATCGGTTTTGGAGCACCCTGTCCATGGGTGGGACCTTTTCCAAGACACTTCAGCCCTTAGGAGAAGCTGGACTTCATGATGAAGATGCTGCCCCAACTTGCACAATGGACAGCAGAAATAGAGGCCTATACACTTGGTGTTGAACAACCTTGTCAATGGGTAAGTTCTACACCGTCATCTAGTTTTTCTTTTCACATCACTCAAGCAACATCATCTCATTTGGACTTGCAAATTCTAAACTCCCCATCTGCTGTCCCAAGTGTTAAATCTATGTCTCCACCTCTCAGTCTTCCACCACACCTCAATTCTTCTTTCCTTTTTCCTTCCAAACAGTCATCCCCTGCACAAGGGCTAACAGAAATACGCTCTCCTCCAAAGAAACAAGAGTTTCTACCTCCACCACCACAAAAAATTACCAAATCAATTGAGTTACAATCCATCCCTCCTCTTGCATTACCAATTCCATGTGGGGAAGAAGAAATTGCAAAAATCAGTCATCAAGGACAGCAAGAGGAGGAGCCCGACAGAAAAGAAATGATAGACAACTTGAGGAGTTGGGCTGCTAAATTTGGGATAACAAAGATCCCCTTAATGGTTAAACCTACAGAAGAGGCTGAGGTTGAACAAATGGTGGTCAGGACTGATTTTGTTGCACAATCAGCCATAAAGGAAGAAAGCTCAGAAGAAGATCTTGCAGCCCCAACTTGTCCTCTAGAGCAGCAGATCGAAGAGTTTGTGTTGTTGCAGACTCACAGCACCCCTGGATGCAGATCAGGCTTCTAGGTTGATGTTCAGGCATCCAGTGTGATTGCACAACATGGAATCCTTTCTCCAAGTGTGGGACTTGTAAAGATGAGAAAGGATTCTCTAGAGAAGGTTGATTCCTATTCCTGTGTTCAGATGCACACAAAAATGCAGAGGGTTTACTAAAACCTAATCTAACTTGTCAAGGAGACATGATGAGAAAATGCATAGAATAAAACCTAAACTACAGAGGTGATACACCAAGGAATGTTAGACACTCATTTTTCAAATCTAACACAGACCACATAGATGCAATACAAACACTATGCACAGGTAACCAAATTGCAATAAGAGATCAAAATAACAACAATGAATACATGAGAGGGTTGAGAATCAATCACAAACATATATATATATATATATATATATATATATATATATATATATATTGCTCAAGAGTCGATACAGTACATTGCAGTGGCCAAGAGGCAAAAAATGGCATTACAATCCATATGGGAGGTTTGAAAAGCTCCAAAAATTCTCTTGCAAGTAGGGAAGAAGGGAGGATGCAAAACAAGAATGTCCCCCCTGTTAAAGGAGCTCCTCTTTACAATATATACTAAGAATGAGAGAAGAAAGAGAGAGGAAAGTTGAATCTACCACAACCACTTCTAGATACATTTAAAATCATCTCATTATGGTAGAAGTAGTGGCTTTTGGCAAAACGGCGAGCTGTCTGCTGCATTAAAGTTGGTTGTTGAAGCATTACTTCTATCTATCACCATGCGTCAGAGACGTTTTCTTAATTTTCTCCCTCCAAACAGCACCAAAATACAAGATTGATCCCAGAATCATGTAGATAATTTCAACAGATTTCCATTGATATCAAGAACATGCAAATCCGAGCTCTGGATCAAAAGATATGATGATTTGAAGATTTAGGGCACAAAACAGGCGAAAACGGATTTTTAAATTTCTTTTCCTGCGTTTTTCCATCTAGACGACATGTGGCAGGCTCTGATTCGCTGAGCGATTCCCTCTCTCCACCTTTTCACAGGTTTTTCTTATGGGTCCCTTAAATTTGGACACGTGGCACTATTTCATTGGTTTGGATCAGTGCTCGAAAACTCGCCCCTTTGACTTTTGGACATTTTCCCTTGGCGACACGTGTCATGCTGTGATTTGTCCACGGGCCTACCGGATTTTCACGTCCACCACGTCTTTTTTTCTTGGATGTCCCAGTGCTGTCTAGGACAAATTCTTCTGGTTCACCCGAAATGGGCTTCCATGTCCCCTTTCTGCCAGTGACACGTGGCGTTATCTGATTGGCTTTCGGCTCCTTCGGCTATCCGCGTCCCGCGCGTCCGTTAGTCCCACTTGTCCTTGTGCTGAAGTTTCCTATTTCAGCCGAACCAGTCGATTCGCATCTTTTACGTCCTTGCAGCCCAAATATCCCAGCTACTTAGTATGAAAGTTCTCCATTTCGGCCGATCCGGGCGGTTTGCATTCTCCACGTCTTCTTGTCCCAAATGTCCCAGAGTAGTTAGTCAATTTTCTTCTCCTTCAGCCGAACCAGCTTTCCGCGTCCCGCACATCCCGACGGCCCGGATGTTCCTTTTCCCTACAGAATGCCTGGCGGCCTTTCGGCCGATTCGCGCCCAGATGTCCCTCACATCCCGACTATTGTGATGACTAGGACTTAGCCATTTTTCGTGATTTTTCCTGGCCGAAGCTTGTTTTTGCAGCCTTTTCACCTTTTCTCAGAACTTGCTCTTTTCAACCTGGATAGGAGAGTTAGAAAAATTCTAAGGGGACCCTAGAAACATGATTTTTTGGCCCTGAATCAATTTATTTTCCTGGGACTAAGTAATTTGATGCATGTTATCAAAATTTACCCTGGGGGGTGAATTTTGGATAACAATCTGGCAACTCAGGGGGGTCATCTGCCTACTAGATGAAGTTACCAGTTGCCTGAAGCATCCATTGGGCATGGAGTCATGAGTTGTAACCTACAACTGATCTGAACTTTGAAAACCTCCCTCTGAGCCACTTGAAACCCACCGGACATGGAGTTGTTCTCACCAAAATGCCACTAAAACGAACTGTGCAAGAGCAGAACCAACAACACCAAAACTATGTATAGAACTGAAAATCATGCATGCTCCAAATGGAACATGCAGAGTGTGCACAAGCACTTCTTCTACTGAAAGAAAACCTACCTACTCTACTGTAACTGGGAGCAAAGGCAAGCTAAACAAACCCTGTAATTGGTTGTGAGAAATAGCTTCCCTTTCTCAAAAGTGGCAGCCATGCAATTGATTTGGAGCTGATCATGACTGTTAGGATGAGTGGAAAATCAACAAGAAGCTGGTATTCCACCCAAATCATCAAGGTATCAGCTGAAGGAAAATTCAATACCTCTTTTAGTTGCTCTGCATTTGGATTGAAGGGGTATGACAGCTGATCCTTGGTACTTTGTAGCTCACCCTCATGCTCAGAAGCAAACATGATTGGTTGTGACTTCTCCTTTGGCTCCAATGAAGCCAAATACCTGATTGGGAAAGGTCCAATCCATTTGATATGCCCATGGCTCTAATTCTCAACTCCAATGAAGAACATGAAAGATTAAAATCTTCCAATCTTGATTCCGAAGAGCTGTTATAAGATGCAGGCTGCTACAAATGAATGTTCTCCTTCATGACAGCAGACTCTTGTGTTTGGAATGTGGATTATGAAAGAGAGAATGGTGGAAACTCAACCGGCTCTTCTCCATCAAAACAATCCTCCAAATCTGACGGATAAACTGCCCCATGGCTGTCCTGCTGCAAATGTTCAACTTCCTCCATGGTGTGCTCTTGATCTGTAGCTTGACCACCATGGTTTCTTTCTCCCTCCAACATTGAGTTTGAGAGGTCAAACTCCTCTTCAACACTGTAACTTGAGAGAGGTGAAGTAGAAATAAGAACTGAAGGTTCTCCTATAGCTTGCTTTGTGCTCAAAGCTCTTGGATCAGCAACTTTCTCCTCCACAACTAGAATGTGCTCCTCTACTGCTGGATCTGGAGCAGCTTCTCCTTCCTCCAATGTTCGAAGACAATCTTGCTCTTGAATGAGCTCCTCCTCCAGCATGAAGTTTGTCAAGTCAAACTCTTCAATCTGCTGCTCTAGAGGACAAGTTGGGACTACAAGAACTTCTTCTTCTGCTGCAACAAAATCAGCCCTGACCACTATTTTCTCAACCTTAGCCTCTTCTGTAGGTTTGACCATCAAGGGGATCTTTGTCATACCAAACTTGGCAGCCAAACTTACTAAGCTCTTAATCATTTCTTCTTTTCTTGGCTCTTCCTCTTGCTATCCTTGATGACTGATTTTTGTAATTTATTCTTCCCCACATGGAATTGGGAATGCAAGAGGAGGGGTGGGTTGCAACTCAATTGATTTGGCCTTTTTTTGTGGTGGTAAAGGAGATGAAATCTCTTGTTTCTTTAGAGGAGGGGGGATTTCTTTTAGCTCTTGTGGAGAGGATGACTGTTTGGAAGGAAAAAGGAAAGAAGAATTGAGGTGTGGTGGAAGACTGAGAGGTGGAGACATGGGATCAACATTTGGGACAGCAGATGGAGAGTTTAAAATTTGCAAGTCCAAATGAGATGATGCTGATTGAGTAATGGGAAGAGAAAAACTAGATGATGGTGTAGAACTTACCCATTGACAAGGTTTTTCAACACCGAATGTATAGGCCTCTATTTCTGATGTCCATTGTGCAAGTTGGGGCAGCATCTTTATCATGAAGTCCAGCTTCTCTTGAGGGCTGAAGTGTCTTGGAAAAGGGCCTCCCCATGGACAAGGAGTCCTGCAACCAATTCTGAAAGCTTTCATTTGAGCTATTGCTCTGGACTGCACCATCTCTACCTCCATATTTTGGATTTTCTCCAACAAACCAACGTCTTGGATCTGATGGTCTTTATTATATGCATACTCTTGCTCTTGAAAAGCTCTATAGCCAAACTAACTTTGGCGTTACTGCTCATATGGGTATGCATACTGATCTTGAATCTGCTCAAAAGGCTGATTTAGAGGATTTGTAAAACATGTTGGAAGTCGAATATACTGTTGTTGTTGATGTGAATTCCATGATGAAAATGAAGTCATGATTCCACAACCTCATGGAATGGAAAAGAATGAAAGAGATGGAAATAAATATGGAAGGAAATGGATGGAAAACGGGTCTGTAACTTCAGAAATCAGTTGCTGATCAGATGGAGTCGCCAGATGTGTTTGCAAGTGCCTCCAAAGGCTGAAATCTTCACAGGAACACACCGACCTGCAAAATATGAAATGGAATACCTCTAATGTCCCACCGGGCGTGCCAAAAATGTTGTTGCAGACTCACAGGACCCGTGGATGCAGATCAGCCTTCTAGGTTGATGTTTAGGCATCCAGTGTGATTACATAACATGGAATCCTTTCTCCAAGTGTGGGACTTGTAAAGATGAGAAAGGATTCTCCAGAGAAGGATGGTTCCTATTCCTCTGTTCAGATGCACACAAAAATGCAGAGGGTTTACTAAAACCTAATCTAACTTGTCAAGGAGACAGGGTGAGAAAATGCATAGAATAAAACCTAAACTACAGAGGTGATGCACCAAGGAATGTTAGACACTCATTTTGAAAATCTAACACAGACCACATAGATGCAATACAAACACTATGCACAGGTAACCAAACTGCAATAAGAGATCAAAATAACAGCAATGAATACATGAGAGGGTTGAGAATCAATCACAAACATATATATATATATATATATATATATATATATATATATATATATATATATATATATATATATATATATTGCTCAAGAGTCGATACAGTACATTGTAGTGGCCAAGAGGAAAAAACTAGCATTACAATCCATATGGGAGGTTTGAAAAGCTCCACAAATTCTCTTGTAAGCAGGGAAGAAGGGAGGATGCAAAACAAGAATGTCCCCCCTGTTAAAGGAGCTCCTCTTTACAATATATACTAAGAATGAGAGAAGAAAGAGAGAGGAAAGTCGAATCTACCACAACCACTTCTAGATACATTTAAAATCATCTCATTATGGTAGAAGTGGTGGCTTTTGGTAAAATGATGAGCTGTCTAACAAGAGCGGTGAGCTGTCTGCTGCATTAAAGTTGGTTGTTGAAGCATTACTTCTGTCTATCACCATGCGTCAGAGACATTTTCTTAATTTTCTCCCTCCAAATAGCACCAAAATGCAAGATTGATACAAGAATCATGTAGATAATTTCAACAGCTTTTCGTTGATATCAAGAACGTGCAAATCCAAGCTCTGGATCGAAAGATATGATGATTTAAAGATTTAGGGCACAAAACAGGTGAAAACGGATTTTTAAATTTCTTTTCTCGCATTCTGCCATCTGGACGACACGTGGCGGGCTCTGATATGCTGAGCAATTCCCTCTCTCCACCTTTTCATAGGTTTTTCTTGTGGGTCCCTTAAACTTGGACACGTGGCACTATTTCATTGGTTTGGATCAGTGCTCGAAAACTCGCCTTCATGACTTTTGGACCTTTTTCCTTGGCAACATGTGTCATGCTGTGATTTGTCCACGGGCCTGCCGGATTTTCGTGTCCACCGTGTCTTTTTTTCCCAGATGTCCCAGTGCTGTCTGTGAAAAATTCTTCCAGTTCACCTTAAATGGGCTTCCACGTCCCGTTTCTGTCAGTGACACGTGGTGTTATCTGATTGGTTTCGGCTCCTTCGGCTATCTGTGTCCCGCGCATCCCTTAGTCCCACTTGTCCTTGTGCTGAAGTTTCCTATTTCGGTCCAACCAGCCGGTTCGCGTCTTTCATGTCCTTGCGGCCCAAATGTCCCAGCTGCTTAGTATGAAAGTTCTCCATTTTGGCCGATCCGGGCGGTTCATATCCTTCGCGTCTTCTTGTCCCAAATGTTCCAGAGCAGTTAGTCGATTTTCTTCTCCTTCGGCCGAACCGGCTTTCTACGTCCCACGCGTCCCGTCGGCCTGAATGTTCCTTTTCCCTGCAGACTGCCTAGCGGCCTTTTGGCTGATTCGCACCAGATTTCCCTCACGTCCCGACTGTTGCAAGGACTAGGACTTAGCCATTTTTCGTGATTTTTCCTGGCCCAAGCTTGTTTTTGCAGCCTTTTCACCTTTTCTCAGAACTTGCTCTTTTCAACCTGGACAGGAGAGTTAGAAAAATTCTGAGGGGACCCTAGAAACATGATTTTTTGGCCCTGAATCAATTTATTTGCCTGGGACTAAGTAATTTGATGCATGTTATAAAAATTTACCCTGGGGGGTGAATTTTGGATAACAGTTTGACTTGACAAACTTCATGCTGGAGGAAGAGTTCAATCAAGAGCAAGATTGTCTTCAAACATTGGAGAAAGGAGAAGTTGCTCCAGATCCAAAAGAAGAGGAGCACATTCTAGTTATGGAGGGGAAAAGTGTAGATCCAAGGGCTTTGAGCACAAAGCAAGCTACAGGAGAACCTTCAGTTCTTGTTTCTACTTCACCTCTCTCAAGTTCTAGTACTGAAGAGGAGTTTGATCTCTCAAACTCAATGTTGGAGGGTGAAGGAAACCATGTTGGTCAAGTTACAGATCAAGAAGACACCATGGAGTAAGTGGAGCATTTACAGCAGGACAGCCATGAGGCAGTTTATCTGTCAGATTTGGAGGACTGTTTTGATGGAGAAGAGCCGGTTGAGTTTCCACCACTCTCTTTTTCATCTTCCACGTCCCAAATACTTGAGCCTATTGTCATGAAGGAGAGAATTCATTTGCAGTAGCCTGCATCTTATACCAGCTCTTTGGAACCAAGATTGGAAGATTTTAATCTTTCATGTTCTTCATTGGAGAAAGAAAAAAGACAGAGGAATTTCACCATTTCTTCCACACCATCCATTCAAGAGGGTCTGCAAGAAGACTCCATTTTTGGAGTTGAAAATCAGAGCTATGGGCATATCAAATGGATCAGACCTTGCCCAATCAGGTATTTGGCTTCATTGGAGTCAA
This sequence comes from Taxus chinensis, assembly GCA_019776745.2. NCBI lineage: Eukaryota > Viridiplantae > Streptophyta > Pinopsida > Cupressales > Taxaceae > Taxus > Taxus chinensis. The sequence continues at coordinate 263,195,999 of CM034156.1, read as the reverse complement.
AGGAGAAGCCACAACCAGTCATGCTTGCTTCTAAGCATGAGGGTGAGCTACAAAATACCAAGGATCAGCTGTCATACCTCTTAAATCCAAATGCAGAGCAACTAAAAGAGGTATTGGATTTGTTTTCAGTTGACACCTTGATGATTTGGGTAGAATACTAGCTTCTTGTTTATTTTCCACTCATCTTATCAGCCATACTCAGCTCCAAATCATTTGCATGGCTGCCACTTTTGAGAAAGGGAAGTTATTTCTCACAACCAATTACAGGGTTTGTTTAGCTTGCCTTTATCTCCAGTTAGTGTAGAATAGATAGGTTTGCTTTCAGCAAAAGAAGTGCTTGTGCACACTCTGCATGTTCCATCTGGAGCATGTATGATTTTCAGTTTTGTACATATTTTTTGGTGTTGTTGCGTTTGCTCTTGCACAGTTCATTTCAGTGGCATTTTGGTGAGAAAAACTCTAAGTTCAATGGGTTTCAAGTGGTTCAGAAGGGTTTTTTCAAAGTTCAGATCAGTTTTCAAGCTTGCTTATGACTCCATGCCCAATGGATTGATAAAAGGCCACTGATCTTCTACCTAGCAGGTAGGTGAACCCATTGAGTTGCCAAATTGTTGTAAATATCTCCCCCCGGGTCGATATAGACAAACAGGAGAACATAGAAATCAGAGAAGCTCAAATTCCTGACGTTCAAAAGGCACAGGAAATTGGCATACAGAAATGGATGTCGACAGGGTAAAGGATGCGCCCTTGGCACACAGAAAAGGTGCATGGAAATGAGTGTTGACACTAAAATGTATGCGCCAAGGCACAGGAAAGTGGCGCACAGAAATGAGTGTTGATACTAAAATGTATGCGCCAAGGTGCAGGAAAGTGGCACACAGAAATAAGTGTTGACACTAAAATGTATGCGCTAAGGCACAGGAAAGTCGCTCACAGAAATGGATGTCGACAGGGTAAAGGATGCACCCTTTGCACATGGAAAAGGCACATGAAAATGGGTGTCAACACGAGAATGTATGCGTCAAGGTTCAGGAAAGAGGCGCATGAAAATGGGTTTGAACACTAAAATGTATGTGCCAAGGCGCAGGAAAGTGGCGCATAGAAATGAGTGTCAACAATGAAAAGGATGCACCCAAGGCACACAGAAATGGCGCATGACACAGAGTGTCAACAGGGCAAAAGTTACACCTTGGCACATGTAAGAGGATGTTGACACACACACGGATGCGCCTATGGCACACCTTCAAGAGGCGCAACATTTTGAGTGCTGACAGGAAGCAGACCCTGGCGCAGATATTTAGATGGCCATAACTTTTGACTGGGAGCTTGGATTCATGCAAGGTTGGACTTTTCGGAAAGCTTACAAGGTCCTCTATCCAACTACAACTAGATATCTTTAATTGGGTGAGAAAAAATTCTTAAAAAATGTGAAATACAGTTCGCCACTTTCTGGGTTCGCTAGGGTTCTCACCTACCACCATAATGAGATAATTAAATGCAGTCTGGAGGTGGTTGGGGTAGATTTCAAATTCCTCTCTTCTCCCTATCTCATTCTTCCTATAAATTGTAAGGAGGGGCTTCTTTCTGGTGGTTGTTCATCTTTTCAGCTCTGCCCTCACTTCTTTTTCTTCTCCAAGGTTGAAAAAATGGAGTTCAAACCTCCTCCCCTGCTCTGTAATGGCTTTTTTGCCTTTTACTATTGAAATGATGTTCTGTGCAAACTTATGGAGCAACAAAAAATGTGTTTTATGATGCATCTGTCCATCCTTGCTCATTTTTTTCTTGTTTTCTTCTTGCCTCTCTTCATTGCAGGTATTTGTGCATGTTCTAATGTTCATTACAGGTCTGGAGCTATGTTCATGGAGTTTTGGGACATTTTCTGTGTGAAATCTATCCTTGGGTTTGTGATGCGTCTGTCCATCCTTCCCATTTCTCACCTCTCCTTGTTCCATGGTAGTTTTGATAGATGTTCAACATTCTCCTTCTCTGGTGTATCACCATTTTAGTGTAGGCTTTTGTTGTTTTTTCCCTTTTCTCTCTCTCTCTCTGTCTCCTTGGCATGGTTAGATTAGGTTTAGATTAGCTTTCCTGAACTAGAATAGCTTGTGGCAGGTAGTTTAGGAGTAGGAACCAGCCTTCTCTGGAGATTCCTCTCTCATTTTACAAGTCCCACACTTGTAGAGAGATTTCAATGTTGTGCAATCACACTGGATGCCTGAAACATCAACTTAGAACCCTGATTCGCATCCAGGGGTGCTGTGATTTTGCCCTTACACTCCTCTCTATGCACACCCTCTCGCACAGGCCCCGTAGACTTCTGAATTCTTACTTCCACCTCTGAATCCCATGTATGCATAAAAAATTACAACCTTTGTGTGTTAATCCATACATTTCATGTGTTCATATCTGGGGGCTTGTCAGATAAATTACACCTCATAGGACAAATAAGAAAGCACCAGTTGTGTGTTAAATCCTTATGGTGAATGAATGTGAGAGATGTGGAAAAAATAGAACCATCCAAAAATCAACCGACTCCCGCGACCAATCATATCATGCCACATGTCTTGCATGTTCCTATTTCACTACATAACTTCAAATCACCATAAATTCCTCCATAGAGCTCAACATCATGCACTCCTAGTCTCATTGGAAATCTCATGACATGGAATACTTTCTAGGATCTTCAAAATCATATTTTTGGAGGGATTTGGTACATTAAAATGGAAAAATGTGACTTATTTTATTAATGCACACTTCCAGTCGACTCAACCATCAAAATTTCATAGGATTTGGATTCTTTCCTTATTCCACAAGAAAACTTATGTGGGTATGTGGATTTGAAAGATCTAAAAGTGGATTTACATGTATTTATTACATGATGTTGGTGGTTTTGATGGAAAATATGAGTTTTCCCCTCTTTTCCCTCCTCTTCTCTCTCATTCTTCTATATATTGTTAAATAGTGCTTATTTGAAAAGTTTGGACCCTCTTGCATTGCAAGAGCATTATTCAGAGTAGTATTCCTTTGCAATTTGATTACCAGGCCTCATATTAAGCTCACTACATGTGGATTATTTTCTTATCCTCTCATTTTAATTTATTTTGCATACATTGGAAGCAATAGAAGTTTATTTTGTGGATATTTCTTCCCTAGCTCACATTTTATTGAATTTACTTTCCTTTTTCTTTGCAAATTTCGTATGTTTTGTATGGTTTATATCCTTTGTAGGGTTTATTTTCTATTATGCTTCATGAAAATTGCTATGTCAGCTCTCTTTTGGACTATGGTGTGCATGTCTACCCTTCTCTAACACATTTTCACTCATCTCAGGGTGTTTATTCCCTTCTTTCTGGTGTTATCACCTCCCTCTAGCTTAGGATTTCCTTTTATGCATCTCCTTCTCACTCTAGTCCCTTGGAATCATAGAGTAGATTTAGTTACATTCCCCTTCTTAGGAGTGGTTTTATTAGTAGAAATAAGTAGAGGAAACTAACGTTCTATGGAGGTATGTCTTAAGCGTAAGGTCCCAAAACTTGGAGATAGTTCCATGTTACTCAAATCCCTCGATCATTCTTATTTAGGACATTTTAAATTTTGAGTTTCAATAGTTTTGGCATGCCTGATGGGACCAGTATTTAAATCTCAAATGTCATTATTGCTAACTTCATGTGCATGACTAATTGATATCAAGTATTTAGAGGCTTATTTCAACACATCTAGAAACTCCCAGCATCCAGATCTACTGATTTCAACATTCAACGTGCCCTCTTTCATGAGAAGGATTCAAAACATATAGTGTGCAATAGTTGGTGAAGCCTTTGAGTATCCATAGTAGTCCCCAAAAATAAGAAGAAAAAGATTTGCACACAAATATTGATATCCTATGTGAAAAGTAGTTTCCACTCTTCTTCCTGGTAAACCTTTCAAACGTGTATTTAAAGTCTTGAGACCCATTAGAATCATGGAACATCAAATAAATAATCCCTTTTTTAGTTTCACTGGTTGTATTCCTTTGTCCCTTGGCATACAAAATGACATACCAGTGGTTATAGTCAAAAGTATTCCATTTTTCACTTGTGAGAATTAAACTACCCTTACCGATCATATTCAAGACATTAAAAATGTCTGCTTAGTTCACCTTTCTTGAAAAAAGTTGAGAGTAGCTTGATTTCTCTTAATAACTGTTCTTAGAGTAAAAAGATTTAGTTTCTTCACTACTTGAAAAATAATTCATTGATGCGATTAAATAGAAACCCCTCCTCAATTGTTTTGGAATTTTTAGTGTTCTAAACTCCTCTTATTTTTTTATTCATGTCGATAATTTTTTAATCGTTCATCTCATGATTATCATGCATATGGTTCTCAATTATATCAACCTCATCAAATTTATCATTAGTCTCATTATCAGGAATTTGATCTTCACCGGTCTGATGTTGCATGGTCATTACCCCTATGGGATGATTCTTTATACGAATTTTGAATTGTTCCATATCATTAATGACATCTTATTGACTTCTTGTTTGATCAATACATTCCTTTCTCATGCATTGTCTCATCAAGGATTTCATGGGATGCGATGAGATCCTCTGTGATAAAGACATTATATTCATACATAAAAATATTTATGGGATATTTAGACATATAATTTTCTTTAAATTCAGTTTGTATATAGTCTTATTCTCCAAAAGAGAAGGAGAAAATTTCATCTTCACATTTTTGTGTATCAATGGATGATTCAAGAGTCTTATTGAGTTCATAATTTTGATTTATCTCATCATGAAACATTTGCATATCAATTGAAAAACTAGAATTGGACTCATACATGTCCATAATATCCATAAATTTAATTAAAATTCCAAGATGTAGTTGAGGTCCTTCTGTCACATTTGCAACCTCTCATATATTTTGCAATGAAGTTGACTTTGGATATTTTAAAGAATAATTGAAAACTATCCTTTCTCCTTCGTGATAAACATACTCTATAAGAGCCTCGTAAAATTTACTATCCACACATTCATCATCAAGGGAAAATTCTTCTTCAAATAGGAAGGAGAAAACTTCTTCTTCATCATCAAATTGATTTTATGATTTTTATACCGAGATTAATTAGTAACATCATCCTTTTCTACACAAATTTTCATTTGAGGAATACCTTCTTTCTATTCTTGATGCACTTGGTCTTTCTTATCCTAATCATCATAAAATTCAAACTAAAATTCTATACCGAATGGAAGGGGTATACTTGGACCAATCAAGGAAGGAACTTCCACATCTTCCTTTGAGGGTACAAAGTAGTTCCGGTATTTTCATTCTTGGTATGCACTTTCTGCTTGTGGGATACCTTTCTCTCTGAAAATTGTATTTCATACTTTTGATAGGAAGAATTTTTTTCATCATATATTTAAATAGTATTGTAACATAGAACCAATCAAAATTCATTAATCCACATATCTCCCCACAAAATATCATGCTGAGAAAAATGCCATTTACAGCCGGAATGTATGGCACAAGAATTTTGAGACTGCATTTTGTATTTGGAAAGTTTGCAAGGGACACAAGAGAATTTTTAACTTGAATAACAAGGGGCACTTCCTTGGTCTCCATATAATAACACTAAATTTTTGCTATTGAAGAGTGAGGCCAAGGGATTTTACAACTTTCAAGGGAATGACATTATATGAAGCTCTGTAATCAATGATGCAGTTGTTCAGTCTATACCCATTGATCACTAAGGCAATTTAGAATGGTTTTGTCTTCTCAAAAATGAAGGTTGTGGAGGAAAGATAGTTATGGTATATGGTTTTTATAGGATTGGTACTTACAAAAGGTGGTTTTAAACATTTTTCTTTCAAAAATTGAATAATATTTTCAAATTTATTAGGATGAGTTATTACATATTCATATTCAGAGATATGGATTTTAGGTTTTTTATATGGTCACTGATATCAAAGTAGGAATCATATGAAGTGTAAGCTACAGAAGAGGTAGTAGAAATAGGATGTTGAATACTCTTAGGAAGGGAATTGTTATCACTTTTAATCACATTATTATAAATGGTAGAAAAAACATTAGTAATTGAATTATCATGAGAGAAATATGGAGACTTACTTTGAAGAGGTGACTTTGGGATTCTTCTGTGTTGATCGCATGGGATAGGGAAGAATTGATCCTCATTTTGATGTTTTATTTTATATATTTTTTGATGGAGGGTTCATTTATTTTGAAGTACTTGATGTTTAAACATCAAATATCTTCTTCTATGTCATCTTCTACATTATCCCAAGTTTTAGAAGATGCTTGGGCAGGTGGAGCTTCTAAGGAAATCCTTTGAGGTTATTTGGAAATATGATTCCTATTCTAATTTTAAAGAGGAACATTTGGACCTTTTTTATATATTGCATTCAATTCATTCTCCGATTTTTGAACAAGAGATTCAATGATACATTCCTTTTAAAATTTACCCCTTTGCTTTCCATTTGGATTCTTAATTTTTATGGACAATATTAGATCGTATTTAATCTCAATTGCATCCTCTTGGGAAAGTTCAAAAGTATGAGGTTAAATTATTCATAAGATGAATCTAATATTAGGAGGTTTTTCATTGATGAATAATATTTCATGTTCTCATTAGAGGGTAAAGATTTAAAGGGTATACTCTTAAGAGACAGATTTTAGCAAGTGAAAAGGTCCCTAATAGTCTCATTGGTCTCCTTTTTCATCTAAACTAGCTGAATTAAGAAGTCTTGACAATATTCAATATATTTAAACCTTTCTTAAAAGATAGCTTTGATGTCTTCCAAATTATTTATGGATCCAAATGGTAGGAGATATAACCACTCTCTTTCCTTTTATTTATTCATTCAAATGGCAGGAGATATATTAGTCTTATTTGTATCCTTCTTGCTTGATTGAGGGATTAGATAAGCTTTACCATCATTCTCCTTTTGATTTCCCTTGAAACCTAGGCCAAAATTATCATTTTCATCTCTTTGTCTATCTAAAATACCATCAAGATCTTAAGTACTATTTTCTAACTTCTCATCCATCCTCGACCTATAAAATGCACTTTCCAAATCTGATTTTTTGGATTTCAACTTATCTTCATACCCGAGACAAGTTTCTTCTTTTCCCTTTAGGGTTTTAGTAACTTTTTCAACCTTTAATTCCAAACACTTGATTTATTGACCATGCTATATCTCCATACATCTGATATAATATTGTAATATATGAATCACTAAATTTTTAACTTAATACTTCATTTTTAATTCAACTTCAACATCTAAAGACTTACCCATTGTTTGTGCTTCAACGATCTCCTTCAAGAGATTAAAATTGCTTCTCAAGGATCTACTATGATACTAATTGTTGGAAGCACAAGATACTGAGAGGGTGGCGAATTATTCTATAAAAAATTTATTCCATTTCCATTTATTATTCATTACCATTCATATAACCATTGAATCAAACATTAACCATATGTGTGTTTACTTAAGCATTGAATCAACCATACACAAGAGAAAGAGCAAGAGAGTACACATGAACACCAAATTTAAGTAGTAAATCCTCAAAGGGAAGAAAATAAACTAAATATATACTTTTATTACACAAATTAAATATATTTATTAAATATCCAGCCTCACAAAGAGTACCAACCCCTAGTTTAGTAGAGCACAAATCCTATAAGGAGCACCAATCCCTGATTTAGTGAAGCACCCACTCCATAAGGAGGCTACAACCCCCTAAGATGATCAAGAACCAAATCAACCATATAAATATTAATATATATATGATTTTTTTTCTTCCACAACTAATGGATATCACTAATTCAGCTCACACATGCACCTTCAAACCCTCTTTCCTTCAACTCGCTCAAACTTGGATTTTCATGCGTTTATTTAGATTATATATCTTGCACACATGATTTATATCCTTCCTAATATTTTTACAGAATCCTAAGATATGAATTCATACATTATAATTTCCTTTATACTCTCGATTAGGTCACATTTTCCCCTCTCAAATAACTAATTCAAATTTGAACTAACACTTCACTTTTATATTCTTCTCCTCACATAAACACAAAAGAGGTCAGTCCTAAACCTTTATTTCAAATGGTAAATATTGATAATATATCAAAAAATTCATAAAACATTGATATTGGGCCCATGTAGGTCGGTCATGCCCAAATTCACTTAACATGCTCAAAATCAACTCAAAACCCCATCACCTAGATGGCTAAAACTCACAAACACCATAACCATGATTATTCAAGATCTGTAATCGATAATACATGTAAAATTTGACATAAAAACATCTTCCATGGTCATTAGTTATTTTTGAAAAATAAAATTCCTCATAAATATATCAAGAATTCTCATATCTTTCATAAAACAATTGTTTCCAGGACCCTGTATTAACCTTTGGACCTCACGCACACAACAAACCAGCTAAACCATGGAATGTAACTAATCCTTGGTTCCCCCTAACCTTTATATCACATTAATTTTTTCTAGAGCTTATGAAACATCCATATATGTAAACCACACTCACTTTCCTCTTCACAAAATTGAGCTTCCTAGAAATCAATTTTACAAACTCAACTAGTTTACACCCTTTCTACCACTATCAATATCTCTAAATGCCTTCAATAGGAATTTTTTTTCCCTCTTCATTTTTATAAATGATATAAATAATCAACCAATCCACTACATCCATATTCTACCTCAATACTCTTTCCTGAGAAATCTTTTCCTGAAAAACAAAACAACCTTCTTCCTCACAAATCTAGCTAGATAACCCATAAAATATCATCATCATGAGACAAAACATATATCATTTGAAATATATATAAATACAATTTCCAAAAAAACTTACATTTCCTTCAAAGTCCAAGTGGAAGGTCCTTCGTCTAGGTCCATCTTTGAAACTCCTCCTTTATCCTTCTAGAACTCAAGAACTATGCCTAAACGCAAATTTATCCATCACCTAAAAAACAAATTTCAAGCTTAAAAAAATCATTGAAAAACCTTTTACATGTTTTATAAGAACTTAGAAACCTTCAAAAATCATGAAAAACGCATAACTATAAATTTACTTCATGAAGCTACTTGAGACTCTACTAGACCAAACATCCTCCATATTTGGACCTTAAAGAACTGGTCATAAATTTCTCATACAATAGAAAAAAAGAGTTTTATATGCCAATATAAATATCTCTCAACCAGTATCATAACACAACTTGACCAAGTCCTAACTCCACTTGTAGCTCCTGTAATTCCAATTTTATCACAAGTTGCTCCAAACTACCCTAGAAACTAGTCTTCATAAATATGGCACACTTTTCCATTTTTCACGTCAACCTTGATCTTAAACTATCATCAAAATGTATAAAAACTCTAGGGATAAAATCAATGTTAATTTATTTCTCACCTTCTTTGGACAACTTCTTCGCAAACCAAACTTCTTCAGAAACAAACATTTTCAGGTGGGGCCCACATACAGTCACATGCTCTAATATACCTTTATGTAAATCTAGAGGATTATTATACAACCTAAAATAATTAATTTTTCAAAATCAATAAAAATCTGTTCTTTACACTCCATTTTATCAAATTCACTTTTAGTTAGGGTTTAGCTAGGGTTTCAAATAATTTATTTTCTTAACGATCGTTCTTAAAAACCAGATGATCAAAAAACTTCATTATTTTTGTGAAACCTTCATGACTGAACTAAAATATATATTTCAAATATCTTTACCCACCAATAAAATCACATAGTCCAAAACAAGCATCAGAAGGTGCATTTTTGTTTTAAATATTCACTCTAAAAAACCTAGATTTTACAAAACTGATGTATCTTTTAAATCCTTCTTCATAATGACATGAAAATTGTCATGAAGAATCATAAAAACATCCCCTAACTATAAATTCTCACAATATAACTAAAATATTCCTATATATCTCTATCCATTAAGACTTACCTATGTCATCCTCCATGTTCTTCAACTATTTATTTCCCAAGGCCCTCAAACATGCACTCTACCTCTAAGTAATGACTTAAAACTCACCACAAATACAATTTACACTACCACCATTCTACTACCATGATCGGCTCTAAAATGCATACCTTTATACCAATATCTATGCTCCATGGTTAGGAATAGGCCTTGAATGACGTAACTCAATCATGACATCACAGGAACTGACCTTGCCGACCTCATGCATACTCTAATACAGTTGTAAGACATCACTCGGACCATGATTGACCTCATGAAAACCTTCAAATCACTTGGGAGGACTCAAACCATGGCTCTGCATGCTATAACCATGCTAAGACAACATGACAACTAACAAAATCCTGTCACTACCAATCAATCTTCATGTTTGAATCTGATTGACACATCATAGAGACTAATATGCCGTCATGAAACCCTTTTAAATAAATAAATTTGTAATCAATGACACCACATATAATGGCCAACAATCTCCCCCTTTTCATTGATGGTAACCACCTTCAGAAACATTGATGGAATAACCCAAAACACAACTACAAGAACTCATTACCATGTTTTTGATGCTTATCTCCCACTTTTACATCTATCAAAAAGGAAAATATGATGAAAAAACATGATAATTTAAAACAAAAAATGAAAAAAATGCACAAAAAAAATTACATGCTCAAATAGCTCCCCCTTGAGACAATACTCTTTTGTCTTTGTCTTTAAATAGCAACATTAGGATCTATGGTCTTTAAAAGAGCCCAAAAAAGGATCCCCTTGAACTAATAACCTCTTATTTTGTCTCCATTTATTCATTCATAAAATTATAGGACTATATCAATTTATAAATCACTAGTTTGTTCACCGATTCTTACAAAACCTTCTTCAGGGTCAATTCCTCAAAACAACATCTTTAGTCCCTTTAACTAACTTATCCATGTCATAAATAATCACATAGAAATTAAAACATATCCTTACATATCCCTTGAGTTTATACTACATATATCTTCACTTATAAACAAAAAATTTATCTCTTACCTTATATACATGGGATGAAATCTGGGTTAAAGAAAATATCACATCCCTGAAGAAACATTTCAATGTTCTAGGTTTTAATTTTTAGCTAAAACTCTATTTTTAATCTCATGCCTTGCAATCTTTCCCAATATTACTATAAACACTCATTACTCTACCTTCTTACTACCTAGAACACCATATGCACCTAATGGGAGAAAAATATTGCCCCTCCTTAATCTTTGCAGTCCTCACCCAATTACAAAAGCTTTGAAGAGCTTAGTCTCAACTAATATATCACATAGAACCTTGATTAATTTAACACGTCTCTTGGTAATAAAATATAACTTCTTACTTCAATAAATCATTAAACCTTTTGATGCCTCAAGATGACTGAGACAACTCCTGCAACATACGTTTACTTACTTCTCATTACTTGGAATACCTATAATACCTGAGAAAAAATAAAGAAAAAATATGTCACAGAACTTTATGACTATAACGTCAAACATTTTAACTTGTTTTCACAAATTTAGCACATGAAAATTACCTATACTCTTTTAATCCAACTTGAGAAATTCATCATTTTCTTTATACAATGAAGTATTTCTTGAAACTATTGTTAATAAACTTCCTCAAATTTGGAATCAACAGAACCATCATTACCTAATAATGTAGGTGAGTTTTCTTGCAATCATACCTAGATCAAGGTACATTTATAACATTAAAACTTTTCATCCTATCTAGATTTTATTTCTACATTCTTGTTACTTCGATTGATCATGCCTAAGGAACACTTGTCTACTTTATCACCCTCTATTTCTACTTGACACAATACCTCATACTCCAAAAGGATCAATCTCAGGAATGAAACAATGTCAACTAACTGAATAACATTCCTTGTAATTGGAAAAGAGGATGAATACACCTCTCTAAGAAAGAGTTCGTTCCACTCATCCATTCTCATAGTTTCTAAATTAGCTCCTCTAAAATATATGCACTTTTAGACTCATGACATCCTTCTTGACATTATTCATTAGAAATGGAACATGGGTATATTTTATATTTAAAACTGTCAGTTAGTCATGTACATATAGCTCATACTTTCTCCCTTGATTTAAAGAGCATCACATACATGTGTGTTACATTTTCATCCTCCAAATCATACTTAAACACTTGTTGATATTGCAGTGATAAGACTATTTACCCTAAAATTCAATCATCCACAACCATGCCTAGGTTTAATGATTATACTCTACAATGTCCAACCTTGTTTTACTACACCTTATGACACTTCATACAAACATTAAGCAACCTAGGATTTCTAGAGGTCTTCTTACTATCATAATATTGAGCTTGAATTTCAATTCCTATATTTTATCTCTGAGAAACCACTCATAGTGACCTAGACTTGAATCACTAAATTTCATATACTAGAAAACCATCAATTCTTTCGCATAGATTTTTTTATGTTTGATCAAAAATTTTTACCTTTGATTCATGCTTAGGAAACCCTACCTCAAACCAACTAAGAAGTTCATCTTTCACACATACAAATCTACTATGTACTATCATAGTCAATTGATACATGTAGTCATTCATTACAATAGTATATTGATCCTCATCTTTCTATAATCCTTGATAGGTATCTATCCTCTTTAATACCTTTCACACCTAGGGAGCACTTATCAATTATTTCAAGAGATCATGCAACAATCACCAATAGTGGGAAACACCATCATAGACCTCAAATACACTCTCATACCTCTCATGATGCCAACCTACAAAATTAATTGAATTTGATGGATAAAAAACATATGGCATGGTTCTTAAACCCTTTTATTTAGACCAAAACATATAATGCATTACTTCCTCTTGCATATAATAAGCCTACATTGATAGACCATTTTGAGACAAAAAAAACAAGGTATTACATATACATATGCTCATCACAAGCCTTGAACTTAAGAAAAGAATGGTAGCCTTAAATACCTTCCTCCCTTTGACATATATAGAGCCTTCAAAGATGTCACATAACTCATATACCTTGAAGAGTCCATGAGAAAGGTTCTCAACATTCAAACTTTCTCCTTATTAAATTTTTTGAAAATTTCAAGTCATCACTCATACTTTGTTTACTTCTTTGTAGCTTGTCCATATAGATAATTAGGCTAGCCATATTATGGGTTCAACCTTTGATTCTATTGATCATTTTACTTACCATCCATTATCACATTATTTTTACACTTTGTGATTCTTCATACCTCTCTGAGATGCACTATTCCATTTTGACCTTCTAGAGAACTAAGATAGTACAAAACACTACACAAATAGTCATTACTTAGGATATAATTACAAGTTAAGCTTCTAAAATTTAACCATCATAGACCTAGCACAGACTTGAAGAAATAATGTCTGGACTAAGACACCTAACAGACATACCTAGGATTCATGACAAAACTTATGTATTGACATTCTTCAAGACATTTGTATACCTTCCATTGATACAAATTTTGGAATCTAAAACCAAAATCTCAACCTCAGGGACATACAACATGTTCTTTCACAACTATACTACATGAAATAATTCACATGACTATCATTACAATGGTCTTATAATGGAAACCATCATCTCGTGTAGTCATAATTTTACACATCCTTATATATAGACTTATGATACCTATTACATAGACTAGGATTCATGGTTCATGCCTTCTTCTTGACCATTTTATTAAAACATTAGAATGAGACCAAAATTCAAATTATGAAAATTTGACTAACACACACACTCCATTAGAGGACATCAACTTACACACCTAGAATACATAGACCCATTATGTTAAACTTAGTTCAAAATTACACAATATACTCCTCTTAGATGACAACATGAAAAAATCAGACACCTACAAGAAAAAAATACTCAAGAACACAAGGATATGTCATATTACAAACCTTATAACTCTTTAGGTATCCCAAACTCCTAAGATTCTTAAGCTTTCATGTACTAAAGCAGTGAGAAACATATGATCTTCCTCAACATTTTTCCTTTCAACCAAATCAAACATACCTCTTATGTTATGCCCTTAATTATATATCTTACATTAGATAGATATAGTCGACTTGTGGCTATCATAACTTCTTATCATGATGTATCTCTTTCATATATGATCTATTATAATTAGTAGGTTGGATTTGCTGATGTTCATATCATAGGAATAGTATAAATAGGGGTTATAGGTAGTGGATGATCATCATGTTTAGTATTTGAGTCTTATTGTATGTTTTGGAGGTTTGCCCCTTGAAGTGGATAAGCTATTAAACTTTCATATCGAGACCATTTATTTGTAATATTATGTTATTTGGTGTTTTATTACATGTGATAATCATAATTAATCAAGTAATTTCATTACAAGTGGTATCATATCCTGATCTTGGATAACACGGTGTCAAACCCTAATTCTGAAGGTTCAACTATATCTCAAGATTGGTAAAAAAATTTTTGAAATTGTTTTTGTTGTGTGGAAAAATCAGTCAAGTAAGATTCTCTTAAAATTTCAAGAATTTTTTATGTGTTTTCCAAAATTTATTACGGTTATATATTTTCCCCTAATTTTTCTCCCTAGGGTGTAAGTTTTAGAAATGTTTAAAGTTTTAATATTTTTAGAAACCTCTCCAAAAAATAGCTAGGATTTCTTTTTTATGAATTCTTATATATGGCCAAAAAAATGTTTGAAACGCTAAACCCAAATATTTCCCTTATTATCTCTACCCTAGGCCCAAACCCTACGTCATGGCTGTAGATCTACCTGAGGCCAAGGAAAAGGAAAAGAAACTCCAGAAATGACCCCGAATAAGGAAGATATGGATTCATAGTCTATTGGTTTAGGAGTATCTAAGGTGGTCATCCAACTTTAGGAAAGGGTAAACAATATGGTGAGTAAAGATAACCTTAATGTTGAGCTTCATCAACTAAAATGTATTCTTAGGAGTGAGATTCAGAAGGATTTTGATGCAATGTAGAAGGATTTATTGTGTTTTATTTCAAATACAACTACCAATGCCAGTCATATGGATTCCTCTAGCAACGGTCACACACATCTAAATCAGTCCAATCAGGGAGGATCCTTTACTCATTCAAGTGGATCTACTCACCAATGGAGGGCATGATTCCAAAAGTGGAAATTCATAAATTTAATGGAAAGGATCCACTGAATTGGATTACCCAAATGGAAAATTTATTTGATCTCCATCAAATCCCATGAGGAAAAAAGGTAACCGTGGCATCATTACACCTAGAACCTAATCAATTTGTTTGGTATCATTGGTTATGTGTTGAAAGGTTAGAAGAATGGCCTAAATTTCACCTAGAAAATTTATATTGAAGAGCTTCAATTACACTATAGTTCTATTGTTTCTAAGAATTACTTTAGCCAAATAGAAAAGTTACACCAAATTGGTTCAATTAAGGAGTATGTCCATCAATTCCAAAAAAATTTCTTACATGTGGAAGATATTACACAAGAGTATTTGAATGACCTATTTATTGGGGGTCTTAAAGACCACATTGAGTGTGAGGTACACATGTTTAACCCACTCAAGGTTTATGATTCTATTATCATTACACATTGAGTAGAGGAAAAATTTCTTTCCAGTAGAAGGAAATCCTTATCTAGCATAAAATATCGTAACACCTTTCTTCCTTCATACCCTTGGCCACTTCGGTTGACACCTCAAAAAATTGAAGAAAAAAGAGCCAAAGGTTTATGATTTAACTCTTATAGAAAATATGGATCAAATCATAAATGTTATGAGAAAAAATATTTCTACATTGATAGGTCTAGTGATGAGGAAGAATATGAGGAAACATCAACAGAGGAAGTGGAAAAACTAGAGGAAGAATCTAGAGTTCCCCAGTCCACTATTTCATGTTATGCTCTATCATGTATTAATACTCCACAAACCCTTCAAGTCGTGGGTTATCTTAAGAAGCACAAGGTAACATTATTGATTGATTCAGGGAGCACACATAATTTCATCAATCATAAGCTGACAACAAGACTAAATTATTTCATCTACCGAGCAGCTGAATTTCAAGTGATGATTGCAGATGGTGGCACACTCCAATGTTCAGGTAAATGCCATAAATTCAAACTCATGATCGCTAACTACACATTGGAATTTATGATTTTTTTTATTCCCATGGGCATAGCTGATATTGTATTATGTGTTCAGTGGCTCACAAATTCGGGAACCATAGAGATAAATTTATAGGAATTGTTCATGCAATTTCATTTTGATGGTAAAAAATTTGAACTTTGAGATCTATAAGCTAAAGATCCTTAATTGGTGAGTTATCATCAAATGTAGAATATTCTTAAAAAGGGGTCTGAAGATTTTGTAGCATGATTTTTATCTATGGAATTCCAACCGCAAATGAAGGTATTGCATCCTGATCTTCATAAGGTTATTAATCAACATGTATTTGTCTTCAAGGAACCAAGGGGATTACCTCCTAAAAGAGAGCATGATCATGCAATTTAGTTGATTCCAGGAAGACAAGCCCCCAACATTAGACCTTATATATATCCATATGTACAAAAGAGTGAGATTGAGAAGATGGTGGAGGAAATGTTGGAAATGGGTATTATTTGTCACAGTTAGAGTGCCTATTATACTATAGTGGTGATGGTGTGTCGTAAGGATAGAAGATGGTGCATGTGCCTAGATTACAAAGAGATCAACAAGTTCACTATCAAAGATAAGTTTCCTATTGTTTTCATCGATGATTTATTAGATGAGTTGCATAGTGCCATTTATTTTACAAAATTAGATCTGTGTTCTGTGTATCACCAAATTAGAGTAAAGAAAGAAGATATTCATAAGACAACTTTTAGAACTCATCAAGGCCATTATGAATTCCTAGTGATGCCATTTGGTCTTACCAATGCTCCATCCACATTCCAAAGCTTTAAGAATTCAATATTTAGACCATTCCTAAGAAATTTTGTCTTATTATTTTTTGATGATATACTCATATACAACAAATCATGGGAGAAACACTTACAACACGTCAATATTGTCTTAAAAGTCTTAGAGAAACATCAAATTTATGCCAAGCCTTAGAAGTGTTCTTTTTGGGTACAAGAAGTGGAATAATTGGGCCATACTATTTCTCATGAAGGTGTTAAGGTGAACCCTCAAAATATCCATGACATGGTGGAATGGGAAATCTTAAGAACCCTTAAGCAATTACGAGGTTTCTTAGGTCTCATAGGGTATTATCACAGATTTGTAAAAAACTATGGTAGTATAGTAACACCACTCATAAAATTATTGAAGAAGGACTCCTTCAAGTAGAATGAGGAGGCAAATAGGGCATTTAAAAAATTGAATGCGGCTATGTGCACCACTCTAGTATTGGCAACCCCATATTTCTCCAAAAAAATTTAGTTGAGTGCAATGCTTCAGGAAATAGAAATGGAGTAGTACTAATGCAAGAAGGACACCCCATTGCTTTTGAGATCTGACATCTAAAATGAAAGAATTTGTTAAAGCCCACATATGAGAAGGAAATGATGGCAATACTACATGCAGTTAAACAATGGAGACCATACTTGATGGGTAGACATTTTAAGGTAAAAACTGATCATGATAGTTTGAAATATTTCTTAGAGTAACATGTATCTTTAGATTAACAACAAAAATGGGTCACTAAGATGCTAGGATATGCTTTTGAGATTGTTTAAAATAAAGGAAAGGAAAATTTTGTCACTGATGCTCTATCTAGGAGGGATGATTTCGTAGAAGCATTTTTATGTGCCATCTCTGTACTCAATGCAGATTGGGTAGATCAAGCATGGGAAGAATGGAAGAAATATGCAAAACATACTCTCATTAATAATATCTAGGTAGATCCATCCATATTAGATCAATTTATATGGAAGGGGGATACATTTTGGTACAAATATAGGTTATATCTATGTAAGAACTCTGCACTTAAACACCATGTTCTTTCAGAGATACATTCTTCTCCAATAGGTGGCCATGTTGGGTTCTTGAAAAAATATTATAAAGTTAAGGATTTATTTTGGGAGGGGTTGAAACAATATGTTCAAAAATTTATGGCAAAATGTTTGGTTTTCCAACAAAATAAGGGTGAGACCATTAAGACACTTGGTCTTCACTAACCTGTGTCTATTCCTAGTCAGAGATGGGAAGATGTATCAATGGATTTCATCATGGGATTACCTAAATTAGAAGGGAAAAGTGTCATCATGTTCATGGTAGACAAACTTACCAAATATGCTCATTTTTGTGTCATGGCTCATCCTTTCATGTAAAGTGTAGTTGTCATCTATTTTATGGATACAATTCAAAAGCTCCATAACATGCAAAAATTTATAGTAAGTGATTGTGATCCAATATTTACAAGTAAATTTTGGACTAACTTATTCTCTTGTCTCGGTACCCAACTAGCCCAGAGTTCCTCTTATCATCACCAATCGTATGGGAAAACTGAGGTGGTAAATAAATGTTTAGAGGGATATCTTCGATGTTTTAGTTCAGATAAACAAGAACGTTGGGTGTAATGGTTTCCACTAGCAGAATGATGGTAAAATACTTCATTTCATACCTCCAAAATGTCTCCATTTCTGGAACTTTATGGGTACCATCCTCCATCGCTCATATCTATCTTGAAGGTCAAACTGAAGGTGAGAGCAGTCAAAGATAACATTCAACACTAGCATAAGCTACTTTCTAGTCATAGAGAAAATTTGGCAAGGGAAAAAAACATAATGAAGCAACAAAATGATCAACATCTAAGTGAGTGATACTTTGAAGAGGGAGAATTTGTTTTTGTAAGGTTACAACCATATAAGTAGTTATCCTTAAAACAACAAAAGAAGTATAATAAGATTGCTCCTAAATACTATGGTCCTTATCGAGTTTTGAAGAAAGTTGGTAGTGTGGCATCTAAGCTAGAGCTCCCTCTAGGAAGTAGAATACATCCAGTCTTCCATGTTTCTTTCTTAAAGAAAGTTATTGGGAAACAAATTTCCACCCAGTTAGTGCTTCTAGAACTAGATAAGGAAGGAAGGATCATATTAAAACCTGAAGGAATTCTATAGACACATACCAAAATACTGAGGACCAGAGTCATTATTGAGTACCTGATAAAGTGGAAAAATATGAATATTGAGGATGCATCACGGTAAGATGAATCATTCATGCAACAACATCCAGAGCTTCCCAACATTGGGGAAAATGTTTCTTTAAAGGGGTGGTGCATGTTACACCCTTAATTATATATCTTACATTGGATGGATATAGCTGACTTTTGGCTATCATAACTTCTTATCATGATGTATCTCTTTCATATATGATCTATTATCATTAGTAGATCGGCCTTGCTGATGTCCATATCATAGGAATAGTATAAATAGGGGTTATAGGTACTAGATGATCATCATATTGAGTATTTGAGTCTTATTGTATGTTTTGGAGGTTTCCCCCTCAAAGTGGATAAGCTATTATACTTTTATATTGAGAGAATTTATCTACAATATTGTGTTATTTGGTGTTTTATTATTGGTGATAATCATAATTAATCAAGTAATTTCATTACATCTTATATCTTCTCTGGAATTAACAAGTTTATCTTCCTTTTTTATCGCAATAGAACCTTATTTGAAAACCTTCATATGATCAGTCTTCATAGTCATCATCATAGATTTTGGAGCATCCTTCTTTTCATACCTTGACTCTTCAGTTTTAAAACTCTGCATATAGGGCTGAGAATTAGTTCTCTTGGACTCATTAGATTGAGAAACCATCTTATTAGTCTTATTATTTTTCATGAGACTAATTTTATTCTTGATATTTTTTCCATATTTTCATTTGGATGTTTGAAACATGCTAGTATATATTGAAGATTCAACTTTGTGATAACACCTTGTAATATGTCGATGTTTGTGACATTTTTGGCACACAATACCATTATTATTTTATCTTGGCTCATACGAACTAAGATTCTAGCCACAATCCTTGGACTTATGACCAAACTCACAACATGAGAAACATTCTCCTTTGAAGAGACCTACACCATTCCTAACAGACCTTATTTTTCAATTTCTAGCTTTATGACCAAAATCATGACAAACATAACAATATCCATTGAAGGAATTACCATACCACATAGAATTAAGATTTCTAACTAGTTTAGAAATTTTCAAATTAGTCTTATTTATGTCATCATCTCTTACTTAAGGGCTTTGACTAGCTTCAACATCATTCTCCTTTTGCTTTCCCTTGAAACCTAGGCTTGTCTTATCATTTGTATCTCTTTTTATCTCTAAAATCACATCAATAGATTCATTACTCATTTATGAATTCTCATACATTCTAAACCTACTACATTGATCCAAAGGAATGTATAGAGGAAAAATGTTCCCTAAATCTCCCAGGGTCAGTATAGTATGGAAGATGACTCTGAGAGATTTTTGGTGACTATAAGAATGCCAAAAATGGAGCCCGTACATGCAAATGGTGGTGAGTCAAATTTTAAGTCAACCCTAGATGGAACCAGGTAAAATGGGGAGTCACAAAAAAGTGGAAAAATTAAGATTTTGTGAAGGTGATGGGTACAGGGTCAGTTTTTAATCCTCTTGTCTTTGAAATTTGAGGAAAATCATCTTCGCTATCCAATCGAGTAAAAAAAAATTCCACTTTGTAGATCCTCAAGCCACCGCGTGGCTTGCTACCACTTCTCTCCATCGTCCAGCTTTGTCGTGTTATATGGTAAGCTCACAA
Source organism: Taxus chinensis (assembly GCA_019776745.2). Lineage (NCBI taxonomy): Eukaryota > Viridiplantae > Streptophyta > Pinopsida > Cupressales > Taxaceae > Taxus > Taxus chinensis. The sequence continues at coordinate 263,175,178 of CM034156.1, read as the reverse complement.
GAGAGTTAGAGAATGTAGCTCAGTGAGCTATCTATTGAGATATATAAGCCTGAGTTCAAGTTGTGCATTGACGAGCTATATGGCAAGCTACTCATAGTTATGCGACTGAAAAAATATAAGATACACGTATATCGCCATGATAAGTCATATCCTCTGTGGGATATATAAATCCTTATTTCATCTATAACCCCACAAATGTGGAATAATACACATGCATGTGGATAAGTCTGATAGGCTTGGTGAGACCACGCTTCAGATACAAGGTACCAATATGGAGGACATGTAACCAAGGTGAACAGTGGGAGTGTGGCAATAGCAAGCCACATGGGCATCAACAGAGACATGGGGATGGAACAAAGGTTGAAAGTTGATAGGTGGAAAGAACATGGTACACCATGGAGGACTTGATTAGGCCATTCAATTACCAATTCAAAATAGTCGGTGCAAGGACATAGGGAGTGGGATTGGAACTTGCGACCTCGCCATCATCTTCCTAACATCCAAACCAACTCAGCCAACCGATTTGGTTGACAATTACTTGGAGGATAACCCATTTAACATAGATATTTGGCCAAGAAAGGGCTATAAAATCCTCTCCACACTCCATTTTATTACAAGCTCATTTGAAGCTTAATACAAGCCTCTCTCTTAAGCAAAGCCTAAGGAGGAAAAAGAAATAGGGAGATGGTCATGAATAATAAGGTCTTAGAAAATTATAAAGGCCATATTTTGGAGAAAAATATATATTAGAGGCCTATTATAGGAATTTAAAAATTAAGTCTTATAGGTGATATTGAAGCTTCGAGTTCTCTCTGAGAAGTAGTACTCCAAGCTTGAGACTAAAAGGAGGACTAGTGAAGTTCGAAGGCATTTCTTGGCGATGATATGGGGATGTAAGTCTGATAAGAACCTTGCATATAATAAATCAATAAATTGAATAAGATAGCACAACACAAGATATATGGGGGGAAAATATGCCCAAATATGTAGAATAATACCCTTAAGGTAGGGAGACACCATACAATGCTCCTTAAGGAAGGAGTAACTCCACAATCTCCCAAGATGGGAATCCACTTCGAGGGGGACACCTCCAATATACCTCTACCAAGTAGAAGACTCAACTAATACATACATTCCCTCATAATGATACTCACATCCTTTAAATAGGATGGGTAACACCTAATCCCAATGTAGGTTGACCCATTACCCAATATAATTAATTCCTATGTGAGCCCATATAACTAACTAAGGGGATGTGTGCCACATGTTGGCATCTCCATCAACCCATATACATTATAATATTATATCCCATGTGAACCCATACATATAACTAAGGTGATGTGTGCCACATTTCAGCATCTCCATCAACCCATATTTATTATATTATCATATCCCAAGGTACATAACATTGCCTCCCTCTTTGACATGTTCATCCCTGAAACATAAGAAGAATCCATATAATGAGTTTGTTGTAAATTATTTCACAATTTTCACCATTCTCAATCATCTAACCACCCATATGAAATCCTAGTGGGTGATGTTTCTCCAAACATGATTCCATATTCCATTGTGCTCATCTAATTCCATCTTGGTCCATATGTGTTCCTCATTGGCATCCATGCATATCCATAATTATTATTCATGTGATTCCATGTCATATAATTATTGTTCCATTGATTCCATGTATAGCCAAAATTATTACTCCTCCAATTCCCTGTATATCCATATAGATTGTTGCCCTTGTGTGTCCTCGCATGTCTCCATGATTTTCTTGCTCTTGTACCATAATTTCATAAATTTATTTCACACATTAATATTAATTGTTCCCAATGTCTCTAACCAAGGATATCCAAGAAAAATATCCATACCATCCATATCTAAAGCATAAAAATCTGAATGTAAAACGTACTTATCCATAGAAAGCTTTAAATCTTCAAAAACTTGAATATGCTTACCATCCATTTGAGATTCCTTGATATGATTTGTTTGCACATGTAGATTGTGAGCTACATCCATATTGATGAAGTTATATTTGTTGCTAGGGTTTATGGAAAAAATTACCTTTTTTATTTGAATGCACCCTTCAAACTAAAATATTGAAGCTTCCTTCCTTGGAGATGCACTATCCTGTGTAGCAGCTTCATCATCAACATTTTCTTCGTCTTTTTCTTCTTGTTATTCTTCTTCTTATGATGTTTCTTCTTCTTGTTATTCTTCTTCTTCTTTAACAAAATTGTGTTTCTTTTTTGTTTCCCATCTAGCTAAGAAAATATCCTCCCTTTCCTCCAAATCCCAATCCAATAGATCTATATCCAAATAAGAATACCAATGTCACACTTTCCCACCAAGATGAAGATAAAAACTAACCCATACTAGAACTTCTTCAAAATACATTTGTTTAAATTGTATCCACACTTTTTTTGCATCAATTTCCCCATTACCATATAAAATGGGTATATCCATGATGCATAAAAATTAGGGTTTCACAAACTTACTCGTGTGACCAATATTTTACTTGATGATTTCGTCAATCATTCAACCTCAAATCTGAAACCACAAAGTAGTAACCCCTACAAAAATTTTGAGAGATTTCTGAAAATGTAAGAAATTAGGAAAATTCCTCAAATTGCGGCCTGTGGAGCAAAATAGTGAAAAACAATAAAACTAAAATAACTCTGTCAAAATAGATCCACAAATTCTAAAATTTCAGTTGTATCACCATTTAATCTATTACCAACAACCTAATTTTTTTTTTCCTAATTCGTCATTATTCAGAAGATATAGACAAAACCTTACAATTAGGTTTCCACTCTAAAATGGACACAAATTTTGTAAAACAACTCCAAAGAATCTGAAATTTGGAGGAAAGATCACTTGAACTATGTATCCACTCCTCAAAAAAAAAATCTAAAAAATTCAAATTTGATCTCTAGATACAGATGAATCACCAACATTAGGGTTTCATCCCACAAATTACCCGAATCACTGCTTTGATACCACTTGATAAGAACCTTGTGTATAATAAATCAATAAATTGAAGAATATAACACAAAACAAGATATATGGGGGGCCAAGATGCCCAAATATGTAGAGTAATACCCTTAAGGTAGGGTGACACAATACAATGCTCCTTAAGGAAGGAGTAACTCCTCAATCTCCCAAGATGAGAATCCACTTCGAGGGGGACAACTCCAATATACCTCTACCAAGTAGAAGAATCAAATCATACATAAAATCCCTCATAATGATACTCACATCCTTTAAATAGGATGGGTAACACCTAATCCCAATGTAGGCCGACACATTACCGAATATAATTAATTCCTATGTGAGCCCATATAACTAACTAAAGGGATGTGTGCCACATGGCAGCATCTCCATAAACTCATATACATTATAATATTATATCCCATGTGAACCCATACATATAACTAAGGGCATGTGTGCCACATGTCGGCATCTCCATCAACCCATATATATTATATTATCATATCCCAAGGTACATAGCAAAACCTCTGTCTTAAGCAAAGCATGAGGAGGCCAAAGAAATAGGGAGATGGTCATGAATAATAAGGCCTTAGAAAATTAGATGAAGTGAGGGAGGTATGCAAGATATTGAGACTAGAGAATATCATCCCTTTATTAGGAAATTGGCTGAGAGAAAAAGGACCAAGTGTTAGAGGAGAGTGAGAGAGGAAAGTTTTGCATGCTAATCTACCTCCTCAAAATCTTTACTATGATAAGGAGATTACCTTGAATGCATTTGTTGATGGATGTCTCCTAAGAAATATTCTGATTAACATGGGTGTGGAAGTTAATGTTCTCACCTTGGATGCATGGAATCAAATGGGAAGGCCTCCATTACAACCATCTTCAAATGTGCTTTATATGGTTAATAACATAAAGGTGATGCCCATTGATGCTAAAGTAACTATCCAAGGGGTGAAACTCACTGGAGACTTCAAATTATTGGTGCTTACTTAGGTGGACAACTTTCCAACATTACTTGGGCACCCTTGGTGCTATAAGAACAATTTTGACTTACATTTCAATAAGGGGTATATAAGTTTTGAGAATAAGGAGGAATGTGTTATCATTCCTTTGATGAATGGAAATTCAACACCCTATACTAAGCCCTTGGGAGAAGAATACCTATAAATAATCTATGTGTACACTATCAAATACCTTGAAGTTGTGTAACCAAAAAAATAAGGTGTTATTCAATGGGAAGATGGTCAATCAATAAGTGATATAGTTGGTGTGGCTTGTAAAAATTGGGTGCATGGGACATATGAGTTCATTGAAAGGAAGTTGAGAGGCTATGTGATGAGAGTAAAAAAGGCACACTCAGTCAGCCACTTGGGAGGAAAATAGTTTCCAAGTTACACTAGGGGAGGAAACCATGATGTTTTCCTATAAGAAATTAAGACCCAATGGAGGTGTGAGATTGAAATGAGAAATATGCTTAGCAATAATTTTCTCAGGACCATAGCACATTGGTGGGTGACCCATCAAGATAACCTTCTAGAATGGTGCAAGGTGAGAATCACATTCTATGTTAGGTTTCTTCGAAGCAATGCACCTACCACTATATAATACTATCATGTGAAGGAACCTATTTAATTTCACGTCCAGGCATGTGAGATGGCTTAGATGGAGCATGAAATCCTTACCTCCATATTTATGGGTGCATAAGATTTACTCTACCTTACAAGGTTGCGTGTGCACATGGTACATTCATTCAAAGTTGTGCCGTTAGATAATAAACTAGTAGGAGTTTACGATTGATTTCATTCAAGATTTTGAGTATCATAGTACTAAGCCATCAATGGATAATGTGTTGTAGGTTGTTAAGTGCCTACCTATGGGAGTTAGTACCATGGTGGAGGATATAATACTGGAGTTATTGAGAGAACCTAACTGAGAAGTACTCTTCGATGAGGAAGAATTAGAGGAAGTACAACTTCAGCATGCTTGCATGGAAAAAGAGAAAGGAAATTTTTTCCACTTGATAGATGGTGAAGAGGTGGAAAACTTGGATACTAACCATACCATCGGTACATGTAAGGTTATGGATAGTGCTGATGAGCAAGCGCACGTGTACCATGAACCATTAAAAACCAAGAAGGTTAACATTGGCTCAGAGGTGGAACCTAAAGAATCTACTATTAAAGATTACTAGAAATAAAGGGAGGTTTCAAATATTATTGATATTTTGAGAAACTTCTAGGATTTATTACAACATAGGTACCATGAGATTAAAGGATTTCATTACTCCTTGGGATAAATTAAGATCAAGCTAACAGAAGGTGAGTGCCCAATTCGGAAGATATCTTATCGAATGAACCAAAATTTACAAGTTAAGGTTAAGGAGGAGATTGATAAGATGATCACATTAGGAATCATTGAGGTGGTTAAGGAATCAAATTTGATAAGTTTGATGGTCATCAACATTAAGAAGAATGGGAGGATAAGGATTTGTATTGATTACAAGGATTTGAATGTAGTGTGTTTCATTGATCCTTTTCCAACCCCCTTCACTAAGGATATCCTGGAAGGAGTAGCTGGGTGTGAGATCTATTCTTTCACAGATGGTTTCTCAGGATATCATCAAGTTAGAATTTCAAAGGAGGAATAATAAGAACTTTCTCCACTGAATGGGGAATTTTTTCCTATACAGTCATGCTTTTTGGACTGAAGAACGCCCCTGTTGTGTTTTTGCACATTATGGTTAAGCCATTTTAGGACTTCATCCATAAATTTCTACAAGTCTACCAGGATAACTGGAAAGTATATGGATTGGTAAGGGACCATTTATACAATCTGAGACTAATGCTTAAGATATGTTGGTAGTTGAGTATATCTCTCAACATTAAGAAATGTGTTTTTGCTACTTCATTTGGCACCCTATTGGGACATATCATATGTAAATAATGCTTACTAATGGATCCTTCCAAAGTTGTTGTTATTGTGGTTTTGGGGGATCCTATAAGCCAAAACACGGTGCACAGATTCCTTAGGCATACAGGGTATTACCAAAAATTTATTAAAGGGTATGCCAAGATTTCCACACCATTGAAGGAGTTGATGAAGCACAAAATTACATTTCATTGGGGAAAGCTGCAACAGATGGCATTTGACACATTGAAGAATGGGATTATCACTACACCCATATTATGATTTCCCTCTTGGGATAAGTCATTCCATGTACATGTTGATGCTTAAAGGATGGAGGTTAGAGCATTCTTAGAAAAAATTGAAGAGGGAATTGTTGACCATCCCTTGTGCTTTGCTAGTAGGAAGATAACCCCAGGAGAAAAGAATTATACTATCACTAAGCACGATGAATTATCGATGATTTACGCATTGCACAAATTCAAGAAGTATTTTATAACAACACCCTTTATATTCTACATGGACCATATGGCATTAAAGTACTTAGTAAACAAGCCCATCTTGTAAGGGTGCATATGTAGGTGGGTCCTATTGTTTTAGGAGTTTGAGTTTACGGTTGTTATAAAACTGGATAAGAGTAATTTGGGGCCTGAAAATTTATCAAGGATTAACTTAGGAGAGGACACACAGAGCATTGAGGATACAAGTCTAGATGCACAACTGTTCACATTGTAGTGTGTTCCCTCTTCATTGTAATATATTGCTATGTTCCTCAAAATAGGTATGGCACCGAAGAAAATGAAGACTTTGGAAAGGAATAAGTTATCCATATGCACGGCACCCTACATGTTAATTATTTGATACCTATATAAGATAGGTTGTGATGAGGTTTTGCATCAATGCGTGCTTAAGAATGAGCACATTGAAGTCATGGAAGAGGATCATGGTGGAATTACATGAGGATGCTATATGGGAAATGCAACTATGTGCAAGATCCTCTTTGATGGCCTTTTGTTGGAGAAGGTTTACAAGGATTGTATTGAATGTTGTAAAGCTTGTGATCTTTGTTAGTACCTTGGTAAGCCAAGAAAAAGGGATGAAATTCCATTGAGACCAATAGTTAGTTCTAAACCATTCAAGAAATTGGAAATTGAATTTGTAGGCCCTATTTCACCTTTCACACGAAGGACAGGTTCATGCTATATCATTACTTGCACTGATTATCTAACATGGTGGGAAGAGGTAACACCTATGATGGATTGCACCATATCCACATCAACAAGATTCATGTGGGAAAATATAATTAGCAGGTATGGGCAACCTCTGAGTCTGACTAGTGACTATGGTACTAAGTTTTTGAATGAGACCGTCAAGATTTTTTTGTTAGAGTTCATGGTGGCTCATCACAATGCTACTCCTTATCAACCTTAGGATAATGAGAGTTCTGAGGCATTTAACAAGATATTAAGTCATATAATTACCAAGATTTGTGATGTTGGAAGGAAGGATTGGGATGACATAGTCTTAGCTGTGTTATGGGTGTATAGAACAACTTAAAGGAAACTGAACAAAGCCACACCATTCGAATTGGTGTTTGGCATGAAACTTATTTTTCCGGTAGACTTTATGCTACCCTCTTTGCATATTGTGCATACGAGAGGATTGGATGAAAAACAAACATTGCAAGATAATGATGTTAGACGAAAGGAGATCACTTGCTAATTTGATCCAGAAGACTGAGGAGGTGAGAAAAAAGACCTGACATGATCATCACATAAATAATAAACAAGTTGAGTTTGGAAAGATGGTTTTACTTTATGATTATAAGTTTATGCACCATCTTGGAAACATCAAGGTCCATTGGTTGGGACCTTATTATATTACCTATATACTTGATTCAAGATCTTTCCACCTACAAGTGTAGGAAAAAATGTGACTTCTAGGGTATTTCAATTGAAGTAGGATTAATCCCTACTATAAATCAAGGTTCTAGTTGTCTATAAATAAGGAATTATTACTATTTAGCTTAGGATTTCCCTTAATGTAATTTCCTTTCTTTTGTTTACATTTCTCATTGCTTGTCTTTCTGTTTGGTTTATTATTTGTACACTTGTGCACCAGTAACCTATTACTTCTAGATATTTTTATGCATAAAGGACCATTCATCATTTTAGTGTGGGGTGGAACATGAATGTGAAACAAGTAGGATGTGGTAAGAGTTATAGGAAGTTCCTTGAGCATTATTTATGTGGTGTCTTGGGTTGTGAAGTCAAAGGCACATAGGATCAGAAGAATTCAGATAGAAAAGGTGAACATGAGAAGATTGGTGTTAAAAAGGATTTGAGAAACCATATACAAAGGTAGGAAGCATAGGAGAAACATGAGGTAGGAAAAGACAAAAACTTGGTAAAGGAGGTAGAGGTTGACATACTTCAGCACAAGGAGTGTATGCGAGATAATTTGATATCAAATAATTCTTATGCGTCATAATGCTATGGAAAATTTTTGCGTGAGTTTTCATGCAAAGGGAAAGTGTTGGGAAAAACACATGGAGGATATCCAACTTTAATGCATTCATACATTGGTAGGTGACATCTGAGTCTATACAGGAAAATCAAAAAGTTATAAATAGAAGTTCAAGGTGAGTTATTCTTTTACCTTGACTTTGTGTTGAATAATCTCTTGCAAACTAGGGCATCCTTAAAAAGAACTATTTGTGGATATTTGTGTGTGTAGCGGAAGATTCAACGGGTGTTATCTGCGAACCAGAGTAGAAAATGAGTACACGGGCTTGGGAGAATTTTAGTTAGAGGATACCCAAGGGTGTGATGACGTCTTATGGAGGGAACAATTTATATGTTAGGGTTTGTAGAGCTAGGGAACATGATTTGAAGGAGATTTCATGGAGGAAGGCCAAGGGATTCAGAAGAGTTTGAGAAAGGAGGAAATAAGAATTTGAGAGAACTTAGTAGGAAAAATGGCACCAAGGAAAGGATATAATATTTCACCAAAGTAGGGCAAGGGAAAGGGAAAAGGAAAATTGACCATCTCCACTAGTTTCAACAAAGAATGGTATGCAGAGATGCAATACCAAGATGGTTTGCTTCTATGGAAAGAGTGGGTGTCATATATAAGGAAGATGACTGTGAGAAATTAAAAGCATCACACAAGCACCACAGAAAAGGAGATGACCTTGGAGTCAGTTTACCTAATGGAGAAGAGGATGCCAGATGGGAAAACCATCTATGATGATGAAGTAAAAGTAAAGTTAGAAAAGGATGGGATTCTATAACTTTTTGAGTTTCCCTATTTTGGAAAACCTAAGAAAATATACCTGTGGTTAATGTCACATGTGCATGAGGACTACTTCTATTTTGTAGGGAGGTGGATGTGCATAATCCCACAGTTGATTTCTAAGTTCACTGGATTGATGTAAAAAGGGAAGTTACTAGATGGTGATTTAAGTGACAAGGAGACCATTAAGAAGAATATTGAAGTGTATGACTATAAGAAGGGTTTTTGGTACTTTGAAATCGCTACAATCACCGACCCTATTATGAGGATGGCAATGCACATGGTGACAAAGTTGAATGGGTAGGAGAGATGAACACAAATAAAAAAAGGTTGGTTGAATGTCTGTCGTAAGATTTCAAAGGGCACCATTTACAACCTCTTTGCTTTTATTGTGGAGGATATTATTGATGCTTCACACGATGGGGAGAAGATCATGTTCAGTATTTTCCTCTTTACTATTATATTTTCATAGATTGGAGTGCCCAATGGGATAGATAATTTTTTTTTGGATTACATTGATGAGAACCCCTCTCCCATGAAGATATTTGAGGCTTACACTTATGACACCATGATGGCCACTCATAAGGTGTTCTTGGAGAAATGGTATAAATGGATGCACGATGCATTCATAGTTGAACGGAGGATACCAGAACAACTTCTTGCACTAGTGGATGGAGAAGATGAAATCATCATATACCAACATTTCTATATTGGTAGGTTTACTTTAACATATGAAACCAAGGGCCCTTGGTGTAAATTAGCCTTCTCCTTCACAGCGAAGTATTTTCAAGGTGTGGTAAAAAATTTAAGGAGGTGAAGAAACTTATATTTGATCTAAGTTTTGTAGACCAATATCACCATGAAATGCGTTAGAACTTTGTGGATCCCAAGAAGTGGGCCTATGTAGAAATGTACATATCTCATGATGTACACATGATAAAACCAATGAAATTTCCTATTAGAGGTAGGATAGTGTAAAGGGTGTATGTGTGGTTAAGGCCCAAGTTTTAGAAGGGTTCTTATATTGAAGACGATGTATCAATCCCTGAGGACCTCACCATGAGGAAGAAAAAAGTAGTGATAAATAAAAGAGAATGAGAGGAGATCCTAGCATAGAAGGCACCAAGCGCGCATATAATGTAGACTATTTGGATACATGAGTCATGAAGAGGTACAAGAAACTACATTTGATGGAATAAGTCTCGCATCTAGAAGGAGTCACCATAGAAAGAAGAGTCTCCTATGAGAGAGGAGTCACCTGAGAAGGACAAGTCTCCTATGTTGGAGTCACCAGTGAAGAAAAATAAAATGGTGGGGAAAGGTTTAGACTCAGAGGAGATGGATAACATGAAATAAGATGAAACTGAAGACAATGAAGAGTGAGAGGAAAATTATAATCCTTCTATGTATAATGTACACAAGTCTAGTGAAGAAGGGGATGAAGAGGAGAAGGAATATGGAGAGGGCACCCATGTCAAAGGGGGAAGTGAGGAGGTGAACATGCATCGTCAAGGGACCCAAACCCATACCAAGGAAAATATAAATGATACACTTAAATAGGATTTGATGGGTATTATATGATATCTAGTGGGCCAATAGGTAGAGAAAAATGTTGATGAAGTACTAAAAGAGACTGATAAAATTTAAAATGTAGGAAAGGAATATGGAAGTATGGGTAGAGAACCAAGCTTAGTAGTAAGCTTCCCAATGGTAGCGTGCATAGGTAAAAAGGGTGCAGTAGTAGCACAAGAACACACAATGACTTATATCAATGATCCAAGCAAGGTACTTCATCCTCTCTTCCAAAGTACAATGCCCATAGATCAACTCCTCATTTGGTCATCTTTTGATGAAGAGAGTGCATACCCACGCACAATTTTTTTTTTCTTGGGATTTTCAGTCATGCGTCGATGAGCCTAAATTAAAGGTAGATAATGATGCACTGATAAAGTCATCATGTGCTAAAGGATTAAACCCTCTGGTGAATTCTTAGTAGCTAACAGATGAGCAATTTTGCAACATGCTTAACAAAGTATCAGTGGAGGTAGAAGCAAGGATCTTTGGCATAGATGATAAAATAAGATCGTTAGAGGAGGAACTTGAGAAGAAGAATGAGAAGATCAGAAAGATGGATATGGAAATAAATCAAAAGGATTTGATCAATGCGTAGTTAAGTCATGAGCTGAAGGATGAAAAGGAAAAGTTGAGTGAATTCCAGAAGAAGATAGAGGCCATTTCATAGTCCATTATCTTAAAGTACCCAGACCTAGTCCCTCCTGAACAAAAATATGAGTCAACCTTGCATTGCTTGGAAGAATGAACGGGCATACTCACCATAGAATGGTATCCACTTGCATTAGAATCAAAGGAAGAAGTAATGACATGCTAGAAGAAGGAAGAGAAGTTGAATACTTGGGAGATACTAACTCGTTACATTTAGCTCCTTTCCTTAGTGAAAACTGTGACACAAATGGTAGAGGTGGTTAATGACAACTGTGGCAATAGGGAAAGAGTAGCAAGCACATTAGTTGCAAGCCATGAAGTAGATTTGAAAGAATTTAAAGTGAAAAATAAGGGCAATAGGGAAGAGTGGGACAGTATATTAGCTGAGATAGAAAATAAATCTAAGGTGATCAAAACCTTAAGTGTTTTAATTAAAAATAAAATAACAGATATGTACCCTAAATTCACTTGTAGGAGGGATGCGCTTAGAGAACATAACAAGCATATGGGAAGCATTGAAGATGCACTGAAGACTATGGGGGATGAGATGATTTTTGACAAGGTTATCATGATGGTGGGTAAATTACTTCAACAGGTGTAGAATGAGGTGGATACTTGGGTTAAGATTGAATCCCCCATGAAGAAATATTTCCCATTTATCATGCAACAGTAGAAAAATTATTCCATTCTTCCGTTATTTATTAAAGCATAGATTCTTTCATTTCCTTTATTCTTTTTTCTTGGGTAGAAGGGTAGAGTTTTTCTGAAGATGAATAACACTCGTAGTGTGGGGTAATGTTTAGCCCTCAATTGACTAAGTCCCAAGGAATAATTCAGCATGCATGGGAGGCAATAAATACTCAAGGTGCTAAAAAAAAGTGCGTAATGGAAAGGCACACGGGAGAAGAGGTTGGTGCATGTGGGAGCAGGGAGGTTTGGGGATTTTCCATATTTTGAAGAAGTTGTCACAGGAGAAACATGTGAAAATGCTGAGTAGGCATGACAAATGGACAAGGTACTATCCTAGAGCCTTGGAGGTCAAGAAAATAATATTAGACACAAGGAATATACCCAGTATGATCATTACAGGTAGTGGAGGAATTTGCAAGCTGGCATAGGCATTCAACCATTGAGGACCATGCTTTCACTTTACATGTAATATATTCATAAAGGAAACCAAGGCAGTGCATCCATATCCTATTTAAATTAGTGCTTGGGTCCAAAATAGAGGAGGAGAGTAACAAAAAAGTTCTAAGGAAATGGATAGTTGAAGGAGGAAATGAAGTTCTATTAGAATTCTAGGAGGGTTCAAGAGGGTTTTAAGTGGTAACAAGGTGTTACAAGAATACTTGAAAGGATGTTATTTAGCATATATACATGAGTTTTGGTCTACACAAGAGTTGTAATGGGTATAATATCTAAGAAATATCTCTCTGTAAAGTATTTTTCTAAGGTTTAAGATTAAATTCTTTGATGTATTAGTCTATATGACCCTTATGATGTAATAAGGCCACTATAAATGTTTATAAATCAATATATGTGTGTGATTCTAGCTATTCATGTTCTTAAGTGTTAACCCTTGTGTTCTTCATAGAATTAGTTTCATTATGCTTATTTACAATGTTCATTCCCATTTATGATGCATCAGTGCTTTGATATGGTGTCTGCATCTTCTATTTTTAAGTGAATGTCTATATTTCCTTTCTTTCAACTCATTCTCCATCAATGGTAGATAATTCTCACAAAGCTCACATAAAGGAGGGGATCAATGCCCATACGTTCCTCAGGTGAGTGCCCAATGCACACTAGGTGGTAGGCCAGTGCGCTTGGGGTTGAAAGAAAGTACATGAGTAAATGAATATAATCTATAACCCCACTAATGTGGGATAATCCACATACATGTGGATAATGCTGGAAAGCTCGGTGAGACCAGGATGTAGAACCAACGTGGAAAGTGAGAGTGTGGTGGGAACAAGCCACATGCACCTCGTTGGTGATGTGGCGATGGTGCATGTGGCGATGGAAGGGAATTTGATGGTCAATGGGTGGTAATCACGTGGTATAACATGGAGGAATTGGGAAGGATGTTCAATCGCCAATGCAAAATGGTTGGCATAGGGATGTAGGGATCAGTGTTAGAACCTGTGACCTTGCCATCATCTTCACAGTGGCCAAACTAATTCAGCCAATCAATTTGGTAGGAAATTAGTTTAAGGGTAATCCATTTAACATAGAGCTTGGTCCGAGATAAGGATATAAAATCCTCTCCACATTTCACTTTAATACAAGCTCATTTGAAGCTTAATGCAAGCCTCTCTCTCAATCAAAGCTCGAGGAGGCCAAGTAAATAGGGAGATGTCGGTGAATAGTAAATTCTTAGAAAATTATAAAGGCCATATTTTTGGAGAAAAATATGTATTTGAGGCCTATTAAAGGCATTTAAAAATTAATTCCTATAGATGATAATGAAGCTCTGAGTTCTATTTGAGAAGTATTACTCCAAGCTCGAGCCAAGGAGGACGAATGGTTAAGTTTAAAGGAATTTTGTGGCGATGATATGGAGATGTAAGTCCTATTTTATTATAAGAATTATGGAGAGATAAAAAGGCTTATATTGTATTAATATAAGCATGATGGTCTATATTGTAATAGTATGGGTATGAATATGACCTATATTGTATTAATATAGGCATAAGAAGATATAAGACATATTGTACAAATATAAGCATCTTCAACATTATGGTTTGGGAGTTATTATTTTTAACTCACCGATCAAGAGAATTCTCAAGATGGATCCTGGAGATGCCATGGAGCCAAGGGACATGACCTATCACAGAGAAGTAGAGCTTAGATCCTCAGTAGATTGGGTGTATTATCAGATCATTTCATTTAGAGGAGGGTCGTTATTTATTATTGAGCTTGTTGGCGAAAATTGTTGTCTCCTAACATCCAGATACTTAGCACCGCACAACAAGAGCGTGGAGGTTTCTAGAAGAAGACATAACACTGTGCAATGGAGATATTAAGATCTTGATTATTACAGGAGTTATTATTAACTCACCAAATATATTGTGGAGTGTGGACTTAGGAGCCATTGGGCATTCTATAAAGAATATCAGATCTGCTACATAAACCTAGATATTGTCACTTAGTGGTCATGGAGAAGGTTCGTGTTCTTCATGTTTATGGAGCCACAACTTTAAAGTACGTAATCTTTGGAAGACTGACTTGGGGAGCCATAGGACATTGTACTAGTGTTTGAAATACTGATCAGGGAGCCATAGGGCATTTACCATGGATGAGAGTACTGGAATATAACTAACATGTTGGGCCCATAAAATATTGGCCAAGCGCGCAAGGTGAAAGCATGCAAGGTAGAGAAAAGGTTTTAGGACTTACCCATATTTAGCGTATCAGAAAAAACATGAGAAAAACGTGACCCAACTGTGCATGTGGAACGGATAAGGTGCCAGCCTGATAGCTTGGTGCCCACGAATGGAATATATACCTTGTGATGAAAGATTCTAAAAGGCCATCATTACAAATATTGGAGATCTCGATCATGAATAAGCATGCTCCCATGGAGGAGCACCTTGGACACCTGGAAATGGATTTACAACTCCTATGAAGGCTTGAATATGTTGAGAAAGGATATAGAAGGAGAAAAAGGTGAAGCCATGCAGGAATACTGTGAGAGATCCATAGGTTGGGTTTAGAAGATTTGTAGGAATACATTTTACTAGGGGATGGGTTTGAACTTTTTTCTTTACACTATGAAGGGCCTAAGTCTAGTTTTGATGCATGATATTGATTTGCATTATCATATGAATATGTGATTTCCTAATTTATTGTAATATGGTTATCGACATGCTTAATATGATTATATGTGTGGTTCTATTTCTACTACATGGTTGTATGTATATTTCATATGAGAGGGTGTAAACCCCTATGCATTTCTTTTCTGTTATGATTGAGATGTATGTTTTATAATGATTTTCTTATATGAATGAACACATTGGTCTAGAAGCCATTCTAAGCTCTAAGATGAATGTTATGTTTCTTTTCCAATTTGTTCACTTATTTTTCTGTCACAATTAATGCATTCTCAAACAACTCACATAAAGGTGGGTCTCAACATCCACGCATGCCTTGGGTGAGCACCTAGCACCCACTAGGTGATAGGCTGATGCGCATGGGATTTCCTTGTTATTCGAGAAGGGCTTAAAAATGACTACATCTTGGTTCATTGCTGGGACCTCTTTTTTTATTTATTGTGAGAAATGGCATTTTTTTTTGTCTTTTTCATGTGTAATGACAGAATGCATGACTTTAGAAAGTGTTGAAACATGGGTCAAGAGAACGGAGGATGAGTTTGGTCAAATATTCCACACTAGGCCTGAGTTTAGTACACATGGATGGGTAGAAGAGAACCTATACAATGAGTTGTATGATGCATTCTTTTAGTTCTTCCTAGTAGAGCTATATGAATGGATCTTAGTATACACATCCAAATCAAGCTAGTTCTGTAGATCATGTGTGTGGACCCAAGATGACTATCAAAGGTAATAGGATAAAGATCTGATTTGGACACATGCTATCGATCACTGGTGGAAGAGGGTGATGACTAGTTATACTTTGGAATATGCCATTTAGACATATTATTTCCTAGAGATCCGTGAGTTTGAGTTTCTGAGTGATCCTAGAGGATCATTTTTTCATGTTATTCCTATAGATATGAAGATCTTGGTCATTACTTTGAGTTTAGAAGAATTCCCCATTGTCAGCAAATCTCTCCTAGAACTAGGAAAGGAAGATAGGGTGGAGGAAGATGGAGCACGTTGTGGCTGAAAAGGAAAGGGAGGAGAGAAAACTCAAGTATAATGAAGCTTGTGAAAGGGATATGGCTAGACAATGTAAGGTAGTAAGTGTGATGGATTTTTGGCAACATACGTTGTGAGAGGGTGTTGAAGTTCACATGGAGGACATAGAGCCTGAGCAATTTGTGCTACCCCATTTTGGAAAGTACGTAAGAGAAGCCCCTTCAAATTTTGATGAGAGTTCATCACATGGAGAAATAAGAGACGTCGGCAAGAATCTAAACCCACTTGGAAACTGATCCTTGGTGTTTGCTTTTTAAGATCAAGGGAAGAGTATTGTTAACCCAGTTGGTATCGGTGGAAGTGACCGATCTGCACGTAGAAGATATAATTTCTCATTTGGGACTTCTATGGATACACATACCAAATCTAGTGTTTGGGGGAGTTTTTGGGCAAAGTGACGATACACAAGCCTTTAGTCTTACATCTGGGAGTGGCGTGGGGTACGCTATTAGTAGTGGGACATTATCAAAGACCATTAGTGTGTAGTTTAGTGGAATGTTGGGAACCCTTGGCATGACCACTACAGGACATGGTGGAACTTGTGGGTCAGGAGGAAAAAGACCTAGTTGATCTGGTGGATCTGGTGGGTCAAGAGAAACAAGACTTGGTGGAACCAGTTGATCTAGTGGAGGGAATAATAAAGGAAGCACCAGAGGAAACCAAGCCTTTGGCTTGAGAGGACAAGGACCTCAGCCACCCCTAAGTGTATTTCAAGATGTCTTTGCACTTACTAGACTATAGGGGTATTAAAGATGTTGTAGAGCATATGTACAAGTGTGAGTTACTATGGAATGTGAAGGGGATCACTAGCCCAAAGTGGAAGGAAAACCAATTTAAATCTACATTGCAAGGGTGTGCACATAGATGGTATAGGAAGTATGACCCCCATCAAATGGTGTTGGATTATACAACATTGAAAAACACTTTCCTTGCAGAGTTTCATATTCTAGAGCTCAAGAAGAAGATCATTAGTGCTTTGAAGGAGATCTAATAAGGAATGGAAGAGAGTGTCCATGAGTATGATGCACAGTTTAAAACTCTCACGTCCAAACTGTCATATGAAATCTACCCCTCACAACATGCTCAATGGTTTTTTGGAGGGTTGATCACTCCATTTAGAAGGGCATTGTCACATAAAATGTTCACTGACACACACGAGGCTTTAGAGGTTTCCATACGCATTGAAGTTTTTCATATTTTGGATACTGGGGTTAGTCCTTTTGGAGGCCCAAATCACCAAAATGGCCAAGCAATTAGAGAAGCTCTCTACAAACTCAGCTCATGATCTTTGTAATGGGCTTTAGTGTATAAACTATGAAGTGGAGGGTCATGCAAAGGATAGTTTCCCTCGGAAGTCGGTGTACGCTATGGCGGTAGACTGTGAGATCTTCCATAAAGATCATGATGTAAGTAGATTCCCTCTAATCTAATGCGTAATTCACAAGAATGTTTCTACAACCAATGACACCAAGGACTATAGACTGATTGATCAAATACATGATGCTATTGATCTGGATGTGTGAAAGACTAGCCTTGCTGGCAATTCTAAAGATGATGACCAACATTATGAAGGGCACACAGATGGAGGGGCACGTGGAAGAGGTTTTCGTGGAGGAGTTTGTGGTCATGGTAACCACAGTGGAGGGAGAAGTGAGTTCCCATGGGGAACATGTTATAATTCTGGATCTACATAGCATTATAAATACGAGTGTCATGATTGACTACACTGCTCATGGTGTGGGAAGAAGCACAAGTATGAAGAGTTTCTGGAACTCTATGAGCATATGAACTAGTAATACCAGAAAAATAAGGGCACTGCTATGATGAGCATCAAAAAGGCTGATTCGTAATGGATGCCAAGAACAAAACATGAGTTATAACTAGAACCTGTACTGGTGACAACGCATGCAGAGGCCACATGCACCAGGGAGATGCCAAGACTAAGGACACTAGTTAGAGAGGAGGTGCTACATGGAAAGTACCTAAACCCCTTCCATCAGAAATAAGTATATCAGGAGATTATGGACATGATTCATAGTTTACAAGGGGAGATACAGTGTCTTAAGGAGCAATTGAGGTAGGTAGGGTAGCAGAAGGATAACTAGGTTCCAAGGAATGACCTGTATTAGGTCAAGGAAGTATGTAAAAAGTTGAGGAAATATAATATTATTCCCTTGCTAGGATAATGGCTGAGGAAGAAGGTACCACACACCATAGCAGAGCACGAGAGACAAGTTTTTCATGCAAACCTTTCTCCACATAACCTTGACTATGACAAAGAGATTACTATGAATGTGGTTGTTGATTGATGGCTTCTGATAAATATCCTCATCGACATGGGATCAAATGTGAATGTTCTTACCTTAGATGTCTAGCATCAGATGGGAAGGTCCACGTTGCAGCCATCCTCAAATGCACTGTATATGGAAAACAAGACTAAGGTAATGTCCATTGGAGTCCTAAAGGATGTAGTTATCACCATTCAAGTGGCCAAGTTCACTAGAGACTTTGAAGTCTTGGTGCTCACAGAGGAAGACAACTTTCCAGCATTTCTTGGGCACCCATGGTGTTACAAGAATAATGATGACATAAGGTTTAACAAAGGATATATAAGTTTTGAAAATAAGGAAGAACAGCTGGTCATCCCTTTGACAGATGGGAATTTGGTGCCCTACATATATCTATTGGGAGAAGAAGTCCTTGATAGAATATATGTTTGTTCCATCATAGATCCTAAGGTAATTCACCCCTCAGAGGGGGTCATCTAGTTTGAAGACACTTAGTCCGTAGGTGATACCACTAATGTGGCATGTAATAATTAGGCACACAGTACCTATGAGTTAATTGAGTGATAAGTAAAAGAACTGGTAACAAGGGTGATAAAGGCATGCTCAGCAAAGCACCTGGGGGGAAAGAAGTTACCTAGCTACTTGGGAGGAGCATTTCCTGATATTTTCCTAATGAAATGGAAGCTCAGTGGAGAAATGAGGACAAAAGAAGAAGAATTATTAGTTATAACCTACTCAGGACTGCAACGGATTGGTGGGCTACACATCAGGATAACCTCCTAGAGTGGCGTGAGGTAAGAATCACGCTCCCTATAAGGTTTTCAAGGAACAATGCGCCCATGGCCATACAATACTACCATGGGAAAGAAACCACTTTGTTTCATATCCAAACATGCAAGGAAGCCTAGATGGGAAGTCCAGAAGCATTACGACCTTCGTTGTGGGTACACAAGTTGTACTTCACCCTATAAGGTTATGCACATTCATCTTACGTTCATTGGGAGATGCATCACTAAACAGGTAATTGCCAAGAGTTGGTGGCTGACCTCAATCAAGCATTTGAGTATAGAAGCACCAAACCATCAATGGATAAGGAGTTGTAAAAATTTATGTGCCTTACAGTGGGAGATAGTGCCATGACTAAGGATAGGATGTTGGAACTACTATAATAGCCTGATGTGGAGACGCGCCTCTATGAGGAAGAATCTGAGGAAGTACATTTTGAGTGTGCATGTATGAGAAAAGGAAAAGGAAAATTGGTTGATGTCATAGATGGGGAAGAGATGGACACATTGGATGTTGATCATTTAGAGGGAACATGCAAGGTCATGGAAAACGTTGATGAGAAAGCATGCACCTACCATGAGCCCTTGAAGACAAAGAAGGTTAACATTAGGATGGAGGTTAAACATAAAGAGGCTATCATCAGTGACTATTGGTCGGAAAAGGAAATTTTGAAGATCATTGATCTGTTGCGTGAATTCAAATATTTATTCCCTCACGGGTACCAGAACACAAAGGCATCCATAATTCCTTGGGAGAAATCAAGATCAAGTTAAAAGAAGGTGTGCCCCCAATTCAATAGAGACCTTATCAGATGAATCCAAATTTACGCGTATGGGTTAAGGAAGAGATAGACAAAATGATAGCACCAGGTATCATTGAGGTGGTTGAATAGTTAGAATGGATAAGACCAATAGTCATCATCATCAAGAAGAATGGGAGGATCTGGATTTGTGTTGACTATAGGGACCTGAATTTAGTATGTGTCATTGATCATTTCCCTACCCTTTTTACTGAAGAAATCTTAGAGGGAGTGTTAGGGTGTAAAGCCTACTCCTTCACATATGGGTTCTTTGGGTACCACCAGGTACGGATTGCAAAGGAAGAATAGAGAAAGAAAAATTTCTCCATTGAATTGGGAAGTTTTTCCTACATAGTCATGACTTTTGGGTTGGATAATCCACCTATTGTGTTCTCACGCATTCTGGTGCAAGCCTTCAAGGACTTCATCCAAAAGTTTCTTCAAGTCTATTTAGATGATTGGACTGTAAATGGTCTCATCAAGGACCATTGTGATAACTTGATACTAATGTTTGAAAGGTGTCGACAATTGAGGATATCCCTCAACATCAAGAAGTGTGTCTTTTCTACCCCATTTGGAACCTTATTAGGGCATATCATATGCAAAGAAGGCTTACTAGTAAACCCTGCCAAAGCTGCTGTCATTATGGGTTTGGGGGAGCCTACTAGCCAAAGTGTCATGTGTAGATTCCTTGGACATGAGATAAAACTGGAAGTTTATTAAGGGGTGTGCCAAAATCACCCCACCCTTAGAAGAATTGTTGAAACTTAAAATTTCCTTTCATTGGGAAGAGGCGCAACATAGGGCATTTTAAACTTTAAAGGAAAGGCTCATAACGAAACCCATATTACGTTTCCCTTCTTGGGATAAGCCTTTCCATGTGCACATGGATGCATCAAGGATAGCAATGGGGACAACCTGGTGAAGGAATTTTTGATCATCCCTTGAGCTTTGTAAGCAAAAAATTGACACCAACAGAGAAAAATTACAAAACTACTAAGCACAAAGCATTTTAAATTATCTATGCACTACATATGTTAAGGAAACACCTTCTGGTAACACCCTTCATATTCTATACAGATCACATGGCATTAAAATAATTAGTCAACAAACCCATTCTACAAAGGTGCATATGTCATTGGGTCCTCCTACTTCAAGAAATTTAATTTACGGTGGTGGTAAAGCCAGGAAAAAATCATTAGAGCCTGACCACTTGTCAAGGATTGATTTAGGAGAGGATACATAAAGCATTGAGGAGACCATGCTAGATACACAACTATTTAGATTATGGTGCATGCCCTCAGACTTGGAAGATATCACAGTGTTCTTAAAGACAGGTGTGGAGCCAGAAGGGATGAGGGCTGTGGAGAGAAAGTAGTTAGCTATATAGGATGCACCCTACATGCTTATTAATAGAGATTTATACAAATTATGTTGTGATGAGGTTTTGTGCCGATGTATTTAGAACATGAGCACATTGCAATTATGGAAGAAGCGTATGGTGGGATCATAGGAGGACCCTATGTGGGAAATTCAACCACGCGGAAGATGTTGCTTTTAGAGCTTTGGTAGGAATCCATTTACCACTATTGTATTAAGTTTTGCAAGGCTTGTGACCATTGCCAATGCCGTGGAAAACCTCGAAAGATGGATGAAATGCCCTTACGACCAATAACCAACACAAAACCATTTGAGAAATGGGATATCGACATTGTAGGACCAATCTCACCAGTGATGTGAAGGACTAGTTTGTGGTATATCATCACTTACACTGTTTATTTAACACAGTGGGTAGAGGTAGCACCTATAAAGGATTTCACCATGGTGACAACTGTTAGATTCTTATGGGAAAATATAATCAGTAGATATGGTTTCCCTTTAAGTTTAACAAGTGATAGGGGTACACACTTCCTTAATGAAACAATTCGGATCTTGTTGGAAAAATTTATGGTAGCCCATCATAAGACTAGCCCATATCACCATCAAGCAAATGGGACTGCTGAGGAATTTAACAAAATACTATTTCATATGTTAACTAAGATCTATGACATGAGAAGACAGGATTGTGATGATAAGGTATCACCCGTCCTATGGGCATACAGGACAACCTATAAATGGTTGAACAAGGCCACACTGTTTCAATTGGTGTTTGGCATGGAGGTTGTTTTACTAGTTGAATTCATGTTACCTTCACTGCATATAGCACGCGCAAGAATTTTAGCTGATGAGCAAGCGCTGGAAGAAAGAATTGATAAATTAATGCAGTTGGATGAAAGGTGATCACTTGCTAGGTGGAGTCAAAAGATAGAAAAAGCAAGACAAAAAGTATGACATGATCATCATATTAAGAACAAGAAGTTTGAGGTTGGGTAGTTGGTGTTATCGTATGATTCCACCTATCTCTGCCATCCTGGGAAGTTGAAATTCCATTGGTTGGGACCTTACCTCATATCGTACATTCTTGATTTAGGAGATTTCTAGTTACAAGAACTGGATGGGACAAGATTACTAGCTCACTTCAATAGGAGTAGGATGAATCCCTACTATAAATAAGTCTTCTTGGTGTTTGTAAATAAGGTTGTGTCACCAGATAGTTTAAGTTTCCCTTTATGCAGTTTCCTTTTCTATGTTTCCCTTTCTCATCATTTCTTCTATTGTTTGTTTTTCACCTTGGCCGTTGGTAACCACATTATGTTTTGAAGGTTGTGCATGCGTAGAGGACCACACATCTGTTTTAGTGTGGGGTGGAGTGTTGTGGAGTATAGGCCCATAATATGAGTTTAACCGACAATAGAATTTGTGGTGAATGGCTTGGTTAAAGAAATAAAGGTGCGTAAGGGTAATAGGCGTGTAAAGAAGAGATGGAAAAAATGGGTTGGTGTAAAGAAATATTTGAAGAAACCACATACAGAAAAAAGGAAGAGTGCAGGAACAACATGAGGTAGACGAGGGAAAAAATAAGGAAAAGAACAGAAGAAGTTCCTTCGATACTAGGAATGCACGTGGAAGAGGCTTTAGTTGGGTTGGAATTTTTTTTTACATGTCATAAGGTTATAAAGGGATTGCGCACAAGATATGGCGCATGGGACAAAGTGCTCAAGACTGGCTTAGTGGAAAAAGCTATGTTTAAGGTCCTAGTACAGTGGTAGGTGAGAGAGAATTTAATGTTGGGAAAAGAGAAAAACTATAAATAAAAGGTCAAGTGCTTCATTATTTTAATTATGATTATGAAGAAAAGAAATCTCTCACGAACTAGGGAATCCAAATAAATATATTTACATCGAAGGAATTATTTGAGAGATTGAAGTGCATAGCTAGGGTAAATTCACAAACCAATAGGAAAGGAGTACATGGACATCGAGAAGTTGAGTAAGAAAGTATCATCTTGTGGAAGGGTGTTTCCAGTTAGGGTTTGGTGATTAGGGCACAAAATTAGAAGAAATTTTCTGCAAAGATCGAGCTTAGGGATGGATAGAGCGATAGAGAATAGAAAGGAGAAGATGCTTAAAGTGATAACCTAACTAGAAGAATGGCACCAAAGAAAGCAACCATCTCACCAAAGAAGTAGAAGGGAAAGGGTAAGGAGAAGAAAATGGCTGCCATCACAAGCATAAATAAAGAATGGTATGTAGAAATGTAGTACCCAAATGGGGTGCTGCTGGGAAAAGAATGGGAATCACACCTAAAAAAGATGATTGTGTGTGACTATAATTACTGTACCAGAAAAATAGAGAAAGAAATGGATTTAGAGTTGGTTCACCCTACCAACAAGAGAACGCCAGAAGGTATGCCCATTTACAATGATGAGGTAAAGGTTAAGTTGGTGAAGGATGGGTTGCTACAACTTTATGAACTACCATACTTCAGAAAACCTAAGCACCTCTACCACTGGCTAATGGTGTGCATTCATGAAGACAACTTTAATTTCATGGGGCACAATATGTGCATAACCCCCTAGCTAATTTCCAAGTCCACGGGCCTTATCTGTGAAGTGGACATCATTAATGATGACCTAAGTGACAAGGAGGCCATCAAGGAAATAGTTGCTACATTTGACTATAAGTAAGGATCATGATACTTTAACATCACTGAGATCTAAGACCCCATGGTGAGGATGGCCGCATGCTTGGTAACAAAGATCAATGATCAGGAGAGATGGAAACAAGAAAACAAGGCATGGCTAAATGTGTGCCATAAAATATCTGAAGGTACCATCTATAACTTGTTCACTTTCATCACGGATGAAATCATCAGCAGTGTGCAAGAAGGTGAAAATATACTATTTGGTAATGTTCTCCTCAAAATTTTCTTCCTAAAAATCAGAATGCCCAATGGGCCAAAAATATTTGTTTGGGAGTACCAAGAAGAGGATCCCTCACCCGCGAAGCAGTTCACAAAATATACTTGTGAAACATTGATAGAAACTCACAAGGCGTGTTTAAAGAAATTGTATAAGTGCATGAGGGATGTGTTTGGGGTGGAATGGAGGATTCCAGAGAAGCTGCTCATGCTCGTAAAAGGAGAAGCAAAATTTCCCGTATATTAACATTTCTGCATTGGAAGATTTAGGTTGACAGATGAAAACATGGGCCCCTAGTGCAAGATTTCCTTCTCCTTCACCGAACAATATTTCCAAGCAGGGGTGAACATATTTAAATAGGATAAAAGACTAAGGTTTGAACTTAGTGAAGTAGATCAAGACCATAGAGAGCTGGTTTACCCTAATAAGCACACATACATGGAGAGATATGTCTCCCATGAGATACAGATAATGAAACCAATGACTTTTCCAATCGAAGGAAGGGTTGCAGCAAGAATATATCTTTGCATCAGGAAAAAAAATGACAAGGGAATGTACTTGGAAGATGATTTATCCATCCCTGAGGACCCCATAGGTAGAAAGAATCCCATGCTAAAGAAGAGGGAAAGAGAAGAGGTGTAGAAATCACCAAGTGTTTAGGTTACACAAGCAATAAGCATGCCGGAGACAAGCATTGAGCCCAATACTTACATGCAGAGAAAGAAGTACGTGGTAAAGGAAAATAATCTAGAAGAAGAAGCACTGAAGCACGAAGAACCCTTCACCTAGGAGAAGTCACCAGAGTAGGAGGAAAAGGAAGTAGAGTCTCCTGCTAGGAAGAAGCAGAAGGTGATAGAGAAAAATGACTCAGAGGACACAAATATTTTGGAGGCCTATAGATGTGAGAGAGACAACAATGATGAAGTTGAACCAGGAGGTGAGGACCATCCTATCTATGAGGTTCATGAATCAGAGGAGGAAGGAAAGGAAGAAGAAAATGAATACATCTTTTCCAGGAGGGAGGATAACAAGGATGAAGAAGATACTTAGGACAAGGGGATAAGTGAGGAAGTTAAAAAAGAACAAAGGACCCCAAGCCTCACTAAGGAAGAGATAAACAAGGCCGCAAAGAAGGAAGTATAAAATATCATTGAATACCTATTAGAGTAGGAGATGGAGTGCAATGCCGACCTAGTGATGAAGGAAACAAAGGAGAAAAACATATAAAAGGAATATGGCAACATGGGAGGGGATCCTATTTTAGCTATGAGCTTTCCTAAGGCCGGGTGCACAAGGAGAAGAAGCACATATACTTCACAAGTTCAAAGGATGGGCTATATTAATGATCTAAACAATGTGTTGCGCGCATGTTTTCAAAGCACCATATTAATGGAACAACTCTTGGCTATGGCATCATTTGATAAGGAAGGTACATACCCTCAGACAAGGAAAATGATTTCTTGGGCATTTGAGTCCCACATCAACGAACCCAAATTCAAAGTAAGACAAGGGGAAATAATGAAGGTACCAGAGTCAAAATGTGACAACCACTTGGTAAACACTCAGTGGCTATCAGACAAACAAATTTTTAATGCACAAAATAAAGTTTCGGTGGAAGTAGAAGTCAGACTCTTCAAGAGAATTGATAGAATGAAGTTTCTAGAAGAAGATATGGAGAAGAAGGAAGAGGATCTAGAGAAAATAATGAAGGAGTTAAAATATGAGGAATTTTTCAACACTTAGCTGAGGTGTGAATTAAAATAAGATAAAGAAAGGGTGTACAAAGTATACAAGAAAGCAGAGATGATCACAGATGCCATTTTTTTGAAGCATCTAGATCTAATGCCACCTATGGAGAAGTATGGATCTTCCCTGGAGTGTGTAGAGGACTTGACCCACATCCTCACAATGAAAATATGCCCACTATCCTTGGAGTCTATAGAGGAGGCATTGGCATGCAAAGAAAAGGAGGAAAAGATGAAGGTTGTGGCCATTGTGGCCCAGTATAAGAAAGTCCTTGCTAATGTGAAATCCATCATCCAAGTCGCTGAGGCCACCTATGACAACTGCACCGATAGAGATAGAGTGGCAAGAATTTTGGTCGCCACTCATGAAGCAAAGCTCAAGGAATTCTAGGAGAAAAACAAGGGGAATAGAGTAGAACGTGACAAAATTCTAGCCAAGGCTGAGAAAAATTCAGAGGCTATTGAGACCCTGTGGGGCTCAATTAAGAACTGGCTAAAGTATTTATATCCCCAGATCACTCATAAGATGGACGCAGTTGCATATTTTGGAAAAGAGTTGGAGGGGATTGTGGAAACAATGAATACCCAAGGAGAAGGGCTAAGATTTGAAGTTGTGAGTTCCCTAGTTGGAAACCTTTATCACTAGGCATAGAGCGAGGTCAATACCTAGAATAAGTTAGAGGCCTACTTAATGAAATATTTCCCTCTCCTCTTGCAAAAATAATCATAGTTCATCATTCTTTATTTCTTCCCCAAAATTATTTATTCCTCTATTCTTTCCCCAAGCCATTCAAGAATGGTCATTCTGTATTCTTTGAGAAAATGTTCCAGCGGACAGAGAACAGGCATAGTGTGGGGTAATTTTGGGCCCCTAAAATATTGTCCAAGTACATGGAAGGAGCATGGGCACGTAAGGCCTATTTAGAGATGGGCGCGTAAGGAGAAAGCACATAAGGTAGAGAAAAGGTTTTGGAACTTAGCCATATTTAGCATATTAGATAGAACACGAGAAAAGTGTGACTCGACTACACATGTGGAATGGATTAGGTGCCATCCTGGTAGCTTGGTGCCCATGGAAGGAATATACCTCGTGATGGAAGATTCTATAAGGCCATCATTGCAAAGAGTGGAGAGATCAAGCCTAAAGAAGCATGCTCCCATGGAGGACTACCTTGGACACTTGGCAATGGATCTACAACTCCTGCGAAGGCTGGAAGATGTTGAGAAAGGATACCCACCAGAGGAAAGGATATAGAAGGAGAAAGAGGTGAAGCCATGCAGGAATACTATGAGAGCTCCATAGGCTAGGTTTAGAGGATTTGTAGGAATACGTATTACTAAGGGGATGGGTTTGAACATTTTTATTTGTACTATGAAGGGCCTAAGTCCAGTTCTGATACATGATATTGATCTGCATAATCATATGAATCTATGATTTCCTGAGTCATTGTAATATGGTTATCAACATGCTTAATATGATTATATGTGTGGTTCTAGTTCTACTAGATGGTTGTATGTATATTTCATATGAGAGGGTGTAAATCCCTATGCATTTCTTTTATATTATGATTCAGATTTATGTTCTAGAATGATTTTCTTATATGAATGAACACATTGGTCTAGAATCCATTCTGAGATCTAAGATGAATGTATGGTTCCTTTCCAATATGTTCACTTAAGTTTCTATCACAAGTAATGCATTATCACACAAATTACATAAAGGAGGGACTTGGTGCCCGCGCGTGCCTTGGGTGAGTTCCTAGTGCCCACTGGGTGATAGACTGGCATGCATGGGATTTCCTTGTTCTTTGAGAAGGGCTTAAAAATGACTACACAACATAACCCAGGGTAACTACTCGGTGGTCATAATAAATGTTTTTATTCTTTTGTACTAAATATTATCATGCTTTGATTTTAATTTTGTATTAGAATTAAATTTATTAAAGTGGATAAGAAATCTTTTCTATTAGTGATTGTGGATATGTATTGATTCTTCTGAACTCCATTATCACCTTGTGTTCAGTTTGTTTTTTATTATTGCACTGATTTAAATTGATTATAATGGGGTAATTTTGTTAAATATTTAAATCCTGTAAGGGTCTATGGAAAAGTAAATAAATTTAGTCAATTTTTGGATCATAGATGAAAGTTATAGATGGCATTCTAGGGGTTTCAAGTTATCTTCATACCTTATACATGTTTCTTCTTTTTCCTTTAGGGTTTTAGTCACTTTTTCAGCCTATCATTCCAAACACCTGATTTATGGACCATGCTCTATCTCCATACATATAATCTGATCTTGTAAGCTATGAATCATTGACTTTGTAACTTTATACTTCATCCTTAATGCAACTTCAACATCTAAAGACTTACCCATTGATTGTGCTTTAAGGATCTCCTTAAAGTGATTAAACTTACTTCTCAAACACCCGCTATGACACCAATTGTAGTAAGCACAAGAGACTAAAAGGGATGGATCATTCTATTAGAAATTTATTCCTTTAACATTTATCATTCATTACAATTCATACAACCATTCAATCAAACATTAACCATGTGTGTGTTTACTTAAGCATTGAATAAACCATACATAAGAGAAAGATTAAGAGAGTACACATGAATCCAATTTTTAAGTGGGTAACCCTCAAAAGGAGGAAAAATCACTAAAACCATTCTTTTATTAAACAAAGAAAACATATTTAGTCAAGCACCAGCTTCACAATGAGAACTAACCCCTAATTTAATTAATCACCCACTCTAAATAGAGAATACAACCCCGTAAGATGATGAAGAAAAAATTAAACAATATTAAGATGAATATATATGAATTTTTTTTCTGCCACAACTGATGGAGATCACTAATTCAGCTCACACATGCACCTTCAAACCATCATTCCTTCAACTCGCTCAAAATTTGATTTTCATGCCTTCAATTAGATTTTATCTCTTACACAAATTCTCTTTATCCTTCCTAATATTTTTTAAAACATCATCAACTCTAAATTCATGCATTATAAGCTCCTTCACACTCTCAATCATGTCATATTTTTCACTCTCAAAGAACTAGTTCAAATTTGAACTAAAACTTCAACTTTATGTACTACTCATCTCATAAATACAAATGAGGTCAAACCTAAACCATTATTTATACCAATACATATTTAAAATATCCCATAAACTTCATTAAAAAATTCATATTGGCCCCATTTAGGTCGGCATGCACAAATGCACTAAACATGCTCAAAATCAACTCAAACCCCCATCTCATAGATGACTAAAACTCACAAAAACCATAACCATGATTATTTAGTATCTGTAATTTCTCACAGATGTAAAATATGACACAAAAACATAATCCATGGTGTTTAATTATCTTTCACCAATCATGTTCCTCTTAAATCTAACAAAAAAGATCAAATCCTTCACAAAACAACTATTTCCATATTCCTGTCTTCACCTTTGGACCTAAATCACACACCAAAACACCTAAACTATAGAATTTAACCACTTCTTGAAATCCCCCTAACAATTATATCACATACATGCTTTCTATAGATCATGAAACATCCATATTTACAAAGCAAACTCACTTTCCTCTTCAACAAATTGAGCTTCCTTGAAAGGAGTTTTACAAACTCAACTATTTTACACCATTTCTATCTCTTTTCAAGACCTAAAAATTCCATTAATAGGAATAAATATTGTTTCTCTTCACTCTCCAACTTATATCAAGCATCAAACAATACATTACATTCATCTTCTACCTCAATCTTCTGGCATGAGAAATAATATCCTGAAAATAAAAAAACATTATTCCTCACAAATAAAGTTATATTACCCATATTGTATCATCATCATGAGACAAATAATATACCATTATAAATATATCTTAATACACTTGTCATAAAATATTACATTTCCTTCCAACTCCTAGTGGAACACCTTCAACCAAGATCATCTCTGAAAGTGCTCGTTTATCCTTCTATAACTCAAGAACTAAGCTTGAACACAACTTGCTCCATCACCTCAAATATCACTTCAAATATTAACCAAAGCATCAAACACCCGTATTCATTTTTTCTAATCACTAAGAAACATTAAACAAGAATGAAAATTTTAGAACTATCACTTTACCTCATGAAGCTACTTGAGACCCTGCTAGACCAAAGATCCTCTAAATTTTACCCTTAAAGAATAGGTCATGATTTTATAATAGCATATCAAACATAAAAAAATTCTATCCCAATAGAAATATATATAAACCAGGATCATAACACAACTTAAACCAAGTGCTGACTCCAGTTGTAGATCATGTTATTATAATTTTACCACAAGCTGCTCCAAGCTGCCCCAAAAACTAGTCTTCATAAATAGGACATACTTTGCCATTTTTTTTTATCTTAACCATGATCTTAAAATATCATGTAAATGTATAAAAAATCAAGGGATAAAAACAATTTAATTTATTTCTCACCTTCTTTAGACAAATTCTTCACAAAATGAACTTCTTCATAAATAAGCATTTTTAAGTAGGTCCCACATACAGTCACATGCTCTAATATACCTTTCTGGAAATTTAGATGATTCAACTACAACCTCCAATAAAAAAAAATTCAAAATCAATAAAAATAGGTTAAGTACACTCCATTTTCTCCAAGTCACTTTTAGCTAGGGTTTAGCTAGGGTTTCAAAGAAACTTATCTTCTTAACAATCGTTTGTAAAAACTAGACAATAAAACCACCTAATCATTTTTTTGAAACCTTAATAACTGACCTAAAACACTATTTCAAATATCTTAGGTCCCAATGAAAATTACATAGTCCAAAATGAGCATCAAAAGGTCCATTTTTTTCTTCAAAACTTCACTCTAGAAAACCCAGTTTTTCCAAAATTGATGTATCTTAGAAAATATTATCCAGAATGACCTAAAACATGTCATGAATCATCATGACAACATCCTATAACTTTCCATGCTCACTATATAGCTAAAATATTCTAGGAAATCTCTATAAATCAAGTCTTACCTATACCATCCTACTTGTTCTTCACACGATTTCTTACAAAGGACCTCAAACGTGCAATGTACCTCTGAGTAATAACCTAAAAATCACCATACATTCCATGTAAAATTACACCATGCTAATAAAATTATCCAATAACATGTATCAGCTCCAAAACTTATACCTTCATAGCATTTTGCATGCTCTAGGGCTAGGAATAGGCTCAAAATAACCTGACTCAACCATGACATCACATGAACTGATCTTGATAACATCATGCAGACTCTTAGAGACCTATAACACATCACTAGGACCATGATTGACCTCCTAAAAACCTTCAAATCATTCAGGAGGACTTAAACCATTACTATGCATGCTAGAACCATGCCAAAAAAACATGACAACTCACCAAATCCTATCACTACCAATCAATCTTCATGTTTAACACTAATTGACACCTCATGGAGACTCATTTGACCTCATGAAACCCTTTTCCATCAATGGATTTTAATTCAATGAAAAAAATAAGACGTAATTGGAAACAAAGAATTGGTGAGAGTCTTGTGAATGGAGTCAACTTCAACTTGTACTAACCCTCTTCGGATGTCCCATTGATCCTAGAGATGATCCTATGATATAACCTTCATTCAAGGATGCTAAATAAACCCATGAAAAAATAGAGATTCTGTTATTAAAAAGATGGAGGAATGTGTAGTCACCAATTTTTGGTATCCCTTGTCCCTTATCCCACTTCCTCTCCCCTTCATCATCATTCCTCACATACATATTTCTATTCCTATTTTGAATTTCCCCTTTCCCTTTTAAATCCCATTTATTTGAGTTTCCCACTTTCCTATCTTACCCCATCATTTATTTTATTTCCCCTAAGTATCCCTAATCCCATTTAATTAATATATAACTATCCTTAATCATCCCTAAACACCCTATTTACAATCCCTAGGTTCTCATCCACATTTATTTGATGCTTTTTTATCACCCAACAAACTTTTATCTTACCTAGACACCCATAACCTGTAATTACAACCCGCAACCCTAATCCTACCTCATAAGGGATCTTTGCATCGAGCTAATCACATTTCCACCACCCAAATACATAGACCACCATAATAATTGGTGACCCACCTAGGCTGCTGTCGACCCTATATATATGACCATACCCCTTCTCTCACAAGGAAACAATTTTTGAGACTTCAGGCTTTCTTACGATACTGGTCCTTCATTTCTTACTCTTATTTTCAGATTCTATCACCACCTTGGAGCTACTTTGTAGATATTTTACATCACCTTTAGAGATGTGAGGCTCTCTCTTTTCTTTATATCATTAATTTGCATGCTTGAAGACCACATCATTATTGTGCATCATCCTTGTAGGTTCATCGATCATCTTTGAAA
The DNA here is from genome assembly GCA_019776745.2 of Taxus chinensis. Lineage (NCBI taxonomy): Eukaryota > Viridiplantae > Streptophyta > Pinopsida > Cupressales > Taxaceae > Taxus > Taxus chinensis. Next base: position 263,142,554 of record CM034156.1, on the reverse strand, counting down.
TTTTCCCCTGTATCAACCATTTTATATTTATTTCTACATTTATGCATTTCCATCCATATTCATCCATCAAACCATAGAACACTCCCCAGTCATTGTTGACTCTGTACAGTCATCATTGACCTGATCCACTTCTGTTTGATTTTCTGTCATCCATTCTACAAGTTATCATCTTTGATCCCATAATCCATCATATCTCCTAATCTTGTCATTCTACATGCCTGTTGCTTAATCTATCACTTGCATCATATCCAATCACTACCGATCTACCCCAGTCACCATCAACCTGATCTACACTTATCACTTTTATCATCAGATCTATAAAATTTATTTCATCCATTATGTTTTATTTAGATCCAAACTCTCTGGATCATGTCAACATTACATTCAATCTTAGATTAGCTTTAGACCCGTTCTTCAAGAGTTACCTTTTTAGTATTTCATTTTGGTCTATAATTCCCCTGTCATCATTGATTATTCCTAATAGTATTGGGTCATCATCGAATCAATCAGGTTTGGTTCATTTTTTCATCATTTATTGTTATCAAATCTACATCTTAACTTATATCGTTTATTTTAGATTCTCTTTTTCAGTTCAAATTCTGTTATATCACATTGTTTATCCATTACCATTCTCATATTTATTTTCTATCAAAATGTCTTGAAATATATCCTAGGAATTTTTCAATTCTCGGGACCAACATTGTTGGGAAACCCACCAACTTATCTACTAATCCATTTTCATGTTGAGTCTCTCTTTGTTGTGTAGGTCACTGAGATTGTAGCAGAGAGGATATTTTATGCCCGTATCTTCATAGTTTTCATCTTATCTAGAGGTATCCCTAAACCCTCTCATTATTATATTTTTTTAATTTCTTTATTACCATTTATTAAATCTTAAAGAGGAGCGATAAAATTAGTTTAACATTCTAGCATGCTCAGTGAAACCCACCCTTCTTTGGTGAGTTCTTTCATCTATTTTCATTTCCATTTCCACCTTCCAATCCTCTCTTTCTACTAACCTCGTAGGTGGGAGCTTAGCTTTCTTGCCTACGTGGTGGATTTATTTTTTGGATCAACAACGTGCTTGCTAAAATAAAAAATTAATAAAAAGGAAAAATAGTGTTATCTAGGTATTCTTCATTTTCCCCTTATTTTCCCTTTTTGCACCTCTCTCCCTACTTTATTTGTTTGATTTCATCAAATCTCACATTTCAATTTTGGGACTTAAAAATAACCTCATCATACTTGTTTGACAACATAGTATAATGAGGAGGTCAATTCTTTGCATTCACTGATTCCACATGCATCCAAAATGCATAAATAAAATTACACATCTTAAACATTTTCTTCTAGGTTGAACTATTAGGATTTCATCACCCAATAGGAAATTCATCATGATGTTCTAGCTGCATTATAATTTTTTTACTATCAGTATATTGGCTAAACACCTGACACCCTTATCATTACGGTGCGTGAAGTGTGGGGTTAGGCCTCAATATCAGGAACTTTACAAGTAGTCATCACAAATTTGAGCCTCACATACCTTCAAGTATATCAAGGACACCATCCAAAACAACCTGAAACCACCCATAGTTTGTCCATTTTCTAGGTTCCTTGTTGATATCATTTTATTTTCTTTATCACATTCTTCTAATAATAAATATAATTAAAACTTTTTTTCTTGACATGTTTGAAATATTAAATATCAACATAGTTTCTTATTTTATTGTTTCATGCTTGTAATTATACATTCTCAAGTAAGAAAATTGAACAAGCCATGCCATCCAACAACATTCCTACTTCCAAAATCCCTTCCAAAAAAAATTATCTCTTTATATTATCTCTTCTAACCCCTTTGTCTCTTATTCTATAGCAAATCAACCTACGGTTTCAATTACTCCTTTCTATCAGTCCCAAGTTGTCCAAAACAACCCCAATGTTGAGACTAACCCCTTTGTCTCTATTCCTTTGAGACTGAATACACCCCAACATATCTTTTCCTTAGATACTTTTTGACCTCCTAACATCCCTTGTGCATAATATTCAAATCTTATTCCACATCTAAATCCCACACTGAGCCTCCAAAAAGGGATCCTAGACCAAATCCCAATTATACCCCTCTTAAGGATCACTATTGCAAATATCACCAAGTTCGTGGTAACGACATTAAGAAATTCTGCACTTTTAAAGATCTTGTACAAAGTCTCATAGACCATGGTGACCTTTAATTAGATAACCCTAACACACTTCCCAATCAGCCTCTTGATGTCTTCAAAAAAAAATTCCCCAACCATCCACCAAATAATCAGACTCCTCCTCCTACATTTCAAGCACCCAATGCCCATATAATCAACACTATAATCCAAGAGTTAACATCATCACCTACACCTACCATTCCTTCATCCACTACATCCATTTCTATTTCAGATTCTTCCACAATATTACCTACATCTATACCCATGTGTACATCCATTATATCTACATCAACTATACCCATTCCACCCACATCCACTCTAATCATGTGTACTTCTTTGTCCATATCAACACCTACTACACAAAAATCCATTACATCTAGATCCTCACCCATATTTATCCCACCATCTATCACAACATCCTCCTCACATAGTGGTTTATCTATGTCTTCTTCCATAACTGTACCCATCAAAAACTCTATGGCTATAACAAATTCCATATCAGCATTCAAACTTACTAAGTAAACATCTTTCCCCATACAATTAGGAACAATATCCCCATCTTATCCACATCAACACCTACAAAATCTATACAATCCATGGCTTATCCCCATCTCAAAAAATCTCTTACCCAAAAATATCCTTCTCCTCCAACTCACATACCCACAAAATATTCATCCAAATCATCCAAACCTACCTCTAGGGGCCATCCCCCAATAGAGATCATTGTTATTCCTGCTAAGGGAAACACTTTACAAAAAAATATTTAAAACCTTTGTGTTCATCCTCATAAGGCTCTCACTCACTCACATACAAAGTTGGAGGTATCCCCTTTCAAGCCACACCATGTTAGGAAATAAGGGATAAAATACATGAAACAATCCCTCATACACTCGTAACAGTAGAAAACTAAAATGCATAAATTATTACAGATCTGAAATAAAAGTGCAAAATAAAAAAAAGAACACAACACAAAGAGACAATATTAAATGTGGTTCACCCAATTTGGGTATGTCCACCAAGAATCACTTGCTCAGATTTTATTACAAGCCACCGCTTCTCTCAATACAATACCCAGATTTGTTTGGAGCTATGCTCAATAAAATCTATAGAATTCACACTCGAATCACACACATCTGCAATGTTACATAAACCGTACCATATATACAAAACCACATAACTAGGAACCTAATTAAGTAGTTTTACAATACCATGGGTACCAAAACCATGGGCTAAAACCAACCCATAAATCTATGGGAAAAAAATCCCACCCATATGAGAAGAGCATGTTTCCTAATATATGAGGTGAGACAACTATGGAAAGTGTTATGTACTCCTAGTGTATAGTCTTCAACACTTTCACACATGAAAATAGGCTCCAAAACATAACAATATCCCACTTTGAGACTATTTTTCCTCCGATTAAGCTTCTTCACCCTTCACTCTTATTCGTGAAGACCAAACAAAGTTAAACACAACTTCATTTTCTCCCTTGTGACCACCTTGCTCATCATGTCTATAGGATATCTGACTATTATGAATCTTCTCTAGCTTCAAATTTTCTTCCTCCAAAAGTGTCTTGATGAAATGGTACCTAAGTTGTATATGCCTTGTCCTAGAGTAGAAAACAAAGTTCTTAGCTAGGTGAATAGAACTTTGACTATCACTATGCATCTTCCCTTCCACCTACTTATGCTGCAACTCCTCAATAAATCTTTGTAACCAAATCATCTCCTCGATTTCCTCTGTGGTAGAAACATACTCACCCTTTGTGTTTGGAAAATCCTCAAGCTTTTTTAGTCATGAAATCCATCTCATTTTTGTCCCACCTACAATGAAAATATAACATGCCATGATCCTCCTATTGTCTACATCTCCACCCATGTCTAAATCAACATAACCATGCAAAGTGGTTTATGATCCGTTGTAGCAAAAAATTGTCTCCATGGTCCCTCTCAAATACCAAAGGACACACTTTACTACCTTCCAATGATATTTTACTTCATAACTCATAAATATACTCATTACTCCCACTGTATGGTCAATATCAGGCCTAGTGAACACCATGACATACATAAAACTTCCAACTACTGATGAGTAAGGTGCCTTAGATATCTGGTTTCTCTCCAACTCTTTCTTGGGATACATCTCCTGTGACAAGTTGAAATAACCTACCAAATGAGTCCTAACTAGTCTAGCATCCTGAATATTAAACCTCTCCAAGACCTTCTTAATGTACTCTTCTTGAGATAAAGTCATCTTCCATTCCTTCCTATCCTGAGATATCCTCATACTAAGGATTTTTTTGGCTTCCCCCAAATGCTTCTTAGTAAAGGAGTCACTTAGATGCTTCTTGAGTACTTTTATTTACTACATGTTTTTTCCTGCAATTAACATGTCATACACATAAAAACACAATATAATATAACTACCCTATTTAAATTTCTTTGTATACATGCAATGGTCATATTTGCATCTAATATAACCTTGCTCCATCATGAAGCTATCAAATTTATTATACCATTGACATGCAGCTTGTTTCAAGCCATACAAAGTCTTCTTTAGTTTGTACACCACCTTTGACCTCATAACCCTCTGACTGCTGCATAAATAGATCATCTTCCAAATCACCATGGAGAAATGCAGTCTTTACATCTAGTTTTTCTAAGTGTAAGTATTGTTCTTCCACTATTACAAGAACAGTTCTAATAGAAGTCAGTTTTACTACAGTAGAAAAAACTCCTTAAAATATATACCTTTTTTCTGTGAAAACCCCTTCACCACAAAACAAGCCCTGTATATTTTATTACCTCCTTATTTCTCTTTAAATCTATATACCCACTTGTTCTAAAATGATATTTTTACTTCAGGTAGCTTCACTAAATCCCAAGTATAGTTCTTAATGAGAGCCTTATGCTCCTCATCCATGTCTTGCTCCAACTTATTTCTGGCATTTATCTGCATTGCTTTATCAAAGTTGTCTAGATCTCAACCGTCGGTGAGTAATAAATAATAAAGACAAGGAGAAAAACATTCAAGTTCTCTTCTTACCCTTGAAGACCTCATCAATATAGGAGTTTTGGGTTCCTGTTGAGTAGGTTCCCTAAATTATTCATGTTTCACTTTCCCATCTAGAATATCCTCTACCACTGCATATTCCTTCTTGGATTCTTCCCTATTTTCCTGCAATTGTTGCTTATACATAACTTTCTCATTAAAGAACACATCCTTAGATCGAATTATTTTATTTTCCTTAATACTCCTTTATTTAAATTCAAATTCATCGCCACTATAACCAATGAAAGTGCATTTTTCTGCTTTAGCCTCTAGTTTGGTCCTATCATCCTTGTGAATATGAACAAATACCTCACATCCAAAGATTCTAAGAAATGAGTAATCAAATTTCTTACCATACCAAGCCTCCTCAGGTATTCCTCCTTCCAAGGAACTTGAGGGTCCTCTATTTATCAAGTACATAATTGTACTCACTGCTTCTACCCAAAAAGAAAGAGGTAGTCCTATATATAACCTCATTCTCCTAGCACGTTCCTTTATTTTTTTGTTCATCCTTTCTGATACCCCATTCTAATGTGGAGTTCCTAGAACCATATTTTTCTTATGGATTCCATTCTTAGAACAATAATCATCAAAATTATTGCTACAATACTCCCCTCTATTATCTAACCTGAGAAATTTTAGCTTAAGACATGTTTCATTCTCTACCAAGGATTTCCATTTAACAAAAGTATCAAGTACATTAGATTTGTTTCTAATACAATATACCAAAACTTTCCTTGTTGCATCATCAATAAAAGTAACACAATAACTTGAACCCACAAGAGATGATACCTGAGCCAGGCCTAACACATCAGAATGTACCAAATCCAACTTACTATCTTTCTTTATAGCTCTGACCTTGAGAAACCTTACTCACTTATGTTTCACATATATTAAGTCCTCAAAAAACTCTAAACCTATTTCTGTATATCTGAGCACATCCTACCTTATGATCTCCATGCCCTTATGGCTAATATGATCAAGCCTATAATGCCACACTATTGTATCAAATTCTAAAGCCACAAGACTACAAAAATTAGTTCTATCAATGGTTAAATACAAGGTTCTAACCTTATTACCTCTTGCCACCACAAGATCAACCTTGGTAACCTTCCAAGAGTCCATTGTAAATATCACAGTACAACCATGACTTCCCAACTGCCCCACCGATATCAATTTTTTTCTTAAATTAGGCACATGTGTGACATCCTTCAATAACCATGTATTCCAATTCTACATCTTAACCTGAATAAAACCTTTCCTAACCATGTTACAAGGCTCATCATCACAAAAAAATATACCAAAAATCCCCTTGAACATAATCAAAAAAATAATGCCTATGTGGAGTAGCATGGAAAGAAGCCCCCAAATCCAAAATCCAAGATTCAGTAATATTGTGCAAAGAAAGAATCAAAGCATCCTGACATACATTACCTGTTGTACATTTTCTGCCTTGTTTTCTTCCTGTGGTTTCTTCTTGTCCCGAATCTCCCAATAGTCCTTCTTTGCATGCCTATACTTTCCACAGTGCCAACATACTATCTTGATTTTTGGATTTTGACCTTCCTCGATCTTTCAATTTTCCATGGCTTCCTTTATTCTTTTATCTACCTCTAGTTTCCACTGTCAAATAATTCCCTAAAGTAGAATATTACCTAGATATTTTTCTTCACATTTCCTCACTTATAATAACACGTAAAACATCCTCAAACTTCAAATTCAAGTTAGCTTGAACCGAGTTGCTCACCTCCATTACCAGACTATTCCAACTCTTAGGTAAATATCACAAAATTAATAAAGCCCTAACTTCTTCATCAATTTATATTGTAACCAAAGATAGCATATTTACAACCATATTAAAATAATTTAAATGATCTTCTACTAAACCAATCTTAGACATCTTCATATTAAACAAAATTTTCATTAAAAATATTGTTAGAGGTAGAGGGTTTTTCATACAACTTCCCTAATGCATCCATCAGTTATTTTGTAGTCTTTTCCTTTGAAAAATTAAATAATACTAAAGATGCAAGACATAGTTGTATTGTCCCAAGTGCCTTCTTATCAAGAAAATCCAATTCCCTATCTATCATGCTCAAGGGTTTGTTTACTTTCTTAGATAGAAGAATATAAATATCCTTCTGATAAAGGTAATCTTCCTTCTGCATCTTCCAAAGACTAAAATTCTTCCTGTTGAATTTATTAACCCTTGATCTTCCATCATCTACCATACCTCCCACTCAAGCTAAAAATTTCCCTATGATTCATCACTTCAATAAACCAAACTATGCTCTGATAAAAATTGTTAGGAAATAAGGGATAAAATAAGCAGAAAAATCCCTCACAGAATCCCAATAGTAGAAAACTAATATGCAAAAATTGTTATAGATCTGAAATAAAAGTGTAGAATAAATAAAGAACACAATACAAAGACACAATATTTAACATGGTTCACCCAATTCAGGCTATGTCCACCAAGAATCACTTGCTTAGATTTTATTACAAACCACAAAACTGTGGAAAGTGTACATTACTCTTAGTGTATAGTATTTAACACTTCCATGCATGAAAATAGGCTCCACAACATAACACGTCACTCTAGGACATCTAATGTCTCATCATGAATTCTATGAGTTCCTCCATCTATTTAAGGGCCTGCCTCTTCATCCAAAATCCCTATCATCACTAAATTTGAATCAAAGCAACCAAATTTTCCTCCAAATTCTGAATCAAAATCACAACCATTCATCTATGCTTCTTCCAAGAATAAATCACAACCAAAGGAACCCAAAAATCTTATGAAAGTAAAACAAAACTTCGTCCTTAATCCCATTCATCCCCAACCCAGACAACTCCCTCATAAAAAAATCCCATTGGATCTTATTCATAAATTCTTCAACAGATTATTCGATCGTCTACCATCACTCTTCCTCCCATCAAATATTTCAATTCACATAGAAATAAATCCACATGGTTTGATTCTAATGTCGTTTTCACTTATCACCATACCCCCGTACATGATATTGAACATTGTAGGGCTCTTCAAACCATCAAAAACTATCTTATAGAAGAGGATGAACTTCTCATTCAATACTACCATATCCTCCCATCTACTAGTAAATATGCATCCAATCAAAAACCTTCAATTAAATCTTCATCACCCAATGCTTCTAAATAATCTTCCCCATCTAAAACCTTTTTCATGATTCCAGCCCAAGTAATACTTCTCTTGAAGAAGGTCTCCCTTGATTTATCGATGTTGTTTGTATCACCAAATGTTCTCATCATCATGATTCTTAATTGCCTACTCAATCTAAAACAAAATTATTCATCACCACCCCATATAGTTTTCCCTCTCCATCATCTTCTTAAAAAACCAAGGTATCCATCTTAGTTTCCCCACATACCCAAAAACCTGCTAGCATCAAAAAAAGTATCGTGAAGTATCACCATCGAGTTCCTATTAAGATATCACTTTATGAGCTCATCCAAATCTCCCCCAAAAATAGGAAATATCTCATCAAAACTCTATATCTCATACATATCACTAGTAATGAGACTCAACCTTTCCTGGACCTTATCTTGCACACAAAGCCTCCACCACAATTTCTTTTAATGATTCCGAAATTCTTGATATCTCAACTGAAGACCATGATCTCCCTCTTTTCAGCTTTTTTTACATCAATAATACATTCATCCAACATTTAATGATAGACAATGGAGCCAACATCAACATCATATCATCCCATACTTTTTATGAACTCAAGCTTCCTAATTTTGTTATCACTCAATCACCCATGGTCCTTCATGCTTTCAATGATTTTGTGGCCCCCACTTTGGGAAAAATTATATTTCCCATCCATGTTGGTGAAAGACTCCTCAATGATATATTTTACATCATTGAGGGGGAATTCAATTACAATATCTTACTAAAATGACCATGAATCCATGCCATGAATTATGTCCCTTCCACTCTCCATTAATGCATCGAGTATGAACATGAGGGAAAAATCCTAACACTTCCTATAGACATTCTTCCCTTCAAATCATGTCACATAACTTATCAACCAAAGGATGTGCCTATCCCTAAACAAGATTCATCTAGAGAATCTACTAGCTTGTCTTTCCCTACATCCAAGATACCTAATAATGAATCTATCGACAATGTGATGCAACACCTTTCATTAGGGAATATCACCTTCTCACCCTTAATGCCATTCCTAGACCTAATCAACTTGTTTGACCTAATAAATTACCAGTGTACTAACCTTATGTCAAGGATATAATTTATTTTGGACCACCTCATCTTCAAATAATCTCATCTATGGTGGTTTCGACCACCCTTCTTCTCACATCGATACTTAACCACACACCAAGACATACACCAATGGATTTAATTTCCTATATAAAAAAAATATTTGGCTACACTTACCCTCATCATTATTCATGGAAATGATTTTGGATGGGTCGTTATCAACAATGAATGCATAATAGCATAATAGACTAATCTCGTAAGCCTCATGAAAAGTTCAGGTTGGGGTTTAAGGAGTAATCAAATGACTCTCTCAGACCTTTTCCATCTTCATCTCCTATGAACATTGACCCCTCATCTACCTCCTCCATATCCAAATATCCTATGGACATGGATGATACCATTTCCATTTCTTCTACCTTATTTTTAATCTCCATGATAATTTTCAGACTAGCCACTTATCAGTGTGAAGATGAAACTAGGTCCCTCCCTCTTTAATTTCTAGATACGATAGAAAAAGATTCCCCTATCATTGACATTCTTCAATGCATCAACAAAAATTCCATTATTTCTTATATGGATGTAGAGGATTCCTATATTAATAAGTCCTTATCTCCAGACACATCCACTTTTATCAATGAATCCACCATCGATATCAACATTGAGACCCCACAAGAGCCCCATATTCTCAAATTCGGTCAATCCCTTGATCCCCAAGAACTTGAGTCTTTCACCACCTTCCTCTCTAAAGATAGTCAAGAATTTTCATAGTCATATGTCAACATGACAGGCCTCAAACCTTCTATTTTCGTTCATAACATTGTCACCATTCCGAATGCTAAGATGATTAAGTAGAAGCTTTACCACATGCATCATGATGTTTCCCTCCTTATCAAAGAGGATTTGTAATGCCTTGTCTCTTCACAATTCATCATTCATATATATTATCTATAGTGGGTTTCTAACATCGTACCCATTGTGAAATCCTTTATAAAGGTCTATATTTTTACTAACTTTCAAGATTTAAATATTTCTTTCCCAAAAGATGAATTCCCTCTTCCCAACACCGATCAACTCATTGACGTCACAATTGGCCAAAAGATGTTTTATCTTATGGATGTTTTTTTTGGTTATAATTAGATTCTCATCACACCTGAAGACAAACATAATAATTCCTTCATCACCCCTTAGGGGACCTTCTGTTATCATGGCATAACCTTCTCTTTGAAAAACATAAGGGCCACCTATCAATGCACTATGACCCACATCTTACATGACCTTATCTAAAAAAAAATTATAGGACTACATCGACGAACTCTAGGGTAAATCCAAATATTGGCAAGACCATCTTTCTATTCTTGAAATCCTCTTCACAAGTCTTATCTAATTCTTTCTTTGTCTAAATATAACTAAGTGTGTTTTTGGAGTTATAACTAGAAAAAACCTTGGTTTCATCATTTCTATTAGGGGTATTTAAGTTGACCCTGATAAAATCAAATCCATCCTTGAGATGCCTCCTTCTTCTAATCTAAAGCAGCTTCACAATCTTCCAAGGCTGACTTCAATTGGTCCATCCCTTCATCTCACATCTCTCTAACCATTTTCAACCTTTTCACCATATTATTCGAAAAGAAATCAACTTCAATTGGGATAAAAATTGGAAAAAGGCCTTCAACGATCTCAAGAAGTATCTTCTATCCCTATTTGTGCTCACACCTCCACATGAGGGCGAGCCTTTCTATCTATAAATATCTACCACCGATAATTCTTTGGGTGCCATGTTGGCATGGATGGCAGTGATCAATGTATAGATAGATATGGCAGATGACCTGAATAGGAACCTCTCCCCCTCACCCTACCCAGATCTCTATAGAGGGGAACCTATCTCCTATTATAGAAATATTGTTCCCCAATCTCCCCTATATCAAGCTAGAGGATTATCTATATGGGGGTGCCGAGGCCCTATCTATCCATATATATGGGAAATATTAAAAGATTAATAGATAGGGGAATCTTCTTCTGTACTTACTATATATATATATATATATATATATGGCTATTTGGGGAACCCTATTTTCTGTCTAGATATGGGCCGATGGAGAGAACTCCACACCTCGGCTCTTATCTATCAGCAGAACTATAGATGGCCAAGATTTGATCTATATGGAGGATGAATGTTATGAGAAGAGTCATTTATTACATTAGTTTCACCCTTCATGATTATGATACTCCTTAAATTGAATCTGAAAAAATATGTTGTTCTCTCTTCTTCACCACCGCCAAGCTTCACCACTATCTCCATAATAAAAAAACCTATGTCATCACTAGTTTTCATCCTCTTAAAACCATGCGTTCAAAACCTTAACATAACAGCCGTATCACTCAATGGATTATTATCATGAATGAGTTTGAATTGTATTTCATCTCTCAAAAATCTATCAAGGGCCAAGATATTGCTGATAATTTAGCTAAAGCCCCCCTTTCTTTCAGTCATCTTCCCCACGACTAATTTTTGGATGAGTCTATTTTAACCATTGATAATGAATGTAATACCCTTCTGATGAAAAACTTATTTGACAGTTCTATATGTCAGAAAGGGGGAGACACTGTGTTATCATAATTCCTCCTTGGGATACTCCTATCCCCATCACTTACAAGCTTAATTTCGAATGCACTAATAATATGGTTGAGTATGAATCCCTAATCTTGGGTCTCAAAATAGATGTCATGCTTGGAGGCCAAATATTTAATATCTATGGCGAATATCATCTCATCATTAATTAAGTCAATATAACCTATCAATTTTAAAAAAAAATCCTTCATAAATATAAGGACATCAATGATTTTCTTCTTAAGGATTTACATTTCTACACCATCCAAACCATCCCTTGGTTGTCTAATAATTTCATAGATACTATCACATCTCTCACAACTCTCATCCCATGAGTGACTAAAGAATCTAATCTCTCCATTTTTGACCATAACCTTGATCAACCATCTCATTTCCTTGAGCTTCCTCCTATCAATCATTTTGGCACCAATCAATCAAATCTCTAGTATTCTAAAATCTGTGGTGTTTTCATTGATGAAAAACAACATTAATGAAAAAGTGAATGTTTTATGATGATTTCATGATGTTTTTTATGATGCTAACATGTTGGTTCGTATGGTTATCATTTGCTACAATGGGATTCAGTGATGCATGTTTGCTTTAGCAATCCCATACAGGTGCCTAGGAGGTGTATCTTAATAGTGTGAGCTTCTTGATGGATTGGGAAGCATGTTGAAATGCTGGATATCATTATTTGAGGGTGCATGAGCACTCAAAGTAGTGGAAAAGTGTATGTATAGGTGATTCTTCATGTTACAAGTGCTCATTAGGAGCACGTATGTTAGCTATGAAGTGTGACAGAGTGGATTGGAGTCATTTGAGCTCATGGATGCATGAAATTAAGCTTTTTATTTCATATGAGATATTTTTGGGCCATTTTAGAGGTTTTTTATTCAGTTTTTGCATTATTTCAATTGGCCCTAGTTGTTACTATGAGGATGTAACATGCACATAGGTAAGTATTAATGACTAGAGAGATTAGGGTTTGGAATTTATTTTATGATGATTGGAGATGTTAGAGGTATGAGTCATAGTGATCTTAGAAAAAATTTCAGGCTCCCATGAGGTGTATTCTTCCAGATATGATAGTTTATGTGAGACAAATTCTAAAACAAACTAAAATCCAGCATGAAGTACAACTTCAAATGGTCATTGTGATTTGTGTGATTTTCATGGGACCTTTTGGATTTTTAGGATGTATTTATGGTGAGTCTATAAGGTTTCAAAAAATTAATTAGGTCTGTTTACAGTCACATTTTTATAGATGATTGTTAAGAAGATAAGTTGGTCTAAAACCATAACAAAACCCTAGCTAGGAGTAGTTTGCAAAAAGGTGAGTATACTAACCCATTTTTTATTTATAGTGAAATTTAATTAATTTTATGTTTTAGAGGACTCCTCAGGATTTCCATTATTTATCACTGAGGTCATGGTCATATGTGAGCCCCACCTAAAAAACTAGCAGTTCCTGGAAAAGAAGGTTTTGGGAAAAAATGGTCCAAAGGAGTAGTATGAAAAATTGATGGTATGTGATGAATGACATTTTTACTTGGTTTACATTGAGGTTTAAGATAAATATCTTGTATTTTTATGATGTTTTGAGATCCAAACATGTTGACTGGTCAATGAGCAGTTTTGGGGTGTTGGGGCCCTTTTATGTAACTACTAAATCTTAAAGGCGCATAGGTGCGCACAGCCAGAGGGATCATGCAAGTGAAGGCATGCAAGGAAGAATCCAAAATGGGATCTTGGAGAACCAAGGATGCATGCCCCATGAAGCTGAACTTGGGACTTAGCCATTTTTGGCCTTTTGGATAGAACACATGAAGAACGTGTTCCATTTGGATAAGGTTCCAGCCTGGCGATAGGGTGTCCTAGAAGGCATATTCCTTGTGATAGGGAGATCCAAAAAGTTAATCATGACATGGAGAGGCATGCGCCTGGGGTGACCCACACCTTAACACTTGGGGGTAGATCTAAGGTTGCAGAAGAGTTTGTTAGAGCTCATATGCCTATTTATATGTTTGTTAGAGCTCATATGCCTATTTATATGTGCACCCTTGGCAAATAATAGAGAGAGAAGGGAGGTAGCGAAGCTCTACAGAATTACTGTGAGAACTATGGGATAAAATGGGTAGATGATTCTAGGAAAGATTTAATGGAGGAATGGGGAATGCAAATTTTGTTTTGTGACCATACATGTATGGATCCAGCTATGGCGCATGACTATGGTATGCCTCTTTGTGATGCTTTGTCGTAAGACTATGAATGAATATGATAAGGCTACCACTATGTTTATATTAAGATCTCCTTCTGTATTATCTGCATGTTTCTACTCTACTTTTGACCTTGTATAATCATGGACCTTACTTGAATGATTGAGTATATATGTGGATTTATAACCTCTTAGTTATATTAATTCTATTGCGTGCTTTGTTTTTGTTATGACTAAAGGGGTGTTGAAGTCCATTCTGAGCTCTATATATTCTTCATGTCTGTTAAATCACTAAGTCAGAATCATGAATTATGCCTTCCATTAAACTCACATAAACGAGAGACTCAGTTCCCTCTTCACATGCCTCGGGTGAGCACCCAACGCCCTTGCTGGGTGATAGGCTAGCATGTACATGAGGTTCCCTTGTTCTTGGTGGGGTGCAAAAATTACTACATCTTGGTTCCGTTGACTGGGACCTCTTTTCAAAGTTATAGTGGAACATACATACATCATGATCTATGCAAAAAGTGATGGCGGAGCACTTAACACTTGAAGGTGTTGAATATTGGTTTAAAAACATGGAGGAAAAATTCACTTAGAGATTCAATACTGGCCTTGGGTTTAACACACGAAGATGGGTGGAGGATGCTCTTTATCATGAGTTGTATGAAATCTTCTTCTGTTGTTTCCCAATAGAGTTATTTGAATGGATATCGGCTTATACATCTAGATCGGGGTGGTATTATAAGTCACACCCTTAGACCTAAGAAACATATCAGAACTTGCAAGATGCTGATTGAATGTGGACCCATGCTATAGATCATTGGTGGAGGGGAGTATTGATTAGCTACACTCTGGAATATTCCATTTCCTCATATTCCTGTCTAGAAGTTGCTGAGTTTGAGTTTTTATGGGAGCCCAGAGGATTATTTTTGTGTGTTATTACCTTGGTAATCAAAATCTTGATGGTAACCATGGGTTTAGAGACATTTCTTATGACCTGCTAAACCACTCTGAGTGCTTTACGAGGAAGCCAGGTTGGGGAAGGATGGCTGATATAACGACTGAGAAGGAAAGGAAGGAGAGACGACTCAAGTATAACGAAGCATATGAAAGGGAGATCGATAGACATCACAGGATTATAAGTGGGTTATGGAGCTAGACATGGTGGAAAGGAGTTGAGGTTCACACGGAGGATGTGGAACCTGAATAGTGTGATGCCCCATCTTGGTAAGCGTGAGAGAGAAAACCTTGCGGCTTCTGATGAGATTCTGTCACGTAGAGAGAGAAGAGTCATTAGTGTGCATCTAACCCCACCTAGCAACCAAACCTTGGCACTTGGTTTGTTTGAATGAGGGAAAATTATAGTTGATCCATTTGATATCAGTAGAAGCAAACGATCGACACCCAGGAGATACAATTTCTTGTTTGGGACTTCTATGGCTTCACACACTATTCTAGTATTTGGTGGAATGTTTGGACAATTCACATATATAGCTGGTTTTGGAAGCACGTTAGGAAGTGGTGGAGGAAATACGACTGGGAGTGGTACTAGTTCACAAATTTTTAGTGCGTAATTTAGTGGGATGACAGGAGCATTCATCATGACAAACATAGGCCTTGTACCTAACATAGGAGGATCTGGAGGTGGAAGTGGTGGAGCTGGTGGCTCAGGATCTAGTGGGTTTGGTGGAGGAGGAAACACCAGAGGAAACCAAGGGACTGGATCAGGAGGACAAGGACCTTAGCCACCTCCTCAAGTCTTTTTTGAGATGTCTCTACACTTCCTATATTACAGTGGGATAGAAGATGCCACAAAGCATGTGCATAAGTGCGAGTTGCTATGGTATGTAAAGGGGATCATGACCCAGGATCGAAAGGCCAGTCAATTTGTGACAACTTTACAAGGACACACACATAGTTGGTATAGAAAGTATGACCCTCATTAGACTGTTGTGGATTATACCACGCTGAGAAATGCATTCTTGGTGGAATTCCACATACCTGAGTTTGAATAGAAGGGCATTAGCTCTCTCAAAGAAATATAACAAGGCATGGAAGAGAGAATAAGAGAATATGATGTGTGCTTTAAAAATCTATTGTCTAAACTATCTTATGATATCCACCCTTCACAACATGCTGAGTGGTTTATTTGAGGGTTGATCACACCCTTTAGGAGGGCTTTGTCTCATAAAACATTCATAGAATCACGTGAAGTGTTAGAATCTAGTTTGTGTGCTAAGTTAGTTGGTAGTGTTGACACTGGTATTAGCCCATTTTTAGAGGCTCAGATTTCTGCCATCGCTAAGCAATTGGAGAAATTATCTGCCAGCACAGTTCTAGAGATTCGTGGTGGGATGTGTACTTGGATTGTAACGTAGAAGGGTACAAAAATAATAATGGTGGGGTATGTACGCAGAAGGATGTATGTGTCATAACATTAAACTATAAAATATGTCACAAGGACCATGATTCAAGTAGGTGCCCCCTACTATAATGCATGATCCGCAAAAATGTATCCTATTATTGCAAGATATATACCTCAACCACACATGACACCAAGGATTGTAGTTTGATTTACCAGATTCATGAGGCAATTGATCTTGGTGTGCACCAGAATGGTATTTCCAGTAGTTCCAAAGGAGATGAACATCGGTATGAAGAGCACAGAGATGGAGATGCACATGGAAGAGGGTTTCACAGAGGATTTTGGGGTCTTGGTAACCGTAGAGGAAGAAGTGAGTTCCCGCGTGGGACGTGTTTTAATTGTGGAGCCACAGACCATTGTAAGGATGAATTTATAGATCTTCTACAATGCTCATAGTGTGGAAAAAAACATGAGTATGAAGAGTGCCTAGAGTTATACAAACATATGAGTAAGTAGTACTGGAAGGAAAAGGATGCTACCATGGTGAGTATTAAGAAGGCTGATGCATAATGGCTCCCACAAGTAATATGTGAATCATAACTAGAACCTGTTATGGTAACAACAAGGGCGGAGTCTGTGTGTGTAAGGGAAGCACCTAGGCCGATACCTCTAGTTTCGAGGGAAGAATTAGTGCATGGTAAGTATCCAGACTCTGCGCACTAGAAAGAAGTCTACCAGGAAACCATGGATGTAATTTAAAGCTTACAAGGGGAGATCCAGTGCTTGAAAGAACAAACTAGAAAAGATGAGCAAAAAAGACCAGTAGAATCACCAAGGGATGACTTGAATGAGGTTAAGGAGGTGTGTAAACTACTGAGGTAGGATAATGTTATTCTCCTGCTAGGAGCATGGTTGAGAGAAAAGGTACCACGCACCAGGGAAGAACACGAAAGGTAGATCTTGCATGTAAACCTCCCACCTCACAACCTTGATTATGAAAAAGATATCACCTTAATTGAAGTAGTGGATGGATGGATTCCTAGCAACATCCTCATTAACATAGCTGCTGAGGTTAATGTTCTCACTCTGGATGCCTGGCATCAAATGGTAAGACCTTCATTACAGCCATCTGCAAATGTGTTGTATATGGGAAATAAGACAAAGGAAATGCCCATAGGTTTCTTGAAGGATGTGACCATTACCATTCAGGGGATTAGGTTCACTGGGGATTTTGAAGTCTTGGCGCTTGCCAAGGTAGATAATTTCCCAGCTTTACTTGGGTGCCCGTGGTGTTATAAGAATAATGCAGATCTTCGGTTTAACAAGGGGTACATAAGCTTTGAAAATAAGGAAAAGAGGCTGATTATACTACTTACTGATGGGAAGTATCCACCCCCTATACTGAACCCCTTGGAGAGGAGGTCCTGGATAGAATATATGTGCACTCCATAAGAGATCTAGAGACCATCCACCCTACAGAAGGAGTCATCCAGTTTGATGATGTTCAATCTATCAGTGATACTAACAGTATAGCATGCGATAATTGGGTGCATGGGACTTATGAATTGATTGGGTGACATCTGAAAGGTTCGATGACCAATGTAACCACATGGTGCATACAGTTCGGCACCTGGGAGGAAAGGAAATAACCAAGTATTTTGGGGATGCATACCTTGAGGTATTTTTAAGAGAAATGGAAGCTCAATGGAGGGAGGACGAGCAACAAAGTATGCTAGGTTATGTTTTGATAGGCATAACAGCGAGGTGGTGGGCCATGCATAGTGAAAACTTGTTGGAATGACATGAAGTTAGGATTGCACTCACTGTTTGATTCTCAAAGATTAACATACCCACCGCTATCAAGGATTATCAATGGGAACATGGACCCACCTCTTCCCACATTCAAGCATTGTGAGAGAGTCTGGGGAGAAGGCGCAGAAGAATTGACCACCCTCCCTTTGGGTGCACAAGCTGTATTCAACACTACAATGTTATGCACATGCTTGGTACATTCATTATGAAACTCACCGCCAAACAGAAAATTGGCAGGATTTAGTAGCTAACCTAGTCCAACCTAGCCTGTACCTAGCTTGGAAGTGCGGTTCAAAGAGGAGGAACTAGAAGACATACAGTTTGAGTGCATATCTACTAAAAAGGAGAAAGGAAATATGGTAGGCATTGTTGATGCAGAGGAGATGGAGAGCCTGAATGTTGACCATTCAGTTGGAACATGCGAGGTAGTGTACAGTGCAGATGCATGTGCACGCATGTATCATGAACCACTGAAAACCAAGAATGTTAACATCAGCTCAGAGAAGGATCCCAAGGAATCTCTCATTGGGGACTATTTGTCAGACAAGGAATTATCAAATATCATCGATCTCTTGAGAGAATTTGAGGATTTATTCCCACGTGGATACCATGAGTTGAAAGGTGTCTACCATTCATTGGGGGAAATGTGAATAAAGTTGAAATATGGTGTGCACTCGGTCAGGAAGAGGCCTTACAGGATGAATCCCAACATGTGAATAAGGGTTAAAGAAGACCTAGAAAAAATGATAGCATCCAGTATCATTGAGGCTGTGGAGGAATTAGAATGGATAAGTCCAATGGTGATCAGCGTAAAGAAGGATGGGAAAATTAGGATATGTGTGGATTATAGGGAATTAAATGTTGTTTGTATCATAGATCCTTTTTTGACCCCCTTCACTGAAGAGATTTTGGAGGGAGTTGTACCGGGCGTGAGGTCTATTCCTTTATGGATGGATTCTTCATGATATCACCAAGTAAGGATTTCCAAGGAAGACCAAGATAAAGACAACTTTCGCCATCGAGTGGGGAAGCTTTGCATATACATGGTCATGTCCTTTGGATTGAGGAATGCACCCACTGTATTTTCACACATAGTGGTACAAGTATGTAAGGACTTCATTCACAAGTTCCTTGAAGTGTATTTGGATGATTGGACAGTGTATGGATTGGTCAGGGACCATTGTGATAACTTGAGATTTATGTTTGAAAGATGTTGGCAGTTGAGGATTTCCCTTAACATCAATAAATGTATCTTATGCAACTCCTTTTGGAATGTTTTTGGGGCATATCATATGCAAAGAGGGCTTACTGGTGTATCTCATGAAAGTTACGGTTATTGTGGGGTTAGGGGAGTCTACTAGCCAAAGTGTCATGCGTGGATTTCTTGGACACACTGGGTACTATAGAAAGTTCATTAAGGGATATGCCAAGATCGCTGTGACCTTTGGAAATATTGCTCAGACATAAGAGTGCCTTTCAGTGGGGAGAAGTGCACAACAGAGGGCATTTACCACTCTAAAAGAAAGGCTTATCACTACACCTATTCTACGATTCCCATCCTGGGATAAACCTTTCCATGTCAATGTGGATGCCTCTTGTATAAAAATGGGAGCCATTCTTGCTCAACCAGGAGAGGGGATTGTTGATCATCCCTTTTGTTTTGCAAGTAGGAAGTTGACACCAGTAGAACAAAATTATACAACGACTGAGTGCAAGGCATTGTTAATGATCTACACACTCCACAAATTCAGAAAATATCTGCTAGCGACTCCCTTCATATTCTACACTGACCATATGGCCTTAAAGTATCTAGTAAAGAAAGTAGTATTACAAGGGCACATATGTCATTGGGTACTTTTATTTTAGGAATTTGAATTCAAAGTGGTGGTAAAACCAGGAAAGAACAATTATGGGCCAGATCATTTATCCAGGATTGATTCGGGAGAGGATGCACAGAGTATCGAGGAAACCATGTCAGACATGTAACTATTCAGGTTGCAGTGTTCACCCTCACAATTAGAAGACATTGCTTTTTTTCTCAAGGAAGGTGTGGTACCCAAAGGGATGAATGCTCTGGAAAGGAAAATGTTAGCCATACGCGCCACGCCCTTCATTTTGATCAATTTGGATTTGTATAAAATGGGATGTGATGAGGTTTTGTGCTAGTGTGTATTAGAACATGAGCGCGTAGCTATAATAGAAGAAGCCCATGGTGGGATTGTTGGAGGACACTATGTGGGGAATGCAACCACGTGTAAGATCCTAGTCACCAGACTATGGTGGGAGACAATCCACAAGGATTGCATTGAGTTCTGTAAGTCCTGTGACCACTGCCAGTGCCTCAAAAGACCTAGAAGAAGGGATGATATGCCCTTACGCCCCATTTCCAGTGCAGAAACTTTTTAAAAATGGGAAATAGATTTTTTCAGACCAATCTCGCAAGCTGCACGAAAGACTAACTCATGGTATATCATTACCTGTACCGATTATTTGACAAGGTGGGAAGAGGCTGTGCCCGCTAAGGATTGCACCACAGCCATGGCTGCTAGATTTTTATGGGAGAACATTATAAGCAAGTATGGGTGCCCATTAAGTTTAACAAGTGATAGGGGCACTCACTTCTTAAATGAAACCATTAGGATTCTATTAGTAGAATTCATGGTAGCCCATCATAAGACTACCCCTTATCACCCTCAAGAAAATGGAACTGTAGAGGCATTTAACAAAATCCTTAGTCACACATTGAATAAGATATGTGATGTGGGTAGGTAGGATTGGGATGACAAGGTATCAACAGTTCTTTGGGCATACAGAACAATGTATAAAATATTGAACAAGGCCACACCATTTCAACTGGTGTTTGGTACAGAAGAAGTTTTTTCAGTGGAACTCATGCTACCATCTCTATGTATAGCGTGCATAGGAGGGTTGGATGATGAATCAAGTGCTAGAAGAAAGAATTGATGAATTGATAAAGTTGGATGAAAGGTGCTCACTAGCAAGATGGAGTCAAACAACTGAAAAAGCTAAGCAAAAGGCATGTCATGACCGCCACATTAAGAACAAATAGTTTGAGGTTGGCCAAAAGGTATTACTATATGATTCAAAATTTCTACACCTTCTTGGAAATTTAAACGTGAATTGCTTGGGTCCTTATGTAATTTCATACATCCTTGATTTGGTGCATGCCAGTTACAAGCACTGGATGGAACAAAATTACCTAGACACTTCAATGGGAGTAGGTTAAAGCCCTACTATAAATAATGCTTCTTGGTGTTTGTAAATAAGGCCATTTTTCTAGTTAGCTTAGAATTTACTTTTATGCTTTTCCTTCTTTGTATTTCCCTTTTGCGTTATTTTTTTGTTTTGTGCCTTGGGCATTGGTAACCTTATTGCTTTTTAAACTTATGAATGCACAGAGGACCATGGATCATTCTAGTGTGGGGTGAGGTGATAAAGAGAAGCATGGAGTTATTCTACTAGAGGATTGGTTTGGTAGACCATTTGAATTAGACCTGTTAAAAAGATGCATTAGGAGAAAAGAAGGCAAATAGGTGGCAAGATAAGGTTACATTGGAAATCCATGTAAAAAGGAGAAAAAGCACAAAAACACGAGGTAGGAAAGAGAAAGAATCAAGAGGATGGAAGAGGTGCCTTTGGTGCTAGTAACACGCACGCAAGAGTCTTCTGTCAAGATGGATTGTTTACACGCCAGAAGGTTGGAATTTTTTTTTGCGTAAGGATTGGGTGCGGGTGGAAGTAGTTTCACGTAAGGAATGAGCATAGGTGAAACACTTTTCACGCAAGGATTGTGCACATGAGGAGAAGTCTTGAAGTTGGGTTTTGTTTGAAATTTCCACATTAAACATGGTTGTACAGTGGTAGGTATCCTAGCCTTAAATGCGTAAAAGTAGGAAAAGCTATAAATACAAGAATGGGCAGTTCATTATTTTCTTTGCGAAAACAAGAAGAGTGATTTTCTTTCATGAGATAGGGTTTTGAGAATTGACTCGTGCGAAGGAAAATCCTAAAAATTATGCACAATTGGTTTGTTATATCTACAAACTAGAGAAGAAGTGATTCACGGGTGTTACGAACATTGTGAAGAAGTGTCGTGATCAAAGGAAGAAAATCATAGATTAGGGTTTGTGTTCTAGGGCACAGGGTGTGTGAAGAAAAGTTTTAGACAAACTTGTAAGTTAACCTGGAATGAAAGCAAAGGGTACAATGATGGCCACAAAACTAGTAGGAAAACTAGAAGAACAATCTAATAAGGGAAAGGTTAAAGGAAAAGGGAAGAATAACTAAGAGGAAATACCCTTGGATACGAATGAGGAATGGTATTCAGAAATGCAATACCTAGATGGGGTTTTGCTAGGGCAAGAGTGGGAGTCCCACATAAGACAGATGACCATGATCGACTACAATAACTGGTAAAGCATAATTGAAAAGGAGATGGTGTTGGAGCTGGTGCATCCCACAAATAAATGAACACTTGATGGGTTGCCAATCTACAATGATGTGGTCAAGGTGAAAATGTAGAAGGTGGGGCTTCTCCAACTTTACGAGCTATCATATTTCAGGAATCCCGAGTGCTTGTACCAATGGTTGATGAAGCATGTACACAAAGACTTCGTCTGCTTCACAGGGTGAAAATGTGCATAACTCCTTAGTTGATTTCACACTTCACATGCCTAAACTATATAGGGGACACACTCATAGATGACGTCCAAGATGAGGAGGAAATCAGGGAAACTATAGCATCCCAAGAATTGAAGAAGGGATCAAGATACTATGACATCTCAGATATCAATGATCTAGTGATGAAGATGGCCACACACCTTGTCTCTAAGCTGAATGGAGAAGAGAGGTGGACCCAGGTGAGAAAGCCCTGGATGAATGTTTGCAGGAAGGTCACGGAGGGCACCGTATACAACATCTCCCAGTACATAGTAGACAAAATCATAAGCAGTGCGGAGAACGGGGAAAAAATTCTATTTGGGACCATTCTATTAATAATTGTGTTCTCAAAAATTGGGGTGCTAGATGCTTCTGACAAGTTCATGGGAATACCCTGTTGAAGACCCTTCACCCACAGACAGATTCTAGAAATACACATGCAAATCAATGACAGGGGTATATAAGGCGTGCTTATAAAAATGGTATAAGTGCTTGATGAACACATTTGGGGCTGAATGGTGGATTTGTGAACAATCTACCACCACTTCTGCATTACCAAGTTCATCTTGGTGGATGGCAGTTGGAGTCCATGGTGAAAACTCCCATTCTCATTTACTGCCCAATTTTTCCAAGCAGGGGTAAGCAAATATAAGGAATCAAAGAAATTAAGTCTGGAGTTGTCCACCCTTGATAGAGAGCACAGGGAGATGAAAAAGAATCTATTCTACTCGGAGAAGCACGCGTATGTTAAAAGGTATGTTTCACAGGATGTGCACATTCTGAGGCCATTGAACTTACCTATTACTAGGAGCAATGCTACAAGAATCTACCTGCGCATAAGGCCAAAGTTTGAAAAGGGAGCATATGTGGAAAATGATATATGCATCCTAGATGACCCTATGGGAAAAAAGAAGCCAACACTAAAGCATAAGGAGAGGGAAGATGAGGAAGAAAAAAGGGTTGTGGAGAAATAAAATGTAGACACCGTGGGGCCGAGTACCTGCGTCTGGAAGAAGAGGAGAACAGTGGTCAGGGAAAAGACCCCGGAGCCTACAAAGCCACCATCCCTTGAAGAACCCTCAAATGAAGAGAGGATAACATCCCTGACTCTAGATTTTTCTATAAAGGAAGAAGAATAAGGAATGGAGGAACAAGAGTCTGAAGATACAGATGACCCAAATGCCTATATAGGTGATAAGGATGATGATGAAGGGGAAGAGTTGGAGGTGAATCAGGAACCGATTGATGTCCATGATTTAGAGGGAGAAGGAGCAGAGGATACAAATGATTCTTTCATCTTTATAAGGAGGAAGGGTGCCCAAGGAGAGGATGGCACATGGATTGAGGAAAGGAGTGAAGGGGTAAGTACTAAGGAGCTAGAAATGCCCAAGCTCACTCAGGAGGAAGTAGATGAGAAAGTGACAAGGGAGGTAGAGAAGATAGTCAACACCTTTGTCAAAGAGGAGTTGGAGTGCAGCGCGGAGCTCATGCTTGGCGAGTTCAAGGAAGATCAAAGGGAGAAGAGTGTGGGTAGAAAATAAGGCCCAACTCTTTTAGTGACTATTCCCAAGGGCATGCGCATGGGAAGTAAATGCGTGGAAGGGGGAAGAAAAATGATGGGATACATTGATGACCCCAAAAAAGTCTTGCACGCATGTTTCTAGAGTACTGTGCCCACCAAGAAGCTCACCACCATGGATTCCTTTGATCTTAAGGGTGGATACCCGTGCACGAGGAAGATGATATCATGGGCATTTGACTCCCACATCGACAAGCCTAAGTTTGAGGTTAACCAAGGAGAATTATTAGCACTATCCAAAGGAAAGGGGGACAACCCCATTATAAACACGTAACAACTATTGGATGAGGAAGTGTGTAATGCACTCAACAAGGTCTCCATAGAGATCGAGGCTAGGCTCTTCTGTAGAAATGACAGAGTCAAAGTCTTGGTGGACCTGTTTGAAAAGAGGAAGGAAGAAGTAGTGAAGCTAACAAAGGACCTCAGCCTTGAGAAATTAATCAGCACTCAACTACAGAGGGAGGTTCAGGAGGAAAAGGCTAGGGTACGTGAAGTTTCCAAGAAGGTGGAGCTCATCTCCCAAGCTATTATCATGAATCACCTGGACCTTAACCCTCCCGTGAAAAAGCTTGGATCCTCCCTGGAATGCCTAGAGGACTTGACTCAGATCCTCACCATGGAAAGGTAGCCTTTGGACTTGGAGTCAGCTGAGGAGGTAGCTACATGATTAGAGAAGGAGGACAAGATGAAGGTCATCGTGCTCGTGGCTAAATACAACAAGTTGCTCACTAATGTAAAAATAGCTGCGCAAACCACAGGGGTCACCTACGACCATTGCATGGATCAAGAAAAGGTGACAAGCATGTTGATTGCTAACGATGAGGCTGAGATGAAAGACTTCAGGGAAAAAAATAAGGTCAATAGATCCGATCAAGAAAATATCATAGCCGAGGTGGAAAAGAAGTCTGAAGCTATTGAGATACGGTGAGTCTCAATCAAAACTTGGCTAAAAGATCTCTATAAGGTCATCACGAGGAAGATGGATGCCTTGGAGGATCATGCCAAGGGGCTTGAAACTATGGTGGAAACCATTAACACAAAGGGGGAAGGGTTGACCTTCAATGACGTGAGCACCTTGGTTGGCGATATTTGCACTAAAGTGTAGGATGAAGTTAACGCTTGGAGTACACTGGAGGCCGACCTGCGCCAAAATTTTCCGTTTCTTCTTCTTTAGGAAAAATTTTCCCTCTATTATTTCTCTCCCCCATTCTTTATTCCTTCCCTCCATTCTTTCCAAGGCAAGGCCTTGCATTTTTGTACTGCATTCTTTAAAAAGGTTCTTGAGGGTGGAGAACAGGTGAAGTTTGGGGAATGTTGGGACCCTTTTATGTAGCTACCAAATCTTAGAGGTGCGTAGGCACACACGGCCGGAGGGAGCACGCAAGTGAAGGTGCGCAAGGAAAAATCCAAAAGGGGTTCTTGGAGAACCAAGGACGAATGCCCCTTGAAGCTGAATTCAGAACTTAGCCATTTTTGGCCTTTTGGATAGAACACATGAAGAATGTGTTCCATTTGGATAAGGTTCCAGCCTAGCGACAATGTTCTAGAAGGAATCTACCTTGGGATAGGAAGATCCAAAAAGCTAATCATGACATGGAGAAGCATGCACCTAGGGTGACCCATACATTGACACTCGGGGCCAGATCTGAGGTTGTATAGGAATTTATTAGAGCTTAGATTCCTATTTATACGCGTGCCCTTGGCAAAATAATGGGGAGATACAAGTGAGGTAGCGGAGCTCTATAGAATTACTACGAGAATTTTGGGATGGATGGCTAGATGATTCTATGAAGGATGTAATGGGGAATGAAAATTTTATTTTGTGAGCATACATGTATGGATCCAGATATGGTGCTTGACTATGGCTTGCCTCTCTATGATGATTTTTAGTAAGACTATGAATGAATATCATAAGGTTACCACTATGTTTGTGTTAAGATCACCTTCCTATATTATCTGCATGTTTCTACTATGATTTTGATCTTGTATGATCATGAACCTTATTTGAATGTTAGTCTAATTATGGATTTACAACTTCCCAATTCTGTTAATTATGTTGCATGATTTGTTATTGTTATGACTGAAGGGGTGTAGAAGCCATCCTGAGCTCTATAGCTTCTTCATGTCTATTAAATCACTAAGTAAGAATCATGAATTATGCCTTCCACTAAACTCACATAAAAGAGAGACTCAGTTCCCTCTCACGTGCCTTGGTTGAGTGCCCAGCACTTGTTGGGTGATAGGCTGGCACACATGAAGCTCCCTTGTTCTTGGTGGGGTGCAAAAATGACTACATGGGGTCTCAAATAGCAGAGTCTAGTAATTTGAGCATAACTTGAGCTAAATGTTGAATTTTGAGGTGATTAAAGTTACGTTGGAAATTATATTCAGAAATATTTCTAGTGATATATGGATTTACTCATGATTATTTCATTTGACAAGGTTTCTAAAGAATTATTCAAGAAACAAGGTTTTTGGTAGTTCAGGACAGGATCTATTTTTGTGGAAGTTTGATGTTGTTTAAAGAAAGAAATGGATTGTTTGATGCTTCCTATAACCTGGATAGTGAAGAGGGATGTTGTTTTAATCTAATGAATCTATTTAGAGTTTTGGGATGCATGTATATGTAATTTTTTGAGTGAACCTTCGGAAACAATGTTTTTGGGAGGTTGATTTGGTGAAGGAAAATGTTTCTATGGTTAGAATAGAAGGATGTTTAATTACTTATAACTTTCTTAGAAGTGTTCTAAAAGTTCTAAAATTTATTTTGAGTTTGCACATGGAAAGTTTTGGTTTATTAGAAGTCATTTGGTGGCATTATGAAGTTTACAAGGTGATGAAGGGTATAAGAAACATCTATTTTGAGAATTACAAAGAGCATTGGGCCCGATAAACAAAATATTTTGATTGAATGAGATAAATTGAGACCATATATGATGTTTAAATGTTATTTTAAACATGTATGACTATTTTTAGAGCTTTACCAAAAAAAATTTTGAGATTAGGATATTTTTGTCATTCCAATGCAAGGGTTTTTTGAATTTTTGGTGCATGGATGAAGTATTTTTGCTAGGCCGGCCTATATGGGTCGATTTTGAATGTTTTAGTACTTATTATGGGATTTGTTTAGGCTGGAATGGTCATGAAATTGGAGGGAAACTAGCCTCCTTTGACATTGAATAATGAAAAGGGTATAAAATGGAGTTTTTGAGTGGAATGGTTATAGCTTTGTGAAACCCCCTTTTATCTTCTTTTGAAGAACCATTTTTTGCTGAAAAGAAAAAAAAGTTAGGCCTAGCCCAAAACCATTGGAATATCATTCTCAGATAGGTGGTGGTTTATTTTTCATGAGGATAATTTGAGCAAGTGAAGGTTGGCATTGTTTTCTTTGAGAGCGAGTTGAAGAAGGAGGGAAAATTTGGGTGCTTGATTTTGGATACTATATTCATAGTATGCTGATGTTATTTTTTGGTTTATGAGGTGTTTTACGATCTGATATTGAAGTTTAAGACCTACTCATAGTTTTACTTATTCATATGTGGTCTTGAGACATTTTTTATTGTATTGAGAGCACTTCATTGTATCTTGTGATTCATTGTTGAAGATACTACTCTTGTGATCTGATTTGAGAATCAATATAAGTGTGTGGATATGATTTGATTAAAAAATATATGTGTCTTTGAGATCTTATTATGTTCTTTGCATTGATTTTAATTCATTTAAAAGGTTGTATTCTTTTATGTCTTATATATGAACATGTGTGGTTAGGGTTTGAAGCATAAGTGTGAAAAAGGTTTTATTGGGGACTTATTCACCCCCCTTCTTAGTACTTGTCACCTCCAACACTAAAATCCCCTCTGACCTATTGAAAAATTGTAGGAGGCATTTTCTTCAACGTGCTAACTTATATGTCATCCTTGGTAGAATCCTCTAAAAAAATGGGTTTAATGGTATTCTATTACAATGCTTGAAATCCCATGAATATACCCATGTCATTCGAGAATTCCATGATGAAATATGTGGTGGAAAATTTAGTTGTTTTAATTTTTACAAATGGATTCTTTGGATGGGTTACTATTAGCCCAATCTCAATAAAGACTTTTTTGAGTATGTTAAAAAGTATGTGAAATACCAACAACATTCTAACCTCATCCACATTCCTAGTCATGCCTTACAACCGGCTCAAGATCTTTGACCCTTCTCATAATGGGGTCTTGACCTCATCAGTATCATCAATCCACATTCTTCCCAGCGTCATCATTCTATCATCACCGTAACCAAATACTTCACCAAATTGGTAGAATCCATTCCACTCATAACCAAACCTAACATTTTTTTTTTCTATCAACATATCAGCTGTCATTTCAGAATTCCTCATAAAATCCTCACGAAAAACAAATATTCCTTCAAAAATAAAGATCTCAAAATATTTGTATCTCTTTCAAAATAAATATTTTCTTATCATCTCCTTACTATCCTGAAGCTAATGGTGAGGCTAAAGCCATTAAAAAACTCTCTATAATATCCTCATAAAATTTTTTGATAAGTAAGGTCAAAATTAGAACCTTCACATATCCTTTGATCTTTAGGCCTATTATATTAGCATCCACACTTCTATGGATGTTTCTCATTTATCTCTTGTATATGGATCTGAGGAAGTTCTTTCTCTTAAATTCCAAATGCCATCTTGACATGGTTCCCTCTAACAAAGACTATCATTAAAAGTGTCTAAAACAACTTGAGTTGTTATACAAATGTTGTTTAATCGATCTTAGACATGACCATGTTTATCAAGAGAGTGTTAAATGTGCCTACAACAACCATCTCAAGGAACATGCCGTCAATATTGGTGACCCAGTATTGAAAGAAAATCATAATGTCACTACTCTAGAAAGGAGCCAAAGTGGAAATTTTACTCCCAACTGAATTGGACCATACACTATTACACATAAATATGGTTTTGGAGCATATAATTTAGTGTCTCTTGATAGTGAATTGGAAAAACCTCCCAATACCTTGCACTTTCGATATTTCTACTGTTAATATACCTAACAACGTGATATTAGTCACACCCTAAGATCTCCCTTCCACTATCATCTTTATCATCTCTCATTATAATTATTTGGAATTATTTGGTCTATTATCACTATCCTATCTATGACCTTGAATATGGACACCACGACTCTTCTCATAGCATATTATTTATGGAAACATTACCCACTCTAGGTGGGAAGCCCAAAATCATTACATATGTTTCCCTCTTATCTACCTACTAAAACCATGATAAGGGTCCATAGATGTTGCGTGTACATATTATCATCCCCTCCCCAAGTGGTTTACTTTGTTATCTCCAGCTCTATCCTCAAGTCAAAATTCAGGATGCTTATATCAAAAATCTATCATATCCAAAAATAGATTGCTCCCTCAAAGGACAGTTGTTCATCTAAACAAAAAAAATGACTGAATTATATAATGATCTCTTAAATTACATATATCATGCATTTCTTATCCTTTCATCTAATAATTCAAAATTCAAAATCCAAAATCAAACATATAAATGTAGATTAATCCCTTGAATGATGGATACTTCCCTATATCATGGAAGTGAAGGCTTCTCCTCTTAAAGATCCTTCCAAGTTTCTAAAGTAAAAAAAAATCAAAAGAAAGCATCCGTGGAAAGATTCCTGCATTGATCAACTTTCCCATATATAGAAAATTTTTGGCATAGATTATTATATGCCATATTACTCAGATTTGGGGCATAAACCTAGGACTGCAAACTAAGGAGAACCTATTTTTTTCCGTACAAGATCCATCTTCACGCCTTTTCCATGTCTACAGTGGGTCTTTAATCATGCATTCAATATTTTCTTCATGATATTAAGTTTGACTAACTACAGTTAGTTATATCTTAACAGTTGTTAATGATCACAAGTGAAATGATTTTCCTTATTCCCTTTCACGCGTTACTACAAATCTAGTTCCAACAACATTTTTTCTACACATGCTATTTCCTATGATGAAGTGTACCTTTCTCAAATTTCAGTCACCCTATAAATGTTGAATCCTATCCAAGTTCACTCTCTTAACCATTGTCATTATCTCTTTCCTATCTAATTTATCTACTCTCATCATCATTTCACCTCTCTCTACTCATATGTTTAACATCTACAATCCAAATCTATCAATACATCTTATATTATTTAATTTTCCAACATTAAGAACCATCATCATGCTTAACATCTAAAATTATCTATATATAATCATATGTAATTCCATTATCCCTATCATCATGTCTAGTATCAACATCTAGTATAATATATACTTCTGATCTAATCACACCTACTCTCATCTAAGTCATATTATTTCGCATCTATCATGTCATCTAATATAAATATCTAAAGAACCCATATCAACATATATCATGAAATTATTTTAATTAATACATCACATCAAATCAAAAAATCAAAAAATCACATCATCAATATGTACCTATCGTCTATACTAAATATAATCAAACAATCACAGAGATCATCACACAATACATACAAAATAAGACAAAATAATATGTTGTGTGTGCGTGTGTATATATATATATTATATATATATCCTCATAAAACATTTCAATACATTTGCAATAGGCCTCTATGGGATATATCTCTAAAATGTAAACATAAAAAAATACAAAGGTTCACCATCTAGGTGATGAAATGTAGATCAGATGCTTTAGGTTCTGATCCCTATCCTCCGAGAGTTGGGTCCTATCCCTCTCCTTATCCATCTGGTGTAGGGACCTATCTCTCTATATTCCCACTTATGGATTCGTCATCCAAGCCTAGATCTCATATCAGCTACGCCACACTAGTTGTGCTCCTGAATGAAGCTAGTTATGTTGATCCGCCTACTCTCCACTCCCTGCTAAGTATTCTACATATCATAGCACATTTGGAATTCTTGATGTAACAATGCACTCATATTAGCACACATATGCACTAAGTTCCTTTTATTTCTATAGTAATATAGTACTCACTGGAGCCATCTGGTTGGCTCCCTTTGAATCTGTTGGTGCCTCATTCTCTGATGTCGCCACTAGAGGTCTATGATCTCCAAATCTATCCCTGTAGGCCTCCCTCTATCCACAATACCTATCTCATTGTTTTATGGCCACATATATCTCCTGACGTAATCTTGTATCCTCCTATAATACTGCATCCTTCTCATTATGGGCAATATCTACCTCTATACATAAACGATATATCTCCACTTTCACCCCTCCATCTTTACCCTCATCTCCTCCAGGTGATACAACCTTCTCTCATATAGCCACAACCTCATCCTCATCAAATCCAATATCTTACCTCTCCTCCACTATGTTGTATTCACATGCATATGTAATCTACTAAACACTTCCTGCTCCTACTCCCACATCATCATCACTATCCCAAAAATCTTGTGCCTCCTCCAATGGATTGGCCATCACTGGAATATGTAACTACCCCTCCACCTTATCTCGTATGTATCTAATAGGATCCTTATAAACTATCTGTACCACCCAAAACTTCCTCCTCACTCATGGAAACTGAACTACTCTCACCATATCTAACCTTCACCCTTGGAACCATCTACTCGTCCTCATGCAAAAAATTGAATATTTTCCCTTGGCCTTATAGGAAACCCTTGGTATGGTGTCCAT
Organism: Taxus chinensis; assembly: GCA_019776745.2. NCBI lineage: Eukaryota > Viridiplantae > Streptophyta > Pinopsida > Cupressales > Taxaceae > Taxus > Taxus chinensis. The sequence goes on along the minus strand of CM034156.1, from coordinate 263,110,095 downwards.
ATAAACTAATCCACATGTAATACCCCCAATATCTCTGCATATTAGTCCTCTCTTTTATCCCCTTTGTCTCTATGAGTCTGTTTAGCCCTCCATCTTAAGAATCCAATAGATAGCTCTATGTGGTCCCCAACCACCCATGGAATCCCTGGATGCCTAATCACAAATATGTGCTCGTAATCCCAACAGTGAAATAAAACCCCATATATAGTCTAAATCTCCTCTCCATAGCATACATCCATAGTTCATGATATATAATCACTAATAATTTTTTACCAAAAGAGAACATTATCCTCTTCTCCATTATGTATGAAAGCACCCCTGAGAATGTCCATGGAAATCAGGATCTACTAGAATCTAGTAAGGCATAGCATAATATTTCCATCATCACCAAACATATCAATCTACTCCTATGTTTTACAAGCTCATATCATGCATCTATATGAAAGGACCTTGAAGTTATTGTGATCTATGGGGCATCATCTCCAAATAGTCATGCTAATATACCCAATCTCCACTCTACTGTATTAAGCTCTATCAACTCTTTGTATATGTGAAGCCTCAAGATATGGTACACGTCCTCTAGTGTCACCATCACCTCCCTTTTTCTAAATTATAATGTAATAGTCATCACATACCACCTATTAATCAATGAAATCATCAACCCTACATCCCTCGGTATCCTTTGATAATGGTAGAATCTTCCAATTCCTACCGCCTCTAAGTGATGACACTCTCCATCAGTGACATCCCCTCTAATACAATCATCTATAAAAGGGACTATGTATCTGAGATATAATGTGTCCTTATCCTAAAAAATAAATCAAACGATAAGTAATCAACATCAAAACTTATGTAAATAATCATTTTTCAACTGATCTAATAAAAACATTCCCCTATTTGACCAATCAACACCAACCTAGTTTGGGTCTACGCCGCCAAGCTTGGTTAACTTCCCTTAGCCCCTGGCTGATGGCGACCATTCCTTTGGTTCCCATCTCAAAACCTAGATAATGCAAAAATTAATTAAAAAACAACTAAATAATTTTAAAAATAAGCTAGGTCTTAGGCACTTACCATCCTACGAGTCTTCTGACACTTCTTCGCTGCTCCACTGGCCTCAATATTGGTCAAAATCTCAAACTCTCTTTCACTTAGAGCTCTTGATCAAAAAATTCACATAGTTCAATTAAGATTAGTTCACCACCCTAGCCGCTTAAATAGGCCACTGACCTAGGCCGTGATCGACTAGCTCTAGTCACCATCGACCCAACCCTAGTTGTCATAGACCTAGCTAAGTCACCGTAAACCCAACCCTAAATGGTCACTCCCCATCCTCTTTCACCTAATCTCTCTTCCAAATTATCTATTCTTCCAATTTTGATTTTGGTGTTGTCTATAACATTCCTTTATTTTTCCCTTCATTTTTCCTCACTATCTCCAATCTCATGGCATGTCCTTAATTGTATCTATCATTCCATTATACGATCATCTTCATATCCCTCTTGGGGTACCATCTTTAATCTTAAGCCCACTATTGTCATGTGGTACTATAGGTGTTTTAATTGATGCAAAACCACATTAATGAAAAATTTGATGATTAATTATGGTCATATGATGTTGTAGATGATGATTTACATGATGTTTAAGAGGTTTTCATGATGATACAAGGAGATTCAGTGAGGACTGTTTGCTTTTACAATCCCATTCAAGTTCCTAGATGATGTTGCATGGTTGTATGAGATTCTTTGTGACTCAATAAGTATGCTGGCATGATGGATATAAGGTTTAGAGAGTTATCGGGCACTCACATCAGTTGTAGGGTGCAAATTTAGGTTGGTGACCATGTTTCAGGTGCTCATTCAGAGCATATATGGATGATAGGAAGTATGAGGATGAGCTTCAGATATATATGATATAATTAATGAATTTATTTAGGTATATTATTATGTACCAATTATTTTTGGACCATTTTTAGTGCTTTCATGATGATTTATTGTGTTCTTTCAGTTGACTCTAGCTTCTACAGTGCAAAACCCTCAGGGGTTTTATGCAAGTCTTAGTTTATGGAGAGTTTGAGAGACGATGATGAATTTATGATGATTTTATATGTTATTATGGTGTGTCATGGTTATTTTATAAAAAAATAGGAGTTACGATATGAATTTTACAATTTATGTCAGTTTTGGTGAAACAGGGTTAAGAATATGGTCATTTCTAGCTCGAATTGGAACTTACGATGTTCACCTAGAATTGTGTACTTTTCATTAGACCTTATGGATTTTAGGGATGTTTCTATATTTATTCAATAATTTTTCACACAAATAATTATGTCATTTCATTGTCACACTTTTACGAATGAATTTTAAGAAGGTAAACAACATTTGAAGAGTTTGAAACCCTATCCTAAAAGTGGTTTGAGAGATTTGATTCCTAATTGGCCCTAATTTCTTCCTAGTGCATGTATTATGATTATAACATGTATAATACTTTTAATATTTCTAGAAAGGCATGGTAGAGGTCATTTTGATGAGTGGACCCCACTCAAACAGGTCAATTTTTGAATAAGTTTGTTTTCAGACAAGGTTTTCCAAAAGAGTTGAAATTAAAATTATTGTTGTATAATTTATGTGATTTTTTCTTGATGTAAAAATTGGTTTCAAGAAATTTTTATGCATTTATATGGTCAAATGAGGTTAAGCTAGGTTGATTAGTCAAAGGGTAGTTTTGAGGCAGTAAAAAGTAGTCTTTGATGAAATGAGCATAACAGGAGCTACAAAGAGAGTTAGGAGGTGATTAAAGTTGTATTGGAAATATAATTCAAATATATTTCAAAATACATAATATTTTTTCATGATGATTATATTTGATATGGTTTCTAAGTCATTTTTTGGACAAGATGATTTTTTCTAGCTCATGATAAGAAAAGATCGGCTGTATGATTTGAGTTGATTGGAAAATGAGATGGCTTTGGTGATTCTTGCTATCACCTAGAGAGTGAAGAGATATTAATTTTTCATCAAAAAAAATTATTTATAGGTATTTATTGTTCCTATAAAGGTTTTAACTAGTTAATATTTGAAAACAACTGTTTGGGCAAGATGATTTGGTGAAGACAAAAGAGGATGTGGTTTGAGCACATGATTTTTTAAAGATATATAACTTGTTTAGAAGTGTTCTAAAGGTATTGGAATTTCCATAAAGTTTTCACATGTGATATTTTGGATGTTTTGGAGTGATCTAGTGGCATAAAGATATTTTCAAGGTCATGAAGGGTTTAGGAAATAACTGCTCTAAGAAAAAAAAAGAACAATGGTCCTATTAAACAAAATATTTTGATTGGTTGATGTAAATTTCAACTATTTATAAGGTTTAAATGTTAATTTAAACATGTTTACTCATTTATGGGTCATTAAAAAGTATGGTTTTGATGTTAGGGTAATTTTCTCTTTGTGCCCATGGGGATTTGAGTCTTTTTAGAGCATGTAATAATGATTTTAGCTAGTCTGACCTGCTTGGGTAAATTGTGAATTTTATGTTATGAATTTAGGATGTTTTATGATGTGTGTTATGAGACAAATTTTGGAAAAACATTATTTTTTAATTTGAAATGTGAAGGATCTTATAAAAGCATTATTTTTGGTGCTTTTTGGAGCAATGGTGTGTGCAAGAAGTGCAACCTAGGTGAGTGAGTTTTTTAGATGTTGAATCATTAATTTAGATAAGATATAGTGTTTTATAGGTTTTATAAGATCATAAAGCATGTGCGTAAGGGTTTTAATACTTGAGAATTGAAGGAAGAGCTACTTTGTGAAAGATTAAACACTTAAGGTTTGTATGAGGGTTTGAAGAAGTGTGAAATGATTCATTTGTCTCTATCAGTTGTGGAATAAATAATTACAAGATAATATCATAATAATTTTGTTGATTGGGTTCTTGATCATCTTAGGGGTTGTATCCTCCTTGTGGATTTCTTGCTTCACAAAATAAGGTGTTGGTGCTCTTTGTAGGGTTGTAGATCTACTAAAATAGGGGTTGGTGCTACTTGTGGGGTTAGTGCCTCACTAAATTTGAAACATATAAATATAAGGATTTTGTTTCAGTGGGTTTTCTTCCACTTTAGGGTCTCCCAATTATATTTTATGTCTTGTGTTGATTATCTCATTTATGGTTTCTTTCACATGTTATAATTGATTGTATGCACACATTAATGGATGGTTAAATTTTTGTGAGTATTTGAACAAAATAATCTAAAATTTGAATTGAAATTTTAGTAAGGAATGATTCACCCCCTCCCTCTTAGTCCATTATTCTTCTAACAATTAGTATCAAAGTAGGTCCTTTTGGAAAAGTTTGAGATCTTGAATGTAGATCCTTAAAGCACAAAATGGTAAGTAGCACAGCCATTGGTGAGGCACCAACATATGATGGTGTGAATTATTATTTTTGGAGATTGAGGATGAAAACCTTTATCATGGCATAAGTATTTGACTTTTGGGATGCTATAGAGCATGGTTATATCCCTCCTACCACTACTCTAACTACAGAGGATGAAAATAAGGCATATACTAATAAATCAAAAGATTTTAATGCCATCATAGATATCCTTCAAGAAAAAGAGTTAGGAAAAGGGATGCATTGAAAATCAACAAAGGAAGAATGGGAGAAATTACAATTTCTATATAAAGGTGACTAAAAGGTAAGAATTTCAAAGCTCCAAACCTTTAGAAATCAGTTTTAAGGTCTTGAGATGAGTGATAATGAGTCCATTGCTGCATACCTTCTTAAAGGTGATAAAGTTGTTAATAACATGAAAGGGTTATGAGATGGTGTGAAATAAGAAGTTACTATTCAAAAGGTTTTGAGGTCACTAACCCCTAGATTTGATTCAAAACTATTTACTATTGAATACACAAAGGATCAAACTACCTTTAAATTGGAAGAGTTACATGGTATGTTGACATCTTATGAAATGAGGATAGGTGATTCCAAATCAGCTAAGAAAGAGATTGCATTCAAATCATAAATGAAAGATAAATGCAATAAGGTAAAAAATGATAATACTACTCTTGAGATTGATTATAAAAATATTATTTCTATGATATGTAGAAGGATGAAGCTTGGATTTGGTAAGTATAGTGGTTAAATTCCATTAAAATGCTTTAATTGTTGTGAAGTAGCTCATTTTTCTACCAAGTTCCATAATAGACAGGAGAAGGAAGATGATAATGAAGATCATGAGGCTAAATCTAGGAAGAATAATAAAATTTTTGGTAAAGGTAAGAAGAAATTCATAAGTTTTATTCATAAGAAGGAAAAAAGAAACTTTTATACAAATCAAGGTGGTGATTTATCTTATGCAAGTACTGGTGTTTTAGATTATGAATTTTAATCAGATCATGAGGATATAAGAAATGAGGTTTTATTCATGACTAATGATGCTACCAAGTCTTCTAGTGAAGGCCCTTCCTTGTTAGGAGAATTTATATTAGGATATTGCAGCTATTCTAGTGAAGATAATTAAGTTGAAAATAATGTTTTTGAGAACATTAAAACAAAACTAAAACATGTTGAGAAACATAACTAAAATCCGAGTTTACAAATTGAGGAATATGAAAATCAATTTCATAATCTTGAGGAATAATATGTAACTGAATCTACCAAGAAAAATGAGTTTATTAGGGTTCTAAAAGAAAAGATTAAATATCTTGTTTCAAACCTATAGGATAAAGACTATTTGTGCTCAAAATATGAAGAAGATATAGAATTATAGAAAGATGGGATAGTAGAGGCTAGCAATAAGACTATGTACTTTCAAAATATTTATAAAATTACAAAATACCTGGATGATATACTTGGAAAACAAAGGGAAATAGGTGATACAATTGTCTTGGGGTTCAAATAAGAATCTCAAGGAAAAGAGTTGAAACAAGAATACATGATTTCAAGAAAAGGAGAAGGTGATCATATCGTCAAGGAAGAGAAGAATGAGATAGTCATCAAGGATAATGTGAATCCAAGACCTATTAGGGAACCTAATTCCTTAAGTTATGAGAGAAATTTCAGTGGATATAGTTATAACTATTATTCTTTTGGTCATAGGGATAAAGAGTGTAGAATATCTCCTAGAGACTCTCTGACTTGGAGAGACAATAAAAGTGATTTTACTAAGAATATGGTGTGCTATAATTGTAATGAACAAGGTCATACTAATAGATTTTTATTTTATCCACCATGTTAAGATGAATATTGCAAGAGGAAGAACTCAGTTGTATGTTACAGCTACAATGAGGTTTGTCATGTGTCAAGGGTTTGTTTTCATTCTTACTCAAGATAAAAGCATATGAATCAATGTCCTAGGGAGAATGTAAGTAACTTTAAAAGAGATAGAATGCATGATATTTGTCCTTGAAGCACTTGGGAACCAATAAGAGACCATGTATTTGCTTCAAGAGAAGTTGGTGATGAAATATAAGTTCTAACTTAGGGTCCTGATAAGAGGCAAAATGATGATGGATTTTTTTAGGTGAATAAGAGGACTTGGGACCTCTTCAAGATTTTAGTTTAGGTCTTCATGGTGATCTTATATCTCCACTATCCTTCTTGTAGGTATATTAGTGTAAATGAAGAATTCAATTGAGGGGGGGCTATGTGAGTCAAATTTTTCTTCCTCTATATGGTCAAGGTATGTCACTATAAGTATTTTAGTATGTATTTATGGTTCTATGAAGTTGATTGAATTGGTGTTATTTTAGTTTTAGCTAGTGTGGCTCAAGTATATGTTGACTGTGATTCCAAGTTTTTATTTGCATCATCACAAAGTATTGGATGTATATGTTATCTCAAAGGGTGTTTGATTCATTATGTGGTCTTAAAAATGATCCATAATGTCATGTATTTAAGAGGGAACGACATCTTTGGGTCCATATCAGTAGTTGGTAGTGTTGAAATAAATTGTGGTCTGTGAGGAACATGGTGAAAAGTCTAGGTCGTAATGGCGTCATAAGGTCAATCATGTGTTGTAAAGGCATGTTTAAAATGTGTTTATGATTCCACAATGAGTATGAAGCTATGAAGGTGTCATAGAAATTGTAAAAGGTCATCAAGAGTATCAGTGTACACATTCTTCTTAAAAGGTATAATATTGTAATTATAAGTGATCTGGGCATATATCTTGGTCTATGTGTCATTGAGTCTTGTGTCATGAGATTTCAAGGTTATGAATAGAAATATGAATGCATTTAAATATGGTTAGTGTGATAAATTAATGAATTGATCAGTTTATTGCTTCTAAAAGTGGATTGTGGCTAAGAAATGGTCAAATGTAGTGTGCTCTAGATAAAATTTAAGATGGTTTCATGTATACAAATACTTTACATGCCTCCAAATAAAGTCAATGTATGCTCATAAATTTTTTGGAATGATATGAAAGTGTTGATGATGAATTATTTTATTCTTGTGAAAAAATTATTGGTACTTTTAAAGTTACTCTTCCATGACTGGGTTGTTAGAGTGTGCTCTGAGCGATATGAATGGAATGTGGTTTTTGAACATCCAAATGATAGATTCTAGGGATAATTTTTTTTGCAAATCATCTACACATGGAGGGATACTAGATACAAAAGGTTTTAGACCCTAAGAATTTATAATTTCTTGGGAATTTTTGATAGAGTTCATATTTACTACCATAGTGCTTGTGATACCTAATTGTAACTAAATGATATTTGATCTGGGTAAGTTGTAGGCGTGAACAAAACTTAAGGCTTGTGTAAGTGAGTATATTCTCAAATGGGTATTCAAATCATGCTTGATATCTTCATAAAGGTATTTTCATCAAAATTTACAAGTGATTCTCATTATTGCATGGGATTGTAGAGTGTAACTATGTATTTGGTATGAAAGATAAGGGAAATGTGTTTTTGTTGATTCCTAAATATTTTCTATGACATGGAGTGAATAAAACCATTTAATGTGTTATAGATGGTGTAACATGGACATATAGGTTATTACTTGATCTTATGTGATATTGAGATTGTCTAGGTAGTGCATTAACTAGCTACAGGTGCACAAACTAGTTCTATGTTCTAAAACATATTCAAGTGAGTTTACATGGGTGGAATAGAGATATGAATATGCTCTAAGGAACAATAGATTTGTCTATGTGATATATCTCACTCTAATGTGATAATCCAAGTAAAAGCAGGTATGAAACACTCATAAATGAGATAAGAAAGAAATGTGCATCTACATGCACGAGGTTTGGTATATTGGAATTCTTGATGTGTCTCAGGTATAGGAACATGAATATGATTGGAGTAAATTTCATTGAACATTAAAATTGTGTTGAATATGATCTCAGGGATGATATGTTTGTTGTTTTTCCTTGGTTTCTTCTTGTGTAAAATATCATGCTACACGAATAAGGTATGAGAAAAAGGTAATAATTGATGCTTCTATAGGTATGTGTCTTGTATCAAGTCCATCTTAGTTTGTGTCAATATGATTTAGAAGGTGAATGCCATCTCAGAATAGACCAATATTATATCTAGAAGGGTTAGTTTAGGAAGAAAATTCTAGATATCTATGTCTTAGAGTTAGTAAATACAATGCTATAATGTTTGTAAAAGTTTTTTTCTCAGGTGAAGAGTATATTAAAAGATTTCCTATGAGTCGATTAGATGGATTCAAAGAAGGAAATAAAGTCTATGGAGTGGTTCTCACCTTAACATGCAAGTAGGAATCTGGTGATCTTTGCTTTGACTTGAAAAGGTTATTTTTTTCTCAAATAAGGACCTACAAGCCTATAGTTGATTAAATGGATATGATGATAGTGTTATCTAAAAGAGATAATGTCTTCATGGTTTTTCATCGTTGGGAAAGGTGTTCAACAAGTGGAGAAGCTGGTAAGATGGCATTATTAAGTCATGATAGAGTCAAGAGGGGTTAATCAAGGTCTCCATAGGTTTTTTATAATGCCAGAGTGACATGAAAAGATGTTTCTATAGGTGTATTTGTTTCTCAGGTATATAAAAGCCATTCATGGCAGGGGCAACTGCTATTATTTCTAGATGGTGAAATGAAGGTCTCATGACATATGAGGTATGCATTGTGTATCATCTAAGTGATATTAGAAGTTATTATCTCTTAATGCATTATGTCATCCATATATGAATATCTAAGACTGAGAAGATGCTTTAAGGCAGAGAAAAAGTATTCAAAATGATTTATAGCCAAGTAACTATGATAAGTTTCTTATTTTAAGATTTTATACTAGATATAGTGCTCTTGAGTCCAGCGGGAGTGATGGTATGTTGATTCAAAGCATGAATGACATGTTGTAGTATGAAAACGTTGATAGAAATTTAACTAAGATGTTTGTTTAGGGAAATGAGTCCTTAAGATGATTTCAAGACAAGAATAATAAGAAACAAGAAAAAATTGTGCAAAGTCAAGAAATGCTAACTCAAGAAATAAGGTAAGATGATTTTGTAACTCATACATGACATTGTTGGCATATCCATGGTGTTCTTGGCTCAAATGATGGTCTGTTACAGTAGATTCATGAACTTCAAAACATGGATGAAGTGAAAATAACAATTTTGTGCATGCCTAGAAGGTAAAAAATGGTCGTTTTGGCTCTATTAAAGGTAAGATGATGATTTCTTCATGATTAATTGATGCATTTAGATGGTGTATATTCCTTTCCCAGGGAGCATGGTGGTTGCGTGCTTGCAAAGAAGGAAAATTAGATTTTTTTGTGAAATTTCAAGGTTTTTCAGCCTGTATGAGATATTTGGTTAATGTTTTTAATTAAAAAATGAAGCTATGAAGCTGTGGAAGATGAAAAACATGTTGTTACAAGTATGCCTTTGTCATTAATTTAAAAATGGGGATAACTTCATGTAGTTTTCCATCAATGACATAGGGGAGACTGGTGGCATGTGGTCTTATAGGTGTTTTCATTGATGCAAAACCACATTAATGAAAAATTGGATGATGGATTAGGGTCAGATGATGTTTTGGATGATGATTTACATGATGTTTCAAAGATGTTCATGATGATACAAGGAGATTCGATGAGGATTGTTTCCTCTTGAAAGCCCATACAGGTGCCTAGGTGATGTTTCATGGTGGTATGAGATTTTTGGTGACTTTAGTAGCATGTTGGAATGATGGATAATAGGTTTTAAGAGTGATTTGGAAATCACATCAGTTGTAGGGTGCAGATTCAGGTTGGTCACCATGTTTTAGGTTTTCATTTGGAGTGGGTATGGATGTTGGGATGTATGAGAATGATATTTGGAGATATGTAATCTCATTCATGTATGTATTTAGGTGTATTATGATGTACTAGGTATTTTTTGACCATTTTTAGTACTTTCCTGATGAGTTATTGTGTTCTTTCAACTGACCCTAGTTTCCTATAGTGCAAAACCCTAAGGGGTAGCTATACAAGTATTAGTCTCTGGAGAGTTTAAGAGATGGTGAAAAATTGATTATGATTGAAGATGTTATTATGGTGTGTCATGGTGCCTTTAGGAAAATTTCAAGATGTTAGGATATGAATTATGTAAGTTATGTTAGTTTTGGTGAGACATGGCTAAGATTAAGGCCATTTCTAGCTTGAATTGGAACTTCTGATGCTTAACCTAAATTATGTGCTTTGTATGAGAATTTTTTGGATTCATGGTTGTTCCTAGAGTTTTTGTTATTATTGGTAAATAGTGTTGAAGGGACTACAACCTGTTACAATAATGGATCAACAACAAAATAAAGCTATAGAGGGACAATGAAAGAAGATCAAAATATAGATAAAACATTATGTCCATCAGTAACCAAAATATAATTACTAGTAGAAAGCTAAACAGAATAGAAATTGTAGCAAGATAACAAAATAGTAGCATAGAAACAATAAAAATAATGAAATATAATAGCGAATAGAACGAGGTCATACATCCTGAGGGAGATTACTTCTTGGAAGCTCTCTTGATCCTAGATTTGATTGTTTGTAGTGAATTGAACAATGCCAAATTGGTGATGTGCTTGGGGTCACTTGCATTCAGCCTTGATATGGTTTGACTTCTCTCCTTTTTAGTCCCCCAGATAGTGTCAGGGACCCCACTAAGCATGGTAATGCTTCGAACATGTTGTTCTAAGAAGTCACTAATGGCATTGAAGATAACCATGTTATGATCATTCTTGTCTTTGGATCTCCCCAATCTGTTTTCCAAAGAGTTCAATTTCTTGTAAATGTCAGCAATCTGATAATTCCCATTAGGAGTATCATCATCAATATTTCTTTCACCCTTCTTCTTGTCCATGCACTGCAGGTCCTTCTTTAACTGCATCATATGTTTCTTCAGAGATTCCAACCTATGAGGTATATTATTCCCCTCCTGTTGCAGGGCCATATCCTGGCCAACATTACTAATATGCAGTAAATTATGCATAAATTCTAGCTCTTTGGTGCTTCTAAGAACTCAGGTAGAGTGAGGGATGTCAATTTTGGGAAGTTTTGGGTTCTTAGTTTTAGTCTTGGAAGAGGTATTCAGGATGGAAGTTGGAGCACTGGAGGTAGTGATGTATAGATTATTGGGAGAGGGCAGGAAGCCGGGGAACTTGAGGACACAGAGCTTATGAAGTAGAAAGATAAGTCCCTGGTGAAGAGGGATAGAATGAGAGTGCTTCTAGAAATCTTAAATGGAGCGCTAAAGGGAATTTAGCAGGTAATGTAGGAAGAAGACCGCAAATTGTCTTCTAAAGGGGTTAAGAAAGACTAGGTGTTTGATAGGGATAGTTTTTTAGTGCCCTTCTAGAGAAATGTACCTAACCATCATTTTTGTAACTTCATCAAAAGGCTTGGGGATAGAACTTACCCTAACACCCACAAAAGTAAATTCGACCTCCTTTCCTTCTTCAGAGAATTTCTCATCCTCGACAGTCCTATCAATGCGTTTGTTAAAAAAATGATATCCCTCCAAATCAAGGCCTATTTCCTTAGCTATCAATTTTTCATTTATAATAACCCGGTGACCACCATACTCCACCTTTCTGTCCTTCCAATCCATTACAAAATGAACCAAAATATTTTGGTCGTGCCCCTGAATGTGTTCTATAAAACTGGAAATGCCTCCTTTTTGTAGGAGGTTCCATAGCTCCTCATTATTCTTCTAAGCCGTATCACTGCAGGGTTCCAACTGGCACGGGGCACCTCCCATATCCTTCTCCCTGCCACTCCTGTAATTTTTCTGCTCAAAATCCTCATTTGAATCTTTACATTCCTTATGTATTTTCCATTTTTTGAGAACCCAGCCACCTATTCGAGGATCATGGGCGTTAATATGGGCATAGATAGGATGATATTTCTCACATGTGTGATCTTCCAAACCCACTAAAGCCCATGCCATTTCATTATTATTCCTACTCCATGCTTTATTGCCCATATTTATCCACATTAATGCTATTATGTACCTCCCTAAGGATGTAATTTTCATTATCCCAAATGGTTATTGTTATTAATATGAGAGTGCACCCGCTGCGAGGAACATGCAATAGGAACTAAAGCTATTCCTCACTCCGTTGATACAATGGGAACTCTTCCGGTTGTGAAACCTGCTTGCGGAAGAGAGCCTCAAGAGTGGGTTGGTTAACTTGATAAACCACTATCCTACCTTCTGTGTGAGAAAAAGAGGAGAAAAATTTGAAAAAACAATACTGAAAAAACAAGCTAAGTAAGGTGATGCACCGATATTTGTTGGACTCCTCTATTCTACATACACACACTAGTGATTGATAAATTTTTCCTTTTCACTTCAAAGAACCTCTATAATTAATGTCTAAGTGATTCTGAAGAAGGTGTAAATGACTGTAATAACTAAACTGAGAGGGTTAGAAACAACTTTCAAAATAGGACTACATCAAACACACACTTAATTAGACTAGCAAAAAATTTATAGTGCAAATCAGAGGTTAATTGCATTGGAAAACAAGCAAAGGAAAGATAAATTTCACTTACACAAGTTAATAAAGTAAAGAAATACTTTGAATTGCATGCACAATGGAGGATAAAACTAACTTTATTGCATCAAATAGGTGGTCACTGCAGAATTTTGGGTCCTCCCAAAAGCTTACAGACAATATGATGAACATTCCTTGTCAACTCTCGGACCTTTTTTCTTGCAATCGCACTACAATGTATAGTAAAAGTGTTTCCTAAAAAAAATCCTAAGAGTTATATCACCCATTAGATCTATTATTATCCCTTTGTTATTTTTATTACGGATAATAATGATCTATTACAAAAGAGGCTCCAAGGCAATGATCATCACTCAAATACATAGTCAAACTGAATTTGAATCTTATTTTAAAGGAAAAATAATAAAAATAATTACAAATATTGCTTGTAATGTAAGTATTTCACATGCAACATGTTGCTTTATTCTCTGATGTGGACATCTATTCTGTCCCTTCTTGGTGCATGGAAAGGTCTATTTTGGCAATTTGTCTTCATTGGGCATGCATATAAAAATTATTACCCCTTGGCATATTATAATGCCACCAAACTATGGTTTATAATTTATATTTTTTAAATATTACCACCACCTTAGTCAAAGGGGGGCTACCATATCTATTTTTGTTAATACTTGGGCGGTGGTGATACTTTAGCCTATCGTTGCCTTTATCTCATGACACTTGGTGTATTCTTGATTGTTGATTTTGTTTGGTCCTTGGACATTGATCTGACCTGTACAAAGATATTAATGTTGGTTTTTGGCAATATTTATCACAATCCATGACATACTTGATCTCAGTCATCAATTACAAAGGTGCATTGTTCAATCTTATCCCTTGATATTCTTGGTATTAATATTGCCCTTATCGTTTGGGTGGCAGTTTTCTTGAACCGTTGATCTCCTGACTTCATCTTGGCCATTGGATGTTGTATGGTACTTATGCACTAATTTTTCTTCTAATCTAGATAATTGGATTATTGCCACTTTGGTCTGGTCCGTCGATTTAATTGATCATGGTTGAATTGTTGACTTGGTCTTGGCCATTCGATTAACTTCGAAGTGATCTGTGCCATTGGATTTCATAACCATAGTTAGGTCATGAGTTTGTTGGAGCTTGTTGGGGGTAAAGGAATTCTGTTGAGCTCATTTGCCTTTTTCAATGACCATGGCAAAGCCTTGGAAAAATTGCTCTAGCTCTGCATTTTCTGAAAAATGGTGGCTTTTGGCATTGTTCTTTGATGATTCTGGAGCCTACACATTTGATCGTTTAGCTTGGACGAAATTATTTAGATTTCGGTCTATAATTTAACCTCATTTTTTAAATGCTTCTTGAAGGTATACACTTTCTTTTGTGACCCATTACCTTTGTAAATCCTTTGGATCATTTTCAATCTATTTTTAGTGGCTCCTTTGATCATTGTACAATGACACAACCTTGCATTTTCTCTCTGGTTTTTTTGTTTCTATCATTCGGCTTCGATGAGCTCAAACAGGAGCTTGCAAGGGAGATGGCTGCCATTGTTTCCTTCTTCAGCCTTGCTATTATAATGCGGTAAGTTCTTTAGTCTGTCGAATCTCTGTAAGTGTTAATATGAAAACATGGTCCTTCAAAACTTATCCTATGTTGATTGATCTCGAAAGATCGCTCGACCTATTCCCTTATGATTGCATTTTTTTAATAATTGTGATCGTTTATCCTTATTGAACATGAATTGTATCCTTGTTTGATTCGGCCTCTTGTGTATTCATAACCTCATCCCTGGATTCACCTGTAACTGTATATTATGTAAACTCAACCTCCTTGGTTACATTTACATCATGAACTCATATTTTGTTGAGTAGGCTGTATATGCTTCTTTATGGTTCGGCCTTGGGTATGTCGACCGTATTTACTTGATCATTATGCTTGAGTTTTTTACTTTTGATAACCTCGGATTCTTGACTCACATTTTTCTTTTAATACGTTGACTACTCGTTTTGATGAAGTTAGGTCTTCAGATTCTCTGCAATTATTTTATTCTTATAACTTGATGAAGCTTTAAATTGATTAGTAATCTATAACTGCTATGAGTATGGACACCTCAAGTTTGATAGAACTTTTTGAAAGCCATTTGATTGATCCTTTGTTGCAAGCACAATTGTATTCCATTCTCTATAATGAAGAACATGATCCCTTTTTCTAGAAACTCAAAGAAAATCATTAAGTTTATTTTCTGTAATGACTTTTCCTTTTCAGAAGTCAATAATACAGTCACTATATTTAAGTTTTATTGATAAAGCATTAATTTTTTAATTCTGTTCTATCTGAAAACCCCATTTTGCAAGGGGAGACTCTGGAATTTTTTTTTCAAAATCCTTCTCTCTCCAGATTTCTGCAACTTGTCCATTTTGAAAAGATATGAGTATCTCTCTGCTACCTTTTATGGGTTGTCTGTTCACTTGATTGAATTTTTTCCATGCTTGCTTTGCTTGATCCATTGCAGCTTTGGAAAATTGTGAAGTAGTTGGCTTAATTCACACTTGAATTTGGAAATAAAATGAACCTTGAATACTTGTAACTTGATGAAATTCTGAAATCATTTGTATGTTCTATTTGATCATAATATCAACTTTGTAATGATGAAACATATACCTTTTGTTGACTATTATCATTTCTTTCGAAGCTCAAATAGCTTATAAAGCATGTAGTAGCCTATAAAGCATGTATTTCAATTCTGTTTTAAATCAAAAGTCACTTTTACAAGGGGAGACTCTGGCAATTTTTTTCCAAAATGACTGTTTTTCTCCACCTTTTCCAGATTTTCAACCTGATTTGTAAAAGTATTTCCTTCTTGACTTATTCTGATGCTTCTTTGCTTCTATAAACCATCTTGAAATGATGTTTATTTTCCATTCTCTTGAAAGTAAATAGTAGCTTCTTTCTTTCTTAACCAGTTAAACTGATCTTTTTCATTCTCATGTTGCAACCTGTTCCTGTAAAACTCAGAAATAAGTTAGAAAAAATATAGGATTTTTGGCCTCTCTTATATCCATGTGATTTTGATTTCTTCTTCATTCTTCTTTTGTGAACTGTTTTCAACTTCTTTTTCATGTCATCTCCACATCTGTTTCTTTTGTAATCTATTTCAGATTCTTCTTTTCTATTTCAATCCTTTTCCTTTTTATTGCTTTCTGCCACTGATTTCTCTTTATGCACTCTGCTCTCTTCTGCTGCCATGCCTATCTGTATCCCTGATCTGTCCTGTGTCATGTACCTATATTTTTCTTTCAAGTACCATTAGATGCATTGAACTTAGAATATGTATTTGCTTTAGAATAGATGTATAGGAATAAAAATGTACCCAAAGCTCAAAATTGACAGGTACTTCTCTTTATCTTCTAGGTGACGAGAAAAGAAGATGAAGCTGGATGAATGAATTTAGCAATGATGTGGAGTGGGAATGAAGATAGAAAAGGCAATGATGGGTTCACTTTTACTCCTCTACTCTTATTCTTTAGCACATGCAATATTCTCTTTTCCATGTATATGATGTTGTTACTCAGTCACATCCCACGGCTTGTGCAGGAAAACTTGTAATCTCTTATGAATAAAGCATTAAATTGAAATAATGAGTTGACTATCTCTTTCTGCATTCAACTTTTTCTTTGATTGTACAATGATGTAAGCAACTCAATATCTCAATCAAATGAATTAATATAAGAGATAAACTTAAAAGAAATACCTTGTAACTCTAGTAAGCAACCATTGAATGAGATGTGCCTCCTTGTATGTTGTTTTACTGCATTAAGCATATGCTCTTCATTTTGACTCTTTCCTACTATCTCCATTCAGACATTATTGTCACTATTTGGTTGGCGGTACTTTCTTGATGTAAGTAGCAGGAAAGGAGTCACTTGTAACATTTTTATGACAGCATAGATGGATGCAATTTCATGAATCACAAATAACTTTAATGAATACAAAGCAATAAATCTGATGAGCACAACATAATAAAGTGAAGTTGATTATTTGAAATCTGCAACTGTGAATGTAGTTTTGAAATGATTAGCTGATTGCATAAACTGCAATACGTTTATCCTCATCAAGTTGTCATATGATCCTTTGTGAAGCTTGATGAAGATAAATGAGAGATTTTTGTTTATGTAACTCAGCTCTTTGTTTGGGGACAACATTCCTAGTTTCAAATTCTGACTAATCACCTTCATCTGTAATCAACCCAACTTAATGAACTCAATCTCTGTAATCTGTAACTGAAATGCCCCAATGTTTAACCAATAAAAAAATTTAAAATGCCCCATACTTATGATGACCAAAAATGGTCAACATCTTTGGTGACTTGGCTACACTGGTTGCCTGCTAAACAGCGAGAACCCAGACTCTCTGTGACTTAATTGAACCAAAACGAACATTACCCCTGAAATTCTCACTCTGATTGATGATTCTAAAGCTAAAATCCCCAAATGTTGAAAATAAACTATGAACAATTGTGCATTTCTACACTTGGAGGAAGGGAAACTATCTAACCTAGGCTTTCCAATCAGGAAAAGCCACCTACGGAAGTGAAAATTGAACTGAAACATGTGCATAAGCACTTAGAGGAAAGCATGAAACTATGGTATAAGGTCAACTTATCTGTTTAGAAACAATGTTTCAAATGGATCCCATTGACAGGGATAGGAAGCTCTGAACCATCAGTCTTGGCCAATTGAAATGAGTTATGAGCCTTATAACTTGTGATCACATAAGGGCCACTCCATAAGGAATCAAACTTAGTATGAGCACCAAGCTTAGCTTGGTTTGTGTCCCATTTTAGCACTAAATCTCCTTCAATGAAGACCCCTAGCTTAGTCTTCTTATCAAATGTTCCTTTGATCTGTGACTGATTTAAATGTATGGATTCTAATGATTTATTTCTTACCTCCTGTACCTCCATGAGCTGTGCATATCTAACTTGCAATGGTTCTTCTTCTAGAACATCAATCTGATGCATAAGCTCCAATGCTGGTAGCTCCAATGAAATAGGCATTTTGGCTTCCAAGCTATAGACCAACATGTATGGGGTGTTTTAAATAGACCTCTTGTAGGTTATCTGGTCAGCCCAAAGAGCTGATTTCAGCTTCAAATGCTAGGTCCTCTGATTTGAATCAATTGTCCTTCTGATAATTCTGAGAATATTCTTATTTGTGGACTTAGCAAGGTCATTGCCTTATGGATAATAATTGGAAGAAGTACTTAAATAAACTCCATTCAAGACAGCCCAAGAGTTGATCTTACTTCTAATAAAAGCTTTTGTGTTATCTGAAATAATAGTATAAGGGGCTCCAAACCTAGTCAACAAACCTTCATAAAAATCCAGAATGTTGGTTTCGTTTGCCTCCTTCAAAGCTACTACCTCATTCCATCGTGTAAAATAATCTGTAGCTATAAGAATCCACTTATGCCCTGAGCTGGAAGGTGGATTGATCATACCAATAAATTCTAAACCCCACTGCATAAATGGTTGGTCCACTGAAATGGGCTGAAGTGGTAGTGCTGCTAACTTCTCTTTACCTGTGAAAAATGCACATTTCTTACACTTCCTTACCCATGCATGGCAATCTTTAAATAAGTCTGGCCAATAATATCTGCCTCTCATGATTTTGAGGGTGGTTGTTCTTGCTGAAAAATGACCACCACTTTCTCCATCGTGGAATTCAGTAAGTATCTTTTCAATCTAATTTGGTCAAACACATCTCAATAAGACACCACTAACATCTTTTCTCAATAAAACATCTTGAACCAGCACATAGGGGATAGACTGTAATATGAAATACCTATGTTTAGTGATGTCCAAACTTGGTGGGTAGGTGCTAAATCGGATGTAGCTGATCATGTTGGACAGCCAATCTGAGGGCTGATTTTCCTGAGTCTCATTTGGTTCAAGCTGCAACATCAGAACAACATCTTTTCTTTCTTGAAAAGCATGAGCCAAATGCTCACAAAGCCCTTTTCCTCTTATTAACTTGGTAATTTTAATATCAACATCATATTCCATTACCTTGGTGATCCAGCCAGCTCTCTTCCCACTGATATCCTTGTTTAATAAGAACTATTTGATGCTTGGATGGGAAACCATTAAATGGATCTTGTTATTGGACAACATATGCCTAAACTTTTTTAATGCTCTAACAATTGCAAGCACATGCTTTTCTACAAATGAATACCTTGTTTCATACTCCATTAGGCCTTGGCTAAAAAATGTTATTGGCTGTTCTAAGCCTTCACTGTTCTGCTGTGTCAAGATACCTGAAATGGTGTCAATACTAGCATAGGCATATAACATGAAATCCTTTGAAAAAATAGGGTTTATAAGTGTTGGAGCTGAAGCTATGGCATTTTTTATTGCTGCAAAGCTTGAAACTCCTTCACTAACCCAAGTGAAATTCTGATCCTTCTTTAGCATGGTTGTCAAAGGCTTAGCTAAAGTAGCAAAATCTGAAATATATCTTCTTATGAAATTGATTTTTCCCAAAAAACTTTGAAGTGCTTTCTTATGCTTAGGTAGAGGGAGAGTAATAATAGAACTTACTCTTTCAGGGTCAATCTGCATACCTTGTTTTGAAATGACATGGCCAAGCAGCTTACCCTCATTGACTGAGAACACACACTTTTTTGGGTTAAGTGAAACCCCATATTCTCTGCACCTCTCAAAGACTGATCTGAGATGCATCAAGTGCTTTTCCGCATTCTTAGAAAAAATTGTTATTTCATCCAAATAAACCAACACAAACTTATTGATAATACCTTGAAAGGCCATATCCATTGCTCTCTGAAATGTAGCACCTGTATTGGATAAACTGAAAGGCATCTTCCTGTATGCAAAGATGCCCCACTTAGTAGTAAATGCCATTTTGAACTGATCCTCTTCTTTGACTAGGATCTGATTATAACCACTGTATCCATCAATAAGAGAGTACCTTTCTAAACCTGCAACAAGCTGTAAAATCTACTCCATAGATGGAAGTGGATAATGGTCTTTAAGGGAATCCTGATTTAAATCATAGAAATATACACACAACCTTATCTCCCCATTCTTTTTCCTAACTAGTACAAGATTAGCTACCCAAGTTGAGTGCTTGATAGGAAATATGATGGCTGATTCAATTAACTTATCTAACTCTCTTCTCATCAAAGGCTCAAGCTTAGGATTGATAGGCCTTTGCTTTTGCCTAACTGGCTTTGAGTTAGGTTCTAATTCAATAGTATGTTGGGCTAATGAGGGATCAAACCCTTTCAAATCTTTATATTCCCAAGCAAAAATATCAGCAAACTCTTTAGATAAATCAATGAATGATTGTTCCTCAAATTGAGTACGTACCTTGCCAAGGTTAAGGCTCTTGCCTTCAATAATCTGTACTGACTCATAATGATCTTGAATTGATGACAGAACTGATCTATTCTTTTTGACAACATCATTTTCCCCAAAAATTGATTCCAATGTAACAAGGCCTTTAGGAATCTTGTTGGTTTTCAACTGCATGATCTGATCTCTATATCTGTTTTGCATTTTTTGCTGATTCTGGGCTAAAAACTCAGCTTCATCTTGTACAAATCTGACTATGTGTGCATTGTCATTGAAAACCTTCCAATTTGTATTATTATCTAGTACAGAAGGCCTTATTACAACTCTAATATAAGGCTATAATTTGTTGTCAGTAATATCAGCAATAACATCAAACTGTGAGCCTATAGCTATAAGTCTATCAGCATGCTAATTTTTGGTCCTAAGGACATTTTGAATATTAAAAGCACTGAAATCATCTATGATATCCATTACACGTTGTCTGTATGATTTCATATGCAAATTTTTACATGCACTTAGCCCTCTTACCTGTTGTGTGACAAGCTCGTTGTCCCCAAATACTTGTAATTTATTAATATTTCTCTTTCTAGCCCACTCCAAACCATGAACAAGTGCCTCATATTCTGCAACATTATTGGACAAGAAAACTGAAACTTGATTGCAGAAAAATACCTTTTTTGTGAGGGTGAAATCAACATTAAACCAGCTCCTAAACCATGCTGGTTTTTTGAACCATCGAAATATAATTTCCAAATTCCATCGTCTTGCTGATTCTCCTTCTGTATCGCTAGAATTTGCTTATTTTTCTCATGAATGCAATACACTCCAAGGCCCTTTTCTTCTATTTCTCTGTAAGGATCTAACTCATACATTTCACTTGTTAGTTCATCTTTAAACAAATCTAGTACACCTTCTAGTTCATGGAGATTTTGGCTATCTATTTCTTCAAGCTCATCATCTAAGATAGCACAATTTGCATTTACCATGCTTGGCATATGTGGCTCAACATGAAAATTAGAAAGAGGTTCTGAATTAATAGTAACTTTGGTTCCATACCTTGTTCTAAAAATGAGGTAAGACCAATCAGCTGAAAGATAACCTCCAATCTTAGATGTAAAGTCTCTAGAAAGACACATAGCAAAGTATGGTGGAAAATCAACAACCATAACATCTTGTAAAATAGTAACACCTGGGCATGCATGCAAAGTGAATTTTAAGTCCTTGATTAGTCTAATAGTTTTGGTGGATGAGCCATCTAACTGTAACACTCCTTTAACACTTGGCTCATATGACAAACCCAACTTTTCAACAATCTTTTTGGGCATGACAGTGTTGCTTGCAACGCTCTCCACCATACAATTATGCACTAAAGAGTCACCAATAATCAATGAAAGATAAAATGGAGGAGGCTTGACTACTTGTACCTGACTCTGAACCATTTTTCCAACTGTATTACCTTGTTGTCCTGATTTCTGAACATGTTGATCTGATTGAATTTGTTTAATTTGAGATTCTGATTTGGTAAAAACAACATTCACCTTGTTTTGCTCCAAATCTGAACCTTTGGGTGATGTCTGTAGGTCTGAAAGCTCTTTAACCAGCATATCCTTTTATCCTAGAATGGTTAGTGAATCCCACATAGTCATAGTAACATGTGACTTTTTCATATGATCAACAATATTAAATGGGGCTGCCCCTAATTTGGGTTGTACCTTCTGAACTAAAATTTGATCAGATTTTGTAGCAACATTAAAACTATTTTCTTTTGATGGGAAAGCTAAAATAAAATTATTTGCAATGATAGGGACTGATTTGGGAACATTAATAGCTTCTCTTACCTCCTGCACATCATCAATTTCCCTTTTCTTTGACCTCGTTAGTACAACAACCACTAGATCATCTGATATAGGTGGCTGTTCTATCTGAGTCTTAACTAAACTTTGATCAGCTACTTCCCAATTCACCATTATTGCCTCATGCTGAATTTGTACCAAGTTTGGATCCTCCCCTTGTAGTGGATACCCAAACTACTGCCCTTGTTGTTCTACCTCTACTTGAGATAATTGTGGCATAACAAAGTTTGGTGCTGCTAATTCTAAGGGAGCAACTGCAGCACTTGGAATCAAATTAGGATCCTGAGCCATATTGTTTTGGGGTTGAACTGGTACTAAGGCCCTTAAATTAGATGGAACATTGGGGTCAATGTTAGCAAATGGTCTAACTTCTATCATAGCACCTTGATTCTGATATGAAGGCCTAAAATTTTGAACAGGTGGCCTATAGTTGTTGTAAGTCTGATATTGTGGCTGATATGAAGGCTACTGTGATGGCTAGTCAGATGGCCTATTGCTCTGATATTGTTGTCTTTTGATCTGAACAATCTCATTTCTGAAGTTCTACATCATTGTTTTAAGCTCAGCAATATCATTAGTAGAATTTTGAGCAACGTTAGATTGTGAAACAATCATTGGAATAGGTGTCAAACTAGGTGACTGCAAGGGTGGAACATTAGGAAAAACTAGAAATAAGGGCATGGGGGGTCTAGGAGCCAACTTTCCTGCTTGAATAAGACTATTTTTTGCACTAATGGCTATGTTGTAAGCTGCTGGTAATGTACTTCCCCCCATAGACTGAATCATGACAGCAATGTCATAATTTAAAGACTTAAGATAATACAAAAATGCATGTTGAGGGGTGGGTTTAACATTTGCTGGAATTCTATCCCACGTATGCTGAAATCTGATATTAAAATCAGTCATTAATTCTATAGGGGCCCTTTTAATGGTTGTCAACTGTTCAACTAAGGACAAGTGATCAGATTTATCTTCAAATTGGGAATAGAGGGCTGCTCCTAGTTGATCCCAAGTAGCAATAGTTCCAACAGCTAAGTTTCTGTACCACTGGAGGGCTTTACCTCTAAGGGAAGCAGCAAGCAGTCTTAATGGAACATCCTCATGAACAATATGATGGACTAAAACAATATTCCCTACATCTCTAATATGTTCAGCTAGGATAGTTTGATCTTCTCTTGAGAAATAGGGTAAGCTTTTAAGGGCTGTTGTAGGTATATCGTGATAGGCTACTATCAATAGAGGACTGCCAGCATCAAAAGCAACAAAAGGTAGTTGTCTTACTAAAGCCAAAGGAATGATAGGGGGTTGGGTAGTAGGATTATGGATAGGTGTATGAATAGAGGGAATAACTCTTGAATATGGAACGGATCTTGCCCTTCTTCCTCTCCTAGGTGAATTAAGAGGTAATTGACAAAATTCAAAAGGAATACCTCTTAATGTTGATCTGGTAGTGACTTTAGGCATAAATATCTACTTCCCTTTTAAAATCTAACTTCTAATCAGGTGATAAATCTACTTGTGGAAACGTAGTCCCACCCAATGTGCCAAAGAATATTATCAATCTGAGAGTGCACCCACTGCGAGGAACATGCAATAGGAACTGCAGTTGTTCCTCACTCCGTTGATACAATGGGAACTCTTCCGGTTGTGAAACCTACTTTTGGAAGAGAGCCTCCAGAGTGGGTTGGTTCCCTCGGTAAACCACTATCCTACCTTCTGTGTGAGAAAAAGAGGAGAAAAACTTGCAAAAACAATACTGAAAAAACAAGCTAACTAAGGTGATGCACCGATATTTGTTGGACCCCTCTATTCTGCATACACACACTAGTGATTGATAAAGTTGTTCTTGTCACTTCAAAGCACCTCTATAATTAATGCTTAAGTGATTTTGAAGAAGGTGTAAATGAATGTAATAACTAAAGTGAGAGGGTTAGAAACCACTTTTAAAATAGTACTACAGCAAAAACACACTTAATCAGACCGACAGAAAACTTATAGTGCAAATCATAAGTTAATTGCATTGGAAAACAAACAAAGGAAAGATAAATTTCACTTACAAAAGTTACTAAAGCAAAGCAACACTTTGAATTCCACACACAATGGAGGATAAAACTAACTTTATTGCATCAAATAGGTGCTCACTACAGAATTTCGGGTCCTCCCAAAAGCTTACAAAAAGTATGATGAACTTTCCTTGTCAACTCTCGGTCCTTTGTGCTTGCAATTGCACTACAATATATAGCAAAAGTGTTTCCTAAAAATAAGCCTAAGAGTGAACTCACCCATTAGATCTATTATTATCCCTTTGTTATTTTTATTATGGATAATAATGATCTATTACAAAAGAGGCTCCAAGGCCATGAGCATCACTCAAATACATAGTCAAACTGAAGTTGACTCTTATTTTAAAGGAAAACTAATAAAAATAATTACAAATATTACTTGTAATGCAAGTCTTTCACATGCAACATGTTGCTTTATTCTCTGATGTGGACATCTATTTTGTCCCTTCTTGGTGCATGGAAAGGTATATTTTGGCAATTTGTCTTCATTAGGCATGCATATAAAATTTTTTACCCCTTGGCATATTATAATTTTGCCACCAAACTATGGTTTATAATTTATATTTTTTTTGGCAATATTGCCACCACCTTAGTCAAAAGGGGGGCTTACCATATCTATTTTTTAATAAGGGGGGCCACCATGATACTTTGAGCCTACCATTTCCTGTGTATCTGGTGACACTTGGCATATTCTTGATTGTTGATTTCATTTGGTCCTTGGCCATTCATCTGACCCTACAAAGGTATATATGTTGGTTGTTGGCATATTTATCATGATCCATGACATACTTGATCTCGACCATTGATTATGAAGGTGCATTGTTTAATCTTATCCCTTGATCTTCAAAGGCATTTATGATTGCCCTTATCACTTTGGGCAGCAAATTTTCTTGAACCGTTGATCTCCTGATTTCATCTTGGCCATTGGATGTTCTATGGTACATTATGCATTGGATTCAGTTCTTTTGATGGGGATCATTGGATCTACTGCCACTTTGGTCTGGGCCGTCGATTTCATTGATCCATGGTTTTGGTTGACTTGGTCTTGGCCATTCGATTAACTTCAAAGTGATCTGTGCCATTGGATTTCATAACTCATGGTTAGGTCATAGAGTTTTTTGGAGTTTATGGGGGGAAAAGGCATTCTGTTGAGCTCATTTTCATTTTTTGATGACCATGGCGAAGCCCTGGAAAAATTGCTCCAGCTCTACGTTTTCTAAAAAATGGTGGCTTTTGATTGTTCTTTGATGACTTGGAGCCTACACATTTGATCGTTTAGCTTGGATGGATTATTTCGATGTTGGTATTACTTTAACCTCATTTTTAAAATTCTTCTTGAAGGTATACACTTCCTTTTGTGACCCATTCCCTTTATGAATCCTGTGGATCATTTTCAATCTATTTTTAGTGGCTCCTTCGATCATTGTACAATGACACAACTTGTATTTTCTCTCTATTTTTTCTATTTCTATCATTCGGCTTTCGATGAGCTCGAACAGGAGCTTGCAAGGGAGACGATTGCCATTGTTTCCTTCTTCAGGCCTTGTCATTTTGTATATACGGTGAGTTCTTCAGTCTGTCGACTCTCTGCAAGTGTTAATATGAAAAGATGGGCCTTTGAAACTTATCTTTTCAAACTCGAAATACGTCTCAGTCTTCCCTTATGACTACATTTTTTATTGAAATATGGCTTCAGACCTGAACATGACTTTATCCTTTTGTATTTTTCTATAATGTTTATTCTTTGGCTTCACAACTATATATTCTGTAAACTTAGCCTCCTTGGTTATTTTAATCATGAACTTCTTTTCTTTATTAGGCTGTATACTTCTTTTGGCCTTCAGACTTGGGTATGTTCATTTCTTGATAGAGTGATATTAGATTCTTGAGTCAATTTGGCTTTCAATACGTTACTGCTCAACTGTTCATACATGAATCTCTTCTTGAGTGTAACTTGATGAAGCTTTATCTTGATCAGTAATTTTTGTAACTTCAAGACTAGAAATTTATTGATCGATCCTTTGTCCATTTGTGAAGTTGGAAAATCAAAGAAAATCATTAAGTTTTTTTTTTGTAATGACTTTTCCTTTTTAGAAGCAATAATACAGTCACTGTATTTCAGTTTTATTGATAAAGCACTAATTTTTTAATTTTGTTCTATCTGAAAACCCCATTTTGCAAGGGGAGACTCTGGATTTTTTTTTTCAAAATCCTTCTCTCTCCATATTTCTGCAACTTGTCCATTTTGAAAAGATATGAGAATCTCTCTGCTACCTTTTACGGGTTTTTTGTTCACTTGACAGAGTTTTGTTCATGCTTTCTTTTCTTGATCTATTGCAACTTTGGAAAATTGTGAAGTAGTTGGCTTAATTCACACTTGAATTTGGAAATAAAATGAACACTTGAATAGCTGTAACTTGATGAACTTCTAAAATATCCGTATGTTCTATTTGATCATAATATCAACTTTGTAATGATGAAACATATACCTTTTGTTGACTATTATCATTTCTTTCGAAGCTCAAATAGCTTATAAAGCATGTAGTAGCCTATAAAGCATGTATTTCAATTCTGTTTTAAATCAAAAGTCAATTTTACAAGGGGAGACTCTGGCAAATTTTTTTCCAAAATGATCTATTTTTCTCAACCTTTTCCAGGATTTTCAACCTGATTTGTAAAATTATTTCCTTCTTGTCTTATTCTTGATGCTTCTTTGCTTCTATAAACCATCTTGAAATGATGTTTGTTTTCCATTCTCTTGAAAGTAAACAGTAGTTGCTTCTTTATTAACTAGTTAAACTGATCTTTTTCATTCTCATGTTGCAACCTGTTCCTGCAAAACTCATAAATAAGTTAGAAAAAATATAGGCTTTTTAGCCTCTCTTATATCCATGTGATTTTGATTTCTTCTTCATTCTTCTTTTGTGAACTGTTTTCAACTTCTTTTTCATGTCATCTCCACATCTATTTCTTTTGTAATCTATTTCAGATTCTACTTTTCTATTTCAATCCTTTTCCTTTTTATTGCTTTCTGCCACTAATTTCTCTTTATGCACTCTGCTCTCTTCTGCTGCCAAGCCTATCTGTATCCCTGATCTTTCCTGTGTCATGTACCTGTAATTCTTTCTTTTAAGTACCATTAGATGCATTGAACTTAGAATATGTATTTTCTTTAGAATATATGTATAGGAATAAGAATTTACCTGGAGCTCAAAATTGACAGGTACTACTCTTTATCTTGCAGGTGATGAGAAAAGAAGATGGAGATGGAAAGTGGAAGATGAAGACAAGATGAAGCTGGAAATGTAGATGATGTGGAGTGGGAATGAAGATAGAAAAGGCAATGATGGGTTCACTTTTACTCCTCCACTCTTATTCTTTAGCACATGCAATATTCTCTTTTCCATGTATATGATGTTGTTACTCAGTCACATCCCATGGCTTGTGCGGAAAAACTTGTAATATCTTATGAGTAAAGCATTAAATTGAAATAATGAGTTGACTATCTCTTTCTGCATTCATCTTTTCTTTGATTGTGTAATGATGTAAGCAACTCAATATCTCAATCAAATGAATTAATATAAGAGATAAACTTAAAAGAAATACCTATAACTCCAGTAAGCAACCATTGAATGAGATGTGCCTCCTTGTATGTTGTTTTACTGCATTAAGCATATGCTCTTCATTTTGACTCTTTCCTACTATTTACATTCAGACATTATTGTCACTATTTGGTTGGTGGGACTTTCTTGATGTAAGTAGCAGGAAAGGAGTCACTTGTAACATTTTTATGACAGCATAGATGGATGCAATTTCATGAATCACAAACAACTTTAATGAATACAAAGCAATAAATCTGATGAGCACAACATAATAGAGTGAAGCTGATTATTTGAAATCTGTAACTGTGAATGCAGTTTCGAAATGATTAGCTGATTTGTATAAAGTGCAATACATTTATCCTCATCAAGTTGTCATATGATCCTTCATGAAGCTTGATGAAGATAAATGAGAGATTTATGTTCATGTACTCAGCTCTTTGTTTGGGGACAACATTCCTAGTTTCAAATTCCTGACTGATCAGCTTCATCTGTAATCAACTCAAATTAATGAACTCAATCTCTATAATCTGTAACTAAAATGCCCAATGTTTAACCAATAAATTTTTTAAAATGCCCCATACTTATAATGACCAAAAATGGTCAACAATTAGATTATTATTGATGCCAAAATTGGCCAAGGTATCCGCAACCTTATTCCCCTACCTATAAGTATGCCTACTGATGATATTCTTGAAATTTTGAAAAATATATATATATATTCAATAATAAATTCCTTAATAGTCTAGCTAGGAGGAGAAATAGGATTGAGGTGATTGATAATGTTTAGTGAATATCCTTCCAGAATTATGTTTTGTACATTTTATTATTTGGCAACCCTTAGCCCCCATAGAGCAGCAAGGGCTTTTGCTTAATGATTTTTTTGAATCCCCATTTTTCCAGCATAAACAACAACTAAGCAACCTTTATGGTTGTTTCTAAATTAATTCTAGAAGGTCTCAAAAAAATAAAGGGGTTGTTTCATCGTCACATTTTTATGAATGAATGTTAAGAAGGTAAAATTTTTTTTATGAGTTTGAAACCCTAACCTGAAAGTGGTTTGAGAGATTTGATTTCTAACTGTAAAAAATTGCTTCCTAGTGCATGGATTATGATTTTAACATGTATAATAATCCTTCATATTTCCATAAATGTATGGTAGAGGTCATGGTGATGAGTGGACCCCACTCAAATAGATCAGTTTGTGAAGAATTTTATTGTGGGACAAGGTTGTCTAAAGGAGTTGCAAACTAAATTTATATTGTATGATTTATATAAGTTTTCATTTATATAAAAATAGGATTTAGTACATGTTTATGTAGTTACATGGTCAAATGAGCTTCATTTAGGGTGACTTGTCAAAGGGAAATTTTGAGGAAAGAAACATTAGTCTTCGATGAAATGAGCATAACAGAGCTACATTATGAGTAAGGAGGGGATTCAATTTTTTTTGGAAATATAATTTAGATATATTTCCAGTGATATAATTTTTTCTTCATGATTATGAGATTTGATATGGGTATAGATAAGTGTTTGGATAGGAAGATTTTTGTCAGTGTACGAAAAGACAAGATCTATTGGATGTTTTGAATTGATTGGAGCATTATATGGATTAGGTGATGATTTATATCACCTGGATAGTGAAGAGGGATTCATTTATCATCTAATTGATCTATTTATAGCTATTTAGTGTTCCTGAAAAGGTGTTAACTAGCTCATCTTTCACAAAAATGTTTTGGGCAAGATTATTTGGTGAAGACAAAAAGTGGTTGTGTTTTGAGCAAGTGATTGATTTAATACTTATAACTTAGAATTTTTATACATGTATTTTAATTTCCATAAATTGGTCACATGACACATTTTGGAGTGATATAGTAGAAGAAAGATGTTTTAAAGGTCCTGAAGGGTGTCAGAAACAACTGCTTTGAGAAGAATAAAGAACAATGGTCCCATTAAATGAAATATTTTTATTGGTTGATGTAAATTTCTATGATGGATGATGTTTAAATTTAAATTTAAACATGTTTACTAATTTATGGGTCATGAAAAATTATGGTTTTGATTTTAGGTCAATTTTCTCTTTGTGCCCATGAGGATTTGAGTCTTTTTTGAGCATGTAATGATTATTTTGGCTAGGCCAACCTAATTGGGTAAATTGTGACTATTATGCTATGAATTTTGAATGTTTTTATGATGCATGGGTTGATCCAAATGAGGGGAAAATTTTGTGTTTAAATTTGAAATGTGAAGGAGCTTATAAAAGCATTATTTTGGGTGCTTTTTGGAGATAATGATGTGTCTACAAGACGTGCAACATAGGTGAGTGATTTTTTCAAGTTTTAAAGCATGAATTGAGATAATATATAGTGTTTTATGGGTTGAATAATATCATCAATCATTTTTTCAAGTGTTTGAATACTTTATAAGTGAAGGAAGAGCTATTTTGTGAAAGATTGAATACCTAGGGTTTGAATAAGTGTGAGCTTAACCATTGGTATTTATCAGTTGTGGCATAAATAATTCAGATATCAGATCATCATAATGTGGTTTAATGGGTTCTTGATCATCTTGGGTGGTTTAATACTCCTTATGGATTTGGTGCTTCACAAAATTAGGGGTTGGTGCTCCTTGTAGGGTTATAACTCTACTAAACTTAGGGTTGGTGCTCCTTATGGGATTGGTGCCTCACTAAATTTGAAACATGTCAATATAAGGATTGTGTTTTAGTAGGTTTTCTTTCCTTTGAGGTATTACCACTTATATCTTGTGTCTTGTGTTGAGTATTTTGCTTATGGTTTCTTACACATGTAATAATTGATTGTATGCACACATTAATTAATGGTTAAATGTTTGTGAGTATTTGAACATGTAATATAAAATATGAATTGAAATTTTAGTAAGGAATGATCATCCCCCCTCTCAATAATTTTTTATTCTAACACCCACCATTGTGGAGATATTTTATCCTCATCCTGAGAGGACACATATTTTTAATTCCTCATAAATGAAGGATATCACATCCTATTTTTACCTAACATTCCGTCAAGACCATTATCTTCACCATCCTCACATTTTTTTACACATTTTTGATGTATTCCTTTGACCCCTTGGTCTTGTGACCTGATCATCCATCTAGTGGAAACCCATTAGAATCCCTCCATATTTACGTGATTATTCGTCGAATCACTGGTATGTAGAAAATTATCGTCGTCTCCGTTGAGGTTGTACTTTGTTCCCTACCAAATTGACTCCAAAGTCACTGCAATATTTTTCTTTGTTAATATTTATCCCTCTTCAATAATTTTCTCATCCTTTCCATTCTTTATCATTTCATCTATCTCTTTCACACTAGTGATCAATTCTTCTTTGTATCATTGTTTCATATTTTGAGGGGGCCCAACTCAACTATCATCATTATTCTATCACTTCTCTCATTTATTTATCTTAGCTTTCCCACCACAAACCACTCAACAAAAAGGGTGAAATTTATACACCAATTTTTTTTATCCCTTATCCCTCATCCCACGTCCACTCCACTTCATTGTCATTCCTCACATACATATCTCTCTTCCTATTTCGAATTTTCCCTTTCCCTCCTAATTCCCATTTATTCAAATTTCCCACTTTCCTATCTCACCCCATCATTTATTTTATTTCCCCTAAACATCCCTAATCTGAATTAATTTAATATTTAATCATCCTTAATTATCCATAAACCTATTCATTAACCATTTTATCCTCCCTAAGCACCCTATTTACCATCTCTAGGTTCTCATCCACCTTTATTTAATACTTTCTTATCTCATAACAACCTTTTATGTTCCATAGACACACTTAACCCATGTTTACCACCTGAAACCCTAATCATGCCTTATAAGGTATATTAACATCTAGCTAATCACATTTCCACCACAAAAATCAATGGACCTCTATAGTCAACAATGACCCATCCGGGTCACCTTCGACCCTATAGATGTGACCATACCCATCCTCTCATGAGGATGTAATTTTTGAGACTTCAAAATTTCTTGTGATCTTGGATTCATTTCTTACTCTTCTTTGCAACTGCTATCACCACCTTGGAACTATTTTGGAGATATTTTTCATCACCTTTAGAGATTTGAGGCTGTCTCTTTTCTTGGTATCATTATTTTGAATTCTTGAAGACACCATCATTATTATGCATCAACCTTGTAGGTTCACATCAACATTTTAGGTTCATCAGCCATCTCAAAGCTCTACCCCTATATCAGTTATTTTTTATTTATTTCTACAAATCACCATTTCCATCCATATTCATCCATTAAACTCGAGATCACTCCTCGGCGGTCTTCGAATCATCATAGTCATTGTCAACCCAATCCACTTTTGTTTGATTTTATATCATCCATTTTGCTAGTTATTAACTTTCTAATGCCACAATCTCTCAGATCTCCCAATATTTCCATTATGCACACCTATTTCTTTAGATCTTATTTGAATCACACCTATTCACTACCAATATACCCCAGTCACAATCAAATTGATATGTAATTATAACTTTTATCATCAGATCTATAAGTTTTCTTACATATTTTCAGTTTCACTCAGATTTATAATCTCTACATCACCTCATCATCAACTTCAATCTCAGATCAACTTTGAATTAGTTCCTCCAAATATACCTTTTTGGTATTTATTTTTGGTCTATACTACCCTAGTCACTATTGAATGTGCCTAACAATCTTGTGTTGCCATCCACCCCATCAGGTTTGGTTCAGTTTTTCATCATTTTATGTTATCAGATATGCATCTTATCTTATTGATTTTATTTCATATTCTCTTTTTCATTCCATATTCTACTGTATCACATTGTTTATCCATTACCGTTGTTGTCTTTATTTTCTATCTAAGTGGATTGACATCCATCCTAGGAAGTTTTAACTTCTCAGGACCAAAATTCTTAGGCAACCCACACTCTTATCTACTAATCCATTTTTGTGATGAGTCTCTCTTTTTTGTGAAGGTCATCGAGCTCATAGTGGAGAGGAACTTTTGCACCTGTATCTTCACCATCATCATCTTATCTAGATGTATCCTTAAACCCTCTCATTATTAGAGTTTCTTATTTTCTTTGTTACTATTTTAGTAATCTAAAACACGAGTAATAAAATTAGTTGAATAGAGTGGCTTCTCATAGTCACAAAACCTCAAGCTGAGACTACAAAAGGAAATAATTTAAAACAAGTTACAAAATGGTCACTGGGTACAAAGGAGTTTTATAGGCAATATAAGTATGAAGATGTAAATTTTGGTATCTCTCCTTCTTCTCAAACCATACAGATCCATCCCAAGATCATGGCATGATCGAATGCTTATCTTTGTGCTTTAGAGGATTGAATTCATCCCATTCTTCCATAATGGAACGCACTTCTCTCAACCCATTAATGGGTGTGTGTGCATTATTCCCCCATATCAGTGAATTTCCCTCCCTTATAATATAGTTTCACTTTCCATTGTGTATTTTTTTGGCTTTTTGGGTGTTTCCCCTCTATTGGTGTGCTTTTTTGTTTTTTCCTCGTGTGTGCTCATTGCCATGTCAACTAAGCCAAATGTGAAAACATTCTCCAAATCCTCCTAAAATCTCTCTTGTTTAGTTTGTATTCCATGTCATGATTATACAAACCTTTAAATTATTCCTAATATGTTTAATAATCATGTGTAATTTTTAAAATCAGGTTACAATAATATTTCTTTCATATGGTAAAGTACAACTGAAGACTAGTTCTTTAACAAGCCTAGAAAGGACAATTTTGGCAATTTTAAGGCGGGTGTGCATCTTCTTGGAAATTTATAAAATATACTAATCATATGGAGGTAGCATTTGAGATATAATAAGGTGTTGGAATTTATTTATGAATATTTAGGGAATATTTTTTTGTTTAGGAACAGACTGTGGAAAAGCGGGTTTTTCAAGTGTAAGGAATGAAGGGTCAAAATATGAACATAAAATTGTTCAGATTGTTTTTAGATCTCCGTAAGGAGTTAGAAGGTAAAAAATAGTAAATTTAAATATTATAGAATCCTATTCATGTTATAAAACACATATTTTACACAAGTCAATTATTTTTAAGGCATCTCAACTCTAGCAGGTGCACCTCGTTGTTCTAATTAAACACATGACCATTTTTTGAGTTTTAGGAAGAAATATGTACTTAAACCTATTCCATTGATATTTTAACATTCCTTGGACACATAATAATATAAATTTTCACCTAAAAATACCTTTCCAAGATCTAGGAATGAAGTTTTCAAGTCTTCACTAGTGTAGAGTGTGTTGATCCCATTCTTAGACAAAAGTTTAACTACCACATGTCATGATTTCACTCCTATCACTAAATTTTTCTTACCTATTTTACCTTTCCCATAGTAAAATAGTAAAACAATTGATCTCCCCCATGAAATCCCAATATTTATCCCCCACGGGGCCCGTCTTCTTCGGTTTTTCACATGACCCGTTTTCAACCCCCAGGTGTTTTCCTGGATTTCTCATCTCCCTCCACATTGCACTATATTGCGACACTAGGAAAAATATTTATCAAATGAAAATTTGTGTCCCTATTTTCCCTTTTAACCAAAGAGATAGAGGGGATAGAAATAATCCCATGAGTAGCTCATTTAACCCTAGTTTTAACCACGCTTAGCTATCACTTAACCATGGTAAAACTTCTTTTAGCAGGGAAGTATAAAATGAGCTAACTTATTCTTAAGTGGATTTATTTTAACTATTAACTTTTACA
The DNA here is from genome assembly GCA_019776745.2 of Taxus chinensis. Taxonomy (NCBI): domain Eukaryota; kingdom Viridiplantae; phylum Streptophyta; class Pinopsida; order Cupressales; family Taxaceae; genus Taxus; species Taxus chinensis. Next base: position 263,075,448 of record CM034156.1, on the reverse strand, counting down.
TCATTTTGGATGCTGAAATTTTTTCTAAAAACATCTGAATACAACATACATTCTCCCAAATTCATTCCAGAATAGCCATGACCATGAAAACAAATATAGCTTCATATCTTTTTATCCATAATTCAAATTACACTAAGATTTTAAAAGAAGAATATAATATTATGAATATTTATGATAAATATAGATTCATACCAAGGGATTCGATATGTTATTTACAAATACAAATCTAAAACACTACCTATGAAATTTTCCTTTTTGATTTACAAGAGTTCTAGTGAAGTGGAACATGACGAAAATTGGAGCATGGGATCATGCAATGCAAAGTCCGAATCTGATGATGTTGCTTTTGTTACAAACCAAAACCAATATTATAAGTTTATAAAAATATAAAATTTTGTGTATACTTAATTAATAAATATATTAAGTCTCTAAAAATAACATTATTCCTTCATTCGACACATCTAGTAACGATCCGAAACAACAAACAAAGTAAAATAGACAATTTTCCCAAAAAAATAGTTTCTGAAAAAGTAACCTGATAAAAAATAAAATTTCCTAAGAAAAATATTTCATAATAAATGGAGGTAATGTACGTGTTCTAGGAGATTTAGAAGACAAAATTTGAGAAAAAAAAATCCCAAAATAGTAACTCCTAACCCTACTTGTCAAATAAACAAAAGTTTCAGTTTTTAGTGCATAAGGTTTTTATTTGATCCATTTTCCCTCACCTTAATTATTTTTTACATCCTCTCATGGTTTTAAAGTTTTTTCATAGCTCAAACAAGAAAAATAGTTCTTCATGAGGATTTTAAAGCATCATTATAATAATATTTATGTCAAAAAGCATGTTAGAGCACATAGGGGCATAAAAAGTGAAAATAAGGAACATCGTGAGGTCAAAAAAGAATATGGCAAGAGTAAATATCCCCATTAGAATCCAAAATTCATCATGATCATAATTGAAATGATAAACTATTTGGGAAAGATGAGAAACATCATGTCTTAAATACATCCTCATCTCTCAAAAAAGTAAGTTAAAGTGAGCTAGTCAAGTAATCTGAGTATTCAATCCATCCTATGTGAAGAATCAAGAGACCATCCTTTTTGATGAGAAACATATGAACATGAAGGTACATAAAAATTCCCAAATCTGATTTCCTCCATAAAGTGATTTGAAGTCAAGAGAGGTAGATAGGTGATCTTCATGTGGGGCACCTTATATGTAAGAATGAGAAACCATTATGAATTCATTTGATTAAATTGGTATAACAAAAGGATTCATTTTAAGACCCTCCCTCTAAAAAATTATTATATAATGGTTGGAGAATCTCCAAAACAGACTTTTGAAATGATGGCGAATCTCTAAAAAATTGATTCACACAAAAGGTGATTTGGAAAGGCATTTTTAAAGATGGTTTTGTACAGTTGGATGGTTGTTGGATAGACATCTATTGGTCATTGTATGAATCATCCATTGTTGGTCATGCCAGTCCAACCTGATACACCTGAAATTGATCATTTAATTCTGCACATTGAATAGAATTCCTAGGCCACTTAAAACACTAATGAACCTTGATTTGATCTATCATTTCTCACAATATGTTGGATACATCCTTGTTGGTATGAAAATCTTGAAATTTAGATCGAGTGGAAAATTATTTTGAACCTATGTAGTGGATTGAATCCATTGGTCTCTACAATCTAACCTGATGGGATCTAGAATAATGGATCTCTGTGAAATGGTACCCCAAAATTATTCATTTCTTTCCAAGTTTGAAGTACTAAAACTGATTATTTCTTGCGCATTGGACACAATCCACTGGTCAAAATTCCATATGGAACACATGTTGGTATTTGGATGAACTTGGAATTGTTGTTAAAAACTGATTTCCCAATGAACACCACTAGTTCCAATAAATTATGTGAGAGAAAAAATGGAGAAAAAAATATACGCAAAAGAGGAAATTTCATACATGTCTCAATCTGTCAAACATTGTGGTTATGTTGTGCACAAGCACTTCTGTCTACTGAAATTAAACCATACCTACTCTACCATCTAGCCCAAGAAATGGAAGACCTTAACCTACACATTAAATGTAATCAATTGGTCATCCATCCAACGTCATTTGTCTTCCATCCATCTTGTGTTAGAAAACCATCGTAGTAACTTTGAACAACTATCTATCCTATGGTCAATCCATGAGAGTGAAAATTGACTAGGAGCTCGTTTAGAAATAGCCAATTCCCTCAAGGTATCAACAAAAAACAAATAGCATACCTCCTTTAGTTGCTCTACATTTTTTGGCGTTGTTGACCCCTGATCCTTGACACATTGTGGATTACGTCTCCCTCATGCCTCTGTAAGCCCCTGAGCTATGACTAGTTGCATACCTCAGAAAATATTTGAATCACAATTGAATCCAAGTACCTAATTAGGAAAGGTACTTGATCTATGAAGTTTTCCGACCTCTTATGAAGCTATAACTCCGTAAGATGGAGTCACATATACAAACTGATCTAGTCAGCTTAAATGTGGTTATCTGTATGCTGATTTGGGATGACATACTGACCTACTTCAAAATTCACCATTTCTATTTCCATATTGATGGCTACTAATTTTCGCGAGTTTACAAAAATCTGCCAGCTTGGATGGTCCGTGCATTTTAGTGTTTCGTATTAACCCTTCATCAAAAGTGCAGCAAGCTCTAGACATGTAGAGCAGTGAGGATCAGTGCATTCCATCAAATCCCCTTCCTCATTATCAACACATTATTCCTCAAGTCCTTTGGTTTCAATAGATACATTCTACATGAACCTTCCAAAAGGGAGATAATGGAGAGAAATGAGAGCATGAAAACAATGGAAATCCATATCACTACAGGAGGATTCATAAGCACCAAGAAAAGGGGGGTTGGAATATCGATGCCTGAGGGATAATCTTTAGTTAAGAAAGAGTGTTCAATCAAAGGAAATCCAAACAACTATGACAGGGCAAAACCAAGTATGTCATTCACCTACTGGTAGAAATCTCCCATGAAACACAACATAATAAGATCCTACAACAATGAAAGGAAAGTCCTGCATATAATAGAAAATCATGGAAACTCCAGAGAGGTCCAGACATGTGCATTCAGAGAATAAATTGCAAGGGTTGAACCAAGAACACCACAAACATCAAGATTGTATTTCTCCATGAACTTTACAGCAGTCCATTACATATTGAGATAGAAATAAAGGCACAATTTCCATTTACATACTTCCATGAGAAGGCTCTAGTAGCTGCAAGGAATTTGAGAAAACAATATGTGGCATAGTTTCCCCATTGGCTGAAGTATGTAATATCTCTCTCTCAGGATGATGAAGTCCATTACAATATGAATAGAAAATAATCCCTTTAGGACCAAAAGATGCATAAGAGAAAATCTCAAAATTCTTCTCCCAATCCTCTATCCAACAACTTTTATTAAATGCTCTAAATGAAGAGTACAAATGGGCACCTAAAAAATCCATGGAGGAACATGTGAAAATTCTTAGCTTGCTGGAGAATTGAAGAGAAATTTTATCCCATATCCAACATCTGATTTTTTCAGCTACCTGGAAAACATGTGCTCATTAATCATTGGGGATGTTTACCCTATTTTGATCACAACCCACAAATTCTCAAAGATTTTACCCTGATAGCAACGGAATGCTAAGTCGGGCTATCGGATCCCTGAGGAGATACATGTGGAACTAGGAAAGTTTCCTTGGCCTCACGTGCCCATAGGTTGTCCGCTTTACCCGCATTGAACTCTACCTCTACCCACTCACATTTTCAGAAGTGAATAAAAATAGGAACGAGATGGGAAACTAGATGGTCCTCAATTGGATGACTTGTTCCCACTTTTGTCTGGGCCCGAAACCAATCAAAAGTCACATCTATCTCCGCAACCCAAGACCTTGGCTTCCTTTATCAGATATTGTGGATCCTTGGCCCTAGTGTGGGGAATAACCATCCTCCAAGAACTGGATACCGCTCTATACCCCTTGATCCTCACAGCCCATCTCCAAACTTGACCACAAGTTGATAAATCCCATTTGACCATTACAGAAAAGTCAGGTCCGCGAGGAACTCACGTCCCCACAGAGACTATGGTTTTCATTTGGGCAAATCATTGAGATATGCTTTATTAGACATAACACATTGATTCCTTTGCATGAGCTAGCTCTAAGACCAAGAGCGTTGGTGAACCCCTTTAGTTCCACCCACAGATGTTCCATCCGCAGCCCCTTGAACCCACAATACACTAAAATAGCTCATGTTTCTAACATTTTTCCTAAGAGATCACTAAAGTCCTTTATGATTCTTGCATAGGTTATGAGGGAGTTTTCTAGGGAAATGATATACAATGAAGTTGCCCCAAAATTTCAATTTATCCAAATTTAGACCATTTTTCCCCCAAATTGGCTAAGTCGTTGATCCTTGACAAAAGGGAAATTACACCAGATGACCATTTTAGGAACTCTCCCTCAGAGATCATGATTATCAATTTATTCATCATCAAATATTTTATTCATCAAATCATTACCTGAAACTCTAGATTCTCTATTGAAATTCCTGATTCAACTGCCCAGGTCCAATTTCTCATTTAGAATGTCCATTTTTGTCAGGGGATAAAAATGGATAACAGTTAACCATTAGCTCAGACATTGTAAGAATCATTTTTCCAATTAATAAGAAAAAAGACTCAGCTTCCTAAGAATATGAAAGGTCATAAGTGATGAGGACAAATGTGAAGAGTCATGTGGGGGGTAGATAAAAGGACAAATAATAATGTTATAAATTAGAATGGCTTCTCCATTCCAAAGGGATTGGAAATTGTTGATTTAATGTATATTGTTGAGAGTTACCACTTCCACATCAAGAAATAAAAAACTATCAATTCTTTTATTTCTTGTTTTATGTTCCTCTACTCTCTCTTTCCAAATTTGCATAATATGGTAATCTTGTAAAACCAAGAAAGGTTTTTGTTCCTTTGATGAATAAATTTATGGAAGTCTTTGTCTATGATTTGTTGTTTCTTCATCATGGTTTGTCAGTTTTTTGTTCTTCTAGTTGGATGTGGAATTACTATGGTTTATGTATGTGAACTATGTTAGTGCCTACTCACATCATTAACCCTCTCTCTCTTGATTTCGCCAAACTCCCTTTTACCTCTCTATCCACTGCTGCAATTTCCTCCCATTAAACTACATACAAGCACTTTGCCATAAGTTTAGTGGAGTGTTCCTGTGTGATCCCCTAGCCTATTGGCCACCCCACAGCATTTTAGATAGTTTAGAGTAGTTTGTATTCAATAATGGGAGCCTCCCCATACACAAGAAGGAGGGGATTATCCCTATACCATTTGCAAAAAATCTATAATTTACAACATAATAAATTATTTTGCCAACACCACAGGAACAATCAATGGGCAATTTTTTGGTTTGTACTAAAATCTAGTTATTTTCTGGCTCAGATACTTTTTTGGAAGTAAATATTCCTTCTAAAAGGTTCCATAAAATTGACTTATTGGAAGTTTATATTCCATGTTACTATTCCTAAATAGTTCTATGATGAAATACATAACAAATTGTAAAAATAAGAAAGGGTCTATACGGAACCATGTTGGAAATATGTTTCCTCAGTGGTGAGTTTCCTAATTACAATCACCAACTTGCAGTTAGTTTTGTTGTGGTCAATATTTGTGTCAAATTTCTTAAATATTTCAGTTCTCTGTAAAATGGATGGGTCCTTTTAGAAACTTCATCTTTACCCTTATCAACAAATAAAACTAGTAATTAGAAACAAAAAATTATATAATGGAGAATTTATTGACACATTTAAAAGAAACCAACAAAATTGATAGTTATTGTTCCACATCTCTACAAACACATTATTTTTTTAATAATATTACACCAAGAAAATTTATCCTCATTATATTATAAACAAAAATTATTTATAAATCAATATTAAATTTATAAACAATTAAAATCTCAAATATGAATTTTCATATAAATTACTTGGCTATGGATCTTTCTTGATATTCTTACAAATAAATTTAAATTTGAGGTACAACCAACAATATTATGTATCATTAAATTTAATTTTAGTATTTGTTGGCAAACCAAATTAATTTACCTAGTAATAATGGAACCTTTTACAATAATTAATAAACAATTCAAATGAATAAGATTGAACTATTTTATTTCAAATATGCTAAATTTATATATTACAAAGTCTAATTTTTTAGAATATATTTCTTGAGAAAAGATTCCGTAGTAATAAAACCAAATAAACTATGGTAATCTACATTATTTCTAATGGATTCGAGTTATTTATGTTAAACTCTACATTATTTTGACTATATTTTAAAAAATCAGCTTTGTAATAAGTCCAAATAACCTTAAATTATTGTATTTTATTTATTTTATAAATAAAACCTCCATTTCGTTTGGCATTATATTGATAGGAAAAGTCTCATCTCATTCTTTTTATTAAAACACTTTGTTTGACCATAATTTGAACTAGTTATATAGATCTCATATAATATCTTCCTGTGAAGTTGATGTAGATGTGGTGTAATCATAAGTTAGAGATAGTATTGTTTTTTCTTCATTGTAGAGCCAAGATGGGGAATGTTTTTGAGCACCCTATCCAATAATGTGCAGTTAATGCGATATCCCTACTTAACATTTTATAGTGGAAGTTTTATCAAGATATAAAATTAAGGTTAGAAATTTTTATTTCAATTACCTTTGGCAGATCAAATAATCTTAATAAATTTATCAAGATTTATCCTATCATATGTTTCCATCAATGATTTTTTCCCCCTAATTAATTGTTATCTTGAAATGACATAGCCATAGCATTATCACGTTATTTTAAACCTAGACATGATTTGCTGCATAAGTTGTAGATATACAAAGATATACACTAACTTCTCTGTTAAACATGAAAATATATGTGCATGGTGTTCTTCCAATAAAGTCATCAATTTAAGTTGAGGAACTCTAGATTCGTATGATGATAATAATAGCTCAAATCACAATTGCTTACAATGGGTAACGAGTACAATAAATTTGTATTAAAGACAAAAGGGGTATGTTCATTCCCCAAGCCTTGAGGGTCCCATGATTTAGGATTTTCCTCTTTTCTTTGGAATAAATTTCGCTAAAGCAATGAGATTCCTAGTGTTATATCATAACATACAGACTCCCAATATAATTTACAAGTAGTTGATAACACGACCATATAAATTGTGATATCTTTTTAGAACACTAATGAAATGCTTCAAATAAGATATCAAGGAATATGTGAGTGGGTATGGACGCATGAATTAAAAAATTATGTCTTCATATACTTACTATAGCACTTATGATTCAAGAGGTCTTGTAAATTTTGAACATCCCTAATCAAGTGTAAAACCATACCTTACTTCCAATCTATAAGTTGACATGACATAACTATGGTTATGTATAATTGGTTCTAAACCATTTAATCAAAGCATCATAATATTGTATGCAATAGATCTAGATAACATATGATAACCATATTTGACTGACTCCCTGTCTTCCTACACCATAGGAAATCTGCCTTAAAAACTCTATCCTAAGCTAGTATACATTTTATACCTCCTTTTAAGCCTTCATTGAAAAGATGAGTAGAATTTATGGATTTATTACATAGATAGTAAATTTGAGGATAAATTCCCTGAGAGATAACCTCCATTTTTTAATTCATTTTACCAGATACTAGAATTTCTGATTCATTCTAGAATACCGATGATTTCAATCAGTAAGTTTACACTTTCTATGGCCATAGTATATATGGCATTACGTAAAAAATCTAGTTAGATGTGTATACATACATACATAGCATATGATACATTTTTCTTCCCTATAACCGCACATATACATATCCTCATTGATAAGCTACAGTCAAGACTATCTAATAAACAAACAAATATCTAATCACCTGATAGATGATTTATTTGAAATATGATTGCAGCAGATAAAAATACACCAAGAGGGATTATTTCAAAATTTGCACGTAATCAATGATATATTTCTTATTTTAAAATCATATTTGCAATCACGTTAAGTTCAAGGTTATGATCCCTAGAGAAAGATGAAAATATTTTAAACGTAATGGACCTAATTCATTGCAACATTTGCAAAAACAACCTTTTTCCATCACGATGTAAGGTATAAATAAGGCAACACATACTGAAATGAATGTAATATCCTGATGTCTACCATTCAGTTATAATTATTCATGCTCTAAAAGCAAGAATTCATAGTTCATAATTTCAAAGGAGATATTTTATAACTTGCAACTTAAGTAAAATTTACGATAGAGGTACAATGAATAGTTCCAACCATGTTTTCACTAACTATTCTAAATACCTACATGACTTAATGTAATTCACAACTATATCATAATATGGTCCATCTCATTAGGTAAAAATAAGTATGATAAAATACAATTAAAACAAGCCCTCCTCATAAGAGGAGACTTAACTATGCCAAATTTTTGTCCCAAAAACATAATAGACATCGTAACTCCAAATCTATTTTACCTATAGTCACATCTGTAAATCAGTACTACTTCACTATGACTCCTATAATTTAGTAATGCAATTTTGTTCTGTCAAAGTCAAAATTGAAATAAGCACTAGGATCTACCACTCAACAGATTGGATATCATTATAATGCCATTAAATGTCCAACTGTAAACACGCATGATCCTCCATTGTTTAAGCCCATGAGAAAGAGGAAATTCACACTTCAAATCAGTACTTAGGAACGATTCTGATACACACAACATCATGTTTAACTAGGATTTGAAAACCTTTCAAAATCCCAATGCTTATAAAAAATAAATTTCTAAGTGTCTATGATTCAAGCTTTAGTCTTTATGGGATGGTAATTCCAGATTCATCTTGTTCCATATAACCATCGCCAAAATACAACCATTCATAATTCATTATCTATCCATGTTTTTACAATGCTCCTTAGTCATGTCCCATAGACATAATCATTATGATCTCCAAAACTCCCCGTAAGAAGGCTATAATTCATAACATTAATAAATATTCACAAGGTGATTGAGTGAAGGGTAATGAATTTAATGACCTAACATAGAAATCCATTCCCTACGTATACAATAGCAATTTAGGAGTGTTCCAAGTTCCCAAATAGAGTGGAGGAAAATTCCTTATATTCATGCTAATAAAATCTCACAATAATAATCACACCCCTCATATGTTATCTAGTTCCTTAATGAATTTGTAATATTGTCTAGTCCTGCAAGCTACAAGAAAGATCAATTATATTCATGGTCAATTCATAGAACTAACATTAATAATCTATACTACCGAAGACAGTAGTAATGTGACTGATGAAAGGGAGCGGACTAACAAAGAGGTTGTTTTCTCACATGTGATTTTCTGCAGGCTCTGATCAGCAGGCACGCAGACATTCGTGGGAAAAGCAATGGCTACCATTTCCTATTTTACACGGATTACAACAGTAAAAAGAACATTGGCTTCAAGGCTCTCAGGGATTTGGGAATTTACTGCAAACAGTTACACATAGTGAAGATGGGGGGTCCTCCTTGTCAAATTGAGCCTAGTGCGGACCTGGACTAGAAGGATAATATTGAGCTATGGAGTGTTCTCAGCAAGGGTGGCATCACCAACTTCATAGAGAAGGTTCAAGGGCATGATCAAAGCATTTTTGTGTGTTTTGCGAAGGATTGGAAGGAGCGGACTGTGGAATATGGGGGGCAGAAGATCTTGGTCAATGAGGAACTTATTGCTGAAGCAACCGGCCTTGGCATGGAGGGTTACCATTTTTTCAACAAAAGGGTTGACAAAGATGTTGAAGAGAGGAGTTTTGTGAAGGGATCTGAGAAGCTGATATATGTTACAATGGGCCTACTTGTTAGCTCAATCCCTTCACCCTATGATGAGGTTACTCGCATGATGATACAGTTCATATCCTTGGAAGGAAGGTTTGTCACTATACCTGCTAAGCACCTTATCTTTCTTAACCACTTCCGTAGGAATCGCATGGTTTGTTTCTCCCATTACTTGTTGAACTCTCTTGAGTGCTCCATTTTGGAGTTTCAAAAGCATACCCGGGTGGTTCCTTTACATCAGGGGCTTATTTTGCTACTGCATAAATGTTGTCTCCTCAAATACCCTAGCCTCCCATCCTCTCGTAGCGCAATTCTGCCGGCCTCTACTACTGCTAGCCCCGTTTCTCCATTCTCTGCCCCCACCACCACTACTGTCACCCCCCTACCAGCTGTCCAAGCTTCTTCTTCCATTCCCCATACTGCTGCTCCCACCACCCACTTCACTTCCACCTTGGCCAGGCCGGTCACTAGGGCTTCTAGAAAGCTTAACCTTGAGACTCTTGCTATGGAGAAGGGTCCTCATGAAATTGAAATTGCACATGATCTACTAAACATTAGCAGTTCTAGTCCCTGGGATGTGCATATGGAAATCTCTTCAAAAATACTGGAAGCCTTAGAGGTTGATGTGAAATTGTTGAAGGATGAAGTTAAGAACTTGGCAAAATAGAAAGGTAAGAGGAAGAAGGAGGAGGAGGTGGATATTGATAACAGCCAGATTGATGATATATATAAGAAGCTGAATTCCTTAGACACCCGTTTAGGGAAGGCCAAAACTCGTCATGACTACAATATGGCCATCTTCAGTGTGATTGAGGAGTTCATTGAGCAACATGTTAAAAGTGTCTCCAATCTCAGCGGAGTTTTGGCAACACTTTGGGGCAATGATAAGGAAAGTAAAAGGACCATTGATCAGCTGGATAAGACTAATGCTGCCCACATGAAAACTTTGGGTATGTTCAAATCCTGGAAGAATATCAAGACCAGCATTGACAAAGCTTCTAAGAAGTAGATGTTGGTCCTTTTGCTGTACTTATCTATTTTTTATGCTATTTTTTCGCGGTCTCGTTACTACTTTTTTGTAGTGTTTTTGTTGTTTTGTCTGGTTTGGTAGCTGTTTTTTGGGGGCCTCATTGTCACATTTGGATTCTGATCCTTTATTCTCTGATTTTCATTCCTTTTCTGGCTCCTAGGCCATCTTTTGTACTCAAGGGTATAGTCCCTTTCAAAAAACTATTTGCCAATAATAAAAAAAAAACATTAATAATCTATACAAAACCATGTTGCATTATCATGAAATACTAAATATTAGAAGGTTATTTATCCTCATATTTTTAATCAATATTAACAATGAACAACAATTCATGTAATTATCTAGGTTCCTAACCATTATAAACATCTTCTTTATTGATTAACAATCCAATATAATTTAGATAAGCCTTTATATTAAGTATAAAGATAAAACTACCCATAAACAAAAAATTGTTATCTTGTTACCATTCAAAAGGATCAAACATAATTACTATGTTACAGTCAATATAGTTTTGAAATCACATTATAAATAAATAGTGATCTTATTCAACATCACTTTGAAATTTAAACTACAACTCAACTCAAGAAGGTAAGATTTTTGGATGTCACGGATAGCTTGGGTATACTAAATCAATTATTTTGATCCCTTATACCTGAATTTAACATAATGAAACACACATCAAACTATCAATGCTATAAAGTATATGATAACTCAATAAGTAGTTTAATACGAGTTCATTAAAGGGATATATAAAACTAATAAAAATGGTTACATATGTAACATAAAATATTAATAATTTAAAAGAAGTGTCCAATCCTTACAATATTTGTTAACCATCCAGTCATAATTAAACAATTTATATACTTTATCCATTAATCAAAATACTTCATACTCAGTTTGAGTGAGATATTAACCTTCTCTGACTTTCTTGGTGAGCTCGATGAGCTCTACTTGTTTTAACAAAAGGACCCATGAATACAATATGTATTCACTAGTTTTCATAGAGAACATATAATGGTATAAAATTATATCCCGACACAACCCATATCCGGAATGATGGGTCAAATAGTTTCTATCTATAATAAACCAGAGTAGAATTTAGATTGTCATCTCGATACAACTTGATTTACTAAATAAATTTATATTTATATAAATTGAATTTTTCATCAATCTATGGCTTAAATAAAAACCGTATTTAAGATTTTACAATACTCAGAAGACCAAAGAAACTATCACTGACATTAAGCACTTTGAGAATAGAAGACCCAAATTCCCAACCATGCTTATTTTAAGAACTCGTGACAATTATAAATTTATATTTTCAGTTTGTATCTGACTAAAGAAGAACAAAAAAACTAAGAATACAACATAAAATTTGCACCTAGTTTTCATATGATAAAGATGAATCGAAATCTCCAATACCCAAATAATGAATAATTTTTCTTCTAAATTTCCTTATTAATTTTTTGTGCTTTATTTTGGCATTCAATTCCACATTAAAACAAGATAATAAAATTAGTTGGTATTCTATATTTCATTATAAAGAAACTTATTTTAGTAGAGAATCCATGCTTATGGATATTCACTACAACTATTTCCCACTATTTTCTCACAAAATTTCAAAAAAAAAAAACCGTATTGACTGAAACAACGTCCATAGTTTTAAAAAAAGTAATTATTTTTTATACAAAAATATATATACCTCCATTTTATCACAACTAACAATAGCTTCAACAAAACTCCACATTGAAATCCTCATGCACAGCTCACCCAAAATGGGCTCTAAAAAAATGCAAAAAATAAACTTTCATCACATGCATAGTAGATTCCCCAAGAAGCTTCACAATTTCCAAGAAAACCGTGCATTGATTAATTTCCTTACAGTGTCACACAATGGCTTAATTAATTTCACACATCTTCCCTCAACTTGAATGGTGATGGAGAGTTGTCTTAAAATCAAACTATCAAACTTATCCAAGTTTATCCCTATATTCATGCATGGGTTTTATCGATCAGTTGAAGACATCTAATTTAAACAATCAATTTATTTAAATGCATGGTGTGGTCAATCAACCAAATAATTAATATTTTAACATTATCAATATTCCAATGATCAACATTCATCATGCTAAAAGATATGTTTGAGAACCATAATAACCTTTAAACTTGTCAATTCCAACTTACCATGCTCTAAGACCATTCAAATCAAACATTATAATATGCCTGGGGTCACATACCATTGAAACTCACAATTATATTCACATTGCAATGGCTTCTTTATTATGGTCCTTGAATATTTTAAATTATCTATACTAAAGAGCTTAAATTACCAAAGTTCAAATGTATAGAGGATATTTTAAACCAAACATTTTCAATGCCAAACCAACATTGTCTAAGACCATTTAGTTGAATATAATTAAAACAATTACTCTTGTTAACCTTTCCATTATCTACGACAATTTCCAATGTCAAAAACTTATTAAATGCAAGACAAGTTAACAAAATAATATGTTTACTTTGTCATAGTCCATTGACATTACCAACATCACCATGAATACTTTTGTAATGCATTACGGTACTTGACCTTCGTATTAAAACATTAGAATTATTAGTCATTCATATATGCAATAATAATTATTTAACGACACCAAAATAATGTGACTCAGTCATCCATAGATTTTTTAATATTTACAAATCATTAACTAAAAAAGTTTGGAGCACTATCTCACAAGCAAGTACAATAATGAAATAGGTCTATCATTGATATGAAGGCATCACATACATATACAAGGTGAAGTACAATCACACAACAAGTACAACAAGAACAAGTTGTGACTTAATACATAGTAAACAGTTGCAAGGTGATGAGTGTAGGCATTGCACTAGGTATGCACCTACAAACACATATATACTTCCTTACAAAATTATGTACGTGTGTATAACGGCATAGGAAGCCTCACGTCAGAACTAGTTAGCTTGTTCCCATGGACATTTATTATATCATAACCTATTTTGGACTCAAAACAAAATGAAAAGGTGAGATGTGACTTAATTCCCCCTTAATGAATCAGCATTCTGATGATTTAACTCATTAATAGCAAAAATAGAATTGAAAATAGATTCTTATCATAAACCTAAGGGAAAAGTCAACATTTTCAACAAAAAACTTGTAATTTTTTTCTAGATTTCAATTTATCTGAACTCACATTTATTAGTTGTAACAGCCTTAAAATCATCCAAAGTTTCCAAACAAATGGCAATATGATATAATTTCATCATTTCATTCACCCAAAATATAAAATAATATCAAGTATATCATAAAAAATCATCAAATATCATTTTCTGATAACAAAAGAATAGAATTGTTTATCATTCAATCTAACAAGGAAACTATTGTTTTATTTATTCTAACTTTTTCTAACAATCTAACCATTTTCACTATGACAATTTATGGATCTAGAACATTTCTCTTCATTAAGTGTTGATTTATTTTCAACCCGATGGTTTACCACTATAGCTTGGATTCTCTATTGTAGATTATTTTCCTTGTTCCCAAAGAAAAAATCTTTGGCACAATAGTCACCAACATGCTTGAAACAACCACAAAAAGGTCTTTTCCATTCAAATGTCTTATTGTTACTAGTACCATTATCCTATCCATTTATTTTTAAATTATTAATTGTTTCACTATCACCATTCTGATCCTTATTACCAACCTTCTTCCACCATGTCTTTCTAGCTAACAATGGTGAAGGTGATCTATAGCTCGCCTTCCACTTATCATCCTTGTGAGAAGTTATGGCTTAGAGCTTCTTCTCCTTCCTAATCACCTTTTCAAAAATAGATTCCATGGTAGGATGACCTTAGACATCAACTTAGCCTTAAATGATTGGGTTAAGTCCCATGATAAATTTGTGTATTCAAAAATTTTCATCTATCTGATACTGCAGAACATATTTCAGTATTTTAGTAAATTTTAACTAGTATTTTATTATGGTCATTTTTCCTTGTACCTGGACTTGAAACTCAGACATTTTCTGGTTATAATACAACTGTAGTACCAACACTATCTGAAATAAAACTTAAATTTATATCACATTATGTTGACTACAAAAACTCCTTATTCCACCTTCCATCCATCCCACAAAGAGGATTCCTCATTTGAGAGCTGATAAACACCAAGAACTACCCTTTTTTCTTAAAAAAAATATCTTATCTCAAAGTATTTTTCCATATTGCTAAGCTAGTTCTCAGTTCCGTCACCCAAGTTTATCCCATCAAACTTATGTGGACTAATACATTTAATATCCTTTGATAGCTCAACTACCAAGAGGGATCTTATGTTCACAGGTTTTTTTGGATTTGTAGCGTTAGGATCTATTGCATTAACATTTTCAGCATTTACATTATAATTAGTAGCATTTGGATTAGGCTTCTTAGGTTAATGTACCTCAACTTCGATTTCACTATCCTCAACATTTACATGTTTTTCAAGAACAATGATACAGTTGCGATTGTCATTCAGGACACCAAGCATCTCATCAAGTTTCTAGGAAGTTACTTCTTTAACACCCACAACTTGATTGTTCACAACATTCCTTCTTGTTTTAACCATCTTTTGTTCTGTTAGAAAAGAATAAAGTTTTTATTTGCGTAAGGACCCAGTATGTGCAAGAGCTACAACCTTCATCTCTGATACCAAAATGTAACACCCATATTATGCTTTAAAAAAAAGGGAATTTTTATTATAAACCATTAATTACATTATTATGCCTTCATTGATTTTTAGCACACAGAAGAATAAACCCAACATACTAAATAGTTTACAAAATTTGTTAATTCATTTTTATGTTGTCATGAATAATATTTTTACCCAGTTCTAAACTAAGTAATCCAATATTACAATACTATTGAATCCATCTAGAAAACATATTATAACCATATGCAACTATAAAGGGTTCTAGATCCTTCAAGATATCCCTTTAACACTCTATATGAGCCAGTATACATTGTATAACATTTTATTAAGTATTATTATAGGCTAAGAGAATCTGTGTTAGTTTCAACTAGAAAGTCACTTAAGTAGTCTACATCTGATACTAGACACCACTAACAAGAAGACATGGTGAAGATACAGTGCAATTAGTAATTTGCACTATTATGACCATAGTTATTTGGCATTGCGTTAGCAAGATGGTTTCAAAACTATACACAAGCCTATGAAACCTGTCTTCTCGTCACTGCACAACTGTCTCAACATAGTTATCTGCATTGTTTTCCGTTGATTAAGTATACATTTATAGTTAATATTTTTAATTATTTTTTTATAATAAATAATTGAATTTAGTTCTGAAGATGCAAGTATCATGACTCGATATTTCAGTCAAATTAAACATGTCAGTACCACTTTAGGATCCCTAAAGGAAAATATATGTTTCGGTAATGACCTAAGTCATTGCATGTTCATTTCTTTCCCCGTAGCCATCCCGAGATGGTATAGACAAGGCTCATATGACAAGAATTTTGTCACATGATGCCTTCCCTTCATTTACAATTTTTTATGCTCTTGTCGTAATGAAATTTTATTCAAAATTTCATTATGTTATCCAAATTTATGATCAAGGTATAATGAACTCATCGAGTCACTGACTAGTGTATGTACGTCATACCGCATATAAGTCAAACTGTATCAGTCTACTATCATTGCTTTGGTTTAAATGAGTATGAGATTAAACCAATTCATAACACTAAATAAATTATCAGTCATGATCATTAATAGAAACTTGGTCAATTTAGTTTACTTAAGTCATATGTGCACATTAGTACTATTTCATATGATTATAATGTGCTTTCCTACTTTGTTTCATATGATCGTAATTTTTTCCCACTAGGATATTATATTTAATTGGAAACATGTATGATGTTGTTCTTTAAAAGAAAAGAGTATGATCTCATTGTTTAATACTTTTAAACTGATATAAATCATCTTGTTTATCTAAGATGAACAGAAATATTTTATTGACATACTTATCTTCTTCATGCACTATGTTGTATTTTCTATTTTGTCTTTTTGTTTTAGTTACAGATTCATTTAATCATACAAAATCATATTATACAACATCTCACTATGAAATCTTACTGTTAAATATTGATACAAGTATGTCCCATAACATAATCATAATGATATGAAAATTAATTGTAATTTCATGATTAATAACATTAATACTTATTCACAAGGTGATTATTAAAGATAATCATTAATACAACAAGCCCATTTTTCTGTATAAAATTGCTAAGTAATACTTTCACATTAAAACAAGTACAAGTACATTCCATACATTCATATGATTAAATAGAATAATAATCAATGCATGAAACATTATCTAGTTCCTTAATCAATTTGTAATATTTTTTTGTCTTGCAAGTGGTAAGAAAGATCAATTATATTCATGGTCAGTTCATCAAACTGGCATAAATCATCTATACAAAACCATGTTGCATTATCATGAAATATAACATATTAGAAGGTTATTTATCCTCAAATTTTTAATCAATAATTAACAACGAACACCAATTCATGTAATGATCTATGTTCCTAACCATTATACACATCTTCTTTATTGATTAAAAGTCAAATATAATTTATGATGCACAAGAATTAACAGGAACTTGACAAGGTCATAACTTGAGCTCTGGGTGTCCATTTGAGTCCGTTTTTTTAAAACCACATGTTTCGATGAGAAGAATGTAGAGTCAAGCTTCTTTACTAGTTGGGGCATGTTTTGGCACATTTTTGGGCCCTGAATCTGCCATCTTGAGGCCAAAAATTAGGATTTAAGTTATAGTTTGGTTTTTTCCTATTTTGGGCATTAGTTAATTTTAGTCTATTAGTTGCATTATGATTTAGAAATTTAGAAATTCCTCAAATTTAGGAATGTAGAAGATGCATGGAAATTTCTGTGCCTATATGAATAATCATGCAAATTTACTAAGAATAGCAGGTTCTAGTAAAATGCTAAAAATAGTAATTTCCACCACCTAGAGTAGATTTAGTCTAGTTAGAGTTTGCTTGGAAAATAAAGTTGGGAGTTGTTTTCCTATTTAGGAAACATTTTAATTCAATATTCAATAACAAAAAAGGAGATCTATTTTCTTTTGGAGTTCATATTATTTGCAGTATATCAAATTTGTTCATCATTTGCATACATTATCTAGTATCAGAGTTGGTTCGAAGTCCTTTAAAAAAATGGCAAGAAGAGGAAGAGGAGGTGGTATTTCCCAGATGAATAGAAATACACAAGATCTATAGAGGCAAGTTATTGCGCTTGCTGCAATGATAATTCAGAGAGGAAATCAAGGTGGAGATGACACAGATGAAAAAGAAGTTTGTGAAGAGGAGGAAATGTAAGCACCACCATTAGCTTTTGAAGAAAGGATGCTTTGAGCATTAGAAGGAAATAATGATTGGATAAGAGTTGATGTGTAAGATTATGGTGGTAGTCTCAAACCATAGGAGCTGATAGACTGGTTGACTAGCATAGGGAAATTTTTTGAGTGGAAGGCTATGTTAGAAGAAAAGAAGGTAAAATTTGCATGCACAAAATTGAAAGGTCACGCTATGTTATGGTGGGACCACCTACAGAAAGACCGGTCAAGAAAGGGGAAAGAAAAAATTAGGATGTGGAGTAATATGGAGAAGAAGCTGAAAGATAAATTTCTCCCTGTGGATTATGCACAAACCCTTTACATGAGGTTTCAGAATCTTAGACATAACTTACAAACAGTGCAATAATACATAGATGAGTTCTACAAGTTGTCCATTTATGTAGAGCATGAAGAAACTGAGGAATAAATGGCTGTAAGGTATGTAAATGGATTAAAAGTTTCTATTCAAGATGAGATAAGTATGCATAGTATTAAAAGCATGGAGGATGCCTATCAATTAGCCTTAAAGGCCGAGGAAAAAAAAAATTGTCAAATTTTTAGGAGATCACTTAGAATGAATAGGGGTGGCTCATCTTCCTTTTGGGGACAAGTTGGTTTCAGCCAAGGTAGGGGAGAATCATCTCATGGGTTGGAAAAGAAAGAGGATATGAGACAAGATTTCTAGAATCAACAAAGAGGCAGAGGATTTTCTAGGGGTAGAGGATATGCTGGTGATAGAGGATGGGAGGCTCCATGAAGACCATTTGTTTGTTACAGATGTGGTGAAGAATGGCATAGGGATTTTTAATGCCCGCATTCTTATACACATGATAAGAGGCAAGGATATGCTCCAAGAGTAAATCTTGTTGACGCTAAACAAGTAGAAGATGAACAGGACCTAAAAATTCCACCAGATGTTGGAGAAAATATGATGATCAAGAGGATGATGATTGCTCCAAGAAATGATGTCAAGGGTGATGCATGGCTGCATACAAATATTTTCAGAATATGATGCAATTTAGGAGGAAAGGTATGTCATGTTATTATTTATAGTGGTAGTTGTGGGAACATGGTTTCAAATGAGATGGTCAATAAATTGGGTCTACATTGTGAGAAGAATCCTAACCCTTGCCATATTGCATGGTTTAAGAAGGGTAATGAAGTTACTGTTGATAAGATATTTTAAATAAGCTTTTTTATTGGGAACATTTATAAGGGTGAGACTTGGTGTGATGTTATTCCTATGGATGCATGTCATATGTTACTAGGAAGACCATGGCAATTTGATAGAAAAGTTATTCATGACTAGGGAAATAATACCTATACTTTCTGGAAGGATGGCACACAAATAGTTTTGATACCTCTTAAGGAAGAGGGGAAGGCTGAAAATATGCTTTCTGCAAAGGAATTTTTTAAGGAGACAAAGGCAACTGATTTTTTTATGTACTAGTCGCAAATAAGGATGAACATGTAAGTGCACAAATACCAGTATAAATAGTAGAATTAATAGAAGAATTTTTAGATGTTATTCCTAATGAGCTACCATATGGGTTACCACCCAAAAGAAATATTCAACACCATATTGTTTTTATTCTAGGGTCTTCACTCCCAAATCAAGAAGCTTATAGGATGAGCCCGACATTGCATGCAGAGTTGAATAGGAAAGTGGCAGAGCTCGTGTGAAAGGGGGTCATAAGGGAGAGTATGAGTCCGTGTGCAACCCAAAATTTATTAACACTAAAGAAGGATGGAATATAGAGAATGTGCATGGATAGCAGAGCAATCAATAAAATTACAATCAATTATAAGTTCCTAATATCTCTCCTTGATGATATGGTGGATGTGCTTGTTGGATCTAGGTATTTCACCAAGATTGATCTTCGAAGTGGTTATCATTAGATTTGGATCAGAGAAGGAGCTGAGTGGAAAACAATAATCAAGACAGGAAATGGATTATATGAGTGGTTGGTGATGTCATTCGGGTTATCCAATGCACCTAGTACTTTTATGAGATTGATAAACACCATGCTATGAGAGTATAATGGTAAGTTTTTTGTGGTTTATTTTGATGATATCTTGATCTTTAGTAAAACTAAAGAAGAACATTTGAGGCATCTAAGGGTGGCATTTGAAGTGTTAAGAAAAGAGAAACTCTATGCAAATATGAAGAAGTGCACATTTATGCAAGAGAATTTGGTAGTTTTGGGCATTATTATTTTAGAATATGGGGTACAGATGGAATCAGAAAAGATAAAGGCAATTATTGAATGGCGTACTCCATGAAGTATAACAGAGGTAAGATGATTTCATGGTAAAGCAACATTTTATAGAAAATTTATTAAAATTTTCAGCAGTATTGTAACACCTCTAATAGATTACACAAAAGGAAGGGAGTTTTTGTGGACAAAAGTAACTGAGGATAGTTCTCAATTATTGAAGAAGAAGGTGATAGAGGCACCCATTTTTGCACTACCAAATTTTTATAAAGTGTTTGGGGTTGATTGTGATGCCTCACATGTGGGTATTGGTGCTATTATAAGTCAAGGTGGAAAGCCAGTAGTTTTATTTAGTGAGAAAATGAATGAGGTAATAAATAACTACTCTACTTATGATGTGGAATTTTATGTAATTTTACAAGCATTAAGGCATTAGAGGTATTACTTAGTGCCTAAGGAGTTTGTGTTATTTACATACCACATAGCCCTGAAGTATGTGAATACCCAAAATAAGTTGAATAGTAGGCATGCAAAGTGGGTATCATTTTTATAGGGTTATAATTTTACTCTCAAACATAAATTTGGAAAAAAAAATCAAGTTACATATGCATTGAGTAGGCATGTGACTTTGTTTACCACTATGGAAAATGAGGTGGTGGGTTTTGAAGAAATAAAGGGTTTGTATTCTTCTGATTCTGATTTCAAGGATATTATTGAAAGGTTAATTTGGCCATTGTCAAAAAATATAGGAGATGTACAAGATGAGTACATTTTACAGGATGGCTACCTATTCAAGGGACGCTAACTATGTATTCCAATTAGGTCTATGAGAGAGAATATAGTGAAAGGGTTGTATAACAAAGGATTGGCTAGACATTCTGGTAAAGATAAGACAATATCCTTGGTAGTAGAGAAATACTATTGTCCAAAGCTGAAAAGAGATGTGGTAAGATACGTGGAGAGGTGTCAAATTTTCCAAGTGTCAAAATGCCATAAACATAATACAGGGTTGTATATGTCGTTACCTATTCCTAAAGGGTCGTGGACAGATCTGAGTATGGATTTTGTTTTGGGATTACCAAAAACAAAATGAAGTAATGAATCAATTTTTGTGGTTATTGATAGGTTTTTTAAGATGGTTCATTTTATTTCCAGCAAGAAAACAAGTGATGTGACAGGCATAGAAGATTTGTTTTTCATAGAAGTTGTTCATTTGCATGGTGTTTCAAAAACCATTACTTCAGATAGGGACACAAGGTTCTTAAGTCACTTCTGGTAGAATTTATGGAAGAAATTGGGAACTCAACTATAGTTTAGCAGTGCTTATCGTCCTTAGACTGATGGGAAAATCGAGGTGGTAAATTGGAGTTTGGGAAACCTGTTAAGGTGCATCGTTGGGGAAAAGTCGAAACAGTGGGACTTAGCATTATCACAAGTTGAGTTTGCATATAACAGTTCCATAAACAGATCCACAGGAAAGTATCCATTTTTAATTGTGTATGGGAGTAATCCAAATGGGGTGTTAGATTTGGTACAACTACTAGTTGATGGAAGAGTCAGTAATGATGCAGAAGTATTTGTCGAACATATATAACAATTATAGGAAGAAGTGCGGAAGAAGTTACAGAATAGTAATGATAAGCATAAGGAAATAAAAAATGTGCACAGATGGAGAAAGGTATTTACAGTTGGTGAGTTGGTTATGGTATATCTGTGGAAGGAAAGGTTTCCAAAAGGAACCTATAACAAGTTGAAGTACAAGAATATTGGTCCTTGCAAAATCATGAAAACAATAAACGATAATGCTTATGAGGTAGAATTACCAGGTAATTTTGATATTTCTCCATTGTTTAATGTTTTAGATTTGTATTTTTTTCATGTGAATGGTGTAAAAGGGGATGTTATATATGAAGTAATAGATTAGAAGCAACAAGTTCTGGTGAAGAAGAAAGAAGAAGTGGATCAAATTCTAGATAAGAAAACAATGAACACATGACATGGGACATAAAACAAATATTTGGTACATTGGAAAGGACTAAAACAAGAGGAAAATACTTGGGTCATAGAGTGAGATATTAAGAAGTTGGATGCAGATAAATGGAAGTAGTTTGAAGAAGACAACTTGCAAGAGCTGCATTTTTTTCAAGCAGGGGAGAATGATGCACCAGAATTAGCAGGAACTTGACAAGGTCATAATTTGAGCTCTGGGTGTCCGTTTGAGTCTGTTTTTTTTAAACCACATGTTTTTATGAGAAAAATGCAGAGGAAAATGTCCCTACCTATTGGGGAAAGTTTCAGCACATTTTTGGGCCCTACATCTGCCATCTTGAGGCCAAAAATTAGGATTTAAGTTATAGTTCAGTTTTTTCCTACTTTTGGGCATTAGTTAATTTTAGTCTGTTAGTTACATTATGAGTTAGAAAGTTGGAAATTCCTCTAATTTAGGAATGTATAAGATGCATGGAAATTTTTGTGCCCGTATGAATAAGCATGCGAACTTACTAAGAATAGCAGGTTCTAGTAAACTGCTAAAAATAGTAATTTCTGCCACCTAGAGTAGATTTAGTCAAGTTAGTTAGAGTTTTCTTGGAAACTCGAGTTGGGAATTGTTTTCCTATTTAGGAAACATTGTAATTCATTATTCAATAACAAATAAGGAGATCTATTTTCTTTTGGATTTCATATTATTTGCAGTATATCAAGTTTGTTCATCATTTAGCTACATTAATTTAGATGAGCCTTTACATTAAATATCAAAATAAATCTACGCAAAATCAAAACAATTGTTTTCTTGTTACCATTCAAAAGGATCAATCATCATTACTATGTTATAGTCAATATAGTTGTGAAATTCTATTCTCAAGAAATAGTGATCTTATTCAACATCAATTTCAAAATTATTTCACACAAGGATCCCTCTAACTAAATAACTACGACTCAAATCAAGAAGGTAAGATTTTTGGATGACACTAATAACTTGGGTATAATAAATAAACTTTTTTGATCCCTTATACCAGTTTAAAATAATGAAGCACACACCAAACTATCACAACTATAAATTATATGATAACTCAGTATGTACTTTAATCTAGAGTCCATTAAATGGATATATAACATGTATAAAAATGGCTACCTATGTAACATAACAAATTAATAATTTAAAATAAGTTTCCAATCCTTATAAGGTTTGTTAACCATACAAATTCATTAAAAGTCATAATTAAACAATTTATATACTTTATCCATTAATCAAAATACTTCTTACTCGGTTTACGTGAGTTGTTTAACCTACTCTAACTTTCTTGGTGAGATTGATGAGCTCTATTTTTTTATCAAAAGGACCCGTGAATTCAATACATATTCACTAATTTATTCAGAGAAAACATAAGGGTATAAAATCCTATATCCCATCTCGACTCATATCCAGAATGATGGGTAAAATAGTTTCTACCTAAAATAAATCTGAGTAGAATTTAGACTATCATGTGGATACAAATCAATTTACTAAAAAATATGTATATGTATAAACCGAAAATTTCATCAACCTAGGGCTTAAATAATAGCCATATCTAAGATTTAACAATACCCAAATAATGAATAATTTTTCTTCTAAATTTCCTTATCAAAACGTTTTGATTTTTTTTTTATTCAAATCCACATTAAAACTAGAGAAATAAAATAGTTGGTATTCTATATTTAATAATAAAGAAGCATATTGAAGGAGTGGTTTGGCCCAATGGGTAGAGAATCCATGCCTATAAATATTCTATGCAACTATTTCCCACTATTTTCTCTCAAATTAGGAAGCAAATGAACCTTCTTGACCCAAAAGGTGTCCATAGTTTTAAACAAAGGAAGTTATTTTGATACCAAAGAATATATACCTCAATTTTTTTATCACAAATGAAAATAGCTTCAACAGAAGTCCACATTGATACCCTCATGCACAACTCACCCAAAATGGGCTATATAAAAACAATGCCAAAAATAAACCTTCATCGCATGCATGGTAGTTTCCCCGAGAAGCTTCATAATGTTTAAGAAAACCATGCATGCATTAATTTCGTCACAGTGTCATGCAGTGGTTTAATTAATTTTTCCCATCTTCCCTCCACTCTAATGATACTGGAGAGTTGTTTTAAAATAAAATAATCAAACTTATCCAATTTTATCCCTATCTTCATGCATGGATTTTATCGATCAATTGAAGACATATAATTTAAACAATCAATTTCTTGGAATGCATGGTGTGGTCAGTCAACCAAATAATTATTATTTTAACATTATCTTTATTCCAGTGATCAACATTCATCATGTTAATAGATATGTTTGAGAACCAACATTGCCTTTAAGCTTGTAAATTCCAACATACTATGCTCTAAGACCATTCAAATAAAACATTATAATACGCCTTGGATCATAGACCATTGAAACTAATAATTATATTCAACTTTTAATGCCTTCTTTATATGGTCCTTGATCAAAGTTCAAATAGAGAATCTTTTAAACCAAACATTTCCAATGCCATCCCAACATGGTCTAAGACCATTTTGTTTAATACAAATAAAACAATGGATCTTTCTAACCTTTCCATGGTCTTCAACCAGTTCTAGAGTTAACAACTTATTAAATGAAAAAAAAGTTATTGAAATAATACATTTACCTTTTCACAGTTCATTGGCATTACCATAATCATGAATAAGAATTTTGTAATGCATTACAATCCTTGACCATTGTAGTCAAACATTAGAATGATTATTCATTCTTAGATGCAATTATAATTAGTTTATGACACCTAAATAATGTGAATCAGTCATGCACAAATTTTTCAATATTTGCAAATCATTAACTACATATACTATCTCAACGTAAGTACAATAATGAAATAGGTCTATCATTGATATGAAATCATCGCATACATCAACACGGTGAAGTATAATCACACAATTACATCAAGAATGAGTTGTTACTTAATAAATATTCAACAGTTGTAAGTTGACGAGTGTAGGTGCGATAATGGGTATGCACCTACACACATGTATATACTTCCTTGTGGAAGTATGTGTGTGTGTATAACTACATATACATCTTCACATTGACACTATTTAGATTTCTCCCATGGACATTTATTAAATCATAACTTATTTTTTTCTCAAAAGAGAATGAAAAAGGTGGGATGTGCCACTTTCATTGTTGAGAAAATATTAAATTAGGGATAATAATGTTTTTTAATTATTGTATTTCTAGATTATTAAATAATGTCATTATTATGCATGTATTTCATTTAAGCATGAGAATTTAGTTTTATGGAAAGTATGATATTATTTACATATGATAAATACATGTTTTCATATTACAACATTTAATAATTTATTTTAGCAATGGAAAATAATTTAGTTTTCAAATTATATGATTTTTTAATGACGATGCCTATTCAATTTTTTTATGCATGAGTTGTGATGTACAAAAATAGATTCCCTTACTAAAACTAGAATATCTAAAGGGATAATATCATCGAGGAGATGGATTGTAGATGTAGCATGTAATCTTATTACATGAAGGTAAATACGAGGACCATCACACATGTATGTAGATTACTTATATTCTAGTTGTATTAGTGATTATATTGATTGATTTAGTAATTAGACTTTTGTAAATACGAGGACCATCACACATGCATGTAGATCACTTATATTTTAGTTAAATTAGTGAGCATATTGATTGATTTAGTTATTATCTTTTCTATGTTGTCATTAGGTATGAATACATTACTCTTATGTTCTTGGCTATTCTTGTGTTGGCTCGAAGAATGATAAATCTTTTATGCTACTAGGACTGTGATGAGTCATAATGAATCACTTGAAAGGCAGCCTAAGGATCATGCATATTTACATGTTGCTTATGTTAATCAATTTTATGATTGGGTAATTTATGAAGATAATCTATTGTTGCAATTAATAAATGAAGAAAAAAAATTGGTAGGAAATTAGTGTTCATAGTTTGAACATATAGGTATTGTTTTAATATTATTATTATTTAATATTTAAATAATTCATGAGTTTGTAAATATTTATAATGCACAACTCATACAAATAGGAGTGTGGGAGTAAGATTAGGGAATAAAGGAGAGATATGTAGAAAATGTGATAAGAATTGACTCCATAATTGTACGATAAAGCAATTGTATAGAATTCCCTCAAATTTTCATTAGGAACTACTTCATTCTATATACATATTTTCTCTGTTTCTTTACTTTCTCCATTTCATGTGTTGATCTCAATTTATTGTTATTTAAATTCATTATAGAATCTATATTTTTGATATCATATGGTATCAAATAAGGTGAGGAAGAGATATGAGCGTCATTCCAGGAAAAAACTATGGCCTTTAAGATGTAGATCTGAAATTTTTGGAGCTTCCTTCATCGTGTTTTCAATTCTAGATCATGATATAGGGATCATTGTCAAATCTTCCTGATCACCGATGACTCTTCTTGATCATTGATGACTCTTCCTAATCAATAATGAATCTTCATAATCACCGATGACTCTTCTTGATCATCGATGACTCTTCCTAATCACCAATGAATCTTCATAATCACCTATGACGACTTTGTAAAAATAAAATTTAGTGTTTTCCAACATTCTTAGTAAATTTCTATGATATTCTTTATTAATTTTGTCTTTTAAAAACTTCAATATTATTTTAACAGTACATTTTCGAATGTGTTCAACATTGATTATGGAAATCCCATTATATAAATTGAATGGATTTAATTTACAGACATGGAAGGTGAAAATACCAATGAAACTAATGAACAAAAATCTCTAAGGTATTGTGAGTGGAAATGAACCGGAACCAAAAGATGTTGCGAAATTTATTGAATAGAAAATAAGGGATGAAAAATAAAAATACATTCTTGGGTTTTTTTATCAGACATCCATTTGCATTATATTGAATTGGAAAATAATTCTAAAGATATCTGCGATTTTCTAAGTAAGAAATTTGGTGAATGCTAAACTCACACTCAATTGTTGTTATTTAAATTCAAAGTGAATGAGGGTGAAAGTATTTCAAGTCACATTAATGAACTAAGATCTCTCCTAAGACAATGAACAGAAGTAAGCACTCAAGTGGATGATGAAGATGAAAAATATATTGTATTTAATAGATTACCTTCAAAATACAATAATGTAGTTTTTACTCTTGGTCAAATTCCTTTTCAATCACTTGAAGGTATGCTATCTACACTACTATTTGAGGAGAAAAGTACAAAAGAATACATTGAGGAAGAAACTTCCCTTTATGTAAAAAGGAATCATAATAACTCCTCTAAAGATAAAGAGGATTTAGTATGTTACTATTATAATAAAAAAGGACATATATCTTCCTTTTGTGTTATTCATGCCAAAAAAATTACAAAAGGAAAGTTAAAAATGGATGAGAAAAATGTAACTACTGATATGGAATAAAATCATGAAGAAGATCTGGAAAATAAATAAGAGTATAATTCAGATGAATACCTATAATAAGAAGCATCACACATGGAGGTTAGAGGCATAGGAGCATCAAGGATAATTAACATCTCTTGTTAGTCACCAAAAATGATATTTCTTCATTGTAATGGTGATCATTTATGTTTTTAGATTTTTATTTCATGCATGTGTGGTAGTAAATAATAATAGATGGATAATTCATGTTTAATTAGGAGAAAAGTTTCATATGTAGTTTCCTTATGTATGATGTGGGAAAAATGTATGCTGCTATGAAATAGTTGTTGATTCCATTAGAAAACCTTCTTGATATTTTTTTGGTTCTCTTAAAAAACCGCTACTGAGTGGTTGTTGGTTCCACTAGAAAACCTTCTATTATTAGTTAGTGGTTAGCCAATTTGTAAAACCATATGTAAAAGATAGGCAAGTACTATATTACCCTATGTTCACACTAAGGGGGTGAATGTTAGGAAATTAGTATTCATAGTGTGAACATATAGGTATGGTTTGAAAATTAGTATTATTTAATATTTAAATTATACATGAGTGTTTAAATAGTTGGAATGCATAACTCATAGAGATAGGAGTATGGGAGTAAGACAAGGCAATAAAGGAGAGATATGAGGATAATGTGATAAGACTTGACACCATAATTCTAAGAGTAAACAATTGTATAAATGCCCTTAAAGGTTCAATAGAAACTACTCCATTATATATAAATATTCTCTCCATTTCCCTATTTTATCTATTTCACATGTTGATCTCAATTTATTGTTGTTTAAATTCTTTATCAAATATATAGTATTTATATCACAGATATTTATTTTTGATATAAGGTAAAAGAGGATTATGGGGACCCTACCCCTTAAGATATAAAAAACACCAAATCACTAGTGGAAAGAAACATGTTGGGAGGAAAACACAACTGAGATAAACTAAACTAATACAAAACAAATAACATCATAGACACAATCGATCAAACAAGGAAAAATGATGAAAAACAAAGAATAAAATAATGTATGGGAAAATAACCCCTCACTTTTTCTCCATACTTTTGATTATTTGATTTCACTCTTTAACTAGATCACTCATGAACATGTTGAGTTTATCATATTTTAAATTTCCATCTACTCTCTTCCTCTTCTTTGATATGTCATTTGATATATCTTTCATACATGCATTAATAAGTTGGGAAATCACTTTGAGATGATCAATCATAATTTTGATGTTCAACATGCTCCATATACTAATTTGGAAGTGTTGGCGAGAAAATTTGTCGGTGAAAAAATTCTGGGTTTCTTTCCAACGCTCTGGGAGTCTAAATCCATCTACTTAACTGGTGTAGCTGCCGTATATGCATGCATAAGTTAAAGTGAGTTTTATCTGGGTGGTCTTATGGTTGGGGATCCAACAGGGGCATCCACAATAGGGAAAAGCTCCACTGGCTTTCTAGGGAAGACTTTTTTCTAAGGAGTAAGAAAGAGGAGTGAGAAATGATAAGAGGGGATTAATGTCATGGGTAGAAAATCAGAGTCCCACACCCATTAACTAGAAATTTCACACACACATTAAATTTAATAAGAAACAATCCTACAAATAGCAACAATATGGGTTAATACTGAGAACTCAAAGTTTCTAAAATAACCACATCAAAAAAGGCTTAGAAACTCCTTCTTGTATTGATTTATCAAACCACAGTTGTACATAGTGGAAATGGAGGAAATTTGAGAATGAGGGGAATGGAAGAATTTGGCTATCTCCTTTGTTCTCTCAATGCACTCTTGAGTTTAAAAAATCAATCACCAACCCTTTGAAATGGGAATGGCTTTACAATTTATAGAATGAGAGGTGAATCATCATCTACCCCCAACGCCATTTCATATGTCCTCACATAAATTAAAACTTTTCAACTTCCTAGGAAACTTTTAAGTCCCTTTTTATAACATAAAGGTGACTTATTACATTAGGAACATTAAGACACAGGAAAAAGTGCAACCCCAACATAAAATTAGAACATTGAGAAGAGAGAGAAAGTTGGGGGTATGAAGAGAAGAGAGAGAGAAGAAGAAGAGAAGATGTTTCCCTTGATGAATTCTAATGATCCTCGTTGATGGAAAGATCCAATATGATAAAACTATAAATCTTCAAAATCATGTGAAAATCCTTCAAATTATCTCACATACACTTTGAAATGAGTGTTTAAAAACACTACTGAAAGGTTATGTCAACAACTGCAACTTCCACCCCACATAAGATCCTTCTACAACTCGAGCCATGAAGTGAGTTTTGGGAGATAATATTGAATTATCTAATATAAGTCTTGAATTCCCTATGAGAAATGCACATGGATGATCCCAAACAATGGTATTGACCTGAATGATCATCCCTCTATGCCCCATTGTTCTAAAACTACCACTTGAATGTGACTTACCATTGATAGTGAGTATCCATATGAGAGACTTACTATTTATAATAAGAGGTGATTCTTTCTTCTTTTTGACCATCTTGATGTGATGAAGTTATTCATTCAATCATGTGCACACTACCTTCACCTCGGTCACTTCTTGGGTTGACTTACTATTTTTAGTAAGCACCCATATAGAGAGCTTACTATTTTTAGTAAGTGGTCATTTTCACTATTTTATGCTCCAGATAATCATTCTAGCTTCTATGTGATCTTCAATGCACACTACCTTTTCCATAGCCACTTTTGATGATGAATTTACAAACATAGTGAGTATGTATAGGAAATATTACTAGTTTTAGAAAGTGTACTTCCACTGCTTTGTTTGTGATGAAACATATTTTTCGAGACTTGGTTCATTTTCATAGTCATGTGCTCTGAATTTCACTTGATTTCACCCCCTAGAATGCTTGGAAATAAAATATAAATTTTTCACCTTGCAGTGGCTTCAAGCACGGAGCTACCATGAAAGCCATTAATGGAGCTCAAAATTTGTAGGTCTGGTTTTTGTCTCCATTCATGATGAAAAAAAATACATTGCAATAGGTTTTCCATTTGGAGTCTGTGTGTAAGTTTTTAGCTTGTTTCCAATACCGGATTAATGGGAAATCCGATAAATATGAGCTGATGCACAAAATGGGGATTTCGTAGGAAAAAATGTTTTAGGGTACCATTCAACCTCCCATTTGTTGCATTTTGATCATTATGAAAATTATGGAAGTCTTAAAAATACGGAACCTCGATCTAACTTGTATTTTTCAAGATATGATGATTTTTTGATTCGGTGACTTCGTGGTTATCTGGTGAAAAATCTTCATTTCTCTGCCATTTCTCATTTTTTGACCCATTTTTTATCTGATACCTATACATTTTCATGTATTGAATGGTTTTTTTTCCATGGTGGAGCTGGTTCGAAGAAACAATGGTGGACCGGGTGTCTGGACAATCATGAACCAAGCCATGATAAGGTATGAAGCTATGAAGAGGAAATAGGGGGGGGGGGGGGCGAATTACTAACTACCGAATTTAAATTATTAAAAAAAAATGCATAGCAAGGTTGATGTTAATTTGTTCATGTTTGATGTCCCTCACCTCAAAGGGATGTGAGGTACATCAAATTCCACTGCGAGCAAGGTGATGACACATGGCAGATATATGATGGTTTAGAATGGAGGCCTGGCAATAACTTCGGGGTTGGAAATTTTCTTGTGAAGAGGTCACATGAGTTAATAGGAGTTTCCTTAAGGTATAGGTTCATTTTTCCATGTCTCATGTCCCTCACCTCAAAGGGACATGAGGCACATCAAATTCCATGGCACTCGAGGTGATGACACGTGGCAGCGATCCAACGGTGAAGGCTTTGAGCTCCTGCAAGGACCTGGGGGATGAACTGGCAATCCTGGAGGTCATATGTGGGTCTAGAGGGATTCATGGGGGCTGGGTGAATTTTACCAACCTTGATGTCCCTAACCTTGAGGGATGTGAGGGACACAAAATCCAGTCAGGCTCCTGGAGCTGAAAATTTGACTAACTCTTGAACCTTGAGGACAACTTGTGATGGTAATATCTTGAGCTCCTAATGGAATATTTTGATGAAATTGTATACAATATTTACTATAAGTTTCCTTATGAATCAAATGGTGGGGGTATAAAGTCTTGGTTCATATATTTTTTCTTGAAAAAGTGTAATTGTGATATGGTACTCCACCTATACATGAGAAAAACTGCTTGCAAAACCATTTTGCCAAAGTGTTGTGAAAAAAATAATTTCACCATCTTATAGGTCTTGGAATTTCCTTTCCAAAATTTTTTTTTCTCCTAACTCCATCCGGAGCTCCCAAAATCACCTTCCAAATCTCAGCAGTTTTTTTGGCCTATGCACTGCCTAGGCCTATGAACCCTAATTTTGGTAAAACTGCCCCAACTTCATTGGATCCTCCCTGAATCTTCCTAAATCAAATCCATTATGTCCCAAGGCATTTTATTCACCTTTAGGTCTAGTTTGGATTTTTTATTCCATGCTCCATGGGGTTGCTCTAGTCCTAGGAAGGCCAGTGATAGCCCTTCCCACAGTTGCCTTGCAATTTTTGATGAACTCCTAAAATCACCTAGGGGATTGATTTGAATTTCCTAAATCACCTAGGAGAATGAATTAACACCAATTGGGAGGTTACTGGATTGACTGGGTAGACCTGGGGTGCCTCAGAATGATAAAACATGAAAATATTTCTACAGGGGTATCATTTTCATGCTTGGAAATTGTAAATTTCCCTGTTGCACATTTTCATGACAACAACTAGCTCTAGCTTGGGGGACATGACATGAACTAAACGTAAAAAAGACATGACATGGAGAATCCATAATATCAAATTTAGACCATATGATCTATTTACCAGTTCCTTATCCATTGGGCCCTGTAGAGTCATGTATAACTTACAACAAGAGAGAAAGAGTTCGGAGAAGGAAACACACAAACACTAAGAATGGAAACATACAAACACATGAAAAGAAACAACACACACAAAAAAAGGAAACACACCTAGCAATCACCTATGGTACAAGGCAGGGGATAACCCACTTTCACTGAAGCACTTTTCATTCCTCAAAAGTTACCCTTGAGTGGGAAACACTAAGTGATGTTGTTCTGCGAAGCCATTGACTGGTTCTAGAAAGTAGCCTCCTCTCCTTAATTGTTTATGAAAGTTGGGTGCTTTCATGACCCATATTTTTTGTAGGAGTGATTCCACTTGAGATTCTTGATGCTCGGGTCTTTTCTTGGAAATTCCACTACCTTCATGTTCTTTGAAATTAGTTTCATAGTACCAGTTTGCCTTCCATGTTTATCCACATAGTTGATTCTTCATTGATAATCTCATCACTTCCCCAAAGTTTATTTTCATTCAAATTTCTTGAATATTCTTGAGTTACTTTCTTTCCTAGGGTCTATTTATTGATATTTTCTCCATGAGAAAACTTAGATTCATCCTTTATCTACTCCAATGTGAGGTGTTTGAGTACTTGGAGGATCAGAAAACTCATACTTGTCTTGTATGGCCATGTCACAGGTTAAGAGATTAAGAATCAGCTTGAGGTCTTCCGCAACTCCTACTGCATCTGATAGTTGTTGCACGAAGATCTCCTTTGTTACTTCCTTGCAACTTATCTTTTTACGCATTTGAAGAATATTTATCTTTTCAGGTCAAGGAAAATATCCAACAGGGATTACTTCATCATCTTGGGAATCACTTCATTCTATCACTCCTTCATCAAGAGGATCTTCAACTTCAAAGGCCTCAAAACTCCTTGCTTCAATTTCTTCATCATGGAAAGAGTCTTCCTCTTCAAATGGGAAAGAAAATACCTCAATTTCATCGTTGCATCCATCAATCATTGGCTCAGGAGGGACATCAAATTTCTCACCTTGCTTTGTTTCAATATGGCCAACCTTCATATTGGTTAATACTTTCAAATCAGATTCACATTTGTCTTGCAGATTCATGGCTTACATTAAGAGTTTGAGACTAAGCTCAAGTTCATTAGTTTCTTCCATGGCTCTTAGCAGTTCTTGTACAGATGGTTATTTCCCACTATTCGAGGGCTCATTATAGACTGGATTGGTCTCTTCCTGGGTGACATGATCAAGGGAGTCCTCATCTTCAAATGGGAATGAGAATATCTCTTCATCACAGATAAGCACATAAGCTGATTTTTTTGTTTGAAAATCATCAAGAACCATTTCCTCTTCTTCATGGTTTGCATCATCTGACAATTTAGGGCTGCCCTCTTGTAACTCAAATATCCTCAATGCTTCTTCAAGGTCCATGCCTCTCTGGGAAGGCATGTTTGGCCCTATCAAGATGGGAATATCCTCTTCCTCCTCAATTGTCACAAAGTAATTCATCCGCCTGGTATCTTGATACAAGATGTTGGTTTTTGGGCTTCCAAAATTTCACATTATGTACCTCATCTTATTCTCTGGAATCAATTTCTCCATGTATCCCTTCACTGGTATGGTTGCAGATGACCAATTCATCTAAATTTTCCCTCCCAAGTCTCGGCATAAACTTCTACTCAGTAACATTCCAAATGAATCCAAAATGTCTTCTACCAAGATCATCATTGAAATTTTCTTATCTGGAAATCTAGCGAGAGCCACCTGTGCATCTTTGACCTTCCCTATAAGTGGGACCTCTTTTGACTCCAAAGAGTAACAAGATCCATCAGGTGGATTCATGGTGATTTTGAGAGATTTGGTAACCTTTAAAGGCATCATGTTTTCTGAGGCACCAGAATCTATTATGCAATTGTTTAGTACATATTCTCTAACAAGAAGGGAGATGTAGAAAGGATCAACCTTGTCAGTCTTGGATGTGCTCAAGGAAATCATGTTCTATGAGGAAGCGCATGTGGGTTTGGTAGTAATCATTTAGAATTGGGTGTTACAATATTGGGTGTTAAACTACCACTCCTGATGTATTGAAAAAATCTCTCGAATTATTCAGGGCGAGTCCAAAAATATTTGGTATCAGTAATTTGTACTTTGGCTTTGTTCACGTATTCTATGAACTCAAAAGGAACAAATGTGGGTGAGGGTGATCGAGAGAATGATTTTAGATTTAGGATAGGTTTGGAAGTAGGAGTATATTTTTGGGGAACAGAGGGGATCTTGAAAGGTACACTAGGACCTTTCAAAGTACTAGATTTTATAGGAGCATATTTAGATTTAGAATTAGAAGAGGCATCATAAGTATTGCATGGAATTACCAAAGACTACTTATTTGCTACAAGATCATGCTTCAACAATGTTGACTCCATGGAGGGTGGCAGCATAGATCGTCGAATGATTATTTTGTTTTGCAGTGTCACTAGCGGAGGATCTTCAGTCTTATTTTTCTTTTCAACATTGGAGGAGGAGGCTCATTTTTCAGACTAAGAATGAGTGAATACCGCACATGAGAAAATTGGTGCATATTATTTATCATCCTCATCACCTCCATAATATTCATAGAATCTGATTTTTGTATCGTTCTCAAACTCGTCACTTTCTAGGAAATCACCACCTTCACTTTCTAGTTCAAGCTCCTCTTCATTTTCCTTACTCCTATAATTTTCATTGACATGTGGGGCCTCCAAGGAAAGCCTTTAGGGTGCTCTTGAAATCTGATTTTTTTTGCTTATTTTAGGAGAAAATCATTCAAATATTTCCCTCCTCAATGATTCCATTTAATTTTCCATTTTCTCCATTAAAGGATCAGTTCTTTAATCTCCAGAACATTGAGCTTTACCCTTTGATTGATTCTTGATCTTTCCAGATAAGAAGAGATCATCATGAAGTTCAATGGCCAATATTTTCACTTCTACAATATCCCTTGGTTGAACTCTTTCTAGTAAAAAACCTACCTCTTGTGATTGAGAACTAATAAAGAATCTCTCGACGTTGTTTTCTAATAGTGAATCCTCCTTTGGTATCTTGAGGAGAAACTAGTCAAAACAAGCCACGAAGTCTCTCACAATTTAATTTTCTCATTTCTTTATTTATGCGAATCGAACAAGGAGGTATTGATAGTCCTTAATAAATATGAATGTTTCCTCAAACTTCCTTTTGATGTCATTCCTGTAAGTGATGGATTAGTCAGTTAGGAGGTATAACCATTTCGTTGCTTTTTATTAGAGAGACTCCATGAACAATCTTATAGCGACATCTTCATGTTGGACACCAAGAACCCCACATGGTGTGGTGAAGGCCAATATGTGATATTCCAGGAATTGTTTGCCATCACCTTTGAACATTGGAAATTTCTTACGGGAACTTGTTAGTAGATCATGAAGAGGTGGTTCAAGAGAAAGAGGCCCTGTATTTATTCCGCATGGAACAATGCATTGAAATCTTTGTGATTCATTTGCCATTGTTTATGCTTCAGCTTCAGCTCTTGCTTCTACAAATTCTTCTTCTTCTAAGAACTCAATGGTTAATGTTGGTTGAAAAATGAGAGAATTTGAAGGGGGGTATCAATAGGAGTTTTGATAGGATTGTTCAGGTGAACTTATTGAAGAGATAGATGGAGAGGAGGCTTGAGAGAAGAAGTATGGATTATCCCTAATTATTTCTTTCTTATTTTTCAAAGCCTTAAAATTGGAATCAACAACACCTCTCGACCTGCTCAACATGGTGTATCTTTCATTAGCCAACTTTTAGAAATTATTAAAGTGTGAATATGAAAGGTCACATACAGGAATTGATAGTGTATTCTTCAGCAATGGATTTTAATGAACTCTTATTTTTTTAATATTTGATTTTTTTGTATTTTAGGACCTTGTAGTCATATTTTGGGTATAGATGTTGCCATTTCTACCCCACCGTGGGCAACAAAAACTGTTGGTGAAAAAAAATCGGGGAAAAACTTTTGGGTTTCTTCCCAATGCTCTAGGTGTCTAAGTCCCTCTAATTAACCGGTTCATCTTATGTATATGCATGTGTGAGTGAAATTGAGTTTTATTTGGGTGGCCTTGCAACTGAGGATCTAACAAGGGCACTCCACTAACCCTATGGAAAAGCTAGCAATCTCTTGCTAGGGAAGAATTTGTCTAAAGAGTGGGAAAAAGGAGTGAGTAATGATAAGAGAGGATTAATGTCATGGGTAGAAAATCAGATTCCCACACCCATTAACAAGAAAGTTTACACATGAATTAAAGATAAAAATAAATATTCCTCCAAATTCCAATAAGACAAGTTAAGATTGAGAACTCAAAGTTTCTAAAATTTTCTCATCAAAAAAGGCATGAAACTCCTTATTCTTGTATTGATTCTTGATTAGAAGTTGTACATAGAATGGAAATGGCATAAATTTGTGAATGAGGGGAATGGAAGAATTTGGCTATCTCCTTTGTTCTCTCAATGCACTCTTGAGTTTACAAAATCAATCACCAACCCTTTTAAATGGGAATGACTTTACAATTTATAGAATGAGAGGTGACTCATCATCTAACCCCCAGTGCCTTTTCATATGTCCTCACAAAACTTATAAATTTTCAACTTCCTAGGAAACTTTTCAGTCCCTTTTTATAACATAAATGTGACTTATTACATTAGAAACATTAATACATGAAAAATTGCAACCCCAACGCAAAATTAGAACATTGAGAAGAGAGAATGTTGGGGGTATGAAGAGAAGAGAGAGAGAAGAAGAAGAGAAGATGTTTCCCCTAATGAATTCCAATGATCCTCATTGATGAAAAGCCCTAATGCGATGATACTATGAATCTTCAAACTCATGTGAAAATCCTTCAAATTAGCTCCCAGATGGTTTGGAATGAATGTTTAAACACATTGTTGAATGGTTCTTCTAATGACTGCAACTTCCACCCCACACAAAATACTCCTAAAACTCGATCCATAAAGTGAGTTTTGGGAGATATTGTTGAATTATCTGAGATGATTCATGAATTCCCTATGAGAAATTCCCATGGATGATCGTGAATGATGGTATTGACCTGAATGATCATCCCTCTATGTCCCATTGTTTCAAAACTACCCCTTGAGTATGAATTACCATTGATAGTGAGTACCGACAGGGGAGACTTACTATTTATAGTAAGAGGTGATTCTTGATTCTTCTAGACCATCTTGATGTGATGAAGTTTTTCATTCGATCCCGTGGACACTACTTTTGCCTCCACCACTTCTTCGGTTAGCTTACTATTTTTAGTAAGCACCCATATAGAGGTCTTAGTATTTTTAGTAAGTGGTCATTTTCACTATTTTATGCTCCAAACAATCATTCTAGATTCCTGGTGATCTTCAATGCACACTACCTTTGCCATAGCCACTTTTGATGATGACTTTCCAAACATAGCAAGTATGTATAGGAAAACTTACTATTTTTAAAAAATGGACTTCCACTTCTCATTTTGTGATGGAACATATTTTTCTATACTCATCTCATGATCATGATCATGTCCTCTAAATTTTAATTGATTTCACGCACTATAATGCTTGGAAATAAAATTTAAAATTTTCACCTAGCAGTGGCTTCAAGCACAGAGTTGAAATGGAAGCCATTAATGGAGCTCGAAATTTGCAAGTCTATTTTTGTCTCCTTTTATGATGAAAAAGTATCCATTGCAATATGTTTTCCATTTTGAGTCTGTTTTTAAGTTTTTAGCTTGTCTCCATTACCAGATTGATGGGAAATCTGACAAATGTGAGTCAGTGCATGAAATGGGGAGTATGTTGGAAAAAAAATTTCAGGGCACCATTTGACCTCCCATTTTTTGCATCTTGATCATATTTAAAAATTTGGAAGTCTTTAAAATATGGCACCTCAATCTAACTTGTATTTTTCAAGATATGAGGATTTTTCAATTCAGTGACTTCGTGCTTATCTGCGAAAAATATTCGTTTTTGTTCATTTCTCTGTCGCTTCTTATTTTTGACCCATTTTTTGTCTGAGACCTATGTATTTTAATGGATTGGATGGTTTTTTTTTTCAAGGCAGAGCTGGTTTGGAGCAACAATGGTGGACCGGCTATCTAGACAATCATGAACCAAGCCATGACAAGGAATGAAACTGTGAAGAAGAAATGGGGGGAAAATGGCTAATTGTCGGATTTAAATTATTCAAAAAGAATGTAAAGAAAGGTGGGGGGTAATTTCATGTTTGATTTCCCTTACCTCAAAGGGACTTGAAGGACATCAAAATACACCATGAGCAAGGTGATAATAAGTGGCAGAGATCAGACGTTTCAGAATGGAGGCTTGACAAGCACTTAGGGGCTAGAAATTTTCTCTTGAAGAGGTCACATGAGTGAATAGGAGTCTCCTTAAGGGTTGGGTGAATTTTTACATGTATGATGTCCCTCACCTCAAATTTACATAAAGGATATATAATTCCATGGTGCTCTAGGTGATAACATGTGGCAGCGATCCAACAATGAAGGATTTGAGCTCCCACAAGGACCTGGGAGATGAACTAGTGATCTTGAAGCTATTATGTGGGTCCATAGGGATTCATAGGGGCTGGGATAATTTCCCAACCTTGATTTACTTCACCTTGAGGGATGTGAGGGACACAAAATCCCGCTAGGCTCCTGGACACGTGTCCTTCAAAAATTTAACTCCCGAACTCGCTCGAACCTTGAGGACAACTTGAAATGGTGATAATATCGTTAGCTCTTGATGGACGTTTTTGATGAAATATTATATCATATTTACTGTAAATTTCCTTATGAATATAATGGGAGGCATTTTTAGTATTTATTCATCCATTTGATCCCTTAAAAATCTTATTTTTTATCTTGTACTACACCTATACATGAGAAAAAATTCTTACAAATCCATTGCACGAAAGTGTTGTGAAAAAAATAATTTCACCATCTTGTAGGGCTTGGAATTCCATTTTAGATGATGTTTTCTTTTCTCTTAACTCTATTTTGAGCTCTTGAGATCACCTTCTAAAGCTCAAAATCATTTTTGGCCTGTGTACTGCCTAGGCTTGTGAACCCTAATTTTGGTGAAACTGCCCCAACTTTTCAAGTCTTTCCTAAATCTTCCTGAATAACTTCCATGATTTCACAAGGCCTTTGAATCACTTATTTTTCATATTTGTATTTCCTATTCCACTCCATGGGGTTTCTCTAGTCCTAGGAAGGCCATTGATAACCCTTCACACAGCTACCAGAAGCTTGCAATTTTTAATGAACTCCT
Organism: Taxus chinensis; assembly: GCA_019776745.2. NCBI lineage: Eukaryota > Viridiplantae > Streptophyta > Pinopsida > Cupressales > Taxaceae > Taxus > Taxus chinensis. The sequence continues at coordinate 263,035,174 of CM034156.1, read as the reverse complement.
AAAATCACCTAGGGGTTGATTTTTCTGTTATAAATCACCTAGGGGAATGAATTAACAATAATTTGGAGGTTACTAGAATGACTAGGTGGACCTGAGGTGCCTCAGAATGAATAAACGTGAAAAATTTGGTACAAGGGTATCATTGTCATGCTTATAAATTTTCAATTTCCCCGTTACACATTTGCACGACAACAGGAAGAGAGTCTCCTTCATGATTTCCATTTCCTTTTCCATATTTTATCACCTACCCTAAAGATTTTCCATTTTATCATTGTTCATAGCTGAGGGTATGGTTTTAATTATTTCTCTCATATATTTCCAATCCTTTAATTTCACATTCATCACATTCTTATTCAAAGAATTTTCATCCTTAACGTGAACTAACTAAGAGGAAAAATTCTCGGACATGATTTTAACATTAGCCTCATTCTCATCTCTTTCCATATCGTTCTCTTTATCTTCTTGCATTACCCATTTCATTTTAAGAATTTTTAGACTTTGGATAGAATCCATTGTATTTAGAGTAGGGATGACAAAGGATGGATGAGAACTATGTTCAGAATCAGATAAAAGCTAAGTATCATTTTCATCACTATTCTCTTCAAAAAAAGAAACTTTTCCTTTAAATGGCGTGCCTTTCTCACTAAGCAATCCTCTATACTTTTTAGACCATGTTATCCCAATAGACATAACCTTTAAATTTTTTAAAATAAGCCCCTCGTGAATAGGATATTTATCCTTCACCTTGTGTACATATTCCTGGACATTTTTATTAAAGACCTAAAAATGTAGACAGGAAATCAAAACATAATGTTGTGTCGAATATGATTAAACATAGGAAAGTGGTATGAATATGTGGCCTTGTACCTAACCTCTAAAGAAAAAAAGTGAATAAGATGGAGGAAAATTTCAAATGGTTCAAGAAGGGAAGCCCCATCATGCATCAAATAATGGGGTTTCATTTTTTCATTACCCTCAATAAATTGATCAATTTCTTCATAACTTTTCTTCTTAGGTTTGAAAATTTATCTGTCCTCTTTTTTAATCCCATAACTATTGCAATGAAATAAAAAAAAAATTGAGGGAGATGTACCTTAAACTAAAAATACCATATTTCTAATCATGGACAAAACCCATTCCAAGTTTTTCTTTATGGCCATTAAAGTTCTTAAAAAAATCTTCATACCTACACTTCTACAAAAATTCCAAACATTCGTTTTGATCTCTTTATCCAATTCAAGTTCAATCCTCACCAAGTCACCACCCATATTGACATATAAACGTTACTTAGAAGAAATTTTTCATCTATAAGTTACAAAATATTTCCCTATCGCATGTAATAGGACAATCTTCCTCACCCAACAAATAAAAGGGTTAGTAATAGGCACACTTATGAAATCCTACAACTTAGTTGCCCAATTATGAAAGTTAGGACCCCCTGCGTGAGAATGAAAAGGTTGAAGACTTTCCTTACCAAACCATAATTATATCCATCAAACTCATCATTTTTATAATACTTATTCAAATTCCTCATGACATAGATAATGATGGTATACATATCAAGAATAGCTCTATTAATATAATTAATAATCCAAATGGACATTAACCTAGGATTATTTTTTAATCAGAAGTTTAACATCATCCTCCAAAATTATCTATTCAGCCACCCTAATCCATTAGTTTTGAAGATAATTAGCCACCCTATTTCCTTCCGTATAAACATGTTGAAAGATGATATCTTCAAAATAAGATTCAAGGAGATTTATTCCTTCTATAAAATATTTTATATTAGCTAAAATAATAATTATATTTTAAATACTATATTCGAATAATATCCTTCCAAAATAATCCTTCTAAAACTTATACCTACATCATGTTCAATTCCCCAATAAACAAAAACCGCTTCAGACACATGGTTAGTTTGATTACCAAGGTTGCAAAAGTAAGTCAACACAAAAATACCTTTCTCATCTCTAACAATACCCCCCACCCCTCCGCATTTGTGTGGTTCCCTTTGGCAGCTCCATCAAATTTATGTTTCATCCACCCCAGTTTAGGGGGGTCCGTAGAACCTAATTTCTTATACTGTTCTAAAAACATTGGTTTGATTAAGCAATAAAACCCCAGAAAAGGGTAAATTACTCCTCAGATTGGATAAATTCAATATTCTTTCCCTTCAAAAGAGAGAAACTATTTTTAATAGCTTGTATAATTTTCCTTGAAGATTTGAAATATTTCTCCCTTTTTCCCTTAAAGAATTTTTTTCCTTTCTTTCCAGACCTCCCAACAAAAATGAGTAATAGAAAAATACCATAAGTGCTTTAAGTCTTAAATTTTTAAATCTCGTCTCCACTAGATCCATAATTGTTTAAAAATATTGGGAAAGAACCAATCTATACCAACCAAGGAGAGGAAATATCTTCTAACAACATGAACATAAGAGAAATCTAAAATAATGTGGCTAATAGATTCATATTCCATTTCACATAAAACACATCTATTAACTATTTGAAAAACCTCTCTTTTTTAAATTATCAACTGTGAGAATTTTACCTTGTATAAATAGCCACCAGAAGACATTGAATTTAGGGGTAATATACTAATTCCATATTTTCTCCCAGTTAAAGTCAGTATTTTATCTATTAAAAACATATTCTATGTAGATTTAACACTATATTATCCATTCTCTTCATTAGACCATATAATTGTGTCTTTCTCATTGTGCTTGATAACAACATTACAAAACATAATATCATTTAGGGATATAATTTATTGGTCAAATTTTGGATTATCAATTGAGATAATCTTATATCTTCTAAATAAGTCTTCTTCCTCAAAGTAATTTTTGACAAGAAACCCATATTTTTCTTCTTTCTCAAGATGAATATTATTCACCTGTGATACTTCCTTAATAGGAACATCACAAATCTATTTGTCATTATATAAATTTATCCTTTCACCATCCCCAATTTTCCACTTACACCAATTAATCAAGATTTTATTTTAACATTTCAAATCTTTCCAAAAGGAAGATCCCTCAAAAGTAAGAGAAGAGAAGACCCAACTATTAGATCTTAGGTTAGCCCATTATACGTATTTAATTATTTTTACCCACACTCATTCATCAACTATTAATATCCACCCCATATTAGCTGAAATATATTTATTCATCTTCTCTTAGTCTGTAAGAATCAAGCCCCAAGACTTTTGGGTTTACATACCTTTTCCAAAGAAAATAAAGGTATTCTTTTTTCACTTTCCATTCCACTCCTTAAAAAATATTTTTGAATTTTTTCCAAAATTTTAGCAACCTTCATAGGAAATTGAAAGAGAGACATAATATAAATCAGAAAAATTTGAATCAGTATTTCAAAATATTGATCTCACCATCCTGAAATAGAAAACAACCTTTCCATCCAACATGTTTTTTAACAAATCTATCAATCCGAAAATTCCAGCCATAAATTGGGGTTTTTTTTACTAATAAGCATACCCAAATAGATAGAGTCCAGATGCTTAGTATCACACTCCACTATCTTAGAAATCTTATTGCATATTTTTTCTGTTGTGTTCCTAAAAAAGATGGAATTTTTCCTAAAATTTATTTTTTGATTCGTTACTTCTTCATAATCATGCAACAACTTTTTAAAACCCCTTACTTTAAAAATTGTGTCTTCTCCCACAAAAATGGTATCATCAACAAAATGTTGATGAATTACATTTTCACAATTCACACTAGGGGATATTTCAATATTTTTCCTTTCAACAACAACCATATTTAATTCTCTACTCAAATAGTCTGCCATCAAAATAAAAAGAAAAGGGGATATATAATGTCCTTTTCTCATCCCCTTACTACTCTGAAATATTCTAAAAGGAGTACCATTAAGTAAAACAAAAAACCTGGCCATAGAAATACAGGTCCTAAAAAACTTCCTTAAAGGTTCTCTAAATCCAAATTAGTTAAGAATTTTTTTAAGAAACTCCTATGAGACTTTATCATATGATTTATCCATATCAATTTTGATCACCATGGACTATCTCTTACTTTTCTCTATAGTATGAATTGTTTCCTATATAGTAACTATACCATCTTGTATTTTTCTTCCAATAACAAAGCCCCTTTGCTGATCAAATATAAGAGTAGGGAGAATCAAATGTAGTCTCATAGCCATAATTTTAGTGTAGATTTTATATAGAGTATTACATAGACTTATGGGCCTAAATTTATTAAATTCCATATCATCTACAGTTTTAGGGATCAAGCATATAAAATTACAATTGAGCTCTATGAGCGTATTTTTATTCACAACAAATCTTGAACAACCTTATAAACATAAAACTTAATAATTTCCCAAAAACTAGGAAAAATAAAGTGAGGAAGCCATCGGGACTAGGAGATTTTTCTGGGACAATAAATCTAACTACAAAATAAATCTCTTCAAAGTTAAGAGTTTTATTAAGAATCAAAATTTCCTCTTAAGAAACAAGTTGTGGAGTGCACAATAAGAAACTTTCTTCCTTATTATGGTTTAGAGAATTTTTAGAGGATAAAAGATCACTAAAAAATGAATCCACTTATGTTTGGATGGAGGTAACTTATTCGAAAAGAGATCCATCTTATTTCCTTATATTTGCTATTCGATTATAGATATGTAGTTTGAGAGTATTCATATGAAAGAACTTGGTGTTTATGTTACCTTTTTTCAGCCAAGGGATCCTAGAATTTTTCCTCCAAAAAGTTTCCTCTTTGGCCAAAATAGTGTGATAATTAGAAATAATGTATTTTTCCTTCTTATAATCACCCTCATCCATACCATGATCATATGTATCTATCGAATCTTGAAAAATTTATATCTCTTTCTCTAACTTTTGATTGGTAACAAAAAATGTTTCCAAAACTATATTTATTCTTGAATTTCATATTTTTTAACATTATTAAGTTTCTTACAAAATTTGTATAATTTTAAACCCCGAATCTTAAAAATCCACCACTCTTTGACAAGATCAGAGATACCTTCATCATATAGCCACATTGTTTCAAACCAAAAAGGAAACCTACTCTTGGAAGCTTCTTTAATAGAGAAAAAAATAGGATTATCATCTAAGCCTCTTCTGGGAAGGGAAGAAATAAAAATATCTTTCTTGATCTATTCCATAGTAACTAAAACCCTATCCAATCTAACCTAAATGAGATGACTGCCAATTCTTTTATTTTTCTAGATAAATCTTCTCCCTTTGATATTTACATCCATTCAACTATTATTGTCATTAAAGTTTTTAAAATATTCCACGCTTTTTGTATACTCAATTTCACCTCCAATTTTATCCATGGGAGTGAGGGGAGTATTGAAATCCTTAACCAACATCCAATTAATACCTTTAAAAAAATGGGTCCTAAACAATATCCATACCCTTAGAATCCCCCAAAGAACTAAAAATAACAACTTTTGAGGCCTTCCAAAAATTATTATTCGCATTCAAAAAGTTACTCTCACTCATTTTAGTCTCCTAAATTTCCAAAAAATCCATTCTCTGCTTATCTCTAAGATATTTTAGAAGTATACATTTGGAGGGATTATTAAATCCCCCTAATATTCCATGATATAATATTCATTTTTTATTTTGGGATTTACTCCTAATACCTTTTGGGTATAATTTTGTTCGAGTTCTAGAATCTATTTCCTTCTACGTATTTTTTACTTGAATTCTATCTTGTAGGTCTTCCTTTATTTCTATCCGGACTCTCAATATTGATAAGATTCTTTATTACATTTTAAAATGATTCCTCTTTCGTTTCTAGAGATATAATAACATTTACATTTTGTTCTTTCAGGGTTCCTTCTTGTGCACTGATATGAGATCCTTGTCCTTAATCTAAGTTATCATCGAATCCTCTCAAATATTATTGGATTAGAGATATAATATTATTGATCCTTCTTCTGTTAAGGTAGAGTTTTCATTTACATCAGTAATATCAACAATTGTGTTAACAAATTCACTTTTTTCGTCCTCTGTTCTAGCAGCAGAACTTTTCCTTACTCCAGTTGTATCCGTATTACTAAAAATATTCATATTCTCTTCCTTTTTTCTTATTTATTTGAAACAAAATTATCCAACATTGTATCCAATTTTATAATAGTAAGTGATTTATCAAATTTAGTAATATTTTTCCACTGATTGGATTCTTGAATCTGAGAATGATCTATATTTTTTGTTTCTTTTTTAAAAAAATAAGTAATCCATCCATTTCCTTTTTTTTGAGATGATAATATATTGACATTGGATATTTTCATCCATTGAACCTAAGATAAAAACACCTTTGTTATAAGTTTGGTCTTTACTTAATCCATCTTGAATCTTCTCACAACCATGATCCATTTTTCCTTTTCATTTTTCTTAATTCTTCTTAGGCATTTTGATTACCCTATACATTTGGGAAATTTTAAGCTCACATTTTTTTTGAAGATGAACCCATCCTTGGTATTTTATACATTTAAGAGGGATCAAATTAAATATGTTGGGTCCATATTCTAAGCTTAGATTAGAGTGAAATGGTTTGTGGAATATCACATCCAATAAGGGAATATATGTAAAATTTTGCACAAACTAGTTTGGTTTTATTTAGATTAGTGTTATTAAAAGCCATAAAATTCCCTAGAGATGATGGTATTCCTTTAGTGATTTCCATATCCTATAACTCTAAGGGAAATCTAGGAAGTATTATATATAAAGGGAATTGGTTATTATTCTCCTTTTTCAGATTATGTTTTGGGGTCCATTTCCTCATAAATAATCCCATTTTTTTCCAAAACCTAAGGGAATTCTACCAACACCTTCTACATATCTTTAGAGTTATTCAAAATGAAATGGAAAAATACATTCGATAAATCACTTACCTCTAACTATCCCTTAGGTTTCCATTTTTTATGAGACTAGGATATGATACTATCAATATTAGGTCTCTCTCTAACAATTTTACCAACCAGGGAGTTGTCCATATGATTAATAGATTTATCCACAATATTGTCCATTTTTTTGAAAGTAATCCCAAAGAATCATTTCTTGGTTGAAAAGAGAGACGTTTTCCCTAATAAGTATTTTAAGGATTCCGAACTGTGAAATGGGTCCCATAAGTTATGTGGAAGTCATGTGAATATGATATTCCTATCAATTGTTGTCCTTCACAGGAGGAATCTACTTTCCATCGATTTACTAACAAATAGAATTTGAAAACATGTATTTATGACTCATGATCCTAATTCTAGTTTAATTAGTGGGATCATGTAAAATTTATATTATAATTTTGAGCATTTTGAGTGCAAGAGCACTTAAAGGATACAACAAATTGTTTATTCTTACTCATTTTCTATTTAACATAAATTTATGATGTATTCCACATTTTTTTATTTTATGACTCATCGTAATGTTTTAATCTTTCAATAAATCAAGGTAAAACCACATAATTTGGTAGATATATTTTGTTTTAATTAATTAAGTTAGTCCAAAAGTAATCTAGATTTTGTTAGACTTTTGTTAAACACCATGTAGTGGTGATTGAAAGGTTGTTTGGTGTTAAAATTGGGTTATGCCACCACATGTCTATCACCAAATGTAGAATGGAACAAACTATTAAGTCATTGATATTTCATGAAATTTGATGGGCATGGAATTTTAAATAACAAGGATGTAAGCTTATAGGTGTATTAAAGGTGTATTTAGTGAGAGTTCAATGTGCATTCTTATCTTGAAAATTAATCTTATTATCCAATGGTTTTGGATTAACTTGGGTTTTGGATTATTTTGAGAGGGATATAAAGTGGAGTTCCACCCTAGCGTCACTTACACATGATGAAAGGAAATTTTGAATGTTTTATATAAAATTATAGCCAGGAATAAGAAGTGGTGTGTCATTTTGGAATATTTTTTAGTTCAATTTTCTGATCATTGTTGTTTGCAAAAAATACACAAGTCATGCATGCATCTTGTTGAGTTGCACTGGAGGTTATTTGGACGTGCATGAATTTTCGGAAGTCTTCGAGAGCATTCTTTTGATTTTTATTTCTCATTATTTGTAATTTTTTGAGGAGGAAAGGGTTATAATAAGTTGAGCCTATGGAAAGGGTTATTATTTCATTTCAACTAAAATAATAAGGGAATAGGAAATGTTGTTTATGTTTAAATTTGGAAATAAGAAGATATTGGTTAAGAGTTTTAAAAAAAGGTTTACACCCACCTTGACATAAAGTATGAGAAGATGTTTTTTTAATTTAAATGTGGTTTTTGGTCTGTTGAATATTTAGTTCAATGTGAAATATGAATGGAGAATATTTGGGTAGGGATTCCTATTGTTTAACCCTTAATTAAATTTTAGTTCAATTTCATTAGGATTAGGTTATATTAAGGTTGATTTTGGATCTTACAAAGAAGTTAGAATAGAAATAATAACTCACATTTATAAATAAGATCAAATAGAAAGAATATAACATACACCAATCAATCTAACTTGTGATTAAAAATAAATAATGGATGCATAAAGGAACTTTGCTTACTATAAATGGTTTATGGAAGGATTTGGGATTGTACACTGGTAGAAATGGGTAATGTGAACTTGAATAACCTTCAAAACCATAATTGTGAAAATGGATCCACCTGGGCCAAAACCATACCAAACTTTCAAGACAATACAGTATGGTCATGATCAAACAATACAACCTTGGACTTGATCTTCTTTCACTTCTACTTCCTATATTTTTCTATCACTGTCAAATCCTAGTTCTAACACATGCAATAAGGCTCTTAATATGGACTAATAATCATCTCAAACCCTATCCATGGATGAATATTCATGAAAAATAAACATTATAATGGTTTTGGGCACCCTTTTGCATAACCAACATTGTGACTACTCTAAAGAGGCCTCAAATTGCACACTAGTCTCTACATAACTTGTGATATCTAGATATATAAATCAGATCTAGAATTTAGTTTGACCATTCTTACTTTGAATTAATTCTTTCTATAATACTTTGTGAGAGGATTCTTGAGTTCTTTTAGATGAGAGATATGGCTTCCTTGACTTGGTTTGTAGATTCATACCTAATGTGGGTGCTTCTGTAATGAATTTAGATGTGACAATATGAGATTTAAGGAGATTTTGATTCCTTTTGAAATTTTATGAAGTGAGTTCTCTAATGCATTAGCTTAAGATTTTTAGGTTGGAAAATCAACTAGTTTTTACTTAGTTATATAAGGTTTCGTACATGATTTATCTAATAAAGGACAACATAGATGATGTATAAGAACCAAGAAAATATGTCAATTTGGAAGTAGAATTAGAGGGCATGTTGGTTTAAGACTGTACAGATGGTCGAGGACTAGATATAAATTCTTTACCAAACTATAGGATCCTAACTTTGATTAAGGAAATATTCCACATGAAGTTCAAAACTAATAAACGTATGTTTTTCTATTCAATTTGTACATTGCATTCTTATAATGTGTCAACATGTCAATGTGAAAGGATAAACAAGATAAAAAATTAACCTTATAACATTTTAAATAGGAATGGAGAAGTTGTATTTATCATAGAAAAAGTACATAGTCAAATTAAGGGTTGCCAAAGTGTAAATTACCAAATTTGATTCTCTAAATTTTCTCCCCCTTTAATTATGAACTAAATATTACATTCTTAAAGGAATCTGTACTTGAATATTCATGAAAAATAAACATTATAATGGTTTTGGGCACCCTTTTACATAACCGACATTGTGACTACTCTAAAGAGGCCTCAAATTGCACACCAGTCTCTAAATAACGTGTGATGTCTAGATATATAAATCATATCTGGAATTTACTTTGACCATTCTTACTTTGAATTAATTCTTTCTACAATACTTTGAGAGAGGATGCTTGAGTTCTTTTAGATGAGAGATATGCCTTCCTTGACCTGGTTTGTAGATTCATACATGATGTGGGTGCTTCTTTAATGAATTTGATGTGACAGTATGAGATTTAAGGAGATTTTGATTCCTTTTGAAATTTCTTGAAGTGAGTTCTCTAATGCATTGGCTTAAGATTTTTAGGTTAGAAAATCAAGTAGTTTTTACTTACTTATATAGGGTTTTGTACATGATTTATATAATAAAGGATGACATAGATGAAGTATAAGAACTAAGAAAATATGTAAATTTGGAAGTAGAGTTGGAGGGCATGTTGGTTTAAGACTATACAGATGGTCGAGGACTAGATATAAATTCTTTACCAAACTATAGGATCCTAACTTTGATTAAGGAAATATGCCACATGAAGTTCAAAACTAATAAACGTATGTTTTTCTATTCAATATGTACATTGCATTCTTATAATGTGTCAACATGTCAATGTGAAAGGATAAACAAGATAAAAAATGAACCTTAGAACGTTTTAAATAGGAATGGAGAAGTTGTATTTATCGTAGAAAAAGTACATAGTCAAATTAAGGGTTGCCAAAGTGTAAATTAACAAATTTAAGTGTCTAAATTCCCCCCCCCCCTTAAATTATGAACTAAAAATTACATTCTTAAAGGAAATTGTACTTGAATATTTAAACACACTTTGCCTTTTTTTATATTTATTTTATTTTATTTTAGTTGTTATGATTGGTGTTGGCATGTTCCATGATGAAAACTAAAACATAGAGTGTAGTCAATTATTGTGATAGATAATTTACCATAGCTCAAATAAAACATGTAACAAAATACATTTTTATATGCATATATGTGAAGTGAAAATATGTAAACAAGGAAATAATACTCATGTTTTCTTGTGCTTTAATTTTTATTAGAGATTTGTATTACTTAAAATTTACTAAAGGATTCGGATTCTCATTCCTCAATTTGTGCCAAGGAGAAACTAGAGTGCTATGTGCATGCAACCCAACATGAAAATTTTTAATATAGAAGAAGAAAGAGGTACAAATGGACCCCTGCAAAGGAATAAGATCGTGTACTAAAGATATTCAACAACTCTGATATCCCCCCTTTAAGTATATTAGAAAATTCTTCCCAAAAAAACCCTTATCTGGTTTTCTACCTTCCATAACCCCATGGATCACATTGTTGGAGATGGATCTAGACCTAATTTTTTAAAAAGACAATAAAAAATAGTACTTTCCCCTGAACTCTCCCCATATGTTGCACAACTAAGTATGAGCTTAATAAGTGTTAAAATATGTTGAAAATGTGTTATCAACAATGAAATAGGAAGGTGATCCATGCCCCCAAGATTCCTGAAAAACAATCCTAAAGATAAGTGTTGATGCAAAGAAGGAATGAACACTTTCATACCCCCTATACTAATCTAACCCGAGTATTCTAGATATGGAAATTTTTAGAAAACCTATATACTCGGGTGAAAATATGAAATACTAAAAAACTTTTTGAAATTTCCCCTTATCAAAAATGTGTGGGGAGTTAGGATTGTATCATATGGTTTTGACCAAAGTGTGTGGTTTTGACCCTATGTTGATTTTACCAAAAGTATATGTATGAATGTATAGCTAATTTTTTTCCCTATATGTACATGGATTTTATCCTAAAATTTTATATGGATCTACAAAATATATAATAAACCCAAATAGATGCCCCCTCTTTTTAGGCATGTGCAAAAACCATGTTGAGCATGTAGCTCAAAATAAATAGGTGTGTCCTATTAAAAGATACATATGTGTATTTTTTTAGATTTATAAATAGGTGGAAACATTGGAGAACATGTATCTACAAAAAGGAAATATGTTTTACGCATGGTAGAAACCATGGCATAGAATAAAAACAATTTTAGAAACAAACAATGATACTATAAACAAGATCAACTAGTAAGAACAAAGAATAATAACAATAATTCATTTAATTGCAAAAAATGGCATACAAAAGGATTGGAGCCTACAAATATGAGACACCCACAGTGTCACAAGACAATCAAGGACCCTTAGGATTATAAACAAGTGAAACTAAGGGCATATAACAATATGTGCATAGAATACATACAAATATGGGACACCCATGGTGCCAAAATAAAATCAAGGAACATAAGTTGTACATGAAAGGAAAACAAACATCAGTAGTAACATTAACGTGCACATATCAAGTATGCATGAAAAAAGATGTAAGAAGATGATAATATGATGTGGTATCCAAATATGAGTGCAATAAATGAAACACTATTTATTCCAACATTGTACAAGAAAAACATGTTTTAGTCATTATTATTCTGATAATAGACAGTGAGTACATAATTTATATAACTAAGCATAAATGATGAAGGGACCAATGAAGTATAGTATGAAAAATAAAACCTACAATAATGTGGAGGGATTTTACCCCCTAATTATGAGAATGTAAAGAAGATAAGATATGCTCTCATAATCATGTATCAATCTCCATGTCTTGCATCCAACTCAATATTACCCAGTAAACTCATGTGTCTAGTAATAAAATAAAGCTATGCTAATTTAACAAACTAAATGTGACAAATACAACATGTATAATTTACACTGACTAATAACTCATGTAAAATGCATAGGAAATCCTAATTTTGTATTTTTACCAATATTTGAATATTATCTTGTATTATTTTAATCCATATCTATGTACAAAATATGGATATAAATAAATCTATCCAATAATAACCTCCAAAAGAGGTGAATAAAATGTTGAGGTAGATATAGGATTGGGTCTAAATTGTGCCAAATAAGGTGACTCAAATGATAGTTTTATCATAGTAGTGGTGTATGATAAAGAAGGCCTAAGATAATTATTGGTAAATACATGAGTGTGTAAAATACAAGACCTCAAAGGGAAATATGCATTAGAGATAATTGATATGAATGTTTAGAATTTATCTTTACGAATATTCTATTATGTTGAAATAGAGGTTTCAGATTGATTTATATTGATTTTGATTGATGTGTCAAGAACCATATTGTAACTGGAGATATAAGATATAACATATGATATTACTAGGGAGAGTATGATAAATAGTAGAAAACATGTTAGAAATGTGAATCCTTACCAAAGCACATAGGGGCATATCAAGGAAAACTATTCTTTTGGAAAAGAATGAAAGGGAGATCCAAATATTCCCCTCGAGTATTGGAGAAGTTAACATATAGTGATGATGCGTATAAGACTAGAAGGTGATAGGTAAAAGTGTGGGTAGATATGTCAAATAGCGTTAAAGTCACATAGATTATTCTTAGTAGGGGTAATTATAATATAGTTGTAATTAGTAACACATATGATAAGCAATTATGTACGTTAAAATTATAGCTGTGTCAATGTTCAAGATTAGGAAGCATAGGACATGATCAATTTTCAAAGGGCTCATCCCATTCAATTACATTGGAGTCTAATGAGATCTTAGTATGATGTGGATGAAGCTATGAGATACATATATTAGTGAAGTGACCAATGTTGACGATGATAGTCATAATAATAAGTAGTATAATCAAAGATCGTCACATTTTGATGCTAGAATGAATAAATCATCAAGAGGTAAAGGGAGAGGAATGAGATTGTGTGCTCAATTAATTGTATGTAATCATAATGTGTGGAGCATAGGTAGACATGTAAATTTCCTTTATGTCAGTTTTGTGTTCCCCCTGAGTAGGCTTATATATTCTCTAAGTGCTCAGATGTGGTATGATATTTTGAATTCTTGATTGGCTATTGTTCCATTGTAGGTTGGAAATTATTATGATGGAAATTTTTTATCGACATTGGTGCTTGTGAATGAGGTATTTCATTCTTATCGTCTTGTTGAATAGATGGATATTGTATTATTACAATAGTTACATCATTCGATATTGCATTATTTTCACTATATATAGATGGATCAACTTTAGGACCTCATTTATATGTAAAAATTTGAGATGAATGTGTAGTATAATGTTGTGTATAAAATGATATATATCCCTTACACTCAAGTTGTTAGATTTTTCATTGTAAAGTTCATAAATCATTGATAAAATGTCCATTAATTATATGATAATTGAAAAATGGTTTACCTTTGATTATTTAAAGTAAAAAGGATTGATAATAATGATTGTGTAACAAATTTACATACCAATTATTGAGTGGATTAGATAGAATATCATGTTTTTGAACAAGCTTTTTAAACTAAAGAGGTATTTTTTGTTGTAGGAATTTGGATTCACTTGTATGGCCACATGTATCATGAATGATGTGTTTATAATTCTTATTAATGGGATTAGAAATATATTGATTGCTATGTGTAAATATATAATGGATATGGGCATTGAAAGAATAATTTATATGCATTAACTCAAACTTGAGAGCGGTGATCTCAATATTCATAACTTCAAATTTATCTTGAAAAGCATGGTGTAAATATTAAATATACTATAATACAACATTATACAAGGTGTCATCATTATTAATAGAAGGGGTTGAATTATGGATTAAAATTGAATTCACATGGGAAGGTGTCATGTTATCATGGGAAGGTTTTGTATTATCATGGTGCTTATTTTGTACACTAGGTTAGTGAGAGTATCTCTACATGCTTGGTGAATTTAGAGTAAATGATACATGGAGACTCGAGAAACTATGTCATATGCCATTATGGAAGAAAAAATGATATACAAAAGTCCAATTAGGTAGTTAAAAATGAGAATCAACACATGGAGGGATGACAGTAGAAATATCATAGGAGATAAAACCCAAAAGTGAGTTTGAGAAAAAAGTGATTGTTGTCAAGTTATTGAAATGATCATATATGAAAATAGAAATTGAATTTAACAAAGCAAAAGGAGGTATTTTTAAATCTAATTATGTGGAATAATAATTTATAGGGAAATTTTCTAAACGTGTGTATTATTTTACTATGCCCAAATTACTAAAAATAGTAATTTTGAATTTCATAAAAGTTTGTTAAAAATAAAAGAAAACAAAAAGAGGTTCCTGTTAAATAAATGAACATTAATAATAACCTTAAAGTAATTTTAAAATAGAGATGTTATGCTTGATATGTTCAATGAAATATGTTTTGGCAATTAGGATCCCTAAAAAGTGACCCAAAGGGTATAACCCATCATGAAAGCCTAGGAAAATTTGTGTAATTTAGTTTAATGGTAGATAATAGATAGAAATAAAGTGTAGATTTGAATAGATAATACAAATATGTAACCCTATGGAAGATAGGGTTTGGAGATCAACAAGCCTAATACTCAAGAAACTAAGTAGATCCTAGATTAGGTGAATGGTTTGATAAAAAATGGGCTCACGAAAATGTTTAACCCTTAATTAAATTTTAGGTCAATTTAAATATGTTTAAATTAAGGTTGATCATAGATCTTACAAATTTATTACAATATAAATAATAACTCAAACTTGTAACTCATATTATATAGAAAGAGTATTTCATACACTAGCCAACTTAACTTGTAATTAAAAATACAAAACGGGTGCATAAAGGCACTAAGATGATTACAAATGGATTCTAGAAGAATATAGAATTATACACTACTAAAATGAAATTTTTTAACTTGAATAACATTAATTTTGATTGTGGATCTACCTGGGGTGGAACCATACCAAACTATTAGGATTGTACCATACCATCATGACCAAATTATACAATCTTGGACCTACACTTTGTTGTTTTTTGTAATTTTTTGTGGTGCTTTTCTTTTTGGATTTTTATATCATTTTCAAGCCCTAGTTGTCACACATGTAGTGATAATATATATATATATATATATATATATATATATATATATATATATATATATATATATATATATATATAATATATATATATATATGTATTGATCATCATATCAAACCCTATTCATGGATGAATATTTTTATAAAATAAACATTTAAAGGGTTCTGGGAACCCGCATGCACTGTCAATATTGCCACAACTCTAAAGAGGACTAAAAATATAGGTCATCCTCTACCTAGCATCAGGGGTGTTTCATTCCCTAGGTAACTTAGGTAGTTGCCTAGGGTGCCGAACAGAGAGGAGCGGCTTAATTTCTATTAAAAAAACAAATTTCAACGTCGGCTTTATTGTTGCCTTTCCAACTATCTGAGTAGTGAGTCAAATTTTCTAATATAATAGTATAAGTTCAAACTGATGCACTTGCCAAATGCATCATTCAATTTACAAATTACATATATATTATCATATAGATAGGTAGTCCATGACTATGAATAAGGGACAAGATTTCTAATTTTTTTTACGGCCCACACAAGGGGAAAACTGGAAGTGATGATAGGAGCTCACCTAGAAAAATCCATTTCAAAAGGGCTTGATACACATCACTACATGGGGAGTGCCATGTATCCTTTTACCACTCACTTTTGTAATTCAAAGACACGCACTTCTCTGAGAAAATTAAAGGGTTCGCTTATTAAGGTGAAAGGTCTTGTGAAAAGCCTGAGCCCTCAAAGTAGGATATTAAGTAGCTGCCAATGGATTCATAGTGTTGAATATGCATAAATCATTGTTTTATTCGAGTACAACAATTGAAATTGAGACAGGATAGTGAAGATAATCCAAAAGCACAATATTGCAAAAATCTCATATCACTTCAGTTCCAGCTCTAGGTAAGAATCTTTAAATTATTAGAAAAACACTTTCTCCATAAAACTGTGTTTTAGATTTTTCGATGGATCAGACCATTAGGATAATGGATCATGAATTTGATTATAAATTTTGATAAACATTCTTAAAAATTCACTCTTGATAATATTTCCAAATTCTAATTGTCATTTGAGTGGTATTCCAGTGTAGGAAATGATAGTGATCAAGTTGGTGTGTGTACAACTCCTTCCAATGGGATGGGATCTTCTAAAAAAAATGAGCTAGAATTTCAGTATTCAAAATTACAAGGTATATAGAAAATGTTTAATTTAAATTCATGGTGTTCTATAGATTGATCCATTTCATTAGACGGTGTTTCAAGGCAGTGCAAAACACCCAACATTGACAATGGTATAAAATAAACCCATGAGTGTGATAGCTCCTATTCCTTCAATTTATTAAGTTAATTTGTAAGGATGTCAGACATTTCAATGATAATAGTTACAGCAGATGCATCTTTCTTCAACCGAAAAATGTGTTATCCCGGCAGGCTTGTCCTGAAGGATTTTGTTGGTTGGGAACCTATACAAATAAAATCTCCACTGTCGATTCCATCTGTAACCCTACCTTGTCCATGCTTTCATATTTTAAGTTGCACGAAGAAGGTAGGGTGACTCAATTCTATGATTGGAGGGGGTTTGGGGGGCATACTCTTTGAGTATTGCCTAGGGCACTCTGAAACCTTAATTCAGCCCTGCCTAACATATGATGTCTAGATAGATCAATCTTATTTCATAGTTTCTTAAACCATGTGTACTTGACATCATTCCTTCTATAATATTTGGAGAGAGGATGTTTGAGTGTTTTTAAATGAGATATATGTCTTCCTTGACCTAGTTTTTATCTTTATACATGATGTAGGTACTTCCCTAATGTCTTCAGATGTGACATTGTGAAATTTATGGAACTTTGGATGAATTTTATAAGTGTATGAAGTGAGTTCTCTAATACATTTCCTTAGGAGTTATAGGTTATCCAATGAGGTGGTTTTTACTTGTTAATAAAGGGTTCCATAAATGATTTATCTAAAAATGGTTAACTCAAGTGAAGTATAAGACTAAACAAAAAATTTCAATTTGGAATCAGAGTTAGAGGACATGTCAATATAAGACCATATATATGGGTTAGGATTGGACATAGATTCCTAACCATAGTCCACAGTCCTGAATTAGAGTAGGAAATATTCCACATGAAGTTTGGAGATGATAAACTAATATTTTTCTATTAATTTTATGCATTGTATTCTTAGAATTTGTCGACATGTAAGTGTGTAAGGATAAACAACCTAAAAATGAACCTTGGAAAGTACTAAACAAAAATAGAGAAGTTCTATTTATTATATAAGGAGAGCATAGTCATTATCAAAGTGTAAATCACCACATTTTAGAGTCTACACCTATTGACCAATCATAGTTGGTATAAAGATATGGTAGAGTAAAAAGGTTTCATCTGGAACTATAATGGGAACATAGGTCACTGAGACAAGTTAAAATAGTTTATTTCCTTAGATGTATTATAAGTATTCAATTTTACTAAAATTGTGCATTTTAAAAGGGACAGAGGGGGATTTTACTTTGGTTGTGATAAATTTGGATTTTCCAAAGTGTTGGAATTTTTTTCAGAGACCATGTGTTCTCATTATTTAGCTAAGCATTATCATTAAATAACAAGAAAATATTATTTAGGTTATTGTTGAATTTTATTGTGAAAAAGAGTTTAGATAACTCCCTCTAAAGATATTGATGATCTCAAAATCAAAGAATTGATCCATAAAAAGTATAAATCTATAATATTAATGTTTTTTGGAATACTTGTGAGTTTTTTATTTAAATCATAATCTTTTCTTATATCAATTAGGAATGAATTGTATCATATTATTATCATAGTAGGAGGTTTATCTTGAATCTGCCTACATCTAGTTTTTGTCTACATATAAGTGGTTTACCTTGTAAGAATAATTTATGAACCAAGAAAGTGAGTGTATTATTATCCATTATGGGATGAATGATAATTACCATTATTCTATGATATGTCACATCTGACATTTTGTTAGAACAAATAATGGAAGATATAATTGACGAATTATAGATCCACGAATTAACAGTTGAGGATTATAGATTATAATGTGTAAACATTAACCAGATGTTTACATATGCATATAAAAGTTAACATATTATGAATGAAAAAAATAACAATATATGAAATTATATGAGACAGGAGTCACTATATTTAAGTGGAGAAACCCAAAGGAAAAAACTCCACTAAAAAAGAAATTTCTGCATACTAAGAATTCAATAGTTTAACCCATCACTTCCACTTCACTCATTGGTCTCATAGTAAACAATAGCAGACTTCTTTCTCATTGTATAAAATATCACATTAGTAGCTTGATCTTAGATAAATTGGTCTATGTTCTTGTTAGTCCAGTAAGATCACTAAACAACCCAATCCCATGAGGCATAATCCTATTTATATAGGATGGGTGAGCGATTATACCACTCCACTCTTTTAGTTGTCAAGACCGACTAATATTATTGAAAATAATCTTTAAGATAGGGGTTGTCTAAGTGGTGATCAAAAAAATTGTATCCCCACTTGACATCAACACCCCAACACTCCCCTTTAATGTTAAGTGGGGAAAACAAAAATAGACATGTCAACTTTACCTTTTTCTACAGAAGGATTTACAAATGCTTGAATCAACAACAATGATTCAAGATAGCATGAAAATAATGGAAATCAACAGATCTTCCCATACAAAAATTCTTAAGAAATTTTTTTTACATATCAAGACTTACATCATACTATAGAGATTTTTATAAACTAAGGCATACCCACAAATAAAGATTCGCTAGGATTTATAAGTAAGTTCACAAAGAGTGACACATTTACTTATTACAAAATGGAGGAAGGATTGGAAGTTTACAATTAATTTCCTTATGTATTTACTCATGAGACTTATAGTTCACATACAATGTTACAACCATGTGTAACCAACCCCTAAAGGATCACTTTGTTACATAAAACATGGGTGGTCACGATCCACTCTTAAAAGTTACCTTGGGTCTTTTATAACAATCCATTAAGAGGTGGCATTATCATGCACACTCCCCCTCAATGGAAACTTTGATAAGCCCGAGAAGGCACAAAAATTAAAATAGTTCCCAACACAAAATGGCTTGGGGAAGGAAGATGTATGTACCCAAAATTGTAGGGTACTGCACCACTAGAATAATGTAACACGTGCCTCAATGATGATACAGGTCTCCTCGCAAGGTGTTCGATATCCAAAAAATCTCTCCAAGTATGCGTTAACATCCCAAATACCCTGCTTAGCCCCTGTGTGCTTTGTTTTCTCTTCTTCCCTCCGTTTCTTTGTGTTTTGGTCTTGAGTGACGAAACCACTGCCCTACCTGGGCGGTGGTCTCATGACTACCACCTAGGTAGGGTGGCGGTCCTGTAACCACCGCCCTGCTTAGGGTGGAGGTCCTTCATGTGTTTTCTAGAATGATCTTTTAACGTGACTCATGTAAATTTTCAACGTCTACCAGCTTTTTTTCACTACCTTTGTATGTATTTCTGATTCTGGTTCCCTGGAATAGTGTTTTAGCATTGTTTATGGTTTAAGAGATCAATTTGGTTTTCACCTTTGGGTAAATGGGATTATATAAATAGCTGGCTTGTGCTCAAGAAAATGGCCCCTCAAATTTTCTTCTAAATTTCTCATTCCAATATTTTATCCTTTCCTTTCATTTAGGATTCATATTTTCATTAGTTAGATATATAGTTAGCATTGTTTAGCTGTCAGAAAGCCACATATTCTCCTTGTGCAAAGTTATATTGTAATTTCATCCAAATCAATTAGAGTAGGATAGTTTGATTTCAATAGGAATCCATTAAAGTTACAGGTTTTGTTCATCCAACTGGATAGTTTCAAGTGTTGGATGTTTTATGTTACATGACTCATAATAAATCTCGCTAGGAATTGCATAGGCCAAGCTCTGTACTCTTGCGCTATCCCTCTCCTACTCACATTATATTCAATATGCATCCTAATTTGCCTTTGTTCCAATATCTACTTTTGTTGATGCTAGCATTACATGCTTATCTGGATCCATGTGAGCACAAAAGAACGAGGATATCACACTGAGGGGACAAGGTCACACACCATCGGATTCGCCATTGTTCTGCAGAATCCAGGTTCTAGCTTTCAAAGTTCTAGTTAAAAACATATCAAATAGAGTAGCTAATCATTTCATTTTAGTTAAATTTTACTTTCGATATTACCAGGGAAGCTGTGGGGATTGATAGCTTTTGAGAAACTATGATTCACTCCTCACTTCTGAGGTAGGATTGAGAGTGTTTCAAATAGATTAGATCAGTTATCAGGTTATTTAGAATAGATCTACAAATTACACACACAAGCAGCTATACTCGGTTGCTTTGTTTGTTTTAATTGTGTTATTAGTTTAGTTGTCAATTTTAGATATATTAGATAAATTTCTCTTTAAAATCTATTTAGTAGTTTAGCAATATGCATTAGACTTAGAAATATATGTAAATATATCTTGCATGTTTAGTTTATTCTATCATTAATTAGATTTATATCACTTTCTTTTATATGACAATCATGGGACCTAGAGAGCCCAAAGAATACGTATTCGAGCCAATCATGCCTCAACCCAATCTTATTATGGAAATAACTGATATAGATCATAACCTTAGAATCAAAGTCTTCCGAACAATAGTAGACTTACAACAGATAAACTCACAGTTAAGCATGTTAAATATAGAAGATGACCAAGTGCACACATTTTGGTCAAATCAGTGAAACTACAGATTACCCTAGATAAGTATCCGCATGACTATAGAAGGACTTGAAAAAGAGAAAACATTCGGTTGTGATCCTTTGGTCCCACATCCAGAAGCAGGAGACACTCTCACAGACATAGATACTAGCTTAAGGATTCATGTTACAAGAATGCCTATAAGATACTCAAAAAATATTACACAGCTGTGAATTCTTAATGTAGAGGCTGAAAAGGCATACGACTATTGGATACTAGGGATTAGGGAATGATTCCGCACATGAATAGTGCAGGTCCACGGAAACCACAAATCTAAAGTTATGACCCACAAATCCCACAACCCAATGAAACCATAGGTGAATCAGACATAGATGCTAGCTTACACACATTAGTATTCAGATCTACTCCACTTCTACCTACCATCATCGCAAAATTATCCTTGTTAGACATAACAGCTAACAAAGCTAAAGATTTCTGGACTAAACTAGAGAATCGGCCATAGAATCCACTATATATCCATCGTCCATCATATGACCCTGTCTGGAGACATACATGAAACCATCCTAGGTCATTTTCCATGTATCCCACAACCTATATATTGGATCACGCCAGAGCTCGATATTGATTAGAGCCTTCGAGCAGTCATCCTTGCCGACCGATCTATCATGTCAGTTTACGTTAGGAGGGCCTTCTTTGACTTAGATTCATAGATTCCATTAGTGCGTGTCGAAGATATAATATTTCCTAACTATTTTACCCATACTCTATGCATAATCCATCCCCACCGGCTGTCTTGGCACGACCTCGGGAGGTCAAGTGCAAGGAAGAGTCACTTTTAGATTCCCATTCTTGCTTATCACATTTCCATCGTACAAAATTGGTGAACTCGACATGAAACAAACACGCAACCTTCTGATACCTCATTAATCCTTCACATCAGCTTCACCAACAAAATTGGTGAACCCAACATGAAGAACACAATGATTTTGTTATTGCCTATTTCTTTCACCTTCGCTCCTTCCGATTATTCTACGAGTATTCATATACCCCCTGAATATGTCAGGATTCGATGCATATGGTAGACCTCTCCTAGGTCTTGAGGCATACTATGCTCAACTGAATAGATAGTCATCGCCCTCACTCTCAGTATGGGGTGATAACTATTCAAATAACCAATTATCAACACAAACTCCACCTCCAAGGACTAGATATAGTTCATCTTTCCAAACAAAGGAGTTGGATCAACTCACTCAAAGACAAAAAAAGAGCCTTCAGGCTCGAACAATATTATGTTCACAGGAGAATCTGGTTCATCTCCATAGGTGCTACTTAGACCACAAATTAGTAGACAATCAGATCCATACCCAGTTTTAGATGATGAGCATTCAGTGCATTATGCCATGAATGAACAATTCTCTCGGAGTATGTACCCACCTATAGGAGGTTTACAAACACAACCTAAGATCTCTTCTCAAGAAAATACCTCCATGCCACTACATATAGGAAATGCCCTTGGGGAAACTTGGTAGGGCAGCGATCAGTTCATAGCAGGGTATCACATGCCTATACAATATTAGGATATACAACAAACGCCACTAAGGCAAAATACTGTGACTTCACCAAATGAAGTCATTTCAACATTAGTAGAAAAAGTTAGGGGGTTAGGACTTGCTCAAGCAAATCAAAATTCCCAATTCATGTAGGTAGGAAGTTCCAATCCTCCACACAATCCTAACCAAGTAGATCTCCTCATAGGAATGGGAATGTTAGGAATGCCTCCTCGATATTCACAACAAACGCCAACTAGAACTACCATTTCTAACACCGCTCTGATACCTCCCGGTCTAGTACAAAATAATCCATTCCTAGACAATACCCCTTCATACTTAAACATATAATCCAAATCACCACAGGGAGATATGTTCTCCTCTCCCGGCATGTTTACTCAACCACAGGGGTTTCCTTATGCCCCTACCAATGCATACGCTACACCATATCAACAACCCATTCCACCGCCAACCCTTAATAAGCACCATCAATGGTCGAAACCTACGTAATAGGGACTTATTCAAAATATTTGAAAGAGCCCTTAGACTCCACCATACGAGGTGTCATGCTTCCAATACCTCTTCCCGATTTTCCCAAATATAAAGGGGAGGGAGATCCAAATGCACATTTCAAGGCCTATGCCACAACCATTCGAGAACTGCTCCCTTGGGATGGTGTTGTTGCCAAAATATTTCCTAAAATGTTAGAAGGTATCACCCTCGATTGGTATTACAGAATACTTGAAGCCTCCATCTATTCATTTAAAAAACTTGTTTCTGAGTTCATCAAGGCATTTGATATGAACAAACGGTTGAGAACAGGAATCAGGGAATTCTTGCACATTAAGCAGGAACACAATGAATTTGTTGCTCATTTCATTCAAAGATGGCGTACAGTCCTCTATTCTTTGGCAAGTACTCCAAATATGGATCAGATGGAACTATGCAATTTATTCCTTCATTCCCTCAGCAGAGAGGTGAAGGAAGAAGTCCAAAAGTTCCCACTAAGGACTTACGATGAAGTACTTGAGAGTGCTCTCCGAATAGATCAAGGTACAATAGATAGTGGTCACAAGACATATGGAACAAATAGGAGGTTAATCACCTCCAACTAGAATGTTATGACTTACCCCACTACCACAAATGTCAATCAAGGACCTAAATTCCTTAATAAAAATCATGGAGTGACAACAGATGGAGTAACTGATCAGGATAAAAGCATAAATGTTGTGAATACTCCAACACTAATGAAAAACCAACGAAACAACAAATTTACCCCAACAATAAATGCAGTGGATTTTAATCATCCACAACAACAACAAAACCTTACAAAGGGTCCGAGCCAAAACTCAACTGGATATCAAAACCAGAACCAAAACAAAAAACAACAAATGCAAAACTTTAATCCTAATAAGCAACAGTTTGATCAAAGTTTTGGGCCACAATATGCACCAAACCAACAAGCTAGCAATTACAATCCTAACTCATATTGTGGTTTTCACAAAATTTTAGGCCATGACACTAGAACATACCATGACTATAATAAATTCATGCAACATTTTCCAGAGGAACAAAGAAAAATTTTCATAGATATGTTCTTGGCCGATCCTGCATCACCAGCACCAAATACTTTCACGGGGGCAATTTCCCCTCAAAACACACCCCTCAAAATCTTTAATGATCCACTCCCAAATAACAATAATAAGTTAAATCCAAATGGGATAAATAAGGTCATAATAACAGGAAATAATAATCATGAAGCCTCGACTTCACTAAATCCATTAGTTACACCACAATTAGGAAGTCAGCCATGACCAAAGATAGTCAGTTTAGTGGAATTAGATGCCGAACTACCCATGGAAGCTATAACAAGGAAACAAGATTATTCCTCTCAACCAAGTCCAGGTTACCTACCAGAGACAGATAACATCCAACAAATATTAGTAAAACCTGTGGGTACCTACGATTTAATTAGTGATCTAATGAAAACCTTCTCGCACATTTCTTTTTTGGACTTACTGAAGAACTCTCCCACCCATAGGGCTGCTCTTTTAGAAGCATTAGGTTTAGGTAATTTAATTAACATCACTCCACCTCCTGAAACATAGGTAAACCATATAGACTTTGATATTCACCCTTCGGGACAGTCGGATAGGGATATCAAGTTTATATTTGAAATAAACAAAATGCCAACAGACGCTGAGATTGCACACAGAGGTGATCCAACCTTATATTTGCAAGTCTAGGTTTATAACAATTACATTAAACATGCAATGGTTTACCATGGGGCAATAGTTAACATAGTCCCCTTCTCTTTCCTTCAAAAAATAGGGTATGGAGAAAAAAATTGTTCCACGACTCGAAATACATTAAGAGGCTATGATAGCCTTAAGGCCATGTCGATTGGAACTATAATACTACCGGTCACCTTATGACCCAAAACAATCCTAACTAAGTTTTATATTATAGATCGGGAAACCAACTATAATTTGATCCTTGGCCGACCATGAATACACCATATGAAGGCAATCCCCTCTACATTATTTCAAGAAGTAAGATTCTTGCATTTAGGAAATGTGTTCGTAGCTAAAGGTGATCCAAAACCATTTGATATACACCTAGCATACCTAAAGAAAAGGTTAGGCACTCATTCTGAGTTTGAACTCCCAATAAACCAACTCAATAAACCCACCAACGCAAAACTGGAAGAAAAGTTGGTACCTACAATAGATCTTGAGACTATGAGCCTAATCAAGACTATTCCAACCCTCAAGGATGAGGCTAACATTGTTGAAACTGTATCATTAGGAACTACTGCAAAGATTGTTGAGTTATTAGAACAAGATCTACCGATGTTCCTACCATTTGATTCTGTAGGCATGGGATATACCCTAGGTGTTGGTTCTCTTCCAGCAAAGGATTTGTGCATGGTAGAAGTATAAGATGTTAACACAACAAATATCCCAATGTCTATATTCCTAGCTAAATACTGGAATCTCCATTTCAATGGAGCTAGATGTCGTTATGGAGCTGGGACAGGTGTAATCTTTACTTCTCTTGAGGGAAAAATCCTACCATTCACCTTTAAACTAAATTTTGAGTGTACAAAAAATGGCGCTGAGTATGAATCCCTCCTCCTTGGTCTCATATTAGCTAAGAGCATTGGTGTTAATAACATTAGGGTGTTAGGAGACTCAAAATTGGTAGAAAGCCAAGTCTCTGAGGTGTATGAAACTAGAACTGAGCACTTATAGCTCTACAAAATAGCTATATTGGATTTGAGCGAAGAGTTTGACTTCATATCAATTGAAGCAACCCCGCGAGAACAAAATCTTATTTTCGATTCTATAGCAACCTCAGCATCACGCTTCACTCCAAACAACGAGTTGGAAGATACCTATTTCATGGTATCCCTTCGTACTGAACCATTGGTGAAAAAAATGTCAAACCCTCTTTTAACAAACATAGATGAGAACAAATCTACTATCTTAGACCACATTGATAGTGATAGAGCCACTCTGGATTACTTAAATGCCTATGCAGTGTTACATCTCACCCATCACGTGATAGATTTGTCTTTAATCCCACATTCGTCTTCTTACTTTGGAAATCCCATGATAGAGCTTCCCCCACAAAAGGAGCTCAGCATATACATGGTAGAGAATGGAGATGATCTGGAACTACCTCCAGCTCCACTTGAGTTTCAAGAAGGTAACGCTTCTTTAATCGAAGAAACAATTGATATTAACATTGGAACAAAGGATGATCCAAAGATCTTGAAATTAGGATCTTCGTTAACCCTAGAAGAAATAGAAATACACACTTGAATCCTTAAGGAGCATCAGAAGGCCTTCACATTTAACTATAAAGAAATGACAGGAGTTGCACCGCACATTGTGGTACATAACCTTGTCACCAAGTCAAATGTAAAGCCAATTAAACAAAAATCAAGACCAATGAAACCTAAGGTAGCTCTCATGGTAAAGGAAGAGGTAATGAAACTCCTCCAAGTAGGATTCATCAAACCAGTAAACTACTCTCAATGGGTATCTAATATCATTCCCATTCTAAAAAAGAATGGGAAAATACACATCTGCATAGACTTTCGTGACATTAACAAAGCGTTTCCTAAGGACGACTTCCCATTACCATCCATAGATGTCATTGTTGACGCAACAGCTGGATTTGAGCTTTTCTCTCTCATGGATGGATTCTTAGGATACAATCAAATTAGAATATCTAAACAAGACCAAGCTAAAACCACATTTATAACTCCTTACGGAACCTATTGCTACGTTGTTATGCCATTCGGTCTCAAGAATGTTGGCGCTACATACCAACAGGCTATGACGTATATATTTCATGATCTTATTCAAAAAATTGTGGAATCCTACGTAGATGACTTGTTGGCCAAAGCCAGGAGGCATTGTGATCACCTGGAAGTACTCCGCGTCATTCTTTCACGTCTAATAGAATACAAAGTCATGCTAAATCCAGAAAAATGCATCTTTGGTGTGACAAGAGGGAAACTCCTAGGTTACATTATATCGTCATGAGGGATTGATGTTGACCCAACCAAAATTCAGGTTGTTCTTGAAATGGTCCCACCTTCGGATGAATCTAGAATTAGGTAATTTCTCAGAAAACTTTGTGCAATCCAGAGATTCATCCTAGATTTAAGCTTTGTCATTCATCCAATCAACAATCTACTCAAGAAAGATCATAGTATTGATTGTACTGAAGACTGCAATGAAGCTTTCAACACAGTTAAATGTTTCTTGTTATCACCACCTATGCTAATGCCACCTAAGCTAGACCACCTGTTAATCTTGTATTCGCGAGCTACCAATGTCTCGCTAGCCTATATGCTGGCTCAAGAAGACGATGACAAGAGAGAACGTGTGATATATTTCATTAGCTGAACATTTCTCAAATATGAAACACGTTATACATAGGCAGAAAGAGAATGCCTTGCCATAGTCTTCACAACCAAATACTTAAGACATTACATGCTAAATCGAGAAATGAGGGTCATTGTAAAAACAGACCATTTACGAACCTTCCTCACGCAAAGGTCCTTGTCTAAGAAGGCTGGATGCTTTATAACCTTAATGGGTGAATTTGAATTAACTTTTGTAAATCAAAAGTCCGTTAAGGGAAAAATCATAGCAGATTGGTTAGTTGACAACCAATTAGACTGAGATAATCTAGTCTATTTAGACTTTCCTGATGAATGCATATATTACGTTGAAACTAGACCTCCCATCTCTGAATGCCCTTGGTATACTAATATTATTAATTATATCATAAACCACACATATCCAGAAGTTGCTACACCACAACAAGAAGGCAGTTACGCATTATCGTAGCTAAATACGTTATTATAGAACAAGTGCTCTATCGTAAGGCTTTCGATGGAATGCTTCTAAGGTGTGTTGACACAGAAGAATCCAAGAATATCCTCTACCAATCCCATAGTGGAATATGTGGAGGCCACTTCGGTGGTCATGCCACCACCCGTAAAATACATCGGATGGTTTATTTCTGGCCCACTCTAGAACACGACATAGTAGATTTTGTGCAAAGGTGTCATAAGTGCCAAGAATTCTCCCACAAGATTCACATACCAGCACAAGCTCTACAACCAATCGCTACTCCATGGCCCTTTTCTACGTGGGGCCTATATTTGATAGGGAAATTCTCCCCCTCATCTACAGACGACCATAATTTCATAATCATGGCCACCAAGTATTTTACCAAGTGGGTAGAGGCTATGCCACTTACTACTGTACCAGGTTCTGTAATCGCCAAGTTCATTTTGAACCAAATCATTTACAGGTACAGTGTCCCACAAATCATTATCTCAGATAATGGGACTTCTTTTAAGAATGAAGAAGTTCTTGAACTATGCAATAAATTTAAAATTAGCCATCATAAAGCCTCCCTATATTATCCTCAAGCCAATGGATAGGATGAAGTGACAAATAAAAAATTAAAAGCCATTCTTCTTAAAATGGTGAAAGAAAACAAATGAGATTGGCATTTGAAGTTATATCCGGCCTTGTGGACCCACCGAACCTCAATAATAATACCAACAGGAGTGACTCCTTTCTCGCTAGTATTTGGGGCAGAAGCAGTTCTCCTGCTTGAGGTTGAAATACCCAGTCTCCGTATCTCATTACAAGGAATTCTGGATGAATACACTTACAAAGAAGCACGTCTCTCCTAACTAGAAAGCCTAGATGAAGCTAGGTTAGATGCTGAACAAAAACACAAAATCTATGCTGACCGGATATGCCGGCAATATAACAAGAAGGTCTATGAATGAGACATATATGAAGGTGATCTGGTTCTAAGGCTAGACAGCCAGATCGATAAAAAGACCGGCGAAGGAAGGAATTTCTGGCCCAAATGGTTGGGACCATACCAAGTCATGAAGGACTATGAAAATGGTGCATATCTCTTATGTACACTAGAGGGTGAGGAATTTGGTGAAACAGTCAATTCCCTACACCTTACACAATTCTATGCATAAGCAGCCAGCACTATTTATATAAATATATCTACATCGCATCTTCATATAGTTAGGTTCGTTTTGTCCACTTGTTTCGTACAATTTTGTGATTAAGGAACTCATCCTCAAAGTAATTCATTACAAACTTCTGATGGTATAGGCATAAACACTCTAATTATACTTCTTCATTTTATAATGTCATCACCTGTTTTGGAATCATTTCATCAAATAAAGATAGATATGACAAAGCCTTGATGATAACTATACCAAGATCTTTGGGCTTGCTCTCACTTTTGGTTTCTTCGTAGGATAGGTGTCTTGCCCATGGTCTGTTCTAGAAACTTCAACGTGTCACATCTATCCCATATGTATATCTCTTTGGAAGTAAGAACATACTGAAATTTTGCTCAAATAAGCAAGACAAACATAGATAAAATAGAAAATTTTAATTTTACACATTTCCTTGCCCTACCAAACTTTGGTGACGAGATTACATCTCTTACTAGTGACGTAGGGTTGGGAAAGGATGGAAATGCCCTTACTTGCCTATGCCTTGCCCATGGTGATGAGCCCATACTTCTTACTGGTACCATGGGGCAAGGTATAGGGGGTTCTCTTGACAATAAACGTTGAAGGCAGTCAGCAACCAAATTCAAATGAACCTTTGAAATCTTGAGTCAAAAACAAATGAATAAGATGTCCAAAATTCCAAGAGAGTTCAAAACATTGAAACCCAAATTATTTCTACCATGTGGCCATCTATAGATCTAAGTCTAGATAAACCGCAAAGCAAGTTACATCCCAAACTATGGAGTCACTCGAGTAGAGTAAGTTTGTGGTGTCCTAATTTGGTTCCACAAAATCTTTGTCTATCTCTCATCACTACCATTTCAACACATTTCATAACTTGTGCCCTTTCTAGCTCTCGGTGATGAGCCCTCGCATCTTACTAGTTGCATGGAGATAGGAGTGGGGAAAGTTCATCTCCTCATCATACCATTTTATCATCACACTTTGTCAAAACAAATATAAAGTACTGAAAAATTGCTTATAAGAAACTGGAGTTTAAAATCACATTGTGTTTACATTATCATATATCAGCATCATGAAATACAAAAAGAAAGTAAACATTTTTATCATTTATTCTCCATTACATACATTCTGAAAAGCATATAAACATAACATTATAGTTTACATATGGAAAAAAAATCCATAAATGCCAAGAGTCTGATCCAAAAAGAATATATATATATAAACAATCAAGTTTCCTGTACAATGCCATCATGCGCTAAGCATGGTCAAAATACTCAAAGATCCCAGGAGATACAAAATACATCATAAAAAATAGTCCAAGAGAGCCAAGTGGCTTCTCAACCCCTATGAGATCCCTCTGAGGGTGCACGCCCCCATCTAGGACTCCGGCTACGCCGGCGGTCTGAATGCATGGAGGGATCACGATCCTAAGGAGAAGCTACGGTTTCACCATGAAAATGACTCCTCATTAGGCACTCTGCTGTCCTATACCCTGCTAGCTTGGTATGGAGGGTAGACACCATTCTGGCCACATGCTAGATAGGGGAAAAGACGTCTGTATGCCTACTAGCTATTGAAGTCTCCCCTGCATCCACAAATAGCTCTGCATGGGTCTTCTCCATAGGGATCATCAGGGTATTAGTGCATACCCGGTGAATCAGGTCTCACCTCTCATCAGCAGTCTTTGCAAGCAAAGGAGAAAAGCCAATTAGAAATAATCAAGAGATAAAATCAAACGTAAACAAAAGGAGAGGTAACAACTAAGGCAATCATAAACTAGAAACAAACGTTAAAAGGAAGGATGATAACTCACTCAGATCGCCGGGCCTCCAAGATGGATCTCTAGGATCGGCACCTATGAAAGATGCCTCCACTGACTGGTGTGCTCCTCCTATAGCTGGAACAACATAACATCATGCTACAGACTCATCATCTCCACCAAGGCCCTGAGAGAGTGGATCCTATGAAGCTGGTATCACCCTCTCTGCACTCTGCTCCACCCTCTTTGCCTATAAAATATCCTGAGTGTCATGCCACTTAGGATCACTCTCCTCCTCTCCACCTGACTCACTAGCCTCAGCCTCGGTCTCCTCCTTCATCTCTCCCCCTGTGAACTCCTTAGACTTGGAGTCTATGTCAATGGGGATGTCGCTGCTATGGGTGGAATCGGAGGCAATCTGAAGTAAGGGTGCCTGAGGAGCACCGGCTCTCCCTCGAGCACGTACTACCCACCTAGCTACAATAAGAACACCAAGAGTAACAACTGTCCAACCCCGGCCTCTAGGACCTCCCCTAGCCTCTCGAACTAATCTATATACTGGCACCACCAGGGGAAGCATACCCACGTAAGGCAGACCAAACTACTGAGGCACTCGACTGAAAGGGTGTATCTCCACCCTCCCCACCCTATTAACAAGATGCCCTATGGTGGAGCAGGAAATCAAAGTAAGAGCCTCCTCACCCCATAAACATGCCATGGCCTGATAAGGTGTGGCCTCCATGTCATCAGTGGTCAGGGAGGTGACTGGATGGTGAGGTGCTCTAAGTACCAACATGTCTGTCCATCTGGCTACCATCAAAGCTCCAGGATCTACCACCTCTACACCTCTCCCATAAGGGATGAAACACTCATAGACCCAACTCATAAATAGGGTTGAATGGCTTGCCTACCCTTGCAAATGGACCACCTGGTAAAAATCATGGTAGGTAGTCCCAAGAATGTCGTCTCCCCAGGCATTAATCCGACCATGTCCCTCAATCTGTGTAATAATGGGGGACCAACAATAGAGTAGAGTGTCTCCTCCCTTATCCCCGATCAATCTTGAGGCAAGGATCCCCATAATGGCCTAACAAATCAAGGGGACAGGCAGGTTAGGAATAGATCGGACCCTCACCCCCCTTCTTTGAACCAGTGGAGATAACTGCATCTCCCATGTATGAGGCCCACTATGTTATCTGAGCCTGTGAACCTACTATCTCAAGAGTGAGTCGTCTCCTGATGATTGAGACCCCCATGTTATGGTAAACGTCCTCCAAAGTAATGGTCCACTCAGTTCAGACCCCTAGTAATCAGAAAGTGTTCTGATCAGCATCCTAATATGAAAATAAGTCATAGAGTATGTGACTAGACGGTGCAATATGCAGAACCTGTGATATACGCAGTATACTGGCCCTCTAAAGAGTGTCCTACTTGTCTTGAGAAAGGGCATCTAATATTGCTAGGAACCAATCACACTCTCTGTCTTAGCTCCATCGGATATACTCCTCCCTCACCTGCATACACCCAAAAACACACAAAACAAAGAAAGTTAGTATCCAAATGACTTTAGAAAAATCATGAAGACACATAAGAATGCTAAAAATGCAAAATTAACTTCAAAAGGGTGTTGTTTGTGCATTATGTGAAGGACCGTCACCCTGAGTAGGGTAGTGGTTCTGTAATCGACACCTTAAAGGTGGAGGTCTTGTAACCGCCACCCTGAATAGGGTGATGGTTGTGTAACCACTGCCCTGCCCAGGGCGGCAGTCGTGTTCTAAATTTCCATATAGGTCACATGACCTAAAAAAACCTAAAAAAAATAAATAAGCGTTGTTTTGACTAAAACAAATCCTACCCAGTAGGCGCCCCTCTAGATAGACCTATTAAAACTAACATTTTCAAAAATTATCCCCCCATGACAAAGATTTCAACATTTTAATATTTTGGGGATAAAATGGTAAATCGAGAAAAACTAACCTATGATCTTGCGGGTCAGTGTTCCACTTGTGGAGGCATGATCACGATGTCGTCCCAAAATTTTTGACTATACTCTCATGAGAAACCATCATCGTGGGTCCCAGAGCTCAAAATCAACCAAATCAACGTGTGCAAATGAATAGGAAAATGGGCCCACTTTTACATATATAGCAACCTGACTTGTTTTGAATGACCCTTTCCATATGTTTGGAGTGCCGATGGAGGTAAGTTCTTATCCCCGCACAAATGGTACGTCCTCATTTCATAATATTTTAGTATTTATTTTTCGATCTACTTTTTCTATCTGTACTTGAGTTCTCTTTTCATTTTGTAGGTAGCGGGAATTTCAGATAGTGTCATTTCGACACACAGACGTACCAGGTATAACTCCTAACTTCCCATTTCGTGACTGCCATACTCAGACCCACCATTTTATGCCTCTTCATGGCTAAAATGATTCTCTGAGGGGGCAATATGTACATACCCAAAATTGTAGGGTACTACACCACCGGAATAATGTAACACGTGCCCCAATGATGATATAGGTCTCCTCGCAAGGTGTTCAGGATCCAGAAAAGCTCTCTAAGTATGCGATAACATCCCGCATACCCCACTTAGCTCCTGCATGCTTTTTTTTCTCTTCTCCCCTCCTTTTCTTTGTGTTTTGGTCTTCAGTGACGAAATTGCCACCCTGCTCAGGGTGGCGGTCCTTCACGCATTTTCCAGAATGATCTTTTAAAGTGACTCATGTAAATTTTCAATGTTTACCAGCTTTTTTTCACCACCTTTGTTTTTATTTATGATTCTGGTTCCCTGGAATAGTTTTTTGGCATTGTTTATGGTTTAAGAGATCAATTTGGTTATCACCTTTGGGTAAATGGGATTATATAAATAGCTGGCTTGTGCTCAAGCAAATGGCCCCTCAAATTTTCTTCTAAATTTCTCATTCCGATATTTTATCCTTTCCTTTTGTTTAGGATTCATATTTTCATTAGTTAGATGTATAGTTGGCATTGTTTAGCTGTCAGAAAGCCACATATTCTCCTTGTGTAAAGTTATATTGTAATTTCATCCAAATCAATTAGAGTAGGATAGTTTGATTTCAATAGGAATCCATTAAAGTTACAGGTTTTGTTCATCCAACAGGATAGTTTCAGGTGCTGGATGTTTTATGTTGCATGACTCGCAATAAATCCCGCTAGGAATTACATAGGCCAAGTTTTGTACTCTTGCGCTATCCCTCTCCTACTCGCATTATATTCAGTCTGCATCCTAAGATGCCTTTGTTCCAATATCTAGTTTTGTTGATGCTAGCATTACACGCTCTTCTAGATCCATGTGAGCACGAAAGAACAAGGAGATCACACTGAGGGGGCAAGCTCACACACCATCAGATTCACCACTGTTATGTAGAATCCAGGTTCTAGATTTCAAAGTTTTAGTTAAAAGCATATCAAATAGAGTAGCTAATCATTTCATTGTAGTTAAATTTTAATTTCAATATTTCTAGGGAAGCTGTGGGGATTGATAGTTTCTGAGAAACTATGATTCACTCCTCACTTCTAAGGTAGGATCAAGAGTCTTTCAAATAGAGTAGATCAGTTATTAGGTTATTTAGAATAGATCTACAAATTACACAGATAAGTAGCTATACTCAGTCACTTTGTTTGTTTTAATTGTGTTATTAGTTTAGTTGTCAATTTTAGATATATTAGATAAGTTTCTCTTTAAAATCTATTTAGTAGTTTAGCAATATGCATCAGACTTAGAAATATACGTAAATATATCTTGCATGTTTAGTTTATTTTGTCATTAATTAGCTTTATATCACTTTCTTTTGTATATCACAATCACGAGACCTAGAGAGTCCAGGGAATACGTATTCAAGCCAATCGTGCCTCAACCCAATCTTATTATGGAAATAACTGATATAGATCAGAACCTTAGAATCCAAGTCTTCCGAACAACAAAAAACTTACAACAAATCAGCTCACAGTTAAGCAGGTTAAATATAGAAGACGACTAAGTGCACACATTTTGGTCAAATCAGCCAAATTATAGATTATCCTAGATAAGTATCTGCATGACTATAGAATGACTTGAAAGAGAGAAAAAATTCGGTTGTGATCCTTTGGTCCCACAGCCAGACGCATGAGACACTCTCACAGACATAGATACTAGCTTAAGGATTCAGGTTGCAAGAACGCCTATAAGATACTCAGAAAAGATTACACAACTATTAATTCTGAATGTAGAGGCCGAAAAGGCATACGACTATTGGATACTAGGGATTAGGGACTGATTCCGTACATGACCATAACAGGTCCACAACAACCACAAATCTACTGTTGTGACCCACAAATCCCACAACCCAATGAATCCACAGTTGAATCAGACATAGATGCTAGCTTATGCACATTAGTATTCAGATCTACTCAACTTCTAGCTACCATCATCACACAATTATCCTTGTTAGACATAGCAGCTAACGAAGCTAAATATTTCTAGACTAGACCCGAGAATCAGCCATAGAATCCACTATATATTCATCATCCATCATATGACCCTATCTGGAGACATACACGAAACCATCCCCGGCCATTTTCCATGTATCCCACAACCTATAGATTGGATCATGCCAGAGCTCGGTATTGATTGGAGCCTTCGAGCAGTCATCCTTTCCGACCGATCTATCACACCGGTTTAGGTTAGGAGGGCCTTCTTTGCCTTAGATTCATAGATTCCATTAGTGCATGTTGAAGATATAAGATTGCCTAACTAGTTTACCCATACCCTACGTATAATCCATCCCCACCAGCTGTCTCGGCACGACCTCGGGAGGTCGGGTGAGAGGAAGAGTCACTTGTATATTCCCATGCTCGCTTGTCACTTTTCCATCATACAGTAGCTACAACATAATCTATGATGTTTAACTAGATTATTTATCAAGAGCAATGTAGCCTTCACATAGAGGAGGAATCCTTCCTTTAGCTCCTATGTGTATCATTATCAGCACCCTCTTTAGCTACATATATCTCTTTTCGCTCTAAGTGGTGGTGCCTGCATCAAAAATTGAACACAAATCTAGATGCATATCCAATCACAACATCATCATGGTTAGAGGCATGATAGATAACATAATAGGCATAAAAGCTAACTTACTAATATGTTTAAAAACTACCCATGTTAAATTACAAATATTTTGAAAAAACAATTCCAACATATTCTACCACTAAAATATTTATTAGATGCAATCAATATTGGACGTCTCTAATATAAACACAAATGAATCACCAAGTGTTATTTGATATGCATATAATAATATTTTAGTAATCAAATAAAGTGTTTTATCAACAAAAAAATATATCTTATTCCAAACCTTTTATACTAAGATACGACTTGATAGATAACTGAGTTGATCAGATAATAAAATCATTCAAGAGTGATCATAGTATTCATGTAAGAAAAATTACAATGTAAGAAAAATTTAATCTTAGACATGTCATATATGATCAGATTTTTATGCCAGAAAACATGATTTAACAGTAAAAAACATTGTCTTACTGCTCTTGATTCTAAGAATTATATTATTGTTACTAATAAGAGATCATGACTATTTTGAAAAAATAATCATTAGCAACAAAATATAGTTAGAGAACCCATGCTTGTGAAAGCACCTGACCCAAGAATCCTAGTCAGAGTCAAGGATTGAAATATATTGTTAGAAATTAGAGGATTCATAATTACGGGTTTAACTAATTTATATGACAAATTAACATGAACATTACATCACATAAACTATATGTAATGAATAAAATATTTAATTACTCAACAAAAATAACACAGATAACATCGTATGTATAGTGGAAAACCCCAATAGAGTAAAACCCACTTGAAATAACCTTTTACTATCAGATAACCAAAGTTACATCCATCATTTTCCACCTCCTCCTTCAAACCCTAATCACAAGGGTAAGCTTTATTTACCTTTGATATATTTCACGAACATATCAAATGAGGACCCTAAATTCCTATTTATACAAGATGATTGGGTATGCCTCCTGAACCACCTTTTCAACCTAAAAATATTGACACATACATCTAGGTTTTTTAATATTTAATATTATAAATATAATCATTTCATGATATTAAATGTTTAACCTAAATTATATACATATGTTAGCATATTTAATAATAGAAATAGAAATATTTCATATTATTAATTATTAACCTATATAATGGTGATGGGCCAATATTAATTAAGGGGTGGCTATCCCACTTCATCATTATGTTTCAACACTCCCCCTTAAGGTTAAGTGGGATAGCATATGTCAATAAATTATCTCCCCGTCGTACTCTACATGATTTACAATCCTTAAACCATAAAGGTTTTAGGCTAGCATATCAAGTGAAGGAATTATAACACCTTCATCATACTCAAGTTACCTTTTGGAATAGAAGGATTGTGAATCCCAAAGATCATCCCATGATTAGTAGCTAAGTATGATATGTGAGTTTTACATGTTCTCACAAGTTCTCATAAAAGATTATTGAACCCAAGAATAGAGGATCCTTTTATAACAAAGGAACTCATTAATAGTATGTTTTCTCTGAATGTTTACCAATAAACTCAATAGCACTAAAGAGTTTACTGAAGACCACCTTTAAGGTATTTTTACACATCTTTCTAAAAAAGAAGTCGAGGAGGTATACATGCCCAAAGGTCTTTTACACTTTCCCGAAGGTATTTTACATCTAAAATTTTATTTTACAAATACCGAGTTCCATTAGGAGGTGAAATTTTCATGCACATTCCCCCTTAGTGGAAACTTTGAAAATCCAATTTTTTCATAAAAGTGACAAAACTATGCAACACGCAGGGGATTTGTGAATATTTCAACAACCTACTCTTCATTCGGCATGAACTTGAGATCTATGTCACCACTTAGCACCTCTCACGGATGAAGTGTATATGAATATTAGTTTTCTTTGTCTTATGATGTTGTCCTAGAT
Organism: Taxus chinensis; assembly: GCA_019776745.2. Lineage (NCBI taxonomy): Eukaryota > Viridiplantae > Streptophyta > Pinopsida > Cupressales > Taxaceae > Taxus > Taxus chinensis. The sequence continues at coordinate 262,996,873 of CM034156.1, read as the reverse complement.
TATGTGCAAGAGCTATGGTACTCTGGTTGTCATATAATAAAGGAACACTACATATATCCTTCATCTTTATCTCATCAAACAATCTCTTCAGCCATAGAGCCTCTTTTGCAGCTTCCATTGCACTTCTATACTCAGCTTCAGTTGAAGAGATAGAAACAGTTGGCTATTTTTTTATGCAGCAACTAATGACACGTGCACCAAATTTAAATGCATAACCAGAAGTATATTTTCTATCCAATACATAACCAACAAGATCAAAATTAAAAAATCTATACGAGTGAGCATTTTCATTTTTAGTATAATGCAACCCATAATTTATTGTTCCTTCAATATATCTAAGAATTATTTTTTTAGGATTCCAATTATCTCTGTAAGGTTCCTACATAAACCTTGAAGAAAATCATACTGTAAAGGAAATATCTGGTCTAGTTATAATTAGATAAATCAAACTACCAATTAACTGCTTATATAAAGTAGGATCAACTTTTTCACATGTAGGCTTAGGACCAAGTTTTAGTCCAACTTCCATAGGAGTAGAAATTGGTTTACGATCAATCATGTTAAAAAATTTTGGTACATTGGTTGCATATTGTGCTTGAGAAACAACAATAGAATGCTTATCTTGAAATAAAGTCATGCCAAGAAAATGATGTAAGAGACCTAAACATGTCATTTCAAAGTACTAGTTAAATTTTTCTTTAATTCTACAAATTAAAGTAGGACTATCTCCAGTCATAAGAAAATCATCAACATATATATAAACAATTATAATATGAGATCCTTTTTTCTTAATGAATATATCATTATCAGAAGAACAATTAAAAAAACCTAACTATTTAAAGAAGGAATTAATTGTTGCATACTAAGCTGTAGGAGCTTTTTTTAAACCATATAAATATTTTTTCAACTTACAAACATAGCTTTCTTTAGGTTGAGACATGTAAATTTCTTCTTTTAAATCACCATTCAAAAAAGAATTTTTCATATCCATTTGGTGCATTTCCCACCCAAACTGAGAAACAATAGAAAATAAGGCCATAACAATACTCATCTTACCTACATGAGCAAATGTATCAACATAATCAATACCAGGTTTTTGAGTGAAACCTCTAGCAACAAGTCTAGCTTTACATTTTCCAGTATTACCATGAGAATTATATTTTACTTTGTATAACCATCTAAACCCTATTGTTTCACCTCAATTTAATGTGATAAAGTAGATAATAAGCTAACATGTGTATGAGGAATACTTATGTTATGTAGATTATAGAAGGCATTAAACATGCTATACACTTTTAATCTAAGTTGATTATGTGAGCTTCTATTTATCTAGGAGGAATGACCTGTAGAAGAAACACCAAAAGAACACTAAATAGTATTAAATAGCAAGAGTCAGAGGACTACCTAGCAAGGCTAGATCTGGGAAACATGACGCTTCCTCGAATGGTTGGCAATCCTATGTTTAATAAAACTTAAAGGAAGAAATAATAGTTCCTATTGTAGTTGATAATATTTAGGTATCTCCTATTAACATACAACATTTGAATTTAACTCATCAGGAAATGGTTAGAATTAAATTTAGATGATTAATGGGTTAGTTTGGGATTACATGTGTAGTAGAGGTTATAGGTGAGGTCTATGTTAAATTAGGAAATGTTTTGGGATTTTTTGGGGAATTTTTTAACTCGTTGTTATAGGAAAATTTTCTAGTCTTAGAGACCGGTATCGATTGATCGAATGATTTTTATATAAGAGATAGACCAATGTTTGTTAGCTAACCGATGTCAGTTGGGGTAATTGGGTTAAAAAATACAAAATGGGAGTTTTTTCCTCCATGTGATTGCACAGAGAGCTGAGGAGGTTTGGGGAAGGATGCAAAGGTGTTGATTAAGACTCATCAAGGTATAAAGGGTGATAGGATAGGTGAAATGGATCTGGTTGGTAGAAAAGATGATAAACAAGTAGAAAGTGGTAATGAGATAGAGAATAATTAAATGAAATAAGTAAATGAAATGATTAAGATCAAACACACAAGCTTAACAAGTAAGAATGATTTACTTATCTGATAAAATTTATAGATCCGAATGTGGTATGAATGGTTGATCATTTGGAGGAGAAGTGTATTATTTCTAATGCAATGGTAGTTTTTTATGTGTTTTATGTCATGCCAATCTGGAGTTATGGAAATGATGATGGGTTACTAGTGGAAGTGTGATGTACTCTGGTTTGTCTTCGGGAAGCCAGATTGTTGGAGACTCGAATGCCAAAGTTGTGTGTGAGAATGAATTTGGTCCAACTGGTGCAAAGAGTTAGAAAATCATATTTAAGAGTAACCAATGGTGGTTAGGGAACTAACACTGGCTGAGGGAAAACTGACTTTGGCTAGGGTGAATTAGTCAAAGCTACCAAAGATAGCCTGATATTAACTATTTTTAGCATGATATTGATTACTAACTCGGGTCTCAAGTGAGGGTTGGCACTTAGATAAGTGGCAATGTTATTGGGGATGGAATAGCAATTTAATTTTAGGGTTTTAAAGAGTCCCAGTTAGTTAAGATAAGTAGAGACTTAGTATTAGTTAATCAACAGGCTAGGAATAAGTCCATGGTGAGGTGTTTAGGTGATGTGGCTAGGTGAGGTGTAAATTAACTTAATTAAAATTATTAAATTAATTAATAATGTGAGGTTGAATATTAATTCAAATTTAAGTGACAAAATTAATATCTAGGTGTGGAAGTGGAGTATGGCTAGGTATATGCGTTGCATTGATTAATTGAAGGGGGCCAAGGGGAGTTTGAACCAAATTTAGTGTCTAAATTTTCCCCCTTTTTAGTGCATGGATTGTATTAATAAGAGACATTGAAAAAAATAGGAATTCGTTGTCCCAGGTATGAATGAAGGTTAGGTTGCCCCAAGTATCGATGGAAGTGATCCCCCTCAAACTAGGAACTGATGAAAGGTTAGGATGAGTCGGTGAGTGGTTTGATAAAATGATAAGTGATGAAATAAGAGGGTGGTTGGTATACAAGTAGTGATGATATCAGTGTGGGTAATAGGCAGGGGTATTCAAATGCATGCACATGTATAGAATGCGATAACGTAGCAGGATGAAGAGCTCGTAAATGCTACTTCATCAAAGGTTGATAGGCTTATCAAAACAACAGTGAAGTGATCTAGGTGTCCAAGGTATAGGATACAGTTCAGAAACACAACTAGGCTAGGTTTAGGAATGGATTTTAGCTGTGTTATAGATAACCACAAGGTTTGGTTGGGGTAAACAACACGATATTAGGAAAGGAAAGGTCATTAAGATAAAAAAACATGAGTGGCGTCATCGAAAGGTATAGCGAGTAAGTGAACTTGAGTGTCAAATGGGTGAGGTTGGGTTGGGTTGATAGGTAAGGCTGATAGGTAAGGCCATGGGTTAGAGTGTGGTATAGACGAAACAATTTCCCCAAATGAAACAAAGGTTGGAAGCTAGGTTATAAGGTAGTAAGGTGATCCAAAAGGACTTAGATATGGGTGGGGTAGCCATAAAATTTATTTTTGGTAATTTTGTATGGTGAAGTTAGGAAAAATGGGTTTTGGTATTGTGAGCGATAACGGTCAAGGGTAAACGGATCCCATTCAAGAGAAACTGATGTTGGTAAACTAGGGATCCTAACCAACATCGGTTAGTCAAATTTGGTAATAAAACAAAAAACCTGCATTTTGAAAGGTTAATTTCTACATTTCTATTTTAGGAAAAATGACAAAGTGGACAAATTTGTGCTTTTTTCCTTAGGATAAAGTGACAGGGATATTGTCCAAGGTGAGTTGGAGTGAGTTGAGAGGTGGAAGGAGTGGAGTTTGTGGACCCATGAGATCTATTGGAGTGATTTCATTGGCTGATTACAGAAAGAGTGATTTATCCATGGAAGAGGTAGGAGAGGGAGATGGATGACCTCCCATTCAGAGACAAGATATCCCACTGAGGAGATGACATTGAGTAGAGGTAGGATTCAATCCTAAATTTTTGTTTGTGATTAAAATTTGAGGTAAAAATAAAGAAATGGGGTTTGAAAATTTAAATGTGAAATTTTGTTAAAAATGAATGAATTTTTGTATGAGGAGGGTGGAATGTAGGCTAAATAGGTGGGAAAATGAATCAGGGTAGGAATTAGAGGGATTTGGGTAGGTTTTACATTGTTTTCTACATTTTTAGAAAATTGGGGGCATGGGGGTTTGGCTTTGGCGCCGAACTAGTGACTGACACCGGTCAGGAATCAAATGATGTCAGTAGGATTTCCAGCATCAGTGGGTAAAATGGGTGACTGGTACCAGTAAGGGTGACTGGTGCCAATCACTGTAAAAATTCACCAAGTGCTAAATCGCTTAGGTGTAGAGGGATAAAATGGGGTAAAATGAAATGGTAGAAAAAATAGTTAGGTAATGGGGTGAAATTAGATAGATGAGGGGTATAGAAATATAGAATTAGGTGGGTGTAGGGTGAATTTAGGGAAGAATAGGCATGTGGTAGGCAAAGGAGGTGTCAAATAGTGAAGGAAAGAAAGGGAAGAAATATAATATGGTGGAGTGTTTAGGATAGATAAAATGTATAATAGGTTAGTACAATCGGTAGGAAATGGATAGGTAGGTAGGGAAACAAAGTATGTTGGATGGGACATGTAGAAGTGAATATATGAGTAAAATATGTAATTACTTGACACTGTTCATTGGTATGAATGCAGGCATGATACCAGTTGATGATGCGTGATAGAGTGTCACCTCTATTAGTACAAATGCAAGAAAGCGTCAATGAGGAGGAGTGGGACCACATAAGATATTTTGGACTTGTGGGTGTGCAGTGATATAGGTGTATCATTCAAGATCATAGTCTGATGGTCTCTCTCATTGATAGATGGGACACAATGAACAATACCTTCCACTTATGTACTAGTAAAATGACTATCACGCAAGAGGATTTGTACCAGATTTTACGATTGTTGATTGTGGGGGAGACAATATATAAGATATCATCAGATTAGGTGATGGATTGGATGGTTGCACTATTTACAGAGGTAGTGGGTGACCTATTTGTGCGTAGTGCTAGAATCATTTTTTGGGCCGATGTATACTACACATCCTTAGGAGACCAAGTTTCCGATGTTGATGATGGTGGCAGTGAGATAATACACACTCCCAAATTAAGAGGGCGGTAGGTTTCCCTGATCATTGATGGGGGTATTATAGGATATGATTAAGGAAATCATTTGTTTTACATGGGCACCTGCATATCGAATGCAGTTATACATGGACATTTGGGCCTATCAGAGGATGTAATGGTATGGCATCTATTGTACATATTTATTGTATTGTTGGACGTATGAGGACATAGTTATTTTGTGCCCATAGGGACTTCCACTAGTGGATTGGAATCATGGTGTTCCTAAAGTAGGATACAAGATATGGTTGGTAGTAGGGTCTCATTCATGAGTTGAGGAGGAAACAAACGATGTGAATTAATATAGGTCATAGTTAGAGGGGTTATATGTTATGGATATAGTATGGTGGCCATATGTGGATTTCCCATCATATGGAGGTATGGAAAAGGAGCTGTAGGGTTTATAGTTAGTTAGATAGAAAAAGAGTAGGCATGCTGGTTAGCATGAGATGATTCCAGTGGATAGGGTCTGACACTATTTCAGGCTGTAGCAGGATCTACCTCCACCATTTCCTTAGTATCGCAAAGATGATGTGGGGAGAACATTATCTCCACCACATCTGATTGGGCCAGCAAGATAGGAGGAGAAGGTGGAAAATAGGAGGATAGATGACACATGTGTGAAAAATGGTTACAGAATATGGTTGGAATCCAAGCTATAGGAATTACCACCATGACTAAGTCAGCTAGACTTAGCCATAGTGATTTTTCAGAGAGATACAATACATGAGTAGGTGACTACTTTATAATTGTAGCTAACATATGCGTAGACACATGTTGCCACCTTCAAAGGATAGATGATATATTTATAGGGGAAGCTAGCATATGCATAGGCTCAAGGTCCTACACAGGAACCCATCATGGATGCAATCTAGATAATTACCTTACAGGATTAGGTTATAGGTTTACAGGGTCAATGAGAAGAACCACATGCAAAATTCATGTAATTAAAGGTGTAAATAGATGCACATGCACCATCACAGGCACCAACACTCAAACAATCTCCCTTGATACAGGTAGGAGGACAAGGTCCACATGTACATAGACGAGGGATACTAGTTGGATTTAGGGCGATGACCCCACCCCACACAATATCACTTGAGAAGTTCAAGAATGCCATGAATGAGGCCATATATTATTAAGATAAGCTAGAAGATTCTGGTATTGAGGTTACATCATACATTGATCATAAGGCCTAGTAGGTGGCTAGTCAAAGGACTAGTATATGGTCCCGGAGTACCATTACCATAGGTATCCATTAGTCTCATAGACATAGTGAGAGGGAGGTGATGAGTTCACAGAGGATGGGATCAGCCTAGGGTGGGGAGACGATGAGAAGATAGAGGACAGGACCAGCTAAGGGTTTAGGTGATAGAAAGTGTGAGGGACTTATTGTAGAAAAAAAGAATTGGTCACACTCCCCTTGGTTCCTTTCAATTAATTAAACACACCATGACCCCTTTACCCCATTTTAATATTCACTCTCACATTATTAATTAGTTCAATTATTTTAATTAAGATAATTTCATCCTCACACCTCCACCTCATAATTACACCTTACTTTGGACCCATTCCAGGGGGACGTAATTCACTGTGACCAACTCATCACTCTCAACATAGAGTCATCACTCTCAGTGTTGAGTCACCGCTTGACCTAACTAACTAAAAATTCTTCGTAAACCTAATTTGACTTATTCTATGAACTTCCTACCTTTTATAACAATAAATCCACATCTCTAAGTGGAATCAACTTGGAAAACATGCATAATCTGGTAAGATCTACCTATTTTTCGTAAATCTAGACTTATCCACCTTAACCAACGCCAGTTATCCCTCGTACGGTGCTGGTTACCTAACCACCATTGGTCACCTTATATATAATTTTACACCCTTTTATGTAGGTTGGTAATTTTAGTTTTGACAGGAACTATAGCATTCAAGCACGAATCCAAATCCTCTCAGCATCCAAATGACACAAAATACTCAACCACAGGCCCAAGAAATCATCGTGTTCTCCTTCAAGGGTATTGGAATACTCATGAGAAAACTATGAGAGTACTATCACAACATTGACTCTATAATCTCTTCACGAATCAAATACCATCCACCTTCACCTAAAAAATCTATAAAATCAAGTAAGTACTCATGATTTAGATCATATTGTTCTTACGTAAAGTATATATTCCTTACCTGTTTCATTATACTTTATTTCTACATGCATTCCTTTATCTCCACCTCCCCACCAATCTACCAACCCAATCAGCTATAGCATTTTTTCCTTCTGTGACTTCCCCCTCTATATCCTTGAGTCTTCTTAGTAATATTATTAACCTAACCACACCCTTCTCACTCTCTATGCAATCAAAGAGAATCCAAAAAACCATTTTTATCAAATTATTGTCAATTTCCCCTACCAACGTCGGTTACCTAACCACCATTGGTTTCACATCTATATCGACATCGGTCAGCTAACTGATATTGGTCTCTACATCATTTCATTCCTTTTGACCTGTAAGCCTCCCCATCATCCAAAACTAACTCAAACCTGCAAAACCAAGAATAACCTACCAAACCTCAAGATATAATCATAACCCTACCTATTATATTATATTTTCTTATTTTATTTACACGAGATACCTAAATTGTATAACTACAGTAGGATTTCCTTAGTTCATGATATTTTAAATATTAATTTATATTTGAAAGTGGATTGACAACCTTCTATGATGCACCTCACTTCCTGGATCTAGTAATCATTTGGAAGTCCACTAACATATATTATTAATACTATTTTATGGTCTTGTTATGTTTCTTATACAGATCGTTGCTCCTAGATAAATTGAAGCTCACACAATCATCTTCGATCAAAAGTCTACAATGCACGCAATATAACTTCCACCTTCACCTCATAGGTATTCCTCCTTTACCATTTTACCTTCTATATATTTCTTCCTAGAAAGTGTAAAACTTATTGGTGAAACTTTTTGGCACACCCGGTGGGACCCATACGGGGTTCTTTGCATTGTTCATTCCTAGGAAAAATATTGTGTGTCTATTTTCATTTGAAACAAGTTCACATTAAGCTTTTTCTCTGGAAATATTATTTTCTTATGATTATCTCAGTGACGCTTATTTTTCTAGATTAAAATAATTCTTATTTCTTTTCTTAGATTGCATTTAGTGAAATTTATACCCCTAAACTCTTCATAATTTTTTCTCATCGAATATAATTTTTGGATTTGGGTTTTAAAACTTGTGCAATTGCATTTTTGAGTTTGTTGCATTATAGCTCATCTAAATTACAGGAAACCTATAAGTTGGAAGTCATGCCCAGCTGATGGTTGAAAAATTGAATCATAGCTCAAATCTTTTATATTATCTATACCAAATCACTAAAAACAAACTAAATAGTTCTTAAACAACATCTTTCCCAGAAGAAGTTGTAAATGATCACACAATCAAAGGATTGATAGTGGGATATAGCTAGTTTCTCTGTCCAATCATCATCTCAGAGAAGGATCTCCCACACTAAAAATTACCTACAATCAGCCATAGTTGTTGTCTTTTTATAGGGAAAATTTGTTAACCACAAACTATATCCTACTTACAGTCAGTTCTAAATGGCATAATCCACAACATAAAATCTATAGCTTAGGATTTCATGTTTGTTAACTTTTTGTCTACTTGCATTTTGAGGTGTGAGTTGCATTTCTTCATTATTTCTTATCCTTTTATGCCCCACATCCAGAATGGTGTATTCCATTTTTATTTTGGGTTTATTAGGACTCCTCATAGCCATATTCAGTCTCTGGGTTGGCCCTTTTATTTGATCTAAATCACCAAAGCTTCATTTTTCTTCTCTTCCCATATTTCATAATAACTAATATCAGTCCAGTGACCAAAATTGATTGTATCATCTTACCGACATCGGTTAACTGACCTACATTAGTTTATATGCTTTTTGGTTATTTTTTCCAGAATAGTATTCTCCACCATCCTGTTCTTTTCGTGGCTTTTTCTACCATTTTTATCCCACTATTGAGTCTCTAATATCATTTTCAAGATCCATGTTAACCCATTTTCACCCTTCATTACAAAATATTTGAATCTCTTATTTTTCACAGTAGTCGACATCGGTCTTATCCAACTGGCATAGATTATTTGATACCGGAATTGGTTAACCCAACCGACGTCAGTCTCTGTGCTGTGATTTTCCAATTAGAATAGTGATACAATCACTCATTTTAGACTAATTTTTCCCCATTAATTGTGTGTTTCTGTATCATTAGCGAAGCCAAAAATACCTATTTTATCATCAATCACATGGTTTTGACTCATAAACAAGATAATGCTCTCGTGTTTCACACTATTTGCTAGCTACTCCCACCTAGCCCATTTCCCCCTTTAACCTCATCACCCATGGACTGTAATTAGGAACTTTCCATACCCACTCGTGATGATGAGTTCATAAGAATCCTTAATTACAACCTCATTTCTTTGCACTACTATCTCACGCATTCATCTACACACGATTCATTAGGAAAGATTAGATATGACATGCCTATGTCCATTCCTCCTACCCTTGCACCCAATTATGCATTTACTACTACTAGCTTATCCTTACCCTCTTCCACCTTACCAATTGTGGTTTCATAGCTTGACCCTACATCATCGATATTGGCTGCACCAATGGAATTTTCCATGCCTTTGATGTCTATGGCTCCTATGATGTCAACCATGCCTATATCAACCACCTTGAGTGTAGGTCTATCTGCATCCGCCACCTCTCATATACTTATTGCATCTCAGCCACCAATGGTGATGACAACCCATACTCCCTTCTAAAACATTATCCTCTCCATCCCACAGTCTCTTCCTATGATTTCTATGAGATTCTTTACATCCACTCCACCTACCTACACTTATCACCAATAGCCCCCTATTTAATATATCACTTATTTAGGATACTTTCCATCTACATATATTCCGACCTACATTCCTTCCTCACAATTTTGGTACTCAACACTACCACATACTAGGATGCTGCCCATGTAATACCCTCCTCATCTACCCCCTTATATTGTAGGGGATGCCCAGTCATAACAACCTAGCAATGGTCTTATCAAAATGATGACGGACAAGAAGTAAAAAATAGAATCATGTCTTTGGCTCACATAACACTCTAAATTACGATGAGATCTGTAATGAGCCTATTCACTTTTTTGTACAAATTCCTCCATACCCTATGCATTGGGAATTTCCTAAAATAAATTGATGTAATAGAAGAAAATACCCACAACAAAACTTGATATCTTTTAAACATATGTGTTATCTAATCTCTCATGATGACACGTTACTCCTACGAACATTTCCAATGTCGTTGACAAGACATGCTTTGGATTGGTATAGTTATCCACTTAGGCATTCCATCTTTTCATTCAATCAAGTAGCTCAAGATATTCTAGACCAATTTTCTATCAACATTGACAAAAAGGTTACCATGAAGACTTATATGCGACATGTCAGTACGAAGACAAATATATCTCAAATTTTTTCGCTCGTTGGCAGAGCCTGATCAACCAAATCACATTCTAACTACCTCAAACCAAGTTGATATATTTCTTGACTAGATATTATGCTAGCCACATCTCACTGACTCTCCAAGTTCAAACCTTCCACACATTTGACGAGGAGTTTACCATGACCAAAAAAATTGAAATTTCTTCCATTTAAGAGAAGAAGATACAATTGCATAACAAGAACATTACGTTTAAATCAAATGATATCTCTTATTTTTCCAAACCAAAAAATAAATACTCTAAAGAAAAAGGATATATCAATGCAATAGTTTTGAAAGCTGACCCATCTCACCCATCCAACCAATCAAAGCCTTCTTCCAATCTTTCTCCTATTCAGGATTTCCAGTTCAAGTGAGAACAACAAAAATATACTCCCATTGGAGAAAATTACTCTTTAGTTTCAAAAAAAATTCTAAAACCCAGAGAAGTCACTCTTCCACCCATTAACCTACATACTATATTTGACCCCTCTCATCCTATTCCTGTATGGTACAAATAAAATGATTACTGCAAATACCATCACGTTAGAGGTCATAGTGATTGTAATTGTATGTAATGCCTCTAACATGAATTGCGTCTATGGTGACTTATGTTAAAGAAGGTTTAAACATTGACAGGTGATTTTTTCTTTAGAAAATGTACTCTTATGAATTATGAAATCATGTTTACAATAGGTAATATGTTATCTATGAAAATATGTACATTACTGGCATCTTTTTCTTAATTTTTAAAGAAGCAACACATCTATGTTTTTACAGAATAATTTATTGTTTGGGATTGAGAAATTGAGTTTTAGTTTTCATAATTTATAAGATTTAGAATAGAAACACCTTGGATCAAATTCATTGATCCAAGGTATGCTTCTAAAATTTCGATCATGTTGTCATGATGTCCAATTTAGACAGACGGAAGACTTCTGGACCTTGAATGTGTGAAGACCACGAATGATCCTCTCCTTAGATCTCTGTTTTTAATTAGAATGGGGTTAACAATCTAGTTCCTCTTTTCTATTTAAGGTATGATGTAAATTTTAGTTAGGGGCTTATGACTTATTTACACCATGTTCCTTAAATTTGGAACCTTATCCTAAAGGAGTAACCTAACCTAAGTTACTATGTTTATTGTTTTATAGGTGAATAATGGACCTAAGACTAAATGCTTACCTATGGACCTATGTTGGTTCCTAAATTAATGTTGAACCTAACTTAAGGGATGGCTAACCTAAAGGGGCCTATGGAATGACATGGGAAGGGGTAAGTGGGAGGCATTGAATCCTAGGAAATTAATGGGGAGTTATTAATCCCTTATGTCTTTTAACATCCAAATTTGGCAAGGGCATTAGGAAAAATTAGAGGAGTGAGTTGGCATCTTCCAAATTTTTGGATGCATGTATTTTTTGAAATAAGTATTCGCCAAAATTGGAGGTGGCGGTGGCGGGAAGATAGGGGGGACTGACAATCCTACTCTGCATTTAATATTTTTGAAACTGGAAAAACCACCTAGGAAGAAGATAGAGGGTTTGGTTTTGTTTATTCATTTGGTTTGGGAGCTTGAGCTCTGCATGTGGTTGTTTTGTTCTTCGAACCTCAAGTTCGAGTCTTGAATGCAAGCTAGTTATGCATGAGTTTTTCTACCTTGCATGGCATGGAGGGAAGGAGTTGGCACTGAGAAGCTTTAAGGAGGATTTAGAGGAATTTTGTGTGTTGTTTGCATTTCAAAAGAAAAATTGAAGATCTAGTTGGAAATTTCTGAAAATAAGATAAGGTGAAGTGCTATTAAGAAATGATAGGATCTATCCATTAAGTTTTATGCTTTTACTTAAATGATCATAAAAACAACTATGCTCTTAGGGGATAATCTAGATTTGTTCTGTTGATGAAATTCTTTTGCTTCTAGATTCTTTTGTTGTTTTAGTGGTATACTTTATCGACCTTGTTTGGATTATGGAAAGTGTGTTCTAGTTTTTCAGTTTTCATGTTTGGAAAGTTGGGTTTTTCTTTAAATATTCCTGCATTGGCTTGAAAAGAAATCCAAAAATATGTAGGGGATTATAGTGGAAGTATTTTAACTTGTTGATTTTTTAGTTTTCTTAAATATGGAAATCTGGTTCTTTTGGATTCTGTGGCTTCACCGTCATTATACTTCAGTTAGGAAATTATTGGAATGTCTGGTTGTCATTAGGATCTTGCATAAATCCTCTGAGAAGATAGATTTGATGGTTGTTTCTTTAACGTTTCCTTTTTGGTTATTGAAACAGGACTTCAAAATGATGAGAATATCTTGAAACTTATTATTGTTTATGATTATGTGGATCTGGTTATTGAGTATATACTACACGTTGTAGACTTTTTGACCTAGTTGTTGTTACAGAAGGATAAAATTATTGTGGGTTTTGCTTCGTTATCGAATGCACGTCTATTAGGACTTGAATGAACTCTTTCAGTTATTATTTGAATATCTACAAAATACATTTTGTGTTCACCTCTTGTGTTAACCTCTTGTTTTGAATATTTGTTTTATGGAAGTTTGATTTTTTGGGAAGGAAGTAAGAGGTTATGATATACTATTTTTGGTCTTCTAGTTTTTTAAGTAAATAATGAATTTGTGGCACTTGCTATGAGTGGAAAATTATGTAGTGTAATGATTAAATGTAGTTTTTTTATTGTTTTTACTCTAAAATTTTTAATTGCTTTGTTGACCATGATATAATGTTGTTTGTATTGGCATGTTTCTTAGAACCCTTGGGTCAATAAACTCGGTTTTAGGTCTTTTAGAACTAAGGAAAGGGTTTTCTTCATGAAAATGGAATGCTAGCTCATGTCTTGGTTATATCGTATTGTGTACTCCTTTTCCTTTAAGGATTTGAGTTATAAGAAGTATGTTTTAGACTTATCCCTATGGTCATCTCTTTATTTCCTCTCCAAGTCTTTTGAGGAATGAATTACTTGTTATCTTAATGGGAGTTGAGGTTATCTAATCTATCTCCTTGAATGATGAAAGGTAATGGCATGATGTTGCTATTTGTTTCTTTCCCTTTCTCCTAGATTTTGGGTGTTCATATAATTTGAACCCTTGGTAAACCTTTGTTTGGTTTTTGTGTTTGAGTCGTTAAGTAAATTGACCCTTGTCATTATAGGTTCTTGGTTACTTAATGTTCTCTTTTAATCATTCGAAGAGTTGTGAAGTTCACAAAATTTCTCTCTCCTTCTTTTAATCTTCTTTCAGCTTATGAAACTTGGTTAAGTTGTTTCCCCTTCGCTGGTATGTTACGTTTATACAACTTCTTGATTGTTTGATAAGACTGAATGCAGAATGTTCTCAGGGAAGTATAACTAGTTTGAAAATATTTGGATGGATTATTGAGTTTGGGTTGAAAATATTTTGATGGATTATTGAGTTTGGTCTAAATTATAAAATTAACAATTCTACTCACTTAAAGTAATGATAGCGATGGTGCATTTTTGGGGATTTGAGTGTTAACTCATTTTTATTGTTGAAAGGAACCTTACTTTTGATGAGGTTTGAAGTAGCTTGTTTTTTTATTTTAAATTGAAATTGGTTCCCAATTCTGAGCTTGAATGTTAGGATACTATAATAAGAGACACATTAAATGTTAGGATGATTTGGATTATCTTAACTTAATTCTTATGTTTTTTAGAACTAATTGATGGAATCTCAGAATTTAGGATGAATGTAGGTTAATGAAATAATTGGATGGAAAGTAATGTTTATAAAAGTTCCACTATTGATTTATGCCTAAAAGATAGATAAGTAGTTACCTTCTTCAGAGAAATAGGTTTGACTTAGTGAGGAACTTAAAATGAAATATAAGAAGTAATAATGTGGATTGGATGAATGTTTTTTTTCTCTTAACTTACTATTTATATTATTTTGATAAAGGAAAATAGGAAGGATAAAGTTGTTTCAATTCATGAACTAACCTTGTTTGATTTTAAGCATATCCATTTCTCTCTTTTAATTTGAATTATGATCTCCTTTTTGGTTGAGTCTTTTCGTTTTTGCTTTCTAGACTGTTTCATAATAGCAAGGTTATTTTTATGAAACAGTTAGCTAAAAGTTCATTGTTTTAATGATTTAGTGCTTATCATGCTCAGTTCAATGAACTGCCCTATGATAGTAATTTTGTAGATGGACTACAAAAAATATTAAAGGAGAAAGGATTTTAATAAATTACATTTGTTTTATTTTGGATACTAAATCTTTAATTTGAAAAAACAGAGGCTTCATTGCTAAGATGTATTTAATGAAAACAAAATTGTAGTGAGAATAGAATAGGTGATGTTGTTTAGACATTATGTGCCATCTGTGGTGCTATTTGGTAAATTTTAATGTATGAATTGTTTGGACTTAGCAAATGTATCAATCTTACCTAATGAATTAAAGATGGTTGAATTCAGTTAATACTTGTAGAAATACCTTCTTGGCATGAATTGGGTTGAAATGATAAGTATTACTCTAATTAAGGAGGGTAACTTACATACTTAAATATTATGTAATAGCTGGGATAGGAGTCTGATTTTTTGGTTGGATAAGTTTCTCTAGAAGAGATGTAAATTCTATAGTTAATAATCTCATGACACTCTATCATTACAAAAGGGTTGTAATTAATTTACATGGATGTATGTGTTTCAGCCTTGTTTATAATTCTACTTATGTAATTTGAATCTATTAGGGACATATGAATTCTATTTTTCCTTATTGTGCATTCACCCATGAAACAAAAAAAGGGTAAAATCCCTTGAGGGTATACATTAAGATTCAATTATTAACTTACTTAGATGTAAATAAACAAAAAGGTGAATGGGTGCAAATGTACATCTTTATGTATATTTTATTAATCTAAAAATGGAAATTAATTAGCTCAATCACCTTTATTTCTAAAAATAGACTTAATGTCCCTTTTGGTTGTAACTAGTATCGTAAAAATGGTAAACTAATGCAAGAAAATAAATTGGTTGGGAAGCATATTTTATCTTCTTACCTACCTCAGATATAGTTATAACGTGTAACCTGATAGGTTAAAGAACTTGCTTGCATAATTAGGGATGCCGACATTAAATTTAATGAAGAATTTAACATAACATCAACTTCAATTAATTTATTGTTAGTGCAAATTCACAGCACCCCCAAAATGACCTTCAGATCTGCCGCAGAAAAATAGTCAATTTGGTGTGAATGCACAACATTTAGTTTTCCCTAATTGTGGGACCTTACAAATTGGGAAAAATCTCTAGAGTGAGGTTGATTCCTACTCCTCTGTTCAGCTATATGCATGTAATTTTTTACAGAGGTTCTGATTTAAAATCCTACTCTAAATATACCAAGGAGACATAGTTGAGATAAAAACATAGAAATGGAAACAAAACTAAGAAAAATAGAAATGTGATACACCAAAGGAGTGTTGAACTCCTTGCTTTACAAATTAGACACAGATCATGAAGATTCATGAAAAAAACATGCACAAATTACCAGAATGCAATAAAGGATCAAAAGATAATGATAAATGCATGAGACGACTGAAAATTGATCACAAAACATACATTATCATTTCCAAGATTTGATACAATACATTGCAATATTAAAGAGGAAAAAAAAGAGTTACAATCTCCATAGGAGATCTAAAACTCCTTCAAATATGCTTACTAAGGAGAAAACAAGAGCTTGCAAGAGCAAGGACATCCAACCCTTTACAAATGAGAAAAATCTGGCTTTTAATCGATGAAAAATAGAACATATGAGATAGAAACACGGGAAACCCATTTTTGTATCCACCAACCAAAAACATCCATTAAAATGGCAAGGGAACCTCTGCAAATCCACTTCCAAATGCATTCAAGCCATGCTGGAGAAAAATGGGTGTCATACTCCATTAATTTTGGTGGTTGGATGTCATTTCTACATTTTTCTCATGCCAAACACGTTTCCTCAATTTTCTCCCTTCAAACTCCACCAAAAATCAAAATTGAATAGTCCTTCGTCTGGAGAATTTCACCAGATTTCTAATGAGACCAAAATTGTGAAAAACTGAGCTCTGGTTTGAACGATATGCCCCTCTGAAGATTTAGGGAAAAACGGGTCAAAATTGGGGTCGGTGGGGTCAAACTTCAAAATTTTCCCTTTTGAAAAAATTCCCCTAAAATCTCTACACCTCTGCCTCTCCACATGACATGTGGTAGCTTCTTATTAGTGTGGAGGTGTGCTTCATTTTCTCCCTTCACAAGCTTGTGGCCTCAAATTTCACCTTTTTCCCTTTGTTTTTAAATTGGGAAATTTCCCAAAAATTATCCGCACCCCTCTCTCCCAGTGACATGTGGCACCTTCTTGTTTTCTCAGAGGTACAGCCCAAGGTTTTCCCTTCTCCTTTGTGGACTCGCGGGCTAGTTTTTACTTTGAGTTTTTAGCCAAAAAGGCTAAGTTCCGTAATTTTCCCCTGGCTCCGCAAGTGTGCTTCATCCCTTTGTCGAGCCGGTGGGCCAAATATTTCCTTTTCAACCTTTTGACCAAAATTCAAAACTAGAAATATCCCCAACACCCATCGCTCCACCAAAGACACATGGCATCATTTCATTGGCAGCAGACCTATCTAGGGAAAAATTTCCCTCCAAACTCTGTTGAGCCATAACTTACAAAATACGAGTTAGGAGGAATTCTTTACCTTTTTAGAAAGGGGAAGAAAAATCCTATCTGGTGAATCCATTTCAAGAATATTTTGAGTGCTTGAAATGTGTGAAAATTGAATTTGAGCACAAGGAAGGAAGAAATGAAGGAAAGTTAGCCAAGATAAGTAGGGGGCTTATTTTGGATAACACTTTTGGTGACTCAAAGGGGTCATTTGTCTTCTACATGAAGTGATCAGCTACCTTGAAGCATCCATTGGGTATGGAGTCATGAGTAGTATCTTGAAAACTGATCTAAACTTTGAAAAATTCCCTTTAAGCCTCTTGGAAACCATTGAAACTGAAACTGGTTATGACTAAAAGCCAAGACAATGCACTGTGCAAGAGTAAAAACCAGCACCACAAAAACTATGTACAAATTCTAAAATCATACATGCTCTAAGTGGAACATACAAAGTGTGCAAAATCACTTCTTCTGAAAGAAAACCTACCTACTTGACTCTAACCAAGAGAAAAGGTAAGCTAAACAAACCCTGTAACTAGTTGGGAGAAGTAGTTTCCTTTCTTCAAAATGGGTAACCATGCAATTGATTTGGAGATGATCATGGCTGTTAGGATGAGTGGAAAACTAAGAAGAATCTATTCTTCCACCCAAATCATCAAGGTATTAACAGGAAACAAATCAAATACCTATTTTAGTTGCTCTCCATTTGGATTGAAGAGGCACTGCAGTTGATCCTTGGTACTTTACCTATCATCCTCATGCTTAGAAGCAAACATGACTAGTTTTTTCTTCTCCCTTGGCTCTAATGAAGCCAAGTATCTGATTGGAAAAGGTATGGTCCTTTGAATGTGCCCATTTCTTTGAATTTTAACTCTAAAAATGGATTCTTCTTAGATGGATGATGTGGAAGAAGTGGTAAAAATATCTTTCTCTTTCTCTTCCTCTTCCAGTAAAGAACATGGAAGATTTAAATCTTCAAATCTTGGTTCCAATGAGCTATCACAAAACATAGGTTACTATTTTTCAATGTTCTCCTTTATGGTAGCAGTCTCTTGATATCGGAGAACGAATGGTGAAGAATAAAATGTTGTAATTTCAGCTAGCTTCTCATCCAAACATTCTTCTAAGTCTGATAAACAATCAAACTCTTTGTTGTCCCACTGCAACAAAGATTTTCACTATTGCATGGTGACCTCCAAATCTGAATTTTCTTCACCATTTGTAGCTTCATTTTCAAACGTGAAACTTGTCAATTCAAACTCATCCAAAAAAAATATTTTTGGAGAGATGAAGTGGGAGAGAAACATGAAATTTCTTGTGCCTATTGTTCACAATTTGGACCTATTTTATTCACCTCCATAATGTCTTCATTGATCAAATCAGCCCCTTCAAATGAAAGAAAAAATGTATCAATAATGCTTCCTTCTTCTATTGTTGCAATAACTGACTTGATCTCATCCATTTTCTCCTTAAAAATGGGATTTTGAGCTGGTCTTTTTTCCTCCATGAGGACTGATTTTTTAGTGTAAATTGGATCAACATTTTCTTTGGGAAAAGTGCAAACATGTACACCCAATTCATCACCAACAAATTTTTGTTAAAAAATTAACCTTTTCCACCACTTGTTCTCCAACTCCAACTTCCTCTTTTGGCTTCACCATCAAGGGGATTTTTGTAATCCTGAATTTGAGAGGCCAACTCTTCAGATTGTCTATCATTTCTTTTGTATTGGGATCCTCTTCTTGTTGTTCTCCTTGACTGGATTTGTGATGTTTATCTTCCCAACATGGAGTTGGGAATGCAAGAGGAGGGGTGGGTTATGAATCAACTGGTTTTGCAATTTTTTGTGGTGGTGGAGGAGGTAAAACCTCATGTTTCTTTGGAGGGAATGGCTATTTGGAAGGGAAAGAGTAGGGAAATTGAGGTGGGATGGGAGACTAGGAGATGGAGAAATGGAATAAATATTTGGGACAGTAGATGGGAAGCTTGAAACTTGACACTGTTGAAATGGTAAAGCTTGAGAGGGTGAAAAATAAAGACAAGGAGCTATTGAATGACTTACCCATTGACAAGGTTGATTCAGACTTTACTCATATGCTTCTATCTCCTCAATCCACTTTGCAAGAAATGGCAGCGTTGCAATCATGAAGTCATATTTCTCTTATGGGCTATAATTCCTTGGAAATGGTCCCACCCATGGACAGGGTGCTCCACAACCAATTCCAAATGATTTGATTTTTGTTTGAGCCCTGGATTGCACCATGCTTACCTCCATCTTTTGGATTTTCTGCAACAAATCAGCATCTTCTTCTTGAATTCCCTCACAATCTGCATATCCTTGTGCTTGACATGCTTCACAGCCAAATTGATTTTGGCATTGCTCATATGGATATGCATACTAATTTTGAATTTGATCAAAATGTTGATCTGGAGGATTTGAGAAATGTGTTGGAGGTGGGAAACATTGTTGTTGTTGTAAATGTGAATTCCATGATGGAAATGAAGTCATGATTGCACAAATTCATGGAATGAAATAATATGGAAGAGATGGAAATAAGAATGCATGAAAATTGATGGAAAACAGGTCTGAAACTCAGAGAATGAGTTATTGATCAGATGGAGTCACCAGATATGTTTACAATTGCCTCCAAAGGCTGAATTTTTCATGGGAACACATCAACCTGTAAAAAATGAAGTGAAAGACCTCTAAGGTCCCACTAGGCATGCCAAAACTATTAGTGAAAATTCACATCACCCCTAAAATTACCTTCAGATCTAATGCAGAAAAATGGTCAATTTGGTGTGAATGGACAACATTTTGTTTTCCTTAAGTGTGGGACCTTACAAATTCAGAAAACTCTCTAGATTGAGGTTTGTTCCTACTCCTATGTTCAGGTGTATGCATGCAAATTTTTGTAGAGGTTTTGATTCAAAATCTTACTCTAAATCTACTAAGGAGATAGGGTTGAGAGAAAAACATGGAAATGGAAACAAAACTAAGCAAAACAGAAAGGTGATACACCAAAGGATTGTTAAACTCCTTGCTTTAAAAATTAGACACAGATTATGAATATTTAACACCAAAACATGCACAAATTACCATAATGCAATAAAGGATCAGAAGACAATGATAAATGCATGAGAGGACTGAAAATCGATTACAAAACATACAATATCATTTCCAAGATTTGATATAATATGTTGCACTAGCAAAGAGGCAAAAGATGAGTTACAATATCCATGGGAGGTCTGAAACTCCTTCAGATCTGCTTGCTAAGGAGAAAATAATAGCTTGCAAGAGCAAGGATGTCCAAACCTTTACAAATGAGCCAAATTTGGCTTTGAATCGATGACAAATAGAACAGAGGAGAGAGAAATGTGGGACACCTAGTTTTACATCTACCAACCAACAACATCTATTTAAACGGTAAGGGCACCTCTGCAAATCGACTTCCTAATGCATTCAAGCCATGCTAGAGAAAAATGGGTGCCATACTGCATTAAATTTTGTGGTTGGATGTCATTTCTACATTTTTATCATGCCAAACATGTTTCCTAAATTTTCTCCCTCCAAACTCCATTGAAAATCAAAATTAAATAGTCCACCAGGTGGAGAATTTCACCAGCTTTCCAGTGACACCAAAATCGTGAAAAATTGAGCTCTGGCTCGAAATATATGCCCCTCTGAAGATTTAAGGGTGGAAAGGTGTTGATTAAGACTTATCAAGGTACAAATGGTGATGGGATAGGTGAAATGGCTCTAGTTGGTAGAAAAGCTGATAAATGGGTAGATTGTGGTAACAAGACAGAGAGAAATTAAACAAAAATAGTAAATGAAATGATTAAGATCAATCACACAAGCTTAAGAAGTAAGAATGATTTACTTATCTGATAAACTTTGTAGATCTTAGTTTGGAATGAATGGTTGATCATTCGGAGGAGAAGTGTATTTTTTCCAATGCATGTGTGCTCTGGCATGTCAATCTAGAGTTGTGGAAGTGATGATCAGTTGTTGGTTGTAGTGTGATGTAGTCTAGGAATCCTGATTTCTAGAGACTTGAATGCCAAAGATGTGTGTGAGAATGAGTTTGGTCCAACCAATGCAAACAGTTAGAAACTCATATTTAAGAGTAACCGATGGTGGTTGGGGAACCATCATTGGCTGAGGGAAAACTGATGTCAGTTAGGGAGAATTAGTCCAAGTTACCAAAAAATCCTAATCTTTACTATTTTTGGTGTGATCTTGATTGCTAATCTAGGTCTCAAGTGAGGTTTGGCACATAGATAAGTAGGAGTGTTGTTGGATAAGGAATAGGACATTAATTTTAGGGTTTGAAAGAGTCCTAGTTGGTTAAGATAAGTAGAGACTCAGTCTTAGTTAATCAATAGGCTAGGAATAAGTCCACAGTGAGGTGTATAGGTAATGTGGCTAAATGAGGTGTAAATTGATTTAATTAAAATAATTACACTAATTAATAATGTGAGCATGAATATTAATTCAATTATAAGTGATTAAAATAATACTGAGGTGTGAAAGGGGAGTATGGATAGGTATATGTGTTGCGTTGATTAATTGAAGGGGACCAAGGGGATTTTGACCCAAATTTTGTTTCTACACCTATAATAATAATTTTTTTAGGAGGAACCAACTCCCAAGTTTGATTTTGAATTAAGGAATTATATTCAACCTACATTGCATTGATCCGATTCTCATCTCAAGAAGCTTCTTCAAAACTTTGTGTCTCAAGTTCATAAAAGTCATTAATGCAAGGTTAGTATGATTGTTTCTGGTCATTTTCCTAAGGTCAATAGGATTAGAAATTTCTAACAAAAATTGAGCCCATTTTGGTTTCTTAGTTAGGGAGATATGGGATTTAGAAACATCCATATCATTAACATAAGAAATGTCATCAAGACCATCTATTATATTTTCATTATCAAAATCACAACCATTATTAGAATTATTGATAGAGTTAGGAACATCATTACCATTATCAAATGAACATAAACATTTTTCCAACACAACCACATTATAGTTTTCAGTTACTTCCCTTTTATAGGTTCGTAAATCCTTAGACCTACAGTGTTAATACCATATCCAATGAAAACACACGAAAGATAAGTCATATATAGTTTCTTTCTTTTCTTTTTAGAAATGTATAAGGAAACAAGACTACCAAAAAATTTTAAATGAGAGAGATCAAGTTTTTGATTTGACCATATTTCTAAGGGAGTCGAAAGGTGAAGAGATTTAGTACGAACCCTATTTAGAATGTAGACTACTATATTCATTGCTTTTTACCCATAGAAATTTGGGAAGACTTGCAGAATGAAGCATAATGTGAGCCATATCTAAAATAGTCCTATTATTTTATTCAACAACACTATTAGATTGAGGAGAATGGGGAGAAGTTAATTCCATTTTAATACCATAATCAATACAATTTTCTTTTCAAATTCCTTGTTAATGTATTCACCCCCATTATCTATTCTAAGTCTCTTAATTTTATAATTTGACTAGTTTTCAACAAATGCTTTAAATTTCTTAAATTTTCCCAATACATCAGATTTATTTTAAAGAAAATATGAAGAAATCATTCTGGTGAAATCATAAATAAAAGTTCGCCCCTCCATGGTTTCTACGCGGGCTTCATCTAAAAAAAGGGTTCGAGGAGGCACGAGCATTGCCAGAGGTTCGCCCCTCTCAGACATTCGAAATGAGGTCCCTATTAATGGCGGTGAGAAACCAGTGGTATCTGTGGGAGGGTGGATGCAAAAATGTAGAGGAAAATAAAGCACCAATCTCATGGATTGGTATGGCTTCCAATACTAACCAAGACCCCCATATCAAAAACAGGGGTGTTCACTCATGGGACAGGGAAAGATGGTTCAGTCAAAGATTCATTATCTCCTTTAAAACTCAATACTGGTAACTGCAGGTTGCAAGAGACTAAGAGTGGATCTGGCGATGGAGGAAGAGGTACAGGGGTAAGCCAGAACCAGGAAAAAACTAAACAACAACAATAGGTCCGGATCTTATGCTTCAGCGGTCTCCAAACAGAAGGAGAATGTCAGAAATGAGCTCTTAAAACCCTCCCAGGAGGTCCCGACGCTGAAAATCGAAGAGGATTTACTTCTAAAGGTTCTTAAGGAGGAGGAAAATCTCTCCCAACTGGGGCTCATATGCAGATTTCACAAATTTTGGCCTAAGCTTTCTCAGCTTCATGACTGGATAGCCCAGAGATGGAGAGAAAAAATACAAGGTAAGATTGAGCTTTATCCTTGTGCTAAAGCTTACTTCATTGCTGTCTTTGAAACCCCTGAAGATAGGGATTTAATTTTTAGTCAACATTGGGTTTGGGGGGAACATGGGCTTATGTCCAAACCATGGTATCCATCTTTCGACCCATTAAAGGAGTCTTTTGATACCTACCCGATTTGGGTTCGTCTACCAGGACTCCCATTGCAGCTTTGGAACAGATCTTGTCTCATTGCTATAGGGGATACTTTAGGCTCATGTGTAGCAGTCGATGATAAGACCTCCATTCAAACCCATACTACTTATGCTCGAATCCTGGTTGATCTTGATACCTCCAAATGTTTACCAGCAGAAATCAATCTACAGATTGGAGCCAGGCTCTGGGTACAGAGGATAGACTATGAGAGACTTGCCTTCAGATGTAGGTGTTGCTTCCAAACTGGTCATGTTACAGATGACTGTGAACACTCCAAACGTAAGACCAAAACAGCCTGGTGGAGGGATTCTCTACCTGAACATCTTACAATCGACTCAGATCCGGCTAAGGAATCGAGTGCCCCCCTGCAAGCTAACTCACCCATCATGGTTGATTCACAGACCAATACAGAGAAGCCTCCAGATTATTCTTTACAGGCTGCTGATTCAGTGATTAAAGATATTCTGACCTCCCATTTGGGTCACTCCCCCATCAAACCTATTGCAGTTTTTCCGACTGTAGTGGATGTGGGAAATCAGGAATGGACAGTGGTGGATCGGAAAATGAAGGGTAATGCCAAATCTAAATCCCCCACCATATCGGACAAGATTTAATTCTTGTCTTTTTGGGTGCTATTATTGCTACATTTTGGCATATGGCCTGCTACGCAGTTGCTAGGCAGCTGTGTTGTTGTTTTGTTGCTGTTTTGTTGCAACTGGTTTGCTTTTGCTGGTTCCTTCCTTGACAATTTTTGTTGGGCTCTTTTGTGATGATCGTCTGGATGTTTTCTCTATTAGTGGTCAGCTGGAGTACATTGTTATCATTTTTGTGGCCGGACCACTGCGTGTTTGCTGTTTGATCACTGTCCAGCAGGTGTTTATTTGCTGTTGTGTTGCTGCTGGTTGTTTCTTTGCAGACTGCGTTCTGCACTTGGTCCTTATTGTTATATCAGGATGTTGATCCTTTTTTTCGAGCTTTATTTTCCTATTCTGGCTTCTGAGCCTTGCTGTACAAGGGTATAGTCCCTTTCAAAAAACTATTTGCCAATAATAAAAAAAAATCATAAATAAAAGTCATAGCATATAAAGAACCATTTAACGAAGCTACTTCAAGAGGTCCTCTAACATCACTATGAATAAGTTCTATTGGGGGAGAGGTACTCTCCTCAAGATGTGAGTGAAAGGGTTTAAACTTTTGTTTCAAGCATAAACATCCTTCAAACCCATCATGAGAAGAATAAATCACATGAAAAACTTTCACAAGATTAAATCTAGCCATTTCATATAATATTCAATAATTAACATGTCATAATATTCCATGCCATAGTTTTGAATTATTAAAAATTTGAGATACAAATCAAAATGAAGAAGAGAAATCGTCAAAAATATATAGGCCATTTCTTTAAATTCCTTTAGCTATTATACTATCATTACTATCCTTAATATACCAAGTATCCTTCAAAATTTGAATAAATAAACCATCATGAGTTAATAGAGAACATGAAAAAAGTTTTTTTTAAGATTAGGAACAAATAACATGTTATTCGAAATACCATTAGCAAACTTTAATTTTCCTTTCTCTATTTCTTCTAAAGATGAGTTATCACCAAGATACACACATTCATTGATTTTCACAATATCAAACAAATAATTTGAAACATAGGCATTATCCATAGAGTTAAATTTCATCATCATTTGCTCTTCCTCTATCAGAAGTGAACTCAAGGTCTTCAAATCAGGTAGATCATTTTCATTATGATATTTAGACTTTAAGATAAAAAGTAAATTCCTAAATCTATCATGTATATGTAACTGAACAATAAAGTAGATTAATTTTTCACCAATTAAATCACAATTTCATCCATCTAATTGTGCTTTGATATTTTTAATTTTGTCTAAGAAATTATCTACTTTTTCATCTCTTTTCATAGGAGGTGTAAGTAATTCTAAAACTAATTTAGTAATCTTAGACAATCGTGTACCTTCACGCATGGATTATAATTATGTCCATACATCTTTCAGATGCTCAATATTACTAATGTGTAGAATATATTCATCATTCAAATTGTGTAGAATCATGGAAATAGCCTCCTCAATTCATTGTGATAATGCATTCATGTTATCTTTGGTTGCTTGATGACTGGTGGGAGTAACCTCAGATCTAGAAAAAATCATCCATATTTTCCTTTCCATAAGATTAGATTTGACCTTGATCTTCCAAATGTTGTAGTTGGTTCCATTTAGGATCTGGGATTTATCAAGGCAGAAATAACTAGATGCCATTATTTTCACGAACTTGTAAAACATACCTCAGTATATAATGTACCACAGAGTTAGATATATATTTATCAAAAGTTGTTATTGTACATTTTATTCAAATATATTTAAAGATAGATCATAAAAAATTTAGATCTATAGAAGAAAATAATATCAAATGCTAAATTTGAACAATCCACAAAAATCAATAGCCATTCAATTAATCACCCACGATTCTAGAGGGAATTACTAGAGATTAGGACAATCGTTCACGATTGGGTCTCAAAAAAACTGACTGAATCAATAAATGCTTACAATTTTAAATTTAAGTTTATGGTTGGTAAATTGGTAGAAATAATGAAAATTATCAGTGATTTATTAAATTTCCTACAATCCTTGTGATAAAATACATCTTTTATATTTGAACCTGGATTTATAATTTTCTACTATTTTGACAAAAACATGGCTTTTGAATAGATCCTAAAGACCTTTGTTCATAAATTCTAATAAACTATAACAAAACATATAATTTTTAGACCAAGTTATATATATATATATATATATATATATATATATATATATATATATATATATATATATATACTATATATATATATAACTAAAGACAAGCAAATTCACCTAGCCAATAAATTAAATCGGAAAACCGTAATATATATTTTTAGAGATGGAAATAGATTTACAGAGAGGACAAGTGATTTCACCCGGCCAATGAAAATTTTTAAAAAAAAAAAAACTATTTTCATGATCCTTGTCTCCTTCTTTTTAACCTATTTTAAATTCTTGTATGTACCCCCAAAATAATTCAACCTACACACACATGAAACTATAGAAATATATTGAAATATTTCATATAAATATTTAACCCTTACCTAGTCCCTGTAAATGGTTTTCACACACAGGTAAGAATCCAAAGCCTTTTATACATGTGCACATATATAAATATATTTTTAAAAAAATTAGGTTGTAATAGAAAAGAAAGAAGGGGACCCCTTAATTTATATACCCTTTTAGGTTAGTTGGAAAAAATCGTAAAAATATTAAATAGATTAAATACCTTAACTTGAGATCTAACCTATTTAATTTATTCACTTTGTTACCATGTTAGAAATTAAAGGATTCATAGTTACGGGTTTAATTAATTTATATGATAAATTAACATGAACATTACATCACATAAACTATATGTAAATAAAGAAAATATTACTTACTCAACACAAATAACACCGTATGTATGGTGTAAACCCGCAATAGAGTAAAAACCACTTAACCTTTTACTACCAAAGAACCAAAGTTACATCCAATATTTTCCACTTCATCAAACCCTAATCACAAGTGTAAACTTATTTTACCTTTGACATATTAAATGAGGACATTAAAGTCCTATTTATACAAGGTGGTCGGGTATGTCTCCTGACCCACCTTTTCAACCTAGAAAGGTTTACACATAAACCTATATTTATAATATTTAATATTAGAGATATAATCACTTCATGATATTAAATATTTAACCTAAAGTATATACCTAGGTTAACATATTTAATAATAGAAATATAAATATTTCATATTATTAAATATTAACCTAAATAATGGCGATGGAGCCATATTAATTAAGGGGTGGCCAACCCACTTAATCATTATGTTCCAAAAAATATCGCCCTCAACGTCTACATCCATTATACCAAAAGGCAACTGGAAAAACAAACTTATAGAACAATTTTAGTTTTATGATACTCAGAGGAGGGCAGCGAAGAAGATTTACAAAAACTTTTCTCAAAAACGTGCACATATTATTTGTATCATCTAGGTACAACTTTCATGATGTATAAATTCACTTGATGCATTAAAAAATATAATATAAAGTTATATTATGCCTCTGTGAAAATCCTTTCTTTTTTTTGACAAGCAACTTTTTCATGGTTAGACATGGTGCTTAGTACGTAGGCAACTTTCACAAGTTTAATGTTTTGAATTTATCTTTAGTATACCAACAACAAGATTCATTCTAGACATATCATACAATATTTTTATATTTATATGACAAATTATTTCTTGCCAAATATGAATATCATTCCTATAAGAGGAAGAAAAGAAGGATTCAAACAAAAGACCATCAAAGATATACAAGCCATTTTTCTGAATTTCAGAAGCAATAACATTTTTAAACTTATCTTTTATATACCATTTATCCTGCAGTAAAACAACTTTACATTTTTATTTATTTAACTAAGAGCTAGAAAAATAATTCTTTTTCAATTGAGTAGCATACAAGACATTCCTAATAACACCATTTGATAGATTAACATTTCCATAACCTTCAGACCTACTGACTGAGTTGTCTCCTAAATAAATATTCTCTTCACATTTAACTACATCTGAGAGGATACCAAGAGTCACCAGTATCAATAATCCATTCTGTAGACACCAAATTCGTGTCTTACGACCCCTTGTGACCTGCATCCCATTTCGCAACCTAACCTCATTACCTAAACTTTACACAATTATTTATTAATTACCTTGTAATTGATAAATCCACATCACCTTACCCGCCACCTCACTCTGCCACCTCATCATGACCTAGCCCTAACCCTAAACTAACCTAATTAAGACCCATGACTTGGTCTAGACTCACATCCATAACTAATGCCTCCTTACTCGCACCCAAAGCCGACCTTCTAGCCATTTGACCAAGCCCGCAACTGATCTCTCGGGAGAAAAGCAGGGAAGGTGGGCTATTTTACTAAAAATAGCCTACTTTTTCCTTACCGATGCCGGTTCCTACTTGACCGCCGTCGGTTACGCAACCGCCATTGGTTCCCTGTAAATGGGCTCCCCAAACCAAAACAACAGATCGGAATTTCATTTTGGGGATCAGTCAAAGGATTTCTGGATCAACAGAGAGCATTGCGAGCGAAAAACAGAGGCCAGATCTTCACTTGACAAAGTAGAGACGAGTAAAGAAACCAGAAGTGTTTACAACCAAGGAGATCAACTTGCATCTTGGTCAAAACCAGTAAGTCACATCTTGCATGTCCTTTGTTATAACATTGCTTATGCTTCTTGAATCTCAGTCCTCCTAAATCCATTTCTGAATCCACTACCCAACGTGCCATTCCATCTAACTGTCATTCTTTTGCTTCTAATCATCCCATTTCCTAATACCATCCAAAAACTAGCCATTACAAACACCATAGCTACCAAGAAGAGCCTAGAACCCACCGGTATCAGTTATCAGTAACCGGCATCGGTTATTAGTAACCGGCATCGGTTCCTCTGATCAAAACTAGAAAACCAGCATTTCCCCCTACCCAGTTTAACGAAACAATTTAATTGATATTTTGCAAGTCTTTTGTGTTAATTCATATTAGCAGGGGAACTGACCACCTTTGAAAGGAAGTTTTATATTTCCTGGGCCCAAGGCAGTTTCCTCATTTATTGTTTAATCAAAATCTTGTGGTCTTGTGTTCTTATTTGCAGGTAGTCCTTCCAAGACAAAAAGGAGTTCTCCGCAGTTAGCCTGATCTTTCTCTACGGTACGCGCACACCATCTCGACATTCAACAGGTATTCCTCCTAACCCTAACCTCATCTGTTTCTAAAAGGAATGAAAGGATAGAAGCAACTCTATTCCCAGAAGCTGAAACATTCCGAGCAAAACATTTTGGCACGCCCGGTGGGACCCATTTTGGGTTTCTTTCTCTTGCTTATTTTCATTTTAGGAAGCATATTTGCTATTGCTGCTTTTGTTATATATTTCGTAAAGAATTTGTCTTGCTTTCCTAGTTTCGCATTAGTGAAAGTCATCTCTCTTGCTTCATCGAATATAATTTTTGATTTGGGTTTAAAACACGTGCATTGCATTCCTGCTTGTTGTTCTTCAATTCTAGTGAACATAGATTAAGTAACAGGTCGTACACGTGGGGGTGATATCCACGGTATTGACAGGAAATTAACGTTAGTTTCACTGCACAACACATACCGAATCACTTCACAATTAACACAACAGCTCAAACATCCCCCCTTTTCCGCGGTATTCCTCCACCCGATTGAGGTAACCTTATAAGCCAAAACAAACTTGACATTTCCCCTAGGTCTCGTTGTTTAGGATTCTGACATCATCTTACGTCTAAAGGCATAAGCCCACGATAACTAAAATTAACCCTAGGATTAATCTCTAGATTTGCGTGTGCCTCTTGCTTGTTTTCAAATTTTGTTTTCTCTGTCATACTTTGTCTTCTGTGATCAATAAGTTGATAAATATACTCAACGTTGCTAAAAATCAAATTAGCAGCCTTTTATATCTTCTTATCCTAGACTTTTGACACCGGCATTGGTTAAGGGACCGACGTCGTTTTCTCTGCGACCGATACCGGTTACTAAACCGATATCGGTTACTATCTTCATCAGCCCCTGACAAACCAGCAACTTGCCAGATTCATCATTCTGAGGTTGTTTTTGTTCTTGATAGATTGAAACTTTCCTGTGTGTTCTTGTCTATGGTTGTCATCACTCGGAAGCAAGCGGCCGCCATGGTTTCACACGCCTGCTCTGTGTCTTTGCCTGAATCACCCCCTTCACATTCTATAGGGAACCCTACGGACACCAATGAGATCCCCCAAATTCCTGTAGGAGACAAGGACTTTGCCAAATTTCTGGATGCTAATCCCAGCGCTGTACAATACTATTTGTCTCATGCCCCCAACCGTACGCCTGATGGTCAGCTCCTTATTGGCATGCCTATTAGTATAGCTGCTCATTTAGCTCCCACTCCTCCTGATAACACTGCCTTACTTCCTACATCTCTAGCCCCGTCTCCCAATCCGACAGCTTCAGAGGTTCATACGACCCTGATTAGCTTTCCTTTGGTTAACCCTGGACCCCACGTATCGTTACCACCAACTGCCCCTATCTCATCTCTCTTTCAGACCACTCCATTCATGACTTACTCTCTGCCACCTATTCACACGAGCTTTCCTTCTCAAGCTCCGCCTACCTTTTCATTCCCATACACGTATCTAGTAACCTCAACACCTTATATGGGACATCCCTATTCTGTGGCACCATCATCTCATCCAACCAAAGATTTCATCAAACAAATGATGGACAAAATGCAAAACCTGGAGGCTTCCGTTTCAGGAAGTCGTAGCGTCTTGACATACGAGCAAGTTTGTCGGGAGCCCATTCACCCTTCTGTCCCCCTTCATTCATATCCTCCTCAATGGGAGTTGCCAAATTTTACTTGTTTTAACAGTAAAGAGGATCCTCAACAACACTTGTGATCATTTAGACATGCTTGTTATTTGATTGCCCATGATGATGCCTTGTTACTCCACACCTTTCCCATGTCCTTATCAGGACCTGCCTTGGAGTGGTACAGTGCTTTAACCCAACACTCAATCTTCTCTTTTAACCAACTAGCCCAATCTTTCTTGGATCATTTCTCCATTAACATTGCTAAGAAAGTATCTATCACTGACCTCTATGCCATCCGAAAATTTGAAGACGAATCTATCGCAGATTTCGTTGGACGATGGCGGGGCCTTATCAACCAACTTACGTATGCCTTGCCTTAAACCGAACTCATCGAACTATTTACGCGGGCCTGCGCTAAGCACATCTCCCCTACCCTCCAAATTCAAACTTTCCGCACATTCGACGAGGCCTTTACCATGGCTTGGAAACTAGAAATTCGAGCCTTAGAAGAAGAGAAATTACGGTTGCGTAAAAAAAACCCCAATTTCTGAACTCTTGATTCTACCAACAAGCCAAACACCACCACTTCTCACGCGTCCAATTCTTCTAAATCAAAAGGAGTTGTCCACGCGGTAATGGTCAAAACTCAAACACCATCCAATACTCCGCCAAAAACCACTTATAAGTACAAAGCCGAGCCCGCCAATTATACTCCCTTGGGAGAAACTTATGGCGTCATCCTGGAGAAATTGCTCAACGCTGGGGCTATCACCTTGCCCCCTGTTAAACCTCACTCTGGGTTTGACTCCACCCGCGCAATACCTTCCTGGTACAAAGAAAATGACTTTTGTAACTTTCACCGCATAAAAGGACATAGTCATGAAAACTGCAAGATGTTGAAAAACATAGTGCAGGAAATGGTTGACGCAGGGGATATAACCCTCGATAATCCTAATGCCCCTGCTAACCGAAATCTGAAAATTTTCAACAAGCCATTCCCGAATCACTCGTCCAACAGTAATGTGAACCAAGATATCTTAGCCGAGGAGAGTGTTCATGAGATCCATGCAGTCTTCGATTCTCAGCCAAAAGCCTCTATTGAAAAACTTTTAAATCAAGCCTCTCCACCAACACAGGAGTTTGAACCTCCTTCACCACCATCAAGCCAAAGTGAAATCATTCCTTTACCCATAGAAAAGTTAACTGCCCGAACTTCTCTTCTCATCGACGAATCTTCTTACACCACATCCCTACAAGACTGTGAGCGGATGCTATCTAATTTATCTATTTCCCAAACGTCCCCTTCTACCACTCTTGCTACACAAGAGGAAGGCTCGCCACTCCTTTTGACATCCTTAGACGAGAAATCTCTTACACTAACATCATCACATTCTTTAAATGTGACAGATCCCCTCGAACACGCCCTCCTACCTATTAGTCCCTCATCGCCTAAATCTTTTCAACGACCGGTTGACCTCTTAACATCTATTGATACAGTGCCTCATCTGCCTCCTGTGTCACACCCGCAGTGGACTGGACTTACAACCCACCTTTCTTCCATACAAAAATTACAAATCACACCTGGGGACTGTCATTCCATAGAAGATAGACAGGCCCTATGGGAACGTTTGAGTACCCCTTTTTCTACTCAAATGCAAATGACTGATCCTGATGTCTCCACCATATACCGGAAGTGCTTACAGAAGCTTAAAATGCCCCTATTCTCACCTTCACCCCCCTCACCTCTACCAAATGCCCCGTCCACTTCTATCAACTTAACCAGATCTTCCCATACGCTTGGGACCTCACCAATGCCCAGTCTAACGCACCCGCCTAAGCGACTCGATCTATCCAAAAATAAATCGGCTCCGCCACCTAGGAGACAAACTCAATCCGTGTCCCTATCACAATCAAAACCATCATCGTCATACCTACCTTCCATATTGGGACCCCATCCCTCTACCTTACATCAATATATCATACCTCCTGCGTTTTCTTCAAAACAACCTACGCCTTCCGCACCTATACAGAAATTCCAGGGTATAGCAACACCGTCACTCCGCGTATCCTGTCCACCTATCAACCCTAAACAAATTCCATCATCAAAAGATTTGTTTTCAGTCACTCCTATTTCCCCGTGGTTGTTTTCTGATACCACATCATCTGCGGCCTCATCATCTGACATAGCTTCTGCGCCAAAGAAATCATGTTTAGTAAAAACCATGTATCAACACCCCTCGGCTAAACCACCACCCGTGCAAACCAATCATGCCCAAGCATTACCAAAACCTGCACAACCAATACCCTCATCCTCTTCCGATTTTAACCCACTCAAAGGATCTTATGCCAAAATCCTTGCTATGTTGGTGGAGAATGCGACCATTTCCCTACCTCCACTTAGACCTTATGACCCGTCTAAGCCCCGACCTATGGGTTACGATGAGTCTAAAATCTGCGCTTATCACCGCACACCAGGACATGATGTGGAGGGATGCAAAGCTCTAAAAACCATCCTTCGCCAGTCACCTCTCCTGGATAGAAAGATTAAGAAAGACAACTTACAAAGGGAGAGACCTTTAGTTTCCATTCCCTCTCCTGTACCATCTGTCCCTGCCTCACCAAGATCTGTCATTATTACAACCCCACCTCTTGAAGACCATGAGTTATCCCAACCATCTTCCTCATCTCAGGTCTACGAGATTAATATGATTAGTGTCGCTACTCGAGGGCAGAAAAACAATGGGAAAGCAAAAGAAAACACACCTGCGGCATCTCTTTCTCCGTCAAACATCCCAATTGCACCACCACCTAAAGTGGTCATTCACGGACCCGCCTATCCCGTCTCTAATGGCATTGCCCACCGAAATATGATTAAACAGCTTCACCAATCGCCCGTAAAAATGACACTGTATGATCTCATTCAGACTTCTGAATCTCATCGACAAGCTCTCGTTGAGATCCTTCAAGGGATAGAGATTTTACCTAATGAAACCCTGCCTGTCGCCTCCATTCTAACACCCAATCACGTTGCTTCTCTCACCAAACAACCCACTTCCCCAACCACTTCTGTCTCTGTACAACAAGCTGCTGCAGTCAGTTTCTCTAAAGATGAAATTGTCGACTTTGGTACAGAAGACCCTGACCCTGCCCTTTTCATCTCCGCTTACGTCCGGGATATTCGAGTACGTCAGGTTATGATTGATGGGGGCGCTAGCCTAAACATCATCTCTTCAAAATCCTTCCAACAGATGAACATCCCTTCTAGTTGCATGTGTGCTAACCCCATCATGTTGTGGTCATTCAATGACGCTATTACTTCTACCTTAGGCACCGTGATCCTCAACATTCGCGTAGGACCACGTACTTTACCCGAACTCTTCTATGTCTTGGAGGGAGAGTTCCAATATAATATATTGCTGGGTCGTCCTTGGATCCGAGCCATGGGATGCGTTCCCTCAACATTACATAGATGCATAAAATTTGAGTACAAGGGGAAGTCTTACACCGTAAAAGCTGACCCTCCCCCCTTTAAAACCTGCAATATGTTATACCGCCCTAACGATGTGCTTATACCAATCAAGACACCCATACATTCAACCCAACCATCCTCCTCAAATGTACCTCAACCATCCACCTCAACCGCGCCTACCCCTTTAATTGATGAAACCACCATCGCAAAAACCACTTCCCTTCCCGCAGCTAACATTCCAACCTCTGACCCCTTAGTAGATGTTTTTCAGCGCCTTACGCTGGGGGAGTACCACCTATATAACGTTAGTTCTTTCCCTACCCCGCAGGAGTACGGACAATTACATGCACATCCCACCTACGACCGTCGCGTGGGGGAGATAATCTCTTACGGACCACCCCATTGCCGCACTAACCTAACGTATGGGAGTGTTGACGCATCCTCCATTACCCCTGAACCTCCTCTTGGTGTGGTTCCTTTCCAATCCGATTTTCAATACTTGAAAAATCATCGTTTTGCCCTTACCTTCTTGACTCGTTGTGCTTGGAAAGGCTTTGGTTTTGGCCTTTATGAACAAGGCCGACATACACTCATTCCTGTGACTACCCGTAAACACAATGATCGCAGTGGTCTCAGTTTTCCCAAAACACCTACACAGGAGACACCTCCTGTCAGCTGTATCCTGGAAGAAGAAGACGTCGCCCCTACCAAACCATCATCACCCACTTTGCCATCATCACCCGCAGAATCTATAGACCCTGAATCCATCCCTCCTAACTTTTTTTTTTCATAAATGCTATCTTCATAGGTCCTCTCACTTATCAACGCGATAATGACAACCCATCTACTTTGCCCCTTCTTTATCCAGACATGATCGAAGAGGATTCGCCTTTGATTAATGTTGTTGAATGCTAGGATGACGACTCCATCCTCACTTACCTTGGCGCGGATGATTCTTATATTCAACGAGCCTTACCATCTGAAACCCAAACTATGCTGAATGAATCTACCATAGAAATCAACATCCACACGAAGAAGGATCCTCACATTGTGAAGATTGGACAATCCCTTAACACATCAGAACAAGCCGCCTTTACTACCTTTCTCCGTGCTCGCAACCAAGCTTTCGCATGGTCTTACGCTGACATGCCCGGAATTGATCCTACCATCGCCGTCCATAACATCACCCTAAACCCTGATTCCAAACCAGTCAAACAGAAATTGAGAAAAATGCATCCACGCATTACTCTCTTGGTCAAAGAGGAGCTCCAACGACTCCTTTTTGTTTCCTTCATCTTGCCTATTGACTATTCTCAATGGATTTCTAACATCGTACCTGTCACTAAAGCTACAGGGGGACTTCGGATATGCACAGATTTCCAGGATCTTAACCTTGCTTGCCCTAAGGATGACTTCCCCTTACCTAGCATTGACCAACTTGTTGATCTAACTGCAGGTCATGAGATGCTCTCTCTCATGGATGGCTTTTCAGGATACAACCAAATTTTGGTTGCCCCTGCCGATCAACACAAAACTACCTTCATAACTCCTTGGGGAACCTTCTGTTATTGTGTCATGCCATTTGGCCTTAAGAATGCTGGTGCTACCTATCAGCGGGCTATGACCTACATTTTTCATGACATTATGCACACTATCCTTGAAGACTATGTCGACGATCTTCTCGGCAAGTCTAAACATCGTAGTGAACATCTCGATGTTTTAACCATTATTTTTGATCGCCTGTTACAATATTCTGTCCACCTTCAACCGAAGAAATGTGTCTTTGGTGTTCTTTCGGGAAAACTTCTTGGCTTTATCGTCTCTTTGCGTGGCATTGAGGTCGATCCATCTAAAGTCAAAGCTATCCTAGAAATGCCCCCACCCAAAAATCTCAAACAATTGCGTAGTTTACAAGGTAAGCTCCAATCTATCCGACGTTTCATCTCCCAACTCTCGGATCGGTGTCAACCTTTCCATCACCTCCTTAAAAAGGATATTGCATTCTAATGGAGTGAAGAATGTCACCAAGCCTTCGAAGCTCTCAAATCCTATCTCTTGTAGCCACCCGTGCTTATCCCACCCCAAGACGACCGCCCTTTCTACCTTTACCTTTCCGCCACCGACCACGCTGTAGGAGCCATGCTTGCACATCGTGACTCTGAGAATCACGAACAAGCCATTTATTATATAAGTCGTACTTTGGTGGACTATGAGACTAGGTACACACATGTAGAAAAATTGTGCCTTGCCCTATCATTCGTGGCCACCAAACTCCGACACTACCTTCTAAATCACAAGACTTTCGTCATCACCAATACAGACCCCATCCATTACATGTATGCCAAACCTCATCTGAACCAATGCATTGCTAGATGGCTCATGCTTCTCGCCGACCTTGACCTTGAGTTTGTCCACCAGAAATCAATCAAAGGACAAACCATCGCAGACCAACTTGCGGAAGCTCCTTTACCTGGGGAACAATTTACCAATTTCACATTTCCCGACGAACTCATCGCTACTCTTTCCCTCATGGAGGAGTCGTACCCAATGACCCTCTTCTTCGATGGATCTAAATGCCAGCGCGGCGGAGGAGCCGGCGTTGTTCTCATTCCTCTCAATGCTGAACCTATGCCTCTTTCATTCCGACTTGATTTCCCTTGCACTAATAATACAGCGGAATACGAGGCCCTTGTTCTGGGTCTCCAAGTTACGTTACACTTAGGTATCAAATCTATCAACATTTTTGGTGACTCTCAATTGGTAGTCAATCAAGTTATGGGCGTCTACCAATGCAAAAATGAGGAACTTCAAAAATACAAACACTACGTGGATTCACTTCTAGCCTTATTTACCCACTATTCTATACAAACCATTCCCCGCTCCACTAACAAATTTGCGGATACTATGGCTTTCTTAGCCTCGCAAATTCCCACTGCGCCAACTGACTCTGAATTATTCGTCGTGGTCCAACAACTTTTTGCCCCATCCTATTCAACCCCGGTAGTTTGTATGATAAATACTGTGTCTACTAATTCACAAGATACCTGGTACCACCAATTTCACGACTACCTTACAATCTCTGTCCTCCCACCTGACCTTACTAGTAACGGCAAACGTGCTTTTCTTAAAAGTGTTTCGCGTTATGTTGTCATGGGGGGACTCCTCTATAAACGTGGCTTTGATGGCATCCTCCTTCGCTGTCTAACTGGCGCGGAGGCCACTCATACCATCCAACAGGTCCATGACGGTATTTGTGGTGGACATTTTAGCGGCCTTGCCGTGGCCAAACGAATCCTTCACCTTGGTTATTATTGGCCTACTCTCACTAATGACTGCTACGAATATGTTAAGTGTTGTGTTATGTGTCAGCAACATGCCAACCTTCAACATACTCCTAGCCACCCGCTCCAGATCGCTCGAGATCTTTGGCCCTTGTCACAATGGGGTTTAGACCTTATTGGTGAGATTCACCCAACCTCTTCACAACGTCACCGTTGGATAATCACAGCGACCGAATATTACACAAAATGGGTGGAGGCTATTCCACTCATTGCAACTAAAAAAGAAAAAATTGTCGAGTTCATTAACCACCACATTATCTGTCGTT
This sequence comes from Taxus chinensis, assembly GCA_019776745.2. Taxonomy (NCBI): domain Eukaryota; kingdom Viridiplantae; phylum Streptophyta; class Pinopsida; order Cupressales; family Taxaceae; genus Taxus; species Taxus chinensis. Next base: position 262,958,453 of record CM034156.1, on the reverse strand, counting down.
TTGGTGTTCCTCATCGCCTGATAACAGATAATGGAAAATCTTTCAAAAACAAGTTGTTGCAAGACCTTTGTGACAACTTTGGTATCAAACTTATTTTCTCATCACCTTACTATCCACAAGCCAATGGGCAAGCCGAGTCCTCTAATAAAACACTAACCAAAATCCTCATGAAAGTTGTCAATGAATCCGGAAGAAATTGGCACGATCACATTCCCTTTGCCCTTTGGGCTTATCATACTAGCATTTGTACCTCTACTAATGCCACACCTTTTTCTTTGGTATACGGTACCGAGGCTGTTTTGCCTCTCGAAATACAAATACCCTCCCTTAGAATATCTCTTCAGGATATTCTCACCAACGATGATTTCCACCAAGAGCGGTTAGCCCAATTGGAGCTTCTTGACGAACGTCGTCTTACAGCTCTTGATCACCTTCAAATCTATCAAAAACGCATTAAACGTGCTTATGATAAGCGACTTCATGAGCATACCTTTAAGGCTGGTGATCTTGTCCTCAAAGAGAATCAACATGTAACCAAACTAGAAAAGAGCAAACGTGGAAAATTTACTCCCAATTGGATTGGGCCTTATATAATCACTCATACATATGGATCTGGTACTTATCGTTTAGCTTTGCTTAATGGTAAACCTGAGCCTAAACCCCTTAATGCCTTGCATCTTCGACCATTCTACTGTTGAAATTAGTGTTATATCACTTCTTATCTACATGCCGCTCGTCCCTTGAGCTCACTTACCACTACATACACTATGTTTCCTACACCTCATAATAACAATCAAGCTCACATAGTTTGATCCTCACCTCCCCTTGATGAAGCCTTCCCCTTTTTAGTCTAGTCCATGACTTCAAAATATTAAAATAAGTCATATTCTTATGGGATTTTCTTGAGTCAAACTTCCTACTAAACTAGATGCTTCACGCCAAACGAACATCTAGTCATCTAAATTAAATATAGACTGCTCCCTTGAAGGACAGCTATATGCCGAACTGTTGCTGCTATTATATATAGACTGCTCCCCCGAAGGACAGCTATGCATTACAATCATATCTGCTACTATAAATAGACTGCTCCCTTGAAGGACAGCTATACACAGTCAGCCTTTATCAGAAGCTTCTCGCATTGATCAGCTTCGTGAAGACCTCAAGAATAATACAATCAATATCCCTTGTAGACTTCCCGCATCGATCAGTCTACATTCAATAAAAGAAAATCCTCATTCAAAAGGACTTTTGAGTCATGGACTTGTCTATTTAGGGTAGGTTCTCTTTCGTCAGAACACTCACTTTGTAATAAGTTCTCCGTACCTCAGCTATATCATCCACCTCACCTCACCATTTGTTTCAACTCAAGGGACGTAATTTACGCTCGATATATTGTGATCACACAACTCTTTTCACCTATTGACTTCTCCTCTATGCACAGTACCTAGGGCTCCAAGCTCATTCTACGTGGTGTGGTTTGTTTAGCTCTCTTCATCTACGGAGCACTCTTTCTGCTTTGCCTCGCATCTAGGATTGTGTGTTGACCTTAATCAGGACCCGATTCCCTACTACTTGGGTAGGCTAACTTTCGCTTCCCTCATACCTTTTACAGCATCACCAATTCATTACCAACACCATCCACCTTACCTTTACTAATCTTAATATTTTTTACCAACCAACCAATTACCTAAACCGTACCCAATTGCCTGAATTCGCCTCTCCCTGATCCTAAGGGAGAACTACATCGGTCTGAGGCCCCTCCTTGCTTTGTGCAATGGGCTATATAGGCAGCACTTCGGAGACATGGGGTCTCCCAAGGTTAGCTCGACCATCCCCTACCATAACCTATCCTGTGTGGTGAATATAAATATTTTTGTGTATTTCTATTTAATCACAGTCCTCTTTATCCTTTTTCAAAACACCGAAAATCAAAACACAAACAATCTTATTATTATCGTAACTCAAATCAACATACATATTCAGTTTTATTTAGATGTTAAACAAATACATCTTCTCTATCATCGACACGCAGGTCGGCATCCTTATTTATTCTTATACCTTGCTAACATTTACTCAGACCCTCACGCCTCATCCCGAACTAGGTGATGATCGTGATCGTCGACCCCTCTCGCCGGGCCTCTCTGTCCTCAAAGGTACCATGGCTATTGGTACAGCCCACTGATCTACCAATCTCTCCTGTAACATATGAATATGCCCTCTCACATGGAGGACTCCAGCCTCTAGTCTCTCCGCCCGTGACTCCGCAACCATTAACAATCCTCTTGTCTCATTCACCTGCGTTTGGAGCTGTTGAACCAAACACTGTAGAAGATCCCTCTCTGCTGTAATCACAGCTATGTCAGGATGCTCACGTACACCTCGCAGTTTTGCTACCCACCATAATCTATAGGCCTCTGTCGTTCCCGCATCCATTACCCTGCGATTGGCTGCTACCTCTTCAGGCCCTTCTGGAGGTGTTGGCCGGGGAGGTGAGAATGCTGCCTCGGCGTCGATCCTCATATATGGTCTATAAGCCAGGGGTATATCCTGCACAAATCCAAATTGTCACCGCACGCGATCTATAGGAATCCTCTCATACTCACCCGGCCTGTGCCCTGCGATCCACCTCAATCACTCTACACCCCTCAACTCCTCAGGTATGTTCTCTGTTACCATATAGTTTCCGTATGGCCTCCAACAGATATCTGCAACCGTCACTCTCTCCCATACCTGCCTATAATACTCAATATCACCTGTCACGACCTAGGATCTGGCCTCTTGTTCTGTCTGGACCCATCGTCTGAATCCCAACCTCTGCACTCCGGTTTATCCTGACTGGATGGGTCGGCCTATTGGTCACACACAAACAATGTGCTCATAGGCCCAGCAGTGTAATAAGTATGAACTATCCAGTGTCGTCCTGTGATTTCACCTACAAGCCCATAAACCCCTGTATAGCTCCGCCAAATATGTAGGTGCCCATGCAAAAGTCACATTCCTTTCTATCATCTCCCAAATAACACACATCAATGCCTTTGGAAATCTTCCCCCTTCCGCCCTCGGTAACGCATAATACCCTACCGCTATCATTAATATCACTGCTAACCTTGCCTCCTCAGGGTGTGCTGCATACATTACCCCATATGTAAAAGATAAACCTCACTGTGTCAAATCTCGTGCGTATGGACCAAATACTGCTGTTATCGCTCCCCATGCCACGCTAGGTAGTGCCTGATATACTGGTTCTCCTGTAATAGGGAGTCTCAAGATCCAAAACACATCTTCCAATGTTACTGTCATCTCCCCTGTTGGCAGATAAAAGGTATTTGTCTCGGGATTCCATCTCTCAATCAATGCCTGCAACATAGCATGATTACGTGTGATTCGTTAATAATAGCGGATTCCACTTAACCCCAAACGATTTATCAATGTCCATTCAGCTGGTGTTACATCCGCTCGGATTCGTGACAACAGCGCTGGCACACTATCATTCATCCTCAATCCTGCCTCTGCCTGCATACACCACAACAAAAAACAACCATTCAATCTGTCAGGGTTTTTTCAAACATTCTGGAAATTCCGCCAGTAACCGGTATCGGTTATACATAACCGATATCGGTTGAGTAATCGATACCGGTTCTCCCTAACCGCTACCGGTCACTGTCAATTACATACATCTTGCCTAAAACAACCACCTACAACAATAAATTGCTCGTTTATTCCTCTCTGTATACACAGACATACCCGAAACCCATGATTACCTACCATGTAACACTTACCTCACTTATAACCCTTGCTATCATGTTTTCTTCTTCATATCTACCCACTTAATCTCTTATTCATAACACATGCAAAAATCAAATCACAACCAAAACATTTACCTCTGGGGTTGCAGTAGCTTGAGGTGGCCCTTGTCTTCCCTCTTGTCCCTGCCTACTGGATGTTTCTCCTTGTCCTACCATTATCACCAATCTTTTCAAATTCGCCTTTCTACTTTCTGAATCTCTGATCGCATTCACCTTCCCAGTCTCTTTTCTTATCACCCAAATCTCTCATACAAATTCCTGTCTCTCTTCTCCTTATCACTCAAATCTCTCATGCAAATACCTGTCTCAGTCGTAAAAAAGTGTCGCGTTCGCGTATTTAACCTCTTGTATGGCTCTAAAATTAAAACTTAAGTTGCCACCCTAGCTTTCCTATTTTTAGAAAAGCTCATACCTAAATAACCGGTATCGGTTACTTAACCGATATCGGTCTATCAGCTACCGATATCGGTTCCTTAACCGATATCGGTTACACACCTAACTTTTCTCAACAGTGTTCTTTTCTTCATTTCTCACCTAAATTTTTGTCACACCCACCTCTTTTCCTGCATAAACAACACAATCTACCACATTTGTTCATCCACCACACATAGCATTACAATTTCATTAACATCATTTATTTTATACAAATACACAAACCATCAACTATGGATATCAAGAAACTATCAATCTATACATCATTTGGATCCAACTCATCAGTTACATATATCACAATGTCACAAAACCACCAATTCATCACATAACCTGACATTCATATATACGTGCAAAAACAAAAATATCAACATCATCCATCTATCAACATGTCAACTAAAACTTATCATACAATACATATTACCAACCATTAACAAAATATTTAAACACATTTTGAACACTGCACGAGGATCAAAACATCGTCTCTATATATATACAATTTTCAAAAATATAATGTGCCTTACATCAGGGGCCTCTGTGATCTTATAATATACCAAAGCCGGCACACAGGCCGCAATACCTACCAAAAATCTCGACTCGACTCGCAGGCCGGTCTCTCATATCAAAAATATACTCGGCTCACAGGCCAGTATCAAATGTACAACCTGTACTCGGCTCGCAGGCCGGTATATAATAAATAAATGAATCAATACAATGAATAAGTGTCGGCACGCAGGCCTCTATCAATACAACCGGTTCGCAGACCGGTGCCCGTGTCCCTATACAAAACCATGTCAGGGATCTATCAGCTCTCCCCACCGCCCTCGGCACCTCTCCCCACTGGTCCCTGTGGTGCCTCTCACCTCCTACCCGTCACGGACATGCCAGCTATGGCTGCCCCTCCCTGAGATCTCTGGTTGTGCGAGGTCTCTGCCCTATGCACTGCATACGCCTGATACTCGACTCCGGTACTATCAAGAATATCCTGATAATATCGGGCCTCTTCTCTAACCTCCATATAGCGATCTCGCGCCACTGAAGGAGCTGGGGCTGGTCCCCTGGCACCTAACACCAATACCCCCTGAGCCTGTACCTGTACCTGTGGCCGCGGTGGTGCTGCCTGTGCTGTTGCCTGTACCTGCACCTGTGGCTGTGGTGCTGGTGGTGGTGCTACCTATGCCTGTGCCTGAGCCTAGGCTAGCTGCCCCTGTAAGGCCCCTATCTGTGCCTGCGCAGCAGCTAGCTTACCCTGTAAGAGCTGCACCTGACCCCTGAGCTGATCCCTCTCTCCTATAACTGCACCCAAGTCTGGCTGCACAGGCGGTACTATCCTCGCTGCTCTCTGCCCAGCCCACCACACCCTGTATGCTCCCGTGCACCCGACATCAAATACACCCTCACCTGCTGGTCTCTCCGCTACCCAGTCTGGATCCAAAGGTTGTGGCGCTGATAGTGGGGCCTCTACATCATCCCTCCTATACTGAGGGAAGGGAGGTGGCTCGTCCTGTCGTAGCCCCATCTAGGGGTATCCGCTCGTACTCTCCCGGCCTCCGTCCTGCTATCCAGAATGTATACTGGATCAGGCGAAGCTGTGCGCGGGCTCCTCTGCCAGGCTGGTGACCTCTGTAGGGTCTCCATACAATGTCTACTGCTGTAAGGCCCTCTAGCAAGTGTCTATAATAGGCCACATCCCGACCTGCAACAACTTCTCGTGGCTGGCCCACGACCCCCAACCACCTCTGAAAGCCATATCGGTATACGACCTGTGGCCTTGGCTGCTGGGGTAGCCCTACTAGCCTGATGCATACGATGTGCTCATATGCCCAACAGTGCAACAAAAATGTAGAACAAATACCAAATCGCCTCCTCCGGTGATAGCCCCATAACTCCCTGTATAATTGCACCAGATACACTAGTGCCCATGTGAAACAGGTGTGCTCCTCCACCATCTCCAGCAGCACCCCCATCAATGCTAGTGGGAAGCGGCCTCCCTCTGAATCCAGGAGGGCGAAGTAGGTGATCCCTATCATCATCAACATGGTAAGCCGTGTCTCATGTCTGTGTGCGCGGTACATGTCACCATATCCAATGCTCGCGCTATGATACGTAAGAAGCACGTCTGCATCCCCAAAAACCTGCAGTATGCTGTCCATGGCAGTCTCTGAATCTACCTGGAAGACTGCCTCTCCCTCGATCGGTAGCCGCAGGATGTGATAAACATCCTCTAATGTGACGGTCATCTCCCTGGTCAGAAGATGGAACACATTGGCCGCCGGATCCCATCTCTCGATGAGGGCGACCATCAGGCTGTGATCCCTCTCTATCACTCTGTACCTCTGGACCCCGTCGAGTCCCACCTCGCGCATGATGGCCCAATGCACCGTAGATACGTGTGGCCTCATCCGACTCAATAGTGGAGGCATCCTATCACGCATCGCCAACTGCTGACGTGCCTGCAAAACCAACCCACATTCTTAGACCTACTCTTTATTATAACATCTACTTTACCATCTAAACCCCCTTTTTGTATCCCCCCGACCACACCCCGACTTTCTACCCCCCCTAAACAACCACCAAAACCCACAACCCAACCCAAAACCCACACCTAACCCACTCACATGGCCAACCACACCCTAATACCCAACAAGCTTCCCAAACCCATCCTAAACCCTAAACCCTAAACACCCAAACCCACACACTAACCCACCACAAACCACCCAAACCCATCCTAAACCCTAAACACACTAACCCACCACAAACCACCCAGCCCACCTAACCCACCACCAAACCCTCAATCCATCCCAACGCCACCGATACCGGCCGATATGCGACCGACGCCGGTCCCTCCCAACTCAACCAAACCCTGTAAATTTGCGACCGATATCGGTCACTGTTTTATTTCCAGAGCCGAACCCCCGCACGGCCCCCAAAACACATTTTTTCCTATTTCTACCCATTTACCCACCAAAACACCCTCCAATTTTACCCACCTAGCCGCATTATCCTATTTTACCTATCTACCCTCTCCGTTTTTCAAATTACCTCCATTTACTCATTATTTCCTACAAAATACAAATTCCTACCCAAACCCCCCCATTTAGCCTAATAACCATTTCAATGCATAAAATCATGAGTTTAGAACCTACCGGTACGACGACACGTCGTCGTGGTGGGATGGGTGGTGGCGGTCCAACTGGTCCAGCCCCTCCAGCTCCTCCTGCCTATGCCATGGCTCCAATCCTGATCTACTGGGTCCCTGGCCAATCACCTGCTGCCTCCTCCTCAATCGGGCCCACTATCAACTCTCTCCGCCAATCAAATAGCTCCACCTCACTCAATAACCCTCCAAATCAACTCTCCACGTCAGACAAGTCACTTTGGTTTGCAAATAACAAAAGTGACAATGACAGGCCGTATTTTTCTTTTTATAGGTTTTTCGACCTTAACCGATGTCGGTTTCATTTTGCCCTAAGGAACTGGTATCAGTCTCTTAACCGATATCGGTCATGTAGAATCGACATCAGTTCGTATCCCAACTTTCCCCCAAAATTTTTGCCCTTCTTTACCATTTGCCCCTTTTTCACCAACACCATCTCTATTCACCTGTGCTGAACACCATTTGTTCACTTGTCTGACCTGACCCAAGACCTCAACCTGCCATTTGGCCCGACCCAAGGCCTCGCCCTAACCATTTGGCCCGACCCAAGGCCGCAACCCTAACCATTTGGCCCAACCCAAGGCCGCAACCCTAACCATTTGGCCCGACCCAAGGCCTCGCCCTAACCATTTGGCCTGACCCAAGGCCGCAACCCTAACCATTTGGCCCGACCCAAGGCCACAACCCTAACCATTTGGCTCGACCCAAGGCCGTAACCCTAACCATTTGGCCCGACCCAAGGCCTCAACCTACATATTTGGCCCGACCCAAGGCCGCAACCTACCTATTCAGCCCGACCCAAGGCCTCAACCTACCTATTCGGCCCGACCCAAGGCCTCGACCTACCTATTCGGCCCGACCCAAGGCCTCAACCTACCCATTTGGCCCGACCCAAGGCCTTGCCCTCACTATTTGGCCCGACCCAAGGCCTCCCTTTACACTTCTGGCCCAACCCAAGGCCGCCACCCAACAACTTGGCCCAACCCATGACCGTACCACTTCCATACCTTACCCAAAATCAACACCATACACTTTATCCACCCATCCGGTAGTTTTTGGTTCAATCGAGCTCACCTGTTCGTGTTTTAGCATGATTAGGGTCCTTGACTTGATCTTTCGACCAGCTTTGCCCAGACCTAGACCGTGACGTTTATCTCAACCAAACCAACCATTTGGTACTACCGAACATGCCTAAACGTTCCTGTACCTCACCTGTTATATACCCTGGAGCTACTTCCTATGCCTTGGATTCCAGGATTATATCACCCTTGTTTGGATAAACTATCGACCTTTGCCTACACATTGCTGGTTTGCTTGTCAAATCATGTACCCTTGTCGTACTATTGCATTTCAACATGCGTCTACTTCCTTGGACCTACCCCACCACCTTACCATCCTCTCTACAACATATACCCTTTATCAACCCTATCCCTAATTTCCCGTTCACTCAATCTGTGATAGATTTGAGGGGGATTACCTATATCCTTAACATGAGAAACCACTTCATATTATTGTCTGCGCAGCTTTACAGAACAAGCTACACGACAATAAGGGGCTAATGTAGACACCAAATTCATGTCTTACGACCCCTTGTGACCCGCATCCCATTTCGTAACCTAACCTCATTACCTAAACTTTACACAATTATTTATTAATTACCTTGTAATTGATAAATCCACATCACCTTACCCGCCACCTCACTCTGCCACCTCATCATGACCTAGCCCTAACCCTAAACTAACCTAATTAAGACCCATGACTTGGTCTAGACTCACATCCATAACTAATGCCTCCTTACTCGCACCCAAAGCCGACCTTCTAGCCATTTGACCAAGCCCGCAACTGATCTCTCGGGAGAAAAGCAGGGAAGGTGGGCTATTTTACTAAAAATAGCCTACTTTTTCCTTACCGATGCCGGTTCCTACTCGACCGCCGTCGGTTACGCAACCGCCATCGGTTCCCAGTAAATGGGCTCCCCAAACCAAAACAACGGATCGGAATTTCATTTTGGGGATCAGTCAAAGGATTTCTAGATCAACAGAGAGCATTGCGAGCGAAAAACAGAGGCCAGATCTTCACTTGATAGAGCAGAGACGAGTAAAGAAACCAGAAGTGTTTACAACCAAGAAGATGAACTTGCATCTTGGTCAAAACCAGTAAGTCACATCTTGCATGTCCTTTGCTATAACATTGCTTATGCTTCTTGAATCTCAGTCCTCCTAAATCCGTTTCTGAATCCACTACCCAACGTGCCATTGCATCTAACTGTCATTCTTTTGCTTCTAATCATCCCATTTCCTAATACCATCCAAAAACTAGCCATTACAAACACCATAGCTACCAAGAAGAGCCTAGAACCCACCGGTATCGGTTATCAGTAACCGGCATCGGTTATCAGTAACCGGCATCGGTTATCAGTAACCGGCATCGGTTATCAATAACCGGCATCGGTTCCTCTGATCAAAACCAGAAAACTAGCATTTCCCCCTACCCAGTTTAACAAAACAATTTAATTGATATTTTGCAAGTCTTTTGTGTTAATTCATATTAGCAGGGGAACTGACCACCTTCGAAAGGAAGTTTTATATTTCCTGGGCCCAAGGCAGTTTCCTCATTTATTGTTTAATCAAAATCTTGTGGTCTTGTGTTCTTATTTGTAGGTAGTCCTTCCAAGACAAAAAGGAGTTCTCCGCAGTCAACCTGATCTTTCTCTATGGTACGCGCACACCATCTCGACATTCAACAGGTATTCCTCCTAACCCTAACCTCATCTGTTTCTAAAAGGAATGAAAGGATAGAAGCAACTCTATTCCCAGAAGCCGAAACATTCCGAGCGAAACACATTCATTGTCATTTAAATCTTAAATGGTAGTATACAAGGCAATAGACTACTCAACCACATTTTCTTGATTTTGCTTTTGATTTTCCTTATGATTATCAAGCTTGCTACTCTTAGCATTTTTAGCTGATTTTTTAATATTTACTCTACAATCAAATTATTTATGCCTAAATTTTCCATACTTATTAAAATTTCCATTAAATTTGACTTTAAAGTTTTGATAGTTCTTAGATAAACTAGTCTTAGGATTTGATTTAAATCTAGATCTGATATTAGACTACTGATTATGATTGGTGCTTTGTATATTATGAGTAGACTTATGATTATTTGAGAACAAAGATTGAGAAGACATATCTTTTGAATCAAAGTTATCCATGACTCTCTCTTATTTAATCAACAAAGAAGACAAAGTGTGTAGATCAGGAATATCATTCTGATTCTAATACTTGTAATTAAGAATTGAGATGCAATTTCTAAATTTTTAATGAATATTTATTTAAATCATGAATTATAGAATCTTTTCTTGAAAAAAATCATGGTTACAACCATATAATTGAGCTTTAATGTTCTTAATTTTAGCTAAATACTTGATAATTTTCTCATCCCTCTTCATGGGTGTTGTAAACAACTCTAAAACTAGTTTTAATTATCTTAGACAACCTATTTCCTTCATGCATGGTTTCTAATGTCTTCCATGCATCTATAGGCGAGCCCATATGGCATATATACATTAATAATTCATCTCTAATGCTTTTCAATGGGATGGAAAGAGCTTCCTAATATCTTTGAGAAAATGAACTAAGATTTTTGGGGGTAGCTTGTCTCCCTATGGGACATTTTTTAATACCAGTCACAAGATCCTAAAAATTTCTAGCCATGAAAAAAGATCTTAAATGCACTCTCCAAATGCTATAATTTGTTCCATTCAAGAGATGATACTTATCCAATGAAAAAATAGAAGAAATGACCATTTTTAATGCTCAGACGGTAAGGGGAAAAAATAAAAATAAAAAACTAAGTCAAGGAATCCAAATTGAGGAAAAAAATAGCTACAAATCTTCTTAATAGTTATATGAATGAAAATAACTTGAATTTAATCAAAAAATACTAGCTCTGTTTGAGATTAATATTGATTTAACAATGCTTAGTCAGAGTTGAGCTATAGGTGCTTGATGCATTATTTAGCAACTCGATGGGGAGACCTAAAAAATGAGATACTTAACAAATAAAAATAAGAGAGGCATGTGTCTACTTTAAAATAGATCCTCAGGTGGATGTGAAATATATAAAAAATAAATTTAATGGATTTTCAGGTCCACAACAACAAGAAAAATAAACACCCATCAAAAAACTTTGACAAGATTGACAACAATGAAAAACAAATACACATGCTGGTTTTTAATTAGTTCGCATTATGAAATGCAACTAATAAGATAGAAAATAATTAATAAAAAAGGACCATATACACATGTCTTAAATTAATTGGACCACTTTTTCGCACTTTGAAACAATGAGAAATCAAATTCTTAGTCAAACAGAGCCACTTGTATAAAGAATAATGGCTAAAAAATTGACACTTGGCAGCTTCGCCAAAACCTTTTTTTATTTTTTTTACCATTGGTGGACTTAAGGTCCCTGAAAGGTAGAATACAAGTGTCACAATTTAAGAGCATAAATCAAAGAAAAAAATGACACCCTGACATAATTAAAAGATTAATATACTTGTAAAAATAATAATAATTGGTTCGCACTTTGCAAATATGACAAAGACTAAGCCAAAAAAAGATACGTGGAGCTTTTTAAATGGATCCTACTTTGCAAATGATATAGGCTCACAAACAATAAAAAATAGATATGCATGTCCAAATGTTATTGGTTCACACTTTGCAGTGCAAAAAAATTGACTAAAGAAAACATAAGACATCTGGATCATTTTAAATTGCTCATTTTTTGCAAGACTGAGAAATATTGACAAACGTGAAAATGTGGCTAATTATTATTGGATAACTAATTCCACAAAATAATGAATTAAAAATGTAAAATATGGAGAAACTCTATTAGCTCGGATTTTACAAATATGAAAAATACAAAATAAAAAGATACTTGGAGAAATTCTATTGGCTCACCCTTCGCATATGACAAAAGAAAACTAAAAGAATACTGATAATGCAAAATATGGAGCTACTTGGAGCTATCTTATTGGATCATATTTTACAAATGAAAGAGGACAAAAAATTCAAGTCATACAACTTGCAGACATGTGTAAAGATTTTATTGGCTTGCATTTCATAATTGAAAATTAGACAAACAATATGACTAAAATCGTGAAGCAAGATGCAGCCCTCTAATTGGCTCAGAATTATGAAAGACATAAATGTCTATTCAGAAGATTGACAATGCAAATATAGTTGGAGAAAAATGATCGACTCAAGCTTCGCAGTCAAAAGGAATTTGCAGAAATAAAAAAAGTTAAATAAGACTGATAAAGCGAAGCTAGATGGCACAAAATTATGGGACCAAGCTTTGCAAAGAAAAAACTTTACAAAAAATTAAAGATATAAACAGAAAGATGATAGATTGAAGCCATTTGGTCCAAGTTATTTCAAGCAATTTTATTGGTCCAAGCTTCACAAAACCGATAGTAACTTAATACAAAATGAAAAAGTGAAGCTAGATAGCATGAGATGATTGGATCGGGCTTTGCAAAAGTAAATCTAGCAAAAAATGAAGATTTTAAAAAATGCAATGGATTTAAACGTTCTGAATTAATTGGATCTAAAGATATCTTTTGGATCCATAGTGAAAACATGAACCAAGTGGCTATAAACGGCTTGAAAACTTAAAATAAGCTTGTAGACGACATATTTGAACTGTAAACGACTGAAACAAGATGTAGAAGAAAATATCTAAGCATAGAAAATCACAAACATGATCTAAAAAGCCATTTAGCCAATATTTCACCTATATTTCAAAAAATACTTAGGCGGGAATTGGAAATTTAAACCTGGTTAACTTGAAGTTTTCAACTTAATTTTTAGGGTTTCATAGATCAAAAGATCTTCAAGATTCTTCACTCTTGTAAGGTAAAAAAACATCCAGACAAATCTCTACACAGACATAATCCCTAGCTTTGATACCATGTAAGAATAAATTCAAGAAGATATAATTGAAGAGTTATAGATCCATGAATTAACAATTGAGGGTTATAAATTATAATGTGCAAACATCAACCAGATGTTTACATATGCATATAACAGTTAACAGATTATGAATGGAAACAAATAACAATATCTGAAAGTAAATGAGATAATAGACACTAGATTTAAGTGGAGAGACCCGAAGTAAAAAACTCAACTGAAAAATCATTCTCTACATATTAAGAATGTAATAGTTTAACCAAGCACTTCCAATTTACTCCTTGGTCTCACAATAAACAATAATATACTTTTTTCTTATTGTATAACAGATCACATAACTATCTTGAGCTTAGATCGATTGGTCTATGTGCTTTTTATTCCAGCAAGATCACCAAACAACCTAGTCCCATAAGGGATCATCCTATTTATATAGAATGGGTGAGCGTTTATACCACTCCAGCCTTTTATTTTTGATGTCATAATAGGATTATTAAAATAATATTTAATACATGGTATGTTTGTGTGGCAGTCCACCAAATGGTATCCCCACTTGATATTAACAACCTAACACATTTTCATTTTATCTCGTCAAAAAATTGAGTTATTTAACGTGAAGTGGGACATGTGGGCTTGGCTATAGAGAACGTATATTGGATGGTATTGTAGCTAAGAATACATATGTATACCCTAAAAAATATATGCATACTTCCATGTAATTGTAAACACAACCACGTAACGATGTTTGTCACCAAGAAGTCACGAAATAATTTGCATTAATGAATTATTTTTCTTACTTAGTTGTTTGAGTTTTCTTTACCTTGTTGTTGTATGTGATAATTTAAATACTTGGGTATATTTTTTAATTGTTGTACCAGTTATGGATAATCTAGATCATCTTGTTACTATAAATAATGAATTGCCAAGTATGATTTAATCTATACATAGTTGTAATGTATTATTTCATAAATTGGAAATAAAAATGATTGTTTAAAAATATACTAAATTAATTTTGACATTATGACATCATTTCTGATCGTACAATGATATATGATGGTTTTTAAGAAAGAACAGGTAAAGATTCAGAATCTTCAAGGTAAATGTTAAGAGGTTGACTTAAGGATATGTTTGAAAGAAATATATGCAATGTATGCTTAATTAAGAGACCTAGAATATGGGAAAGTGTTGCAATGTAAGACAATGTCAATTCTCTTTATGTTTGATTACATACCTAACATATTTTCAAATTATTTTGACTATAGATAACTTATAATAGTTTTATTTTGAATGAATGGTCTGATTATCCCACCATGTATTGGACCGAAAACTTATTTAGTTTGATTCAAATTTTCTTCAACTGATCGATACTCCTATTTTCTTAAGGTGATTGATTTTGAATTGTAAAGGTTAAGTCGATTAGACTATGTTTTAGGGCTTAGAATTTAAATTATTTTTACTCCCTTGGTTGGGAAACTCTATTGATATGGTTAAGTGAGATGGATAATGGTTAATTTGCTTAGCATGTTATTATTAAAGCTAGTATTATGGTCTTAAGACCATATACCATTGAATCCTTTTCTATTTTGGTAAGTTATATGGTCTTCGACCATACTAATGGATTGGATTTGATTATGGGTTAGGTCTACGAACATAATCTTGATGGTCTTTGATTTGGTTTGGAATACATATGATTCGACCATAATTGAAATATCAAATTGTTAATGGTTTAAATGTATTGTTGATTAATGACCCATGACAAGTAATTCTAAGGTTAAACGAGTGTGATGATTAGTCATCTTTGACCATTTGATTGACCAATCACCTCCAACTAATTTTGGAGGGAACTTGTATAATGGTGGTGGTATGTTGAAGAAAGGGACCACTATGTGGCATCCTGTAAGATTTAACTTCTATTTAGTGTTTCCAGAGAAACCAGAAGCTTCCTTTGGAAGCTACCTTGCATGCAAAATTGGTAATCCATTTTTTTATTGTTAGTGGTTTTGTGACCTCCTTTCCTTTGGCCACTTGAAAATCTACTTTTGTAGGCCTGTGCATATTATTTTAGAACTTCTATTTTTTTAAGATATTGATGGTAGGTAGTAATGATTGACTTAGCATTATTTAAAGGATTGTTTTGCATGGCTTATTAGGATTGACAGTTGCTTCAAATCATGGGTCATTTAATCTTGGGGAATTTTAGAGAATTATTGTGGGATATTTTTGCTCAACCAATTAGGAGCTTTCAAAAGAAAGTGTGAAGAAATTGTAGGAGGAAGATATACTCACTCCAGAGCAATGGATATACTTCTTTTTGCCTTATTATTTCATTTTGAAATTAGTAGAATAACTTCTAGGGTAAATGTTTTAATGACTGTTGAAGTTTCTATGCATTTTAGCTGATGAAAATGTTGAGATCTTTAGATTTGGGGCTTACTCCCTCACACTGGGTGCTCGATTGAATACTATGTCCATTTTAGTCTATGTTTTTTATGATATTTTCCTCTATATGGAATCTAGGGATTGTGTTTATATGGGTTTTATGTGTTTTACTAGAAAATTATTTATTCTGGGTATTATATACCATGCTTATCTTGTCGTGGTCGAGAGTGGTTGAATGCATTCTTACTTTACCTTCTTGAAGCTCATATGAGATATGTGCATAATTGATTTTCATACTGTGCTAGAAATACGAAGTGGGAATTGTTATTTTAGGTCAATTTTACCGGTGAATGAAGTTTATTTGGGATCATGAAGTTTCTTGAAAAAAACCTATGTGGGATATTAAACTGTTGTAGAAATATGAGGTGGGATTTGTTATTTTAGGTCAATTTTACCGGTGAATGAAGTTTATTTGGGATCATAAAGTTTGTTGAAAAAAACCTTTTTGGGATATTAAACCGTTGTGACTATAAAACATTCTTGGAGATTCATGAATCCCTATTTCCTCTTCATGTTTTAATTACGCCTTTTTATTTATTGGTTGACTCTATGAACGGAGGTCAACATAGGGAATGCTAAATCTATATTATATCGAACACATTGTAGCTTACGAAAGCTTACACAATTTGTGAAATTTGGTATTTTGGTCTCTGGGTTAGTTAGTCAAACCATGGCAGTCTTATAATGGCATAATCTTGCTGAAGTGTTCATGCAATATTTCGGTTTTATATTATGGGTTTGGGATTGAGTTTTCCTTAACAAATTTATTTTCCAAGTTATGAGATGATAAAATATTATTCATTATGTGTGAGGTATTGACAATCTATAGGTATGGATGATGATTTAATCCTTGAGTAAACTATATTATGAAATTAATTAGTTTTGAGGAATATATGTCTAAGGAAATTTGGTGTGTTTAAAGAGCATGTAACTTAAAAACTTCTTTTGTATATCAAATTACATGATTAATAGTTTAATATGTTAATGATATTCAGTGTGGATTTATGTTGGGTGCATGCATATAGATATTTGAGTCTCAAATATTACAGGAATTTGACCTTTTCCATGCTAAAGGATTGGATTTAGGAAGATTGTGTAATTTCTCTTTGTAGTTCTCTGTGACACAAATACGTCATTGATTAAATGTGGACGGAAAATAAGAAAGCCTATCATTTCTTGTTATGCTTAAGTTGATCAATGTCAATATTTTAACTTGAAGGATGAGTTTTCTTTCCTCTTTCTTACTTTATAACTGATATTTTCACTAATTGGTAATAAATTTATGTAGAGTGTTGATATTATAAATATTTTTTGATGAAAATAAGAAATAATAATTGATTATACTTGAGTTTTAAATGAAATCAAAGTATTAGATACTTAAGGAACTGATACATATATGCCAATAGTTATTAATAGTAATTATGTTGTAACATTAGATCACTTCAATGTAGCTTTCATATTCTATAGATACAATTCTTTATTTATTTTCATTAAATCAAATAGTATATGTTCAAGTATTTCATAATAAAAAAACTAGGTAGAGAGTGGTGTAATCTATTTCAGTTGTATCAACTAGCCATGCATATTATTGTTTTTATCTTACAAATAACATGATGGATGAGTTATTACGAGGATTTTATTAGACTTATTACATGCATGCTCATCATGCAACGATTTAAATATTGATTATAAACTTCGAAATATTGAACATCCATATTTGGATTATGTAATTATTGTTAAGGGAAATATGATTTCACGAAGTTGAAAATGGAATTTGGCCAATTGTATAATTCAAAAATAATTTTAATACTTTTGATTAGGGAATTATTCTTAATGGGTTTAATAAATACTTAAATTATTTGGCTATCTCTTTTGATTTGTAACGATGGTTTAGTTGTTTTCAATAGTGGATTGTACTTATAATTGATTATGAATTTTTTTTACTTGATTAAATAATTGTACTTTATGATAGTAGTTAATTTGAGTTTTTAATTAAAATTATTAAAATTATATTAAATACATTATCAATTTAATGATTAATCAAATGATGGAATAAAATTTTTTTGGTAACATTAAAGGAAAAACTATGTTTAGAGTTACTAACAAACTTTCTCATGTTCAAAACAACCTGAAAGGATGGAACACAAAAAGTTTTGGTAACATTTTTGAAAAGAGGTTCTTGGTGAATGAGTTAAAAACTCTACAGGCTTGTTTGGAGATCCTTAACAATGACAGTATTTGAGAAGGTCGATAAAAAGAGAAATAATTGTTGGCTAAATACCATAAATTCCTTCTGAAAGAGGAGACTTTCTGGGGACAAAAATCTAGGGTGGAATGGATTAAAGAAGGGTAAAAAATACTAAATTATTCCACATTTAAACCTTAAAAAGGAGGATCACTAATAGGATCCTAAGTATTACAGGTGAATATGGAGAGATTCTAACTGAAACTAATGATATTTAGAACGTTGTTATTTATTTTTTTAGCAAACCCCTTTCTACAACCAATGCATCTAACAACATTAAGGAAGGTTGCTTTTTGAACTATATTCCTCAATTGATCACAGAGACTAATAACATCATTCTCACTAAGATGCCTACTATAGAGGAGATATAATTTATGTGGAAGACCATGAGCCCTAACAAAGCTCTAGGACCATATGGCTTTCCAAATCTTTTTTGAAAATATTTTTGGAATATTGTCAAGGATGATACGTGTAAATATATTCAAGAGTTTTTTAAGAAAAAAAATATGCTCCAGGAAATAAAAAATACTTTTTGATATTTAGTCCCAAAAAACCACAATCCTACTAATTTTAGGAATTTCTGACCAATCAGTCTTTGTAACAACGTTTACAAAATTTGATCTAAAATTCTGGCTTTAAGAGTTCAACTCCTTATTCCTTCCATTATCTCTTATCAACAGGAGGTGTGTGATGGGAAGACATATCTAAGATGGTATTGTTACTATCTAAGATACTCTTCATATTGCAAAGAAAATAAAAAATAATTTGTGTTTTTTAGGCTTGACATGGATAAATCTTATAACCGCGTCTCTTGGTTTTTTCTTCAAAAATTATTAACTAGGTTTGGGTTCAATAAATATTTTAGGAATATGATACAAACCTGCATTTCCACAACCAAATTATTTGTATTGATCAATGACACTCCTTATGGTTTCTTCAAGAAAACTAGAGGTTTAAGATAAAGAGATCCCATTTCTCCATTCTTGTTTATTATTATGGCACAAAATCTAAGTAGATCCCTCAATAAGGCCAATATTGAAGGCAGAATCAAAGGCATTTCTCTACTATTAATAGTGACAATGTGGTCCACCAACACTTTTTTGATGATGTAATTTTGGTAGGAGAGGCTACGGTTCCTGAGGCTAAAGACTTCAAACAATCTGTGGTTGACTATGAGGAAGCTTCTGACCAACTAGTCAATTTTGGTAAGAGCTATGTGTTTTTTATCAATACTCCTAAAAAAAGATGTGTTAAGATATAAGGTATTCTTGGCTATGAGATAAAAAAAATTCCACTAGGTATCTTAGAATGATTATAGGGACTGAGAAGCCAAAGGTATCTGATTGGAGATTTACTATAGATAGATTCCTCAAGAAACTGGAAGGGTGTAAAGGAACATTACTATCTCAAGTTGGTAAATCTATTCTCCTTAAATGCTCCATTGAAAACTTATCAGTATATACTATGTAAATCTATAGATTACCTACGTCAACTGCTATTAAGATGGAGAGTATCCAAAATATATTTCTTTGAAGTGGATCTGAAAGTTAAAAGACAAAATTCCCCTCCTTTCTTGGGAAAACGTTTGTAAACCCAGGATACTTGGGGGCCTTGGTATTAGAGATTGGGAAAAAATTAATAAAGTTATGTTGTCAAAAATGATATGGAGACTAGTTAAGGAAGATAGTGTATGAAATTCTATTATAAGACACAAATACTAGATAAATATTCAAGCTAGTGAATGGTGCTTTAACAATGTTGACTTCAATGGATTGACATTTTGTAAATATATAAATTGGGCAAAGCACATTGTATCTAAAGGAAGTAAATGGATGATAGGGGATAAGAGCTTGGTGAGTTTCTAGGAGGACAAATGGTTAGGTGAAAACCCACAAAAATAAAGCTACCCTAACCTCTACAAGGATTTTGTTGAAAAATATGGCAATAATGTAAGAAATTAATTCAATCTTGGTAGCCCTTTGATTTAATGCAAAATAATTGATTTGGCTGGACATATAAACATTGAGATAAACTCTATTAATAACAAATTAAGTGGAGTTATTGTTAATAACAATATTTTAGAGATAGATAGCTTATACTGGTCTAGGGAGTAAAATGGGATTTTCTCAATTAAAAGTGCATATAATGCCTTCTTCATTGGGGAAGAAGATTCAGGAATCTTTAAATGGGAGAGTGTGTGGATAAAATAAGTTACTCCTAAGGTCAACATGTTTTGGTGTTTGGTTCTCCATGACAAAATTAATACTATGGGTAATCTTAATAAGAGGAATTTTCATATGGTGAACATGTGTGTTCTTTGTGAAAAAGATACCAAATACTCAATACAAATATGCTTTCAATGTCCTTTTTTGGAATTGGTTAGAAACATCATTCTAAATTTGTTTGAGATAAAGTGGATTTTAGCTTGTTCCATTAAGAAACTATAGTCTCAATGGTTCAATCCCTTCACGAGTCAAGGAATCAAACATCTTTGGACTCTAACCCTCATGTACTTTGTTTTGGAAATTTGGAAAGAGATGAATATTCAAAGGTAACAAGGATTTAGATAATAGAATGGGGGATCATTGTTTTTATGCAAAATTTTCTATTACTACCCCACATAAGAAAACCATGCTCTAGAATGAGCGTAATTTATCTAATAATTGGGATTTAACCCTCAATAAAATGACTCATTCCATCCCAAATCCTAGGATACAAGCTTGGGTGAAACCTAACAAGGACTGGATAAAGCTAAATTTTGATGGGGCATATAAAGGAAACCCTGGAAAATATGGTTGTGGAGGGTTCTTTCATGAGCATCATGGAATTTTAGGTTATCATTGCAACCTTGGAATTCAATCAAATCATGTAGCTGAAGTTTTTTTTACCTTATGGGGAATCTTTATAGCTTATCAACACAACACTGTTAGATAGGAAGAGGAGGGTGATTCTCTCAGCATTATTAACAACATCCCAAGAAAAGGTACCAATTCCATCTCTGTTCAAAACTCTATTACTAGGATAAAAGGGATGATAAATATGTTTGGAGAAATTAAATTTAAACATGTCTATAGAGAGGCAAATGGTATTGCAGATTATTTTTCCAACAAGGGGGTTACATGTCATGGTTTGACATTAGTCACCAATTTGGAAGCTATAAATTCTAAGGTGCGAGAACACCTTCAAAATGAACAACATGGACATATCACAACTGGATAATTATAACATATCATGTATTCTACCACTGTATAAATGGGATTTTATTATTAAGATCTATAAGACATGTGTGTTTAAAAATTAGGGTTATGCAAAGCCTTGGGACTTGATTCACTCGTGTCATTTCATTATTATTAATCTCTCCTATGCATTTAAAATCATCATATTTAGGATTGTGCAAAATATACTGGTTATCATTAATCTGTGAGCTTCTATGGTTTGGTGCTTGAAAAATATGATGGGGGTGATCTTTTGTAAACCGAACCATCAGATTTGGAAGGAGTTAAGCCAGAGGCTATGGAAGTTTTTAAAACTATTGGGATTCATCCCTTTCTCAAAATTTATGAGGGTAATTATGAAAACATGAGTAAAGGATTTTCCAGAGCATTGAAATCCACCAAAAAAGGTGGAATTATGAACCTGAAAGGCGAGCACATGGAGATTACCATTTAAATGGTTGAAAACATCATGGGTTTATCAGCAGAAGGAAGGGAGGTGTACACTCCTAAAAAGGAGGCCACTGCTGAATTGAAGATTTTCTTACAAGGTAATGAAAAACTTACCTCCCACTTTGTTGGTTTCTTACGTTTGTCTTTACTTCACCCTTTTTATGAAGTGGCTTTAAACCTCATTCAATATCCGACCCTTGAAGGCTGCCAAAAATGTATTTATACTTAGCATCTACCTATACTGAAATTTCTAAGACATGACCATAGCTTTAGTTTTCCATATTTTATGGTATGGTCTTTGTGTACTTCAATTGCACAATTTAAAAATAACAGAGTTAATGTCCCACTAAACTAATGTTTTATTCTAGCCCTAGTCAAAAGAGATGCCCTTGATATTGATATAATGGGACTCTTGCTAAGGCCCTTGAGGATTATGATGAGGAAGAGGAAGAGGATTCGGAGGAAGATGAGTCCAATGAAGATTCAGATTCATAGGAAGTGGATTTTTCTTGGTATGAGAAGTATGTGGTTAAAATTGATTAGAAACATAACCTCAATGAGCCTAAGGTGAAGAATGTGCAAGCATTATCTAGTAATAACATAAGGGATTTGAGAAGATAGGGGAATCATGTTCTTGTGAATGCCACGTTAGAGCTATAGGTCAAGGCCTTGGGTCAAATGGGATCCAAGAAGGGAGACAATCATATTTCCAAAATGGCTATGGATATTGAAATACTAAAAGGTGAAATAAGGATTAGGAAAATTTCAGTTGAGTTTCTCTTTAATGACTGGCATTCTATGAGAATGCAGGTTGAAGATGTGGCCAAAATTACCTGTGCGGGAAGTCTTGAAATAATGAAATAAAATTACAGTAACCTCTCTAATGAGGTGGATCATATTAAATCCATTAATTTTTTTATTAGTGGTAAAAATTAGGGTTGAGAGGACCCTACCCCATTACAAAGAGTTGCATCAACCTTACATATTGGCCAATGGATTTACCTTTAAAGGACATTCATGTTCCAAAAGTTTAAAAAAACAAAGACTATAGTTTAAGATAGCCATAAGATAGGAATTACAATATATAACAGTCTAAAGGTTTATACTAACAGCATAGGGATAAAATAATAGCAAATTACAAACCTTTGAACAAAATTATTCTCTGACCAAATCTCCCACCATCTCCATACAACCATTATATTCATTAAATAGTGTAGCTATTATCTCCTTCTAGTACTTGTAATTTGGTTCTTGAATCACCACCTTTGGCCCAGTACCTTCCTTTTCCTTTTCTTTTACCAACTCCATGGACTGGATCATTTCAGCTAGTATTTTAAGATGGAGAATAGTGCTTTTCACATTTAGGATATGTACATATCTGATTTTCATAAGAATACCTTTCATTTTCAATAACTCACTTTCTATTTCCATGATTTTAGGATTGGAAATTTTGAGGTTTTCACTTAGGATAAGTGAAGACATTTTATCCACTTTGTCAAACAGCTCCTTAAGGTCCATGGAGATCAAGATAATTTTGTGCCTATTGATATCAGTATTCAGTCTATAGTTTCCAAACTCTGTCATAAAAGCATGGGTTTTAACAGCCGATTCCTAGGATGAGAAAAGATCCCTTTGAGTCGTCATAAGATTATGTAGACTATGGATAGCCTCCCCAATGTTCTTGAAATTATTACCCTCGGAAGACTACTGTTATTTTATGCTGGCCACATCCTCACTGCTTGTTCCTTTCCCTTCGAATTTGTCATGAAAGGAGTCCATCTGGGTTGGGGTGCCTCCAGGGCTTTCACCCAAAACAATGGTAATATTTTCCTCCTCAGCCTAATAGGGAAATTGCTCTTTCCTATTCTAAAACTTATCCCCCACTTTTCCCATGCTTGACCTAATACGGTTAGCCACTGGATTCCTGGGCACAAAATCATTAAAGCTTCCTTTCTTAGGGTCCAAACTTGCCTCCCTTTTTCCCACAGATTTGTTTGAAGCCGAAGCCCCAAATTTATCATTTCTTCCCAACAGGGGAGTGCTCAGCTAAATTATAGATTTGATCAAACCCTGGTGTAAAGGAAGAATGAAAGTGCCTTTATTCACCATAGCAATTGATTTTTCCAAAGAAGAAAATAGGTAGAAAGGAAAGTTATAGGGTTTGGAGTTACAGATATGGTTTAACATGGGGAAATGGTAACCATAAATAAATTTATATCTTCCTTCGAATGTTATGAAATACATTATCAGTTTAGCTATTTCATCAAAAGGGTAAGGTAACTTACTCTGAGTGTATCCATTGTGAAGAGAGATGGGATCCCCTTTTCCTTACAAGAAACATTCTATCTCCATACTGTAGTCTTATTTCAGCTTGAAAATACATATACCTTCCAAAGAGAGGCCTATCACTTTAGCAATGAGCTTAGGTTTTATTGTGAGAGAGTAGTTACCAACTTGTACCTTTCCCTCATTCCATGTTTTAGTGACCGCTTTGCTCAGACTCTCATCATGGCCCTCAAAAGTGTGGAGAAAAAACAACAACCCCGAAGCATCCAAACGAGCTTCAGCTTCCTTGGAGATCTCCAAGAACTTAGAAGGTTCAGTGAAAAATAGGTCTCCCCCATCCTTCTGCCCCCAATTTTCTTTTTTCTCAAATACTGGAAAAAAAATATTTCTTTATCTTTTCGCTTCCCCAATTCCAAAATGTCCAATCTACCCGTGAGATGAAAGGGAGCCAACTCATGCACAAAAGTAGGAATCATGAAAGGTTACTGGAACGAGCAAGAGAGTTTAATATATTATCATTGGATGGAAGAGTGAAAGAGGCTCCCTCCCTTTTCATGATCTCAAGGAATTTGGCATTCATACCAATGAGGTGCTCAACAACTTGGAGACCGCTAGCGATAACCACTAGATTAGCTACAAATTCAGCCCCTGCATTACCTTCCCTATACACATGTTTGAAAGAAATATTCACAAAAGAAGGTAAAAAAAACTTAGTTTTACTAATGAAGTCTTCTATAGACATGGCAAGTTGGGATGAACCCTTCATACAAGAAATGATATACAAGAAATCACATTCCACTTCCAGAAGGTTGAAACCTTTTTATTTTGCGATCTTCACCCCCCAGTACAGAGATGATATCTCCTCCACATTATTTGATTGATGTCCAAGGTAAAATAAATAAGTGAGAATAAAACAACCAAGAGAGTCCCGTATGACTCCTCCCCTAGCTTTCCCAAGATTCCCTTTTTCCGCTGTGTCAAAGTTGAGTTTTAGAGAACCTTCACAAGGAGGATTCCACTAAATCCCCACCTTGGGATCAGGCCTATTTGTTTGAGGGGTCCCAAAAACATTCTAATTCATTAATAAGTGTTGTTCATTATCTATGATTTCCAATTCTTTATTCCTAAGGATAGAGAAATTGTTTCTAACTGCATAAAAGAGGTTGTTTATAGACAGTTTGATCGGAAGTTTCTTGTTTTTGAATATCCTTCTATTTATTTTCTTCCATATTTCCCACCAAAGATGGCTTAAGCTCATGGCCCATATATTTTTTAACCCTTGACTATGAAAGGGGTTCTTCCATTGGTTTCAAGCTTCCTTTATATATTTGGGGATGACCCAGTTAACTGAGAAACAATCCAAAATGGAGGATAACATTTGATGTGCATACTGACATTCCAGAAACATATGGTTTACTGATTCCATTTTCCTTTCACATAGCACAAATCTATTAACCTAATGTAATCCTCTTTTTACAATATTATCTACCGTGAGGATTTTATTTATAAAAGTGAGCTAGTTGAACACATTAACCTTTGGTAGAGATCTTAAAGTCTCATATTTCTTCTCGCGTCTACCCACGCCCCTGTGCGCACCTCTGCCCATGCCTCTATCTGCGCCCTCTCCACTGCTCTCTCCACTGCTCTCTGCTGCTGCTCTTCCGCTGAAACATGGTTAAAAAATCCCCAAATCACCCTGGCCATGTGTTTGGTGAAAACCCTAATACGGGTAGCAGCGTCGGAGAAAAAATTACGCTCTGCAGAGAGTCGTGATCTCTCATGGATTAACCTAGCATTTGGTAAAGATACTCCCACTGCTGAAAGAGTCAATGAAAAATCAGTGGAAGGAGGTGGCACAGTCTACACTGACAGATCCGTGGCTTCTAGTAAAAATATGAATGGAAACAAGGAATTCAGGGGTCCTTCTCCCATGAAGTCACAGGCCCGAGGGTTTGGCAAAACCGGTTTTGGGTCAAGCTCACAACATGGGGTCTCTATTGTTCCCCTCAACGGAGAAAATGTAGTTTGGTAGAGTGGCGGATCTGATTCAATTCCTACACTCTTTCCTGAAGTGCTGAACCAGGGAGGTAGGAGGGATACAGTTAATGAGAGACCCAGTGGTCCCTCCTTTGCTGATATACTATCTAAACAGTTAAAGAATACTGCAAAGACTACTATGAAGCCTGCTGAGAAAAATCCATGCCTTACCTTTGGAGAGGAAGTCCTTGAAATAGAGTATTTCTATCAAGAACATGCGTTAATCTATAGATTCGCTGGACTTTGGCCTAGTTTACCAGTCCTACACGAATGGATCTCCAAGCACTGGATCCCACTTCTAGGAGGAAGGTTAGATCTCTACCCATGTGCTAAAGGTATCTTCATTGTTGCTTTCGAATCCATAGATGATAAGGTTATCATTTCTAATCAGATTTGGCTCTGCTAGAAAAAATACCTTATTTTAAAACCCTGGTTCCCATCTTTCAACCCTCTCACTGAATATTTATCATGCAAACCAATTTGGATCAGATTACCCCACCTTCCTCTGTAATTCTGGGATCATAAATGTCTGATAGCCATAGGCAATACATTAGGCAGCATCATTAACATAGACTCCCAAACCTCTGAATTCACGCATACAACCTATGCAAGAATTCTTGTTGAGGTTGATACCTCTAAGGATCTTCCAACTCATATTGAGCTAAAGGTGCAAAATCGAACTTGGACCCAACCTCTGGACTTTGAGGGCATACCTTTTAGATGTAGGAATTGTTTCTCTCTGGGACATTCTGCTGTTAATTGTGAAATGATAAAACACAAAAAGGAGAATGCTAACTAGTGGAAAAATGCTCTCCCAGAACATTTGAGATTCGATCCTCTGAATATCCCTGTTGCTGAGGAGGAAGACATATTGGAGTCAGTGCCTGAAACTCCTTTGAATAATCTCAAAAACCATGCAAATAAAGATTCATCTGGGGAGGAGACACAGAGCATCGAAATTACTGAAACAAGAAAGTTCACAGCGGATAAGGAGAATATTCCTAGATCTCATTGCTAATACAATAATTTTCAGCCAATTAAGGATTTTGAAGTTCTCTTACACAAATCTAGGGATGAATGGATTACAGTTCGTAACAAGAATAAAATTGCTAGAATTGAAAATAGTAGTAATTAATTGGAAACAATAGTAGAATGGTTGTTGGTCTTGTATGTAGCTTCTGGGT
This sequence comes from Taxus chinensis, assembly GCA_019776745.2. Classification (NCBI taxonomy): domain Eukaryota; kingdom Viridiplantae; phylum Streptophyta; class Pinopsida; order Cupressales; family Taxaceae; genus Taxus; species Taxus chinensis. The sequence goes on along the minus strand of CM034156.1, from coordinate 262,931,232 downwards.
AGCTGTTCCATGGTTTAGATGTTGTTTAGTTATTTTTTAGCTGTTTTTCACCTATTGGTTTGCTGGTTACAGGTTCTCTTGGTAGATTGTTTTCTGCCGTTGGGCTTATTGTTCATATCTAGATCCTGATCCTTTTTGGTTATGTTACTTTGGCTATATCTGGATTTTGAGTCATGTTGTACAAGGGTATAGTCCCTTTCAAAAAACTATTTGCCAATAATAAAAAAAACACATTATCCTTTGGTGTTATATTCTTGTTCCAAATCTTTCCAGCCATTAAATCCTCTTCTCCAGTTTGTCCCTAAAAAAGGGCATAGCATGATTTTATGGTAAAATTTCCACATGGTTACTTATCCCAAATGATTCTATCATGATCCTTGCTATTAGATGATACATAATTTTGTAAAAACTCATTGAGCCCTCTTAAGTGATCATTTAGTTCCTATCTATCCAATTCCAGAATTTTCCATGTTTGAAAGCTCTCTTCATTAGCCATGTAGTTGTTTACTGTTTCTCCATACTTATCTTCCAGTAATGTAGAGATTTGTGGAAATTTATCTTGAAGGGTGAAGTCTCCAGCCCATTTGTCTTTCTAAAAACCTATCTCATTGCCTCTTCCTATTTTCCATCTGTGTCCCTTATTCATAATTTTTTTGGCCCAATTAATGGATTTTCATATGCATGAGCCATTGAAAGTCACCTGTTTAAACATACATCTTTTATCATTATCATCCAGCCAATATTTTTTCTTAAGAATTCTAGCAAAAACTCCATTTTACTTTGTTTGTCTCGATCCAATCTTAGTAAGTAGAGATTTATTCATCTTGGACCAGTCTTTGAGACCAAGTCCTCCTAGTTTTTTGGGTCTAGACACTCTGTTCCATGCCACTAAAGGGATTCTATCTTTACTTTTAGTCCCGCTACATAAAAACATTTTCTGGATCTTTTCCAACCTTTCCCCAATTGCTACAGGAAGTTGGTATTAGGACATGACATACATAGGAAGAATCTGGAGAGAGCTAATCAAAAGAGTGATTTTTCTAGCTTGGGATAACAGATTAGCTTTCCATCCAGCCAATTTCCTTTCAAACCTTTCAATTAGAAATTTCCATTCAGAATAGGAGGGTCTCCTATTCCCAAGAGGAATTCCTAAATATAAGGTAGGGAAGGGTTTATAGGTACATTCCAAAATTTTTGCAATCTTCTTACAGTAGCTATCCATAGTATTCAGAAAGAAAAGAGAACTTTTTGTGAAGTTGATCAGCTTCCCCAAGACACCCATATATGTAATATTAAATCCATATTGCATAGCTATATGGAATGGAGTATTGTTACTATGAGGTCCACTCTATAACACCTTCAGACCCTTTGACAGTTGGATAATTCTTATAAGCAACTGGATGAGATTGAAAACCTAAAAAAAAGGAAAAGGAAAACTACTAAATGTGATCTTTGTTCTCTAGGTTCCAACATTAATTCATTTTCAAAGGAATAGGCTAAACTCTTAGCCAATCTTGCCAAATTTAAAAAATTAATGTTTGGGTCTGTATGGATGTTAGTTTCACTATGTTGTTATTTCACTATGTTGTTAGTATGACATTGGTTTTATCGATGTTGTTATTAGTCTTTTTGTTGTGTTATGTACAACTTTATATGCTCATGAAGGACCTAAAATTTTATTAATCCTTTTATATGTATTTTTTATGCTTTGTAATTTTTTTATCTATTCAATCAAAAGATTTTCTATGTAAGGGGTAGGGTCCCCTCAACCTGATTTTACCTATAATAAAAAATGCTTAATCAAATGAGATAAATGACTAACATTACTTGGAATAGCGAGATATATTTTTTGGAAGCACAAGAGACTAATATGGGGTGTAAATCAATTTATTAAAACTTTAAACCATTTCCATTCATCATTCATTACAAATCATATAACCATTCAACCATATAATAACGATATGGATGTTTACTTAAGTATGGAATCAACCATAAACAAGAGCAAGAGAAAAAGAGTACATAAGAACACCAAATATAAGTGGGAAACCCTAAAGGGGAAGAAAATGCATTGAAAATTTTCTTATATTACACAAAGTAAATAAATTTAGTGAAGCACCAACTTCACAAGGAGCATCAACCCCTTGTTTAGTAGAGCACCAACACTACAAGGAGCACCAACAACTAGTTTAGTGAAACACCAACTCCCCAAGGATTCTATGACCCCCTCAGATGATCAAGAACCAACTAAAGATTCTAAATATGAAGATATCTGAATGTATTTATTTTACAACTGATGAAGATCACTAATTCATCTCACACATGCACCTTTAAACCCTTGTTCAATTAACTTTCTCTTTCTTCTTCTTTCACAACTTTTCTTGGGTTCAAACCCTTTCTCACATTCCTTATAAAATTATTCAAACATTTTAAAACATCATCATATCTTAATTCATTCCCATTATCATATTTAAAACCCTCACCTAGGTCACATATTCTTTGTAATACCTTGAACAAAATGTTAGATTTCTCTTTGCATTACAAGTGTTGGCATGTGATTTTTTTGAATGAGGTGTGCTTCCTTGATTTTTAAAAATCATGTTTGTTATGGATAAATCATTTTTGTACTCTTGGATTCATTGGATTGAAATGATATGGCTTGTCAAGAATCCATTTTCACTTCTTATTGATAAGTTGCAATCTAGTTTTGAGAGTTGCAAACTTATTTCTTGTGACTGAATCATCCTTGGATCAATTTCAGTGATCCAAGGAATGTTATAAATCTTCTTAACAGGCTGAATGGTAAATTGACATTCATTGGTTGAGATAGGCATAGCGGACTGAACTTTTGTATGTTGTACAAGTTCTTATGAACTTGAGTGATTGTGTCTTCATTTTTTTGTATGTTTGTGCTTGGTTCTCTGGGATTTATCTCCGTAAGGACATAATTAGCGTACAAATAAAATATAGTCATACTTCATGACTATGAAGGGGATCAAAATCATAAAAAATTACAGGACTAATCCTAACGGTATCCTAAGCTAGGTAGGAGCACCTACTTCCTAGCTATGTCTATTTACATCGGGTTATAATCTAACCTAAGCTTCTTATTCTATTGTGTTGGGGGGTGACCTAACCTAAGCTCTTGTGTGCTAAATGAATATAGGGAAGGGGATATTACTATGGTGATACTATGGCTATGTTAACCTAATGCCTAATACTTTATGGTTGTGAATTTGATATAACCTAAGGTGGTAACTACCTATGGCAATGTTTATAAGACATAAGGAAATTGATTTAGGAAATTATTTTTGACTAACCTAAGTTTTGGGAACATCTAGCCTAAACTATTTGAAAGGTGCCTAGGGTCACATGTCACTACAGTGATGACAGTTCCAATGGCTTTTATTTGATTTGATTAGATTTAAATGAAGGGAAGTACTGACCAGTTTTGGCAAGGGCTAGTTAAATTTTAGTGGGGCTTATGTGGAGGCTTCATTAAGTATGGAATTGCATATTGATGTGGATTTGGTACTCCCCAGTTTTGGGAGGCGGTGGAAAGGAGAGATAAGTGGGAGAATTAGGAGTTATGGACATTAATGAATATTGAGTTTTTGTGTGCAAACCATGTCTTGGAAACATCAGGAGGTGCAGGTTTGTGAGAGGTTGTTTGGTTTTGCATGCCTCACGAATTTTGATATGTACATGGATCTATCTAGTTCTTTGAAACCAGCAGTTTGGCTTCTTCTTCTTCTTTGCTATTTTTGGGTTCTTTGGTCTATTTTTGATCAAGGAGAATGTATAAGAGGCATTAGCAAGAGAAAATTGTTTGGTTGTTGATCTGTCATGGAGAAGAAAAAGGGTTGGAAACTCAGCTGGAATTTTCATTTGAATTGGAAGAGGCACTATCAGGCATGATAGGTTCTACCCATTAAGATTTATTGCTTTCTTCTAAATGATTCATTAAACAAATTCTACTCACTTGAGATGTATTTTTACATGATGTGTCTGGTTATTTACTTACATGTTTTCATGAAATATATACATGGTTTTTGGAATGTGAATCCATTGTTGTTAATGGTAGTTTTTGGGGAGACTTTCTCTGTGCTAATTTATTAGTGGTATTCATGTGAACTTGTATTCGAAGCTTCTGTAACTTGTATTCAAGGCTAGTGGTGACTGGAACTGGTACTTTCTTGCTCTGTATGTTTCATTCTAAACAATCTATTTAGAGCCTTGTGTTTCATTTGAAGCTTATAGTGGAGCTTATTGGTTGTTCTAAACTAGCATTTTTAAGCTTGTATGGTTTTAAATCTCTACTGTAGTCTTATGTATTCATTGAACTAATTTAGAGCTTGTATCATTTTGAACTGAGTTAGAACTTGGTGTAGTTATGAACTTTTGGTTGAATCATCGTATTCGACACTATACTCATATTTAGTTCTCGCGAATGCTAAACTTGTAATCGAGTTGTTTAGTTTTGTTCTGTACATAAACTATGGAGCTGGAAGTTTTATTATTATTCAAGGATTTGAGAATACTTGGACTCATATTCGAGCATTGGTGTTTTGTTCTAAGCCTGTATTTAGGGCTTCGTGTTTCGCTTATAGGCTTTTATTTGAACTTCATGTTTGTCCTGAGCCGGTGTTAGAGCCTTGTGAAGTTCTGAAATTATTTTTCGAAAGCTCGTGTTCGACACCAGTACATGGTATTCCATTCATTGCATGTTTTGAACTTGATGTTGGAATTGACATGTTTGATTCTTTACTTGTATTGTGAGATGGGTTTTGTTGGTATTTTGGGATTTGAAAAGCTTGTAACCTCATTTAAGGACTATCTTTCTCGAAAGGGGTCTTGAGATTTTTGTTTTGGATGGAAGTAGACAATGGTAACTTCTATTTTGAGATATTCCTCTATGTAACTTATCTTCTTGAGAGAGAATGTTTGTATTACTTATATCTTCTAGACAGCACTGTGTCACCTTCTTTGAACTTGACAGGGTGTGTGAATTTGAAGTGGGTATCCTAATTCTTTTCTTCCCTAAGCGCACCCATGTCCTATGTGGAAAGATTGACTGTTATTGTTCATACAAGGATAAATGGACTGGAACTACGTCCTATTGTGGGTATTGGTTGATATTTATTTCAGTTTGGAATCAATCATTAACAATTCTTAGAGGGTTTATGGCAATGTATTATTTACTTTCCTTCTTGTTTAGATGTTGAAACAAATACTATCCCTGTCATAAGCTTTTAAACTGGAACTTGAGAGTGCTTAGTGGTGATTCTAGTTTCAGTCAAGTTGGAAGTAAGTTTGGGATAGTAATCTCTTGACTTAAACGTATTGTTTAGTTTTCTTTACTCTCTTATGATATTTTATCTTGATTCTTGGGTTTTAATAGAATGTTGAATCTAAAACCTAGTATACTAAGTGTTGTATGAAAGGATACAATATCATTGTTCAGAATGTTTTGTAATGTAGTTCGTATTTGGGATCGTGAACTACTTACTCATTTGCATTAAGTTGTTGATGCCTTGTAATAGGAACTTCAGTATTTTGAGTTTGCGCAGTTGTATTGACCCTTGTATAATCTTTTACATTGTTTGAGGATTTATACTCCTTGTATGGATTCATTGAATGAATCTCTAACTTTTATAACGAGAAAGGAATATGTTCTCTTAGGAGACAGTATACTGTTATAGATTTTATACTGTGAATTTCAATATGAGATTTGAATTTGAACTTGAACTTGGTGAACAGAAATGGGTAAACCAGTTTGTTAAGTTTTGTAATGGAAAGTTTGTAGTGTGCATTCTTTGACTGTGTATTTGGTTGTGTTCTATTTTGGGAACTAGTTAAAGAATTTCTAAGTTTGAATTAGATAAGAGATTTCATTTCATAGTATAAATGAAATGAATTATGGATTGGGTCCCTTTCTATTTGATATTCTTTTTCTATTGATTGTATAAGTTCATTGATTGAGCTTCTCTTTAATTGATTCTCTTCTGAGATGGAAACTTCTTGGATGTGATTGGATAAGATATTTATACTGTTGAGTCTATTTTGGATATTGTGGATAGTCTGGTTTCAGACTTTTGAATTATATCTATTAACATATAGAAGTTAGTAGGAATTTCAGTTAGACTGTTTTCTTTCCTAATCTTCTTGGATTTAATTGGGATTCTTGTTTAGATGTTGTCTCTTTATTTATGGATTCCTTATATTGTTATCTTTGGACTAAGATAGTGTTGTGTGTTTTAAACCTGATTCTATCCTTCATATGATTTGTGTAGGGGGAATAAGTATGTATTGATTCTTTTCTTTTGTTTATATATAAAGATGAAGCATACTAATATGAGCTATACTATGTACTTAACTTCTGTTGATGCTTAGAAAAGATAAATGTGTATTTCTGTTCTTATGGAATTATGAAACAATTGGATGACAAGACCAGTTGATTTTTTTAAAGTAATTGATAGGATCAATTAAACCATATGATATAATACAGGTGTTGCAGATTATATTATGCTCTTTTATTAAAAGTGAATCCTGAGTCTTTAATTGAAATTTCTTTTCTAGATGATATTAGTTATGATTGTTTGTATGATATATATATATATATATATATATATCTTTTTCATTAAAGTAGAGTTGTTTAATTGAACAATTGGTGGAATGCACTTCACTTTAATGCTTTGTGCTTATCATGATCAATTCATTGAACTGACCCATGCTAGCAATTTTTACATATGGAAATCATCGTAAGTGATTAAAGAAGGCAAGAAATTTTATGATGCATTGGATTATTTAATTGGGGATCTTATGTAAAGAGTTTCGAATCATTCTTGAGTTATATTGGAAAATAAAAGTGATGTTCTTTTAAGATATTAATTATGATTGACATGCAAAATGTCTGAAATGCATAGTCTTGTAAATGTATATTTAAAATCATGAATTGAAAGGTTTTGTGTTGGAATCCAATTTGTGATGTGAATTCTTTTGTACTTGTATGCCAGAAATAATAGTGATATCTTGACATTATTCCTTATATCTGTTTGTATATTATTGTTTTTATCAGATATTGAGTTGTATTAAGGATATAGTATAATCTCCCTTATTATAATGATCTTGTTAAAATTGTACAAAATATGTCATTCTCTAACTATGTAACTATAGTTTAATAATGAAGTATGCTTGGGATGCATACAATTAAACTATATGATGTAACAAATGAATAATAAAAAGGTTTTGTTAAAACCTAACATTTAACCATGTAGAGGAAAACTCTTCCCCTGCTAAGGAATGAAAGATAAAATGAATATTGGTTATGATTCTTAATCTTTATAACTATCATTTATAAAGTAAACACTAGCTGAATCTAGGTGGATGTCACACTTGATTTGGATAGCTAAGTTGCGTTAGGAATTAAACGTTGATGTTTGTTGTCCTGTTTTTGGGAAAATTACTTGTTATGCCACGTTAATGAACAATAATGCAAACATGGATTAATGAAGTTCTCAATACCTAATCAGGATAAATATGGGCAACAGAACTTAATGAATGTTGGAATTAGGGTTAGGCATGGTTGTTGTTATCTTAATCTTAATCCAATTTAATTATGATTATTGACCACTAAGAGGGTATGTGCATCTTGATGAATCAGTTCTAATGGATGTTGGAACATGCTAACTGCAGGACTGTACCCTCGAGAAGTCCTGGGAATTCTTGAGGATACAATGTTGCAGTTGACATTTGGCAACATTCTTCCGTATTTGTTCATCTAGATTTGCGCACATCTAGACTTGAACTTAGTTTCTCTCTAGGTCAATTTAGTAACATGTTTAGGATAGGTAGTAGCTTTCAATGACCTCAGGGTACCTCTGGCACATCTAGTTGATTTAGGTCAATCTGAGTATGCCCATATATCCTAAGTCATCATGAGCATCTTCTTATAATAAATTATGTTTCTAACCTGGGCTAGGGTCAAATCTTGGGCAAGTGGATTGAACGGTAGTCAATAAAGACCATTTAAGATAATGAAAGAGTGAGGTGAAGGACGTATTCTGAAATGACGAGTATGATCGTCTCAGGAATAGTAACATGAATGATATGTTGAAAATCTTTGGCCAAAGTATCATAAGCTACTTGTTGTATTGTCCTATGTCACCTAGTTAAAGCAACGTGATGTTAGATGAATATTGGTAACAAATATTCAGATAGGTTGTTTAAACAAATCACTTAGTACCCAAAATATGGTAGGAGAACCAAGCATACGTAGTATACATAAATTATTCTATACTTTAAGTTAACATGAGAGATCGGTTGGTAACCGAGTCATGGAATGAGAGATCGGTAGCATACCAAGTCACTACAGTCCGCATATGGTTATCTGTTATGAGATTGATTGGCATGGAATGTGTGTTCTAAATGATGTTTTATTTAGAACAGAGAACATTATGTTTCAGAAAAAAATTCCCTTGTTTCTAAAATCTTAAAATGGGAATGTTACAAGAACGATGAGTCTCATCCTCACTTCATATGGGTGAACTAAAAGAACTCTTATATTCACTGGTCATTACCCTCTTAGATCAAAAACATGACATAGGTTAGTTTCCCTCCTTTATTTAGACCAATTATACTTAAAAATATAGCATCATACTCATATACATTCATAAAATTGACCCATATAGGTTTCCCATGCTTTAGATGCTACTGAATAGGAATCTTTTACCTCTTTCCTTCAGGACCATAGCAACACTAGATGAGCTAGTTCTATGCTGATATGCCCGATATTTACCCTAACATCATGGTCCATTCAATATCGTAACCATTTCTGATGCCAAACCCATGTAAAATAAGACCTGTGGAAAATGCATCCATCACATTGTCATCTCCTGGTCTTATACGAATAGCATTTATTGTAACAAACTTCAAGAAGTCTCAGTTTCCTTCATCCTACCCAGTTGACTTAAGGACCCCGTCTTCATGGATTTAGGCCTCAACATCATTCCTAAGTCACAAATGTGATAGGGCATGTACTCACTACATTATAATCATTAGGACATTTGTGATGTCAAATCTATGCTATGTTGGAACTCAAAGACAACTTTCCTCTACCAGATATGTGCAAACCACACCTACTTTTCCTCTAAACCGAAATCAAGCTTCCCTAGAAAGTTGTTTTACAATTATCAACTAGTTTATCACCAGGTTATACCATCAAAATACTTGCTAAAGAATGATCAACACGAACTAAAATTCATCACTTATTGGGGGACCTCTTCAAAAGTCTTGTCTTTTCAGCTTAAATAATTCCATGCTACATACCAACAAGCCATGTACCTCAATCTTTCATGACATCATGCAGTCCATGTTGTCCTAAATTACGGGAAGACTTCTCACTTTCCAAAATCCAAGACATGAGCTAATAAACCTATCATTTAATGTATCTAAAACCTACAGCATTGTAAAATCATGTTCTTAATTTAACCACCATAAGTGTGTTGGATAAACTTACTTCACATAGACAAAAGGCCTCTTCATAAGACAATTATGAAAACTTTTTACCGCAAAATGGGGCCCACTTGACATAGTCGATCATAAATAACGGCTAATTTTAAATTTATAAATATAAATGACCTATGTAAACATCGATTGAAATCAACTTTTTGCAAAATTACCATGACTCAAGAAAATTTCAACATCACCTTATTTTACCAACACCTTTAGCCGAGTAGTTTCAACCAATACTGAACTTCTTGAAAAAAAGGCTTCTTTGAGTAAGGTCGTTCATAAAAATGTGATGATAAACCACCTTCATTAATTTTTATGAAAAATGAAGGAGTAAATTCATCATAAAATTCATGCCTTCGAATATCTCTATTTTTTATGAATTAAGGAAGAAAATATCATAGTACCACTTACGAAGCATCAAAAAGTCATTTTTTACCTCTAAATCACATATCTAAATCAGTCTAATTTACCAAAACTGGACATATCTTTCAATGACGATGTCTTCAGAATGATTTTTTGAAACTTGTTATGAAGCATCATTTAAAAATCATCTCACCTCCATACTCACCTATATTCTCAAATAAATTTTCGAAACTCTATGACCAATTATGCAATTACATGATGGAAACGTTTCATTTTCCACTTAGACCTTGCTTCCACAAGGACCTCAAACATGCAAAACTTCCTCTTCAGAACTGACCTAAAAATTACCATAAATTCCCTATATATAATCATAATACTTATAACATGAACCACCATGACTGATTAGCTCCAAATATCACACCTCCATCTCATTATACATGCTCTAGGGATAAGTATAGGCCTAAAATGACCTTACTCAACAATGAAACTTCATAAACTAAACATGCTGACATCTTACTGACTCGTAGACACCTATAATACACCACTACCACCACTAATAACATCATGAAAACATTCAACCACCTTGTAAGGAATCAATATGCTACATGAATATTGACCCTATTCATTAAACTGTCACTCTCTTGAACCATATCTCATTAAAAATATAAACATGATTAATACTAAATCCTGTTATATTGTCTTGTAGTACGTAAATAAATCTAACATAAATTACATCATTTACACCTAAGAAACAAGCAACAAAACCATTTCATAGAAACCCTAAGTGAAAGAGGGAGGAAAGAAGACTTAGCTGATTCATAATAATCCTACAAGTGTGCAGAGATGGAAAAATGATGAAATAAAAATATAGACTATCGTCAACGAGCCCAAAAAATTATGTGAGTGTCGAAAATGTTAGGAATGGGGTGCATAGACTGGTTCAAGGACACCTAGGCACTGTATACCTCCTCTAGGAACTACTGACTACTCAGAACCTAAAAAAATGATATTCATAAGGTCACAATATGTTCGTTAATGTTCACCTTGGGTCGTATGTGTGTTGTTGTTTGATCATCGAACCTTTATGAAACTTGTAAAGAGAAAAATCACATATAAAACCCCAAAACACATCTAGTCCTAAACAAAAAATATGCAAATGGGGTGTTGGGATGACCTCAATGGTCACCCGACTGAGTGAACTTTTGATTTTGGGAACTACTCTAAATTTCAAATTCCATGTAGTTTTGTGTGTGTGAATGTGTAGAATCGTTCCCCAAGTGGCTATTTTTCTAGATGCTCTTGAATAGTGAGAAATAGCTAGATATAGAAGATGTAAATAGATGTGTGCATGGAAAAATGAACTTCCCCTCCTATACAAGTATGTAAAAATAGCAGTCCCTTATCCCTAAATGTCATTGAAGCAGATGGATCTTGAATGCTCTTGTAATGGTAATTCAAGTGTAACCTAAGGGTGAAAATATTAAATTAAGTGAAGCTTTTTGTCAGGGATTTATGGTATTGGTAACATATCTATGTATTTATATGATTTTGATTTTTTTAATAGTTCTTAATTAAATTCACTAAAAGGAAACAAAAAAACATGAGAACAATAAGATTTCCAAAATCTAGAAAGGACTATTAAAGATGCCTAGAAAGATATATTCAGATTGGGGGCACCAAACCTCATTACCTGAGTATTGGCAATTCCATCTATGAATCTATGTTTAGAATCAGAAAATTGAAGTGTCAAAATTCAAAATGGGTAAGAAGGTGTGTAAGACCCAGAAGGAAACCAAAAAGAAACCAAAGAGGCCAAATAAAATGGTCGATTATTACTTTTCTGGCTTACAAATCATTTGATTAGTATGTGACTAGGACCTAGTAATGTACCCAAAGTGCATAATTTAGTGTGTAAATTTTCCCCCACTTTATGTTGTTGATAAAATGTTATTTAACATAAAGTAGATAATAGACACATACCTAATAACCATGTATATTGATGGTGAAAAGTGTGCCAAGGAGACAAGGAAAAGTGTGAAGTGAATATTATGAAGCATGAAATCTAGAGAAGAGGAAGTGAACCTAGGTTTGAAAGTGTATAATTGTACCATATCATGTAGTACCTGTTGTTGACATTGATTGATGATTGATGAGTTGATTGTTGCTTCACATAAAGACAAACATGTAAAAACTAACAGAAATAAAGTATTCAAAGTCTTGTATATGAAGTTGATAACTCCAACCAAATATGTAACAAATGCATGTATAAGTGTGAGTAAATTGACCTCACCCAAGATATGTGATTAAAGGAACATGTGCACTTGATTCCATTGAAAAGAGTTTTGTCAAGGATCCTAAAAATGCTATAGATCTTTATGAATTTTTTTTAGGTGATCTCAAAAAGTGTGTAAGTGTGATTTTTTTCACTGATCCTTCATGAGACCAATTGTGTTTTCTTGAAGTGTAGAATAGAAAGGTCAAGTCTATTATTCTCCAACCTTTGAATACCTATCCATTAAAGTGTAATGAATACATTAGATGTTTGTTTAAATCCAATCCATTTCGATCCTAGTATCCAAGTATAAATTTTTTGAAGAAGATAGAATGCATGCATGTTGATTGTGGATTGTTGTACTAAGAAAACTGTTATGTAAATTTCTAAAAAATATGTTCATCTGAGAAGAACTGTGTAACTTACCCTGGTCATAGGTTCCTAGTTAAATTATGAGGTTCCTTAATGATAGAAAATCAACATGTGACCTTCTTTGGAAAAAACCTCCCAAATTCATGCCCAGACAACTGGTGTAGAATGATTGTGAGTGTGACTATGGTGACAGGGATCAAGCTAACTGGGTAATCTTATTGTAGACACCAAAATTAGGTCACACTCCCCTTGGTCCCTTGTCAAATAAACACCTTGAACACACTCACCTAACCATGGCCCCTTTCACCCACTCTAATATTGATTTAATTAATTTAATTAAATTAATTCATGATCTCATAATATTTATTATTTAAATTCCTAATTGAGATAATTCTCACACTACCACTCATTAGACCTCACCCTAGACCTATTCATTAGTATGTTTCCATAACTAACTAAGAACTACCTAAAACCTAAAAATAAAAGACTACAAGTCCCTCTAACCACATTCCCTACCTATTAGGTAGGAAGCTTCCATTCTAATCCATGGAAGAAAATGAACGAGATCCAAGAAAATCATTCTCCTGTCAAGAAGTCTAGTGTAGACACTTTAAAATTAGGTCAGGACTCCCTTGGTCCCTAAATAATAACCTGACACTGGTTACCCTAAACCACCACTGGCCCCCGTTCACCACCACTCTAATATTAATTTAATTAATTTAAAAAAACTAATTCATTGAGGTCCTCAGCATATTTATTATATTAAATAGGATAATTGAGATAATGTAAGCAAAACCAACACATACACCTCATCTAGCCATCCTAACCAGCACCTAAACCTATTCTTAGTAGCCACTTGCCATAACTAACTAAGACTACCTAAACCCTAAAAATCAAAGTCTACATTCCCTCTAACCACATTCCCACCTGTTAGAGAGGAAGCTTCCATTCTAATCCGTGGAAGAAAATGAACAAGATCCAAGAAAATCAAAGGGATTTTCCCATTTTAGAAAAACTAGGAAATCCTGCCCTAACCGATGTTGGTTACCCTAAACCACCGCTGGTCAGCCCGTAACCACCATCGATTACAATTTAATCCACAAAACAAACTAATTTTGAGGTTAGCATATTTCTAAGAAAAAAGGATAAAACCAGAGATGTATGTAAGCAAAACCAACATTCATACACACATCAGAGCATCCATAACCAGCACCAAAAGCAATCTTATAGCCACTTGCATTCACGGAAGCATTCGGTGAAGCACCATCACCACATCAAGATCCATCCATCTAAATCAACTACCATTTCCCTCCCGCCATTAGGTTCATACAACAGTAAGTGTTTTATTAACCAGCATTCATTCATTTTCATTTTAGTAGGTTATGTTACCTTCTATTATCAGTTTCTACTCCCATTCGCATTCTCCCAGCATTTACCTCCATGTAAATTTGACCATTCATTCACCCAAACCATTGAACTACCCATACCCGGTTTTTAGAGATCACCTCTGAGTATACCTAAGATCTCCACAGACCTTTCCATTTACCCTCTCCATTTTCATTTAATCCTCAGATCTATCCACACCAAATTTTTTGTAATTTTCTAGTACCCCAACCAAACTGATGCCAGTTACCCAAAATCATCCCCAGTTCACTTAAACCGACATCACTCATACTAGACTAATGTCGGTCTCTGTGTTTTTACCCTCAGATAAAGAAAAAAGCCTAAAATCCCCACCAAATACCTAAAACAACCTAGAACCTGACCCTGACCAGTACCAGTACTCTGACAGAGACCTTGACTTTTAGATTCAATCATAGCTTAGCCTATTGTGAACGAATCTTCTTATTGTAGTTGAATGAGATACCTAAATTATTTTAACTAAAGTAGGATTTCATTTATTGTTAACATTGAATTGTTTTAAACAGTGGATTGACAACCTTCTAGGGAGTATCACACTTCCTAGATCTAGTTAGTCCACTGCATATATTGTTTAGCTTTTATTTGGTGGTCTTGTTTTCTATTTCAGGTAGTTCCTCCTAGCCAAAAGGAAGCTCTCATGATCAGCTGTGGATCAAGAAGTCATACGCACACAACAACCTTCAACTAGCTTTAATAGGTATTCCTCCTAGCCCTTTACCCTTATCTGTTTCATCAATATTCAAAGAAATGCTCTAGAATCAGGTGAAACATTTTGGCACACCTGGTGGGACCCATTCAAGGTTCTTTGCATTTCTTCATTTCTAGGTGAAACATTGCATGTTTGTTTCCTTTCTAAAAGGTTCTCACATTAAAATTTCTCCCCTAGAATCTTCTCTTCTTTCTATTGTCTCAAAGCAATCGTGTGTTGGTGCTTAAAAATGAAAATCTTCTTCTCTTTCATTTGTATTGCATTAGTGAAAGATCATACTTATCTCCTATTCATTTTTTTTTGTCATTGAATTCAATATTTCGATTTGGGCTTAAAATCAACTTCATTTCATTATGCTTTTTGCATTAGCTCACATTAAATGAGGGCAACCTATACACTGGAAGTCATGACCTGGCTGATGGTTGACAAACGAATCATAGAAACCACATCTTCTCTCTCTCTCTCTCTCTCTCTCTCTCTTTGAGTCTTACCAAACTGTAAAAATTCAAAAATATACACATTCTTAAACAACATCTTTCATGGGAATGCATGTCAATGATCGCACTGATTAGAGGATTGTAAGGTACTCCCCAACTTGTTACTTCTATCGAGTCATACTTTAGAAGACATCCCACCCCTACCATAACATACCTAAAACCTCTCCTTGCAGAAGTCCTTCTTTGTAGGAATCCATCCTCACCAAAAATTTTATTCTAAAGTTCATTAGTCAGTCCTTAAAATAGCATAAGTTAAACAAACATAATAGAAAGATCACTCTTAGGATCATATTTTTATTAGTGTTTCTTCTTGGCTTTTGTTTATAGGTGAGAGGACAAGTTATTCATTTTCTTATTACCCCTTTGCATAATCCTCATCATAGTTGGTGTATTCCAAATTCATCTGAGTGAGCCTAGACCCTATTTTCATCATTCTCATAATTATGGGTTTGATTCCACATTTGATTTTAAATCACAACCACATTTTCTTCATCTCTATTTCAATTTCACAGTAACCAGTGTCAGTCCAGCGACCATCATTGGTTACCTTCTGACCGTCATCAGTTTTACCCAACCAGTGTTGTTTTACTATTCTTTTGGTTAATCTACCCAAAAGGACACCTGCTTCACCTTATTTTCTATTTAGATTGTCTTTCACTCTCATCACATTCTCTTTTTTAATAAATTACATCAACATCTTATCTACTTGGGAGATTATTAGCCTTTTTCCTTGTTTTATCAAACTGTATATTTCCTATAGTGACCAACCGTGGTTACATGTGGCCAGTGTCAATTTACCCTAACAAACATTAGTTATCCTGTTCAAATTTCAAGCTGACATTTTTTACCTAATCCACCTACTACTACCTATTTCTCCTATCTTTGTTGTATTTCTGTGTCATTTACAGAAAATAGTCCTACCTGATCAGTACCTGTTCACATGGTGCTAACTCGTTGCTAATCAAACACCATCATATTTCACACTACTCATTAACTAATCCCATATAGTCCTTCACCACCTTCCATTCTATCACCCATGGAGCCTATCCAACCTATCTCTATCACTACATGTGATGATAAGTTCACGCGACTCCTTGACCAGAACCCTGCTACCTTATAGTTTTATCTCTCCCACTCATCCACTCAAGATGCCTTGGGTTAATTGATATATGACATGCCCATATCTATCCTCCTAACACCCGTTCCTACTTCTATGTTAGCCCCTTCTAGCTCCACGCTACCTGCACCTACCTTTCCCCTAGTTGTTTTACAGCTAGTCCCTATACCTACTATGACCTTCACCAACCACCCAAAACATAACCTGATCCATGCCTATTGTCTCACATATACCCCTAGCTACATAATGACCCCTGATGTTCGTGACCCCTACCCCTTTTCAAAACATTGTCCTTTCTATTCCATAGTCCTTAGCTCCCATTTCTTCTAGGGTCACCAAGAGCCTTCCACCTCTATATACATACTATCAACAGCCCCCCGTTTCATCTATCAGTCATTCTGGGAGCGTACCCCCTATCTCACTCCCTTCCTCTCAATCTACCTATATAACAACATCATATATTGGAATGCCACCCCCATCATATGTCCAACACCAACCTCCTTACTCTATAGTTGGCACCCATCCATCACAACCTACCAGTGACCTAATCAAGTTAATGATGGAAAAGATGCAGACACTAGAAGCATCAATTTATAGCTCTCGTAACTCTCTCACTTACGATGAAATTTTTAATGAGCCCATACACCTATCCATTCCTATCTTTCCATATCCCATGCATTGGGAAATGCCTAAATTTAACCACTTCAATAGCAAAAAGGACCCACAACAACATTTGTGGTCTTTCAAACATGGGTGTTATCTGATTTCCCATGATGATGCTTTGATTTTGAGGACCTTTCCCATTTCTCTGACCGGGGACTGCATGTTAGATTGGTATAGTGGGCTTACCTAGACATTCTATCTTTTCATTTAATCAAGTAGCCTAAGCCTTCTTGGATCATTTCCCCATTAATGTTGTTAAGAAGGTTACCATGACTGACCTCTACTCTACGTGTCAATATGACGATGATTCTATTGCAGATTTTGTCGCTCGTTGGCATATCCTGATCAATCAAATCACATTCCAACTACCAAAAACTAAAATCATAGAGCTCTTCACGTGGGCTTGTGCTAGACATATTTCGCTGACCCTACAGGTCTAGACTTTCTGAATCTTCAATGAGGCATTCACCATGGCATGAAAGCTAGAGATTCGGTCCATTGAAGAAAAGAAAATTCAACTACAAATTAAGAACTCAACATTTAAGTCAAATGATACCTCTTATTCTTCGAAACCCTGGAAAAATTATTCAAAAGCCAAGGGAACTACTAATGTAGTGATACTCAAGGCTGGCCTAGATCATCCATCAAATCAGGATAACCCCTCATCTAATCTCTCACTCATCCAAAATTTTCAATTTAGATGAGAATAACGGAAATAAACCCTAATTAGGGAGCCTTATTCTTATATCTTAGAAAATCTCATTAAAGTTGGGGCCATCACCCTTCCTCCCATAAAACCACACATTGGTTTTAATCCTACTTGCACAACACCTGCATGGTACAAAGAGTATGAATTCTACAACTATCATTGGGTAAAAGGTCATAGTGACAGTAATTGCATCACTTTCAAGAATGTTGTCTAGGAAATGCTCGAGAACAGTGAGTTAACCTTGGATATTCCTAATGCGCCTACCAATCAAAACCTACACATCTTCAAGAAACCATTTTCTAATCATGCCCCTTCTTTTGATCAAACTGGGGGGATCTCAACTAATAACAGCCATACTTGTAAGGTCCATGCTATTTTTAGTGATGCACCAGTCACTTCTTAATTACCTCATATTCCTTCCATAGAGAAAATCCTAGCTTGAAGTCCTCCACCTACACATGAACCCACCTCACCTATTCCTCCATCGATAGAGGAACACCATTCATTTCCTCCCTCACCTATGAAGGTGCCTCCTGTTAACATTAAGACCAATTCACCTTTGGTTTCTCCACCAAGAGAACTGACACCAATAGTACCTCTCCAACCCATGGAAGAAACTTTTTCATCTCCTCCACCCAAAGAGGAGCACCCATCATCTCCTCCACCTATCAAAGATCTAGTAGAAATGTCGTTACATCTAGAGGACCTTTCTCCATCAACCACCCAAGATCCTGTGGACTTACTTTCGGCTCTCTTACGCACAAAGGCTAAAGCTAGTGAATATCCCATTTCTAAGACACATTTCATGGGAATTACCATTAGATCCACATCAATCTCACCCACTGCAGTTCCATTCTCACACTTAGTAGACTACCTAGCTTATGTGGATAGATCCTTACTTTGGGGGTGTCTTCTACTTCCTGTCTCAACACAAATGCAGATGTCATTGGCTGACACTTCCACTATCTATCCAAAAATATTTCAGCCAATCGAACCAAACACAACCACAACTATCACAGATTCCCCCATGGTACCAGTCATGGCTCAACTCACACCCCTATGCATAACCCAACATGCATCTACATCCAAACCCACACTTACATCATCTTCATTTCCTAAACCTATTAATACCTTAGGGGTCATCCCAACGGCCAACCTTACTCATCCACCCATCAAATTAGATTTAGCGACATCCTGTAAAACTAACACTAAACTTCACCTCCCCCAAACTGAAGAACCAATCCCTTAGATCTATTACCCCAACCTTGCCAATTACACCCTCATCACCTTCACCCATTCCATCTGTATTAATACCTCTCCCTTCTAGCCTAATTAAGAAACCTCCACACACCAGTAGACTAAAAATGTAGCAACCCATTCCTCCCTTGCAAACCTCTAACATACCCAAACACACGAAATGACTTCTACCCACACCTACAAAATTCTTACCACCCATACCTCCAATAACATCGATAAATTATTCACTACCTGATGGGTCATTGTATTCTTCCAATCATTTAACTAACATAATCTTTGTCAGTGTCATTCTAAACTAGGGTTGTGTCCTAGGCAATATGCAATGGAGTCTAGGAGAACCAGTTATACGTTGAGTCTGCTAGGGGGTTTCTTAGTTTTAGTGACTATTCTACGGAAGTGTAGTTAAAATATATGGAATTTTGGTAAAGTGTTGGAAAAAAGGGAAAAGGATAATTGTTGTCCTGTAGCCCCGCCGACCAGTCAGAGCCCACCATGTGTCCATGGGTACATGGGCCAGCAAAGCATGGGAGGAGATTGGAAATTTTTCCCAAAAGGGATTGCGCAAAAGGAAAAATGTTTTCCCAGGGCCCCCATGAAAAATGAGGTGGTGCCACCTGTCCTAGATCGGTGGAAGGCAGGAAGAATTTAGGAAATTTTTCCCAAAGGAAAAGGAAGGAAATTTCAATGGAAAAATCGCCCCCCCCAAGCACGAGCCAATGGAATTGTGCCACGTGTCCAGGTGGCGGTAAAAAACTTAGGACAGGCCCGCAGAAAAATTCAAAGGGAGAAGCCTGCATAGAATGACATTTTGCCACATGTTAAAGTCAAAAATAAGATCAAACAATAATGGAAAATTTAAAAGGAGAGGCCCGCACCCAATCACATTGTGCCATCTGTCTTCAGATCATCGGTCCGGCGGGGAATTTTTGGAAAATTTTCCAAAGGGAAAAACAATGAAAAATGAAGCATTAAAGGTCCATGCCCAATCAAAACACACCATGCGGCACTTGGAATGGCAGAGTGTGGGGAATTTTTGGAAAATTTTCCAAATGACCAAAGAGTGAAAAATTTAAAAAAAAATTCCCGCTAATCCGATTTGGCTCTGTTTTGCCCTAAAATTTCAAATGGGCATATCTTTCGATCCAAAGCTCGGTTTTTTGTGTTCTTTATATCAAAGGAAAGTTGGTGAAATTCTATACAGGATTTCGGGGTCATTTTTTCATTTTGATGGATTTTGGAGAGAGAAAATTGAAAAACACCTCTGGCACGTGGTCATTGGATAGAAATGAGGTTTCAACCACCATTTTTAATGAAGAATGGCTTGCATTCTCTCCCAGCATGGCAAAAAATGTTAGGGGATGGGCCTATAAGGATTTCCATGTTGTTTTACTACATTTTTGGTCAATGGTTGAAGCTCTCCCATGTTTTCCCACGTTTCTCTCTCCTGGGGTCGTTTTTGGCATTGTAAAAGCCAAATTTGGCTCATTTTTTTGAAGGGTTGAACATTTTTTATGTATTTCAGGCTCCCTTTTTCACCTTGAAAGTGATTTTGTGGAAAAATCTGACCTCTTCCAAGACTGTAACATGTTTTCTACCTCCCAGATGCTATAATGTATGTATTTTGATATTGGAAAAGACAATGCAATCTTTGTGAATGGGTTTCAATCCTCTGCTTATGTTATTTGTTTTCTTTTTGATCTTTCATTACATGTCATTAGTTTTTGCATGATGTTTTGTTACATTTCCATGATCTGTGTCAATCTACAGTAGAAAAATGTTCACCATTCCTCTGGTGCATCACCTCATTAGCATTAGTTTCATTTTCTTTTGTATTCCCTATCTCTGTCCCCTTGAAAATTTAGAATAGGAACTAGGAATTTAAACCTCTGTAACTTGTAAGTGATATATCTAATTAGAGGAGTTGAGGAACTAGCCTCTAATCTAGAGATTCATATCCCATTTCTACAAGTCCCACACTTGGGGAGAGGATTGAATGTTATGTAATCACACTGGATGTCCAAGATGTCAAACTAGAAGTCTGATCAACATCCAAGGGTGCTGCTAATTTGCAAAAAAAAATTTGGCACGTCTGATGGGACCTTAGAGGTCTTCATCTTCACTGCAACAAATTTATGTGCATTTGTTGCAAGTTTCTTGCTTAAAAGAGCCCTAAATTACACATCTGGTGACTCTAAGGAAGAATAATCAGCTGGTTTTAGTAGTGCAGACCTAAAAACTCATGAGAAGAATCACCACAAGGTCAAGAGTTGGAGAAGAAGAGGTGTTATTTGAGTATATGTAGTTATCTCCAAAGAGAATAAAAAGAGGGAGGAGAATTCAAACGTATCCATATCCACTAAACAAAACTCTATTAACTCCTCCACCTGGTAGGCCTTTCATTCAATCAACAAGGGTTCTAAGGCCAATCAGAATGGCACAAAACAACCCCTATGTCAATTTCACTGGTAGCAACCCACTTGCTCTCAATGCACAAAATCCAATCCCAGTTGCAGCATTGAAAAACATCTCATACTTTACTGGAGAGAATTAGACCACTCCTGGTGATCATGTTAAGGATATTGCTAATATTTGTGCAATCCATGAGATCAATGAGATGCAAGTTGCTGTCAAACTGCTAGCATCTTCATTCAAAGGGAAAACTTTGTAATGGTTCAGGAGTCTTGCCTCAGGTTCTATTCAAAATTGGAACCAGCTATGTATAGCCCTCCATGAGCAGTTTGGAGAAAAGGGAGATAACTTGTCCCTTTTGGAACAGCTGACAACCATCAAGAGAGCTCTAAATGAGCACGCTGACTGACTTCAACTTCAGATTTCAAATGACTTGTGAGAGAATTCCAGTGGCAATAAGGCCAACAGCAGAAGGTGCTTTTCTATATTACCTTAAATCTTTAAATTATGATATTTCTATGTTGATTCAATCCATGGGAGGCACAACTATCCCTGTTACATATAGCATTACCATTAGAGCTTAAAATTGTTTCATTCAAGTTGGCAATTCTTAGGCCTCCAATGCCATTGTTTCCAAGTTTCGAGAGCCCAAATACTAGTCAAGTTCCTATTTTAGCTCCTATTCCCACTCCTAGGAATCAAAATTCAAGTGAAGCTTCTACTTCATCTTCTAGTGCCTCAAATGAACTTCAAGAAGTCACGAAGCAATTGCAAAATCTAGGTAATGACCTGGTTACACTCAAGAGGAAGCAAGCCCAAGGTTTTAGACCTCCTTTCCAGCCTCAAGCTTAGCCTAACATGCAGCCATACCAGCCTCAAAGACCACCCAATCCAACTGCAAATTTAAATCAAGAAAGACCTCCCACCAATAGACCATTTCAGACCTTTAATCCCAATGCTATATCTACCTCTAAGGCATTAGTGTCAGTGCAAAACAACATAGCTCAAGAGTATGATTGGTGTTTCCCATGCAATGAACCTCATAACCAGTCTATGTGCTTCAACAGTGCCTTGAATCAAGCACTAATGGTGACTACAACTGGTGTGGAGGTTGAATGTAGTCAAGGGAATAACCAACTACAAGACATATTCCAACAGCAATCAGTTCCAAATGATACCACACTTGTAAACTGGTAGGTAGAAGATTTTTTTGGCATGAATCAAATGATTCCCCAAAGTGTTGCAGCCAACACAAGGTCAAAAAGGAGGAATTTTGGTGAAGAACAACCATTGGCTCCAAATAATCCCACAACCTCTTCTACTACTCCACAAATTATTGGCAAACAAAATTCAGTTCCAAACACACAAGAGGATTCCTAAAATAGCTCCTAGGCCAACTCAAATGCCAGTTGTTGCTAGCTCCCATATGCAAGGAATGAATGTGTAGGCCAAGGGACAAAAAATATATGCTTCATCTCCATTCAACATCATTGATTAAATGAAGAAGACAAATGTAAACATATCAATGTGGGAATCACTATCTATCCTAGGCCAAAGAGATTTGCTACAAGCTGCCATGAAGGACTGGTCAACTTCAAATCAGCAAGTCCAAATGTAAGAGAAGGTGCTCACAAATGCTTCCTAGCCTGAAGGGAATCATGGAGGACAGCAAGGTAAAATTTGAAGCCCCCTCCATTCTATGTTTCATTGATCATTGGAGACCAATTAGTACACAATTGCATGATTGATTCCGGGGCAAGGTAATGCCCAAGCAAATAGCTGATCAGCTAGGGCTTCAATATGAAGTCTTATCCAAAGGGGTAGTGCAATTGGATGGGACAACAATAACAACAGTTGGAGTGATTAAAAACTTGAGTCTTACTTTGCATGCATGCCCAAATGTTGTTGTTTTGCAAGATGTCTCAGTAATAGACATTCCACCACTCTTTGCCCTATGTCTGTCAAGGGATTTCATAGCCAAGATTAGAGGCTACTTATCTACTGATTGGTCACACATGTTGTTTAGAACAAGATATGGAACCAAGGCCACAATCGGATCTAAACCTATTGTAAACTTTCACATTGAGACTTACACTCCAAGCCAAGTCAATACCATTTGTTCAACATTGGATCAAGAGGATTATTCAAGCGCTGATGAAGCTGACACCAAGGTTGGAAGCATCCCAGATCTAACTCTTGATGAATGGGCAAGAAAGGTGCATGATTTTGATCCTTATCAAGAAATCGAATAATCTGAGCTAGGAGTCTATTGCATGCATGAAGAAAATCAGCTTATTCCCAGCATCACCAAGCTAAACCACAAGGATGAAAATGAGGTATGGCAGTTGTTTTTTGATGGATCAAGGAGTAGACAAGGTGCAAGAGGGGGAGCTATACTTGTTTCACCTCAAGGAGTTAAGTATTATTGAACTTTTAGATTTCAATTTGCATGCTCTAATAAAACTGTTGAATATGAAGCCTTGATACAATGACTGCATTGGTCAATCAAGAGAGGAATAAATAACTTGCAAGTCTTTGGTGATAGTGAGTTGATTATCAACCAAGTTAAGGGGCAGCATGTTGTCAAGAATGATCTACTCAATTTCTATAAGAACAGGGTGTGGGATATCATTGAATATTTTGAGGGCTTTGGCATAAGATCCATTCCTAGAAAAGAGAGCCAAGCTACTGATAGGCTTACAGCAATTGGAGCAGCCTTTGATGTTGTTGAAAGCATTCAAAAGGAAAAGGTACAGCCAAACATCCATGTGATTGTAAGTCCTTCAGTACTAGACAACAATGTAAGTTGGAAAGTGTTTGAAAATGACCAACAAATCATCCATTTCTTGTAAGAGGAGGTTGAGTTCTCAGCTAAAAATCAGGAAAATTTGGAACAATAGTATGGTGACCAAGTGGTACAGCTGAGAACCAACAAACTACCAAAGGGACTTATTACTTTGGAGTCCATTTTCAATCCTAATGATCAGTTTAGGAAGGAGAAGGAAAATATTTAAGTCAAGGGAGAAGATTCAGTGTCCATCTTGGTGGAAGAAGGAAAAGCACTCCAAGTTGGTAAAGTGACAACTAAGCAAGAAAGGTATGAGTTCATATAAATTTTTCAAGAATTCCCTGATGTGTTTCCTTAGAGCTATGAAGATTTGAAAGGTTTCAATCCCAAGTTAGCTCAACACACCATTGAATTGGACCCAAGTACTAAACCCATCAGGTAAAAACAAAGGCAAGTCAATCCACACATGGAGCCCCTCATGAGAAAGGAATTGAATAAGTTGATAGAATCATCAATCATATTCCCTATCAAGCATTCTAGCTGGGTAGCCAACTTGGTTCCAGTGAGAAAGAAGAGTGGGGAAATCAAATTATGTGTTGATTTTAGAGATTTGAATAGAGCATCTCTCAAGGACCATTATCCACTTCCTTCCCTGGAGCAGATTTTGCAAGTTGTTGCTAGCTTCAAAAGGTTTTCACTACTTGATGGCTATTCAGGGTATAATCAGATTATGGTGAAAGAAGAGGATCAGTTCAAGATAGCCTTTACAACCAAATGGGGAACTTATGCGTACAGGAAAATGCCATTTGGGTTGTCCAATGCTGGAGCTACTTTCCAAAGAGCAATGGATATGACATTCAAGGGTCTGATTAACAACATTGTGCTGATATATCTTGATGATATCACTATTTTTTCAAAAAATGCAGCAGACCACCTCTTTCATTTGAGACAAGTGTTCCAAAGGTACAAAAGATTTGGAGTATCCTTGAATCCTAAAAAGTGCATTTTTCTGGCTCATGAGGGAAAGCTCCTTGGCTACATTGTCTCCAAAGAAGGATTAGTAATTGATCCAGAAAGATTTGAAGCCATAAGAGCACTACCATTTCCAAGCCACAAGAAGGACTTTCAAAGTTTCTTGGGGAAAATAAATTTTGTTCAGAGATTTGTCCCAAATTTTGCAGCCCTAGTTAAGCCTATCACCAAGATGTTAAAGAAAAGCATGGCTTTCAAATGGACAACAGAAGGAAAGGAAAGTTTTGAAGCAATCAAAGAAGCCATCTCTCAAGCCCCAACTCTCATCAACCCAGATTTCTGCAAGGATTTCGTCCTCTATGCATTTGGGGGTGATGATACTATTTCTACAATTTTGGTACAACAGAACAAAGACAATGATGAGCAGACAATTTCTTTCTTTAGCCAAATCCTGGAGGATTATGAGGTGAGATATTCTTTCATTGAAAATCATGTTCTTGCAGTAATTAGAAGCTTGAAGAAATTCAAGCATCTAGTTTCAAACAACAAGGTTCAGTTGCTAGTTTCTCATGTGGGAGTTAAAAATTTCCTCCTCAACAAAGACTTGAATGAAAAGAGAGCAGGTTGGATTACTCATGTCATGGAGTATGACATTGAGATAAAAGTCACCAAGTTGGTCAGAGGAAAAGGATTGTGTAAGCATGCAATGAGAAGGAGGCTGTTTTGGTGTTACAAGACAACCATGAGCAAGGAAGCACTCAAGAAGAGAATGATGGTGTCCTCACTCCTTGCTAGACCCAAGACATAATGCGTTTCCTAAGCATAGGTCTATGTCCTCCAGAGATGAACAAGACCCAAAGAAGACACTTCAAATTGCAGGCTGTCCCATATACCCTTATTGATGGTGTTTTGTTCAAAAGGGACGTGAGTAGAGTGCTGTTGAGATGCATTGGTATAAATTAGATTCATAGCATGTTGGAAGAGTTCCATGGTGGACCAGCTGGTGGTCATTTTGCATCGAGTGTGACAGCTCTAAAGATCATGAGGCTTGGCTATTATTGGCCCAAGATTTTTAGTGATTGTTATGCATGGATCAAGAGGTGCAAGAATTGTGCATTATTCGTAGGTAAAGAGAGACTAGCTGCCCTTCCATTGCATCCAATTTCAGTTGACCAGCCATTCATGCAATGGGGTTTGGACTTCATTGGAGTCATTAATCCCAATTCAAGCTAAGGACATAAGTGGATCCTAACAATAGTAGATTACTTCACCAAATGGACTGAAGTAGTAGCACTCAAGGAAGCAAATGAATCTAGCATCCTAGACTTCTATGAGGGAATAGCAGCCAGATTTGGCATACCTACTACAATAATATCAGATAATGCATTGACATTCATTGGGTCTAAGGTTACTGAATGGGATGTCAAGAATGGGATCTACCTAAGCACTTCATCAAACTATTACCCTCGGGGTAATGGCCAGACTAAATCTACAAATAAGAACTTGTTAAGAATCATTAGGAGGACCCTTGATGAAAATCAGAGATCTTGGCATACTAAGTTGAAATCAACCTTATGGGCTGATAGGATAACTCCCAAGAGATCTATAGGTAACTCTCCATTTAAGCTTGTTTATCGGAGAGAGGTAATTTTTCCCATGTCACTTGAGTTACCATCATTAAAACTCATGAAACAATTGGAGTTTTTGGAGTTTGATCGCATGGAGGTTAGATATGCAGAATTGATGGAGCTCCAAGAAATTAGAAATCAGGCATCCCAAGGAATGGAGAAGGATCAAGCCTTGATCAAGAAGACCTTTGATAAGAAGACCAAGAACAAATCTTTCCAAGTTGTAGATCTAGTGTTAAAATGGGATGTAGATAGAGAAAAACTAGGAAGGAATTCAAAATTTGATGCCATTTGGAGTGGCCCATACATGGTGACAAAGTGTAAGGACAACAATGCTTTCCGATTGTCTTCATTTAATGGTAAAGAACTACAGATTCCAGTCAATGGAATCCATATAAAGCATTGCTACTAAAGGGAATTGTCCACTTTGTACATATTAGCTTAGGTTTTTATTCCTCCAAGTGCTTATGCACATTGTTTTGTTGTATTTTAGCTTTGCTTTCCCTAAGTGCTTTGGCACAAGCTGTTGTTCCTGGAAATGTGTATTGCAGGCCTTGCTCCAATCAGATGATGTTTTATCCTCCATCTTCCTCCTTGCAGTGTTCTAGTCAGTTGGGGTACCAAGCAAAGAATTTAATGAATCCATGCCCAATGGATTGCTTCAGGAAACTAGTAACTTCATCCAGCTGGTAGATGACCCCTTTGAGTCACCAAAATTGTTATCCAAAATGTACCCCCTGTTCATTCTGTGGCTAACTCCTTTCATTCTTCCCTCTCTTGTGCCTTAGTCAATATTTTTTGCTTTTTAGGCACTCAATAATTTTTAGAAATGGCACCATTTGATAGAGCTCTTTCTCATATTTCCAGAAAGGTAAATTTTTCCTCCTAAATCCATGTATTTTTGAAGTTATGGCCCGACGGAGTTTTTGTGGGAAATTTTCCCCTAAAAGGCCCGTAACGAATGAAATGGTGCCATGTTTCCAAGGAATTGACAGGGTTTGGAGGTAGACTTGGTTTTTTTTTACCAAGTGTTTAGTGAAGTTTTCAAAGGAATATTTTTCCCCGTAGGCCCGCTAGAGAATCAATTTATTCCACATGTCCAGGGGAAAAAATGGAAAAAATTGACTAAGTGTTACCGCCATGGAAAATTTCAGAAGGAAGGCCCGTGCCCAATCAAACTTTACCACGTGTCCTCGGGGAGCCAGAGTTTTAGAGCACGGAGGTAACTTAAATTTTTGGTAAAGTGTTGGAAAAAAGGGAAAATGAAAATTGTTGGCCCATAGCCCCGCCGACCAGTCAGATCCCACCGCGTGTCCATGGGCACGCGGGCCAACAGAGTGCGGGAGGAGATTGGAAATTTTTCCAAAAAGATATTGCACAAAAGGAAAAAAATTTGCCCAAGGCCCATGGAAAATGAGGTGGTTGCACGTGTCCCAGACTAGTGCAAGGCAGGAAGAATTTAGGAAATTTTTCCCAAAGTAAAAGGAAGGAAATTTCAAAGGAAAAATCACCCCCCCAAGTGCGAGCCAATGGAATTGTACCACGTGTCTAGGTGGCGGTAAAATGCTCAGGACAAGCCCACAGAAAAATTTGAAGGGAGAATCCCACATCGAATGAGGTTTTGCCACATGTTCGAGTCAAAAAAAGGATCAAATAGTGATGGAAAATTTAAAAGGAGAGGCCCGCGCCCAATCACATTGTGCCACGTGTCCTCAGATCATCGGTCCAGCGGGGAATTTTTGGAAAATTTTCCAAAGGGAAAAACAATGGAAAATGAAGCATTAAAGGCCCATGCCCAATCAAAACATGACACATGGCACCTAGAAGGGTGGAGCATGGGGAATTTTTGGAAAATTTTCCAAATGACCAAAGAGTGAAAATTTTTAAAAAATTTGCCCGCCAATCCAATTTGGCCCTGTTTTGCCCTAAAATTTCAAATAGCCATATCTTTTGATCCAGAGCTCAGTTTTTTGCGTTATTTATATCAATGGAAAGATGGTGAAATTATATACAAGATTTAGAGGTCATTTTTGTATTTTGATGGATTTTGGAGAGAGAAAATTGAAAAACACCTCTGGCACGTGGTCATGGACAGAAATGACGTTTCAACCACCATTTTTAATGAAGAATGGCTCGCATTCTCTCCCAGCGTGGCAAAAAATATCAAGGGATGGGACTGTAAGGATTTCCATGCTATTTTACTACATTTTTGGTCAGTGGTTTAAGCTCTCGCATGTTTTGTCACGTTTCTCTCTCCTGGGGTCATTTCTGGCATTGTAAAAGCCGGATTTGACTCATTTTTTTGAAGGGTTGAACATTTTTTATGTATTGCAGGCTCCCTTCTTCACCTTCAAAGTGATTTTGTGGAAAAATCAAACCTCTTCTAGGACTATAACATGTTTTTTGCCTCCCAGATGCTATAATGTATGTATTTTTATATTGGAAATGACAATTCAGGCTCTGTGAATGGGTTTCAATCCTCTGCTTATGTAGTTTGTTTTCTTTCTGATCTTTTATTACATGTCATCAGTTTGTGCATGATGTTTTGTTGCATTTCCATGATCTATGTCAATCTACAGAAGCAAAATTTTCACCATTCCTCTGGTGCATCACCTCATTAGCTTTAGTTTCCATTTTTTTTGCATTCCCTATCTCTGTCCCCTAGGAATTTAGAATAGGAAATAGGAATTTAAACCTCTGAAACTTGTAAGTGATATATCTGATCAGAGGAGTTGAGGAACTAGCCTCTAATCTAGAGATTCCTCTCCCATTTCTACAAGTCCCACACTTGGGGAGAGGATTTAATGTTGTGCAATCACACTGGATGTCCAAGATGTCAAACTAGAAGTCTGATCAACATCCAGGGGTGCTACTAATTTGCAACAATAGTTTATTTGATAATGGTGATGAGAGCATCACCCCTGCACATGCTCTAACTCAAATTTTGGGGAAAGAGAACATCCCTACGTTTCAAAGGCGGGCTTAAAGTATCCCATCTCCTATCACAAACTTGCCAAGTAGCCCAAAAATTCTCCTGACTATAATTTTAAAAATTAATAACACACTAAAGAAAAATCTAAGAAGTATTCACGCCAACCCCTGCTTGATAGTAAAATGATCAAAAGTGTTTCCACAGAGTGACATCTATATGATGAGTTGGGCGAATGTGAAATCCGATAGAGTAAGCAATGTTATTGAAACTGTCTGTTTGCTACCTCCAAATTATCTAATTCCGCAATACAGACTGAAAGTCTTTAATTTTAAAATCACCCACAAATAGGTTGATCAAGAAATCAGGGACATTGGTCACTATCATGTTATCTAGATAAAATTCACAGAGAAAATTTTTAATTTCCGGAGCACTGCACTTGTAAACTAATAAAAAAACTAGGGCCATCAGGAATTTCGTGAGGGGCTTGAGAACACAATTGAAATAACTGCCAAGAATAAAATTGTTCTTGGACATACATGCTATAGACTGAGGAGGGTTTCCTACAGGACAGTAGTTTGATGGCCAAAGGACAGACAGAGTCTAAGATAGATGTTACTTTTTGTTTTTCCTCTTCCATAGATTCTTTTTCTTTTTTTAATTTTTGATTTTCCTTCCGTAATTACCTTTGCTAAAGGGAGAACTGTTCGAAACTATTCAAGAGGGTAAGACTCTTATCACATTATCACTTTAAAAAACTTACTTCAAGCTACAGGGTAGCAATCTCCTAAACTTTTGATACTATCTTTTGTGTAAATTCAGCTTGTAAGAAAAGGGTGGTTTCTTCCATACCTTGTAACTGAGATTTTAGCAGTGTGATTTCCTCTAGATAGTTGTGAGAAGGTGCCACTTGGGTGTCAAGAAATTCTTGAGTTACAGTGTGAATTTTCATAGATGATAGAACAACAAATGATGGAGTGGCCAGGTCATCCTCCGTATGCAGTTCCTCCTGAATGTGGGTGGTATCATCAGGCAAGGAATCTGATTGGAAACCACCTATCTACAAAAATGAGCTAAGCCGCTGGGACCATGGTTTCTTAGAAGAAGATGGGGCCATGGGAAACTTGCCTTTTGAATCAAAAATGGATAGGGATAGTCCCTCATGAGTACCAATTGTGTCGATATGCTCAAGAACATCAGTTTCCTCTACTTGGCTATGTGAAGGGCAAGGGCCTGATGCAAGGGTAGACAGAGGTGTAGAAGAGAGACCATATTTTAATTGATCTGGCCTAGACCATTCACCACAAGCACGTCTCTTGAGCCTCCATTTTTGTCAAAAGAAGACTTGGTGTGAACACAACAGATGAATCAACTCAGGGTGCTTAATCATAGACTTGCCTCCACTAGACCGATGTTTCTGACATACTTTAATGATGGAGTCTGTGAGGTACTCTGGTAGATTTACTCGAAGGGCCTAGCTGACATGTCCCTTTTTAAGGTGAATGAGTATTTTGAGTGCATCACCACCCAGAACAGAGACCTGGCCATCGTATATGAAATACCAGATGACCCATTTCACAATCTCACCCCATATTCCAGGTAAACTTGTCTACTTAACACCCTTCTAGACACCCAATGGAGTCAGGATGACCTCTGAGAGTGCCTCTCCTTCGTCGTGGAACTAAGCAATTAGAATTTCCAAAGGGGAATTTTTCATAACCTTTAAACCAAAGTTTGGTAAGTCAGACAGGTCAGAAATGACCTGACTAATAATTTCAACTCTCCGTCCACCAACTTGCGAATAAGTGGACTCAAAATTATTCAAGAACTCTTCCACAATTCCCTCATCAAAACCTTTAAATTGATGAATGAAATCCAACCATCCAAAATAATGAAATACCTGTGAAAGGGTGGCATTCTAGAGAAGGGTGTCAGGTGAAGCAGGTTCTGATATCTTTCATGGTCCCATGCTGAGCCAAAAAGTGAGAAATACACGGTAGCACAAAAAATAGAGCAGAGCGTTCCTTCCACTTCCCGTCTAGTGTCTGATAAAACTAGTCATGATTGATGTGCATACCACAACAAGAAGAAGTGGTTGCAAAATCATTAAATTTCAAATGACACCATATTCCTTGGGTAGTGCAACATCACGCGAAGGTGATGAAAAAAAAATAGTGATGAGACTGGCCACCCATGTGAGATTAAGATTTTTGCGGCGGCACATATACCATGGTTGAGGAGCAAGTGCCACCTGTCCTGACATTGGAGAGTGTGAAACATCAAATAATGTGGTGATTTATGAGCCATTACTCCTTTTATGCCGTCATTCATAGAGAAAAATTTGGAAAGAGATCTAGAATGACCATAACAATCATTTCATGATGGCGTCATAATGACAAATGAATACATGGGGAAATTTTTCGCATAAAAATATCATTAGCAAGTTAAAATGAACCTACCCATACCACATTTAGTTAGCTGATATCCGTAGATTCCTAAGCCCTATAATTTGGGATGAAACATGATTAGTGGTAGTAGAAATAATGAAAATTCCTTCATTTATTGGAAATTACAAAAAAACTACTAACTAAGGGAAGAATATCGAATGAAGGATCATCTTCCTTTATTAAATTTGCAATAGATTGATTACTCCATGCGTGAGGGGCAAAGAGCCTCCTCAGCATGCATATCTATTCATAACATAATGTCGTTGGTGAAATTCTTCTTATCCAGTGGTTGGTGATAAACTCAAAGCCTATGCACATTTACCAGAAGAGTCTATTTGTCTCCATCAATCGGTATCAATTAAACATAGCCATTATCAAAAACTTAATTTACCTAATACGGACCTAACCAACATGTACACAACTTTCCTTTAAACTGTTGATAGTGGGAATCAAAGAGTAAAACCCATTGTCCTTCATGAAATATCCTTTTTTTGATGTGAGCATCATGCCAAGTTTTCTACTGATGCTGTAGAATTTCAGTCTGTTGCTATTCCTCCATCCGCATTTCATTTAATTCATTCAACTGCAACACTCATTCATGTTTTGCTTCATCCAAATCAATCCCAACTTCCAATGTTGTTCACCAGGTGCGCAACTTGAACTCAACAAATAACAGTGGCTTCTTCCCAAAGACCAACTCATAGGGCAAGAAATCAGTAGTTGTTTTCCAGGTCATGTTGTAGGCCCAGATGGCCTCAGGAAGCTTTGGTACCCAATTCTTTCTAGCATCATTGACCACCTTCATTATAATATTCTCAAGTTTTTGATTAGTTACCTCCACTTACCCATTAGATTAGGGGTGATATGGTGATGATTTCCGGTGCCTGATTCTGTAGATTCCTAAGAAAGCTTCAATCATAATTGAAACAAATTGAGGACCTTGATTAGATACAATGGCCCTTGGTGTTCCAAATCGCAGCAGTATATGGTTGTAGAGAAAATTAGCAAAATCATCTTCATTGGAAGATGCCAATGCTTTAAATTCAGCCCATTTGGTGAAATATTTTGTGCATACCAAGAGATACTCCTTCCCGAAAGATGGAGGATCAAACGGTCCTACCAAATCAATACCCCATTTTTCAAATGGTCTAAGAACCAACTCAGGGTTCAGAGGCATTTCCATAGAAAGTGTAGGTTTTCCCATTCATTGGCATGCATCACACTACCACACATACTTTTTAACATTCTTATGGAGGGAAGGCCAATAGTACCCTACTCCAAGGATCTTGTGAATTGTTCATTTCACTGAATAATGTCCCCCTCCTGGCTCATCATGACATACTCACAGTGTGTAATGTACCTCATCCTCTTGAACACATCTGCGAAGAACCATGTCAGGAAAACATTTAAATAAGAATCCATTACACCATTTATATGTTGCACTATTTCTAACCAATCACCTTCTTTCCTTATGAGTAAAATAGGAAGGAAACTTTCCTGTTAAATAATTCACAAGATCAGTGAACCAGGGAGTCTTAGTAGAGATAGAAAACAAGTGTTCATTGGGAAATTGGTCTTGGACTACTTCGTCATCACCTGAAACATTTATTTTGGAAAGAAAGTCAGCAACAATGTTAGATTTCCCAAGCTTATCTATAATAGTGAGATTGAATTCTTGTAACAAGAGTAACCTGCAAATGAGCCTTCTACCAACCACTAGTTTATTCATCAAATATCAAATGGCAAAATGGTCAGTGTAAACAAAAATTTTATATACAGTGATGTAATGATGAAATTTATTCAAAGCATATACAACAGCCAAAAAACTCTTTTTTCTGTAGTAGTGTAATTCTTTTCCATAGGAGTCAGATTTTTGCTGATAAAATAAATTGCATACATATGATCTTCTAAGTATTTTTGTCCAAGGATAGCTCCCATGGCTATATTAGAAGCATCAGTGTGGATATGGAAGGTTATCCCCAGTCAGGACCACGTTGACACTGAGAAGACCATTCAAAAACACAATCTTTGGTTAGCAATGAAAATATTTGGGAAAATATTTTGCTAAAATCTTTTATGAATCGGCGGTAATAACCTGCATGGCCAAGGAAACTTTTGATGTTAGTATGATTAGCTGGAGTAGGTAATTGGGTGATGACTGATATCTTTTTGGGATCCACCTGTATACCTTGGGTTGAAACATGGTGACCTAAGATAATTCCTTGATCAACCATCATTAGAAATTTTTCATGACTCAGAGATAGTTGGTGTCGTTCACATCGACTGAGTACTTTCTCAAGATTACTTAAAGATTCTTCGAAAGTGGATCCATGGATAGTGAAATCATCCATGTAAACCTCAACACAGTCATTAGCAAGATATACAAAAATGGCCATGACTACCCACTAAAATGTAGCGGGGGCATTAAAAATCCCAAAAGGTAAGACTCTATAAGCGAATGTACCCCAAGGGAACCTAAAATTAGTCTTACCCTGATCAGTAGGGGCAATAATAATTTGATTATACCCACTAAACCCATCCAAGAAAGAGAAATATTTCTTACCAGTGAAATTGTCCAGGACTTGGTCAATGAAAGGGAGGGGAAATAAATCTTTCTTGGTGGCTTTGTTAAGTTCCCTATAATCAACACATATTTGCCACTTACCATTCTTCTTGGGAACAATAAATAATGGGGAAACCCACTGACTATCAGATATATGGTAGATGAAACCTACCTTTAGGATCTTTTCAATCTCAGTTTTGACTATGTCTCTTAATGCTGGATTGATTCTTTGTTGCGGCTACCTTATAGGTTTTACGTCATCGGTGGAAATATGATGTGTACAGATGCTAGGATGAATTTCTTTCATATCAGTGTAATCCCAAGAAAAATCATGAGAATGTTTCTTCAAAACCTCAAGCACCCTAGCTTCTTGATTGACCTTCAAGTCACTTCCTATAATCAACTCTCTACCCATACTGATAAGCACCTGCTTAGTATCATTCGCAAGAGCAAGCTCTGTACTAGTGATAAAAGAATTCAATGGGAAAAAATGAGGCTAAAGCATGTGCAGGATGGATATGTTATCAAAAGATAGAACCTTGGTTAAAGGACAATAGAGATAGGAACTAAATGTTCAGAATTATAAGCATAGTTTTTCCTACCAGACTCAGCATAGGTAATGTCTAATGCTGGTATTTCGAATTCCATAGCAGTAGTGCTGATTTCCGTAGTTGTAGAGTCCTTAGAATCAGTCACCGCATATGGCTCTGTAGCTTCCGTCATATGATTGTGTACTATAATAGTGTCCAAAAAAGAAGAACTCAAAGAGTTAACATCAAAAGAATCCACCCATACCTGGTCACAATTATTCATAGAAGGATAGGCAAGAGGATATAATGAAATGTGTTTGGATTTCTGCCCATTTAGAATCGTCATGTTGCTTGACCTACAGTTAATGTACACATCAACCATAGCTAGCCAAGGTCTTCCCAAGATGACTGGGTATCCCAAATTCTGAGCTTTAGGCTGCAAAACCATGAAATCAACTGGGTACTTCCATGATTCAACAGTGACCATTATATCTTCAACCACACCATCAGGTACAACAATGGATTGATCTGCTAAGTGCAAAATAGTGTTGGTCGGTTGAAGTGTTGTCAAGGATAGTAGGTTAAACATTTCTGTTGTGATGACATTAATAGCAGCACCAAGATCCACTAAAACATTAGATATTGACTAGTTGTTTATACAAATAGTAATGACATGGCTCACATGATCCCCATAGTTTGGTGAGATAAGGGTGCCAGTAACTAAATCAGCCCAATTCCATTTGACTCTGACAGTCTTTGGGTATTTCTTTTTTCTTCCTGGTGTCTTTAAACATTCATTTCTAATGGTTCTATTTAGTTAAGGGATATCCCTTATCATGCAGTAGTGGAACCTCAATATGTACTTTTTTAAATTCCTGAACAATTTTTGTTTCATCTACATTTTTAGTGTCCTATAATCACTTAGGAAAAGGGGCTGTAGTCTATTTGGGTATTTGATCATCCTAATTATCTAGCTTTGGTGAAGAGCCAGTGTTATCCTAAATTTTTTCTTCCTTATCAGAATCATCAGGAAGTTCTGTGATAATAACAGGAGGGTTCAATATTTTGCTAGATCGTAATCGTAAATTACCAATAGTGTTAACCTGCATGGTGTTACTTGCATCTGTGTCATCAATCAAAGTTTTCTGTTGATTTTTAGGATTGGATATAGGCTGAGCCGGAAGTTTTGTTTGTGTTTCTTGTCCTTGATTTTGGTAGGCTTGAGGTGGAGGTATTAAAGCTTCTTGTGGCTGTTGGAACTTGTGTTGTTGATTATCATTTTATGGTGGAGCCCAGGACTGATTTTGGCTAAAATTTTGTTGAGGACCCCACTACTGATTGTGCCAAGGATTGGCTGTAGGTGGTGGAGCCCAACCCGGATGAGTGTAGGGATTTTTCCAAGGTGGTGGATATGGATAAGTCATCTAGATTGAGTTTTCCCACTCAGGTTGTCCCCAAGAAGACTGATAGGCTTGATTTGGCCATGGAATTCTCCAGAGATTCTCAGTTGGTCTAGATGGGAATCCACCCTGATTGTTTTGAATTTTGAAAAAAATTAGTTCAGCACCTGTTTGAGATATGGCATTCAAACCTCCCTTTATTTGTGGTAGAAGAGTGCAATGCTTAGTGTCATGGTCAGAAACTTCGCAGATTAAGCACATATATGTGACATCCAAAGGACATTATCTCAAGGGGTGTCTCTTTCGACATTTAGGGAAATACATGTCCAATGGTTCTTTAGCAGGGGTGGATTTTGCCTTGAGTCCATCTATGGTGGATGTTAATTGCAGCAGAATGTCTGTTTTCATGTTGACCATTTCTTCTAGAAGTTTAGAGGTGCCCAAAGACTTGGATGTTTGTTTCCTTCATATTCCTCCACGTGTTCTAAAATATCTTCTACATAGCTTAGTAATTTACTCCATGTCGAGCTTATGCATGTCTCCACCTCCCATGAGATGGAGAGAATCCTTGGTTTCCTCATCCAGTCCTTTCAGAAAGACCGTTTTAGTGATGTCTGCATGTAACTCATTCCCACTGCATTTATGGAGAAAGAGTAATCTATCTAGATAATCCTCTAGATTCTCATCTTCCTTTTTCTGTATTTGGAAGAACTCTTCCTTCCTATCCCTACCTCTACAATAGTCTTGGTATTTATCCAGGAAGGTTGTTTCCATGACTTCCTAGGAATTAATGGAGTTAGATAGTAACCCCATAAACCATCTCATAGCAGAATCTTTGAGAGTGGAGGGAAATAGTTTGAGTTTTTGATTGTCAGTTCGGTAGTCATATGTTTGGCACATGATTTTAAATTCAAACATAAATTGATCAGGGTCTTCTTTGGTCATTCCTCGAAAGAGGGGTAGGATGGATGGCGAGATGTTTTTCATGGGTGCATCCTCATCTGGGGTATGTAAAGGTTCATCCTAAAGGTTGGTCTTCAGCATTCCCAAGATCCCCCATTATAGAATGATGTGAAGAGGATACAGAATGCTCAGAAAAGGTTCTAGGTGTTGAATTGGAATCTGTATCACTCTCAGTGTTTCTCTCTTGTGAAGTGTCTAAATAGATTTGTTGAATATTGTGTGCTATAAATCTCCCTTAGTTATCTGGTGACCTATGCATCTAGGTTGGTTGGTTTAAATCGAGGTCCGAGAGAACTACTGGTTTCCTATATGAACTCCATTAACACCCATAGCATATAGAATAAAGTAATGGAGCTTATGGTTATTTTCCCTGGCAACGGTGCCAAAAATGAGGGGTTATTGTATTCTTCCAATCATTTAACTAACATAATCTTTTTCAGTGTCATTCTAAACCAGGAATGTGTCCTAGGCAATATGCAATGGAGTCTAGAAGAACCAGTTATATGTTGAGTCTACTGGGGGGTTGCTTAGTTTTGGTGACTATTCTATGGAAGTGTAGTTAAAATCTACAGAAATTAAATACAAGTATACGAAATTCAACTATGTGTAATGAAAAGAATTTTAGCAACTAATATTCTACTATAAAATAAAATACGCACACACTTATTTTTAAAAAATTAAATAACAACTGAATAAATGGAAATTTTAGCAGAAGGAAAGACTATTCATGAACTATATTTGCATAACAAAAGAATCTATTCTAGGAAAAAGTGGTAATGGAGAAAGTAGAGATAGTTAATCAAAGCATGCATGCAAAGCTCATCAAATGATAATTATGGTAAAACTAATTAAAGGACTGTATGCATGAACTCAAAGTAACCTCGTATCTCCTCGGTTGAGTGGGGCCTTTCTCTTCCTTGGGATAGAGTGATCAACAACTTCTATTTCTCAAAATCCTGTGGCTTTCATTAACTTCGAAATGAATTCATAACATATAAAAAACAAATCCCGAACAATATGCAGATAATCTTCTTCAACAATCAAAAAGTGGTACCCAAAGTTCTGAAGACAAAGTATTCATATAGATAATGTTGGTTACAAGATCCACCATATCAAGTGGCATTAAACATTGGTCATCAAATATCAATTAAAACTCATAGATTCCTACGGGCTGTTAGAGTCAAGCCCAAGCTAATAGGTCAATTCGATGGAAATAGTCTTCAACCGCATGCTTCAAACTTGGGATTCTTATCCACCAGTAACTTCCATCATTCCCTACACACATCAACACATTTGATCTCATAAAGAAATTTAGTAGGAGGTTCATATGATAAATGGTTTTCATAAATAATAGCAAAGAAAATGCATCAACCTACTAAGATATGACTACACAAACCATCCCCATATACTAATAAGTCATATCACAAAGAGTACTATCAGTCTGAAGAAATGATATTAATGAGTCAAATAATGCACTCATCATTTTCCCCCTGACTTTACCTATTGCATGTCCGAATGCAACTCATCTACACCCTTCTCACCTTCCAAGTTGTTCAGCCATGTCATACTCCTCAAATTGATCAGCGTATTGCTTTGTGGTATTCTTACAACCTTGAGTATTGGAGATAATTTTCACCCAGGTAGTGAAACTGTCATGGGACTGTGCTGCATTGTTCTTCCAGGTCGTGAGAGGGCTCAAGAGGAGTGGAGGCTGTACTTGGAGGCCTACCCATTCATCAGTGTATTGCTGGTTGGTTTTCTCTATAGTTTGTTTGATAATGGTGATGAAAGCATCACCCCTGCGCATGCTCCAGCTCAAATTCTAGGGAGAGAGAACCTCCATACATTTCAAAGGCATGCTTAAAGTATCCCATATCCTATCATAAGCTTACCAAGCAGCCCCAAAATTCTCCTGACTATAATTTTAAAAATCAATAACACACTGAAGCAAAATCAGAGAAGTATTCACCCCAACCCCTGCCTGATAGTAAAATGATCGAAAGTGTTCGTGTAGGGTGACATCTGTATGATGAGTTGGGTGAATGTGAAATCCGATGGATTGAGCAATGTTATCAAAACTATCTGTTTGCTACATCCAAATTATCTGATTCCGCAATATAAAATAAAAGTCTTTAATTTGAAAATCATTCACAAATAGGTTGATCAAGAAATCAGGGACATTGGTCACTATCATGTTATCTAGATAAAATTCACAGAGCAAATTTTGAATTTCCGGAGCACTGCACTTGTAAACTGATAAAAAACTAGGGCCATCGGGAATTTCGTGACGGGCTTGAGAACATAATTGAAATAATTGCCAAGAGTAAAATTGTTCTTGGACATACATGTTGTAGACTGAGGAGGGTTTCCTACAGGACAGTAGTTTGATGGCCAAAGGACAGACAAAGTCTAAGATAGATGTTACTTTTTGTTTTTCCTCTTCCATAGATTCTTTTTCTTTTTTTAATTTTTAATTTTCCTTCCGCAATTACCTTTGCTAAAGGGAGAACTGTTGGAAACTATTCAAGAAAGTAAGACTCTTATCACATTATCACTTTAAAAAACTTACTTCAAGCTACATGTCAGCAATCTCCTGAAATTTTTCTACTGTCTTTTGTGTAAATTTAGCTTTTTAGAAAAGGTTGGTTTTTTCCATCCCTTGTAACTGATATTTTAGTATTGTGATTTCCTCCAGATAGTTTTGAGAAGGCACCACTTGGGTGTCAAGCATTTCTTGAGTTACAGTGTGAATTTCCGTAGATGATGGAACAACAGATCATGGAGTGGCCAAGTCATCCTCCGTATGCAGTTCCTCCCGAATGTGGGTGGTATCATTAGGCAAGGACTCTGATTGGAAACCACCTATCTGTAAAAATGAGCTAGGCCGCTAGGACCATGGTTGCTAGGAAGAAGATGGGGCCATGGGACACTTGCCTTTTGAATCAGAAATGGATGGGGATAGTCCCTTATGATTACCAACTGTGTCAGTATGCTCAGGAACATCAGTTGCCTCTACTTGGCTATGTGAAGGGCAAGGTCCCGATGTAAGGGTAGACCAAGGTGTAGAAGAGAGACCAGATTTTAATTGATTTGTTCTAGACCCTTCACCACCAACACATCCCTTGAGCCTCTACTTCAGTTGAAAGAAGACTTGGTGTGAACACAACAGATGAATCAACTCAAGGTGCTTAATCATGGACTTGCCTCCACTTGACTGGTGTTTCTGACATACTTTAATGATGGAGTCTGCAAGGTACTTTGGTAGATTTACTCAAAGGGCCTAGTTGACATGTCCCTTTTTAAGGTGAATGAGTATTTTGAGTGCATCACCACCCAAAACAGAGGCGTAGCCATCACATATGAAATACAAGTTGACCCATTTCAAAATATCACCCAGGATTCCAGGTAAACTTGTCTACTTAACACCCTTCTAAACACCCAATGGAGTCAGGATGACCTCCGAGAGTGCCTCTCCTTTGTCGTGGAACTGAACAATCAGACTTTGCAAAGGGGCATTCATCATTACCTTTAAACTAGATTTTTTCAATTCAGATAGGTCATAAATGACCTGACTGGTAATTTCAACTCTCTATCCACCAACTTGCAAACAAGTGGACTCAAAATTATTCAAGAACTCTTCCACAATCCCCTCATCAAAACCTTCAAATTGCCAAATGAAATCCAACCATCCAAAATCATGAAATACCTATGAAAGGGTGGCATTCCAGAGCAAGGCATCAGGTGAAGTGGGTTTTGATATCTTTCATGGTCCCATGTTGAGCTAAAAAGTGAGAAATACACGGTAGCAGAAAAACTAGAGTAGAGCATTCCTTCCACTTCCCATCTAGTGTCTGATAAAACCAGTCATGATTGATGTGTATACCAAAACAACAAGAAGTGGTTGTAGAAGCATTAAATTTTAAATGACACCATATTCCTTGGGTAGTGTAACATCAAGCAAAGGTGATGGCAAAAAAATAGTGATGAGACCGACCACCCATGTGAGATTAAGATTTTTGCGGTGGCACATATCCCATGGTTGAGGAGTAAGCGCCACCTATCCTGACATTGAAGAGTGTGACACATCAAAGCATGTGGTGATTTATGAGCCATTACTCCTTTTATGCCGTCATTCATAGAGCCGGATTTAGAAAGAGATCCAAAATGACCATAACAATCATTTAATGATGGTGTCATAATGAAAAATGAATATATGGGGAAATGTTTCACATAGAAATATCATTAGCAAGTTAAAATACACCTACCCATGCCACATTTAGTCAGCTGGTATCCATAGATTCCTACGCCCTGTAATTTGGGATGAAACTGTTTTTGCAAATTAGTAGCACCCCTGGATGTTGATCAAATTTCTAGTTTGACATTTAGGACATCTAGTGTGATTACACAACATTGAATCTTTTCCCTAGGTGTGGGACTTGTAAAATGGGAAAAGAATCTCTAGGTTAGAGGTTGGTTCCTTAACTCCTCTGATCAGGTGTATTACTTGTAAGTTGTAGAGGTTTTAAACTCAAAATCCTACTCTAAATTCCAAAGGGACAAAGATAGAGAATGTAAAATAACTAAAACTAATACTAATAAGGTGATGCACCAAAGGAGTGGTGAGAATTTTTTACTTCTGCAAATTGACACAGATCATAGAAATGCAGCAAAACACCATGCAAAAACTAATAAAATGTAATGAAAGGTTAGAAATGGAGCAAACAACACAAACAGAGGATTGAAACTCATTCACAGAGCTTGCATTGTCATTTCCAATATAAAAAATACATGCATTACAACATCAGAGAGGCAGAAAACATGTTACAGTCTTGGAAGAGGTATGGTATTCCACAAAATCACTTTTCAAGGTGAAAGGAGCCTGCAAAACATAAAAAATGTCCAACTACTTCAAAATGATCCAAATCTAGCTTTTACAATGCAAAAACGAGCCTAGGAGAGAGAAACAAAGGAAAACATGAGAGGAGCTTCAACCACCGACCAAAATGTAATAAAAAATCATTGGCATCCTTATAGGTCCATTCCTTGACATTTTTCACCATGCTAGGAAAGAATGTGAGCCATTCTTCATTAAAAATGGTGGTTGAAATGTCATTTTTGTTGATTACCACGTGCCAGAGGAGTTTTTCAATTTCCTCTCTCTAAACTCCAAAAAAAAATTGAGCTTGGAATCATGTCGAGAATTTCACCAACTTTCCATTGATATAAAGAACATGAAAAACAAATCTCTAGATTCAAAGTTATGGTCATTTGAAAATTTAGGGCAAAACAGGGCCAAAATGGGTTAGCGGGCCAAAAATTTGAAATTTTCCCACTTTTTTGCATTTGGGAAAATTTCCCCAAAAATCTCTACACCCCACCGATCTGATGCCATGTGGCACATTCTGATTGGATGCAAGCCTTCTGCGCTTCATTTTCCACCGTTCTAGCTATTAGAAAATTTTCCAAAAATTTTCTGTCGGGTCGATGAGTTGAGGACACGTGGCATAACGTGATTGGGTGCAGGCATCTCCTCTTAAATTTTCCATGTCTATTGACCATTTCCCCTGAGCTGGACACATGGCAAAACCCCATTGGCTACCAGATTTCTCTGCCATTTTTCCATGAGGGCCTGTCTTGCATGTTTTTCCGCCACATGGACACGTGACATGATCCCATTGGCTCGTGTTTTGGGGGCGAGCGTTTCCTTTGAAATTTTCCTTTGAATTTGCTTTGGCAAAAATTCCCAACTTTTCCCCAAGTTCCACCAGTCTTGGGACATGTGGCAAGCTCCCATTCATTACAGGCCATGGGGGTGAAAACTCCTCTTTGCACTATCCTTTGGGAAAAAATCCCAATTTCTCCCCACGTTCCGAAGCTCCGATGGCCTAACGAGACACGTGGCAAGCTCCCATTTGACGTGGGCCTTGCAGAAAAAAATTAACCTTGCACCCTCGCCAATCACTTTTTCCAAATTTCCAATCTTTCCTCTGCCCTCCGCCACTCTTTTTGCCTAAGGACACGTGGCATAGTGTGATTGGGCATGGCCCTTTCTTGGAGATTTTTCCATGACGCCAACACTTAGTCAAATTTTCTATTTTTACTCCACCCTCTGCCACTCTTTTCCTCTAGAGACACGTGGCACAATGTGATTGGATGCGGGCCTAGCGTTCAAATTTTTTCTTGTATCAACCCTTAGAAAAAAAATTTAGTTTCTCCCCACCTAGACACGTGGCAGCATCCAATTCGTCGGCGGGCCTTCGGGGTGAAAAATTCCTTTTGAAAACTTGTCGAACACTTGGTAAAAATTCCAATTTTACCTCCGCCTTCTGCCCTCCTGAGGACACATGGCCTCATCTTATTGGCTCGGGATTTTCAGGGGAAAATTTCCCACAAAATCTCCGCCAAGCCATAACTTCAAAAATAAATGGAGTTAGGAGGAAAACTTCACCTTTCTGGAAAGCTGAGAAAAAACTCT
The DNA here is from genome assembly GCA_019776745.2 of Taxus chinensis. Lineage (NCBI taxonomy): Eukaryota > Viridiplantae > Streptophyta > Pinopsida > Cupressales > Taxaceae > Taxus > Taxus chinensis. The sequence continues at coordinate 262,887,237 of CM034156.1, read as the reverse complement.
ATCTAATGGTGCCATTTCTAGAAGGTCTTGAGTGCATGAAAAGAAAAAAATTATGACTAAGGCACAAGAGAGGGAAGAATGAAGGGAGTTAGCCACAAAATGTGCAGGGGAACATTTTGGATAATAGAAACATGATTAGTGGTAGTAGTAATAATGAAAAATCCTACATTTATTGGAAATTACAATAAAAACAGCTAACTAAGGGAAGAAGATCAAATGAGGGATCATATTCCTTTATTGAATTTGCAATAGATTGATTACTCCATGCATGAGAGGAAAAGATCCTCCTCAGCATGCATATTTGTTCATAACAAAATGTCATTGGTGAAAGTCTTCCTATCCAGTGGTTTGCGATAAACTCAAAGCCTATGCCCATTCACCAGAAGAGTCTATTTTTCTCCAGTAATCTGTATCCATCGAACATATCCATTATCAAAAACTTGATTTACCTAATACAGACCTAACCAATATGTATGAAACTTTCCATTAAACTGCTAATAGCGGGAATCAAAGAGTAAAACCCACTGTCCTTCATGAAATATCCTTCTTTTTATGTGAGCATCATGGCAAGTTTTCTACTGATGCTGTAGAATTTTAGTCTCTTGTTGTGCCTCCATCCACATTTCATCTAATTCATTCAACTGCAACACTCATTCATGTTTTTCTTCATCCAAATCAATTCCAACTTCCAACGTTGTTCACCAAGTGCGCAACTCAAACTCAACAGGTAACATTGGCTTCTTCCCAAAGACCAGCTTATAGGGAGAGAAACCAGTAGTTGTTTTCCAGGTCATGTTGTAGGCTCAGATGGCCTCAAGAAGTTTTTGTACCCAATTCTTACTAGTGGCATTGACCACCTTAGTTAGAATATTCTCAAGTTCTCGATTAGTTATGTCCACTTACCCATTAGATTGGGGTTGATATGGTGATGATTTCCGGTTCCTGATTCTATAGATTCCTAAGAAAGCTTCAATCATATTTGAAAAAAATTGAGGACCTTGATTAGATACAATGGCTTTTGGTGTTCCAAATCACAGAAATATCTGGTTGTAGATAAATTAGTGACATCATCTTCATTGGCAGATGCCAATGCTTGAACTTCATCCCATTTGGTGACATATTTTGTGCATACCAAGAGATACTCCTTCCCGAAAGATGGAGGATCAAATGGTCCTACCAAATCAATACCCCATTTCTAAAATGGTCCTAGAACCAACTAATCGTTTAGAGGCATTTCCGTAGAAAGTGTATGTTTTCTTATTCATTGGCATGCATCACACTGCCACACATACTTTTTGACAGTCTTATGGAGGGAAGGCCAATAGTACCCTGCTCCAAGGATCTTGTGAATTGTTCATTTCACTGAATAATGTCCCCCTCCTGGCTCATCATGACATGCTCACAGTGTGTAATGTACCTCATCCTCTCAAACACACCTGTGAAGAACCATGTCAGGACAACATTTAAATAAGAATCTAATACACCATTTATATGTTGCACTATTTCTACTCAATCACCTTCTTTCCTTATGAGTAATTAAGGAAAGAAACTTCACTATTAAATAATTTGCAAGATCAATGAACTAGGGAGTCTTAGTAGAGATAGCAAACAAGTGTTCATCGGGAAATTGGTCTTGGACTGCTTTGTCATCACCTGAAACATTTATTCTGGAAAGAAAGTTAGCAACAACATTAGATTTCCCAGGCTTATCTAAAATAGTGAGATTGAATTCTTGCAACAAGAGTAACCTTTGAATGAGCCTTCTACCAACCACTGGTTTATACATCAAATATCGAATGGCATAGTGGTCAGTGTAATTTTTTTTTATATCCAGTGATGTAATGATGAAATTTATTCAAAGCATATACAACAGCCAAAAACTCTTTTTCCGTAGTAGTGTAATTATTTTCCGTAGGAGTCAGATTTTTGCTGATAAAATAAATTGCATACATATGATCTTCTAAGTATTTTTGTTTAGGGATAGTGCCCATGGCTTTATTAGAAGCATCAGTGTGGATATGGAAGGTTGTCCCCATTTAGGGCCACATAAGACAGGGGCTGTTGTCAGATTTTCTTTGATAGAATCAAATGCCTGTTGACACTGAGAAGACCATTCAAAAACACAATATTTGGTTAGCAATGAAAATATTGGGGCAGAAATTTTGCTAAAATCTTTTATGAATCGGCGGTAATAATTTGCATGGCCAAGGAAACTTTTGATGTCAGTCTGATTAGTTGGTGTAGGTAATTGGGTGATGACTGATATCTTATTGGGATACACCTGTATACCTTGGGTTGAAACATGGTGACCTAAGACAATACCTTGATCAACCATCATTAGAAATTTTTCATGACTCATAGATAGTTGGTGTTGTTCACATCGACTAAGTACTTTCTCAAGATTACTCAAATATTCTTCAAAATTAGATCCATGGAAAGTGAAATCATCCATGTAAACCTTCACACAGTCATTAGCAAGATCTATAAAAATGGCCAAGACTGCCCGCTGAAATATAGTGGGGGCATTACGAAGCCCAAAAGGTAAGACTCTATAAGTGAATGTACCCCAAGGGCACGTAAAATTAGTCTAATTATGATCAATAGGGGCAATACTAATGTGATTATACCCACTAAACCCATCCAAGCAAGAGAAATATTTCTTACCAGCCAAATTGTCCAGGACTTTGTCAATAAAAGGGAGGGGAAACTAATCTTTCTTGGTGGCTTTGTTAAGTTCCCTGTAATCAACACATATTTTCCAATTACCATTCTTCTTGGGAACAATAACTAATGGGGAAACCCACTGACTATCAGATATAGGGTAGATGAAACCTACCTTTAGGAGCTTTTCGATCTCAATTTTGACTATGTCTCTCAATGTTGGATTGATTATTTTTTGTGGTTGCCTTATAGGTTTTACATCATCGGTGTGATGTGTATAGATGCTAGGATGAATTCCTTTGATATCAGTGTAATCCCAATAAAAAGCATGATAATGTTTCTTCAAAACCTTAAGCACCCTAGCTTCTTGATTCACCTCCAAGTCACTTCCTATAGTCAGCTCTCTACCCATACTGATAAGCACCTGCTTAGTATCATTCGCAAGAGCAAGCTCTGTACTGGTGATAAAAGAATTCAATGGGAAAACATGGGGCTGAAGTATGTGCAGGATGGATATGTTATCTAAAGATAGATCCTTGGTTAAAGGACAATAGATATCATGAATTAAATGTTTGGAATTATAAGAATAGATTTTCCTACCAGACTCAGCAGAGGTAATGTCTAATGGCGGTATTCTGAATTCCGTAGTAGTAGTGCTAATTTCTATAGTTACAGAGTCCTTAGAATCAGTCACCGCATATGGCTCTGTAGCTTCCGTCATATGATTGTGTACTACAATAGTGGCCAGAAAAGAACTCAAAGAGCATCCAGAGAATCCACCCATACCTGGTCACAATTATTCGTATAAGGCTGGGCAGGAGGATATAATGAAATGTGTTTGGATTTATACCCATTTAGAATTTTCATGTTTCCTGATCTACAGTTAATGTACGTAGCAACCGTAGCTAGCCAAGGTCTTCCCAAGATGACTGGGTATCACAAATTCTGAGATTTAGGTTGCAAAACCATGAAATCAACTGGGTACTCCCATGATTCAACAATGACTATTATATCTTCAATGACACCATCAGGTATAGCAATGGATTGATCTGCTAAGTGCAAAATAGTTCTGGTTGGTTGAAGTCTTGTAATGGATAGTAGGTTAAACATTTCTATTGTGATGACATTAGTAGCAGCATCAAGATCCACTAAAACATTAGATATTGACTGGTTGCTTATATAAATAGTAATGACATGTCTCCCAGGATCCCCATATTTTGGTGAGATAAGGGTGCCAGAAACTAAATCAGCCAAATTCCCTTTGACTCTGATAGTCTTTGGGTATTTTCTTTTTCTTCCGAGTGTCTTTATACATTCATTTCTAATGTTTTTGTTTATTTCAAGGATGTCCCTTATTACACGTAGTAGTGGAACCTCAATATGTGCTTTTTTAAATTCCTAAACAAGTTTTGTTTCATCTACATTTTGAGTGTCCTGTAATCACTCAGGAAAAGGGGATGTAGTTTGTTTGGGTTTTTGATCATCCTGTTTATCTGGCATTAGTGAAGAACCAGTGTTATCCTAAATTTTGTCTTCCTTATCGGCATCATTAGGTAGTTCTGTGATAACAACAAGAGGGTTCAATATTTTGCCAGATCGTAATCATAAATTACCAATAGTGTTAACCTGCATGGTGTTACCTACATTTGTGTAATCAATCAAAGTTGTCTGTTGATTTTTAGTATTGGATACAGGCTAAGCGGAAGTTGTGTTTGCATTACTTGTCCTTGATTTTGGTAGGCTTGAGGTGGAGGCATTAAAGCTTCTTGTGGCTGCTGGAACCTGCGTTGTTTATTAACATTTTATGGTGGTGCCCAGGACTGATTTTGGATAAAATTTTGTTGAGGACCCCACTGCTTATTTTGCCAAGGATTGGTTGTAGGTGGTGGAGCCCAACCCAACTGAGTGTAGGGATTTTTCCAAGGTGGTGGATATTGATAAGGCATCCAGTTTGAGTTTTCCCACTCAGGTTGTCCCCAAGAAGCCTGAGAGACTTGATTTGGCCATGGCATTCTCTAGGGATTCTGAGTTGGTCTAGATGGGAATCCACCTTGATTGTTTTGAATTTTGAAAAAAATTAGTTCAGCACCTTTTTGAGAGATGGCATTCAAACCTCCCTTCAATTGTGGTAGAAGTGTGCGATGCTTAGTGTCATGGTCAGTAACTTCACAGATTAAGCACATATATGTGACATCCATAGGATATTCTCTCAAGGGGTGTCTCTTCTGACATTTAGGGAAATACATGTCCAATGGTTCTTTAGAAAAGGTGGCTTTTGCCTTGAGTCCATCTATGGTGGATGTTAATTGCAGCAAAATGTCTGTTTTCATGTTGGCCATTTCTTCTAGAAGTTTAGAGGTACCCAAAGACTTGGATGTTTGTTTCCTTCATATTCCTCCATGTGTTCTAGAATATCTTCTACATAGCTCAGTAATTTGTTCCATGGTGAGATTATGCATGTCTCCACCTCCCATGAGATGGAGAGAATCCTTGGTTTCGTCATCCAGTCATTTTAGAAAGACCATTTTAGTGATGTCTACATGTAACTCATACCCACTGCATTTATGGAGAAAGAGGAATCTATCTAGATAATCCTCTAGATTCTCATCTTCCTTTTTCTGTATTTGGAAGAACTCTTCCTTCCTTTCCCTTCCTCTACAATAGTCTTGGTATTTATCCAAGAAGTTTGTTTCCATGTATTCCCAGGAATTAATGGAGTTAGATAGTAACCCCATAAACCATCTCATAGCAAAATCTTTGAGAGTGGAGGGAAATAGTTTGAGTTTTTGATTGTCAGTTTGGTAGTCATATGTCTGGCATAGGATTTTAAATTCAAATATAAACTCGGCAGGGTCTTCTTTAGTCATTCCTCGAAAGAGGGGTAGGATGGATAGTGATATTTTTTTCATGGGTGCATCCTCATCTGCATCGAGGACAATGAGGTATGTAAAGGTTCATCCTAAAGGTTGGTCTTCAACATTCCCAAGATCCCCCTTTGCAGAATGATGTGAAGAGGATACAAAATTCTTAGAAAAGGTTCTAGGGATTGAATTGGAATCTGTATCACTCTTAGTGTTTATCTCTTGTGAAGTGTCTAAAGATATTTGTTGAATATTGTGTGCTATAAATCTCCCTTGGTTATCTCATGACCTATGCATCCAGGTTGGTTGGTTTAAATCAAGGTCTGAGAGAACTACTGGTTTCCTATATGAACTCCATTAACACCCATAGCATATAGAATAAAGTAATGGAGATTATGGTTATTATCACTAGAAATGGTGCTAAAAATTATGGGTCGTTGTATTCTTCCAATCATTTAACTAACATAATATTTTTTCAGTGTCATTATAAACCAGGGCTGTGTCCTAGGCAATATGCAATGGAGTCTAGGAGAACTAGTTATACGTTGAGTCTACTGGGGGGTTATTTAGTTTTAGTGACTATTCTACGGAAGTGTAGTTAAAATATACAAAAATTAAATACAAGTCTATGGAATTCAACTATGTGCAATGAAAGGAATTTTAGCAACTAATCTTCTAGTGTAAAATAAAATATGCACACACTTATTCATAACAAATTAAATCACAACTGAATAAATGGAATTTTTAGCAGAAGGAAAGACTATTCATGAACTATATTTGCATAACAAAAGCATCTGTGCTAAGAAAAAGTGGTAATGGAGAAAGCAGAGATAGTTAATCAAAGCATGCATGTAAATCTCATCAAATGATAATTGCATTAAAAATAATCAAAGGACTATATGCATGAACTCAAAGTAACCTCGTATCTGCTCGGTTGAATGGGCCCTTGCTCTTCCTTGGGATAGAGTGATCAAAAAATTCTATTTCTCAAAATTTCGTGGCTTTCATTAAATTTGAAATGAGTTCATAACATATCAAAAACAAATCTAGAATAGTATGCAGATAATCTTCTTCAACAATTAAAAAGCGGTACCCTAAGATCTGAAGACAAAGTCTTCATATAGATAATGTTGGTTACAAGATCCACCATATCAGGTGGCATTAAACACTGTTCATCAAATATCAATTAAAACTCATAGATTCCTATGGGCCATTAGATTCAAGCCCAATCTAATAGGTCAATTTGATGGAAATAGTCTCCAGCCGCATGCTTCAAACTCTGGCTTCTTGTCCACCAGTAACTTCCATCATTCCCTGCACACATCATCACATTTGATCTCATAAAGATAGTTAGTAGGAGGTTCATGTGATAAATGGTTTTCATAAATAATAGCAAGGAAAATGCATCAACCTAATAAGATATGACTACAAAAAACATCCCCATATACTAATAAGTCATATGACAAAGAGTATTTCTGGTCTAAAGAAATGATATTAATGAGCCAAACAATGCACTCATCATCACCCATGACACTTCACTCTCTTTCCCTCACACCTCCTGCATGACCTGCACCATCCACCTTCATATCACCTCAATTATCCCCATGTGTAACTCACCCTCTTCCACCACCCGCTTTTCCCTCTAGATCTCATGCACCTGTATCACCTTTACCTAAGAAGGTGTAACCTAAAGACAAAACTCCGCTACCCTCAGATAAGGTAGTCAAGCAAACCACACACTCTATTACTAGTTCATCTGTCATGCCCCTACCCAAGAGGACATGACCAACACCTAAGACCAGACTATCACCTAAAACAATAGCTCGACCCACTCCCCCTCTTACAAAGACCCTTCCTATACAGTCAGCCACACCAACACCCAAACCCACCTTTACCTCCCATTGTGATCTAATAGTTGGATCTTATGCCAAATATTAACCAACCTCCTTGAAACCTCTATCATCACATTACTACCTCTTAGACCTTATGACCCACTCAAACCCAAACCAAAAGGGTTTGATGACACCAAAATTTGTGCCAACCATCGTGTGCCATGGCATGATGTAGAGAACTGTAAATCTTTGAAAACCACTTTTATCCAATTATGTCCTCCAGAATAAAAATTTGACAATGATGACGTTCTCGATGAGGACCCCATTTTCATAGAACCCATTTCCATAGTTCTTCCCTCACTGCCTACTCAATAACCAAGGCCTCCACCTCCACAACTCTTAGAGAAACCCCCAAGATTTGAAATTAACATAGTTTGCATCAGAGAACTCATAAAATCTCCACTCAAACTTTGGTGTGCCCAACTTATTTCACAAGGTTCCTTCTCACCACTTGGCTTTTTCCCTTCCTATCACTATACCTTTCTTAGCTCACCTACTTCACCTACCTCTCCACCTCAAATCAACATGATCCATGTTACTACCCATGCATAGAAGGATAAAGGCAAGGAAAAGGCAACCGACCCACCAACCAACCCTATACCCAGCATACCATCTGCACCCACACCTAAAGTCACTATCCACAGCCCCACATATCCTATTTCAAATGGGGTTACACATCATGTGATTCTCAAACAAGTACACCAATATTCCCTCAAAATTTTCCTATATGACCTCATCCAAACCTCAGAATCCCATCGTTAAGTTCTCATGGAGGTCCTTCAATCTATTGAGGTCTTACCCAATTATCCCACACCTGTAGCCTCCATTATTACACCTCATCATCTAGCCTCCCTTACCAAATTACCATCTTCTCCTATAGCTCCACCTACTCACCAAGTAGCTGCCCTTAGCTTCTTAGATGAAGAGATCGCACTGCACCAAAATGATGACCCAGATCTAACTCTCTTCATCTTTGTCCATATAAATAATATCCCTGTATGACATGTTATGATCGATGGGGGTGATAGCATTAATATCATCTCCTCCCATGCATTTGACCAAATACGCATACCTAATGATTGCATGTATAAACATCATGTCATGTCATGTTCATTCAAATATGCTATCACTTCCACACTTGGCATCGTCATCCTCCATGTCTACATGGGCCCTCATACTATTCCAAAGCTATTTGATGTCTTGGAGGGGGAATTTCAATATAACCTATTGCTTGGTAGACCCTAGATTCATGTCATGGGTTATGTTCCTTCTAATTTGAATCATTGTGAAAATTTTGTGTATGGACACACCTATACCATTCCGGCTGACCCATCACCCTTGAAAACATGTAATATGCTTTACCGACCTAATGACGTGCTTATACCCATTAAAGCATCTAACTCCATGACCACTACCTTTTCACCTACACCTCCACTCACTAATGTCATCGCTACCTCAACCATACCTACATCCTCCATTCCTACTGTTGCCACAACCTCCACGGCTAAACTGTCATCCTCCCAATAAGCTAGCTCCACCTTCGAGTCAACCTTTAACATGTCATCCATCCCAACTACCCACATATCAACAACTGATCCCTTAGAAGGCATTTTTTAATGCCTCACTCTAGGGGAGTATCGTCTATATAGTGTTAACACATTCCTTACTCCACAAGACTATGGAAGTCTTCACCAACACCCTCACTATGATCACCACATAGGAGAGTTCTCCCTTTATGGTCCTCCCCACCTTTGTAATAATCTCACCTATGGGGGACTTGATACTACCACTTATACACCTGAACCACCATCACAAACCTGCCCATTTTCTACCAACCTCTAGTCACTCACCAATCATCGTTTCACCCACACCTTCCTACACTGATGTGATTGGAAGGGTTTTGGTTTTGGATTTTATGAACAAGGTTGTCATCCTATTATTCCATGTACTACCCACAAACATAATGACCATAGTGGTATCAGCTTTACAGAACCACCTACTAAGAAGGCTCGCATTGAACTCATTAAGAACATCAGCCCTTCTCCACCTTCTTCGCCCACTCCACCTTCTTCTCCACCTTCACCGATAGATTCAATGGATCCCGAATCCATTCCTCCTAATTTTTTTTTTCATAAACACCATTTCCTTAGGGCCTCTGACTTATCAACATGAGGGCGAGGTTCCCTCTTCTCTTCCCTTCCTGTATCCTTAAATGATCAATGATGATACACCTTCGATTAACATCATTCAATGTCAGGATGATGAATCTATACTTTCCTACCTTGGTGATGAAGACTAATATATTCATCGGTTGTTACCATTTGAGACACAAACCATGTTGAATGAATCGAATATCGAGATCAACATTCATACTCAGGACAACCCATAAATTCTAAAGATCAGTCAATGTTTAGATACTACTGAATAGGAAGCCATCACTTCTTTTCTCAAAAACCATAACCATGATTTCTCTTGGTCTTATGCAGACATGCCCAGTATTGACCCCACCATAGTGGTCCACAATATCGTAACCATTCCTGATGCCAAACCCATAAAACAAAAGTTGAGTAAAATGTACCCTTGCATTACTCTTCTGGTCAAAGAAGAACTTAAGTGCCTTATTTCTGTTTCCTTCATCTTACCCATTTATTATCCTCAATGGATTTCTAACATTGCCCCTGGCACTAAGGCATCAGGGGGACTCCGCATTTACATAGATTTTCATGACCTCAACCTAGCTTGCCCGAATCATGAGTTTCCCCTACCTCGTATTAACCAACTGGTTAACCTTACCACTAGTCACGAGATGTTATCACTCATGGATGGCTTATCAGGTTATAACAAAATCTTTCTTTCCCTAGAGCATCAGAAAAAAACCACATTCATCACCCCTTGAGGGACTTCTCCTATCGAGTCATGCCTTTTGGCCTTAAAAACCCTGGTGTGACATATTAGCGGGCTGTGACTTACATCTTTCATGACATCATGCATCATATATTGGAATATTAGGTGGATGATATCCTTTCCAAATCCAAACACCACTCTGAACACCTCACCATCCTAAAAACCATCTTTGACCACCTCATTAAGTATTGCGTTCACCTTCAACCCAAGAAGTGTGTCTTCATGGTTCTCTCAGGAAAAATCTTGGGATTTATCATCTCCTTACGTGATATAGATTTTGACCCTGCTAAAGTCAAGGCCATTCTTGAGATGCCTCCACCCACTAATTTTAGGAAAATCCATAGCTTGCAGGGTAAGTTATAGTCTGTTCACCATTTCATTTCGCAATTGTCTGATCAATTTCAATCATTTCATCATCTTCTCAAGAAGGATGTCTCCTTTAAATGGGATGATGACTACCACAAAGATTTTTAACCCTTAAAACAATACCTTCTCTAACCACCTCTACTCATTGCACCTAAATATGACCAATCCTTATACCTATATATTCATGCTACCAATCACTCCTTGGGGGCCATGCTCGCTCATCACAATGAACAACATAGGGTGTAGATGGTTTATTATAGAAGCCATACACTTTTGGACTACAATACCCAATACACACATGCTAAATTTTTTTTACTAGCCTTATTTTTCATTGCCACAAAACTCCATCATTACCTACTCAACCATAAAACCTATGTTGTGACCAGCACCGACCCCTTACACTTCATGTATACCAAACCTTACCAAAATAAACGTGATGCATGTTGGCTTATGCTTTTGGCTGACCTCAACCTCAAATTCATCCATAAAAAGTCCATCAAGGGCCAAGATATCACCGACCAATTGGTTGACACACCTATTTCTATGGATCAACCCTCTAACTTTGACTTTCTAGATGAATCAATTGCTACCCTTTCCCTAGATGAACCCACTTACCAAATGACACTCTTCTTTGATGGTTCCATGTATCAGGGTGGGGTGGGGCTTGTGTTATCCTCATTCTAATTGATGGTGAACCCATGCCTGTATCTTTAAAATTTGATTTTGATTGTACAAGCAATATTGTAGAATACGAAGCACTTGTATTAGGTCTTTAAGTTTCCTATGCCTTAGATGTTAAGTCAATCAACATCTTTGGTGATTCTCAACTGGTCATAAACCAGGTCAATGGTATACACTAATGTCATAACGAGACACTTCAAAAGTATAAACATCATGTGGAAATACTTTTGACCACCTTTGACCGTCACGCCCTTCAAACCATCCCTCATTCTACAAACAATTTTGTAGATACTATGGCGTGCTTGGCTTCCTAGATACCCACTTTGCCCGCCGATTCTAAAATCTTTGTCATCGTATAAAGACTCTAATCTCCCTCTTATTTACCTTGTGAATTTTACTCTATCAAAACCACTACTCCAAACCTAAATGACATTTGGTATAAAAAATACTCAGACTATCTTTCCCTCGCAAACTTACCTCTTGACCTCACTCGTAATGGACAACGTGATTTTCTTAAAAAGTTCTCTCATTACATCATCAAGGGTGGCCTCCTTTATAAGTGTGACTTTGATGGTATTCTCTTATGATGCCTTACGAGTTCTGAAATTCCTTAAACCATTAAGGAATTTCATGATGGCATATGTGGAGGTCACTTCATTTGCCTTGCTATTGCTAATCGTATTATTTGCCTAAGCTATTACTAGCCGACCCTTAACCATGATTGTTGCGATTACATTACGCGTTGTGTAAATTTACAACAACATGCCAACCTTCATCATACACCAATTATGCCTTACAATTCACCTGTGACCTTTCGCCTTTCTCTCAATGGGGTTTGAATCTTTTCAGAGAAATCAAACCCCATTCTTCCCAGTGACATCAATGGATAATCACCGTTACTGAATATTACACCAAATGTGTTGAAGCCATACCTCTCATGTCCATGAAAGCCAAGAAAATATGTGAGTTCATCAATCATCACATCATTTTTTGGTTTGGTGTTCGTCACTGCCTCATCACTGATAACAGAAAACAATTCAAAAATAAAACCTTACGGAAACTTTGTGATGCCTTCAGCATTAAGCTTAGTTTCTCATCACTCTATTACCAAAAAACCAACGGCCAGGCCAAATCCACTAATAAAACCCTCAATAAAATTCTCATAAAAGTGGTTAACGATACTGGGAAGGACTTACATACACACATTCCATTCACCCTATGGGTGTACCACACTAGTATTCACACTTCAACTGCTACCACACCTTTTTCTCTAGTCTACGGTACAGAGGATATTTTGCTTCTAAAAGTCAAGATTCCATCACTTCGTATTTCTCTTCATGACATACTCAATGATGATTACTTTTTTCGGGACCATTTAGATCAACTTGAGTTATTATATTAACATCATCTTAACGCTCTTGAAAACCTTCAAGTTTACTAAAAATTTATCACCTACGACAAACGTGTCCATGAACGAACCTTCCAAGTCGGTGACCTTTGTCCTGAAAGAAAATCAACATGTGACCAAACCATAAAAAAGTAAACGGGGAAAATTTTCTCCTAATTGGCTTGGACCATACATCGTAACCCATACTTATGGATCAGGTTCTTATCATTTATCTTCACTCGATGGTAAACTCAAACCTGAGCCCCTTAATGCCTTACATCTATGACCATTCTAATGTCGAATTTTAGTCCTACCTCACCTTTTTCCTCTTTCCATGCTCATCCCTTGAGTGCTATCCACACCGTACGCCATCACCAATGATTAAACAAGAATCATGTGCATACCCGTCACTCGTTATCTTCTATTGAATATGTGTACCACGGCACTGCGCATGGCATGGTTCTCATAAATACTTTTCGTTTGCTTTCAGATGAGATCCCGTTGTCATTTCACCTTTCTTTCTGAACAAGAATATGATTCTTCACCTTATTCTTGTCCATGACTTAAAATCCCTCACATGGAACCCAACTTCTTGAGTCAAACTTCCAATAAAAATATTACTCCCTCAAAAGGACATATTTCTCTCTACATCTCTGCTATAAATGGACTGCTCCCTCAAAGGAAAACTATATAAAGCTTGTAAAAAAAAGAGAGAATCTGAAGCTTCCCACATCGATCAGCTTCGTGAAAACCTAAAGGAGTTAATTTCCTCATCCCAAATAGAATTCCTACATCGATTAGTCTATCTCAAATACAAGTTTAACAGAAAAAATATTCATCATGGACTTGCCCATTGTGATCTTTGATATCTTTCCAAAAGGTATGCTACTAAATACCATATAACCTAACCATTTTTCACCTTCTTACCATTTGCACCTTCATTTCCTACCACCTCAAGGGACCTGTTTGAACTGTGACATTTGGTGATCATGTGACTATTTTTTCTCCTTTAGAATAATCAATCATGCAATGTTTTTAGGGTCCTACGTTCACTAGCCTATCTAGGGTATGACCCAATAGTTATGATCATCACTAATTAGGTGGCTCTTTGGCCTCCTATTATCTTTCACCTTCTTCATTACGTATTGATCATCCTATACAGGACTTGACCTCGATGTTTGCCTCTACGAAATTTTATTCTTTCGCTACAATCAACTAAAATTCACCCATACCAATGTGCCCACAATTCACCCATACCTAAAATACCTAGAATCAATCATGCCTATAACCTACTAACCCATACTCATACCTCCTTGCATTCTTCCCTAGCTTATGGGAGAACTACATCGGCCTGAGGTCTCTTTTCAGCGGGACTATGTAGGTAGCACTCAGAGGGCATGGGGCCCTTGGAGGTTAGATCGGCCACTCTCTACCCTAACCAATTCCCCCTTTTCCTTTCTTAATCACAATCTACCCTAGTTAGTTTCCTTTTTATATCAATCATTGAAAATTAAACCAAACAAACAATAATTTCTTTACATCTTTACCATCCTCATTCATACATTCATTAGGTCTACCATTTCCTTACCATTATCGTGCATATTACTTTAAAAACATCTCAACATGACCCATATCATCATTAATTGCACAAATTAATGAATTACAAACTCAACTAATTTTGACTCACCAGGCCTAAACCAACCTAAAACTTCACCATGCCTATGAGTTGACTCAATCCATGCCTAAACCATAACCTAACTCCAAACATGCCTATGACATGACTCCACCATGCCTATGACCTAATTCAATCCATGCCTATGACCTGACTCCACCATGCTTATGACCTAACTCAATATATGCCTATGACCTAACTCCATCATGCCTAATACACCTATCATGAATCCATCTATACATAACAATCAAATCCTATCAACACAAATACATCATTACCAAAACATCAATCTCATCATATAAACTTGTGTATCCATACAATATACACTAATACCAAATAATATCCATCTCTCAAAACTCTCATATACAACCTCACCATATTCAGCACGTAGGTCAATATATGATAAAAAATAAAAAAAACTCTTGTATACATCCTCACTCTCTTCGGAACGCATGCTGGTATATATCAAAAATAAATAACTACATCAAAATGGAGGGACATACATTAGGAATCATCCTTTCCGATATCTTTCATATCAGTCTCTCCCATCTCCTTCTCCTCCTCAGCTCCTATACGATGGCCTGCTAACATCTCACCACCTTTCATGGGCCATGGTTAGGTCTCTATTGGTACATTTCTTGGGGATGGTCGTTGTGAACTTGTGGCCTCACCCTGACCATGTGTCAGGGCTCATTAGCCCACTGTGCTCTCCACATTATGGGTGCATGATCTAGTCCTCTCACTTGAGGCCTATTATGTCATGTACTCTTCATAGGATAGAAAATCTATCCCTCCCGCCATCAGCTGGTCTTGATAATACCTAGCCTCACCTAACACATCATGCAACCTTGATATGGGTACTATCTATGGTGGCACCATCAGCCTCTGCCCCTATGCATATCCTATGGGACCCTGTCCTGCCCCTTCTTATGGATTGGGACCATGTCCTGGTGCCTGTGGTGGTTCCATCTACCTCACGCCCTATGCCTGTATCTGGGTCTGTAATGCCTCAATCTGTGCTTGTCTAGTGGTAAAATGGCCCTGTAAAATTGTAACCTACACATGTAGGACGGCCACCTGATCATCCTCACCATCTCCACCCTGGGCCATTTGGGCCTGTAGACTGGCCACCTATACATGTAAAGTAGCCACTTCCACCTCTAAACCTACTAACTGTCCCTGTACCATCCCCAACTGTGTAATTAGAGTTGCCACCTACCCCTATAAGGCATCTCTCTAAACGGTGATGGTGGCTAAATCTGGCTACCTAGGCCTAGGTAATACTTCTTGTAAAAGAGCCACCGACTAGTATCTATACCTATCAGTCACCCTGACATCATCGATATGATGATCTATCACCTACTACTTCTACCCTATAGGTACTGTTGGTTGTGGTAGCGGAAGTAGTCTCTCCACATCATCCCTCCTATAATGTGGGAAGGGTGGCGATATGTTCTGTGATAACCCAAACTATCATCTAACCATGTCTACTAGAAACATATCATGCTCCCCTACATAGTGCCCCTTAATCCATCTAACTCATCATCCATCTGTCTATATGAGGGATAACCCACATATAGTCTCCAAATAATGTCCACGCTAGAAATCCCTCTAGGAACTGCCTGTAATAGGCCACATCATGTGTAAACCTGCCTACTCGATGCTCTCCCATCATAGGTACCCATCACTTGTACCCCTCCTGAACAAAACCAGACTCAAATGCATCTTCCCGGGGCATACCAATCAAATGAACACAAACAATCTGCTCATAGGCCCAACAGACAAGAATAAATGTGCAACATAAATTGAACTGTGGAGCTACCCATATGCCTATAACTCTATGTATAAATGCACTAGGAATGCTAGTGCCCATGCAAAGTAGGTCCTATCCATCATCATATCATGTAACATCCCCATCAATGATCGTTGGAATCTCTGACCCTCTGCATCCGACAGTGTAAAAAAATAGACTGCCTCCATCAATAATTCTACTAGCCTCATCTCCTTTTGATGGGCTAGGTACATCTCTCTATAACTTAGGCTAGCACTGTGGAATGTCAGCTCCACCATCCCCTCATCGAATAATGTCAGAATCAACTCCTTTGTAAAGTATTTTTGTGTTTCAGTCATTGATTCTAAGCAACCCAGTATGCTGGCCATATCCACCAACCATGAAGACATACAGGACAAAAATAGAGAGAAAATTGATGGATACCATGCATGATTTATCGTAACTGTGCATAGACTTGAAATCAAATTTTCAAACACACTTAAAACTTGAAGTGCAATAACTAGTTACAAAACATGTTTCACATTTTATTTAGGTTCCATATAAAAGGCTTCAAGTTCAGAAAATACATGTAGTTTTAGGTAGGTTGTGGTGTACATTTTCAGCAACGACAAATTCATGAATATCTACTACAAAAAATGATAGCTAGGTTTGTAACTGATTTATATATAGGATCATATATATAGACATTGACATATTCCTAGAAGGATCTTAAATACATGAGTATGCCTTTATTTTAGGCTATGAAGAATTGGGTTAAGATTTCCAATCAATAATGAACCCAAAATTTCACCCTGATTGCCTATACGTGAGATTCGACCAAGTGCCCAGAATAATTTAATCTTATCAATAACTTCTAGTCTAGTCACAAACAAAAATAATAAGTCTGAACTAAATCCCCACTTTGTTAATCTTTCAGGAGATAAATAAAATGAGCACACAAATGAGGGTTAAACCCATCCCTCTTAACCTACTTATTTTTAGGCATAAATTACAAATAGATATAAATAAATCATTGAGAAGAAACCCATTTACTTTACATGAAATATTCAGAAGGAAAGATGTAATCCATGCTTACAAAAAGTGATATACTTTGAGAACTTTAGTTAGTTTCCTTACAAACTTTCCCAAAATTCTAGCAACCAAATCCTTCTCTATTGTTCTATATTTACCAAAAGTCCAAAAGTCCATTGCATAAAGAAAACCTGATTTACATTTTCTCCTCTTATCCATATAACTCACCGAGAATATAAATTCAGAGCTCCAAAAAAGGAGTGAGAAAAATGGAAAGGGAATAAAAATTAAATAGCAATAACTCATGCATGGTAGTGTATTGAGGAATCTTCAGGCTTCCCAATGCAATAAACTACATTTAATGCATTTAGTGTCATGTAAAGCTCTCTGATATTTATATTATTTTCCTCCATTTTTGGCAATGGATGAATGGTCGAAGGTTGATTTTTAATCAATTTAAATCACCAAAAAAAATTCCTGGGGTCGAATGACCAAATTTAAATTATCAATAAATCAAACTTTAGAATATGCATGGGTCAGCAATTGACTAGTTAATAATTATTTAAACAATAAACATTACATTTCCTACCTCACTATGGTACAAGACCATATTTTTAATATTTTAAGCTCAAGTAAACAAATATGATAGTGTACAAGATCACATTTCCACTCACATACGTAACTATAAGTTTGTTTTCAAACTCCATAAACCAAATCCAATAGTAGGCCCAAAAATATTTGTTATCCAACCATATTATATGTTGAAGCCAGTGAAGTATGGTGTAGACCATATCAATGATAGAAATCAATGGTGGTTGAAGACCAATTAAAAAAAATGATGTAAAAAAGTGAATATGGCGATGATTGATAACAACAATAACTTGAAATCTAGTATAATATGATATATGACCTTGCAATTTTAAAAATTAATGCCAACCCCAATGATAATTAAGTGTGACCATATTGTAAATGGAAAAAAATAGTATTGACCTCTTACCCAAACTTCATAATCAGTCAACAAGTTTTGATCCTCATTATAGCACATTTTATAATTATGATCAAGATTATAATAACAGTCATGTAAGTAATAAACCAAGTTATTATTTTATTTCTATAAAATTATTTGCATCAAATTATCATTAAATAAACTTAACCTTTACCTTGATGAACCAATGCTTTACTTGTTCCATATAAATTCCATCTTACCATTGTAGATCAATGACCGTCATATAGCAAAAATGAGTTAGAACTTTTGAACGACATATGCACCTCTGCAGAATGGGTTTGTTGACTAATTACTTTAATGCCATGTGGTCTATGTAGAATATGAAAGGTGTTTCCAGTAGATACTTCCTAAACTTATACATCATGTAGATCATTGACAATGCTTCACACTCACTAGTTGTGTAATTATGTTCTGTTGGTGTTAATTTCCTACTTGTAAAGCTCAAGGGATGATAAAAAATTACTTCATCAGGTTGTGTTAATACTACCCCCATTGTTGTCCCTGCGGCATCCACATGCACATGGAAAGGCTTATCCCAAGAAGGAAATGTAATATGGGTGCTGTTATGAGCCTCTCCTTTAAAGTGTCAAATGCCTTCTGTTACGCATCTCCCTAATGAAAGGAACTTTTGTGTTTCAACAATTTTTCTAAGGGTGCAGTGATCTTAGCATACCCATTAATGAACTTCCTATAATATCCCATGTGTCTAAGGAATCCATGCAAGTCACTTTGGCTAGTAGGCTCCCTCAAACTGACAATGACTGCAACTTTGATGGGATCTACTAGTAAGCCTTCTTTACATATGATATGCCCTAATAAGGTTCCAAATGGGGTAGCAAAGACACATTACTTGATGTTAAGGGATATCCTCAACTGTCAACACCTTTCAAACATTAGTCTCAAGTTATCACAATGGTCCTTGACAAGACCATACATAGTCCAATCATCCAAATATACCTAAAGAAATTTATGAATGAAGTCTTGGAAGTCTTGCACTACAATGCGCGAGAACATAACAGGTGCATTCTTTAATCCAAAAGGCATTACCATGTAGGAAAAAATCCTCCCTTCAGTGGTGAAATTTATCTTTCTCTAGTCTTCCTTTGCAATCCGTACTTGGTGATATCCTAAGAACCCATCCATGAAGGAGTAGGCTTTATTTCCAACCACTCCCTCTAATATTTATTCAGTGAGCGGGGTGGGGAAGGGATCATTGACACATACTACATTCAGGTCCCTGTAGTCAACATAAATCCTAATCCTCTCATCATTCTAGATGCTAAGGACCATTGGGATTATCCATTCTTACTCTTAAACTATTGTTAGTGAAAAAGCATAGAACCCCCAAATGGGTTTTCAATCTAATTTTCTAAGGAAAATTCATTTGGTGTGATTGCACAACATTGAGCTTTCCTAAAGTGTGGGACCTTTGTAAATGGGGAAAGCTCTCTAGTGAAGGTTGGTTCCTCTTCCTAAACTACTTGCCACAAGTTATTCTAATGAAGGAAAGCTAATCTAATCCTAATCTAACTTCCAAGGAGATAGGGAGAGAAATAAAACTATAAAAAATAGATCCTATGATAAAATGGTGATACACTAGAGAAAAAAAATGTTGATCATCTATCAAAACAACCATGGAACAAGAAGAGGTGAGCAATGGAAAGGAGAGACAAGTGCATCACATACCAAAGATGAATTTCACACAGAAAATGTTCCAAAACTCCATCAACATAGCTCCAAAGCATGCAATGAACATCCAAACATGCATAAATACCTGCAATGAAGAGATGAAAGAAGAAAACAACCAAAAAACGAGCAAGGATGGACAAATGCATCACAAAACATATTTTTATTACTCCAGAAGTTTCCACAGAACATCATTTCTTGGGTAAGAGGAAAAAATTCCATTACAGAGTAGGGGAGGAGGTTCAAAATCCATTTTCAACCCTAGGGAAGAAAAGAAGGGAGAGGCAAAGAAGAAGGATGAACAACTCTTACAAAATGAGCCAAAAGTGTCTTTTATCACTCGAAAAGAATGAAGGAAATGAGAAAATGTGGGAAAATCAGTTTGACACCTCCAACAACCAACAAGATTCATTAAAATAGCAAGGTCACCCTTAAAAATCCATTTTTCAATGCATTCAGCCATGTTGGAGAAGAAATAGATGCCATACTTCATCAATTTTGGTGGTTGGGGGTCGATTCTACATTTTTTCCCATGCCAAAGACATTTTCCCATTTTTCTCCCATGAAATCCATCAAAAATTTAAAATTAAAGCTTCAACCATGTAGATAATTTCAACATGTTTCCAATGACACCAAAATCATGAAAAACCAAGCTCTGGTTCGAAAGATATGGACCTCTAAAGATTTAGGGAAAAACTGATAAAAACATAGTCAAAATTGGGGTCAGCGGGGTCAAACTTTACATTTTTCCCTCTTTTTTCAAATTGGGAAATTTTTCCAAAAAATCTCTACACCCCACTCCTCTAAGACATGTGGCACATCCTAATTGGTTTGTGGCCTTCAAAATAACATTCTGCCTCTTTTTCTTGAAATTGGAAAGTTTTCTAAAAATCCTTTGTGGCTCCACCACTCTGAGACACATGGCACTTCCTGATTAGGTACGGTGATGCGGCCCATATTTTCTCCTTTGCACTTTTAGGGTTTTGGCAAAGAACCAAGATTCCTTCCAACACCCTGATCCTACCGATGAATGGATACATGGCACATTCTGATTTCTCAGCGGGGATGAACTTCCATTTTTTCCTTTCACACATTTTTACCAAATGCCAAAAAACACTAAGTCCCTCCAATGCCCGCCGCTCCACCTTGACACATGGCATCATTTCATTGGCTGTGGGCCTTAAGCAATTTCTTTTCCTTTGCAAGCTCATGGGATCACAAATGAATTTTGTACTTTTATCCCAAAAAGGGATAAGTCCTCAATTTCTTCCTCCACTCCACCAGTCCAAGCCTCTTTGACATAAAACTCTCCCAAGCTCCGCGGGCCCACATTGGGAAAATTTCCCCTCCAAACTCTGCTGAGCCATAACTCAAAAAATACAAGGATTTAGGAGGAATTCTTTTCCTTTCTAGAAAGGGAAAAAAAATCTCTATTTGATGAAGCCATTTCCAGAAAATTTTGAGTGCATAAAATGTGTAAAAATTTGGATGAGGCACAAAAAGGAAGATAGTTAACCCAAAATAAGAGGGAGCTTATTTTGGTTAACAATTTGGCGACTGTCAGGGTTCATCTACCTGTTAGATGTATAATCAGTGGCCTTTGAAGAATCCATTGGGCATGGAGTCAAGCCTGATAACCAAATATGA
Organism: Taxus chinensis; assembly: GCA_019776745.2. Lineage (NCBI taxonomy): Eukaryota > Viridiplantae > Streptophyta > Pinopsida > Cupressales > Taxaceae > Taxus > Taxus chinensis. The sequence goes on along the minus strand of CM034156.1, from coordinate 262,865,671 downwards.
TCTGAACTATGAAAATCTAACCTCTGAGCCACTTGGAAACCCATTGAAACTTAGAGTTTATCTTCACCAAAAGCCAGTGAAATGGACTATGCAAGAGCAATACAATAGCAAAAAAAACTAGGTATAAAATTAGAAATCATACATACCCCAAGTGGGATATGCAGAGTGTACACAAGCACTTCTTTTGGTAAAAATAAAACCTACCTACTCTACTCCAACTAGAAGCAAAGGTGGGCTAAACAAACCCTGCAACTAGTTGTGTAAAATAGCTTCCTTTCCTCAAAATGTGCATCCATGAAAATGATTTGGAGTTAATCATGGCTGTTAAGATGAGTGGAAAATCAACAAGAAGATATTTTTCTACCCAAATTAGCAAGGTGTTAACTGAAAACAAATTAGATTCCTTTTTTAGTTGCTCTGCATTTCGATTGGAGAGGTATGACAGATGATCCTTGGTGCTTTGATTCTCATACTCATGCTTGGAAGTAAGCATGACTATTAAACACTCCTCCTTTGGCTCGAATGAAGCCAAATACCTGATTGGGAAAGGTTTGATCCATTTGATATGCCCATTACTTTGATTTTCAACTCCAAAAATAGATTCCTCTTGTAGACCTTCTTGAATGGATGGTGTGGAAGAAATGGTGGAACCCTTCTGCTCTTTCTCTTCTTGCTCCAATGAAGAACATGGAAGATTTAAATATCCCAAACTTGTTTCCAAAGATTTTCTATAAAATTCAGGTTACTGTAAATGTGTGCTCTCCTTCATGGTAGCAGGTTCTTGTGTTTGGAAGATGGATGATGAAGGAGAAAAAAAAAACTCAACAGGTTCTTCTCCATCAAAATAATCCTCCAAATCTAACAAATAAACTACCTCCTTATTTTCCTCGTACAAGTGCTCAACCTCTTCCATGGTATTCTTTTGATCTGTAACTTGATCACCATGGTTATCTTCATTCTCAAAGATGAAGTTTGAAAGATCAAACTCTTCTTCAATGTTGGAGCTTGAAGAGAATGAAATAGAAGGAAGAACTGAAGGTTATTTTATAGCCTGTATTGTGTTAAAAGCCTTTGGAACTACATTTTTCTCCTCCACATCTGGAATGTACTCCTCTTCTTTTGGATTTGGAGCAACTTTTCTTTCCTCTTCCATGGTTGATTGTGCAACTTCTATTGGATCAGCATCTTCTTCTTGTAGAGTGCCAACATGGACACTACACTCTGAGAAACTTGATGACTAATCTTATTTCTTCTCTGCTGCTATAAAATCATCCTTGGCCACCACTTGTTCTTCAACCTTTAACTCCTATATAGGCTTAACCAGTAAAGGGATCTTTGTAAACACAAATTTTGTATCCCAACTCTTTAGATTATCTATCATTTCTTTTCTGTTGGGATCCACTTCTTGTTTTCCATGACTGGATTCTTGATTATCTTCCTAACATGGTATTGGGAAAGTAATAGGGGTGATAGGTTGGGATTAAACCAACTTTGCAATTGTTTGTGGTGGTGAGGGAGGTGGAACTTCTTGTTTGTTTAGAGGGGATGACTGTTTGGAAGGGAAAAGTATAGAAGAATTGAGATGAGGTGGAAGACTAGGGAATGGAGAAATGAAATCAACACTTGGGGCAGCATTGGCTAGATTTGGAATTTGGCATTCAAAATGAGATGGTGCTACTTGAGGAGTAGAGATAAAATTACAAGATAATGGTGTAGGATTTACCCATTGACAAGGCTGCCTGGCACCAAGTTTATAGGCCTCTATCTCCACTGTCCATTGTGAAAGTTGGGGTAGCATCCCAATCATGAAGTCTAGATTATCATGAGGGATGTAGTTTCTTAGAAAAGGGCCAACCCATGGAAAAGGTTCCCTACAACCAATTCTGAAATACTCCATTTGAATTGTAGCTCTTGATTGCACCATGCCAACCTCTAGTTTTTGGATCTTCTCCAACATATCTACATTTTCCATTTGACAAATATCATTACATGTGTACCCTTACTCTTGACATATTTCATAACCAAACTGATTTTGGTATTGTTCATATGGTTAAGTATGACGATTCTAAATTTGTTCAAAATGCAGATTTGAAGGAGTTGTAAAATATGTTGGAGGTGGATTTGAATGACACTATTGCTGCAAATGTGAGTTCCATAATGGAAATGAATTCATGATTGCACAATTTCATGGAATGGAAAAAAATGAAAGGGATGGAAAGAATAATGGATGGAAAATAGGTATGTAATGCAGAGAATGAGTTATTTACCAGACAAAGTTTCCAGATGTGCAAATGAAGCTTTTAATAAGCTGGAAATTGCAACAAGTGCACATCAATCTTGTTACAATGAAATGGAGACATCTAAGGTCTCACCAGGAATGCCAAAACTATTATTAAAAAATAACAACACCCCCAAATGAATTATCGATTTTCTTTTCTAAGGAAAAGTCATTTGGTGTGATTTCACAACATTGAGCTTTCCCAAAGTGTGGGACCTTTGTAAATGGGGAAAGCTCTCAAGAGAAGGCTGGTTTCTCTTCCTAAACTACCTGCCACAAGCTATTCCAGTGCAGGAAAGCTAATCTAATCCTGATCTAACTTCTAAGGAGATAGGGAGAGAAAGAAAACTGGAAACAATAGATCCTATGCTAAAACAGTGATACACCAAAGAAGGAAAACATTGATAATCTATCAAAACAACCATGGAACAAGAAGAGGTGAACAATGGAAAGGATGGACAAGTGCATCACAGACCAAAGATGGATTTCACACAAAAAATGTTCCAAAACTCCATGAACATAGCTCCAAAACCTTCAAAGGACATCCAAACATGCACAAATACCTATAATGAAGAGAGGAAAGAAGAAAACAACCAAAAAAAGAGCAAGGATGGATAAATGCATCACAAAACACATTTTTTATTTCTCCAAAAGTTTACACAGAACATCATTTCATGGGTAAGAGGCAAAAATGCCATTACAGAGCAAGGGAGAAGGTTCAAAATCCATTTTAAACCCTCGGGAAGAAAAGAAGGGAGAGGCAGAGAAGAAGGATGAACAAATCTTACAAAATGAGCCAAAACTGGCTTTTATCGCTCGAAAAGAATGAAGGAAATGAGAAAATGGGGGAAAATCAGTTTGACACCTCCAACCAATGACAATATTCATTAAAATTGAAAGGTAACCCTTAAAAATCCATTTTTTGATGCATACGGCCATGTTGGATAAGAAATAGACGCCATACTTCATCAATTTTGGTGGTTGGAGGTCGGTTCTACATTTTTTCTCATGCTAGAGACATTTTCCCATTTTTCTCCCATAAAAATCCATCAAAAATTTAAAATAAAGCTTCAAGCATGTATATAATTTCAACAGATTTCTAATGACACCAAAATCACGAAAAACTGAGCTCTAGTTCAAAAGATATGGCCCTCTAAAGATTTAGGGAAAAATTGGTAAAAACCGAGTCAAAATTGGGGTTGGCGGGGTCAAACTTTAAATATTTCCCTCTTTTTTCAAATTGGGAAATTTTTCCAAAAAGTATTTGCTCCCCACTCCTCTAAGACATGTGGTGCATCCTGATTGGTTCGCGGCCTTCAAAATAACATTATTTCCCCTTTTCGTGAAATTGAAAAGTTTTCCAAAAATCCTCCGCAACCTCGCCACTCCGAGATACATGGCACTACCTGATTAGCTGCAGCGATGTGGCCCATCTTTTCACCTTTGCACTTTTATGGTTTTGGAAAAAAAAAATCTTCTGATGCCCCTATCCCCTTGATGAATGGACACATGGTTCCTTTTGATTGCTTGGTGGGGATGCACCTCCATTTTTGTGTTTGACACATTTTGACCAAATGCTAAAAAACCTGAAGTCCCCCTAACACCCGCCGCTCCACCTTGACACATGGCATCATTTCATTGGCTGTGGGCCTAAGAAATTTCATTTCCTTTACAGGATAGTGGGAGCATGTGACAATGGAACCAAGATGTATTCATTTTTATGCCCTTCCCAAAGACCAAGGAAATCCCATGTGCACCAACCTATCACCCAGCGAGAGTTGGGAGCTCACCTGAGGCACGCACGAGCATTGAGTCCCTCCTTTATGTGAGTTGTGTGAGAATGCATTATTTACAATAGAAACTTAAGTGAACAAATTAGAAAGGAACCATACATTCATCTTAAAGCTCAGAATGGATTCTAGACCAATGTGTTCATTCATATAAGAAAATATTACAGAATCATAGATGTGAATCATAACAAAAAATAAATACACATGGGTTTACACCCATTCATATGAAATATACATATAATCATGTAGTAGAACTGGAACAACACATATATTCATATTAAGCATGTTGATAACCACATTACAATAACTCAGGCAATCACATATTCATATGATAATGCAAACCAATGTTATGCATCATAACTGAACTTAGACCCTTCATAATATAAAGAAAAATATTCAAACCCATCCCCTTAGTACAACATACCCCTACAGATCCTCTAAACCCAACCTATGGATCTCTCACAGTATTCCTGCATGGCTTCACCTCTTTCTCCTTCTATCTCTTTTTCTCTGGCGGGTTCTTGTATTTATATCCTTTCTCAAAATCTTCAAGCCTTCATGGGATTTGTAGATCCATTGCCAAGTGTCCAAGGTGGTCGTCCATGGGAGCATGATTCTTTAAGATCGATCTCTCCACTCTTTGCAAGGATGGCCTTCTAGTTACTTCCATCACAACATATATTCCTTCCTAGGCCACCATGTTTCCAGGTTGGCACCTTATCCACTCCACATGCACATTTGGGTCACGCTTTTCTCGTGATATGTCTAATAAGCCAAATATGGCTAATTACCAAAACCTTTTCTCTTCCTGTCATGCACACCACTTTTTCTATTAAACCCTCCTAGAACCCTATCCTGCACACTTTCTCCTTGTGCTCCCTTCTTAAAATAGGCCTTGTGCAGCTACACACCTCTCTTTACTTAGCCAATAAACTAGGGGCCCAACATCATTCAAGAAATGAGTACTTCTATCACTTTTTAAAATAAATGGACATCCATACCTACATATGATATTCTCCCAAAGAAACCTTGTTCTAGTAGCTACGGTGCTATACTTCGTGGATGTTTCTTCTTCCCAACGTGTAAAATAATTTGTACACATAATGATGTAGTGTGACCTTATCCTATGTGATGGAGGGAAATAAATCCCATGAAGTCAATTTCCCATTTTAAAAAAGTTTCCACACTTGCTATAGGACTCAACGGAATTTCATCTCTATGCCTAGGCTTCCCAAGGCACTGGCAATGATCACATCCCCTGGCATATTCTTGAAAATCCTTGTACAATATTTCATACCAAAAGCCAACCATCAAATTCTTGTGTGTGGTGGCTCTCCCTACATAGTGTCCACCATAAATCTCTCCATGAGCTTCCACCATAATACCCACATGTTCATGCTCTAGTACACACCAGTGCAATATATCATCCTGACAAAGTTTGTATAAATCTCCACTAATAAACATATAAGGCATGGTGCGAATGGAAAGTTTTTTCCTTTCTATACACTTCACCAAATAATTAAGTGTCATTTGATCTATGTAAAAGATAAATGAAGTAGCCAACAATTAATACCTAAACTTATGCACCACATAAATCATGGATAATGTTTCGCACTCTGCTGTTGTGTAATTCTTCTCAGGTGGAGTTAACTTTCTACTTGCAAAACATAAAGGGTGATCAACAATCCCTTCTCTAGGTTGTGCTAACACTACTCCAATTTCCATTCCTCACACAACCACATGCACTTGAAAGGGTTTTTCCCCAAGAGGGAAAGTGAAAAATGGGTGCAGTTGTAAGATTCTCATTATACATATCAAAATCCACTTGTTGCACCTTATCCCAATGGAATCTTCCTTTTGGCCTCAATAGTTCTTCCAATGGCATGGAAATCCTAGGATAAAATTTGATGAATTTTCTGTAGTAACCTGTATACCCCAAAAATCTGTGCACTATGCGTTGATTGACAGGATCCTCCAAACCTAAAATAATAGCAACTTTGGCAAGCTCTACCAAGAAGCCTTCCTTGCAAATAATATGACATAGCAATGTGCTAAAAGGAGTAGTAGAAAAGACATATTTCTGAATGTTTAGAGAGATAATTAGCTTCCTACATATTTCAAACATATATCTCAATTTTTCGCAATGATATTTTACTAATCCATACATTGTTTAATCATCCAGGTAGACATGTATAAACTTATGAATAAAGTCTTGGAATGCTTGTACCAAAATGCATGAAAATAAAATAGTCTCATTCTTAATCCCAAATGGCATAACTGTATAATAAAAAATTCCCCATTCAGTGGTGAAATTAGTCTTCTCTTGGTCTTATTTCACATTCCTTACCTGGTGATACCCTGAGAATCCATATATAAAAGAGAAGACCTCATGCCTAGCTACACCTTCCAATATCTCCTCAGTAAAAGGTGTTGTAATAGGTTTTATTACACATGCAACATTAGAGTCTCTATAGTCCAATCAGATCTATATAGCCTTCTTGATACTAATCACCATTAAGCTAACCCATTCAAACTCTTAAATGGCTTAAATGATCCTATATTCCAACATTTTATCAATCACCTCTTTCACCTTGACATGTAGATTAGGATTCATTTGATAAGGCATTTTCCTCATTGAGAGCACACACTCTTTTAACTTAATCCACATCTCTCCCAATGAGTGATGAAATCCTATAACAGGAATGAATCCTGGAAGTCACACAACAAATCAATTATCTTTGAGGCCTCTTGGTCTATCTAGTAATTACCAATTATTATTTTTTTCTTTTTTGCTTATGTGTTAATGTTAACCTTATTTGTCTTTAATGGCTCATGGTAGGTGCACACCTTCTCATTTACACTATCCAATTTTTCATGCATACCCTTTGTATAATCAACATTGAGGTTCTCTATCTCTTCATCTTTTATTAGGTACACCTTTTTTCATTTCTTTTTCTCTAGACATGCAGACTCAAACTGTACTTCATCTATTTCTTCTCCTTCCTCGAAGTGTTCCTCCAAATCAAGATCCCCTAGAAAATATAGAATTAGGTCTTCATCTTTGGCACTATCTATCAGAGTAAGGTGCTTGAATACCTCCAAATCCTCATTCACTGATGGTTTATAAGATAGATACTCAAAATCCTAAATAATACCTGTTTTCAACTATTGCTGATTTCCCATCTAATGGCATAACTCTGAATCGACATACCAAGCATGTGCACAACCCTTAAAATTTTAATACAATTTATGCACCTAGAGTGAAGGGGATAAAGATTCTGGGCCATCGATCTAGGATTTCTCACATTCTTGAACATGGTACAAGGTTGATTCCCTCCTATGATAGTCACATATCCTTGAAGGTGCACTGGTTTGTAGAAATCTAACAGAGAACATGTTTTTTACCTCACGCCACTATATAAGATTATCCCAATGGGTCATCCACCAACACATGACTATTCTATATAAGGTATAAACAAACATATTCCTTTGTTTTATTTCATAGGTCCACTAGACTTCCATAGCATGCAAAAAGACATTAGGGTTACCTTCTCCCATGTAACTTAGTAAATATCCTCATCCTAGATTCGTAACTGAACATGCCTTGAAAATATGAGTCACAATGCCCTTTAATTGTCTCCCAACTAACTCATAATTCCCATGCACCCAATTATCACACGGAATGCTAGTCAAATCACTCATGGACTAAACATCATCCCACTGCATGACTCCTTATCTTAATGACTCAATAACCTCTGGGTCTCTAATAATGTGCACATAAATTATATTGATTTATTATTTCCCCAAAGGATCGACATAGGGTGAAGACCTACAATCTATTAGTTGAATAATAATGCACTTGTTACTCTCAAAGCTGATGTATCCCTTGTTGAAGCGTAAATCAACATTATTCGCATAACACCATAGGTGTCCAAGTAATGCTGGGAAATTATCTTCCTTGGAAAGCGTTAAGACTTCAAAATCCCTAGTGAACTTGGCCCCTTGAATGATTATGGAAGCATCCTTAAATACTCCAATGGGAATAGCTTTAGTCCTATTCCCCATGTATAGAACATTCAAAGATGGTTTCAATGGTGGTCTCCCCATCTGATTCCATACATCCATAGTAAGAACATTAACCTCTGAACCTTTGTAAATGAGTATGTTACTCAAAATCCATCCATCAACTACCACATTCAACATGATCTCCTTATCATAATCAAGAGTATGAGTGGGAAAATTATCATGCAAGATCTACCTCTCACACTTACATCCAACTAGTGGTCCCTTTCCTCTCAACCATTCTCCTAATAGGGGAATGATATTTTCCTAGAGCAAAATATTACATACCTCTTTTACATCATCTACATCATTATGAGGGATCTCAGCATTATTTTCCTATTCTAACTTCCATGACTATTCTTTCAAGCATTGGATCTCCCCTTGTAAGCTCATAATCACCTCCATAGTCTCCTAGTAAACCTCCTTTTGATCATTTGGATTAGGGTACTTCCCATGCAATACTTATTATATTGTAACGAGAGGCCTCTTATTTTGGTACCTCTCTAGCCTGTGCAGCTTCATCACATATAGTTACTAATATAGGCTCCAAATCAGGGTTAGACACTACCATAGGCATGAACATAGGTTCAATTCGCTTTACAGTAACCATACCCGCACCCTTTTCCTTCTTCTGGTTATTTCTCATGTGATTATACAAGTTAGAGAAATCCTCATACTTATGTTTCTTTCCACACCATGAGAATTACAGTAAATTCGGGCTCTCGCAGTTGTAGTGATCCATATATCTACAATTGAAACAAGTTTCACAAGGGAATTCACTCCTTCCTCCACCACAATCACCACGGACTTTCAATCCTCTTTGAAATATTTTTCCCCTTCCTCGGCCATCTTCATGTCTTTTACTTTTGTGCCCCTCATTCTTAGAACTATTCACAATGCTAGCCTGATATACACTAGTGTCAATCACATCATGAATCTTTTCTATCAATCAGCAATCCTTAGTATCATGAGTCGTAGATGTACAAATGTTAAAATAACAAGACACATTCTTACAAAGCGTGCATTATAACAAAGGGAATCTACTTGGATCATGATCCCCATGACATATTTCATAGTCTATTGACATGGCATACACCGAATTTCAATTTCCTTGGTGTGTCCTTCTACTTCACAATTCATATAACAAAGTCTGATGCAAGTCTCATGTGCTGGATTACAGGACAATTTCTCAAGTTTATTTTCCATGCAAGAAATTTATGCCTCCAAATAGGGACTTACCCTAGTATCAACACTTACAATGACCTCAGGGTGTAAAGAAACCTCCAAGGCCTTGCATAGATATGTGAAATTATTATGTAAAATCATTCATCTAAAATTTGTTATCAGGCCTCCAACGAACCACTGAGCATGTTGATAATGATGAATATCATAAGATAAATTTTTAAAAATATTCTTAAAATTTACATCATACTCTCGCACACTTTCTGCCATACCCTATTGAATCTCCTTGAGTGCACTGATGTTCTTTTTCTCAAATTTAGGAATATGATATTCTTCCAAGAAGGCATCACACAATGCAATATAATCCACCACTATCTAATGCGGGTCATATTTTTGGTACCTCTATGTGTGTGCCCCTGCAATGTATGTCAAATTAGCTTTCCTTCCACTCCAAGGTAGTGATCCCCTTAGCATGCCATAGTAATTCACACTTGTTCACATGCTCTAAAACATCCTCAACCCCTTTATAATTAGGAATATGAAGAGACATCTTATAAAATACCTATTGATGGGGTTTTGGCCCTTGTCCACTACATCCAGAACTTTGATATCCTCCTTTATTACCTCTGCCACCAGATCCACTAGTTCCACTAACTCCTAGCCCACTAGATCCACCAAATCCTCTAGATTCTCCTCCTATAGTAGGTATATGGCCTAAATTTGTGCTACTTTACGTTCTCACTATTGTAATAAACTGAGCTCTAATAGTTTTCGAAGTTGAACTACTTTAAGATGTGATACCCACATTCTACAAGCCCACACCTTGTCCAAATGACGTGCCTAACAGGATACCATCAAACACAGGAAATGTCTATGTGGCCATAGTTATATGTAATGTAAACATATATCTACCTGATTATACTTACTTATCAATGCCAACCATATTAGCAATACTTATCTCAAACACTGGAAAACTAAGCGTAAGGGCTTGGTCACCATGTGGGTTCAAATTTGTGCCTATGGTCCATATCCTTTCTCCATTTGATGAGATATCATCAGAAGCTGAGGGGGCTATCATTATGAATTTTCCAAGATGGAGTAGTATAAATTGCTTAGGTTCCACATCCTCTGCATGAACCTCAAATGCTTCCAACAACGTATACCTCCAAACATCCATCATTCCTTCAATCTCAGGTTGTCTCATTAATTCCCTCTTCCGATCTTTATTATACTCGATCCACCTCTCTTCTATCTCCACTTCTTTCATTGGAACCACCATTTCTCATCATACCCACTTCTACACCCTGCACCTAGTGGTAGTTTAGAAAGCCATAGGAAATGATTCTCAACTCAGAGTGATGATCAGGATCTTGATGGCTAGTGGTATAACATGCAAGAAAGATCCCCTATGTTCTTACAAGAATTCAAACTCAGTAACCTATGGGAAAGAATAAGTATAAACCACATACTCCAACATGTAGCTAGTCAACACACCACTCCACCAATGATTAACAACACAAGTCAAAAGGATATAATCACAAACAGGGTTCTAGCATTTATAGAGGTAGGAGTGGATGTCGAGATAAATGTGGGTATAATTGATCTAGGAAAACTATCAAAGGAAGTAGATGTGATCAAAGATGAAGGAGAGGAAGTTGTGGGTGGGATTGACTCATGATTAGTGGTGTGAAGACTATTACTGGTGTCAACATTTGGTATTTGGGCTACTAGAAAAGTGGTATCTTGGCTTGTTGGTGCATGATTTTGGAAAGGTTTTTTTTGAGATGTCAAGTGGTTGATTATGTGAGGCATTTGGATTTTCTAGTTGAATATCAACCTAATTAATGAGTATTTGGACTAAATCCTTGAATGTTTGACATATTTCTAAGTCATATCCTCAGACTTGGTGGTACTTCCAATAATGGTCTTCATGATACCACCTGGGCTTCGGTATTAACCCATCAACTAGCCAAATAGGAGGGAGTTTGATAATATTTACCACCATCAACTTGTCGAATGTTGTGTTATATGACTCCCCTAAGGGAGTGTATTTGGGTGCTAGTCGAAAGGCTCATTGTTGAGTCTACGTGCTAGATGTAGATGCGAGAGATGATTTAATAACCACAACATTTTCCAATTCCTTTCACTTATCATTTTTTGTGGATGATTTGGTAAATTCATGTTTATATTTTTTCTATTTTAATTTTAAATGACCCTTCTGAAGGGCACATGTTTCAAGTTTACAATCCATGGTAAAGACTTCATCAAAGATTTGGAACGATTAGATTTGTAAACCAAAAGATATATGCTTCACACAAAAATGTGAGAAGAGCTCAATGAGGTCATTTTTTCGGAGGGAGAAGGATAAATCATTTATAACTCCATGTTGTTGTATGACAAATTCTACAATGGACTTGTCCTCAAACTACTAGATAGTGTCTAGATCATTGATAGTTCCTTTGTGCACAATGTTAATCCTATTTTTTTCTAAAAATAGTTTCACAAGTTTGGAGAAGGAGAATATAGAATATTTAGGGATTTGATTGTACCACTCTAGTGTGGGACCAACCAAGGACATGGGGAAAGTGTGAAGCATTAAGTCTTGATCATGCATGATAAGGTAATATGAGTGTTTAAATGCATGAAGGTGGAGAAATTCCCATTGTAGAGGATATGGTCTAACTTGTATAGATGGATGAATTGGCTCATTAAAATTTTTATCATCTGATAATGAGACCTTGGATCCTAAAGTAGCGGCCTCAAGGTTGGCTAACCTTTTCATGAGGGCATGCATAGGATCATTATAAAGAGTCTGTTGGGGGATGAGAGGTGGTGGTTTCATGTAAGAGGTGGTTGGATGATTTTGTTGATGAACTTATGGATGTGTGGGTGTTTGATTAATTTTTTGGGGGTGAGTGTAAATCATGGGCTATGATTGAAAGGGTGGTTGTTGAAAGAATTGTTGTTGGGAGATGCGAACATGATAGGATTTTCGGTATTGGGTAGGATACTATGGTAAATGCTAAGTGGGAATGTGGGTATGAATGGGTTGATTTTTTTAAAAAAAAGATTAGATAATAAATAATGTAAATAACCCATGAAAGAGGGTTGGTAATTATTAGTAGGCATGCTAGCTGTGAGAGGGTCATACTTTCCGGATAGGTGATATGATGTTTGGGCATATTGGTTAGGGACACTAGTGGCAATAGTGACCAAGGAGGGGAGGGGAAGAGTAGTGATGATTGGAGGGAAATTTTGAGGAATAGGTGTGACTATCTAGGTAGTTTTATTAGCTGAGGTATTGACGGAAGAGGAATAAACATGGGTTTTAGAAAGATCATTTACTAAAATCTGGGTAGTTAGCAGATTGGTTTGATAAGGCTAAAGTTTCTAGAGTAATGGACCATCTAAGGGAATATGAGTTGATCTCCTAAAGTGATAGTCTTGGAGGGCCATGGGATTGGCATCGAGAAGCTATTAAAACATGTTATCATCAAGAGGGACTTTAGGATGTCCAAAAGACTATGATCGAATGGATGGTGGGGTAGATGGCCTAAACGGGATAGGTTGATGGTTTAAGAATGGGTTAGTCTCACCTAAAGTTGTAGTATGAAAAAGGGGTTATGAGTGAGAGACATTGATGAGGGGTTGAGTGATCATGAAAGAAGTAATAATGGGCATGGATGAGGTAACTGTTGTGGTGAACATGTTTTGAGATAAGGAAATGTTTGAAGCTAAGTTTTGTTCCATTCTTTTGGATGTCAAATGAGTAACTACAAGAATGAAATAAGTTTTATCCAAGTATTTCAAACAAATAGTTCCTTTTATAATCTTAATTTATTTCATAAAGTGTGAAAATAAAATGGAATGGATAGTAAAGGACCTAGGAGAAGGAAAACTATGTTTGATTTCAGGATTGTTATGGCTAAGGAAGTATGAGGTGGATTCATATCGAGTGATGAAATCCCAATCACTAAATCGGGTAAGGGGATGTCTTGATATGTTAATTTGATTTATGAGGTTTATTTTATGTGTGATAAAGTGTGATATGCAGATGGTTAAAACCCTATTTAATATATATGATAAAGCGGGATGTAGAAAAGAAAGGTTTTTCTTAAACCAAAACAAAGTGTGATATTAAATGAGGACACAGAAAATAATCAAAACTTAAGATGCAAAAAGTAGTAAATAGGCAAAAAGTGAGGAATACCTGGATGGCTATTTTCCTATTTTTCTTCACCCTTGAGCGATGAGTGATCCAAACCACTAACCCAACATGAGAAAGTAATAAAGTGTACACTCACGCAACAGTGTTAGTAGAAGACATAAAAAAATAAAAGAAAAAAGCAATAAATGCAAGATATCACCTAAAGGGTGGTCCCACCTGGCGTGACAAGAATTTTAACAAAGTTTCTCATTCTAAATGAAGGTGATGAACTAACTACTGAAGAAACTAGAAAAAAAATGCTGCAGCGTTTAGGTTACGTGAGATGCATGATGTGATACAAGTGTTAAATAGTTTATTAATCCTTGTTGTAAGATGAAGAATACCTATGAATAGACTAGAAATGATACTGATTACATAAATTTATGTGGGGGATACTCAGACAATGCCAAATCCAAGAAGATATTGAATTCCTTTCACAGATGTCAAACCTTGTTGTTTAGATGGAGTTAAATAAAGAAAGAGTGGTAGATCGAATGTAGAAAAAATAATAATCTTGAATCTGAGAAATGATTAAAATTGATATGACTGAAATAAATACAAATAAATTATTACCTAGTTTGGATCGACAACAATCCAGACTACACATAGGTAGGTTGACGGCAACCTGGTAGGATGGATCTGAACCTGTAGATAAAATATATAGACCTGTAAGGTCTAAGTGCAATGTAGAAACTGATAAAGGTTTGTAAATTTTGTAAGAGGATCTATAGAAAAAAAAAGATAAAGAGGTAGGAAAAATAATAGGAAAGGATGACTTTATCAAATAAATATAAATTCGAGGATAAGTGGATGAATATGGAAGACTGTAATAAAATAGGCTATAGGAGAAGGCTCTTGAGTCTTCCTTGGATGTTGTAGAAGCTACTATGTTGCTGAAAAAGGTTAGGAACAAATAATATATGATAATATGATAGATATGCCAAAACCAAGATAAAAATGATGGAAAATATCATGAAGGATGATTATGAGTGATGTAAGAACACCAAAGGTATCTCTATAAGTCATGTAAAACATCTCAGGAATGTTCAGGCGCGAGGAAGGATGCTCAGTTCGTAGGAGGGCTTGAAATTACATGTATATAATTGAAGAATAGAAAGGGAGGATTCAGTTTTATAGGAGAAATGATGACTGGGATGGGTTGCCACCGATTGTGGGGAAAGTTTTCCCTATGAGATACTTTTCTCATTTTGGCATGATTTCAAGTTTTTTAAATATTGGTAAAATGCTTTAAAGCATTAGGCAAGAAAATGATGTTTAAGGAGGAGGTGTAGGTGAGTTAGTAGTATAGAGAGGTTAAAAAAAGTGTATAAATAGGAAATAGAAAGTCCATTAGGGTAAGGGACAAGATATTAATTGATTAAATTCAATATGAATAGAATAAATGGGTGGCATTTTAATAAAATAAGGGGGATGGGCTAATTTAAAATTAAATATGAACACACGGGTGATAAGGGTAGAGATACCGAATTAAGGTGTCTACAACAACCACTAGAGTATGGATAACGTCTCATTGAGATCTATATATATTTACTTCAAAACCTTGACAATAAAAACAAATACGACTCATTTTAACCCAATGCTTCAAGAAACAGACTTGAAAAGAGAAATAACATTTTAGTAGAATGCTTATATATTCTCCAATACTCATCCAATTTTCTTGACAAAATTTTCCACACTTAACGTTGGATTCATTGCATAAAAGTTCTTCTATGATTTATTTGAATGAGTCTTCATCTTTTTTCCTGGGTGCTAATAAAACAAGTAGATCATTTTGAATTTCTTAAAGAACTAGTTTTAGAAAAGCTTACACAATTTTCACATACCTCTTCATAACTTGATGAAATTTTGTATGAAGCACCATGAATCACCCCTCTACATGGCCCATATGTTAGTTATCCATAGTTTTTACTATAAAACTTAGACCCATCTCATTTACCTCAACAAACATTGTTAGTCCTTAAAGGAAACTTGGCTGAACTCTTGAATTTTTCCTCGAGGGGCTAAACTAAGCGTTGTTGTTTCTCAAACATGCTCTAGATAAAAATTTTATTCTTCTCCCATGATCACATGGTCTTTTAATGACCTATACCAACATTTCACACCTCATCAAGCTCTATAAACA
This sequence comes from Taxus chinensis, assembly GCA_019776745.2. Lineage (NCBI taxonomy): Eukaryota > Viridiplantae > Streptophyta > Pinopsida > Cupressales > Taxaceae > Taxus > Taxus chinensis. The sequence goes on along the minus strand of CM034156.1, from coordinate 262,850,009 downwards.
GGCCTAAATGATTCAATCTCAATTGAGACTTCCACCTGATGACTTGAAACTAACTCCAATAGCGCTTGACCATGCTATTATGAGTCAATTCCAATTGAAAATTTCACGGTTGATCTTATTACGGACACTATTATGTTTTGATTTAGTATGATGTTGGGCTATGGACTTCATTGCTGATTGGACTTATACAGGATGCATGATGATTATTATAAACATTATATATATATATATATATATATATATATATATATATATATATATATATATATATATATATATGTTGATGCTTTATTTGATGTAGTTATATCATTGATGCTATCCAGATATGTGATGTTTAATCATTTGATTATATATAGAAAATGAAAATTTTAAATGATGATAGAATGGTTGATTTTATTTATAAAATGGTATAGTCACTATTTCGATGTTGTGTTATGCAGTTATACTTACGATGCTTAGATTTATATTATATTATTTTTTAGCGTTCTGATATGGCCACGAGGCTAAAGGAGGTATTTATATTTTGCAGGCTATTTTATATCATAGCAGACATCAGGGGGATTGGAGACTAACCACAATGGAATTTTGGGTGGATTCAACATGGTCACCATGGCAACTAGTCATTTGTGTGTTGTTTGTTGTTGGGGGGTTCCCATGGGGGCGGGATCACCTTTATATGTGACCATGGGGGTTTGTATGTGGTCCTTATTTTATTGTTGTCTTGCATGTGTTTTATTTGTGAATGTGTCCATTCCTTTATTTAAATAGAATGTGAAAGATAAATTTAAATAAGATTTTCTTAAATATAATTATTGATGTGTTGATCCTTACATTTAATGTGTGTAAGAGAGTTGATCTTTGGAGTATAAAACACTTCACCATCTTGAAACTCGGATTTGTACTTGGAGGGTATTTTTGGAAGCTTGTGGGACAAGCTAAACTTGTCCCACACCCATTAAAAGCTTCATACCAACTTTATCTTGATTGGAGTGTTTACTTTTGCCTCTTAAATGCATTTTTGCTTGTCAAGCTTGCTTGTGTAAGTGTACTTTCTTACAAAAATTTAATTGGCTGTCCTTGAGGTGTAAGTGGAGGCTTGCAAGTAAAGTCGATTTGATTGGCATGAGGAGATTACATTCCTTTTTTTTGGATTTTCATTTTTTGGGGAGGACGATTATTTTCCACTTGCATTTTTTGGAGAGAGCTGGGAAAGAGTCGCATTTTTTCTCTTCTTCATCTTTTTGCTGTTTTGGAGCTGCATGTTTTTTTGGAAGCCATGGGAGTTCTTCTCTTGCTGGAATGTTGTTGTTAGATTGTCTCCTTGGCATTAGAGAGAGATGCTATTTTTTTGGACTATCATTTCACCTCCATTCGAGCTTTCTATTGGACTGTCCTCTTGGCATTTGAGGCTGTTGTTCTTAGACTATCATTTCGTCATCATTCAAGCTTGTTGTTGGACTATATTTTGGCATTAAAGCTACTATCTTTTGGACTTCCATTTCACCTTCATTCAAGCTTGTTGTTGGACTATCTTTTTGGGCATTCTTGTTGTTGTTTTGAAGACTGTTTTGGTGGACATTCAAGTGACTGTTGGGGCTGCATTCTTGGCATTTGAAGCTGTTGTTTTTGAACTATGATTTGGGCATTCTTGTTGTTGTTTTGAGGACTATTTTGGTGGACATTCAAGTGACTGTTGGGGCTGCATTCTTGGCATTTGAAGCTGTTGTTTTTGAACTGTGATTTGGGAATTCTTGTTGTTGTTTTGAGAACTGTTTTGGTGGACATTCAAGTGACTGTTGGGCTGCATTCTTGGAATTTGAAGTGATATTTTTGAACTGTGATTTGGGTATTCTTGTTGCTATTTTTAGAATTTTTTTTGTGGACATTCAAGTGACCGTTGGGGCTTCATTATTCTATTTGAAGACTGATGTTTCTAAACTGTGAGTTGGGCATCCCTGTTGCTATTTTGAAGACTATTTTGTGGACATTCAAATTAATATTTGGGGCTGTATTTTTTTAATTGCAAAGGTGTTATCATTGTTATGGCAAGGTAAGAGCTTGTTCATCTTTATACTGTCATTTTCTTGCATGTTATTATGGAATGTAAATGTGTGTCTCTTCTCCATTTTTCAAGTTAGGTAGACTGCCTAGGGATGGTGTAGGAGAAGGCTATGGGGATCATTATGGGGGGGGCATAAGGGAATGCCATGGGCATCAGAGTTTTGTGGAGGGAGCTTTGGGTTTGGGATCCACCATGGAAAAGAAATAGCTTGCATTTCTTACTTGTGGGGGGGCATAAGGGAAAACTTTTGGGGGGCATAAGGGAAAATTTGTGGGGGGGCATAAGGTTTACGAGATATGATATGTTATATTGGTGGTATGATTATAGGTGGATGGCCAATTCCTAATTGGGAGGCATAAGAAGCTTCCCCCATAGTCCTTGCTCCTTTAGCTTGATTAAATATAGCCTATGTGTTGTTTGATTGTGAAATATAGTGGAAATCTATATGTGTGTCTTGGTTGTTTTGTTGTTAAAAATCTACCTGTGTGTGTTGTGGAAGCCTGTGGATGTTTCCATGTGTTAAACCCCATCCTTCATTATTTTGTGGTTGGGGCTCGAGGGCCAATGATGAGAGAGGCTTCATCTCTTCATTGGATATCTTGGTTGGGTGGAGAGCATTGCCTTTCCCCCTCTCTTCTTGTTGTGATCAATTGAAGGAAACATCTAAAGCATGATGTTGTTTTGAAATCATTCATGGTGTAGAGTTAACATCCATCATTATTAGTTTACTTCTTGATGTAATTTCCTTTACCCACTCTTTGTGGATGGACTACAACTTTCATTATATTGTAAAGATGTTGTATTGACCATGTAAGATGTATTTTGATTTGAGAAAGGGAAACAATCTTGTCTTCTTGATATTGAGAGAATTGTTATGGTATTGTATTTGTGCATTCATGGCATAATGAAAAAAAGAGATGTGTTGCTGCCTCCATTGGATTACATTTTTCCAAGTTGATTGCTCAATCGTAATGTAACTTCATGCTTGAAAGGATGTAAAGGGATCGTGTTGTGTTTTGCATATTACATTTGAAATGATTAAAAGAATTACTTTGTTGCATCCGTTGGTATGAGTTGGTGTAAGTAAGAATCATTAAAATGCATGTAATTCTCTATTTTGGAATATTGGAAGAAAATCTTGCATAAGGGAATTATGTTATTCTTGTTACTTGTCTTGTTGGGAAACGTTCAATCTCTAAAGAAAAAGAAGAACTTCGTTTAGATCTTGTTATCAATCATTGAAGAAAGAAGTTTGTTTTATGCTAGCATGAAATGAATTTAAATGATGTTCTTACATAATTAAGAGTTGTTGTTTCAGTCAGTTAGAACACAGTAATATGATCTTCCCTTACTTCACTTTGCATGCATGCTTAATCAACCAACAAATGAACCAAACAACCCCTCAAACCGTTAAGTAATGAATGAAGTGAACCAACTAAGCCTTGCAAGACCAAAACAGACCCAAGACAGACCTGCACACTCAAGGAATTTACCTTGGAAGCTTTCAATCAAACAAATCTAACAAAAGGATTCACTCAGGAAATTGCCAGTCTTGACTGTAGGAGCCTGCAGGACTGTTTTGAAAAAATTACTATCTAAACCTCATCCAATCCTAAGTTTTATGATTTTCGTACAAATTAGACACCGTCACCTTTCCAAAAAGTCTAATTTTATCAAAAATTGAGTTCCTTGTCAAAAGTTATAGTATTTTGAAGTTCTTGTTGCAGGTCGTTCTAGAAGTTGCTACGGGCAGGCCTACAGTTGAACGGGTGGCTACATAGGTGCACAAGAGTTACTATGGGCAGGCCTGGAGTTGCTACAGGTGGCTGTAGGTACACAGCCAAAGTTACCATGCAGCTTGGAGTTGCTATGGGTAGGTTTACAGTTGCTACGGGTAGGCCTGTTGTAGGTGTACAGCCAGTTGCTACGGGCAGGCGTGGAGTTGCTATAGGCTGTATAAGCTTGTACAACCAGTTGCTACAGGTGTAGGAGTACATCTAGTTGCTACGGGCTGTTGTAGGTGTACATCCAGTTGCTATGGGCTATTGTAGGAGGACAGCCAGTTGCTACAGGATATTGTAGGAGCACATCTGGAGTTGCTACAGGTTTGGGCCTACTACTTCAAAAGCTTATGACACCTTGTATTTTGTACATGGATACATTAGAAACATCAGTTTGCATGAGAGACAAGATTCACCAAAGTAAATATGTATATTAGATCTTAATGAACATATAAAACTAAATGTATGCAAAATCATAACTTTGATCTCCTCTTATGGTAGACTCAAACGTGCATGTGTCTTAGACTATGCTTGTGATAGTTTTAAAAAAAATTACTCCTCTTTCAGCTAACTGAACCTAGGTTGTTCATGGGTCTCAAGTGGGTTGTTTAAGTTGGTGTTACATTTTGGTATCAGAGCGATGGTTCAAAATCATAGACCATTGGGCACACTAGAAAACTTGAGACATGGACTATAAACTTGGCACACATTTGAATCTAAGAAAAAAAACTTGTTTTTAAAATTGAAAAGGAAATAAGTATGAAGAAATATTACTGTACTCTGTTCATTTAAACTGCTAGAATTAAAATGATAATAAAATAATAAGTTGTTTGATTTGTTGAATTGTTTAGTGGAATTTGGTCTAAACCCGAGTAACTAAGGATGTCAAATTAAATTGATTTTGGTGAACTTCTAGTATAGTAGAAACTTGGTTTTCCTCTTTGAAAATGTGTTCATTTTACAAGTCCTAAAACTTGATTTAATTATAGGATGCATTAAGCCCTTTGCTGAGACCCTTCCTTATTGGATTTTTTGGAATGATAAGTTGTATGATGTGATTTTTTTTGTTGGACAGTAGTGTTTGTGTTCTGGGTCGAGAAGAGTTAATTAGGAGCTATTTAGATCTTCCTTCCTTTAGGGGTTAGGAAAGAGGGTTTGGTTGTCAGTTTTCCATTTTGTTACCCATATGAGAGAGTGGACACTAAGTATGGGTGTCGTTTGGGGCCCAATCCTATGTATGTGTTCTTGGAACTAACCTCGAGGTAGAGTACCCCTATTAGCGGCCATGAAAAGCTGTAGAGTGAATGTGGTGTTAACTTTTGTGTTTTACATTCGTAATCTTGTGTATTTTATCAAGGACCAGCATCTTACTTTATGATTAGATTGAGAAGATATGAGAATCTTTTATTTATTTATGATTTCTGCAAGAATTTTCAAACTTTGTAATGTGGCTACTTAGCCACTTTTATTGATTTTCAATATTTCTTAGACTTTATTTGATTGATGACTCGGAGCTCATGATGTTGTTGGCTACATGGCTAAATGTTACGTGGTTTCCTTCTTGCATGTTGTTGAGTTGGTTCTATGCTTCATGTATGGTGACAATTGTCATATGGGGGTACACCATGGGTGTCTTGAATTTATTTTTAGGTGCTTAAATTCATGTATTGGTTATGATTGCATGGAACCTTGAGTGTGTCTAAGGTCTTAGAGCGACCCTTTTGTTGCTTGACCTTGCTAGAAAGAAAGTTTGTTGTGTAGGGTGGACTAGAGGGCAGTATAACAGTGGTAGCGGTGATTCTATTTCAATTTGGTAAGAGCTTGGCCCTTGTCGGAATAGAAGTGTTTATTTATGGGCTTTTAGATTTTGTTAGGATTGGATTGCCTTTGGTTGACTTCAAATGTTACTGGAAATTTTTTTGTTTTGATAGTGACTTTTCATTGATGGCATGTTAAATTGTATCTTGGGTTCCTGGTTGCATCATAGAAAGTTTTGACCCATGGAATGTATGCATCTTGGTAATTATGGAAAGATCTAATCCCTTTCAGGAAGTTTGTTTATTTAATTGTACTTGTTTTTCTCTCTTGACTTATGAATAAGTCTACCCTTACCTTAAATTTCCTTTTCTATGAATAACATTCTATGACCTATTAATCTTTGGGTTACTTGGAAACACTTATGGATGTTTTGGGTCTTTTGGACCCTTCTCTTAGAGATGTTATTTTGGTAGATATTAATAGTTAATCTCGATGGTGCTTATATTGTACTTCCTCTTTTTTAAAAAAACTGTAATTCTTCGCTATAAAGTCCATGATTTGGTAAATTATTTGGTTGCCCCATTGCATTTGATGCTTTCTAGTGTGGATGTAGTGTCCTTGGAGTAAAGTTGCATTGTCATTTGGCTTGCTTCATTGGTGGTATCTTGTGGGGACATGAGAATTGATTGGAAAACCTTATTTGTTTATTAGGGGAATAAAATGTTACCACCCTAAACAGCATTTTTTTTTTGTTAAACCTTAATAGATTCGTAAAAGTAATATTATACCTCTTTAATGAGCCTTCCTTGAAAATTTCTTGTGATACTTGTGGGGACCCACTAAGAATGTTTAATGATGCTTGAAATTATTTAGTGAATTTTTGAAATCTTGGTGTGATTCATGTTGGTTCATTGTTTCCTAGTTCTTACAAAAATTAATGATGTGATTTCTATGACGAATGTCTCTTGTTCCTGTAGAATTAAAATTGTGGTGTGTTGATTTATACCTCTTTCCCATTAAAAAAAAGAAGTAATTATGTGATATATTTGAACCTTCCTTCTCATTAAAATTTGATTGATAAGATGACTCAACCGAAATGCCTTAAAACTATAATTAAGGATATTTGACTTTCGAACTTAACAAATAAAATGGAGCATAGAAAAAGGGAAGTGATCCTTGTTATACCCTTGGTAGATTAATAGAAGAAATATATACAAAGAAAAAAACCATGTAGAAGAATAGCAAGGGAATCTTGTCCATCCACCTTCCTTGCAAGTAAATTAAATGCTCTCTACCTATACAAAATGGTGAGACATCATGCCCACCTTAGTGGTGCTCTTTATAATGTAAACTGATAATGTCATAATAGAAGGAAGTTTGTAACTAAGGAAGCATGAAAGGAATGTTCTTAACAAGAAAAGCTATAACTTTTGACTTAATAAGTTGATTTATAAAATAAGTAAGATTTATGTGTATTGAGTGCAATGTGTAGTTGAACCTGTAGTTTTGGTGTCTACCTGAAATTGTGAAACCCTGGTGGATAGTAATGTGTTCTAGTTGCTTATTACTTCTTGTCCATGGATGTATGTGACTTTCTTGTGGGATTTTTGGGTCATCACACCCTTATCATCCCGTAGCTCGATGGATGTGAGTTGTGATCCTTTTGGATTGAGACTTATCTATTGTTTGAGAAGAAACCTTTGTGTGTGTTGTCTTGTCCATGGAAACCTAAGTTGTAATTTTAAGGCAACATATGTTAAGGATATAAGATAATTTGGGAAGTCTTCTTTTCTTCATATCTTCTTGGGTCACCTTATTGTTGTAGTCCTTTTTCCCATTAGGATGGAAGTGCAACATGATGTTATTCACCCTTGGATTTGATTGGACCCCGTGTTGCTTGATCTTCTCCCCAGTGACCTTGAGTGGTCCTTGATGTTTCTTGTACTCCCTTTATGGTTATTCCGAGCTTGAGTAGGAAATAAGATAAATAAACCTCATTGTGATATAAGGTATGGTACTTGTATTGTTATGTTAGTTGTTAGGGGATATAAATGAATATGTATATATTTTCCTTTGCTAAATGGTTGACTTGTTTAGTTTGGTTGTTTGGTTGTTTGATTATTTACAAAAAAGTGTAAAATTAGAATATAGGAAAGCTTGTGGTCATGAATTTGCTTAGTATTACCATGAAAAGTGATTTCTACCCTCTCAAGATTATAGAAGTTCCTTCCGAGAATAGTTCCTTTATTTTAAATGCTTGTTGTTTTAGGTGTCCTTGTTGGTTAACCTCATCCTTTGTGACCCTCAAATTGTGGAACTTGAGTAGACTTGTTCATCATGCAAATTTGGTCATAGATGATTTTGCTAGCCTTGTCTAGACAACGAACCTTGAAATCATGGCTTTAACATGTAGAAAACTTAACCTTTATTAATGTGGTATGTGTATCAGTGGGAAACTATGTGGTCATCTCGAGCTATGGAAATTCTCCCCGTAATTCTCTTACTTGGTGGTTACTCTTAATAATCTTTTGGAACTCTTCATGTTATATTGTTATATGTTGTATCTTATTTGCTAACGTAAATTTACTCCTTAGATTTGAATGCTCGTAGCCTTGCATGTAGAAATTTTAGGATTCATCCCTTCCAATCTACCTTCTTATTATTAAATTACATTGGACCAAACTGGAGTTCTGTAGACCCACACTTGTTTGAAGTAAACAATCCCATAATGGTAGTGATCCTTTTTATATGGTAGTTATTCCTATCTCTCTTTCCCGTCACTTCTAGGAGGAAGTCGAGTCTAAGGGGAGGGGGATGTAGTGCCCACTTCCCTTTGACACCTTTAGATACTGATCTTGATATGATTGATCTTATTATGGACACTATTATGTTTTGATTTAGTATGATGTTGGGCTATGGACTTCATTGTTGATTGGACTTATACAGGATGCATGATGATTATTGTAAACATTATATATATAGATGTTGATGCTTTATTTGATGTAGTTATATCATTGATGCTATCCAGATATGTGATGTTTAATCATTTTATTATATATAGAAAATGAAAATTTTAAATGATGATAGAATGGTTGGTTTTATTTATAAAATGGTATAGTCGTTATTTCGATGTTGTGTTATGTAGTTATACTTATGGTGCTTAGATTTATATTATATTATTTTTGAGCGTTCTGATATGGCCATGAGGCTGAAGAAGGTATTTGTATTTTGTAGGCTATTTTATATCACAACAGACATCGGGGGGATTGGAGACTAACCACAATGGAATTTTGGGTGGATTCAACACGGTCACCATGGCAACTAGTCATTTGCATGTTGTTTGTTGTTGGGAGGTTCCCACGGGGGGGATCACCTTTATATGTGACCATGGGGGTTTGTATGTGGTCCTTATTTTATTTTTGTCTTGCATGTGTTTTATTTGTGAATGTGTCCATTCCTTTATTTAAATATAATGTGAAAGATAAATTTAAATAAGATTTTCTTAAATATAATTATTGATGTGTTGATCCTTGCATTTAATGTGTGTAAGAGAGTTGATCTTTGCATTTAATCTATGATTTGGGCATTCTTGTTGTTGTTTTGAGGACTATTTTGGTGGACATTCAAGTGACTATTGGGGCTGCATTCTTGGCATTTGAAGCTTCTGTTTTTGAACTGTGATTTCAGCATTCTTGTTGTTGTTTTAAGGACTATTTTGGTGGACATTCAAGTGACTGTTGGGGCTGCATTCTTGGCATTTGAAGTTGCTGTTTTTGAACTGTGATTTGGGCATTCTTGTTGTTTTGAGGACTGTTTGGGTGGACTTTCAAGTGAGCGTTGGGTCTACATTCTTGTATTTGAAGACTGTTTTTTCTAAATTGTGAGTTAGGCATTCTTGTTGTTGTTTTGAAGACTATTTTGTGGACATTCAAATTAATATTTGGGGTTTTCTTTTATTACTTGTAAAGGTGTTGTCGTTGCTATGGGAAGGTAAGAGCTTATTCATCTTTATAATGTCATTTTATTGCATGTTATTATGGAATGTAAATGTGTGTCTCTTCTCCATTTGTCAAGTTGGCTAGACTGCTTAGGGATGGTGTAGGAGAAGGCTATGGGGAATCATTATGGGGGGGCATAAGGGAATGCCATGGGAATCAAATTTTTGTGGAGAGAGTTTAGGGTTTAGGATCCACCATGGAAAATAAATAGCTTACATTTATTACTTGTGGGGGGGCATAAGGGAAAACTTGTTGGGGGAATAAGGGAAAATTTGTGGGGGGGCATAAGGAAGGGTTTGGAGGCATAAGGTTTAAGGGATATGATATGTTATATTGGTGGTATGATTATAGGTGGATTCCTAATTCCCAATTGGGAAGCATAAGAAGATTTCCCCATATTCATTGCTCCTTTAGCTTGATTAAATATAGTATATGTGTTGTTTGATTGTGAAATATAGTGGAAATATATATGTGTGTCTTGGCTATTTTGTTGTTAAAAATCTACCTGTGTGTTGTGGAAGCCTATGGATGTTTCCATGCATTGAACCCCATCCTTCATTGTGTTTTGGTTAGGGCTCAGGAGCCAATGACGAGAGAAGCTTCATATCTTCATTGGATATCTTGGTTGGGCAGAGAGCATTGTCTTTCCCCCTGTCTTCTTGTTGTGATCAATTGAAGGAAACATCTAAACATTGTTGTTGTTTTGAAATCAGTCATGGTGTAGAGTTAACATCCATCATTGTTAGTTTACTTCTTTTTGTAATTTCCTTTACCCACTCTGTTTGGATGGACTGTAACTTTCATTATATTATAAAGATGTTGTACTGACCATGCAAGATGTATTTTGATTTGAGAAAGGGAAACAATCTTGTCTTCTTGCTATTTGAGAGAACTGCTATGGTATTGTATTTGTGCATTCATGGCATAATGAAAAAAAGAGATATGTTTCTACCTACATTGGATTACATTTGTCCAAGTTGATTGCTCAATCGTAATGTAACTTCATGCTTGAAAGGATGTAAAGGGATCGAGATGTGTTTTGTAAATTACATTTGAAATGATTAAAATAATTACTTTTTTGCATCTGTTGGTATGATTTGGTATAAGTAAGAATCATTCAAATGCATGTAATTCTCTGTTTTGGAATGTTGGAAGAAAATATTACATAAGGGAATTATGTTATTCTTGTTACTTGTCTTGTTTGGAATCATTCAATCTATAAATAATAAGAAGGACTTTGTTTAGATCTTGATATCAATCGTTTAAGAAAGAATTTTATTTTAAGCTAGCCTGAAATGACTTGAAATGATGTTCTTACATAATTAAGAGTTGTTTTTAAGTAAGTTAGAACACAGTAATATGATCTTCCCTTACTTCACTTTGCATGCATTCTTAATCAACCAACGAATGAACCAAACAACCCTTCAAACCATTGAGTAATGAATTAAGTGAACCAACTAAGCATTTCAAGACCAAAAAAAACCCAAGATAGACCTACACACTCAAGGAATTTAACTTAGAAGCTTTCAATTAAACAAATCTGACAAAAGGATTCACTCAGGAAATTGCTAGTCTTGACTATAGGAGCTTGCAGGACTATTTTGCAAGAATTACTATCTAAACATGTTCCAATCATAAGTTTTATGATTGATGTGAAAAGTAGACAGCGCCACCTTTCCAAAAAGTCCAATTGTATAAAAAATTGAGTTCCCAGTCAAAAGTTATAGTATTTTGAAGTTCTTGCTATATGTAGTTCTGGAAGATGGTATGGGCTGTTGTAGGTGCACAACTAGAGTTGCTACGGGTAGGCCTGGAGTTTCTACAGGTAGTTGTAGGTGCACAACTAGAGTTACTACAGGCATGCTTGGAGTTACTATGGGTGGCTTTAGGTGCACAACCCAAGTCGCTACAGGAAGGCCTGAAGTTACTACGAGTGGTTATAGGTGCCCAACCAGAGTTGCTACGGGCAGGCTTGCAGTTGCCATGGGCTACTGTAGGCATATATCCAGTTTCTATGGGCTGATGTAGGAGTATAACTAGTTGTTATGGGCTTCTGTAGGTGTACTTCCAGTTGCTACGGGCTGCTATAGAAGTATAGCCATTTGCTATAGGGTGTTGTAGGAGGACAACTAGTTGTTACACGCTGTTGTAGGAGCACAACTGGAGTTGCTACGGGCTGGGGCCTCCTACTTAAAAATCTTATGGCACCTTTTATTTTGTACATGGAGACATCAGAAACATCATTTTGCATAAGAGACAAGATTCACCAAAGTAAATAAGTATATTACATCTTAATGAACATATAAAACTAAATATATGCAAAATCATAACTTTGATCTCCTCTTGTGGTAGACTCAAATGTGCGTGTGTCTTAGACTATTCTTGTGATAGTTTTAAAAAAATAAAAAAATTACTCCTCTTTTAGCTAACTGAACCTAGGTTGTTCATGGGTCTCAAGTGGGTTGTTTAATTTGGCGTTACATCCCCCCTTTTCATTGATGGCAACACACTCAAAAACCTTTGATGGCAAGCATCCACCAGCATCTCACATCAGCCTTCTTGGTTTCTTACAGCACTCTATCTTCTTTAACATCTAATAAAAATGGTTATTCAGCCACTTGAAATGGATAAATGACAAGTGAAGACAATTATTCATGAGAAATTAAGCTTACCTATCCATAAGATCCCCCTAGAACTATGTTTACTCTTTTTTGAGATCCTGTACCTACCTTTAGTGATCTCTACTTGATCAAACTAAGCTCCCCATAAGTATAAGACATCTATATCTTCTTAGAAACAAGTAAATTTTAATCTTAACATTTTTTGTAACCCTTGACAATGATTCAAACAATTTGGCACTTCCATAAACCAATTTTTCAGTTCTTATAGCCATATTTTTATGTGACATTGCAAGTGTAGACCTAACTTTCCTTGACCTTGAAGAAAGATAGACAAAACATACCTTCCATAGCATGGAATCATTTAGATAATAATTTATGGAAACAATTAATAATCCCCTTGTCATAAGGACTTCTTGCACATCTGAGAAACCATAATGAGAACTAATCAATACCCAAATACTTGTAGGTTATAACTTTAGAGCAAGAACATTCATTTCCATTCATAACCTTGTCCACTAGACACTCATGTGAATTTTATTCCCTATCCAAATTGAGAACTATACCATGAATTTCTCTTTCCACATACTTCTCTAATCAAAGGGCACGCTCTTCTTCACAGTGGCACTGACTTAGTACATGCTTTTTTGATAAACACAGACATTAAATCAATATTTTACTTGTATTCTATCACATTATCACCTCTTAGATTTAGTCTAACTCCCCCTAGGAGAAGAAATATTACTCCTAACCTAATCATACCTCTATCAACGTCACATTTGGGTTTTAAATCCTATAGGGTCACATCTCTTAGCTTTGTTCTCAGGTCAATATATAATTTTGTGCCTTGAAAATTTCCATTTTGATAAGATCAACTCTTGAGAAATCACTCAAGGAACAACTTAGATCATTTAACTTAGATTCCTTCATTTGATGATCAGACTGTAACTCAAATTCTAATTTATCTTTCATCTTCCTTAGCATAGTAGATACCTTTTGAATGATGAGGTCATGATCATACCTTGACAAGCCTTCAAAATATTCATACAAGATTGATGTCAAACCTTAGTCTAACTTTACTTCTTGAAAATCTCAGAGTATCCTTCACATAGAATTTCATCTTTAAAAGAGTATATTGACATCTTTTAGACCTTTGTATCATTAAAACAAGATTATAATTCTATGAAAATAGAGCATCTAATCAGCATAGGATTTTATGACCTTACCAATGCAAATTAAAACTATGAACTCAACTTTATGGACTCCATAAAAAAGCATTATTTTTATTTATGGAACACAACACTTTGATCAAAACTGTACATATGACTCCACAACTCTTGCACCTGAGAAATCCTCAAATTTCTTTCCAAATTTCACCAAATTGTCAAATTTATAAGTACACTATTGGATATGGTCCTTTATCTCATCACACATTATCCTTCACTACTTTTGCCACATGTATATTCACTTAAAAATACCTTCTTAATTAGACCCATGAAGTCAACACACTTGTAGCCTAGATTTGCAATATGAAGGGAAAAAAATAATCTTCCTTTTCCACCTTATCTTTCACTAATAATGCCAATATACCCCTTTTCTTCATGAAATGGAGCTGACCTTTTCGTTATAATTTTTTCACAGTCCCTTCTAGAATTGACCTTCATGCTAAATCTTAGACTAAGAGAAATTTTCTTCCTTTGGGAGAAACACTCATTCTTGGTGGAGTGAACTAATGCAAGATCTTGTCATTATATCTCAACAACATTAATAATGTCTCAATTCCATTAACATTGAAGAAACTCATTTAGATGAAGATATTTCAAATGACTTAGAATATTTTTTAGCTATCACAGTAGTTTCTTGTTCACCATTTTCATTATCTATGATAATTACCCTGACTTCAACTTACAATATTACTGTCAAAAATCCTTCGTTATCAACATATGTCTATGCATGGCACCTTGACTAAAACCTTACAACTTACAACTTCAACATTTGACTGATGTCGTACTCATATCTCAGCTATCAAGAAATAGTGAATATATTTTTGAATGCAAATAGTTGATCAATCCTATGTGACATAATATACACTATGTCATGGTGATATCATTTGTTTATGCTCAAACTCTTACTACTAAGACAAAAAATTACTTAATGGACACATCTTAAACAATGCATAAGATGAGTCATTATGAACAAGTGAATGAAGGAAGGCATTTAACTAAAATTGAGACATAAAAAATTCATGGATACCAATGAGAAATTAACACAATCATGACACATCAGATAAGACATACGTATACACATATGTGAGCATGTCATACATAAACAAATACACTTCTGACATCATTTTGACAAAGATCTATACCATATGATTGGATAGTAATACCATCATGAATTTATTGAGATGTAGGCATTATGATGACTTGAAACCACTTGTATCATTTATTCTAACATGGCTAAAAATTTTGTACAAAATTTGAGGTCTAAATTCCATCATTAAGCCCTTCAAAGACAACATTCCCTTCATACAGCTACTAGGAAACACTTACACCCATTCATAAAAGTGAAGCGTCATGAACTCATAGATTTTGTATTTAGAGGTTCAAAATTGACCAACAACACAATAGATACATCTTAGGAATCCTTAATAATTTTTTTTAATTGATATGGAATCATGATAGTCATTTTCATACCTGAAACCTCCTTGTTTACTACTTATACTCTCCTGAATAACTTCAAGAGATTCACATATTACCACTTTGATGGCACATTTTTAATTTAATTCTTCATCTCAAGATAGTGAAACACTTCATAATATACTATGGTTGTAAGATGGTAATGAAATTTTTTATTTAGTTCCCCTAAGATGAATGAGATAAATCAAAGAATGAATTTAGATACTCATAAAGACTCTTTACATATTGGCATGATTTAAGATGACTTCACACACTAAGAACACTTTTCTTGAAGTTTATGATAAGATTATATACTCCACTTAGAACTCAATACTGACCATAGAGATACAACATACTACTACACAAGGAAACTTTTCTTGGACACTATCTCAAATTACAAACACTGATGTAAACAAGAAAGGTAATAATAGAATAGAAAAATAAAGGATAGATTCCTTGGGATCTTTTGATGAATTTCTATCATTTTAATTCCCTTGTAAATCTTTAATTTTTTTTATAGGCTTCTAGAATACATTAACTTGATGAAGGAAGAACAGGTGTTGGTTTTTTGAGCTCCTAGAATTTGTTTGATGTTCTGTTGGTTCAGTGTTGATAAGATATACTCTTGATCATTTCTTGTGAAGAAGTGTGTGTGTAGTAGGAGGTTTTTTTCTAAGTAATATTTAGTTGTGAAATTAGTATGATAAATTGGTCATATGTCAAAGTAAAAATATGTTATGGTACTATTATCCAAAGAACTCCCCTAGTGATTTGGATAGCTTGCATACACATTTTGGCACTAAGTTATTTATTGAAGAAGTTATGCACACTCAGAATCAGTTGCAACATTTCCTTGGTCGTAGTTTACCTATGTGCTCCGTTTCCTTTTCCCCTTCCACTTCTCTCTCACACGTGCCTTCTGTGTGTTCACCTTATTCCAAGTCAGTTTCCTTCCACCTTATGTGCCTAATTATTTGAACCTTGGCACACCACACCCATTACTTTGTAATAGTTTCACCTTATCCATACATTCTCTGCTAACCGATTCGAACCATCTTCTCATGTGCATTGCGCACACTACCTCCAAACTTTCCTCTATTTTCTCCCTCTACCCTTCTATGCCACATCATCTCTCGACATGCTCAGTGTGCCACGCACAACCATATAGGGTTTCGAATCCTTTCAACAAATGAATTATTGACACATGGTAGAAATGAAAAAAGTTGTACATTTCACCACCACTACATCCAATCAGCACATGCCATGTATTTTATGTGTGCTGACGACTGTGACATCTTCTAACAACCATATCATCAACTAAAAATCTCAAATTGGCGTGTGCCTGGACTTGTCAGAAAACTGTTGACATCATCTATAGTGCCAAAAATTCAAAATTCAAATTCTGGTGGACTTGGTAAGTGAGAATTGGGAAAACATCTCTCTGAACATTAATGAGCATATCTGATTGCTCCAACCACCCAATTTGGTATAATCCACCCTCTTTTGTATTCAACATGTCAAATAGGAATGGGGAAGCGTATTCATAGATTTCCAGGTGGATTTATAGACATTGAATGCTTCTTGTTGGTGGTTGTGTTTCAAATTCATGTTTTCCCTCCTTTTCCTTCTTCCTCCATAGATTCATCTATTAATGTAAGATAAAGGCTCATTTGTTATGTTGGATACTATAGATCCTTATGCATGTTGCTAAGGACTCTATATTTTCTATATTTTGAGTTGCAGACCTCCATGTTTGGCTCTTGCATCTGGATATCAGCCTCCTTATCATTGTGATAGTTCTGTGCATTTCTAGAAGTAATAGAAGCATCATTTTTTGATTATTCTCTATCCTAGCGTGTTAGCATTCCTTCTTCTTTCCTTTTTTCTCTCATTATGTATTGTTATGCTACTTCAAGTCCCTTGTATTTCCATGCTTGATTTTGTTCCATAAGAATGATTCGGTGAATGTGTGTTCTGTTGTGCTACTCATGCCTAGCCCCCTTTCACACAGTCCATGTCATTATTTCTTAGAACAGATAGTGTTCATCCCTCTTTTCTAGTGCTATCACATTTTAGTGTAGTTTACTTCATGATTATCCTTCTTTCCCTGGTCCCTTGGCATTCATAGCTTAGTTTCCCCTTTTCAGCACTAGGAGTAGTAGTAGTAGTAGAGATAGATAGAGGAATTGGCATTCTCCAAATATCCTTTCCAAACTCTTAAGGTCCCACAACCTGGGGATGGTTCCATTGTGGTCTCAGACACCTCATCCCTTTCGAGATCTGAGACATGGGTGCACGTTTGAGAAACCAAAAATTTTGGGCATGCCCGGTGGGACCAACATTGAAAGCTCAAATTTCATATCTCTAAGTTCTGGTGTGTGGAATTAGTGTTTCAGACTTGGAAAAGGTTCCTTTCAAACACATTTGGTGACTCCCAATATTTTACAATCTCTGTTTCAACAGTCTTGAGTGCCTTTCATGAGAAAAGTGCACACAAGAAGAAGTGCAGTAGCTGAAAACTCTTTTGAGTACCTCTAGCTATCCCCAAGAAAAGTTCATTCCAGAAATCCCACATGTAGATCTCAATCTCCAGCGTGTTGCACCCATTTAACTCCTACAAATAGACAACCTATTCACCCTACAATGGTGCATCATCCACCTCCTCAATTAAGAATTTTTCCAAACTTTTATGGAGGGATCCCCTCACTCCTAGCCATACAACATGATATGCCAAATAGTGCACTCAAAAGAATTCCTTACTTCACTAGTGAGAATCAAGTCACCCCTCAGGAGCACATCTAGGATGTAGCAAATGTGTGTTCATTCTATCTGATCAAGTACAATGATTTAGTAGTCAAGATGCTTACAACCTATTTCAAAGGTAAAGCACTTCAATGGTACAGAGGATTGCTACTTGGATTTATCACCAATTGGGATGAGCTAGGAATAGCTCTGTGTATTTCTTTTGAATACAAGTCAGATCACCTATCTTTGGTGGAGCAACTGACAATAATAAGGGGGGCACAAAATGAGTAGATGACTAATTTCAACATCATATTTTAGAAGACTTGAGAAAAAATTCCTCTTGTGGTGAGACCTATAGCCCAACATGCTTTCCTCTATTATCTAAAGGTGCTCAACAGTAATATTATAGTTATGATCCAGTCTATGGGGGGTAGGACTCTGTCAACTACTTATAGGATTGCATTTAGGGTACAAAATAGTCTCATTTAGGTGGGAAAGTTGGCTCCTAGACTGCCCATGTCTTTGTTCCCAGAGATGTCACAAGCACCCCAGCCTTATGTGGCCATTATTCCTACTCCTAAGTAGAGAGTGCAACCAGTTGCCTCAACATCCTATTCTCCATCATGGAAAAAGGAGGATGAAAAATTGAAGGCATTGATCAGAAACTTATCAAACAAGGTCCTATCACTAGAGAGGCAGCAAGCACAAGCTTATAGAGGCGTTCCTAGTCAGGTGCATGGCCAAGGAAACCAACCTTGGTAGAATCAATACAGAAATCAGAGATATGCACCCAACCAACATAATGAGATGTGGCAGCCTAATGCACATCTTACTTTACACATTTTCCCTGCCGCACCTTCTCTGCCAGCACCCAGCGTGAGTAGAGCACTCGTTCTAGTTCAGAACAACTTGGTTCAGGAGTCAAAATGGTGCTTCCCTTGAAAAATGCCTAATAGTCAGTACCATTGTGCTAATGTTACATGCACCCAATCCTTCATGATCCATAATGCTTCATCTTGTGAGCCCTCAAAAAGCACCCATGAAGCAGATAACCTTGAAGATATAGAAGTTCCTCCAAAAACTAATTTTATGTTATTTGGTACGGAAGACTTCTATGTAATCAACCAAGCTATAGAAGATGCAAATAGACCGCATGCCTAAGTTGCGGACAACACAAGATATAAGAAAATAATATTAGAGTCTAGCACATAGGTCATAGTCCCAGCAATGCAAGAAGGTCTTCAAAAGAAAATGGAATCAGTAAAGACCTCTTGCAATAAAAATGTTCAAACCCCTATGCAACAACCCCCACGTAAAGCTCCTTTTGAGGAAATGTGCGCCCATCCTTTGGTAGGCCAAGCCTCTACTCTGGATAAGATTTAGGCTTCTGCACTTGAACATTGAAGAAGGGATGTTGTTACCTAAATTCACAAGATGGGAGGGATTCCATTCAACATTATTCACTAGATGAAGAAGACAAACATAAACGTCACAATGTCGGATTCGCTGACCCTTCCATATTAGCGAGATCTACTGCATCAAGCTCTAGCACAGCTTCCATGCACTGACCTGAGTATGCAGAAGTCACTTGCTTTTGTCAAAATCCACCAAGAAGAGGAGACACAAGTAAGCAAAATTGCTAAAATCCCACCCTTATATATGTCCTTGATTATAGGAAAACACCTAATGCATAACTACTTGATTAACTTAGGTGCTAGTACTTCTATTATGCCTAAGAAGATAGTTGATGTCTTAGGTCTAAAATATAGCCCTTTGTCTAAAGGAGTCCTATAATTTGATGGTTCAGTTGTAACCAAGTTTAGAGTTATCAATAATCTTCATTTGACCCTCTATGCATGTCCAATCCTGACAATTACTCAAGATGTGTCAATTATTGACCTACCTCCTTTGTTTTCCCTATGTATATCAAGAGAATTTACTGCTAAAGTGGGTGGTTACTTGTCTTCTGATTGGTCTCATATGTTGCTAAAGAAAATGTATGGTACCTAGTTTACCATACAAGCTGAGCCTATATTTTCTTATCATGTAGAGCCATATGTCCCATCCCCTCTCCAAGACAATTGTCTTATCCAGGAAGAACAAATTTTAGTTTGTCAAGAGAAGTCTCTTCCACCCTCTATTCCAGACTTAGTACTTGATGAATGGATTGAGAGGAATCAAAAATTTGATCCCTATGCTGAAGAACTGGAAGCTTATGAGACTGGTCTTGGTACTTATCATGTCCTAGAAGAAGACACTACGCTTCTGTGCGTGCTCATAGCAGACAAAGTTCAAATTGGTCTATGGAAGTTATAATTTGATGGATCTAGAAGAAGAAATGGTGTAAGAGTAGGAGTGGTTCTCATTTCCCCTAGGTATGAGAAATTATTCTTCACACATAGGCAACAATTTACATGTTCTAACAATATGGCAGCATATGAAGCCCTAGTACATGGCTTGCTTATTGGTGAAAAGAAGACAATTAAAGCATTGTAGATCTTTGGGGACATAGAATTGGTCATCCACCAGGTCACCAAAAAATTCTAGACAAAGAATAAGCTTCTTAAAGCTTATAAACATATAGTTTGGGACCTACTTGAGAGCTTTGATGCTCTTAATCTACAAGTAGTCCCACGGAAAATGAACAAAGAAGCTGACCAAATGGTCGCACTTGGTTCATAGTTTTCTCGTACTGATGACTTTGTTAAAGGGAACACTCAGCGCATTAAGATGGTAATCAGACCATCCATTCTAGACAATAACATTAGCTAGAAGGTGATTGACAGTGATGCACAGATTATCCATTTTATCTAGAATGAAGCTGAATTTTCATCAAGTATGCAAGCTGACTTACATGACAACTATGGTGACCAAGTAATATACCTAAAGACAAATAATTTTCCTAGAGGGTTGGTCACCTTAGAGAAAATTTTCAGCCTTAATGATGAGTTCAAGGGTGAAGAAATATACATTTGTGCTGCACAAGAGGATTGCTCCTCCATTGCTATTACACACGAAAAGGAGTTGTTGCTCAACAAGACTTGCGTGCATGAAGAAAAACAGGCCTTCATCTCTCTCTATCAAAGATACCATGACATTTTCTCATGGGAGTATGAAGACCTAAAGGGTTTTGATCCAAGTGTTTCTCAACACTCCATTGACCTTGATCCTAACATAAAGCCCATCATACAGAAACAATGACCAGTTAATCCAAGAATAGATCCCCTCATGAGAAAGGAGTTATCCAAACTCATTGAGGAAAAAATTATTTTTCCTATCAAATACTCTACCTGGGTCACAAATCTAGTTCCACTACACAAGAAGAATGGTGAAATCAAAATTTGTGTCAAGTTTAGATATTTGAATAAGGCATCTCTAAAGGATCACTATCCTTTTCCTTCAATGGAGTAGATTCTACATACTATAACTAGCGCGTAAAGGTTTTCCATGCTAGCTGAGTACTCGGGTTTTAACCAAATCCTACTTAAGGAAGAGGATCAATTCAAAATAGCATTTACAATAAAGTGGGGAACATATTTTTTAATCCGTTTTCCCCCCGCTCCGCGTCTGCTCCGCGGCTGCTCCGCGACTGCTCCGCGGCTGCTCCGAGATTGCTTCGCGTCTGCTCCGCGATTGCTCTGTGGCTGCTCCGCGAGTGCTCCGAGATTGCTCCGCGACTGTTCCACGGCTATTCCATGGTTTCTACGCGGGCTTCATAAAAAAAAAGGGTTCGAGGAGGCACGAGCATTGCCAGAGGTTCGCCCCTCTCAGAAATTCGAAATGAGGTCCCTATTAATGGCAGCGAGAAACCAGTGGTATCTGTGGGAGGTGGATGCAAAAATGTAGAGGAAAATAAAGCACCAATCTCATGGATTGGTATGGCTTTCAATACTAACCAAGACCCCCATATCAAAACAGGGGTGTTCACTCATGGGACAGGTAAAGATGGTTCAGTCAAAGATTCATTATCTCCTTTAAAACTCAATATTGGTAACTGCAGGTTGCAAGAGACTAAGAGTGGATCTGGTGATGGAGGAAGAGGTACAGGGGTAAGCCAGAACCAGGACAAACTAAATAGCAACAATAGGTCCGGATCTTATGCTTCAGCGGTCTCCAAACAGAAGGAGAATGTCAGAAATGAGCTCTTAAAACCCTCCCAGGAGGTCCCGACGCTGAAAATTGAAGAGGATTTACTTCTAAAGGTTCTTAAGGAGGAGGAAAATCTCTCCCAACTGGGGCTCATATGCAGATTTCACAAATTTTGGCCTAAGCTTTCTCAGCTTCATGACTGGATAGCCCAGAGATGGAGAGAAAAAATACAAGGTAAGATTGAGCTTTATCCTTGTGCTAAAGCTTACTTCATTGCTGTCTTTGAAACCCCTGAAGATAGGGATTTAATTTTTAGTCAACATTGGGTTTGGGGGGAACATGGGCTTATGTCCAAACCATGGTATCCATCTTTCGACCCATTAAAGGAGTCTTTTGATACCTACCCAATTTGGGTTCGTCTACCAGGACTCCCATTGCAGCTTTGGAACAGATCTTGTCTCATTGCTATAGGGGATACTTTAGGCTCATGTGTAGCAGTCGATGATAAGACCTCCATTCAAACCCATACTACTTATGCTCGAATCCTGGTTGATCTCGATACCTCCAAATGTTTACCAGCAGAAATCAATCTACAGATTGGAGCCAGGCTCTGGGTGCAGAGGATAGACTATGAGAGACTTGCCTTCAGATGTAGGCGTTGCTTCCAAACTGGTCATGTTACAGATGACTGTGAACACTCCAAACGTAAGACCAAAACATCCTGGTGGAGGGATTCTCTACCTGAACATCTTACAATCGACTCAGATCTGGCTAAGGAATCGAGTGCCCCCCTGCAAGCTAACTCACCCATCATGGTTGATTCACAGACCAATACAGAGAAGCCTCCAGATTATTCTTTACAGGCTGCTGATTCAGTGATTAATGATATTCCGACCTCCCATTTGAGTCACTCCCCCATCAAACCTATTGCAGTTTTTCCGACTGTAGTGGATGTGGGAAATCAGGAATGGACAGTGGTGGATCAGAAAAAGAAGAGTAATGCCAAATCTAAATCCCCCACCATATCGGACAAGATTTGATTCTTGTCTTTTTGGGCGCTATTATTGCTACATTTTGGCATATGGCCTGCTACGCAGTTGTTAGGCAGCTGTGTTGTTATTTTGTTGCTGTTTTGTTGCAGCTGGTTTGCTTTTGCCGGTTCCTTCCTTGACAGTTTTTGTTGGGCTCTTTTGTGATGATCGTCTGGATGTTTTCTCCGTTAGTGGTCAGCCAGAGTACATTGTTTTCATTTTTGTGGCCGGACCACTGCGTGTTTGTTGTTTGATCACTGTCTAGCAGGTGTTTATTTGCTGTTGTGTTGCTGCTGGTTGTTTCTTTGTAGACTGCGTTCTACACTTGGTCCTTATTGTTATATCAGGATGTTGATCCTTTTTTTCGAGCTTTATTTTCCTATTCTGGCTTCTGAGCCTTGCTGTGCAAGGGTATAGTCCCTTTCAAAAAACTATTTGCCAATAATAATAATAAAAAATGACCTTTGGTCTATCAAATGTGGGTGCAACATTTCAGCACGTCATGGATATTACCTTCAAATGTTACATCAATGAGTTCATTTTGGTTTACCTTGATTACATAATTGTCTTCTCAAAGCAGAGCGCAGATCACATAGCACACCTAGAAAAGGTCTTTCAGAGATGTAGAGAATTTGGGGTATCTTTTAATCCCAAGAAGTGTAATTTTGTAGTGGCTTAGGGCAGGATATTGGGCCATGTGGTTTCAAAGGATGGCATCGCAATTTCTCCTGAGCACATTTCAGCCATCCTATCCCTTTCCTTGACTGCGAAAAAAAAATCCTTACAGTCATTCCTTGACAAGATTAACTTTGTTAGACATTTTATCCCTAACTTTGCAGGACTAGTTCATCCCATCACCCTTATGCTCAAGAAGGACATATCCTTCAAATGGATAGTAGAAGGAAGAGAAAGCTTCAACAAGATCAAGAAATAAATTACTTGTGTGCCAACACTCATCAACCTAGATTACTCCAAGAATTTCATCTTGTATGCCTATGGTGCTGATGCAAGCATTACCGTTGTCCTCACATAGGAAAATAAACAAGGATTGGAACAACTAGTGGCATTTTTCAGCCAGACGCTGAAGGATTATGAGTTGAAATATAGTCACATAGAGAATCAGGTCTTCTCCATCATGAGCGCGCTCAAGAAATTCAAGAACTTTCTCACCACAAATCATATCAAGGTA
Source organism: Taxus chinensis (assembly GCA_019776745.2). NCBI lineage: Eukaryota > Viridiplantae > Streptophyta > Pinopsida > Cupressales > Taxaceae > Taxus > Taxus chinensis. The sequence goes on along the minus strand of CM034156.1, from coordinate 262,826,060 downwards.
TTAGTTTCTCACTCATCTATCAAAGACTTCATCATGGGAGTAGAAATCAGTGATAAGAGAGAACAATGGGTGGCCAAAATCATGGAATATGATGTGACTATTAAGGCCACAAATCTGGTAAGAGGTAGTGCACTCTGTAAGCAGATTGTTGAGGATGCGTAGAATGAACCTGAGGCTTCATTATTTCTAGATGAAGTATTCTCGCATATAGAACATGAACAGAACATAAACCCCAATGCACGTGATGGGATGAAGGACATGATCGCATTCCTTTCCAAGGGTGCATACCCTCCTAGCTTGATTAAAGAAAAGAGAAAGCATCTTAGGTTGTAATGTATTCCTTATGTTTTGATTGATGGAATTCTCTTTAAAAGAAATCTAGATGGTGTGATGTTAAGATGTATCAAAAGCATGAAGACTAAAAAAATGTTAGTATAATTTCATGATGGATTCTCTAGTAGATACTTTTCTACTAAAAATACAATAGTGAAGATCATAATAGTAGGTATCTTTTGGCCTACCATGTTTGCAGATGCACATAGGTGGGTCACAAGATGCAAAGAATGCACTTTCTTTACAGGAAAGAAAAGATTGGAAGCACTTCCCCTCTGACCAATCCAAGTGGATCAGCCTTTTAGGTAATGGGGTCTCAACTTCATAGGCATGATCAATCCACCTTCAAGTGCTAGACACAAATGGGTGCTAACAGCTACACATTACTTCACCATGTGGACAGAAGTTCTTGTGCTTAAGGAATCAACTAAGCCAATCATCCTTGACTTTATCAAAGGTTTAGTCACAAGGTTTGGCATTCCTCAAAAAATTATCTGTGATAATGAAAAGGCATTCTTTGGTACTAAAATAACTGATTGGCCTCTTAGTTTGGGCATTTACATGAAAACTTCTTCTAACTATTACCCTCAGGGTAATGGTTTGGCAGAATCAACAAACAAGAACTTGATCAGAATCAGGAAGCGCACAATGAACACCAGCCAAAGATAGTGGCATACAAAGGTCTTACACATGCTCTGGGTAGATAGAATCATAGTCAAAAAGGTAATACAGACTTCACCTTACAAGCTTGTCTATGGCAAGGAGGCTTCCCTTCTTTTGACACTAGAACTGAATTCATTATCACTTTCCCAAGAGCTAGAATTTGAGGGTGCGAATCAGAGATAAATCAAGATGGCAGATCTTGTTAATCTTGAAGAACTTAGAAAGTCTACCATGATTATGCTAGAACATCATAAACATGTAACAAAGAAATGGTTTTAAAAAAAGGCTAGGCCTAAAACTTTCAAATTTGGGGACTTGGTTCTAAAATGGGATGTTGATAGAGCTAAACCAGGGTGCCATTCAAAGTTTGATGCACTTTGGAGTGTCCCTTACATCATAAAATCCTACAGAGAAGCTAACTCTTTCAAGTTAACTCATCCAAATGGAATCATGCTGCCAATCCCAGTAAACAGAATCTATCTCAAACACTTCCATTAGGTTTGCTGCATCAAACTGTATATATTAGATTATTTTCAATTCCTCCAAGTGTGCTCTACACACATTGTTTGTTTGTACATAGTTCTTTCCTCTCATTTTCTTACTACGTGAGTGCTTTTGTTGCTTCCAATGTGTAGAGATTCTCTCAACAGTTGTGAAATTCAGGACAAAGTGCAAAAATGATGCTCAAAGTGACAACAGGGGCATCTTCATGATTTAACAAGTAGATTCCATGCCTAATGGATGCTTTAGGCTACTGGTCTCTTTCATCTAGCAGGAAGATGACTCCAAAAGTCACCAAAATTGTTATCCAAAGAACTCACCTAGTGATTTCGATAACTTGCATACACATTATGGCCCTAAGTTATCTCTTGAAAAAGTTGCACGCACTTAGAATCATTTGGCACAATTCCTTGGTCATAGTTTACTTGTGCACTCTATTTCCTTTTCCCCTTCCACTTCTCTCTCACGTCCACCTTTCAAGAATTCACATTCTTCCATGTCAGTTTCCTTCCACCCTGCGTGCCTAAGTATTTGACTATTCGTGCACCGCACCCATTACTTTGTAATAGTTTCTCCTTAACCATACGTTCTCTGGTCACCAGTTTGAATCATATTCCCACGTGCATCATGTGTGCTCCCTCTGCACTTTCCTCTTTTTTATCCCCATGCCCTTCTATGCCAGATCATCTCTCGACAAACTCAGCGTGTCATGCGAAACTAGATAGGACGCCAAATCCTTGTAACAAATGAATGATTGACACATTGTAGAAATGAAAAAAATTGAACATTTTTCTGTCACTCTAGCCAATCAGCACGTGCCATGTATTTTGTGTGCACTGATGACCATGACATCTTATAACAGCCATATCATCAGCAATAAAGCTCATATCAGTGCGCACCTAGACTTTTCAGAAAGTTGCTAACATCAGCTACAGTGCCAAAAATTCAAAATTCAAATTCTGGCAGACCTGGTAGGTGATAATTGGGAAAACATCTCTCTGAACATTGATGATCAGATATAATTGCTCCAACCACCCAATTTGGTATGATCCGCCCTCTTTTGTCTTCAACACGTCAAACAGGCATGGGGAAGCATATTCACATATTTCTAAGTGGATTTACAAACATTGAATGATTCTTGTTGGTGGTTGTGTTTCAAATTTGGATTTTCCCTTGTTTTCATTTCTTCCTCCATGGATTCATCTATAAATGTAAGAGAAAGCCTCATTTTTTTATGTTAGATACTCTAGATCCTTATGCATGTTGCTAAGGATTCCATATTTTTTGTATTTTGAGTTGCAGACCTCCATGTTTGGCTCTTGCATGTGGATATCATCCTCCTTTTCATTTTTACAATTTTGTACATTTATGGAAGTAATGGAAGCATCGTTTTGTGAATATTATTTGTCCTAGCATGTTTTCATTCCTTCTTCTTGCCTTTTCTCTCACATTGTGTATTTTTTTGCTACTTCAAGTCCGTTGCAGTTCCGTGCTTGGCTGTGTTCCATAAGAATAATTTTTTGAATGTGTGTTTTGTTTTGCTACTCGTGCCTAGCCTCCTATCACACATTCCCTATCATTCTTACTCAGAATAGATATTTTTCATCCCTCTTTTCTGGTGTTATCACCTTTTAGTGTAGTTTACTTCATGATTATCCTTCTTTCCTTGATCCCTCAGCATTCATAGCTTAGTTTTCCCTTTTCAGTACTAGGAGTAGTAGTAGCAATAGAGATAGAGGAAACAACCTTCTCTGGAGATCCCTTGTAAGCTTGCAAGGTCCCATAACCTGGGGATGGTTCCATTGTGGTCTCAGACACCTCAGCCCTTTTGAGATCCAAGACATGGGTGCACATTTGAGCAACCAATAGGTACTTCAAGAAGAAAGGTATGATGTTTCTATGAAAAGGTCCCTAACAACATTGATCCTTCTAGGGCATGGTTTTATGTTGCATTGTTCTTTATCTATAAATAATTATTGATGACAGAACTATGTCGCGATGGAAAAAATAGAGATGTTTTTTCAATTATGGTTCTATATACATTAAGAATAAATTCTACATTTGATTTCATCTCTGAAGACTTTGTTGAACAAGGAATTTAGAGTGCATCTTAAGTTCTCCTCTTAGTCTAACTAAATAATATGATAAGAGTCCAACATATCATGAATTTATGCAGTTCATATTGAGATAGGGTACTTTGTGTTTATATCAAGTCCTGAGGGGTTTCACAAAAAGGTTTGAACTATAAATCAGGTATGATACACTCTTGTTCTATTTGTGAAAGGATAGGTTATTCTTGAAATGCATGAATCATGCTCAGGAAGGTTGCGAGTGGTTAAAAGTAAGAAATTTTCATGGAAAGGTATTTTCTCATGTTTTTGAAGGCATGAAAAGGTTGTTTAGGATGTGGTTCTATTCATGTATTTGATGTTATAACCTTGAAGAAATGGGGATCAATCATAGTATTAAGGTCTGCATATTCATCCTAAGGGGATTATAGCAATGACATGAAAGTATTATGATCTATGAATGGGAACATTGAATGTTCAAACTGTGTGAAATTTTCTCTAATTGCTACATATTGATACATTATATTGAGGTTTCAAGGACAAGTGACATAGTTTGTTGATCCATCAAATCTCTGTGAAAGTTAAGAATGAAGTGATGGTCAGATTCAAGAAGATGAAGGTAATGGTATTGATGTCTTATTATAAAAGGCATGTCTCTAAAAGGTTTTATGTTTCTCTAATAGTCATATTGGAGAATATCACATTCTATCATAATCATATCATGATGTCATAATGTTTAGAGGTATTTTGATCTAAGTCTCAAGAGAATTTTTTTTCCTTTTCCTTGTGTCTTACAGAATTCCTCAAGCATGCTTGAGCTATGTTATTATATCTTAAGAGTCTATAGGTATGTTGAGATAGTGTGTAAAGAGTTGAAATTTATGTTACTCAGAGGTCTTTGTCAAGAAAGTAGTATGTTAACCTAACCACCACTGTCTCAATTTTGTGGTTTGTGTTTATTAATTCTATTGTCTATATGAGTCTGAGTCTGTTTTAAAGAAGACTTTATTTTTGTTTTATGGGGTCTGATGAAGGTTTCATTATGATATGTAAAACTCAACTTGAGTTTAGGTTGATGACACCAGTTCGTAATAGGTTATTTGTTTCTTCACAATTCAACTAAGGTCTATGTACAAGTAATGTTTGAAGGTCTTGTTACTCTCTATGGGATTAAGAAAGAGTGTCAAGAATGTCAAATCTAGGATATTTAAGTATTTATTGTGTATTAAGTGTTGAAATACATATTTGTGGTGTATGATGACTTAAAAAATCATAGGTAGTGTGTAGAGAATTATAATTACCTATTTCGACTAAGAATGGGAAGAGTATGTATAAACTATAAATAGAGCTATAGGTGTGTAAAAATTCGAATTCTACTCCATGATCATAAATATGTGGTCTATATTTTACCCAACTAGAGCTATGTGCACTAGCTTCTCATCCAAATAAGTTTGGATGCTCACCCAAAATGTGCACAGCCAGCAGGTACCTCCTTTGTTATGTTTATTATAATGTTATCATGCATGTTCATCATATTCATAGTTAAATCACCCATTCATACATAGAGAGTCATTACAATTCAACAACATAGATAATAAGGAAAATAATTAATCCAAGTAAACAATCACTAGACACAATTATACTGTCAAAACACCATCTTCAGATACATCAACTATAATTATATAACCACAATTATCCATTATAAACCACAGTAAATTACATAGCTATGACATATAAATACATTAACCTCAATACATCCATGCACTAGACCATGCGCTCACTCAAAACAGACTCAACCCTATACTTTTGAACTCTCAATTTACACTAACTTTCTTACCTCTAGAAACTTCTCTCTATAACCTCCCTTAGAAAAATGACACACTTCCTATATCTAAAGGTGGGGACTTGTCCTTCATTACTTCATGAACTATACTATCAATACACATGTGTACAAAAATAACTTTCATGCTTTTACAGCCCCTGGTAATAATATATTATACTAAATATGTCATGCTTTAATTACTATTTTTATCTAGGTCCATGCGTGTTCTCTCTCTAGCTCTGCATGTAATTTTTTTCTCCATTTCTTGGCTACTAAGTATTTGTGTTTTTCTCTATTTTAGGATCTTTACTTGAGCAAAAATCCAACTCTTCTTTTTTAATTTTTATCCTTGTCATGCAAAATTGGCTAAGTCCTTACTCTTATACCTTCATGTGTGTAGCCTCGAATGCTAAAATAATTTTCTACTTCACACCCTTTCCACATTATTATGTTCTTCTGCACACACATTCATTTACGTGTAAAATTATATCCTTAATTCATACTCAGTCAATTTTTGTGATCAATATTACCCTACAGTAGGTATATTGTTTGTCCTCAACAATACTGATTCAAATAATGCTTCTGAAGAATGGAAGCATAAATAATTTGAAATTGAAATAATAGTGGGCATATACCCAATTAAATATTGTTACATATTTTCATTCACACACTTGCTCTCATTCTTGGGATGGTTGAAGAAGTTTAGGGAATTCTAAATTTATGATGTTCTCTAACTTCTCCCACTCTACCAATCCCTTAGTAGTTACATCTAGTACAAACCTAAAATAACTAGAGCCTGCTCAGGGTTCATTACTTTACCCTTCTCCTTCAGCTCCATAAAAATCCCAGAAAGGTCTGATGTCATCTTTTCCAGGGAATCCATCTTCCATGCAACCATAAAAATAATCTCATTAAGCCTTGTCTCAAAATCAGCTTTCACAATATTAATCTCATCTTGCTTCTTACAAATTTCAGCCACTCTCTCTTTATGTCCAACCTTTTTATCATACTAGGCTACTTGAACCTGTTTAACCTCATTCTCCTCCTCAGTGGTGTATGCCTTAAGGATGGGATTGAGGTCTTGGAAATTATTAAATTCCCATCCTACCTTTTTCAATGCATCCTTAATCATGGCAACTAGTACATTATACTCCACTATCTTACGCACTAATCCTCTTTTATTCTTCTCTCATTTAGCACACAACTCTTATTCTGATTATCTAGGGACATGATTTACCTCGTTCAACATCATTTTTACCAAATCCTATAAGTAGTGAAATTTCGTACGGAAGTCATCTTTATCCTTTTCCTCTAGGTTAGAGCATGCTAATGTAATGGTATCTACAATATGAATGAATTTTTTATATATTAATGGAAAATAGTTTTGAAGGGACTATACCCTATTACAAAAGAGGATCAACAGCCAGATAAACATGAAAAAGTTAAAAAAAAGGATCTATTTCCAGATATTACAATAGGTCCAACAATAGTAAAAAATAGAAGCTACTAAGAAAAAGTAAGACAAGGATTAAACTATAACTAAACAATACAAAAACAACATACTATCAGCAACAAAACAACAACTTGAATGCATCCAACCTACCCAAAAGGTGTTATTTCTTCGAAGCACTATCAATTCTTGATTTGATCATTTTCAGAGAGGTAAAAAGTGCTAGAGTGGTGACATGCATGGGGTCATTTACATTCAGTTGTGAGATGACCCCATTTCTTTCCTTTTCTGTACCCCAAATGTCCTTAGGAACTCCACTCAACATAGTGATGGTTTTGACATGTTGATCAAGAAAATCACATATAGATTTGAAGATGGCCATGTTGTGATTGTGTCTATCCTTAGATTTCCCAAGTCTATTATCTAGGGAGTTTATTTTCTTGTATATTTCATCAGTCTAATCTATCCCAATACCAGCATCCTCATTCATGTTTCTTTTCCCCATTTGCTTATTTAACTAATGTAGATATTTTTTAATAATTTCAACCTCATTTTCTAGCATTTCCATTATAAGGAGAATATTTTCCCTCTCTTATTGAGTAACATTATCCTGCCCTGCATTACTGATGTGTAAGAGATTGTGAGCTATTTCCATATCCTTTTTTTCTCCTAAGTACATGGCCAGACGGGGATGTAATTACTTTAGAGAATGAAGGGTTCTTAGTCTTGACATTTATGAGACTAGGAATGGTGATCTAGTTAACAATGGGAATATTGTGAATGGGAATGGGCATGGCACCAGGGGTAGTAGGAATGGAATGAAAATTGATGAGGTAATGCCTATGAAGGAGAAATATGAGACCCTGGTGGAGGGGAATGGCCCTAGTATTCTTCTGAAAGTCAAGAATGGAATGCTCCATTGAATTCATGATATAGTGCGGGAAGTAAACAACAAATTTTCTCCTAAAATGCTTAAGAAATATTAAGTGTTTTGTGGAATAGTGTTGTACCAACCTTTAAGAAATATGAATGACTTTATTAAAGGAATACTTGGCATAATTTTCCACCTTTCTCATCTCCTCAGTAATCCGTTGGACCTCTTACTCCTTATCCTTCTTATCTTCTAGTAGGACTCTAATAGTTTCCCCCTTGTCTTGATTTCTTCATGCCACTTCTACCACCATCTTATTCAAATCATTGATAAACTTCTACTCAGTTAACTCTATGCGCTTGACATTTGTGAGAAATGTATTTGGTGCTTTCTTCATCTTGCATATCAAAAATTCTTCGTTACTAATCTCAAATTAAAACTCATCCATGTGGATATGCATATTCCATGAGAGCATTTTCCTTATGTGCATAGTCACTCCTTTTGGGTATATTACCTCCCAACCATATATTCTTTTTTCAGCAAGGTGCTCCGGAACCTTATGCATGACACCTTTGATGGATCATCAATATAGTTTATCCAATGTGTTTACAAGATCTCCTCCTTCTTATTTATTCCACCAGTGCTTCTACCTATCAATACCTACTTCTCTATACTCGTGTGCGCACTTATTCCATCTCTTCTTGTGGGTCTTGTGCCTTATCTAGATGGCTCACCATCACTCTTATCTTTCTCTTCATATTATGTTATGTGGCCTTAACTTCCACTCATTGTAAGAATATCTTCATTATGTTGCACATTTTCATCTTTAGGCTCTTCTTCATCCTTATCCAAATCATGGATGATCAAGGTTTCCTCATTACACGTAGCCACTTCCTTAGACTTATCCTCTTCACTATACCTAGTGGTAACTAACCTTCATCTTTGTATTCTTGGAGGTGTTTTCTTCTTTGTGCTTATCCTGGTTCGTGTAACCCTTGGTTACTTCCTTGTTGGTTCTAAAGTCCCTTTTCCACTATCTTGTCCCTTGTGACCTCTTCACACCTTCCTCCTACGACCATGGTTGAGTGTGGTGTTATCCTCTTCTTTTCCTCCTCCTCCTCTTCATTATCTTCCTTCTATTCTTCATGCATTGGAGGAGTCTCCTCACGCACTCTTTTAATTCCCACCCTTTGTTTTCCTTTTGGTAGTCCTATAAGTGGAATGTCTTCCTCATCAATTTACTTTCCACTCATCACTCTATGCCTTAGATAGATGTATGATTTTGATTCTTCCTCTCCTACAACAAGAGTATCAAAAGTGATATCTATGTTATCAAACTCCATTGTCTCCACATATGCTAACTTTTTTATGGTATAAATACATAGTGAGGAGTGTATGGTAGTCAAAATCTACCTTTTCTTCATCAAAATTTAACTTAAATGAATAATAAATTCTATTCAATGATGCTTGGAAGTACCTAGACGTGAAATTGTAAGGCAGTTTTCCCCAGGGTATATTATCTCTAGTCTTCATGTAAAACCTCCCTAAAAATAATGTTGATTTACTAAAAATTCAGCCTTACCCTCCAAAACTAAGGGAAGATATCTTTGTATGCACCATTCATTCTTGAATTGTTCACACATTAGCTTGTACAATCTATCCACTTGAGTTTTCTATGAATTATTAATTCCTTCATCACATGTATGTTCGGAAAAGCTTTTCATTGGGGACTTGTTCTCTATTGGGTACTTCCATAATTTTTCACTAGACCCATCAGCTAATCCTATCTCACATAAGGAAATTAACAAAATAATGACTCCCCAAGTTATATTTTTTTGTATGCATGCTTCTTCGATAATTCCTTTAAAAATATACTACATAATTTTGTATGCAGTATTTTGTGCCATCTTTTGCACTATGTGAAACCAATTTTGTTCACCTACAGCCACCTTTCTTAACCACCTAGCTTGTAACTAACTAGGTCAATGAAAACCCTTATGCCTGGGTCATTTATATGCACTATGTCCATCATGCATCCTCCCTTCTAGAATTTGAATGTAATGGTAGTTGACTCTACTCCCACATCATCCTCCAAGTTAGGTTTTATATTCAGGTTGAGGTGCAAAAACCTATGACTTATCAAATTAGCTACGTAGTGATGTGCATCCTTATTCCTGTAAAGTAAAAATAGTCCTTATGGATGTGTGATAACAACCCTTGATATAGGTTCTCAGGATTTCCAAAGAAGGGTAACTCATATATCTGGAGGACTCCTGCACTCTCCAGGTCCTTTTACACTTTTTCATTGTAGACCAACTTACCATCTAAAATTATCTGATCCATTTTCAAGGAAATTACGGGAAGATATATTTCAAAAATTATAGATCCGAAAAATAATTGGTGAAGATTATAAATTATGATGTGTAGTTACATTAAGTAGATTTATATGTTTATATAAGTTACACAGTAATAAAAAGAGATGAAATTAAATAACAGTAAAGTAAATGAGATAGAGAACATGAGATTTAAAGTGGGTAAACCCAAAGGAAAAAACCCCACTAAATTAAAGCACTTTTTATATAAGAAGTTATTAAGACATTAACCCAACACTTCCACTTCACTCCTTAGTCTTCATAGAGATAATTATAGACCAGTGTCTTTGTAATTCTAAAGTTTGCATATATAAGAAATAACTTGAGAATATGACAATATTCATACCAATGGAAACTTTGATAGGCCCAAAAAGGCACAAAAATTACAAAACTACATAGCACACATTGTCTTGGTGAAGATATTTGCAACTTGATCTTCAGTGGAACAAAACTTGAGATCAATGTCACCATTCAAGACTTTCTCTCGAATAAAGTGCATATGGAATTTGATATGATTTTTCCATTGATGTTAAATTGGATTGTTTGCAAGAGCAATGCAACTCTAGATATCACATATAAGAGTAGTGATCCCTTTGAATCCCATATGCAATTATTCTAATAGTATTTTCAGTCACATAGCTTCCTTTTCTACTTCTATAACACTTTTATACTTTGCTTCAATAGAAGAGATAGAAACGATTGATTGCTTCTTGCTACTCTAAGTGATGACACTTACACCTAACTTGAAAACATATCCAAAAGTAGAATTTTTATCTATATCATCACTAGCATGGTTAGAATCACAATATCAAAATAATTTTACATCATCACAAGAAGAATAAAACAAACCACAATTAATTGTTCCTTTAATATATTTTAGAATTATTTTTTCCATTTTCCAATGATCATAATAAGGATCCTCCATAAATATTGAAACAAATCATACTACTATAGACACAAAAGTTGGTTCAAACTCCCCTTGGTCCAATTTCGAGCAGTTAAAATAACATGTTCACCTAACCATGACCCCTTTACCCCACATTCATATTAATTTAATTAATTTAATTCAAATAATTTGCACCTCAACTATCCACATCACCTAGAAACCTCACCATGGACTTATTCTTAGCCAATTAATTAACTAACACTTAGTCTCTACTTATCTTAACTAACTGAGACTTACTCTAACCCTAAAAATAAATTCATATTCCTCATCGAACAAAATTCCCACTTATCTAAGTGATAACCATCACTTGAGACCCGAACTAACAATAAGAGCACACCAAAAATAGCTAAGATCTGTTATTTTTTGTAAACCTAGGATTTTCACCCTAGGCGACACTGGTTAACCCACAACCACCACTGGTCACCTTGATCATCATCAATTACCATATATATAGTTTTTCAACCTTCTTCCGGGGTTGGTCATTTTCATTTAGGATATCATTCTTTTAGAGACTTGGAGCACTCAAATTTATTTAGCACTTAGGAAAAGAAGACACACGGGAGCACTACAAACATCAGTCATCATTCATCATATTTGTCACGATCACAGATTCACAAGAAAGAGGCACATAGGTCTAAACTTCCGCAACATGAATACAAAAAATATTTTCTCTAGATCTCTAATGTCACCATCTTCATCACGTACATCCTCCAATCTATTTTCCATTAATTATTTAAAATCTCTACACTGAATCTCTAGTTTCCTTGTCTAGATTTATTTAGTTATCTCTATATTTTATTTATCTTCACACCCATATACTTCCTTCCTTCCATCAACCCATCACTTGATCATACCCAGACTTTTCACTAATTTTCACCTTCTATGAATCATATATGAGTCTTTAGAACCATTTTACAACCCCACCCTCACCATTTCTAACCTTTTTGCAATCACAAGGAGTCTGAAAAACCAATTCTAAGAATATTCTACTAATTTCCTCTACCGATGCTGGTTAGCCAACTGATGTCAGTCACTTTTCCTAACTGGCATTGTCAATCAACTGAAACCGATTACTGTGTTTGACAATATATCTCAGACCAACAAGGTAATACCCACTTCCCAATATCCTAGAACCATTTCTAATCCTTACCATACCTTACCCAGAGGTTTTACTAGACCTTCAACTCAACACCAACCAATCAACCCTCATGTTTTGACCTTAAACAACCTTTTTCGTGACCTTTCTTATTGTTTTGTATGAGATACCTAAATCATTTCGATTCCAATAGGATATTTACTTCATGTATGATTTAACTAGCATTAATATTGTTATATAAAAGTGGATTGACATCCTGTTCAGGAAGTACCATGCTTCCCAGATCTAGCTTCTGCTAGGCAGTAATTTCATTGTTTTTTAACTCTATTTGGTTGTAACACCCTTGACCGTTGTTATTTTCCTCCTTTACATTTCAAGTGTTGACATGTGATTTTTCCTTATAAAGATATGCTCTTTTGATTTTTGGAGATCATGCTTGAAATGGATAAATCATCTTCTGTTATTAAGATCCTTTAACTGAATTGGAATGGCTTCTTTGAATCCATTTTTAATTTCTTGTAGGTGGGTTGCAATCTATTTTAAGAGTTGTGAACTTATCTATTAATCTGACTCATCCTTGGATCAATTTCAATTATCCAGGGAATGTTTTAAAATCTACTCTATTAAATGAATGGTAAATCGACATTCCAAGAATTAATAGACATATGACTAAAATTTATTGGATACAAGTTATTTTGTTGTTGTGTGAACATGTTCTATTCAGTCGTATGATGCACTTATATCTTTTCAGCTCATTGTGGCAGGACAATGTTGACACAAACGAACTATAGCCTGTACATAGCTTGGGAAACATTCTGGTTCCTAAAATAAAAGGGACTGTCCTACGGAATCCTAAGCTAGGGAAGAATATATATTTATTACCTAACTAAGTTAATTAATTGAATTTATCCTAACTTAAGCTTTGAACTAAAGGATTTTGGAGAGGATTCTAGGTTATTTAAATTATCCTAAAACCTAATGCTATTACATTGTGAGATGATCTAACCTAATGCCGAAAAAACTATTGTGTTGGAATCAATCTAACCTATTTGGGAACTACCTAAGGTGGTTATCTATTGATTAGGTTATATCCTAAGGTTACCTATCCTAAGATAACCTAAGATATAACCTAAGAAACTATGTCTACCCTAAACTAATGGGCATGAAGGGGAATTTGTGGTTACGTGTATTATAGGCGATAATTCTAAGGCATTAAATTTGTTGATAAGGTTTTAATTGCATAGAGGTACTGCCATCTTTGGCAAGGGTTAGTGAACTTGGTGGAGGCTTAGGTGGAGACTCCACTAAAATGGAATTCCTTGTTAAATTTGATTTGGCAATCGCTAAACATGAAAATTAGTGGCAATGAAGGTTAGGCAAGAAAATAGGAATTAATGGAATTAATTGTTCTTGGTTTTCATGTTCAAAATGCCTTAGAAGGCATACAAACGGGTTGGAATGTGGTTGTTTCACTTTTCATACTTCACAAGTTTTACTCTGCATGCTTTCTGGTTTTTCGAACTAGCAGATTGAACTACACTTAATGGCTATTTTTGAGGTTTTAAACATATTTTCAGTTCGTGGAATATATAGGAGGCATTGTGGAAAAAGAACATTGTTATTTGATTTTTTGTGGAGAAGAGGAGAAGTTTTGAGCTTGGCTGGAGGTTCTTTTCGATTTGACAAAAGCGCTATCAGGCATGATAGGCTCTAAAATTTAATATCTCTTGCTTTCTTATAAATTTCTCATTAAAACAAGTTTCCTCTTTTGAGATTCTTGGATTTCTTATGTATCTGGTTATTGGCTTGTTGGGTTTATTAAATCTTGTTATATTGGTTTTGAATCCTTGGTAAATGATGTTCTGTTTGGGAACTTACCATATATAGTTCTTTAAAAAGATAATGCATGCAAAATGTTTTTTTGTTTCTCAACTTTTCATTTTGGAACTGGAAATGGAAGTGATCTATTAAGATAACCATCGTTTCTATTATTATGGTTTTGTGTTTGGGGAAAACTTGAATCCGGTTAGAACTTTATTTGAGCTCATTTTGCATGGACTAGAGCCTGTATACGAGATTTATTTTAGCTTGTGTTGAGCTCGTGTTTTGTTGAACCTTAATTTGAGCTCGTTTTTGGTTTGGAACTTGGTTCTCGTTTTTTGTTTGTTAAAAACTATTGATAGAGATTCTTGTTGTTCTAAATCATGTTGGAATCTTGTATATATCTAGACTGTTGTCAAAGCCCGTATAAGGCTCGGTGCTTGTATCTTAGTTCCTTGTGATAATCTAAATTGTTACTGTCAGTTCTTAATGTACACGGTATTTGAATGTTATTACTCATTTTTGGGCTCAAACTTTGGGTGAAACTTGAGTCCCGTTGAGAGATAATATTGGGCTCTGTACCCATGTTTTATATTCTTTTGAGAAATTTGGAAATGTTATTATAGATTAGTAATTTACAAAGCACTCGTATTCTATTACTTGTGTAGGTTCTAAACTTTGTAGGAACCTTGAGGCCATAAGGAATAGTATTTGGGCTTCGTGTTTTTATACAAACTCTTGTTAGAGCCACTTGTCTCTATGAACCAGTGTTTGTATTTTTAGATAAATCAGATAAATCAGGACTGTCATTGAACCTGTATGTGGCTATGTACCCATGTTTTATATAGTGGAATTTCAAACTGTTAATGGAGGTTTGTGTTTTTTATCACATTCATATTTGGTTATTTGTATAGTTCTTAACTCTGTTAGGACTTGTGTCGACTCTGTTCTAGAACTTTGGAGTTGTGGTCCACTTGTAATAAACATTTAAAACTTACAACTTTTTTATCGAGTTTTTACTCAAATAAAATTGGGAGAATAATTGGTTGATTTATTGGGAAACTCTTAGAGATATTGATGGAAAATGTCCTCTTTTGATGAATATATTTGCTAATTAATTTTAAGAACTCTTTCTTATTTTCTGAGATATCAAAGGCATTTAATTGAGGGTATTCTTTTCCTCTGTTCCGTGGAAACTTGTATCTTCAAATCTCTTAGAATAGACGTTGGGTTTCGTTTATGAGAATAAATTTATAAATTAGTACTCTATACGGTTATGGAGGGATTATTTAACTTTGTTCTAATAGTTTTTGTATTATAACTTTTATTGAATCAAGAACTGGTCATTATTTTTGGTAATGCAAAAATAAAATCTGACTATGGGATCTCAATCTGAGTTGTTGATACCTCTGATCATGTAAAAATTTCTAATCTGTCATTTTTCTATCTCTTCATGAATACTATGAATACACCTTGATACGTTATATAGGAAAGGAATGTTATTCCTTTAGAACCGACTGTTTTTTTGGACTACTATTTTTATTTCATCATGTGTATGGAATAGAAACTCGTACTCTTTGAAAGAAAAGAAGTATAAGAAATATGGTAGTGTACTTTCTTACTACTAGATTGATCATTGGTTGAACTTTTCTATTTTGATTCTCTTTTTATTTAGAGATTTCTTTATGAGTTATTCGATCTTCCTGTACATGATCATTTGTAGAAATGATGTAGGAAGAGCTTATATTATTTGGTTTTATTGAACTATAAATGTCAGCTTGTTTGGTAGACTATTGTTTGACAAGACTTTAATTTTTGGGTTTGAGATGAGTGATTTGTCTCTTTTGCACTATCTTTTTTATATTTCTTCTTAGATGATCTAGAGTAGAGAGTAACTCCTGTATGAGTCTACCTTGATCTTTGAATGTTGTTTTAGATATTTAAAAGTTAAATTCTATTTTTGGAAGTTGATTTAAACTTGCAGGTGGATCGATTGATTCTCTATTCCTTCTTAGATTAAGATGAAATTATGATCTAATGAATATCTCAATTGTTAAATTTTAAGGTAATTATATTTTGAAAGAAATAGTTAAATCACATTTTAAATCTGTTCTGTTTCTTGGATGTGTTGTGTTTGGGCATAGTTGTAATGGTTCTTCTTATTCTTTTGTTTAGGAGATAGATGAGTCATCCTAATTTGAACCATGCATTAAACTCTTCTTTTAGCTTGAAGCAAAGATAAATGTTGTTTTATTTTATGAAAGATTGGGAACAATGAGATGCTATGACATGTTCTTTGTCTTAGGATAATTGATTGAATCAACTAGAATCTATTTTGTAAGGATTATATGGTAGATTATATTGTCCTTCTCTTGGAAGTGAAATCAATTGTTTATAATGGACTTATTTTTCATTGCTCTTGATATATTGATTATTTGATGTAATAATTGTCTCATTAAAGTAGAGCTGTTTTAATGGAACAATTATTGGAATGCACTTATTTTTAAGGCTTAGTGTTTATCATGCTCAGTTCATTGAACTGAACCATGCTAGCAATTTTTGCATATGGACTTCGTAAGTGATAAAGAAGGAAAAAATTATATGATGCATTGGCTGATTTAAGTCTAATTCTTGTGAAGAACTCTGATTCGTTCTTGAGATTGTATTGGAAAAGAAAAGTAGTATTATTTTATAATTAAGATGGTTTTTATGCAGTATACCTAAATGCATAAGTCTTGTAAATGTAATGGTTATAAAGATAAACTGAAAGTTGTGAGATTACCTGTATTGGTTGTGTAAATTATTTTGTATTTGTATGAAAGAGATGGGCTCTATCTTGTTGTTAATCTTCATATTATTTATATGTTCAATGGCTAAATTTTAATAAGATTGGATCAAGGGATTTAGTTCAATCTCCCTACTTGTGATGCAACTTGTAAAGTTGTAGAATATGATATTTGTTATTTAAACTATATAACATAGTAATACAAAGTAGGATGAACATACATTGAAAAATGTGGTCATTGGGTAGAATAAACCCTAATGCCTTACATATAGTGAAAGAATATTCATCTTTCATAAATGTTCATAAACCACAAAGTTTTGGTATCATGACTTCAATTTATCAGACTTAAATTGTTATGAAGACTACATTATTTTGGATATATTCTGGCACTGAACTTTCTAAAAAGTTATTGTACTTTTTACATAAGACATATTATAACACTATGTAGTTATGCTTAATTGACAGTTTAACTATGTATTCGAACATTAAAAGTGGCAATGAATATAACAAAGTTCTTAATGGGCTAAATGAATCAATTTAGAAAAGAACTTAAGGATTGTTGGATTAGGGTTAGGAAAAATTGCTGAAATATTTTTTGAATAATCCAAATTATTTAAATTATTAATAAATTCCTTGGGGTATGTACATCTTGAGGAGGCCATTCAGTAGGATGCTAGAACATGCCAACTTCAGGGTTGTACCTTCCAGAAGATTATGATCTTCTCAAGGATACAATGATGCAGTCGGCATGTGGCAACACCCTTCGGCATTGATCATCTAGATCTACATAAATTGGACTTGATCTTAGTTTTTCTCTAGGTCAAGTTAGAAACATGTTTTAAGATATGGGGTAGCCCTCTAAAACTCAGGATACCTTGGCACACAGGGTTGACTTAGGTTGACCCAGTATGCCAACCTACCCTAAGTGTTATTGAGCTTCCCCTTATCATAACACATGTTGTTAACATGAAATAGGGTTAAACCTAGGGCAAGTGGACTGACGTGAGTCAGTAAAGAACATTCTAGATAACAATAGAGTGGGGTGAAGGAAATATTCTGAATTGACGATTATGTTGTCAAGGAATAGTAATGCGTACAGTATGCTAGAAATATTTAGCCAAAGTATCACAAGTTGTTGGCTACGTTGTCATATGTCACCAAGTATAAGGTTCGTGATGTAGATGAATATTAGTAACAATTATTCAAATACGTTACTTAGATAGATCACTCTATACCATGAATAAGGAAAGAGAACCAATTATACGTAGTATATGGATAAGTATTCAATACTTAATGTTAAACAGAATAGATTTGTAGTTTACTGAGTCATGAAATGAATATATCAGTAGCACACTGAGTCATTACATCTGCATATGGTTATCTATTATATGAATGGTTGATAAAGAATGTGTGTTCTAAATTATGAAATTTAGAATAGATAACATTATTTAAAAAAAATCCGCTTGTTTCTAAAGTCTTAAAATGGGAATGTTACATTGGTGGTATGGTTTTATATCTACAGGTAGTTACTCCTAGCCAAAATGGAGCTCTCACATCAACTCTAATATGGAAGTAATCTACGTGCACATTTTACCTTCAACCAATATTACAACAGGTATTCCTCATTGGCCTTCAACCCTTATTTATTTCATTAATCTGCTAAGAATCTGGTGAAACATTTTAGCATGCCCGCTGGGACCCATCAGGGGGTTATATTGTATTTGTTCATTCCTAGGTAAAAATTGTGATTTTATTTCTCTTTGAAACGTATTCACATTAATTTTATTCTCTGGAATCTTCTCCTTCTTTATATTATCTAAAAGAAATCATGCTTTTTGTGCTTTAAAAAGAACACGTCTTTCTTTCTACTGCATTGCATTAGTAAAAGAGCATTCCTCTTCCTATTCTCCATTTGCTACAATGAACATAATTATGGATTTGGGATTAAAACATTTTCATTTCATTCTATTTTGTTGCATTATATCTCACATTAATTGAGGGGAACCTATAATCTGGAAGTCATGCCCAGTTGATGGTTAACTAAACCAATCATAGTTCACTTTGCATACTCTTTATACCAAACCACTTAAGTAATTTGCACATCTTCTTAAACATCATCCTACCTACAAGAAGTTGTCAACAATCACATGATTAGAGTATTTATAGTGGATGCTTAGATGGTTTCTCTTTTCAGTCATCATCTCAGAGAAAGGATTGACCCTACCAAAAATTTACCTAAAACCATCCTTATATCTTTTCTTTCGTAAGACACCTTCTATCAAACCAAAAACTTTGTTCTATTAAGAATTTAGTCTAAAATAACATAAGATACAACATAAAATTCACCCATAGGATTTCGTGTTTTCTTAGTTTTTGCTTGTATTGTGTTTTGAGTTGTGAGGTCATGTCACTCATTTATTTTTCTTCATTTCATCCTCCATAATTATAGTTGGTGTATTCCTACTTTTTCTGAGTGTGTCAGGGTTCATCATTACCATACTCAAGTTTTTGGGTTGGTATTTTATCTGATCTAAGTCAGTAAATCCCATTTTTTCTCATCTTTTTAAATTTCACAGTTACCAGCGTAGGTCCAATGATCGTCACTAGTTTGCATCTGGTCATCATTAGTTTACCTAACTATTGTCAGTTTCCTATTTTTTCTATTATTTCACCAAAACAACACTCATCATATTTCTATTCTTTGTGGGTTTTCTCACATACATCATCATACCTCTGGACCTTTGAAATCATTATCAAATCCATATTTTATCTCATTTTCATTAGTTATTGCCTCATTTTCAAAACTTTTTAGTTTTCAATAGTAACTGATATCTGTCACCTTAACCATCATCAGTCACCCTCTCACTAACATGGGTTAACCCAACTGTCATCGGTTCCTATTTTTTAATTTTTAATTTAAAAAATTAACATATTTACCTTCTGGAACTATTTTTCTTCATTTCTTCTATTTTTTGTGACATTTACAGAGAGCAGATTGCCAAGCCTATGCCAACTCACATGGTTTTGAATTGTAGTCAAGACAACTCCCTTGTATTTCACGCAATCCTTTAGCCTCTCCCACCTAACCCATCACCACCTTCCATCCTGTCACCTATGGATCCTACTCATCCCATTATCATTAGTACAGGTGATAAGGAGTTTTAAAGACTACTTGACCACAACCCCACTACCTTACAACATTATCTCACCCATTTAACTACTCAAGATTCATCAAGAAAACTAGTATACGACATCCCTATGTCCATCCCCCCTTCCCTCACCCCCACTTCTGCGTTGGCTAGTGCTAACTCGACAGTAACTTCTTCCACCTTACCACTCGTGGTATCCCAACTTGACCCCACATCATCAATATCTATGGATCCTATGACATCGGTCACATTTTTTACATCATTGGATCCCACGGTATCAACCATTCCTTCATCAGCCACCTTGAGCATAGCTCCATATACACCTATAACCCTGTATATACATATTACTTCACCACCACCCATGGTGTCGGTAAATCATACTCCATTCCAAAACATTATCCTCTCCATCTCACAATATTTACCTCCAATCACTATGAGAATCACTACATCCACCCCACCTACTTACACATATCGCCAACAACCATCTATCTCATCTATTATCTATTCAAGATATTTTCCACTTGCATCTATTTCCCTCTCATAGTTCTTATACTCGGCACCACCATATATTGGGATGTCATCCTAATTATACATTCACCATGTACCCCCTTATACTATAGGGGCTTCGCAGTCAACACAACCTACCAACGACCTTATTAAAATGATGATGGAAAAGATGCAAACATTGGAGGCATCAGTTTCTGTCTGTCACAACTCTTTAACATATGATGAAATATGAAATGAGACCATCCATCTATTTATTCACATTTTTTATGCCCTACGCATTGGGAATTACCTAAATTCAATTGGTTCAATAGAAAAGAAGACCTGCACCAACACTTGTGGTATTTCAAAAATGGGTGTTATCTAACAACTCATGATGGCACTCTACTCTTGTAGACATTCCCAATGTCCTTGATTGGAATTGTATTGCACTAGTATAGTTCTTTGCCTAGAAATTCCATTTAATCATTTAACTAGGTGGCTCAAGCCTTCCTGGACCATTTTTCAATCAATATCGTCAAGAAGGTCACCATGACCGACGTATACTCAACACAATAATACAACGATGAGTCTATTGCACATTTTTTCACTCATTGGCGAAGCCTCATCAACCAGATTACATTCCAGCTACCTCAAACTGAGATTATAGAGTTTTTCACTAGGGCTTATGCCAGACACATCTCACCAACTCTCCAATTCTAAACCTTCCGTACATTTGATGAAGCATTCACCATGGCACGAAAACTTGAAATTCATGTCATTGAAGAGAAGAAAATGCAATTGCATAACAAAAACACCGCATTTAAATTAAATGATGTATCATCCTCTTCAAAACCCAAAAATAATTATTCCAAAGGCAAACGATCTGCCAATGTGGTAGTTTTAAAATTTGGCCCATCTCACACATCTAATCAATAAAAACCTTCTTTAAACCTTTCTCCCATTCAAGCTTTTCATTTCAAGTGGGAGCAATGAAAATACACTCCAATCAGGGAGCCTTATTTTTTAGTATTATAAAAAATTCTTAAAGCCAAAGCAATTGATCTTCCACCCATCAAACTACATACTAGTTTTTACCCCACTCATCCTATTCTTGTATGGTACAAGGAACATGACTATTGAAACTATCATTACGTTAAAGGCCATAGCGATCGTAATTGTATAACCTTCAAAAACATTGTCCACAAAATGTTAGAAAATGGAGATATTGTCTTAGACAACCCAAATGCACAAGCTAATCAAATATTACATATCTTCAAGAAATCATTCCCCAACCATACCCCATCATCTAACCAATTGGTGACCCTTCGACTAATGACAGTAATGTCTATGAATTCCATGCTATTTTTGACATTATACAAACCCTTCCTCAATTTCCTCCTATCCCCTCCATCAAGAAGATTCTAGCACAAGCTCCTTTATGCATGGAGGAGCCTATTTCATCTACTCCTTCACCTCCAGAGGAGTCCCCTTTATCTCCCCCTTCACACATGGAGGATACCACAATATCTGTCGATGTCATTTCATCACTCCCCTCGCAACCTAATGAAAAACCTGTGGTGTTAACTCTACTACCCATGGGAGATTCATGCTCACCTCTCTCTCCATCGAAAGAGGAACCTACCTCATCTGACATGTCATCTCCCCTACCAATAGAGGATCCTTTAGAAGCACCTCTAACTATTGGTGATAATTCCCCATTAGCCTTCTAGGATGTAATTGATTTGCTCTTGGATATCTTACCCGTAAAGTCCAAAGCCAACCAGTTCCCTGTCTCACAAAAAAATTTACAAGGATTACTACTAAATCAATGTCATATCCTATTACAAGAGTGTTGTTTTTAGGACTGGTAGATCACTTGGATTATTTTTTTAATTTCATGCTTTAGGGACGTCTCTGGATTCCCTTTTCAATCCAAATGTAAATGTCATCTGTTAATACCTTTACGATATATCTAAAGGTGTTTAAGACAATCAAAAGAACCATTCCCATAATGGTCATAACACCATCTTCTTCATCACACTCTCCTACACCTAAACCTTTACAAACAATCAAACATGATCTTAAGCCTAAGAACCTACCTGCACCTACATTTTCCCCCTTAGCCAAAAAAATCACCACATTGGGAGTAATGCCGACATAAAGCCTAGTCCATCCTCTTGTCAAATTTGACTTACCCAAATCTTCTCAAACTCTTACAAAAACTATTCCCCCATCTAAAAGGAATACCTAACCTTCTAGGCTGCATACACCAGTTTCACCCACTACTCCTCTATCACATTCACCACTACCCTCCATCCTAGGAACTCACCCATCAACCTTGGCTAAGCAACCAATTATCTAACGAAAACCAAAAGCACAAAAACCATCCTCTTCATCATGATATTTTATTACACCCAACTTACTTTCATAGCATACAACTTCATCATTACCTACATATTTCTTACCACTTATACCCCTAACACCTAATGTAAGCTCATCACTACCTATGATATTTCCATCTCTTCAACCCATAGCTTCCACCTTACCTCTATAAGCAACCTTCACCCCGCCTCTTTTATCACCTTGGATAACTCGTCTTCTATCCCTTCCACATCACATACTCCTTCCTCACCTTTACCCTAGAGGGCGCAACAAAAATTGAAAAACCCACTACTCTCTACATAGGCAGTTAAGACTACAACACATTCTATCGCTAGTTCATCTAATTCTCTTTTACCCAAGAAGGTACAACCCAAATTTAAAACAATAACACCTACCAAACTAGTGATCAAACCCATTTTACATCCAATTCCACCTCCTATGATGTCTTCCCCACAAAAATCACCCAAACTTCAATCCAGATCCACACTCACCTCACATTTTGATCCATTGGCAGGGTCTTACCCCAACATTTTAGCTAACCTTTTAGACACCTCTGTCATCACATTTTCACCCCTTAGACCTTATGAACCACTCAAAAAAAAACCAAAATGGTTTGATGATACTAAAAATTGCACCTACCATCGTGTTCCAGGGAATGATGTAGAAATATGTAGGGCTCTTAAAACTGTTCTCCTTCAAGTGTTTCCTCTTGAAGAAAATTTTCACAAAAATGATATTCTAGATAAGGACCCTATTCCACCTCCACCTATCACCACACATCCTCGCCCACTACCTATTCAATAACCTACATCACCACCTCCACAACCCTTTTATCCACCTCCAAAATTCAAGATGAGTATAATCCATATAAGAGAGCTATCCATAACCCCACCAAAATACCAGTGTGCCCTACTCATTTCACAAGGCTCTTATCCCACACTAGGTTTTTATCCATCATGTCATTATACTTTTCATGACACACCTTCTCCATCCACCTCTCTTCCTCATATTAACATGATCTAAGTTACCACTCGCACCTAGAAAGAAAAAGGAAAGGAGAAGGAAACCAACCCATCTCCCAATCCTATGCCCAATATACCTTCTGTACTCACACCAAAAATCACTATTTGGGGACCCACATACCCTATTTCTGATGGGGTCACCCATCATAAAATAATAAAATAATTACATCGATCCCCTATAAAAATCTCTTTGTATGACCTTGTCCAAACTTATGAATCTTATTGACAATCCCTCATGGAGGTTTTGCAATTCATAGAGGTTTTACCTAATGACCCTATGCTTCTAGCCTCCATTACCAGCCCTCACCATGTGACCTCTCTCACCAACTCATCAAGTATCTGATCATCGTGCCCCTCATATACAACTACTATCACTCGTCAAGTAGTTGCTCTTAGTTTCTCTAATGACAATATTGCACCTCTCTAATCAGATGATCTTGATCCCACCCTTTTCATTTATGTCTATATTGATAATATATGCATTTGACATGTTATGATCGATGGTGGTTCCAACACCAAAATCAAATCCTCCCATACATACAACCAAATGTGCATCCATGCCAATTATATTCATAATAACCCAGTTATGTGACATTTATTAAATGATGCCATAACTTTGACCCTTGGCACCATCATTCTCCACATTCACATTCGCCCTCGTACCCTTCCAAAATTATTCTACATCATAGAAGGGGAGTTCCAATACAACGTATTAGTTACCTAACCTTAGATATGCGTCATGGGTTGTGTTCCTTCAACCTTACACCGTTGTGTAAAATTTGAACATGAAGGACATAAGTATACCATTCTAGCTGATCCTTCTCCATTCAAAACCTGTAATATTTTGTATTGACCTAATGATGTTCTTGTACCAGTTAAGGAATTCAACACCACTTCCACTTCTCCTTCACCCACAACCCTATCCACTAATGCTACTACTACCTCTCCCACACCTAATTCCTCAAGTCCCATTACTGTCCTAGAATTTACATCTGACCTATCTGATAACCAATCTACTTCTCAACCAACCAATGCTTCTTCATCACAATCACCTAGTGATTCATATATTCCTGTTACCCACATATCCACTAGTGATCCCTTAGACGGTGTTTTTCAATGTCTCACTCTAGGGGAATACCACCTATATAACATCGACACATTCATTACTCCTCAAGAGTATGGTAACCTTCACCAAAATCCTCTCTATAATCACCGTATAGGTGAGATTTTCCCTTATGTTCCTCCCCACCTTCGTACCAGCTTAATAGATGGGGGACTTGATACTTCTACCTACTCAACCAAGCCACCTTCCCAAATGCAACCGTTTTAATCTGACTTCCAATCTCTTACCAACCGCCACTTCGTCCACACCTTCCTCCATCGTTGAGCATGGATGGGGTTTGGCTTTGGTTTCTTTGAACAAGGCCACCATACTATCATCCCATGCACCACACGTAAACATAAAGACTGAATTAGTATTGGCTTTATCGAATCATCTTCCAAGAAAGCCCACATTTAACTCATTGAGGATGAAAACCTTCCTTCACCCCATCTACCAACTTCACCACCTTCACCTACGGATTCTATGGATCCAAAATCCATTCCTCCTAAAAAAAATTTGTAAACACCACTTCCTTGGGACCTATGACTTATGAACGATATGGTGAGGCTCCCTCTTCTCTTCCCTTCCTTTATCTTGACATGAACGATGACAATACACCTTCTATTAATGTCGTTCAATGTCAGGATGATGAGTCTATTCTCACCTACCTTGGTGTAGAAAATTATTATATTCATCAGCCGTTACCTTCTAAGACATAAACCATCAAAATCAATATCCACACTTAGGACGACCCACACATTTTAAAGATAGGATAATATTTAGATACTACTAAATAGTAAGCTTTTACTTCTTTCCTCTAGGATCATAGCAACACTTTTACTTGGTCGTACACTGATATGCCCAATATTGACCCAAACATTGTTGTCCACAATATCATAACTATTCCTAAGGCCAACCTATAAAACAGAAGCTACGGAAAATGCATGCTTGCATTGTCCTTATTATCAAAGAAGAACTCCAATACCTTCTTTCAATTTCCTTCATCATACCCATTGATTATCCCCAATCGATCTCTAACATCATTCCTGTCACAAAATAGATAGGGGGACTCCACATTTACATGGATTTCTACCCTTCATTTATCTTTCCCTAAAGACAACTTTCCTCTACCTAGTATCAACTAACTCATTGATCTTACCACTAGCAATGAGATATTATCCCTCATGGACAGTTTCTTGGGTTATAAAAAAAATATTACTTGCCACAGAAGATCAACACAAAAACACCTTTATCACTTCTTGGGGGACCTTCTGCTATCGTGCCATGCCTTCTGGCCTTAAAAATACTACTCTGAAATATCATCAGGCTATGAATTATATCTTCCATGACATCATGCATCACTTATTAGAAGATTACGTTGATGATCTTCTTTCTAAATCCAAACATCGGGCCGAACACCTTATTGTCCTTAAGGTCATCTTTGACCATCTCATCAAATATTGTGTTCACCTTCAACCCAAGAAGTGTGTCTTCGTTGTTCTCTGTGGTAAGCTCCTTGGTTTCATTTTTTCTTTGTGTGGCATAAAAGTTGACCACTTGAAAATAAAGGATATTCTTGAAATTCCTCCACCTACTAACCTTCGTCAACTTCATAGTTTGCAAGGCAAGTTACAATCTATTTGTTGCTTTATTTCTCAACTTTATGACCGTTACCAACCATTTGATCATCTCTTCTAAAAGGATGTCTCCTTCAAATGGGATGATGAATGCCATAAAGCCTTTGATGCCTTAAAATAATACCTCCTTCAACCACCTATTCTCATTCCTCCTAAGCATGACCAACCATTTTATCTTTACATTTTTGTTATTGATCATTCCTTGGGTGTCATGCTCACTCATAGCGATGATCAACACATGGAGCAAATAGTTTATTATATAAGTCATACGCTATTGGACTATGTAACTAGATACACCCATGATGAAAAACTCTCTTAGCCTCTTTTTTTATAGCCACTTAAATTTTCCATTACATACTCAACCACAAAACCTTTTTATCACCAATACTGACCCCTTACATTACTTGTATGTTAAACCTTACCAACATCAATGTGCTACATGTTGGCTCATGCTTCCTACAGACGTAGACATTGAATTCACTCATCAAAAATTTGTCAAAGGATAAACCATTGCTGACCAACTTGTAACTTCTATTTCCCAAAAAAATCCATTGCTAGCCTCTCTTTTGATGATAATGTTTACCAGATGACCTTATTCTTTGACGGTTTCAACTATCAGTTTGGAGCTAGTGCCAAAGTTATCCTCATTATTCTTTATGGTGAAACTATGCCATTATTTTTCAAACTAGATTTTTATTGTAATAACAATATCACCAATTATGAAGCACTCGTATTAGGTCTTAAATCCACCATCAACTTTGATGTTAAATTGATTAATATCTTTGGATACTCTTAATTGGTTGTAAATCAAGTTAATGGTATATACCAATGTCGTAACTAAATATTTAAATAGTATAAAAAATCATGTATATATACTTTTGACTACCTTTGACCAATTTAAACTTCAAACTACTCTACGTTGCACTAATGAATTTGCAGAAACCGTGGCCTTTCTTGTATCTCAGATACCCATTTCACATTCAAACTGAAAAATCTTTGTCATGATACAAAGCTTACAATCACCTTCCTATCTATCTTGAGACATCAACCTTGTCAAAACCATTGGACCTACCCCACGTGACCTTTGGTATAAGTAGTTTTTTGACTAAATTTCCATTTCCATTCTACCTCCATATCTTACTCACAATGGACAATGAGCCTTTCTCAAAAGTTTCTATCACTATGTCATCATGGGGGGTTTTCTTTACAAACATGGATTTGATGGCATCCTCCTACGATGCCTTACAAGTTATGAAATTTCTTATACCATAAAAGAAGTTCACAACATAATTTTTGAGGGTCACTTCATTGGTTTAGTTGTCACTAAACACATTCTCCACTTGGGATATTATTGGTCTACCTTAAACTGTGATTGTTTTGATTATGTCAAATTTTGTGTGAAGTGCTAACAACATTCGAACCTTCATCACACCGCTAGTCACGCCTTACAAATCGCATGGGACCTTTGGCCTTTGTCTGAATGTGGTTTGGATATTTTTGGAGAGACCAATCCTCATTCTTCCTAATGTCATAAATGTATTATGAATGCTATTGAATACTACACTAAATGGGTAGAATCCATACCTCTTATTTCTACAAAATCTAAGAAAATATGTGAATTTATCAACCATCACATCATTTGTCACTTTGGTGTTCCTCATCATCTCACCACTGATAATGGAAAACAATTAAAAAACAAAATCCTATGGAAAATATATGATGCCTTCAGTATTCAACTCACATTTTCTTCACCTTACTACCCGAAAATAAATGGCTAAGTAGAATCAACCAACAAAACCTTTGAAAAAATTCCTATGATAGTTGTTGACGATACCGGAAAGGATTGGCATATGCACATTCCTTTTTCCTTATGGACATATCACACTAGTATTCGTACTTCAACTAATGCCATGCCTTTCTCTCTGGTCTATGGTATAGAGGCTATTATACCTCTTGAAGTCCAGATTCTGTGTTTTCGTATCTCACATAAAGATATTCTCAATGATGATGACTTTCACCAAGACTGTTTGGCACAACTCGAGTTATTAGACAAATGTCGTCTTAATGCTCTTGATCACCTCAAAATCTATAAAAAAAATGTATCAAACATGCCTACAATAAATGAATCCATGAATGAACCTTCCAAGGAAAATCAACATGTAATAAACAAGGGATAAAGTAAACAGGGAAAATTTTCCCCTAATTAGCTTGGACCCTATATTGTTACTCATACCTATGGATCAAGTGCTTATAATTTGTCTTCACTTAAAGGTAAAACTTAGCTTGATCCCATCAATGCCTTGCATCTTTGATCATTCTATTTTTGAATCAAGTCCTATATCACATTCTGTTTATTTTAAAATTCTCTTCCCTTGAGCACCATTCACCTTCCATTTTACCTATTTTAAGGATTAATGAATAAACAAGAATCATGTCATTACCCATCACCTTTTCAGCCTTATCTTCAATATGAGTACCATGGCATGATTCTCATGGATACTTTTCATCTTTTTCAAAATGGAAAACCATGGTCATTCATCACTTAAATCTCTCGGTCATAGTTAACCTTTGTGTGCTATGGTTTGGTCTTTAACTCAAAATCTAATCAATCTCTATAGTCTCGTCCATGACCTAAAATTCCAAAAGAAAAAAAAATTCAAAAGTAAAATGGGATTCAACTCCTTGAGTCAAACTTCTAGCAAAAAGATGACTCCCTCAAGAAAGAAAATCTACTATTTCTATGTCGTTACTATAAGTAGACTGCCCCCTAAAAGGACAACTATACAAAACTAGCCATACTATACAAACTCTATCATAAAAGAGAAGACTACTCTTGAAAAAATAAAATAAAATATTTTAAAGCTTACTAGCTTCATGAAGACCTCAAGGAGATAATCTACTCATCCCATATAGACTTCCTGCATTGACCAATCTATAAAATTATGCAAAAATAAAAAGATAACATTTTCATCATGGACTTTCCTATTTTGATCTTGAGTCTCTTACCAAATAGTCATGTTGTCTCACACTAGGTTACGCTAAAAACAAAACTATTTTCACCTCATCATCTTTTTACCTGAAATTTCATACATCCTCAAGGGACTTGCTGTAAACATGACATTTCCTAATCATGCGACTTTCTTCACCCTTAGAATAGTTAATTATGTAATGCCTTCAGGGTCTTATATTCATAATCCAATATTTGGTATGATAGACTCGTTATGGTTATTATCCATTAGGAAGATCTTGTTGTCTCCTTTACCATTCACCTCTTTTCTTCCTTATTGATCTTCCTATACAGGACCAGACCATCGACACCTATATTTTCAGAATTCCTCTTTCACCAAAATCACCCACACATATGACCCAAAATCACCCATTCCTCTTTTGATCTACAATCAACTATGCCTAAAGTTATCTACACTAAACCATACCTAAAGTGACCTAAACTCAACCATGCCCAAAGTGACCTAAACTCAACCATGCCTAAATTGACCTAAACATAACCATACCTAAAATCACCTAAACTCAACCATATCTAAAGTGACCTAAACTCCACCATACCTAAAATGACCTAAAATCAACCATGCCTAACTGACCTAGACTCACTCATGCCTACAACCTACCAATAAATCCCTCTACCTCATCATATTCTTCCCTATCTTATGGGAGAACTACATTTTCCTGAGGCCCCTTTTTGTCAGGGCTATGTATGATGCACTTTGAGGGTATGGGGCCCTTGGAGGTTAGCTCGGTCACTCTTTAACCTAACCCATTTACCCCCTTTTCTTATTCACAAGTCACCTTAGTTTTCCATTTTACACAAAAATAGGAAACTAAACACTCAACAAACATACATACCTATGATTTTATCACATCATACAAGCATCCAATAAATCATTTCATATTTCCATGACATCAAATATTTGTAAATTTACACCAAAACATACATATACATCATCATTTATTTTCCATACTACCAATAACTTAGAAATTAAATCAAACCCAAAAAACATGACCAAACCATGCCTAAATGACCCAGACTCCACCATGCCTAACTCACCTAAAACTCCACCATGCCTAACTCACCTAGACTCCACCATGCCTAACTCACATTGACTCCACCATGCCTAACTCACCTAAAACTCCACCATGCCTAACTCACCTAGAATCCACCATGCTTAACTCACCTAGAATCCACCATGCCTAACTCACCTTGACTCCATAATGCCTACATCACCTTGACTCAATCATGCCTAATTCATCTAGTTTTGATCGATACACAATAAAAATTGAAATTAAAACATAAGTACATCATCCATGCAATAAATATCATCATCTATATAAATGGGAGAGTCTATGTACTAGTAGACATATACACAGATACTAATAAATAAAAGCATCTCAAGTCACTCAACTACAACCTCACTATCTTGGACACGTACGCCAATATATATATATATATATATATATAATCAAAATCATCTAAAGTGATTAAACAATCACCCCACCTGATATCCTATGGGACCGTCCCACCTGTCTCTTCCTCTCGACCTGTTTTCCACCCTGACAACAATTCTCAACCATTCATGGGTCTCAGATTAATCTCCACCTATCCCTTAGCTAGGCCTAGCCTTCGTAAACTAGAAGCCTCGCCCTAACCCTATATCTGGGCTCATTGACCCCCTATGCTCTCTAAACTATGAGTGCACGATATCATTCTCTCACTTGCTATCTACTAGGATCTGTACTTAGCATACAAGGGACCATATATCATGACAATCATCATGTGATCCTAATTATAATGTGCCTCATTCAGGGCATCCTTGAACCTCACCATAATCATCATCTAAGGTAGTGCCATATAACTCAATGAAACTTGTGTGCCATGTCCTACTAATACTTGCCTCAGTCCCTATTTCTTGGATCCCATTCCTCCTCCCTATACTGTGGAACCTTGTCCTGATGATGTTTCCTGTAGTATGGGACCCTATTCTTAGGCCTGTGGAGGTACTTGTGCTACAAATTGGTCCTATAAGGCCACTACCTATGCCTTTGTAGTGTCCAGTTAGCTCTGTAAACCTATTACATGTTCCTATAAGGTGGCCACCTGTAATTCATCACCATCACCACCCTTTATAGGCACCTATCCCTGTATTAAATGGACCTATAGAGACACCACCCAAGCTTATAGGGTGGCCACCTATTCATGAGCTCCTGTCAATTGACCTTACAAACCTGTTATCTGTGTCTATCGATTGATCACCTACCCCTATAATACATCTCTCTGAACCATGACCATAGCAAGATCTAGCTTTTGTGGCCTTAGTGGTGCTACCCATCATTGTGCTACCCACCACCACCTATATCCATTACTGACTCAAGCATCATCTATCCACTTCCTGATCCTCCTTCCTTTTTGGCACACTCAGATGTAGTGGAGACATAGGACTCTCCATTTCATCATGACAGTACTATGGGAAAGGTGGGGGTACATCCTATGGTAGCCCAAATTGCCATCTAACCCTATCCATGGGTATCATCTTGTGCTTTCTGGCACACCGCCCCTGTATCCACCTCAGTAAATTTAGCTCCTCTAGCTCCACCATTCCTCTATAAGATGGAAAGATAACATAAGGCTTCTAAATAATTTCAAATCCTGAAATCACCTCCAGCAACTACCTGTAGTATATAACATCATATGTGGCCCTAGCCACCCTCGATTACCCAGCTTCTAGTACCCAGTGTCTATATCTAACTTGGAGAAATCCACCTCCAAAAAAATCATGTCGGGAAAAAGTAACTAGACACACACATATAATATGTTCGTATGCCTAACAATGTAGTGAAAAGGTACAACATAACCCAAACTTCCTTAATCTCCTATAGGCCCATTACTCCCTATATAACTGAACTAGGAACATTGGTGCCCAAGAAAAGAATAACCACTCCTCCATCATATCCTAGAGCACTCCCATCATTGTTCATGGGAATCTCCCACCCTTAGAATCTAGTAGTTTAAAGTAACCTATTGCCTCCATCATCAATATAGAAAACCTAGTCTCCTGTGGGTAGGCTGTATACATGTCTCCATAAGTCAGAATCACACTATGATACCTTAGCTCACCCATTGCCTCACAAAAAAAACCACTATTGGCTCCACTCATGCCTCTGAAGTAATATAATAAACTATCTCCCAAACAATAGGAATTCGTAGGATCTGGTACATGTCCTCTAGAGTGACGGTCATCTTACCCATCGGTAAGTGGAAGGTATTGGCCATAGAATCCCATCTGTCGATGAGAGAGACCATCATACTGTGATCTCAACTAATGCACTTATAGCATCAGACCTCGATAAGTCTGACCAAAATCATATGCTCCTACTCCTCTGTGGTCATGCTATACCACATTCATACCAAAAAAGGTGGCACTATGTCTCGTATCCTCAGATGTTCTCTCTCTTCCATCATCAAACACAACATTTTCAAGAATTAACTACCCAAAATTCACCTATTAACCACTAAACCATACCTAACCACATTAATCATGTTGAAACCCTTTACTTGATTCACCTACAAGCCAACTACCCTTTACCATCATTACCCATCATCACATATCACCAAAATAAAATTTTACCCTCTTCCCCCTACTATTCATCCTTGCCTACCCCTTCTCCACCTATTTTACTTTCCTATCTAGCCCTTCTTATCCCTCTGTTCTCTTAACCTTAACTTCCATAGGTATCCTTGACCGTTACAAATTTTTCTTGACTATCATCGGTTCCATTTTACTAGTTTTAGTCACCCAAGACTTGACTAATTCTAGCTAAAGTTGACCGACATTAACCAAACCTTTAGTGACATCAATCACTATTGCGATGTCGAAAACTAAAAACCTATTCCCCTATTCTCAAAAATTGACCAAAGCTTACCTAACACCATAATTTACACATCCCACCTTATCCAAGTTTAGTTCCCACACGTATTTAACCTATGTGTGACCTCCCCACCCCTCATTTCCTTCAATTATACCCATGATTTTAAATTTCAAAATCCCACCTATAATTTTTAACCAAAAATGGTTTTAACAATACAAATTTGTAATCAAAATAGGGATTTGTATCACCTCCTACCTCATCTCAATGACATCTATGCGGTGGTACCTTTGGTCTCAGTGTTGTTGGACCTCCCACACCTTCCCCCACCTTTTTCATGACCAAATCAACATCTGACCTCTAAACCAATGAAAACACTCGAATCGATCACTAGGACCCACCGATCAAATGCCAATCATCCATTGCATGGTTTGCCATGTAAAACTCCCATTTTAAGACTTTAGAAACAAGGGAAATTTATTTTTTCATAATATTCTCTATTCTAAAGTAACATAATTTGGAACACACATTCCAAAGCCAATCTATCTCATAACAAAAAACCATATGCAACTGTACATGACTTGATGAAACACCGATCTCTCATTTCATGACTCAGTATCATACCGATCTCTCATATTAACTTTATAATGCATATACTACGTATACTTGGTTCTTTTACCATTTTAGGGGTATCAAGTGTTCTATTTAAGAGGTCTATTTGAATATTTCTTACCTATCTAAAACTAGGTGACATAGGACAATGCAACCAGTAGCTTGCAATACTTTGGCCAAAGATTTTAAACATACTTTTCATGTTTATATTCCTAGATGACATACTCATCAAATGGAATAAGTCCTTCACCATACCTGATCTATTATCTAGAATGGTATTCACTGACTTCTGTCAGTCCACTCATTTCAAAGTTTAACCCTAGACAAGGTTAGAAACATGGCCTAGTGTGGAGGACTACTCACGGTGACTAAGGGAACATAGACACACTCAATCAAATTAATTCAATTGGGTGTGTTTAGTTATCCTAAGTCAACGTGAGTTGACCCCAACACTAGATCATGCCCCTATGTCTACCTAGGGAAGAACTATGATCAAGCCAGAATTTATGTTAGTCTAGTTGAAAAAACTCTGAGGGGTGTTGAGACATGTCAACCACAACTTAGTATCCTCATAAATACACTTGTCATTACAAAGGTACTATGTTGCTGTTAGCGTGTATCAACATCCAACCGATTTTTTCTCATCTGGATGAACATACCTTAGATAGAAGGTTATTATCTTATTAATCTCCTTGTTACAAATTAATTATAGCTACCCTACTGAACAAATAGGTTCCTTAACCATTAGGGTTCTAATTTAAACTGTAATGGAGGTAGGTATGCAGATGAATCTTCTTCCTATCCAAATCACACGTTATGTTTTATATTATTAACATCCTGAATCATGTTTTATATAAAAGACCCAACACACGTGAAAGTGTTATTTATTTACTCACTTAATACAACCCTAGCTTATATAAGTTCTTCAGCAAGTCCTTTTCCATATCATACTTTATGTAAATGAAGTATAATCCCCCTTTTTATTTTCATTCCCAACATCCCTATTTTGGTTAAGGAAGTCTACATGAGGAAACATACCTTCAACTAACTACATACAATAATCAAGATTCTTTTCCAAAAAGCCTTAAGTCAAGTCTATGATTCATTTCATGGATGTTGTCTTCCCTTTCCTTTGTTAAGGGTTAATGTCCATTTATAATCCCATTGTACATTATAAATTATAATCATAGTTTAATTCTCATACAATCATTGATATAAATATAGTCCTAATGATATGGTTGAATAACTGTGTAACAATGTCAACTTTATAAGTTACATCTCTACTAGAGGAGGTATTACAACTAATGCCTCAGATCCTTATCTAATCCATTCCATACCATTTAAGTGTGCTACTGCCTTAAATAGAGTAGTACTTAACATTTCCACTTACTATATGCCAAAAGGAATTACATCAAGTACTAACAATTTCACACATCTTTTATTCATCAAGGAGAAGTTACACATTTACAATTTTAAACATTTCAAATGTTACAAAATTTCAAACAATAATACATAATCACTTTTGATATAAATTTATTTTCCATCAAGTACATTATAGTAATGAAACCATATCTCATGAAATAAAGATTTAGTCTCTTTGTCAAAAAAATCTAACTTCTAAAGGTATTTCTCTTGTCATATTTTATGAAGTCCATCTTCAAAATTTATAACATGGGTCATTTCATTGAACTTAGCATGATAAGCACTAAATCATTAAAATGATGTGTTTTTAGCTGACTGTTGCCTAAAAAGAACTCCAGGCTGTTATGAAATAATCCTAAATCAACTCAGAAAGACTCAGCCAAAAAGAGATACAATCCCAAAGAAAATAGAGAAAGGGAAAAGATAATCTTCAATCAAAAGCAAGGTTATGTCATGAAATCAAACCAATTTATCCTTCCATCCTATTTTCCTTTTATCAAAAGTATTTTAACAGTAAGTTAAGAGAAATAAACATTTCATCTGAACCTCACTAATACTTTCCTACATTTTTTCATGTTTCCTTACTCAGTTAAACCTTTTTAACAAAATAAGGAAACTTTCCTAACTATATTTTAGGCATAGCTCAACAGTAGAACATTTACAAATATCACTTTCCATCCAAATATTTCATTAACAAAAATTCATCCTAAGGTTTGAGATTCCAACAACCAAAATTAAAGATCATAAGAAATAAGTTAGGATAATCCAAATCATCATAACAATTAAGGTGTCCTTGATTAGAGTATCCTAATACTCAAACTCATAACTAGGAACTAAATCAAGTTAAAAGTCAAACAAGCTAAATCAGACCTTAACAAAGGGTAAGATTATTTTAACAAGTAATGAGTTAACACTCAATCCCAAAAAGATACACCATTGCTATCATTACGTCAAGTGAGTAAAATGGAAAAGTTTATAATTCAAATCCAACTCAATAATCCATATAAATATTTTCATACCATACACAATAATCTATACAAATATTTTCAGCTTCAGCTATATTGCTCTAATAACATCCTGCATTCATTCTATCAAATAGTCAAGGAGTTGCAAAACACAAAAGTACCGAGAAGGGACAAAAACCTTACCAAATTTCAAAAAATATTAATTTACTAATGACTTAAACAAAACCAAACCAAATAGAGAGGATTACCTTGGGTTTGAATTATAAAAACACCAAAAGTTCAGGAGAAAGGAAGATAAATAAGAGAAAATCCATTCTTTTACCTATCATCAATCAAGGAGATGGGTTTAATAGCCTAAATTCCCTCTAAGATAACATGTATTCCATTTTCCAAAGAGTCAGAGAGGAAGAAAGAGATGAACAGAAGGATGAGTCTGAGTCAGAATTCCTAAAACTCAAATCCTTGAAGGAAAATAAGTATGCATTATTATATTACCAAGACATGAGAGAAATTTCCATTTTCACGGAGATACATTTTCCTTAGTTCATAAAAGAACTGAAACCATGATTATTGACCCAAGGGGTCTAAGAATCATGCCAAAACAAAACATCAAATCAAGGTCAACAGAGCATTCAAGACGTTAAGGATAACAACAATAAACAAGTTATAGTTAACCAATCCTCAAGAGATTTTTCCCCCTTTTAACATCAAGAGGCAAAAATTCATTGGTTACCTACAGACCTAGAATAGGAGAAACAATATTTCATACCCTCTTACTTGATTCCCAAAAAATAAGACTTCCATAAAAAAATTATTCACTTACAAGAGGTTAACACAAGAGACCCTTTGTGGATATTTAAATAATAACTGAAAGAATTCATGCAAGTCCTAAAAGTTGTACCATCAATTTCCAATCAAACCCACAATAAATTTATCCTTCTGTAATATCCACAGGGGTTAGAAAATTTGAAACAAGAAGAACGAATCGCAATAATGAGAATCAAAAAATCATAGACAATAATAAGAATTCATTCAAGTTCTCCAATTTTGAACCTTCCAATAGTACCCAGAAGAATATGTTTAAGCTAGAGTCACAGAATTTTATCTTCCTAAAACAATCATGTAAGATCCAATGACAGTCAAGATATTCCAAAAAAATTATTAACTGAATTTTTCCAACAGAGATGAAACAAGATCATTTAGAACAAGATCCTAAGATTTAAGAAAACCAAGTTACCTACATGATTAGAGTAATTTTAACAATGAACATTCACAGATTTTTGATTTATTCTTAAGTTTCTACAGGAAGAGTAAGGAAAACTAGCAATTTAAGAGTATGAAATCCCTCAACCTAGAATACACTTTCCATATTCCAAACAAGTTTGATAAAGCATTCCCATAACCAACACAAAATCCAGAAGCAGAAGAATCTAATCAACAAAACAAAAACCAAATTATTCCCTAAGAGAAAAGTTATTTTTATGAGAATTTAAGTAAAAACATAAAACTTAATGGATAGATCCTATCATGCCTTATAGAAATTCACCTTCACTGATTCACATTGATATCCAAGAAAAGCCTTAATCCTTATTTCAAAATGTAACCAACACACAAACTTCCTCTAACTTCTCCTTATAGCTTCCCAGTGCCAACTCTTTCCCTCCATGCCATGTAAGGAAGAAAAACTCATGCACAACTACATTGCATGCAAGAATTGAACTAGAGGTTTGAAGAACAAAACAACCACATGTAGATCTCAAGCTCAAAACCAAATGAATCGAAAAAACCAAACCCTCTATCTTCTTCCTAGGTAGTTTTGCCAATTTCAAAAATATTAAATGTAGAGTAATATTTTCATTCCTCCCTATCTTCCCACCACCTCCATCTCCAATTTTAGAAAAGGATTATTTCAAACAAAAACATGCATTCAAAACTTTGGCGAAAATTCCAACTCATTTATCTAATGCCTTTTCCAAATTTGGCTGTTAGAAGAGATAAGGACTTAATAACTCACCATTAATTCCTTGGATTTCCTCCCACTTACCCCTTCCCCATGTCATTTCATGGGACCCTTTTAGGTTAGCCACACACACATTAGGTTAGGTTTAAACATTAGTTTAGGAAACAACATAGGTCCTTAGGTCTTAGTCAATAATTTTAGTCTTAGGTCCCTTTTTTCATTAACATCCCATATTAACAAAAGATCATAGTGACATAGGTTAGATTTAACTTAAGGCTATAGTCACTAATTTTAGAACATAGTTATATTAGGTTCCATGTTCATAGTAAGTATTTCATTCTACTAACAAAAGAAGAACCAAACTAATCATCAAAATTCAAATATGAAGCAGGGGTCTGAAGAGTTCATTCTTGACTTAGCATAGTTAGAATCCAGAGATCACCTGATCTATCTGACTTGGTCGTTATGACCAAAATGAATTAAAATCATACCTTGGATCAATGGAATTGATCCAAGGTATTGTTGTTCTGAATATAAAATTTATGAAAATGGAAAATAAATTTCTCAATCCAAAGCAATGAATTTATTATACATAAAAAGAGATGAATTGCTCCATTTTAAATTAAGAAAAAAAATGACAAGATTTACCTATTTCAACAGATAACTTATTATCTACTGAAAAACATGATTTCACAAGTCATAAGAGTACATCTTCTTAATAAAAAATTACTCGTTAACGTTTGAAATTTCTATGAAAAATTCATCGTAGGTACCAGTCCTGCTAGAGGCGTTACATGCCAACTCATCTCAATGCCTTGAACTATCATTTTACAAGCCTCACTTTCTCCTGTCATTTTCTATAACTAGAAAAAGTCATAATGAATCTGTCAAACAAATATTTTTCTTTTTTAGACCTAAATTGACATGACCGACATCGGTCATGTCGTTCCCTAGCTAACTGATTTTGGTTATTCCCTAATTGGAATTAGTCACATGTCATTACCATTTCACCCACATTCAAACCATTTTGACTTAAAAATATTATTAACCAATACCTACTGACCCTCCCCACACCTATTACACCCTACCCACAAGCCTAAAGTACATGTACATGTCCTCACCTACATTTAGGGACATGTTATTTACATATACCTAGGCCTTACCTGTTCCATGACCTATATACCCTGACTTGAACCAAATTTTGTGATATTGGAATTTTTGTACTTGTTATACCTTGTGATGTTGTTACCCATGTTGTTTAACCTGATGACCTTACCTTTCTTATTGTCATGTTTTTTATCCTAAACAAACCTTTGGTATACCAGATCATACCTAAAAATTCTTACACCTAATCTAAGTTGTGTTTCCAAACCATATCCTATACCCTAGATACCTAAAACACTTCTACCTCATTTGGATAAACCTATCAACCTTGGATGATGTAGAGTTTGCAAGCTCTTCCATCTAGTACCGTGTCATAGTCTATACATATGCATGCATTGGATTAGCATTACCCTTACCTAATATGACCCTTAAACCATTACCCAAAGTTCCCATATCCTCCCCTACAACACACCTACCCTCACTTTTATCTCTTACCCAATTATCAAACCACTCACTGACTCTGTTTAATACCTCATTAGCTCCTGGTTTGAGGGGGATCACATCCACCCACATGTAGGGTGGCCTCACCTTTAGCCCTACTTAGGGCAAGCCCACTCTCACTTATAATTGGGGCAACCACTTCCTATTTTTTAGCATCACTTATCAATACAACCTATGTGATAAAAAGGGGAAAATGTAAACACCAAATTTGAGTCACACTCTCCTTGGTCCCCTTTCGAACAGTTAAAATAACATGTTCACCTAACCATGAACCCTTTACACCAAATTCATAATAATTTAATTACTTTAATTAAATAAATTTACACCTCACCCAACCACATCACCTAAACACATCACCATGGACTTATTCGTAGCTTATTAATTAACTAAGACTTAGTCTCTACTTATATTAACTAACTGAGACTTAGTCTTTTTTTATTATGGGTAAATAGTTTTGAAGGGACTATACCCTGCATATAGAAGGCTTAAAAGCCAAATATCAAAAGAGGTAAAAACATTCCAAAAAGAATCAAAATGTCCAACATCAGAGGGCTCAACAGCCAGCAAACTGAGACTTAGTCTAACCCTAACATTAAATTCCTATTCCTTATCCAATAAAATTCCTTCTTATCTAAGCACTAAACATCACTTGGGACTCAGACTAATAAATAGAGCATGCCAAAAATAGCCAAGATCTGTTATTTTTGGTAAACCTAGGGTTTCCCTCCCTAACTGATGCTGGTTAACACACAACAACCATCAGTCACCTTAACCATCATCGATTACCATATATACATTTGTGTAACATTTTTCCATGGTTGGTCATTTTCATTCAAGATGTCATTCTTCCAGATACTTAGAGCACTCGAATTTCTTTAGCACTCAGGAAAAAGAAGACACATTGGATCACTACCAACATCAGTCACCATTCATCATCTTCTTCACTATCACATATTCAGAATAGAGATGCACAAAGGTCTAAACTTCCATGACACAAATACAATGGATCTTCTCTCTAGATATCTACTATCACCATCTTCATCACCTACATCCTCCAATCTATTTTCTAGTAAGTATTTAACATCTATGCACTGAATCTCTAGTTTCCTTGTGTAGATTTATTTATTCATCTCTATAATATATTTCTCTCCACACCCATATAATTCCTTCCATCAAACCATCACTTGATCATACCTAGAATTTTCACCCATTTTCAACCTCTCTGAATCATCTCTAAGTCTTGAGAACCATTTTAAGACCCCACCCTAACCATTTCTAACCTCTATGCAATTACAGGGACTTTGATAAATCAATTATAAGAATTTTATGCTAACTTCCTCTACCGACGCCAGTTATCCAACTGACATCGGTTAGTCTACTGACACCAGTTACTGTGTCTTGAAATATAGTTCAGACCAAGGAGATAACACCCACTTCTTAATAGCCCAAAACCATTTATAATTCTTACCAGAAATTACCTAGAGCCTTTACTAGACCTACAACTCAACACCATCCAATCAAGCCTACCATTTTTACCTTAAACAACCTTTTACACAACCTTTCTTATTGTTTTGTATGAGATACCTAAATCATTTCAATTCGAATAGGATATTTACTTCATGTATGAAATAACTAGCATCAATATTATTATATAAAAGTGGATTAACATCTTGTTTATGAAGTATCATTCTTCCTGGATCTAACTTCCGCTAGGTAGTACACTCATTATTTTTTTTAATTCTATTTTGTGGTATTGTATTGTATCTATAGGTAGTTCCTCCTATCCAAAAGGCATCTCTTACATTTGTTCTAATCTGGAATTCATCTACACATGTATTTAACCTGCAAATGATATTACAACAGGTATTTCTCCTTGACATTCTACCTTTATCTATTTCATTATTTTGCTAATAATGTTGTGAAACAACTACATATGAAATATTATGTCATTAATAGTCAAATAAATTATACTACCAACTAGTTGTCTATATAGAATAGGATCAAATTTATCACAAGTAGGATTATGATCTAATTTCACACCAAATTCATTAGGAATGGAAATAGGTTTATAGTCAATAATGTGAAATCTTCTGAGAAAATTATTAGCATATTGAGATTGAGATGTAAAAATATATTTATGATCCTAAAATATAAGCATGCCTATAAAATGATTTATCGAACCTAAATCACTCATTTCAAAATATTGTTTTAACCTTTCTTTGATTCTAGCAGTTAAATTTTAATCACTTCTAGTGATCAAAATATCATCAACATACAAGACAATAATGATAATATGATTATTTTTGAACTTGACAGATAAATCATTATCAGAACAACAGTTAGTGAAACCAAGATCCTGAAAGAAACTATTAATTATAAAATACCAAGATCTAGGATCTTGTTTAAGAGCATACAAATACCTTTTCAGCTTGCTGACATATAATTCCTTACCAAATTATTCAAAAAATTTAGGTTGATGCATGTAAATTTCTTATTTTATATCACCATTAAAAAATGCATTCTTAACATCCATTTGGTGAATCTCCCATTCATATTGGGTAGCCAAAGCAAGATAAATTTTAATAGTGCTCATTTTAGCTAAATGAGAAAAAGTATCAACATAGTCAAGACTAGGTTTCTGAGTGAAACCTATAGCTATCAACCTTTCCTTGAATTTTTCAATTTCTCCTATAGAGTTATGCTTGATCTTATAGAACCACCTGGATCCTACAATGCTTCATTTTAAAAAGAGGAGGGACTAGTTCCCCCGAAGTGTCATTTTTTATCAAAGTAATTGTATTCATATTTCATAGTTTGAATTCATCTCTCATCTTGACAGAGATTATTCAAAAGATTGTGGTTTTAACCTCATAAAGGGTCATTAAGGCATGATAAGAATGCTGACTATGGGTAACCTTTCTAAGATTAACATGATTAAAATCCTCAACAAGATTTTGAGCCCATTTAGGAATCTTGGGATGCAACACATTTTAAGATGAACTCACCCTTAATCTCCATCATATCTAGATCAGGATAATAATCCTCTTGAACTTCTGTTTACATATTGCTAGAAGTAAGGATTATCAGGTTCTATCTCTAGGAGAAATAGTGGAGGGTTCATAAGAAGCATCACATAATGTTTTTTCTAATACTTCAACATTCATGTTTTCAACTATGTGACATGCTTAAAAGGGTCGATAGACTCTCAAAACCTTTTTTTCTAAAAACCATAACCAATCAAAAATACATGAATAAGGAGGTTAGATCAGGCTTCTTCACTTTTAAATTTTGGAATAAAGATAGAAGTAGAACTACCGAAGTATCCTATAAGTGAGAAATGTCTAGTTTTTTTCTTTGTCCATAATTCATGATGAGTAACTTGATGAAGAAATTTAGTAGGCAGTCTATTGAGAATATAGACAACAATATTCATGGCTTCTGCCCATAGAAACTTAAGAAAAATAGATGCATGAATGATAGTCCTAACCATTTCTAAGATAATCCTTTTATTTCCTTTCTAGTAATGTCTATTTTGCTGAGAGGAATAGAGATGTAGTCAACTCTCTTTGAATCCCACATGACAACACAGAACACATCAAAAAAATTGTTTACTGACATATTCACCTCCATTATTAGTCCTAAATTCTTTTAATTTTCATATTAGAAGCATTTTCAACTAAAAAATTCCTAAAACTTAGACAAGAAATCAGACTTTTCTTAAATGAAATAAGACCAAGTAATTATAGAGAAATCATCATATAAAGCAATACAACATACAAATCACCAATGAGAGAAGGAACCTCAAGTGGATCACTCTCACATCACTATGAATTAATTCTAATAACTGAGAAGAATTTAGATCATGATGTTTATGAAATGGTTCAACATGTTATCTTACCACATGCGATCAACTTTCAAAAGTTTCATGATTCTATCTTCATCCTTAGGAAGAAAACCAACAAGATTAAGTCTGAGAAATTTCATACAAAATTTTGAAATTTACATGACCTAATATTTCATGACAAATCTTAAATATAATTCCTAGAAAGAGGAGGAAGAAGAAATACATTCAGACATAAATCCATCAAAGATATATAAGCCATTTTTTCTAAATACCAAAAGTAATAACATTTACTAAGATTATATTTTGACATACCATTTATCTTATTGCAAAAAAACTTTACAATTTTCTTTATTTAGTATGAGAACAAGAAACACAAGATTAGTTTTCAACTGAGGAACATACAAGACATTCCTAATTACATCATTCACCAATTTAACAATCCCCACAATGCTATCGGATATAATGATGGGTTCATCTCTTAGATATATGTTTTCCTCACATTTAACAACATCCGAGAGGATACCAAGACTACAAGTCATGTTTCTAGAGGCACCACTATCTATAGGATCCATTCATTTTCATTTGAAGCTGAGAGGGTAGTATACAAGGTAATTAGACTGCCCAACATTATTTGCATTGATTTTGCTTCATAATATTTCTTATGACTATTAGGCTTTACTATTTATAGCATTCTAAATAGATTTGTTAGTTTTTACTCTACAATTAGACTCTGTACGCCAAAAAATTTCCACATTTGTTACATGTGCCATCAAATTTAAATTTAAATGACTTATTTTTGTAGCAAAATTAGTCTTAGGATTTTCTTTAAATCTAGATCTGATATTAGACTTCTGATTATGATTGTTATTATTCCTATTATGAGCAGACTTATGATTTTGAGAGAACAATTCCTGAGAAGCAGTCTCTTTTGAGTTAAAATTCTCCATTACACACTCTTCTTGAATTAACATAGAAGATAGAGTATCCAAATCACACAGATAATTCTCATTATGATATTTTGAATTAAGATTAAAGATATAGTTTCTAAAATTTTCATGAATATTTATTTGAATAATAAAATACAAAATCTTATCTTGAAACAATTCATAAGTTACAACCATCTAATTGAGCTTTAATGTTCTGTAATTTTATATAAATATTTAACTATTTTTTCATCCTCCTTCAT
The DNA here is from genome assembly GCA_019776745.2 of Taxus chinensis. Classification (NCBI taxonomy): domain Eukaryota; kingdom Viridiplantae; phylum Streptophyta; class Pinopsida; order Cupressales; family Taxaceae; genus Taxus; species Taxus chinensis. Next base: position 262,781,083 of record CM034156.1, on the reverse strand, counting down.
GGGAGTTGTAAATAACTCTAAAAACTAGCTTAATTATCTTAGACATACGAATGCCTTCATGCATAGTCTCTAGTTAATTCCAAGCATCAACAGGTGAGTCCATATGACCTATATGCATTAAAAATTCATCTTTTGTGCTTTACAAAAGGATGGACAAAGTGATCTTTGAGATAAGGAGATAAGATTTTTCAGGGGTTGTTTGTCTTCAAGTCAGTCATTTTTCCACACAAGTCATAATATCCCATAACTTCCTAGCCATAAAATAGGATTTTAATCGAAATATCCAAATAATATAATTTGTTCCATTCAATATATGAGACTTATCGAATGAAAAATTAACAGAACTAATAATTTTTAATGCTCAATTAACACTGAAAATGAACACAACTAAAAAAAACTAGGAGAGAAAAATAGAGAAAAAAATAAGCTAAATATCTTCTTATTATAAAATTAATTAATTAAGTGATTAAAGAGATTTAAAAAAAGGTAGAACCTATGGTAGGTGTGAAGTCTTACAAAAATTAAAATTAGTTCTTTTTTGGGTCTGCAATAAGGTAGTAAAAGTACGATGAAAAAAATACAAAAACGTGGCAATATATATAAATCTGACACCAGACGAAAATATAAATACATGTGTCGTGCTTCTATTAGCTCACACTTCATAGTGAAACAAACAAGTCATAAGACAACTAATAGAAAAAATAAACTGTAAAAACTGTAAATATGTGTCATTAATTAAGTGGATTGATTTTTTGCACTCTAACAAAAAACAATATGTGAAAGTAAAGTCTTAGTCAAATGATGCCACTTTTCAAAAATCTAATCAACCTAAAAAATAAACTTGATGGCTTTCCACAAAAAATATAATATATGGCTTCAGGTGGAATTAAAGTCCCTGATATAATCCAAACTCTAAAAAATTATTCAGGACTGAAATCAATAGATAGTATGACACTTGCAAAGAATCACAAAAAAAAAATTAATATATCATTCTAAATACAATTGGTTCATAATTCATAGTGCTACCAAAATGACAAAAGATAAATTAGACACACGTGGAGCCTTCTGATTGGATTACTTTTCACAAAATTGACAAAGACTGCCAAATACAAAAAGAAAGATAATTTTAGTTGTATAGCCAATGCCACATGATTAAAAAGACTGAAAAATGCAAAATTTGAAGATACTTGGAGAAATTCTATTGGCTCAACCTTTGCATATGTCGGTAGCAAGGAAATAAAAGAATGACTATGTGAAATGCAAAGCTACTTGGAGAAATCCTATTGGCTCTTATTTCGCAGAGACTGGAAGAAATGAAAAATGCAAAATAAGAAGAGACTTGGAGCTTTTTTAATGGATTGGATTTCACAAATGACTAAGGAAAGCTAACCCAAGTCTAAAAATGCAAATAAATGTGTAAAAATCTTATTGGATCACATTTCACAATTGATAATTAGATAAACAAAAATAATGACAATGAAAAATAAGATATAACCTTCTGATTGGCTCGAGCTTTGCAAAAACGAAAAGATCTATTAAAATAATGAAAAAGTGAAGTAACTGTTATCCAAATTCACCCCCAGGGTTGAATTGATAACATACATCAGAATTCTCAAGTCCCAGGAAAATGGATTGATTCAGGGCAAAAATCATGTTTTCTAGGGTCCCCTCAGATTTTTTCTAACTCCCCTGGCCGAAGAAGAAAAGAGCAAGCTCTGAGAAGATGCAAAAAAGCTACAAAAACAAGCTTGGGCCAGAAAAAATTGTGGAAATTGGCTAAGTCCTAGTCCTCGCAATAGTTGGGACATTTGGGACGTTAGGATGCGAACCAGCCGAAAAGCCCCCAAGCAGTCCACGCGGCAATTGGGACATCTGAGCCATAGGTACGCGTGGGACGCGAAATGCCTGAATCGGCTGAAAGAAAGAAAATTTGTCTAAGTCTTTAACTGGGGGCAAGCGGGACAAGAGTACGCGGCAGACGTGAACCGGCCGAACCGGGTGAATCAGAAGAATTTATCCCAGACAGTCCGGAAGCAAGTGGGACAAAGGTACACGAAGGACGCAAACCAGCCAGTTTAGCCAGAACGGGGAAATTTTGCACTAGGACATCTGGGCCGTGAGTACGTGAAGGACACGAACCGGCTGGTTCGCCTGAAGCAGAGAAATTTCATACTAGAAATAGTTGGAACAGAGGGATGCGTGGGACGTGGATAGCCGAAGGAGTTGAGACTGCCAATAAGATTGTGTGCCACGTGTCATGAGAGCCAGATACGTGTCATTGGCAGATAAGGGACAAGGAAGCCCATTTCAGGTGGATCGGAGGATTCTATCCCAAACAACACTGGGACGTCTGGGACAAAAAGACGCGAAGGACGCGAAAAGCCGGTAGACCCGCGGACCAATAAAATCACGACAGGTGTCACAGGGGAAAAAGGGTCCAAAAGTCAAATGGTGAGGTTTTCAAGCACTGACCCGAGCCAATCAACAGAGGACACGTGTCCAATGAAGTAAGAAAAACCCGCAGGACAGAGAGGAGAGAGAATTACATATCCAATCAGCGCGTGCCACGTGTCATCTAGGTGGCAGAGCACGGGAAAAATTTCAAAAAACACATTTTCACCTATTTTGTGCCCTAAATCTTTAGATCGACATATCTTTCAATCCAGAGCTTGGATTTGCATGTTATTTATATCAACAGAAAGCTTGTGAAATTATCCACATGATTACGGGGTTAATCTTTAGTTTTGGTGCAGTCTAGAGAGAGAAAATTGAGAAAACAGTTCTGACGCGTGTTCATGGCCAGAAGCGACATTTCAGTGACCAGATTTTAATGCAGAATGGGTCGCATTCATGCTTTGTATTCCAGTCAAAATGATAGGGTATGGGTTTGTAAGGTCCCCCATGCCGTTTTAATGCAACTGCAGTCAAGAAGGATGGGCTCTCATGTTTTTGTACATTTTCTGTCCCCTGGACTCGACCCATGCAATGTAAAAGCTAGATTTGGCTCATTTCTGAAGGAGGAACAATTTTTGACATAGCAAACTTCTTCTTTCACCTCCAATAAGTGATTGATGTAAGGATCAGACCTCTCCAAGGGTTATAACAGTTTTCATTTACCTCTCTGAGGGTGTAATGCGTGTTTTTTTTGACATTGAAATGATAATGCAAGCTCTGTGAATGAGTTTCAATCCTCTGTTTGTATTATTTGCTTCATTTCAGATACTAAATTATACCTTATCAGTCTATGTATGTTTTATGTTGTGAACTTTGGTCTGTGTCTATTTGCATGACAAATATGTTTCACCACTCCTTTTGGTGCATCACCATCTTTATTTAGGAAGTTTCAATTTCTTGCACTTCTACCCCTGTCTCCTTGCAAGTTAGAGTAGTATTAGGATTTGTAACTCTGTAGTTTTACAAAATATAAATCTAAATCAGAGGAGTTTGAGGAACCAACCTCTAATCTGGAGATTCCTCTCTCAGTTTCACAAGTTCCCACACTTGGAGAGAGGTTTCCATGTTGTGCAATCACACTGGATGCTAGAGTGATCAACCTAGAAGCTTGATCTGCATCCAGAAGTTTGCTATGAGTCTGCAACAACAGTTTTGGCATGCCCAGTGGGACCAGAGGTCTCATTTTTATTGCAGCAGGGTTTATGTGCATCTGCTGCATTCTTCTTGCTTGAAAAGAGCTATTATTTGCATATCTGGAAGCTCCAAGGGGAAGAATCAACTGGTTCCAAGCTCAGGCCTGAAAACTCATGAGAAGAATCACCACAAGGTCAAGAGTTGGAGAAGAAGAAGTGCTATTTGAATACCTGCAATTATCCCCAAGAAGGAGGAAAAGAGGAAGAAGGATTCAAAGGTCTCCATCTCCACCAAATAGAACTCTCTCAACTCCTCCACCTGACAGGCCTTTCATTTAGTATACAAGGGTTTTAAGAATGATTAGAATGGCTCAGAACAACCCCTATGTCAACTTCACAGGCAGCAGCCCACTTGCTCTCAATGCACAACATCCAGTTCCTATTACAGCCTTGAAGAACATTCCCTACTTCACTGGAGAAAATCAGAATACTCTAGGTGATCATGTTAAAGATACTGCTAACCTTTGTGCAATCCATGAAATCAATGAAATGCAAGTGGCTGTCAAGTTACTGGCATCTTCATTCAAGGGTAAAGCATTGCAATGGTTTAGGAGCCTTGGAGCTGGTTCTATCACAAACTGGAATCAGCTGTGTATTGCACTTCACGAGCAATTTGGAGAGAAGGGAGAAAACTTGTCTCTTTTGGAGCAGCTGACAACTATCAAGAGAGCCCCCAACGAGCATCTGACTGACTTCAACTTCAGATTTCAAAGGTCTTGGGATAGGATTCCAATGGCAGTCAGGCCAACAACAGAAGGTGCTTTTCTATATTACCTTAAAGCTTTGAATTCTGATATTTCTATGTTAATTCAATCTATGGGAGGCACAACCTTACCTGCTGCTTATAGCATTGCCATTAGAGCCGAAAACTGTCTTATTCAAGATGGTAAACTGGCTCCTAGGCCTCCCATGCCCTTGTATCCAAACTTAGAAAATCCAAGCACTAGTCAAGCACCCACTTTGGCTCATGTTCCCACCCCTAGAAATCAAAGTTCAAGTGAAACTTCTACTTCATCCTCTAGTGCTTCAAATGAACTCCAAGAGGTCATGAAACAGTTGCAAAATTTGGGAAATGAGCTGGTTACTATCAAAAGACAACAAGCTCAAAGTGCTAGACCGTATCAGCCTCAAGCACAGTACCAGGATAGGCCACCATACCAATAAAACAGGTCACCAAATCAGGCTGCAAATCAAAATCAAAGCCAAGTAAGGCATCCCGCGAATAGACCATTTCAGCCCTATAACCCCAATGTCATATCTGCTTCTAAAGCATTAGTGCCAGTCCAAAATAACATGGCCCAAGAATATGATTGGTATTTCCCATGTAGTCAGCCACATAACCAATCAATGTGCTTTAACGGTGCATTAAATCAAGCTCTGATGGTGTAAACCATTGGTGGGTCGCAAGAGTCCAACCATGAAGGAGATCAGCAGCAAGAAGCACCTCAGCAAGGAACATCTCCGAATGACACCACTCTTGGTAAACTGGCAAGCAGAGGATTTCTGTGGCATGAATCAGGTAGTTTCTCAAGGTGTTGCAGCCAACACAAGGTCAAAAAGGAGGAATTTGGGTGAAGAAAAGCCATTGGCCCCAAGTAGTTCATGACCTTCTATCACTCCACAAGGTGTTGGCAAACAAAATGTAGTTCCAAACATACAAGGAGCACCCAAACCAGCTCCTAAACCAACTCAGATACCAGCTATTGCTGCCACACATATGCAAGGGGTGAATGTGAAAACTAGAGGGACAACAAAAGGATACTTCATCCCCATTCAGTATCATTGAACAGATGAAGAAGACTAACGTCAATATATCAATGTGGGAATCCCTATCCATCCCAGGAAAAAGAGATCTTTGCTACAAGCTATCCATGAAGAATTGGTCAACTTTGAACCAGCAGGTCGCTAATGCAAGAGAATGTCCTCACAAATGCTGCTCATCCTGAAGGAAATCATGGAAGATAGTAAGGTAAAATGTTGAAGCCCCCTCCATTTTATGTTTCATTGATCATAAGAGACAAGTTGGTACATAATTGCATGATTGACTCTAGGAGCAAGTAGCTCAGTGATGCCCAAGCATAGATAGCTGATCAGCTAAGGCCTCCAATATGAAGTAATATCTAAAGGGTGTAGTGCAATTGGATGGGACAGCAGTAGAAACCGTGGGAGTAATTAAAGGTTTGAATCTTACACTTGCATATATGCCCCAACGTTACCATAGTGTTACAAGATGTATCAGTCATAGACCTTCCACCACTCTTTGCCCTTGTGCTTGTCAAGAGACTTCACAGCCAAGATTGGGGGGTATCTTGTCTGCTGGATTGGTCACACAAGCTATTTAGAACAAGATATGGTACTAAGGCTCACAATCAGATCCGAACCAATTGCAAACTTTCATATTGAGCCTCATACTCCAAGCCAAATCAATGCCAACTGTTCAACATTTGATCAAGAAGATTATCCAAGTACACAGATGAAACTGACACCAAAGTTGGAAGCATTCCAGATTTGACTCTTGATGAATGGGCAAACAAGGTACATGCTTTTGATCCCTACCAAGAAGTAGAAGAATCTGAACTAGGAGTCTATTGCATACATGAAGAAAACCAGCCTATTCCTAGCATCGCCAAACCAAACCATAAGGATGACAATGAGGTATGGAAATTATTTTTTGATGGATCAAGGAGTAGATAAGGTGCAGGAGGAGGAGCTATGCTCATTTCACCACAAGGTATAAGGTATTACTTAGCCTTCCGTTTCCATTTTTCCTGTTCAAACAATACAACTGAGTATGAAGCCTTAATTCATGGACTGCACTGGGCAATGAAGAAAGGCATCAGGAATTTACAAGTATTTGGTGATAGTGAGCTAATTGTAAACCAAGTCAAAGGAAGAAATGCTGCCAAAAATGATCTGCTTGAAGTGCTACAAAAATCAGGTATGGGATCTTATTGAATATTTTGAAGCTTTTAGCATCAATTCCATCCCAAGAAAAAAAGAATGAAGCCGCTGGACAGACTGGCAGCAATTGGGGCTGCGTTTGATGTTGTAGAAAATATCAAAAGTGAGAAAACTCAACCTCATATCAAATTTTTTTTGAGACCAGCTATTCCAGATAACAATACAAGTTGGCAAGTCTTCGAGAATGATCAGCAAATTGTTAATTTCCTGCAAGAAGATGCTGATTTCTCCGCTAGGAATCAAGACAAGCTGGAGCAACAGTACGGTGACCAAGTGGTGCAACTGAGAACTAAAAAATTACCAAAAGGCCTCATAACCTTGGAGTCAATCTTCAACCTGAATGATCAGTTCCGGAAGGAGAAAGTGAACATTCAAGTAAAGGGTGAAGATTCAGAACCTATCTTAGTAGATGAAAGCAAGACATTGCAAATTGGCAAAGTAAGTACTCCACAAGAGAAATCTGATTTTGTTCAGCTTTGTCAAGAGTTCCCAGATGTCTTCACTTGGACTTACAAATATTTAAGAGGTTTCAACCCAAAGTTGGCATAACATACTATTGAGCCAGATCCCGAATCCAAGCCTGTCAGGCAAAAGCAAAGGCCAGTGAATCCCCATATTAAACCTCTCATGAGAAAAGAGTTAAGCAAGCTCATTGAGGCTAGTATCATCTTCCCCATCAAACACTCAAGTTGGGTTGCAAACTTGGTGCCAGTAAGAAAAGGAAATGGAGAAATAAGATTGTGTGTGGACTTTTGCCATCTAAATAGAGCATCACTCAAGGACCATTATCCACTTCCATCAATGGAACAAATATTGTAGGTTGTAGTTGGTTCAGAAAGGTTTTCATTGCTAGATGGATATTCAGGCTATAATTAGATAATGGTGAAGGAAGAAGATCAATTCAAGACGACCTTCACTACAAAATGGGGCACGTATGCTTACAAGAAGATGCCATTTGGACTGTCAAATGCCGGAGCAACATTTCAGCGAGCTATGGATATGGCATTCAAAGGCTTAATCAACAATATAGTGTTGGTATACCTAGATGATATTAGTTTCTTCTCAAAGAATGCAGCAGACCATCTCTTTCACCTCAGACAAGTGTTTCAGAGGTGTAGAAGGTTCGGAGTGTCATTGAATCCAAAGAAGTGTATATTCTTGGCACACGAAGGAAAATTGTTGGGCCACATTATCTCTAGGGAAGGGATAACAATTGATCCTGAAAGGGTTGAAGCCATCTGAACACTTCCATTACCACACCACAAGAAATATATTCAAAGATTCTTGGGAATAATAAACTTTGTCTGCAGATTTGTGCCTAATTTTGCTACCCTTGTGAAGCCTTTAACAATGATGTTGAAGAAGAGTATAGCATTCAAATGGACAACAGAAGGCAAAGAGAGTTTTGAAAACATCAAGCATGCAATATCACAAGCTCCAACTCTTATCAACCTAGACTTTTCAAAGGACTTCATGTTATATGCTTTTGGAGGATTAGATACAATCTCAGCTATCTTGACACAGCTAAATAAATAAGGTGCAAAACAATAGCATTCTTCAGTCAAACCTTGGAAGATTACGAAATAAAGTATTCTTTCATTGAAAATCATGTCCTTGCTATCATCAGGAGCTTGAAGAAGTTCAGACATTTGGTCTCAAACAATAAGATTCAACTACTGGTGTCTCATGCTGGTGTCAAGGACTTCCTCCTAAACAAGGATTTAAATGAGAAGAGAGTAGGTTGGATCACTCGGGTGATGGAATATGATATTGAAATCAAAGTGACCAAGCTAGTTCATGACAAAGGCTTGTGTGAGCAGCTCGCTTCCAAACAACCAGATGGGTCAAAAAGTGAAGAAGATGCTATCCTACTACTACAGAATGATCAAGAACAACTAGCTGATGATGCACCCATTCCATGTTGGACTCAAGACCTTGTGCATTACCTCCAAAGAGGCTTGTGCCCTCCAGAAATGAGCAAAGCAAAGAGAAGATACTTTAGATTACAAGCTATCCCGTATGTACTCATTAATGGTATCTTGTTCAAGAAGAACATCAATGGTGTTCTATTAAGATGCATTGGAACATGTCAAGTTGAGAAGATAGTACACGAGTTCCATGATGGGGAAGCAGGAGGCCACTTTGCTCCACAAGTGACAGCTCTAAAAATCATGAAAGCTGGTTACTATTGTCCTACGATGTTTAATGATTGTTACTCATGGGTCAAGAAATGCAGGAGATGTGCATTCTTCACAGGGAAAGAAAGGTTAGCAGCGCTTCCCCTTCGTACAATTTCAGTAAATCAGCCATTCATGCAATGGGGATTGAACTTCATTGGGGTTATCAATCCCAATTCAAGTCAAGGCCACAAGTGGATACTTACAACAATGGATTATTTCACCAAGTGGACCGAAGCAGTGGCACTCAAGGAGGAAAATGAATCTAATATGTTAGATTTCTATGAAGGGATAGTCACAAGGTTTGGTGCCCCTGCCACTATCATATCAAATAATGCATTGGCATTCCTTGGCACAAAGATCCCTGAATGGGCTGTCAAGATCTGTGTGTATCTTAGCACTTCATCAAATTATTACCCTCAGGGTAATGGTCAAGCCTAGTCTACAAACAAGAACCTACTAAGAATCATCAGAAGGAATTTGGATGAAAATAAAAGAACTTGGCATGCAAAGCTCAAATCAGCCCTATGGGCTGATAGGATCACACCTAAGAGGTCTATAGGAAGCTCTCCATACAAGCTTGTGTATGGGAAAGAAGCAGTTCTACCTATATCACTTGAGTTGTCAGCATTAGAACTCATGAAACAGTTGGAACTAGCTGAGTTTGGTCCCTTGGAAGGTTAGATTAGAATAGTTAGTTTCCCCTGCATTAGAGTAGATTGTGGCAGGTAGTTTAAGAGTAAGAACCAGCTTTCTCTGGAGGTCTATCTCAAGTAGTAAGTCCCACAACTTGGAGATAGTACCCATGTTATCCAATCACACAGTAAGTTCAAGTATATGCACTTACGGAAGCATAAGGGTGTTGTGATTTGGTGATAACAGAAAGTAGAGAGGGAAAGAGAGGGAGGGGGAACAGATGGAGGGAAAAACACTCCTCGTGATGAAATTATTTGAATGCCTTGATACAACCATGAAATTTGAGTGAGGATTTATTCCACTAGTGATCTTCTACACTGATGAATATTGCTCCCTTGAATAACTTTGAATCATTTTCTGTAACATCTTTGACATGGATGTTACTATGATGACTTCCATTGTTGACATTGTAAATGTTGACATGTGATTTATCTTAGAAAGCTGTACTCTTACGACTTTTGGAAATCATGTTTGAAATGGATAATTATTTATTTGAGGAAAAGTCTCACTTTGTTGTGATTTATGCTAACTTAAAAACGAGGCCATTCATCTCTTTGTTCAGCTTGAATTCACTTCTAAAATATTATGAACTTGTATTCTTATTATCATAACTTATCTTTTGTTGACAACAAAACCTTGGATCAATTCCATTGATCCAAGGTATGCTTTAGTTCTGCTTACCTGTTCATCTTGTTACCTTGGCATTCGGAAATGGAAGGTCAAGTTGAACCGAACCTTGTTTTGGTTATAATTGTGAATAATTATTCTTCAGGGATCCTTGTTTATCAACAATATTTAAGTGATAGGCCAGGGTCTTCTTGTTAATGTTAAAATGATGAATGGTGTATAACGAACTTGGAACTAATAATAAACTACTAAGTTTGATACCCTAGCCTAAGGGTTAGATCTAACCTAATTTGGTATGTTCTATATTTATTACATTTGGAAAACAACCTAAGGTAACTATAGAATTACCTAGGAATTAAGGTTGATTTTCTAACCTAATAATAATCTAACCTAAGGGGTGCCTATGGACTACTTGGCAAGTGGCATAGTTAGTGGCATTATTTTTTAAGGAATTAAATGGAATTGATTTATGTTTTAATTGCTACAGACTACCAATTTTGGTGAAAGCATTGGGAGTTTAGTGGATACCTAGTTGGCATCACCACTAAATGGAAATTACATGAAAAATTTGAAAATAAGTTATCGCCCAACATAGATGGCGGTGGCATGGAGAAATAGGAGGGAACTTTTGTCCTTCACATTAATTGATTTCATTTTTGGTGAAGAAACTGCCTAGGAAAAATGCATGGCAGGTTTTGGTATTGTTGTTTTGATCTTTAGTTCATTCCTAGTTTTTTCTCTCCATGGGGTTTTTTGGGTCTTCGAAACAACAGTTCTATTTTAGATATTGTTGTTATTTTTTCATTTTTGATCTATTTCAGACTCTATGGAATTATAAAAAGAAGTGGAAGAGTTGAGGTGGTTAACATTGCGTGGAGAAGAAGAGACTATGGAGGCTCGGCTAGGAAATATTTTATAAATTAGGAAGAAAATCTATAAGGCATGATAGGCCCTACCCATTAAGTTGTTCTTCTTTTTCCTAAATGTGTTCATTAAAAGAACTCTTCTCTTTAGGAACAAATAAATTTTTATATGATGTTTGATCTTTCTATTCGCTGCTTGTATTTTCACTGTGTGCTTCTTTTTGGATTCACCGTTATGATGTAAATATGATTTGAGGTTTGTTTCCTTTGTTGGAATTTTTTTTGAAACATGCTTAAATTTATTTTGGACTTGAGATGATGTTGAATCTTTTTGTAAGCCAGTCTAAGTTGTGTTAAAATAGATAGAAACTCATGTGAGGTTGAACTTGAACAAATCCACTCAAATGTAATCTTTCTATTGGCATGGTTGATACTTTAACCTTATTGTATGATATGTGGATTGATTTATTCAGTTGCATCTTCTCTGGCATGAGGAAGAGTGTTTTAAGATTCATCTTCTCAATTTAACTTGATACAAATGATTGTTTCCTTTTTTTACTTTAATCGAAAAAGTAGTTGTTACTGTAGGATCTCGTAATAATTAAGGTTGAAATATAGAGTAACTTGACTCTGTCTAACTTAAAGTAATACTTGAAGTAAATATACTATAAATTTTTTGGGTTTATCATTTCTTTTGAGCTTGAATTTGAGCACAAGACATGTGGTCGTGTTGTTTTTTGTTTGTCCCTCTTTGTGGTTGACTCTGGGTTGATTTTTTATCTTTCGTGTTTCAGTTGTCTGTTGCATAGATTATTATAGATGTTACATTGTTCTGAATTGGATTGAAAAGAAGTTTTAGACTGTTAAGTCTTTCTCTTGCCTTTTAGTTCACCATTAATAGATGGGTAAGCTTATTGTGTTATATCCTTGAAAACGAAATCATTGCTCAAAAAAGGATATATTGTTCAAATGTTACTCTATCTTCTTTATTTGGAAATGGGGATAACTTATTGAACTGATGCTCTTACTATTTAGAAGGAATATCATTTTCAGTTGTAATTTTTGTGCAACATTTGTTGTTATTGATTGTAAGTTTTAATAGTTCATTGGACTTCAATGGTTGTTTGGAGTTAATTGTTTTCTTGGCCTTGGGAAATAAAATTTGTCTTCGATTATTTTTTGATCTTGGAAAGAGCACCTCTATTTAAGGAATGAGTATTGAGGTCTCATCTTACCATGGATTCAATGTTATCCTTTCTTTCTATTTCGAGTTATGAAAAATAGGAAGACTTACTCCTTAGTTATATTCTTTCTGTTTTATTTTGTATCTGTTAGAAGATGGTTACTTACAGTCTGGGAAGTTAATGTATTTGTAAAACCATCCTCCTTGAATTCTGAAAGGTAGATGTATGCTGATCTTTTCTCTCTCTATTTTCAGGACAAGTATCTAACCTGATCCTGATCTAAACTCTATCAGGATTTAAAATGAAAAACAATAAAGACCAGACTTGTCCATATTACATTCTTGCTAGGATCTAGAGTGAACAATCTCTTTCTCTCTTCTTTTCATATTTCACATGTATCACTCCTAAGAAAGGCACTGACCTGTTTAGTTTTTAATATGTATTGATGGATTGCAGGATCAGTGATTGATTGATAACTCCCTTCATTCTTATCTTTGATTTTTACTGTGGTAATGATGTACTCATTTTTTATGTAGTTCCAAGTGCATGTCAAATTGAATTAATTATTTGTGAAACTTGCTTGATGTTGATCCTAATCTTAGGTTGGCTTTTGACTCAAAATATAGGATATAGATTCTTTTTAAGAAACTCTTTCCTAAAGGTGATATTGGTTCATCCTAAATTTATCCTAAGGTTTGACTGAGCTTGGCGTTTTATATTTTAGGATGAAGTTAGGTGAGATAATGTTGAGATGAATGTGTTATTTTTTCAACTAACATAGACCCATTATTCAGAGAATTTAGTGTTAGTACCTTCTCAGGTTAGATGGAAACAATTAAGATATGAACAATAAAAAAATTCAATAAATGAAAAGTTGTTTGTGATTTTGGTGAATTATTCTTTATCTGGATTAATGTTTTAATTCTTTTCATGAAATCATTAGTTGAAATATGAATATGATTATATCATGATATTTTCTTAATGAGGATATGCATTATCACTTTATTTCTCTCTTTTACAACTAGTATTTCATTATATATGTCTTTATGTGATGCTTTAAGGATTTCATAAAAGTAGAGTTCTCTTTATGAAATAGTTAGTTAAAATCACATCATTTTAATGCTTAGTGCTTATCATGCTCAGTTCAATGAACTGACCCGTGCCAGTAATTTTTGTAGATGGACTTCGTAAGTGGTAAAAGAGACAAGATATTCTATGATGTTACTTTTGTTTAGCAAAGAGACTGGATATTTTATGATGAAATATGAATCATTATTGAAATGTATTTGTTGGAAAGTAAAATTGTATTTTTAATTGATCTTAATGATGATGTATGCCACTAAATATGTCTGAAGTGTTTAAACTTGCAATATATGAATTTCACTTCAATGAATGGAAAATATTGTGGGTGTATCTGTACTTGATGTGTCATCTTTTTGTATATTCTAGGAATGGAAATGATAATTGTATCTCTATTATTTTATTTATATCTCTGTAATGAACCCTTTTTGGTTGATCTAAGACAAACTAGAGGATAAAGGTACTAGATATACGATCCTCTTATTAATGCAACTTATTAAGTTAGAATTTAGGATTGGTAATTCAATTTAATCACTATGGTTTTACTAAAATTATGTTAATGGATAAATGGAATCCTAATGATAACTTGTGAAATATTAGGAGGTTCCAAATGAACCTTAATTCTTATTTAGAAAAGGAAAAACAAATATGCTGCAATGCTAGGTAGTCTGTTTAAGACCTTTTGGAACTAAATCCTAATGTTATCTTGGAAAGAAGAAGGTGTGTTTCCTCTTGATTAATTCCTTAATCTAAATAAAATGAATGAAACTAATATATATATATATAATATTAGACTTCATCCAAATGAAATCTATTATATAAGGATCTGATTCATAACTTGAACAAGCTAAGACTTGGATAAGTTAATTAAGTTAAGAACATTGTTAGTAAGCTGAACTTGGTTGTGAAATTTAATCATAAATTAGAAATTTAATGAATGATAAAAAAATCTTAGGAAAGGGGTTTTGAGGTAGATGTATCTACGTAGCAATTACAATTCAGTTATTGCTCGTAACCCTAATGGTTAATGAACCTAGTATTTCAATAGGACTGTTGTAATTAACCTTTAAATATTAAAAATAATAAAGTCATTAACTTTTTTTTGGAGTATGTACATCCAAATGGGATGGACTCAATCAAATGTTGGCACATGTCAACTATAGTACAATACCTTCATGAAGATATCAGTCTTCATGAGGATGCGGTGTTGCAGTTGACATGTTGCAACACCCTTCAAAGTTTACTCATCTAGATCTAGATAAACTCTGACTTGATCATAGTTATACCTTGGGTTGAGTTAGAAGCATGATCTAGTGTCAAGAGCAACTCACAATGACTTAGGATAACTAGACACACGTAATTGAATTAGGTCAATTAAGTATGTCTATGTACCCTTAGTCACCGCAAGTAGTTCTCTACACTAAACTATGTTGCTAACCTTGGTTAGGGTTAAACCTTGAACAAGTAAACTTACAGGAGTCAGTCAAGACCATTCGAGATAACAGATGAAGTGGGGTGAAGGATATTTTCCATTTGATGATTATGCTATCTAGGAATATAAACATGAACAATATGTTGAAAATATTTGGCCAAAGTATCGCAAGTTGTTGGCTACGTTGTCCTATGTCACCTAGTTTAAGAAGTGGGATTTTAGATGAATATTAGTAACAGATATTCAGATAGGCCTCTTAAACAGAACACTCAATACCCTGAAAAGGGTAAGAGAACTAAGTATACTTAGTATACAAATCATTAATTTAACATGAGAGATCGGTATGATACTGAGTCATGAAATGAGATATTGGTGTTTCACCGAGTCATTATAGCTGCATATGGTTATTTGTTATGAGATTGATTGTCTTGGAATGTGTGTTATAAATTATGATTATTTATAACAAGAAAACATTATAAAAAAAAATTCCTTTCTTCTAAAGTGTTAAAATGGGAATGTTACATCTTGGTATCAGAGCTGAAGGTTGTAGCTCTTAGACCTATTATGTATATAACTTGATAAAACTTAAATTTTCTTGTTAACAAAAAAAATTTAGAATGAGAGGAAATGTTGCAAACAACCCACCACCCGGTGGAGAAGAAGCTACTACCCAAAAACTTGATGAGATCCTTGTTTTCTTGTTGGACACAAGAGATCATTTAGCTGTACTTGAAAAATAAGTAATTGGAAATGAGGAGGATGAAGAAGATACTGGTAATAACAATCACCCACCTCCTGTGGACAATGCCAATGTTGGGAATTTGGACATTGATAACAATAATGCAGCCAATGCTAATGCAAATACACCTAATCATCCTGAGAATAAAACGTCAAGATTGATAGCTTAACTCAGTAATGATGTAAAAAGGATAAGTCCACCCAAGTTTGATGGCACTACATTAGGAGATGGAGCTGAGAAATGGGTCATAAAATAGAGAAGTACTTTGAAATAAATAACTTCTTAGAGGAAACAAAAGCAATATGGGGAACTTATCATCCTTCCCATGAGGCATCTTCATGGTGGGACAACCGTAAGGCTGAGTTAAACATTGATGAAACAGATATAACTTGGGATTAATTTAAAAATTATTTTAGGAAATGATGGTTGCCACAACTTCACTATGATTAGAAAATGAATGAATTTAATAACTTAGTTTAGGGAAAATTAACTGTAACAGAGTACTGGGAGAGGTTTGCTAAACCCCTTAAGTACGTACCTTAATATCAAACTTACAAGAATTTTAGGATATAAAAATTTATCATGGGATTAAATCCCATTATAGGTGGAGAGGTGGATGTTCACATCCCAACTACTATGGAAGGGGTTGTAGAAAAATCCATAAGACATGAGAAATTAAAAGAAATCTCTGCCCATAAGGAGAAAATCAAAAAGAAAGTTCCAAACTCTTCTTCATCTCTTGCACCCAAGAAGAGACCATGGAATAAATTTGGTATGAAAAATAAATTTATTACTGATAACAACAAGAAAACAAAAATAAATAAACTTTCTGCTAATGTGTGAACTAACTTTGTCAGGACAAAAGTCCTATGGGGTTTAGAATGATAACTTCAAGGCTGGGAATAAGTTTGAGCCTAAGAAGGGACCTGTAGGAGGATATTACAATTGTGGCAAGGATCATTATGAAAATCAATGTTCTTTGAATAAGGATGACCAAAATTAGTATCATAAGATATATGCTGCAGTAGATGACAAACAGGATGAAAATCAAGTCACACCCATAAAAGTTCTAGGTAAGTTATTTGGTATACCTGTAACTACACTTTTTGATATTGGAGCTATTGAATGTTTTATTTCTACTAAATTAGCTTCAAAATTCAAAAGAAAAGATGGAAAAATGGATAAATCATGGGATGTACATTATGGAAATAGTGTTGTTCACACAGTTAGTATGTGTATTTTTGGAGCAGTCCTTGACTTGCCTAGTTTTTCCACTAAATTTGACCTTTATGTTGCTAATTTGGGGTCTTATGATGTAATAATAGGTGTTAATTGGCTAGCTCAACATAAGGAAAATTTTGATTGTTTTGAAAAACATATTATTTGTTTGGATGACTTGTAGAAAACAACATAATTTTAGGGGATAAAACATGAGATTTCAGTTAGGAAATTATCATTTATGTAACTTAAAAAGGGAAAAAAAAAGGATGCACTTTGTATGTGCTAAATGTTTTTGAAAAAACTAAATAAAGTAGTGACTTCTTAGAAATATATTCACTATTACAAAGTTTCAGTGATGTGTTTCCGAAAAACTTACCTAGTTTTCCACCAAAATGGGAGTTTGACTTCATGATTGAGATCAAATCGGGAACCGAACCTATTTCTAAGGCACCATATAGAATGAATACCATTGAATTTGTAGAACTTAAGGCACAGTTGCAAGAACTTTTTTCTAAAGGTTTGATAAGACCGAGTGTCTCACCTTGGGAAGCACCGGTAATTTTTGTGAAAAATAAAGATGGAACACTTAGACTCTGCATTGATTATAGGATGTTAATCAAAGAAACAATTCAAAATAGATATCCACTTCCTAGAATTGATGATATGTTTGATCATATGCATGGTGCATCAGTATATTCTAAAAAAAATCTTCGATTGAGATATCATCAGTTGAGAAAAAAGGATGAAGATATTCATAAAACATCTTTTAGAACAAGGTATGAACATTATGAATTCACGATTTTACCATTTGGATTAAAGAATGCACCTACAACTTTTATGAATTTAATGATTAATGTTTTTCAAGAATACTTGGACAAATTTGTGATTGAATTCTTAGATGATATTATCATATACTCTAAAATCATTGAAGAATATCATGATCATTTGAAAATAGTTATAAAAATCTTAAGAAAGAGAAGGTTGTATGGTAAGTTATCCAAATGTTCTTTCTATGATATAGAAGTGCACTATTTGGGCCATGTCATAAGAAAATATGGAATAGCAGAAAATCCCTCAAAAATTATCGCAATAACTTAGTGGCATGCACCTAAGAATGCACATGAAGTTAGAAGCTTCATGGTTCTTGTTGGTTACTATAGGAAGTTTTTAAAATGCTTTTCTAAGGTCATTTCACCAATAAATTTGATGCAGAAGAAAGATAAGAAATTTGTGTGGAATGGAAAATGTGAATCTTCATTTAAGACTCTAAAAGATTAGTTAATCTCATCACCTATTTTGGATGTACCTGGTCCTAATGGATACTTTATTGTTGTAACAGATGTATTTGGGGAATGTCTCCAAGGTATTTTGTTGCAAAATTATCATGTTATAGCTTATGAAAGTAAAAAAATCAAGTTACATTAACTGAATTATTCTCCACATGACCTAAAGCTTACTACCATTGTTCATGCACTTTAGGTATGGAAGCATTATCTTCTTGGTAAACCTTTTGAACTAAAAAATGATCATCTTGGACTGAAGTATATTTTCACTTAGCCAAATCTGAATGTAAGATAGTGAAGATGGTTAGAATTTTTATCTCAGTATGATTTTTACATAAGTTATATTAAAGAAAAAGAAAATAGAGTTGTAAATGCTCTAAGTCATAGGAAACACATTTTTGCTCTTATAACGTTGAGAACTCAGTTTAAAGATGAAGTAAAAAATTTCATGGAATATGATTCTTATTTTCATCAAGTAAAAACAACACTTGTTGTAGATCCAAATGATGTGAGATATAAAGGTTTTCACTTTGACAATGAAGGAATATTGAGGTTTGAAAATATAGGATAAATACCTTTGTTAAATGAATTAAGAAAGTAATTTTTAGCTGAATTTAAGAATTCACCTTTTCTTGGAAACCCTGGCATTACAAAAATGCTTGCTGATATAAAACAACAATATTTCTGGAAAGGGATGAGAAAGGATGTAATTGGTTTTGTGACATAGTGCTTAGAATGCAAGCGTGTTAAAGTGTAACATATGCATCCATCTAGTTTATTATATCCTCATATCATACCGCAATATAAATGGCAAGTAATAAACATGGATTTTGTACAAATATTTCCTATGTCAAGAAATAAGCATGATGTTATTCTAGTTGTTGATAAAATACCAAAGGTAGCACATTTTATTGCTGGTAATCTTAAGGATGATTCCCTTATTTTAGAAAAAATATTTGTGCATGAAATTTTTAGATTACATGGAGTACCTAAATTGATCATATCTAATAGAGATCCAAGAATGACATTTAGATTTTGGAAAACACTTAATGTAGCCCTAGAGACTAAGCTGAATTTTAGTTCTGCATACCATCCTGAAACAGATGGAAAAACTGAAATATTTAATCATGTTTTAGAGGATATGTTACGAATGTATTGCATAGATCAACAATATAAATGGGAAGAGTACCTTCCATTAGTTGAGTTTTTTTTATAACAATGCATATCACACCTCTCTAAAAATGGCATCTTTCGAAGCATTATATAGAAGTAAATTTAGAACTTCAGTTAGCTAGGATAACATAGAGGATAGAGAGGTAATTGGGCCTGAAATCCTTATGGAAATGGAACTAAAAATTAAAATGATTTGTGAACACTTGAAGGAAGCTGCAGATATGGAAAAGAGTTATGCAGACTTAAAATGGGTTGATGATAAATGTGAACTTGGTGAGAAGGTATTTCTGTGGGTTAAACAGAAAAAGCGTTCTAGAAATTTTGGAAAGACTTCCAAGTTATCACCTCATTATGTGGGACCCTTTGAAATTTTTGAAGTAATCAACCTTGTAGCTTATCGTTTATCTTTACCTCCTGCTTTATCATGAATGCATGATATTTTCTATATTTCTCTACTTAAAAAATATGTTTCATATTTATCACATGTGTTAAATTGGAATTTCTTGTAGGTCCAAGACCCAGGAATAATAGTGGTTAAACCCATTTGAGTGCTAGAAACTCACCAGTTGTACTTAAGAAATCATGAAATAATTCAATGTAAGGTCCAATGGGACCAATTTAATGAAGAAAGTGCAACATAGGAAAATATTGAAGATATGAAAATTACTTTTCAATATTTTTTTGAATAGAATTGAATCTGTGGATTGATAAAACATTAAGATTTTATTCATGTTATGTCAAATTACCTGCTATTTTTTCACATATACTACACTATTTAATAATAGGACAGCTATTTTAATGCTGATTATGGAATTTGATTTTCTTAAATCTAGTTCTGTTGTGAACATATGAATGGAAGGATAATAATTTAATTTTATCCTAGACGTAAATTGTTTGACTATGTTAATCATCGGGACAATGATTCTTGTAAGAAGGGAGGTGTGTAACATCTTTGACATGGTTATTACTATGATGACTTCTAATATTGACATTGCGAATGTTGACATGTGATTTGTCATAGGAAGGTGTACTCTTATGACTTTTGGAAATCATGTTTATAATGGATAATTCTTTATTTGAGGAAAAGGATCACTTTGTTGTGATTTCTTCATACTTAAAAAATGAGGCCATTCATCTCTTTGTTCAGCTTGAATTCACTTTTAAAAGATTATGAACTTGTATTAATGTTGTCATAACTTATCTTGTGTTAACAACAAAAACTTGGAGCAATTACATTGATCCAAGGTATGCTTCAGTTCTTCTTACCTTTTCATCTTGTTGTTTTTGCATTCAAAAATGGAAGGTGAAGATGGATTGAGACTTATTTTTTTTATAATTGTGAAGAACTCTTCTTCAGGGATCCTTGTTTATCAATAAGATTTAAGTGATAGGCCTAGGTATTCTTGTTAATGTTAAAATGCTAAATAGCGTATAAGTACCTTGGACCTAATAATAAACTACTAAGGTTGATACCCTAGCCTGAGGGTTAGATCTAGCCTAAGTTGGTATGTTCTATATTTATTAAGTTTGGAAAAAAACCTAGGGTAACTATAGACTTACCTAGGAACTAAGGTTGATTTTCTAACCTAATAATAATATAACCTAAACTATTTATAACGTAAGGGGTACCTATGGACTACTTGGCAAGTGGCATGGTTAGTTGCATCAGATTTTAAGGCATTAAATGGAATTGATTTAGGTTTTAATTTCTATGGACTTCCAATTTTGGTGAAAGCATTAGGAGTTTAGTGGATTCCTAGTTGGCATCACCACTAAATGGAAATTGCATGAAAATTTTGAAAAGAAGGTATCACCAAACATAGATGGTAGTGACATGGATAAATAGGAGGAAACTATTGTCCTTTGCATTAATTGACTTAATTTTTAGCGAATAAATCACCTAGGAAAAATGCATGGAAGGTTTTGGTATTGTTGTTTTTATCTTTAGTTCATTTTGAGTTTTTTCTTTGCATGGGGTTTTTTGGGTCTTGTAACCAACAGTTCTATTTTGGATATTATTGTTATTTTTGCATTCTTGAGCTATTTTGGACTTTGTGAAAGTATAAAAAGAATTGGAAGAGTTGAGGTGGTTGAAGTTGCATGGAGAAGAAGAGGTTGTTGAGGCTAGGATGGGAAATCTTCTGCAAATCAGTAAGAAAATCTATCAGGGATGATAGGCCCTACCCATTAAATTTTTTTATTTTTTCCTAAATTTCTTCATTAAAAAAGCTCTTCTCTTGGGGAACAAATGATTTTTTATATTATGTTTGATCTCACTATTTGATGCTTGTATTTTCACTGTATGATTTTATTTAGATTCATTGTTATGATGTAAATATGATCTGGGTTTGGTTTCCTTTCTTGGAAAAATGTTTTAAACATGCTTAAGTTATGTTTGGAGTTGAGATGATGTTGAATAATTTTGTAGGCCAGTCTGAATTGTGTTAGACTAGATAGAAACTCATCTGAGGTTGAACGTGACCAATCCATGTGAATGTAATCTATCTATTGGCATGGTTGATAGCTTAACCTTCTTGTGTGATCTGTGGATTGGTTTATTTAGTTGCATCTTCTTCGGTGTGAGGAAGAGTGTTTTAAGATTCATCTTCTTGATTTGACTTGCTATGAATGATTGGATCATTTTTTACTTTAATCAGAAAAGAACATGTTACTATAGGATCTCGTGGTAGTTAAGGTTGAACTATAGATTAACTCGACTTTGTATAACTTAAAGTACCAATTTCTATTCACAAAGAGTAGAAAATAAATTATTCACAGAGAGTAAGAAAATAATTTATATTCTAAGCTAAAAGATTGTTAACAGGAAGGAGTAAAAATATTCCATTCCTAAAGATATAAGCTTCCCAACTAAGTAACCAAAAAAATCCAAGAGTGCTTCAGGTTCCTTTGCAAAGTTTTTACATACTCCATACATTGACCAAATGGTAAAAAACCCCAATTCTATCAACAGATTCACAAAGAATTTCATGTTATTATCCTCATGAGCCAATTTATCTCATCCCAAAAATAACCCTTATGATTGCATGCAAAAATTTCTCATTGCAAAATATCAAATGGAGGAAGAGCTCCAAGTTAAGAGAGATAAAAATAGAGTCCCAAACATGCAAATCAATGGATTCCGAGAAGCTTTGAGTTTCCCTAAATTTTTAAATTCATTGAATGCTTTTTCATCTATTTAATGCCACGCTTTTGGCTTATTAAATATCAGTGTTAATTCCCTATAGAATCACAGTTTAGGTTTTAAGATGTGAACCAACTTAGCATAAGTATAGGTCAATTCGACCCTTTAATAACAATAAATTAACAAATGATGGCATGCTTATTATCCTCTAAAAGCCAACATTAATCCTTACATGATATGTAACATTCCCATTTGAGGAGTTTAGAAACAAGGGAATTTTTTTTTAATAATATTCTCTATTCTAAATAATCATAATTTAGAACACACATTCAATTCTAATAAATCTCATAATAGATAACCATATGTAGCTGCAAATGACTCAGAGAACTACCGATCTCTCATTTCATGACTTGATGAACCACATATCTCTCATGTTAACTCAATGTATTCTATACTAAGTATACTTGGTTCTCTTACCCTTTTCTGGGTATTGAAGTGTTTTTTTTTAAGAGGCCTATCTGAATATTTTTTACAAATATTCATCTGAAATCCTACTTCTTAAACTAGGTGACATAGGACAACGTAACCAATAGCTTGTGATACTTTGGCCAAAGATTTTCACATGTTGTTTATGTTCGTATTCCTAGACGACATACTCGTTAAATAGAATACATATTTCACCCCACTTCATATGCTATCTAGAATGGTCTTCAGTAACTCTTGTCATTCCACTTATCCAAGGTTCAACCCTAATCTAGGTTAGCAACATAGATTGGTATACAAAACCAATCATGGTGACTAAGGGTACATTGACATACTCAATCGACCTAAGTCAATTACATGTGCCTAGTTACCCTAAGTTGTCCTGAGTTAACCCCTAAACAAAATCATGCTCCTAAGATGACCTAGAGTATAACTAAGGTCGAGTTTGAGTTTACATAAATCTAAATGATCCAATTCTGAATGGTGTTGAACATGTCAACCATAACACTGTACCCTCAAGAAGACCCAAGTCTTCATGATGGAACAGTATTGTAGTTGGCACGTTCCAACATCCTACGAAATTGTCTCATCTGGATATACATATCCAAATAAGAATTTTATTGCTTACTTATCTTCTGAATTAAGATTTAATTTCAATAACCTTGATAAATATTTAATTTAGTTGAACATTAAGGTTGCTATCCATAAATTAATTACAATTTCCATATAGATAGATCTGCATCTAAACCCCTTCCCCTAAGGTTTGTGTTTTATTATTTAGTATCTTAATTTAAGATTCAGACTTACAAAAAAAATCAACATACCAACAATAAGGTTAACTTACTTAGCTTAATGAATTTTAAGCATCATTGAATTCAGATTCAAATTCCTTTATAATATACTTCATTAAGATGAAGTCTATTTATTGTATATGTATTTATTCTTTTTAATTGCATCATTCTGATTAAGATTTAATAAGATGGAGTATACCTTCCTCCTTCCAAATATTATTCGGGTATGATTCCAAAAAGGTCTTAACGGAATGCTTATCCTTGCAGAATATTTGCCTTTCCTCTTGACTTATATTAGTTAGGATTCATTGCAAACTATTACATTGTACAAGGTAACATAATGAGTTCATACTTTCATAAAAATCATTTAATATCTATAATGACTTAGTGAAATGATCAGTTATGAATTCCAACTTGATAAGTTGCATTTATTTAAGGAATATAATATCAATTCCCTTTTCACCTATTTCATTTTTAGTCTAACTAAAAAGGTTCAAAACAAATATAATTATGAGAGAATATGTATAAGATACAAATTCTCTTTATAGAATGCATAAGAGAATGACACATCAAATAAAATTAAATCTCAATCCTTTTCCATTCATCAAGGTAAAATACACATTTTATAAATCTAATCATTCCAAACATCTTTCATGTCGAACAACATCAAAGCTCAATTAAGAAATACAACTTTTCCCTTTTTCAATTACATTTAAAAAGAATCATCATTCCTCATAAAAGCTCTAACCTTTAGGTAAACATAAGAAGCATCTTAAAATAACTTGTCTTCCTTTCTCACTTATGAAGTCCATCTATAACAATTGCTAGCATGGATTAGTTCATTGAACTGAGCATGATAAGAACTACACATTAAAATGATTTCCTTTCAACTAACTATTTGAAAAAATGAACTCTGCTTTGGTGAAATAGTAAATCATTACAGATAGATAAATCATGAAGAAATAATAGTCATGAAAGGAAGGATAAAGTGATAAATAACATTCTATTAAGTAAAGATCATGATATAATCAATGCTCTTCAGCCAATGATTTCATAAGGAACTACATCAGATAAGTAATATCGATCATAATTACTTATCTCATTATTATTATAGATATTTATAGTTCATTCTTGATTCTTGCAACTAATTCAAAGAAAGATACTAACTCTACTAGTTCCCAAACATAGAATTATTTTAAAGAAGCAACGAACCACAATATGCAACATTATCATAATTCATCATATAATATCTAAGATCAAATTCATTCAATCTTTGAGGATGGAATTTAGGATGAACCAACAACATCCTGAAGCAAGAGTTCCCTTATTTCTAATACTAATCCAATATCAAATCCAATTTAAAATTATCATTTAAGGAGAAGAAATATAGGTTTACCCTTCAATTAACCACTCAACTCCATTCAGGAGTAAGACAAATGAGGGGAAAGCAAATAAGATGAAAAAAAGAGAAAAACTTAAGTCTTCCATAAGAGTTCAACGAAAATAGCATTGTATTCAACAACTCAAGAAAGAGAGAAAATTAGACAAAAAGAACAAATGTGAGGGTCTCAATATTCTTTCCCAGAAAATAAAAACATATCAGAATAAAAGAAATGATACGGAACCACTCAAGAAATCTTTAAAATCTTATCAAATATTCAAAACATAGAACTAATTGGTAAAGAATTGAAATATAAAATTGCAACATGCAATTCATCTATCAGTAATGGGTTTCTCTCAATGTAAAACAAGAACAACCACAATATCACATTAGCTACAACCAAAAGGAAGTATTCAAATGAGTTCAGTTAGCTACAATACATGAAGTATCAACCACAACTGAACATTCAAATTAATCCCTAGTTATTAGTTTCAGACACTACAAATAGAGCTTAATCACCCTTTGTGGAAAATAAATATCAAATCAAAACCATTCTAGCCATTTACTGAGGATAGTCAAAACTGAGCTTAATCCAAAGTTAAATATAGCTACTTTATTCTTACAACATCACATAAAAGTAAAATTCTAATGATAAGAACTAGTAATCCAACAAGATGAACCGACAAGGCCACTCTTGAAGCACAAAATGTCATTCCATAAAGATACATATCATTTAATAAGTCCTTCCAAAATCACAACAACAGGGAAATTGCCAACCCTTCCATCAAACATATTTTAAAAAAAAGAGATTCGTTCAAACCCAGAAACAGGTAAGCCATTAATAAATCATTTCATAATGTGGAGGTGTGCAAATAATAATGTCATCACAAAAGTCTCAGAAGAAGCTAAATCACGTTTTATTAGATTTCTAGCAACGAAGAATGATTCCGAAACAAATTCCTTTCTTAACAATCCAATAGGGTTCTCATATTCAAAATGTATTAAGCTCAGGAGGAGTAAAATTATTTACTGTTATTTCCAAACTAGAATGAAATATCCATAACTTTGAATCGGACTTTAATACTTAAGCATAGTTTGAAAAGAAGAAATAGAAGAGATATAAATCATCTATAGGTCAACAAATGATAGCCCGATTCTGACCTTCCGTTATTTTGTTTTTATAAAAGAACATCCCAACTCCTATCTTATCAAATAGAAAACCCCTCTATTCCAAATGTACAGTCAACATAAGATCACACAAATTGACAGCATTCTAGTTCCAATAGAAATAAAATCATGATTCACTCATTTACTCAACAAGGAAAAAACCTAGATTAAATTTTATCAAATAGGGAACCACATCAGAAAAATACAATGAACAATTCAAGCATGAATGCTAAATAACATCACAAATAAAAACCCATTTGTTTCCAAGAGAAGATTTATTTTAATGAAGACATTTAGTAAAAATCAGAACAACTTAATGAGAAGATATTATCATGTCTGATAAATATTCCTATTGATTTGTAGAAGATATCTAGCCGATCCTCCACAATCTCCTTTTTCCAAAACAATGTCAACAACCTAATGATCCTACTTCCTCTTATACTTCCACAGGTTCAGAAATAGCTTAGAGATGCCAAAAAAATAATGAAGTATTTAAAATAGAAATGCTGGTTCGAAGAACTAGAACCCCTATGCATATCAAAAACCAAAAGAAACAAATGATCTAACTTCCCCCAAAACACTCTTGTATATTCTCCTAGGTGGTTTCTTTCGCCACAACCAAGGTCATTAATTCAATGAATGCCACTTTCCCTCCTATTTCTTTACACCACCACCATTTAAATTTGGTGAGTCTTTTAAATCCAAAGTATGCATGTGAATTCATTAAGAGATAATGCCAGCTAGACATCCCCTATTTCCCATGCCTGTGCAAGAATTGGTAGTTTAGATCTCAATAAATTAAAACTCAATTCTCATAAATTCCTTAGAAACCATCACCACCAACTCACCACTTTCCATGTAGCCCGTAGGTCTCCCCTTTTTCTTAGTATTAGTTTATGTTAGATTATCATTAGCTAGGTTTCCACCCTAGTTCTTAGGCCAATTAAAAATTTCGTCGTAATCAAAACATGAAAACATAGGTTGATAAATAAACCTTAGTAGTTTATGAATAGGTCTAATGTAGGTCAAAATTACCTTAGATTAGAATCAACATATTATAGAAAATTACAACTTAGGTTAAATATGAGTAGCATTTAACATTCTGACTAAGGCTAAGGTATTTTCCTTAATATCCTAGTAACAAACCCTTAATCCTCTCACACTATTCATCGTTATCAAATATTTATCAAGGAGGTCCAATTTCACCATTTACAACATGATGCAAAATAAGGACACCTGAAGCTGGGTCCTTAAATTTATAAACAAAACACAACTCAGTCCCACTTTAACTTTCATTCCAGAAAGTTAGTTATCAAAATCATCAATAAGAAGAACTGAAGCATACCTTGGATTAATGGAATTGATCCAAGGTTTTTTGTTAACATAAGATAAGTATGAAAACAACAATACAGGTTCAAAAATTACAGTACACAGAGAAAAATGAATTCATTTCCAAGTAAACAAAATTTCAGCAAGAATGAATTTCTGAACAACAATAACTTATCCATTGCAAACATGATTTCCATAATTCAAAATAATACACCTTCCTAAGACAAATCACATGTCAACATTTTCAATGTTAAAAGTGGAATTCATCATAGTATTAGTCATGTCAAAGATGTTACATACCTTCCTCCTTAAAATAATCATCATCCTGATGATTAACTTAATCAAACCATTAAAGTTTAGGAAAAAACTTCATTATCATCCTCCCATTCATGTGTTCATGACAAAACTAGATTTGACAAATACAAATTTCAAAATAACATTAAAATAGTTGTTAAATAGCTTAGTGACTTCCCAAGTCTGGTAGATTTAATGTCAAAACATGAATAAAAATTTGATATTTTATCAGTCTTCAGAATTAATTCTGATTAAACAAATATGGAAAATCAGTTCTCATTTCTTCGATATTTTCCTAGGTTGCACTTTCTTCATTAAACTGGTCCCATTGTACCTTACATTGACTTATTTCATGATTTATTAAGTAAAACTGGTGAGTTTCCAACACTTGAATGGGATTAACCATGCTTATTCTTGGGTCTTGGACCTACAAGGAATTCCAATTTAACACATGTGATAAATCTGAAATGTATTTCTTAAGCAAAGAAATATGGAAAACATCATGCATTCGTGATAAAGCAGGAGGTAAAGCTAAATGATAAGCTACAGGGTTGATTACTTCAACAATTTCAAAGGGTCCCACATAACAAGATGATAACTTGGCAGCCTTGCCAAAAGTTATAGAACTCTTTTTTAGTTTAACCCGAAGAAAGACCTTCTTACCAAGTTCAAATTTCTTATCAACCTGCTTTGAGTCTGCATAACTCTTTTTCCTATCTATAGCTTTCTTCAAGCATTCACAAATCATTTTAACTTGTTGCTCCATTTCTCTAAGGATTTCTAGTCCAATCACCTCTCTATCCTTAATGTTGTCCTAGCTAACAGGGGTTCTACATTTCCTTCCGTATAATGCTTCGAAAGGTGTCATTTTCAAAGAGGTGTGATATTTGTTATTATAAGAATACTTTACTAATGAAAGGTACTCCTCCCATTTATATTGTTGATCCATGCAATACATTTGTAACATATCCTCTAAAACTTGATTAACTCTTTTAGTCTATCCATCTGTTTCTGGGTGATATGCAGAACTGAAATTCAGCTTAGTCCCTAGGGTTGGATTAAGTGTTTACCAAAATCTAGATGTCATTCTGGGATCTCTATATGATATGATCAATTCAGGTACTCCATGCAACCTGAAAATATCATGCACAAATCTTCTTTCTAACACAGGTGAATCATCCTTTAGATTACTAGCAATGTAATGTGTTACCTTCGTTAGTTTATTTCTTGACATAGGTAACCATTGAACAAAATCAATACTTATCACTTGCCATTTATACTGTGGAATGCTATGAGGATACAATAAACTAGCTGGATGCATATGTTCAACTTTAACACATTCACACTCTAAGAAGTATGCCACAAAAACTATCACATCCTTTTTCATCCCTTTCCATAAATATTGATATTTTATATCAGCAAGCATCTTCATCACGCCAGGGTGTCTAGAAAAGGGTGAATTGTGAAATTCAGCTAACAGTTTCTTTCTTAAATCATTTTCCAAAGGTATGTATACCATGTTTTCAAATCACAAGATTCCTTCATTGTGAAAGTGAAAACCTTTATATCTCCCATCATTTGGATCTATAGCAAGTGTTCTCTTTCCTTAGCAAAAATAAGAATCAGATTCCATGACACTTTTGACCTCATCTTTAAATTGAGTTCTCAATATTATAAGAGTAGAGATGTGCTTCCTACGACTTAGATCATCTGCTACTATATTTTCTTTTTCTTTAATGTAACTTATGTCAAAATCATATTGAGATAGAAATTCTAACCATCTTCATTGTCTTGCATTCAGGTTTGGTTGAGTAAAAATATACTTCAACCCAAGATGATCAGTTTTTAGTTCAAAAGGTCTACCAAGAAGATAATGCCTCCATACTTAAAACACATGAACAATTACAGCAAGCTCAAGGTCATGTGGAGCATAATTCAGTTCATGTAACATGAGTTTTCTTCTTTCATAAGCTATGACATGATAATTTTGCAACATAATACCTCTGATACCCTCTCTAGATGCATCCATTACAATAGTAAAGTCTCCATTAGGATCAGGTACAATAAAAATAAGTGTCAAAGTTAACTTATCTTTTAGAATCTTAAAATCAGATTCACGTTCTTCATTCCAAACAAATTTCTTGTCTCTCTTCTGTAATGAAGTTATTGGTGCAACAATCTTAGAAAAGTCTTTAAAAAACTTCCTAGAGTAACCATCAAGACCCATGAAGCTTCTAGCTTCATGTACATTCTTGGGTGCATGTCACTCAATTGTAGCTGCAATCTTTAAGGGATCTACTGCTATTCCATTCTTTCTTATAACATGACCAAAGTAATGCACTTCTGTATCATAAACGAAACATTTAGAAAACTTACCATACAACTTTCTCTTTCTCAAGATTTAAAAAACTATCTTCAGATGCTTGTGGTGTTCTTTGATGCTTTTAGAGTATATCAGAATATCGTCCAAGAATACAAGAACAAATTTGTAAAAGTATTCTTGAAAAATATTATTCATCAAATTCATAAAAGCAACAAGTACATTCCTCAACCCAAAAGGTAAAAATGTGAATTCATAATGCCCATACCTTGTTCTAATTTTTTTTTATGAATTTATTCATCCTTATTCTCAATTGATGATATCTAGATCAAAGATCTATTTTAGAATACAATGATACACGATGCATATGATCAAACAGATAATCAATTCTATGAAGTGGATATCTATTCTTAATTGTTTCTTTTTTTAACATCCTATGATCAATGCATAATCTAAGTATGACATCCTTCTTCTTCAGAAAAATTACTGGTGCTCCCCAAGGTGAGACACTCAGCCTTATCAAACCTTTTCAAAAAAGTTCGTGAAACTAATCCTTAAGCTCTACCAATTCAATGGTAGTCATTCTATAAGGTGCCTTGGAAATAGGCTCGGTTCCTTGTTTGATCTCGATCATGAAGTCAAACTACAATTTGGGTGGAAGACCTAGTAGCTCTTCTAGAAACACATCACTGAAATTTGGTAACAATGGATATCTTTCTATGAAATCACTACTTTCTTCAGTAGTTTCAAAAAAAATTAGTACATACAAGGTACAACCTTTGTTTTTTTCCTTTTTAAGTTGCATAGATCACAGTTTCCCATCTAAAATCTCATGTTTTACACCCTGAATGACTATTATTTTTTACAGATCATCTAAACAAATAATCTATTTTTCAAAATAGTCAACACTTGCCTTATGCTCATCTAGCCAATTAACATCTATGATTACATGATAAGATCCCAAGGGAGAAACATAAAGGTCAACTTATGTGGAAAAAATAGATAAGTCACGGATTTCTCCAAAAAGACACATACTAATTGTATAAACAACATTGTTTCCATAATGTATAGCCCATGATTCATCCATTTTTTCAAATTTTCTTTTTAATTTCAAAGCTAACTTAGTAGAAATAAAACATTTAGTAGTTGCAGTATCAAAACATATAGTCATAGGTGTACCAAATAACTTACCTGGGACTTCTATGGGTGTGACTTGCTTTTCATCTTACTTTTCATCTACTGCAATGTGTAGCTTGTGCTGCTGATTATGATCATACATTTTCAAAGGACAGTGACTCACATAATGATCCTTGCCACAATTAAAACAACCTCTTATAGGTCCCTTCCTAGGCTCAAATTTATTTTCATCCTTAAAGTTATAATTCTGGCTTCCATAGGACTTCTACCAATTATTATTGTTCTTGATAAAGCTATTTCACATACTAACAACAGGTTTGATTGTTGTTGTTTTCTTATTGTTATTGGTAGAAAAAAAAAATTTCATACCAAACCTCTTTAATGGTCCCTTTTTGGGTGCAAGAGACAAAGAAGAGTTTGGAACTTTGTTTCTTATTTCCTCCCTATGAGCAGAGATTTCTCTCAATTTTTGTTCCTACCTTATGGATTTTTCAACGACCCCTTCCATACTGGTTGGACTATGAACATCCACCTCCTGGTATTTAATCCCATGATAAATTTTTGTATCCTAAACTTCTCGTCATTTTGATACTGAGGTACATACTTGAGTTTAGTAAACCTTTCCTAGTACTCTATTACAATTAACTTTCCTTGAGTTAAGTTCTGAAATGCAGTCATTTTCTGATCATAATAAATTTATGGTAGCCACTACTACCTAAAATAACTTTTAAATTGATCCCAAGTTATGTCTATTTCAACAATGTTCAACTTAGCCTTACAGTTGTCCCACCATGAAGATGCCTCATGGGAAAGCTGATAAGCTCCCCATATTGCTTTTGTTTCATTAGAGAAGTTTCTTATTGCAAAGTACTTCTCTATTTTGTTGATCCAATTCTTAGCCCCATCCCTGAGTGTAGTGGCATCAAACTTGGGAGGAATTATTCTTTTTATATCATCGGTGAGTTCAACTGCTAATCTTGCCTTTTTATTCCCATGATGATTAGGTATGTTTTCATTATTGTTATCAACACCTAGATTTCCCCCATTGGTGTTGTCCACAGGAGGTAGCTAATCATTATTACTAGCATCTTCTTCCTCCTCCTCATTTCCCATTACTTGTTGTTCAAGTACATCCAAACAAACTCTTGTGTCCAACAGGGCAGTAAATATCTCATCAAGTTTTTGGGTAGTAGTCACTTCTCCACTAGGTGGTGGGTTGTTTGTAGTTTTTCCTCTTGTTCTAACCATTTTTTGTTAACAAGAAAATTTAAGTTTTATTAGATTATGGACACAGTAGGTCCAAGAGCTGTAACCTTGAGCTCTGATACCAAGATGTAACATTCCCATTTGAGGACTTTATAAACAAGGGATTTTTATTTTATTTTTTTGAATAATGTTCTCTATTCTAAACAATATTAATTTAGAACACACATTCCATGCCAATCAATCACATAACAGATAACCATATGCAGTTGTAAATGACTCAGAGAACTACAGATCTCTCATTTCATTACTCGATGAACCATCGATCTCTCATATTAACTCAATATATATCATATTAAGTATACTTGGTTTTCTTACCATTTTATGGGTATTGAAGTGTTTTTTTTAAGAGGCCTATCTAAATTTTTTTTACTAATATTCAATTAAAATCCTGCTTCTTAAACTAGGTGACATAAGACAATGCATCCAACAGCTTGCAATACTTTGGCCAAATATTTTCACATGATTTTCATGTTCATATTCCTAGACGATATAATCATCAAATGGAATACGTCCTTCACCCCACTTCATCTGTTATCTATAATGGTCTTCACTAAATAATGTCACTCCACTTATCCAAGGTTTAACCCTAATCCATGTTAGCAACATAGATTGGTATAGAGAACCACTTGTGGTGACTAAGGTTACATAGACATACTCAATCGACCTAAGTTGATTGTGTGTTCCTAGTTACCCTAAGTCTTCGTGAGTTACCCCTATACAAAAGCATGCTCCTAACTTGACCTAGAGTATAACTAAGATCAAGTCCGATTTTATGTAAATATAGATGATCCAATTCTAAAGGGTGTTGTGACATGTCAACTGTAGTACTGTACCCTCAAGAAGACCCAAGTCTTCAAGATGGCATGGTACTACAGTTTCCGTGTGCTAACATCCTACAGAATTATCTCATCTGTATATACATATCCAAATAAGAATTTTATTACTTACTTATATTCTTAGTTAAGATTTAATTTTAGTAACCATGTTGAATATTTAATTTATTTGAACATTATGGTTGCTAGCCATAAATGACTTACAATTTCCATGTAGATAGATCTGCATCTAAATCCCTTCCCCTAAGGTTTGTGTTTCATTCTTTAGTATCTTAATTTTAGATTCAGACTTACAAAAAAAATCAACATACCAACAGTAAGGTTAACTTACTTAGCTTAATGAATTTTAAGCATCATTGAATTCAGATTCAAATTCCTTTATAATATACTTCATTAAGATGAAGTCTATTTATTGTATATGTATTTATTCTTTTCAATTGCATCATTCTGATTAAGATTTAATAAGATGGAGTATACCTTCATCCTTCCAAATATTATTCGGGTATGATTCCAAAAAGGTCTTAACGGAATGCTTATCCTTTGCAAATAATTCATAGAAATATACTAACTCTAATAGTTCCTAAACATATAATTATTTTAAAGAAGCAATGAATCATAATACACAGCATTATCCTAATTCATCATATAATATCTAAGATCGAATTCATTCAATCTTTGAGGATGGAATTTAGGATGAACCAATAGTATCCTGAAGATAGAGTTCCCTTATTTTTGATACTAATCCAATTACAAATTATCAGTCAAGGAGAAGAAATATAGGTTAACCCTATAATTAACCAGTCAGATCCATACATGAGTAATACAAATGAGGGGAAAGTGAATCAAATGAAAAAAAGAGAACAACTTAAGTCTTCCATCAGAGTTCAATGAAAACAACATTGTATTCAACAACTCAGGAAAGAGAGAGAAAGTCAACAACAAGAATGAATGTAAGGGTGTCATTATTCTTTCCCAGAAAAGAAAAACATATCATAATAAAAGAACTTATACGGAACTAATCAAGATATCTTTTAACTCTTATCAAATATTGAAAACATAGAACTAATTGGTAAAGAACTGAAATATAAGACTGCAACATGTAAGTCACCTATCAATAATGGGTGTCTCTAAACATAAAACAAGAACATCCACAATATCACATTAGTTATGACCAAAAGGAAGTATTCAAATGAGTTAAGTTAGCCACAATACATGAAGTATCAACCACAACTGAACATTAAAATTCATCCAACGTTATTAGCTTCAGAAACTACAAATAAATCTTAATCATCCTTTGCAGAAAATAGATACAATATTCTTAGTCAAGTCAACACACATTCCTAATTGATAAAAGGAACAATTTTAGTAAGAAAGGGAAGAACCCAACCATATTTGAACACAATGAGGAATAGCAAAAGACATAACCCCAAGATAGGTGTTAAGAATCAAATTCGAAGATGAATATCAAATAAAAATCATTCCAGCCATTTACGTAGGAAAGTCAAAACTGAGCTTAATCCAAAGTTAAATATAGATACTTTGTTCTTAAAGCATCACCTAAATATCAAATTCTAATGATAAGAACTATTAATCCAACAAGATGAATCGATAAGGCCACTCTTGAAGCACAAAATGTCATTCTAGAAAGATACATATCATTTAATAAGTCCCTCTAAAATCACAACAATAGGGAAATTGCCAACCCTTCCATCAAACAATTTTTTTTAACAAGAGATTCATTCAAACCCAAAAACAGGTAAGCCATTAACAAATCATTTCATAACGTGTAGGTCTGAAAACAACAATTTCATCACAAAAGTGTCAGAAGAAGCTAAATCACGTTTTGTCAAATTTTGAGCAAGGAAGAACAATTCCAAAATGAATTCCTTTCTTAACAATCCAATAGGGTTCTCATATTCAAAATGTATTAAGCTTAGGATGGGTAAACTTATGTACTATTATTTCCAAACCAGAATGAAATATGCACAACATTGAATCATACTTTAATACTTAAGCATAGTTTGAAAAGAAGAAATAGAAGGGATATAAATCATCTCTAGGTAAACAAATGATAGCCCAATTCTAACCTTCCATTATTTTGTTATTATAAAAGAACATCCCAATTCCTATCTTATAAAATAGAAAACCCCTCTGTTCCAAATGTACAGTCAACATAAGATCACACAAATTGACAACATTCCAGTTCCAGTAGAAATAAAAGCATGATTCACTCATTTACTCAACAAGGAACAAACCTAGATTCAATTTCATCAAACAGTAAACCTCATCAAAAAAATACAGTGAACAATTCATGCATGAATGCTAAATAACATCACAAATAAAAACCCATTCATTTCTAAGTGAAGAGTTCTTTTAATGAATACATTTAGTAAAAATCAGAACAACTTAATGAGAAGAATCTATCATGCCCGGTAGAGCTTCCTATTGATTTTCAGAAGATTTCCAATTGATCATCCACAATCTCCTTTTTCCAAAACAACATCAACAACCTAATCGTCACGCTTCCTCTTATACTTCCACAGGTTTAGAAATAGCTTAGAGATGCCAAAAAAATAATGAAGGATTGAAAATAGAATTGTTGGTTCAAAGAACTAGAACCACCATGCAGATCAAAAACCAAAAGGAACAAATGATCTAACAACTTTCCGCAAAATCTACATGCATATTCTCCTAGGCAATTTATTCCGCTACAACCTAGGTCATTAATGAAATGAATGCCACTTTCCCTCCTCTTTATTTATGCATCCGCCATTCAACTTTCACGATTCTTTTAAATCCAAATTATGCAGGTGAATTAATTTAGAGATAATGCCAGGCTGAAATCCCCTATTTCCCATCCCTCCACCAAAACTGGCAGTTTAGAGCTCAATAAATTCAAAATATATTCTCATAAATTCCTTAGAAACCGTCACCACCAACTCACCACTTTCCATGTAGCCCTTAGGTCTCCCAGTTTTCTTAGTAGTAGTTTATGTTAGATTATCATTAGCTACATTTCCACCCTAGTTCTTAGGTCATTTCAAAAAAAATCCGTAATAAAAACATAACAACATAGGTTAATATATAGACTTTAGTAGTTTAGAAATAGGTCTAAGGTATGAGTCAACATAGTATAGAACATTACAACTTAGGTTAAATCCGAGTAGCATTAAACATTTTGACTAAGGCTAAGGTATTTACCTTAATATCCTAGTAATAGACCCTTAATCCTCTCACGCTATTCAATGTTATAAAATATTTATCAAGGAGGTCCAATTTCAACATTTACAACATGATGTAGAGTAAAGACACTTGAAGCTAGGTCCTTAAATTTATAAACAAAACACAACTGAGTCCCACTTTACCTTTCATTCCAGAAATTCAGTTATCAAGATGATCAATAGGAAGAACTGAAGCATACCTTAGATCAATGGAATTGATCCAAGGTTTGTTGTTAACATAAGATAAGTATGAAAACAACAATATAGGTTCACAACTTACAGTACATAGAGAAGAATGACTTAATTTCCAAGTGAACAAAATTTCAACAAGAATGAATCTCTGAACAACAATAACTTATCCATTACAAACATGATTTCCAAAAGCCAAAAGAATACACCTTCTTAAGAAAAATCACATGTCAACGTTTTCAATGTCAAAAGTTGAATTCATCATAGTAACAGTCATGTCAAAGAAGTTACATGATAAATTGACCAACGAACCATTGATCATTCCAATATCTAATATGCATGGTAATATGATAAGAAACCATATTATTTCCCCCTTATTAACAAAGTTTCATAGTTATAAATTAGTTGATGTGAAGTTTGGTCAAATACCATAATAATATAATTATGTAATACCTCAGTCATGGTGTTAGACCATACTAAAATCAACCCTTATTCATATCATTAGAAAGGTCTCTAAAGCAGTAAAATGATCTAGCTCTGAATCACATAATATTATCCAATAATAAATATTATCTTCAAATGAAAAGCAATTATTTTGCTATGCATAACATAGATAACATAAAATTGAAAAATAGTATCTGCAACCAACAATATAGCATTTCACCACTTACATGTAGCAAATCCAAACAATAATAAATAATAAATGCCAAAAGCTTTTACGACCATGAAATAATAATCGTTGTTATATGGTTGAGCATGCAACAATGCATAAGTGTGTATACCATTTTAAAGGTACACAGGCATAGTTGTAGCTACATACTAGTCTCTGCAACAAGGTTTATTACCCTGTCATTGTAATTCACTTGTAAATTTCTAACTTAACCTATCAATACCCTAACAGGATTTTGTGGGATGTGACACTTCACTCCTCAGTCTTCAGAGAGATAATTGCATACTAGAGTCTTTGCAATTTTACAATTCACATATAGAGTTAATTTTATTTTATTTATTATTGGCAAATAGTTTTTTAAAAGGGACTATACCCTTGAGTACAAAAGAAGGCCTAGGAGCCAGAAAAGGAGTGAAAATCAGAGAATAAAGGATCAAAATCCAAATGTGACAATGAGGCCTAAAGTAGACAAAAAATAGCTACCAAACAAGAAAAAACAACAAAAACACTACAAAAAAGTAGTAAAGAGACCATGAAAAAACAACAGAAAAATAGAAAAGTACAACAAAAGCACCAACATCTACTTCTTGGCAGCTTTGTCGATGCTGATCTTGATATTCTTCCAGGAGTGGAACATACCCAAAGTTGTCATGTGGGCAGCGTCAGTCTTATCTAGCTGATCAATGGTCCTTTTGCTTTCCTTATCATTGCCCCAAAGTGTTGTCAGAACTCCGCTAAGATTGGAGACACTTTTGACATGTTACTCAATTAACTCCTCAATCGCATTGAAGATGGCCATATTGTAGTCATGACGAGTTTTGGCCTTGCCTAAATGGGAGTCTAAGGAATTCAGATTCTTGTATATATCATCAATTTGGCTATTATCAATATCCATCTCCTCCTCCTTCCTCTTACCTTTTTGTTTTGCCAAGTTCTTAACTTCATCCTTCAACAATTTCATATCAGCCTCTAATGCTTCCAACCTTTTTGAAGAGCTTTCCATATGCACATCCCGGGGACTGGCACTACTAATGTTCAGTAGGTCATGTGTAATTTCAATTTCATGAGGACCCTTCTCCATAGCAAGAGTCTCAAGGTTAAGCTTTCTAGAAGCCCTGGTGACCGGCCTGGATGAGGTGGAAGTGAAGTGGGTGGTGGGAGCAGCAGTAGGGGGAATGGAAGAAGAAGCCTAGACAGTCGGCAGGGGGGTGACAGTAGTGGTGGCGGGGATAGAGAATGGAGAAACGGGGCTAGCAGTAGCAGAGGCCAGTAGAATTGCGCTAGGAGAGGATGGGAGGCCAGGGTATTTGAGGAGACAACATTTATGCAACAAAAAAATAAGCCCCTGGTGTAAAGGAACCACCCGGGTATGCTTTTAAAACTCTAAAATGGAGCGCTCAAGAGAGTTCAACAAGTAATGGGGGAAACAAACCATGCGATTCCTACAGAAGTGGTTAAGAAAGATAAGGTGCTTAGCAGGTACAGTGACAAACCTTCCTTCCAAGGAGATGAACTGTATCATCATGCGAGTAACCTCATCATAGGGTGGAGGGATTGAGCTAACAAGCTGGCCCGCTGTAACATATATCAGCTTCTCAGATCCCTCCACAAATCTCCTCTCTTCAACATCTTTGTCAACCCTTTTGTTGAAAAAATGGTAGCCCTCCATGCCAAGGCCAGTCGCTTTAGCAATAAGTTCTTCATTGACCAAGATCTTCTACCCCCCATATTCCACAGTCTGCTCCTTCCAATCCTTCAAAAAACACACAGAAATGCTTTGATCATTCCCTTAAACCTTCTCTATGAAGTTGGTGATGCCACCCTTGCTGAGAATACTCCATAGCTCAGTATTATCCTTCTAGTCTGGGTCCGCACTAGGCTCAATTTGACAAGGAGGACCCCCCATCTTCACTGTGCATAAATGTTTGCAGAAAATTCCCAAATCCCTGAGAGCACTAAAGCCAATGTGCTTTTTACTGTTGTAATCCACGTAAAATAGGAAATGGTAGCTGTTGCTTTTCCCATGAATGTCTATGTGCCTGCTGATCAGAGCCTGCAGGAAAATCACATGTGAGAAAAATGGCCTCTTTATTAGCCCGCTCCCTGTCATCAGTCACATTACTACTGTCTTCAGTTTTTGTGGAACCGTGTATCCAACTTTTAGCAGCCACAGTGTAGCCCGCATGCACGATTTTCAAATATATGTAACTCCACTTGGATTTCCCCCTATACTTCACTCTATATTGATTATTTGATAGGATTTGCGTAATCGTGTTTTTTAAGTCAACACGTATGGGGGTTTTATTGATGCTGATCCACACCCAATAATCATAACTCAACTCAAGATTTTTCTTGCGTATAGAAATCCACATGAATGTTGTTTTTAAGTTATTTAGGGATGCTAATATTATCCTAAACAATAAGATTAACATTAATGCCATAATTTTCCAGCACATCTACCAATTTATTACCCTCCCGGTAAGTGTGCATGATCCTAATGTTATTGAATGTTTGACAAATGTTTATGGACTCTGAGATAAAATCCTTGATGCTCCAACTTAGAGATGAGCACTGTTTAAGGAGATTAATGATATTTAGGGAGTCTCCTTCAATAATGAGGTTCTATATATTTTGAGTCTGGGCAATTCTCAAGCCCCATAGAGCAGATAATGCTTCGGAAAAATGATTAGTTTGAATTCCCATTTTCCCAGCATACGCAGCAATCAGATTACCTTTATGATCCCTTATCACTCCTCCACCTGCCGAAATCCTAGGGTTCCCCTTAGAGGCCCCATCAAATTTCAACTTGTACCAATTAAAATCAAGAGGATGCCATTTAATCAAAGATCTATCAATGCTATTCCCGAGATTGCTCCGACTATTGACAGTTCCAATCTGCCAATTGGATAAGATGTATTCTTCATTCTATGGATATCTCTTCTTCTTGGGGGGTTTAAATCTAGCAATGTTCTCTTTGATACCATTAGAAATTTTACCAATACTAAGTTTATAGTTTTGCTTCTTATTTCTGAAGATAATATCATTTCTATCCTTCCATATCCTCTAGATTAAATGAGGGATAACCAGCTTCCAGATCCTTTTGACAACAAAATGCCTAAAGGGTGGGTTCCATTGAGTCCATAACTGATTAAGATCCTTCGGCAGCACCCAGAGAGCTTCAAATTTAGAGAGGGCAAAACTCCATATTATGGTAGCATACTCACAATGTATGAACAGGTGGTTGATATCCTTAGAATCTTTCTTACAAAGATGACACCTATTAGGGATTATAAACCCTCTTCTCTTCAGGTTGTCAGTGGTAAGAATCCTACCTCTGATAGCCAGCCAAAGGAAAAAATTGATTTTAAGATTTAATTCAGTCATCCAAATCTTATTCCAATTGAACTCTGTTTGACTATTGTGGAAGAAATTATTATATCTAGTTTTGACAGAGTAATTTCTGTCAATGGAATTATTCCAAACTAGCTCATCCTTGGAATCCAGCTGACTTAATGGAATAAGATCTAATTGATCTTGAAGGGAGGAAGTAATTTGCATTAGATCCTTTCACTCCACAGTAAGTTTTTTCAAATTATTTTTGGTACCGTTTCCCTCAATATAGTCCTTGATTTTAATGTCATACTTGCTTATAAGACTGTCCTTAACAATCCCAAATCTATCTATGAGATTACCATTAAACTAATTATCCTCCCAGAAGTTTATATCCCTACCATCCCCAACTTTCCATTTACTGCCCTGCTTGATGAAATTTCTGCTCTTGACCAGATTATTCCAAAAAATGGAACCATGGGGGAGGTGCTCATCTTGTAGGAAAGAGAACACAGTTTGATGATTTAGGTATTTTTCTTTGATTAGATCAATCCAGGGTTGTTCCTCAGACATCATTCTCCATCCCATTTTAGTAATGAGGGCCTCATTCATTTTCTCAATATCTTTTATACCCAGACCTCCCATAAACTTTGGGGTGCAAACCTTGTCCCAAGCCACTAAGTGAAATTTGAACTTCTCTTCCATGCCTTGCCATAAATTTTTTTTTTGAATCCTTTCAATCTTATCTCTGAAGGAAGAGGGGATTTTGTAGAGTGACATGACATAAATGGGTAGATTTTGAAGAGTACTTTTAATGAGCAGGCATTTACCAGCACTAGATAAAATGACTCCTTTCCAACCAGCCATTTTTTTTTGGAATCTCTCCAATAAATCATCCCACACCTTGCAAGAGACTTTCCTAGTGCTGAGAGGAAGGCCCAAGTAAGTGGCTGGAAGCACACTTATTTTACAACCCAGAATTTTAGCAATTTTAAGCTACCTTTCCTCAGGAGTGTTAAAAAAGAAGATGGAGCTTTTATCATAGTTGATCTCTTGCCCAGAAGCAGATTCATAGAGCCGTAGTAGAGCCTTGGTAGCCTTAGCTTCAATGACTGACGCCAGAAGAAGGAGGATAGTGTCATCTGTAAATTGCTGATGGGAGACAGCTTGACTGATGGAAG
This sequence comes from Taxus chinensis, assembly GCA_019776745.2. Classification (NCBI taxonomy): domain Eukaryota; kingdom Viridiplantae; phylum Streptophyta; class Pinopsida; order Cupressales; family Taxaceae; genus Taxus; species Taxus chinensis. The sequence continues at coordinate 262,739,266 of CM034156.1, read as the reverse complement.
TGGGCTTAGAGCCTTTTAAAAGCCCGTCATTAACAGCTTTTCCAATTGTTCTACTAAGGTTGTCAGCCAAAATAATGAAGAGCAAGGGGGAGATAGGGTCCCCTTTCCTGAGCCCTCTGCTGCTAGTGAAAAATCCCATAGGCTCACCATTAACCACCACTAAGAATCTGGCCATAGAGATACAAGCCTTAATAATTCTTCTAAATTTTTCCGGAAACCCAAATTTAGTTAAGACTTTGTCAAGGAAAACCCAAGAGACTTTGTCAAAAGCTTTATTCATATCAAGCTTGAGGACCATATTTGCCTTTTTATTATTTTCCATAGAATGTATAGTCTCATGAACCATAATCACTCCATCTTGTATAATCCTGCCTTTGATGAAGCCACTCTGTTGCCTTGAGATAAGTTCATTCATGATGAGCTGAAGCCTAGTAGTGATAATTTTGGTAAAAATTCTATAGATGGCATTCACAAGGCTGATAGGTTTGAAGTCTTTGAAATCTTTAGCATCCATTTTTTTTGGGGCCAACACAATGTGAGTGTTATTAAGCTCTTTCAAAATATTTCCCATTCTATAGAATTCATTCACCACTCTGAGAAGATCCTCCGAACAGATTTGCCAAAATTTATAGAAAAAAATTATGGAGAACCCATCCGGACCAAGAGCCTTGTCTCCCTCTAAAGAAAATACAGCCTTTTGCAGCTCTTCAAGTGTGACCGCTTTGGTGATACTTCTAAATTTTTGTTCCTCAATTTTATCTTGGGGAATGGCCTCCAACATAAAAGAAATAGCTTCAGAATTGATGTTATTCCTCTCCTCAAGAAGTTTTTTATAAAAATCAAGCGCTTCTTTCTTGATACTATTGGGATATTTTATGATATTTCCGTTGTTTTTAGAAACTTCTAAGATCCTATTATAGGCTCTGTGCTTCAAAGTGGTCATATGAAAGAACTTCGTATTCCTGTCTCCCTCTTTAAGCCAAATAGCTCTAGATTTAAGTCTCCATAAAGATTCCTCTCTGCTGCAGATCGTATGCAACTCTGAAAGAATATTCTTTTCATTGACCTCGTCTTCATCCGATCTCCCCATAGTATCCATTTTTATTTCCAGATCCTGAAGTTTTTGTTTTAACTTTTTTTTATTTTCAAACACATTGCCAAAAACACTTTTATTCCAGATTTTGACTTGCTTTTTGACATTTTTGAGCTTTTGAACCAATCTAAATTGAGCAGTGCCTTCACCATTCCATCCCCACCATTCTTTTATCTTGTCATGGATATTTTCATGCTCCATCCACATCTTTTCAAATTTGAATGAGCTTCTGGTGGGTTTAGTCCAATTGAGAAAATTTAAAGCAATCGGATTGTGATCCGATCCAACTCTGGGCAAGGAAGAGAGGTGGAAGTCTTGACTGAGAATCCATCTCGCTGAAATTAGTGCTCTATCCAATCTCACCTGGATAAACTCCTTTCCCAACCTTCTATTATTCCAAGTGTATTTATTCCCATGAAGATCCACATCTAAGAGGTTATGTTCAGCAATAAAATCAGAAAAATCCTCCATACCAGTAGAAAAGCTGGAGATACCTCCATACTTTTCACCTGGGTTTAGTGGGGAGTTGAAATCCCCCATAATAAGCCAGTTAGCAGAACAATGCTGGTTTCTAAATGTTTTAAGGTCAGCCCAAAGCTTCCTTCTACCACTAACCATATTAGGGGCATAAATGTTAGAAAGGATCCATTCACCATTATTCTCAATAGCAATAAATTTGATTGCAAGATGATTAATACTAGCATTGAGAACCATACCAGTACAGTGCCTTTTATCCCAAAGAGTAGCCAGTCCTCTAGAAGCTCCCTGGGAGTTGACAGCCGCCATTTCAGAGTTATCCCATAAACTCTTTTTTATTAGTTTCTAGGGTCTTAGCTTTCATTTTAGTTTCTTGCAGAATCAAAATACTAGGATTACTAGAATCCTGTAACTCCTTGATGATTCTCTGCTTGGAGTTTCCATTTAGGCCTCGGATGTTCCAAGAAATAATCTTCATTTGGAAATATTGGTTGGAATTACCTGATGGTTCAACTGTCGTTGAATGCCATCTGCAATGTCTCTCTCCATTCTCTTAGCTCTAAGAGCCTTTTTAGAGGGCCTTCCTCTTTTTGTGCTTCCTCCAAAGTCAACTAATCGTCTAGCAGAAGATCTAGTTGTTCTGGATGTTGAGGTGTCCCAGTTGTCTTTTTTCTTTTTCTTATCACTGTAGAGTGATTCTAGGATCATTTCAAATCCTTTCATTCTTTTTTTCTTTTTTGAAATGACCTTTGTGAATCCAGAGTCTGGATCCTCCTCATCCTTGACAGGCGTGACTTCTCCCTCTTCATTTTCTTTCTGAATCCTGTCAGGTGTGTGTGTATCAGCTATTCTGGTGCTGAAGTAAGTAGGTGAAACCAATGATATGCTGCTGGAGTAAGGAGGCAAATCTAAAAATTATTTACCATCTCCCCTAGGATTGTTTTTCTATAAAGATTCTTTAAAAACCATACAGTCCTTGTTCAAATATTCCTTAATGATGCACAACTGATTATCTATCTCGACTTCCTTACTGCTCAATTGGGACTATATTAATCTTCACAGATCCTTCTTGCTTGTTCACCACCATGGATACCTTCACAGGATTTTCCAAGTTCTCCTTGTTAGGTACTTCAGGAAAAGCTGTTGTTGAGACTTTGGGACGTCAGACCAGATGTTTCCTTATTTGAGTTCTAAAACCCCTTTTTTTCCCCCTTCTATTGAACTCCAACTCCTTCTAACTAGGGGCTTTGTCTTTATTTCGGCTATCTGTGCTAGGAACCCTACAATCCTTGTTCAGAACTGAGCCCTCCACAGGATGTTCATCTTCCATTGAAGAGGCCTTCTTCTTGGGACAACTTTTGTCAGAGTGTCCAATGCTATGACAATGTTTACATCTCAAAGTTTCAAACTCAATTTTTTGGGTCCATAACCCATATCTAGATTTCAAGATTATGTGATCCAGAAACTCCTGTTCCATTGTAGAGAAAATGTAGAAACGAGCAAAAGAAAGTCTGGATCTGTTTCTCGTGGGCCCATCCAGCCCGATAGGGGCACCAAGGGATTTTGTAATATTTAGCAGAATTTCATCATCCCAAAAATGTAATGGTAGCCCAGGTAGCCTACACCAGATTGGAATGGTGTTTATATTTTCAGTATTAGGGTCAAATCCAGGATACCATTTTTTTGAAAAAAGGCCCATATTACCCAGCCACCAGGGTCCTCCCAGAAGCACCGATTCTGAATCCTCTTACTGATTAAATTTTGCCAGAAAAAATCCTTTTGGCATGATGGTGATGCTCAGGTCTCCCTTAGGTTTCCACTTTCTCAAATCCCATTTTCTAATGAAATCAATATTAGGTCTAGAGCCAAGGAACTTACCAATGAGGGAGAGATTCACTTTACTTAAGGCTCTATCAACACATCCATCTGGGACCCTCAGGCAGGTGGCACCCTCGTTGTCCTTTTCCCACGTGAACTGACTAGAAATTTTTGGACCCACTTTGATGTTAGGGATTTGAAGCATCTTATTCCAGGCCAAAGGTCTGGATCCCAGGATTTCCACATTTTCATTTACAACCGTTCGATTTTGGCCACATATCTGCCTCTCTTCAGCATTTTTAGGTCTAGCACGTAGACTTTCTGCGGCCAGAACTGCAGAAACTGCACTGACAGTACCTCCAATGCTTTCTCCTTCACTCGTACTCGTGCTTACAACCGTATGATTCTGGCCACAGATCATCCTCTCCTCAGCAATTTTAAGCTTAGTGTGTAGACATTTTGCAGCTAGAACTGCGGAAACTATGTTGCCATAGTTTTCTCCATCGCTTGTGATCTCCATCGCTTGCAGATTTAATTACTTGAGCATATGTCAATATTTATACCAATCCCATGAGGGACCATCCTATATATAAAGGATGCATGAATGATCACACCATCTCACTCTTTAGCTCTAAAATACCAACTTAATTTTATTAAATAAAATTTTAAATAAAAGGGTCTTAAGTGGTGGTCCATAAAATGGTATCCCCACTTGACATTATTACCCTGAAATTTTTAACACTTCCCTCTCTATCTCAAGCATGTTTGATTCTAATAGCTAGTTGTAGTCACTTACCTTGAACTTGGTCAAATATGACTCCATGGCTGGCTTATAAGCACCTCTCCTACATATTACATTTCTGAAAACCATTCGTCTGACATGTCATCCACTATAGGCTTCTTTTTCTTTCCCTTTCCTTTTCCCTTGGGTGAAAATGTAGTTGTTTTCTTTGGTTTCATTTTTTTAAGTCAAACAATTTTTTTTTCTCAATAAATGAATCCCCTAGGTACTTATAACCACTTACTAAATGTTTTTTACTTCTTTGTGAGGGTTCAATTATGCAGCCACCCTTTCAAATTCTTTCTCTGGTTTGTTTTTCTTTTCTAGTGTTTATAACTAACATGCGCCTCAGTCAAGTATCTTGATAACTACAAAGGATCCTAGTCAATGGACCTTTAACTTCCTTGGATGGCGGGAAAACTTGGATTCATAGAAAGGGACCATTTTCTCAACTACAAAATACTTTTTTTTGATGTGCATGTCATGTCAATCCTTTTGTCTTACCTTTTTTATCTTCTTTCTCCAATGCATAATGGCGCACCACTCATATAATTGAATTAATTTCTCAATTTGTTCCTCCACATCATTTTCATTAGAAAATCCACCTACACACACAATACACACCTGGTGATACCCTAAAAATCCATCAGTAAATGAATAAATTCTACGTCATTGAACTCCTTCAAGGATTTCTTCTGTGAAAGGCATATTAAAAGGATCTATGACACATGAGGCATTAAGTTCCCTATAATCAACACATATTCTAATCGGGACATCCTTTATAATGCTTATAACCATGGGGCTAACCCACTCAAATTCCTCAATTGGTTTAATAATTCCATACTTAATCATTTTTTAAATTTCCTATTTGACCTTCATATGCAGGTTTGGGTTCATTCTATATGGCCTCTATTAAATTGGACATTCACCTTCTTTCAGATTAATCCTCATTTCTCCCGTTGAGGGATAGATGCCCTTCAACTCATGGTAACCTCTTAGAAAAAATTCCTAGAATTCACATAGTACCTCAATGATATTTCTACATCTTGTTCTAACCAGTAATCTCCAATGGTGGAATCCTTAAGCACGTCCTTAGTCATAATATTAACCTTGTTTGTCTTTATAGGAACATGGTATGTGTGCAATTTTTCATGTATAGAGTATATTACCTCATGCACACCCTCTATGTGAATAATATCCAGGTTCTTTACTTCTTCATCATCAATGATATATACCATTTTAACTCTCTTTTACTTTCCATATGTGCCCTAGCAGGATTTCTTGTTTCCACTGCGTGCTCGCGTGCCTCAGTCCTAGGTTCTCCCAAAAATTTAACCATGATTTCTTCTTCCTACGCATTATTCCCCAATTTCATGCATTTCATAATTTACAAGGACTCATGTACTAGTGGCTTATTAGAAAAATAATCAAAATTATTTTCCATACCTTCAATCATGTCACACCAATTTGCAGTTTCTTACTTAATCTCAACATGGGCATATACCCTACACACACATCCACACAATTTCAAATTGAAACTTATGTACCCAGAGTGATGGTAATAAATATTCCTAATCTTTTACCCACTTTATATCATAGTTGTGGATGTGTACCAAATGTTGAGTATTTTCATCATACTCATGTATTAGAGAAGGGGTATTGCTCCCACTTAACCTTCTTGGAAAGGCTACTCTTACCTCATACTAGCCCAAAAGATTATCTTTGTGTTTTACCTACTAGCGCATTTCTATTCTCTGCAATGTATATAATACTATATTCCTCCTATCTCCCTCATTCTTCCAATCTTCCACCATGACGCATAGAAAATATTCTTGCTTATCATCCCTAGTATACCTAGGTAACAAAATTTTTCCCAAGTTCCTAATCATGAGAGGCCTGATCATCTAAGTGAATCTTCCATTAACCTTAGATTTAACCATTTCATACATGCCATGATCCCAACTATGAAATAAAACACTGGTAATGTCACTAACATATTTTACATCTTCCCATTGAAGTGCACCTTATTTATATGGCTCTACATTCTCAGGGTTGTGCATTATGCCTGCATAGATCCTATTAAACTCCTCTTCACTCACAGGTTCAATATAAGGTGCAACCTTCACATTATCCAAGGGTATGATCACACGCTCTTCCTTATTTTCAAAATTGATGTATCTTTTATTGAAGTGCATGTATTTATTATGCCCAAGTAATGTCGATAATTTGTCTTCTTCAACAAGCTCCAATACATTGAAATATCCTGTAAGAATACTGATTTATACATCCTTCAACACCCCTATAGGCATGGGAATTATTTTTTTCCCAATATACAACACATTAGAAGATGGATGTAATGGAGGCTATCCCATCTAGTTTCATGCATATAAAGTCATAACATTAATCTTCACGCCTGTACCAATCAAAATATTACTCACTAGTCAATTTGTCAATCACTGCATCGAATGTGATTTCCTTATCATACTCATGGTTCTATTGTGGTATGTTTGCATGGAGAATATGAAATTCATGCTCTACTCCCATGGGTGGTACCTTATCATGCAACCATTCTCCTAGCATTGGAATGATGTTCTCTTACCTCAACATCATATATACTTCCTTCAGATCATCTACATCCTTATGTGGAAGTTCAATATTCTTCACACATTCCCTCACACATGCATGCTCTTTCAAGAACTGGATATCACCTTGAAAATTTATTATCACTCCCATGGTTTCCTGATAGAATACCTTTTAAAGAGCAGTATCTGGGTATTTCACTTGCATAATCTCCTCCATCCTAATGAGTGGTTAAGAGGCTCCCACACACATGTTGGTTCTGTGAAAATAGTCAATAACATAGGTTGTGATTCTAGATTAGGAATATTTTCAGGTGCACATTGTTCATTATTCTTGTGTTGTACATTGGTCATCCCAGTGCCTTTTTCCTTCTTATTTTTCTTACACATATGATCATCAATATCAGGTAAGTGCTCATCCTTATGTTCTTTCCCACAATATGTACATACCTGATCCTTGGGACACTCATGTTGGTAATGATCTAAGTATATAAAGTCCCATGCGTAAATATTCCTCTACCACCATGACCACTAATCATATATCCACCTTGAAATCCCTCATCTCCATTGATGCATCCTTTAATAGGTTGGGATTCTTATGTCTAAGGGCTACTTCCCATCGTGTTTTTCTGCAATCCAGTCTCACATGCCTCATGAATCTGTTCCATCAACTGAAAATCCTTTATATCATGGATGTGTGTGTGACAAATATTATAGTACATGGAAACATTATTCATCATTACATGATGTAAGAGAGGGAAATTACTAACATCATGATTCTTGTGGAAAATATCACAATATTGTAACATTACAGGCACACTCTTTCAAGGAAAACTATTCTTAGTATGTCCTTCCACATCACAATCAATGTACCACAACCGTCTTCTTGTCTCATGTTTAGAATTGGTAGAAATATTCTCTAATTATTTAGCTATACCTATTTTTTTCCTAAATAAAAGGGCTCACTCCATTGTCTTCACTTCCAACTTATTGAGTGTGGAAATATGCTTTTAAATCGTTGTATAGATTTATGTACTTCTTATTTAATAAGGCCCTTTGAAATGAAGTCAACAAGCCTCTAATGAACCATTGTACATGTTGAATATGAGGGATATCAAAATATATTTTTGACAACATGATTTTAAACCACACATCATACTCCCTTACACTTTCAGATAATCCTTTCTTGATGTCCTTGAGTTTCCTAATACTTTGTGGCTCAAAATCTATAATATGGAGTTCAACAAAAAATGGAGCACACCGTGCATCATATTCAACCACATTGATTTGAATCATACTTCCTATACCAACTATGTGCACACCTTTGAAGCATAGTGGTAAACAAGCTTTCTCTTCTATCAAGGGATTGAATTCCCTTGGCTCTCCATAACAATTAACACTTTTACACATGCGCAATACTATCTTCCATACCTCTATGATATATAAAGTGAAGAGATATCTCAAAGAAACCTTGGGGTGTATTTTGGTAAGCTTGATGATGAAAAGGTTCTAGGGGTGGTTGTTAGGGAGGTTTCTATGGTGGTGGACCCTACCCTCAATTAGGTCAAGACCTAGATCCCTAGCCTCCACCAAGATTATTTCCAAGTAGTGGTTAATGTGAACTTATTGAGCCTCCTGCTATGACCTGTGGTCCTATAAATGAGATTTCTTGTGTCCCATTTGTTATACTAGATAAGAAACCAAATGAATGTGTTGTAGAAACACCTATAATATTGCTTCCAATGGTCTACACATAAATATTTTATCCTGATGATGTACATGTAAAAATACCTCAAAAATTACTCGACTCAAACACTGGCACCTGTTATGCTACCATGTGCATATACCTAATCTATTGCACCTATTGAGAAGTGACTAAAATATGCCTACCTATGTATCATAACCAAATTTTAGATCTTGCATTCTCTCCTTCACTATGATGCTCTTTAACAACTACCTCTAGATCAGGAACACATTGTGCAAAGGCTAGGTAGCTAGGTTGGGTTAGATGCACACCTACAGTTCTTATTCTTTCTTCAGATGTGCTCTCATCTAAATTTGATGGAGTCTCTCTAATACACTTTCCCAATTTTGAAATGATATGATATTGCGCCTCCTCATCTTACATGGGCCTCTCATCACTTCCTCTAGTCATCATTCTTCTCAATCTCATTGCTTCATAAAATTCCATCTATTGCGCATCATTATACATGATATGTCTTTCCTCTCTCTATCTTTCTTCCACCAGGTCTACTTTAATCCTTCCCAAACCTTCTCCTGCCCCTGTGTATGGTGGAATATTAGCTCACATAGGTAAATTATCTATTCCCACTTCTACGATTAGGATCTTAATATCTAAGGATATTGCGTGTAAATAAAATCCTCTTGGCTTGTGTAAGAACCAAAAATATATTTCCTCTAGGAAAAAGTAAGTATAAATTTCATAATCTAAAGTATAGGTGCACAAAAAACCTTCATGTAGACCAAAAATCATACACTTGGGTATATTTCTAGGTCCTAGACACATGTTAGCATTCATATGATTCCTAAGAGAGAGAACTAGTAATCATTAACTATCTTTGGTATTTCTGTGTTTTTTAATTTCTATTTGTTTTTACAGACCCTAAATCTCATTCATAACTTTACTTTCTTATATTTTATGACATCAAACACTAGTATATAGGATATCTTAACCCCTATGGGTTCCCTTGATCTCATTCTACCTTACTCACTCTTTTTGGGCATCTTTTATCTTTTGGGCATATTATTTTATTATGGGTCGACCTTCTAATTGTCAATTACAAAATTAAAATAAGGGAATCATATAAATACAAAGATATGTGATCAAATAAGGGACCAAACTCTAAGAATTACTATCCATCACCTAAGATTATATCCAAAAGGAACCTAAATTACTTCAAGGCATCCATCTAGCATCCATTTAAGGGACAAGGGATTACAATTTATACATACATTGTATAGGAAAAGGGAAGTTCATTTTATTCCATCCATACATGTTATACATTGTTATAGTCTAGATCTAGCCCGATATCAAGTCCAACTTGCACTAGGGAATCCTACAGAACAATCCTCACACACACTCACAAGAACTACATGGATTCTCATATTTAGTGGAACACTCAATTGTAAGTTCACTCTTTCGGGTAACCATTGGGGTGATTCACACTCCCCATATTGCATTTTTTTTGTTTTTGGATTTGATGTGGTTTTGTGGGTTTTTACAGGTGAACATATATTTTGTAGGTTACAGTGAAACTTGGTGATCAAGGTGTGGCATATAGGTGATGAACAATGGCTATCAATGACACTTTTGCAACACCAGAAAAATGAGGTTCTGACCATCTACGCAGTCACATGCAACCAACTGCAGACATTGGTGCTTAGGCACCCTTGACCTAGTTGATACACCCTGGTCCGACTTTATACAACATCTCCATATTTTACAATGCACAGTTACAATATTTTTCACTTTTTTTTCATCAATTTTCCAATCCAAATCAATTTTAAGAAGATAAAAAATAATCTAATCCATTATTTTCCTCTCTTGCACTTAGGGTTTCATATTTCATTAGCTTATTGATTGTGTCATAGTTTATATAGTAGTTGTACTTCATTATTTCTATTCATTACTCTGTAATTGGGATTGCTACTATTGGCCCACCATGGAACAATATTTCTTAAAATACGCTAAACATTATGATAAATTCTAAAAACATAGCAATTTCCATCATGCGCTTGCCTATGATCTTCAATTGATTTCCCCTTCATGGCCCTTTTCCTTGTGTAGATTATATCTTGTTGGAAAAATAAATCCTGAATTGACTGATGGCCATAAGTTTATTATTACTACTACGAAATAATTTACAAAATGGGTTAAAGTTGTACCTTTACAAAATACCACTAGTCTCGATATCTCTCATTTCATCACTAATCACATCATTACACACTTCAAAATTACCTTCACCATTATCACTGAAAATAGCTCCTCTTTCAAAAATAAGGATGTTAAACAGATCTACCTAAAATTCAATATTAAAAAATCATTCTCCAATGCTTATTACCCATACAAAAATTACCAAGTAGAGGCCACCAATAAAACCATTTTCAAAATCTTATGAAATACCATTGATGCTAGTGGTGAAAATTTACATAATCATATCCTATACGTTCTTTGGGCTTACTACACTAATGTGCATACTCCCACTAATGCCACACCATTCTCATTATTTTACATCACTAAGATTGTCATTCCTATAGATTTGGAAAAACCCTCATTAAAAGTGTCAGTTAAAGGCATTTTCAAAGATAATGAATATCAGGAAGCCCAACTACATGAGCTTGAAATGTTTAATTATTGCCATGATCAAGATCTTAAACATCTTAAAGTATACCAATCTTACATTTCCCAAGCATACAATAGCCAAAATTTCCCTCACGAATTCAATATGGTTGATCTTATGATAAAATAAAATAAGAAGAACACAAACATTGAAGCTCTCCTAAAAGAGAAATTTAAATATAATTGGATAGGTCCTTATGTCATCAGAAACAAGCTTGGGGTGGAATTTATTTCCTTTCCACTCTCTTTGGTAATCCACTTAATAACCCACTCAATGTGGTGCATCTTAAATGTTATTATGCATAATACACATTTCACTAACGTATGTCATACTCTAGTTCCAAGGTTCATACTAGACTGCTGAGGGTATAAATCTGAAATGAAACTCATCCCATTCACTCTTCACATTGTATTCTTCATGATATATCTTTCTAGTGCATCTTTTTCAAACCATTTCCCAATGAAAAAATATTGTTCTATGGTTCATTCTTGACCATCAACGGATCTTTTAGAAATGAACCTCATGTCATATCCATCAGAATTCACTTAGGGGCATGCTACTCCTATCACATTTATATTTCACATCATTCCATCTCACCCATACATAACATATTACATATCTTGGTTTCACTTATTCTTGATTTCTTATATTCACATGTACGTTGTGTTTCCCATGTTAGACATATACTTAGTATGTCAATATCTTTTCTATATACACATGTGTGTTCACTTATTCTCTATTTGTGAATGAAAACTTCTTACAGGACTTTACACGCTGCAATGATGCTTAGCATTATACCTATTACAAGTCCTAGCGAGGCTCCTGGTGGCATCTACTTTCTCACACATTACAAGTGTTATTATTTCACTATTTACTACTTCTACTTCCTAGCACACTATGTTCTATTGGTACATACATACGTTGAGATACTTTGTATCTTTCTAACATGCTAACGGGTGCTTCATGTCTAACATTTTCTTTACAGGACTATATGCCACAATGGTTGTTTGTTACACTTTTCCTTATCATTGTTTTCCATTTTATTCTATTATTTGCGGGCTATGTGCTTTATCTTCTATGTAAATTGTATGTTTTTTTCCACTTTGGCCCTTATTATCTTGTGACATTGTGAGCAATGCCATATGTTTGAAATTGACTTTTCATGGTGTATATTTTCTTCTTTCTTTTTCAGTACATTGTCTTTAATATGCATACTTTCTTTGATTTCACTAACACATATTTCTATCCATATTTTTTTCATGTGCCTCGGTTTCTACCATGCACATCCCCTCCCCTTGCAAATCCACTTCATCTCAGTTTTAGATCCTCTCCTTTAAACCGCATGCTCCTATCAACATCACATAAACCCCAAATGAGGTAGGAATACATTGGATGAATCATTCACCCCATACGCTAGCTTAGAGCTATGGTACATACCTACATAGTAGAGGAACAAAACAAAGGTTCAATCACAGACTGGACCAAAATATGACTTTGGTCCTCGACAGAACACAAACACGAGAACCTAGGAGCCTGTGTCCTCCCCTGGGCACTAATTTCCTAGAGCTACACATAGTCATTTGATCATATCAACATACTCTATAGAAGTTCATAGAATAATTTTACAGGATCAAACACTAGCCTCATAATATAGAACACAGTCAATATTGTACAATATATTTCAATTGAGGAAATCAATTCACTCAAAATAATTTGATACAACTAAGAACAAAAAAGGTATGTACCATTTATAGTCATTATCATTTAGGAATAATTCATGGGAGGAGAGTAACAATAGACCTATATCCCCAAAAATCTTCTGTTGTGGCATGAGATAACCCAAAAAAATCATTTTTGGCGTGAGATCTCCCAAAAAAATAACACTTGGTGTGAGATCCCTTAAAGATTCTTTCTTGGCATGAGATTTCCTAAAAGAATCTCTCTTCATAGAAATTTCAAAACATATTTCTATAATTTTACACTCTTACATACAAAGTGCACACATTCATGTTATAAAATTTCATATACTTTACTCATATTTTCATATATATGAATTTGACTAGTATTTTTCTCTTCTTTTATAGGTCCATCCTTAATGCACAATAATAATAAGCCACCACATTAAGAACAATAGGTAAAACATGATACAACATAGTACGCTTCACCCCTAGCGGCACTTTCACTTTCTTATCTTTCCACGCTTAATTTTTACATTCATTCTACGTTTCGCATGTCCACTTGGCACATCCTTTACCATCAAACTCAACATGGTTATCAAGTATACATCTTATAACTAGTTTATGTTAATGATTATTCACTCAATAACATAAATTGGGGGAAAACATAGACATAAAATCATGCATTTGGGTACATTTCTATGTCCTACACACATGCTAACATTCATATGATATCTAAGAAAGAAAACTAGTAATTGACAGTTATATTTGGCCTTTTATCTATGTTTCTTATTTTCTATTTGGTCTTAAACACCCTAGCGCCCAGTAAAAACTTTACTTTCTTATCTTTTATGACTTAGGACATCAACGCCTAGCTAGGACACAAACACTTAGGTGCCCTCGTCCCCTTTGGGAACCCCTGACCTCTTTCTTTCTTAATAACTATTTTTGGGCCTCTTTTATCTTCTGGGAATCTTATTTTATTATGGTTCAGCCTTCCAATCATCAAGTACAAAATTAAAACAAGGGAATCATATAAATACATAACTATGTGATCAAAATAAAGGACCAAGCTCTAAGAATTACTATTTACCACCTATTCTTGTATCCAAAAGGAACCTAAAGCACTTCAAGGCATCCATCTAGCATACATTCAATGGACAAGGGACTTCATTTTATGGATACACTACATAGGAAAGGGGAAGTTCATTCTATTCCATCCACATATGTTATACATAGTTACATTCTATATCCAGCCGACTATCAAGTACAACTTGCACTAGGGCTTCTTAAGGAACAAGCCTCACATACACTATCAAGAACTACATGGAGTTTGAGATACAGTACATTCATTATGTCGAGTGACCGTCAAGGTCCATCTAACTCCCCATATTACATCTTTATTTTTTTGATTTGATGTTGTTTTATGGGTTTTTATAGGTGAACACCTATTTTTCATGCTATATGGACACTTGGTGATCAAGGTGTAACATATAGATGACCAATAGTGACTATTAATGACACATGTATCCCACCAAAAAAATTAGGTTCTGACCATCTCCGTAGTCATAGGAACCCAAGAGAACACTCTGACACCCATGCACCCTTCACCCAGTCCAAATGCTCTATTTTGGTTTTATCTGACAACTCCATATTTTACAATACACAGTTGCAATGTTATATTGTCTTTGTTCATCAGTTTTCTAGTCTTGATTACTTCTGGGAAGAGCACAAATCAGCTAAGTTATTCTTTCCCTCTCTTACACTTAGGGTTTCATATTTTATTAACTTATTACTTATGTCATAATGTATCTAGTAGTTGTACTTTATTGTTTCTATTAGTTAATCTATAATCAGGGTTTTATAAAAAGAGTTTATTTTTGTTAAACCACTTCCCACAAATAATCCACAACTTTAATACAAGCCTCATCTGAATTAGAAAGTGTCTAGTAATGTTCTTGTGTCTAAACTCTCTTTCCTAGTTGGAGACCTCTGTTTTCTGCATAAGTTTTCAACCATTGTTATAACTTTACTGGGAAGAAAGTTAATAACGTCTCATACAAGTAGTCATAGATATTAGTTTCACCAAAATTTCACATGCTAAAATCAGGTCGAGTTTTATATCTCTATGTAAAATCATCTTGGACAACTTTTACCTATCCCTCAATACCCTCCAAAGATACTTGATACATAATTTATAGGAAACATCATGACATACATATTAAAAATAGGTCCTGGTAATGGAATAACATGTACTCTCTATTTTACCCAAGTAGAGCTATGTGCATCGGCACCTCATCTAGATAAGTATGCATGCTCACTTGAAGTATGCATAGACACTAGGTCCCTCCTTCTCTATTCTTATCAGAATGTTAGCATGCATGTTCATAATATTCGTAGTTGAATCCCCCATTCATATACAAAGATTCATATGACAATTCAACAATAGATATAATAATGAAAATGATTAATCCAAGTAAACAATCACTAGAGTCAATTATATTGTCAAAAACCCATCTTGAGATACATCAACTATTATTATCCAACCACAATTATCTAGTGTAAGCCACAATCAATTAAATAGTTATGAAAACTTAATACATTAACCTCAATAAATCCATGCACTGAACCATAAATGCAATCAAAGAAAAATCAACCCTATACTACTAAACTATCCATTTCCACTAACTTTGTTACCTCCCAAAAAATCTCTCTATAACTTCCCTTACAAAAAGGATACACTATCTATATATAATGGTGGGGACTTTCCCTTCACCTCTTCATGCACTTTCCTATCAATAGGTGTGCATATAAAAATAGCCTGCATACTTGTACAACCCCTTATAGTAATATATTTTCCTAAATCTAACATGATTTAATTCCTATTTTTAGCTCAGTCTATGTGTTTTCTCTCTCCATCTATGCATCTTATTTTCTTCTATCTTTCTTGGAAGTCAAGTCTTCATAATTTTCTCTATTTTCATATCTTTACTTGAGAGGAAATCCAACTCTTCTTTTCTATTTTTATCCTTTTCATGGAAAATTGGATAATTCCTTACTCTTGTACCTTTATTCATGTAACCTTGTGCGCTAAACTACTTTTCTACTTTTTGCATTGTTCTGTTCTTCTGTGCATGTAATCCTTTACATGTAAGCCTTTGTCCTTAACTGATACTTAGTCAATTTTCCCAACCGAAAGAATCTAAGGTGTCAATTATATCTTGTAATGCAGATTTATTAGTTTTATTCAAGTAAAAATTTAGGGGAGTATGGTCATATGCTCAAACATTTGTGATATCATGGAATAGAGACTGAAAAAGCCAAAGAGTTACTTTACGTCTGCAGTGTTGACCTTGACCCATCTCCAAGGGTTTTGGTTAAGTTATGTGCATGTACATTTTCATAAGTAGCTGGAATATGATGGTATTATGATATGGGAAGTATTCATAAGGTCTTTCACACGTTGAGGTTACTTCTATACCATTGATAAATTTGGCATTTTTTGACTAACGTGTTCTTTTGAGAGCATGGCTCTAAATGGTGACATGCTAGTGTTTTTAACATGGTGAAAACCTAGAAGATGGTGTAACAATAGGTATGAAGAATTTTTTTGGAGAATATACTCCAAGGGGGAGCTATTTGCATGAATATTTTATATCCATGGATCTTTGTTTTGTGATGAAGACAAGAAAATAGAGTACAATCTAAGGGGGAACTTATGAGAAAGCAATTAAATTCTCTAATCCATTTTTTTTATTCTTAGTTTTCATTTGTCATATATCCTTTTTCATATATGTCAAATGGGGAGAGTAGACTTAGAAACATGAGAAGGGGAGTCTTATAGTTGTTTGGCCTTTTGGTTTCCATCAATGTTTCTGAAGGTGGTTAACATCAATCATAAAGGGAGAGATTGTTAGACATTGTGTCTATGATGTTGTGATTGATGTCAAATGTCACTGATGGTGAATGAATATTAGGTGTCATAAGTTTCCCCATGAGGTGTCAATAAAGGTCAAACATGAAGGTTCAAATGGTAGTGTCTAGTTTTGGTGAAGTTATTCTGGTGTTTAGGCATGGTTTCAAGCATGGTCAAGCTATTATGTGTGATCCAAAGATGGTATCAATGTATGATAAGGTTTAACATGGATAATGTGATGTGGAAAAGGAATCCAAGTGTCTATAAGTGGTCTTTATGGTCTATTCATGTGATGTCATGGTTGAGTCAGATTATTCTTCTAGGCTTATTCCTAGACCTAGTGCAAGGTGTATAACATGAAAAGATGAAGTATGGAGTAGGGAAGACTTGTTAAATCATGTGGATTTTTTTTTGAGACTGAATAACATGTTTTGTAGGTGTATCAGGTCATTATTTAGAGGTTTGATTTTGTTTCATGGTCCTTTGAAGAAAGTTTTTTGAGAACAAGGCATGTAGACACAAGTAAGTCTTAGTGGTTAGAGATTTCCAAATGCATTTGAGAATGGATGAGACTTATTACTATTAGAGGAGGTCATTATGGTGTTGTAGGGAATATTTTGGGTTTGTATGATGAATATTTTGCAATAAATTTGATTTTTGGCAATATCAAGTTCTTAAGAACCTAAAACTAGTTTTATAGGTCATGTTGTTTTTCTCACCCACACGTGTGGGTTATACATGGGAAAATTGAGTCTTTGGGGAGATGTTTTTCCATTAAGATAAGATAATTTTTCAAAAATAATGGATTGATTTGGTTATCCTATCTTTATTAATAATCGTTGAGAAGTCATATTTGTCTTAAACGCTCATAATAGAGTGATATGGAAGAAATGCATGGTGTGGTCTCTAAATGCTCTAGGAAATACAATAAGATGTGTCAAAATTAAAGAGGATTATCTAGGGATTATTTTGGTGGTGGTATCTTGTTCCAACTATTTCAAGAAGCTAGACAAAAACCCTTGTTTTGTGGAGATTTGCAGTTTTAGGGATGAGATGGAAGCTTCATGATGAAAATTTGATTTTTCCAGATTCCTTCGAATATTCTCTAAGTAGCCATGTAATTTTTGAGTAGTTACAATGGAAAAAATTAATAATAGATGTCCTCAAATAATCCCTACCTCTTTTTGGCTTGAAGGGATAAACCTATTCATGGAGGTTTGAGTTGAGACAAGTTGAATTACATGATGTAGATGGAGAATTTTTTAGCACCTGACATGATGTTTTGGAGTATTTTTTATCAGTTGAGTTGGTTTATTACTTAATTTATAATGGCCTAATTGGTCCTATTAGGATTTCCAAGATAATTGATTGAAACATGTGTGCTTGGTTGATTGTATCAGAATGGCATATGATTCTTAGTGCTTGAGCATGTTGGTATAAGTTTCATTGATGTTTTCTAGGTTATGGTTGAACTTGGAAGTGATTTTGAAATTGATGGATCATGTTTCTCTTAATACTAGTTCTTGAGTCCATATTGGTAGTTTTGACCTATTTTATAGATTGATATGGTTGGAGGGCTTGTGGTATGATTTAAAGGATAAAGTGAGTTGTTATAGAAATTTGAATAAGATGCCTTTCTAATTTTATGCTACTTAAGCCTTTATGATGATTTTTTCTATGTTCTTGTTGGATATTTTTTTAGAAACAAAATATGACGTTCAACCATAGTACACGGGACAAATATCCTCCTTAGATAAATGGGAGGTGCCTGCTTATTAACAATCCAACCACACTAAAAAATACGTACAATATTCACACTACTCTAACCATTTAGGATTTGGATCTCATCCAAGTAGATTTATTCTTTATAGAAATGAATGTAGATAAAGAGAGAAAAAGAAAAGTTACAAGAGGAGGTTAGAAGTGTAGAAAACTAATAAGTGGGAATGTGTTTTCTCTTAGGAAAATACATATCAAAAGATAATAACATGAGATAAAATAATAATATCTTGTTGAATATGCATAAACTACATATTGAAATAAAGAACCGTGTAATGCATTGAACATAGGAATGATACCGTAAATGAAAAATATATAACCACAACACAAAGTTTGTAACAAATATATTTTTTATTATTCAAAACCAAGATAGAAAACACAAAGTTTTTTTTTCCCTTTAACTACAAGATTTATATAATGCAAAAATATCCAACCATTTATAATTCCATATAATTTTACATTTATAGAGAAGAGAAGGAGAGAAATGAGGTAACAGTTGGAAGTGCATACTAAAATAGTAAATACATATTAAGAGTCCATTTGACTGGCTCTAAAAAAATAACCTAGTAAACCTACAAATCCAAAATAGGTTCCAACATTATGAAAATTGACATGTTTGATGCAATTATTAAATGACATGATTAATCCATCAATCAAATTTGTCTTTTTCTTCCTTGGTCTCAACTTGTTTCTCACTAAAATCATGAAAATTATGGATCATCTCTTACGTCTCCTTCTCATCTGGTCCAAAGGAGTATTGGTTCAGAAAATCAAAAAATTAAAACACGT
Organism: Taxus chinensis; assembly: GCA_019776745.2. Taxonomy (NCBI): domain Eukaryota; kingdom Viridiplantae; phylum Streptophyta; class Pinopsida; order Cupressales; family Taxaceae; genus Taxus; species Taxus chinensis. Next base: position 262,719,997 of record CM034156.1, on the reverse strand, counting down.
TTCCCATATTTCTTGGAAGTTTTATATATTTCTTGATAAACTTAGAAAAGTTACTGAGAGCATATTCACACAAGATTAAATTTTCAATGGCCCTCAAACTGATATATTCCTCTTTCAAGGACACTTTTTCAACCAAATACTTAAATTATTTGAACAAATTATTTTCAGGAAATATATTCAAACCATCATCCAAATTTTTTTTAAGGAGTTTGGCCAGCTCTTATTCAATTTCATTAATGACATCAAATACATCTTCCCTAGACTGTTGGAGCTTATAACAAGATTCCTAAATAATTTTGACTCAAAATTCAATAGCCTTACAAAATTTAAGTTTTCTATCCTTATCATCAATGATTCCCTATTCAAGATAAATGTTAGAGATAACCTTTTTAAGCTCACTATGATATTCCAATTTCAATAAACAATTTCCAATTTCCTCCAAGAGATCTCCTTTCAATTTATAAACAACTAGTCTATCATTATCTATGTCATTGTGCATGGCTATAACATCCTTGATTATCCATTCTCATTGAACAAGGAGACATTGTATCTAGCCATACACCACTCTACCTTGTTCACTAATTTTCTTCATTTTAGGCACAAAGGATAAATCAAAACTAATTAGGGTGGAAGATGGGATTAGGACCTCTGTAGGCTTTGAGATCTTAAGAAGAACAACTGTAAATTTCAAAACTTTTTCTTTCGATTCTTACTTCAACGCTTTAGTTTCCCAAATCTTCTTGAAAAAAAAATTCATGGCAACCTATGCATCCTACTGAGTGCCTTCTGTGGTAACTGTACAAATGAAAATTGACATGTAACCTTTAACCGCACTCAACCCCCCAAGGTCGTGCCAGAGAAGTTGATGTTGAATGTGTGTGGATAACTATAGGAGGATCAATGACCAAGATCTGGTAGTGTGATATCCTAGTAGCTGAGTTGGTAAAGGGGAGATTTAGAGTCTATGATTGGGTAGTGTATATTCCCTATTATTTTTTTGCCTAACTTAGATCTAAGTGTCAATCTAGTTTCAAGTTTCCAAATTAAATAAGATGAAACTAACAATCTATGCTAGTCCTGAAAGGGAAACTAATCTAAATAAATCACAAAACTGAAATATTACAATCACAAACAACAATATTCTTTTTTTCTAAATAATTAAATATACTTATACACTAAAACTAAACAAGAAAAATAACCCGGTGTGGTCATTCACTTGTGTTGAGAGTATGGTTACATAAAACAAGAAATTTTCCAATTAATATATGATATGTAGACAACCTCCTACATATATTCTCCCCTTCAAATCCACAGAGATAGGAAGAATAAGATCCATCACCGGGGGTTGCTATGAAAGATTTAAACCCTCTTAGAAATTAACTAATTACTTGTAAATGAAATGAGATTGATTTCTACTCTATTTGATGTGATGTGACAATGATAAATTGCAAGAATGAAGGAAATCAAATAAAAAATCCAACATAGAATTCATAGAACAGAGGTAAATCCACTTGTGTAGTAATTTATACCCTCATTTTATACTTCCTTTCTCTGTGTGTCCATATGAGTCCAAGGAGTTTGAAATGCAAAGGCAGAAATAGGATAAGGTGTTTGATAAATGGAAGATTAAAGGAAGTTTAATTGCAATGCAAGTGGAAGAGGGATAGCACAAGTGAATAGAGATTTGCTATGCAATTTTGAGCAGGATTGTGGCAGCAATACTATGCAAGATACACAAAATTCTTAGGCCTCTTTGCTTGAATACAAGCATGGAATATATAGGAATTGGATGGGATGTTCCTTCAAGCATAAGGAAATCTTAGAGTGCCAAATCATTAGGTGAAGAAGCAGTTCAAACTAATGAAATATATTTGAAAATAGAATAGGGAAGGAAAAATAAACAATCAAGACTATTTTTAGGTAATTTGATTCACAAATGCACCCTAAAAGTCAAGCTAAGTAAAACCACGCATGTTAAAATTATGCATGAAGGATTCTAGAAAAAGTGCACATGACCGTCACCTTGTGTAGGGAGGCAGTCGTAGGACCTCCGCCCAAGCCTAATATGCAGTCTCAAGACCACTGCCCAAATTTTGGAGGTAGTTTCAGAACCACTGTCCAAGCCTGTGAGGTGGTTTCAGAACCATCACCTAGGAATGGCAGGGGTCCTGACACTAAAGGCCAAAAGATGCACAAAAATGAGTGGGAATCTAGAAGAAAGTGTGGAAAAGCTAAGGATGTCTAGGATACAAATATACAATGTGAATGGTTTTAGGAACTTGAACACCTTCTAAAATGACATGAATCATCATTGGGGACCTTTTGTAACTATTTTCCAACAATGTAGCACATGTAATTTTGGGTTTGTACATATTTCCCCCTTGGAGAATTGTCTTAGGAATGAAAAGGAATAAAACGTAGAGTTCAAATATGGCATTCTTGAAATTGGGAGTTTGAAGATATACCTGACATGCCCATGTCTTGAAATCTTGTTGTCCAAGCTCCTACTACTTATAAAATGAAAAAAGAAGAATCAAGTACAGATAGATGAAATATGAAAAAATAAATACTAAATTAAAATGAAAAGAGGACTTACCATTTGTGTGGGGATATAGAAATATACATGTGCCAACACTCCAACCCAGTGAGCATATGCACTCAAAATGAAGTTATAACAATGTATATTTATCAAAACAAACTCATTTACTAATTCATTTACGTGTATTGATTTGGTGATTTTTGAGCTTTGGGACCACAGTGACCATTTTGTGTGTGAGTATGGCTAAATTTGAATGGATTTAGTAATGGTATTTTGTGTTAGGATTTTCCCTTTCCTTTTTTAATTCTTCTAAGAAGAACTCCTAAGAAATTTTTAACTAGAGCGGTCATTAGGGGCCTTAATGAGGCAGATAGCCAGAGTGCCTTTTTTGCTTAGTTGTCATTTCTAGGCATTATATAGTTTTTGTATATCTTGGGATCATTACGAGCATTTTGACCATGCCTAGTGCCTAATGGCATTGTATAAAAACTATGAGACACCATAATATGTACATATATCTCTTTTTGTCTCGATTATTCCTTATATAGAGTTGGCTTCCATTTATGATTTGATTCACGTGTGTAATCTTAGATGTTTAGAATTTCCATTTTTATATGATTTTAAAAATGTATGCAATGGATATGAATGCTAACAGAATGATCACTTTTTGTATTTTTTTTTACTGTTGATATATGATAATGCAATCACATTGTAATATTGAAATTTAATTTCTTTAAGCAAATTTTGGTACTTCGTATTGTTTTGGCAAAACATGGCAAAAGAGTAATTTGATAAGTGAATAAAATTACCCCACTCCTAACTCCACACAACCAGTAAGATGCGAGGGATCAACACCAAGAGCCATAGAGGGTATAAGTCATGGAAATTTGTTGAATGGTAATGATGGGAGAAAGACACGGATTTGGAAAAACCAAATTGACACACTAAAACCTCACTTTACTCAAGTTTTCTTCATAGTTTAGAATGTGAATTGATTTCCATTTTATCTAGACTTAGATCCATATATGACCACTTGGTTGAAAACATCTGGTTTTGAGGTTTTAAACTCTTTTAGAACTTTGGACATCTGACTGACTTTGTTTTGATTTATGAGTTCATGGTATTTGAATGAATTGTTTCTTCCTTTCATGTTTGTCAAAGAAACCCCCTATAGATTTCCCCACACTACCAGTAGAAAATATGGGCTCATCACCATGGACAAGGCATAGGTGAGTAAGGGCACTTCTCTCCTTTCCCAACCCTACATCACTAGTAAGAGATGCAGGCTCAACACTGAAGGTTGGTATCGAAAGCAATGTGTAAAAAAAAAGTTCTGTGGATTTACATTTGAATTATTTATCTAGGAAAAATGTCTAAAATGTTATTATTTCTAGAGATATGTATATGGGATAGATATGACACCATAAAGCTTTTAGAACAGAGTATAGAAAAAGACACCTAACCTAGAAGAAGTAAGTAGAGCCAAGTATGCAGGCCTTGGTATGGTTACTGTCAAAGATTTTTCTTATCTTGCTTGGATTAATGCAATGATTCAGAAAGAATTAATGATACCGTGGAGATTTTTAGAGACATAATTTGAATGTTTTGCAAATGTTTTCAGAAGTTTTAGGACCTCTGTAGCTTTAGATCTTAAGAGAACAACTGTAATTTCAAAAACTTTTTCTTTCATCTTCTTCAACGCTTAGTTTCCCAACTTCTGAAAAAAAAATTCATGGAACCTATGCACCTCTACTGAGTGCCTTTGTGCGTAACTGTACAAATGAAAAAAGGACATGTAACCTTTAACCGCCACTCAACCCCCACAAAGGTGTGCCAGGAGACAGAGAAAAGTGATGTTGCACAAAGTGCGTGGAGAACTATAGGAGGATCAATGACCAAGATCTGTCCACCCCCAGGGTGATATCCTAGTAGGGCCACCGTAGGCCGCGTAAAGGGGAGATTTAGAGTCTATGATTGGGTAGTGTATATTCCCTATTATTTTTTTGGCCTAACTTAGATCTAAGTGTCATATAGTTTCAAGTTTCAAATAAATAAGATGAAAGAACTAAACAATATATGCTAGTCCGAAAGGGAAAAACTATCTAAATAAATCACAAAAAATGAAAAATATTACAATCACAAACCACAATATTCTTTTTCTAAATAATAAATTATACTTATACACTAAAACTAAACAAGAAAAAAAAACCCGGTTGTGGTCATTCACTTGTGTTGGAGTATGGTTACATAAAAACAAGAAATTTTCTTAGATATATATGTAGACAACCTCCTAAATATATTCTCCACTTCCAAGCCACAGAGATAGGAAGAATAAGATCCATCATCCGGGGGTTGCTATGAAAGATTTAAACCCTCTTAGAAATTAACTAATTACTTGTAAATGAAATGAGATTGATTTCTACTCTATTTGATGTGATTGTGACAATGATAAATTGCAAGAATGAAGGAAAATCAAATAATAAATCCAACATAGAATTCATAGAACAGAGGTAAATCCACTTGGTGTAGTAATTTATACCCTCATTTATACTTCCTTTCTCCTGGTGTCCATATGAGTCCAAGGAGTTGAAATGCAAAGGCAGAAGAGCAATAGGATAAGGTGTTTTGATTAAATGGCAGATTTAAAGGAAGTTATTTAATTGCAATGCAAGTGGAAGAGGCGATAGCACAAGTGAATAGAGATTTGCTATGCAATTTTGAGCCAGGATGTTTGGCAGCAGCAATACTATGCAAGATACACAAAATTCTTAGGCCTCTTTGCTTGAATACAAGCATTGAATAATTTAGGAATTGGATGGGATGTTCCTTCAAGCATAAGGAATCTTAGAGTGCCAATATATTAGGTGAAGAAGCCGTTCAAACTAATGAAATATATTTGAAAATCGAATAGGGAAGGAAAATATAAACAATCAAGACTATTTTTAGGTAATTGATTCACAAAATGCACCCTAAAAGTCAAGCTAAGTAAACCACGCAGTTAAAATTATGCATGAAGGATTCTAGAAAAAGTGCACATGACCGTCACCTTGTGTAGGGAGGCAGTCGTAGGACCTCCGCCCAAGCCTAATATGCAGTCTCAGACACACTGCCCAAATTTGGAGGTTAGTTTCAGAACCACTGTCCAAGCCTGTGAGGTGGTTTCAGAACCATCACCTAGGAATGGCAGGGGGTCCTGACACTAAAGGCCAAAAGATTGCACAAAATGAGTGGGAATCTAGAAGAAAGTGTGGAAAGCTAAGGATGTCTAGGATACAAATATACAATGTGAATGGTTTTCGGAACTTGAACAAATTCTTAAAATGACATGAATCATCATTGGGGACCTTTTGTAACTATTTTCCAACAATGTAGCACATGTAATTTTGGGTTTGTACCTAATTTCCCCCTTGGAGAATTGTCTTAGGAATGAAAGGAATAAAACGTAGAGTTCAAATATGGCATTCTTGAAATTGGGAGTTTGAAGATATACCTGACATGCCATGTCTTGCAATCTTGTTGTCCAAGCTCCCTACTACTTATAAATGAAAAAAGAAGAATCAAGTACAGATAGATGAAATATGAAAAAATAAATACTAAATTAAAATGAAAAGAGGACTTACCATTTGTGTGGGGATATAGAAATATACATGTGCCAACACTCCAACCCAGTGAGATATGCACTCAAATGAAGTTATAACAATGTATATTTATCAAAACAAACTCATTTACTAATTCATTTACGTGTATTGATTTGGTGATTTTTGAGCTTTGGGACCACAGTGACCATTTTGTGTGTGAGTATGGCTAAATTTGAATGGATTTAGTAATGGTATTTTGTGTTAGGATTTTCCCTTTCCTTTTTAATTCTTCTAAGAAGAACTCCTAAGAATTTTTAACTAGAGCGGTCATTAGGGGCCTTAATGAGGCAGATAGCCAGAGTGCCCTTTTTTGCTTAGTTGTCATTTCTAGGCATTATATAGTTTTTGTATATTTGGGATCATTACGAGCATTTTGACCATGCCTAGTGCCTAATGGCATTGTATAAAAACTATGAGACACCATAATATGTACATATATCTCTTTTTGTCTCGATATTCCTTATATAGAGTTGGCTTCCATTATGATTTTGATTCACGTGTGTAATCTTAGATGTTTAGAATTTCATTTTTATATGATTTTAAAATGTATGCAATGGATATGAATGCTAACAGCATGATCACTTTTTGTATTTTTTTTTACTGTTGATATATGATAATGCAATCACATTGGAATATTGAAAATTAATTTCACTTTAAGCAAATTTTCGGTACTTCGTATTGTTTGGCAAAACATGGCAAAGAGTAATTTGATAGTAAGGAATACCAATTACACCACTCCTAACTCCACACAACCGTAAGTGCGACGGGATCAAACACCAAGAAGCCATGAGGGTATTAAGTCATGGAAATTGGTTGACTGGTAAGATGGGAGGGGAGTTTGGTTCCCAAATTCAGCCTTTAGCATACCCGAGGTGACCAAGACTTACTCTTTTTTATAGAGGTGGTTTGTTCTATTGATTTTCAGGAAGTATATACTCCATATGGACTCCTTTCTTCTTATTGAGGTTTTCTAAGTGTATATCGAAGGGGCTAGGATCCCCTTTAGAGATGAATACCTTCCCAAAATGGAGGAATCTAGTCTCCTGGAATAGGGTAGAAGGGATATCCTTCATTCGATGAATCCAGGGTCTCCTAAGGATCATATTATAACTTTTTTCCCTATCAATAATTTAAAACTCTATCAAGATGGTTTTTGGATGAAGCGTGACTAGAATAACTATGGTGCCAATCGAGGTTTCTTTAAGACTATCGTACCCCCATAACATGTTTCTTGTAGGGGAACATTTTATCTCTCCATATCCTAACTTCTGTAAGAAAGAGAGGGGAACAACATTTACAACAGCCCCATTATCAATCATGGATCTCTTAATGCAATTGTTATAAATTAATACTTGTAAAACTAAGGCAGGATCACCTCTTTAGGAAATTTCAGTGTCAGATGACACCTTGTCTATATTGAAAAAAAACCTAGTATACCTATCATTCTATCCACAAGGATGTATTTCAAATTCAATATGATTTTTTTGAGCACTAGGAGGTGGTGTAACATGAATTACGTGACCAAGACATAGTGCATTAAGCAACACAGAATGATGCGCAAGTGAATTCTTTAGCAAATCTAGAAGTGAAATGTAAGAAAAGGTCTTATTCAAATATGATATTAAATCATAGGCTCCTACCAATTTTGTGATTGTAGGAATGACATCCTATGAAGAGGAAAGAGTGGGTAGAGTTTGAGGAAAGTATTCCTTTTTTTATTATTGCATTAATTTCTAGCTCAACCTCTAGCTCAACTAATCCCAAGATTTTTGTATTATCATTTGAACAAAAGTTAGGAACAACCCAAGAGTTGTTAGAAGTTGAGGCTTTATGGTCATTATTTCCTATAGGAATACCCTTGTTTATATTTTGAATATTCACTTGGGAATCCCCAGGATATTTAGGCTTCACATTTTGAGGTGTGACAGGTCTGGTATGAATAGGTTGCTAGTTTGTTTAAATATTTTCTAGGAACATGTCTACAAAGAGTTGCGTTTGGTTTTCAGGAAGTATTTGCAAAAACGTGTTACAATTATAGAATGTCCTATCATTATGAACTCCAACCTTATCGAAACCACAATATAGGTTAGGGTCATAATCATGTGGCCTTTGGTAATTGTCTTGTTTTTGTTCATTATAACCTTGATTGTAGTTTTAGAACTGATTGTTATAACCATAGTACGTTGTCCCTTGGATAGAATTTTGGTACTGGTTTGGGCCTTGGGTTTGATTTTTCTTTTGTGGCAAACGATTTACATAAACTATGTTGATAGAAGACATAATGTTAGGGCCTCTTTGATTTCCTGAGTTATTTTTATTTTTATTATTATTTTTGTTTGGAAAACTAATGTTCTTAGCTTGATTAGTAGCACTATTTGTGGTAGAACCATGATTGCGATTCATGCCCTTAGGTACATTTTTATTGGCATCATTTTATTGATAATTTGCATTATTTTTATTTGGAGATACCAATTTCCCATTGGGACCATATATCTTTCACCCACTGTCTATAGAGGCTTGGTCAGTCTGAAGCGCACCTTCCAATACTTCCTCGTAATTGTAGAAATAAATTTTTTGGACTTCCTCCCTAGTCTCTTGATTGATCGAGTGAAGGAAAAGATTGAAAATTTCCATTTGGTCCATGTTGGGTGCACTTGTAGAGGAATAGAGAACTTCTCACCATCTCTAGATGAAATGGGTAGTAGTTAGTTCTTGTCTAATATGCAGGAACTCCCTAATCCTTATATGCAATAACTTGTTCATGTAAAATGCTTTGATGAACTCAGAAACAATTTTTTTTAAGGAATGAATAGAATCTTATGGAATAAGGTAATACTAATCTTGCGTGATTCCTTAAAGAGTATTTGGAAATACCTTAGCCACTACAACATCCCAAGGAAGAAATTCCCTAATAGCGGTAGTGTAGGCCTTGATATGAGCATTCGGCTCTCCTTCTCCCTTAAATTTTGGAAGATCCAACAATGGGTGTGGAATCATGACATCGTGTATGGTGAATTTAAGAGGCTCCTTTAAGTATTCAACATATGTACCCATTGTGTAAGTTTCCACCATTCAAGATACTTGATGAAGAGGTGGGAGAGGAGGAATTGGATAAGCTACATTATAAGCATTGACGGGAATGTATGGGGTCCTTTGATATGGCATGTAGGGAGAAGGAATTGCGTATGGTTCCATCTCAGGGGTTTTTAAATATATATGTATGTAAGGTGGTATAGTACCAAGATATGGACTAGTGGGTGTAGAACCAGGGAATGTCGCATTTTCTATTGTGGTGGCATTTGAGAATGTACTTCCAACCAACCCTTGTGTAGGATAATATTGAGAAGGATGAGTACTCATCCATAATGTGTGTAACCCTATGAGAAGATCTCATATATTTTAATGAACCAGATAACGTTGTTATACATGATATTATGTTGGTTTCTCATTGAAAGGGATGTATCTTTTTTTTTCAACTAGATGTCCAATGTTTTTCTGTATTGCATGTGTTAGTTTTGAAGTCTGGGTAGTTTCTAGTTCTTTAATCCTCCATAATAATGTAGAAATGAGATCGTTGGGAGAGGATTGAGTCCCTTGTTGGGGTGCCTATGGCGTAGGGTTTGATTGAGTAGGATCATGATACTCTGTCATGAATTATTTAGTGTTATAATTCATTTCTTCCTCAAAAGTAAGAATCTTAGGATAGGCATTTTAAATCTTAGAGGTTGTATCCTTCATTATATATAAAGACTCATCTATGTAACGAAGAGAATTGTCTATTCATGTGAATGAATCATATTTTGTTGATTTCATGGAAATGTTAGGTCTTAACAAGAATCTATGGTAAGAACCTGTATCATTTGTGCTAACAATGTGGTTTGCATTGGTTTGATTGTATTGCATCTTTAACAGTTTATCAACCTCCTCCCTCCTTACATAGCTAATGGGGTTTGAAGTGTAACTAGGGGAGGTTTGCATGTTGCTTGTGTAGTTTTCACCCCACCTCGAAAGACAAGGGGACTATTGTTGTTGCATGTTAGTGTAATATCTATCAGAGCCAAATGGCCCACCAAACTCTCTTCTAGACATATTTTAGAAAGAATAAAATACCTAAAAAAATAGGGGAAGAAAAGGAGAGGTGAGTTAATATCAATGGATGAAAAATAAACAAGAAGTAATTAGTCCTTCACATTAGGCTCACCAATTTTTATAGATGAAAATTGACATGTAACCTTCAACCACACTTGACCCCCCAAGGTCATGCCAAAGCAGCTGATGTTGAATGTGTGTGTCTAAATATAGGAGGATCAATGAATAAGATCTAGTAGTGTGATCTTCTGATAGCTGAGTTGGAAAAGGGGAGATTTAGAGGCTATGAACAAGTAGTGTAAATTCCCTATGATTTGTTTACCTAACTTGGATCTAAGTGTCAATGTAGTTTGAAGTTTCCAAATTAACTAAGATGGAACAAACAATCTATGATATTGCTGAAAGGGAAACTAATATAAAGAAATAAAATCTATTTCTACACTAAAACTAAACAAGAAAAATAACCCGGTGTGGTTATTCACCTATGTTGAGTGTATGGTAACATAAAACAAGAACTTTTCTAATTAATCTATGATATGTAGAAAACCTCCTATAGATATTCTCTCATTCAAATCCATAGGGATAAGAAGAAGAAGATCCATCACTGGGGGTTGCTATGAAATATTTAAACCCTCTTGGAAATTAACTAATTATTTTAAAATGAAATGAGATTGATTTCTACTCTATTTGATATGATGTACCAATGATAAATTACAAAAATTAAAGAAATAAAATAACAAGTCCAACCTGGAATTCACATAACAGAGGTAAATCCATTTGTGTAGTAATTTTTCCCCTCAGTTTATCATTTATTTCCCTATGTGTCCATATGAGTCCAAGGAATTGGGAATGCAAAGGAAACAACAAGAGAAGGTGTTTGAGTAATGACAACTATAAGGCATTCTGGTTGCAATGCAAGTTGAAGAGGGATAACAAAAGTGAACAGAGCTTTGATATGTAATTTCCAATAGGATTGTGTTGGAAATAATATGAAAAATACACAAAATTCTTATGCCTTTTGCTTGAATACAAGCATGGAATATATAGGAATTTGCTGGAATGGGCCTTCATGCATGAGGTAACCTTTGAGTGCCAAATCATTGGGTGAAGAGGTAGTTCAAACTAACTAAATCTATTTAAAAATAGAAGAGGGAAAGAAATTTAAACTATTAAGAATAGTTTTAGGAAATTTGATTCACAAACGCACCCTAAAAGTTAAGGTAAGTGAAACCAAGCATGTTAAAATTATTCATGAAGGATCCTAGAAGAAGTGCACATGAATGCCACCCTGCATAGGGAGGTGGTCCCATAACCACCACCCAATCCTAGGAGGAAGTATCAAGACCATTACCCAAGCCTGGGAGGTGCTTTCAGAAGCACAACCCAAGCCTAGGAGGTGGTTTTAAAAACCAGCACCCAAGCAGGGTGGAATCCCTGACACTAAAGGCCAAAACATTCACAGAAATGAGTGGGAAGCTAGAAGAAAGCATGCATAAGCTAAGTATGGATGTCGAGGCTAAAAATATATATTGTGAATGCATTTAGGAACTCAAACACCTTATGAAAGGACATGAATCATCATTGAGTAAATTTGGTAACTATTTTCAAAAAATGTAGCACATGCAATTTTAGGTGTGTACAGTAACCTTTCCAAGTGTCACCCTTTTGATCTGATAATAACAATCTATAATGTCCTCATTGTTTTTTTTAGTAGGAAGAATAACTATCTCCACAAAAATTTAACCATATGTATCGAAAATGATATGAGATATGGTCTTTTGTTTCTTGGATGATCGTGAATGTGCATGTTTCAGAGAACTAAAGTCAAAATCTTTGGGAGGAACAATTTATTTTCTCTTCCTTGGAGTATGACTAGCTAACGAAGAGGGAAATGAGGAAAATAGTGCCTCCGGGGAAGAAGCAATAATCATCAAAGAGGAAAATTAGGGGATTGAAAAAATTAGTTACCAAAGATGTAGCATTGGAAATACTAGAAGTGGCAATGGCATAATATGTGGGAGTTAGAAGTTGGGTTGCATGAGGAGAGCCCAAAATCATACTCATTTATCCTGAAAGGGAAGTGTTATCCAATTTCACCCCCCAGGGTTGAAATTGATGACATACATCGGGATTCTCAAATCCAAGGAAAATTGATTGATCCAGGGTAAAAATCATGTTTCTAGGGTCCCTTCAGAAATTTTTCTAACTCCCCTGTCTAGGTTGAAAAGAACAAGCTCTGAGAAAATGTGAGAAAGTTACAGAAAATAAGCTTGAGCCAGAAAAAAAAATTTGTGAAAATTGGCTAAGTCCTAGTCCAAACGACAGTCGGGACAAATGGATGCGAAATGCCCAAATCAGCTGAAAGAAAGAAAATTTGTTCAAGTCCTTTATCTGGAGCAAGCGTGACAAGAGTACGCGAAGGAACCGAACCATCCGGTTCGGCCAGAACGGGAAACTGAAGCACTGGGACATTTGGGACAGATGGACGTGAAGGACGTGAACCGGCCAGTTTGGTCGAAACAGGAAACTTCAGCACAAGGACAAGTGGGACAAAGGGACGCGCGGGACGTGGATAGCCGAAGGAGCTGAAAGCCAATCAGATCATGCCACGTGTCACCGGTAGAAAAGGGACGAGGAAACCCATTTCCAGTGGATCGGAGGATTCTGTCCCACGAAGCACTGGGACATCCGGGACAAAAAGATGTGATGGACACGAAAATGCGGCAGGCCCGTGGACAAATCACAGCATGACATGTGTCGCCAAGGAAAAAGGTCCAAAAAGTCAAAGGGGTAGGTTTTTGAGCACTGATCCGAACCAATGAAATAATTCCACGTGTCCAAGTTTAAGGGGCCCACAAGAAAAGCCAGCAAAAAGGTGGAGAGAGAAAATTTCTCAGCGAACTAGAGCCTGCCACGTGTCGTCCAGATGGCAGAGCACGGGAAAAGAAATTTAAAAATCTGTTTTCACCTATTTTGTGCCCAAAATCTTCAGACCTTCATATCTTTCGATCCAGAGCTCATATTTACACGTTCTTTATATCAACGGAAAGTTGTTGAAATTATATACATGATTCTGGGATCAATCTCACATTTTGGTGTGGTTTGGAGGGAGAAAATTAAGAAAATGTCTCTGACACGTGGTGATAGACAGAAGTAATGCTTCAACAACCAACTTTAATGCAGTAGACAGCTCGCCGCTCCTGTTAGACAGCCCGCCGTTTTTCTAGGATCCTCCACTTCTGTCATAATGAGATGATTTTAAATGCTACCAAGAAGTGTTTGGGGCAAATTCTGGATTTCCTTTCTCTTCCCTCTCTCATTTCTTGATATATATTGTAAAGAAGAGCTCCTTTAAGGGGTCGGACAATTTTGTTTTGCATCCTTCCTTATTCCCTCACTTGCCAGATAATTTGTGGAGCTTTCAAACCTCCCATATGGGTTGTAATGCCAGTCTTTTTGCCTCTTGGCCACTGCAATGTACTGTATCGACTCTTGAGCAATAATATATGTGTTGTGATTGACTCTCGACCGTCTCATGTATTCATTGCTGTCATTTTGAGTTTTATTGCAGTTTGGTTACCTGTGCATGGTGTTTGTATTGAATCTATGTGGTCTGTGTTAAATTTGTAAAACGAGTGTCTAACATTCCTTGGTGCATCACCTTTTATTTTAGGTTTTATTCTATGCATTTTCTTACCCTGTCTCCTTGGCAAGTTAGATTAGGTTTTAGCAAACCCTCTACATTTTTTGTGTGCATTTGAATAGAGGAATAGGAACCAGCCTTCTCTGGAGAATCTTTTCTCATGTTTACAAGTCCCACGCTTGGAGAAAGGATTCCATGTTGTGCAATCACACTGGATGCCTGAACATCAACCTAGAAGCCTGATTTGCATCCAGGGGTGTTGTGAGGCTACAACAACAGGAAGAAAGGGATGAGAAAAAAAATTCCATAAGAGATACAAGTGGAGATGAAGGAGATGGAGGTAAAGAAGGGGAGAAAGGGTGATAGATGTAGAGACTGATGAGATTTGTAAGGTAGAATGTGGAGTAGATGTGGGAAGGTGAGGATGAGTTCAAACTGAAAGAGTTACCTGAGGTTTTTGGGTAAAAATGGGGATGTAATGAGTAATGAGAAAAGAAAAATGAATGGGATGGGTAACCACTATGCTTATTGGTATCTCTTGTGTGGGAGAAGAAGAAGGGGATTCAATCACTATAATAGATGAAGTTGGGATGACATATGAAGGAGGATGAGACTTAAATTCACTACTGTAAAATATGAACTTCAACTTTTTTGTAGAGTATTTGATTTTATCCTTTTCCTCATGAGATGGGCCTGATTATTATGTGGATGTGATTCGTAGATTTATGAACTAGGGATCCTTGGGCTGAATAACCCATAAATATAACCATGTGTTGGTCTGAATGAAGATATGAGAATCTCTATACTCAATGGATGTGGATTCCTTGACAGACCAATCAATTGGAGGGAACACTACATTATCACTATCAATTTTCTCATACATAGGCACTACGATGTTTTCATCATCCACTTATTCTTCAAGAATATCGTTGAGATTCAAAGTTGTAATTTCATCCAAATTTAATCTGTTTTTATCCTTTTTCCAAATTGTCACTTCATTTCTATAGTTAACCTAAACATCTTCCAGGTATATAACGTGATGTTGCATTGTTCCATGAGCCCTTAGAATACAGCAATAATAAAAACCTAGCATTGGTGACATATTCTTCTTGATCTCATTTTTCATTTCATTTATTATGTTTTTTCTTTTATAATAGTGGTGCAAGTATATCTCCCAATAGATATAGGGAAATTAACCCCTGCCTTATGTTTAATCTGCTGGAAATTTTGAAAGTCCATCAGTTTCCTAACTAACTCTATGAGAATCCATTTATTGGTCGTAAACTTGGGAATACAAACTAGAGATCCTGAGAACATTGAAACTTGCAAATAGGTGAAATTTTTAAAATGTAAAAAGATGCAACCCCATTTTGATACTATGTTCCATGTGTCATCACAAACCCTTTGTTTTGAAATATTGGCCTCTAATCTATAGATTCCATCATAGAAGAAAGTGTCATTTACCATTTGAAAATGTGTCTCACTTATTTGAAGTGATAATTGAGGGTAGTACTTATAAATATGATCTAAAGGTCGGGAACCCATAGTCTTCAATACATGATAAACTATCATCTCCATAATGGCATGAATGACATATGCCATCATGTAGAATTTTCATGTAGTCAAAACCTCTTTCATCTGGCTATCAATAGTGTTACTGATGAATGCACCCTAGTATAAGAATTTCTCATTCTTCTGTATGATGGTGAGGAATTGTAAAATCCATCCTTGAAACTCTCTATCCATGGGAAGTCTAAACATTCTATTGAGAACTATAATGATATCGCTGATTTCCAAAATAAAGTCACTTCTAGGTACGGTCTTTTGAAATATACACAAATAAGGATTAGGTTTCAACAAGTAATTTTTGTTAACATGCTTGACACAATCATCCAAACTTACATCCCATGCTTCTTGAGTTGTTTTCAAATCTATCTTGACATATGTAGTGAATTTATGGAGTTTGGGAAGATCATCAAAGTACTTAATGTCCAGTCCTACAATAACCTCACCCACATGATTCTAATTAGAAATTGCGTCTGTATCATAATGATTTTTACATGCAAGAATAATTATGGGCATTTCATACATATTGGAAAGGAAGTATCCAAAGGGATCCTGCTATGAAAGATACAATGCATCCATGAAGTCTATGTAGAAATTTTTACTTTGCTCCAAAATTCTTCCATGTTAATGTGCCCTAACTCCGTATCTCTAATATCAAGATTGGAATTGATATTGGAGGGAGGTATGACCCCCTAGTATTTGTACTTCATTTTCTTAGATGATTCCTTTTTTCCCTTTCCTTTAACTAAAAAAAACATGAAGGGCTAAAGAAAAAGGTCTGTAAATCCATCTGGAAACCTATGGGAGAACTTTGGGTTTCACCCCCTATAATAAACCTCTGACAGTCTGAAAAACTAGCTAGAACACTGACCTTATTGACCAGCTCAAGAAACCTGATACAATGTTTTGGGCTTGACCCTTACTTGACACCTTGAAAAACATGATACACTATCAGGGTTTGACCCTATTCAGCACTAGGAAAATACCAACACAATGGTAGAAATTTGGTCTTGTTCAAGAGAGACCAAAACCCAAAACACTTTTGCAAAACCTGGCTTGTTTGATAATGATGAAAACCCGAAACATTTTCAAGAAAGAAACTTTCTCCAGCATGCAAAAACCCCAACATGCAATTTCAGGTTAACATTCACCAAGTGAACTTTTTTAGCTTGTTCCATCAGAAACCCTTACTAAAATAAGTAAGTTTAAAACCTAAAAATATCCCCACTTTCCTTGGTAAGACAAAAATAACAACTATAGAAAATGAGGAGAAGGAAACTTTTGAAAATTTGATAAAAACTACTCAATTAAATGAAAATCAAGGCAAAACCTTAAAAATCAAAGCGTGATTCATCAAGAAGGAGAATTAATTACTGAAAGGAAAACTAAAACTTCAAACCCAAGATAATCGATCAAAAACACCAAGAAAATTTGAATTATGCTTTTGAAATGCAAAATTAGGAGGGGAATCCAATTGGTAAATGGAGTACAATGGTACAAATGACGTGGAAATCCCATCTATTTATAAATAATTCAGCATTAATTACATGTAAATTGACACGTGTGGGCCACCAAACCCACCCTAGAATTTATGTCATTCACTTGGGGGTGGAATTTTGGTAGCATGTGACACCTCATGTGGTCATGTAATCAGGTCCCAAATACCTTACACAAAGGAAAATAGATGGGAATCAGAAACCAGGTTCGGGAAATAGGTAATATCTAGCATGTAATTCATCCATTATGTTCTGATGTCCAAAAAATTGGAAGTCTTATATACTAAATTGTCTTAGGTTTTATGTTTGGGAAACACAATTCATATTGCACCTGTTTTTGATGTGATATGTTCCAATGCATTTAGAACCCAAAACCTGAAAGGGATGCAGTATGTCAAGTTTTTGGGGGTGGAAAAAATCTATCATAAAACATGCAAGAAGTTAAGATAACCCCAAAATCAAAAACAAAGGGAAAACATGGAATTTTCAAAACAAAAATTGGATGAAAAATGAATTTTAATAGGTTCATCAACATGAAAAAATTAATAGTTATCCCCACTCTACTGATAAACTCAAAAATGGGATAATAGTTTGCTCCGATTAGAGACATTCTTCGGTAACTCAAAGAAAGAGAAAGTCCCATATATCTAAAGTGTCAATCCATTGGGCCAAGGAGTAAAAAATAATAGAAAAAGATACATAAACAAAGCACACAAAAACCAAAGAAAAAGAACAAAAAGAAAACACACTAGCAGAAAGGGAAACACACAACTTGAAAATTAAACTATCATAAAATACAAGAATAAATAGCGCTACTACCAGAATAACTTAAGATGCTTCCCATTGTGAGGAAGTATAAGTTGAGTTACATCAAGGTATGAAAGATAAAATCTATTTTCTCCACACAAGTGATGAATCTTGAAGGGTCATCTCCATAAGGAATCAATTTTTTCATGCATTCCCTTCGTTTCTCTTCTTTTATCACATACCAGGATGAGATATCCAACCTAGAACTCTCACTTCTTATATTTTTTATCAAACACCTTATTGACCTTGTTTTTATGTTCCATGATCCTGTCAACCACTTTGAACCTATTTTCCTCTAACTCTGTCAAGCACATGATTCTTTTTTCCATATAATCCTAGAAGGTATCATCTTCAATCATTTTGGAAAAATTTAAGGATGACAATTATAAGGAGATAGGAATTTCTGCATCAACTCCATATAAAACTTGAAAAGGTAGCATCCCAATATCCTTCTTTGGAGTAATATGATTGTAGACACCTAAAATTATCACCGTGAATTCCTGTGTCCACATCTAATAGCATCTTTTCATTATCATGTCTAATCCTTATACTAAGCCATGTAAAATATACATCCCTAATTACCCCTCATCTTTGTTAGATATATCAACATTGACATCATCACCATACTTACCTTGCATATTTCCTTATTTATAACTAAAAATATCAACATAATCTAGGTTATACATTTATAAACCTATACTCTCCATCAATTAATTAAAATACCAATACCCACCCTATAAACCTAAGTCCTATATTCCACGTCTTTATTTAATTAATTACGATGTGATTACATAACCCTTACCCACATAATCCTAAGTCACATCTACACTCACCCCATGTAAACTCCTCTTACAAATGATAAATCTCCACAACCACCATGGAACTTTCCTATAATTCCCACTAAATGCTAAACTAGGAAAAATCCTAAAAAAAATCAAGCCTATTCTATCATTTCCCAAATGAATATCATATGTCTAAAAACAACCCAATGAATCCATCCCCGAAATGCAAAACAAATTCTCTTAATTTAGCCATTTTTTCTATCCATATCCCTCACAAAATTCGAACAGACCGAAATCAATGGTGATTCGTTCAATTGCCATCAATTATTTAAGACTATTTTCCATCCTTTCTCATGGGTCCTGAACTTCAACTCATGAGTTTCAAGTTAGCTCATAATATTCTAGACTTGTCTTGTAATAGGACTTTCCTCAAGGAATATGCATTGCATTCCTATTGTATTATTTCTCTCCTCATCACAAAAATTAATCAAGTCTAAATATCTCTTAACGTCAAATATTTCTCATACCATTCAAAGTATATCAATGTTTTTCTACATCTGAAATCAACCAATCTTCCAGGTGACACCATTATATCACCTTCATCAACTACAACAAGGTATGTACCTTTAATTTATATTATCAGTTTGTCAATTCATTAATTACAATCATTTATGAAGATTTATCCCACATTCTGTAATATTTTGTTATTTATACAGTAATCACAGATGATTCCTTTAATCATCGATGATCATCCCCCAATCTCTATTGATTT
This sequence comes from Taxus chinensis, assembly GCA_019776745.2. NCBI lineage: Eukaryota > Viridiplantae > Streptophyta > Pinopsida > Cupressales > Taxaceae > Taxus > Taxus chinensis. The sequence continues at coordinate 262,700,665 of CM034156.1, read as the reverse complement.
ATGCAATCACCAGAGATTCACATCTCTCAGGACCTTTTAACACTGCAACCTACCTTTTTGACATTCAAACTTCAATATTGACAATGACTCTGTCACTTTGAGTATCTTTCAATTTTATCACGCTTCTTTGAGCCATATACAACTCCTTTGAGCCATCCTTAACATTTTATCAATTGTCTTAAATCAAACACATTTCTCACCTTACCTTTCTAAGCATATAACCTACATTATATTTTCTCCTTTGAGCCATCTACCATTTATCCAAAGCAGATACATTATCCCACTTGCCTTTGTGATCACATATCTGCATCCTTGTTCCTTTGAGTCATTTTGTGATCCCTAGACTCCCTTTGGGTCAAGAAACACCACCAGACCAACATATAAACTTAGACCGCATTGGTACCTTTTCCTTTACGTTGTTGGTTAATATCATATGTTATCGTTTTATCAATTATTATCAATTTATTCTATCATTATTCGATTAATTTTTTCAATGTGCATTTCCATCCTTACAAGGAAATCCATTGACTTCCGAGGATTGGCATTTTTCAGGAAATCTGCCATATATTTTTTTAATCCCATATTGTGTAGTGTCTTTGATTACACATTTTTTGGTAGGACATGAGCGTAGACCATTCTTCTATGGAGTGTAACATAAAACATAATTCATCCACATCCATGGGTATCACTAAACCCCATCATTATGAGGTTAGGTAAGTCTTATTTTCTTGCTTATACAATTAAGTTGAAATGGTAGGATTTATTCTCAACATCTTGTTATGCCAGGTGGGACCTTTTCCCTCATTTTTGTTTTAACTTTATTAAAAATAACATATGTTTTTCTTTTTTGGTTCTCTATATGGTAATCACCCATGATTTAGATAATCGCCAGCGATCAGGGCAATCACTTGCAATTCAATCAATTTTTGAATATTTTATGAATGCTTTTGCTTACTCTCCATATTATCTTCTAGTTCTTATTGTCTGGTCATTCCTCTATTTCTATTAGTCTATTTTATAGATTTCTGTTTTAGCACATTCATTATAAAAATCTAAAAAATGAAATTTCTTTTCATCCATCTAGAATATCAAATTATTTCGTATCTGGTTTACTGCTTAGTAATGGCCAACGATTTGGAAAATATCCAATGATTATTGCAATCGTCAGTGATTCATGCTAATTTTTTTTTTTTGTTTTTTGTTATTTCATCTAACCTAGTTTTGTAGGTTGCTTGTTGGATTACTAGATTGTTTGCTTCAAAAATTTCTTTAAAAAATAGGAAGCGTTTATCACGGTGAGTCCTAAAACCTTCCTTTTTGTTTCAAGTATTGCATTTTTTGTTGATTTTATTCATCTAAACAACATTTCATTCTGGGTCTTCAAAAAAACAACTACATCTTTCTTTCTTCACATAGTTTTAATTAGAAATGTAATCAGTTACATTCACTTTATTTTCCCCCACACACAACCAAACCACTTAAAACATAGAAATGAATTTAAACAATTCCAACCTAGAAGATAAATATTTGGATTTCATCACCCAATAGGTAAACCCACTTAGTTTTTTGGATGAGTATAAACACTTGTATTTCAGTATATTGGCTAAGTACCTGAGACCCTTATCATCGCAGGACTGTGAAGTGAGGGGGTAGGTCCCAACACCAAGCCCATATCAAAAGTCGTATAGAGTTGGACCTCATGAATCTTGATGTATATCAAGGAATCCACCTTTAAACATACCTAAAACCATCCATATCTTTCCATTTCCTAGGACCTTGTTGTCTCCCTCAAAATTCCCCTCTTTTTTGAAGTCAAGCTTTGAAAATTTTGAGTCGATACCTTGGAATAATCCTCGCTTTTGCTTAATTTTTTTTTCTTTCATTAATATGTCATTTTAAATCCTTATCTTTGGTTATGGATCACATCAAGCCTAGTATTTTTTGTAGTTTTCCATTTCATGTAGAACAATTTTAATTTTTTACATAAAGGCGGGGTTTTCCTTTCTTTTTATTTTTTTCATAGTCATGAATGAAGGGCATATCTTCGCCATAAATTTTTACACCAACATCCATAGGTAGTATGTGCACATCTCAGATTGAATGTAGTGTGGCCATGTTTCGAGAAGCAACAGAAGCCTTCATGCGTTCCAATGGCGTAACTCCAAAGGCAGGTCCTAAGGGACAATCCTCAAATAAGCACAGGATTTCCACGTGTCCCAGGTCTGAAATGAAGACAGAACAAGCCTGAATCAGTGAAGTATGGAAGGTTCAATAGATGACACAATGTGTCTCTTTGGCATAACTTCATGGGTCTAAGCCAAGGGTGGTTCCCCAAACTTGAACTAGCCTTCCACGTGTCCCAAGTCCAAAAAAGGGACAGAGCCAACCATTTAATTGATTAAGTATAAGAGGGTTGGCGGAAGCCTCCATGTGCCTCAATGACACAAGTTCATAAGTGAGACCAAAGGGAAAACCTCCAAATGAGCACCTACTCGCCATGTGGTTAGATTCAAAAGAGATACATAGTTGTCCATTGAAGATTCTAGGACCGGTAGAAGGAGCCATGCATCAGCTCGACGCCCTTTCAAGGGGCGGATCTAAATTGAAAACTCAAATGAACGCCAACTCTTCATGTGTTTAGGGTCCAACAGATGTTAAGTGGGTAGAAGGACTAAATCAGCCAAGTATAGAAGGGTTTGTGGAAGCCTCCACATGTCATCTCGAGGTAACTTTTAAGGAAAAATCCATAGGCAGGTCCCAAGTGTGCACTGAGCCTCCCCGTGTCTAAGGTCATACATATGGCCCCGCCAAACAAAAGGGACTTAGTCAAAAAAACACAAAAATACTGAACTAGCCCGCAAAGGGACACATGGTCATGTTTTAAGAGAAAGTGGGAAAGCGGGCCACTGGGATGATTTGGGAATTTTGGCTTTATTTCAAAAAGGGCGTAAAATATAAAGTAAGTTGTGACTCTGCCATTGAAAGTTCAACGAGTGAAGGTGGGTCATCGGGGCAATTTGGGAAATTTGGCTTTGTTTCCATAAAGAGATTAAAGTTATAAAGTGACCTGTGGCCCCACTCCTACCAAGGGATAAATTCAAATGTTGAACCCACATCGAAAGACAAAGTGGAGAGGCAGATCAGCGGAGCAATTTGAGTTTTTGAGCCCACATTTAAAAACGTTAAAATTACAAAAGATATTCACGACCCCATCGCCACTCAAGTAAAGCCACGTGTTAGGCCTATATCAAAAGCAGATGGGTGGGCTGAAATGTTCCAAAGTGCCATTTCTCTAAAAGGCATAAAATACAAAAGGCATCCTTAGACCTGCTTTAGTTTAAATCTCTCCCATGTGGATGGCTCAAATTCAAAGTTTTTAAAGGCTGGATGAATGGTTGTGATTCAATATGCATGGAAATGGCTGAGGCATTAGAGAAGTTTAGATGTTGGTTTCTTGAATTAGTTTCATCATTTTTTGTAACCGAATGTAACCATTCTTGGAAGCTATTTAATGGTTTCGCCATGCCATTGTTTAGGGTTAGATCCTAGAATTTTTGAAATTTTAATAGATTTGAAAGTAATCAATACATAAGTCTTTTCTTTCTTTCTTCCTCTGTTATTCCTTCTTTCCTTGTGAAAATTTGTGAATCATCCATATTTTATGATAAGAAAACTTGTGTTCTTATTTATATGACTTTTGGAACTTTGTTTTTGTGGAGTTATATCTATTATGAAAGTGAATTATTCTACTCTACATCTCCTTGGATCAATACGTATAAGGTTATACTCTGCCATCTATATTTCCTAAAGGTATTGTTATTTTCTTCCTCTCTCATTTCCTTAATTCTTTCATTCTTTCATATTGATGATCTTCGGGAATAAAATGTTTCAAATTATCAGGAATCCACACTTTAATTTATATATAATTTTTTTTTTCTTTCTTTCAATAAGGGAACTTCTCCCATTAAAGAGGATGGACTTGTTGTCCCCTGACTGTGCTTGTTAAAGTACAATTCTAAAACCCAACAGTTTTTAGAGACTGTATTGGAGATTTCATTTCAAATGAATCCCTTTCTAAAAGAACAATTTCAAGATCATTTTTGGTTTGAAGACTCTACAATATACATGTGGGAAGAAATTTTGTGGGGTTGAGAAATCCCATTTTCAACTTCTGGAGCAACAAAAATTCTCTCTTCTAGTAAGAAATAACAAAGGAAATCATTCTAAAAGCACACCTCCTGTTAAGGAAAGGAATTCCAAGAATAACATTCCTCAAGAACAACTCAGCCCTAATCTTTGTGCTTTGATACTTGCTGGTGTTTGAGTTTCCCTTCAGTCAATTTTTCTAAGGATGGCAACACCTTTACCTTGGGGACAATACGTGGGGCCTCATTCTCTTCCTCAGCTATTACATGAGTGACCTAGGGGTAACAGGAAAAGTTTTCCTAAATTACAGGGTGAAAGTAAGGTTCACCTAGGTGAACACATTGCAACCTTAATTGTCGCATGTGGGATTATTGGGGTTGTACATGAAGATGTCTCTTTCAGATTTTTGTTGAGACATTGCAGGAAAATTGTGTTGATTGGTTCTTGTTGACCATTTTCAATTCATCATAGGAACGGGAAATTTTAAACTTTTGAGTGAAACTTATGATTACAGGTGACTCTTTTCCTAAAACCTCCATTCAGAAAATGTAGCTACTCAGAAATAACAAGATTGTCTAGATGGAGATTCCAGGAGAGAGTCAAGAGCGTTGAAGTATTTTATCATGATTGTAAGGTATTCTTCAAGTTATCTTTTGATTAATGTGTTCTATTTTTGATATTGAGTGGTTTAATACATTATACAGATGGTTTATAGTAAAAAAATGCACAAGGAAAGAGACAACTCATTATCAAAATTTAGCATTTTATTCATAAGAAATTATCCAGTTCTCCCACACAAGCCATGGGATATGACTAAGCAATATCATATGTGTGGAAAGTAAAAGCATACACATACTAAGAAATACATGTAAAAAGGTAAGAGGGAACCCCATCATTGCCTTGTCTCATCTTCCTTGTCAGCTTCTTTCCACCTCCATCTTCATTCCAGCTTTATCTCCATCTCCTCCTCCAAGCCATCTCCATCTCTTGCTTTCCATTTATGCTCATATCCTGCACAATCAAAGAGAAATTTTTCATTTAAGAGCTCAGGGGAATCACCTTACTTCTATACATATATTTCAAAGTAGGTATGTAATTCTAATTTCAAAATATATGTTATTTCTTATTATGACAAAATAAATTGGAAGGCATGCTACAAGGAAAGAAATTATAATAGAATTCAGGACAGTAAGGCATGACAGAAGAGGAAGGAATGGGTAAGAGAAATCAGAAATGATAAGGATGAGACAGAGGACATGTTCTTCATCAATTTAGAAAGGAATACTTTTGCAGTGGAAAGAAACACAAAAGTCATTAGAAAACAGCTATGCAAGAGCAAGAAGGAAGAAAAAACCAAATTATATGGACACAAGAGAGGCCAAAAGTGCCTAGTTTTCTAACTTTTTTATTGAGTCTTGCAGGTACAGGGTACAATCTGAAGATGATCAAATCAAAAATGTTTGACTTTGAAGGAGAAAACAATAGCAAAATCGATCAAGCAGTCACTACTTTATGTTTTGCAAATGTTTCAGAATGGATCAAAGAGGAACAATGAATCAATCAAAGAAAGTGCAAACATCATTGTGGTTGAAAATTAGACAACTCAGAGAGAATGGAGCAAGAGCTTATGTTTTTTCAAAAGAAGGTACAGGTACACAAATCTGGAGAGAGAAGATTTTTGAAAATTTTTGGCAGAGTTTCTCTCTGTAAAATAAGCTTTGAAATAAAAATAGTATTGAATTTGAAGTGTTTTCATGCTCCTAAGCTACTTGAGCTACAAAAGAAATGATCATAGTCATAAAAAGTATGTATCTTGATTTCGTTCAAGCAAATTTCTTTTCAAAAGTAGGGAACAGAAATACGCATGCTACATTTTACTCAAGGAAGCAGGCTATGTTCTAAGTGGCAATGCTCATCAAGCTAGCAGTTTTCACATGTTTCATTTAACTATCTATATCTGAAAGTGACTAAATGAGAATAATGAAAGTCATCACCGAGGTTCTCATTAATGAAACAGCCATTGGAGAAATAAACAATGTGAGCAAAATAGCATGTACAAACAAGCATACAATTTCGACTACAAGCTGAGAAGGAAAGAAATAATTCAAAAATTTAGATGCAAGGAGAAGAAAGTGTTTTTATGCTTAAATCCATTGATGCCGGTTTCCAGGTTTTGGCTCAAGACAGTGAGTTAAAAGAAATTAATTTCATTTAGCCATTTGAAAGCATAGTTCAATACAAAAGGATCCTATGGGTTACAGACAACATTGAATGAAGGGATTCGAAGGAATGGAACTCGGTTTCATACAGTGAAACGAAATGAAAATGCAAAGAGATACTTACAGCCATCGAAGTCAACACCTTATTCACAATTTTAAGTCTCCCAGCATATTATACTCAAGTCGAGCTTTATGAAAATATCCAAAGACTCGAGTCACAGATTAAATTCTAGGTCTCAACATCAAGGTTGAGGTTGAATACGGTAAAAGGTGTCATAGCCTTCAAACAAAAAAATTTATATGCAAGAAACAAAGACTGAGTATTAATCCAAGTAAAGACGACCTTGATGTTGACAGTAATGCTTACATAGAACTGTACTCAAGAAAGGAGATAACTAAATGAGTTTCCATGAGAAAATATGCCATGGCTAGCTCGAATCTCAGTTAACTCAATACAAATAAAAAGAGGTTTTGAAAGGTTACAAAGTCCAAAGCAAAATCGACTCAATACATCCAAAGTATGCATGATGTTAAATAATGGGTTTTAAGAACTCCAAGCATACAATGACCGATAGCAAAATTATAAGATTGGAGTTAGTTCGAATAGCAAAGTGACAGGCTTTATAGCCTCAAACGTAGAAGGTGAAGCTTCAATGGAACAAAGCCATTCTGTAGTGAAAGCTGTAAGAATAATACACAGTTCAAAAGAGCTTATGATACAATTGCACGGTAGAAGCTAACAAATAAAACAAAGACCACTTGCAATACATCGATGATGTGTAGTTCAGAATAGCTATGATGCACAGTTTCAGTTTAAGTCTTCAAGGCGTCGAAGGACATAAAGGGTTAGGTAGAAGAATCTGAGGCCGAGGTTGCAGAGCCAAGGAAACCGAGATCTCTAGACTATGTGAACGCGTTACAGTCAAATTTTTTAAGCATCGAATGAGCAGAAGACAAATGTAACGTAAATCCTAAAGCGACAATGTAGGATTAATAGACACTAAAGAGATTATGTCGTAGGAGTGGTCGACGGTTTGCACTCACTAAGTTTGCATTTGAAATGGACAAAGCATCGAAAGCATGGTAGACAGATTTAGACAAAGAACTCGGGATGCAACTATGGCAGAGCTGGTAAGACTGCAACATAAAGCTACCACTCATCAATACAGAGGAGGTCGACGTGATCGATAGAAATGATACACGTTCTAAGGAAGAAAAATCGATCTTTTTCATACAATGCATGGTTTCAACAAATACCAAGAATGATATATACAGCAGGAGTCCAAAAAATTATTTTGCGTTTTGAGTAGAGCAAATGGCAGGAAGAAAATATGCAAAGTCAACCACTTACCATTTTAGCCATGATTCAAGATGGAAGCCATGAAGGAAAATGACGACCCAGATCAGAATGCACAAGACCGAAACGAGCCACAAAGCTGGGTTTTCAGAAAAATGTAGAACTGGTAAAGATGTTTACATGCCTTTGTCACCTTTGCAAAAGAAACGTAAACCGAAATGAGTGTTTTCACCAAAGCGATAACCTAGCAGGGGTAGGTTGATCCAACGGCTGTGGGAGAAGGAGACAGAGATCCGAGGGACCACAAGTAAAGCAAAAGGAAGTACATGTACTACAAGAAATCAATGGCCATGATCGATATGCATAAATCCAACGTTCCAGAATTGGCACAAAGTTCACGAACAGGTACTTTTGAAATCGAATGGCCCAGATGGAGCAGCAGATGATCAATGGTCAAAAATACATTACCTCCAAAAGCAATAAAGCCTTCATTAATGTCTTCAAAACTGACGTCTGGGATTTGCCATCATATTTCTCAATCGATGGCTCAGGATAAACCTACATGGATCACAATAAATGAAGAAGCATAGTCAAAAAGATCAAGCGCCACAATTAGAAAGTGATCAATCTACGGTCTATACCAATTCTTTAAGTGAAGTTGCAGGGTTACAGTGGCCCACATAGTTGCTTGAGATGCGTACAGGTGGCGGCCATCCAATGGCAAATAAAACAGGTAACAACTTCCTCACATATCACCTTGGCATGTATGGTGGACCTCTTCTACAAAGGCTTTGAAGGCTTATTTGACTATTTTTACTATTTTTTGAAAATGCCAAAAAATAAAGGAAGAACATCCATATAAGGGGTCAACTAAAAACATGGCTCATGCCAAATATCATGCAAAGGGACAAAGGTAAAGTTTATTATTGGAAAATAATAAATTTATTTTTATGCATGCCTAAACAAGGCCAGAAATAAATTTCAGATTGAAAACAAGTCATTTCCAGAAATAGCAGGGGTCACCATCAAAAGCTGCAAAAGAAAAAAGACTCATAAAAATAGTCTTTATCATGCAAACTGAAAGAGACAAGCCAGATATTATTTTAAAAGCAATTTTGCATGTAAGAGACTTGCTGAACAAGCATTGTTTATACTCTTTTAAAGTGATGCTCATGGCTTGAAATCCTTTTTGTAATAAATTAATATTATCCATAATAAAAATAAAAAGGGATAATTATTAATTTAATGGGCGAGTTCACTTTTAGGCCACTATTTTTAAAGAGTAATTGCTATATATTGTTGTGTGATTGCAAGCACAAAGGACCGAAAGTTGATGATCAAGAGTACATTGTGCTTTTGTAAGCTTTTGGGAGGACCTGAAATCCTGCAGTGAGCACCTATTTTGATGCAATAAAGTTTGTTATCCTCCATTGCGCATGATTTTCAAAGTGTTTTCATGCTTTAGCAACTTGTGTAAGTGAAACTAGTCTTTCCTTTGCTTGTTTTCTATGCAAATTAACCTCTGAATTGAGCTATTTGTTTATATGCCAGTCTGGTTAAGTGTGTGTTTGCTGCAAACCTATTTTGAAAGTGGTATTTCTTACCCTCTCACTTTAGTCGTTGCAGCTATTGCACCTTTTTCAGAAACACTTAGGCAATAAACAATAGAAGTGCTTTGAAGTGAAAAAAAAAACAACTTTAGCATCACTAGTGTGTATATGCAGAATCAAGAGTTCTAAAAATTTCGGTGTATCACCATTAGTTAACTTGTTTCATTCAAGTATTTGTTTTCTTGCAAGTTTTCTTCCTTTCCCTCATGCAGAGAGTAGGTTAGTGATTTATCGAGGGAACCAGCCCACTCTGGAGGCTCTCTTCCGCAAGCAGCTCTACAACCCGGAAGAGTTCCCATTGTATCAACGGAGTGGGGAACAACTGCAGTTGCCAATTGCATGTTCCTCGCCTCGGGTGCACTCTCAGATTGATAACAGTTTTTGGCACACCCGGTGGGACAGCGTTCTCACAAGTAGATTTCTACCTGATTAGAAGTTAGATTTATAAAGGAGCTGAGATTCATGCCCAAAATCACTACCAGATCATCAAGAAGAGGTATTCCCTTTGAATTTCGTCAATTACCTCTTAATTCACCTAGGAGAGGATGAAGGGCTAGATCTGTTCCATATTCATGTACTTCTCCACCTATCCATACACCTACCCAACACCCTATCTTTCAGCCCCCCATATTTCCTATGGCCTTACTAAGACAGCTACCTTTTGTTGCCTTTGATGCTGGAAGCCCTTTAGTAATAGCAAATTATCACGATATTCCTGCAGCATCCCTCAAAAGCTTACCCTACTTCTCTGGAGAGGATCAAACTACCCCAGCTGAACATATCAGAGATGTAGGAAATATTGTTTCCATCCATCATATAGTCCATGAGGATGTTGCCTTAAGATTTCTTGCTGCTTCGCTTAGAGGTAAATCCCTCCAATGGTATATAAATTTAGGAGTTGGTACAATTGCCACTTGGGATCAGTTAGGGGCAGCCCTTTATTCCCAGTTTGAAGACAAATCCGATCATTTATCTCTAGTTGAGCAATTGAACACTATCAAAAGAGCCCCTACAGAATTAATGAATGATTTTAATATCAGATTTCAGTGCACATGGGACAGAATACCAGCCAATGTCAAGCCTTCACCTCAACATGCTTTTTTGTATTACCTTAAGTCACTAAATTCAGACATCGCTATTTTAATTCAGTCCATGAGGGGAGACACCTTACCAGCAGCTTACAATATTGCTATTAGTGCAGAAAACAACCTTATACAAGTAGGAAAGTTAGCCCCTAGACCTCCCATGCCATTGTTCCCAGTTTTCTCAAATACCCCTCCACAACCACCTAGTTTTTCACCTATCCCGGTTGCTGTCCCATCATCCAACACAGCCCAAAATTCAGCCAATGATATTACAGAACTTAAGACCATGATGCAAAATTTTGGGAATGAGATAGTTCAGATTAAAAGGTAGCAATATCAAGCTAATAGGCCACCATATCAACCACTGCAGCAACCTTCTTATCAGCCACCGTATCAGCCGTATACCAATTATAGACCACCTGCTCAGAATTTTAGACCTCAATATCAAAACCAAGGTGCCATAACTGCGAGTAAGCCATTTGTTAATCCTGATCCTAATCTGCCATCTACCTCAAGAGCATTAGTTCTAGTTCAGCCTCAAAACAATATGGTACAAGACCCCAGTTTGATTCCTGGAGCTCATAGTGCAGTTTCTCCCTTGGAATGTCCATCACCAAATTTTGTCATGCCACAGTTGTCTCAGGCAGAGTCAGAACAGCAGGGACAACAACTAGGTTATCCTCCACAAGTGGAAGACCCAAATATGGTACCAGTTCCTCATGAGGCAACCATGGTTAATTGGGAAGTGTCTGATCAGAATGCAGTTAAGGGTCAAATACCAGTACCATATGAGTTAGTGGCTGCAATACAGACCAGATCTAAGAAAAGAGCAATTGATGAAGTGCAAGAGGTAAGCCAAGTTGTTAATGTTCCTAGATCAGCCCCTATTATTGCAAATAGCTCTATTCCAGATCTTTCATTAAAGGAGAACAATTTTAATGCTGCTACAAGACCTGATCAGCCTTCAGCTCAGAAAGCACAGCCAAGGTTAGGAATTGCCCCATTTAATATTATAGATCACATGAAAAATTCACATGTTACCATGACAATGTGGGACTCACTAACCATACCAGGTCAAAAGGATATGTTGGTAAAAGAGCTATCAGATCTGCAGGTTTCGTCTAAAGGTTCAAACACAGAGCAGAACAGAGTGAATATTGCCTTTACTAGATCTGAGCCTCAATTACAGCCCAACCAGCAAGTTCAGAAGTCAGGGCAGCAAGGTAATTCAGTTGAGAAGGTAGTTCACAGTCAGGTATCACCAGTTAAGCCTCCTCCTTTTTACCTTTCATTGATTATTGGTGATTCTTTAGTGCATAATTGCATGGTAGACAACGGTGCAAACAACACGGTTATGCCTAAAAAGATAGCAGAAAAGTTGGGACTATCATATGAGCCAAGTGTTAAAGGAGTGTTACAACTAGATGGCTCATCTACCAAGACAATTGGGCTAATCAAGGATTTGAAGGTCACTTTGCATGCATGTCCAGGTGTTACCATTTTGCAGGATGTCATGGTTGTTGATTTACCACCGTACTTTGCTATGTGCCTTTCAAGAGATTTTACATCTAAGATTGGAGGTTACCTTTCAGCAGATTGGTCTTACCTCATTTTCAGAACAAGGTATGGAACTAAGGTTACTATTAATTCAGAACCTCTTTCAAATTTTCATGTTGAGCCACATATGCCAAGCATGGCAAATGCAAACTGTGCTATTTTAGACAATGAGTTAGATGAAGTGGACAACCAAGATTTGCATGAGTTAGAAGGAGTACCTGATTTGTTTAAGGATGAAATAACAAGTGAAATGTATGAGTTAGATCCTTATAGAGAGATAGAGGAAAAAGGCCTTGGAATATATTGTATTCACGAGCAAAATAACCAGATTCCATCAATTTAGAAAGAAGAGCAGCAACACGATGAAAACTGGAAATTACATTTTGACGGTTCAAAAAACAAGCATGGCTCAGGGGCTGGTTTAATGCTCACTTCACCCTCACAGCAAAGGTACTTTTCTGTAATTAGATTTCAGTTTTCTTGCTCCAATAACGTTGCAGAATATGAAGCGCTTGTTCACGGATTGGAATGGGCCAGAAAGAGAAGAATTGATAAGTTACAGGTATTTGGTGACAGTGAACTTGTTATACAATAGGTAAGAGGGCTAAGTGCTTGTAAAAATCCACATATGAAGTCTTATAGACAACGTGTTATGGATATTATTGATGAGTTTAGTGCTTTTAATATTCAGAGTGTCCTTAGAAATCAAAATCAACATGCTGATAGGCTTGCAGCTGTAGGCTCTCAATTTGATGCACTCGCTGATCTTAGAGACACTAAATCACAGCCTTATATTAGAGTAATAATGAGGCCTTCTGTGCCAGATAACTATGTACATTGGAAAGTTTTTCATGATGATGCACAGATTGTCAGATTTTTGCAGGATGAATCTGAGTTCTCAGCCCAAAACCAGTAGAAAATACAAAACAGGTATGGAGATCAGATTATGCAGCTGAAAACCAACAAAATCCCCAAGGGACTTGTAACCTTAGAATTGATTTTTGGGGATAATGATGCAGTCAAGAAAAGTAGATCAGTACTGTCCTCCACTCAAGACCATTATGACCCAGTACAAATTTATGAAGGCAAGACCCTTAATTTGGGTAAGGTACATACTCAAGATGAAGAACAAGCATTTATTAATTTATCTCGAGAGTTTGCTAATGTTTTTGCGTGGGAATATAAATATTTTAAAGGTTTTGACCCCTCATTATCCCAACATACCATTGAGTTATAGCCTGACTCAAAGCCAGTAAGACAAAAGCAAAGGCCCATTAACCCTAAGCTTGAGCCTTTGATGAAAAGAGAATTAGACAAATTGATTGAATCAGCCATTATTTTTCCTATCAAGCATTCAACTTGGGTGGAAAATCTTGTACCAGTTAGAAAAAAGAATGGAGAAATAAGGCTTTGTGTAGATTTTCGTGACCTAAATCAGGCCTCTCTAAAAGACCATTACCCACTTCCTTCCATGGAGCAAATTCTGCAGTTGGTTGCAGGTTCAGAAAAGTACTCTCTTCTTGATGGATATAGTGGTTACAATCATATTTTAGTTAGAGAGGAAGACCAATTTAAGACTGCATTTACCACCAAGTGGGGCACCTTTGCATATAGAAAAATGCCTTTTGGCTTATCCAATGCAGGTGCAACGTTCCAAAGGGCAATGGACATGGATTTCCAAGGTATCATCAACAAATTTGTATTGGTTTATTTAGATGACATAACAGTTTTTTCAAAGCATTCAGAGGACCACTTGTCACATCTGAGGTCAGTTTTCCAGAAGTGCAGAGAGTATGGGATCTCACTTAACCCCAAAAAATGTGTATTCTCAGTTGATGAAGGTAAGTTACTTGGTCATGTTATTTCAAATCAGGGTATGCAGATTGACCCTGAAAGAGTGAGTTCTATCATCACTCTTCCTTTTCCCAAGCACAAAAAGGCACTTCAAAGCTTCTTGGGCAAGATTAATTTTATCAGAAGATATATTTCAGACTTTGCCACTTTAGCTAAGCCTCTAACAGCCATGCTAAAGAAAGACCAGACTTTTTCTTGGACTAGTGAGGGGGTTTCTAGTTTTGCAGCAATCAAAAATGCTATAGCTTCAGCTCCAACCCTCATAAATCCAGATTTCTCCAAAGATTTCATGTTATATGCTTATGCCAGTATTGACACCATTTCAGGTATTTTGACACAGCAGAATAATGAAAGCTTGGAACAGCCAATAGCTTTTTTCAGCCAAGGCCTAATGGAATACGAAATAAGGTACTCTTTTGTTGAGAAGCATGTTCTTGCTATTGTTAGAGCATTAAAGAAATTTAGGCATATGCTTTCTAACAATAAGATCCACTTGATGGTTTCCCATCCAAGTATCAAACAATTTTTGTTGAATAAAGATGTTAGTGGGAAAAGAGCTGGCTGGATTACTAAAGTGATGGAGTATGATGTTGACATTAAAGTTACCAAATTGATATGAGGCAAAGGCCTTTGCGAGCACTTGGCTCACTCTCTTCAAGAAAACAAAGAAGCGGTTTTAATGCTTCAGTTGGAACCAAGTCAGCTTCCCAAGGATCATCCCTCAGATTGGCTCCAAGACATGGTCCAATATATTCAATATGGCATTTATCCACCAGGTTTGGACAGCACCAAATGAAGGTATTTCAGACTACAATCCATCCCTTATGTATTGGTCCAGGATATTTTATTTAAGAAAGATATAAACGGTGTCTTGTTGAGATGCGTACAGCCAAATCAGATTGAGAAAGTACTCACATGATTCCATGATGGGGAAAACGGTGGACACTTTTCAGCCAGAACAACCGCTCTAAAAATTATGAGAGGAGGATACTACTGGCCAGATTTATTTAAAGATTATTTCTCATGGGTTAAAAAATGTAGAAAGTGTGCCTTTTTTGCAGGAAAAGAAAAATTAGCAGCACTACCACTTCACCCCATCTCAGTGAACCAGCCATTCATGTAATGGGGATAGGATTTTATTGGTATGATTAACCCACCATCCAGTGTAGGACATAAGTGGATACTTACAGCCATGGATTACTTTACACGATGGACTGAAGTGGTGGCATTGAAAGAAGCAAATGAAACAAATGTTTTGGACTTCTACGAAGGTTTGTTAACCAGGTTTGGAGCCCCTTCCACTATCATTTCAGATAATGCTAAAGCCTTTATTGGAAGAAAAATCAGTTCATGGGCTGTTTCAAATGGTATTTATCTGAGCACCTCTTCAAATTATTATCCGCAAGGTAATGGCCTTGCTGAGTCTACTAATAAGAATCTCCTCAGGATTATAAGGAGAACGATTGATTCAAATCAGAGAGCTTGGCATTTAAAGCTGAAAGCAACATTGTGGCAAACATGATAACTTACAAGAGATCGATTTTCAACACTCCATTCATGCTGGTTTATGGCCTGGAGGCCAAGTTACCTATCTCATTAGAGTTCCCAGCCCTTTAACTCATGCACCAGATTGAACTCCTAGAAGAAGAACCCATGCAAGTGAGGTATGCACAGCTTATGGAAGTCCAGGAGGTAAGACATAAGTCCATGGAATCTATTCATTTGAATCAATTACAGATTAAGAAGACTTTTGATAAGAAGACTAAGATGTGAGTCTTCAATGAAGGGGATTTAGTTTTGAAGTGGGATGCAGACCGAGCTAAACCAGGTGCCCACACCAAATTTGATTCATTTTGGAGTGGTCCTTATGTGATTGCAGGTTGTAAGGCTCATAACTCCTTTCAGTTGGCCAAGATAGATGGCTCAGAGCTTCCAATCCCTGTCAACGGGATTCATTTGAAGCATTGTTTTTAAAAGAGATAAGTTGACCATGTACCATAGTTTTTATGCTTTCCTCTAAGTGCTTCAGCACATCTTTCAGTTCAGTTTTGCTTTCCTAGTCAGTTAGTTTCCATTCCTCCAAGTGTAGAAATGCACATTGTTCGTAGTTAGTTTTCAGTTTTGAGGATTTCAGTTTTAGAAGCATCATCTAGAAAAGCAAGTATTTCAGAGTAAGGACAGTTCAGATTATATGGGCATCAGAGATTCTGGGCCCTTGCTGTTTAGCAAGAAACTAGTGCAGTTGAGTCACCAAGATGTTGACCATTTTCTGGTCATCATAGGAACGGGAAATTTTAAACTTTTGAGTGAAACTTATGATTACAGGTGACTCTTTTCCTGAAACCTCCATTCAAAAAATGTAGCTACTCAGAAATAACAACATTGTCCAGATGGAGATTCTAGGAGAGAGTCAAGAGCATTGAAGTATGTTATCATGATTGCAAGGTATTCTTCAAGTTATCTTTTGATTAATGTGTTCTATTTTTGATATTGAGTTGTTTAAGACATTATACAGATGGTTTATAGTAACAAAATGCACAAGGAAAGAGACAACTCATTATCAAAATTTAGCATTTTATTCATAAGAAATTATCCAGTTCTCCCACACAAGCCGTGGGATATGACTAAGCAATATCATATATGTGGAAAGTAAAAGCATACACATGCTAAGAAATACATGTAAAAAGGTAAGAGGGAACCCCATCATTGCCTTGTCTCAGCTTCCTTGTCAGCTTCTTTCCACCTCCATCTTCATTCCAGCTTTATCTCCATCTCCTCCTCCAAGCCATCTCCATCTCTTGCTTTCCATTTCTGCTCATAGCCTACACAATCAAAGAGAAATTTGTCATTTAAGAGCTCAGGGGAATCACCTTACTTCTATACATATATTTCAAAGCAGGTATGTGATTCTAATTTCAAAATATATGTTATTGCTTATTATGACAAAAGAAATTTGAAGGCATGCTACAAGGAAAGAAATTATAATAGAATTCAGGGCAGTAAGGCATGACAGAAGAGGAAGGAATGGGTAAGAGAAATCAGAAATGACAAGGATGAGACAGAGGACAGGTTCTTCATCAATTCAGAAAGGAAGAGTTTTGTAGTGGAAAGAAACACAAAAGTCATTAGAAAACAGCTATGCAAGAGCAAGAAGGAAGAAAAAACCAAATTATATGGACACAAGAGAGGCCAAAAGTGCCTAGTTTTCTAACTTGTTTATTGAGTCTTGCAGGTACAGGGTACAATCTGAAGATGATCAAATCAAGAATGTTTGACTTTGAAGGAGAAAACAATAGCAAAATCGATCAAGCAGTCACTACTTTATGTTTTGCAAATCTTTCAGAATGGATCAAAGAGGAACAATGAATCAATCAAAGAAAGTGCAAACAACATTGTGGTTGAAAATTAGACAACTCAGAGAGAATGGAGCAAGAGCTTATGTTTTTTCAAAAGAAGGTACAGGTACACAAATCTGGAGAGAGAAGATTTTTGAAAATTTTTGGCAGAGTTTCTCTCTGTAAAATGAGCTTTGAAATAAAAACAGAATTGAATTCGAAGTATTTTCATGCTCCTAAGCTACTTGAGCTACAAAAGAAATGATCACAGTCATAAAAAGTATGTATCTTGATTTCATTCAAGCAAATTTCTTTTCAAAAGAAGGGAACAGAAATACGCATGCTACATTTTACTCAAGGAAGCAGGCTATGTTCTAAGTGGCAATGCTCATCAAGCTAGCAGTTTTCACATGTTTCATTTAACTATCTATATCTGAAAGTGACTAAATGAGAATAATGAAAGTCATCACCGAGGTTCTCATTAATGAAACAACCATTGGAGAAATAAACAATGTGAGCAAAATAGCATGTACAAACAAGCATACAATTTCGACTACAAGCTGAGAAGGAAAGAAATAATTCAAAAATTTGGATGCAAGGAGAAGAAAGTGTTTTTATGCTTAAATCCATTGATGTCGGTTTCCAGTTTTGGCTCAAGACAGTGAGTTAAAAGAAATTAATTTCATTTAGCCATTTGAAAGCATAGTTCAATACAAAAGGATCCTGTGGGTTACAGACAACATTGAATGAAGGGATTCTCGGTTTCATAAAGTGAACAGAAATGCAAATGCCAAGAGATACTTATAGCCATCAAAGTCAACACCTTATTCACTATTTTAAGTATCCCATCATATTATAGTCAAGTCGAGCTTTATGCAAATATCCAAAGACTTGAGTCACAGATTAAATTTTAGGTCTCAACATCAAGGTTGAGGTTGAATACGGTAAAAAGTGTCATAGCCTTCAAATAGAAAAATTTATATGCAAGAAACAGAGACCGAGTATTAATCCAAGTAAAGACGACATCGATGTTAATAGTAATGCTTATGTAGAACTGTGCTCAAGAAAGGAGATAACTAAATGAGTTTCATTTTCTTTTCCAAAAAGCATTAGAAATGAGATAGGACGGGTAAGACATTGCCATGGCTAGAATGGGAAACACATGCTCAAGGAAGTGAACTTGGTTACATGCGTACAAATATAAATACAAAGATATTTTGAAAGGTTACAAAGTCGATAGAGAATTTTCCATGAGAAATTATGCAAGCTCGTATCGAACTCAATACGTCCAAAGTATGCATGATGTGAAATAATGGGTTTCAGGAGCTCCAAGCATACAATGACCGATAGCAGAATTATAAGATTAGGAGTTAGTTCAAATAGCAAAGCGACAGGCTTTATAGCCTCAAACGTAGAAGGTGAAGCTTCAATGGAACAAAGCCATTATGTAGTGAAAGCTGTAAGAATAATACACAGTTCAAAAGAGCTTATGATACAATTGCATGGTAGAAGCTAACAAATAAAACAAAGACCACTTGCAATACATCAATGATGTGTAGTTCAGAATAGCTATGATGCATGGTTTCAGTTTAAGTCTTCAAGGTGTCGAAGGACATAAAGGGTCAGGCAGAAGAATCTGAGGCCGAGGTTGCAGAGCCAAGGAAACCGAGATCTCTAGACTATGTGAACGCGTTACAGTCAAATTTTTTAAGCATCGAATGAGCAGAAGAAAAATGTAACATAAATCCTAAAGTGACAACGTAGGATTAATAGAAACTAAAGAGATTATGTTGCAGGAGTGGTCGACGGTTTACACTCATAGGTTTGCATTTGAAATGGACAAAGCATCGAAAGCATGGTAGACATATTTAGACAAAGAACTCGGGATGCGACTATGGCAGAGCTGGTAAGACTGCAACATAAAGCTACCACTCATCAATATGAAGGAGGTTGATGTGATCGATAGAAATGATACACGTTCTAAGGAAGAAAAATTTATCTTTTTCATACAATGCATGGTTTCAACAAATACCAAGAATGATATATACAGCAGGAGTCCAAAAAATTATTTTGCGTTTTGAGTAGAGCAAATGGTAGGAAGAAAATATGCAAAGTCGACTACTTACCATTTTAGCCATGATTCAAGATGGAAGCCATGAAGGAAAACGATGACCTAGATTGGAATGCACAAGACCGAACGAGCCAAAAAGTCAGGTTTTCAAAAAAACACAGAACTAGTAAAGATGTTTACATGCCTTTGTCACCTTTGCAAAAGAAACGTAAACCAAAATGAGTGTTTTTGCCAAAGTGATAACCTAGCAGGGGTAGGTTGATCCAACAGATGTGGGAGAAGGAGACAGAGATTTGAGGGACCACAAGCAAGCGAAAGGAAGTACAGGTACTACAAGAAATCAATGGCCATGATCGATATGCATAAATCCAACGTTCCAGAATTGGCACAAAGTTCACGAACAGGTACTTTTGAAATCAAATGGCCCAGATGGAGTAGCAGATGATCAATGGTCAAAAATACATTACCTCCAAAAGCAATAAAGCCTTCATTAATGTCTTCAAAACTGACATCTGGGATTTTCCATCATATTTCTCAATCGATGGCTCAGGATAAACCTGCATGGATCGCAATAAATGAAGAAGCATAGTCAAAAAGATCAAGTGCCACAATTAGAAAGTGATCAATCTACGGTCTATACCGATTCTTTAAGTGAAGTTGCAGGGTTACAGTGGCCCACATAGTTGCTTGAGATGCATACAGGTGGCAGCCATCCAATGAAAAATAAATCAGGTAACAACTTCCTCACATATCACCTTGGCATGTATGGTGGACCTCTTCTACAAAGGCGTTGAAGGCTTATTTGACTATTTTTAATATTTTTTGAATATGCCAAAAAATAAAGGAGGAACATCCATATAAGGGGTCGACTAAAAACATGGCTCATGCCAAATATCATGCAAAGGGACAAAGGTAAAGTTTATTATTGGAAAATAATAAATTTATTTTTATGCATGCCTAAATAAGGCCAGAAATAAATTTCAGATTGAAAACAAGTCATTTCCAGAAATAGCAGGGGTCACCATTAAAAGCTACAAAAGACAAAAGACTCATAAAATAGTCTTTATCATGCAAACTGAAAGAGACAAGCCATATATTATTTTAAAAGCAATTTCGCATGTAAGAGACTTGCTGAACAAGCATTGTTTATACTCTTTTAAAGTGATGCTCATGGCTTAAAATCCTTTTTGTAATAAATTAATATTATCCATAATAAAAATAAAAAGGGATAATTATTAATTTAATGGGCGAGTTCACTTTTAGGCCACTATTTTTAAAGAGTAATTGCTATATATTGTTGTGTGATTGCAAGCACAAAGGACCGAAAGTTGATGATCAAGAGTACATTGTGCTTTTGTAAGCTTTTGGGAGGACCCAAAATCCTACAGTGAGCACCTATTTTGATGCAATAAAGTTTTTTATCCTCCATTGTGCATGCTTTTCAAAGTGTTTTCATGCTTTAGCAACTTGTGTAAGTGAAACTAGTCTTTCCTTTGCTTGTTTTCTATGCAAATTAACCTCTGAATTGAGCTATTTGTTTATATGCCAGTCTGGTTAAGTGTGTGTTTGCTGCAAACCTGTTTTGAAAGTGGTATTTCTTACCCTCTCACTTTAGTTGTTGCAGCTATTGCACCTTTTTCAGAAACACTTAGGCAATAAACAATAGAAGTGCTTTGAAGTAAAAAAAAAAAAAAAACAACTTTAGCATCACTAGTGTGTATATGCAGAATCAAGAGTTCTAAAAATTTCGGTGTATCACCATTAGTTAACTTGTTTCATTCAAGTATTTGTTTTCTTGCAAGTTTTCTTCCTTTTCCTCACACAGAGAGCAGGTTAGTGATTTACCAAGGGAACCAGCCCACTCTGGAGGCTCTCTTCCGCAAGCAGCTCTACAACCCGGAAGAGTTCCCATTGTATCAACGGAGTGGGGAACAACTGCAGTTGCCAATTGCATGTTCCTCACCTCAGGTGCACTCTCAGATTGATAACAATTCTATCATCTTCCTGCTAGGTCCATTACTGATTAGATCACCATAAAAACTCAATTTGAGAAACATTTCAAACCCTCTGAAGATATGCATGCTCTGTTAGCTCAAATCTCTCATATCAAGATAGAACCACTCGAGCCCATGAGAGAATTTGTGACCAAATTCCACAATCTCATTCATAAAATTCCACATAACACTTATCTAGTGGATCAAATCCAAAAGTTCTTCTTCCTCCATGCTTAGTTACCTGAAGTAAGCTATGCACTAAGGAGAGCTAACCTTGCAACTCTAGATGTTGATCAACATTTGGCTATCAATGTTGAGGATGATTTAATCATGTCTGGTAAGTTGAAAAGAGAACCTTCCAAATCTAAAGCATCTTCTTCTTCCTCCTCCCCTAGATCCCATCCTGATCAATTAGTACATAAGCTTGAAAATTACCTCATTTCTATCAAGAAACAATTGGCTCAACATGCTGCTTACCAAGACATCCCAAGGAAGAATTTTTAGTCCAGGAACCATTTTCCTCCTTCTCAGACTAGATTGGATATTAAAGGCCCACCCATCAAGGTTCTGGTCAATGCAACTTGTGAATTTGAAGAGCCTGATGATGAGGAATTTAATGAAATCTACAAAGAACTAGAAGAAGAGGTTGATGAAGAACTAGAAGAGCTTGGTGGATCTAAATTTCATTTCCTCACCACTGAAGGTATTTATGATGAAGATGAATATGATGAAAAAGTAGAAGATATGAATAGTGATTCATATGTTGTCTTGACCCGTGAGAAAATGAACAGAAATGAAAAAATGGTGCATCCTGCTAAGAAATCTGAGTTTCCTATAACTATTCTAGTGGTTACAAGAAGAGGAGCTCTTATCCCCACTTCCTCCACATAAAAGGTGAGTAGTGCTAATTCCCCTTCTTCTACTTCTGTTTCCAAAGCTTCTTGTCCTTAAAATCCTAAAATTGATAAATCAAAAGTCTCTCATGTTCCTAGCAGTGATGCCCTATCCACATTTGGATCTTTTGATATCATTGATCACTAAAAAAAGACCAAAATCCAAATTTCAGAGGTTGAGTTTTGCCAAGCCCATCCAAAAACCTTTGCTAAAATGGTAAAATTTGTCAATTATAAATCCAAATCCTCACCCATTACTTCTAAAGGTCTTTTTCCCACTCCCTCTTCCTCACCTCAACCAAGCCTTGTGGCTGTAGTCACTTCCCTTGATTAAAAAGTTGAACCATTATATGTGACTCTCCTCATAGTTGGACATAAACTTAGTAATTGTGTTATAGAATCAAGAGCATCAAAGAATGTAATTCCTACAAAATTATCTCATGCTTTGGGCTTGACCCTAACATGTGCCTTTGGTTCTTGCTATTCCATGGAGAGTAGAAAAGTTCCTTTGGTTGGGAGGATTAAAGATGCACAAGTAGTTTTTGTTACTTTTCCATAGAAAAGGGTCTTAACCACTATTTTGGTTGCTAATATCCCTCCATCATATGGGATGTTACTGAGTATAAATATATGTAAGGAGGTAGGAGGTGAAATTCAGATGGATTGGTCTCATGCTTTTATCCTAGTCAATGGAAAAATGAAGAAGCTATTACCTGAGAAATAGACTAAATACATTGGTTAAAAGATTGATGATCCAAAAGCACATATACTCTATGCAAATATAGGGCATGGTAACTACATGATCATGTCACAAGTTGAGGTAACACCTCCCAAGGGAGTGATTCATGATCCTAATAGGATTTGGGCTCTAGAATTTGATGGAAGCTACTCTTCAGGTAGTTTTGGGGTTGGTGTGGTGCTAACCTCTCCATAAGGGAACATTCATCCTTTTTCTTTCAATATTTTTTTTAAAATAAAAACAATACAACTGAATATGAGGAACTCATACTTGGATTGAACATGGCAAAAAAAATGGGATTGAAGAATCTTTGTGCTCGTTGTGATGCAAGGCTTATTTTGAAATAGGTAAGTGATCTTTACCAAGTCAAGAATAGGAGATTGAAACATTATAGAAATCTTGTTTGGGATTCCATTAAGTTTCTTAACGCTTTCTCCATTAAAGCTGTGCCATCAGAAAGGAACACTAGAGCTGATTCTCTAGCTGTTTCTAGATCTTTGATGATTCCTCACCCAGATTTCTCTCAAGAGAAATTTACCATTGAAATGATTCATAGGCCTAGTGTACCAGATAATGCAAAAAACTAGCAGTTTTTCAATGATTATCAACACTTTCTCTCATTCTTGGAGCTTAAGGATAATTTTGATCAGCTGTATTTTGAAGGAAGTAAAAATATTCCTAGAGATTGTGTATCCTCTCATGAAGGAGATATCAAGGAAGAGATGGATCAAGATGGATACATCAAATTGAAAGGTAATGAGATCCCTAAAGGGATCATAAGTTTGGAAGATTTGTTTGATAAGCATGGTAGGTACATCAAATGTAAAGCTTCTCAAGGAGCTCGGCAGTCTAATGAGTGTGGAAAGGTTAATATTGGGAGTCTCGATGAGCCCAAGATGGTGAACATTGGAAAATGTTGCACTCAAGAAGAGAGGAAGAAAGCAATAAATCTACTAAAAATGTATGCTGATGTTATTTCCTATTCATATGATGATCTTAAGGATTATAAACCAAGGAGATGAAACACTTTATCCCTCTAAAACCTAGGATCAAAACTTTCATGTAGAAACAAAGGTAAACAATCCTAAGGTTGCTAGCACTATTTTTTAAGAGATTCAAAAGTTACTAAAGGAAAAGATTATTTTTCCTTTACATCATTCAACATGGATTGCCAAAATTGTGTCTGTTAGGAAGAAGAATGGTGAGATTCGCATCTGTTTGGATTTTAGGAATTTGAATCAAGCCTCTCTGAAAGAAAACTATCCTCTCCCCATGATGGATCAAGTTTTTTAGGATGTCAGAAGATCTGATATGTTGTCTATGCTAGATGGATTCTCTGGATATAATCAAGTAGAATTTAGTACCCCAGATCAACACAAAATTGCTTTTACTACTCCTTGTGGCACCTTTACCTACAATAGAATGCCTTTTGGTCTTATCAATTCTGGTACCACCTTTTAAAGGGAAATGTATTTGGATTTTTTAATTCTGAAGGGAAAATTTATTGTTGTGTACCTTGATGATTTGACTATTTTCTCCAAAATAAGGGCATATCACTTTCAACATCTTGAAGTAGTCCTCCAAAAATTTAGAGAACATGAATTTTCTCTCAATCCTAAGAAGTCAGTCTTTTGTGTTACTGAAGGAAAGTTACTAGGGAATATTTCCTCCAAAGAAGGAATCAAGATAGATCCAAAAAGAGTTCAAGCCATCCAGCGAATTCCTCTTCTCACAAGAAAAAATGGTTTTCACTCTTTCTTTGGTAAGATAAAATTCATGAGGAGGTTCATTCCTTATTTTTCATAACTGACTATGAGCATTGATCACATGATAAAAGGAAATCAAAAATTTGGTTATACTTCCGAAGGTAAAGAATCATTTGAAGGTATCAAGAAATCCATTGATAAAAATCCCATCTTAGCATGTCCTAATTTTAGTAAGGATTTTATAATCTATTGCTATGCTACAAAGAATACCTTGGGTGCTATGCTAACTCAGAAGAATTTTGAGGATCATGAACTTCCAATTTCCTTCATGAGATATGTTCTGAAATCTCATAAATTGAAATATACTATGATGGAGAAACATGCTTTTGCAGTGGTCAAAGTTGTGAAGCAGTTTCATTTTTATATTCTTAATTCTCACTCTATTGTTCTTGTACCTTATACAACCATCAAGTCTATTCTTATGCAATAGGATTTTAGAACTAAGAGAGGTAATTGGGTAGTAAAAATCCAATAATATTACCTTGATATCAAGCCAACTAAGCTAGTCAAGGGTAAAGTATTATGTGAGCTTATTGCTAAAGGAGCTGATGCAGAATTGTCCAAAGAAGCAGTTGATGTTCTTGTTGTCCTCTTCCCCAGTTCAACAGATGAATGGTATGTTGATATTGCACATTTTCTTACTTATGGAGAGTGTCCATCCCACTTAAGTGTGAAAGAAAAGAGAGATATTAAGTTAAGGTTTACACAGTATGTATTATGGGAGAATGCTTTGTTCAAGTGAGGCATAGATGGAAGATTCTCAAAGTGTGTAGACAAAGAGCAAGAGAAAAATTTGTTCTCAGCTTTTCATGATCAGGAATGTGGAGGGCATTTATCTTCTACTATCACTACCAATAAAATCCTTCATGTTGGGTACTATTGGCCTATATTGTTCAGAGATGCATCAAAATGGGTCGGTAAGTGTGAAGCCTGTCAAACTTTTGTTGGGAGACCTAATTTAGATGCTTTTCCACTAAAACCAATAGTGATTGATGAGCCTTTTCAAGAGTGGGGATTAGATTTCATTGGAACTCTTAAACCACCTTCCTGTGATGGGCATACTCATGTGCTAACTGCTATAGACTACTTCAAAAAGTGGGTAGAGGCCATTCTAGTCAAAAAGAACTACTTCTAAGGTAGTGTTTAATTTCATTAAAGAGAACATATTGATAAGGTTTCGGGTACCAAAGAAAATTGTGACTGATAATGCTTCAAATTTTTCTTCTTCTAAGATGACGGATTTATTCTATGGTTATGGAATTTACCTAGATCATTCTTTAGAATACTACCCCCAAGGGAATGGAAAAGTAGAATCAACAAATAATAATATGGTAACCATAGTCCAGAAGCTTGTAAATAACTCTCAGAGGAATTGACACAAGAAGCTCTATGATGATCTCTGGGTAGATATAGTTACACCCAAAAGAGAAATTGGGATGTCTCTAGTTCAAGTGGTGTATGGTGTTAAAGCTCTACTGCCAATAATAGTGGAATTTCTAGCCTTACACTTAATGAAGGCTCTTGAAGATTCAAGCTTTACTAGTTCCTTGGACAAGAGGAGCATGTATCTTCAGAAGTTGAAGGAAGACAAGATGCAAGTTTTTGATAGAATCTCAACTCATCAACTGAAGGTGAAAGATTTGTTTGACAAGAAGGCTAATCCCAGATATTTTCAAGTGGGAAACATTGTTCTGTTGTGGGAAATAATACATGAGCCTCAAGGAAGCCATGGTAAGTTTTATTCTCTTTGTCTTGTTCCTTTCAAAATCAGGCACTTTGTTGGAGAAAATTATTTCTATTTGGATTATATGGATGGATCTCCTCTCCCACTTCCTTATAGTGGGAATTATTTGAAGTTGTTCAAGTCCTAGGTGATTAGACAAGTCCTTATGTATATTGTGTACAATGTTTTGGTTTTTGGTCATTCCTTTGTGTTTTGTTTTTGTATTTCCTTTTTGGTTTTTTTCCTTTCGTGTGGTTTGTCTTCTGTGTTGGTTTTTCCTTTGAATCTATTTTCCCAATGGATAAGGTATTGGTCTAATTTCCCAGAATTTTTCTATAATTCTTGATCTTGCCCCCTTCCTTTGTCAAGTCACCCCTAAAAAGAGCTAGTTTTTGTTGCCCTCAAAATTCCCCTCTTTTTTGAAGTCAATTTTTCAAAATTTTGAGTTGTTGCCCTCAAAATTCCCCTCTTTTTTGAAGTCAATTTTTGAAAATTTTGAGTCGATACCTTAGAATAATCTGTGCTTTTTCTTTAAAATATTTTCCTTCATTTGGATTTCATTGTCAATCCTTCTCTTTGGCTATGGATCACATCGAGCCTGGTATTATTTGCAGGTTTCCATTTCCTGGAGAATAATTTGAAATTCAGACGTAAAGGTAGGGTTTTCCTTTATTTTTAGTTTTCCACAGTCGTGAATGATGGGCGTATCTTCCCCATCAATTTTTTCACAAATATCCATGGGTAGTACATGGACATCTGATTGGATGCAGTGTGGCCATGTTTCAAGTGGAAACAAAATACTCCACGCGTCGAAACAATGCAACTCCAACGGTAAGGCCCAAGGGATAGTCCTCCAATAAGCACAGGCTTTTCATGTGTCCTAGGTCTGAAATGGAAACAAAATATTCCCGAATCGGATAAGTATGGAAGGTTAAGCGGATGGCACCATGTGTCTCTTCATTGCAAATTTAAGGGTCGAAGCCAAGAGTGGTTCCCAAAAATCATTCCAGCCTTCCACATGTCCTAGGTCTAAAAAAGGGACAAAGCCAGTGGTCTAATCAACTAAGTATAAGATGGTTTGAAAAATCTACCATGTGCCTCAATGACACAAATTCAGAAGTGAGACCAAAGGGACAATCTCCAAATTAGTGTCAGATTGCCACGTGGTCAGAGTCAAAGGAGATATAGAGTTGGTCATTGAAGATTATAGGACCGACAAAAGGAGCCACACATCATCTCGACGCCATTTCAAGGGTCAGATCTAAAGTGAGAACTCAAATGAGCACCAACTCTCCACGTGTTGAGGGTATAACAGAAGTGAAGTGGGTAGAAGGCATGAATCAGCTAAGTATAGAAGGGTTTGCGGAAGACTCCAAGTGTCAGCTTGATGTAACTTCAAAGGAAAAATCTAGAGGTATGTCCCAAGTGTGTGCTTAGCCTCCATGTGTCCAAGGTAAGACATATGGTCCCACCAAACAAAAGGGATTTCGTAAAAAAGAAACCAAAATAATCAACTAGACCACAAAGGGAAATGTGGTCATGTTTCAAATGAAAGCGGGCCGCTGAGACGATTTGGGAATTTTACTTTATTTTAAAAAGGGTGTAAAATATAAAGTAAGGCACGACCCCACTGTTGAAAATTCAAAGCATGAAGGCAGGCCATCAGGGTGATTTGGGAATTTTTTCTTTATTTCCATAAAGAGCTTAAAGTTATAAAGTGATCCATGGACCCACTCATGCTAAGGGATAAAATCAAATGTTTATCCCGCATTGAAAGTGAAAGAGGAGAGGTGGGTTGGTGGAGAAATTTGAGTTTTTGAGCCCGCATTGAAAAAACTTAAAATTACAAAAGTGATCCGTGACCCCGTCACTACTCAAGTAAAGCCATGTTTTAGGCTTATATCAAAAGTAGATGGGTGGGCCGAAATTTTCCAAAGTTCCATTTGTATAAAAGGCACAAAATACAAAAGGAATCCTCAAACCCTCTTTAGTTTAAATCTCTCCCATTTGGTTGAATACAATTCAAAGTTTGTAAAGGATGGATGAACTGTTTCGATTCAATACATCTGGTTTTTCCACCAAGCATGGAAATGGCCGAGGTGTTAGAGAATTTTAGATGTCAATTTATTGAATAAGTTTCATCATTTTTGTAACCAAATGTAACCATTCTTGGAAGCTATTTAATGGCTTCTCCACGCCATTGTTTAGGGTTAGATCATGACATTCTTAAAATTGTAATAGATTCGAAAGTAATCAATATAGAAGTCTTTTCTTTCTTTATTCCTTTATTATTCCTTCTTTCCTTGTGAAAATTTTTGAATCATCCATTTTTTATGATAAGAAACTTTGTGTTCTTATTTATATGACTTCTAGAACTTTGTGTTTGTGGAGTTATATTTGTTATGAAAGTGAATGATTCTACTGTACATCTCCTTTTCTCAATACATATAAGGTTATACTCTGCCATCTATATTTCCTGAAGGTATTTTTATTTTCTTCCTCTCTCATTTCCTTAATTCCTCCATTCTTTCATATTGATGATCTTTGGGCATAAAACATTTCAAAGTATTAGGAATCCACACTTTGAAATTTGAACATTTGTATATAAGTTTTTTTGCTTTCTTTCAATAAGGGAACCTCTCACATTAAAGAGGAGGGACTTGTTGTCCCCTAACTATGGTTGTTAAAGTACAACTTTAAAACACAACAGACCCTATCAACCATTTTTAATATTTCACTTTTTCTTAATTAAATCAAGATAATCTAAAAACTTTTTTTTCTTGTTTTGTCTTCTCTTTGTAATCCACCCACTTATTTATTTTTCATTATTAGGTGAGTGTGTGTTTACTTAATAGATAACAAGATCAAAATAATACCCGAGGAAACATATTTAAACCATTATCAACACAATTATCGATATTGTTATCAGCAATGTCCTTTATGCCATTAAAACATTATAACTCATTTTATCAAACTTTCACATCTCATTCAACCACATTTAGCTTTGAAATTTTTCTAGATCCATATAGACCATCATATGTCCCTTATGAAACTTCCACCCTTCAACAAATACAACAAGCTTACAATAACCCCTTCCAACAACCTATGACTATTATTTACAAAAAAGATATTTCCAAACTATTACTTCTCATACCAAGACCAATTCATCCCATCAAACATTCTTTTCCATATCCCCCTCTTCATCGCAATCACGTCAAAATCTTAATATCCCATATCCTTTATCTAATCAATCCATATCTACTTCAATATTGCTTTCAATTCCTCAGACATCTCAAACCCCTACAAATATCCCCACTTAATCTCAATCAACTCCTGTCATCCAACAACAACATCATAATCTACATTTTTCCACATCTCCCCACATACCTTTATCACAACCCACTTTAAAAATAATATTTCGTCAATTTACCCCTTTCCAACCTCCACATCAAGCCCATCCACAGAAAAATCATCCTAATTTAAATTTTCACCAATCAAATCAATCACATGTTAATTCCTTTACATATAATATTACAAATGATCCCCTGCAAGATTTTTTAAGCATATTACCTAATTTAGAAGCTGCAACTAAAGGATCCAAACACGTCCTCACTTACGATCAGGTTTGTAATGAACCAATCCATCTGTCAATACCGTATACAGCATATCCTCTGCATTGGGAATTACAAGAGTATAAAATTTTCCATTGTTAGGAGGATCCTCACCAACACATACTATCCTTTAGACACTCTTGTTATCTCATTATCCACAATCAATATCCTATTGTTAGAACCTTTCCTATGTGACTGGCAGGACTTTCCTTTGATTTGTACACTTACTTTCCTTGACATTCTTTGGTCTCCTTCACACAGCTAGCCATGTTATTCCTCAATCATATTTCTATAAATGTTACTTGTGAATTCATTGTTTCTAACCTTGATACAATAAAACAATCTAAAAATCAATACCTTGGATATTTTGTCACTATATGGAAAAACACCATCTATAAATTGTCCTTTCTTCTTCCATAATTAGAGTTGGTTTAGTTGTTTACTCGATCATATTCCCAACATATCTCATCCACTCTTCAAATCCAAACATTTCATACCTTTGAGGAATCCTTTTTCATGGCCAAGAAATTAGAAATTCAATCCCTCGAAGAAACCCATCTTGATCCTCAACCTACACAACTTTCATTTGATTCCCCTAGGTCTTACTACAATTCAGATGAATCCAAACACATTTCATTTGATTCCCCTAATTCTTCCTACAATTCAGATGAATCCAAACACATTTCATCAGATTCACCTAGGTCTTCCTATGATTTATATGAAACTACCATGCATAATGTCTTTACTTATCCTCTTGATCTAATCCACTTGATGGATTCAGTTCATATAGATACTGTACATCCTCTGAGTCATACCATCAAGTCTATTACATAGATTCTTCCCTTTGGGAAGACCCCTTCATCAATAACGCTTCCCCTTAAAGTATCAAAGCCCCTAAATCCTCTTTTTGATGATCCCCACACATCGACATCACTTGTGTCAACTATACAATCATCCATCACCTCCTTGCAAACCTTAAAGTACACCCTGAAATTCATCACTAAGGAAGCCTCCATGATTGAAAATTTGGATAACCAACCACTTATTGAACTAGTTGAAAAAATAGAAGGCTCACATAATCCACCTTAATCATGTCTAGAAAGAATGTCAACCTCATCCGAATTAGACGCAATCTTAAAAATTGACTCCTCACTTACCATCTATCTAGGTACCTTGTCCTGAATCAAACAATATACAATCAAATACCAACACATATAAAAAAAAATTCTATTCATCTTATGTGGGACCTTTCCCTTTATCTAAAACAAATGTTATAGAATCGAAACCTATCACATCCACCACCTCATCCTCATCATTTGTCATAAAATACCCTCTTTTACCTAAATTCGACATTGTGAAACCAAAATACATGTCCTCTAGGGCCTCAAATTTACTATCCATTTTGGTACCCCATCCTTTATCACAATCCAAATCTATCCAATCTATGGTTCCACCCTTACCAGTAATATTTGAACCCCATCCTTTAAATTAGTATCATAAAACACAATCAAAATATACCTCATCTATTAAACATCCATCCTCATCCATTTTGGGAACCCATCAATCATCTAATTATATCAATCCTAAATTATACCCTCCCCCTTATCAACCTCATAATTCCCCTATGATGTTTCAATACCATACAACATCCGTAAATCCATCCATAGCCAAACATAAGACACATCTTGCCAAACATTCTCGTAAATCAACATCCAAATGAAAATCAATTAATACAAATCTCCCAAGATGGATTTACATTGATATCCTCAAGAGGATCATGTAATATTCTCTTATCAAATTAGTACACAATCCACATATTCAAAAACCTACTGTTAGTGTAAAATCACAGCACCCTTGGATGCACATCAGGCTTCTAGGTTGATGTTCAGGCATCCAGTGTGATTGCACAACATGGAAACCTCTCTCCAAGCGTGGGACTTGTAAAAATGAGAGAGGAATCTCCAGAGAAGGCTGGTTCCTACTCCTAAACTACCTGCCACAAGCTATTCCATTACAGGCAAGCTAATCTAATCCTAATCTAACCATGCCAAGGAGATAGAGAGAGAGAGAGAAGGGAAAAATAGCAAAAGCCTACACTAAAACGGTGATACACCAGAGAAGGAGAATGTTGGACATCTATCAAAACTGCCATGAGACAAAAAGAGGTGAGCAATGGGAAGGATGGACAGATGCCATCATAGGCCCAAGGATAGATTTCACACAGAAAGTGTCCCAAAACTCCATGAACACAGCTCCAGATCTGCAGTGAACATTTAAACATGCATAAATACCTGCAATGAAGAGAGGCAAGAAGAAAACAAGAAAAAACGAGAAAGGATGGACAGATGCATCACAAAACACGTTTTGTTGCTTCAGAAGTTTGCACAGAACATCATTCCATTAGTAAAAGGCAAAAAAAACACCATTACAGAGTCCAGGGGAGGAGGTTCGAACTCCATTTTCAACCCTAGAGAGGAAAAGGAGGGAGGGCCGAGCAGAAAGAATGAACAACTCTTTTTTATATTTTGCCACTCCTTACAATATATAGGAAGAATGAGAGAAGGAAGAAAGAGGAACGTCAGATCTCCTCCAACCACCTCCAGGTCGTATTTTAAATCATTTCATCATGGTAGAAGCGACGGATCCTGGCAAAACGGCGAGCTGTCTGCTGCATTAAAACTGGTCGCTGAAATGTCACTTCTGTCATGACCACTTGTCAGAGCCGTTTCTTAATTTTCACTCTCTAGACTGCACCAAAACTCGAGATTAGCACTAGAATCATGTAGACCCGGATTTCACTAGCTTTCCGTTGATATAAGGAACATGCAAATCCGATTTCTAGATCAAAATCTATAATTTCTTGTTTTCTGTGCATTTAGCGCTCGGAACCAGGCGATTCCAGACGGTTACCAATATTTGTGCCACGCATTTCCACCTGAGAAATGCAAAAGTTATGGCAGACTTCCTGAGTGCGATGAGCAAGCTATTTTTGGGGCCTGGTTCAGGCATTTTCCTGTCCATTTGCATCGGGAAAGAGCATTGACTGACTGAAGCTGAATATGTTTTCGCCCCATGCTTATTTAAACTATATCTATCCTCGATTATGAAACCCGATAACGTTTGAGCGACAGGTTTGGATGACTCGACGACATATCCCTTTGTGTCCAATTTTCACTTGAAAACGTGGCAGCTTCTCATTGCTTCGGATCAGCACTCGAAAACTCGCCCTTATGGCCGTTTTGAAGTTTTCCCTTGTGACCGACATGTTGCAGCTTTTGACTGGCTCTCGGCTCCTTCAGCCGTACTTCGGCTCCATTTGTCCCAGATGTCCCATTTGATTTTGGACCCATTTGTCCTCAAATCGGCTGATTCGGTCGGTTCGAAAAATCCTTGGCCAAACTTGTCCCAAAATGGGCTTCGGACTGTCTTGACCCTTTTCGGCCGGTTCGGCCGGTTCGCACACTATTGTCCCGCGTGATCTGAATTGGCTTTCGGGCTCCTTCGTGCTGATTTCGCGTGATTCGGCCGCGTCCGGGCATTTCGCGTCCCATTTGGCCCATTCAGTGCTGAAGTTCCCCTGTTGTCAGCCGATTTTGGCCGGTTCGCATACTCGCGGTCAAACCAGCATGTCGCGCCCGCCGCGTACTTCGGGCCCACTTGGGACAAATGCTTAGTGGGCCGCCTGGATTCGCTTCGGGTGGTTCGGCTGGTTCGCGTACTTTTGTCCCATTTGATCCAACTTGTGCTGGACTGGGACTTAGCTGATTTTCACAAATTTTCCTGGCCCGAACTACTTGCTTTCTGCAACCTTCTCCGCACTTTCTCAGAGCTTGTTCCTTTTTTCCTCGGCCAGGGGAGTTAGAAAATTACCTGAAGGGACCCTGCAAGCCTGATTTTTGCTCTGAATCAATCAATTTTCTTGGGATTTGGATATTCTGATGCATGTTATCAAAATTACCCTGGGGGGGAATTTTGGATAACAATTTGGCGACTCAACGGGGGCATCTGCCTGCTAGATGAAAAGACCAGTAGCCTGAAGCAATCCATTGGGCATGGAGTCATAAGTAATAGCCTGAAAACTGATCTGAACTTTGAAAATCTCTCCTCTGAGCCACTTGGAAACCCACCGGGCATGGAGTTGTTCTCACCAAAAACCACTGAAACGAACTGTGCAAGAGCAAAACCAGCAACACCAAAAACTATGTACAAAACTGAAAATCATACATGCCCCAAATGGAACATGCAGAGTGTGCACAAGCACTTCTTCTGCTGAAAGCAAACCTAGCTACTCTACTCTAACTTGAAGCAAAGGCAAGCTAACAAATCCTGCAACTGGTGTGAGAAATAGCTTCCTTTCTTCAAAATTGGCAGCCATGGAATTGATTTGGCACTGATCATGGTTGTTTGGATGGATGGAAAATCAACAAGAAGCTGGTATTCTATCCAAATCATCAAGGTATCAACTGAAAAATCCAATACCTCTTTTAGTTTCTCTGCATTTGGATTGAAGAGGTATGGCAGCTGATCCTTGGTACTTTGTAGCTCGTCCTCATGCTCAGAAGCAAGCATGACTGGTTGTGGCTTCTCCTTTGGCTCCAATGAAGCCAAATACCTGATTGGGCAAGGTCTGATCCGTTTGATATGCCCATAGCTCTGATTTTCAACTCCAAGAATGGAGTCTTCTTGTAGACCCACCTGAATAGATGACGTGGAAGAAATGGTAGGACCCTTCTACCCTTTCTATTCCTCCGATGAAGAACATGGAAGATTTAAATCTTCCAATTTTGGTTCCAAAGGGCTGCTATAAGATGCAGGCTGCTGCAAATGAATGCTCTCCTTCATGACAATAGACTCTTGTGTTTGGAATGTGGATGATGAAAGAGAGAATGGTGAAAACTCAACCGGCTCTTCTCCATCAAAACAGTCCTCCAAATCTGACAGGTAAACTGCCTCATTACTGTCCTGCTGCTCGTGTTCAACTTCCTCCATGGTGTCCTCTTGATCTGCAACTTGACCACCATGGTTTCCTTCACTCTCCAATATTGAGTTTGAGAGATCAAACTCCTTTTCAGTGCTAGAAACTTGAGAGAGATGAAGTGGAAAGAAGAACTGAAGGTTTCTTCTGTAACCTACTTTGTGCTCAAAGCCCTTGGATCTGCATTTTTCTCCTCCATAGCTAGATTGTGCTCCTCTTCTTTTGGATTTGGAGCAGCTTCTCCTTCCTCCAATGTTTGAAGGAAATCTTGCTCTTGATTGAACTCCTTCTCTAGCATGAAGTTTGTCAAGTCAAACTCTTCAATCTGCTACTCTAGAGGACAAGTTGGGGCTGTAAGATCTTCTTCTTCTGCTGCAACAAAATCAGTCCTGACCACAATTTGTTCTCCAACCCTAGCTTCTTCTGTAGGCTTGACCATCAAGGAGATCCTTGTCATCCCAAATTTGGCAGCCCAAACCTTCAAGCTGTCTGTCAGTTCTTTTCTATTTGGCTCTTCCTCCTGCTGTCCTTGATGACTGATTTTTACAATTTCTTCTTTCCCACATGGAATTGGGAATGCAAAAGGAGGGATAGGTTGAAACTCCACTGATTTGACAATTTTTTGGTGGTGGTGGAGGAGGTGAAACCTCTTGTTTCTTTGGAGGAGGGGGTGTTTCTGTTAGCTCTTGTGGAGGGGATGGCTGTTTGGAAGGAAAAAGGAAAGAAGAATCGAGGTGTGGTGGAAGACTGAGAGGTGGAGAAATGGATTCAACATTTGGGACAGCAGATGGAGAGTTTGAAACTTGACACTGTTGAACTGAAACAGATTGGGAAAGAGGAAAAGAAAAGGCATGAGATGGTGTGTTTACCTGTTGACAAGATTGCTGAATACTTCTCTCATACACTTCTATTTCTTCAATCCACTTTGCAAGCAAAGGCAGTGTTGCAATCATGAAGTCAAGCTTCTCTTGAGGGCTGTAATGACTTGGAAAAGGTCCCACCCATGGACAGGGTGCTTCAAAACCGATTCCAAATGCTCTCATCTGTGCCTGAGCCCTGGAGTGCACCATCCCCTCCTCCATATTTTGGATTTTCTCCAACAGACCAGCATCTTGGATCTGATGGTCTTCATTGTATGCACACCCTTGCTCTTGGAAAGCTCTATAGCCAAACTGACTTTGGCACTGCTGTTCATATGAGTATGCATGCTGATCTGGAGGATTTGTAAAACGTGTTGGAGGTGGAATATACTGCTGTTGTTGATGTGAAATCCATGATGGAAATGAAGTCATGATTGCACAACTTCATGGAATGGAAAAGAATGAAAGTGATGGAAAGAAAGATGGATGAAAATGTATGGAAACGGGTCTGCAAGCTCAGAGAAATGGGTTGCTGATCAGATGGAATCGCCAGATGTGTTTGCAAGTGCCTCCAAAGGCTGAAATCTTCATAGGAACACATCAACATGCAAAAGATGAAGTGAAAGACCTCTAAGGTCCCACCGGGTGTGCCAAAACCGTTAGTGCAAAATCACAGCACCCCTGGATGCACATCAGGCTTCTAGGTTGATGTTCAGGCATCCAGTGTGATTGCACAACATGGAAACCTCTCTCCAAGCGTGGGACTTGTAAAACCGAGAGAGGAATCTCCAGAGAAGGCTGGTTCCTGCTCCTAAACTACCTGCCACAAGCTATTCCAGTGTAGGCAAGCTAATGTAATCCTAATCTAACCATGCCAAGGAGATAGAGAGAGAGAGAGAAGGGAAAAATAGCAAAAGCCTACACTAAAACGGTGATACACCAGAGAAGGAGAATGTTGGACATCTATCAAAACTACCATGAGACAAAAAAGAGGTGAGCAATTGGGAAGGATGGACAGATGCATCACAAGCCCAAGGATAGATTTCACACAGAAAGTTTCCCAAAACTCCATGAACACAGCTCCAGATCTGCATGTGAACGTTCAAACATGCATAAATACCTGCAATGAAGAGAGGCAAGAAGAAAACAAGAAAAAACGAGAAAGGATGGACAGATGCATCACAAAACACATTTTTTTTGCTTTAGAAGTTTGCACAGAACATCATTCCCATTAGTAAAAGGCAAAAAAAAACGCCATTACAGAGTAGGGAGGAGGTTCGAACTCCATTTTCAACCCTAGAGAGGAAAAGAAGGGAGGGTGGGCCGAGCAGAAAGAATGAACAACTCTTTTTTTATATTTTGCCACTCCTTACAATATATAGGAAGAATGAGAGAAGGAAGAAAGAGGAAAGTCAGATCTCCTCCAACCACCTCCAGGTCGTATTTTAAATCATTTCATCATGGTAGAAGCGACGGATCCTGGCAAAACGGCGGGCTGTTTGCTGCATTAAAACTGGTCTCTGAAATGTCAC
Organism: Taxus chinensis; assembly: GCA_019776745.2. Taxonomy (NCBI): domain Eukaryota; kingdom Viridiplantae; phylum Streptophyta; class Pinopsida; order Cupressales; family Taxaceae; genus Taxus; species Taxus chinensis. Next base: position 262,663,398 of record CM034156.1, on the reverse strand, counting down.
TTCTGTCATTACCACGCGTCAGAGCTGTTTCTCGATTTTCTCTCTCTAGACTGCACCAAAACTCGAGATTAGCCCTAGAATCATGTAGAGGATTTCACTAGCTTTCCGTTGATATAAGGAACATGCAAATCTGAGCTCTGGATCAAAAGATATGACGATTTGAGGATTTAGGGCACGGAACAGGCAGAAAACAGATTTTTAAAATATTTTCCCGCGCATTGCCACCTGGATGACACGTGGCAGACTCTAATTGGATGAGAAAGGTCTTCAGCCCATCGGGTTCGGGATTCTCCTCTCCATTTGCATCGGGTTTGGGAGGTGGCTCAACATATGTTTTCGTCCCATGCTTTTTCCGACTTGTTTCCCCGACTATGAAACCTGATTTCCTTTGTGCATCGGGTTTGGACGACCCGACGACATATCCCTTTGTGTGGGGTTTTCGCTTGGATATGTGGCAGCTTCTCATTGGTTCGGATCAACACTCGAAAACTCACCCTTTGACTTTTTGACCTTTTCCCTTGTGAGGACATGTGGCAACTTCTGATTGGCTCTCGGCTCCTTCACGTACTTCGTCTCCATTTGTCCCGGATGTCCCATTTGATTTTGGACCCTTTGTGCTCATTTCGGCTGATTCGGCCGGTTCGGGCATTTTTGGCCCGCTTGTCCCACTTTGCTTCGGACTGACTTGACCCTTTTCGGCCGGTTTCGGCCGGTTCGCGCCCTAATTGTCCCGCGCGTCCCAATTGCTTTTGGGCTCCTTTTGATGATTTCACGTGATTCGGCCCGGTTCGGGCATTTCACGTCCATTTGTTCCATTCATCCCGAACTGCCCCCTTTGTGCTTATTTTGGCCGATTCTCTCTCTCGCTCAAACCGGCATTTCGCACCCGCCGCGTACTTTAGTCCCACTTGTCCCAAATGCTTAGTGGGCCGCTTGGACTCATTTCGTGCGGTTCGGGTGGTTCGCGTACTTTTGTCCCATTTGATCCAAATTTTGCTGGACTGGGACTTAGCCGATTTTCACAAATTTTCCTGGCCCGAACTACTTGCTTTCTGCAACCCTCTCCGCACTTTCTCAGAGCTTGTTCCTTTTTTCCTCAGCCAGGGGAGTTAGAAAATTACCTGAAGGGACCCTGCAACCCTGATTTTTGCTCTGAATCAATCAATTTTCTTGGGATTTGGATATTCTGATGCATGTTATCAAAATTACCCTGGGGGGGGGGGAATTTTGGATAACACCTACCTGGTACAACCAAGATCAATTTTTTTCTTACCATAAAAATCTAGGTCATAACACATAGAGTTATAAAGCACTAAAATCCATAATCTAACAACTATTCCTCATCAATGATCTTCTCCCAGAAGAGGACTATCCTAACCCATCATCAACATTACCAACGTCTCCACTGTTTTTAGTTTCCTGAAAGACATTTGTAATTCAAGGGGGACATTCTCATTCTACCATTAGCAAGCCTTTGTAAGACATCTCTTCAACACCTTCCGTTGAAGGTCCTACAATATCATCAACACCTTCCTTTGAAGGTCCATTAATCTCATCGGTATCCATACCCTTAATTTAAGGTCTCTCAATCTCATCAGTAACTTACATTGAAGGTATCTCAATTTTATCAATTCCCTCACCTTTACTTGAATTTCCTTCAACCTCGTCAATGTCAATGCCTTCCCCTGAAAGTATGTCATTTTTATCATCATCTACACCTAGCTCACCGATAGTGTCCTCACTGACATCTGCAAGACAAGGGGGTCATCCTCAATTAGATCTCGACAAACCTTTTTCATATATGTTCTCATTATTTTCTATTATAAATCCCTCATCTCAAATCGGTATCATTCACCAACCCACGCAAACCTAGAATCATCAAACATGAAGAAAAGGTAAGACAAAAGCTTCGTCATCTTCTACCTCTCCTCATCAATTTCTCTCTCATATCCCATCCATTTTTTCATCAAATCCTTTGTTAATGTCTCCATTATTTACCATATATTCAATAAATCAATATCAAAACTTCCATCATACTAATATGAAAGCCATCGTTCCTTCCATCACATATCATCTCTACCCACAACATCATGCTAGGGGGACTTCTCTCTACTGAGAATTCAAAAATCCTACCTAACACATTCCCCAAGTACATCTCTACCAAACCTATCCTATCAATCCCATCAAAATATCATTGATCTAGAAAGAGTAAATGTGGAATATTTTCCCCTAACTAGATCAGTCCATACAGTATGGGTCAACCTTTGAATTCCTTGCACTTACGTCCTATAACATGCCCATTTTTAGAATTTAGAAACAAGGGATTTTTTTTGCATACTTTTCTTTGTTCTAAATTAACACAATTTAGAACACACATTCCAAAGCCAATCCATCTCATAACAAAAAACCATATGAAACTGTAAATGACTCCGTGAAACAACGATCTCTCATTTCATGACTCGGTATCATTAAGATCTCTCATGTTAACATTATAATGTGTATACTACATATAATTGGTTATGTTACCCTTTCAGAGGTATCAAGTGTAGTGTTTAAGAGGCCTATTTGAATATTTGTTACCGATATTCATCTGAAATATCACTTCTCAAACTATATGAAATAAGAAAACGTAACCAACATCTTGGGATAATTTTCCCAAATATTTTAAACATATTTTTCATGTTTATATTCCTAGATGAAATACTCATCAAATGGAATACACCATTCACCCTACTTGATTTGTTATCTAGAATGGTTTTTACTAACTTTTGTCAATCCAATTTTTCAAGGTTTGGCCCTAACCAAGGTTAGCAACATGGCCTAGTGTGGAGGACTGCTTATGGTGACTAAGGGTACTTAGACATACTCAATCAACTTATGTTGATTGGGCATGTCTATTTATCCTAAGTCAACATGAGTTGACCTAGACACTAGGTCATGCCCCTATCTCTACCTAGGGAAGAACCATGATCAAGTCAGAATTTATGTTAGTCTAGTTCAATAAACTCTGAAGGTTGTTGAAACATGTCAACTATAACATAGTATCCTCATGAAGACCCTAGTCATCAAGAAGGTACTACACTGCAATTGGCATGTGTCAACATCCATCTGAGTTTTCCTCATCTGAACAAACATACCTTAGATAGAAATTTGTATCTTATTAGTTCCCTCATTACAGATTAGTTACAACAACCCTACTGAACAACTAGCTTCCTTAATTGTTAAGATTTATATTTAAGACTGTAATAACTGAAGTTATGTAGATAAATCTGCTTTCTATCTAATCCATATGTAATGATTTAAACTATTGACATTCCGATTCATGTTGTACATAAAAGTCCTAGAACACATGGAAGTGTCATTTAATTTCTCACTTAAATCAGCCCTAGCTTATATAAGATCTGAGTAGGTCCTTTTCCATATTAGACTTCATTGAAATGAAGTCTAATTCCCTTTTTAATTTTCTTATCCTACATTCCTATTTAGTAAGGAAGACTACAAGAGAAAGAACACTTTCACTACCTACAGATAGTAATCAGGATTCATATCAAAAATTTCTTAAATTAAGACTATGGTTCATTTCAAGGGAATTGTCTTTTCTTTCCCTTATTGAGGATTAATGTCCATTTATAATCCCTTTCACTTTTTAACTTATATCCAAAGTCTAGTTCTCAACAATCATTTGTTTAATTTATAACCTAATGAAATGGTTGAAAATTAGTGCAAGAATGTCAACTTTACAAGTTGCCTCTTCACTTAGAGAAGATAATACAACATTATTTCAGATCTATGATTATTCTATTCCAAACCATAAGGTATGTTACAGTCTGTAAAAAAAAGTATTACTTAGCATTTCCATTCAATTCATACCAAAAATAATTATATCAAGTGCAAACAAATATCACACATATTTTATTTAGCAAGTAGGATTCATACATTTACAAGTCCAAACACTTTAGACATTACTAATATCAAACAACAACATTAAATTAATTTCAGATAGAACTTTCTTTTCTATCAAGTACATTTAAGTAATGAACCATTTTTCATCATAAAAATCTATAGTCTCTTTGATAAACAAATGTAACTTCCTAAGATCTTTCTCCTTTCATCACTTATGAATTCCATCTACAAAATTGCTAGCACGGGTCAGTTCATTGAACTGAGCATGATAAGCACTAAACAGTAAAATGATGTGATTTTAACTAAATATTTCATAAAAAGAACTATGTTGTTATGAATCAATCCTGAGAAAATAAAAAAGACATAACCAAAAGGAGTTACAATAATTAATAAGAGAGAGAGAGAGAAACAAAAAATCAAAAGTAAGGTTAGGTCATAATATATAACAACTTCAACCTTCCATACTAATGATTTTTATCAAAATATTTTAAACATAATTCAGATAAGTAACATTTCATCATTATTTCACTACTTATTTCTTACCTTTCTTTTCATGATCACTCATTTAGTTAATTCCTTTAACAGGAGAAAGTAACTATCCTAACTATCTTTTAGGCATAGTTCAATAGTAGATCATTTACAACATTACTTCCATCTCAATATTTCATTAGCCTAAATTCATCCTAAAATATGAGCTGCCAACAATTGAACTTAAATATCATAAGAAATAAGTTAGGATAACCCAAATCATCGTAACATTGAAGTGTCCCAGATAGAGTGTCCTTAATTCTCAAACTCAGAACTAGGAACCAATTTAAGTTAAAAACCAAACTAACTAAATCAGAACACTTAAAGAGGTAAGGTTACTTCCAACCAGAAAAAAAAGTTAAACTCCAATCTCACAAGATACACCATTACTATCATTACCTTAAGTGATTAGAATGGTTAATTTTATACTCTAGATAAACACATTAAACCATTCAAATAATTCCATCCAAACATAAAATTTCATCCAATTAATTTCAACTTCAGCTATACTACCCTAACAACATTCTACAATCATTCTTACCAGATAGTCAAGAAGTTGCATAACAAAACATATCAGAGGAAGACAACATCCTCAATGAGTTTGAAGTTGGAAGAAAATTAAATTAAGGATGGGAAGAGAGAGATCACTACCCCAAAACTCTCTTATGATCAAAAGAGATCCACAAGAAACCAATAACCTATATAAGCATGGTCCATTATCTAATGTCACAAACCAAAATCCCAAACAAAGATCTAATCTGGGTCTGAGTTGAATGAACAAAAACCCAATGGAATGGAAAGAAAAAAGAGAAACACATTCCATTACCTTTCATAATTCAAGGAGGTCGTACATATAGACTTGATTCCCACAAGATAACAAAATAAACCATCTCCCAAAAGATACAGAGATGAAAACATGAAAATAATAGAAGGGTAAATCTAATAAATCTTCCTAACTTAGACCCATATAGGGAAAGAAGTGAACAATACGATTTAACCAAAATAAGATTAATCGATTCCATTATCACGTATAGCATTTCCTAAGATTAGAAAGAATCGAAACCGGGTTAAATGGCCCAAGATCGAAGAAACAGGCTAACACAAGTACATCAGAACAATGTTGATAGAACTATCAAGAAGTTCAAATTGACAACCATAACCAAAATATAGTAAACTATACTCAAGGGAATTTTCCCTCTTAGCACTAGATGCCATACCTTCAAAGGTTACCAAATTACCCAATAGAATATAAAACTAAATAACATTTCCCTTACGGGATTCCAAAATTAAGCTTCAAGAAAACAACTGAAAATTTCCAAAGAAATGAAAAAGTATACATTAGCAGGATTTAAATAATATAACCAAAATAATTAACATGTCCATGAAATGTTAAACCACTTGCCAAGAAAAATACCAACCATTATCTTTCCTAAATAATCACTGGATCATAAGTCTGCAACCAAAATAATGCAACAAACCTAGATTTACAATTATAGTCAGCGATAAGAAAATAGACACATTCACAAATTTTGAGATTCCTTCAGTCCTCAAAAGAATACGTTTAAGAAGATGTCACAAAGTTTTTATCTTCCCTAAATAATCATAAAGATTCCATCAACAGTCAATGTTTTCAGAACAGTTAAATAATTGTTGTTTCGCAACAGAGAGGAAACAAGTTCATTCTAAAAAAATCTCTGAAGATTAAAGAAAACCAAGATACCTACATATTTAAACAATTCAAACAAGATCAAACACATTTTTCAACTTGGTCTCAATCCCTTGCAAAAGGATTACTGCATAACCCAGCTACCAAACCAAGAAAATTGAAAACCTAGATCACTCTTTCCCTCATTCAAAAATAATCGAAAAAAGCATCCTAATAAATAACAAAAAAACCTCAAGCAGAGTAAGTTTATCAACAAAACAAAAATCAGTCTATTATAAAGACAGAACTTTTTCTTATGAAACACATAAATAAAAGCAATAATCTTAATGGATAGAGCCTATCATTCCTGATAGCACTTCACCTTCACCGATTTGTAGAAGTATCCAAGAAGAGCATCAATCCTGTTTTCAAAATGCAAAAACCACAAAAAAAATTCCTCTATCTCCTCCTTATAGTCTCACCGTGTCAACCCTTTCTTCCATGCCATGTAAGGGATAAAAACTCATGCATTGACACATTGCATGCAAAAATCAAACAAGAGGTTTAAAAACAAAAAAAAACCTCACGCAAAGCTCCAAAACCAAATGAATCAACAAAACCAATCCTCTACCTTTTCCTAGTTTCTTTCACAAATTTCCAAAAATAAAATGCAGAGTAGGACTATCACTCCTTCCTTCTTTCCCACCAACTCCATCTCCAAATTTGGAGTGGACTTAATTAAAAAAAAAACATGCCTCATAAAACTTTGGTGAAAAATGCCAACTCATCATCATAATTTTTTAACTGCCTTTGCCAAATTTTCCTGCAGGTAGAGACAAGGCTTAATAAATTGCCTTAAATTCCTTGAATTTATTTCCTCCCACTTACCTATTTCCTCATGTCATTTCATAGGCCCCCTTAGGTTATCCATTCCATTAGTTAGGTTAGACACTAATTTACGAAACCAACATAGTACCATAGGTAGGTTCATAGTTTTAGTCTAGGTCCCTCCTAATTATTTTTCATCCCAATTAATAAAAGGACATATTGAATTAGGTTAGATTTAACCCTTAGGATAGAGTTGCTAGTTTTTAGAACATAGTTGTATTAGGTTCCTTGATCATAGTAAGTATTGAATTCTACTAATAAAAGAAGAACCAAAATAATCATCAAAATTCAAATATGAATCAGGGTCCCTGGAGTGGAGTGTACATAAACTTTGTAAATTCTAGGTCCATAACTCCTCCATCTGTACAAATTAGACATCATGAAAATAAGACATGAACATTAGAAGCATACCTTGGATCAATGGACCTGATCCAAGATAAATCTATTTGAATCCTCTTATATTATGAAAAATGAAACTCAAATTCATAATCCCTAGTAGTGAATTTATTCTACATAAAAGGGATGGATTGCTTCATTTTCAATTAAGAAAAAAACACAAAAAAATGTACCTACTCCCAACAAATAACTTCTTATCTTCTTAAAACATGATTTCCTAAGTCATAAGAGTACACATTCTTAAGACAAAATCACATGTCAACATTTGAACCTTCTATAGAAAAAGTCATCATAGTACTAGTCATGTTAGAGGCGTTAAATACCTTCCTCCTAAAAAGAATCACCCTCCCAATGAATAACTTAGTCAAATAACTTTAATTGATAATATAACCAAATTATAATTATTTCATTCATAAGTTCATAACACAACCAGATTGAGAAATTCCAATTTTCATAAATTATTCAACATTAAAATAGATGTTTCAATACTAATGAATTTAGTATCTGCCCAAAAATGGCAGATTTATTGATATAGTAAGAATAAAATATTCAAGTTTTATCAATGAAAAGAATCAACTATGTTCAAACAAATATGGAAAAGTAGTTTTATATCTTCCAAAGCTTGATTAACTCTTTCAGTTTGCCCATCTGTTTTAGGATGGTATGCTGAACTAAAATTCAATTTAGTTCCTAAGGCTGCATTGAGTGTTTTCAAAAATCGTGATTTCTTTCTTGGATCTCTATCTGATATGATCAATTCAAGTACATCGTGCAATCTAAAAAATTTCATGCACAAATATTTTTTTATAAAATAGGTGAATCATCCTTAAGATTACCAACAATAAAATGCAATACCTTTGTTAGTTTATTAATAATAAATAGAATAACATCATGCTTATTTCTTGACATAGGCAGCTCTTGAAAAAAATCCATGAAAATTAAATGCCATTTATATTTCCGTATGCTATGAGGGTACGGTAAATGAGATGGATGCATATTTTTAGCCTTAACACGCTGACATTCTAAGTAGTGTGTCACAAATTCAATTAAATATTTTTTTCGTCCCTTTCCAAAAATATTTTTGTTTTATATCAGCAAGCTTTTTCGTAATTCCAGGATGTCCTGAATAAGGTGATTTATGAAATTCAGTTAGAAAATTCCTCCTAAATTAATTTCCTGAAGGTATATATACTCTATTATCATATCTCAAGATTCCTTCATCATCAAAGTGAAAGCTTTATATCTCATATCATTTGGATTTGCAACGAGTGTTGTTTTTACTTGCTCAAAATAAGAATCATATTCCATGATATTTTTTATTTCATATTTAAACTAAGTTCTCAACGTTATAAGTACAAAAATATGTTTCCTATGACTTAGTGTATCTACCACTCTATTTTCCTTTCCTTTTATATAACTTATGTCAAAATCATACTGAGATAGAAACTCTAACCACCTTATCTTACGTTCAAATTCAACTAAGTAAAAATATACTTCAGCCCAAGATGGTCAGTCTTTAATTCAAAAGGTCTTCCTAAAAGATAATTCCTCTATACTTGAAGTGTATGAATAATGAAAGCAAGCTTTAGGTCATGGGGAGCATAATTTAGTTCATGTAACTTGATTTTTCTTCTTTCATATGTTATAACATGCTCATTTTGTAACAAAATACCTCCAAGCCCTTCCATGGAAGCATATTTTAGTACAATAAAGTATCCATTTGGATCAGGTAAAACCAAAATAGGTGCATATGTTAGTTGATTCTTTAGAGTCTTAAACATAGATTCACATTTTTCACTCCACACAAACTTCTTATCTTTATTTTTTGATGAAGTTATTGGTGCAGTGACCTTTGAAAAGTCCTTTTGGTTTCTCAAACGTGCACCCACGTCTCAGATCTTGGAAGGGCCAAGGTGCTTGAGACCATAATGGAACCGTCCCCAAGTTATGGGACCTTGCAATCTTGGGACACATCTCTTGAGAATGAAGGTTCCTCTATCTATTTCTATTAATACTACTACTCCTGGTGTTGGAAAGAAAGAACTAAGATAATGATGCCAAGGGACCAAGGAGAAAAGAATAACATGAATTAAACTACACTAAAAGGAGATAACACCAGAAAAGAGGGATGAACACTATCTATTCTTAGCAAGAATGACAAGGAATGCATGAAAGTAGGCTAGGCATGAGTAAAACAGTGAAATATGCATTCACTAGATCATTCTCATGGAACATAACCAAATATAGAACTATAGGGGACCTCAAGTAACACAACCAACACACAATGCAAAAGAAGAGGCAAGAAGAAGGAATACCAACACGATAGGAAAGAGAATAGTCACAAAAATGATGCTTTTATTACTTTCAAAAATGCACAAAGTTATTACAATGATGAAGGAGGCCGTTATCCACATGCAAAGCCATACATAGAGGTTTGCAACTCCAAATACAGAAAATATGAAGTCCTTGGTAGAATGCACAAGGATCCAAAATGTCCAACATAACAAATGAGCCTTGCTCTTACATTTATAGATGAATCCATGGAGGAAGAAGAGAAAAGGAGGGAAAACCATAATTTGAAACACAACCACCAACAAGAAGCATTCAATGTCTATAAATCCACTTGGAAATCTATGAAATGTGCTTCCCCATGCCTATTTAATGTGTTTAAGAAAAATGAGGGAGGATCATACCAAATTGGGTGGTTAGAGAAATCAAATCTACTCATCAATGTTTAGAAAAATGTTTTTCCCATTTCTCACTGACCAGATCTTCCAGAATTTGAATTTTAAATTTCTAGCACTCTAGCTAATGTTAGCATCTCTCTGACAAGTCCAGGCATGCACCAATATGAGCTCTGTAGTAGAAGATATAGTTGTCAGAAGATTTCATAGTTGTCGACACAAATAAAACAAGTGGCACATGCAGATTGGCTGAAATGATGGCCAATTGTACAACTATTTTCCATTTCTGCCACGTTTCACTTATTGATTTGTTGCAAGGATTCAATGCCCTGTTGGTGCATTTTGACTAGTTGCACATGACACACTTAAGTGTGTCAAAATATGATTTTACACAGAAGGGCATGAGGGAAGGGTGTGTAGAGAAAATAGAAGAGGGCATAGAGGGGTGTGCGTGATGCACATGGGGAGATGAGGTGAACTAGTGAGTAGAGAACGTATGGTTAAGGAACAACTATTACAAAGTAATGGGCACAACGTGCGAAGGGGAAAGGACTTAGTAGCAAGTGCAAGGCAAGCGAGATGGGAAGAAGCTGACTGGGAAGAAGGTGAATGCGTAGAAGGTGGGCGCAAGGGAGAAGTGGAAGGAGAAAAAGGAAAGGGGTGTGTAGGAAAATTGTGACCAAGGGAACGTGCTAAGTGATTTTGAAATAGGACAGAGTGATACAATATAATTTAATACTATAAATAATTTACAACTAAGGTCTGGGAGAACCTTGAAACATCCTCCTATTGTTATCACTTACATACCTATAGAAAATGAGGATGAAAATAAACCTGAGGAAATTTAAGAAATTGAACATATTCCACAAACTCAAGACACTAGGAACAGTCAAGGAAAAGATAATAATGTGCATGCATATCCTTTTCCATAATAATTAAAGGAAAAATGAATTACAGAAGAAACAACGCTAGTTCAAGAGTTAAAAAAGATGAACATTGAGGTCCCACTTTTGAGAGAAATAAGGGAAATTACTGAATTAAACCAAACCATTAGAAATGAGCATATAAAGACACTGGGAAGGAATAATAAATACCCAAAAATGGTCAAAGTAAAAGGGAATCTAGATGATCTTGTTGCTAGAAATATTATTTCACCAAAATATGGGGATCCTAGGAGTCCATTCATTACTATTTTTTTAAATGGTTAGTTAATATCTAATGTTTTGGTTGATCTTGGTGATACCATCAAAGTTATTAAAAAATATATGTTCAATATGTTGTCTTTAATAGGATTACAGCCAACCAATATCATTCTTCAATTGTAAAATCAATCTATTTCCATACCATATGGAGTGATTGAGGGTGTGATGATCATGGTTGAATCCTGGGAGTATCCCGTTGACTTTATGGTCTTATAACCTAAAGCTTGGAAGTTGAGATATCCACTTATCTTAGGAAAACCCTAGTTGGATAATATTGTTGCATATATTGACTTTAGGTCAGGAAAAATGACCACTTAAAATGGGAAAAAATCAAAAACTATTTCATTATATCCTTTTGCCTAGCCATATGTGTATGATTGTGAACATGTATTGGTATATTACTCAGATATTAATCATCTTAGTTCTTCTAATCTGACAACCATTGTAGTAAAAAATCACATGACAAAATTTTTTGAGTCATACATGATGTCTAATGAAGAGGACACTAGGGCTATGAAAATTGGAACCGGGGCTATGAAAATTGGAATTAAGGCTTCAAAACCATCTTTTCTGAACACATGAGATAATATTACCTTGGTAAGTAACATTTCCAATGAAAATTGTAAAGAAACCTATGCTTATAATGTATAATGTGTAGTCATTGAATTCTATTGTCCTTTAACCAATATTATGTTTCTTCAAAATATGACTATTTTGCACATGCTTCAGCCTCATGTTTTTCCCTTGAATTCTTTAATTACTTATGTGGAGCTCGCTATTTGGAAAGATACCAAGAAAGTGATTGTTGACATAGGAAAAGAGCTGACCATTGGTAATAAATTAGAGACCATCTAAAAGACTAGTTTTAGAAATCTTGAGGAAGCATTCCCAATATTGTTCTTGTGATTATAATGATATGAAGGAGATTCATCCAAGCATCTACACTCACCATATCTACACTGAGGATGTTAAACCTGTAAGACAGCCACAACGAAGAATTAATCCAACACTTAAAGACATAGTAAAAAATGAGATAGAAATATTACTGAAGGTAGGATTCATTTATCCTATATCTGATAGTCAATGGGTATCACCACTAGTTATAGTTCCCAAGAAAAATGGTAAATGGATAGTCTAGGTAGACTATATGTAACTTAATAAGGCCACCAAGAAATAATAATTTCCCCTACCCTTTATTGATCAGGTTTTAGACAATCTTGCAAGTACGAAATATTTCTTCTTCTTGGATGGGTTTAGTGGGTATAACCAAATTAGTATTGCACCTACTGATCAGGATAAAACCACCTTCACTCGTCCCTAGGGTAAATTTTCATATAGAGTCTTACCATTTGGGCTTTGTAATGCACCTTCTACTTTCTAGAGAGTAGTTTTGGAAATTTTTGCGGATCTTACAAATGACTGTGTTGAAGTTTACATGGATGAATTCACTGTCCATGACTCCACTTTTGATGAATCTCTGAATAATCTTGAAAATTTATTAACTAGATGTGAGCAGCACCAACTCTCCTTGAGTCATGAAAAATATCTGATTATGGTTGATCAAGGAATTGTCTTTGGTCATCATATTTCTACCAAAGGAATACAGGTCGACCCTAAAAAGATATAGGTGATAACTTAGTTTCCTATGCCAATGAATCAGACTGAAATTAAGAGTTTCCTTGGACATGTAGGGTATTATAGGCGGTTCATCAAATACTGTAGTAAAATTGTTGCACCTATGTTTTATTTACTAACAAAAATTTGGTTTTTGAATGGTATCCTCAATGTCAGCAGGCTCTTAATATTATCAAAGAGAAGCTAACCACCGTTCCAATATTGAGAGGACCCGATTCGGGGAAGCCTTTCCATATTCACACTGATGTATCTAATATAACCATGGGAGAAGTTCTTGGACAAAAATATAAGATGATTAGATATATGCCATTTATTTTATCATAAAGAAACTTACCCCTATAGCAAGAAAATACACCACTATGGAAAAGGAATGTTTAGCAGTTGTTTACTCCCTAAATAAATTAAGACATTAAATTAGTGGGTACAAAATCTTTTTTATACTGACCACATGGTCATAAGATATTTGATGAATAAACTAGCAGTCGGGGGCCAGATTATTAGATGGTTAATCTTGTTACAGGAATTTAATGTGACCATTATTGATAAGCCAAGAAAAGCTAATGTTGTTGTTGATTTTCTTTCAAGATTGAATGTTTCAGGTGATGAAGAAGTAGTCTAGGATCATTTTTCAGATGAATATTTGTTTGTAGTATCAACTCAACCTCCATGGTTTATTGATCTTACAAATTATCTAACTACGGGGAAGTTTTCTACCTATTTTACTAATAAAGAGTGATGAAGAATAGTTAAAAATAGTGCAACATATAAATGGTATAATGGAATTTTATTCAAATGTTGTCCTGATATGGTCCTTCGCAGGTGTGCTCGGGAAGATGAAGTATATGAAAAACTGAGAGATTTTCATGATAATCCTGGAGGAGGAAATTACTTAGTGACAAGGAAAATTCACAAGGTCCTTAGAGCTAGGTATTATTGGCCTTCTCTTCACAAGTCTGTCAAGAAGTACATATGGTAGTGTGATGCATGTCAAAGAATGGGAAAGACTACATCATCCATGGAAATGCCTCTCAACCCTCAGCTAGTCTTAGGACCATTTGAGAATTCAAGAATTGATTTCATTGGACCTTTTGATCCCTTATCCTTTGGGAAAGAATACATTTTAGTGTGCAGTGACTACATAACGAAATGGGTTGAAGTTCAAGCACTAGCATTGGCTAATGAGGATGTTGTTGCTGAATTTCTGTATAATTGTATAATGTTAAGATTTGGTTCCCCTAGAGCAATTGTATATTATCAAGGGCCTCATTTTTATCTAACATGATTGAATATTTTCTTGGAATCTACTGAATCAAGCACCATAAATCATCACCATATCACCCCAAATCTAATGGGTAGTTGGAAGTCACAAAAAAACAACTTCAGAACATTTTGACCAAAGTGGTCAATGTGGACCAAAACAACTGGGTACCAAAACTCCCAGAAGCAATATGAGCCTATAACACAACCTTGAAAACTACTACTAGATTCTCCCCTTATGAATTGGTATATGGTAAAAAGCCACTTTTACATGTGGAATTCAAGTTGCAAACATGGACAACAAAATTGGAAATCAGAATCGACTTGGATGAAGAACAATGCAAGAGAGTGATGCGATTGAACAAATTGGATGAAATGAGTATAGAAGCACAACAAAAAATGAAAATTCTCCAACAATAGAGAAAAACATGGCATGATGCTCATATAAAATACATGCAGTTTAACGAGGGAGAACGGGTCTTACTTTTTGATTTCAAAACATCAACATTTCAAATGCAAACTATGAACATGGTGGTTGGGACCATACCAAATCAAAAAAGTGTTTAATAACAGCTCTGTGTGATTAGTACAAATTTATGGAGACAAAATAACTCTTCTTATGAATGGACAGACTAATGATGTATCAACGACCTCTGGATAAGGAAACATTTAATAGAGATATGTTGTTATTAGAGGAAATGGATTCTATGGAGACGCTCAGCTCCTCCTGTAAGGAGTGATTGTTTATTGAATTTTAATAAAGGAAGATGGTCATGATTTTAATCTTATTCCCCTAGTTATATTTGTTTTCAATAATGCACAAATATTCATTGTTTGAATGAACACTAATCACTTTCTATCTAAGAGTGCAGGATGTGCAAATATAAAGATATTAGGAAGATGAGCTGACAAGGGTAAATGAATTTTACTTCACTACATATATTTCCTTTTGAATAAATTCCCCATTACATGTACCTAGCATGATTAAATCAATACAAAATGCTCAATTCATTTATTGGGAATATTATTCCAAATCTTTAGATACGGAGTGGGGTGTAATGATTCATACTTGCTGAGGAAACTACATGTGTCAAGTTTTAATAAGAGGATGCACTAATTTTTAGGAAGGATAGGTGGAATTACTATTCAAAATGATTGGATATGTGACATACCATGCATTTAAAACTTCTCACACATATCTAGTGCTATCAAGTTTTTACGCCGCCAAAATTTGCATCGACTAAAACCAACTAAAAGATGGTGGTGTATTTAAAATTGTGACTCACTCATCACTTCCCGTCATTACTCTATGAATTCAAACACAACCTTGTTATTTTATTTTCCACTTTATGGATTTGTATGCACTATGGGTCAAAATAAAAAATCTGAACCAGACTCTTCGGACCCACTGCTCCAGAATGTTGCAATTTCCTAGATATTTTATGATGTTGGTTGACTGGAATTCATTAGGAAATTCGAGGGATTTGATGAAAAATTAGTGGATGAGTTACTGGTAGATTTTGAAGCCACCTATTCATGAATTCGGGGAAAGTGAGTAGAAATCAATAGTCAAGTTGTTTATGAAACTATCTGGTTTACTAGATTTTGGTCTGAAGGTTATGAAAAATGCTCCTTTTAAGGACCTGATTCCCTTGTTTCATGAGTATGGCAAAGATTTTCCAGATGTGATCCTTACCTCTAATGGTGTTCAGAAGGGGATTAATAGGGAAATTATTCCGAGCATTTTTAAATAAGTAGCTAAATGGGTCAACAGATACTTCATCTGTGACAAAAAATTGTCTGTGTGTAGTGGGGATTCAATAAAAATTCTAATTCATTTAAAGAATGACTGTGTAAACCCTGCACTTAGGGTAAATTTACCTAAATATTTAGTTGATGCGGTCATCAAAGTGGGATGGAAATATAATGAATGGAGGTGGTCAGGAAACACTAAAACAACAAATTATTATTCAATTGATCTTCTCGCATCAAGTTTTCTATAGACTGAAGAGAAGAATAGAACAGATAAGTGTGGGGGAGGGTTCTAAACCAAGGAAACTCAAAAAGGGTACATATTCCATTATTCAAACCAATATCAAGTTAACCTCTCACCCTTTATAGGAGAATGTGGTGGAACCTGTTAGTCAGGGGAGCCTATCTTCTACACCTCACAATTCTAAGGGTAAGATCACCTTGCCACTTTATTCTTCTATTTCATTAAGGCCAAGGAGGTCTTGTACTTTGTGAAGACCTAGAATTTCCCACCCATAATCTTTTGATGATGATTCTTCTCCCATGTAGGAAGAGAAGGAAGGGGATGGTACCTTGACTATCCCTACTGACCAATATCATGATGTTGCATTCACCACAGTTATCTCTGCCACATAGAACTCAGATATGCATGCATCTTTAGAAATCAAATCAGCAACTCCAAAAAAACCATCAGTATCTGAAACACATACCCCAACTCCAAAACCATTTGCGATGGATAATGGTGGTCATGGGTTGAATATGATGTACCAAAGTGTTATTTGGAAGAAATTTCCTTCCTCATAGAAAAATTGAAATGTATGTAGGAAAAAATTTATCTTTGCAAACATCATTCACATAGAGAACGGTAGAAAAAGTTAGAGAAATTACTACTTTACAGGTAGAAATTAGTCATCTAAAGAGAAATATATATATATATATCTTAGAGTTTTGGATCATTTCAATCAATTATCTCTTCAAAATAAAGTGTTAAAAAAGGAAAACAAAAAATTAAAGGAAGAGTTTGAGGCCAACATAAATGAGAAAAAGAAGTTACAATCTCTTTTGGACTTTGTTTGTCCTTTGTCCTATAAGCTTCTGGCTTGTAGGAAACCTTATTCTACCTATAGTATGTTTTTTCAAGAACAATTTTAATCTTGGAAGTTACTGAGATTGTGTAGTCAAGAACCTTATGAAGCTCCTGATGGTAACACCTTTCTATCAATTTATCAAGACATTCCCCATGACATACAGAATAAGCTATGTGAATTCTACCTCTATAACATGCTAGTTACCAATGTTCCTGACTTTTTTATTAACCTTTTTATGGGAGATTATTAATTAAAGGCATTCCATTCACTACTTAGGAATCAAATTGTGTGGGGAGAGAAAATGGAAATTTTCAATCAAACAACTTACACCATCAGGTTCTACATTAGGCCTACCCATCACAATGATGTTGCCATGAGAAAGCATTTCAGATCTCTCTACCATCAGGCTGGTATTGGAGGAAATACTTCAAAAATCCCACGAAAATGTGTACAGGACTTTGAAACCTATAGTTAGCAAAATTTTGGAGCAGAAAGGTAGGCTTGTGACAGAAGGTGGGATATTTTTATTTTATCATTGAAAAGGAGAGAGTTTTTCTCCCCTCAAAATTTGAGTTGGAGTATAATATGAGGTGATGAACTCATCACAATAATTAGGTGATTTTCAGAAAAGAATGACAAGAAATATAATAATGAATGAGTAGGACTTCAGGTGAGGCCACCTCTTTATCTAAGTCTAACTACAACCTGACAATTTAACGTTGCTCAGTCACGTGAGAATTTCACAACTTAGGTCGAAGTGATTTCAAACACTCGGGGGATGTAAGGTAACTAGAAAAAAATATGCCAATCAATTTGAGGAGTATGACATGGCTCAACATCTTGGCAAAATGGTAGGAAAAATATGAGTTGCATTGGGACATGCAATAGGTAAAGTCCGGGGGATATTATGAGTACATTATTTGGCTTATTTATATCATTAATATGATTGATAATTTTTCATTTAAACATGATTTACTAATGCATGGGGATGCTTTATATGGTTATATCTTAGTGAGTTTAATGCATTTTCCTTTCTCTTGTTCATGTAATGTTTTAACCATATAACTTTCTAATAATTTCATTTTTGAGTGAAATTTGGTAACGTGTGCAAGATAATAATGAAATTTTACTACTAGTTTTGGTGTGTAATCAAGGAGCCTGAATCTGGATTCGGTATGCAGTCGTGGAGGACTTTTTCTATTAACCACCTATAAACATGGGTCTTGTTTCTAGCATTTCGGTAGGGTTTTATGAACCTTAATCAAATGTTGTTAGTGGAAGAACTTAGTGCCTACAATTTTGGCATGTTATGTAACCGACTGTGTCTAGATAAAGACATCATCTTGTGCAACAATTTAATAGTTGGATAATATTGATATTTTGTAATATAGTTCATAGCAATTAGTATTTACTTTCCAAATACGTTGAATATGTTCTTTGGATTAATATAAGTGGATATCATTCTAAGCATCTTGTGTTGTTAACATTACCTTTGTCCCAAGGAAGATCAAGGGCCCATTCAATCAAGGCGACTGGAGGTTTTCTATGTTTACGCATGAATGTCATTGATAATTCATATTTTTCTCATTTCCTCTACAATAATTTCCATTTAGTGTGTTTATTTCCTTTATCACAATTTCCATTCAAAGTGTGTATTTCCCTTTAATGCAATTTCAATTTGGAGTGTGTTATTTCAATTCTATAAATTCAATTCTGAGTGTGTGTTAATTGAATTCAATTATATTAATTTGGTGTATACATTATAATTCTAGAAAATTATTTGCAATGAATGCATTTCATTACAACAATGTCATTTCCATATTTTAGCATTAAATTTCCATATATTATCATAAATAGAGAAGCACAATAGTTAAAACCCCCAAAAAGGAACCACAAGATGATTGAGTTACATAGAGATTCATTGCGTACAACCTTGAACATGCAACCCTAGTTTTATAATCACAGTAGCAAATGAAATTGTTAGTTAAATGATTAGAGAATACAACACCCATCAAGTGGCCCCTTAAGGAGATGGGTGACACGGTAAGATGGTGGACATCTTCTTGATAATATTATAAAGAAACTACTATAGGAGTGACATATAAAATAGACATAGAAAAGGAGAGACGAAGGGTTAAAGGCCAAAATTAGTATGTTGGGGTCTCAAGTAAGGCTTGAAAGAAGAGTTAAGTAGAGGGTTAGGTGTGAGTGAAAATTATTGGTCTATTTTTATACTAGAGTTTTATTGCATGTACATTGATTTTTTTCTCTAAATTTGTGAGAGATATGGCACAATATATAGCAGATATTCATCATGTGGACTGGGTTTGAGATTTTAGGTGGGGTCTTGATAATGACATTCTAGTGAGTACACAAAACATTAATGAGTATTGTGGATTTATTACATGTTATTTCTAGAATAAAATTTAAAAACAACACTAGTGCAAGGAAGTACCTGAGCTAGCGTATCCCGTAAAATTTTCTAGTGTAGGCTTCACTATATTAACATAAAGGTAGACTTGCTCACATAAAAAACATTTGCATTATTGTACTGGTTTCTCTATTTTAATATTGAGTATGCTATCACATTGATAAATTTGTTATAGTTTAGTGCATTAGCATAAAAAATAAGTGTTATAACATGAGAATAAGTGCACTAATGTGAGAGCATGTGTGCTAACATAACACTAGGTGCACTAGCATGAGTTAGGGGGAATAGGTAAGTTGTAGAAATCATAAAAAAGTGAAAATTATTTGAAAGGGGCTAATCAATTGGTGTAATATGTATAGAATATATTATATGCATTGGATGTTTGAGAGATACATTCATAATTGTGATCATTCAAGAGAAAAATGACGTGTTTGAAGTGGAGAGAATTAGGTGTGGTACTAGAGGTAAAATGTTTGGCACAAATAATATGGATGTTAAAGATGAGATTGGATCATTTCTTATTGAATTATTTGGTGTACTGATACCATAGTGATTCTCAAACATTCAGATTACCAATGGGGGATATTTTTGTGACATTAGAGGATGCGTATCAAACAATGAGGGTGTTGATAAAGGATCAGTTTATTTAGTTGGAGGGGAGAGAATCACATATTTGGGTGTAGACACTGTTGTTTAGAGTAGAGGTAATTAATGAAGAGGGTATGGAGGTTCACCTTGCAAAGTGCATGAAAGATGATGTGATATAGTGACTACCTATCTACCGGATGGATCTTATCAACAACTAATTACTACTTGATAATACTAGGATACATTTTTCGCTTGGATTAATTGGCATAGTTGTGGATTTGATGGATGTAATGAGATTTTTTTCATTGGTACCATGCATACTTGCGCATCTATACATAGATATGCAACTGGTGGTATATAGTATTTAGAGGATTTTGGGTCCAATGACACTACTACATATTTGGGCATGGGACCATATAGTATCTTTTTGCTCCTATTTCAAGTTAATGAAATGGTATACAAGAAAACAAGAAACTCCAAAATATGGGAAGGTTTAAGGCTACAACTGAAATTTGTGATGCTAATGGAGATGATATATGGGTGCAAAGATCCTTTTCATAGCGACATTGATAACTTGCACAAAAAAAGGATAGCTAGACATGAAAAATATTAGTAAACATTGGGCTGCGTGAAAAATTTAGTCTCGAGAAGTGATAAAATTCCTATGGAGGATGTCAACCCACTTTTATTATAATACTAATCAAAAATAATTTGATAAATGATATGTGGAAGATAATAAGAATGTAACACAGATAAGAGATATGTATAGATAAGATAAGATAAAGATATGATAACGATAAGTTGAAATAAGGTAAATCAAAGCTGATTGGGTTGATTGAGACCCAAGAAAAAAAAGGAAGTCAACAGTGAATGTAATAGAGTAGATGAGAAGATGTAAAAAAGTGGATATGTGAATGATGGTGAGATGCTAAAGATTTCTTGGATCTAATGCAGAGATAGAAAAAAAAATGATGCAAATTGAAGGTAGATGTAATGGATACAAATTGGTTGGACACAGACTAGAGGTAGATCTATGACACTCAATGATGATTAGGGGACATTAAAGTGAGCTTTCAGATATCATATATGTAGATCATATAGACAAAGAGATATGGATGTTATAGAGGCTTAGGAGCTTATTGTAGGAAATGAAAAAATGTACAGAAAAAGACTAATAAAGATCAGGTCGATGGTGGCCAAGGTATAATTGACAAAGACTGGGGTTATATTTAGGGTTTGATGAAGCTGATAGACGAAAAATGGAATATAAGAAAAAAATAGGGATGAAGGATATGATGGAAGATATCCAAGATGAGGGAAAAACCTGTAAAGCTTATAAGAAGATGATGAAACCAATATAGGGCTCTAATGCACATTCCATGATTTATATCTCTAAAAATGATTGATGAGGGGTCCAAGATGACTCTAAGTTATTAATAGCATCTCACAAGAAGAGAAAAAAAAGAAAATATCGTAAGAATTCCAATTCTGCAAAACTGCATCCTCTTTAGGAGTGGGGTAGAGGTATATTTATAGGTCATCGGTGACCTCCTATGGTGACCATAGACTATGGGGGCCTACTAACTTGGTAGATGAGGATGATGTGCAACTCTAGATGAAAGGTCCTATTAGAGTTGGATTAGGGTTTCTTTCTTTTTATGTGTGTTATGGTTGTATAGGGATGATTAAAGTGTTTAAGGAGTGGAAAGGATTTGAATATGGATAAATGGGAATCTAGGGACAATAAATGAGGGGATTAGGGATGTGCTTATGATAATATATATGCTTAGGGATAATTAATGATGGATAAAATAATGATGGGATTAATATAGGAAAATAGGAAATTAAGAGGAATAAATGGGGTTTATGAGGGAAAGAGGAATTTGAATAGGAAGAAGGGTGTGAATGTGAAATATGATGATGAAGGGGTGAGCGAATGCAGGATGGGGTACAATCTAACAAAAAATTGGTGTCTCCAAATATAGCTACAACAAGTGACGATGGAGAGGGATGTGTCTCGTCATGTGGTTGAGGTGAGTGGGTGTAGACACTGAAAACTTGCATGTTAATTTATTCCCCCACATCCTCCCTCTTTTAATTTAAACTCACTCCTAATTTGAATTCAAATGCATTCCTCCCCAAAATCCTAACCTAACCTCTTTTACACACTGTAAATATTCTAATCACTATCCTAAACTCCTATCTACATCTATTCTATCCTAAAACCAAAATTTTCAAAGTGATTATAATCCTTATACACGAGGAAAAAATTTCCTATCCTCAATTTCATACCATCACCTAAATCCACCTCATTTGGAAGTGGTCAAAAATCACTTCAAAAAAGGTGTTTTTATCCCTCCCAAATGTCTAGCAATTTGGGTAATCGCTAGCGACTCTAAAAATATGGCCCTTCTTCTTTAGTTTGGAATCATAAAACATTTGCAACATAGTTATAACTCTCCGATATCTAAAGCATAATCTAGCAACACACTTAGCCACTCACAAACATAAAGAGAAACCACATTTTTTTGTAAACATGTCTTACATCCATCAAGCATCTCCCCTTTTCTCCTCACACGTATATCAGCTAACCAAGGTAATTATTTACTTGTTTTTCTATTTCAAATTCTAGTTTCTGTGTTGATTTTTTAACTAGAACAATTATCAATTATTATTTACAATCAGATTCATCAAGTCTCTCATTTATTAATATACATTTCATTTTACAACAATCACTAGAGATTCCTGCTTTATTGATTTACTTTTCATTTCCAAGCATTTTTATTGTAGTTCATCATATATTTATCACTAATCCTTTGTTCCTCATATGGATATGTTTAGATGAATTTTCCAAGTGTCCAGCATCTCATCACTTCCATTCACGATATCCCTATCATTCGAAAACCATTTTTGTGGGAGCAATACAACATTTCTCATGAGTTGAGATGTTACAATATTGTACTAACCCCTATTACAAAATATTTTTTGTGTTGGGTAATTTATTATTATATTGTTATTTATTTGTGATTTTGTTTGTACCCATATATATTACTAGGTTTGTTGTTCCTATTTGGTAGGTGACGCTTTTTCTTTCTATATGGCTATATAATAACCAAATGTAATGATCGAGATATCTAAAGAGTAAATATAATATATTTATTTCTATTATTCTAGTGTATCCACCTAATTTGGTATTAGAGCAATGTAAATCCATGGTCAAAATATTAAGATTCTGAATGAAGATGAAAGATTAAATTGTTCTGGGCGATTTCATATTGTTTGATTGCCTCAGATGTTACGTCAATTTTCATCTACCTCAGGAAGAATTTCATTTCTAATCAAACACACATAAATGGAAATCTACTTCTCCATGCGTTACACTTATAAACATGTAAAAAATACTTGGTAGTTGTAATGTATTAGGAGATGTAATGTATTCTTGTTGAGGGTGTCTAATATGCAGGTCTATGGATTAAGAATTTGAATGAATCGTATAGAGCGCTATGTGGTTTTTAAAAGTCTTCTAGTTAATTCTGAGCATTCTTACCAGTCTTTAATTCAGATCTTAAAGAAAATAATATTTCCATTCCAAAGTGCCATGTCCTAACACTGTCCATGTGGAGGTAGTAAAATCATCTCAACTAAACAACCACTTTTTTTTTAGCAGAAAATATTGGCATATGAATCTAATGATATTCATAGATTTATGATCAAATCTTCTTTGGAAAATCATGCAAATCTCTAGCACTAGAAACAAAGATCAAAGGAATACCACGTGTTGGCATACATGAAAGAGAACGTGAATAAAAGTTCCTATAATTTATTTTACATTTTTAAGCCTCACATGCATTGTTTTCACTCATTGACTTGGGAGATGTATCTAAACATCTTAATTGGTGAGTTAATGAATATTGATCCTGTATTGGCGTCAGATCACTAAGAGGTTGATCAGATTGGTCTTAATATTTTTTACGTCTTTAATTCAATTCTTATTTTCATAATTAATGTGGTGTTTCTGGATCAACTAGAATTTTGGATTTTGATAGCTTTCATTAATAAAAGTGTATTCCCATCAAAAAGTTCCACAAACTCTATTGCCATTTTTTTCATTGATAAATTAATTCATATTCAAAATTTTGATTGAAATGATTTCCACACATGGCAAGTTCAAACACAATTATTTCTAATCAATAAATACATGTGGGATATTGTTGACAAAAAAGCAAAGAAACTAGCAGATGCAAAAGAAGCAACAAAATGGGAGAAAAAAGACTGAAAATCCATAAAAATTATTGGATTGGGACTATCTGATGCTTTTGCATCATATATAATTGTCTAAATCCTCTCATACAATTTTGAAAACATTAAACAAATTGTTTATTTCACAAGCTACAGGCGCACCGATAATATTGAAGAAAATATTATTTGGTCTTAAAATGGAAGAAGAAGACAATGTGGTAGAGCACATTAGTAAGTTTTGATCTCTCTCAAATCATTTTATAGACAACTAAATTCCACTTTTGCAATATTATTGCTAAAAGTGTAATAATCACTCTCATTCTTACCAATTCTATTATAATTAGTGATTCCCGCTAATTAACTAACATTTCGTACCATTTTCGTTAATTAATAATGTTTTGTTGATTACATAGCCTCCTTCACATTCAAGATTCTAATTTACGACACATTGTAATTCAAAATCCTCTTCTGAATAAAAAATTAGATATTATTAGATAATTAATCCTATTTTACCATTTTTTTGGTCTATAAACTCTATTATTGGCTTAAAACCCTCTTCTAACCATTCAAAATCACCCCAATTCCCCCCAAGACATCTCAAAATTCTTCAACATCTTTTCCTAGCCTCTTAATTGATCCTAAGTGGTTGATTAAGGCTCCTCACATCACAATCACTTGCTAAATCACTAATCATGATTAACAAACCTTAATCTACTTTGTGCTTTTAGTCCCACATGCACCAAGATGCAATTTTTCCCAAATAGAAAACTATAAAAAAGGAGTAACCACATACCTTTAAAATTTACACAATGCTTTGAATTGCATATCATATAAGAAATATGATTAAGATCCTTACTCAATATTTTCGTCAAATATTCATGTTGGTTAGTAGAGGGATATCCTATATGGCCTTGTAGCCATTGTTGGAGAGAACCTCTCACCATTTGTGAAGTAGTAAAAAACCCAATTTGATTTCCCTCTTAGATATAATTAGGTATATGTTAGTTTTTAATTCATACTAAGTAGGCATGCTTTAACTAAGATTGATTGATATCATGTTAGTTCTTTTAAGTGTTCTATTAAGCTTTAACCATTGATGTTACTATTGTTAAATTTCTATCTTTGTTAATAGACTTGGTGTTAGTCTAGATATTTAGCTTTGCTAGAGACTTTTAGTAGTTATCATTTAGCATGCCCAGTGGGACAACCCTGTTGCATACATTTTTAAGCTTTTTAACTTAGTTTCAAAGTTTTTAGTTTAAATCTTTCTAGATTAGTTTCAAGCTTTCTAGATTAGTTTTTCAAGATTATTTTACAATTTTAATTTTCCTAACCCTGTTTTGCATTATTTTTTATAATTATGAACTTTCTTAGCTAGATTAGTTTTAGTTTCTTTGTTTTTATGTTCTTTGTAGGATCAAAGGAGGTAAAGTGCTGCAAAAATTGGATCATATTGCTAAAGTTTTGATCTTTTTGAGATTTTTCTTATCAAAATCCATTTTTTTACCATCTACAGAAAGGGATGTGCTGGTATTACTCTTCCATGTGTTGGTGTTAAAATGAGCGAGCTATTGTTAAAAGGGGCACGTTGGTGTTAACCGGGGCGCGCTAGTGTTACACTATGTTCACAACCTATCTTGCGGAGGCCTTAAATTTTTCTCCCGACCTCGAAATGACTCTGTTTTTTGTGTTGGAAAGGTATTGAAGTGAACTAAGTAATGGAAACATAAATTTGGGGTTTAGAGTTACCAAAAAAATAGGGTTTTCATTTTTATAAAACTAGTCATTTTTAACATGTCTAATGATTTGATGAATGTTTTTTTTCCATGCTTTACTTGATGTAGACCAAATATTGTGTATTCTCTTCTCTTACACCTTTTGGTTATCTTGAGAATCAAAATCAACTTTGATCTCTATATTTTTAATATTTTCTTATGTTTTGATGAATTCTTTTATTTCCATGTTTTGTATGAGTTTGGGATAATGTTTGTGTATGCTCTTCTCTTGCACCTTCTATGATTTTGAGAATAAAAAGTAGATTTACACCTTCTTTTACTAACATTAGAGTAAGTGGAAAATTTATTTATTCATTTTAGTGCTTAAGGGAGTGAAATTTTCATTTGGGATGTGTATGATACTTTAGTTTAAAATATTTTTATTTGATAAACAACCAAAGCCAAAGTTTGTGTATGCTCTTCTCTTGTAACTTATGTGATCTTGAGAATCAAAAGAAACTTTAGTTTTTCACTAAAAAGCACTTGGATTAATTGGGAATGAACCTTGATTTATAAAATATTATGGTCTTATTTTTATTTATAAGCTTTTTCATTTTTATCTAGTTGGGTTGTTTGTTGTGTATGCTCTTCTCTCGCATCCTTAGATGATCTTGAGAACCATAAACAACATTTAATCCTCTTTTTATGATATCATAGATTTTTTGGATAACTACTAACTATTGGTGTGTCATACCTAATGATTTCTAAAGAAAGGAGAACTCTCTTAAAACAAAAATCTAACATTCACGTGTGTTATAGGTTTCCAAAGGTGGTCTAAACAAAATTTCCTAATCCAAAAGATAAGAAAATACACCACACATCATTTATCACAATGTATTGCAGTTTTTAATTAAGAGCTACGGCTCATCCACTCTAAACTAGGAGAAACTCCCTTTGGCATAAGCCTTAAGATAAGAAGAGGGATTCTCCTAGGAACCCCAAAGAAGTTCACACAAGAGAGAAACTTGTGAACAAAACGGAAAAGTTCTCCACTACCTAATTTATTAGTACATCTCGGTAAGATTAGAGTCAAATTTATTTCCATTTGGATCCCATTTAAAATAAACTAAACGCATTTATTTCTCGTTGTATTGAAGGGGGTAAATTAAATCTGAGATACTCCAAGACTAGTTAGTGAAAATTTCTTGGCAAACCAAGTTCACCGAGGTAATTTGTGATACCTAGAGAGAGAACCACCAAGAAGTTTGTGGTTTGGAGCCAATTTGACTTAGACATTTTGTTCTATAGATCTCTCATAAAGTGACAACTTATTTGGAGTCAAAACCTTGTTTTTCAAACAAGGAAAGAGTCCATTTAATTTGAAACTATGTGTTCTTTATAGCCACTTTTACCTACTCCCATTAAACCCAGGCGCGCTAGAACATCACCTAGCCTGAACTAGGCACTCACCCGAGGCACACAAAGGGGTTGATCCCCTCTTTTATGTGAGCCTTTTAAGAATGTTCACCACTAATCGAGGAATATTACAGAAACATAAATACATACATTCATTCTAGCACAAAGGTAAAGAAACTAGAACCAAGCGCATACGCACCATAATATGAATGTAATCATTATAACAACACAGATGAATCAGATTTGAACCATGAGAAATATGAAGAACACAAGGGTTTATACCTATAAACATAGATAATCAAAGCAATCCACCTCATATATTGATTCACATTTGTTTATAGTATCCAGATTATATCAAAAAAGGCCATAGCAGATGAAATACATCAACAAATAACATCCTAACCCCACAAAATTACTCTACTCAAAGAGTTATATCCATGCTCTCTCCTATGCATCTAAATTCTCTCTTAAATATCTTTCTTTTCATAACACATATTCTTCCCATCTCACATTTTCTTCACATCCCCTGTTTTAGATCCAAATGTGTTTTTAAATAGAAAGGGATTTCTCCTTCACCACCTTAACATCACTCAAGAGCAAACCACATGCCAAATGTCATCATACTCTGCCATACTTGAGTACCCTAAACATTCAAGTGCTAGCTAACCCATAACTAACTCTACTTTACATCTCTTAAACATAATGATTATATCCTGGAATATTCTTTCCTTGGGCTGCAAGTCTTCATGTTCTAACCTTATCCACTATCACGCCTACATGCATCCTCACGTATTTTCAATGTAACACCATAACCCAAAATGTGGCTAAGTATCAAACCCATTTTTGATCCTGCAAGAAGACCTCCACACACTCCATGTCCAACTCTATCCCTTCATTCCAAAACTAGTTAACTGTTCAAGTTGTTCGTGCACAACTTAGTTATCCCTGCATGTGCTTCCTCGTGCACGTTATTCCTACACTATCTTCCTCATACATTGATCCTTTTCTCTGAGACTTAATATTGTTTTTGGGCTCAACATCACCCCACACCAAACGTTATGTCCATCCTCTAAAAAAACTAATCTCCAATACAGAATAAAGAATGGAAAAATAAAAATGACCTGTATCTGGCTTACACCAAAGAACAAAAGAAAGTTTCTACTATTGGACAAAGATTGGGAAATTTTTATTCAAGGATGTTTCAATATCATTCCAAGAATCCTCCTCACTCTATGCATGTTTAAATAAATCCCCTATCAATGCATTGACCTCATCTAATTTCATCTCTTCACCCTTAATTTTCTCCATTTTATTGCTAAGTTTGGTCAGCGTGTCCATCTTATGTGTCACCTGGGGATATAATTCCTTGAATTTAATCTTAATATAGGTCCTTAGAATATCAATTTCCTTAGATTTATTCTCAACCTTTGCCAGGATCTTGTCATTTTCCATCCGATTGCCTTTGTTCTTCACCTATAACTCCTTCAAATTTGCCTTATGTGTATCGACCAGCATACTTTCCACACTATTTTTGTCTTCACAGTTGTCATAGACAACTTTGGCCATGTGAGTGGAATTTATCACTGAATAAATAAGCCTAGTGTACTAAGTTATGGTCTCCTCAATTTGTAATCTCTCCTATTCTTTCTATTGCACCATAAATTATTTTGCCAACTCCAATGCAAGTGGTTGCTTCTCCATCATGATGATGCGCATCAAATCCTCTAGGTAGTAGAAGAATAACTCATACCTATGTGTAGGTGGGGATTAAATTTAGGTGTGCTACAATAATGGAATCTGAGACAAGATCCACTTTCTTGTAATCTTTATGCACATTCCCATTCTCATCTCTCAACTCAATCCTCAACTGCACAATTATAAACTCCTTTCCCTTTATCTCTTTATCCCTCTGTATAATCTCCTTGTTATTTTCCTCCAATTCCTTATCCAATGTTTTAATCTTATTATTCCTATCAAATAATATTGCTTCAACCTCCACTGATACCTTGTTCAACACATTACATGCCTACTCATCAGTCAAATGCTGAGAACCCACAATAGGATTTACCTCTGTGTAGCTCACTGTGTCTAGAAATGCACCTGCATTGACTTCAAATTCTAGCTCATCAACATGGGACTAAAAATACCATAACAAAATATTCCTTGTACACAGGTATGCACCATCTATATCAAATGATGACCAACAGAAGAGGTGGTCTATAGGTGTTGTGCTCTTGAAACACGTGAGTAGGACCTTGTTTGGATCAATTTCATAAGCCATTATGGGTTCTTGTGATTTCAATGCACCCTTTCCACTTGTGTGCACTCTCTTCGGGAAACCAAGTGCTAAAATTTTCTCCCTTCCTATGCTTCAATACTTCTCTTTATCCATTTCTCCCGCACTGCCCTCCACCTCATGATCTACAAAGTCCTTAATAATACCTTCTACCTCCTTCTCCACCATTTCCTCTAAATGTTCACCAAATAGGTGTGGCTTCTCATGCACCTTCATCCCCACTTATTCTTCACTTATTTATCCCTCTCGAGTGTCCTGCAAAGATTCATTCTGACATTCATCAGATTCATATTCATTGTACACAGGGGGTTCTTCTCTAACTCGTACCCCTCATCCTCCTCTCTAGTCTCATCAACCTTCACGATCTTCATTCTCTTAGAGTCCGAACTCTACACTACCCTCTTATTCTTCTTCACCAGAGACTAATCCTTCCATAGGGACTTTTTCCTACAAGCATAAGTGCTTTTTCCCATGCCTGAATCTTGTTCCTCTTTGGTATAAACCACACGTGTGCTTGATGCCCTACTTTATGTATTTTCCTCCCTATCTCTCTTCATTATCACTATCTTCTTCCTTCCTGTAGGGTCTTCAGGGATGGAGACATCATCCTCAACATACATTCCTTTCTCAAACTTAGGCCTTAGGTGTGTGTACACCCTTGTTGTCATTATTCCTGCAAGTGATAATGTCATGGGCCTTACCATATGTATTTCATGAGAGACATACTTCTCCAGATATGCTCTCTTATGAGGATATATAAGTTTCCTCCATAGCGCATGGTGCTCTTTATCTACGTCACTTAGATCAAACATCAGTTTCTTAGCCTCCTTAATCCTGTTAGCCGCGCTTTGAAAATATTGCGTTGTGAAGGAAAAAGGTAATTTACATCATGGGCCCTTATTTCCATCAGTCAATGTGAACATGTCAATGCAAAACTATTGGTATACTGTAAATTCAGCCTCATCCTTCACCAAGGATGGAAATTGCTCTGGAATCCTCCACTCTACTCCAAATACATCACACATATTCTTGTATAACTTATCCAAGTGTGTCTTATATGTAGGTATCATAATTTCACAAGTATATGATTCAAACCTCTTAGATGGGGGGGGGGTTCTCTTTAGGGTACTCCTAAATGTCATTATTCAGCCCATTAGGCATGCCAACCTCTGAAAACACAATGGTAAGAATAATATTACCATCCATAGTTTTATCTCCATCTCACGCCACATAAATGATATCCTCTGCAATGAAGGACGAGATGTTTTAGATGGTCCCCTATGAAACCTTCCTACAAACATTTAACAATATCTTGTTCACTTATGTCCATCGTTCTTGTCTATTAAACTTGGTGAATAGGTGTGTGACCATCTTCATGACTGTTTTAGTGATCTTGGTAATACTAATGGTGCACCCATCCTTCTTATATTCATATGCCTTAGTTATTTCTTTGGCAGCCTCATTGTCGTTCAAGTAATCATCCATCAACTCTCATGTGTAGATAAGTCTAGTGTACTTGGATATCAACTATGGAGTTATGTGCATCCTCTTTCCTATGAAGTAAAAGTAATATTTATGCATGCACAACGTAAGCCACTGGTATAATCTCTCAGTCTTTCCAAAAATTGGCAACTCATAGAGTCTTAAAATCCCATCCTTCTCTAATGCCCTCTTTATGAAGTCATCATATATTGTTATGTCATCTTCTGTTCTTTCTCTTGTATGGTGAAAAAGCTCCAATGAAATATATTTCTTAGTTATACTTGTCTTATGGTTATAATCACTTATAATGATTTTGCACACGTGAGATACCTAATCTATCCCCAATAATACCCCATCTAGGTATTGTATCTCCACATACCATTCTTTGTTGAAACTTGTTAATGTGACTAATTTTCCCTTTCCCTTTCCCTTCTTTTTGCGTGAAATGTATGATCCATTCATTGGTTCCATTTTCCTTGTCTGGTCCTTGTTAAACCTTCCTTGTATATTTCTTTCTCACTTCTAAATCCCTTGGCTCCAATCCTTCTACAAAAATTATTCAAACCCGTGCCCTAGTTTCTCAAACCATAACCTAGAAACCCTTTATTCCACAAACCAACATTAAAACTACAAGAAATCTTCCCAAACAACAACTTCTGCGCACACTTGTGTACTCTATTTCAATCTGGTTCTAAAATATTTCACTTCGAACATGATTTTCAAAATTTTCTCACAAGGATGCCCTAGTTCACAAGAGCTCTTCTCCAATTAAACACAAGGTGACAATAACTTACCCCAACTCCCCATTAATAGTATTCCACTTTTTAATGCATTAATTTCCATGCCACCTACCACCATACTACCACATTAAATTCATATTTTTCAAGGGCATTCATCTCATGCATTTTATCCAACATTTTTCCTTCACATGCCCACTCACACGTAACCTCCTCAACCTTTTAACATGTAAAACTACATCAAGCACATAATCCTTTATGCACTCTCTCAGTATGGAAGTACATCTACCTCCACATCTTATACCAATTAGTTCTTCTCTCTACCACCTACCGCATGTTGCTCCACTTGTTCATCAATGCACGTGGATTTCATAAAACTATTTCTTGACACCATTTTATTTCCGAGCATTATTACCTATTTTACGTGCGTTTGTCTAATATCACACACTTTTTCCTCTCTCCCAAGACACAAATAACATCACTCCCAACACATTCCTCTTGATGTGCTATCCACCCCATACTAAAATTATCCTCTACACATAAAACCACTTAGATTGTAATTGACCAATGGCATGGAAATGCATAGCACAAAACATGACTAAAAATACAAAGTAGAGTGACGATGAAAGGAAAAACATATAAAGGAAAACATAAGATAAATGGAAACACTGCCTTGTTCCAAACACCAAGAATAATTATTTATAGTAGGACTTCAACCTACTCTCATTAAAGAAAATCGGAAACCATGTGCCATCCAAAGCTTCTAACTAAAAAGTGCATGAGTCAATTATATAGGTCACAACATATGGTCCCAACCAATGCACTTGGAACTTCTTCGGGTGGTGCAAAAACTTGGAGTCATATAGAAGAACCATCTGTCCAACTTCTAGCTTCTTATTTTTAATGTGTCGATCATGTAAGGTCTTGTGTATTACTTTCTCTATCTTCTAGCTCCATCGGGATATGACGCACCTCTCTTCCAACTATATCAGTTTTTCTATGCGTTCTTCAAGTTCTTGTTCATCAACCAATCCTCCCATGTGTTTAATATGTAGGTATGTTAACATAAATTCAACTAGTAAAACAACCTTGGCACAAAACACCAACTAAAATGGTTTTAATTTGTTTAGTCTCTTATATATTGTTCTATAAGATGAAAGAACAAAAAATAATTTATCATCACAATCCTTCCTTCTAACATCATAGATATTTGTCAATGTGTGGCTCAAAATATTATTAAAAGCTTCAGAAATTCCCTTATCTTATGGGTGATAGGTTTTCATTTTATGTTGGGGTTAATCACACTAGTTGTACAAATATATATCAGATCTAATCATACAAGTAATAAATATGAAAATAAACCAAAAGAAAAAATACACAAGATATAATGTGGTACACCTAATGTGGGCTACGTCCACAAAGAAGCAACTAATATATTATTCAAAGCTTCACAAATGATATACAGTGAAGATATAGAATCTTCCACACCTATCCCGGATGTACATTACTTTATTCCTCACAAGATTCTATTTTTCTCTCTCTAAGAATTCCTTCTTACAATTATTCTAATTCTATCTTCTAACCCTATA
This sequence comes from Taxus chinensis, assembly GCA_019776745.2. Taxonomy (NCBI): domain Eukaryota; kingdom Viridiplantae; phylum Streptophyta; class Pinopsida; order Cupressales; family Taxaceae; genus Taxus; species Taxus chinensis. The sequence continues at coordinate 262,629,927 of CM034156.1, read as the reverse complement.
TTTCTATCTTATATATGTATACACAAACTTAGGGAACTTTATATATGCAATTACAACCATTAGATCACCTTTATGTCAAAGGTTAGATCTAAATCCCATGACTTAAATAAAATAAATCATGCAAAGGTAACCGATACCGGTTCCTACTTTCTTGACCGATGCTGGTCCCCAGGTGACCAACAGTGGTTACGCAACTGACACCAATTAATATATTTTCCATCAAGTTAATAAAGCATGTTATATGTGAATAAATTTAGCTCCACAACTCAACAATCTCCCACTTAGAGATAAATTGTTGCACTGCACCATATAGCTCCATTCTTGGATCCTTTCCTTGAACTATTTCTCCCTCTTCAAGTTTAAAAAGCTGAAGACCAAAAAAATTGGAGTTTAGCTCCAAATTATCCTTTTCCAATGGCTTCATTAGCATATTTGTAGGGTTCTTATTTTTTTGAATTTTCTCTAGTTTCATCTTCCCATCCTCCAACACTTGCAATATGAAGTGATATATCAACTGAATATGTTTCTTTCTTGAATGAAATGCTAAGTTATTTTCCAGATGAATCATACTTTTACTATCATTGTACAATATGAAATCCTCTTTCTCATTTCCTAACTCTTCCATGAACCTGCTCATCTATATCATCTCTTTGTTAGCCTTTATAGCTACAACATACCTAGCCTCTATAGTAGACAAGGCCAAAACATTTTGGAATCTTGAAATCTAGCTAACTGTCATCCCACCTACTGTGAATACATATCCAGTGGTGCTTCTCATACCATCCAAATCTCCAACCATATCTTAATCAACATAGCCACATAAAGAAATATCTGACCCTCCATAGCATAACGTAATGTTCGATGTCCTTCTCAAATACCTGAGAATCCATTGGGCTGATTTCCAATGTTCTTTACCTAGATTGGCCATAAATTTGGTCACAACTCCCACTTCTTGTGTAATGTCTAGTTTGGTACAAACCATAACATACATAATACATCCAACTGTTGAAGCATATAGAACTTGTTCCATGCACTCGACATCCTCATGTGATGTAGGAAATTGATCTTTTCTCAATATAAAGTGTCCAACCATAGGTGTACTTACATGTTTTGAATTCTTCATATAAAACCTGTCCAACACCTTATTGATATAATGTTCTTGAGATAAATACAATATTTTTTGGTTCCTGTCTCTAAGAATTTACATGCCAAGGATTTCTTTACAGATCCAAAATCCTTCATTAAATATGTATGAGCTAACATTTCTTTAAGCTCAACAATTTCTTGCACACTATATCATGTAATAAGAATATCATCCACATAGAATACCAAAATAATATAGCTTATATTTTCAAGATTCTTGAAATAAATGCAATGGTCAGATTTACATCTCATATAGCCATTCTCATACATGAGATTATCAAACCTCATATACTATTTCCTTGGGGCTTGCTTGAGCCCATATAAGCTCTTTTTCAACTTGCACACAAGTTTCTCCTTACCCTTGAATTCTTAACCAAACGACTGCTGCATATAAATATCTTCCTCCAAATCACCATGAAGGAAATCCATGTTAACATCAAGTTTCTCTCAATTAAAATATTCTACTACAACTAAACTCAATAAGGTATGTATGGAAGTAATTTTTTCTAGAGGAGAAAATATCTCACCAAAATCAATACCTGATTTCTATGTAAATCCTTTTACCACAAGCCTTCCCCCGTACCTTTTCTATCCACCATATTTTTTCTTAATCCTATAAACCCATTTGTTATGTAATGTTCTCTTACCTAATGGTAACTTAACCAAATCACATATCTAGTTTTGTTCCAAGGATTTCATCTCCTCATCCATGTCATGATCCCAATTCTCATGGGTTTCATACTACATTACTTCTTCAAGAAAAATTGGTTCACCACTATAAGTGAATAAAAATAAGATATGGAAGGTGTAAATATTTCTTGAGGTATACTTACCCTTTATGACCTTCTAACTAAGATCTAGGGTGCCAAAGGCTCAATCTATACATCATGTACATTTTTATCCACCTCTAATAGTGACTGATGTTGGTCACCTCTTACCAAAGCTAGTTTAGCTAACTAATGTCGGTCATGATCTTTTATAGCTGATGTCAGTCCTAGCAACTGACGCCGGTTTTGTAAGATTGATGTTGGTTCCAGATGATCGAAACCAATACCTATAGATGTCTTTTCTAAATCTGAGAATAAAATTTCTTCCACAAACTTTCCAACCGGTTCATCTTTAGGTACCAAAACTTGATCCCTTTACATTATCTTTTTATTCCATTCAATGTCACAACTCTCAAAAATATTAGAATCTTCTAAATTTAAAAAACAGAATCGAAAATCACTAGAGCCATAACCAATAAAGGTACATCCCTTTGATTTAGCATCCAACTTCTTTCTATTTTATTTATCACCATGCATAAAATATTCTGAACCAAATACTCTAAGAAAATAAATATCTACCTCTTTTCATGTCCAAGATTCTTCTGGTATTCCACCATCTAGTGCACTTTAAGGTCCACGGTTAATTAAATAAACCATCGTGTCTACTGAGCTTGTGCCCAAAACTACAATGGTAATCTAACATATATCCTCATGATTCTTACATGTTCTATGATTATCGTGTTCATTCTTTCAGCAACACCATTCTCCTTTGGTGTTCTAGGAACCATTATTTCTTTGCATATTCCATTCACTGAACAATAATAATTGAAATCCTTATTGTAGCACTCACCACCATTTTAAGATCTTATGCATTTTAAATTTGAATTTGATTCATTTTGCACTAGTGCTTTCCATATTATAGAAGTCTCAAAAAAATTAGATTTATGTTTAATATAATAAACACATACCTTTCTTGTGGAATCATCAAAGAAAGACACATAATATTGGGATCCTCCATGGGAAACTACTTAGGTTGGTCCCCACACATCTAAGTGCACAAGATCCAATTTTTGCTCCTTCTTTGTTGACCTAACTTTGAGAAATCTTACTCTCTTTTGCTTTCTAAATATACAATGCTCACATTTTCAAGAACTACATATTTAAAATTTGATAGCTTACCCTTAGCCTTTAAGATCTGAATTCCTTTTTGACTCATATGGCCTAGTCAATTATTCCACATGTTTGCATCTAAATATAAAGTAAATAACATAAAAGTGGAATCAATAATACAACTAGATAAATACATTTTTCCTACCTTCTTGCCTCTTGATACAATAAGATATCCCTTGGCAGCCTTCTAAGAGTCAAATGTGAATGTAACCATGCAACCAGATTCACCTAATTGTCCTACAGAAATTAGATTTATCTTGAGGCTTGGCACATGCCTCACATATTTCAATATCCATTTATTTCCATTCTACAATTTTAGATGAACTTATCCTTTACCAATAATATTTCATGGTTCACCATCTCCTAAATTAACATGCCCAAAATTACCCTAGACATAATTTCTAAAATAACCCTTATTAGGAGTAGTATGGAAAGAAGATCCTAAATCTAAAACGCATGATTCAATTTAATTATCCAAGGAGAGAATAAGGGCATCTTGCATTACCTTAGAGGATGCAATATTTTCCTCTTTACCTTTCTCCGAGACATTCTCTTTATTTTCCTTGAACCAATAATCATTTTTTGGATGTCCTTTATTTCCATAATTCCAATAGGTTATTCCTTTACCTCTTGATTTAGATCTTCCATTGTTAGACTTTGATTTCCCATTATTCTTTCTCTTGGATCTCTCCTTCTACCTTCCTCTTCTTTCTACATTCAAAGAATTACTAGATGATAATTCTCCCGTAATTTTCCTTCTTATTTCTTCATTTAGGATTATATTAACCACATCATCAAGATTTAAAATATTAGTAGTAGAATTTATACTACTAACAACCACTACTAATTTATCCCAACTATCTGGAAAAGAGCATAATATTAAAATTTCTTACACTTCATCATCAAATTGAATATTAACCGATTGTAATTGATTTACAATAGAATGGAAATCATTTAAATGAAGTGATGTAGATTCACCTTCTTGCATCTTTGAATTAAATAATTTCTTCATCAAATAAAATTTATTTGAAGCACTAGGTTTTTCATATAAATTAGATAAATATTTCATCAACTCTATCATGGTTACTACTTCCATAATATTCAAAGCTGCAGATACTACCAGGCTCAATCTTATAGATCCCAGAGCCTTTCTGTCAAGAATTTTCCATTATTCATCAGTCATCTTTATAGGTCTTGCCTTCTCATCCAATTGTAACTATAGATATCTCTAATATAGATAATCTTCCATCTACATCTTCTGTAATTGATAGTTATGGCCATCAAATTTCTCAACTCTATATTTTCCATCTTCTACCATTGTTATAGCTCCCACTCAATTAGAAATCCCTCTATGAGTAAATTTTTCAACACACAAAACCCTCAAACAAAAAGTATATGATACTAGTTACTAGGGTTAATCACACCAGTTGTACATATATATATCAAATCTAAGCATACAAGTAATAAATATGGAAATAAACCAGAACAAACAATACACAAGATATAATTTGGTTCACCAAGTATGGACTACATCCATCAAGAAACAACCAATATATTATTCAAAGCTTGATAACCGATATACAATGATGATCTACAATCTCCCACACCTCTCCTAGATGTACAATACTTTCTTTCTCACAAGCTTATCTTTTTCTCTCTCCAAGAATTCCTTCTTAAAATTCTTCTAATACTATTTTGTAACCCTAGATATCTAGCTTATATATACATATACAAACTTAGGGCACTTTAGCTATGTAATTACAACCATTAGATCACCTTTATATAAAAGGTTAGATCTAATTCCCATGACTTAAATAAAATCAATCATGCATAGGTAAACGATGTCTATTATCATAACTGATATCAGTTCCTAATTGCTTGACTGATTTCGGTCCCCAGGTGACTGATGACGGTTACCCAAATGAAGCCAGTTACTATGTATTCCAACAAGTTAATAAAACCTATTATTTTTTAATAAATTTAGCTCCATAACTCAAAATTTTATGATGGGCTACCATAAATTCCATCAATAATATCCCAATAGTCTCATCTAAGAAATGAGTACCCCTATCACTTGTTAAACTCAATGGACATCCATACTTGCTTATGATATTCTCCCAAGTGAACCTTGTTGCAGTAGCTATAGTGTAATCCTTCTTAGGTGTTGCTTCCCCCCATCCTGTAAGATAGTCTGTACAAGTAATGATGTAGTGCGATCCTTTCCTATGTGTCAGAGGGGGAAATAGGGCCCATGAAGTCAATTTCCCATTTTTCAAAGTGTTTTACACTTGCTATAGGTCTCAACATCATTTCATCTCTATGCTAAGACTTCCCAAGGTGCTGGAAATGATCACAACCCCTACCATATTCTTGGAAATCCTTATAAAGTGTCTCCCACAATAAACTAGCCATTAGAATCTTGTGCATGGTAGCTCGCCCTCTATAGTGTCCACCAAAGATCCCTCCATGAGCTTCCTCTATAATACCCATGCACTCATGCTCTAGTAAATACTGGTGTAAAAACTCATCCCGACCAAATTTTTATAGATATCCACCAATCAACATATAAAGTGTGGCATGAATGGAAAGATGTTTCCTTTGTATACTCTTTAGTCCATCAGGCACCACACCTATTCATAAAAATACAACAATATCCTCCAAATCAGTGGGTGCACATTTTAATCTAAACAATTCGACATTTGGAATTGTGTCTTCAATGATCTATACGTCCTCACCTAAATTAATTCTAGAAAGATGGTCAGGTCCAGAATTACACTTTCCTAATTTGACTGCCACCACAAAGTCAAACTCTTGAAATAACATGATCCAACAACATATACACCCTTGCAAAACTGGATTGTTTAAAAAATACTTAAGTGTCATGTGATCTGTGTAAAAGGTAAATGGAGTAGATAGAAATTAGTGCCTAAAATTATGGAGTGCATAAACCACAGACAACACTTCATGCTTTGTTGTTGTGTAATTATGCTCATATGGAGTTAACTTACTTCTTGCAAAACATAAAGTGTGATCAACAATCCCTTCCTCATGTTGTGCTAACACATCTCCAATTGGTATCCCTGATGCATCAACATGCACACGGAAAGGCTTTTCCCAAGCGGGAAAACAAAAAATGGGCATTGTAGTAAGTTTCTTCTTTAACGTATCAAAATCCACTTGGTGCACCTCATCCCAGTGAAATCTTCCTTTATGCTTCAATAGTTCTCCCAAAAGCGTGGTGATCCTAGCATAACCTTTGATGATTTTTTTGTAGTAACCCATATGCCTCATAAATCCACACACTACACTTTGATTGGTAGGATCCTCCAAAACCAAAATAATAGAAACTTTGGTAGGGTCCACTAATAAACATTCCTTGCAAATAATATGACCTAGTAATGGGCCAGAAGGAGTAGAAAAGACAAATTTCTTAATGTTTAGAGAGATAGTTAACTACCTATAAATTTCAAACATCAATCTTAAGTTTTCGTAATGATCTTTTACTAATCCATACATTTTATAATCACCAAGGTAGACTTATAGAAACTTATAAATAAAGTCTTGAAATGTTGCCTCACATTACGTGAAAATACAACAAGTGCATTCTTAAGTTGGAATGGCATAACCATATAATAAAAACTTCTACATTCAGTGGTGAAAATAGTCTTCTCCAAGTATGATTTTACAATCTTTACCTGGTGATACCCTGATAATCCATCTATAAAAGAGTAGATCTCATGCCCTACTACACCCTCTAAAATTTCCTTAGTAAAAGGTGTTGGAAAAGGATCTATAACACATGCAGTATTCAAGTCTCTATAGTCTAAACATATCTTTATCCTTCCATATTTCTTGATACTAATCATCATTGGGCTAACCTATTAAGACTTTTGAATAGTTTCAATTATCCTAGATTCTAACAATTTCTCGATCTCTTCTTTCACCTTTACACCCAGATTATATTTCATCTGTTAAGGTCTCTTCCTAATCAAGCATGCAAATTCCTTTAAATTAATCCACATCTATCCCAATTAGTGATAAACTCCTTTTAACTCATGATACCCATGTGGGAACAAATCCTGGAAGTCCCCCAGAAGTTCAATTATTTTTGAAACCTCTTATTTTGTCAAGTAATCACAAATTGTTGCTTATTTCAGTTCTAATTTTGTTCCAATGTTGACCTTGTCTTCAATGGATCATGGTACACATACACCTTCTCATCTGAACTACCCAATACATCATGCGAACCCTTTGTATGATCAACATAGAGGTTCTATATTTATTCATATTCTATCACATACACCATTTTTCCTTTTTCCCTTTCTAGGAAGGCACACTCAAACTACACTTCATCTATTTATTTTCCCTTCTCTAAGTGTGCCTCCAAATCAAGATCCCCTAGAAAATCTAGGATGAGGTCCTCAACTTTGACACTATCACCTAGAGTAAGGTGATTAACTACATATAAAGCCTCATTCACTGATGGTTTAGGAGATGGATACTCAAAAGTATGAATAATACTTGTTATCAACTCCTCCCAATTTCCTTTCTAACGAAATAAATCCAAATAGACATACCATGCGCATGCACAACCCTCCAAGGTGGAATATAACTTATTCACCTAGAGTGAAGAAGGTAAATCTTCTATGCCTTCCATCTAGGATTTCTCACATTCCCGAATGTGGTACAAGCATGATTCCTTCCCAAGATAATCACATATATTTGAAGGTGCATTGGTCCTTAGAAATCTAATAGATAACATGACTCCTACCTCGAGCCACTCTATAATATTATCTCAATGATTCATCTACCAACACGTATCTCTCCCACACAAGGTATAAACAAGAATATCCCTCTGTTATACTTCATAGGTCCACTGGACTTCCATATTGTACAAGAATAATATAGGGTTACCTTCTCCCATGTAACTTGGTAACTATCTTCCTCCCAGATGCCTAACCGAATGCACCTTGATAACACAAGTCACAGTTCCTTTTAATTTTCTTCCAACCAACTTATAAGTCCCATTCACCCAATTATCACATGTAATCCTAGTCGTATCACTCATGAAATGAGCATCATCCCACTGAATTACTCCTTTCGATAGCTCAATAACCTCTAGGTCACCGATTGTGCGCAAAAGAATTCTATTGATGTCTTATTCCCCCAAGGTCTTGACATAAGGTGAAGACCTAATATCTATTAGTGGAATAATAACGCATTCCTTATTATTCTCAAAGGTGATGTATCCCTTATTGAAGCACAAATCAGTATTATTCACATAACACTAAGGGCATCCAAATAAGGTTACAAAACTATCTACCTCGACAAGTTCTAAGAATTCAAAGTCCTTAGTGAAATCGACCCCTTGAATGGTAATGGAAGCATCCTTCAGGACTCCGATGGGTGTAGCTTTAGTCCTATTCGTCATGTACATTACATTTGAAGATGGATGTAATGGTGGTCTCCCCATCTAATTCCAAGCATCCAAAGTAACAAAATTAACCTTTGCACATGTGCCAATTAGTATGTTACTCAAAATCCATCCATAAACTACCACATTCAACAAGATCTCCTTGTCATAATCAAGACTATGAGAGGGAAAATTAGCAGACAAGATCTACCTCTTGTGCTCACATCCATTGCATGGCACCTTTCCTCTAAACCAATCACCTAACAGGGGAGTGATATTTTCCTTTTTCATCATATTACATACCTCTTTGACATCATCAACATCCTTCTAAGGGATCTTAGCATTTTTCACCTTTTCCAACTTCTATGACTACTCTTTCAAGAACTGGATCTCTCCATATAAGCTCCTAATTACCTCCATAGTCTCCTTGTAAACCTCATTCTCATAAGTCAGATCAAGGTACTTTCCATGTAATACCTCTTATCTTTTAATAAGAGGCATTTACTTTGTTATTTCTCTAGTGCGTGTAGCTTTAGCACATGTAGTTACTAATATATGATCCAAATCTAGGTTAAACGCCACTGTAGGCATGAACATAGGTCTAGTGTGCTTCACACTAACCATTACCATGCCCTTTTCCTTCTGATTTTGGCTTATGTGATCATATAAGTCAAGGAACTCATCATAATTATGTTTCTTTCTTCACCATCAGCATTGTAGAAAATATGGACATTCACATTTGTAAGGATCTGTAGACCCATAATTGAAACACGTTCCATGGGGAAATTCACTCCTTCCTCCATCACAACCACCACAACCTTTGAATCCTCCATGAAGGCTTCTTCCCCTTCCTCCACCATCTTCACACCCTTCATGCTGACGCCCCTTTTTCTTATAACTATTCACAATGTTGGCTTGGTACACACTAGTATCAATTGTATCATAAATCAGGTCTATTAACTGAAATTCCTTCATGTCATGAGTATGATATGTACAAATTTTAAAATAGCAGGACAAATTATTATAGAGTGTGCATTATAAAAAGGTAATATACTTGGATCATGATTCATGTGACATATTTTACAGTCTAATGACATGGCATGTACCAAATTTTGAAGGTAACTATCCTTGGTGTGTCCTTCTACTTCAAAATTTGTACACCAAAGTCTTCTACGAGTCTCATACATTGAATTTGTAGAAAAATTCTAAAGTTACTGTGTCATGAAAATAATATGTGCCTCTAAAAAGGGACTTACCCTAGTATCAATGTTTCCCATGACCTCAGCGCGCAAAGTAGCCTCCAAGGTTTTGAGTAGATCCGTGAAAGTCTTATGGAAAAGTTCCCATCTGAATGGTGTTATCAAAATTCTAACCAACCACTAAGCATATTGAGAGGAATGGATATCATAATATAACTTTGACAAGAGAGTATTAAAATGCACATTATACTCTCGCACACTCTCTTCCATACTGTGTTGAATATCCTTGAGCACACTGATGCTCTTTTGCTCAAATTCAAGAATATGAAATTCCACCAATAAGGCATCACGTAATGTAGTATAATCATCCCTCGTCTGATGTGGGTCATATTTTTAGTACCATCTATACACTCGCCCCTACAACATAGTTGCAAATTGGCTTGCCTTTTGATCTGGGGTAGTGATCCCCTTATGATTCCATAGTAATTCACATTTTTATACATGCTTTTGAGCATCCTCAACATCTTTATAATCAGGAAAACAAAGAGACATCTCATAAAATACCTATTGGTGGGGTTGTGGTCCTTGTCCACTAGATCCAGAACCATGATTTCCTCTTGTGTTTCCTTCACCACCAGATCAACTAGTTCCACTAACTCCTGACCCTATAGATCCACCAAATCCTCTATATACTCCTCCTATAGAAGGTATAGGTTCTAAAGTAGTGCTAATCTGTGTTCCTACTATTTTATTAAACTGAGCTTCAATAATTTTTGAATTTGAACTACTTTCAGATGTGATACCCACGTTCTGTGAGCCCACTCCTTATCCAAATGACACACTTGTCAGGATACCATTAAACATAGGAAATTCTACCTAACACTTATTTCTTACCAATATTATCACTAACCAAACTACTGATACTTATCTCAGAGACTAGAAAACTAATCATAAGGGCTTGGTCGTCAGGGGGGTTCAAATGCGCACCTATGGTCCAACTCCTTTATCCATCTATTAAGCTCTCATCAGAAGCTGAGGAGGTTCTCCTTTCACATTTCCCAAGATGGGGTAGCATAGAATGATTAGGTTCCATGTAATTCACATGAACCTCAAATCCTTCCTGTAACATCTACCTCTAAACATCCATAATTCTTGAAATCTCATGATGTCTCAACAATTACCTCTCCCTAGATTCATTATACTTGAGTTAACTCTCTTCTCTCTCCATTTCTATCGTAGGTTTCACCATTTCTTGCCACACCCACTTCAACACCCCATGCCTAGTGGGAGTTTAGCTAGCCATAGGAAACATTTCTAAACTCAGAGTGATGATCAGGATCTTTATGGCTAACGATATAACACATAAGAAATATCCTCTTAGTTCTCTCAATAGCTTGAAATAAGTAACCTCTGGGAAATTAGAAGTAAAAACCACATAGTCAAACATGTATATAGTCAACACACCACTCCACCCGCGATCAACAACATGAGTCTAAATCAGATCAACATCATCAAGCCATTGATAATATTCTTGGGTCCACAGATGAGGTCGATAGTACCAACTCCTCTTTGATGCATACGTTGATAACCATTCATATAGTTCTATAGAAAAATATCAAAATAAGATTTCATAGAGATCATGATATGGTTTCTCCTCTACCCATGTATGTGCATCAAACCTCAGGTCCAATGTTGAATCTTTGTGTAAATCCATCCTCCATGTTCTTAAGCCAAGTGTCCAGACTAGTAAAATTCAAGTGCTCTGCCATCACACACCATTCTTACAAAATATTCAAAAGAGATCTTGAAAAAGGAACCAAAATGTAGCCACTTATGCCTACTCCCTTTAAACCCTAGGTGCATTAGCACATCACCCATCCTAAACTGGGCACTCACCCGAGGTGCGCAAAGGTTCCAAGCCCCTCTTTTATGTGAGCATGGTAAGAATGTTCACCATTAATGGAGGAATATTGTAGAAACAAAAATGCATACATTCATTCTAGCACAGAGGTAAAAAAACTAGATCCAACCATAGATGCACCATAATATGAGTGTAATCATTATAAAAACACAAAGAAATCAAATCTGAACCATGAGCAATATGAATAATACAAGGGTTTGGACCCATAAATATATATATTTGGAGCAATGCAGCTCATATATTGATTCACAATTGTTTATAGTAGCCAAATTACATCAAAAAGTTCTATAGAAGACCGAATACATCAAAAAATAGCATCCTAACCCTACAAAATGGCTCTACTCAAAGATTTATGGCCATGCTCTCTCTTGTGCATCTTAAGTATCTCTTGTATCTCTTGATTCGCATCACACATTTTATTCCCATCGCACATCTTCTTCACATCCCCCATTTTAGATCCAAACACATTTTTAAATAGAGTGGGAGCTCTCCTTTACCTCCCTAACATCACTAAAGATAAAAATGCATGCCAAATGTCATCATACCCCACCATACTTGAGTACCCTAAAAATTCAAGTGCCATCTAACCCATAGATACTCTACTTTACAGCTCTTAAACATAATGATTATATCCTGGAATATTCTTTTCTTAGGCCGGAAGTCTCCATGTTCTAACCTTAACCACTATCGTTCCTACTTGCATCCTCATGTGTTTTACATTTGCGTAACACCATAACCTAAAACAAAAATAAGTCTCATACCCATTTCTGCTCCTGTGTGCAAACCTCAAATCAGTCCATGTCCAATTCTATCCCTTCATTCAAAAACTAGTTAACTGTTCAAGCTATCCGCACATAACTTAGTTAGCCCTGCGTATGCTTCTTCATGTGTGTTCTTCTTACATTGTCTTCTTCGCATGCTGATCCTATGGTACGAGACTTAGTAATTTTTTTTGGATAAAAATTATACATCATGAGACCTACCATGTGTTACTTTGTCTTAGTTTTTCACTTGTCCTAAAACAAGGTGAAACTTTTCCAAATTTACACTTAGTTTGTTTCATCGCCACTTAGTTTTCACCTTCATTTTTTTGTTTCCCATTTGGGACAAAGAATAACAACATACATAGATACCACTAGAAATAATCGTGTCCACCACTTTTGTAGTCTACTTGCATGACTAGGTTGTTGTAGACACCAAAATTGGGTCACAATCCTTCTAGCCCCTTCCAATTAATTAATCAACACACACATCTATACATGGCCCCTTCTACACATTAGTATTAATTTAATTACCCATAACTAAATTAATTATAATCCCACCTCACAATTAATTTAATTACCTTTATTAAAGTTTATTCCACCTCACATATACACCTTACCTATCTACTTCACCTTTGACCCATTCCCTAACCCTAACCACCTAACCCTAGGCCTTAACCACTTAACCACTTGCCATAATTAGCCATGACTATTTCTAAAACCTAATCTAGACTTAGTCTTTACCTCCTAATTAATACAAACTACTTCCTCAATCTAAATTCGACCACTATAAGCACAAATAAAGCATTCTTACCCGTAACCACAATCAAATCTCATTAGAAAAAGTAAGGAATCAACCATTTTTATTAGAAAAAACCTAACTTTCCTTAACCGACATCAGTTTCCCCTCGATTAGCACCGGTTACAGAATCTTTGTCAGTTCCTTTAACTAACCAATTCCAAATCATTCACATTGTTCTAAATATTTATTCCTAGCTCTTGCAACCTTGCATATAGACTCTTGAGTTTTCCAGTGATCTTGTGACATACCATAGGCCCTTACATCGTTCAGGCACAACACAATTCATCAACAAATTGATCCATAGTTCCAGGGCACTCACAGGGAAGCATTGTGCCCTCCTGCTACTGCTACACTTGTCCGGGACCATATTATTTTGTAAGCATCACCACATCCTACTATTCATCTCCATTTAAAAAGTAAGTACATTCCTCCTTTTCCATTGGTTTTAGTATATTAGTTATTTACTAGTAATCTATTTCATTTTACCCATTACAATACCTGAAACTTTCCTACAACATCTCCATCCAACAATATCCCTAAAGAACCTTCTTATCTTTCCCAAAAACCCATATTATTACCTATGAGTCTTCTTAGGCATCCCATAACCCTGCCTAAGCCTCCTCAATACTCTATGATTACACAAAGAGCCTAAAAACTACCCCATTTTAATAATTCCACCTAATTTCTCTTACCGACACCAGTCACCCAACTGGCATTCGTTCATTACCAGGTATCGACATTCGTCATCCAACTAATACCGGTCTCTATGAATGGTAATATATCCCAAACCAGTTAGCCAATTCACCTACTTACAACCTCTCAAAAATTCCCACAACTTTTCCTATCCCTTCCTAACACCCTTTATCATACTTGTAGGCTTTAAACCGCCATCCACCTTCCTTATATTTAGTCTTATATGCATTTATTAGACTAGATTTTATTTATTATTCTTATGTAGGATACCTAAGCTATACAACTATAGTAGGTGTCTTTATTTTATGTTCTTAAAAACACTTAACTTTTTTTAAAACATGGATTGATAGCCTTCTAGGAAGCTCCCTAATTCCCAGATCTAGCTTTCTCTAGGTAATCCACCAACCAATATTTTTAATTTTATTTTGTGGTCTTGTGATCTATTTTAGGTCATTCATCCTAGCCAAAGGGAAGCTCTTCAAAGTCATATTTTTCAACATTCAACACGTGCATACCTTCTTCTAATATTTACAAGTATTCCTCCTCACCTTTACCTCTTATCTTATTTATCTCTACTTTATGGTGAAACATTATGGTACACCTTGTGGGACCCCATCTTGTGGGTTATTTTCATTGTTCATATTGGGTGCATTTGTGTGTCTGTTTCTTTCCTGAAAAATTCACACTAAATCTCTCCCTTGAAATCTTATTTTATTTTTATTTTTATAAAATAAATCTTACCTTTTGTGCTTAAAAAGAACACTTCTTTTCTTCTATATTGTATTTAGTGAAATATCATTTGTCTTCCTGTTATCCTTTTTCTACATCGAATATCATTTTCGATTTGGGTTTCAAATCTGTGGATTTCATGCTTTGAGTGTTGCATTAGATCACTAAGATTTAATTAAAAATCAGAGGGTGTAGGTCATGACCACTTAGTGATTGGATTGGATTAAGCGTAGTTAACATTTGTGCACAACTCCCAAGCCAAACAACTTACACAATTTACACATTTCTCAATCATTTCCCTTCCAGGAATAAGTTGCCAAGGATTTAACAACCTATTGATAGTGGGCCCTGCCTGGTGTTCCTACCATATCATTATATCAGAGTCTGGACCTCACATACCAAAAGGTATATCGAGGACAATTTATCCAAAACTAACCTGAAACTAGCCATGTTTTTCTTTTAGGGCACCTTCATTATCCAAAAACTCTATTTCATTAACACTCGATTCTAAAAGGCATAACCCATTAAACACTAAAATATGATACCTAATATTTATGTGTTTTTTTAGTTTTTTCTTGATTGAACTACATTTTTATTTTTGAGGAGGATTCATCACTCTTTCTTTTCTTTCACACTCCACAATCACAACTAGTGTATTATGGTACTTTCTTAGTGTGATAGGACATCTTATTGCCATACACACCTTCTAGGTTGGCTTTATTTTGACTTAATTCACTCTAAAATAAAAAAATTACTGATTTTCTAAAAAATATTAGTAACCGACACTGGTCTCGCTATCGGCGTCAGTTTTTTCATCATACTGGCACTAGCTAATCAAACAGTATTGGTCTACCTATTTTGTTTCTATTTCTATCAAAAAGGTCATGTATTCAAATTTACCCATTTTCTGTGTTCCAATTTCTTCTAATAAATTCTTTTTGAATCTCTTTCACCCTTAAAAAAACCCAATTTCACTTGTTTTAGACTTTTCTTCTCCAGATTTCCAAATTTCTTGGTTATTCACAGTAAAAGGCATAAGTCTAGTGACCACATTGGTATTATTTCCTAACCAACACTAGTTACCCAACTGGTATCAATTTGTGTCTTTTTTAATTTTATCAAAAATAACAACCTATTTCTATCCTCTAGATAATTCCCATCTTTTGTTTCTATTTTTTTATAGCATTTTCAGAGCTCAGACCACCTATTTTTCCACCATTCACGTGGTTTTGACTAGCTAGCAAGACAACACCCTAGTTTTTCATGCCAGTTATCATCCACTACCTCTTAGCCCTT
This sequence comes from Taxus chinensis, assembly GCA_019776745.2. Lineage (NCBI taxonomy): Eukaryota > Viridiplantae > Streptophyta > Pinopsida > Cupressales > Taxaceae > Taxus > Taxus chinensis. The sequence goes on along the minus strand of CM034156.1, from coordinate 262,614,033 downwards.
AACAACTCTCAATCTCATCTCTAATGGATCCTAACATCATGATTATACCCGTAGGTGACGAGGATTTTTCTAAATTCCTCGATCACAATCTCTTAACCTTGCAGCATTACCTTTCCCACTCTTCTACCAGTGATTCATCAGGCCAACCACTATTCGGTATGCCTATCTCCATGCCTCCTAACATATCTGTAAACACAACTTCAATGTTACCTACTCCCACATAAACGCCACCTACTGCACCCTCGACATCTGCCACAACTTTGGTGTATGTTTCAACATTACCTAATACAACATAAACATAGCCTAATGCACCCTCTACATCCACCGCACCTTTGACATCTGTCACTCCCCCAACGTCTACCAGAATGTTAACAATAGTCATTTCATCATCTATGGCTCTTAGTTCAGGTATTCACACACCATTAGTATATATAACTTTGCAACCACCAACAACATTAACATCTCATACCCCCTTCCAAAACCTGGTCCTTTCTATATCCGAGACTCGTCCACTCATTTATATGAGGGTCTTCACACATACTCCTCCCACCTATACCCTACCTCAATAACCACCCATCACCTCCAATTCTTATTCAGGGTACATGCCTTCTTCATTTATTGCCTCTTACATACCCCCATCTCATTTTTCTTACTTGGCATCACCATAGACTAGCGTGTCTTCCATGACTCACTCATCTTATCCACCCCCTTATATCACAAGGGACATCCATCAATCTAATCCTATGATGGATCTTATAAATATGATTATGGATAAGATGAAGACCTTTGATGCATCTATTTCTTGCTCTCGTAATGCCTTGAATTATGACAAAATTTGTAACAAGCCTATTCATCAATCTATACCCATTCACCCTTATCCCGTACATTAGGATTTTCCTAATTTTAATATATTTAATAACACATAAGACCCTCAGAAACATTTTTGATCATTCAAAAATGTCTGTTATTTGATCACCCATGATGATTCCTTGCTCCTTAAGACCTTCCCCATGTCCTTGATAGGAATTTCCCTAGATTGGTATGGTGTTTTACGTAGGCACTCAATATTTTACTTCAACTAATTGGCCTAGAATTTCCTAGATCACTTCTCCATTAATATCTCTAAAAAGGTCTCTATGACTGATTTATACTCTATTCATCAGTACCATGAAAAGTCTATCATTTAATTCATCGCACGCTAGCAAGGTCTCATTAATCACCTCATATTTTAACTTCCACAACCTGAGTTGATAGATTTATTCACTAGGGTTTGTGCCAGGAACATTTCCCCAACTCTTCTACTATAAATATTCTGAATGTTTCACAAGGCATTCACCATGTCTCAGAATCTAGAGATTTATTCCCTTGAAGAGGAAAATGTTAAGTTACACAACAAGAATGCTTCATTTAGGTTGAATGACTCCTCTTCTTCCTCTAAAACGTAAAAAAATCATTCCAAAAATCATTCAAAGGGAAAAGGATCTGCCAACGTGGTGGTCCTAAAGGCCAACCCGTCTCATCCATCAAACCAACTGAATCCTCCTCCTATTTTGTCCCCTATTCAGAATTTCCAGTATAAGTATGAATAAAAAAGTTATACCTCCATAGGAGAACCTTACTCCTCTATGTTGGAAAACTTCTTAAAATTGGGAGCCATCACCCTTCCACTTGTCAAACCATGTACTATTTTTTACTCTTCCCAATCTATATCGACATGGTATAAGGAAAATGACTACCTATAACTATCACCGTGTTAGGGGACATAGTGATAGAAATTATAAAAAAATCAATAACATTGTCCAAGAAATGTTAGATATTGGAGATCTTTTCCTAGAAAACCCTAACACGTTGGCAAATCAAAACCTTCAGGTCTTTAAGAAACCTTTTCAAAACAATATCCCTTCATCAAACTAGGCTAGTGAGACCTCTAGCAATGAACCAATGTTCATGAGGTCCATGCCATCTTCGACATAATACCTATCTCTTCTGCTCAGTTTCCTCCCATCCCATCTATTAAGGAAATCACTACATGAGCTCCTCTACCCACAAAGGAGCCTATTTTACCTACTCCTCTACCCATGGAGCAACCTACCCTACCCATTGTTTTACCTACCAAATAGCCTACCTCACCTACCCCTTCATCTATATAGGAGCTTACCCCACTTATCCCATCAGCTATCAAGGAGCCCGCATTACCCAGAATTCTACCTAAGGAAGAGTCTATCTTATCCTATTCTCTACCTAAGGAATATTTTTCACTCCCTACCTGTCTTCCTCCTTGACCCATTGATGAACCACTTTTATATCCTCTTCCTATAATGAATGCTTCTCCCATGGTCTTACAAGATCCTGTCAACCTTCTTGCATCACTTTTTCCTACAAATCCAAAGTCCAAAAACTTCCTTATCTTAGAGACCTTAGAATTCTTCATAATTTTTACCATTAAGTCATTGTCATCTTCCTCTACCCCTACAACATTATCTCGTATGGCTGATCACTTAGAGTATGTTGATTACTCCACACTTTGGGGGCACCTTTGACAACTAGTGTCCACCTAAATGCAGATGTTGTTCCTAGATACTTCAATTATTTATCCTAAAGTATTCTAAGAAACCAAATCTATTGCACTTGAGCTAGTTACATCATCCATTTCTTCATTAATCTTGTCTTCACCCCAATATTCACCTACACCCAAATCTCCATCAACACCCAAACCTTCACCCACACCTAAACCTACCACTACATTGGGGGTCTTGTTGATGACTAGTCTAGCCCGTCCCCATGCGAAGATATATTTTACCACCTCTTCAAAATTTGCCACAAATTCTATTCCAATACCTAAGAGTAAGACCCATCCTCTTAATCCTCACACCTCAGTGTCTCCCACACATTTTTATTCGCCTATCCTCTTCTGTCAATCTTAGGCCTGCATCCGTCGACCTTGGTCAAGAAACTTCTCTCCCAAAGTAAAATTAAAGTGAGGAAACCCACACAATCACTTCAATCTTCTATTCAACCCACGTCTTCTTCATTTCCCACATCATTACCTTCTCTTTTACCTACACCTTCTACATTACCCTTGACCACGATCTTACCCACACCTCCATTATCATCATGGTTGACTGGAACATTTACACCTTCTGCATCCTCTTATTCTTCACTTTCTACTCCAACACCTTTACCCAAGAAGGTACAAGAAAAACCTAAAACCACATTGCCTACCAGAAAGGTAGTGAAACTGACTAAACCCCCAACTCCACCTCTTTCATGAAAATCATTCATACCTTCATCCAAACCCACTTTGACTTCTTATTGTGATCCTGTCACAAGATCCTATGCTAACATCCTCACTAGGTTTTTAGAAACCTTTATATCACATTGCCTCCCATTAATCCTTACAACCCACTCATACCCAAACCAGTGGGGTTTGATGACTCCAAAATATATGTATATAATTTCTCAAAAAGGCAAGTCGTTGACAGTTGTAAGGCCCTTAAGACCTTCTTCTTCAATTTTTTTCTTTGGATGGTCTCTTCAATGAAGATGACTTGCTAGAGGAAAATTCCATTCCCCCTTTTCCCGCTACCAAATGACTTAATCCTATATCTATTTAGTAGTATTCACCTATAACTCAACAACCCTTTTTTCCTCCTCAAATCTATGAAATAAAAATGGTCTGAGTATCCACTCGATCACAAGAAGATAAAGGAAAAGAGAAAAATGGTAGCCCATCTAGTGCACATTCATTTTCCATTCCACTTGCACCTTCCCCCAATGTAACCATATGTGGGATGACTTATCCTATATTTGACAAATTCACACATCGTACTATGATTAAATAACTTCATCAATATCCTCTAAAGATTTCTTTGTATGACTTAATTCAAACCTCTGAGTCTCATCTCCAGGCCCTCATTGAGGTCCTATAATCTATTGAGGTTCCACCAAATGATCTCACACCTATGGCTGCCATCTTTACCCCACATCATTTTGCTTCCCTAACCACTCCAACTCAAAATTTTGCACCCATTTCCTCTACTCAGGTTTCCACCATCATTTTTGATGATTTCGAGATTTCCCCTCTCCAATTAGACGATCTTGATCCTACTCTCTTAATCACCACTTACATCAATGATACTCTATTTTGATGCGTTATGATTTATGGAGGTGCTAGCATTAATATCCTTTCTTTCTATACGTACAAAAAAATTCACATACCCACCCATTACATGCATAAAAGCATGGTTATGTTTCATTCTTTCAATGATGCCTTGACTTCTACATTTGGCACCGAAATCCTCCAAGATTTTTTCGGCCCTCGCACAAGTCCTGAACTATTCTTTATTCTGGAGGGGGAATTTCAATATAACTTGCTTCTTTTCCAACCATGGATTATAGTTATTGGGTTTGTCACTTCAAACTTGCACCGTTGCATAAAATTTGAGTATGAAGGGCACCCCTACACCATTAAAGTGGATCCTTCACCTTTTAAAACCTTTAACATGCTCTATACCAAAAATGATGTCCTTGTTCTAGTCAAGGTATCTACCAACCCTACCACTTCATCTTCTTCCACTACCTCATCTACCACTTCCACCACCACATATTCCACATCAAAACCATCTATCCCCTTTTCTTCCTTAGCTTTGACATTTAACCCATCTACTAACATGCCTACTTCACCATCAACCAATACCCCACCTTCCTAGGCTTCGAGTAGTTCATCCATTCCCGCTACTCATGTCCCGATATTTGATCCATTGGTAGGCTTTTTTCAACACCTTTCCTTTGGGGAATACCACTTATAGTATGTAAATAATTTCCACACTCCGCAGGAGTACGAAAGTCTTCACCAACACCCACATTACGATCATCATGTAAGATAGGTTTTTCCATATGGTCCTCCCAATATTCACACCAACCATACATATGGGGGATTAGAGACTTATTCTTATTATCTAGAACCCCCTACCCAAACCCATACTTTCTAATTTGATTTCCAATACCTCACCAACCACCGCTACACCCACATTTTTATATATCACTGTGCATGAAAGGGATTTTGATTTGGTCTTTATGAGAAAGTTTGTCACATAGTCATACCTTGTACTACCTGAAAACAAAAGGACCATTATGGAATTGGTTTATCTTCACATCCTTATCCTAAGAAATCTCGTGTTACCCTCATCGAAGAAGAAAATTATTCCTCACCATCCTTTCCTATTATGCCACCTTCACCCAAAGAGTCCATAGATCCATAAACCATCCCTCCTAGCTTTTTTTTAATGTACACCATTTCCTTTGGACCTCTAACCTATTAGTGTGATGGTGAGGTACACTTTGTCTTCTTTATTCTGACATGTTAGATGATTACACACCTTCTATCATATTTTTTCAATGTCAAGATGATGATTCTATTCTCACCTATTTAGGTGTAGAAGATTATTACATTCACTGATCATTACCTTATGAGACACAAACCAAGCTGAATGAATTGATCATAGAGATCAAAATTCACACTCAAGATAAGCCTAGAATTATAAATATAGGCCAATCTTTAGATTATAACAAATAGGAATCTTTCACCTATTTCCTTCGAGATCATATCAACATTTTTGCTTGGTCTTGTGCCGATATGCCTGGTATTGACCCTAATATTATGGTCCACAACAATGTTACTATCCCCAATACCAAATTTGTGAAACAAAAGCTACAAAAAATGCATCCATGCATTTCCCTTATTATAAAAGAAGAACTCCATTGCATCCTTTTTTATTCCTTCATTCTACCCATTGACTATCCACAATGGATTTCTAACATTGTTCCTGTTACCAAAGTGACAAGAGGATTCCGCATTTACACAAAATTCCACGACCCCAACCTTTCCTACCCCAAGGATGACTTTCCTTTACCTAGAATTGACCAACTCATTGATCTTACAATCAGCCATGAGATGTTATCTCCTATGGATGGATTCTCGAGTTATAATCAAATACTAGTCACTCCAGAATATAAGCAAAAAATTTCCTTCATCACCCCTTAGGGGACCTTATGTTATCACATCATGCCCTCTGGCTTGAAAAAATGTTAGTTCCACTTATCAGTATGATATGACCTATATCTTCCATGATATCATGCATGAGATATTGAAAGATTATCTCGATAAACTCCTTGGTAAGTCCAAAAGTCATGTTGAACACCTCTTAGTACTTAAAGTCATCTTTGATCATGTCATCCAATATTGCATTTTCATTCAACCAAATAATTGTATATTTTTTGTTCTCTATGAACAAATCCTTGGTTTCATCATCTCTTCATGGGGCATAGAAGTTAATCCCACAAAAATCAAGGCTATTCTTGAGATGCCTCCACCTACTAACCTTCAACAACTTCATAGTTTGCAAAGAAAATTTCAATCCATTCGACTCTTTATTTCCTAACTTTCTGACCGATGTCACATTTTTCACCATATTCTTAAAAATGATGTCTCCTTCAATTGGAATGATGTGTGTCATAAACCCTTTGAATTATTAAAGAAATACGTTCTTGAGCCACCTATGCTCATCCTAGCTAAAGATGAAAAAACTTTTTACCTTTACATTTCTATCACTGACCATTCCTTGGGTGCCATGCTCACTCATCACAATGAGAAACTTAGGGAGAAAGTGGTTTATTACATAATCCAAAATATTTTAGACTATGAGACTATGCATACTCACATTGAAAATCTCTATCTAGCTTTGGTCTTCATGGCTACTAAAATTTTCCACTACCTACTTAACGACAAAACCTTCGTCGTCACCAACATTGAACCTCTACATTACATGTATGCTAAACCTTACCAACACCAAAACACCTCACGTTGGGTCATGCTCCTTACAGACATAGACCTATAATTCATTCATAAAAATTCTAACAAGGGACAAACCATTGCCGATCATCTTGTTGACACTCTATAACCTAGAAATTAATCTTCTAATTTCAATTTTCTTGATGAATCTATCACTACCCTCTCCCTTGATGATACCATGTATCAGATGACCTTATTATTTGATGGTTCTAAATATAAGTGTTGGGGTGGCATAGGGGTCATCATCATTTCTATTGATGGTGAGCCTATACATGTATCCTTCAAACTCGATTTTGACTGCACCAACAATGCCAAGTATGAAGCACTTGTCATGGGTCTTCACACTACTATATCCTTAGATGTTAAATTTATTAATATATTTTGTGACTCTCAACTGGTTGTGAACCAATTCAATTGTTTTTACCAATGTCATAACGAGGTCCTTCAAAAGTATAAACATCACGTCGACATACTTTTGACCACGTTTGATACCTACCTTATTCAAACCACTCCACCATCCACTAAAAAATTCATGGATACCATGGCCTGCCTTGCCTCACAAATAACTACCTCACCTTGAGAATATAAAATATTTGTCATAGTACAATGGTTGCATTCACCCTCTTATCTTATTTATGGTGTAAATTTTTTAGGAAGATTCGAAACAAACCCACACGACACTTTATATAAGAAATTATTTGATTACCTCTCCCTTTCGATCCTGCCTCAAGATCTCACTCACAATGGATGATGAGCCTTCCTCAAAAGTGTCTCTCACTACGTCATCATGGGGGGTCTTCTCTACAAATTTGTCTTTGACGGTATCCTCTTATAATGCCTCACTAGTTACGAAATTACATACACCATCAAATAAATCCATGATGGGATTTTTGGTGGACATTTTAGTGGCCTTATTGTTGCTAAACATATCATTTGTCTTGACAATTATTGGCCAAACCTTAATCAAGACTATTATGAATACGTCAAACATTGTGTAAAGTGTTAGAAGCATGCTAAGCTTCACCACACCCTAAGTCACGCCTTATAAGTTTCTAGAGATTTTTGGCCTTTGTCTCAATGTGGTTTGGATATCATCAGAGAGATTAACCCTCATACTTCTCAACATCATTAATGGATCATCACAATGACCAAATACTATACAAAATGGGTGGAGGCCATTCCTCTTATTTCTACCAAATTATAAAATATCATGGAATTCATCATTCATCATATCATTTATCATTTTGGTTTTCCTCACCCCCTTATCATTGACAATGGAAAAGAGTTAAAAAAAAAAACATATGCAAATAGTGTGAAAATTTTGGCATTCAACTCAGTTTCTCTTCACCATATTACCAACAAAACAATGGCCAGCTAGAATCATCGAAAAAAATCATCAATACAATTCTTATGAAAGTATTCGACAACACTAACATGGATTACAATAGGCACATTCCTTTCACCTTGTGGGCTTATCATAGTAGTATTCGTACCTCGACCAATGCCACACATTTCTCTTTGGTCTTTGGTATAGAAGTTTTCCTACCTTTTGAATTCCAAATTCAATTTCTTCATATATCACTCAAAGATATTCTTTTTGATGAAAATTTCCACCAAGAATGTTTGGAACAATTTGATTTATTGGATGAACACCATCTAAATGTTCTATACCATCTTCAAATATACCAAAAACACATCAATTGTGCCTATAAAACACATGTTCATGAATGAACCTTTAAAAATCAGTGACCTTATCCTCAATGAAAACCAACATGTAACCAAAGCCAAGAAAAATTAAATGGGGCAAGTTTTCCCCTAATTGGATTGGACCCTATATTGTTACCCATGCCTATGGATCAAGTGCATATCATTTATCCTCTCTTGAGCGTAAATCTAAACATGCCCCCCTTAATTCTTTGCATCTTCAACCATTCTATTTTTGAATAAATTACTACATTACTTTATGTCACTTATATTATCATCCATTGATCAAACATTTCCTTTCACTTACCTCTTTTAAGGGCCAACAAATTAAAATAAATTGTGTGATTATCCATCACCCTTTCAGCCTTGTCTTAAAAATGAGTACCATGGCTCTACTCATGGCATAATTGTATTGGATACCTTTCACCCTTTTCAGGATGGAATCCCATGGCCATTCATCACTTAAAACCCCTCTTTCATAGATAAATTTTCGTGCTATGGTTTTTTTCCTTCATAAAATAATCCTATACTCCTTTATAATCTTTTTCATGACTTTAAGTCCAAAAATGCAAAATATATGGGATGAGAAAAAAATTACTCCTTGATTCAAAATTCTTGAAAATAGATGATTCCCTCGAAAAGGACATCTATTTTTCTCTCATGTGCTATTATAAGTAGACTGATTCTTCGAAGGAAAACTATAAAATTTAGCCACATGTTGTATTTAGTCTATATAAAAAACTAAATACTAGTTTGTATCTCTCAAATAAAAATAATTTTGGAGCTTCCCATCGATCAGTCTATACATTCAAAAAGTTAAAAGAAAATAACAAGTTAAGAAAAATACAAACTTTTTGTCATGGACTTGCCTATTCTAGTTTTGGGTATCTTGCAGAAGGGGCATGTTGTCCCACAACAAGATTACACTTAACAAACCCCCTACCTTTTGTTCACCCTAACTTCTATTTATTTTCTCCTATCTACTCAAGACACGTGGCATGTATTCTACACATTATGATAATTAAAATTATTTATCCTATGGACCTATCGATCATGTAGTGTATTTAGGGACTTGTGTTCAATAAGTCTATGGGTATGACACTTATGGTCCTTTCCAGATATGGGCATGCAACCTCTTTTATTTTCTCATTTGTTTACTTATTGTTTCTTCCAACAGGATATAAACATCAAAATGGACTCAATGATAACACTGTCAACAATGGCTATGCTTAATTTACCTTTCCAATTACCTATTCAAAATTCAACCTTGCCTATTTTCAAACATACATTACCCCAATGACCTTATTCTAGTCAACCTACCTAACCTACCTACTCAACTTACCTAATCCAATATCATTCCTCCCTAGTTTAAGGGATAACTGCATCAGCCTAAGGCCCCTTTCGCAAGGGCTATGTAGGGAACACTCTAAGGGCATGGGGACCTTGGAGATTATCTTGGCCACTCTTTTCCATCATTATTTTCCCCCACCTTTCTTCCCCCATAAAAAAAAATTAAAAAACCTTGTTAGTTAGTTTCCATAAGATCAATAACTTAGAAATTAACTAAAAAAAAAACCATACATCACCCATACACACCATCATTTAGTTTCCAGAACATCAATCACTTGGAAATTAAACCAAACCATGCCTAAGTATCTACTTTCCATCACAACAATATAATGTAAATTTAAGTAACTCATTAATAAATTAATTAAACCATGCCTATAATTAATTTTGATAAAAGAAATATGTTGGAATTTTAAACCAAACCATTCCTAATCATCTAGTTTCCATGATAACAATACAATGGAAATAAAATCAAACACATCATACATAAATATCATCATCAACTATATAACTGGAATGTCTATATATATATATATATAATTATCTCAAAAGCTCTCATATACATCTTGTCTCTTCGGTAGGTAGGCCGATATAGTCAAAAATAAAAAATAACCAACATCTTCATATCAACTCTAAGAGGGCCTGACACCTCTACTACTCTCCCCTATCTCCTCTCATGGCCTCAGTCTCCATGAACTAGTCACCTCTTGATGGCCCTGCTTATGTGATTTGTGGCTACCTGAACTATTAGTACTACAGGTTCGTGAGTTGGACCTCTCACTATCTACCTATTATGCTCTATACTTGGCATATGAAAAAAATGGTAACCCACTCTTTGTAAGAAGATCCTCATAGTAAATAGCCTTAGTCACCATCGGCTTGTACCTATCCATCAAAATAACATGTGGTGGTGCCATAGCTCTAACACATACCTATAAACCATGTCCTGTTGCCTATATAATAGGACCCTATCCTGATCCATGTGATTGTATAATGGGACCTTGTCCTCCTATCGGTGCCTGTGTAGCTGCTAGTTGTGCCTGTAATGAGGCCACCTATATTTTTAAATTAGTCACATGAGCCTTCAGTCTTGTGACCTTTTTCGAATCCTATACCAGTGCCTGGGCTTGCACTAGCTATCCTTGTAGGGTAGTCACTTGTTCCTATGCCTATACTAGCTGCCACTATAAATCCATCACATGCCCTTGTAACTAGTCCCTTTATACTATAACATTATACAAATCAGGTTTTCATGGCCTTAGTGGTGCTCCATGTATCTAGGCTATCTTCTAGCACCTGTAGCCATCAGTCATGCCTACATGATCAATCCACCTATTGGAAACCTAGTCCTCTTACACCATGGGATATGCTAGATGTGGTGAATATAATGGTCTCTCCACATCATCCCTACGATACTATGGAAATGGTGGAGGCACATCCTATTGAATCCCAAACTGACATCTAACTCGGTCAATCAAAATCATCTCATTCTCCTTTGGTCATTTTCCATGTATCCATCTAAATAGATATAATCCTACCAACTCCTCTGTCATGGCCCCATATGAAGGGAAATCATCATAAGGCTTCCATAGAATATTGACTCCTAATATATCATCTAATAGTATCTTGTAATATGTCACATCTCGTGATGCCTCATCCACCCTATAATGTTCTCCTATTGTTATCCATATGCTGAAACCTACTTTGTAAACCCATCTGAACAAAACCTATCTTGGAAGGCCTGGTGGAAGAAAACACACTTTGTTCTCATAGGCCTAACAATGAAAAATATAGGTGTAACTCACACCAAACTACCGAATCCTTTGATATGCCCACAACTCCTTATAAAGTTGTACTAGATATTTTGATGCCCATGTGAAACAAACTTGCTCCTCAATCATATCCTCCAAAACTCCCATCAATTCCCATGGAAATATCCCATCCTCTGAAGCTGGGAAAGAAAAACATCCAATAGCCACCATCATCAATACTAATAATATGGTCTCCTCTGGATGTGTGACATATATATCTCCATAGCTAATGCTCATACTATGATATGAAAAATATTGCATGGCCTCTCAAAACACTGTAACCATAAAATCAAATGACTCATCTAAAGAATTCTGATAGAACGATGTTGGGAATATTATAGTGTAAACATTATATTGTTATTTGTTGTGGAACAACAAATTATTACCTGGTATTATATGTGAAGTTGTTGTAAACAACTTCACGTATTTAGCTTGTTTTTTACAACCACTCCTAAATTATAGGAGGTTGTTTTACTATTTGGTTGGCTATTTATTAGCCATGTATTGTGTGTATGTGATGGGGGAACGAAGATCAATATATTATTTTTATTATTCTGATCCTATCCTTGCCACATTCTATCAGAGCCAGGTTGATCTATCAGAGACAGGCCGCAGGAAGGTAACACACGGTAGTGCATGTTTGAGAGAATGCATTTCTCTATGCAGTTTGGAGTGCCGTGTCCACGCATTTGGAGAATATAAAATATGTGTGATAGCTGCAGTCCTATAGCCAATGCGAATTAAGGAACAGTCGACTCAGTTTGGAAAGCCTGTAGCCAATGCGAAAACAGTCGCAGGTTTCTAATGTTTACTTTCCACTTGTTGCACAATTTGCTACGTAGCCACACATGGTGAGTCTTACTACGCATCGTTGGAACAATCCACACAATTGGAGAACCTGTCAGTTAAGACTCGTTTTATACTTTATATTTCAGGTCTGAGGAGATTCTATGGACATGACATATATATTTTTTTATATGCTACACAGTTCACAATTTGCAGTTGCCACTTAGAGCAGTCACATTTGTTTATGGGTTATAGTTTTTTAGAAGGGATCCTTCACACAACAAATGGCTATATACAGTGAATTGAATTTTTTTAAGATTGATTAAATTGTTTAGAGTATTTAAAAAGTAATTTCCCTTTATTACTTTTTAAATAGTGATTTATTGATATAGTCTTCTTGTAAAACGTATTATATCCATCAACTGGAGTTGTTTTGTTTACAAATACAATAGTTGTGAAAATGGAGAAATCGAGTCTCATTGAGAAGTTCGAAGGACGTGATTTTCACACTTGGTGAATCCAAATGCAGCTGACCTTGATTGAAAAAGATTTATGGGATGTGGTCAAACCAAATGTGACAACACCAAAAAATCCAACAGATCTCGCGAAGTGAATATCAAGGATCAAAAGGCCTTGGGAACTATTGGTCTCGGTTTGTCTAAAGTGTACTTGCACCACGTAGACTTCACAAAGTCTGCAAAGGAAATCTGGGAGACATTAAATAAACTATTTGGATCTGAAGCAAAAAGTGCAAAGACAACACTGAAGCAAAAATTATACGGGTTAAAAATGGATGAAAGTATAAAAATGGCAGAACACATTAGAAAGTTTCGCTCTCTTCTCAATCAGCTTGCAGGTATTAATGAGAAGGTAAAAGATGATGATGCCAAAGCAATTCTTTTGAATAGTTTGCCTAAAAAAATGTCTCATATGGTTTTTACTTTGAGCAAGATTAAAATTGGTTTAGAAGGAGTAGTTTCTACTCTTCTTGATCAGAATGAACCTTCAGAACCAAAAGAAGAGGTCTTATATGTACACAATAAAGCGAGTACATCATCAAAGAAGGGTAAGTACAATTCAAAGCACATTCCTACAAAAGGAGAAATCAAATGTTACTATTGTAAAGAAGTGGGGCATGTGATTTTAAATTGTAAAAAGTGGGCACAAGATCTACTGGATGATAAGATTGATCAAAAGGCTTATATTGTTGAAGAAGAAACTAACTGGGAAGATTATGCAACTGATGAAGAACTTTCTTGCCCTAGCGATGAAGATTATCTCTTCTGAAAATAACCAAAGTATAGGTAGGAGGAAATGGAGGATGGAGGCTACTCAGCACCTCTCGTCAGTCACCAACGACGAGGCCGTATTTTGTGGTGGTGACATATTTATTTCTAGTTGTGTGTTTATCTAGTGTGCAGAATAAAGAGCAACAGTTTGTGTATGTTTGCTTGGTACATGCGTGTATTCCTATATGTTCTCTTGAATTGTTGTGATGTGGTGTAGAAGGTGTCAGTCACTGAAATAGTTGTATAGGAGGGCAGCTAGTGTCCAGAGGAGAGGAGCAGTATGCAGACCTAAAAATATGCGTAGGCATATGATTCTGGTTTCAACTACACTTCACCCCATGTTCACACTAAGGGGGTGTATGTTGGGAATATTATAGTGTAAACATTATATTGTTATTTGTTGTGGAACAACAAATTATTACCTAGTATTACATGTGAAGTTGTTGTAAACAACTTCACGTATTTAGCTTGTTTTTTACAACCACTCCTAAATTATAGGAGGTTGTTTTACTATTTTCTTGGCTATTTATTAGCCATGTATTGTGTGTATGTGATGGGGGAACAAAGATCAATATATTATTTTTATTATTCTGATCCTATCCTGTCAAACGACTCCCAAATAATCGGTATCCTCAAGATCATGTAAACATCCTCTAAAGTGATTGACATTTCTCCTGTCAGTAAGTGGAATGTGTTGGTTGCTAAATCCCATCTATCGATGAAAATTACCATCGTGTTGTGATCTCAGACTATCCTCTATAACGTTGGCTCTCATCTACACCAAAAGCGGAGGTATACTATCGCTTATGGTTAACTATTGTCTTGTCTACATCACCACCATTCAAACATGTTAATCAATTGGTCTATTTGATCATTTATTTTTACCCTACCAAACCCAATACCTACTTATACCTTTCCTATCCTATGACATATATTCTACCTAGCCTAATCCTCTACACTTTCTCTGTATCACTTATTTCCACCCATTCTTACCTAACTTCAACCTAATCCAATTATCCATACCATCATTACTCATACCCACCTATTCATACTTACCTTAACCCTAACTCAAACCCACCTATTCTTACCTAACTTGACCCTAACCCACTCATCCATACTAACATTACCCATACCTGCTTATTCATACCTACCTTAACCCTAACTCTAACCCACCTATTCTTACCTAACTTTAGCCTAACCAACTCATCCATATTGACATTACCCATACCTACCTATTCATACCTACCTTGACCCTAACTCAGACCCATCCAGTCCTCCCTAACATACCCCTAACCCACCGAATCCTCCCTAACCTAACACTAAACCATCCCTCCCTCATCTTTTCGTCTTCCCAAACCCTCTTTTTTTGACCTTCTTTCAATTTTAATAGTGACTGCAATCAATCACCTTAACCAATACCAGTCCCCCCTTTGACCCCGTCGACGTCGGCTTGCCTATCGACACCGACCAATATCCGACGAGTGTCGGTCACTTGTTCAGACCTAGGGCCAAACCCCCATGTCCCCACATTTTAATATTTAACTAAAAACCCTAAAAAAACCTGCCCACACTACCTCCAATCCCTTCAAAATTAATTTTCCCATCTAATTAAACTATTTTTGGCCATACCCATACCAAATTTCACCTAATTTTAACCATTGTTCAAATCACATTTCAAAATCCAAATTCTAGAATTCTTTATCTTTGTTTTAACCAAAACCAATAATGGAGCTCAACTCCTACCTCTACTTGGCTCCGTCTCCATGGTGGGATGTCTGATCTTTGCACTAGCGGACATCCTACGCCCTCTCATGCCTTTCCCATATCAAAATCAATCCCTCAGCTATCAACCAATCAAATCAATCATGTAGATCTCCTGGGCCCACAAAATTTACTTCTATCAACCACTAACATCTCACCAACTCAGCCTCCTACCTCTCCTTGTCATTTTTCTCACAAAACTTCTCTCTCCTGTCATTTTCCAACTTTAACAATTCACAAATTAAACCTTTTTAACATGGGTTTTCTATTTTTAACCCACATTTTCCTGACTGATGTCGGTCAAGTCATGCCTTAAGTGACCAATGTTGGTTACTCTTAGCGGCATTGGTTCACCTTCAACTGGTATTGGTCAGCCTGCCTAATGAATTATACCTAATTTTCCCAAAATTTTGATGCAAGATACCAGTGTCTTACCCTAGCTTGAAAATCTCACCTAATAGCCTTATCACCTACCCTCAACCTTAATGTACTTTGGGGCATATATTTTCCTACACCTCGGCCTTACCCCACGACCTTACCTATATACCCACATTGACCTCACCTATTTGACACTTGAATTTTCTTACTTGAGGTACCTTGCAACGATGCTAATCATGTTGTTTACCCTACTAACCTTTCCTTGCCTAATTCCATAATGTTTATCTTGAACAAACCAAAAAACTTGATGCTTTGGAACCCACCTAATGCCCATTTCTTCATATAGCCTCATTTTCGTTCAGGACCATATCCTATACCTTGGATACCTAAGCTACATCAACCTTGTTTGGATAACCTATCAACCTTTTACGATGTAGAGTTTTTGTTCTCTTTAGCCTAGTTCCTTGTCACATTCTACACGTGTGCATAAATTTGAATGCCCCCACTTATTACCGACAACAATATTACCATTTTATAGATCCACAAATTACCTCCTTTTTCATCACCTACCACTCTATCAAACACATCACTTATTCAACTTCTCACTTCAATATTTATTTGTTTAAGGGGGATCACCTCCACCCATACATGGGAAATCTCACCTCTACCCTTACTTGGGGAAACCACTTCTTGTTTTGGTCATTGTTACTTATTAATACAAGCTACACGACAAAAAGGGGAAAATGTAGACACCAAAATTGGGTCACAATCCTTCTATCCCCTTCTAATTGATTAATCAAAACACATGCCTAACCATGGCCCCTTCTACACATTAGTATTAATTTAATCACCCATAATTAAATTAATCATAATCCGACCTCACAATTAATTTAATTTCCTTTATTAAAGTTAATTTCACCTCACCTATCTACTTCACCTTTGACCCATTCCCTAACCCTAACCACCTAACCCTAGGCCTTAAACACTTAACCACTTGCCATAATCAGCCATGACTATTTCTAAAACATAACTGAGACTTATTATTTACCTCTTAATTAATACTAACTACTTCCTCAATCTAAATCCGACCACTAAATCAACAATCAAAAATCAAGCATTCTTACCCACAACCATAATCAAATCTCGTGAGAAAAAGTAAGGAATCAACTATTTTTAGTAAAAAACAACTAAATTTTCTTAACCAAAATCAGTTTCCTGTTGGCCAGTGCTAGTTACAAAACCATCTTCGGTTCCATTAACTAGCCAATTCCAACTAATTCATGAGGTTATAAATTTTTCTTCTTGGATCTTGTGACCTTGCATACAGAATCTCGAGTTTTTCAGTGATCTTGCGATATACCAGAGGCCCTTACAACATCTAGACACCACACGATTCATAAAAAAAATAACCCAAATCTCTAGAGCACTCACAGGGAAGCACCGTGCCCTTCTGCTACTGTTATATTCATCGGGAAGCATCTTCTTTTACAACCATCACCACCTCCTTCTATTCATCTTCATTTCATAAGTAAGTACATTCCTCCTTTGTCATTGGTTTTAGTAGATTAGTTATTTACTAGTTATCTATTTCATTTCACCCATTATAATATACAGATTTTTCCCACAAGACCTCCATCCAACCATCTTCCTAAAGAACCTTCTTACCTTTCCAAAACACCCATCTTATTACATATGATTCTTCTTAAACATCCCACGACCCTGCCTAAGCCTCCTCAATACTCTCTGATTACACAAAGAGCCTAAAAACTACACCATTTTAATCATTCCACCTAATTTCCCCTACCAACACTGGTCACCCAACCAATGTTGGTTCATTTCTAGGTATCAGGATCAGTCGCACAAATGATACATGTCTCTGTGATTTGTAATATATCCCAGACCAATGAGACAATTCACCTACTTAAAACCTCTCAAAACCTTCCATAACTTCTCCTAGACATTCCTAACACATTTTATCATACTTGTAAGCCTTAAACCACCAAACACCTTCCTTATATTTAGTCTTTTATGAATTTATTACACTAGATTGGATTTACTATTCTTGTGTAGGACATCTAAACTATAAAACTATAGTAGGTCTCATTATTTCATGTTCTTATAAACACTTAACTTGTTTTAAAATGTGTATTGACATCCTTCTCATAATCACCCTGCTTCCTAGATCTAGCTTCCGCTAGGAAATCCACCAATTGATATTTTTAATTCTATTTTTTGGTCTTGTGTTCTATTTCATGTCATTCCTCCTAGCCAAAGGGAATATCATCACAATCATCTCGGTAAAAATTCAACACATGTACACCTTATTTGAATATATATAGGTATTCCTCATCACTATTACCTCTTATTTGTTTTATCTCTACTTTGTGGTGAAATAATTGCAATGTTAGAATGCAAGTGTTGAAAGTGTGAATGGTACGTCTTCATGTTCTAGTAGGCCTTTTGTCTCAAACCTGTATTAAGACACATTGTCATTGTAGCTAGGTTGTATTATCATTTAATTCCTTTGATTTTTTATGCTATCCACATTATAGCCATACAATTGTGATACTTACGTCTTATTTCCATTGTGAAAGTTGGTCTAAATATCAAAATTGAATTGTTACACTGCTCACATGCATACTAACTTCTTGATATAGTTAGGCTTAGTTTTTAATCCTAACATTTCCTTGAGTTTTTGTGAGTGTTGAGGTTATGTTTCTTGCATCATGATAACACCATTTTGATACTAAAATATTTCTTTCTTGTAAAGCTTGATTAACGTGTCTAAATAGTGTTGTTACGTTGCTCACATTTGTAACTTCCATTTTCAAAGACTTGGAATTTTTGGTGTATAACATTGGTTTTATTATACCTTGTTAGGGGATCACATCAAAACTTTCTTATTATTTGGGTCTTGTTTATTTTAAACTTGACCTAAGTGGTGATATTGTGTTTTCACTATTTACACTAAACATATCTTTGAAAATATAGGGAGTAAACTATTCTTTTGATTTGATTTGAGTCTTATCTTAATTGTATCATCCTATATACTTATTTTTATATATAACCTTGTTCTTTTATCATTCTTTATTCTTTTATGTCCTTGGTTCATATTTATCATTTGGATTTGTTACCGTATATTATTTTACATTCTTTGTGATGATTTGACGTCACTATGCTTCCTAGTTTGTTATAGGGTTAATTTTTAAGCCAACCTTAAAGAAAACCTATTATTTTATGCCTCCTATCACAAGAAAAGGGGCATTGAAATTTAGGGTCCAATCCCTTTGTTTTTTCCTAAGTTCATTGTAGTACTTATACAATTTTTTCAAATCTTAGCAAAAATGTTTTTTACCAAACAACACTTGCATCGAATTGAACATAAGAAAAGATTTTCCATTGTGTCCTTTTTGTTGCCCAATTTTTATCAAACATTTTGATATTTATAACTACAACTTGTTGTCCAAACCTTGATTATTTGTCAAAATTATATCATTGTGATATCTTTCTTCCTTAGATCCTCTTTGGAAAATCAAACCATCTAGGTCTAGGCATTTTCCAATAATGACTAATTATCACATGGTTCCTCATATTTATGAAAGTAGGGAACCTAGATTTCGGTATTCCCATAAAAGGATGTCAATCATGAAAAGACCTCATTTGGTTCTTCACACTAGAGAACCCGTTCACTTACCTCTTACCCCATCTTCAACTCATGGTAAGTGGTATGATTTTTATTCTTGTAAATATTCCAATCCCAATGATTCTTTTGATTCATCATGATATTTTAAAGATTCCAATCCAAAATATTTATTTAACCTGACTCTTGAGTCTTGGTCCTCCATGTCTTTATAGGACCCCATTTTTCAGTCCCCTCAATGACCCCTTCCTTTGTTGAATATCTCTCTAACTCAAAGTTCCTCTAATCAATCATCCAAGTCGACACCTACGTCACAATAGACTGCCTGAATGAATGATCCTATTTTTTTCCCAACAATATGTCATCTTTTAGGAAAACCTATACCAAGCTATTTCAATGCCACGTATTCTTCCACTTGTGATAGATCCCAATTAAATCTACTTCATCTCTCAAGTAATATTCTTCTATCAATTGGAAGCCAATCATTCTTCATCCCCTGGGTCATTTTGATCATAACATATTCCATATTCATCAATATTCTAAAAATCAATTTTTGCATCCATGTCGAACCATTCACATAAATAATGTGCTAAGATATATCTTCGATGCACTATCCAATTACTTTATGGACACAATAAGGTAAAAAATCCCCCTCATCAAACATCTTTTAAATATTCCACACTTGTTGGACCTATTTATTCTAATCAACCTCTTATGGTTGACCAACAACACATATCGATCAATTCATTTCAGAATGAGAAGCAATTGGAGAGTTTATAAGGATACATGAATATATTCCTCCAGAAGGTTATGAGAAATAATTATCTTTAGACCTCGATAAATTCATGTCTTGTGGGGAAGAGGTTGATTTAATTTATCATAAAACAATGGAAGACCTTAGGATCATCCCACTTGAACCTCATCTTATTCTTCCATCTTCACATTCTTTATTGCATGATTAAATGCCTAGGTATGGCATTGATACATGACCTATCTTATCATTACCCAATCATTCTTTATCTATCATAATTCCTTAATCACAATATCACCTTGGGTCACCACCTAGTATCCCATCGTCTTCTTCTATATGTGGCCCACCTCAAAGAATCCCTTCACCATCTATTTGGGGGCCACCTCTTAGAATCCGGTTACCTTCTATCCTACAACCACGTTCTAGTAACCCTTTATCTTCTATTTGTGGGTCACCTTCGGGTATCCCATCCTATTCTATACTTGGGCCACATCCTAGTAAGCCTTCATCTTCAATATATGGGACACCTCCAGATAGCCCATCCTCTTCAATTCTTGGACCGTATCCTTTTCATCCATCATATTATCCTTCTATCAATTATTGTGGCAAGCCCACCATCATTTCTCACATCAATTCTAAACGTCCACTTTCTTCTCCAACTTCTCGAGATCAAAGAAGTCATGTATTAGCTTATAGGAAACCCAAACAATTTATTTGTTAAGATAAGAAAAAAAATTCCAAGAGCTCCAAAGCTCTCAATAATTTAAACAATCATAAAGTTTAGAATCAAAATTAATTCAAGAATGCATACAAACACAAAATAAATTATGGCGTTAAGTACATAAAAATATTGATAAGGACCTCAACCTCCCACATAAAAAATCCATGTTTCAAGATAAATTGCAATCATTAATTGAGTATGAGCTCACTACGATCATTGAAATCGGAGATAATATGACTCTTGATAAGAAAACATGATTAATCTCCCTTATCAAGGAAATCATGAACATTATTTTTGGATGTTATCACATAGATTGATATTGATTGATCCTAATTTCCCAAAATCTAAAAAAAATAAAATTCAAAAATACAAAAAATGAGAAAACATTTAAATAGTTCAAAAAAATCAAAGGTACAAAGATCAAACATTGCAATCAGGTATTATACACACATGCATGTTCTTTCTTCCCTTTCTTTCCATCCCTCTGCAAGTAATCTGCCATTGTCATCCCTTTAATGATATTTTGGATAGTATATTCACACACATTTTGCAATATTTATCTCTATGGTATATGTTTGACCTTGGTCTTTTATCACCTTGGTAAATCAAAGAATGAATGATGTCTTAGAGATCCTATCACTATTTACATCTAATAAAATTGTTGCGAATAACTTTTAGATGTATTTGTTAACACTAGTCAATGTTATCATCCCAATAAATTTTGAATCCTTGCATCTAGCCATTAGTGGTTCTTAACCCCTTGTCAAACAAGAGAGCTGAAATAAGTTTCTAGAAAGCAAAAGAATCAATCAAATCAAAAAACACAAATCTAAAAGAAAAAGTAAATTGATATATAACTCTCTCTTAGGGTATTTCTAATAAAATCTATCAGGTCTATGGACGCCTGACTAGTAGTAGAGAAATGTTACAATTAGAATGAAATTTTTTGAGGCTTTGAATTCTTAGCTGACAGCGGAGCAATGTACAACTCTACTTCTATAAATCCATTAAAAAAAGTCAACTCTGAAAAATAAATCATTCCTACACATTAGAAAGGGCATCTTCACTTATTGTCAATCAAATCTTCCCTCCAAGAGATAATAAATTTCTACATGCACACACTAGATATCGATGAGAAAATAAGATTAGTATGTTACCAAGTGTCTTATTTTGAACCTTTTTCAGACTCTTACTTTAGTCTATATCTTGTCTTATGATTTGTGCCTTTGGCTACTATCTTCTTCATCGTGAGGCTTATAAGATACATTTATTCACATTAAATTTTATTCCACTTTGTTCATAACATCCATGTGTATAAGATTTCCTTTTTTCCATGTTTTTGGGAACATTTGTCCCTTTAAAAAAAACAATCTTCTATTTCTACTCTATCATGAGTTTCTTGGCCAAATTACACTGGGGGTAAGGCTTTCTCATTCCTAATCCATCATTATTTTAATTTCATCATCATGTTAAACCTATCAATATTAGCCCTGATCCAAATTCTGTATGTCAATATTTTAGCTTTAATATTTCCATCTAATGCTAGGAGAAACTTTGCATCTTCACCTTCTTTCACATCTGCGTGGCATTCTTCCCTTGTACATCCCATCTGTCACTAGGGCATCCACGTTTCTTCATTTCTTGTACATACCTTCGGAAAAATTATAAAAAAAAGTGCAAAAATGTTCAAATATTTTTCAAATTCCCAAAACATTCAAATATGTTAAGTTGGAAAAATCAAAACACTCAAAAATGTTTCAAAAACTAAGTGTCTTGATCAAGTGTTAACACCGGTGCACTCCTCTTAGTGATAACATTCATTTCTTAGCATATGTGCACTCCTCTTCATTCATGCATGTCCCTGTTTGTGTCAGCGCGCCAATAGAAGTGCATTCACTCCCTTCTTTGTGTGATCGTTCCCCTCTCAGTGCATACATGCACATCTTCGCATGAGCTTTCCCAAGAAAAAAATGCATCAAATGACCTGGGACCATCAAAATTTTATTCTAAAATTATTCTAGCACTTGCCGTGATAATTATTTTTAATAAATAATTATTTTTTGCTCATTTTTGCTACGTTGGGGCATGTTTTTGCTTCCTAGCAACCCTTTCTACTACCTGAGGCATATTTTTTCTGTCCAACATCTTTTGGTGATGTTACATGACTTCATCATTTCTTCTACAATATTTTCTTCCCAAAAATTCAAAAAAATCAAAATAGTATAATTTTTTTCAAAAAATCCAATTTTTTTAAAAATCCAAAAAATTGTAATTTTTTTTTTTAAAATCAAATATTCATAAATGGCATGCATGCAGCTGAAGCCTATATCAAACGAATTTTCCTCAAACATCAAAATTTTTCCTAAAAAACCATATTTCTTAGGTTTTTGTTTGTGCTTGTCTCAAACGACTTGTGGATCATTGTGATGATCTACTTCTATTAACAAATTTGACTTTCTTATTATGTCAGTACTCCCATGCAACAATGAGTTACCAGAGACTGTGTAATAGTGCATGAATTATTTTCATGGGACTACTTGTTTCCTCTATTATTCCTCTTGCATGAATCCTTTCTTGGGGCACCTTTTTTAACCCTTGTCGTTAAAACATGAACATTGAGGAATTGAAACTTGATAACAAAAACATGGGTACAACTGTCTTGAACTTTGTTTGTTTGAGTAGATGTGATTATACTTGTTTCTCTATTAGGTTATCTAGTTTAATTTCTCATATTTCATTTCATTATGTATGTTGCATGAAGTTACACATTTTTAGAAATGAACAAATGTTAGTAATATAGATTTTCATATTATTTTACACTTTTGTTTATTTTAATAAGGGTCGATGATTAAGATCATAGGGGCAACATGATGAAATAAAGTTTCATATTGAAATATTGGATTCAAGAGCTACTCCTATATTCTTCACTATCATGTCTCACCACTATTAATGTTTCTTCCAAAACACATGGGGAAATAAACAATCATGTTTATCCCTATCCTATTTATTCTATATGTTTCGATCAAATTTTTAATCACCGATTGACTTCTTCTATCACACCATCGACACTCATGTGGGAATCCTTCATTATAATAATTTTTCTTCAAAAGTTTATTTGTTTATGCTTTTCTATTATTTTTTAAGTGACATTACTTACTTCACCTCAAACATGGGAAAATGTAGACACCTAAATTCCACTTTTGCAATCTTATTGCTAAAAGCACACTAATCACTCTCATTCTTACCAATTCCATTATAATTAGTTATTTTCAGTAATTAATTACCTTTTCTTACCATTTTGGTTAATTAACAATGCTTTGTTGAATACCTAGCCTCTTTCACATTCAGGATGCCAATTTATGACACATCATAAGTCAAAACCCTCTTCCAAACAAATAATTAGAGATTATTAGCTAATTAAGCCTATTTTACCCTTGTTTTGGTCAATAAACCCTATTATTGGCTTAACCCCTCTTCTAACCATCTAAAATCACACCACTTCCCTCCAAGACATCTCAGAGGCTTCAAAATATTTTCCTAGCCTCTTAATTGACCCTAAGTGGTTGATTAACACTCTTCACATCCTAATCACTTGTTAATTCACTAATTGTGAGTAGGAAACCTTAATATAATTTGTGTTTTTAGTCCCACATGCACCAAGATGAAAGTTTTCTCCAAATAGAAAAATATAAAAAGGACTAACCACATACCTTTAAACTTTACACCATGCTTTGAAGTGCATATCATATAAGAAATATTATTAAGAGCCTTGTTCAATCTTTTCCTCCAATCTTCATGTTAGTTATTATAGGGATATGCAATTTGGCCTTGTAGACATTGTTAGAGAGAACTTCTCACCATTTGTGAAGTAACAAAAAACCCAATTTTATTTCCCTCTTAGATCTAATTAGGTCTATCTTAGATAGCAATTCATACTAAGTAGGCATGTTTTAGCTAAGAATTATAGATATCATGTTAGTTCTCTTAAGTGTTCCGTAAAGCTTTAATCATTGATGTTACTAATTTTAAATTACTATCTGTTTTAATAGACTATGTGGTGTTAGTCTAGCTATTTAGATTTTCTAGATACTTTTAGTAGTTATCACAGTTAGCTAATATTAAAATAGATGTACCTAATAATGATGCAAAGTTTTTTTGGAATAACATGCCAACAAGTTATTCTAATATTGTTTTTACATTGATTAAAATCAATCTTTGTTTAGAAGATCTCATTTCTTTTTTACTTGAAGAAGAAAAAATAATTATGATTATTGAACCAATGAAAACTGCAATGTATGGTAGAAACAAGAAATATAAATAATTTGTTAACGAAAATTCCAAATATGGTTAAACTTCCAAAGGTACAAAGAAACAACTTACCTTCTACTATTATACACAACTAAATCATATATCTATAAATTACAGGAAAAGAGAACAAGACTTACTTTATGGGAAATCACAAGATAATGTCATTGTTGTTGATGAAGAAGGAGAGAATGAAAAGGAAGGAAATACTACTCATATAGAAAATAAAAATGATCAATATTTTATCTATTAGATTATTTTCTACTAGAGGACAGAGGCATTAGAGGCTAGAAGTTAGCTAGTGACCTATCATCGGTTATCAATGATGGGGCCACACTTTTGGTATGATGATATTTGTTTCAATTGTGTTATGAGGATTTCAAATTTTCAGTGTGGTGTGAGAAATAAGAACAAATCATGTATATTCTTGTTCACTTGTGAGTATTCCTCATGTAACCCCTTTAGTAAAAATGTTGTAGAATATTGATCAAAATGTATGGTAGTAATCATGAAGTGAAGGTTATTGGTGAACCAGGAAAACCAATTGTGTAAGGTTTTTGGTGAACCTGTAAAACCAATTGTAAAAGGTTATTTGTATACCTACAAAACCAATTGGGTATTTTTTTGTAGAAGCTAGAAAAAAGCATTAGTGGAGAAAGATATGTGCATTGGAACATGTGTGAGTTTTGGTAAAGCCGAATGTTGTACAGTTAAGGATTTTTTCATGAGCACATAGAGGTGGAACACTACAATCAAAGAATTAAATATGTTTTACCATGTAAAAAACAAGGGGGGGATGCTAGGAAATATGTTTTATGTTGGGTAAATTATTATTATATTGTTATTTGTTTATGATTTTGTTGGTACTCGTGTCTATTACTGGGTTTTTTGTTCCTATTTGGTAGGTGATGGTTGTTCTTTCTATATAGATAAATAATATCTAGATGTATTGCTTGAGATATATGGAGCGTAAATATAATATATTGATTGTTATAATTCTTGTGTATTCGTCTGAACCCCTAATCCTAATGAAATCAAGGACCAACTGAACATCATTCGTGAGGAAAGCGACTAGGCCAAACAATTTTGGGGAGATTAATTTGATAACCTTTGGTGGTTCATTATTCTCTCATGGGTCATTTACTATGATCGATATGTTGAAGAACATGTTGAATTGTAGATCAATCTATTTGGTTTCCTCTCTAGCATATTATGTAACATAAAACATTGAAAACTATTGTGTGATTTTTTTACATCCATTTATTATTATGTATATTCTCTTATTTATTATTGTTTATCCACATATTAAATGAAAACATGGGCTGACACACATACAAGGAATCCCTTTGGTTCCTAGGACTGACCTTTATAAGGCACCTCGCGTTATATCTATCAAACATTTTTTTGTTCAGTGTTTCTTTTTTACAGATCCGCACCCTCTTAGGAGTTTGGAACATGTACATGGATTGAAGATTATTAAATTTATCATCCACTAGAAGTTCTTAATCCCTGTAATATTTTAGGTATGGTGATTTGAGTTTTATTTCATTAAGCTGATTTGAGAACTAGGATTACACTACTACATTAGGATAGGGGATATATAACATGTGTTTTTTTAGAGCAACCAGTGATGTGGGTTATTATAGAGGATTGTATGAGGTAACCATCCAAGAGATACATAAAGCTCTAAGATATATCCATAGGATATGGATGAGGTCAAAGAGATCATTTAGATCACATAGTCCATATAGATCAACTAAATTAGTTTAGATGATACCACTGATGCAATATGATAGACCAGGTAGTTTAGGAGTTGGTGGGATCCATATTTTATATTTCATGGTAGACATCTATTATTTGTATATGCCTAATGATGAAGCAACATTACTTGTATTTGTATAAATGCCCATTGTGTCATGATTATGTATATATGTCTATGAAATATTTGAGACATTGGACATTGTATATATATGACATGTTTATTGCTATAAAAGTATGTGAAATATTAATGAGTAAATAATATTTATGTTTTGCATTTTTGATGTATGAATGAATGCAATGATGATATGACTAACATTACTTGTAGTTGGAGCTTCCATTCAGATTTTTTTATTTTGGAGAAACATTCTGTGTTGTTGCACAATAGAATTAACACCATGATTATTAAAGAACCATGATGATCAACCCATTATGTACATAAAAATAGATACATGTAACATGTTGGTGTCTGATTTGACCCTTTAAACAAATCATGTTTTCCTTGTGTATACCTTGAGGTTTTGTGGTCTTTCCAATCCTTTCAGTTCATTCCTTGGAATTTTGATATTTGTTCATTGTTCTCAGAATTCCTAAATTTAATTGATTTCATTATCTCCCTGATCCGCTGCCTGAATTTTCTCTAAAAAAATTTAAAATTTCTCACGCTCCTTGATCGAGTTGGATGATTATCATAGATAAGGGACATGGATGATGTTATAGAGGTCCAAAATGTGTGATTAAATCAAGAAAATAAGGACTCTTTCTTGTGATCATATGTTCCCTAAACTTTTACAGGTTTTTATCTCTGTGTATTTGAAAACTACAAATAAACCTCTGGTTCATGACCAAGAATATATTCAAAGTATGAAAGGGTGTACAGGCCTTGGACATAGCTTCAATTTTTTTGTAAAGTTGCAAGTTGTTAGTGATCCAAAAATAAGTATATGCGAACACATGGCGTGATCTAATGAAAGGGGGCATATGAACATTCAAAGTTTAATGTGGAAATTTAACTGCCTCCCTAGCCTTGATGTTGGATGAGTGGAACATGTGGCATATCACAACTAGAGCATCCTTGTAGCCTTGGAACTCAGTAGATCTTACACAACTGTTAATTACTTCCTCATCGCTTCCATCCCGTAGTCAAGTATAATTGGAAATCTATCCACATGTATGGATCATGTTTGAAATTGGGTATTGGATAAATGACTATCAATTCAAAATAAGATGGAGATATACTTTTCATTAATGTAGATATGCCGGAAGAATTATAAACAAAAAATTGACTAATTCCTTAACTTTTTCAACTGTATACGAGAATATCAAATAAATTGGATCCCTAAGACTAGAAAGGAGCCCTAATTCTTGTAACTGAACCATGTGGGAATTCGAGGAAATATTATCAAGCTCATCTTTTTGGAAAGGAGGAAATTGCAGTAACATTTGTGCATGGGTGAGTTGTTGAAAGTTATCTTCCATTATATTCTGTAAATCAGAGTCGTATCGAATAAATTGATTGTAGTCATGGTCAATTATTCTATTTCTTGTCAGTTATGTGTTAAAAATTAAATTTGTTTTTTCTTCTACCTATGTTTGAATTAAGATCAAGATGACCAAAGCACAGACCACGTCTGACCTTACGTGTGACTTGGATCACATCACTAATACAAACTTAGGGAATATCGATTTGGATAAGTTTCTTCAGAGGTTACATGCCAATGATAGGAGTGAAATTATGAAAAAGATAGATGAGATTTCTATTTCATTAGCCTCTGCTTTTCCTCCTTCTAATCAACACCTAGAACATGTATGGGCTTGTGTTAAAAATTACAATTCTAAAACAAAGAAGGTTAGGGATGTGTTGTCACCAAATCACTGCACCCTCCGAATGGCCAGGATGTGAATAGGATGTTCGGTGTGATTGGGACACATGGGATCACCTCTCAAGCTATGGGACTTGGGCTCAAGGTGAACCTCCAGAGAAGGCCGGCTTCCTCTTCCTAAACTAAGTGTTGTACTACTCCTAGTGTAACAAAAATGATTATCTAGTCCTATGCTAACATTTTCATGGGGTTTTAGGGAAAGAGATTTACAAAAATGAAACTATACTAGGGATGGTGATGCACCAGATAAAGGGTGTCTTCAGATTTATGAAGGGTTAATTTGAAGAGGGTGTGTGCACCACAGGTCAACTTCACCTACTGCAACTTAGAGAGGGTACATGATACCACAAACTAAGAGACACGTGTTCCCTTTGTTAAACTTTATCAGACCGATAAATATACCAATTTCCCAGTGAAGAAGGATGAACTCAAGAAGGGTGAATAGACACCACAACTCAACTGCATGCAATACTTCACCACTCGATAAGCACAAAACTCCAAGAATCTGCAATAGAACTTAAACTTGCACAGTGTACCTGCAAGTATGAGAAAGGCACAAAGAAGCACAGAAGGATGAAAGGACCGAGATTAGTCACAAAACACACACTTTTATTTCTTCAATAACATGCACAATGCATCATACATTCAAAAGAGGTAATAGTTGCCATTATAGTCTTGAAGAGGAGGCTTGAAAGTTCTCTCAACACACAAGAACAACTTGTAGAAGAGAGAGGATTCTTGAAAAGTATACACTCTCGCCTGAGATATCTAACTGTCCAACTTGTCTGAACTATTGGAACCCTTTGAAATGAGCTTCCAACTTACATTTAAAGAATATGTGAGAAAGAAGAGGAAATGTCATAATTACATTCCTAAAATGAAGGCCCATGATGTATTTATTACAGTCAGTTGAACCACCTGAGAAGGTTCCATCATGGGTCATTAATTGCCTAATGACCTAGTCTTCTTAATTAATTAAAAGAATATTTAAATAATAATAATAAATATTATTATTAAAATATTTAAATAAAAAATATTAATTTAATTAACATAATGTCGGGACCCCCCCATTGACCCATTTGACTTGAAGAGGAGGGGGGTCCATGTGGATAGAGTCTACACAAATCTCAACTCGGTGAGCTTCGAATCCTCTAACTCGGTGTTGCAATTGATTTTGAACCCCACACCAAATCTTTCCTCATCTTGACAATCGGGCTCTTTTTCATTGATTCCTTCGAATGGTGAGCTATCAAACTCGATTCTCATCATTTTACTAAAATGCATGTAGATCCTGTGAACCTGGCCTGACGTAAATTAAGACTCGCCTCATGAATACCACTGTTACGGTCTTGCTTCAAACTCCAAATTGAGCCATTCTGAATTACCAAGCCACCTATATGCATCGTGAACATGAAGCTTTAAGCTTGAAATTGAAAGCCTCTAAAAATACATTAAACTTCGACACCTGTGAGCTTATTCTTTATCTCGACTTGGTACCAACATTTCCACAATATGAAAAGTTTGACTCTAAATCATACTTAGTGGATTTGATCCATAATACATTGGTTGTACCCACAGAGGTTAAACAATTCAATGAATTTAAATTATTTCACTCCTGCATGTTGTGCCATTTAGAAATGATTTTTGAGCTATGAAAATTGTTAGGGATCACGTTATGTGGCCCTATCAACACTCAATCGATTGATTTCTCTGTGATAGCTCTGGCTTGACAGATAGAGTTATTTCTTCTTGTTTTGGACCACATATTCACATGCATTCCATGTTAAAACTCCATGAAACAACACCACGAGCTCTTCAACTGAAGTCACCACGAGCTCTTCATCTAGTAAATGATCTTACCTTTCCTAGGCTCAAACTCACTTGAATGTCGAGCTTAACCCAACATTTCTAAAAAGAATGGTTTTACCACAATGCTCACGGTTCTTCCTTATCATATAACACTTGCAGTAAGAATGTTTTAGCTTGGCCATAATAATCACAATTGTACCTTCCAAATGATGAGAAAATGCCATTACCAATAAATACCTAATGCTGCCATGATGATGACCTAGGTTCATGCCCAATCATATCGATAGACACCCTTAAGACTGATTCTTGGACAAAGAGCCCTTTGGTATTTTGGTAGTGTACTTGGAAATATAGGCTCCAACCAACAATTATGCCACTATTGGGGTCTTAGTATGGAATGGGTAGCTGTGAGCTACACAATATACTCATTTTTCCAGAAACTAAAAAGATCCTTTATGTTACAATCTGCAACACATAAAATAAGCCCTTAAAAAAAAACACGTTGAACAACTGGGGCAACCAATAGGACCTTGGAAAAATGTACAGGTAACAACCATATGAATTCTTCCTTAGTCATGGATAAAAGCTAATAGAAATAAGCTAGCTAAAATTAGCTTGAAACTACAGTATAATCGTTCATTGTTTAAAAACAAGCTTCTCTGAACCTGGTAAAAGAATATTTTTATTGTCTGATTGGACATACATAATGGAAGGGTATAAATATTGCCTATTGCCCATAGAGTTTCTCAAAGAGACCATTTACAAGTAACAAGGATGCAGCAAAACGGCCGATCGGGTATTTTCAGAGCTGACCTTCACATTTAATTCGTTTCTAGGAAAATAAATGTTGAGCAATACGAATCATTTCATTCTGCACCATAATAAACCTTCATCTCCTGACTCAGGAAAATTTTATGAAGCCTTGAATGACGTGACTCCAATCCATCGTATACAGTAGTGAATATTTGTTTCCTGCAGCTGTGCGTGGGAGCTTGTCTCGCGACCACCGAATGCTTAGCGCTGTATAGAGGACGAGGAGAAGGTCGTGGCAGTGAACTGATCAGGTCAGACATCCATTTGTTGCATTCGGTGAAATAGTATCAACACTGTTGGACAACCTGCTTGCTGGAAGCATTCAAAAGGCTTCTACTGTGCTACACAGATGCTTACTGGAAGTGTTCAAAAGGCTTCTACTGTACTGCACATGCCTGCTGCATGTGGTTGATCTGTCTCACGACCACCGATCTGGAGGAGTTTTCAGCATTGCTTTCCTGTCAAACACTTCACACATGAGCCACTCCAATTCACAACTATCCTATTAATCCTCCCGGTGACTCGCACAAAGACTCGGACCACTTCAAGTTGCGCGGATTTCTATTTACACGGCCCGTGTGGAAATCTCATGACGGATTGCCATCTTAATATTTCCCATTTGGTAGTGTTTTCCTGAATCTCCCCTTCACGGAAGTTTGGTCATGGTTTTCCAAACCAATATTTCCACGCTTGGCAGTGTTTGCCTTATTTTCCACGTCCTTGGCAAGGTAGCAAAATGTTTCCCATGCATGGGATTTTCATGATAGATAGCCATCATATTGTCTTCACTTTACAATTTGACCTGATTTCTGCAATTCACGGAAGTCTGACCATGGCTTTCCATCCCAAAATTTCCACTTGGCGGTGCTGCTCCGAATCTCCCTAACGTGGAATTTCTTCCTTGGCTTGCCATCCACGAAAACCCACTTGGCATTAGGCTTCTCGGATTCCCATGATTTTCCTCCTGCCGATTTTTCCTTCAACAGATTTGAGGATAACATTAAACTCTCAGTGCAAACATTTCAGCTGTAGCTTGTAAGGTGTGATAATTCCGACAGAATCCTTTATGCTCGCCAATCTAGTGACTCATTGAAGATGCTCATATAATTGCAAAGAAAATTGTGCCTCATGAATATTCTGATATGAAACAGTCCCACCTCTATGAGATTCGCTTCCATGAGTTACATTGTAAAACAAGTAAGATCTCGATAGAGAGTCTTTGTAATAAATTTCCTCAGGTTTGCTGGTAACACTCTCACTGTCACTTAATCAATTTTCATAAAAATATCTTGAAGGAAAATTCTGAATTTGAGGATGCATACGATGCTGAACAGATAAAAACATAGTTGAACAACCTACTTGTTGGAAGCGTTCAAAAGAACTCTTCTATACTGTAACACGCATGCGCATCGAATGATTGACCACTTTGAGTGTAGAACTGAAGTTCTCTTAGGAAAGTGCCGTGAGGAAGTAATTGGCTATACGCAGCAGCTACACGGTAGAGAAGTAAACTTATCTTAGAAAATGAGTGGCCTCTAGAGAGAGTCGATTGCGATAGCTACCGTAGGGTGATCCTAAGGAACCGTTGGTGTTGATCCTGATGTTCTAGTTACATGCGACCACAGTCGTGATCAGTTGTAAAATCTTGCCACTATAGTAGAAGAATGAAATAAAGTTTTAGTTGAGTTGTCTCGCCTTTTCATTTTGGAAATTATCTTCCATGGAAGAAGCTTGACCAAATCTTGAGGCAGCTATTGTCTTCGTCGAGTCATTAAAACTGAATTCATATTCCAACAAGGAAGCATCAATCTCTCCATGTTGAATTAAACCGGGTCAAACTAATCATTTCTCTGCCTCAATGAGCCAACCATCGAAACATCCTCTGCTCCTATCGAGACTCTTTTATGACAAGCCAAAGTTGGACAACTAAACTTACATTTCCTACTCATGAACTCGTCTAAGGCTTGTGATCTGAGTTATGACCGAGTTAGGACAAGGCACGAACTCCTTTGATGACTCGTCTCTTTATTCCAGATTTGAAACTGTTTTAGCTCGACCGAGCGAGATAAGCTTATCGAACTCCTCGATGGCTTGCATTCTTGGAAAAAATGAGCGATCTCACCTGATGACCAGAAGTGGGTCCCTGGGACCAATGTCGTGATTTGATAGTAATAAGGCCCTGGTTTCCAATTTTTCCATGTGCGTAAAATTGGATAACAGGATGGAAGTGGGGATTTGGTGTTGTCATTAACTCTTGAGACCTTTGAAATAATTTTGGGATGCTATGGTGAGGATGAAGAGGTAGATATAAATGTCAAGAAGGTAAAGAATTTCTTGACTAACCATAGTGATCAAATTTCCAAATTCTTGAAAAACTAGTAGCTTGAGAAGCCCAGGGTTTTTTCTACCCACGTCCCTAAGAAGCTAAGTAGGACTGATTTTACTAAATATATTGGGAAAATTATTACATTGTTGAACATAATGGTGGGAAATGAATCTAAAAATTATTACCATGATTATATGTTCAGATACATATAGATCATCCTCAACATTAAAAAACCTATTAGTTGCGGAAATTTAATCAGTAAGTCCAATTAGAAGCTCGTCAGAATGATAGTTCAAATCCTTGAAGGATCATAATAAAGGTTTGGTTTTTCTATTACCTCATATGTGGTATAAAACATAACATATTATAGGTCATATCTTAGTCTAAATAGATAAGATGAGTTCTCTCAGCATAGGGTAAGTCATATGTATCCTCAACTCAATATGGATAACCAAAAGTACAACTGTATGTTAGCCCATAAGACTTTATTTTTCCCTCTTATTTCTTTATTCAAATGTGAGTGAGGGCAGTACATATTTTAAGAAATTTCTAAGGAATTGATAAGTGAATTTAGATGTTACTTCATCTAATTCAATATTTTCAAGGAACTCTGTACATGCTCCTTATATATTTGGACAACAATTTGGCTTTATAGGAGTTTTTAAGACAATTGGTAGAGGTATATAAGCTTATTAGTGGAAAACATTATACTAATGTAAAATTCCTAATTACAATTGGGAGGTAAACTTTTCCTACAATTTTCAAAGAATGGATCATTGAAGTATAAATGAATAGGGAAACCATGCATAAGATCTAGTGAATGGAAAATTATGACATAATGTGGATTGTGCAAGAAGCCCTTGGAAACTCTTATGAGCATGAAATCCACTATGAATATTTTTTCATCGACTATAGAGATGAATAACTCGGGTTAAGGGATTTCTCCATAATGGAATCAACTCATATCATTGGATGAAATAAATTTTACAAGTAGGCACTACATATATAACAAGATTGTAACTCATCCATTATCACCCTTATATTACACAACAAAGGAACCTATCTACTTACATGAAATAAATTTTAAGGTTATTAAAATAACCCTCACTTGGCTAAGCAGTAATGGTATATATCTATCTCTCCAAAAAAAAATCAAGTTTTGATAGAGTATAGGAATGTTGGGTTTCTCAAGGATGTGCTTCCACCACTGAAGAAGTGGACAAATTTTTTGGATCTATTGCAAGGTATGCCTCCTCATATCTCCATTAAAGGGGAAAATTCTGGGGTAGTGGAATAATTAACTATGGCTATGAGTAGGAATGGGACTCCAGTATCCCAATTAACACAAAAATATGAGAAAATGTTACAGAGAAATGAAAGATGCTCCAATAACTCAGGCATCCCCAATTTAGGAAGTACCTAACACCTCTTTTATGCCACAAGTGTTCATTCCTCATAAAAAGGCACAAGAAGGTAGATCAGTTCATGCTAGAAGAGAACTAATTATTACATGAAAAATAATGAGATGAAGTATATCACCTAAAAAACCAAACGGAAAACTAATATTGGGTCCTACTCCTAGGAAATCATACGAGGATTCAATCACTAATAATTTTTGGGGGAACAAGAGGGAAAGGGTACCACTATCCATAGTTGAAACAATTGTAAATATACCTCCCCTATAAGTTGATCCAAGTTTAAAAATACGATCCAAAGTGTATGAAGTGTCTAAGGTAATAGACACCATCCCACCCCTTGCAATATAAGAAACTCCCACTCCTATTGTGACTTCTATGGAACAAGATCCATTAACAGTAGTGGAGCAAGAATAAGTGGACATTCCCTCACATGAAATGGTCTTTACTCACTTATTATATAATTTAGATCAGGATATTGGGACATATCTTCTTCTTGAAGTTACTTAATCCACACATGTTGAAGCTACATCAATCATTATGGAAGAGAAGGATATTAAAAATTATGAGGAGCTTCCTAAAGAAGATACATTAGCAACACATAAGGTGAGATACCAAGCATTAGGGAGGTAAAAATGATTTTTTAAAAATAATCTACAATGGTAGATCCCTCCAGAATGCCTTGGATATAGTGGAGAGAGCCATTGTAACACATGAGGCTATAGAGAAAATTAAGAATATATAGGTTTTGGACATAGATGATAAAGTGATTGAGCCAAAAAAAGAGCATTATCCACCCAAGGATAAAGTAGTTAAGGATGAAGGAATATAAACCAAAATTACCACATAGCCTTCAAAAAGTGAAGAAATAAAATATCGAGAATTGGAGAAGGTTGAGGTCCAAGTACAATATGTTGAGAGTGTATAAGTACAAAAAATGTAGGATAATGACTCATGTTTTACACTCCCTCCATCCCAAGAGCTCACAATTGTCCCAAGATTCCCTTAGCAACATGATAAAAAATAAGTAAGTAATCCACATACAGGATGATTGGGAGATGCACTCCTAAAAAAAAAGGTAAAAGTACATGTGGAGGAGATTGACATAGCGATCATGTTTTCTTTAAGGCCATCCAAAGTGCCTAAAAAATTCAGAATTTTATGAAGAACAATAAGGGGGCCTCAAGGATATAGATTTTTGGAGGTTTTCATCCGACAAGGTGATATAACTAGAGACGAGGCTACGCCCTAAAACTATTAAATCACACAAATCCCATTAGGTAATCTCACTATTAAAGGTCTGAAACCTAAATTTTTATTTTCTATGGGAGGCCTCTTACACAAATTAGAAAAAGAAAAGGAAATGAGAAGGGACTCAAAGAAAAATTTAATATCTTTTCCAATTATGTGTATAAGCAACACCAACCTCCCAAGAAGAATCAATAAATTGTGGTTTCCATTACTCCTAATGCATTACAAGATGTAGAAGACATGAAAAATAGAGTAGAGGCCATAAAATAATGGGAAGAGAAATTGGTTGAGAATGGAATTCAATTCCTAAAGAAAGAAATTGCATTCTATAAGTAATTTATTGAGCATTTGGAGGATGGAGGTGCACTTATTGAGAAATATCAAGATGAGGTAGAACATTGGGATGGTATGTTGCTCAAGCTTGAAACAATCAATGCCATAAGTGAAGAAGAATTAGAAAGGGAAGGAATAGTCTCCATGGATTGGAAGGGAAGGTAGTTTGAGTATGAAATATCTATCAAATTAAACATAGAAACATTAGGAGGTTATATTAGCATGCTTCAAATTATGAGGGAAAAGTTGTGTAAGTATATAGATGACATTTAGTCCAAGATAGAGAAGATTTTTCCCCTTGAAGGTAATTATGACTCAGGAACTCCATATATTTATAAATTAATTGAAATACTCAAAAATAATGTTATAGAAAATTTTGAGACTCATAAGGTATTTAATTATTCTTCTCTTCAGAGGTTAATTCATTTGGAATTCTATATCAATAAATTGGCCAAAAAGGTGAAGAAAAAAATGTTGTATTTGTTGATGTATCAATATTTTGTCCAAGCAAAAAAAAATCTTCTTGTATCACTCGGGGCCGGGTGAAGATCGTAGCTTAATTTTTTTTTAACATTTTGATGGATTCAGATACAAACCAAAATTAGAAGAAGAAGTTAAGGCCATTGAACTCGTCTCATCCTAAGCATATTTTTTATTCCGTATTATTAGATTCTTATTCTATATTATTTTTGACACACCATCTTTTCAAACAGTGAAGAGGTGGGAGAATCATACTAAATGATTAATATAGGTAACAAACTCCCTCTGATGACATGCACATGAAGGATGATAGGGCAGTTAAAGATAAAAGTGTTTATTAGCAAAGGGAAAATCCTGTACACTTCCAAATTTTCAATCATGACGTAAAAACACTCCAACCCAGTGAAGTAAGATGGGATATTTTCGATTGGAGGATTCCTTTCTTCCATTATGGTGGGATTAAAATCCTTTTCTCCACATTCTTTCTCTTCTCTAATAGTTTTCTGGTGGAGTTTGGGAATATTCCTTTTGGGAAAAAAATATTGTATAATAATGAAGGCATGTCTTCATTCAAAGGGTTGGTGATTGATTTATTTAGCTTTGGTTTTTTATTTTCTTAGGAGGTGCAAAAATTTCTAAGTCTAAAGTTGTAATGCTAATATTTTTTTGTTGTAGAACCATTAACAAGCATTGGGGGCATCCATTTTTTTTCCCCTTGTTTAAACTAAAATTAATAGAATAATATGTTTTTTTCATTTGTGGATTTTGATATGTATGTTGAATATTTGATCAATAAAATATGAATTTTATTGGAATATTTTTTTATTAAATATATAATATAAACATGATTAGTCTCTAGTTATTACATTATTTTAGCTATTAATTGAATATTGTGCTAAATATTTTACTTTGGAATATTTTGTTTAGCGATAAAATCCTTATTGCAATACTGATTTAGAGTGATATCTGATATCATTTAAGTGTATTTTAGGAGTATCAAAGTAGAAGTAGTAAACATGTTGTTGATATTGTTACATAAGAATTTTTATTGAGGGTTTTGAAGATTGGTAAAATTTGCATTAATTGGTTATCAATGAATGTAAATTCCCCTTTGAAATTTATGTTTTCTCTTCATTTTGCAAGTAACAGATTGTCAGGGAAGTCATTGGCATGTTTCTCTTATGAATAAATTCAACACCCATCCCCCCTTTCTAACTCAATTATCCTACTATCTTACCCCTTAAAAATTACATTATAACTACATATCATTAATGTATTTGTTTAATTTATGAAGTGATCTGGAGGACATTATAATGCGCATATGTTCCCTAAACCTCCCTACAACATGACCAAGAAGTAGAGCATCTAGAGAGATTTTTGAAGATGTCATGAACATTACAAAAAAGATCAGATGCAAAATTTATCGTAGGTTAAAGATGGGTAAAAAATGGGTCAAAATCGGTCAACTATCCAATCAAGACGTGACACGTGGTAGAAGTGAAAAAAAGGAAAAATGTAAAAATTGTGTTTGGATCGCCCATCTTCATCACTCGTAAATGGATGGGTGGGCCCCACTATTTTCTGGCTGGGGGCCCTCAGCCAGGATTGATACAATTTTTGGAATGAGAAATTCCTTTTCCACCTCTTCTTCATATTAACAATGTCACAATTTTTATTATAAATTCCTTAAAGTGCTTTTACCTTGCCAATGTGGGATTGTGTTATTTCAGGGTTGGTTATATGTTGTGTAGGGTCAAGTGGCTCACCCGAGGTAGTTATCAACTCACACTCATTTCCATATAGCTTGGTGGCATGGTCAACTCCCAACTGAGTCACATTATTGGCTTCCACCTTGTTAAGACCAGTCAACCAATTTATCCATATAACTTGGTAGGAAAGCCTAATAACCATGCTACATCCAAAACATAGAAATGGTCGATTAGTCTACATTGCCACCAGATAGTTAGGCCTTATTAAGAAGCCTCAGTAGATACACTTGGAAAAACACACTCCATGGAATAGCTTGGCCAATCAAAAAAACCAACCAGTGCATATATATGTCATGAAATGTTTGGGAACTCACCATAGCCACATGTGCATGTGGAACTTTCTAACTTGGTTCAAGCCGTGGGTGGTTCAACAATAGGCACAACCAAAACACACATGGCTAAACAAACCCACCAACTATTAAACATGGGGGAAACACATTTCCTGTGTGGCCGCAGCCACAACTATGTATATCAGTGCTCCTATTTTTAAACCCATAAATGCTTATACTTACGATGAATGTGGGATTTATTCCCCATAATGGAAAATTGACCACGTGAGTAAGAGGAGTGGGTCAAACCATCGACCAATTGAGTACAAAATGTTAGGCTCGATGATGAGCCATAGTATCTCTCCAACTTACAAAAGGGCTTGATGTTATTTGTAGAGGGCTTTTTAATAGACTGTATAGGGGTAGAATAGAGAAATTTATAGAAATTGGTGATTTTGAGCCATCAGAAGGTTGTTTCAGGTCTTGGTGTAAACTGGAAAAAAATTAAAAATTATGAGGTGATTCTAGTGATGTAATATTTTGTCCAATTCAGATTCCTTAAACCAATATTGGGAATATTTTTGTGAATCTTGTTTGGAGAACTACAGGACAAGCTACTGGGAAGCCAATAATAGACATGAAGAGTAGTATTTCTTATTGTTTTCAAATCTCACAAGGTCTGGGGTAAATTGTGGGAGAAATATAAGGTTTATTTATTTTATTTGTATATTTTTATTGTAAATTGAAAATCCTAAATTAATGGATCGATTTTAAAATGAACTCGGGGACGTAGGAATTCTCAACCCCATAAAAAAATTTTGTGTTGTCCGAGTTTTCCTTTCAGATTATGATTTTTGCATTCAATTATCAAATAATTTCATAATTATAATTCAGATATCAGTTTTGATGTAATAAGTAATCAATTTTATAAATTCAATAAAATCAATTAAATTAGGAGAGAATTAAATTTTGGAGCTTTGATCAAACAGAGAAATTTTCAAATAAATTAAAATTCAGTTTTGGATTAGTCCCAAATCAGATAAACATCAAATTATTGACCAAATTTGGAGTAATTAAATCTCTAAAATTCCTTAAATTTTATGATCCTAGAAAATAATTTAAAAAATTGAAATTAAAACTTGTGATTTCGGATCAAGAAGACTAGCATTTCATCATCATTAAACTCTATCCCACTATTTATTTACTTAGAGATGATGTTTGTGAATCAAATTTCATCTGTCTTTAGTAGCTTGTGTTTGATGCATTAAGGTGGTTGATCTCATTCATTTGAGAAGGATAGAAGTAAGATAATATTGTAATAGATCTTGGAATACATGGATGAACAATTAGAAATATAAAGTGGAGATTAATTA
Organism: Taxus chinensis; assembly: GCA_019776745.2. Lineage (NCBI taxonomy): Eukaryota > Viridiplantae > Streptophyta > Pinopsida > Cupressales > Taxaceae > Taxus > Taxus chinensis. The sequence continues at coordinate 262,573,211 of CM034156.1, read as the reverse complement.
TTTCTTAGCAATATAATCAAATTTTATAGAATATCAAGATTTTTTTTTTCCTTCACTATTTCTTATAGTATTAAGTTTTTATGAATATAATAAGTTGTTAAGGAATTATTACAAGTAAAGGTAATTTTTATATCCTTATGATGTTTCTTAGGTCCATTTTGAAATGATGGTAACTATGTGCTCTATGAATATAAATTTTTGTAGTGCCTTCTTTTGTTTCTTGATTTACATAGGACTTTACAAATTTTGGGAGGCTTAAATAATGTGTAGTGACATATCTATCAAGTAGAGACCCTCTATAAATCATTGCATGTTCCTTTGAAGACATATATCTGATATATATTTTTATGCAACCCATGTATGAAGGGTAAACTAGTAATTACTATGCTTTTAAACCTTTATTGATATAATAGAATGTTAATATCATGTTAGAATACTTTTTGAACACTGTGAGGCATGAACACACACAAGTTAATAGTTACAAACCGTTACAAACCACTAAACTATAAAGTTGTTTTTTTCGTAATTTCACAAGCACACACAAGTTATTGAGCATGATGGAAGGAGTTTTTATAGTTAATATCAAGGAAGTGATGGTTATTTGGGACTATTTTAGTGGTGTGGGAGATATATATTCATCAAACCTTTGTTTCTCAACATTGTAGAAGTGAGCCTTGTTCTTAGGGTTTAATTCACACTTAGTCATTATCAAGTAGAAATAGCAAACATTTCATTGGAACACCATTAGAGCCTTGAAAAGGAATCCAATAAAGGGTTTTGAGTATGTTTATATAACTTTAAATGTCTAGGAAACCTTATTACCTAGCCGGTAATAGTGACAATCACTCTAAGAACCCTGTCAATCACAATCCACTATTTCTAAGCCTTGGATTGGGTGGAAATTCATATTTTAAAAAAATTGAAGTGGAAACCTTAGTCCCTAATTATTATCATCTTCATCCCATAAATTAAGTATGGAGTAGGAGTGGGAGTAGGAGCAAGAGCGGGAGTTTCTTTGCTAGAATTTTCAAATAATGGTTTCGAGCGAGAATCTCCAGTGGGTTAGATGAAGCATCAATCTGAAGGGCCCCTGCACCAGGATAATGATCACGTGCTTCATGATCCTAAGGAAAATAAGAATAAGGATGGGGTATCAATCACGTGGGCTGAATGTGTGGCTGGAAAAAGCTTAGACAAGGAGATTCTAGAAGGGTTGGAACCATCAAAGGAGAAAGGTAACTTATCCCTCAAAGTTCCTGAGTCTCTTCTAGTAAGAACTAGAGCCTTCATGTATTATGCTTTCTTTGCTAAATGCCTCAGCTCTAGACCACATATTTATTACTTTAGAGGTTGGGTCAAGGGATGTTGGCATCCAATGGTTTTGCTGAGGTGTCATCCTATACAAATGGTTTTTTCCTTGTTTCTCTACCCAACAAAGATCATGTGGAAAAGATTCTTTCTAGAGGACCCTGGTTTATAGTTAAATCTCATGTGGTTTTTTAGAAATGGGAACCAAATTTTAATCCATATGTGACATTTGTCTTAGAGTTCCCCATCTGGGTCAACCTTCTGGGCTTATCCCTAAAGTTTTAGGAACCAGAAGTCCTTATTGGCATTGCTAAAAGTCTAGAGAAACCGATCACTTTAGATCCGGTCACCAAGGAAAAATCTAGACTAACCCATGCCAAATTCTGTGTCAATATGAGTCAGGATGCTCCTCTTGAAAGTAATATAAAACTCTTGACTTCTGCAGGTGTTTGAGTGCAGAGTTTTGATTATGATCCATCCCCCTTTGTGTGCAGAAATTGTAAACTAGTGGGTCATGATCACATGAACTATTCTCTACATAAAAAAACAACAAAAATGATTCCGTTGTTGGTCCACAAAAGACAAATAATATGGAGGCTAAGGAATGGAGGCAGGTTGGAAAAAATAGTAAAGCTATCAGGACTAAGAATCCTTGTATTTACCATAAGGAGGACAAAGACTTGATTCCCTTGACTCGGCTTCATTCCCCCTACAAAGTAATGGTGGTCTCTAGTTACCATGAAGCCAAAAATGTTAAATCTGAAGATGAGAATGAGAATGATATTGAAAATATGGACACTGAATAGGGGACCTTTAATTATGGGATATTGGCTAGTCAAGTTTCGAAAATCCTTGCTCTGGCTCTGCAAGTAGCCTACGGACCACAATTAGATGAAGTATATTCTATTGGTCAAAGCTCCTTCAGTCAGAGAAAAGAAGATCTACCAGTGTCAAATGGTTTCAGAATTCTCATGGACTTTTTTTTTAATACTTACAAAATAACGGTCTCTCCCAAGAACCCAGTTAGTAAATCCAAACCAGTCCCACGAAGCACCTCCAGAGCTGATGTTGGTAAGGATTCCACAGCTCTGGGTAGAAAAATAAATAAGGTACTAAGTGAGGAAAACTCCAAAAGGGAAGTAGAATCTGGTATTCAGGGTAATTTGGGGAAGTTGCTTCTCCATAACAATAATTTTTAAATTATCCTCCTCTCTTGAAATATTAGGGGTTTGAATAAGCCTGGTAAACATAGAATTGCTAAGGATCTCAGAGTTAAAGTTAAACCAGATATTTTGATGCTCCAAGAAACTAAAATGAACCTAGATAGATTCAAAGAGGTGGGGATACAAATTTGGAAGGATTTTCATTGGGAAGGTTGTAGCTCATCTGGGGCATCTGGAGGTGTTGTGAATATGTGGGATCTGAGTCTTGTGCATATATTTTTTATCCTTTCCACCCCTGGTCATGTGGTTTTGAACTTCACTGAAATCACCTTGAAAAAATCCTGGTATGTCTCTAACATTTATGCTCCCAATAAACTTTGTGAAAGATGAAATTTCTGGAAGGATCTCTCTAGCTTTAGACAATTGTTTAATGATAAAGATTGGATTGTTGGAGGATATTTCAACACCCCCCTTTCCCCTGGTGAAAAGAAAGGGGGTTTGATTTCTTATTCAGAAAGTATGGAATATCTTGCTGACTTCCTTTCTAGTAATAGTTTGTTAGACTTGGACTTGGAGGGATCTAAGTATACTTGGGTTAATAGAAGGACTGGATCTAAACTCATTCAGATGAGATTGGACAGATTTTTGGTTAGCCATCTTTGTATGATCAACCAAATTTATTCTCTAAAAAATCTTCCTAGAATTGGTTCGGATCATAATCCCATTCTTCTCGATCTGGGAATGGATCACTTTAAAAAGGCTAGGCCTTTCAGATTTGAAAAGATGTGGTTAGAACACCCAGATATTTACAACAAGATTCCTAAATGGTGGGACATTAAAGTTTGGGGGATTGCTAGTTTCAGATTGAGCTTTAAACTAAAGCACATCAAAAGTAATCTTAAAAGATGTAACAAGGAAACTTTTGGAAACATTTTTTAGGAAAAAAGTAGAATTGTGGAAGATCTCAGAAATATAGAGGAATTTATGGAGAACGATGGTCTTAATCCACTTCTCAAGGATCAAGAACAAAATCTCTTGACTGATTACCATGGTATCCTGGCTAAAGAAGAGGTGTATTGGAGACAAAAATCTAGGGTCAAATGGCTTAAACAAGGGGATAGGAATACCAAAAATTTTCATTTCTCAGCTACTTCGAGAGCCAATATCCTTAAGATTAATGAAATAAGAGGAGAAAATGGAGAGTCACTCATGGATAGAAAGGAAATCAATTCCTCCATAAGTAATTACTTTAAGGAGCTCTTCATTTAGAGGCATACGTTATAACACCCTCGACAACTGATATATTGCTCTTTTTGCATTCAAGTGTTGACATATGATTTTTTGGATAAAGATGTGTTCTTTTGACTGATTGAAGATCATGCTTGATAAGGATAAATATTTTCTATTCTTAAAATCATTAGACTAAAATTATGTGGTTATCAAGAATTTATTTTCACTTTGGAAAGATGAACTGTGATCTAGCTATAAGAGTTGCAGACTTCTGACTCATCCTTGGATCAATTTTAGTGATCCAAGGAATGTTTCAAATCTTCTTCATAGACTGAATGGTAAAATTGACATTCAGTAGTTTGAGAGATGTAAAAGACTAAAACTTATTTTTTGACAAATTCTTTGGTCTTATTTGAATGTGTTTTCATTCATCTGTATGTTTGTGATTGGGTCTTCGGTGATTGATCTTGGCAGGACTATAAGGACTTAACAAAATTCAATTCTCTGAAGAGAAGTTCAGAGTCCTAAAATTCTATGGATTATCCTAACAGTAACCTAAGCTAGGTAAGAACATCTATTTTCTAAGCTAGGTTTACTTATTGGAATTTTGTTCTAACCTAAGCCTCTTATTCTATTTGATGGGTTGGCGACCTAACTTAAGCATTGTGGTAAATGGATTAGGGAAGGGTTACTAAAGTGATACTAGGATATTTTAGCTATTACCTAATACTAAAGGGTTATGAATTGGGCCTAACATAAGGTGGGGAATTCTAATGGTAAATTCTTTTAAGACCTATGTTGGTATTTGCTAAACTAACCTAAGTTCTATTTGAAACTAACCTAAACTATTAAAGGGAACCTAGAGGGGTCACATGACACAAGGGCAATGGTTCTAATGGAATTTAAATGATTTTAAATGGTTTAAATGATGAGGTACTGCCATATTTGGTAGAGGGCCAATAAAATTGGTGGAGGCATATGTGGAAGCTCCACTAAAGGATGGAATTGTATTTTTGTGTTTAATTGGCATTCGCCAAATTTAGGAGGTGGTGGAAAGGAAATATAAGTGGGAATTTTGGATTGAATGGAATTTATGGAATTTATGAGCCTCGGTCTTCACGTATAAATTGTCTTGGAAACTTAGAAGGTGGGTTTGAAGGAGGTCATTTGGTTTTTCATGCATGGTAGATTTTTCTTTGCATCGAGCTAACTAGTTCTTCGAACCAATAGTTTGACCTTCACTTCAAAGATATTTTTGGTTTCTTCAGCCTGTTTTTGATTGAAGGAAAATATATGTGGTGTAGGAGGAAAAAATTTTTGATTGTTGATCTTTCGTGGAGGAGAAAAAGAGTTGGAAGCTTGGCTGGAAGTATCCTTTAATTTGGTGGAAGCACTATCAGGCATGATAGGCTCTAACTATTAAAATTCTTTGCGTTATTATAAATGAATCATTAGAAAAAATCTGCTCTCATGAGATTCATGTTTTCATGCCTTTCTGGTTATTTTTTCTTGTTGGGTTTGATGAATCTTTGTGTTGTTTGTATTTTTATCCATGGAAAAAAAATTCTTATGTTTGAAAACTACCTCTCTTTGAAATTTTATGACCTGCACGCAAGTGAAAATGGGATTAGAAACTTGTTATGTATCTCTATTTTTCGCTCTACATCTTGTATTCAAAGGTAATGTTCTTTGAACTGAATTTCATGACAATATGAGGATTTGAGCTTAGGGAAACTTGAGTTTTGTTTTACCTTACTTCTGGGTTGCGTTCTTCGGATGTAGACTTGTGTTGGAACTTTTTATTTTGATTAAACTCATGTTGGAGCTTCGTTTTGATTGGAATAATTTTTTGGGAAACTTCTGTATTTTTAAACTGTTGCATGGAGTTCGTATTTATCAATGTTTTTGCATTATCTTTCTTGTGAAGTTTTGAACATTGTGCGTGAAGATTGGGTTCGACACTAAACTATGCTTTAACACTTGAGTGTTATGAACTCATATTTGGGTTGATTCATTCAATTCAGTTCTATTATTTAGTATTGAGTTATTCTTTTATTAAATGGCTAATCTTATAACTCTTTATTTTTAGCAACGCACTCACCTGGATACTAGGTGAAATATTGTTTGAGTTATTTTGAATATTTTGAGATTTGGAACTAGAAATATCTTAAGGAATGTTGAACTTTTGTTTTATTTTTGACTATAATGACTCCCTTGAGATTGTATTTGTGTAAGAATAGAATGGGATGTTCTTTCCCCTCTTTCTTGGGGAAAACCCATGTTCTTGGTTGACTATTTTGTTCAAGCCAAGTCACCTCTGTCTCAATTTTGTGGATGTGAGGGTTTTGTTTTGAATTATGTTACTATTGCTTGGGAATTATGATCGAGACATCTTCTGATTGAAACACCTCTGATTATTTCTCTCTATTATTTCTCTTTGAATAAATAATGGTCTTGTGGAGGATTTGGATTATTACCTTAGACAATGATATTATTAGGAAGGATTCCTTCTCCATTCAGTTGTAATGAGTTTGATTCTTTTGAATTAATACTTACCTTTTGTATTTAGTGGAGAGGCATTTGTAAGTCTCCAGTCTTAGGTTCGTAGGTAATTCTAAACCTTATCGTTTGCTATCTTGGGATGGTATTCTTGACTGATACAGTGAATAAGACCTTGGTTTCTCTTTGAGAACGAAAATATTTATACATATACTTATTATTTTGTGAGTAGTATATTGGTTTGGGATCTTCCATATGCTTTCATTCTGAATTGGTTGAAAACTTGAACTTCTTGTTCAGTTGAAAGGATATGATTTATCATTGGTTCATTCCCTATTTAAGTTACCATTCCTCTATCCTTGGATATGCTCATTGTTTGAACTTTTTTGTAATCGATCCCATTTCGAGATATTTATTTCTCATGACCTGTTGGTCTACCTTGTTCAAATTATTGATTGAAATAATATTGAGAGCTAGTAGCTAGGAAGGTTGTGCTATTAAGTAAGTTGATACTTATGGGTTTGAATGTTGTTGACTAGTATTTCCTAGTTTTTATGGAAAGGAGTAGGTTTTTCTCTTGTACTCTTTATCCTTTGTGAAGAACTTGAGTAGAGATTAACTCCTCTTCAGGGATGCTTTGTTTTTTATCATTATTTTTCAGATATTTGTTTGATAACTTCTAACATAAAGAGTTGGAATTAGAATTGTAGTTGGACTGTTCCCGTTTCCATACCTTCTTGTATTGTTATGGAATTTTATTTTTATGTATGTTATAATGTTGAATGTGCAAGGTTGTTACCTGGAAAGGAACATGTAACTCATGTTATTAATCTAGTCTATTTTTCAGATGTTATAGGTTCGAGCATGGTACATAATGGTTCTTCTTATTCTTGCGTAGGATATAGATGATAACCCTAGAATGAACCATGTTGTATTCATTTATTTTATCTCTTAGAAAAGATAAAAGTGGTATTCTATTAGGATAGAATTAGGAGACAATGGGATGACATGATTTATTGTTTGTTACAATCCATTGAAGGGATTAATTGACTTTAAGATCTTAGGAAGATATTGTTTATTATATTTTTCTCTTCTCTTTAAAGTGGATATAGATTTATTAATGTACTTCCTTTCTTTTTGTTATCACTTATGCTGATTGTATGATGATTTAATTATCTCATTAAAGCCATGTTGCTTTAATGAAACAATTAGTGGAATGCACTTCATTTTAATGATTAGTGCTTATCATGCTCAGTTCACTGAACTAACTCATGCTAGCTATTTTTGTAGATGGATGACTTAAGTGGTAAAAGAAGGAAAAAACTTATATGATGCATTGGCTGATATATGTATAATTCTTAGTAAAGAATTCTAATTCATTCTTTTGTTGTATTGTAAAGAAAATTTGTATACTTTATAGAATGAGGGTTGTTGTTATGCAATTGCCTAAATAGCATAGTCTTGTAAATTTTATAAGTTGTAATGATGAATTGTGAGTTGTGTTTTATTTGCATTGGTTGTGAAAATTATCTCCTACTTTTATACAGAAGATGAAAGTTCCATCTTGTTGATATTCTTTATATTATGTTATGCTTATCTTGTTATCTTTGATAAAATGGATAATGGGAATTAGTTCAATTTCCCTATAATGAAGCAACTTGTTGAGTTGCATAATATGATGTGTTTTATCTAAAAAATTTAACATAATAATGTGATGCATAATGAACATGCATTAAGAAATATGGATATTGGGAATGATATACCCTAATACTTAATCATGTAGAGAAAGACTCTTTCTCTCTCTCAATTGAATATAAACCTAAAAGGTTTGGAGGTATGATTACTATTTATTAGACTTCATTTAATAGGAAGTATACTTTAATCAGATATATGTGGTTGTTAAACCTTCCTGAAGGTTAAAGAACATTTAAAATGAAACTTATGATATCGTTGTCCTGTTTTGGTAAACTATCAGTTTAACTGAGAAAACAAACATTAAAAGCAACTATAAGTGTAATAAAGTTCTTCATGGACTAAATGAAAAAAATTTAGGAAATAACTTATGGAGTATTGGATTAGGGTTTAGCTGGGTTGTTTTAATCAAGACTTAATCCAAATTAATAATTCATTAATAATCTCCTTGGGGTAAGTACATCTTGATGAGGTAGTTTCTGTAGGATGTTGGCACACGCCAATTGCAAGGCTGTACTTTCAAGAAGACTTGGGTATTATTGAGAATACAACGTTGTAGTTGACATGTGGCATCACCCTTCCACATTGATCATCTAGATCTACACATAATAAGAACTTGGACTTGAACTTAGTTTCTCTCTAGGTCAGGTTAGTGGCATATTTAGGATAGGAAGTAGCTTCCAATGGCTTAGGGTACCTTGGAACATCCGGTTGACTTAGATCAGCTGAGTATGTTCATTTACCCTAAGCCATTATGAGCATATTCCTATAATAAGTTATGTTTCTAACTAGGGCTAGGATTAAACCTGGGGCAAGTGGACTGATGGTAGTTAGTAAAGACCAATCATGATAATAGAGGAGTGAGGTGAAGGATGTTTTCCAATATGACGAGTATGTCGTCTAGGAATAGTGACATACACAGTATGTTGTAAAACTTTGGCCAAAGTATCGCAAGCTACTGGTTATGTTATCCTACATCACCAAGTTTAAAACAACGTGATATCAGATGAATATTGGTAACAAATATTCAGATATGTTCTTTAAATAGATCACTCAGTACCTGATGTAGGGTAGGAAAACCAAGTATACAAAGTATACAATATGTATTCAATACTTAAGATAACATAAATAGATCAGTAGCTTACCGAGTTATGGAATGAATAGATTAGTGGATCACCAAGTCATTACAGCTGCATTTGGTTATCTATTTGAATTTTATTGGCATGGAATGTTTGTTCTAAACAATGATTTATTTAGACCAATGAACATTATATTTAATTTTTTTTTTTGTTTTGTTTCTTTCTAAAGCCTTAAAATGGAAATGTTATAGAGGCCAGAGGAGTTGGTCCAGAACAGATTCTTGGATGTTTTTCATAAATTTATCACTCCCCTTGATAATAGAGATATTTTAAAGATCCCCTCAGAGGAGGAAATAGGTTTTGACATCTTTGATATGGAAGCTGATAAATCTCCCAATCTATTGGATTCCCTTCCTTTTTCTTTTAAAAATTCTTGGAGGTGATTAAACATGAGATCATTGAAATGGTCCAAGAGTTTTTTAACAATGGTCATCACTTGAGGCAAATGAATAACACTTTTATTGTCTTGGTGCCAAAAATTGTTGGGGCCAAGGAGGTTAAGGACTTCAAACCTATAAGCATGTGTAACACTAGTTATAAAATTTTGAATAAAATCATATTTGGGAGGATTAGGATGGTTCTTCCCAACTTCATCTCTGGGAATCAAGGGGATTCTATTCCTGACAGAAAAATTACTCACAACATCATCATGATACAAGAAGCCATCCACTCCATTAAAATCTCTGGTAGAATGGCTATGTTTCTTAAATTGGATTTGCATAAATCCTTTGATAGGATAAATTGGTCTTTTCTCCAGGCCATCCTCCTAAAGGTGGGGTTTGATATTTCCTTGGTTAATAGTATCATGACATGCATTTCTACTGCCAATTTCTTGGTCTTGGTCAATGGTAAACCAGAAGGCTTCTTTCAAGCTGGTAGAGGGCTGAGACAAGGTGATCTACTTTCCCCTTTTTTCTATGTCATAATGGCTGAATCCCTGAGTAGAATCTGTTAACAAGCCATGACTTCCAATCATATTTAGGGAATCAAAATTGCTAATGGTATCCCCTCTATCTATCTCAATCAGTTTGTTGATGATAATTTTATGATGGGAAGGCCTCTGTCCATGAAGCATCAAATTTCAAGGAGGTTCTTAATTATTATGAAAATGTTTCCAGATAGATGGTTAACTTCCATAAAAGTGCAGTCTTCTTCATTAATGTGGATAATCAGGTTCAAGCTAGATTAGCTTGTATCTTGGGTTGCAGAATCAAAATTTTTCCAGATTCTTATCTTGGAATGCCCCTGATCCTTAAGAAGCCTGACCTTATGATTTGGAATGCTCTGTTGGAAAGAGTTAATAATAAAATATCTTCTTGGAAGGTTCTCTTTCTCTCTCAAGTTGGTAAGATTCAATTGCTCCATAGCTCCCTTTAAGGAATTCCCATTTATGTAATGTCTCTTTTCACATTCCCTATTAGAATTAAGGAAGCCTTAGAGAAAATCCAAAAGAGGTTCCTCTTCATGGGAGCTAGTGATAAATTCAAATTTCCTCTTGTGGCCTAGGATAAGGTTAGTAAACCTAAGCTATGTGGCAGATTGGGGATCAAAAACAATTTTTTCATGAATAAGGCTTTAATAGCCAAATCTGGTTGGAGGATCGCTAGAGAGGAAGGTCTTTGGATACAAATCATAAAGATGAAATATTTATGGAATATAGGTATATTGGAGTCCTTTTTTAAACAAATAAACCTCCCTAGAGGGTATGCATTCTAGAACTCCTTTGTAGACTCAAAAGAAATTTTATCCAAAGGTATGATTTGGGGAATTGATAATTGGCTTGGGGAGTCCCTTTTAGCTAATTTAGACCTCTAGAAAGATGTGGCTCAATACTACAAGGATTCTGGAAAATTTTAGATCTGGGACTTTTGGATCTAGGAATATACTGTCAGATGGGAGACCATTAAACCTCCCCCAGAATTTGACGGTGACATCAAACCTTTCTGAGATCTCAAAAATCAACTTAAGGCTTTCCACATCCCCTTGTTCCAAACCAAGGGGGAATCCATCAAATGGAGAGAAGAAGAATTTGGCAATTTCACAGTTAAATCTACCTATTTGTCTAACTTCAAGAATGATATGCTCAAGGACTATTGGGGAAAATTTTGGGTGAAAGATCTCATCCCCAAGATTAATATATTTTCTGGTTGGTGGCCTAGAATGAAATTATAACTATGGAAAATATCAGGAAAAGGGGGATGAATATTCCTAATAGATGTTCCCTCTATAAGAAAGAGGAGGAAAATGTCAACCATCTCCTCTTTCATTGTTCCTTCTCACAATCTTTCTTTACTGTTATTCTAGATCTGTTCAATATCCAATGGATCCTTCCCTCGACAATTGAAGAGTATTGCTTTCAATGAGTGAGCCCCTTCCATTTTCCTATCTTGACCTGGGCCTAGAACACTGCCCTTCCACATTTTTTTGGGGGGTTTATGGAAAGCTAGAAATGATGGTATCTTCTGCGATTAGAAAGATCTTTTATCAAAATTTAGGAGAAAAACCTTGAGTTCCGCTAAGGAAAACACTAAACTCTTTAAAGGTAAAGTCAAGAAAAAATATCCGAAAAGCGAGTAGAAAGTTCTTGATAAGTTCACCCTTGGTTTGGTGGATTACCACACTCCTAAAAACAACTCTAGCTAGAAAAAGCTTCGAGGAAATGTTGTAAAGTTAAAATTTGATGGAGCCTCAAAAGGGAACCCGGGTCCTTCTAGGGGAGGATGAATTCTTAGGAACAGTGATGGAGACTAGCTCTTTTCCTACATGGGTCCTTTAGGTTGACAAACAAATAACATGGTGGAAGCTAAAGCTCTTCTTTGGGGGGTTTTGCTTACTAAAGTAAAAGTACTCAAGGACATCCAGATCGAAGTGTAGACACCAAATTTGTGTCTTACGACCCCTTTGTGACCCGCATCTCATCTTGCAATCTAACCTCATCACCTAAACCTTACACAATTATTTGTTAATTACCTTGTAATTGATAAATCCACATCACCTTACCTGCCACCTCATTTTGCCACCTCATCATGACCTAGCCCTAACCCTAAACTAACCTAATTAAGACCTATAACTTGGTCCACATCTACACCCATGACTAAGGACCCCTTTCTCGCACCCAAAACTGACCTTCTAGTCACTTGACCAAGCCCGCAACTAATCTCTCGGGAGAAAAGCAGGGAAGGTGGGCTATTTTACTAAAAATAGCCTACTTTTTCCTCACCGATGCCGGTTCCTACTCGACCGCCGTCGGTTACGTAACCGCCATCGGTTCCCTGTAAATGGGCTCCCCAAACCAAAATCAAAGGTCGGAAGGATTTTTTTGAATCAACAGAGATCATTTGGGAGTGATCAAGAGAGTCCAGATCTTCACTTGACCGAGCAGAGACGAGTGGAGAAACCAGAAGAGTTTGCAGCAAAGGAGATCAACTTGCATCTTCGTCAAAAACCAGTAAGTCACATCTTGCATGTCCTCTGTTATAACATTTCTTATGCTTTTTGAATCACAGTCCTCATAAATCCATTCCTGAATCCACTACCCAGCGTGCCATTGCATCTAACTATCATTCTTTTACCTCTCATCACCTCATTTCCTAATATCACCCATAAAACCAGCCTTACAAACAACATAGCTACCCTACAGCACAACCACCCCACAAAACAACCAACCTACAGATCCTAAACCCTACCGACATCGGTTACCAGTAACCGGTATCGGTTATCCTGACTACAACCAGAAACCAGCCTTTCCCTACCCGTTTCAACAAAATAATTTAATTGATATTTTACAGTCTTTTGTGTTGATTCATATCGACAGGGGAACTGACCACCTTCGAAAGGAAGTTTTATATTTCCTGGGCCCAAGGCAGTTCCCTCATTTATTGTTTAATCAAAATCTTGTGGTCTTGTGTTCTTATTTGCAGGTAGTCCTTCCAAGACAAAAAGGAGTTCTTCATAGTCAACCTGATCTTCCTCTACGGTACGCGCACACCATCTCGACATTCCACAGGTATTCCTCCTAGCCCTAACCTTATCTGTTTCTAAAAGGAATGAAAGGATAGAAGCAACTCTATTCCCAGAAGCCGAAACATTCCGAGTGAAACATTTTGGCACGCCCGGTGGGACCCATTTTGGGTTTCTTTCTTTCTTGCTTGCTTTCATATAGGGAGTATACTTGTTGTTTTCTTCTTCTAAAAAGATATTCACAAGGTTTTGTATTATTTTGATAAAAGAACTTGCTTTGCTTTTACATCTCGCATTAGTGAAAGTCATCTCTTTTGCTTCATCGAATATCATTTTCGATTTAGGTTTAAAACACGTGCATTACATTCCTGCTTGCTGTTTTCAATTCTAGTGAACATAGATTAAGTAACAGGTCGTACACGTGGGGGTGATATCCACGGTATTGACAAGAAATTAATCTTACTTTCACTGCACAACACATACCGAATCACTTCACAATTAACACAACAGCTCAAACATCCCCCCTTTTTCCGTGCGGTATTCCTCCGCCCGATTGAGGTAACCTTATAAGCCAAAACAAACTTGACATTTCCCCTAGGTCTTGTTGTTTAGGATTCTGACATCATTCTACGTCTAAAGGCATAAGCCCACGATAATTAAAATTAACCCTAGGGTTAGTCTCTGGATTTGCGTGTGCATCTTACTTGTTTTCAGTTCTGTTTTCTCTGTCATACTTTGTCTTCTGTGACCAATAATTTGACAAATATCCTAAACGTTGTTAAAAATCAAATTAGCAGCCTTTTATATCTTGTTATCCTAGACTTCTTACACTGACATCGGTTACCTGACCGACGTCGGCTATAGTATAACCGACATCGGTTACTAGACCGATATCGGTTACTGTCTTTTCCAATTCCTGACAAACCAGCAACCTACCAATTTCATCATTCTGAGGTTGTTTCTGTTCTTGATAGATTGAAACCTTACTGTGTACTATTGTCCATGGTTGTTATCACTCGGAAGCAAGCCGCCGCCATGGTTTCACATGCTTGCTCTGTGCCTTTGCCTGAATCACCCCCTTCACATTCTGTGGGGAATCCTACGGACACCAGTGAGATCCCCAAAATTCCTGTAGGAGATAAGGAATTTGCCAAGTTTCTGGACGCTAATCCTAGCGCTGTACAATACTATTTGTCTCATGCCCCTGACCGTACGCCTGATGGTCAGCTCCTTGTTGGCATGCCTATTAGTATAGCTGCTCATTTAGCTCCCACTCCGCCTGATAACACCGCCTTGCTTCCTGCACCTTTAGCCCCGTCTCCCAATCCAATGGCTTCAGAGGTTCATATGACACAGATTGGCTTTCCTTTGGCTAATCTTGAACCCCACATATCATTACCACCGACTGCCCCTACCTCATCTCTCTTGCAGACTGCTCCGTTCCTGACTTGCTCTCTGCCACCTATCCACACGAGCTTTCCTTCTCAAGCTCCGCCTACCTTTTCATTCCCATACACGTATCCAGTAACCTCAACATCTTATATGGGACATCCCTATTCGGTCCCTCAACATATTCATCCTCCATACCTTATCAACACTTAACCCCACCATTGTCCAGCGGAGGCCCTTGGCCCAATTTGCCTCCGTTTACCACAACCGCACCATCATCTCATCCAACCACGGATTTCATCAAACAAATGATGGACAAAATGCAAAATCTAGAGGCTTCTGTTTCGGGAAGTCGTAGCACCTTGACATACGAGCAAGTTTGTCAGGAGCCTATTCACCCTTCTGTCCCCCTTCACTCATATCCTCCTCAATGGGAATTGCCGAAATTTACTCGTTTTAATAGTAAAGAAGATCCTCAACAACACTTGCGATCATTTAGACATGCTTGTTATTTGATTGCCCATGATGATGCCTTGTTACTCCGCACATTTCCCATGTCCTTATCAGGACCCGCCTTGGAGTGGTACAGTGCTTTAGCCCAGCACTCAATCTTCTCTTTTAACCAACTAGCCCAATCTTTCTTGGATCACTTCTCCATTAACATTGCTAAGAAAGTATCTATCACCGACCTCTATGCCATCCGAAAATTCGAAGACGAATCTATCGCAGATTTCGTTGGACGATGGCGTGGCCTTATCAACCAACTTACATATGCCTTGCCTCAGGCTGAACTTATCGAACTTTTTACGCGGGCATGTGCTAAGCACATTTCTCCTACTCTTCAAATTCAAACTTTCCGCACATTTGATGAAGCCTTTACCATGGCTCGGAAATTAGAAATTCGAGCCTTAGAAGAAGAGAAATTGCGGTTGCGCAACAAAAACCCCAATTTCCGAACTCCAGACTCTACTAATAAACCAAACACCACCACTCCTCACACGTCCACTTCTTCTAAATCAAAAGGAGCTGTCCATGCGGTGATGGTTAAATCTCAAGCACCATCTAATACTCCACCAAAAACTACCTATAAGTACAAAGCCGAGCCCATTAATTACACTCCCTTGGGAGAAACTTATGGTGTCATCTTGGAAAAATTGCTCAAAGCCGGAGCTATCACCTTGCCTCCTGTTAAACCTCACTCCGGGTTTGACTCCACCCGCGCTATACCTTCCTGGTACAAAGAAAATGACTTCTGTAACTTTCACCGTGTAAAAGGACATAGTCATGAAAACTGCAAGATGTTGAAAAACATAGTGCAGGAAATGGTTGACGCAGGCGATATAACCCTCGATAATCCTAATGCCCCTGCCAACCGAAATTTGAAAATCTTCAACAAACCATTCCCAAATCACTCGTCCAACAGTAACGTAAACCAGGATATCTTAGCCGAGGAGAGTGTTCATGAGATCCATGCAGTCTTCGACTCCCAGCCAAAAGCCTCTATCGAGAAAATTTTGAATCAAGCCTCTTTACTAACACAGGAGCCCGAACCTCCTTTACCACCATCAAGCCAAAGCAAAATCATTCCTTTACCCATAAAGGAGTTAACTGCCCAGACTTCTCTTCTCATCAATGAGTCTTCTTATACCACATCCCTACAAGACTACGAACAGATGTTATCTAATCTATCTATTTCCCAAACTTCTCCTTCTACCGCTCTTGCTGCACAAGAGGAAGGTACGCCACTCCTTTTGACATCCTTAGACGAGAAATCTCTTGCACCGACATCATCAAATTCTATAACCATGACAGATCCTCTCAAACATGCCCTCTTACCTATTATTTCTTCATTGCCTAAATCTTTTCAAAGACCAGTCGACCTCTTAACATCTATTGATACAGTGCCTCATCTACCCCCTGTATCATACCCACAGTGGATTGGAATCACAACCCACCTTTCTTCTGTACAAAATTTACAATTCACACCTGAAGACTGTCATTCTCCAAAGGATAGACGAATCCTGTGGGAACGTTTGAGTACCCCCTATTCTACTCAAATGTAGATGACCGATCCAAACACCTCTACCATATACCCTAAGTGTTTACAGAAACTCAAAATGCCTATGTCCTCATTCTCGTCCCCCGTATCTATACCAAGTATCCCATCCACCTCTATTAACCCAACTAAATCTTCCCCTACACTTGGGACCTCACCAATACCCAGTCTCACACACCCGCCTGAGCGACTTGATTTATCCAAAAATAAAGCCACCCCGCCACCTAGGAGACAAACCCAATCCAGTGCCTCTATCACAATCAAAACCATCATCGTCACACCTACCTTCCATATTGGGACCTCATCCCTCCACCTTGCATCAATATATCATACCTCCTGCGTTTTCTTCAAAACGACCTATGCCTTCTGCACCTATACAGAGATCAAAGGGTATATCAACATTGTCACCCCACATATCCTGTCCACCCATCAACCCTAAACAAACTCCATCATCAAAGGATTTATTTTCTGTCACTCCCCTTTCTCCGTGGTTGTTTTCCGCTACCACGTCATCTGTAGCCTCATCATCTAACCAGCTGAACGTAGCTCCTGCGCCAAAGAAACCACGTTTAGTGAAAACCACATGTCAACACCCCTTGGCTAAACCACCACCCGTATGAACCAACCATGCCCAAACATTACCGAAACCCGCACAACCAATACCCTCATCCTCCTCCGATTTTGACCCACTCAAAGGATCTTACGCCAAAATCCTTGCTATGTTGGTGGAGAATGCGACCATTTCTCTACCCCCACTTAGACCTTATGACCCATCTAAACCTCGGCCTATAGGTTACGATGAGTCTAAAATCTGCGCTTATCACCGCACACCCAGACATGATGTGGAGGGATGCAAAGCTTTAAAAACCATCCTTCGTCAGTCACCTCTCCCAGATAGAAAGGTTAAGAAAGACAACTTACGAAGGGAGAGACCTTTAGCTTCCATTCCCTCTCCTGTACCATCTGTCCCCGCCTCACCAAGATCTATCATTATTACAACCCCACCTCTTGAAAACCATGATTTATCCCAACCATCTTCCTCATCTCAGGTTTACGAGATTAATATGATTAGTGTTGCTACTCGAGCGCAGAAAAACAATGAGAAATCAAAAGAAAGCACACATGCGTCCTCTCTTTCTCCATCCAGCATCCCGATTGCACCACCACCCAAAGTGGTTATTCGTGGACCCGCTTACCCCGTCTCTAATGGAGTTTCCCATCGAGCCATGATCAAACAGCTTCACCAATCACCCGTAAAAATGACACTATATGATCTCATTCAGACTTCTGAATCTCATCGACAAGCTCTCGTTGAAATTCTTCAAGGGATCGAGGTCTTACCTAATGAAACCCTGCCCGTTGCCTCCATTCTAACACCCAATCACGTTGCCTCTCTCACCAAACAACCCACTGCCCCAACCACTTCTGTCTCTGTACCACAAGCTGCTGCAGTCAGTTTCTCTGAAGATGAAATTGTTGACTTTGGTACAGAAGACCCTGACCCTGCCCTTTTCATCTCCGCTTACGTCCGGGACATTCGGGTACGTCATGTTATGATTGACGGGGGCGCTAGCCTAAACATCATCTCTTCAAAAGCCTTCCAACAAATGAATATCCCTTCTAGCTACATGTGTGCCAACCCCATCATGTTGCGGTCATTTAATGACGCTATTACCTCTACCTTAGGCACCGTGATCCTCAACATTCGGGTAGGACCACGTACTTTACCCGAACTCTTCTATGTCCTTGAGGGAGAGTTCCAATATAATATATTGCTAGGTCATCCTTGGATCCGGGCTATGGGATGCGTTCCCTCAACATTACATAGATGCATAAAATTTGAGTACGAGGGGAAGTCCTACACCGTAAAAGCTGATCCTCCCCCCTTTAAAACCTGCAATATGTTATACCATCCAAACGATGTGCTTGTACCAATCAAGACACCCGTTCATTCAACCCAACCATCCTCTTCAACTGTGCCTCAACCATCCACCTCAACCGCACCTACGCCTTCAACTGATGAAACCACCGTTGCAAAAACCACTTCCCTTCCCGCAGCTAACATCCCAACCGCTGACCCCTTAGTAGATGTTTTTCAACACCTTACGCTGGGGGAGTATCACCTATATAACGTTAGTTCTTTCCATACCCCACAGGAGTACGGACAGGTACATGCCCATCCTACCTATGACCGTCGTGTGGGGGAAGTAATCCCCTACGGACCACCTCACTGCCGCACTAACCTAACGTATGGGGGTGTCGACGCATCTTCCGTTGCCCCTGAGCCTCCTCTTGGTGTGGTTCCTTTCCAATCCGATTTTCAATACCTTACCAATCGTCGTTTTGCCCTCACCTTCTTGACTCGCTGTGCTTGGAAAGGCTTTGGTTTCGGTCTTTATGAACAAGGCCGACACACGATTATTCCCGTTACTACATGCAAGCACAATGATCGTAGTGGTCTCGGATTTTTGGGAACACTTATATCGATGGAACCTCATGTCAGTTGTCTTCTAGAAGACGATGACGTTACCCCTACCGAACCGTCATCACCCATTTTTCCTTCGTCACCCACAGAGTCGATAGATCCTGAATCTATCCCTCCTAACTTTTTTTTTTCTTCATAAATGCTATCTTCCTAGGTCCTCTCATTTATCAACGCGATAATGAGGACCCCTCTTCTATTCCCCTTCTATATCCAGACATGATTGAAGAGGACTCACCTTCAATTAACGTTGTTGAGTGCCAGGATGATGACTCCATCCTCACTTACCTTGGCGCGGATGACTCTTATATTCAACGCGCCTTACCATCTGAAACCCAAACCATGCTGAATGAATCTACTATAGAAATCAACATCCACACGGAGGAGGATCCTCACATTGTGAAGATCAGACAATCCCTTAACGCATCAGAACAAGTCTCCTTTACTACCTTTCTCGGTGCTCACAACCAAGCTTTCGCTTGGTCCTATGCTGACATGCCAGGAATTGATCTTGACATTGCTGTCCATAACATTACACTAAAACCTGATTCCAAGCCAATTAAACAGAAATTGAGAAAAATGCATCCACGCATTGCCCTCTTGGTCAAAGAGGAGCTTCAACGACTCCTTTCTGTTTCCTTCATCCTGCCTATTGACTATCCTCAATGGATTTCTAACATCGTACCTGTCACTAAAGTGACGGGGGGACTTCGGATATGCACGGATTTCTGGGATCTTAACCTCGCTTGCCCTAAGGATGACTTCCCCCTACCTAGTATTGACCAACTTGTTGATCTCACTGCAGGCCATGAGATGCTCTCTCTCATGGATGGCTTTTCAGGATACAACCAAATTTTGGTTGCCCCTACCGATCAACACAAAACTACCTTCATAACTCCTTGGGGAACCTTCTGTTATCGTGTAATGCCATTTGGCCTTAAGAATGCTGGTGCAACCTATCAGCGGGCTATGACCTATATTTTTCATGACATTATGCACACTATCCTTGAAGATTACGTCGATGATCTTCTTGGCAAATCTAAACATCGCAGTGAACATCTTGATGTTTTAACCATTATTTTTGATCGCCTGTTACAATATTCTGTCCGTCTGCAACCAAAGAAATGTGTCTTTGGTGTCCTTTCGGGAAAACTTCTTGGCTTTATCGTCTCTTTGCGTGGCATTGAGGTCGACCCATCTAAAGTCAAGCCTATCTTAGAAATTCCCCCACCTACCAATCTCAAACAATTGCATAGTTTACAAGGTAAGCTCCAATCTATCCGACGTTTCATCTCCCAACTCTCGGATCGATGTCAACCTTTCCATCACCTTCTTAAAAAGGACATTGATTTTCAATGGAGCGAAGAGTGCCACCAAGCCTTTGAAGCTCTCAAAACTTATCTCTTGCAGCCACCCGTGCTTATCCCACCTCAGGACGACCGCCCTTTCTACCTTTACCTTTCCGCCACTGACCACGCTGTAGGGGCCATGCTTGCACATCGTGACTCTGAGAATCGAGAACAAGCCGTTTATTATATAAGTCGTACTTTGGTGGACTATGAGACTAGGTATACACATGTAGAAAAGTTGTGCCTAGCCCTATCATTCGTGGCTACCAAACTCCGACACTACCTTCTGAATCACAAAACTTTCATCATCACCAACACGGACCCCATCCATTACATGTATGCCAAACCTCATCTAAACCAACGCATCGCCAGATGGCTCATGCTCCTCGCCGACCTCGACCTTGAGTTTGTCCACCAGAAATCAATCAAAGGACAAACTCTTGCAGACCAACTTGCGGAGGCCCCTTTACCTGGGGAACAATTTACCAATTTTACATTCCCAGACGAACTCATCGCTACTCTTTCCCTCAAGGAGGAGTCGTATCCATTGACCCTCTTCTTCGATGGATCCAAATGCCACCGTGGTGGAGGAGCCGGCGTTGTTCTCATTCCTCTCGACGCTGAGCCCATGCCTCTTTCATTCCGACTCGATTTCCCTTGCACTAATAATACAACGGAATACGAAGCCCTTGTTCTGGGTCTCCAGGTGGCGCTGCACTTAGGTATCAAATCTATCAATATTTTTGGTGACTCTCAATTGGTAGTCAATCAAGTTATGGGCATCTACCAATGCAAAAATGAGGAACTTCAAAAGTACAAACACTACGTGGACTCACTTCTAGCCTTATTTACTCACTATTCTATCCAAACCATTCCCCGCTCCACTAACAAATTTGCGGATACTATGGCTTGCTTAGCCTCGCAAATTCCAGCTTCATCAACTGACTCTGACATTTTCGTCTTGGTCCAACAACTCTTTGCCCCATCTTATTCAGCCCCGGTTGTTTGTATGATAAATACTGTGTCTGCTAACTCGCAGGATACTTGGTATCACCAATTCCACGACTACCTTACAACCTCTGTTCTCCCTTCTGACCTTACTAGTACTAGTAAACGTGCTTTTCTTAACCGCGTTTCTCGTTATGTAGTTATGGGGGGACTCCTTTATAAATGTGGCTTTGATGGCATCCTCCTTCGATGTCTCACCGGCGCGGAGGTCACCCATACCATCCAACAGGTCCATGACGGTATCTGTGGCGGACATTTTAGCGGCCTTGCCATGGCCAAGCGAATCCTTCGCCTAGGTTATTATTGGCCTACTCTCAATAACGACTGCTACAAATATGTTAAGCGTTGTGTTATGTGTCAACAACATGCCAACCTTCAACATACTCCTAGCCACCCGCTACAGGTCGCCCGAGATCTTTGGCCTTTCTCACAATGGGGTTTAGACCTTATTGGTGAGATTCACCCGTCCTCTTCACAACGTCACCGATGGATTATCACAGCAACCGAATATTACACAAAATGGGTGGAGGCTATCCCACTCATTTCGACTAAAAAAGAGAAAATTGTAGAGTTCATTAACCACCACATTATCTGTCGTTTTGGTGTTCCTCATCGCCTGATTACAGATAATGGCAAATCTTTCAAAAATAAGTTGTTGCAAGACCTTTGTGACAACTTTGGTATCAAACTTAACTTCTCATCACCCTACTATCCACAAGCAAATGGACAAGCCGAATCCTCTAATAAAACCCTAACCAAAATCCTCATGAAAGTTGTCAATGAGTCCGGAAGAAATTGGCACGATCACATCCCCTTTACCCTTTGGGCTTATCGTACTAGCATTCGTACCTCCACTAATGCCACACCTTTTTCTTTGGTATATGGTACCGAGGCTGTCTTGCCTCTCGAAATACAAATACCCTCCCTCAGGATATCTCTTCAGGATATTCTCACCAACGATGATTTCCGCCAAGAGCGGTTAGCCCAATTGGAGCTTCTTGACGAACGTCGTCTTACAGCTCTCGATCACCTTCAAATCTATCAAAAACGCATCAAGCGTGCTTATGATAAGCGACTTCATGAGCGTACCTTTAAGGTTGGTGATCTTGTCCTCAAAGAGAATCAACATGTAACCAAACTAGAAAAGAGAAAACGTGGAAAATTTGCTCCCAATTGGATCGGGCCTTATATAATCACTCACACTTATGGATCAGGCACTTATCGTTTAGCTTCGCTTAATGGTAAACCTGAGCCTGAGCCCCTTAATGCCTTGCATCTTCGACCATTCTACTGTTGAATTTAGTGTTATATCACTTCTTATCTACCTACTGCTCGTCCCTTGAGCTCATTTACCGCTACATACACTTTGTTTTCTACATCTCAAAATAAAATCAAGCTCACTTCTCACCTCCCCTTAACGATGCCTTCCCCTTTTTTAGTCTAGTCCATGACTTCAAAGTATTAAAATAAGCCGTATTCTTATGGGATTTTCTTGAGTCAAACTTCCTACCAAACTAGATGCTTCACGCCAAAAGAACATCTAGTCATCTAAATTAAATATAGACTGCTCCCTCGAAGGACAGCTATATGCCGAACTATTGCTGCTATTATATATAGACTGCTCCCCCGAAGGACAGCTATGCACTAAAATTTCATCTGCTGCTATAAATAGACTGCTCCCTCGAAGGACAGCTATACACAGTCAGCCTTTATCAGAAGCTTCTCGCATTGATCAGCTTCGTGAAGACCTCAAGAATAATACAATCAATATCCCTTGTAGACTTCCCACATCGATCAGTCTATATTCAATAAAATAAAAGCCTCATTCAAAAGAACTTTTGAGTCATGGACTTGTCTATTTAGGGTAGGTTCTCTTTCGTCAGAACACTCACTTTGTAATAAGTTCTCCGTACCTCAACTATACCATTCACCTCACCTCACCATTTGTTTCAACTCAAGGGACGTGACGTACACCTGATATGTTGTGATCATACAACTCTTTTCACCTATTGACTTCTCGTCTATGCACCGGTACCTAGGGCTTCAAGTTCGTTCTATGTTGTGTGGTTTGTTTTGCTCTGTTCACCTGCGGAGCACTCTTTCCTCTTTGCCTTGCATCTAGGATTGTGTGTTGATCTTAATCAGGACATGATTCCCTACCACTTGGGTAGGCTAACTTTCACTTCCCTTATACCTTTTACAACATCACCAATTCATTACCAACACCATCAACCTTACCTTACCAATATTACTATCAATACTTTTACCAACCAACCAATCGCCTAACCATACCTAAATTACCTGAATTCACCTCTCCCTGGTCCTAAGGGAGAACTACATCGGTCTGAGGCCCCTCCTTGCTTTGTGCAATGGGCTATGTAGGCAGCACTTCGGAGACATGGGGTCTCCCAAGGTTAGCTCGACCATCCCCTACCATAACCTATCATGTGTAGTAAATATAAACATTTTTTTTGTATTTCTATTTCATCACATTCCTCTTTATCCTTTTTTCAAAACACCAAAAATCGAAACACAAACATTCTTATTATTATCGTAACTCAAATCAACATACATATTCAGCTTTATTTAGATGTTAAACACATACATCTTCTCTATCATCGACACGCAGGTCGGCATCCTTATTTATTCTTATACCTTGCTAACATTTACTTAGACCCTCACGCCTCATCCCGAACTAGGGGATGATCGTGATCGACGACGCCGCTCACCAGGCCTCTCTGTCCTCAACGGTACCATGGCTATTGGTACCGCCCACTGATCTGCTAATCTCTCCTGTAACATATGAATACGCTCCCTCGCATGGAGGAATCCAGCCTCTAGTCCCTGTGCTCGTGACTCCGCAACCACTAACAATCCTCTTGTCTCATTCACCTGCGTTTGGAGTTGCTGCACTAAACTCTACAGATGATCTCTCTCTACTGTAATCCTAGCTATGTCAGGATGATCACGTACACCTCGCAGTTCTGCTACCCACCATAATCTATAGGCCTCTGTCATTCCTGCATCCATTACCCTACGATCGGCTACTACTTCTTCAGGACCTTCTGGAGGTGTTGGCCGGGGAGGTGAGAATGCTGCCTCTGCGTCGATCCTCATATATGGTCTATAAGCCTGCAGTATGTCTTGCACCAATCCAAATTGTCACCGCACACGATCTATAGGAATCCTCTCATACTCACCTGGCCTGTGCCCCGCGATCCACCTCAATCGCTCTACACCCCTCAACTCCTCAGCTATGTTCTCTGTTACCATATAGTTCCCGTAAGGCCTCCAACAGATATCCGCAATCGTCGCCCTCTCCCATACCTGCATATAATACTCAATGTCACCTGTCACAGCCTGGGATCTTGCCTCTTGTTCTGTCTGGACCCATCGTCTGAACCCCAACCTCTGTACTCCGGTCTCTCCTGACTGGATGGGTCGGCCTATTGGTCGCACACACACAATGTGCTCATAGGCCCAACAGTGTAATAAGTATGAACCATCCAATGTAGTCCTGTGATTTTTCCTACAAGCCCATAAACCCCTGTATAGCTCCGCCAAATATGCAGGTGCCCATGCAAAAGTCACGTTCCTTTCTATCATCTCCCAAATAACACACATCAATGCCTTTGGAAATCTTCCCCCTTCCGCCCTCGGTAATGCATAATACCCTACCACTATCATTAATATCACTGCTAACCTTGTCTCCTCAGGGTGTGCTGCATACATTATGCCATACGTAAATGTCAAACCTTGCTGTGTCAAATCTCGTGCGTATGGACCAAATACTGCTGTTATCGCTGCCCGCCCCGCGCTAGGCATTGCCTGATATACTGGTGTTCCTATAATCGGGAGTCTCAAAATACGGAACACATCTTCCAATGTCACTGTCATCTCCCCTGTTGGCAGATAGAAGGTATTTGTCTCAGGATTCCATCTCTCAATCAATGCCTGTAACATAGCATGGTTACGTGCGATTCGTGAATAATAGCGGATTCCACTTAACCCCAAATGATTTATCAATGTCCATTCAGCTGGCGTTACATCCGCTCGGATTCGTGACAACAACGCTGGTACACTATCATTCATCCTCAACCCTGCCTCTGCCTGCATACATCCAAATAACAAACAACCATTCAATTCCTCAAATCCCCCGGGTTTTTTCTCAAATTCTGGAAATTCCTACAGCAACCGGTATCGTTTACAGCTAACCGGTACCGGTTGAGTAACCGATACCGGTTATCCCTAACCGATATCGGTCACTGTTACCTTCATACAGCCTGCCTAAATACACCACCTATGACAATAATTTGAGCGTTTATTCCTTTCTGTACATACAAACATACCTGAAACCCCTGATTACCTACCCCGTAACACTCACCTCATCTATAACCCTTGCTATCATGTTTTCTTTCTCATATCTACCCACTTAATCTCCCTCCTCCTATTCACAAAACATGCAAAAATCAAATCACAACCAAAATGTTTACCTCTTGGGTTGCAGCAGCTTGCGGTGGCACTTGTCTTCCCTCTCGTCCCTGCCTGCTGGATGCTTCTCCTCGTTCTGTCATGATCACCACTCTTTTCAAATTCACCTTTCTACCGTCTGAATCTCAGATCGCATTCACTTTCCCTGTCTCTTTTCTTATCACCTAAATCTCTCATGTAATACCCTGTCTCTTTTCTCCTTATCACTCAAATCTCTCATTCAAATACCTGTCCCAGTCATCAAAAAGCGTCGCGTTCGCGTATTTAACTTCTTGCATGGCTCTCAAAATTAGAACTTAAGTTGCCACCCTAGCTTTTCTATTTTTAGAAAAGCTCATCCCTAAATAACCGGTATCGGTTATGTGACCGATATCGGTCTATTAGCTACCGACATCGGTTCCCTAACCGATATCGGTTACACACCTGCCTTTTTGAAACATGGTTCTTTTCTTCATTTTTTACCTAATTTTTGTCGCGCCCGCCTCTTTTCCTGCATCTCATCACCATTATCCATATTTGTCCATCCACCACACATATCATTACAATTTCATTAACATCATCTATTTTACAAAAACAAACAAGCCATCAACTAAGGATACCAAAACAAAACAAAAAACTATCTATCTATACATCATTTGGATCCAACTCATCAGATACATATATAACAATGTCCCAAAACCAGCACCAAAACATGCAACATTTCATCATATAACATGTCATCCATATATACGTGCAAAAGACATCAACATCATCCATATATCAACATGTCAATTAAACTCATCATACATTCTATATCACAAACCATTGACGAAATACTTAAAAACATTTTAAACACTACATGTGGATCAAAACATCATCTCTATATATATATACAAGTTTCAAATATACAATGTGCCCTGCATCGGGGCCTCTGTGATCTCATCATCAACAACAAAGCCGGCACGCAGGCCGCAATAAATGTCAATAACTCGACTCGGCTCGCAGGCCGGTCCCTCATATCAAAAATATACTCGGCTCACAGGCCGGTATCAACTGTACAACCCGTACTCAGGTCGCAGGCCAGTCTATAATGAATCAATAAATGAATAAATGTAGGCACGCAGGCCTCTATCAACACAACCGGTTCGCAGACCGGTGCCCATGTCCAATATACAAATGTGCAGGGACCCCTCAGCTCTCTCCACCTCCCTCAGCACCTGTCTGCCTGCTGGTCCCTGTCCTGCCTCCCGCCTCCTGCCTGTAACAGACACACGGGCTGTGGCTGCACCTCCCTGCGATCTCTGACTATGTGAGGTCTCCGCTCGGTGTGCCGCATATGGTTGATACTCAGCTCTGGTACTATCAAGAACATCCTGATAGTACCGGGCCTCCGATCTCACCTCCATGTATCTGTCCCGTGCCACCGTAGGTACTGGGGCTGGTCCCCGGACTCCTACTACCAGTCCCCCCTATGCCTGATGGGCTGTGGCTGTGCCTACTGCTGGTGGTGGTATCTGTACCTGTGCCTGGGGCTGTGGCTGTACCGCTGCTGGTGGTGGTACTGTACCTGTACCTGTGCCTGGGGCTGTGGCTGTACCGCTGTGGTGGTGGTGCCTGTGCCTGTACCTGCACCTGGGCTAGCTGCCCCTGTAGGACACCTATCTATGCCTGTGTAGTAGCCAACTGCCCCTGTAATAACTGCACCTGGCCCCTGAGTTGATCTCGCTCTGCTATCACTGCATCCAAGTCTGGCTGTGCAGGCGGTGCTATCCTAGCTGCTCTCTGACCAGCCCACCACACCATGTATGCTCCCGTACAACCAGCATCATCTACACCATCACCTGCTGGCCTCTCAGCAACCCAATCTGGGTCCAAGGGCTGTGGTGCAGGTAGTGGGGCCTCTACATCATCCCTCCTATACTGAGGGAAGGGAGGTGGCTCATCCTGTCGCAGCCCCATCTGCCTGCGTACCCTCTCTAGGGGTATCCTCTCGTACTCTCCCGGCCTCCGTCCTGCTATCCAGAATGTGTACTGGATCAGGCGCAACTGTAAGCGGGCTCCTCTGCGAGGGTGATGACCTCTGTAAGGTCTCCATACAATATCTACCGCTGTCAGGCCCTCTAACAAATGTCTATAATAGGTGACATCCCACCCTGCAAGCACTGCTCGTGGCTGCCCCACGACCCCCAACCACCTCTGAAAGCCGTATCTGTATATGACCTGTGGCCCTGGCTGCTGAGGTAACCCTACTGGTCTGATGCATATGATGTGCTCATATGCCCAACAGTGAAGTAAAAATGTAGAGCAAATCCCAAATCGCCTCATCCGGCGATAGCCCCATAGCTCCCTGTATAACTGCACCAGGTATACTGGTGCCCAAGCGTAACAGGTGTGCTCCTCCACCATCTCAAGCAGCACCCCCATCAATGCACATGGAAAGCGGCCTCCCTCTGAGTCCGGGAGGGTGAAGCAGGTGATCCCGATCATCATCAGCATGGCAAGCCGTGTCTCATGTCGGTGCGCACGGTACATATCACCATACCCGATACTCGCGCTGTGATAGGTAAGTAGCGCGGCTGCATCTCCAAAAACCTGTAGGATGCTGTCCATGGCCGTCTCAGAATCTACCTGGAAGACTGCCTCTCCCTCGATCGGCAGTCGAAGGATGTGATACACATCCTCCAATGTGATAGTCATCTCCCCAGTCGGGAGATGGAACACATTGGTTGCCGGATCCCATCTCTCGATGAGGGCAACCATCAAGCTATGATCTCTATCGATCGCTCTATATCGCTGGACTCCGCCGAGTCCCACCTCGCGCATGATAGCCCAATGCGCTGCGGACACATGTGGTCGCATCCGCACCAACAGCGGGGGCATCCTGTCCTGCATCGTCAGCTGCTGACGTGCCTGCAAAACCCACCCACTACATTAGCCCTACTCTTTATCACGATATCTACCTATACCCCCTTTTATCCCCCCGACCACACCCCGACTCTCTAAACCCACCCCTCTACCCACCCCTCTTCTCCACTATCCCCCTCCCTCTTCACACCCACACCGAAACCCCGCAACCAATACCAAACCAAAACAAAAGCCACAAACAAAACAAAAACAAACCAAAACAAAAAAAAAAACAAAAACAAACAAAAAAACAAACAAAAAAACAAAACAAACACAACAACAAAACAAAAACAAACAAAACACAAACAAACCAAAACAAAACAAAACAAAACAAAAACAAACACAACAAAAACAAACCAAAACAAACAAAACAAAACAAAAAGACGCCGGCCGATATACGACCGACGCCGGTCAACCACACAGAACCCAGCCCCTAAAATTGGCGACCGATGCCGGTCGCTTAGCAACCGACATCGGTCGCTGTTTTTTCCCCCGGAGCCGAACCCCCGCACGGCCCCCAACCTACCTTTTTCCAATTTTCTACCAACATACCCACCCAAACACCCTAAAAACCTACCCACCTAGCCGCCTTAGCCTATTTAGCCTATCTACCCTCTCCCTTTTTCAAATTATTTCCATTTTCTACTTATTTCCTAAAAAATGTAAATTCCTACCCAAACCCCACATTTAACATAATAACATCAAATAAACACAATAAGGGGTTTCGAACCTAATGGTATGACGACACGTCGTTGTGGTGGGATGGGTGGTGGTGGTCCAGCTGGTCCAGCTCCTCCTGCTCCTCCTGGCTGTGCCATGGCTCCAAATGTCCTCTTCTGGGTCCTCAACCAATCACCTACTGCCTCCTCCTCACTCGGGCCCGCTAACAACTCACTCCTCCAGTCAAATAACGCCACCTCACGCACCAAATGCTCCAATCTCCACTCTCCACGTCAGACAACTCAAATCGATTTTCAAATTAGACAAGTGACAATGACCGGCCGTATTTTTCTTTTTATAGGTTTTTCACATCGAACCGATACCGGTCAAAGCGTGCCCTAAGGAACCGGCGTCGGTTATCTAACCGGTACCGGTTATAGATAACCGATATCGGTTTCTTCCTTTTTCACCCAACTTTTTGCCCTTATTCACTACTTTCTCTTTCCCACCACATTGCCTATTTACCACATTGCCTATACGCTTCCATTGCTCTTTAGCCATTTTTGACTTCACCGGCCTGACCCAAGGCCGCAACCAACCATTTGGCCCGACCCAAGGCCTCAACCAACTAATCCAGGACCCAGGGCCTCAACCAACTAATCCGGCCCGACCCAAGGCTGCAACCTTACCCATTTGGCCCGACCCAAGGCCGCAACCCTAACCATCCGGCCCGACCCAAGGCCTCACCCAATTTGGCCCGACCCAAGGCCTCACCCTACCCAAGGCCGTTACCCATTTGGCCCGACCCAAGGCCTCACCCTACCCATCCGGCCCGACCCAAGGCCGCACCCCAACCATTTGGCCCGACCCAAGGCCGTACCACTTCCATACCTTACCCAACATCACCAACATACACTCTTATCCACCCATCCTGTAGTTTTTTTTCCAATCGAGCTCACTTGTTCGTGTTTTAGCATAATTAGGGTCCTTGACTTGATCTGTCGACCAACTTTTCCCAGACCTAGACCGTGACGTTTATCTCAACCAAACCAGCCATTCGGTACTACCGAACATGCCTAAACGTTCCTGTACCTTACCTATTATATACCCTCGAGCTACTTCCTATGCCTTGGATACTAGGATTATATCACCCTTGTTTGGATAAACTATCGACCTTTGCCTATGCATTACTGGTTTGCTCGTCAAATCATGTACCCTAGTCGTACTATTGCATTTCAACATTCGTCTGCTTCCTTGGACCTACCCCACCACCTTACCATCCCCTCTACACCATTTACCCTTTATCAACCCTATCCTTGATTTCCCGTTCACTCAATCTGTGATAGATTTGAGGGGGATTACCTATACCCTTAACAGGGGAAACCACTTCATATTATTGTCCATGCAGCTTTACAAAACAAGCTACACGACAATAAGGGGCTAATGTAGACACCAAATTTGTCTCTTATGACCCCTTTGTGACCCGCATCTCATCTTGCAATCTAACCTCATCACCTAAACCTTACACAATTATTTGTTAATTACCTTGTAATTGATAAATCTACATCACCTTACCTACCACCTCATTTTTCCACCTCATCATGACCTAGCCCTAACCCTAAACTAACCTAATTAAGACCTATAACTTGGTCCACATCTACACCCATGACTAAGGACCCCTTTCTTGCACCCAAAACCGACCTTCTAGTCACTTGACCAAGCCCGCAACTAATCTCTCGGGAGAAAAGCAGGGAAGGTGGGCTATTTTACTAAAAATAGCCTACTTTTTCCTTACCGATGCCGGTTCCTACTCGACCGCCGTCGGTTACGTAACCACCATCGGTTCCCTGTAAATGGTCTCCCCAAACCAAAAACAAAGGATCAGAATTTCATTTTGGATCAGGGTCGAAGGATTTTTGAATCAACAGAGATCATTTGGGAGTGATCAAGAGAGTCCAGATCTTCACTTGACTGAGCAAAGACGAGTGGAGAAACCAGAAGAGTTTGCAGCAAAGGAGATCAACTTGCATCTTCATCAAAAACCAGTAAGTCACATCTTGCATGTCCTCTTTTATAACATTTCTTATGCTTTTTGAATCACAGTCCTCATAAATCCATTCCTGAATCCACTACCCAGCGTGCCATTGCATCTATCATTCTTTTACCTCTCATCACCTCATTTCCTAATATCACCCATAAAACCATCCTTACAAACAACATAGCTACCCTACAGCACAACCACCCCACAAAAAAACCAACCTATAGATCCTAAACCCTACTGACATCGGTTACCAGTAACCGGTATCGATTATCCTGATTACAACCAGAAACTAGCCTTTCCCTACCCATTTCAACAAAATAATTTAATTGATATTTTACAGTCTTTTGTGTTGATTCATATCGACAGGGGAACTGACCACCTTCGAAAGGAAGTTTTATATTTCCTGGGCCCAAGGCAGTTCCCTCATTTATTGTTTAATCAAAATCTTGTGGTCTTGTGTTCTTATTTGCAGGTAGTCCTTCCAAGACAAAAAGGAGTTCTTCATAGTCAACCTGATCTTCCTCTACGGTACGCGCACACCATCTCGACATTCCACAGGTATTCCTCCTAGCCCTAACCTTATCTGTTTCTAAAAGGAATGAAAGGATAGAAGCAACTCTATTCCCAGAAGCCGAAACATTCCGAGAAAAACACGAAGGTGACTCTCTCCTCATTATTAATGCCCTTAATAACAAAGGTTCCATTAATTTATCCATTAGTAATATTGTTAATGATGTTAAGGAAATATCTAATTATTTTGATAGCATTTTTTATAATCATACCCTTCGCCAAGGGAACAAATATGTGGATAAGATGGCCAATTATGGCATCCATTGTAATGATTATAAGCTATGGTGTAAATTTGATATATTACCCGTGGATATTAATGAGTCCATCAGTAGAGATAGAGGACACTAAGTTTTATAATGTTGAGAACGGTGGTAACAATAACTTACTTAATATCTTGCCTTCCAAGATTTTTGCCTGTGCGAAAGAAGGTCTCGTGTTGAATTTTTGTAGCAATCAGAAGAAGCTCGATCTGGTGAATATGGGGGGTTATAGGATTCATTTTGACCCTAATAGCCATAGTATTGATGTGTGTAATCAACCTCTATGGAATAGGCTTAGGATTTGGGGTTTCAACAATTTCATTTCCAAATTACATGGTCATTACCCCTCTCTATCTAAGGATTTCGGAAAATCTTGGAAAGTGGATAATTTTGTTGTTAGAGGAATGGAAATCAAGGTGTCTGAGTCCTCCATCACTCGGGTCATGGACATGAAAATGGATGGGCTTAAAATTTTCAAGGATAAAACCCATAGAGAACAAGAAATCAAGTGTTTCTTTGTTGGCAAGTAAAGATGTTCTTACTTTATGGATGGTATTGCTAGGTCGTGCATTCCAGGTATTTGGAGAGAGGTGTGGCTCCATGTTATGAAGTACATCACTCTGGAGGGTAAATACAAACAAATATATACTCACCATTTGACCCTTCTAAACATGTTCCTCCATAATTTCATGCTTAGCATCCCCTTCTTTATGTATATGTCACTGACTAACTCCTTATAGGCTTTTTAATAGGAGAAAGTGGATTTTCCTCTACACGAAGGGCTCATTCTTATGATGTATGAAAATAGGAAACCTACTCTATGTTCTCCCTTGAAATATCATGCAGACAAGGATGACCTCACTCTTGTTGACTAACTCACTAAGATGAAGGCCAAAAATTGTACGTTTGGTAGGGAGGATTCTGGTAAAGATATGGGTGATGCAAGTTATGGGGAAGTGAGCTCTTCAAGAAAATAGGATAGGGATGGAAATTTAAAGGGTTTAGAGGATTTGAATAGTAAGGTTATGTACTTATAAGGGGTTCTCCATGCAATGGAAGAAACCAATGCAGGCCAAGGGGATATAATGATGGATGTCATCAATGCTTCCAAGAAAACTGTCACCGCACAGGTGAAGTCTAGGAAGAAACTTCTTAAGCTAGAGGACTAGGTCAAAAAGCTCAACAATGAGATGGAAAATATGGAGGAGGGCACAAAAATAAGTATTTTAAACTTGTGCATCAACATCTCTAAGCATGAGATGGAGGATGATATTAATGATAAGGGTTCTAAGAGTGGCGGGAACAAAGATAGCCACGATGGTAATAATGGGGGATCCCCAAAAAAATAATGTTTGTTCCCAGTCTATTGGCATAATTTTGGTAAACTTCTAGTATTTTTCCATTTTTGAGACTGTTTCTCCTTCTCTTTGGATTACCCACCTTGCTATAAAGTCTAGTCCTTCTCTGTAAGAGTTAATCATGTTTAACTCCTTTCCAGGACTTTCTTGTTTCCTTTTTACTGGTTGTTTTTTTATTCTCCTTTTGTAATGGCCCTTGAGAGCTGATATTGGTTTTTACCATATCTAATAAAAAAGTATGAACAAATGTAACAAACCCTTATTATTATGATTTTAAGGTTAAAATTATTGAGAAACCTTACTTCTATGCCCTTAATAATAATAGCTTGATTGTAGAATTTTCACTAGACCCCGTTATTATTCATGAGAAGGACTGACTAAGAGAAAATGGAATTAAGAAAGAAAAGGATCAACACCTTCAATGTGAGATAGCTAATAAGAAACCTCTTATATCATTATAAATAAGTTTGAAGGAGTAAAATTTTTGTAACACCTATAATTTATCCTATGAAAATCATTTTGTGCTTTAACCCTATCAAGAACCTTATTTCTCTGTTTTAAGAACCTAAAGGTTGTTGAGCATCTCATACTCCATAAAATATTTCCATAGTTTTCTAATGGATACAAGGCAGTTCTTGCTCCCAAATATTAGGTGAAGATGGGGAAACCTAATCAATACAGGATTAATGGAGAAGGTTTTAGTGGTTTGGTTGAACTAGAGAACCAAGGTTTCATGAGTAAATGGTCAAAATATCATGCCCAAATCTTGTAAAAAATGAATCCCTTGTGCCAAATTAGATCAAATACTATGATGAAAATACCTCATGCAAAGGGGTGATTTAATAAATATTGAAATATAAATGTTAAATTCTAATCAAGTAAATGTGCAAGATATTGACACATAATATAATAGAGATTTACCCAGGAAAGTAAGCTAATAAATTTTAAAACCCTAAGTGCAAGACAAAAGGTATATGCTTAAGCTAAAATGTGGATTTATATGATTAATATGATGTTATTGTAGTTGTAGAATAAATATGAAATTAAGTAAAAAAATAACACCCAAGAAACTAAGAAATAAATTATGAAACCCTAAGTGCAAGGAGGAGAAATATGTACTTAGTTGGTTCAAAATTAATTCTAAACTATACGTAAGTGCTAACTAAGTGAACAAAGTAGGGGGAGTGTCACAATGAGACCCATAAAAATGTAGATCTCAAAAGATAGGCTGGACTAGGATGCCTAGAGAGGGATAGGAGCACCCGTGGAAACTTCCTCTATGTGGTCACAAGGTGTTCACTATTAGAAACCTTTGGTCACTCTAAGGTTGCACCAGGATTTCTAAGGTCATTTGAAACCTACAATGAAATATGAACCTGTAAAACCATCAAATAGACATTAAATCCTAAAAAAGAAAGATATAGAATGAGGGGTTGGATTTTCCTCACCTTTAATAATTATAAATTGTGAATTATGGTTGCACTACATCTTAGACCCAATGTAGTTATATGTGCATTTGTGTGGAATTGTATCCTAGGTGGCTCTTTTATGTGTCACACTTGATAGCGAGAAAAGTAAGCTAGATGTAAATAAATGTAATATATGTGTGCATGGAATAAAATGAAATTATTTCCTATGAAGTGTGTATGAAGAATAACCAGCCCTTGTTTCCCTTGGATGGCGCTATATGTATGAAATGGAGATCTTAGATGCTTGATGGATGTAACCTTAGGTGGTAATAGATAATTCTTAGTGTTTGGTCCCTTATTATGATGACATAAATTTATATTTATATGATTCCTTTTCTTGAATTTTGTAATTTACCCCGGAAAGGCCGACTAGCAAAAAGATAAGATGCTTAAACAATTAGAAAGGACCAAAAACGTGTGATTAAAGTGATTCACCAATAAGTTGTGTACGTATGAGAAAAATAGATAAGGTAAAGGTAAGGAGGAATACCTGTGAAATGAAGGTGGAAGGTAGAGTTTTTATGTTATGATTTCTCAATCCATTGTTGCTTGTGAGAAATTCCTTTTTGATAGGAGAAACTACCTGTGAATGAAAAACAAGACCATAAGAATAATATTAAACAATATATGTTAGTGGACTTCCTAGCATGTGCTAGATCCAGGAAGTGTGATATTTCCTAGATGGTTGTCAATCCACTATTTTATATATTTTAATGAAAGAAATAATGTAAAAAAAATACCATTCTACTGTAGTTGATATGAGTTAGGTATCTCATTCATATATAATAAGAAAATATAATCTAACAGGTAAGGTTATGATCAGATATGGAGGCTGGGAAGGTAGCTAAGGTGACTAGAACAAGTAAGGATAAGGTTTTGGATGGATTAGGTTATTTGAGAGAAGCTTATGAGGTTGTCATTACAGGAAAAATTACCAAATACAGAGACTGACATAGGTCGGGTATGACCGTTTCAGGTTCAGAGGGAAACCGACAACAGTTTAGGTTAACTAGCGTCAGTACAAGAAGACTGGTAGAAACTCAATAAAATTTTATTTTGGAGGTTCTCTATGATTACACATAGAATGGAAGAAGGAAGGCTAGGTTGGTAAAGATGTTGAGAATGCTTAGAGATGTCTTGGGGTTGAATATGGCAAGCCCAAATGTTATGGATGGTTAGATGGGTGGATTGGTAGGGAGGTGAGGATCATAAGATGCAAAAAGAGAATAGGATTTAAAAGATAAATATAAAGAAATGATGATCTCAGTAAGTATGGAGTGATGCAGATATAGATGCACTTACTTGTATTTATAGACTTGGTGGTTGGATGAGGGTGGTAGTTGATATGAGAAACTAGTTGTTAGTACCACGACAGTGATTCCTAGAATTCTACCATGAATTATAATGTCTTCAAATCAGTCTTAATACTATCTAGGGTGTGTCTGGATGTGTGAGTGGGCTCTGGTTCGTGCTTTCTTGTAGTTATCTCTCTCTCTCTCTCTCCAAACTTGAATAATTCTTCCAACCCCTAGACCAAGGTTACCAAAGTGAATATATGGTAACTAATGATAGTTTAGGTTAACTGGCATCGGTTAGGGTGGGAAATCCTAGGTTTTCTAAATAGTAGATATTATCTATATTGTGACCAATTTTTCCCATTGGTTCGGGTCTAAAATGGTATTTTCTACGTAATTAAGTGGTCATGTTGTTAGAGAAAGAATAGGCATTTAGTGTTAGAGTTAGACTAAGTCTCAGTTAGTTATGGTAAGTAGATATTGATTCCTAGTTAGAATGAACATCCTAAGAATAGGTCCATGAAGAGGTGTCTAGGTGATGTGGCTAGGTGAGGTGGTCAAGTGAGGGAATTAATTAAATAAATGAAAGTAATTAGCTCAATTAATCATATTCACTATGGGATATGAATATGTAAGGTATGGTTTATTTAATTAATGGGGTTATAAGGGTTGTACGACCTAATTTTGTTGTCTACATTTTTCCCCTTTTTTCACATACCTTGTATTTGTAATTGACGCTAAAAAAATAGGAAGTGATTGCCCCATGTGTTGGTGAAGGTGATCCTGTACGTACCCAAAATTGTAGGGTACAACACCACTAGAACAACATTACATGTACCCCAATGATGATATAGGTCTCCTCGCAACGTGTTCGGGATCCGAAAAATCTCTCCAAGTGTAAGTTAACATCCCGCATTCTCTGCTTAGCCCTTGTGTGATTTGTTTTTCTCTTCTCCCCTCTTTTCCTTTACATTTTGGTCTTCAGTTACGAAACCGCCACCCTGTCTGGGCGGCGGTCTCGTGACCACCACCCAGGTAGGGGCGGCGGTTCTGTAACCATTGCCCTGCTCAGGGTGACAGTCCTTCACGTGTTTTTCCAGAACATTCATTTTATTGCGACTCACATAAATTTCAACGTTTACCAACTTTTTTCACTGCATTTTCTTGTATTTATGATTTTGGTTCCCTGGAATAGTGTTTTTGCATTGTTTATGGTTAAAGAGTTCAAATTGGTTTTCACCTTTGGGTAAATGGGGATTCTATAAATAGCGGGTTGGTTTTCAAGCAAATGGCCCCTCAAAATTTACCTCTCATTCTCTCATTTCAATTTTAGTCTTTCAGTTCTTGCTTAGGAATTGTATTATTTTTATTTGCTATATGCATAGTTAATTTTTTTTACTATTTAGAAGCTACATGATCTTCTTGTGCTAGTGTTATTACTATTTCATACAATCAATTGAGATAGGATAGTTTCATTTTCAGTTTGAATCCATTAGAGTTGCAGGTTTTTTTTCATCAAGAAGGATAGTTTCAGGTTCTGGATGTTTTGTGTTGTATGACTCACAATGAATCCCACTAGGAATTGCATAAGCCAAGCTCTATTCCCTTGTGCTATCCCTCTCCTACTCGCATTGTATTTAGTCTACACCCAAAGCTACCATTTTTCTAATACCTACTTCTGTTGATGCTAGCATTACACACTTTTCTAGATTCACGTAAGCATGAAGGAACGAGGAGAGAACACTAAGGGGACAAAGCCACACACAATCAGATTCACCACTATTATGCAAAATCAAGATTCAAGCTTTCAAATTTTAGTTAAAATATACCAAATAGAGTAATTATTAATTTCATTTCAGTTAATCTCGCTTTCGATATTATCAGGGAAGCTGTGGGGATTGATAGTTTCTAAGAAACTATGATTCATTCCTCACTTCTGTGGTAGGATCAAGAGTCTTTCAAATAGATTATATTAGTTATTTTTTTATTTAGAATAGATTTACAACTAAATAGGCAAGTAGTTATACTCGGCTGCCTTGTTTGTTTTAATTTTTTTCTTAGTTTAGTTGTCAATTTCTAGATATTTTAAATAATTTCTCTTTCAAATTCATTTAATAGTTTACGAAAAATACAAAAAAAGGGAATTTATATATATGTTGTGGATATACTTTGCATAATTAGTTTGCTTTACTTTAGTTAGATTCATTTCCTTTTGTATGACAATCACAGGACCTAGGGAGCCCAGAGAATACGTATTAGAGCCAATCGTGCCTCAACCCAATCTTGTTGCAGAAATAACTAATATAGACGAAAATCTTAGAATCCAGGTCTTCTGAACAACAATAGACCTACAAGAAATTAGCTCACAGTTGAGAGGATTAAACATAGAAGACGACAAAGTGCATGTGTTTTGGTCAAACCAGCCAAACTACAGATTGCCCTAAATAAATATCTGCATGACTGTAGAAGGGATTGAAAAAGAGAAAACATTTGGTTGTGATCCTTTGGTCCCACAACCAGACATAGGATAAATTCTCATTGAAATAGACACTAGCTTAAGAATTCAAGTTGCTAGAACACCTGTAAGGTACTCTAAGAAGATTGCACAACTTTTACTTCTAAATATAGAGTCCAAAAAGGCATACGACTACTGGATATTAGGGATCAAGAATTAATTCCACACATGACCATAGGAGGTCCACAATGACCACAAACTTACAGCTATGATTCATAGATCCCACAACCCAACAAGTCCACAGGTAAATCAGACATAGATGCTAGTTTATGCACATTAGTATTTAGATCTTCTCCACTTCCACCAACCATTATCGCACAATTATCCTCACTAGACATAATAGCTAATCAAGCTAAGGATTTCTGGACTAGGCCAGAGAATCACCCATAGAATCCCTTATATATCTATCAGCCATCTTATGACCCTGTCTGGAGACATACATGAAACTATCCCGGGTCATTTTCCACATATCCCACAACCTATATATCGGATTACGTCAGAGCTCGATATTGATTGGAGCCTTCAGGAATTCATCCTCGCTAACTGATCTATCACACCAGTTTTAGGTTAGGAGGGCCTTATTTAGTTTAGATTCACATGTTCCATTAGTGCGCGTCGAAGATATAAGATTGCCTAACTAGTTTGTCTGTACCCCACGCATATTCCATCCCCACCGGTTGTCTCAGCATGACCTCAGGAGGTCGAGTGTGAGGAAGAGTTACTTGTAGATTCCCATGCTCGCTTGTCACTTTTACATCGTACAAAATTGGTGAACCCAACATGAAACAAATAGCTCTTGCCTCTTTTATTTTTTAGTTCTTCCTTCCACCTTCACTCTTTCCCATTATTTTGTGGGTATTCATATACCCCCCGAATATGTCAGGATATGATGCATATGGAAGACCTCTTTTAGGTCTTGAAATAGGCTATAGTCAAGCAAATAGACAACTATCGCCATCGCTTTCTGTATGGGCTGATAACTATTCAAATAATTACTCATCATTTCAAACTCCCCCTCAAAGAACTAGCTCAATTTCTTCATTCCAGATTGAGGGGTTCGATCGACGTACACAACAACCAGAGCCTTCAGGCTCTAATAATATGACGTTTACTAGAGAATCTATTTCATCTCCTGAGGTCTTATTTAGACCACAGATTAGTAGACAGTCAGACCCACTCCCTTTTTTGGATGAGGAATACTT
The DNA here is from genome assembly GCA_019776745.2 of Taxus chinensis. Taxonomy (NCBI): domain Eukaryota; kingdom Viridiplantae; phylum Streptophyta; class Pinopsida; order Cupressales; family Taxaceae; genus Taxus; species Taxus chinensis. The sequence goes on along the minus strand of CM034156.1, from coordinate 262,533,192 downwards.
AGCACGCTTCACTAAAAGTGAGCAACACTTCCAAAACATGTATCCACTAGTAGGGAGCTTACAAGCACAATCTGATACCCTATTCCAGGAAAACACCCCCATTCCTCCACCTATGGGAAATGCCCTCAGTGAAGTTTGGCAGGATGAACAACCAATTCATATCGGGGTAATCATACCCCTTTACAGCCTCAAAATAAACAACAAACACCTGTAAGGCAAAATACTATGTCTTCACCAATAGAGGTCATTTCAACCTTGGCTGAAGAGGTTAGAGAGCTGAAACTCACTCAAGAAAATCAAAATTCATATTTTGGGCAAGTAGGAATCCCCAATCCTCCACATCATCCTAGCCAAGTAGACTCCTCACAGCAACAGGAACGTTGGGCATGCCTCCTCAGTATTCACAACAAATGCCAACTAGAACCACATTTTCTAATGTCATTCTAGCAGAAAATATGATACCCCCGGTCTAGTACAAAATAATCCGTTCCTAGGTAATACTCCTCCATACTTAAACATGTATTCCAAATCACCACAAGGAGATATGTTCTCTTCTCCCAGGATATTTTCTCAACCAAAGGGATTTCCTTATGTCCCTACAAATGCATACACTATGCCATACCAACAACCCATTCCACCTCCACCCCCTCAGCAAGCGCCATCAATGGTCAAAACCTATGCGATAGGAACTTATTCAAAATATTTGAAAGAGCCCTTAGACTTCACTATACAAAGCATCATGCTTCCAAGACCTCTTCCTGATTTACCCAAGTACAAGGAGGAGGGAGACCCGAATGCACACATCAAGGCCTATGCCACAGCCATTCAAGAATTGCTCCCTTGGGATGGGGTTGTTGCTAAAATATTCCCCAAAAATTTAGAGGGCATTACCCTCTATTGGTATTACAGAATACCTGAAGCCTCAATACATTCATTTAAACAGCTCGTTTCAGAGTTCATCAAAGTGTTTGACATGAATAAACTGTTGAGAACAGGAATCAAGGAATTCTTGCATATTAAACAAGAACACAATGAATTTGTTGCTCATTTCATCCAAAGATGGCGTACAGTCCTTTATTCTTCAGCAAGTGCTCCAAACATGGATCAAATGGAACTATGTGATTTATTCCTTCATTCTTTCAGTAGAGAGATAAAGGAAGAAGTCCAGAAGTTCCCACTAAGAACTTACGATGAAGTACTTGAGAGCACCCTTCGAATAGATCAAGCTGTAGTAGATAGCGGCCATACGACTTATGGAATGAACGAGAGGTTAATCATCCCCAATCAAAACACTATGACCTATCCTAGTATAGTAAATGCCAATCAAGGACCTAAAATCCTTAAAAATCACAGAGTGATAACAGATGGAGTATTTGACCTAGCTAAAAAGGTAAATGTTGTAAATACTCCACCAATGGTTAACAATCAACAAAACAACAACTTTACCCCGACAATCAACTTGGTGGATTTTAATCATCCACAACCACAACAACAATGACGGGTCCAAACACAAGGTCCAAGTTAAAACTCAACTGGATATCAAAACTAGAATCAAAACCAAAGACAAACGCAAAACCTTAATCCTAATAGTCAACAATTTAATCAAAGTTTTGGACCACAACACATGCCAAACCAGCAACCTAGGAATTACAATCCTAACTCATATTGTGGTTTCCAAAAAATTTGAGGCCATGACACTAGAACTTGACATGATTACAATAAATTCATGCAACGTTTGCTAGAGGAACAAAGACAAATTTTCATATATATGTTCTTAGCAGATCCTGCATCACCTGCACCAAATACTTTCATGGGAGTAGTCTCCCCTCAAAATGCACCCCTCAAAATCTCCCACATAGTAACAACAAATTAAATCCAAATGGGATGAACAAGGGTGTAATAAGAGGAAATAATGATCATGAATTCTTGACTTCGCTAAATCCACCTATTGCACCACAATTAGGAAGTCAGCCACAACCCAAAATAGTCAATTTAGTGGAGTTAGACACTGAGCTACACGTGGAAGCTATAACAAGGACACAAGAGTATTCCTCTGATCCAAATCCAAGTTACCCACTAGAGACAGATAACATTCAACAAACATTAGTAAAACCCGTAGGTGCCTATGATTTAATTAATGACCTAACAAAAACCTTCTCCCACATCTTCTTTTTGGACTTATTGAAGAACTCTCCTACCCATAGGACCACTCTTTTAGAAGCATTAGGTTTAGGTCATTTAATTAACATCACTCCACCTTCCGAGACATAGGTAAAACCTATAGAATTTGATATCCACCCTCCGGGGCAGACAAATAGGGATACCGATTTTATATTCGATATAAGAAAAATGCCAACAGATGATATGATTACACGTAGAGGTGATCCAGCCTTACATTTACAAGTGTGGGTTTATAGCGATTACGTTAAACGCATAATGGTTGACGATGGGGCAGCAGTTAACATAATCCCCTTCTCTTTCCTTTAAAAGCTAGGGTATGGAGAAAAAAATTGTTCCACGACTCTGAATACACTAAGAGGCTATGATATCCTTAAAGCCACTTCGATTGGGACTATAATACTACCAGTCACCTTAGGACCCAAAACAATCCTAACTAAGTTTTATATTATAGATCGGGAAACCAACTATAATATGATCCTCGGCCAACTGTGGATACACCGTATGAAGGCAATCCCTTCTACATTATTTCAAGAAGTAATATTCTTACACTTAGGAAAGGTATTCGTAGCAAAAGGTGATCCGAAACCATTTGATATACACCTAGCAGACCTAAAGAAAATGTCAGGCGTTCATTCTAAGTTTGAACTCCCAACAAACCAACTTAGCAAACCACCCAACTCAAAACTGGAAGAAAAATTAGTACCTACAACAGAAATAGAGATTACGAACCTAGTCAAGAGCATCCCAGCCCTCAAGGATGAAGCTAACATTGTGGAAAAAATATCATTAGGAACTACTGCAAAAATTGTCAAATTGCTAGAACAGGATCTACCAATTTTCCTACCATTTGATTCTGTAGGTATGGGATATACCCTAGGAGTTGGTTCTCTTCCAGCAGAAGAACTCCGCATGGTAGAAGTAACCGAAGCAAAAGAAATAGACATAGAAAATGTCCTAACATCCATCTTCCCAACTAAATATTGTACTCTCCATTTTGATGGAGCTAGATGTCATTATGAGGCTGGGGAAGGTGTGATCTTTACTTCACCCGAAGGAAAGATCCTACCGTTCACCTTTAAACTAAATTTCGAATGTACAAACAGTGGCGCTGAGTACGAAGCCCTTCTGCTTGGCCTCATCATAGCTAAGAGGCTCGGTGTTAATGACATCAAAGTGCTAGGAGACTCACAATTAGTAACAAACCAAGTCTCTGAGGTGTACGAGACTAGAACTGAACACTTACAGCTCTACAAAACAGAAGTATTAGATTTGAGCAAAGAATTTTACTTCATATGAATTGAAGCAATCCCGTGAGAACAAAACCTTCTCGCAGATTCGATAGCAACCTCAGCTTCATGTTTCACCCCAAACACTGAGTTGTAGGACACCCATTTCATGGTATCCCTTCGTAGTGAACCATTAGTAAAGAAAACGTCAACAAACCCTCTTCTAAAGAACATAGTTGAGAATACACCTACTATCTTAGGTCACATTGATAGTGATACAGCCACCCTTGATTACCTAAATTCCTATGCAGAGTTACATCTCACCCATCACGTGGTAGATTTTTCCTTAATCCCACATTCATCTTCTTACTTTGGAAATCCCATGGCAAAGATTCCCCCACAAAAGGAGCTTGACATATACACGGTAGAGAATGGAGAAGATCTGGAACTACCTCCAACCCCACCTAAGTTTGAAGAAGGTAACGCTTCTTTAATCAAAGAAACAATTAATATTAACATTGGAATGGAAGGAAGATCCAAAGATCTTGAAACTAGGATCTTCATTAACTCCAGAAGAAATAGAAATACACACTCGAATCCTCAAAGATCATCAAAAGGCTTTTACATTTAAATATAAAGAAATGACGGGAATTGCACCACACATCGTGGTACATAACCTCATCACCAAATCAGATGCAAATCCAATCAAACAAACATCAAGACCAATGAAACCCAAGGTAGCTCTCATGGTGAAGGAAGAAGTAATGAAACTGCTCCAAGTAGGGTTCATCAAACCGGTCGATTACTCTTAGTGGGTATCTAATATCATCCCCGTTCTTAAAAACAATGGGAAGATATGCATCTGCATAGACTTCTGAGACATTAATAAGGCATGTCCCAAGGATTACTTCCCATTACCATCCATTGACATCATCGTCGATGCAACAGCTGGATTTGAGATTTTGTCTCTCATGGATGGATTTTTGGGATATAATCAAATCAAAATATCCGAAACAAGACCAAGCCAAAACCACGTTTATAACTCCTTGGGGAACTTATTGCTACGCGGTTATGTCATTCGATCTCAATAACTTTGGTGCTACATACCAATAGGAAATGACATACATATTTCCTGATCTTATTCATAAAATCATGGAATCCTACATAGAAAACTTGTTGGCTAAGGCCAGGAAGCACTGTGATCGCCCGGAAGTGCTCTGCATCATTCTTTTATGTTTGATCGAATACGGAGTCACCCTAAACCCAGAAAAATGAGTGTTTGGTGTGACAGGAGGGAAACTCCTAGGTTACATTATATCATCACAAGGGATTGATGTGGACCCAGCCAAAATTTGGGCTGTTCTTGAAATGATCCCACCATCAAATAATTTTGGCATTAGATCATTTCTCAGAAAGCTCGGTGCAATCCGAAGATTCATCCTAGACTTGAGTTTTGTCTGTTCATCTAATCAACAATTTGTTGAAAAAGGATTGCTGCATTATTTGGACAAAGGAATGCCATGAAGCCTTCGAAGCAGTTAAACACTTCTTGCTATCTCCTCCCATGTTAATTCCACCTAAACCAGATCATCCTTTGATCTTATATTCACAAGATATAGATGTCTCGCTAGCCTGTATGTTGGCTCAAGAAGATGACAATAAATGAGAACGTGTGATCTATTTCATTATCCAAATGTTGCTTGATTATGAAACGTGTTATACGTAAGCAAAACGAGAATGCCTTGCCATAGTATTTGCAACCAAACGCTTAAGACATTACATGTTAAACCAAGAAACAAGGGTCATTGTAAAAACAGACAATTTACTGAACTTTCCTCACACAACGGTCCTTGTCTAAAAAGTCTGGACACTTTATGACCTTAATGGGTGAATTTGAATTAACTTTCATAAACTAGAATTCCATTAAGGGAAAAATCATTGTAGATCGGTTAGCTGATAACCCGTTAGACGGAGGCGATCTAGTAGATCTAGATTTTCCCAATGAATGCATATATTACATCGAAACCAAACCTCCTATCTCTGAATGTCCTTGGTATACTGGTATTATTAATTATATCATGGACCATACGTATCCAGAAGGTGTTGCACCCCAGAAAATAAGGTGGTTATGCATTATCGTAGCTAAATACGTCATTATAGAACAAGTGCTCTATCGTAAGGCTTTCGATGGAATGCTCCTAAGGTGTGTTGACATGGAAGAATCCAAGAAGATTCTCTACGAATCCCACAGTGGAATATGTGGCGGTCATTTTGGAGGTCATGCCACTACACACAAAATACATCAGATGGGCTATTTCTAGCCCACTCTAGAACACAACACAGTAGAGTTCATACGCAGGTGCCATAAGTGCCAAGAATTTTCCCACAAAATTCACATGCCGGCACAAACTCTACAACCAATCACGTAACTCCATGGCTCTTTTCTACATGGGGCCTAGATTTGATAGGGAAATTATCTCCCTCATCAACAGATGGCCATAACTTCATTATCACGGCCACCGAGTATTTTACCAAATGGGTAGAGGCCATGTCTCTTACCACTATACCAGGTGCCGTGATCACCAAGTTCATCTTGAACCAAATCATTTACATGTACGGTGTCCCACAAATCATTATCTTAGATAATGGCACTTCCTTTAAGAATGAAGAGGTCTGTGAACTATGCAGTAAATTTAAAATAAACCATCATACAGCCTCCATGTATTACCCTCAAGCTAATGGGTAGGCTGAAGCAACAAACAAAATGTTGAAAGCTATTCTCCTTAAAACGGTAAAAGAAAACAAACGAGATTAGCATATAAAGTTATATATGGTCTTGTGGGCCCACCAAACCTCAATAAGAACACCAACAAGGAGAAACTCATTTCTCATTAGTATTCAGAGCAGAACTAGTTCTCCCACTTGAGGTTGAAATACCCAGCCTCCGCATCTCACTACAAGGTATTCTGGATGAAGAAGCTTATAGAAAAGCACGTCTCTCCCAACTAGAAAGCCTAGATGAGGCCAGATTAAACGTTGAACAGTGACATAGATTTTATGCTAACTAGATGTGCCGGTAGTATAACAAAAAGGTCTATGAATGAGAAATATACGAAGGAGATCTAGTTCTAAGACTAGACAGCTGGATCGATAAGAAGACTAGGGAAGGAAGGAAATTCTAGCCCAAATGGTTGGGCCCATACCAAGTCACAAAGGACTATGGAAACGGTGCATATTTATTATGCACACTGGAAGGTGAGGAATTCAACGAAACAGTCAATTCCTTGCACCTTAAACAATTCTATGCATAAGCGACCATCACTATTTGTATAATTATATCTACATTTGCATCTTCATGTAGTTAGGTTCATTTTGTCCACTCGTTTCGTAAAGTTTTGTGATCAAGGAACTTATTCACAAATAATTCATTGCAAACTTCTGATAGTATTGGCAGAAGCATTTCAATCATACTTCTTCATTTTCATAGCATCATCAACCATTTCAGAATCATTTCATCAATTAAAGCTAGATATGACAAAGTCTTAACGGTAGCCATACCAAGGCCTGCATGCTTGTTCTCACTTTTGTTTCTTCCTAGGATAGGTGTCTTGCCTATGGTCTGTTCTAGAAGCTTCATAGTGTCACATCTACCCCATATATATAGATCTCTTTGAAAATAAGAACACCCTGACATTTTTCTCAAATAAATAAGTCAAATATAGATCAAATAGAAAATTTAATTTTTACACATTTCCTTGCCCTACCAACCTTTGGTGATGAGCTTGTCGTCTCTTACTAGTGTCGTAGGGTTGGGAAAGGATGGGAATGCCCTTACTCGCCTATGCCTTGTCCATGGTGGTAAGCCCATGCTTCCTACTAGTAGCATGGGGCAAGGTATAGGGGGTTCTCTTGACAATAAACATTGAAGGTCATAAGCAAACAATTCAAATAAACCTTTGAAATCTTGAGTCAAAAACAAGTGAATCAGATGTCCAAAATTCCAAGAGAGTTCAAAACCCCAAAAACCAGATTTTGTCAACCATGTGGCCATCTACGGATCTAAGTCTAGATAAACCACAAAGTAAGTTGCATTCTAAACTATGGAGTCACTTGAGTTGAATAGGTTTGTAGCATCCTAATTTGGTTCCACCAAATCTTTGTCTATCTCTCATCACTACCATTCAAAAAATTTCATAGCTTGTGCCATTTCTAGCTCTCGGTGGTGAGCCCTCACATCTTACTAGTTGCATGGAGTTAGGAATGGGGCAAGTACATCTGCTCATCATACCGGTTCATCATCACATTCTGTCAAAACTATATGAAGTACCGAAAAATTTCTTATGCAAGCTAAAGTTCAAGATCACATTGTGTCTACATTATCATATATCAGCATCATGAAATACAAAAAGAAAGAAAGCATTCGTATCATTTGTTCTCCATTTGCATACATTCTGAAAAGCATATAAAAACAACATTATAATTTACATGTGGAAACAAATCACAAAATCCTAGATACCAAGAGTCTGATCCAAAAAGAATATATATATATATATATATATATATAATCAAGTTTTATGTACAATGCCATCATGTGCTAGGCATGGTCAAAATGCTCAATGAGCCCGAGAAATACAAAATAAATCATATAAACAATCTAAGAGATCCAAGTGGCCTCTCAACCCCTATGAGACCCCTCTAAAGGTGCATGACCATGTCTAAGACTCCAGCTATGTCGGCGCTCTGAATGCACTGAGGGCTCATGATCCCGAGGAGCAGCTACTACCTCGCTATGAGAATGACTCCTCATTAGGCATTCTATTGTCCTATACCCAGCCAACTCAGTACAGAGGGTAGTCACCATCTTGGCCACATGCCAGATAGGGGAAAAGATGTTGTTGTGCCTACCAGCTGCTAAAGGCTCCCCTACATCCATGGATAGCTCCACGCGAGTCTTCTCCATGGGGATCATCAAGGTATCGGTGCATACCCAGTGAATCAGGTCTCGCCACTCATCAGCAGTCTCTGTAAGAAAAGGAGAAAAGAAAATTAGAAAATAATCAAAAGGTAAAACTAAGAATGAACAAAAGGAGAGATAACAACTAAGAAAATCCTAGCTAAAAAAAAATATTAAGAGAAAGGGCGATAACTCAATCGGATCTCCAGGCCTCCAAGAGGGATCCCTAGGATCAACACCTGCCATAGATGATGCTATCGACTGATGTGCTCCTCCCATGTCTGGAGCAACATAACATCCTACTACGGACTGATCCTCCCTACCTAGGTCCTGAGAGGGTGAATTCTCTGAGACTGGAGTCACCCTCTTTGCACTCTTCTCTACCCTCTCAGCTTGTAAGATCTCCTGAGTGTCATGCCACTCGGGATCACTGTCCTCCTCTCCACCTGACTCGCTGACCTTCATATCCTCAGTATCCTCCTCCATCTCTCCCCCTATGAACTCCTTAGACTCGGAGTCTATATCAATGAGGTCATCATTGCTATGGGAAGGACTGGATCGGTAATCTGAAGTAAGCGTTCCTGAGGAGCACTGGCTCTCCCTCAAGCATGTACTACCCACCTAGTTTGTAATAGGGACACCAGGAGTAACAACGGTCCAACCCCAGCCTCTAGGACCTTCCCTTAGCCTCCTGAACTGATCTGAACACTGGCACCCACTAGAGGGAAGCATACCGACGTAAGGAATGACAAAACTACTGAGGCAATAAGATCAAAAGGGTGTGTCTCCACCTTCCCCATCCTGTCCACAAGCTGCCCTATGATAGATCAGGAAATCAAAGTGAGGGTCTCCTCGCCCCAAAACCCTGTCATGGCCTGATAAGGTGTGGCCTCCATATCATTAGTAGTAAGCGAAGTAACTAGCTAGTGAGGTGCACTAAAGCATCTGACATCTTTTTCCATTTGGTTGCCCTCATAGCTTCTAGGATCTGCCACCTCTACGCCTCTCCCATAAGGGAAGACACACTCATAGAACCTAGCTCATAACTAGGGTCAGATGGCTCAAAGACTGTCCCTATAAATGGCAAACCACCCTGATATAGGTCGTGGTAGATGGTCCCAAGTATATTGGCTCCCCATGACATAAATCCAGCCATGTGCCTCAATCTGTGTAATAATAAGGGACCAGAAAGTAGAGTAAAGATGTCCCCCTCCCTTGTCCCCGATCAATCTCAAGGAAAGGATCCCCATAATATCCTGACAAATCAAGGGGATATGCAAGCTAGGAATAGAACGGACCCTCATCCCCTTCTTCGAACCAATGGAGACAACTGCGTCTCCCTTGTATGTGGCCCACTAAGATATCAGAGCCCGCGATCCTACTGTCTCAAGTGTGAGTCATCTCCCGATGATCAGGACTCCCAAGATGTGGTAGACATCCTCGAAGGTGATAGTCCACTCACCCCTGACTCCTGGAAATTAGAAACTGTTCCGATCAGCATCCCAATATGAAAACAAGTCACAAAGTATGTGGCTAGAAGGTGTAACATGCGGGACCCGTGATATATGCAATATGTTAGCCCTCTGAAGAGTATCCTTCTCATCCTGAGAAAGTGCATCCAACACTGCTGGAAGCCAATCACACTCTCTCTCTCTCGGCTCCATCTGATATATTCCTCCTTCGCCTGTATACACCCAAAAACATTCCAAACAGGAGTAAGTTAGTATTCAAATTACATTGGAAAAATCATTAAAACATATAAGAATACTAAAAAATGCAAAATTTTGGCTCAAAACACTGAGTTTTTGGCATTCTGTAGAGGACCACTGCTCCTGAGATTAGGGTGGCAGTTCCGTAGCCGCCGCCTTAAAGGGCAGCGGTCCTGTAAACGTCGCCCTATTCAGGGTGGCAGTCGTGTCCCAAAATTTCAAATGGGTCACGTGCCCTAAAAAATGCCTAAAAACACGAAAAAGACTATTTTGACCAAAACAAAGCCTACCCATTAGGTGCCCCCCCTAAGTGATCCTATTAACCCTGAAATTTTCAAAAATAATCCCCCCACGACAAAAATTTCATCATTTAAACATTTTAGGGGTAAAAACACTAAATCAAGAAGAACTAACCTGTGATCTCGCGGGTCGATGTTCTGCTTGCGAAGGCATGATCACTATCTCGTCACGAATGTTTTAACTATACTCTCTTCAAAAACCATCACCATGGGCCCCAGAGCTCAAAATCAATCAAATCAACACGTGTAAATGAATAGGAAAATGGGCCCATTTTTACATATATAGCATCTTGAATCATTTTGAATGCCCCTTTTTACAGGTTTAGAGCACCGATAGAAGTAAGTTATTATCCCTACAAAAATGGTAAGTCCTCACTGCATGTTATTTTAGTATTTATTTTTTGATTTATTTTGTCTATCTACACTTGAGTCCTCTTTTCATTTTGCAAGTAGCTGGAATTTTGGATGGCGTCATTTCAACACACAGACATGTCAAGTATAATTTCTAAACTTCACATTTCGGGACCTCCATACTCGAACCCACCATTTTACACCTCTCCATGGCTAAAACACTTCTCTAAGGGGGAAATATGTACGTACCCAAAATTGTAGGGTATATCCCCACCGGAACAATGTTACACGTACCCCAATGATGATACAAGTCTCCTCGTAAGGTATTCGGGATCCAGAAAATCTCTCCAAGTGTACGTTAACATCCCGCATGCCCCACTTAGCCCCTATGTGTTTTTTTTTTCTCTTCTCCCCTCTTTTCCTTTGCGTTTTCGTCTTCAGTTATGAAACCGTTGCCTTGCCTGGGCGGCAGTGTCGTGACTACTGCCTAGGCAGGGTGGCAATCCTGTAACTGCCACCCTGCTTAAGGCGGTGGTCCTTCACGCATTTTTCTAGAACATTCATTTTATCGTGACTCATGTAAATTTCAAGGTTTACCAGCTTTTTTCACTGCCTTTGCTCGTATTTATGATTTTGGTTCCCTATAATAGTGTTTTTTCATTGTTTATGGTAAAAGAGTTCAAATTGGTTTTCACCTTTGGGTAAATGGGGATTCTATAATTAGCTAGTTGATTTCCAAGCAAATGGCCCCTCAAAATTTTCCTCTCATTCTCTCATTTCAATTTTAGTCTTTTAGTTCTTTCTTAGGAATTGTATATTTTTCATTTGTTGCATGCATAATTAGCTTATTTTTCTATTTAGAAGCTACATGATCTTCTTGTGCTAGTGTTATTACTATTTCATACAATCAATTGAGATAGCATAGTTTCATTTTCAGTTTGAAGCCATTAGAGTTGCAAGTTTTGTTCGTCAAGGAGGATAGTTTCTAGTTCTGGATGTTTTGTGTTGTATGACTTGCAATAAATCCCTCTAGGAATTACATAAGCCAAGCTCTATTCTCTTGCGCTATCCCTCTCCTACTCACATTGTATTCAGTCTACACCCAAAGCTGCCATTATTCCAATACCTAATTCTATTGATGCTAGAATTACATGCTTTTCTGGATTCACGTGAGCATGAAGGAACGATGAGACCGCACTAAGGGGAAAAAGCCACACACAATCAGATTCACCACTGTTCTAAAAAATCTAGGTTCAAACTTTCAAAGTTCTAGTTAAAACATATCAAATAGAGTAGTCAATCATTTCATTTCAATAAATCTCACTTTCGATATTTCTAGGGAAGCTGTGGGGATTGGTAGTTTCTGAGAAACTATGATTCATTCCTCACTTCTGAGGTAGGATCGAGAGTCTTTCAAATAGATTAGATCAATTATTTTGCGATTTAGAATAGATTTATAACTACACAGGAAAGTAGCTATACTTGGCTTCCTTGTTTGTTTTTAATTTCATTATTAGTTTAGTTGTCAATTTCTAGATATTTTAAATAATTGCTCTTTCAATTTCACCTAATAGTTTATCAAAAATTAAAAAAGAGGGAATTTATATATATATATATATATATATATATATATATATATATATATATATATGTTGTGGATATAATTAGCTTGCTTTACTTTAGTTAGATTCATTTCCTTTTGTATGACAATCACAGGACCTAGGGAGCCTAGAGAATATGTATTCGAGCCAATCATGCCTTAACCCAAACTTGTTGCAGCAATAACTGACATAGACCAAAATCTCAGAATTCAGGTCTTTCAAACAACAGACATAAAATAAATTAGCTCACAGTTAAGAGGATTAAATATAGAAGATGAAAAAGCACACACGTTTTGGATAAACTAGCCAAACTATAGATTTCCCTAATAGATATCTGCATGACTGTAGAAGGGCTTGAAAGAGAGAAAACATTTGGTTGTGATCCTTTAGTCCCACAACCAGACACAGGAGACATCCTCATTGACATAGATACTAGCTTAAGAATTCAAGTTTCCAGAACGCCTGTAAGGTACTCTAAGAAGATTACACAACTTTAAGTTCTAAACGTAGAGGCCGAAAAGGCATATGACTACTGGATATTATGGATTAGGGATTAATTCTACACATGACCATATGAGGTCCATAATGACCATGAACTTATAGTTTTGATCCTCAAGTCCCATAACCCAACGGGCCCACAGGTCAATCAAACATTGATGCTGGTTTACGCACATTAGTATTTAGGTCCTCTCCACTTCCACTAATCATTATCACACAACTATCCTCACTAGACGTAGCCGTTAATCAAGCTGAGGATTTCTAGACTAGACCAGAGAATCACCCATAGAATCCACCATATATCCATCATCCGTTTTTTATGACCCTGTCGGGGGATATCTACGAATCACCCACAGGTCATTTTCCACGTATTCCACAACCTATAGATCGGATCACGCCAGAGCTCGATATTGATTGGAACCTTTGAGAAGTCATCCTCACCGACCGATCTATCACACCAATTCAGGTTAGAAGAGTTGTCTTTGCCTTAGATTCGTAGATTCCATTAGTACGCATTGAAGATATAAGATTGCCTAACTAGTTTGTCTATGCCCCATGTATATTCCATCCCCACTAGTTGTCTCCGCATGACCTCAGGATGTTGGGTGCGAGGAAGAGTTACTTGTAGATTCCCATGCTCGCTTGTCACTTTTCCATCATACAGATCCCCCTCAAACCAGGAACTGAAGAGGTGTTATATAGACTCAATGAGTGGTTTGATAAATGTGTAGATGGTTGAAGTTAAGGTAGATGGGGAAGAGTATGGGAATTTTGGGAAAGGGCGATGGTGAATTCTAGTTAAAAGTAATGGACCAAGGTTAAATCAGGTAATGGGTAATGGCAATTGAATGCATGCACATGTATAGACTACAACTCAGTACCAGGTTGAAGAGCTTGTAAGATCTACATCATCCAAGGTCGATAGGTTTATCCAAACAAGGGTGAAGTTATTCAGGTATCCAAGGCTTAGGATATGGTCCAAAAATACAAGGTAGGTTAGGTGCAGGAACATTTAGGTATGTTCTAGTACACTGAAGGGTTGGTGGGGATAAATGGAACATAAATAGGAAAGGTATTGTTGTTAAGCTAAAAAAACATGGGTAACAACATCGTAAGGTATAGTGAGGACACAAGTTCAATGGTCACACCAAGTAGGTCAAGTCGAGGTAAATAGGTCATGACATAGGTAAGGAAAAGGTATAGGTAAAATAACAAATACTGAGATGCAACTAAGGAAATGTAGGGGTAGTTTGTGCTTGTATGTAGGTTGCAATAAGTGTGGGTGAGATTAGAGGGTATCGAGAAATGATGATTTGAGGTTAAAATGGTGTAAAAATAGTAATAGTAGGAAACCAATGTCAGTTACAAAGTAACTAATGTCGGTTTAGTATGCCCGAAATTGGTCATATTGGGTTAAGGTTAATAATAATAAAAATCCATATTTTATGGATTCATGTTAACATGTTGTTTGGGAAAATTACAAAGCGGTGAAGTAAGAGTAGAAAGAGATGGTACGAGATGTTTAAAGTGAGTCGGTGAGTGACAAGCATGTGATTGGCATTCGGTAGGTGGGTCCATGAGATTGATTGGAGTGGTTTTATTGGTTGCGAGGAGAGGTGTTGATTTGGTGATGGCGGAGGTGGGAGAGGGGTCAGTTAGATCACCAGTGTAGTGGCCAGAAGTACCACCACACAGATGGCACCAAGATGAGGTAGAATTCAACCCACTTCTATCTTTGGGTTCAAAATAATGTTTTAAATTGGTTTGGGTTAAAGGGGGTTTGGGTAAAAATTTATTTAGCATTTTTAGGTAAAATGAATGAAATGGGAGAGGGGGATCCAATATAGTATAAATAGGGGTGAGAATGAAGTTTGGGTAGGTTTGGGTAGGGTGGAGTAGGTGTTTTGGGTGTTTTTGAGAAATTTTTTGTAGGCGGGGGGGGGGGGGGGGGGGCGCATTTTAGTTTTGATGTCTTGATAGAGATCGACATCGGTCAAGGGTTGGGAAATGTCGATTGGATTTAGTTGGCGTCGGGGAAGACTTAGGTGACCGACACCAGTGAAATTGAACTGACATTAGACAAGGAAAACTAGTGATAGTTAAGGCAACCCACATTAGTTAGGGATGATGAGAAATAGGGGTAAGGAATGGGTAGGGGGAAGGGAAATAGTCAAGGAAGGGCTAAGGGAAGGTGTATGTAGGGAAAACATGGTAAAATGGGTATTTGGGTGATAGTGGGGGGTGGTAAGTAGATAAACTTAACTAATATGGGAAAGGATGATAAGGAATAATAGGTTTAATAGTACACTAGGAAAAATGGGTAGTCGGTAGGGTTGTAGTTTGAGTAAGGTGTGGTGGGACATAACCTTGTCACGTAATAGGTATGTTGGGTATGGTCAAGGATGAACAATGTTGTGTTTGATTGGTGCAGGTGAGAGAGGAGTTACATATGAGGGAAAGAGTACCACCTTTGTTATAGGTGATACAGTTAAGTGTGAATGCAAAGGAGTGGAGGCACATGATAGATGTAGGACAGATTGAGATCCGATGTTACCAGTGTGTAGCTTGAGATCTGAGTTTGATGGTCACACTCATCGATAGATGGGATTTAGGGACCAACAATTTTTGTTTGCTAACAGGTGAGGTTACTATCACCCTAAAGGATGTATATAGGATCCTGTGGCTACTGATAGTTGGGGAAAAGGTATATTCTATTACCTTGGAGGCCTTAGAGGAGCCGATAGTGGTTTTTTCTAGAGTGGAGATGGCAGATCTGAGGTATCATATCACAAGCTTGAGCTGTAGAGACATGTACGTGACCCATCCTTAGGAGATGAGGTTGGTTGTTCTTATTATGGAGGTAGTTTTTTGTTTTACGTCACCTGATGCAGAGAGTGGGAGATTTACACGAGCACTAATGGGGTTTCTACAAGACATGGTGGAGGAGAGGACCTATTTTTCCTAGGCACTAGTATTCTTGGTACAGTTGTACAGAGAGTTGTTAGCATATGGGAGGCTACAAAGGTTCAATTTGTGTTGTAACTTCCTTCTTCACTGCTGGGTATATGACAACATCATATGTGTGTGTCTAGTTATTTTTCCGTAACCTGATGCATTCGATGTGGGCTTGGTCCTAGTTGGTTATAGGTGTTGGGTACTTGTTTAGGAAGAGCACATGGCAGCTAGGGTTGCACATGATTTGGCATATTATAGGAGCGTGCTAGACAGATTGCCAAGGGTTGATATAATTTGGAGGCCATATGTTGGCTTCCCTTCCTACAGAAACATGGTAGTTGAGTTGGAGGAGCTACAACTACTTAGGTGGATAGAGGGGCATCATGTCGGCGAGCATGAGATGATACCTATTGACAGGGTTAGATGACCATTTGGATTGCCCTAGGACATGCCTCCACCATTCCCATAGTATAGGAGAGATGACATGGATAGGCCTATGCCTCTACCACAACCTATTGTGCCAACTTGGCAAGAGGAGAATGAGGTGGAAAGGAAGATTGATGGAATTTGGGTCCCTGAAAGATACATGTAGTGGTAGGTGACGTAGCTATGAGCAGCACCACTGAGGCCAGGGAAGCCTAACTTAGCCACTATTACATTTCATAGGAAGACATTGTAGGGGCAAGTGGCCACCCTTTTGAAACAGCTTGGAGTATTACAAGGGCATCTTACACGATCAGAGGCACATGTTTCAACTTTATAGGAGCAAGTGGTAGCCCTGCAAGCCTAGGTTATATAAGGACATGTACTTGCATAGGGTGGTGATGGTGATAGGGGATTGATATCCACCTTATAGTCATAGATAACAGGTTTGCATGGTCATTTGGCCATTTCACATGCTCAAATTATGGCTCTACAAGCCTAGGTCACAGTTTAGGTACCTCCACAGGCCTACGGATAGGGTCTCATTTTAGAGGCAGTAGCGGGATAGGGTCCCATGGTATAGGGAGGAGGGAAAGGTTCATAGGTATAGGGGCCAAGGCCACCATTAGCAGGAAAAATCTCATGGATTGTTATGAGACCTATGGCACCACCACAGATAGTGTCGATGATGAGATTCAAGGATTCCTTGAATGAGGCAAGATATTACCATGATCAGCTTACGAATGTAGGGATATACATCCCCTCCTATGATGAGTACAAGAAACAACAGGAAGTGAGTGAGAGGATAAGATCTGGCACACATATCCTAGAGAGCACATGTGGTTGGTGAACCCTGATATATGTTCAAGGTGAGGCCACAAGTTTATGGAGGCCAGACCCAGCTGCAGGCTAGGTAGAGATAAGACCTAGGTGAGGTGGAGAGATGTTAGGAGGGCTCTGAGATGGAGGAGAGGATGAGGAGATAGATGATACTAGTATGGATATCTAGTGGGGTGACTATTATTCACCTTATATGATCATTATATTGTTTTTTGATATACATCGGCTTGCATGCTAATGATAGCGAGGTTGTATATGAGATTTTTTATGAAATGATTATCATATCGATCTGTACACTAAAGATTTTGAGGCTATACTTGAGAGATACTTGTATTATTTTGTATCATCATATATTTGATGGATACACATACTTTCATTTATAGAGGGTGAGATTGATGGTGTGGATGATGTAATTGTGTTTTTAAATTTCTATTTTTATTTATGTATGGATAGAAACTAGGTGGATTAGGCATGGTGAAGTTAGGTCGGTTTTGGCATGGTGGATTTAGGTATAGGCATGGTTTAGTTAGATAAGTTATGCATGGTTGAGTTAGGTCAGTCAGGCATGGTTAAGTTAGGTAAGTTAGGAATGGTTGAGTTAGGTCAATTAGGCATGGTTGATCGTGTTTTTGGTTTTGATTTAATTTACAAGTTATTGGTAACATGGGAAATAAATGATGAGTTATATGTATATTATGGTGTAAATTCAAAAAAATTGTGATATTATAGAAATGTGGAATGATTGATTAAATGTTTTGATGGTGTGATAAAATGGTAGATATGTATGAATGAGAAATTTCCAAATGTTATGAAAAATGGAAACTAATTATGGGTGAATGTTAATAGAAAACATGTGGAAAAAATGGGTTGGGGTAAAGAGTGTCTGAGCTAACCTCTAAGGGCCCTATGCCCTCAAAGTTCTACCTACATATCCCCAGAGGAAAAGGGGACTCAAGCCGATGTAGTTATCCCATAAGCTAGGGAAGAATATGATTAGGTAAAGGAATGGGTTGGTAGGTTTCAGGTATGATTGATTATAGGTCATAGGCACGGTTAATTCTAGGTCATAGGCATGGTTGAGTCTAGATCATAGGCATGGTTTAGTCTTAGGTGAAAGTGGAAATATTTAAAATGTAGTTGTTGAGGGTTTGGCCCTGTATAGGAGAATCAAGAGGTGATGAAGAAGGTAGAATGGTAAGAGGTGTCAAAAGGAGTTACCTAATTGATAAGAACCATAAAAAGGCTACCATACCAAATATTGGCTTATGAACATAAGACCCTAAATACGTTGCATGACTAACTATGCTCAGGGTGAAGAAAGACACATGATCATGAAATTTTGTTTTTGTGACAAGTCCCTTGAAAAGATAGGAAATTAGGGTGAAAAGGCAATGAGGTGAAAATGGGTGGTTTTAGCGTAACTTATTATAAGATGGCATGTTTACCTGGAAAGAAACCCATGATAAAAATAGGCACATCCATGATGAAAAATTTATATTTTTGCTTTGTGGAAATGGTGTTTGATAGACAGATCCATGCGGGAAGTCTACATGGGATGAGTATATTATCTCCTTGAGGTCTTCATGAAGCTGATCAATGCGGGAAGCTTCTGAGTATTTTTTTTTGCAAGGAAAATCCCTTTTTATGATAGACTATGTGCAGTATGGCAAGATTTATATATCCTTCCTTTAAGGGAGCAGTCTAATTATAGTGGCGAGATAGAGAGAAGAGATGTCCCTTTTGAGGGAGTCATTACTTTGCTGGAAGTTTGAATCAGGGAGTTGAATCCCATTTTTCTCTTGAAATTATTTTGCTTTTTGGACATTTTAAGTCATGGACAAGAATATAGTGGAATATTAGGCTCTTGTTTAGAAGACAAAAACCGTAGCACACAGAGTTTAACTATGAAAGAGATGGTTTCAAATGATGAATGACCATGGGATTCCATATTTAAAAAGATGAAAATTATCCATGAAAACCACACCATGAGTAGAGCCATGGTACTCATATTGAATATAAGGATGAAAGGTGACAGGTAAGCACATGATTTTTGTTTAGTCATTGACCGAAAGAATAGGTGATATGAAAGGTGAAGGGTGCTCAAGGGACAAGCTTAAAATAGACAGAAAGTGATATAATATTTGGTTCAAAAATAGAATGGTCGAAGATGGAAGGAATTCAGGGGTTTAGGTTCAGGTTTACCTTCGAGTGAAGAAAAACAATAAGAACCTGATCCATATGTATGACTAATGATATAGGGTCCAAGCCAATTAAGAGAAAATTTTCCCTGTTTACTTTTCTCTTCTTTGGTAACATGTTTATTTTCCTTTAGGACAAGGTCACCAACCTAGAAGGTTTTCTCATGGACCCGTTTGTCATAGGAACGTTTGATATTTTTTTTGTATATTTGGAGATGATCAAGAGCATTGAGATGATGTTCATCTAATAACTCAAGTTGTGCAAAATATTACTAGAGAAAGTCATCATCGTTGAGCTGTCTTGGAGTGAGATGTGGAGAGATGGAATCTGGACTTCGAGAGGTAAGAAAGCCTCAGTACTGTAGACCATAGAGAAAGGTGGGGTGGAAGTCGAAGTGTGAATACTAGTTCACTAAGCCCACAAGGCAAAAGGAATGTGTGTATGCCAATCCTTCCCAGTTTTGTCAACTACTTTCATAAGAATTTTGTTCAAGGTTTTATTTCTTGATTCTGCGTGGCCATTTTTTATGGGTAATAAGGTGAAGAGAAACTGATTTGAATGCCAAAAGAGTTACAAATATTTTTTAGGGTTTTTTTTTAATATCTTTTCGTTATTAGTGATGAGGCAGTGAGGGACACCAAAGTGACAAATAATGTGATGGTTGATAAATTGATAATTTTTCTCATATTTTGTAGAAATGAGGGGGATGGCTTCTACCCATTTAATTTAGTATTCAATAGAGGTTATAATCCATTGATGTCATTGTGAAGAATGAAAATTTATATCTCTGACAAGATTGAAACCCCATTGAGAGAAAGGACAAAGGTCTCATGTGACATGTAAGGCACGACTAGGTGTGTGATGAAGATTATCATGTTGTTGGAATTTCACACAATGTTTGACATAGTCACAAAAGTCACAGTTTAGGGTTGGAAAATAATATCCTAGGTAAATAATTTATTTAGCGATAGCTAAGCCACTAAAGTGACCTCCAAAAATTCCTTTGTGAACTTCCTTGATGATGTAGGGAATTTAAGAACTTATAATTCATCATAAGAGAATACCGTCGAAGTCATTTTATAAAGAATACCACCCATGATGACATAGAGAGAGACACATTTAAGAAAGGCATGTTGTCCATTATGAGTAAGATAGGGAGGTAGAATGGAAAGGGAAAGGTAGTCTGTAAACTACTTATACCAAAGATAACATAGGTCAGGTGCAAAAATTTTGATGGAGTTGACATCTTGAGATAAATAAGAAGGTGATTGTAACCTTTGTATTGTGACATAGATTTTGGAGTCAAAAGGTGAAGCAGGTATCTGAGAAGCTATGTAGGCCATGTTATCTAAAAATTTATTAGTAGAATGTGGGGTGGTTTGAAGTTTGTAACGGTCATAGGTACTCAAAAGTATATCGACATGGTGTTTTTACTTTTAAGTATTTTGTTATGACACTGGTATATACCATTGACTTGGTTTAAAACCAGTTGAGAGTCACCAAAGATATTAATTAATTTTATGTCTAAGGTGATGAAAGTTCGAAGGCCTAATACAAGTGCTTCATATTTGACGATGTTGTTAGTACAATCAAAATATAGTTTTAAAGATAAAGGCATAGGTTCACCATCAAGAGGAATGAGGATAACACCTAAACCATCCCTATGCTGACAGTTGGAATCATCAAATAATAAGGTCATTTGGTAAATGATATCATCTAAAGAGACGGTAGCAATGGATTCATCTAGGAAATCTAAGTAAGAGGTATTATCTCCAGAGATAGATGCGTCTGTAAGTTGGTCAACGATGGTTTGTCCTTTGACATGTTTTTGATGGATGAATTTGAGGTCTAGTTCTGCAAGAAGAATGAGCTAACATGCAACATGTTTATGTTTGTAGGGCTTGGCATACATGTAATGTAAGGGGTCAGTGTTAGTGACGAAAAAGGTTTTTTGGTTGAGTAGGTAATGAAAAAGTTTAGTGGCAACAAAAATTAGGGCTAAGAATAATTTTTTAGCATGGGTATATCTAGCTTCATAATCCAAAAGGGTACGACTTATGTAATAAACCACTTGCTCCCTGTGTTTCTCGTCATGATGAGTGAGCATGGAACCCAAGCAATGGTCAGTAGAAAAAATGTAAAGGTAAAATGGTTGATCATCCTTAGGAGGAATGGGCATAGGTGGTTGGAGGAGGTATTATTTTAAAGCATCAAAGGATTTGTGGCATTCACCATCCCATTTGAAGGAGACATATTTTTTAAGGAGATAATAAAATGGTTGGTAGCGTTTGAAAAGTTGTGAAATAAATTGACAAATAGATTTCAACCTACCTTACAAACTTTGAAGCTGGAAAATACTAGTAGGTAGAGGAATTTTGATAATATCCTTTACTTTAGCAGGATCAAATTATATGCCACACAAAGAAATTATGAAAACAAGGAGCTTTCCTGAGAGCACCACAAAGACACACTTCTTAGGTTGAAGGCAAACACAATACGTGATGAGGTGGTCAAAGATGACCTTAAGGACTATAAGGTTTTCAGCTTGATGTTTAGATTTGGCAAGGAGGTCATCCACATAATATTCCAATATATAATGCATGATGTCATGGTAGATATAATTCATATCTAGTTGATATGTAGCACAAATGTTTTTTTGGCCAAAAGGCATGAATCGATAGAAGAGAGTCCCCCAAGGAGTGATGAAGGTGGTTTTGTGTTGGTCTTCTAGAGTGAGTAATATTTGATTATAACAAAAGAAACCATCCATGAGTGAGAGCATCTCATGGCCGGGGGTGAGATCAACCAGTTGGTCAATACCTAGTAGAGGAAATTCATCTTTGGGGAAAGCTAGATTGAGGTCGCAGAAATATGTGCAAATGCAAAGTCCCCTATCACTTTTGTGATAGGAAAAATGTTAGGGATCCATTGGGGATAATCAATAGGAAGGATGAAGGAAACCAAGAGAAGGTGCTGAAGTTCTTCTTTGACAAGAAGATAAATACGAGGATGCATTTTCTATGACTTTTGTTTTACGGGTTTGTCTTCAAGAATGGTTACGATATTATGGACCACAATGTTAGCGTCAATACCGGGCATATCAACATAGGACCAAGAAAAATCATTGATATAGTCCTGGAGGAAAGAAGTAAAAGCTTCCTGTTTAGTAGCATCTAAAGATTGGCCTATGTTTAAGATGTGTGGGAATCTTGAGTGTTAATGTTTATTTCAATGGTTAATTCATTCAACATGGTTTACGTCTCAAATGACAATGACCTGTGAATATAATAATCTTCTCCACCAAGGTAGGTGAGGATAGAATCACCATCCTGACATTGAATGACATTTATAGAAGGTGTATCATCATCGATCATGTTAGGATACATAAAGGTAAGAGAAGAGGGAGCCTCACCATCACATTGATAAGTCAGAGGTCCCATGGAAACTATGTTCTAGAATTTTTTTAGGAGGAATAGATTCGGGATCTATGGACTCCATGGGTGACATTGGTGAATACGGTGGAGAACGTTTGGTGAACTTGAGTTTCCACACCTTCTTGGAAGATGGTGTGGAAAATATAGTTCCATTGTGATCTTTGTGTTTACAGTTAGTACACAGGATGATGGTAGATGACTTTGTTTGTAAAAACCAAATCCAAATCCTTTCCATGTGAAATAGTGAAGGAAAGTGTGGGTGAAGCGGTGGTTAGTGAGAGATTAGAGGTCAGATGAAAATGGTCATATTTTGGATGGTGGTTCGGGTAAATAGGTGGCAGTATCAAGTCCCCCATATGTTAATTTGGTGTGAAGGTGTGGAGGACCATAAGGGAAAACCTATCCTATGTGATTTTCAGAACAAGGATGTTGGCTTAGGTTATCGTACTCTTGTGGAGTAACGAATGTGTTGATATTGTAGAGGATTTATTCCCTCAGAGTGAGGCGTTGAAAAACACCCTCTAAGGGATTGGTAGTAGATATGTCGGTAGTGAGGATAGATGAATTACTAGGTGATTGGGCAGGAGGGGTATTGGTTTGTTGGGAAGTAAATGGGCTAGCTGTAGAGGTTGCAGCAGTATTAGGAATACAAGAGTTAGGTGTGGGAGAGGTGGCGGTAGCATTGGTGGATAGAGATGTAGGTGAAGGAGAAGTGGGGGTAGTGGTAGATGCCTTAACTGGTAGAAATACATCGTTAGGTTGGTACAACATGTTATAGGTTTTGATTGATGATGGGTCAGCTAGGATGGTATAACAGTGTAAATTTGAAGGAACATAACCCATGACATGAATCCAAGTTCACCAAGCAATAGGTTATACTGGAACTCCCCCTTTAAGATGTAGAAAAATTCCAGGATAGTGTGAGGGCCTACATGAACATGAAGATTAATGGTGTCAAGGGTGGAAGTGATGGCATCATTGAAAGAGTGCAACATAATTGGGTTATTATGCATGTAATTTGAAGGAATTCACATTTGATTATATGCATGGGAGGAGATGATGTTGATGCTAGCACCACAATTGATCATAACACATCGTACGAGTATATTATCGATATAGATGAAGATGAAAAGGAGGGATCAGGGTCATGTGATTGGATAGGTATAATCTCCTCATCAGAAAAATTGAAGGCAACCACTTAGTGAGCGGTCATGGGGGTAGAAGAAGGAGATGATTTGGTAAGAGAGGAAATGTGGTGAGGGGTGATAATGGAGGCTACTGGTGTGGTGTTGTTAGGTAAAACTTCAATGGATTGCAAAACATCCATAAGGGCTTTTCAATGCGATTTAGAGGTTTAGATGAGGTTGTACAAAGAAATTTTTAAAGAGGATTGGTGTAATTATGTTAGTATGGTACGATGGGTGATGCCATCAGAAATAGGGTACATGGGACCTCAAATGGTGATTTTGGGTGTGGGTGTAAATGGTATGTTGGGCACAGGATTGGTTAATGGGCTGGTTTCTTTCACTTTTCCTTTTTCTTTTTTGGTATGAGTAGCAACCTGAATCATGTTAATCTGAGGAAGAGAGGTAGATGGAGAAGTTATGTCATGATTAGTATAATGACATGATGGAAAAAAACCAAAGGGATGATATGAACCTTGGAAAATGAGTAGGGCACACTGGAATTCAGGTGGTGGTTTGGCCAACTCTCTTATATGGACCATGTTGATCTCAAATTTTTGAGGTGGAAAATAGGGTTGTGGAGGTGGTGATGTAGATAGATAAATAGGAAGTGAGAGGGGATGTATGGTGATAGATGAAGATGGAATAGGGTCTTCATTAAGGAGATCGTCATCGTCAAGTTTTCTTCAGGAGGACATAATTCGAGGAGAACGGTTTTGAAAGCCTTATAACCTTTCACATCATGTCCTAGCACACAATGGTATACACAAATTTTAGTTTCATCAAACCCTTTTGGTTTAGGATTGAGGGGGTTGTAAGGTCTAAGAAGTGGTAATGTGATGACTGAGTTCTCTAAGAGGTTAGCTAGAATGCTGGCGTAGGACCCTACCAATAGATCACAGTGGGAAGTGAGTGTGGGTTTTGGTAAAGGTGAGAATAATTGTGAGGAAAGAGGCTTTATAGAAGGGGGAATGGGTTGAACCACTAGTTTGGTATGTGGTAATATCTTAGGTTTTGATGGTATCTTCTTGGGTAAAGGTGTGGTAAAATATCTAGCAAAGGAAGGTGTTGTTGGTTTAGCTACCTTGTTACTGGTAGTGGGTTCTTGTCTTTGTATTTCACCTTATTGGGTAAATGTCAGATGGGAGTACACGATGCAGAAGGGAAAATAAATGGTGGAATAGGATGGGTTACCCATGGGGAAAAAAGAGTTGTGGTGGAAGCTATTAGTAGAGGTTGGGTGGACAGTATGGGTTGAAGTCTTATAGGAAAAGTTGGGGTTATAGTAATTGGTGGAGTTATAGGTAGTAAGAAATGTATGGGTGAGGGCGAGGGTGTTTTTTGTGAAGGTAAATTGGATATACCAAAGGGTCATGATGATGAGGTATGTTTCTTAGCTTTTGATTGGCCTTGGGTAGGAGGCTGATTGGTCGGGGTTGATGGGGGGGCTCCTAGGATGGAAATAAGGGGCGGAGGTTACAAAGGCATGGTATGTGAGACTGGTGAATGTGGCATAGAAGGTTGTGTCTTTCTTTTAGGAGGAGAAATAATTTTGGTGTGGGTTTGGGAAGACGTGGCTAAATCTAATTTGACAGATGCATGGGTAAGGCTTGACGTCATCATAAAACCCAAGGTAGAGATGGGTCTATCTATGGACAAAGATGTAGGTGTGGGTAGGTTCTTAGGTATAGGAATGGTTTTAGTCTCGGTTAAAGGTTCGGATGTAGGTAAAGGTGACAAGGAAGAAACATTTTCTACATGCATGGTCAGGGTTGATCTGATGGCTAGAAATACCTTTGGATAGATCGTGGAGGTATTTATATGCAACATTTGCATTTTAGTCAAAAGGGGGATCCAAAGGCATCCCCAAAGCATGGAATTATCGACATAATCCACATGATCAGCTATTCTTGAAAATGGGACTATTGTAAGAGGAGATGAAGTTGGTTTGGAGGCAATCCCTATAAAATATGTCTGTGAGACATGGAATTAGTTAGCATTGGACTCTATGGGTAAAAGAGTCAAGACCAGGTCAATGGGATATTGGAATGTTGATGAATAATTTTCCCCAATAGTTAGTGGTGTGTCTAAAGAATCTCTCATGGGTAGGAGAGATGGTAGGTGGGGTGACATAGATTTCTCTTTTCATGGAGGAGAAGGTGATGATGATTCTCCTGTGGGTGGGATAGTTAATAATGTTGATTTTTCAGTAAGTTGCGAGGTAGATGGTGAAATGACATCAACAAAAATTGTGGACTCCTCTATGAGTGTATGGGGGAGATGAAGGGGAATTCTCTTAGGTTGAAGGAGTGGAACATGTATTCTCCTTTTTGGGTAGATTACCTCGTGCCATAATTTCCTCGATATATGAGATAGGTGGAAATTTAGAAACGACTAGTATGATATCAAAAACAGTGTTAACTTCACAGACATTTTTTTCATTGGTTGAAGGTTGACCAATTTGATTAGATAATGGTGTATGGTTATCGAAGGAATTCTTTAAGATATGAAATTTTTGATTTATCAGTGCGTTCAGGTTGTCCACAACAAGATCTCAATTATCTAACATTTCTTAGATAATGTTCTTAGCAGTTATGTAATTACCATCACTATGGCCTTTAACATGATGGTAATTACAACAGTCATGTTCCTTATACCATGCGGGCATAGGAAAACTGGGATCAAAACCATTATGAGGTTTTATGGGGGGTAGTGTAATGGCTCCGGCTTTAAGAAGATTTTCCAAGACTGAAGAGTAAGGTTCTCCAATTGGAGTGTACTTTCGTTGTTTCCACCAAAAAAAAAATTTTTGAACATGGGAAAGATTAGAGGATAGTTTAACTTGATTATATGGATGAGATGGACCAGCTTTGAGAACTACTACATTGGTAGATCCTTTGGCTACTAAATAATTGTTTTGGGGTTTTGAAGGATAAGAAGAATCATTTGATTTGAACGTAGTATTTTTTTTTTCTGCAATTGGATTTTCTTTTCTTCAATGAAGTGAATTTCCAGCTTTCATGCCATGGTAAATGCTTCTTCTAAGGTATTGAAGGTTTTTACCTACAGATTTGGTGAGATTTGTCTAGCACAAGCTCTAGTGAACAACTATATAAGTTGAGATTAAGGTAACAAGAATGTTAATTGGTTGATAATACTTCTCCAGCAAGCAATGAAATATGCGATAGGTTCATTGTCATAATTTCGTGTCGAATATAGGTTGGTATTGGTGATTTTTTTACTACATTGATTGAGAAATGTTCCAGGAATGCTTGAGCCACTTAGTTAAAGGAGTGGATGAAATGTCTAGGTAAATTGTCATACCAATCTAAGGCATGTCATGTTAGGGACATGGGGAATGTTCGTAGGAGTAAAGCATCATCATGGGAAATTAGATGGCACCCATGTTGGAATGACCTAAAGTGATGTTGCGGGTCTTCTTAACTATTATAATGGTTGAACTTGGGCATTTCCCAATGCACTGGGTATGGACGAATAGTAATAGATAGATGAATAGGCTCATTACATATTTTGTCATAAGTTATGAAGTTACGAGAACCGAAAACTAATGCTTCTAGTTTCTGCATATTTTCCAGCATAATTCTAAAGAGGTCATTGGTGGGTTATGAGGAATGGGCCCCTCCTACAATAAAGGTAGGTTTATAATGGGTGTATGATGTGGATGGAATCTCGGTACATGGAAGTGTCGAGTATGAAAACTATAAAAGGGGGATAGATACAGGTGGAAGATACCCTGAATAAGTGATAGGTGATATTAAGGGTTTCTGGTGATGCATGAAAATAGGTGGGGTAGTCATAACGACTCTTGTGGTAATTGGTGGTATAGACTGTTAGATGGAAAGGATGAGGTTTTGGAAGGAGGTGTGGGTTTCTGACACTAGGGGTGGTTTTGATACAACTGATACATATGAGATAGAGGGAGCAGATGGGTCCATGTTTAAGATGGTTGGTGAAGGGATGGTCGACACCACAGGTGCAATAGATGTCATTAGTGCAATAGTTATAGCAGATGTGGGGCCCAATTGAGATACCACAGGGTGTAGGGTGGATGAAGGAAATGTTTAGCTAGTGGTAGCTGATGCAGAAGTGGGGATGAGGGCATGAGGAATAGATACGGGAATGTCGTATACTAGTTATCCTGAGGAGTCTTAGGTAGATGAGTGGGAAATATAATATTATAAGGCCATGGGATTCTGTTTAAGGACTCTTGTGACCTCCTCATCACCAGTAGAAATGGTGATAGGATGGAAGGTGGTGATGTACTAGGTGGGAATGGCTAAAGACTAGCATGAAATATAAGGGTGTTGTATTGGTTGTGATTCAACACCATGTGAATTAGTGTGTATCAGGTTAACTATATTCTGTAAATGACACATAGAATAACAGAAATGGAAAAGAACAGATACTAGTAGATGGACCTGGTCGGTGTTTTAATTAAAAATAAAAATAGGGAAAGCAATGCCAGTTAAAGTGACCAATGATGGTTAAAGGGAACCGATGTTGGTTATAGTAACCGATACCAGTTATTGTGGGAAAACACCAGTTTGAGAAAATGAAGCAAAACTGATGAAAATGAAATGGGGAAATTGTACTTGACAGTGCTATTAGAATGTTGGGAATAGGATGATGTCCCGAGGACTACAAATAGAAAAGAGAAGTTGATAAAAGTTGTTTTGGCTAAAATAACTGTTGTCAAAATTTCCTCCCCCCCGGGGTAAATTTCGATAACATGCGTCAAAAGTTGCAGAAAGGCAAATAAGTCAATCCAGGAAAAAGTGTGAAAATTGGCTAAGTCCTACTCAAGGGAGCAATTGGGACATTTGGGACGTCAAGGTGCGGATCGGCTGAAAAGCCTCCAGGTGGCCCAAATTGCATTTGGGACAATCAGGCCAGAAGTACGTGGAGGACATGAAAAGCCGATCCGATCGAAGGAGCAAGAAAAATTAGCTAAGTGTTGCTCGGGACAATTGGGACAAAAATACCCGAATCAGCCGGATCGGCCGAAATGAGCACAGGTAGTAAAAAAGTGATTGGGACATCTGGGCAACGAGGGCGCGAACCAGCCGAAACCGGCCGAAAAAGAGTCAAGTCAGTCCGAAGCAAAGTGGGACAAGCAGGCCAAAAATGCCCGAACCGGCCGAATCGGCCGAAATGAGTCCAGAGGGTCCAAAGTCAAATGGGACGTTTGGGCCAAAAAGGTGCGAACCGGCCGAACCAGGTGAAAAAGGGCCAAGCAGTCCGAAACAAACTGGGACATTTGGGACAAATGGACGCAAACCGGCCGGTTCACCCGAAATCAGCACAAGGAGCACTGTGTAATTTGGGCCAAATAGACGCGAAGGGCGTGAAAGAGCCGACAGGACCGAGAACCAATAAAATCACACCACGTGTCACAAGGAGAAAGGTCAAAAAAGTCAAAGGGTGAGTTTTCGAGCACCGATCTGAACGTATGGGATAGTGCCACGTGTCCTAGCTAGGGCCCAAAGAATTTTCAAAGCAAAGCCCGCCGAAAAGTAGAGAAGAGAGAATTATTCAACGAATCAGAGCATGCCACGTGGCATCCAGGTGGCAATGCGCGGGAAAATATTTCAAAATCCATTTTCGCCTGTTCTGTGCCCTAAATCTTCAGATCGACATATATTTCGATCCAAAGCTTGGATTTGCACGTTCTTTATATCAACGGAAAGCTCATGAAATTCTCTACATGATTCTGGGGTTATTCTCGAATTTTGGTGTAGTCTGGAGGGAGAAAATTGAGAAACACCTCTAGCACGAAATAACAAGCAGAAGTAATGCTTCAACAAACATTTTTAATGCAGCAGATAGTTCGCCGCTCCTGTTAGGCAGCCCGCCGTTTCGCCAGGATCCGCCGCTTCTGCCATGATGAGATGAGTTAAATGCATTCAGGAGGTAGTTGGGGTAGATTTCGAATTCCTCTCTCTTTTCTCTCTCATTCTTCCTATAAATTATAAGGAGGGGCTTCTTTCTAACGGTCGGACATTCTTGTTTTGCAATTCCTCCCTTCTCTCCTGCTTGCAAGAGAATTCGTGGAGTTTTCAAGCCTCTCACATGGACTGTAATGCCATTGTTTCCTCTTAGCCACTGCAATGTATTGAATCGATTCTCTGAGCAATATATATGTCTGTGATTAAATTTAAATCCTCTCATGTATTCATTGTTGTCATTTTGATCTCTCATTACATTTCGGTTACCTGTGCGTGGTGTGGTATTGCGTCTATATGGTCTGTGTTTATTTTTACAAAACTTATGTTCTTCATTCCTCGGTGCATCACCTCCCTAGTTTAGGTTTATTTTTATGCATTTCTCTCTCCCTGTCTCCTTGGTAGTTAAATTAGTTTTTGGGGTAAACCTCTGCGTTTCATTGGTGCATCTGAACAGAGGAATAGGAAGCATCCTTTCTCTGGAGAATCCTTCTCATTTTTCAAGTCCCACACTTGGAGAAAGGATTCAATGTTGTGCAATCACATTGGATGCCTGAACATCAACCTAGAAAATTGATCTGCAACTAGGGGTGCTGTGATTTTGCATCAACAATTTTGGCACGCCCGGTGGGACCTAGAGGTCTCATTTTTATTGCAGCAAGGTTGATATGCATCTGCTGCAATTTTCTTGCTTAAAAGAGCTATTATTTGAATATCTGGTGACTCCAAGAGGAAGAATCAATATAATTTCAGCAGTACAGGCCTAAAAGCTTATGAGAAGAATCACAAGGTGAAGAGTTGGAGAGGAAGAAGTGCTGTTTGAATACCTACAATTATCTCCAAGAAGAAGGCAAAGAGGAAGAAGGATTCAAAGGTCTCCATCTCCACCAAACAGAACTCTTTCAACTCCTCCACCTGAGCGACCTTTCTTTCAGTATACAAGGGTTTTAAGACCAATCAGAATGGCGCAACCAGTGAACCCCTATGTCAACTTCACAGGCAGCAGCCCACTTGCTCTCAATGCACAAAATCCAATCCCAGTTGCAGCACTAAAGAACATTCCGTACTTCACTGGAGAAAATCAGACCACTCCTGGTGATCATGTCAAGGACATCGCTAATATTTGTGCAATCCACAAGATTAATGAGATGCAAGTAGCTGTCAAATTGCTGGCATATTCATTCAAAGGGAAGGCATTGCAATGGTTTAGGAGCCTTAGAGCTGGCTCTATCACAAACTGGAATCCGCTATGTATTGCACTTCATGATCAATTTGGGGAGAAGGGAGACAACTTGTCTCTTTTGGAGCAACTGACAACCATCAAGAGAGCTTCCAATGAGCAGCTAACTGACTTCAACTTCAGATTTCAAAGATCTTGGGATAGAATTCCAATAGCAGTCAGGCCAACAGCAGAAGGTGCTTTTCTATACTACCTTAAAGCTTTAAATTCTGATATTTCTATGTTGGTTCAATCTATGGGAGGCACAACTATCCCTACTGCTTATAGTATTGCCATTAGAGCTGAAAATTGTCTGATTCAAGCTGGCAAGCTAGCTCCTAGGCCTCCAATGCCATTATATCCAAGTTTAGAGAGCCCAAGTACTAGTCAAGCACCTGTCTTAGCTCCTATTCCCACCCCTAGGAATCAAAGTTCAAATGAAGCTTCCACTTCATCTCCAGGTGCCCCAAAGGAGCTTCAAGAGGTCATGAAGCAACTACAAAATTTAGGTAATGAGCTGGTCACACTCAAGAGACAACAAGCTCAAGGTTTTAGACCTTCGTATCAGCCTCAAGCTCAACCTAATAGGCAGCCATATCAGCCTCAAAGACAACCTAATCTAGCTGCAAATTTAAATCAAACAAGGCCTCCTGTAAATAGACCTTTCCAGCCCTATAATCCAAATGCCATATCTGCCTCTAGGGCATTAGTACCAGCACAAAATAATATGGCACAAGAGTACGACCGGTGTTACCCTTGCAATCTACCTCCCAATCAGTCAGCATGTTTCAATGGTGCATTAAATCAGGCCTTGATGGTGCAAACCATTGGTGTCGCTCAAGATCCAAGCCAGGAGGAGAATCAACAGCAACAAGAAGGACCCCCAACAGAAACCACATTGGCAAATTGGCAAACGGAAGACTTCTGTGGAGTTAACCAACAGCCTCTTCAAGGCATGGCTACCAATACACGGTCAAAGAAGAGAAGCATAGAAGAGGGAAAATCATCTAATCCAGTTGTTTCTCAACCCACTCTTACGCAACAGGGGGTCAGTAGACCAAACACAGCTCCAAATGTGCAAAATCAACCCAAGGTCCCTGTGGTAGCAACACACGCACATGCTCAAGCTCCAGATAAGGTTATACCAAGTAGGGGGCAGTAAAAGGACAGTTCATCCCCTTTCAACATCATCAATCAAATGAAGAAGACACATGTGAACATTTCCATATGGGAATCACTGGCGATCCCAGGGCAACGAGATTTATTGCAAGCTGCAATGACTGATTGGTCTGCCCAAAATGTATCAAACCTGGGACATGAGAAAGTTCTCACTAATGCAGTGAAACATGATGGGGGGCATACAAGAAAATTTTTGAAGCCTCCGCCTTTCTATGTTTCATTGATTGTTGGAAATCACTTGATGCAAAACTGCACGTTGGTTTCAGGGGCCAGTAGTTCGGTGATGCCAAAGCAAATAGCAGACCAACTGGGTTTGAAATATGAGCCAGTACTGAAAGGAGTTGTACAGTTAGATGGAACGGCAGTGGGGACTGTTGGAGTCATCAAGGAGTTAAGTCTAACACTACATTCCTGTCCTAATGTTACAGTTTTGCAAGATGTATCTGTGATTGACCTTCCACCACTCTTTGCGTTGTGTCTATCAAGAGACTTCACTGCAAAAATCGGTGGATATTTATCTGCAGATTGGTCGCACATGATTTTTAGGACAAGGTATGGAGCCAAAGCAACAATCAGGTCAGAACCAATTGCCAATTTCCATATTGAGCCTTATGTACCAGGCCCTATCAATGCAAATTGCTCAGCTTTTGATCAGGAGGAATGTTCAAGTGATCTAGAAACAGGTACTAAGGTCGAGGGAATTCCTGATTTAACTTTGGATGAATGGGCAAACAAAAGTCATGAATTTGACCCATACAAAGAAGTTGAAGAATCTAAGTTGGGCGTGTATTGTATACACGAGGAAAATTCACCCATTCCTGACATCATCCAGCCTGAACAAAGAGGTGAAAACAAAATCTGGAAATTATTCTTCGATGGTTCGAGAAGCAGACAAGGTGCTGGAGGCGGCGCAGTGTTGATTTCACCACAGGACATCAAATATTTTTCGGTTTTCCGTTTCCAGTTTTCCTGTTCAAACAACACGGCTGAATATGAAGCATTGATTCATGGACTTCATTGGGCCAGGAAAAAGGACATAAAGAACTTGCAAGTGTTTGGCGATAGCGAGCTAATCGTCAACCAAGTTAGGGGGCAACATGCTACAAAGAACGACTTGCTGAGAAGCTACAAGAATAGGGTATGGGACCTCATTGAGGATTTCAAAGCTTTCAACATTGTGTCCATACCCAGGAAAGGAAATGAAGCCGTAGATAGGCTCGCAGCAGTTGGAGCAACGTTTGATGTGGTTGACAACATCAGAAGAGGAAAAATGCAGCCACACATCCATGTGGTTGTAAGGCCAGCAGTTCCAGATAATAACACAAGCTGGCAAGTGTTTGAGAACTATCAACAGATCGTCAATTTCTTGCAAGAAGAAGCTGAATTTTCGGCTAGGAATTAGGACAGATTAGAGCAGCAGTATGGGGATCAAGTAGTACAGCTGCAGACAAACAAGCTTCCTAAGGGTTTGGTAACATTGGAGTCTATCTTCAACCCTAACGACTAGTTCCATAAAGAAAAGGCCAATATACAGGTCAAGAGAGAAGATTCAGAGTCAATTCTGGTTGGGGAGAGCAAGACACTTCAAATTGGTAGAGTGGCCACTGAGCGAGAGAAATCAGATTTTATACAACTTTGCCAAGAATTTCCAGACATCTTCAGTTGGAGCTATGAAGACTTAAGAGGATTCGATCCAAATTTGGCACAACATACCATAGAATTGGATCCAGATGCTAAGCCCGTCAGGCAGAAGCAGAGACCAGTCAACCCTCACATTGAGCCTCTAATGAAGAAAGAGCTTAACAAGCTAATCGAGGCAAACATTATATTCCCTATCAAGCACTCAAGCTGGGTTGTGAACTTGGTTCCTATCAGGAAGAAGAGTGGAGAAATCAGGTTGTGTGTGGACTTCCGAGACCTCAATAGGGCATCTCTCAAAGACCATTACCCGCTTCCTTCAATGGAACAAATATTGCAAGTAGTATCTGGTTCAAAGATATTCTCTCTCCTAGAAGGCTACTCAGGGTACAATCAGGTGATGGTGAAAGAAGATGACCAATTCAAGACGACTTTCACCACTAAATGGGGAACCTATGCCTACAAGAAAATGCCATTTGGGCTATCAAATGCTGGAGCCACCTTCCAAAGGGCAATGGATATGGCATTCAAGGGGTTGATCAATAAAATAGTTTTGATATATCTTGATGACATCACTGTATTCTCAAAAAGTGCAGCGGATCACCTTTGTCATTTGAGGCAAGTATTTCAGAGATGTAGAAGGTTTGGGGTATCATTGAATCCCAAAAAATGCATATTCTTGGCTCACGAGGGAAAGCTTTTAGGCCATATTGTTTCAAATGAGGGGTTGACGATTTACCCAGAAAGAGTTGAAGCAATTCAAGCATTGTCATTGCCGAGTCACAAGAAGGCTCTTCAAAGCTTCTTGGGAAGGATCAATTTCATCCGTAGATTTGTCCCAAACTTTGCTACTCTTGTGAAGCCAATAACGCTGATGTTAAAGAAGAGCATGGAATTTAAGTGGACATCTGAAGGTAAGGCAAGTTTTGAGGCAATCAAAGAGGCTATGTCTCAAGCTCCGACCCTCATCAATCCAGACTTCTCCAAAGACTTCGTGCTATATGCCTTTGGTGGTGGGGAAACGATTTCTGCAATCCTGGTACAACAAAACAAAGGAGGATTAGAACAACCAATTGCTTTCTTCAGTCAAGGCTTAGAGGAATACAAAACTAGGTACTCTTTCATTAAAAAGCATGTCCTTGCGGTAATCAGAAGCTTAAAGAAATTCAAGCACCTAGTCTCAAACAACAAGATCCAATTATTAGTCTCACATGCTGGGGTTAAGGACTTCCTTCTGAACAAGGATCTGAATGAGAAACGTGTAGGATGGATAACCCGTGTCATGGAATATGACATCGAGATCAAGGTTACCAAACTAGTACATGGGAAGGGACTATGTGAGCAGCTAGCCTTAAGTCGACAAGTTGAAACAGGTAATGAAAAGGAAGCTGTCCTGCTGTTACAAGATGATCAAAAACAGGAAAATGATGATGTGTCTACTCCCTGTTGGACTCAGAATATGATACATTTCCTACAGATAGGCATGTGCCCTCCAGAAATGAGCAAAGCAAAAAGAAGGTACTTCAGACTACAAGCAGTTCCTTATGTGCTTGTTGATGGTATCTTGTTTAAAAAGGACATCAACGGTGTTCTATTGAGATGCGTTGGGACAGGTCAGATTAAGAGGATCTTACAAGAGTTCCATGACGGGGAGTCAGGAGGCCATTTCACCCCACGAGTAACAGCTCTCAAAACCATGAAAGCTGGTTACTATTGGCCTACTATATTCAATGATTGCTATTCATGGGTCAAAAAATGCAAGAAATGTGCATTCTCTTCACAGGGAAGGGAAGGTTAGGCAACACTGCCTCTTCGTCCAATTTCAGTAGATCATCCATTCATGCAGCGGGGATTGGACTTCATTGGAGTCATCAATCCCAATTCGAGTCAAGGCCACAAGTGGATTCTTACAGCGATAGACTATTTCACCAAGTGGACCGAAAGCAGTAGCGCTCAAAGAAGCAAGTGAGTCTAGCATACTAGACTTTTATGAAGGAATAGTAACCAGGTTCGGTGTGCCGGCCACCATCATATCAAATAATGCATTAGCATTCATAGGTTCAAAAATTACAGCATGGGCTGTCAAGAATGGAATATATTTGAGCACCTCTTCAAATTATTACCTGCAGGGTAATGGACAAGTAGAGTCCACAAACAAGAATTTGCTAAAAATCATCAGAAGGAATCTAGATGAAAATCAAAGAACATGGCATACAAGGCTAAAATCAGTGTTATGGGCTGACAGAATAACACCAAAGAGGTCTACAGGTAATTCTCCCTACAAGTTAGTCTATGGGAAAGAGGCGGTGTTGCCTATATCATTAGAATTGCCAGCCTTGGAGCTCATGAAGTAGTTCGAGTTATCTGAGTTCGAACCAATGGAGGTCAGGTATGCAGAATTGACAGAAATAGAAGAAATCAGAGAACATGCAGTTCAGATGATTGAGAAGGATCAGGCTGTAGTAAAAAGATGGTTCGATAAGAGAGCTGGAGCAAGGACCTTCCAGGAAGGGGACCTAGTTCTGAAATGGGATGTAGATCGGGCAATACCAGGAAGGCATTCCAAGTTTGATGCCATCTGGAGTGGTCCCTACATGGTCACAGGGATGCAAAAATAGTAATGCCTTCCAATTGTCTACAGTGGATGGAGAGGAACTTCAGATTCCGGTTAACAGGAATCTATCTTAAACATTGCTACTAGGAAAGGTTTGCCCTTGTAAATATTAGTTTAGATTCCCTTATTTCCTCTAAGTGCGTATGCACATTGTCCTGTTGTAGTTTAGGTTTCTTTTTTCCCTAAGTGCTTTGGCACAGGTTTCGCTGCTCTCGGGTCATTTTCTACAGTTCGGAGTGTTGCTGGAGAAGAAGTTGCAGTATCAGGCTTGTTTCAGGTTATTGCTTATAACTCCATGCCCAATGGATTGCTAAAAGGCCACTGATCTTCTACCCTAGCAGGCAGGTGAACCCCCGCTGAATCGTCAAAACTGTTGTCAAAATTTCCTCCCCCCCGGGGTAAATTTCGATAACATGCGTCAAAAGTTGCAGAAAGGAAAATAAGTCAATCCAGGAAAAAGTGTTAAAATTGGCTAAGTCCTACTCAACGGAGCAATTGGGACATTTGGGACGTCAAGGCGCGGATCGGCCGAAAAGCCTCCAGGTGGTCCAAATTGCATTTGGGACAATCGGGCCAGAAGTACACAGAGGACGCGAAAAGCTGATCTGGCCAAAGGAGGAAGAAAAATTGGCTAAGTGTTGATCGGGACAATCGGGACAAAAATATCTGAATCGGCCGGATCGGCCGAAATGAGCACAGGTAGTAAAAAAGTGATTGGGACATTTGGGCAACGAGGGCGTGAACCGGCCGAACCGGCCGAAAAAGAGTCAAGTTAGTCCGAAGAAAAGTGGGACAAGCAGGCCAAAAATGCTCGAACCGGCCGAATCGGTCGAAATGAGTCCAGAGGGTCCAAAGTCAAATGGGACATTTGGGCCAAAAAGGCGCGAACCGGCCGAACTGGGTGAAAAAGGGCCAAGCAGTCTGAAACAAACTGGGACATTTGGGACAAATGGACACGAACCGGCTGGTTCGCCCGAAATCAGCACAAGGAGCACTATTCCATCTGGGCCAAATAGACGAGAAGGGCACGAAAGAGCCGGCAGGACCGAGAACCAATAAAATCACGCCACGTGTCACAAGGAGAAATGTCAAAAAAGTCAAAGGGCGAGTTTTCAAGCACCGATCCGAAACTATGGGATAGTGCCACGTGTCCCAGCTAGAGCCCACAGAATTTTCAAAGCAAAGCCCGCCGAAAAGTAGAGAAGAGAGAATTATTCAGCGAATCAGAGCATGCCATGTGGCGTCCAGGTGGCAATGCGCGGGAAAATATTTCAAAATCCGTTTTCGCCTGTTCCGTGCCCTAAATCTTCAGATCGACATATCTTTTGATCCAAAACTCGGATTTGCATGTTCTTTATATCAACGGAAAGCTCATGAAATTCTCTACATGATTCTGGGGTTATTCTCGAATTTTGGTGCAGTTTGGAGGGATAAAATTGAGAAATTCCTCTGGCATGAAATAAAAAGTAGAAGTAATGATTCAACAAACATTTTTAATGCAGCAGACAGTTTGCCGCTCCTGTTAGGTAGCCTGCCGTTTCGCCAGGATCCGCCGCTTCTGCCATGATGAGATGAGTTAAATGCATTCAGGAGGTAGTTGGGATAGATTTCGAATTCCTCTCTCTTTTCTCTCTCATTCTTCCTATAAATTGTAAGGAGGGGCTTCTTTCTAATGGTCGGACATTCTTGTTTTGCAATTCCTCCCTTCTCTCCTGCTTGCAAGAGAATTCGTGGAGTTTTTAAGCCTCTCACATGGACTGTAATGCACCTGTTGCCTCTTAGCCACTGCAATGTATTGAATTGATTCTTTGAGCAATATATATGTCTGTGATTAAATTTAAATCCTCTCATGTATTCATTGTTGTCATTTTGATCTCTCATTGCATTTCGGTTACCTGTGCGTGGTGTGGTATTGCGTCTATATGGTCTGTGTTTATTTTTGCAAAACTTATGTTCTTCATTCCTCAGTGCATCACCTCCCTAGTTTAGGTTTATTTTTATGCATTTCTCTCTCCCTGTCTCCTTGGTAGTTAAATTAGTTTTTGGGGTAAACCTTTACGTTTCATTGGTGCATCTGAATAGAGGAATAGGAACCAGCCTTTCTCTGGAGAATCCTTCTCATTTTTCAAGTACCACACTTGGAGAAAGGATTCAATGTTGTGGAATCGCACTGGATGCTTGAACATCAACCTAGAAAATTTATCTGCAACCAGGGGTGCTGTGATTTTGCATCAACAATAACCAAAAGAGATGGTAACTAACACTAATTAGGTAAACTGATGATGGTCATATGGGAACTGATGACAGTCGCTGGATTGACACTGGTTACTGTGAAATTTGAAGAAGTGAAGAGAAATGGTAGAATGATAATATGAGGCCCAAACACACTCATAAATAGTTAGAATGCTCCAACTAGTGTGGTGGAGTGTGAAAGGAAGAATAAAATGAAGAAACATAATCCTCACAACTCAAAACAAACTTCAGGAAGAAAGCTAAGAAAAACACATAATGCTATGAGTGAATTTTATGTTATTTTAGCTTATGTTACTTGGGATTGACTTGTGTATTTATAACAATTTTTTTTGGTTGGGAAGGCATCCTATGAAGAGGAAAATTATAAAAGGGAGGTTTTAGGTTATGTTTTTGTGGGGGCAGTACTTTCTCTGAGATAATGTTTGGATAGAGAAACTAGCTGGGTGCCCACTTTCAATCCTCTAATCATGTGATCATTGATAGCTTCTTCCAGGTAAGGTGTTGTTTAAGAAGATGTGTGAATTTTTTATTTGTGTAGTTTGGAAAAGAGAGAGAGAAGATAAAGTGCTCTCTATGATTTAATTATGTCAACCATTAGTTGGGAATGACTTCTAGCATATATGTTGCCCTCAGTTTTAAATGTGATCTAAAAATACAGCATACAAGGATGAAATATAAACAAATTTAGAACCCAAATTGATAGTTATATTTTATATATAAAATGGTGAATAGGTGTGAGGATGAGTTTCACTAATGCAAATAGAAATAAGAATGATTATTTTTAAATGCACCAAAAGAAATGTTTCATTTAGAGCAATTAGAAAGAAGGATCAAATTACTAGAAAAGAAGATTTAGTGAATAACAATTTAGAAAGGAAACACACAAGATGCAACCTATATGAATAGAAAGGAACCCACAAATAATGGTCCCACTGGGTATGCCAAATTATTTCACCAATAAATTGTGTACGTATGACAAAAATAGATAAGGTAAAGGTGAGGAAGAATACCTATGAAATTAAGGTGGAAGGCAGAGTGTGCATGTTGT
This sequence comes from Taxus chinensis, assembly GCA_019776745.2. Taxonomy (NCBI): domain Eukaryota; kingdom Viridiplantae; phylum Streptophyta; class Pinopsida; order Cupressales; family Taxaceae; genus Taxus; species Taxus chinensis. The sequence continues at coordinate 262,493,424 of CM034156.1, read as the reverse complement.
TATTTCCTGGTCCAGTGATGATTGCAAGAACTTCCTTTTTACTAGGAGGAACTACCTATGAATGAAAAAAAATACCACAAGAACAATATCAACCAATATATGTCAGTGGAATTCCTAGTGTGTGCTAGATCTAGGAAGTGAGATACTTCCTAGATGGTTGTAAATTTATTGTTTGATACAATTTAATGCAAGAAATAACGTAAAAAATTAACATCCTATTGTAGTTGATATGATTTAGGTATATCATTGAAATAAAATAAGAAAATATAACCTAATAGGGAAGGCTATGATCATATCTGGAGGTTGGATAGGTATCCAAGATGACTAGAATAGTTCATGATTAGGTTTTGGATGGTTTGGGTTATTTGAGCAAAGGTTATGAGGTTTTTGTTACAAGTATAATTACTAGATACAAATACTGACGTCAGTTGGGTATAACTGATGCTGATTGAGAGGGAAACTGACAACATTTTAGGTTACTCGGTGTCAGTAGAGGTGAAATGGTATTAAATTTAATTTTTGAGGTTCTTTGTGATTGCACAAAGAATAGAAGAAGGATGGATAATTTGGTAAAGATACTGAGAATTCTCACAGATGTCTAGGGGTTGAATACAGGGAGCCCAAAGGTTATGGATGGTTAGATAGGTGGATTGGAAGGGAGGTGAGGAGGATAGGATGCAAAAGAGAATAGGATTTAAAAGAGAAAGCTAAAGAAATGATGATCTAAGTAAGTATAGAATGATGCAAGTCCAAACACACTTAGTTGTATTTGCAGAGCTAGTGGTTGGATGCAGGTGATGGTTTATTTGAGAAACTGGTGGTCAGTGTTGTGGAAGTGCTTCGTGAAATGATATCATGAATGCCAATTCCTTTATATCAGTCTTGGTGCTAGCTAGGGTGTGTCTAGATGTGCAAGTGGGCTCTGGCTCATGCTTGCATGTAGTTATCTCTCTCTCCAAAATCGAATAATTCTTCCAACCCCTAGACCAATGTTACCAAAGTGAATATATGGTAACCAACGATGGTTTAGGTTAATCAGTGTTAGTTTAGGGTTGACTGATGTCGGTTATGGTGGGAAATCCTAGGTTTTTGCAAAATAATAGATCTTGGCTATCTTTTGACCAGTTCAGCTCGTTGGTTCATGTCTAAAATGGTATTTTCCACATAAGTAAGTGGGAGTGTTGTAAGAGAAATAATATGCATCTAGTTTTAGGGATAGACTAAGTATCAGTTAGTCATGATAAGTAGAGATTAAGTCCTAGTTATAATGAACATGCTAAGAATAGGTCCATGATGAGGTGTCCAGGTGATGTGGCTAGGTGAGGTGGTCAAGTGAGGGCATTAACTAAATAAATTAAAGTAATTAATTCAATAAATAATGTGCACTATGGGATATGAATATGTAAGGTATGGTTTATTTAATTAATGAGGTTATAAAGGGTGATATAACCTAATTTTGGTGTCTACATAAAGTACAAAGGGTACAAGGGCTCTCATAGGGGATGAGGGCACATGGCATGGGCATCCTGGCAGGGTGTTAGTGTCTTTAGACACAAAATCATGCACTTTGGGTAATTATATAGTCCTGATTACATACTACTCTTCATATAATTCCTAAGTAAGAAAAATACTAACTAGCCCATGTCTTTGGCCACCTTTATTTACTTTCTGTTGTTACTTTTAGTCTTACACCCTTATTTGATTTGTTTACATTTTTACTCTTTAGAATTTTTCATCTTGGACATCGGTGCCTAGCCAGGACACTAACACCAGGCACCCTAATCCCGTCTGGCCACCCTTGTCCTCTTTGTACTTTACTCACACTTTTTGGGTCCTGCCTAGTCATTTGAACATCTTATCTTTTTTTTAGTCATCCTTTTTAGGGTGAATTATGAAATTCAAGGAAGGGAATCATATAAATAAAATTTTATGTGATCATAATAAAAGACCAAGAACTAAGCATTAACTATCACCACCTAAGGCTACATCAATCAAGACATCTAAGAGCTCCATTGCATCCATTTAGCTCCATCATACGGGACACAAGGGTTGGTTTTTTGCATAACACTTCATAGGAGGGAAGTTCATTCTATTCCATGGACACATTTACTACATTCTAAATCTAGTTACTTACTCACTATCCAAGTGTGACTGGCACAAGAGAAACCTAGGGCACAATTCCACACACAAAGATAACTACTTTAGGTTTGATATTTTGTGCAACGCTAAGTCGTAAGTTCACCATTGTGAAAAATGAGGACAATGTGACCCCTCATTTTGCATCTTTCTTTTTCAGGATTTGATGTCTACTTGAGGGTTTTACATGTTCATTCTTCATTGCAAGTTTCCAGTGACCTCGGTGATCTTGGTGTGACCTCAATGTAATTAAAGGTGACTAAAGGAGAACACTTTATGACACATCATAGGAGGTTTTCTGATAATTGGTTTAGACCCATTCACCTAGAAATAGATCTAGGGAGCCCGTGGGTGCCCTGACCCTCTCCATGCACCCCAGTCCATCATGTTCCTCTAGTTCTACATTTTTCTAATTTCTAGTATGTCGATCAATGCTTTACATTTTCCTGTTCTCTAACTATGTGGATTCTTCATAACTTTGTGAATCAGCTAAGCCTCTCTACCCTCTTCATGAAATTAGGGTTTCATTATTTATTACTTTGTTTACTTGGGTAAATATATGTACTTAATTTATTATTCATTTATTGCAATCTTGCACACAAATTAGGAATAATATATTTCATATTTTGCATAATCATTTTGGTGAACCCACATTCAAAAACTCTTGGATATTTATTTTTCTTCCGTCATGTCTTCTAAGGTCTGTCAAGTCTTTTTTCTTCAATTGATTCAAATGCACCCATCTTATAAAAAATCTCTCCAAAAAACCCTAGAGACTATGTATCTTCCTATAAACATGTTTCCTACTCAATTCAATGCTATTTTCAATTGTATTTTTGAGGACTCTCTTGATTCCAAATATAATCAATCTATTTACAAATCCATTAAATCCCTTCATTATTTATTTCAAGATAAATTTCAGACTATGTAATCCATGATTACTTCTCTAAAATCTGAAATCAAACATCTTAAGGATGCCTCTCAGGATCATGTTTGTTCTCATTCTACATCTCATCTTAATTTTATGTCTTCTACATGTTCTCATATTAGTTAACCTCATATATTTGCACTCCCTGCACCTCTCAAGTTTACAATCAATGCTAAACAACAATATATTCTTCTGAAAATCATAACTCATTAATTAATCAGATTTCCATCTGCTCATTGTTATCCTCCTTATCAGCATGCAAAATATCAAGGTCGTCTATATTAAAATTATCATCAAATCAATGGACATAATGACAAGGATTTCTATACTTTACAATGAAGAATGAAAAATCTTGAGCGTTAAGGTTTTATATCATTTACTACACAAAGTTCTTTTACACAGTCCTCTCCACTTGTTACATCTCAATGGGTTCTAAAATATGATTAGTTTATGTCTAGTGAGCATCCAGTGATCACTTGTAATATTTATTCTTCTATCACTCAAGTGCAACCTATGAAATTTACTCAAGTCAAGTAACTGCCTCTCAAAATTATTCTCACCCCCCTCCTCTTAAGGCATCTATTTCACTATCAAGTCAACCTAAATAACGTCCTTTAAAATCAGTTCAAAATCTCTTCCTCTCAAGTCATTCACAACATTATTAAGTAAAATTATGCATCCACCTCTCAAAATAAGTACACCTTCCACTCGTAACAAGTCTTCTGTAGTGTCATCAGTCTCACATAAGCTTTAACAAATCACTTTTTTCAAAGAAACTACTCCTACTGATGGCTAAGACATATTTCAAATTCTACCACCATCACATGGTCATACTATTGCTTTAATCTACTATTGTGTTGGCCCTCACTCTTATCACAACAAAAATAACACTCTCTCACAATAACACTATTAGGCATCAAAATATTAGATAAGTATGAAAAGGTGCATGAATGCACATGGAGAAGCATGCATGGAAATGTTTTAATAAGGGTTTAGGAGAAACCATGATGTGCACACAATGAAATAAAAAGGGTCTAAGGACTTATCCATATTCATCATTCTAAAGGCACTTGAGGAAAAAGGTGACCCAACTAGGTATACCGAGTGGATAAGGTACCAACCTAGAGACTTGGTGGTCAAGGAAAGAATATTCCACTTATGGAATATTCCTAAGAAAACATTATTACATAAATTGGAGAGCTTGGAGTAGAATAATCATGTACCATTGGAGGACCACATTGAAACTTGCCATCTGATATGCTCTTGAAGAAAGGCATGACGGTGGGTGTTGATCCTTTAAGAAGAGATGTTCAGGTAGAAGAAGGGAGGCACACACAAACAAAAATGAAGGCATGAAGAGAGACACCAAGACATATAACATGGGAGGAGTGAAGCTCTACAGAGAATACTAGGAGGCCATAGGAGTTGGGGTTCTCATTAGAGGGATGTAGGAATGCTATCATGTCTAAGGTATGGGTCTTTAAAAATTTTGTAATAAAGAAAGCATAGCTAGGACCTCTGATATATGGGTTATATTATTTTCTTGATACATTTGGTCCTATGTAACCCTTTTGAATATAATTTGGTTGTTGATACTATGATCAATATAAATATATGGATTTGTTTTGAATATCTTGTTTAGGGGTGCAAACCCTAGTGGTATTTCCTTATATTTTATGGTAGATATGTTATTTTTATTTCATTACATGATGTTTCTCTTGTTATTAAATTATTGGGTATAAGGATATGATATCTCATGTCATGGTTTTATAGAAATATTCACTTCTCTACAACTAATCCTCTAACAATGGAAATATCTTCTCACAATGATCATTTAAAGGAGGGTCTTGGCACCTGTGCGTGCCTTGGGTGAGTTCCCATCTCCCGCTGGGTGATAGGCCAATGCGCATGGGGTTAGAGGTTAGTAGATGGGTAAAAAAGACTAAATTTGGGTTTTGTTTCTAGGACCTCTTTTTTAAGTTGTTGTGAGAATTATGTGTGATGATAGAGTGTTTGACCTTGGATAGTCAAAGCATGGTTTAAGAGCATGGAGGATGAGTTTTCTCAGAGATATAGTACTGGAATTAAGTTTGATGTATGTAGATGGGTATAAGAACACATATATCATAAGTTGTACTTTCTCTTTGTTGTTTTCTAGTGAAGTTGTATGAATGGATTTTGGCATATGCATCTAGATCAAGCTGATACTATAGATCTCACGTTTGGACCAAAGAGAAATATCAGAGGCTACAGGATGTTGATTTGACTTGGACACGTGTTGTTGATCATTGGTTGAAGAGAGTACTGATAAGTTATACCCTGGAATACACTATTTCTACGTATTATTTTCCTGAGGTTGTTGATTTTGAGTTCTTAAAGGAACCTAGAGGATAATTTTTACGTGTTATCCATTTATCCATAAAGATACTTCTCATTACACTAATTTTGGAAGCATTCCCTATGACTGGTTAAGATTCTCTAAGCAATGGGTGAGGAAGATAGAGCGGAGGAAGATGCCAGACCTTGTGGCTAAAAAGGAGAGAGAGGAGAGATGACTCAAGTATAGAAAAACTCATGAAAGGGAGTTGGCTATACAACGCGAGGTTGCAAGAGTAATGGATCTATGGAGGTAGACATTGTGAGAAGGAGTTGAGTTTCACGTGGAGGATGTGGAGCTTGGGTTATTTGTGCTAACCCATCTTAGAAAGTGCGGGAGAGAGACCCCTTTAGCTTCTGATGAGAGTTCATCACTTGGAGAAAGGATAGCCTTAGGTGCACATCTAAATCCACCTAGTGACTAGCCCCTGACACATAGTCTTCCAAATCAAGAGATAAGTATTACCAAATCTATTGGTATTGGTAGGAGTTACTGATCTGTACCTATGAGATATAATTTCTCATTTGGTACATTTATTGCTACACAATCAATCACTATTTTTGTAGAAATATTGTCTGGAATGACGTTTGGGAAAAGCATAGGTACACAACTCTTGGGAATTATATCTAGAAGTAGTGCAGGACACACATTTGGTAGTAGTGCAATATCATAAATTGTTGGCACATAGTTTAGTGGGACATTGGGAATTTTAGGCACGACCACTTCAGGCCCTTTACCGGCTACAGGAGGTGGATCTGTTGGTATAAGAGTTGAAGGACCTAGTGGACCTGGTGGATCTAGAGGATTTAGTGGGTCAGGAGGGATAGAACCTAGTGAATCTAGTTGATCTGGTGGTAGAGGTAACACCAGAGAAAATCAAGGTTCTGGGTCATGTGGAACAGGGCCTCAACCACCTCAACAAGTGTTCTTTGAAATGTCTTTACACCTACCAGACTACAAAGGAATTGAGGATGCTACATAACATGTACACAAGTGTGAACTTTTATGGCATGCAAAGGGGATCACTACTTGAGAGCAGAAGGTAAGTAAGTTTGCAACAACATTGCAAGGGTGTGTGCATACTTGGTACCAAAAGTATGACCCCCATCAAAAAGTGGTAGATTACAACATGTTGCAAAATGCTTTCTTAGCTGAATTTCATATCCTTGAGTTTGAACAAAAGAGCATCTGCCCGCTAAAGGAGATTCAAAAATGAATAGTAGATAGTATACGAGAGTATAATGAATGTTTCAAAAATATCTTATCAAAACTATCATATGATATTCACCCCTCTCAACATGCTCAGTGGTATGTTGGAGGATTGATAACATTGTTTAGAAGAGTTCTTTAACATGATAGTTTCATAGACCTGCGCGAGGCCTTGGAGGATGCCCTACACTCTGAGGCTGTCAGAAGCATGGATACCAGTGTTATCCCCTTCCTTGAGGCTCATATTGCTGCAATGGAAAAGCACCTAGAGAAGCTATCTATGAACTCAGTGTATGAGACTTGCAATGGTCTATGATACATGAATTGTGAGGTAGAGGGGCATATAAATGATAGTTGCCCTCGGAGATCGGTATGCACCATGATGGTGGACTCTGAAATTTTCCACTAAGATCATGATGTAAGTAGATGTCCACTACTGTAGTGGGTGATCTGTAAGAATTTGTCTTACTATTGCAAGATTTACACCTCTACTACCCATGAAAAAAAATATTATAGATTGATTGACCAGATACATGATGACATTGATATTGGTGTGTGATAGAACAACCTCACAAATAATTCCAAGGATGATGGTCATAATTATGAAGGGCACGCAGATGGACGGGCGTATAGAAGAGTTTTCTGAGGAGGATTTTTTGGTTATGGAAACCATGGAGGAAGAAGTGAGTTCCCGCGTGGAACCTGTTACAATTGTGGATCTATGGAGCACTAAAAGTGTGAATGCCATGATATGCTACAATGCTCTTGGTTTGAGAAGAATCATAAGTATGAGGAGTGCCCATAACTATTTAAACATATGAGTCAATAAAAATGAAAGAAAAAAGGTACCAAAATGATAAGCATAAAGAAGGCCAATTCACAATAGATGTCAAGGGTGATGTGCGAGTCGAAGCTAGATCATGTACTAGTTACGATGTGAGTTGAGGTTGCATATATTAGGAATGTATCAAAGTAAATAATTCTAGTTATTAGAGAAGAGGTGGTACATGGAAAGTATTTATACCAGACTTATCATTAAGAAGTGTATCAAAAAACCATGTATGTGATTTAAATCCTAAACGAAGAGATCCAGTGCCTAAAAGAGCAGTCAAGATAGTTAGAGAAAAGGAAGAATGTTGAGGCTCCATAAGAGGATCTGGATGAGGTTAGAGAAGTATGCAAGATGTTTAGGTAAGATATATCATCCCCTATGTAGTAATTTCTACTCCCATCAAAAAAGGAAGGAACCCCATGTGCGCTAGCCTATCACCCAGTGAAAGCTAAGCGCTCACCTGAGGTATGCGTGGGTACCGAGTTTCTCTTTTATGTGATTTTAGCAGGAAACATCATCTATGATTAGTGTAAGAGATTTTAGAGGGGAAGACATACAAGAACCATAGGTCTCAGAATGGCCTCTAGATACTTACAGTCCCTTCAGATTGGTTTCTTAACAGAATCAAGAACATGGATTGTAACAGAAAGAAACATACAAGCATTCATACTTAGCATGAAAGGAAAGAGAATTCATAATCAAGAAATATGCATTAGAACCATTGATGTTCATGTATATATTATATCAGGTAACCTCATTACATTTACTAAACCATTACAGAGTGTCATAGAGAAGCAGACCGCATTCATACATTCCATTGGACTTATGTAACTAAGATACCAAAAGAAAATTTACAACTTCATGCCTAGTACATTCTCTCCTTAATGCAACTAACCACTAACAGAGTCCTCGCAGTAATTATGTAGATCTTTACCCATGCTGTCTCTCAAACTCACACTCTCTCTAACCCGCTATACTTCAAACTCGTATATCTTTTACTCTACAGGAACTTGTATTTATCGCTTTCCTATATTGTCAAATCACCCTCCAGCACCCTTAGATCTGGTGCCAAGTTTCGAATGTGGTCCTTCATGTGAGCATGCTTCTCTAGGCATGATCTTTCCACTTTATCTCATGATATTTTTCTAGAATATTCCATCCAAGGCATGCCCCTATCTTGGCCAACCTATCATTAGGCTAGCACCTTATCCATGCACAACTGGTCATGTTTTTCATGTGTTTTACCCTGGGTGATCAAATTGACTAAGTCTTGAACCTCCTTTCATGCGTCACGTGTGCTATGTGCTTCCTTAAACCTTTCTCTTGTGTTCTTTTTCCTTGAATGCCTTTCCATAACTATGACCTTGCACACCTATGCGCCTTCATACTTGGCTAATATTTTAGGGGTCCAGCATCACCCCACATTACACCTGTTCTCTGTCCTCAAAAACACTTTACTCAACCAAGATGCATGCTGCCTTAGGGAAAAAATGTATAATCTTGCACTATACAAAAGAATAAGGGAATGAAAGAATTGGGGAAAGAATGAAGAATTGGGGGAGCATTAACTCAACAAGTTAGGAAAATCCTTCCATAAGTCTACCTCTAGCTTATTCCACACTTCGACCTCACTCTGTGCCTTCTGACAGAGGTCACCCACCAGGATGCTCACTTCATCAAAACTCAAGCCAATTTGATATGTGCCCAAAGTGTCCATTATCTGCTCCATCTCTTTTCCTATGTCTTTGAGCTTTTCCATCCTCCTGGTAATTTGAGGGTATAGTTCCTTTAGCCGGGCCTTGATCGAACTCCTTAAGGTTTTAATTTCCTCTTATTTTCTCTCTACTTCGACTAGAACTTTGTCCCTTTCCGCCCTATTCCCCTTGTTATTTTCTTGGAACTATTTTAGCTCTACTTTGAGTGTTGTGACCAAGGATCTTAGCACCTTATCTCTATCTATGCATGTATCATATGTGGCCTCCACAGATTGGTCAGTGACCTTAACCTCTGTGAGAACTTGGCTATTCTTGGTAACGAGCACTACCACCTTCAATCTGTCCTCCTCCTTTAAGCATGCAGCCACTTATTTTATAGACTCCAGGGCCAAAGGTCATCTCTCCATAATGAGGATGAGTGTTAGATCTTCTATACATTCCAGAAGGGATGAGTACATACGTGTGGGTGACTCTAATTTTGGGTGCTTTAAAAGGATGACACCCTTGATAGACTCCATTTTCTTGTATTCTTCCTACACCTTTATCTTCTCTTCCTTTAACTCGTGCTTAGCCATGCACCGATCATCTCTTCTTGCTTTAAGCTCTAGGTCTTCTCTGCCAGCTCCTCTTCCTTCTTCCCTAGTTTTTCCTCCAACACTCTTATCCTATCATTACACATGAAGAGTCTAGCCTCAGTCTCGACCACGACCTTATTGAGATTGTTGTCTACTTACTCGTATGAAAGCTCCTCAACATTCACTAATGGGTTGACCCCCTTAAATTCTGGCAATGTTATGAGTGCTTCCTGACATACTTCAAATTCTGGCTCATAAATGTGGGACTCAAACATCCAAGAGACCATCTTCTTTGTTCTAGGGTACGCACCCTACTTTTCAAAAGACCCCATGGCTAAAATCCTTTCAGTGGTTACAGTGCTTTGTAAACACATGCATAGCACCTTATTTGTGTCATCAACATAGCCCATTACTTACATCTACTCCATATCAATATTCCTCCTGCCCAAGTGCGCACCTTTGGGGAAAATTACTGTTAGAGTGGGACCTCCTCCCAGGATGTCATGATCTTTTTCAATATTCTCCTCCTTCCCTTCCTTCAACATTATGTCTGCACTACACTCTAACTCTTGGTCTACCAAGGCTTCAAGCATTTTCTTTACTTCTCTTTCCACCACCTCAGTGATCTTCTCCTTCATAAAACTTATTACTCCCTAATTTTCTCCACTAACCTCTTCATTCCTTTCCATGTCTCCAGTGTCTTCCTCATCCTGTGCACCCTTACGTCGTGTGAATATGAACTCATGCTTCTCATCTCCACTCTCCTCTTCCGAGTCATAGACACTAAATATCTATGGCTCCTGATCTTTTTTAGGCTCATCTTCCTCACCATCATCTTCTTCACTCTCATCCCCTCTTCCACCCATGTACTTCTCCATGTTGTCGGTCACCTCCGAGTCAGATTCCTCATCCACCATCTACTTTTTCCTAAGAGGTGGCTCCTAAACAAGGGATTCGGCCTTATCTTCTCCCTCAGTAGACTCTTCCTTGGTGAGGGGTTTCCTAGGTTCCTCTACTTTTGGTGTCTTTTCCTTCACCAGGGACTTCTTTCTCCGTATGTAAGTGCTTAGCTTGGTGCTTTTTGTTGGCATGCTCACTATCTGAGTAGTTGACAAACTTGGTGCTTTATCTTCTCTTCCCCTCTTCTTTGGCATGGGCTTCTTCCTACCCATGGGATCCTTAGGTGTGGATACTTCATTCTTCAGATATGCACCCTTCTCAAACTTTGGCCTTATATGGAGGTACATGCACACCGCAGCTCCTCCAGCGATAGGTAGTGTTATCGGCCTTGTCATCTGGATCTCGTGTGACATGTACCTCTCCACGTATGCATGCTTTCCACTGGGGTAATTCAATTTATTTCTCATCTCCCTATGCTCTCGGTCAAGACTACCTAGTTCTATCCTTAACTTCTTTGATTCCTTAAATCTGTTCACTCCTGCTTGGAAGTATTTAGCAGTGAGCACGAAGGGAAGCTTACACCAAGGGCTCCATGAATCATCTAATAGCTTGAACCTACCCAAGCAGAAATTTTGATAGACAGGGAACTCAGATTCCCCCTTAGTGGCTACTGTTAGTTGTTAATGGATTCTCCATTATGCCTCGAACATATTCCTTAGGAACATATACCATTTCTCCAACCGCACCTTGTGGGGTCTTGTCATTGTATCATAGGCATAATTTTCGAACCTATTCGTAGGTGAAGGATCCTCGGTGGGGTACTCCCATACAAAATTTTCTAGTGCATTAGGAACTCCAATCTTTGAAAATACAATGGTCAGGAGGACGTTGCAAAAGAGGATTCTGTCCCCATCCTTCACATAACTGACAATTTCCTCTGCAATGTAAGAAAACAAGTTGTATATAGTGCCTTCTGCAATTTTCCTATAGACATGTAACCAGAGTTTGTTTACTTGGGTCCACCTCTCCTGGACATTCAGCTTAGTTACCAGATGCACAGCCATTTTCATAATGTTGTCCTTAATGTTTGAAATTTCATAATACCTTTACCCCTTCTTGCAGGAATACTCAGTGATGGTCTCCTCAATAGCCTCCTTGTCACCTAGGTCATCTTCCAAGATATCTCACTCACATATGAGGCCTGTAAATTGTGAGATAAGCTGAGGAGTAATGTACATCTTGCACCCTTCAAAGTAGAAGTAATCTTCATGTACCCATGACATTAACCATTGGTATAGGTTCTCTGGTTTTCCAAAATAGGGAAACTCATAGAGTTGTAACAGCCCTGCCTTCTCTATTTTGACCTTAATGTCATTGTTGTATATCGACAAGCCCTCTAGTGTTCATTTACTTGTGGGGTATTTTAATTCCAGTGCCATTTCCTTCTCTATCATGCTTTTTCAATGATTATAATCACTTATAGGTACATTTCTCAGGTGGGATTCCCACTCCTTCCCCATCATCACCCCATCTAGGTATTGCATCTCTGCATACCATTCTTCGTTTGTGTTTATGTCGGGTTCTCGTTGTTTCACCTTGCCCTTGCCATTTAATTTCTTGGGTACCATTGTTGAGGTCTTTTTATTACTCTATTCTTCTAATTCTTCCGGCCTCTAATCTCAAATCCGTGATATAACTCTTTTGAACCCGTGCCCTAGTTTTCCAAACCCTAACTGCGATCAAATTAACTCCACAAGACGGTGCCTCCTTACAAATTTTCACACCCGTGTAATCCCTTCCTTTTGTTTTACAAACACAAACTAGCTGCTAACACTTCAATCTCATAGGTCTTTCTTCACACGGTCAAATGTAGAAACCCTAGTTTATAAAACTTGCTCCTTTATCTATTTCATAAAGTGAAAATGAAAGAGCCTCAACCCTTTACTTATAGTTTTTCTCTTTTTAAACATTAAATGCTACTTCACTACCACCATACTTTGTTCATTTAATGTGGATGTTTCAAAAAAATCCCATCTTCAGTGCTTTCACTCATGCACCCAACCTTACATGAAAACACTTCCAACCTTCTGGCACGCAACCAATCCAACATGAGAGAAGACTCTTACATGTGCATAGCCCGTGCCGAAGGTACTTCTTCTGTCTTGATTCTTTCTTTCACCTACCTCATGTTTCTTAAATTTGTTTTCTCCTTCTTAGTACATGGGATCTACAAGTAGCTTTACCCTGGCACCAACCATTCTTCCATATTTATTCGTATACCTCTTTCAACTGGGCCATTCAACAAGCATTTTCAACACAATTTCCTTAGTACCTTAATCATGCGCTCCTTCACATTTCTCCACCCCACACTTAAAATGATGTACGGTCCTCTGCACACTCACAAATTCTCAAAAATAACAATAAGGTTACTGGCGCTCAAGGTGAAAAAAAAAACAACAACGTGAAAGGAAAACATAAGAAAAGGAAAGCATAAAGGAAAATTCTAAAGTAACTGGCAAAACTACCTTATTTACAAACACCAAGAAGAATTATTTATGGTAGGGCTTCATCCTACTCCCATTGAAGTGTCTAGGAAACTTCATCCCATCTAGTTCATGTAACTGGCATGCACCTGAATCAACGATGTACGAGATTGTGTAAGGACCCAACCAATGGAATCTTAACTTCCCAGGATGGTGCAGAAACTTAGAATCATATAGTAACACCATCTTCCAAACCTAAAACTTCTTTTTCCTAATGTGGAAATCATGCCAAGCCTTTTGCATTGCTTTTTCTATTGTTTGGCTCCACTTGGTGAGTGACCATCTCTCATCCAGCTTCATTAACTCATCAATCCTTTCTTCTAGTGCTTATTCATCATCTAATCCTCCTTTGCACGCTATTCGTAGAGAAGGTAACATAAATTCAACTAGAAAAACAACTTATGTGCAAAAAACCAATTGAAATGGTGTGGATTTTTTTATCCTTTTATGTGTTGTCCTTTAAGCCTATAATACTGCCGATACTTTTTCATCCCAATCTTGTCTTCCGACATCACAATTTTTTGTCAAGGTATGACTCAGTATGTTGTTGAATGCTTCCATAGTTCCATTTGCTTATGGGTGATAGGGTGTAGTATTGTGATGAGCCACCATAAAATTTGATAACGTGATCCTCACAGTTTCATTCAAGAAATGGGTAGCCCTATCGCTAGTCAAACTCAACGGGCATCCATATCTTGTGATGATGTTTTCCCACAAGAACCTTGCCATTGTTACTATTGTGCAATATTTAGTTAGGGCTACCTCTTCCCACCTTGTCAGATAATCCATGCAAGTGATGACATAACATGACCTAGTCCTATGCATCGCTGGTGTAATATTTCCTATAAAGTCTATCATCAAATTTTCAAAAGGCTTCGTGCTAGGAATAAGATGCAAAGGCATTTCGTCTCTCATTCCTAGTTTGTCAATGCACTGACAATGGTCACACACCTTACAATAATATCTACAATCTTTGTAGAAGGTTTACCACCACAAACCTACCATTAATATCTTGCACATGGTTACATCACCTGTATAATGCCCACCTGCACTTCATATATGTGCTTCCTCCATCATGGCTAGGCACTCATGCTTTAAGACACACCTACGTAAAACTTCATCACATCCTAACTTGTATAAGTCTCTACTGATTAACATGTAGGGCGCGGCATGTATGGCTAGCTAATTTTTTTCCAATGTCTTCATTTCATCTCGTTCTACACCTTCCTTTAAAAATATTGCAATCTCTTCTAAATCCAAGGGCGCGTGCCACAACCTAAAAAATTACACGTCTAGAATTGTTTCCTCAATACTCTACATGTCCTCCCCTGAATAAATTATTGACAAATGATCAAACCCACATTTTATTTTTCTAGGCTTTACTACAATGGTGAATTCAAACTCTTAAAACAACAACACCCATTGACATATGCATCCTTGTAGAACGGGCTTGTTCACTAAATACTTTAATGTCATTTGGTTAGTGTAGAACACAAAGGGTGTTGCTAGTAAATACTATCTAAACTTGAAGAGTACGTAGATCATTGACAATGCCTCGCACTTGGTTTTGGTATTATTTTTCTCTGTTGTAAAACATAGAGGATGATCAACAATCCCTTCACCTGGATGTGCATGCACTACTCTAATGGTGGTCCCTAAGGCATCTACATGGATGTGAAAGGGATTTTTCCAAAAGGGAAAATGTAAAATAGGTGTGGTGATAAGCCTATCTTTTAATGTATAAAACACCCTCATTTGTGCCTCTCCCCAATGGAAGCCACTTTTATGTCTAAGTAGCTCCTCTAAAGGCACGGCGATCTTGCATATCCCTTAATGAATTTTTTGTAATAGGTTGTATGCCCAAGGAATCCACGCACTTTTCTCTAGCTAGTAGGCTCCCCTAACCCCACAATAATTGTAACTTTATCAGGATATACCAACAAGCCCTCCTTACATATGATATGTCCCAATAAAGTCCCAAATAGTGTAGCAAACACACATTTCTTAACGTTGAGGGATATCATCAACTGCCTACACCTCTCAAATATTAACCTCAAATTGTCATAATGGTCCTTAACTAGACCATATACTGTCCAATCATCCAAATAGACCTAAAGAAACTTATGGATGAAGTCCTGGAATGCTTGCACCACTATGCACGAAAAGATAGGTGGTGCATTCTTCAATCCAAAGGGCATGACCATATATGCAAAACTTCCCCACTTGGTGGAAAAATTTGTCTACTCCTAGTCCTCCTTTGCAATCTGGACTTGGTGGTACCCTGAAAATCCATCTGTAAAGGAATAGATCTCCCACCCAGTGACTCCTTCCAAAATTTCTTCAGTGAAGGGGGTTGGAAAAGGATCAATGACAAAAACTACATTCAATTTCCTATAATCCACACCAATCCTAATTCACCCATCCTTCTTGATGCTAATTACCATTAGGCTTACCCAGTCTAATTCTTCTACTATGTCAATGATCCCAGAAGCTATCATTTTGTCTATCTCCTCCTTAACCTTCATGAAAAAATTCAGATTCATCCGATAGGGCCTTTTCCTAACCGAGCACGCACCGTTCTTCAGTTTTATCTTCATCTCCCCCAAGGAATGGTGAACACCTTTGATCTCATGGTACCCACGTGGGGATAAATCCTCAAATTCACACAGCAGATCAATGATCTTAGATACTTCCTTCTCTAACCAGTAATCTCCAATAATAGCTTCCTTAGGTTATTCTCCTGAATCGATGTTAACCTTCTTCATTTTTAAAGGCTCATGATAGGTGTGTGCATGACTATCTACACTTTCCACTACCTTGCACATCCCTACAAAATGGATAACATCTAAGATTTTTGATTCCTCTCCATCAATCACATATACCAACTTTCCCTTCTCCTTTTCTAAACATGTGTTCTCAAGCTGTAACTCTTATATTTCCTCTACTTCTTCAAAACACGCCTCCGATCCTAGTTCACCTAGTAATTCCAATAGCCTATCTTCAATCCTAGCACTATCTCCCATGGTAAAGTGCTTGATATCCTACAAGGCCTTATCAACTGATGGTTTGGTACTCCGATTCTCAAAATTTTGAATAATGTCAGTTGTGAGCTCTTGTTAATTCTTTGTCTGGCAGCGTGTCTTCGAATGAATGTACCATGTGTGCACGCAACCCTGTAGTGTATAATACAACCTTTGCACCTAGAGGGATGGTGGTAAAGCTTCTACACCTTCTCTCCAGACCTGTTCACACTCTTGGATATGGAAAGAGGTGGGATCCTTCCCATGGTAGTCTTTAATGATGATGGGTACATTACTCATAGAAAATCTGACAGAGATAGAAATTCTTACCTTGTACCAGTCCAAAAGGATCTCCTGATGTGTGGCCCACCACCAACCTATTGTGTTGAGTAAGACATAACTTAATAGCCCCCTCCATTACTTTCCATCCTTCCACTGAGCTTCCACCTCCTGCAGAAAGATCTCAGGGAAGGCTCCTCTTGAATACTTGGGTAGTTATTTTCCTCCAAGGTTCCTAACCATGCATGCCTTTGTTACCTTGGTCACCGATCCTCTCAACTATCATCCCATTAATTGATAATTTCCATGCACCTAATTTTCACATGCCATGCTGGTGGTATCACTCATTGACTGAGTATATTCAAACTGGATAACCCCATTAGTAGGGTGTATCATCTCAGGGTCTCTGATTGAGTGCACATATATCATGTCCAAAAATTCTTCCCACAATGGTTGAATATAGGGTACTTACTTCCCATCATCCAAGGGTATAATGACCCATTCCTCCTTGTTCTTGAAGTTGTTATACCCTTTGTTGAACCAAAGGTTTGCATTGTTCTTGTAACACCAAGGGTGCCCAAGTAGTGCTGGGAAATTTTCCACCTCAGCAAGTGCCAAAACTTCAAAGTCTCAAGTAAACTTGGCTCCCTGGATAGTAATAGATGCATCCTTTAAGACACCGATGGGCATTGCCTTAGTATTTTTTTCCATATACATCACATTCGAAGATGGCTGTAATGTAGGTCTTCCCATCTGCTGCCATGCATCCAAAGTCAGAACACTAACCTCCGCGCATGTTTCAATGAGGATATTGCGGAGGATCCATCCATCTACAACTACATTTAATGTGATCTCCTTGTCATAGTCAAGGCTATGAGGGGGAAGGTTCGCATGTAAGACCTATTTCTTGTGCTCTTCTTTGGCACATGCTACCTTCTCTCTCAACTAGGATCGTAGCAAGGGAATGATATTCTCCCACCTTAGCATTTTACACACCTCCTTGATCTCATCCAAGTCATCTTTTTGTGCCTTGAATCTCCTTACTTGTTCCTCCCTCCTAGATTACTCCTTTAGATATTGGATCTCCCCTTGCAAGCTCTGAATAACATCCATAGTGTCATGATGTATCTCCTTTTGATGCACGAGATGTGGATACTTTCTATGAATGACCTCCTCCCTTAAAACTAGGGTTTTCTGTCTTGGTATCTCTCTTACTCATGTGGCTTCTACCCTTTTTGTTACCAAGATAGGTTCCAAACCTGCATCCCATGTTACCAGAGGCATCCACTGTATGTCTACCTTCTTGATACTAACCATTGTAACACCCTTGTCCTTCTAGTGTTGTTGATTCATATGCTCAAATAATTCTAGGCACTCCTCATACTTATGCTTCTTCTTACACCACGAGCACTGCAATAGGTCTAGTCACTCACATTTGTAATGTTTTGTAGATCTGTAGTTGAAACAGGTTCCGCGCAAGAACTCATTCCTTCCTCCTCTGTAGTTACCATGACCAT
This sequence comes from Taxus chinensis, assembly GCA_019776745.2. Taxonomy (NCBI): domain Eukaryota; kingdom Viridiplantae; phylum Streptophyta; class Pinopsida; order Cupressales; family Taxaceae; genus Taxus; species Taxus chinensis. Next base: position 262,475,393 of record CM034156.1, on the reverse strand, counting down.
AGAATCCTCCTCGAAAACCCCTTCCACGTACACCTCCATCTTTGCACTCCTCATAACGGTGATCATCACCCTTGGAACTACTTGCAATGCTAGTTTGGCACACCCCATGATTGATGGCCTCATGGATTTGATCAATGAGCCTACAGTCCTTAGTATCATGGGTTGTAGAAGTGAAAATCTTGCAATAAAAAGATGCATTCTTCCTGATTATGTGATGCAGCAAGGGGCACCTACTTGCATAATGGTCCACATGACAAATCTCACACTCTACTGCCACAGTGCCTACTATCCTCAAGGGGAAATTATCTTTAACGTGCCCCTCTATCTCATAATCTATGCACCATAAACCATTGTGAGTTTCATGGGTTGAGTTTGCAAATAATTTTTCCAACTGCTTGGCCATAGCATCAATCTGAGCCTCCAAAAATGGGCTAATGCCAGTATCAAAACTACCAACAACCTCGGCAAGTAGGGCAGCCTCCAATGCTTCACGTGGATTTGTAAAATGTTTATGAGATAAGGCCCTTCTAAAGGGGTTGATCAATCCTCCAACAAACCACTATGCATGCTATGAAGGATAAATATCATATTATAGTTTAGAAAAGAGAGTATTAAAGTGCACATCATACTCCCACACACTCTTTGCCATTCCTTGTTGAATCTCCTTCAAAGTGATGATGGTCTTCTACTCAAACTCAGGAATGTGGAACTCTGCCAAGAATGCATTCTTTAAAGCAGTGTAGTCCACCACCGTTTGATGAGGGTCATACTTCCTATACCAGCTATGTGTGCACCCTTGCAATGTGGTTGTAAACTAACTAGCCTTTCATTCTAGGGTTGTGATACCCTTCATGTGTTATAGCATTTCACACTTGTGAACATGTTCCATAGCATCCTCAATGCCCCTATAATCTGGAAAATGTAGAGACATTTCAAAGAAAACTTGTGGGGGTAGTTGGGCTCCAAATCCTCCACCAGATCCTTGGTTTCTACCTATGTTTCCTCCACCACCTGATCCACTAGGTCCACTAGGCCCTAAACCACCAGATCCATTAGGCCCACCTAAACCACCAGATCTACCAGACCCACTAGCTCCTACTCCAAATGAATCACCAAATCCTGAAGTGGTCATGTCAGGGGTTCTTACAGTTCCACTGAGATGTGCACCTATGGTCTATGACAATGCCCCACTACCAATAGTATACTCCACACCACTTCTAGATGCGAGAGCAAATGCTTGTGTGCCTATACCTTGCCCGAAAACTCCTAACACTAGGCTGGTGTTTGCAGCCATAGAAGTATCAAATGAGAAGTTATACTTGCTGGGCATAGAACAATCAACTCGAATGTGATCAAATAGATTAGCAATATTATCTCCTTCATCTAGAAAACCAAGTGCCAGGGTCTAGTCACTAGGTGGGATCAGATGTGTGCTAACGGTTCTTCTTTCTCCGCATGAGGAACTCTCATCAAAAGACGAAGGGGTTTCTCTCATGTATTTTCCAAGATGGGCTTGCATAGACAAATCAAGCTCCATATCCTCAGTGTGAACCTCAAATCCTTCCTACAATGTCTGCCACCATACATCCATCACACTTGTAACCTCACGTTGTCTAGCAATCTTCCTTTCACATGCTTCACCATACTTGATCGTCTCTCCTCCCTTTCTTTTTCTTTCGCAACATCTTCCATCTTTCGCCACCCTAGCTTCCTCACCTAGCACTCAGAGTGGTTTAGCTAGCCATTAGAAAAGCCTCTAAAATCATGGTAATCATCAAGATCTTCAAAGCCAGAGGGACAACACATAAAAATGATCCTCTGGGCTCCCTCATAAACTCAAACTCAGCAACCTCCAGACAAGAATATGTAGAAATAGCATACTCCAGAGTTTAGCTAGCCAGTACTCCTCTCCACCAATGATCTATAGCATATGTCCACGTCAGATCTACATCCTATAGCCTTTGGTAGTCTTCTTTGGTCCACATATGTGATCCACAATGCCAACTTGATCTAGAAGCATAGGCTGAAAGCCATTCATATAGTTCTACTAGGAAGCAATAGAAGAAGGTCTCATACAGATCATGGTAGAAGTTCTCTTCTACCCATCTACATGTATTAAACTCAGGTATAGTGCTAAATATCTAGTGCCCTTGAACCACGATTCAAAAATTTTCAATGTTAACCACTCTGTCATTACTCATTACATAGATCATGATGTATGCTATATCCCACTACAACTTCAAAAAGAGGTCCTGAAATAGAACCAAGATGTAGTCATTTCTACTCCCATCACAAAACAAAGGAACCCCATGCATATTAGCCTATCACCCAACAAAAGTTGAGTGCTCACCCAAGGCACACATGGGTACCAAGTCTCTCTTTGATGTGAGTTTAGTGGGAAACATCATCTATGATTAGTGTAAGATATTTCAAAGGGGAAGACATACAAGAACCATAGTGCTCAGAACATCCTCAAGATACTTGTGGTCCCTTTAGATTAGTTACTTAATAGAATCCAAAACATGGATTGTAACAGAAAGAAACATACAAGAATTCATACTTAGCATGAAAGGAAAGAGAATTCAGAAGAGATAAATATGCATTAGAACCATTAATGTTCATGTATATATTATATCAGGTAACCTCATTACATTCATTGAACCATTACAGAGTGTCATAGAGAAGTAGACCACAATCATGTATTCCATTAGACTTATGTAACTAAGATACCAAAAGAAAATTAATAACTTCATGTCTAGTAAATTCTCTCCTTGATGCAACTAACCACTAATAGAGTCCTCACAGTAATTATGTAGAGCTCCACCAATGTTGTCTCTCAAACTCACACTCTCTCTAACCTGCTATACCTCAAACTCATATATCTTTTACTCTGTAGGCACTTGTATTTATCACTTTCCTACACTGTTATCTCATCCTCTAGCCACTCATATCCAGTGTGAAGTGTTGAATGTGGTCTCTCATGTGAGCATGCTTCTCTAGGCTTGATCTTTCAACTTTATCTCATGATGTTCTTCTAAAAGATTCCATCCAAGGCATGCCCCTATCTAGGCCAACCTATCACCAGGCTGGCACCTTATCTACGCACAACCGATCATGCTTTTCACATGTTATACCTTGTGCAATCAAATTGAATAATTCCTGAACCTCCTTTCACATCTCACATGTGTTATATGTTTCCTTAAACCTTTCTCTTGCGTGCATTTTCCTTGCGCACCTTTCCATAACTAGGACCTTGTGTGCCTATGTGCCTTCATACTTGGCCAATATTCCAAGGGTCTAACACCCTTGCTATGAGAGTGGTTATGGGATAAGGTACCATGCATTAGAGGAGGGTGTGAGATTCAAGTTCTGCATGTCAACTTTCCTCCCCACAACCTTGATTATGACAAGGAGATTACCTTGAATTTTGTTATATATGGGTTGCTTCTGAGCAATATTTTGATTGACATAGGTGCGGAAGTCAATGTTCTCACTCTAGATGCATGGCATCAAATGGGAAGGGCCCCATTACAACCATCTTTAAATGTGTTGTATATGGCCAACAAGACAAAGAAAATGCCCATTGGTGTCTTAAAGGATGTTGTTATTACTATCCAAGGGGAAACGTTCACAGGGGATTTTGAATTATTGGTGTTAGCCAAGGAAGACAACTTTGTAGCATTACTTGGGTGCCCTTGGTGTTATAATAACAATGATGACCTAAGGTTCAATAAGGGATACATAAGCTTTGAGATCAAGGAAGAGTGATTCATCATCCCCTTAACCGATGGATAATCAACACCCTATACTGAGCCCTTGGGAGAAAAAGGTCTTGACATGATCTATGTGCACTATATCAAGAATCCTAAGGTGATTCACCCTACATAGGGAGTTATTTTTTATAAACATGCTTAGTCCATGAATGATACAACTAGTGTGGCATGTGACAATCGGGTATATGGGACTTATGATTTAATTTTTCAATAATTAAGAGGCTTTGTTACAATAGTGACAAAGGTGCACTTATTCAAGCACATGGGGGGAAAGAAGTTACCAAGCTATTCTGGATGAGCCAATCCTAAAGATTTCTTACAAGAAATGGAGGCTCAGTGGAAAAATGAGGTTGAAAGAAGAGGAATTCTCAGCTATAACTTTCTCGGGACCATAAGGCATTTGTGGGTAACACATCAAGATTGCCTTCCAAAGTGGCACAAAGTGAGAATCACATTCTCTATTAGGTTTTCTCGAAACAATGCACCCACTACAATACAGGAATACTATGTGAAGGAACACACCTCGTTTCACATCCAAGCATGTGAGAAAGTATGGAAGGAAGGAGCAGAGGCCTTTTCACCTTATTTATGGGTGCATAAGCTATATTCCACCTTAGAATGTTGTGTGTGCACATGGTATATTCACTCTGAGATGCGTCATTAGATAGGAAATTGACAAGAGTTGACAGCTGACCTCCTTCAAGCTTTCGAATATCAGAGTACTAAACCATCAGTGGATAGGGCATTGTAGGTTGTTAAGAACCTAATGATGGGAGATAGTACCATGGTGGAAGATAGAATACTGGAGTTATTGGGTGAACCTAGATTGTAACCGTGCTTTGATGAGGAAGAGTCAGAAGAGATGTAGCTTGAGTGCGCATGTATGGAGAAAGAAAAAGGAAATATGGTCTATGTGATAGATGAAAAAGAAATGAAGAGTTTGGATATTAACCATACTGAAGGTACATGCAAATTTACTGATAGTGTTGATGAGAAAGCAAGTTCCTACCATGAACCACTCAAAACAAATAAGGTTAACATTGGTTCAGAAATGGAACCTAAGGAGGCCACTATTGGATATTATTAGTCAGAGAAGGAGGTTTCAAAGATCATTGATATACTGTATGATTTTCAGGACTTATTTCCATGTAAATACCATGAGATTAAAGGTGTTCACCACTACTTTGGGGAAATTAAAATCAAGTTAAAGGAGGGTGTGTGCCCAATTTGGAAGATGCCTTATTGAATGAATTTGAATCTTTGTGTCAAAGTCAAGGAGGAGATAGACAAGATGATTGTTTAATGCATCATTGAAGTTATAGAGGAATCAGAATGGGTAAGCCCCATGATCATCAGTATTCAAAATGATGGAAGGATAAGGATGTGTGTTGAATACAAGTACCTAAATGTGGTATGTATAATTGATCCTTTTCCAACCCGTTTTACTGAGGAGATCCTAGAAGGATTGGTCAGGTACAAAATATATTCCTTCACGGATGGATTCTCAGGATACCATCAAGTTAGAATTGATAAAGAAGACCAAGAGAAGACAACTTTCTCCACTGAGTGGGGAATTTTTTTCTATATGATCATGCCTTTTGGATTGAAGAATGCACCTATTGTGTTTTCACGCAAAGTGGTCGAGGCATTTCAGGATTTTGTCCATAAGTTTCTACAAGTCTACCTTGATGATTGGAAAGTATATGGAATAGTGAAAGACCATTGTAATAATTTGAGATTGATGTTTAAGAGATGTTGGAATTTGAGGATATCCCTCAACATTAAGAAATGTGTTTATTTTACTCCATTTGGGACCCTGTTGGGGCTTATTATATGTAGGGAAGGTATGCTAGTGGATCTCGCCAAAGTTTTTGTTATTGTAGGATTGGGGGAACCTACCAGTGAGAGCACAGTGCACAGATTCCTTGGGCATACAGGGTACTACCAGAAGTTTATCAAGGGGTATGACAATATTGTTGCACCATTGGAGGAGTTACTAAAACACAAGAGTGCCTTTCATTAGGAAGAGGTGTAGCAAATAGTGTTTGACACTTTGAAGGGTAGACTTGTCATTGTGCCCATATTAATATTTCCTTCTTGGGATAAAAATTTCCAGGTGCATGTTGATGCTTCAGGGATGGTAGTTGGAACAGTCTTAGCACATCCTGGTGAAGGGATTTTTTACCTCCCCTTGTGTTTTGCTAGAAGGAAGTTAACACTAGTAGAGCAGAATTAAACCACTACTGAGTGTGAAGCACTATAAATGATGTACATGCTGCATAACTTCAGGAAATATATGTTGGTAGCACCCTTTATAGTTTACATGGATCACATGGCATTGAAGTAATTAGTAAAAAATCTCATTTTGTAAGGGTGCATATGTCGGTTGGTCCTGTTGTTTCAATAATTTGAGTTTACAGTTGCTGTGAAACCAGGAAAGAGTAACTCAAGGCCTAACCATTTGTCAATAATTCACTCAAGGGAGGATGCATAGAGCATTGAGGATGCTATGACAGACGTGCAAATGTTTAGGCTATGGTGCATACCCTCTGACTTATAAGATATTGTTGTATTTCTCAAAATGGTTATGGCACCAAAAGGAATGAAAACTTTAGAAAGGAAACAGTTAGATATATGTGTCACACCCCACATGCTAATTAGTTGAGACTTATATAAGATAGGTCATGATAAGGTTTTTTTCCAATGCATGTTAGAACATAAGCACATTGCAATCATGAAAGAAGCATAGGGTGGGATTGCAGGAGGGAACTATGTAAGGAATGCCACAATGTCAAATATTCTACTCGTAAGGCTTTAGTGGGACAGTATATAACAAGATTGCATTGATTTTTTCAAGGCCTGTGACCATTTCCAATGCCTTGGAAAGCTAGGAAAAAGAGATGAGATTCCCTTCAGACCTATAGCCAGTGCAAAACCATTTTAAAAAAGGGAAATTTATTTTGTAGGACCAATTTCACCTACCGCACAAAGGACTAGTTCACGCTATATAATCACTTGCACTAATTACTTAACAAGGTGGGAGGAGGTAGTGCCTACAATGGATTACAAAACAACAAAAACTTCTAGATTCTTATGGGAAAACATAATAAAAAAAGTATGGATGTGCTTTAAGTTTGACTAGTGATAGGGGTACACATTTTTTGAATGAAATAGTCAGGATTTTGTTGGCATAGTTCATGGTGGACCATCATAAGACTACCCCTTATCACCCAAAAGTTAATGGAACTGCTAAGGCATTTAACAAAATTATGAGTCGCATGTTGACAAAAAATTACAATGTGGGAAGACAAGATTGGGATGAAAAGGTATCAACCGTTCTATGGGCATACAGGACAACCTACAAGAGATTAAACAAGGCCACGCCATTTTAATTGGTTTTTTGTACGGAGGTTGTTTTACCAGTTGAATTTATGTTACCATCACTCCGTATTGTGCATGTAGGAGGGTTAGCTGATGAAAAATTAATTCAACAGTGCATAGAGAAATTAATGTTGTTAGATAAAAGGCAGTCACTTGCTAGATGGAGTCATAAGACTAAAAAGGCACGGAAAAAAGCATGGCATGATCATCATATTAAAAACAAAAAATTTGAGGTTAGGAAGATAGTTTTTTTATATGAATCCAAGTTTCTGCGCCATCCTGGGAAACTGAAGTCCATTGGTTAGGGCCATATATCATCTCGTACATCCTTGTTTCAGGTAATTTCCAATTATAAGCACTTAATGGAAAAGGGTTACAAGGCCATTTCAATGGGAGTAGGTTGAAGCCCTACTACAAATAAGTCTTCCTTGTGTTTATAAATAGGGTAGTATTTCCATTTTACCTAGGATTTTATTTTATGATTTTCTTTTCCTTATGTTTCCCTTTCTCGTTGCTTATTTCCTTCTTGTTGTGTTATTATTTTATGCACCTTGTGTTTTGGTAGCCACTTATTATTCAAAAGGTTGTGTATACATAGAGGACCATGCATCTATTTTTGTGTGGGGTGGAGCAATGCAAAGTAAAATGGAAGTTGGTAGTGGAATTTGTTTTTTATGGCCCTGATTGAAGGAGCATAGTATGGAAGAGCACACATAGAAAAGATGGACATAAGGGATTTTGGTGTCATGATAGCTTTACAAAAACCATGTACAAAGGATGAGAAGCACGGGAATAACATGAGGTAGCCGAGGGAAAAACTCAGGTTAAGGACGGAAGAAGTTACTTCGGCGTTGTAAGTGTGTGCATGAGGATATTTAGTTAGTAAGGATTTTTGCATGCCAGAAGGTTGTAGATATTTTTCAAGAAAGATTGGGTGTGGGGGTAAGACCACTTAAGGGTGGTCTTTAGTGGAAAAAGTCACCTTTATTACAAAATTATGTTGGTAGGTGGCATAAAATTTATTACAGGAGATGAGAAAACAACTATAAGTAGAAGGTCAGGATACGTTGTTATTACCTTGCATTTGTGATAAAGAAGAGCTCTTGTGAACTAGGGCATCTGTGAAGAATATTTTTTCAAAGGAAAAAGTGTGAAGGTTTGTGCAAGACTAGTGTTATTTGTGAACCAGGGTGTAAAAATAGGTACACGAATGTATAGGAGAGGGTTCTTGGAATTTTCAAAAACTATAAGAAAGTATGCCATCTTGTGGAAGGAAGGGTTTTCCCAGGGTTAGGTTTCATCAGCTAGGGCATGAGAGTAAGGGGATTTTTCACGAAAGAAGCCACATATTCTAGAAGAGTGAGGAAGAGGAGCAAGGAGGATTTTTTATTAACCCAACAAGGAGATGGCATTAAAGAAGGAAACTATTTCATCGAAGAAGGGAAAGGGAAAAGAGAAACAAGTGGTTTCCACTAGTTTCAACAAGGATTAGTATGTAGAGATGCAATACCTAGATGATGTATTGCTCAGAAAGAAATGGGTATCCCATATAAGGAAGATGGTAGTGAGTGATTACAACCATTGCATAAGAATCACAGAGAAGTAGATGGCATTATAAATGGTTCACCTGATAGATAAAAGGACACTAGAAAGGATTTCAATCTATGATGATGAACTGAAGGTAAAATTGGAGAAGTGTAGGTTGTTGCAACATTATGAGTTTCCCTACTTTGGAAAACCTGAGAGACTATATAATTGGTTGATGTCACACATGCACGAGGACCACTTCAACTTTATAGGCCAAAGGATGTGCATAATTCCTCAACTAATCTCTAAGTTTACCAGCCCTGTCTATGAAGGGGATCCACTAGATGATGAATTGGAGGATAAGGAATCCATTAAGGAGACATTCCATGATTATGATTATAAAAATTGTTCACGCTATTTTGATATCTCATATATCTCTGACCCAGTGATAAGGATGGTTATGCACTTGGTATCTAGGATGAATGAGAAAGAGAGGTGAACATAGATAAACAAGGCTTGGTTGAATGTGTGCTAGAAGATTTCAAAAAGAACCATCTATAACTTATTCACCTTCATTATAGAAGAAATCATTAGTACCACTCATGAAGGAGAAAATATCATGTTTGGAAATGTCCTCCTCACCATCATTTTCTCAGAATTCGGAGTTCTCGATGGGCTAGAGAATTTTGTATGGGAATATCCAGATGAAGATCCTTATCCTGCCAAGAGATTTTAAACATACAGTTGTGATACCATGAAAGCTTCCCAAAACACATGCCTGGAGAAATGGTACAAAGGATTTGTGATGTGTTTAGGGTTGAATGGAGGTTACCCGAACAATTACTGGTGCTAGTGTAAGGAGAAGCTGAGTTTGTTTTATACTAGCATTTATTCATTTTCAGATTCACATTGATAGAGGGGACCAAGAGCCCATGGTGTAAACTACCTTTCTCCTTCACCATGAAATATTTCCAAGCAGGGTCAACCACTTCAAGGATTCCAAAAGAATAAGGTTAGACCTCAATGAGGTGGATTAGGACCACCATGACCTGTGAAGGAAGCTGGTATACCCTAAGCAGTGTGCTTATGTGGAGAAGTATGCCTCTCATGAGGTGTGTATGAAAATACCTATGATGTTTCCAATTGCTTGAAGGACCACAATGAGGGTATACCTGCACATTAGGCCCAAGTATGAGAAGGGTGCCTACTTGTAGAATGATGTCTCCATCCCAGAAGACCCCACCAGGAAGAAGAAGGCTATGCTAAGGAAGAGGGAAAGAGAAGATGCACCAGAGAAGATTACACCAAGTGTGTAAACAACACAATCTGTGGGCACGTTTGAGTTAGGTGTGAATCCTAGCACATATGCATGGAGGAAGAAGTCCCCCATTAAGGAAAATGAGAAATAACTTTAGGAAGAGGTGCCAGAGCAAGAATATTTTCATGCACAAGAAGAATCTCTAAGTAAGTAGTCATCTGCTGAAGAAGAAGAGAAGGAAGAGTCTCCTATACTCGAATCACCAGTTAGGAAGAAACAAAAGGTAGCAGTGAATCTAGACTTAGAAGGAATGGAGAGACTAGAATCCTACAGAGGTGAGAGAGATGATGAAGAGCATAAAGAGGATCAAGACCATCTTATGTACGATGTGCATGAATCCAAGGATGAGGGAAATGAAGAAAAGGATGGGGAAGAGGGAGGTAATCTAGACAAAGGGAAGAGTGAGGAAGTAAATATAAAGGATCAAAGGACCCCAAGCCTCACCAAGGAGAAGATAGAAGAGGAAAAAGAAAGAGAAGTAGTGGGCATAATAAATAATTTGGTGGATCAAGAAGTGGAGCACATCTGACAAGGTTCTCAAGGAGATAGAGGAGGAAAGTGTAGGAAAAGAGTATGGGAGCATAGGTAGAGATCCCATCTTAGTGGTAATATTTCAAAAGGTAGCGCGCATAGGAGGAAAATGTGTGGTAGTGGCGTACGAGTATGGAATGAGTTATATCAACAATCCAAATAAGGTATTATGTTTGTGCTTCCAAAGTATCATGCCTATAGACCAACTCCTTTCATGGTCTTCATTCGAAGAAGAAGACACATACCCATGAACAAGGAATATGTTATCTTAGGCATTTGAGTCCAATGTTGATGAGCTTGAGTTAAAGGTAAGCAAGGGGGTGATGATGAAAATACATGAGACCAAGGGAGTGAACCCCCTGATAAATACTCAACATTTGACAAGAAATTCTGAAAATCCCTCAACAAGGTATCAGTTGAGGTTGAGGTGAGATTCTTTAGAGGGAATGACAGGTTAAGGTTCCTAGATAAAGAACCGGAGAAGAAAAAGGAGTAACTCATTGAGAAGAGAAAGGATATGAAGTAGGAAGATTTGATGAGCACACAGTTAAGGCGTGAACTAAGTGAGGAGAAGGAAAAGATGCATGAAGTGTACAAGAAGGTTGAATTTTTCATAGACACCATCAATTTGAAACACCCAGACCTGGAACCTCCTGAGAAGAAATGAGAGTTAACCTTGCAATACTTGGAAGACTTAACCCACATCCTTACCGTGGAGAGGAGGCCAATATCCATAGAATCAGTACAAGAGGCATTGGCATGCCAGAAGGAGGAATAGAAAAAGAAGATCAAGGAGACAGTGACATGATATTCTGAGCTCCTTTCCACTATATAGATCACCACATAGATGGATAAGGTCATGTATGATAATTTTGCTAACAGAGAAAAGGTAGAAAACATACTAGTTGCTACACATGAGGCAGGTCTGAAGGAGTACAAAGAGAATAATAAGGGGAATAGGGAAGAGATGGATAAGATCCTAGCTGAGGTTGAAAAAAAGATGGAGGAAATCAAAATCTTGTGAGGCTTGATTAAGAACCAACTTAAGGAGCTGTATCTCTAGATAACCCGTAGAATGGATGCACTAGACAACCTTAGAAAGCACCTCAAAGGGATTGTAGATATGCTAAATGATAAGTGTGGTGAACTAGGTTTATAGGAGGTAAGCGCTCTTTTGGGTGACCTACTTCAATAGATGTGGGGTGAAATGGACACTGGGGAAAGGATCAATACAACAATAAGTAAGGATTTCCCACTCCTATTATAGAAGTAGGAAGATCTTTGATTCTTTCATTTCTTCTATTCTTCATTCTTCCATTTTGTACTTCTTTCAATTTTTCTGGGTTCCACCATTCGTTATTATTTAAGGGAGAAATATGTTTCCAAGGAAGAAGAACAAGCTTAGTGTGGGATGATGTTGGGCCTCAAAATATTAGCTAATTACCAAAAGGTCCATGTGTGCAGAACTAGTAAGAATAAGGGCACATGGGGAGAAGTGCACAGGGTAAGGGCTTAAGAAGGGTTTAGGAGAAACTAGGATGCACACATAACGTAATATATAGGGTCTAAGGAATTATCCATATTCAGCATTTTGAAGGCACTTGAGGAAAAATATTACCTGACTAGGTATGCCAAGTGGATAAGGTGCCAACCTAGAAACTTGGTGTTCAAGGAAAGAATATTCCATGCATGGAATATTCCTAGGAAGACATAATTACAAAAAATGTAGATCTCGGAGTAGAATAAGCATGCACCATTGGAGGACCATATTGACACTTGGCATCTGATCTGCTCTTGAAGAAAGGTATGGTAGTTGGTGTTGATTTTATAAGAAGAGATCCTCAGGTAGAAGAAGGGAGGAACACATAGTAATAAATGAAGGCGTGAAGAGATACACCAAGACCTAAAATTCAAATATGAAGTGGAGATCCTTGGAAATTAGATTATTCATGACCTTTGTAAAGTCAATGTCTAGGACCCTTCAAACTGTCTGGCTTGGTCATTATGACCACAAGGTTTATAAATTAGAATCATACCATGGATCAATGAAATTGATCCAAGGTAATGTTGTTCTAGATCCCCACGAATTTTGAAAACTAAAACTCAACTTCTCAATCCCAAGAAGTGAATTATTCTGTATAAAAAAGATGAATTGCTTCATTTTATATTAATTGTAAACATGGCAGAATTGTACCTATTTAAGTAGATAAAATATGACCCGCTGCAAACATGATTTCATAGATAATAAGAGTACACCATCTTAAAACAAGAATCACATGTCAACATTTGCACCTTCCAAATAGAAGTCAGCATAGCTATCAGCCATGTTAGAGGTGTTACATGCTACAAATCCTTCAAGGATTTCCTCTATAAAATATGTAGGAAAAGAATCTATGACACATGAGGTGTCAAGTTCCCTATAATCAACACATATCTTGATCTAACCATTATTTTAATGCTTATCATCATGGGGATAACCCACTCAGATTCCTCAATTGGTTTAATAATTCTAGACTTAATCATTTTTTCAATTTCCTCTTTGAAATTCAAGTGCGAGTTTGGGTTCATCCTATAGGGCCTCTTTTGAACTGGGTGCGCACCTTATTTCAACTTAATATTAATTTATCCCAATGAGCTATGGATGCCTTTCAACTCATTGTAACCTCTTGGAAAAAAATATTATAAGTCACACAATATCTTAATGATATTTTCTACCTCTTGCTCTGACTAGTAATCTCCAATGCTAGCATCCTTAAGCACATATTCTATCCTAATATTAACCTTTTTGGTCTACATAGGAACATGGTATGTGCATGATTTTTCATGTGCAGATTTTATTACCTCATGGACACCCTCTGTGTGGATAATATCTAGGTTCTCTACTTTTTCATCATCAATGAGATATACCATTTTCCCTTTCTCTTTTTCTTTCCATGTGCACCCCAACTTGATTTCTTATTTTTCCACTACACCCTCATGTGCCTCAGTCTCATGTTCTCCCAAGAGATAAACCACAAGTTCTTCTTCCTTCACACTATCCCCCAATTTTATGCACTTCACAATTTGCAACACCTCATGTATGGGTGACTTATTAGAAAAATAATCAAAAGTATGTTCCATACCTTTAGTCATGTCACACCAAATTGAATTTTCTTACTTAAGATCAACATGGACATACCATGTACATGTATATCCATGTAATTTTGAATAGAAATTATGTACCTAGATTGATGGTAGTAAATCCTCTTGACCTTGATCCCACTATCTTTAACAGTTGTGGACACGTACCAAATCTAGAGTATTTCCATCATACTTATGTATAAGAGAATGGGTGTTGCTCCAGGTGAACCTTTTCAGAAAGGCTAATCTTACCTAGTGCCAACCCAAAACATTATCCTTGTGTTCTTCCCACTAGCATTTTGTTGTTCCACACAAGGTATATACCAGGATATTCCTCCTATCTCCCATATTCTTCCATTGTTCCTCCATGGTGCACAAGAAAGATTCAAGATTCTCCTCCCCAATATACCTAGGTAATTGAGTTTTTCCTGAGGGCTTAATCATGTGTGAATTTATCATCTGATTTAATCTTTCATAACCTTTCATTCAACCATTTTGTACATGCCATGGGCCCAATTATCACAAGAAAAAATGATAGTGCCACTGACAGATTTTGCATCTTCCCATTAAAGTACACCTTATTTAGATGGATCTACATTCTCAGGGTCAAGCATTGTGCATGCATATATCCTATTAACCTCCTCTTCACTCATAGGTTAAATGTAAGGTGTAACCTTCACATCATCTAGAGGAATGATCATGTAATCTTTATTATTCTTACAACTAATGTACCTTTCTTTGAAGTGCATGTTTGCATTGTTTACATAACACCAAGGAGGACCAAAAAATGTTAGTAATTTGTCTTCCTCAAAAATCTCAATTGCTTTGAAATCTCTTATAAACATGGCTCCTTGAATAGTGATTGATGCATCCTTCGATACCCCTACAGGCATGGGATTTTTTTTTTTCCATATAAAATGCATTATAAGATGGATGCAATTTAGGCCTTCCCATCTAGTTTTATGAATCCAAAGTTAGAACATTTAACTTCACACCTATGTCAATCAAAATATTACTCAACAACCATCCATCAATCATCATATCTAGTGTGATTTAATTATCACACTTGTGGTTCTATGGTGATAATTTTACATCGAGAATATAATGATCATTCTCCACTCCCACGCGTGGTACCTTTTCATGCAACCATTCTCCTAGCATTGAAATGATCTTCTCCTACCTAAAAATATTGCATAATTCCTTCGGATGATCTACATCCTTTTTTGGAAGTTCAATATTCTTCACGCATTCCCTCACACATGCCTACTCTTTCAGGAAATGGATATCACCTTGTAACTCTCTAATCACTCCCATAGTTTCCTGATAGACCTCCTTCTACTCAACAACATCTGAGTATTTCATGATCATAATATCCTCCATCTTAATGAGTGGTTTGGATTAAATAGGATCCCACATGCATGTTAGTTATGCGCAATTAGTCACTAACATAGGATTTAATTATAGATTAGGAATCTTCTTAGGTGCCCATTGTTCATTATTCGTTGTTTTACCTTGATCGTCCCCACACATTTTTCCTTCTTATTTTTCTTACACATATGATCATAAAGATCATGAAAGTCCTCAACCTTATGTTTCTTCACACAATAAGAAAATACCTAAATATTTGGACACTCATGTTGTTAATGATCTGGGAACCCATAAGTATAAAAACATGTGATGCGTAAATATACATCTACTACCATGACCTCTACTTATATATACACATTGAAATCAACCATATCCATTTTTTCACCCTTCAGTAGGATAGACATCTTGTGTCTGAGAGCTACTTGCCATTGTTGTCTACTGCAATTGAGTCTCACATGCCTCATAAATCTGGTCTATCAACCGGAAATCCTTTATATCATGGGTGTGTCTATTGTAGACCTTACAATACATAGACTCATTCTTCATCGTTGTGTGCTACAATATATGGAAATTCCTAGCATCATGATTCTTGTGGAAAATCTCACAATACTGTAATAGTGCATGTACACTCTTACTCATACAACTATCCTTAGTATTCCCTTCCACATCACAATTGGTGCACCACAACCCACTACACATCTCATGTGCAAAATTGGTAGAAACCTTCTCTAATTATTTAGACATAGATTTTATTTTAACCTTAATAAAATGGATCACTCTAATTAATGCACTTCTAACCACTTCAGTGTGTAAAGCTTCTTCCAAAACCTCACGCAAATCTATGTACCTCTTACATGATAAGACCCTTTGAAATGGAGTCAACAAGCCTCTAACAAACCATTGTGCATGTTGAATTTGATGGATATTAAAATATATTTTGGACAATAAATTTTTAAGCCACACATCATACTCTCTTACACTTTATGATAATCCCTACTTGATGTCTTTGAGTGTCTCAAATTCTAAAACAACCAAAAATGTAGTGTGTAACACATAATAATCCACCGCAATTTGATTTGGATCATACTTCCTATACGAATTAAGTATGTAGCCTTGAAGCATGGTGGTAAAATAAATTTCTCTTCTATAAATGGTTGTAATTGCCTTAGCTCTCCATAACAATTCACATTTTTACACATGCTCAGTAGCATCTTCCACACCTCTTTATTATAGAAAGTGAAGAGACGTCTACAAGAAAACTTTAGGATTTCTAATGTTGATCTTTCTACTGTGAAGGTTGTTGGGGTGGTTTTTGGGGAGGTTGATGTGGTGTTGGAACCTTCCCTAGGTTAAGTCCAAACCCATATCCTTATCCTCCACTAGGATTCCCTCCATGCGGTGTCTAACCTGAAATTATTAACCCTCCCATCATGACTTGTGGTCTTATAGATGAGCTTCCTTGTGTCCCAATTGTTATGGTAGACTAGAAACCAACTATATTTGTTGTAGCAGCACCTACAAGATTTCTTCCAATGATCTACACATCAATATTTTGTCTTTATGATGCACCTATAAAAATACCTCAAAACTTACTTTTCCTAGACATGGGCATCTGATATGCTACCATGTGCACATCCCTAATCTATTCCTCCTTTTGATAAGTGCCTAAAATATGCCTACTTGTGTCTCATACCCAACATGGAGATCCTACATGTTCTCCTTCACTATGATTCTCTTCAGTAATTACATCTAGATTAGGAACACATTGTGCAAGGGATAGGTAGCTAGGATGGGTTGGATGCACACCCATGCTTATTATTATTTCTTCATACACCCTCTCATCAAAATCTGATGGGGTCTCTCTACTACGATTTCCCAATGTTGAGAGGATATGATAGTGTGGCTCCTCATCTTCCATAGGGCTCTCATCACTTCTGCCAGCCATTATTCTTTGTTATCTCAATGCTTCATTAATTTCCCTCTATCGCGTATCATTA
The DNA here is from genome assembly GCA_019776745.2 of Taxus chinensis. NCBI lineage: Eukaryota > Viridiplantae > Streptophyta > Pinopsida > Cupressales > Taxaceae > Taxus > Taxus chinensis. The sequence goes on along the minus strand of CM034156.1, from coordinate 262,458,378 downwards.
TACATGATCCATCTTTCCTCTCTCTATCTTTTTTCCACCATTTCCACTTCCATCCTTCCCAAAATTTCTCCTGATCATTCGCATGGTGGGGGATTAGATCACCGTAGGTAAATTATTTATTCCCACTTCTACCATTAGGATCTTGATAGCTAAGGGTATCAAGTGTAAATAATATCCTTTTTTCTTGCGTAAGAACCAAAACGCTGCTTCCTTTGGGAAAGAGAATGTATAAATTGAATAATTCAAAGTATAGCTGCACAAAAAACCTTGATGTAGAAAAAAATTCATGCACTTGGATACATTTCTAGGTCCTAGACACATGCTAGAATTCATATCATTCCTAAGAGAGAGAGAGAACTAGTAATTGAAAACTTTATTTGGCCTTTTGTTTGAGTTTCTTATTTTCTATTTGGTTTTACACACCCTACAACTCAGTTAGAACTTTACTTTTTTATATTTAATGACTTTAGAAACCAACGTCTAGGCTCTCTCAACCCCTCTAGGCACCTTTGATCTCTTTCTACCTTACTCGCTCTTTTTAGGCCTATTTTATCTTTTTTCCATCTTATTTTCTTATGGATCAGCCTTCCAGTTGTCAATTAAAAAATTCAAATAAGGGAATCATATAAATACATAACTATGAGATCAAATAAGGTACCAAGCTCTAAGAATTACTATCTATCACCTAAGCATGCATCCAAAATTCATCTAAAGCACTTCAAGGCATCCATCTAGTATCGATTCAAAGAACAAGGGACTGCATTTTCCACATACACTATATAGGAAAGGGGGAGTTCATTTTATTCTATCCAAACATGTTATACATTGTTACATTCCAGATCTATCATGATATCAAGTGTAACTTGTACTAGGGCACAATCCTCACTCACACTCATAAGAAGTAGATGGAGTATGAGATGTAGTACAACGCTCGATCGTAAGTTCACTCTGTTGGGTGACCACCGAGGTTAGTTCCACTCCCTATATTGAATCTTTCTTTTTGGATTTGATGTGGTTTTGTGGGTTTTTGCAGCTATACATCTATTTTTTCTATTACAGTGACACTCAACGATCAAGGTGTGACATATAGGTGACCAACAATGACTATCAGTAAAAATTATGTAACACTAAAAAAATGACATTCTAACCATCTATGTAATCATAAGAACCTAACAACAGACTTTGGCACCTAGGTTCGCTTGACCCAGTCTAGACACCCTGGTTCGACATTATACGACAACTCCATATTTTACAATGTATAGTTGTGACAGATTTCCCTCTTTGTTCTTCAGATTTCCAACCCAGATCAATTCCAAGAAGATCACAAATCATCTACATCATTATTTACCTCTCTTACACTAAGAGTTTCATATTTAATTATCTTATTACTTGTGTAAAAGTGTATCTAAGAGTTGTACTTCATTATTTCTATTAGTTACTCTATAATTGGGATTACTACTATTGGCCCACCATGGAAGAAGATTTCTTAAAATACGCTAAACATTATGATAAATTCTAAGAACATAGCAATCTTCGACATGCCCCTAGCTATTATCTTGTTGGAAATATAATTTCCTTTCATGTCCCTTTTCCTTGTGTGGTTGTGATCTTATTGGAAATATAAATCCTTAATCGACTGATGGCCATAATTTTATTATTACCGCTATGGAATATTTTACAAAATGGGTCAAAGCTACACCTTTGAAAACTACCACTTGTCTCGATATCTCTCATTTCATCACCACTCAAATCATTACACATTTGAGAATTCCCTTCATAGTTATCATTGATGTTAAATAGATCTGCATGAAATTCAAGATTAAACAATCATTATCCACTCCTTATTACCCATAACTAAATGGCTAAGAAGATGCCACCCATAAATCCATTTTTGAAATATTAAGAAATATTTTTGATGCTAGTGGTGACAATTTGCATAATCATATCATATACACTCTTTGGGTTTACCACACTAGTATGAGTACACCCACCAATGCCACACCCTTCTCAATAGTTTATGACACTGAAGTCATAATTCCTCTATATCTTGAAATACCCTCATTATGGGTCTCACTTAAAAGCATTCTCAAAGACAATGAATATTAGGAAGCCTAACTACATGAGCTTGAAATGTTTAATTCTCTCCATGTATAATCTTTTGAACATAATCGAGTTTATCAATCTCACATTTCCCAAGTATAAAATAGTAAAACTTTCCCTTATGAATACAATATTGTTGATCTTATGTTAAAATAAAATAAAAAGAATACAAGCACTGAATCTCACCTAAGAGGTAAATTCAAACCTAATTGGATAGGTTCTTATGTCATCACAAACAAAATTGGAGTGGCATCTATCACCTTGCCACTCTCTTTGGTAAGCCAATGAAGAACCCACTTAATGTGGTACACATTAAATGTTATTAGGCATAAACCACATTTCACTAACTTATGTTTCACTCTAGTTCCATGGTTCGTAATCGACTACTAAGGGTCTAAAGCTGAAATGAATCTCACCCCATTCACTTTTCATGCTCTATGCTTCATGATATATCTTTCTAGTGCACATTTTTCACACCATTTCCCAATGATAGAATATTGTTCTATTTTTCATTCTTGACTATCAAGTGTTATTTTATAAATGAACCACATCTCATATTCATCCAAATTCACTCGGGGGAACCCTACTCCTATCACATTCAAATTGCATATTGTTCCATCTCACCCAAACACAACATATTACATATCTTGGTTGCACTTATTCTTACTTGCTTATACTTAAATGTACGCATTGTTTCCCATGTTAGATGGATACTTAGTATATAGATATATTTTCTATATACACATGTATGTTCACTTGTTCTCTAGTTGTGAATGCAAACTTCTTACAGGACTTTACAGGATGCAATGATGCTTAACAATGTACCTATTACAAGTCCCACAAAGGCTCTTGGTGGCATATACTTTCTCACACATTACAGATGTTATTATTTCATTATTTACTACTTCTACTTCCTATCACACTACTTTCTATTGGTACATACATGGTTTGACATACTTTTATCTTTCTAACATGCTAACAGGTGCTTCATGTGTAACATTTTCTTTGCAAGACTATATTGCACAATTATTGTTTGTTACACTTTTGCTTGTCATTTTTTTCCATTATTTGTTGGATATACCCTTTGTATTATATGCACACCATATGTTTTTGGTCACTTCCACCCTTATTTTTATGTGACATTATGAGCAATGTCACATGTTTAAAATCCACTTTTCACGGTTTATCTTGTCTTCTTTCTTGCTCGGTACAGTATCTTATATATGCATATTTTCTTTAATTTCAGTAACTATTATTTTTATCCATATTTTTTTAATGTGATGTGGTTTTCACCATGCACATCCCATCCCCTTCAGATCCATGTCATTTTAGTTTCATGTCCTCTTGTTTGGACTACATGCTCCTATCAGCATCACATGCACCCCAAACGAGGGGGGAATACATTGAATGAATCAGTCACCCCATACACCAACCCAAAGCTACAGTATAGAATTGCATAGTACATGAACAGAACATAGACCTACAATCAAAGAATGACCTAGAAGCTAACTTGGGTCCTTAGTACAACATAGACACCAGCACTTGGTATCAGACAGAAGTTCCTGGGAGCTTGTGTCCTCCCATGGGCACTAATGTCTTGGGGTTAGACATAGTCAATTTATCATATCAGCATAGTCTACAAAATTTCATAGATAAGTTTCACAAAATTAGACGTTGGCCTCATAATACAGAATATAGTCAATATCGTACAATCTCTTTGAATCGAGAAAATCAATTCAATCTAAATAATTTTATACAACTCAAAAAACACAAGGATGTACCATCCACAATGGTTCACATTCAGGAAGAATTCATAGAAGGAGAGTAATCCTAGACCTCTCTTCCCAACATTCTTCGGGTATGTCGTGAGATCACCCAAAAAACTTGTATTTCCCGTGAGATCTCCTAAAAAATCAAACTTGGTGTGAGATCACACAAATAATTATATCTTGGAATGAGATCACCCAAAATACTCTCTCTTCACAACATTTCAAGACATATTTCTATCCTTTTACACTCTTATGTATCAGGTGCACTCTTTCCTTTTACACACTTTTTGATACTTTACTCATATTTTCATATATATTACTTTGACTACTCTTTTTCTCTTCTTTTTTAGGTCCATCTATAACACACAATAAGAAGCAACCCTAAATCAAGCACAATAGGTATAAAATGATACAACATAGTATTATTAACCCCTAGCGTCACTAACATTTTTGTATCTTTCAACGCTTAATTTTTACATCCATTCTATGTTTCACGTGTCCACTTGGCACGTCCTTCACCATCAAACTCTACATGGTTATCAAGTACTCATCTTATAAATACTTTATTTAAATTATTATTCACTCAATAACATAAAGTGGGGGAAAATGTAGACACAAAATCATGCACTTAGGTATATTTCTAAGTCCTACACACATGCTAGCATTCATATGATATCTAAGCAAGAAAACTAGTAATTGACGGCTATCTTTGGCCATCTATATGTGTTTATTATTTTCTATTTGGTTTTACACACCGTACAACCCAGTCATAACTTTACTTGCTTATATATTATGACTTTGGACACCAACGCCTAGCTAGGATGCCAATGCCCAGGGGCCCTCATCCCCTTTGGGCACCCCTGACCTCTTTGTACCTTACTTTCTCTTTTTAGGCCTCTTTTATCTATTTGGAATCTTATTTTCTTATGGGTCATCCTTCCAATTGTCAAGTATGAAATTTAAACAAGGGAATCAGATAAATACATAGCTATGTGATCAAAATAAGATACCAAGCTCTAATAATTACTATCTATCACCTAAGATTGCATCCAAAATGCAGTTAAATAACTTCAAGGCATCCATATAGCATACATTCAAGGGAAACGGGACTGATTTTTCTACATACAATACATAGGAAAGAGAAATTTCATTCTATTCCATCCCCACATGTTATACATTGTTACATTTTATATATATCCCACTATCAAGTACAACTTGCACTATGGCATCATAGGACACAATCGTCAAACACATTCTAAAGAACTACGTGGATTCTAAGATGTAGGGGAATCACTCTGTTGGGTGACCATCGGGGTTAGTCTGAATACCCATATTGTATTTTTCTTTTTTGGATTTGATGTTGTTTTTAGAGATTTTATAGGTGAACATCTATTTTTCAAGTTACAAGGACACTCAAAGATTAAGGTGCAACATATAGATGACCAATAATGACTATCAGTGACACTTGTACAATACCACAAAAATCATGTTCTGACCATCTACATAGTCACATGCACCAAATAGTAGACTTTGGTCCCCAGTCACCCTTGAACTAATCTAAACACCCTAGTTAGTCTTTATCTGAAAAATCCATATTTTATAGAATAAATTTGTGATGTTCTACCCTCTCTCTTCATCAATTTTCTAGTCCATATTAGTTCTGAGAAGAGTGCAAATTAGCTAAGTAATTATTTCCCTCTCTCACACTTAGGATTTCCTATTTTATTAGCTTATTTCTTATGTCATAGTGTATCTAACAATTGTACTTTATTTTTTCTGTTAGTTATTCTACAATTAATTTTTTACAAAAAGAGTTTATTTTTGTTAAATCACTTCCAACCAACAATCCACAGCTTTAGTACAAGCCTTGTCTAAATCAAAAATATTTTGGTAATCTTATTGTTTCCAAACTCTCTTTCCTATTTGGAGACCTCTTGTTGTCACGTAAGCTATCAACCACTGGTATATCTCTACTAGGAAGAATCTGAAGAACATCTCGTACAAGTAGTCATAAAGATTCTTTATAACCCACTTTCACAAGTTAAAATCAAGTCCATTGTTATATCTCTGTGCAAAATTATCTTGGACTTCTTCTCCCCATCACTCAATATGCTCCAAAGATAGTCGATACGCCATTTACATGCAACATCATGGTAGACAAATTAAAAAGAGGTCCTGAAAATGAAACCAAAATGTATTCTTTATTTTACTCAACTAGAGCTATGCACACTAGCACCTCATCCAAATAAGTATGGATGCTCACCCAAAGTGCGCGCAACTACCAAGGCCCTCTTTTTCTATGATTATCATAATTTTAGCATGCATGTTCATCATATTCATAGTTAAATCAGCCATTCATACACACAGAGTAATATACCAATTCATCAACACATATAATAAGTAAAATGATTAATCCAAGTAAAAAATCACTAGAGTCAATTATACTGTCCAAACATCATCTTCAAATACATCAACTATCATTATCCAACCAAAATTATCCATTATAAACCACAAGAAATTACATAGTTATGGAAGCTTAATACATTAACCTTAATAAATACATGCGTTGGACCATGCACACAATCAAAACAAACTCAACCCTAGCTTGTTAAACTCTCCATTTACACTAACTCGGTTACCTCCTAAAAAATCTCACTAGAACCTCTCTTACAAAAAGGAAACACTACCTATATATAAGGTTGGGTACATTCCCTTCACTGCTTCATACATTTTCCTATCAATAGGCATGCGTATAAAAAAAACTTTCATAATTTTACAACCCATTATAATAATATATTATCCTAAATAAAACATGCCTTAATTCCTATTTTTAGCTTTGTACATGCATTTTCTCTCTCCATCTCTGCATGTTCTTTTGTTCTCCCTTTCTTTCCCGCTAAGTCTTTGTGATTTTCTCTATTTCCAAATCTTTACTTGAGTAGAAATCCAACTCTACTTTTCTATTTTTATCCTTGTCATGGAAAATTGGCTAATTCCTTATTATTGTACCTTTATGCACACATCCTCATGTGTCGAACAACTTTTCTTCTATGTGCACCCTTTGTGAATTGTTCTATTCTTCTTTGTGTGTGATCCTTTACGCATAATCCTTTTTCCTTGACTGATACTTAGTTAATTTTCCCAACCAATAGAATCCAAGGTGTCAAAGAGATATTTTAATGCATATTATTAGTTTATGCAAGTAAAACTATAGGGGGAGATGGTAATATGCTCAAACATTTATGATATAATGGAATAGAAACTGAAAAAGTTGTAGAGTTACTTTAGGTCTGCAGTGTTGACCTTCACCCATCTCCAAGGCTTTTAGTTAATTTATGTGCTTGTACATTTGCATAAGAAATTATAATATGATGGTATGATGATATGGTGAGTACTTAGAAGGTCTTTCACATGTCGAGGTTACTTTTATATCATTGAGAAATTTGAAATTTTTTGACTGAGGAGTGCTCTAGGGAGCATGGTTCTAAATGGTGACATGTTAGTGTTTTTAGCATGGTATAGACCTAGAAGATGGTGTAATAGTAGGTATGAAGATAATGTTTGTAGAATATACTCTCAAGGGGAGCTATGTTCATGATTTTTTTATGTCCATCGATCTCTTTTTGTTGTGATAAAGACAAGAAAACAAAGTACAATCAAAGGGGAAGCTTGTGAGAAAGTAAGTAAACTGTTTTGTCCATTTTTTTCATTGTGATTTTTAATTTTTTATTTCAATTTTTTATTTTTCCTTTTTCATAGATGTCAAAAGGGGATATTAGACTCGGAAAAATGAAAAAAGGAGTCTTTTAGGTGTTTGGTCTTGTGCATCCATCAATGAAAAAGGGAGAGATTGTTGACCATTGTGTCTATGATGTTGTCATTGATATCAAAGGTAATTTATGGTAAAGGGATTATATGTGTCATAAGTGTATCAATGAGGTGTCAATCAAGGTCAACCATGTAGGTTGAAAAGGTAGTATCTTTTTTTGGTGAAGTTGTTATGGTGTTTAGGCATGGTTTCAAGCATGGTCAAGCTAGTATGTGTGATCCAAAGATGGTAAAAGGGTATGATAAGTTTTAACATGATTAATATGATGTATAAAATTTATCCAAGTGTATATAAGTGGTCTTCATGGTATTTTCATGTGAATTCGTGGTTGATTCATGTCATTCTAGGCTTATTCCTAGACCTAGTGCATGGTGTATAGCATGAAAAGATGAATTATGGAGTCTTATAGACTTTTTAAAGAATGTGGATTGTTTTTTGAGGCAACATAAAAGTTTTGCTTTATGTATCAGGACATTATTCTGAGGTTTGATGATGTTTCATGGTCCTTTGAAGAAAATTTCTTGAGAATAAGGCTTGTAGACACAAGTAAGTCTTAGTGGTTAGAGAGTTGAATATGAATTTAAGAATGGATGAGACTTAGTACTATTAGAAGAGGTCATTATGGTGTTGTAGGAAAATTTTCAGGTTGGTATGATGAATATCTTGCAAGAAATTTTATTTTTGGCAAAATCGAGTTCTTAAGAAGCTAAAACTAGCTCGATAGGTCATCTTGTTTTTCTCACCCACACATGTGGGTTCTACATCAGATATTGAGTATTTAGGGGATGTTTTTAATTGAGATAAGATAATTTTTAAAAAATAATCAATTGATTTGGTCATCCTATCTTTATGAATAATCGTTAAGAAGTTAGAGTGGTCTTAAACCCTAGTTAAACCCTCATAGTAGAGTGCAAAAGAAGAAATGCATGGTGTGGTCTGTAAATGGTTTGGGAAAGAAATATTTTTGCATCATAATTTAAGAGGATTCTCCAGGTCTTATTTTGGTGATTTTTTCATGTTCCAATTGTTTTAGGAAGCTATAAAAAAACCCTTGTTTTATGGAGACTTTTAGTTTTAAGGATGAGATGGAATCTTCATGATAAAAAGTGAATTATTCCATATTATTTGGGAAATTATCTAAGTTTCCATGAAATTTTTTTAGTAGGTATTTTAGAGAAAACAAAGGATATAGGTCCTCGAAGAATACCTACATCTTTTAGCCTAAAAGGGCTAAACATTATCATGGAGGTTTAAGTTGAGCCAAGTTGATTTACATGATGTAGTTGTGGTTTTTTATCATGGATATTTTTTAACACCTAACATGATATTTCAGATCCTTTTTTTATTATTTGAGGTGATTTCTTTCTTAATTTATGATGGCCTAATTGGTCATATTAGGCTTTCCAAGATAAGTGACTAAAATAGGTGTGCTTGGTTGATTTTATCCAAATGGCATATGATTCTTAGTGCTTGATCATGTTGGTAGAAGTTTCATTGATTTTTTATAGGTGGTGTTTCAACTTGGAAGTTATTGTTAAAGTGATGGATCATGGTTCTCTCAATACTAGTTCTTAAGTCCATATTAGTAGTTTTTACCTGTTTTAGAGATTGATATGGTTGGATGGATTTTGCTATGATTTGAAGGATAAAGTGAGTTTTTGTATAAATTTAAATCATTTACCTTTCCAATTATATGCTACTTAAGCCTTTATGATGATTTTTTCAGTCTTGGTTGGATATTTTGTCAGAAACAAAATATGAGGCTCAACCACAATACACAACATAAATTTTGTCTTTAGATAAAGGGGAGGTGTCATGTTTATTGATAATCTAACACCAAAAAAATATATACAATATTAACACTACTCTAACCATTTAGGGTTGAGATATTGTCCCATTAGATATATTCTTTATAGAAAGGAATCTAGATAAAGAGAGAAGAATAACACATCATCAAATAGTAATGTCCTTTTGTAGATGTAAATAAACTAGATACTGAAATAAAGAACCATGTAATGCATTGAACATAGGAACAATACGTTAAATGAAAAAGATATAACCACAACACAAAGTTTATAATATATATTTTTTGTATTCTTCAACACCAAGATAAAAAAACACAAAGTATTTATTTCCCTTCAACTCCAAGATCTATATAATGCAAAAATATCCAACCCTTAATAATGCCATAGAATTTTACATTTATAGAGAAGAGAAGGAGAGAAATGAGGAAACATTTGGAACTGTATACTTAAAATAGTAAATACATATTAATATTCCATTTGAATGGTTATCAAAAAATAACCCAATCAACTAGAAAATCCAAAATATGTTCCAACATTAAGAAAATTGACATGTCTGATGCAAAAATAAAATGACATGATCGATCCGTCAATCATATTTGTCTTTTTATTCCTCGGGATCAACTTGTTTCTAACAAAAATCATGAAACTTATAGATCATCTCTTGTGTATCCTTATCATTTGGTCCATAGGAGTATCGGTTCAGGGTGTCGTATGTTTCAAACACATTTCCCATCTTTTCTGGAAATTTTTTATATTTCTTGATAAACTTAGACAAGTTACTCAAAATATTTTAACACAAGATTAACTTGTAAATGGATTGCAGACCAAAATCTTCCTCTTCTAAGGACTATTTTTCAAGAAAAACCTTAAATTATTTGAATAAATCATTTTCCAGAAAAATATTCAAACCATCATCCAAACCTTTTTTAAGTATTTTCTCCAACTCTTCATTAATTTCATTACTAGCATTGACCACCTCTTCCCTAGACTATTGTATCTTATCACAATCTTCCTAAATAATTTTGACTCGAAATTCAATAGCATTATGAAATTTGAATTTTCTATCCTAGTCATAAATGATTCATGTTCAAGAAAAATGTTAGAACTAACCTTTTTAAGCTCACTAAGAGCTTACAATTTCAACACCCAATTGCCACTTTCCTCCAAGAGATCACCTTTCAATTTATCAACATCAAGTCTAGCTTTCTCTATGTCATTATATGTGTCTACAACATCCTTGATTATCCTTTATCCTTGAAAAAGTAGACACTATATCTAGCCATCCACTGCTCTACCTTGTTGGCCAATTTTCTCTTATTTCAGTATAGAGGAGAAATTAAAACTAATTGGGGTGGCAGATGGGATCAGGACCTAGGTAGCCTTGGATATATTGATCAAAACAACTATTCATTTCTCAACTTTTCATTTCAGTTCTTACTTCAAAGATTTAGTTTCCCTAAGCTTCCTGAAAAACTTGTCCATGACAATCTATGCATCCTACTGAGTACCTTCAATGGTAACTTTTCTAAGTGTTGCATTTGTAATACGAAAATCAGAAGTTATAATTTCCTCCTTTGTTTTGTCAGCAAAAAGAACACAGATCTTCACAAAATTTTAACCAGATGCATCGATAGTGATATGAGAGATGGTATTTTATTTCTTGGATGATTGTGAAGGTGCATGTTTTATAGAACTGAATTCAAAATATTCGGGACGAAAAAAAAAAAAACCTCTTCCTTGGAGTATGACTAGCCAACCAAGAGGGAAATAACGAAGAGGGTGCCTCTGGGGGAGGAGAAATAATCATCAAAGTGGAAATTCAGGGGAGTGGGAAAAGTGGTTACAAAGTATAGAGGAATGGAAAGAATGGTGGTGATAATGGAAAAATATGTGGGAGTTGAAAGTTGGGTTGCGTGAGGAGAGCCCAAGATCATACCCATTTCTCTTGAAAGGGGAGAAAGTGATGATAAAACACTTTCCATAAGATATAAAAGTGGAGACGAAGGTGATGGAGGTGAATAAGGGGGTAAATGGAGAAAAATGTAGAGATTGATGAGATCTGCAAGGTCAAATGTGGAGGAGAGGGGGTAAGGTGAGGAGGGTATAAAATTGAAAGAGTTACCTAAGGTTGCTGGCTAAAAAAGGGGACAGAGTGAGTAATGAGGGAGGAAGAGAGAGTAGGCTAGGTAACCAGTTTTCTTAATGGTACCTCCTGTGCAGGTGAAGGAGAAGATAATTCTATTACTAAAACAGATGAAGTGGGGATGGCAAATGAAGGAGGGTGAGACTTAGCTCCACTACTGTAAAATTTGAACTTCAACTTCTTTGTAGAGTCTTTACTTTTATCCTTTTCCTCATGAGATTGGCCCACTTTTGATGCCAATGTGACCAGTAGATTTGGGACCTAGGGATACTTTGGCTGAATACCCCAGAACACAACCATGTGTTGGTCTGAATGAGGATATGAGCACCTCTATCATAAATGGATGTGGATTCCTTGACTAAAACAATCAATTGAATAGAATGCCACATTATCACTATCTATTTTCTCATACATAGGCACTGTGATTTTTCCATCATCCACTTCTTCTTTGGGAATATTGGTGAGATTCAAAGTTCTAATTTCATCAAAAGTTATTCTTTTGTTATATTTTCACCAAATCTCCACTTTATTTCTACAGTCAACTCAAACATCTTCAAGATCTTGAACGTGAAGTTGCATTATTCCATGATCCTTTAGAATACCATGATAATCAAAACCTCACATTGGTGACATATTATTCTTGATCTCCTTTTACATTTCATTGATTATGTTTTTAACTTTGATAACAAAGGGGAAATTGTATCTTCCAATAGAGATGAATAAATGAACCCTTGCCTTATGCTTACTCCACTAGAACTTGTGAAATTCTAGAAGTTTCCTAAATAACTCCATGATAATCCATTTATCACTCAGAAATTTAGGAAGATGAATTGGAGATCCTGAGAAAACTACAACCCGCAAATAGGTGAACTCATGAAATTGTAAAAAGATGCAAACCCATTTTTATATTACGTTCCATGCGGAATCATAAACCCTTTATTTTGAAATATCAGGCTCTAATCTATAGATTTCATCATAGAAGAAAGTTTCATTAACCCTTTAAAAATTTGACTCACTTCCTTAAAGGGATAATTGAGGGTAATACTTATAAATATGATTTGAGGGTTGGGAAGCCTAAGTGTTCAATCCATGATAAAATGCACCCCATTCTAATAATTTCTCATTCTTTCCTATGATGGTGATTAATTGGTACATCCATCCTTGAAATATCTAGCCTCAAGGATTCCAAACACTCTTTTAAGAAGTGTGATGATATTGTTGATTTCCAAAATAAAGTCACTTATGGGTACAATATTTGCAAATATATACAGAGAAGGCTTAGGTTTCAACAAGTAATTTTTGTTAACATGCTTGAAACAATCATCCAAACTTGTATCCCAAGATTTTTTATCCATTTTCGAATCTGTCTTGACATATGTAGTCAAGTTAGGGAGTTTAAGAAGATAATCAAAGTGATTAGTGTCCAATATAACAATAAGCACACCCACTTGATTTTGAATAGACCTTGTGTCTTAGTCATAATGATTTTCACATGTGATAATGAATTATGGGCATTTTATAGAGATTGGAAAGCCAATAGCCAAAGATATATCACTATGATAGATACACTGCATCCATGAAGTCTATGAAACACTTTATAATGTGATCCAAAATTCATCCATGTCAATGTTCCCTAACTCCATATCCCTAATATCAACATTGGAATCGATATTGGAGGGAGGTATGACCCCCTTGTAGTTTTACTTCATTTCCTTAAATGAGTCATTTTTCCCTTTCCTTTAACTGAATCAGACATGAAGGGATAAAGAAAAAGGTTTGGAAAGCCTCTTGTAAACCTCTGGGATAACTTTGAGTTTCACCCCCCGTAATACACCTCCGATAGTCTAAAAAATTGGCTAGAAAATTGACCTTGTTTAGAAACTCGAGAATCGCAATACATTGTTTGAGGTTTGACCCTTACTTGACACCTTCAGAAACTTGATACACTATCAGGTTTTGACCCTATTTGGAACTAGGAAAATCCCAACACTGGAAATTTTTTTGTCTTTCTCGATAGTGACCAAAACCCGGTACACTTTTGTAAACCTGGCCTTGCTCAGTAATGATGAAAAATTGAAACATTGTGATGAAAACAACCTTCTCTAGCATGTGAAATAATCAAAATGTAATGTTAGGTTAACATTCATTAAGTGTCCTTTTTCATCTTGTTCCATCATAAACCATTACCAAAAATAAGTAAGTTAAAAACCTAAAAATATTCACACTTCCCATGGTAAGACAAAAATAACAACTACATAAAATGAGGAGAAAGAATTTAAAAAAAAAAAAAAACTCCTCAATTAAATGAAAATCAAGATAAAACCTTAAAAAGTAAAGTGTGATTCATCAAGAAGGAGAAGTACTTAATGAAAGGAAAATAAAAAATTCAAACCAAATATAATCGATCAAAAATGCCAATAAAATGTGAATCGGGATTTTGAAATGTGAAAGCGGGAGGGAAATCTGATTGTCATCGAGAGTACAATGGTATAAATGACACGTAAATCCCACCTATTTATAAATAATCCTACATTAATTACATGTAAGATGACACATGTGGGCCACCAACTCCACCCTAGAATTTATGCCATTGACTTGAGGGCGGAAGTCTGGCTACATGTGACACCTCATGTGATCATGTAATCAGGACTTGAAAACATTACACAAAGGAAAATAGAAGAGAATTGGAAATTGGGTTCAGGAAATAGGTAATATCTAGCATGTAATTGATCCATCATGTTACGATGTCTAAAAATGCAAAAGTATGACATACTAGAGTGTTTTTGGTGTTAGGTTTGGGAAACGCAATTCACATTACACGTGTTTTTTATGTGAGATGTTCTGATGCATTCGGAACCCAAAACCTGAAAGGCATGCAATATGTTGGGTTTTCGGGGGAAGAAAACATCTAACATAAAACATGTAAAATGTTAAGAGAAACCAAAAAATCTGACACAAAGGGAAAACAAGGAGTTTTCAAAACAACGCTTGGATGAATAATGAATTTTAATAGGTTCATCAACATGAAAAATTGATTAGTTATCTCCATTTTACTGATAAACTAAAAAATGGGATAATAATTGGCTTCGACTGGGGACATTCTTTAGTAACTCAAAGAAATAGAATGTTTGATATCTCTAAAGTGTCAATCCATTGGGCCAAGGAGTAAAAAAGAACTAAAAAAGAGACACAAACAAAGCACAAAAAAATGAAAGAAAAAAACAAAAAGAAAACACACCATAAGAAAAGGAAACACAAAACTGAAAAATTAAACTATGATACAATGCAAGAAGAACTTATCATACTCCCAGAATAACTTAAAATGATTCCCAGTGTGAGGTAGTGTAAGTTGAGTTACATCAAGGTATGATAGATAAAAACTATTTTCTCCACACAAATAATGAATCTTGACGGGTTCTCTCAATAAGGAATCAAATGTGTCATGTATTCCCTTTAGTTCTCTTCTTTTGTCCCATAACAGGATGAAATCTCCAACCTGGAACTCTCGCATATTAGCTTTCTTATCAAACACATTCTTGACCTTGTTTTGATGTTCCATGATATTTGCAAACACTTTGAACCTATTTTACTCTAAATTTTTTAAGTACATGATTCTTTTTTCCATGGAATCCTACAAGGTATCATCTTCAATCATTTTGGAAAACTTTAAGGATGAAAATTTTAAGGATATGGGAATCTCTGCATCAACTCTATATAAAACTTCAAAAGGTTACATCCCAATATCCCTCTTTGGAGTAATGAAATCAGCCCATAGTGCATCATACAATGCTTTATGCCATGTTCACTAATTCTCGTCAACTAACTTTCTAATTATAGTCACCAAGTTTTTATTGCTCGATTACATCTAACAATTTCCTTCATGGTATGGTGTCCCTGAGATTTCACCCTGAAATATACGACTACCCCTTTTTAAAAAAATCGTTCTTTTCAAAGTAACGGTTTGTTTTGTGTTTATTTTTCCTATTGTTTTTTTCATTGCTCTAGGGAATCCCCAGAGAGTCACAAAATCCAAATTTGACAAATAACCACATGCCAAAGCTCACTCAATTCCTTCGCTAGACTTTGTCTACAAGCATTTTATTTATTTATTTATTTAATAAATAAATTTATTTTAAATTTAGATTGAGGTAAAAGTGGAGGATTTAGGTTATATAAACCACTTCACCCATCATTAATACCACAAAATATTCACTCGGGGGGAATCATTTTTGCAGATCACCTAATTGGAGAAATCTTTTGAGCAATTGCCTCAAGATTTTTTTTTTGTTTTATTTTTTATCTATGTTTTGGTTTGTTTTCTCCTGTAATTTCCATATCCTATACATTATTCCTTCCATATCTTTCCCCATGCCCAGGGTTTTGAAAAGATATCCAGTATTTTTAATTACTAATTTTTCTAAAGGTGATCAAAGGTCATGATTCTTTTAGGAGATTGCAAGAAGTTACTTGGTCTAAAAAGGTGCAAAAATGGAGTTTATGAAAATAATGAAAATATTTCCATCAGTGCGTAGAGATCAAGAAAATATGCACTTTTAGAGAAAATGACACCTAAAACGGAGCCACAGAGTGAAATTTATGGCACTTGCAAGTTTTATTTGCTACATCTTCCTAGACCCTATCCAAAAATGGAAAATTTTATTCTATACTTGTGTTTTCTTCACTGAAAATCTAAAAATGGGAATAAAATTTTGTTGATGAGTTTTCACGCAATACAAGTCGCACTTTTTGGGAAGAATATTTCTTCCATACAAGTCACACTTTTTGGGAAGAAGCTTTCTTTCATGCAAGTCACATTTTTTGGAAGGAGGGATTTTAAGTGTTAATAGGAATTTTGATGGTGGAAGGAAGGTGGGAATTTTGAGCCTTCCTGTAAGTTTTTTTTTTCCCATCATTAAAGTTAAATCACTTAAGTGAAAGACGAGACTTATGGAGCTTCCTGGAAGGGTTAAAATTCCCTCTTCCTTGCCTTCTTTTTTTTAACATGACTTCTAGCCAAAAAGTGCAACCCATTCTAGCATAGCTAAATGCCTAAAAGCCAAATTTTTATTTTTATTTCTAGGAAGAATCCATTTTTTGTGCCTAGTGTTGGGGAAAGTTTACAAAGATGAGGGACAAAAAGGGGGTAAAAAAGGGACACCATTTTCTTGAAATCAGCAAAACCTAAACTTCATCGAATTATTCGGCATGCCTATGCTCAAAATTTTACAAAGTGATAAGAATAAGTATCGTATATCTCAGAATATAGTTTCTAAAAAACTAAAAAAAAATCAAAATGGTTGAGATTAAGAGGGTAAAATGTGGTGCGTACACAAAGTATGTATATTTTTGTGTCAAAAATATAAGAACCTATTGTGTGTGTGCCCCCCATTTTTTTAGTTCTATATTTTATTTCAAATCCCTTTAGTAGAAAGTTAGCTAAGACCATGTACGAGGTCCCATTAACTTTTCATTATTTTTGGATGAATGTATAATTTTTTATTAATTTTCAAAGTGCACATATCCCAAATATGAAATATTTATGTGTGCACGCCCATAACTTTAAGAAAAAAATCATTTTTAAGTTGTTTTTTGAGTGCGTATAGAATGGAGTTTAGAAAAAACCAATTTTTTTAATTTGGATGAAAAAATTGTAAATTGTGCACTAAAATGTATGCATAGGTTTTTGCAAGAAAACGAGGCACTAGTAAAAAAAATATGGATGAAAGCCTTAAACTAATCATATTTTAGAAAGAATGATGTCGTCATCAAGGTAAAACTAAGCTTGACATCGTTATAGAATTTATTTTTGAATATTATGTTTTAATGCATGACAAATTGGGGTGAACATCGGAAATTTTGATGTTTTTTTTGTCAAACACGGTTTTAAACACCAAAAAAAAAGTCCAAACCTTTGGTTTGGTAATCCAAGGAAAATCCAACCCTATGGATTGAGAATTTCAAACCCAAAAAAATGTGAAATGCGAGCACGCTATAATGCACTTACATTTCAAAGTGTTATGGGGTATATGTTTTTGTGGCATGATTTTATGTACAAAAATAAATATTTAGGGCTCAGGTTTAGGGATCAAGGTTTAGGGTTTAGGGTTTAAGGTTTTGGGTTTAGGATTTAAGGTCTAGGATTTAGGTTTTAGTGTTTAGTGTTTAGGGTTTACGGCTTAGGGTTTAGGTTTAGGTGTTTGGGTTTACGGTTTATGATTTAGGGTTTAGGGTTTAAGGTTAAGGTTTAGGATTTAGGGTTTAAGGGTTAGGGCTTAGGGCTTAGGGTTTAACGATACCTTTCTAGGTGTATCTCCCCTCTTGGGGATCATATTCATATTCAATGTATCGTCGTCGAAGAGGGAATCTCCCCTGTCAAATTGGTTATTCAATATGACGTTGAAGATGAGTAAAGCAAATGAAAGATGTAGAATTAGATTTCATTGGTAACTAGTACTAAGTATTAACGATACTAATATGGCTTCCAACTACTCAAATAGGAGGCCATGACAATATTAGGACCATATTTCCTAGTCTCATGCTTAGAACTATTATTGATTCTTCTTGTGCAAAATAAACATAGCGATAGGGGTATGGCTAACAGCACAAAGGAGTTATCAATCACATAGTAAATATTTATTTTTTAGTTCTAAATAGGATTCAGTTGGCCTATGGCTTAGTGACCTTCTATTCATTGATAATTCCTTTTATGATAAACCCATAGATGCTTTCAAAAGCTCCTTCAAAAATATAGGGGTATTCATCAAGCCTAATGAAGGATGTGATAAGATGTGTCAAAACTATATATTCACAAGAACCTCTTCATCCTTGAAAGTCCCTTATTTATCTTATTAATGATGTCTCCTTGTATCCAAGGATCTAGGACTACTGGGGTTTGTGGTAGCATTGGACATTTAGGAATCATTGAGCATATGAATCAGAATGTCATTGTATCTGGAGAAACAATCTCAAACATTGGAGTAATGCATCTTGTAAAATAAAATTGAACCTCATAAATCCTCTTAAATTTCCAATCTAGGCCGTGTTCCTGGTCCTATAGCAGGTATCAACAAAAAAAAGAAAACAAATTTGACTATAATTACTTATGAAATACATTCCTTTGCTTTGAGCTTATGTTTATAAATGCAATCTGGATTTCCAACTTCTCCATATTTTCCAAATTTGGGGTGAATTGACATTATAGACATTTGAAGGCATGAAGAAAATGGTGAGTTCATTTCCTCCAAAAACCTTTAACCTAGAGCCCTAAACCCTAAACCCTAAACTATGAACCCTAAATCATGAGCCCTAAATCTAAACTCTAAACCCTCAACCCTAAACACTAAAACATAAACCCTAATTACAAAAAATTTAGCCCTAAACCTTGAACGCTAAACCCTGTACCTTGAGACCTATACCCTAAACACTCGACCTTAAGCTGTAAGACCTAAACCTTAAACCCTAAACCTTAAACCCTAAACCTTGAACCCTAAACATGAGCACTAAATCGTCAACTGTAAACCCTAAAACCTAAACTTTAAACGCTAAACCCTAAATTTTAAACCTTGAACACTAAAAATACTTGTTGGAAAGACTTCAAAAAAATATACTAATGAAAATGATTGAAATTGGTACAAAAATTTTGAAGGAGGGAAATTTCAGATATCCAAGAAAAATTTGGTACAACCCTTTTCTATGCAACCCCTTCCCTACGAGAAGATTTCACAAAGAAATGTTACCCAACAGAGTTATCTTATTTTTCACAGTGCATGGGAAATATTTCACTCACTGTAATGTTATGTGTGTTACCCATTCTTATTAGCATTGACATAGAGTATTCAACTGAAAAGGGTTCATCTGCTTCAAAGGCATAACATTCAAAGAGAGTCATCACAATTTGATGTCTTTCATCTACTTATATTTTTAAGGAGGGAAATGTCAGATATCCAAGATTAATTTGGTATAAAGAAATGTTACCCAATACAGCTATCTCCTTGTTTCTATATATTTTGAAATATTTGGATCTCCAAGAGTGTCATAAAGACTGAAATTATATGTAGAAGATCAAGAACTATTCAATAATGCAATCATATGTGGGGATAAACATGTTAGGCAAAGATGTGTAATATATAAGGTTTGTCGATCCTTATAGTGTAGAAGATCAAGAGCATTTTTCACTTTGTAATCACTACTGCAGACTGAAGATCAAGTGTAGAAGATCAATACCATTAGATTTTTTGTTCCCTTAACAATGAACCCTAATTCCTAAACCCTAATCCCTGAGCCCTAAACCCTAAATCATGGACCCTAAACCTTGAACCCTAAAACCTAAACCTTAAACCTTATTCTCTAAACCCTAAACCCTAAACATTAATCCCTTAACCTAAAACCATACCTAAACCTTAAACCCTAGGATCTAAACCCTAAACCCTAATTATTGAGACCTTAACCCTAAACAATGAACACTAAACACTAAACCCTAAACCATAAATCCTAAAATCTAAACACTAAACCCTAAACCATGAACATTGATCCCTATGTTCCCTAAACCCTAAACCCTTAACCCTAAAAATTCCACCCTTAACCATGAAACATTACCAAAAAAGGAGTTTGTACTAGTATTATGGTTGGATGAGGGTTGACTCTCAAGGATCATATTCATATTCAGTGTAGTGTCATCGAAGAGGGAAACTCCCCTATCAAATCAATTATTTATTATGACGTGGAAGATGAGAAAATCAAATGAAAAATGTAGAATTACATTTCATGGTTAATTAGTACTTTGTATCAACAAAATGAATATGGATTCTAAATACTCGACGAGGAGGGCATGACGATGTTAGGACCATATTTCCTAGTCTTGTTCCTAGAACCATCATTGAGTCTACTTGTACAAAATAAGGATAAAAACATGGGAATGGATAAGAACACAAAGGGGTTATCAATATCCTAGTAAATATTTCTTGTTTAGTTCTTAGTGGGATTCAGCTGGCCTATGGCTTAGTGAACTTCTATTCATTAATAATTCCTTCTATGATAAACCCATGGATTCTTTCAAAAGTGCTTTCAAAAAGATAGGGGTAGTCATCAATCCTAGTGAAGGGAGTGATATGATTTCCAAACAACTTGAAATGAAAAAAAATTTAGAGGTCATAACATGAATTTACAAATATATCTATCATTATAAATGGAAGCCAAGTAATGGTGTCTCCCTGTATCCAAATATTGAGGACTATTGGGGTCTGTGGTAGGATTGAAACTTAAGGAATCATTAAGTGTCTGAATCAGAATGTAATTTCATCTATAGAAACATTCTCAAACATTAGATTAATGCATCTTGAAAAATAAAATTGAACCTCAGAAATCCTCTCAAATTGCTAGTCTAGGTCCTGGTCTAGGTCGTGTTCCTAGTCTTGTTTCTATTTCGAGTTATGGTTCTCATTGTGGTCATCAAATATGGAAGTTTAAGGAAATGAATCCACACTTGAATAATTATTCCCATTTAGATTTTTGGAAATGCTAATGGCAGTGACAGTTCCTATGGAATTCGGTTGGTGGAAGGTGGAGTTGGGCCCTTGTTGGTTTTTTCTCATGGCATCGTTAATATCCTTTCTAGTATTATCGAAGAGAACTCCCCATGTGTGTGTGATAATTTTAAAAGCTCCCTCAGCTCTTGGGAAGTTGTTTTTATCAGGATGCAATAACAAGGCTATTTTTAGCGGGTATCAATAGAAAAAATAAAATAATTTTGATTGGAATTACTTACAAAATGTATTCCTTCACTTCAAGATTATCTTTATAAATGCAATTTGGCTTTCCAAGTTAGCATATTTTCCAAATTTTGGTCAAATTGACATTCTAGATCTCTAAAAGCATGAAGAAAATGGTGAGTTCATTTCCCCCAACCTTTCTTGAGATGAATTTAAATAAAATGAAATTTGGAATTTGGAGGTGGCACCTGGTAGAAACTGATTATCCTACCACAAATTTACTTATTGATGATTAGTTGCTATTAGTTTGATTTATTTTCCATTATTATGATAAGTGGGTTTTTGAGATTACCAGATCACTATCAGATTTATTCATGAGAATACAATTATTATTGTGGCGTGGTTGATGTAACTCCTTAAAGCCTCTCATAATTATGAGTGCCTCTCCTACGAAACCCCATACAAGTGCATATATATTAACCAAACTTGTCATACCTCCTTGAGATTCATAAGGGTGTTTAGGGATGATTTTAGCTTGCTTGAATATTTTGCAGTGTAGAAAAACCAAGAAGTGACCAAAGTACCTTACTCTTGTGTAATGTAAGGAAAATTTTGGTAAAGGAAAGTGAAAGGAGTCTTTGGATGAATGTTGAGAAACTAGATAGTGAAATAGGTGGTTTAGTTATCTAATGACATGATGGAATCCTAAAATTCTTACAAATATCAATAACGAATCCAAAAGTCCCCAAAACCTAAACAACGCCTATATTCTTTCACAAAACAGATATCAATTGTATAATTTAAACCCTAAATTCTTGAAGGTTGAATGCTGAAATATTGAAAAATACCTTTGTACTGACCAGATTAGAATATGAAAGACTATCTTCTAAATCGTGATAGATGGATTTGTGAGACTAGTTCCATAAGGTGCAGAGTGACCCTAAAATCCTATATTTAATAAAATAAATTTAAATTATAAGAAATAAAAAAAATATAAATAATAATAAAAGAACAAACTAAACATTTATTTTTGTACATATAAGCATACCTCAACCACATATACTACATAGCACATAGAAATACGAACATGCTATAACACGCTCATGTTTTAGGCTTGGTAACAACCAAACCTAATAATCCAGAATGTGCTCACACTTTAACCAAAAATACATGTGTTTTGCTTAAAATCCGATTTGTGTCCACTTGTTAACCCCCCGTCTTTGTGCATAGGCCCATTGGAAAGGATTCCTTTTTATTATTTTGGCTATCTTCATGTTGATGTGAGTGCATAGATGACTAAAATAATAATTTTAACTTGCTTGGCATGCAAGAAAAGTCTAAAATAGATGGCATCATGATTTATAATCAAATCTCAGTGAAGAAATTATATATTCATGTTATGGACTGCGTAGTTGTTTGAATTATTTGCAGGAATACTTCACCTATGCTCATATTGGTGAAAAGAAGATGAATTCAATGTATGATACATTTAATATATCTTCATAATCAGAGGAAGAAATATATCCATCTCTCATAATTGCAAAGTCTTTCAAAAAAATTCATCCTCTTGTTTCTCACACAACCCAAATGGAATTCATTACATGGAAAATTCCTTAAAGGAGCTTGTGCATGTGCTCCCATATTCCAGTTGAATCGTTTATTGAATTTACTTGTATTTTCCTTCACCCAGAGTGCTTTCAAGAATTTAAAATTGCTCATATGCAATTAAAAATAAAATATGATGAGTTGTGTGTGAATTGTTTATGGAAAGCATTTTACTGGTGCATGTACTGAAGAAGAACTGCAAAATCTTCAAGGATAAGAGGGAAGACATGTCAGAGGTAACACCCGTAAGAAAAATCATAGTCAGTTGCTTCTAGATCTAGTTTGGTGAGAATCAAAGGAAATGATTCAACAACATATGGGAGAAAAATGTATATCATATTCAAGGCAAAGATATCATTCATATCAATCATTGCTAAAGTGAATGAAGTAGAAGTGCAATATAGGCTGGATCAACATGCAGAGTATGGAATAAGAACAATACTGAGAGTGTTACATATTTCTTCTAATTTATTCTCCCTTTTCTTCTTCTTTATCTTTTTTTCTCTGATAAAACAATTGACCAATCAATTAAAATTTTAAAACTTAGGTAATTGGCTATAAAATTCGTTACTTCAAGTTATTAGAAGAATTCAAATACTTGGAAATAGGTGGAAGACATGAAAAATAGAAGGTTCTATTTTTAGTTATAAATCATGCATGTCATACAAAGAGGAACTCCAGGAGGAATATTTTCAGTTGCTTCCCTTTTTCATAGCTTCCACATGTGGCAATTCATTACAAAGACTTCATATTTGTAATTTTCCTCTATACACTATAAATAGAGGAAGATCCTATGGTTTAAAGGATCACACTTTTTTAATCAGCATTCTTGAGTTCTAGACTTTGTGTTACAAGCCTTGATGTCATTTTACTCAAAGTTGAGAATTGAGTAAAAGAATATTTTTGAATAACTTTGTGTCCACTGTGTATTTGATTCTTACTTCTATGTGGATCTATATATAAAATTTGTGTTATCTAAGATTTAGATTAGAAGTTGTGTTTTCCTTTACTTCTAAATATTGTGAGATCTAGTTGTTTATTTAATCTATAAGTATGAGACCAAATCTATAAACTATTGGTGAAATTACATATCTTCCTTTCTTCTTTCCCAAATTCCATTATTTAACCCTTCTAAAAATACTTCACAAACTACTTCTTACTTGTTGCATAATTTCTTTGCTATGGTTCATGAGATTTGTAATTAAAGTAAAGCCCCCTAAAAATAGTTATTAGGATTCATACTTACTAGATTGATAAACATATTACATGAGAGCCTCACCATTAAATGAGGGAGAGTCATCTCATGACTTCCTAGGTTTTTAGTTGTGTAAAAAATCCAGCCAACAGGGTAATAATCAGATGAGTAAGCTAAAATAATCCCATAACCATAACAGAATTCAGTGAGTTCATAAGATAAAAAAATAAAAATGTTATAAAAAACAATCTTATGAGGAACACCAAATCTGACTATTATGTTCTCCTTGATGAAGTTATAAACAAATTTGGAGGTAGCATGTTTAGCTGGGATAACTTCTACCCACTTTTTGAAATAATCAGTTGTGATCAAGAAATAACTGTAGAAATCAATCTTATCTAATACAAAGAATCCATGAAATAGCTACAGACAATAATTGAAATCAACAACTCTATATTATATTTTCATTAATTCATTATTTCAATACACTCCATTATATAGGAGATGTAAAATAACAATCCTTACAACAACATTTGTCTTCATATACAACCATACACCCATATGGTTTCAACCTCTCACCAATATAATAATAAAACAATACTAATTGTTTTATTATTCTAACTTACTAACTTACCACATACTAACCACATTTTACATTTACTATTTACATTTACATAGTAAATGTACTTTCACTAATTTACCATAATAATAATTACACATGTAATTATTATTCACCCATACAAATGGAGCACTAATATATATTTCCTAACAATAACTATGTAGATAAATAGATGATAGATTCAATGTGTTGTCACATAATCATGCACTTTAGACATTTATCTATCCTGGCATCATACTACTATTTAGAAGGTTCTTGAGTTAAGAAAGTACTAATCAACCCTATCTTTTGGTCATCTTATTTTACTTTTATTTTGAAATTTTGCAACATTTTTATCTACATTGTCAATATGTTTTGGCAATTTTCCATCATTTTAGCCTTAGATGGGGTACCCAAGGTAGTACTGGGGTGCCCATGGGCACCCCGATCCCACCTGGAGAACCCCGATCCTTTTTCTACTTTCCCACCACTTCTGGGGATGTCTTTATCCATTTTTCATCCTTATCTTTTTCCTAGTCTACCATGTTAGGGTTAATTATGAAATTAGATCAAGAGAACCCTATAAATATAAAGTTATGAGACCATAATGAGGGACCTAGTAACATCTACTACTATCACTCATCTAGAGTTGCATCCATCTATTTAATTTGCATCCACATAGCTCCATCATTAAGGAATAAGCTAGGAATATTGCATCACACTTCATATGGGGAGGATTCTATTCTATTCCATGCATACATGGTATTACATTTTCTAAATTTAGTTATTGCTTGTTATTTCATATAGTGTGACTTGCACAAGAGCACCTAGGGAACTACATGCACACACACACACACACACACACACACACACACACACACCATAACTACATTTTGGTCTGAAATGTAGTGTAGCACTCATATTAGTAAGCCCATTGTTGTGGAAAATGAGGTTAGTCTAACCCATTCATTATACATATTTATTTTTCGGTTTTTGATACTCATTTTTGTCTTCTTATAGGTCTCTACATCATTTTTTATTATTGGTGACATACACCGTAGGAAAATGAACCTAATGCGACACATAATGAGGGTTTCAGACCACCTTTTGACCCTGTGAGAACTAGTTACAGAGCTTTTTCATAGACCAGGGCAAAAGGATTTCATACCAAAGCACCCTTTGGTGATCTAGTCCTATTCCAGGTTCCCTAGTCTAATTAAAACCTCTATATCCATCCTTTTCGGGATCTTTGCACAATTGTTCCTACTTATATTTTCCCTATTCATCTCTATGAAACTCTATGACACACATATCTAATCAATTGAGTTATTTCATCACCTCTTTCTTGTATATTAGGGTTTTAATTTATTATTTTTATCATATAGTAATTTCTATATTACTTTATCACATTTATTTGCAATGTTTATTTCCTCCGAGATTAGATTAACTACCCCCATATTAATCAATTTTAGTTAATCATTTTGGCGAACCCGACCTATTACCATGACCCAAAATACTTCTTTTAAACCTCCTGTCATTCTATGATTTGATAGATTTGGTCAAGCCTTTTATGGTACTCCTGTTGATTATTCTAGTTATAAGCCTTATCCTTCACTTATTCACCTTTCGTCTTCTAATATGGATCCTCAAGATATAAACGGTGTCATTGTCACTTATCTATGTACATTTGACCCTGCTATTTTATCACAAATCATGGAGGATGCAAAAGCTCCTCAACTTGATCCCATAATTGAAACTTCTACCATTACTGAACCACAATATGGTTCGCATCCACTCATTAATTCTAGCATATTAGACATATTTGACTCTCTTGATACAATATTTTTCCTACCTCTCCATCTTCTACTTTTGGACCATAATATCTTAAACCTCCACATGATTTGGTCCCTACTATCTTTATTGTCGATATGGCTCCTTCTACTTTTTCCATGACTCCTAATGTTAAAAATGCTATGATACTTTATACAGGGTGTATTCCACAATGATCTCTTGCTTTACCTACCTCTCCACTACCTTGTTTTATGGACGAGTGGCCTCCCTTATCACCATTTGATTATACCATTTGCATGGTAGAAACATTTCCTTCCCTACCACCTATTACTACTACTAATCTCATTATGTATCACAAGTAAGTCCAATCCATGGATGTCACTATATCTTTCACACCTTCACCAACACCACTAGTAAAACCACCATTCACTTGCACTCTCTTCATTAATAATTCTTATTGGGAGCATATACCACTTTATACTTCCTACAAAGCCATTGTATGTTTACACGACGATCTACTTTGGCTTTTATTTTCCTTCAAAGACCTACATTCTCCTTTAAACGATCCACATTTGTATTATGGATCTTTTATTCTTACTGCTGCATATGGATTTCATGTTTTCTATCTTGTTTTCCACCTTGTGTGTTACCATTCTTCCTCTCTGCTTACTCTCAG
This sequence comes from Taxus chinensis, assembly GCA_019776745.2. Lineage (NCBI taxonomy): Eukaryota > Viridiplantae > Streptophyta > Pinopsida > Cupressales > Taxaceae > Taxus > Taxus chinensis. The sequence continues at coordinate 262,431,160 of CM034156.1, read as the reverse complement.
CTAATCTTGGTTAGATTATATTGGAGGAACACTTGATTATGATCATATTGATATAGCTTTTCCCATGTTTCTTGATATTGTGCACATTTTCAAAAGGTCCTTTCTTTGCTACTCATCCAAGTTTACTATTTGGTATGCTCATGGATATCCATTTCCTCCCTTTACTGATGAACAATACACCAGACATTTTACATTTTTTCTTCAACATTTTGACATTTACGCATCCATCCATCACACATTTCTAATTTTCCAATATGCCCATCATCTATGTGTCTAACATAATATGTTATTCATCCTACACATTACATGTTTTTTTATTCTATCTACATAGATATTCCAATCATACATTGTGCATACCTACCTCATACACATTATACATACTATGTTAGGTTACATTACATATGATTCTAGCTTTAAATTTCATCCCTACATTACACATTACTACACATGTTACAACTTGTATTATACATTGCATATCATCAACCTTTACCGTCAGATCTTACACACCGTGTATTTACAAACCTTAATCACCACATGTTCATTTATTTTCTACGCACTGCACTCACCACCCTATGACACACTTCAGTTCCCAAGTCCATACTCAACTTCCAAGGGTTTACAAATCAAATGGACCTTACCTTCACAATTTAAAATTTCATCCTAAGAAATTCCTAGGCTAGTGACATACGCTTAAGGATAAATTGTTACCTATTTCTAACATTTTGTATGCACCTTAGGTTACATCACCACTCCCTCCTTTCATTTTGTCGTGACATACACTTTAGGCTAAATTTTCACCTATTCTATAACATTTTATAGTGATATACAGTTAGGGATAAATCATCACTCATCCATTCCTCATATAGTTATATACATTTAGATCTAAATCATCACTCATCCTTTCATCATATAGTGATATAAGCTTAGTTATAAATCATCACTCATCCTTTCATCATAAAGTGATATACACTTAGTGCTAAATCATCACTCATCCATTCATTTTATAGCGATATATGATTAGGGGTAAATAATCACTCTTTCATTCATCTAGTTGTGATATACGCTTCAGCTATAGGGTTCACGCACATCCTTTCTATATGTCACACTTCATCACTACACATACACATTCACCAAAATGCATTAGATGGAAACACTACTCAACCATTTCTTGATGATGCACTCTCATTTATGGTTAATTCTTGACTACTGAGGGGGAAAACAATAAGAACCTCATTGCATACATTTCCATCCACTCAGGGGGCACATAACTTATATCATTCCATTTTGCATTCCATTTTATCCATCCATTCCATACTGCATTGTCTTGGGGACATTTATTTTTGTTTGCTAGTGTTTTACATGTTCTCCTTATTACACATGTTAGATTGATTTCTTATATGTCATTATCTATACCATCCACACATGCATGTTCAAGAATTTGTTTAGTGTGATCCCAGATACATGACTCCTACATGCGGTATGGATGCTCTCCTTCTACCCTTACTATATTGGTCATTGGGGGCATTCACATTCGTCTCATCTAGGTGTTATTGTTTCATTTTTTAGCATCTTACATTACTTGATCATACACACTTTTTACATATTGGTTATTTCTCTAACATATTACTTAATCATACACACTTTTTACATATTGGTTATTTCTCTAACATGCTAATGGGTGTTCCATGTGAAACACTTGTTTTGTAGGATTATATGTTTCCATGACTACTGGTTTGTTGTTCTATACTTGTCTGTTATTGTTTCATATTTTTTGTGGGATTTTTCCTATCTTTGTGTGTGAACTTGCTTATTGTTTGCATCCATGATGGCCTTACATGTATTGCAACATTGTGAGTGATGTCCCATGTTTTTAACCCACTTTGTGTGGATTACTTTGTATTCTTTCTAATTTATATTTCTTCATTATTTGCATATCTTACACATGTTTTTTATATACATGTATTGTTTTCTTACACTTGTCTTTGGCTAGTCTTATTTTTTGTGCGTGCCCTGGTTTCTACCAAGAACTTTCCAGTGTTCCATCATATATGCGGTTAGTCCTCTTTTGGGGCTGTATGTCTCTAATAAATGATATCACATATACCCCTAAAGAGGGGGGAATTATTTAGGAGGTTTTACATACAAACACGGATATTCGACACTGGCATGGTTTAGTTTTATATAGCGAGTGGGTTTAGAACAATCTACAAACCCCATACACAAAGAATTTTACAACACATGGTGTCCTTATCATTTTTGGGTAGAAATTACAGGCTTGGGGGTTACAGTGGGTGTGCCTCTCTACACTACCTTGGCCAGTGGTGTCAGATCACCCAAAAAACTAGGACACTACAGAGATCTCTTCACACACATTTTAGCAGAAGTGGTTACATCTTGAAGGATATAGATCATTTCCTCTATACACTTCTTCAGCCATGGTGGCATGAGATCACCTAAAAAATCATAGTATAGGATATCCTTCTACACTCTTTCTCTCGACATGGATCAAGTCTAAATGTTCCATTTACACTTTCTCAGTTCACGTATTTTACATTTGTGTAATTTACATATACATTCTTATTTCACATAGTGTTTTTACATACATAAATATTTGACTACTTGATTGTTTTCTCCTTGTAGGTCTGACTGTATGATAAATAAATAGTCAAATTGGGGGAAACATTAACAACAAAATTCTATAGATCATTTTCTCTATACACTTCTTCAGCCAGGGTGGCATGAGATCACCTAAAAAAATCACAGTATAGGCTATCCTTCTACACTCTTTCTCTCGACATGGATCAAGTCTAAATGTTCCATTTACACTTTCTCAGTTCATGTATTTTACATTTGTGTAATTTACATACACATGCTTATTTCACATAGTGTTTTTACATACATAAATATTTGACTACTTGATTGTTTTCTCCTTGTAGGTCTGACTGTATGAGAAATAAATAGTCAAATTGGGGGAAAAATTAACAACAAAATTCTACAACCATACATGTTTTATGAACCATGTAGATACACTACACACTGAAACATATACACACACATTCCACTATGTTGGTATCCAAATTTGTTCTCCTTTTTAGTCTGAGTAGCACCATAGTTATGTCATGGAGCTTAAAGATATATTAGACCATGTTGTATGTCATTGGTAGCTGGGGATATGGTCTAGCTAGCACTCAAGTTTTTGGAGAAATGGATATCACTCTAATAGGACTTGATCTTGTCCTAGTTGTTTTAGGTTGTGCCTTGCAACCAAGGTAAGAAGACCTATTTTGTAACCTTGTAATGGTAAAGGAGATGAAGATATCCTTCTCTTTGCTTGAAATTATATGATGGAGACCCATATGAAAACATAATCAACACCCCAGATCTAAACTCTCGCAAGTTTTGACTTCTCAAAACATGGGTATGTTTTCAAAACAAGGCAAAGGTTACTAAAGACATTAGAAATCCTGATCTGTTATGCATAATTTTGCAAATAGATTTTTATCTTCTGTGAGTATACACATGCAAATCAGGGATAGTACATGATTGGATCTTTTTTGTTTAGATGAATTTTGGTGGGGGATAGTTAAGACAAAATGGGATATGTCAGATCTTTGACAACCTCTACAATACTTGAAATAACTATCAAATAAAATGCTTCAAATAATTAGGACATTATTTTTAACCAGAAGAGGCATAGATGGAATCCCAGATAACACTCTTCATATAATATTTGATAATTCACCACAAAATATTGAAGTAAAGAACTCAATTAAACACAAAAATTCATGATCAAACCATGCCTGAGGTACCCCTAAAGGCTTATAAGAAATCTTGCGGTCAAGGAAGGTAAAGTGATTTTAAATTTTTTTATCTCCTTATCAGATGAAGGCTCTTCTAAATATGAGATTTCAAATGCCACTAAACTATCAACAAGAAATAGAGATCCTGTGTGATTTCTAAAGACTTTCAATGCAAGATTGCAACAAGAACAACAAAATTTATTTGTAGGGATTCAAAAATTATAACAAACACCATATTACCTAAAGAAACACAGATTTAATTCAAAACTTGTTGGATTCAATAGAAGGAGAGAGTTACATGAACAATCTAAGAGCTATGTGATGGCTATACACTTGTAACCAACTCACATACATGAATTTTTCTAACACATGAAACATTAGTGTAGACACCTAAAATTGGTTATCCAATTTAGTGTCCCTCGTGCGCGTTTAGGTAACCTGGGGCATGTTTATATCACCACTATCCCCTTGGGGTATTATTCAATTTGTGATTTAAACACCTATCCTAAGTTTAATTCACCCTATTATGTTTTACCTGTGAGTAATTAAATATTAACTATTTAATTACACCTTTTTACATGTATCCTAACCACTTATCTACCCCATATCTATTCTATCCATATATCCCCCATATTTCTCCTCCTCCCAAACCATGTAGTGGGATATTTCCCATATTTGAGGTGGAGGGATCACTCTTATCTTTCCGGAAATCACTCCTTTTGGCCATTTCGGGAGTCTGTTCCATGATCGGTGCCGACCGATACTCGGTCGACGCTGATTTTTCAGAACAACACCAATTTAATATGAGTCAGCGCCGATTACAAATAGAAGCCCAGAACTCAGTTCTGGTTAGACACAGATTGTAAGAGAGACAATTAGATGGTGAGATAGACAATGAATTAGACAGAGAGAACGAGAGAGTTTTGAGCATCAAGTTTGAACATTATCTATCGAGTGAGAGCAAATCTTGTCCAAATCAATCCCTGAGAGGAGAATCGTTACTCTGCTCTTACCACATCAACATCGCATGTCTCCATTTATTTTCTGGTGACTCTGTTCCTGCATCCAGCACAGGTGGAGCCTTGCCAGTATCTCTCCGGCTTCTGTAGATCCAGCGGACGTTGACGATCTTGCCTTCGTTTTTCGATTCCCAAACCTTCTCACACTCTGTCTTGGATTGATGCCGATCTATATCAGTCAACACCGATATGAATCAGTCAACGCCAATTCTACATAATCGACGCCGATCATGCTGCAGACAGGTAAAAGGACATAGGTAACACAAATCCAGCTTTGTTTTCATAGTTCCCTATTTTCTGTTACTTTCTGTCTGCTGTTTAGATTCTGTTTATTACTTTGATCAGAAAATCTAGTCCTGTACGTACATCTTTTATCTGTATGCTTCTTTACTTAATTGAAAACGTGGACTGACATCCACCGAGGGAGCTTATCGCTTCCCTAACCCGCTTCTCGAGTAGTCCACCTAAATATCTTTTAACATGGTATTTTTTTCTGTCAAGCATCGGTGTCTCGTAGGTTACTTGGATATACTATGCAGAATTACTCGTGTGCACCCGTCTTATCTACATCGGCTTCCTTATCCATCTACATCTTCAGATCTTATCCATCAGGTATCAATTTCATTTAAGTTTTTCAAGGTTTTTGTGTTTAGTTTGGTACATTAACTTGGACAGGTAACAAGCGTGAAATTCTTGATCAACATTCTAGCACGCCTAGCGGGACCCAACCAAAGTCCCTTATTGGTAAGTTCATCTCTTTTCTAGTTTTGAGTTTTGTTCTTTTTCTTCACTAATTTTTATCAGTTTTGCTTAAGCATTTCCTTTCATCATTTCAGTCTTGCTTCTTTCATTTCTGAATTTACAAAGTTAGGTCCGTTCTTTTTTTACAAATTTCAATTCCAATTTCTATTTATAAAATTAGTAAATATTTCATTTTGATTTCAATATTGCATGTTTGATCCATCTCTTTATGCAAAATTGTTATTTCCTTGAAATTTTTTCTAGTTCCTTAAAATAGAAATTTTCATTTCACCATTATCTGGATATATCTTTCTGGATTTTGTTTGGTGTTTGCTTAACCTTTTCTTGCAGAGCACTTTGCTTGTTTGTGGGATTGTTCGAGGGGAAGAGCTCAACAACGCACTTTTTGAAGTCCACACACCTTGGAGAGCTAAATCTACATGTATTTCTCTTTTACGTTGTTTTCTCTATTTTAGGAACTAACAAAAAAGAGAAGAAAGAAAGAAAAAAAAAATTTCTTTGTTTATTTTCTATCACATTCAAACATTTCAATTTTTGGTGCTTAAAAAGAATTTAATCACATTTGGGAAAGAATCTGTTTGACTTGTCTTCATTGAAATCAAACACTTCATTTTTAAGTTCTTAAAAAGAACTCTTTCTTTGTCATTTCTGCTGTATGTTTTTCATCTAGTTTTAATTAGGCTGGAAAATTGATCAAAATCGGTAGTGACACTATTTGATTTTTATTTTTCACCCTTGCACACAAATCCAAAATCACTAGGTATAAAGCATTTAAACAAAAAATTCTTTCCCTCGCCTTGCCTACTTGGAAGTGACATCCAAGAGGAAGAGCCTACGTGGTACTCGGGCCGCGCTATAAATTCACGGAAGTTCTGGTATATATTGGCAAAGCACCCGACTCCCTTATTGCAGCGGTGTATGAAGTGCGGGGGTAGGCCCCTATATCAAGCCACGTACCGGTCTTTTACTGAAGTGCCTTTGGGACTCCTCACCAAAACATCCCCCAAACCATCCTTAGTTTGGCTAAGTAGTTCCTGTTCTAAAAGGCCTTCCCTAATATTTTCTTTCTGAAAAGCATAAAAACTTAAAGGAGATAATTACCTATGCTGCTTGAATTATCTGTGCATTAGTTAGGTCAATCTTCTTTTCTGCTTGTTTATGATGGTCATCACTCAGTTACAATCTAGAAGAATGGCTCAACTAGCCTCTTCTTCCTCCGAGATCACCGCTAGTGTGGATGTTTCGGCACCCCCCAAGTCTTCCTCGGGACCGCTGTTAGTTGGTTCCCCATCCTGGTCATATAATCCTTTCTATCAGGCCAAAACAACCCCATCACGTCCAGCTTCCCCTAGTCCTTCAGAAATATCATCTGCTTCTGACATAGAGTATGTTCCTTGCAGGGATCCTGAATTTCAGGCACTCCTTGATCGCAATCTGGTAGCCCTTATGGAATACGCAGTACACAAGTCTATTCAAATATCTGATCAGGGACCAGTAATCTAGTAAGTGTACGATTATTCTCGTGAACCATCCCAAGCTTTTGTAGAACAATTAGCATCATTTTTCTCACCTTGAGCCACGAAAGAGGGTGGCACACCTATGCCTCCTTTTTCTCTTCCACCGACCATATTGACTAGTTCTCAAATAGTCTTACCTATTCCTAATGCCGCAGTTACCTCGACTATTCCACAACCTACTTCTGAGAATTCCTCTTCTCTAGCTATAGTGGGTGTGTCTGTGCACCCACATATTGTTGTTAATTCATCTATGCCATCCATTGTGTCCCAGGGTCAGTACCTCTTTATGAGTTAACCCCCTTCGACTAGTCAGTTGGTTCCTGCTTCTCGTAATCCAGTGGGTTTTTCTTCCAATGTTCCAGCAACAATGACCTTCGCCCATCCTCCAGGATCGGCACCCTTAATAACTAATCCGGTAGTAAAAATCCTCTTTTAGGTCTTGTTCCCCACCATGTCTAATCAAATCGGCACCCATGTTCCTCAATTTGTTCCGATTCAGTCAACAAGCATAGGATTCCACCAATCACATGCTCTGTCCATCATCCAACCTTCATTTTCTCAACCACTTATTATCTCACAGCCTGCCTATACACAGGCTCCTTCACAACAAATACCCTACCAGGCGTCACCCAGAACGCCTGGTTACTCCTCTTATCATCCTATCAATCAACAGATGAATCCCCTGTTGACACCTCAACAACATCCACCATTTACTTCTTATGTAGGACATGCCAGTGTGCCTCCTCCTCAATCTGACGTGGTTCAAATTCTTTTCAAGAAAATCATAGACTTGGAAGCCTCCACCAAAGGGGCTCATCCTTCATACTCTTTTGAAGAAGTGTGTAATAAACCCATTCACCCCTCAGTGGCTTTTAAGCCTTATCCTCCCCAATGGGAACTTCCTAAATTTTCAAAATTTCATAGTCGGGAGGACCCTCAATAGCATTTTCAAGCATTCAAACATGCTTGCTACCTCATAGTCCAGGATCAGGAGCTTATGCTCCGTACTTTTCCTATGTCTCTAACAGGTCCTGCTTTAGACTGGTACAATAACATTCCTCAACATTCCTTGTTTTCTTTCTCTCAATTGGCCCAGATGTTTGTTGAAAACTTTTCAATAAATATCACGCATAAGATCTCGATTACAGATCTTTATAACATTTGTCAATTCGATGATGAGTCTATTGTAGACTTTGTCACTCGTTGGAGAGGGATAATAAACCAATTGTTTTTCTCCCTTCCTTAATCCCAACAGATCGAGTTGTTTACTCGATCTTGTGCTAATCATATTTCTTACACTTTAAGGATCCAGACCTTTCACACATTTGAATAATCCTTTACGATGGCATGTAAAATTGAGTCTCGCGCCATTGAACAAGGGAAGTTAAAACTTCGCTCTAAATCTAAACCAGATTTTTCTCAGTTTACCAAATCAAATCCTTCCACTTCTAAAGACAAGAATCAGGGATCCACCAATGCTATCATATTAAAAACATCACGATCTGATAACACTTCTAATCAAACACCAAGAAGAGACTCCTCATCTTCTCGAAAAGGGTCCTCGTTATCTCGATCTTTCACTTCGTTGGGGGAATCATATGCTTCTATCCTAGAAAAAATGTTGGAAGTTCACATGATCAAATTTCCCCCCATTAGAAATATTGATGAAAGCCAAGAACGTCCATTCTGGTATAGGGAAAATGACTTCTATCATTATCATAGAACCAAAGGTCATGACATTGAACGATGTCAAACCTTCAAAAATCTTGTCCAGAAATTCATTGATAAAGGCAAGCTCATTCTGGATAACCCAAATGCTGCCCCATATCAAGCGCTTGATGTTTTTAAGCAACCTTTTCCCAATCATTCCCCAAACCATGATGCTTCAGAGTCTCAAAAACCAAACACTCATACTATCAGCTTCATCTCTACTAGAGAATCTTCTTCTAAACCTAAGCCATCTGCGAACACATCGACCGAATCAGAACCTCCTTCCGCTTCATTAATTGTTAGGATTCCACCATCTTTAGCTAGCCCGTCTTTGAATATTCCAACATTGTTAGATACGGATTCACCTCTCTCTACTTCTTTTTCTGATCTTCCATCCATACTTGAGACAATATCATCCTCATCTGTCTCATCGTCATACATTCTTTCAATGCTCGAGGAAATTACATCCCTTCGGGTTTCCACCACAGATACATCTACTTCTGTTTCTCCCATTTTTGCTGCGACTATGCCATTGGTGAACGTACCTATAGTTGTACCAACTTTGATGGAAGCGTCTTCGATTTTGACTCTTCCCATTTTCTTTCCTACAGCAGCCTCACCCACAATTACTGTACCAGAAGTAGTTCTCTCGCAAGGAACTGCTTCTTCATCACTCACTTCTTCCATCACCAATGCTACTTTGCCTATTAAGGGAAAATCTAAAGAAGTAGCACCGACACCTATATGCTTGGTTCCTAAACTTAGACTGAGACAACTGAAATCTAATGTTGTGTCATCAGTACCTCCCCATTTTCTTCCCCCAAAAAGGTTACAATCACCTTATGCGGTTGAAATTGTCACCATCCCTGAAAAAGGAAAGCCCATATTTTGAACCATCAAGACTCTTGGTGCTTTCTCGCAAAAATCTCTCTCTGTGCCTCATAAAAGATTGGATTTGTCCGCTAAGAAGGTGCCTTCTTCTATAAACCTATCAAAACCATCATCTTCTTCTACAACACATTCTTCACCAGCACCTCGAAAAGTGGACTTACCTACTAAAAAGCCATCACCTCTTTTATCAAAATCATCATCTTCGTTACAAAAAACTAGGGCACCCTCTGTTCCTCTGATTATACCTACTTTGGGAGCTTCTCCCTCATCTAAATCGACATTATCTAAATCATCATTAGTTTCGACCAAGCAGCCTCCCTTATCTCTGAAGACCACAACACTTGTCACATCTCCATCATCTTCAAAATCTATTTTAGGGGCTCCTCCTCCATCGAAATCAATCATGTCTCACTTACGTCCATCTCAAGTTCCCAAGGCTGCTCCTCTAGATGTCCAAAAAAATAAGATGATACCTAAAAATACTGTCAAACCTAACATGCAGGTTCTTTTAGCTCGGTAGTCTGTTAAAGTAAAAGAGGTGCCTTCATCATCTATGTCCCCATCTTTGTCTACCGGGTTATATACTGAAATCCTTTGCCAACTTATCCAATCTTCATCCATATCTCTTCCTCCGATTAAACCCTATAACCCTAAAGGAGTTAAACCTACCTGGTTTAACTCTAATTTGATTTGTGCTTACCACCGTACCCCAGGTCATGATACTGAGGGATGTAAAGCTCTTCAATCTCTCGTCAACAGCCTTTTGGAAGAAAGTGATCTTTTGCTGGAAGAGGAGAAGGAACAACTATCTCCTATCATCTTAGCTCCATCTGAGCCCCAACGATCTATTCAGACTTCTACTTCTAGTGATTCCACTCCAAATGATCTTCCACCTTCTCAAATCGACACAATTCATATCGCCACTAGAACCCAACGGTATGATAATCCATCCTCATCTATAGCATCTCGACCACGGGTTGTCATTTCTGAAGCCCCCGAAGGAGTTCCTCCTTCTTCAGTAGCCCCGAGACCTCGGGTCTCTATTCATGCTGCACCTCAGGCTCAAATTCCTGTGTCTATTGAGGAGAGTGTTATGAAACAACTCACCCAGGCTCTGGTCAAAATGTCTCATTTTGACCTCATTCAATCCTCTTCGCAACATCACCAAGCTTTGATAGATAATCTGCGTCACATCGCAGTGAATTCAGATGATCCCCAGCCCTTCGAGATGGTTGTTGGATTGAATAGACAATCAACCACCATTTCTTTTGAAGATTTAGAAATTCCTTCCCTTTCTTCTGAGGATTTGGAGGCTCCCCTCTTTATCACAGTCCAAATCGACAACACTACATTAAAACGCATTACGATTGACAGTGGTGCTGCACTCAACATCATCTCGTTGCACACATTCGAGAAACTTAAGTTACTGAAGAATGTAGTGTCACCCCCGCCTTTCACTCTTCGATCATTTAATGATCAGCTAGTAGTTACTTTAGGGACTGTTGTCCTACCCATTCGAGTAGGTAAGAAACTGCTTCACGAACTCTTTTACATTGTTGAAGGGAAATTCCACTATAATATGATCCTCAAACGCTCCTAGATTCATACAATGCATTGTGTCCCATCCACCCTCCATCGATGCTTAAAATATCAATATGAGGGCAAAATCTATACTCATCCAGGAGATCCTTTTCCTTCCGCACAATGCGACATGACCACAGGGTCTGCCCCTCTAAAGGAAAATGCCTGTTCTCCTGATGGGGCCTCATCTTCTTCCATACCTGCAACCAAACTACTGGATTTACAAAATCTAGAAGAGACATTGCAGTGTTTCTCACTGGGAGAGCTTCCTCTCCTTTCTTTTGATGCCCATCTCAAACCTAGTGAGTATGGTAGACTAGACAAACAACTTGAATATCAACTAGGTCTTGGTCGCATCGTCACCATTGGTCTACCTAATCAATAGACTAATTTCATTTACGGTGGTCTTGATATGCCTTACTATCACCCGGATTCTCCTCCTAGGACCAAACCTTATTCAATAGGGTTCGATTGTCTACAGAATCCCATGTTTACAAAAACTTATTTATATCGATGCGCGTGGAAGGGCTTTGGCTTGGGAAAATATGAATAAGGTGTGCATGACCTCGTGTCCATTCCAACTCTCAAGCCACATCAAAAATTTGGTTTAGGATTTAAACCTCTTTCAAAAGCCACCATCATTGTTCTCGATGAGCCTCTTCCTATTGAGGAACCATCTTCTCCCACTAGGTCAAAAGCATCACTCAATGTGGACGATGCCATTTCCAGCCCGTCTAACTTTTTTTTTTAGTCAATACCATTTCCTTAGGGCCACTAGCCTATAAGACTAATATAGGTCCGCTTCCATACAATTAATTTTCCCTGAAATAGTTGGAGACGACTCTCCTACTATCAACACTATCCACTGTGCGGATGATGATTCTATCCTCACCTATCTGGGGGAAAAGGATTCCTATCTTCCTAAAACCATTCCTTCTGACATGTCTACGCTTCTCAACAAAGCCACTGTCAACCTTAATATAGGGACTTCTAAAGACCCTCGCATCATTAAGGTCGGCCAATCCCTTAATCCACAGGAGTTAGGAGACTTTACCAATTTTCTTTCCAACCATTGTTAAGCCTTTTCTTCGTCATATGAGGATATGCCAAGACTCGATCCTGATATCGTGGTCCACAATATCGTTACTCTTCCCGACATCAAACCGGTTAAACAAAAATTACATAAAATGCACCCTAGAGTAACCCTTCTTGTTAAAGAAGAATTGCAGTGCTTGCTCTTGGCTAACTTCATCCAACCCATCCATTATCCACAATGGGTTTCCAATGTAGTACCAGTAACTAAAGCTACTGGGAAAATTTGAATTTGTACCGACTTCTGGGATCTTAATCTTGCTTGTCCAAAAGATGATTTTCCTCTACCTAATATCGACCAACTCGTGGATTTAACTACGGGTCATGAGATGCTTTCTCTTATGGATGGTTTCTCTGGGTATAATCAAATTCTCATCACACCAAAAGACCAACATAATACTTCTTTCATAACTCCTTGGGGGACCTTTTGTTATCGTGTCATGCCTTTCAGTCTTAAGAACGCAGGAGCAACCTATCAGCGAGCAATGACCTACATCTTCCATGATCTCTTACATAAAACTATGGAAGATTATGTCGACGATCTCCTCGGTAAATCCAAACGTTGTCAGGATCATATTTTCATTCTTGCACCTCTCTTTGAGAGGCTTATTCACTTTTGTCTTCATCTAAATCCATCTAAGTGCGTGTTTGGTGTTCTCACTGGTAAAATTTTGGGTTTTATCATTTCCATTAGGGGTATTGAAGTAGACCCCACAAAAATAAAAGCTATCCTTGAGATGCCTTCCCCTTCTAACTTAAAGCAACTCCATAGTCTCCAAGGACGTATTCAATCAGTGTGTCATTTTATCTCACAATTGTCAGACCATTGTCAACCTTTTCATCATCTCCTCCATAAGAATGTTCATTTTGAATGGGATGAGCATTTCCAAAAGGCCTTTGATGATCTCAAAGCTTATCTTCTTTCTCCACCTGTGCTTACACCTCCACGTGAGGGGGAGCCTTTCTATCTTTATATCTTTGTGACTGACCATGCTCTGGGAGCCATGATCTCACATCGGGACGCTTGCGGTAAAGAACAAGATGTCTATTACATCAGTTACACCCTCCATGAGTGTGAAACACGTTATTCCGAAGCTAAAAAGTTGTGTTGTGCTCTCTTCTTCACAACTTCTAAGCTTTTTCATTACCTCCTTAATCAAAAAACTTACATTGTCACAAGTGTCAATCAACTCAAGACAATTCATGCGAAGCCTTATCACAATGATCGTATCACTCGTTGGCTCATGCTTATGACAAAATTTGATCTTGATTTTATCCCGCAAAAGTCTATCAAGGGTCAGGTCATTGCAGATCAATTAGCTGATGCTCCTCTTTCGGACACTCAAGTCCCCCTTTATCAATTCCCCGATGAATATATCCAACAAATTGATTTTGGTCTGTCTCCATTTAAAGTAAAGCTCTTCTTTGATGGATCCAAATGCCAGCAAGGGGAAGGTGTAGGTTTCGTGATGATTCCTCCTTGGGGTACGCCTATCCCAGTCACACACAAATTGAACTTTGAGTGCACCAATAATATGGCTGAATATGAAGCTCTTGTCTTGGGTCTTCAAAATTCCATTAATCTCGGCACTCGTCATATTGACATCTTTGGTGATTCTGAACTCATCGTTAATCAAGTCACGGGTTTCTGTCAATGCAAGAATGATATCCTTAAAAAATATCGTGATATCATTCTCATTCAAATCCAATATTTTGATAAATTCACTAGCCAAGCTATTCCTTGTACTGCGAATTGATTCTCAGATACAATGGCTTCATTAACCTCACTTATCCCACTTTTTACCGAGGACTCACAACTTTATGTGGCTGTGCAACGATTAGATCAACCATCTCATCTTAGGAAACTAACTTCAATCCATGCTGTCACAACCAATACTTAGGATGAGTGGTATCAATAGATCATTGATTATCTATCTCATTCAGTGCTTCCTCCAGATCTGACTTCCAATGGTAGAATATCTTTTATCCTACGCGCTAATCGTTATACTATTCTAGGAGGGATCCTCTACAAACGTGGCTTTGATGGTATTTTGCTTCGGTGCCTCAAAACCCTTGAATCATATAAAGCTATCCAGGAGGTCCATGACGGTATCTGTGGTGGACATTTTAGTGGCTTGGCCATAGCTAAATGCATCTTACATTTGGGATATTATTGGCCTTCTCTTAATCGAGATTGTTGTGAATACACTAAGAAATGTGTCAAGTGTCAACAACATTCCAATCTCACACATATCCCTAGTCAAGCTTTACAACCTATAGTGGATTTGTGGCCTTTTTCGCAATGGGGTCTTGATCTCATTGGTCTCATCAATCCTCGTTCTTCACAGCGTCATCATTCTATCATTACTGTCACTGAATACTTTACTAAGTGGGTGGAAGCTATCCCTCTTTCTTCAACAAAAGCTAAACCCATAGTTGATTTTGTCTATCAACACATCATTTGTCGCTTTTGTGTTCCACACAAACTCATCACAGATAACGGTAAGTATTTTAAGAACGTTGATTTGCAGAACCTCTACAACACTTTCAATATCAAACTCAGCTTTTCTTCTCCATACTATCCTCAAGCTAATGGCCAGGCCGAAGCTTCCAATAAAACTTTGCGTAATATCCTCGCAAAGGTAACTAGTCGAGCTGGTAGGGATTGGCATTTACATATCCCTTTTACTCTCTGGGCTTATCAGACTAGCATTCATACTCCTACTGGTGCTACTCCCTTCTCTCTCGTCTATGGGTCTGAGGCTGTTCTTCCTTTAGAAGTCCAAATCCCATCTCTGTGTGTTTCTCTCAGATAATTTTTCTCTGATGAGGGCTATCGTCAAAATCGTCTAGCACAACTTGAATTATTAGATGAGCGGCATCTCAATGCTCTTGAACATCATCAAGTCTATCTTGAGTGTGTCAAACGTGCTTATAACAAGCACTTGCAGCACTGTGACTTCTAAATTGGTGATCTTGTTCTTAAAGAAAACCAAAATGTCACTACACTCGAAAGGAGTCAGCGTGGTAAGTTTTCTCCCAACTGGATGGGTCCATACGTTATCACTCATAAATATGGGTCTGGGGCTTATCGTCTATCTTCCATGGATGGTATACCTAAAATGGAACCTCTTAACGCCTTGCATCTACGGCCCTTCTACTGTTAAAATCTATCTTACACAAATCTAGTCACAAGATAGATCTTTCATCCATCTAACAACTAGTCATATACTTTCGTGGTGATTTGAAACTATGTGGTTCT
The DNA here is from genome assembly GCA_019776745.2 of Taxus chinensis. Lineage (NCBI taxonomy): Eukaryota > Viridiplantae > Streptophyta > Pinopsida > Cupressales > Taxaceae > Taxus > Taxus chinensis. The sequence goes on along the minus strand of CM034156.1, from coordinate 262,415,526 downwards.
CCACCTATTTTATTTTTTACCTTAAATATGAGTATCGCGAATCTACTCATAGCATTTTTCTTCTGGATATGTTTCTCCTCATGGTAGGAATACCTTAATCACCGCTTCATTTGTCCCAAGTGCTTATCTTAATCAGATCTACTCAGGGCATGAGTGCGTGCACTTTATACATTTTCTTCCCCTCTATCTGATCTATCTAGGTCTAAACTCAGCTTCTTCCAAAAAGCTTTTCAAAAAAAAAAAAAAAAAAATGCTATCCAAAAAAGATAGACTGATCCCTTGAAGGACAACTATCCATACATTATCAAATGAATCAAAAGATATAGACCATGCCCTCGAAGGATGGCTATCATTAAAACTTAAAATATGGACTGCTCCCTTGAAGGATGGCTGTTTCTCAAAGGAATTCTCAAGGATTCTTGCATTGATCAGCCTTTCAGTCAGTTTATACACTTTTTAGCATCACTAAAAGACTTCCCGTATTGATCAGTCTTTCCATATCTAGCAAACTTCCCGCATTGATCAGTTTTCTTTTCTGCCAAAAATCATGAAGCTAAGATATAAGACCTTTTGTCGATCATATGGAGAATCCTATTTTCCTAGTATGAACATGTATTATGTCCCTTGTAAATTTCAACAAGATACCTACTTACTGCTCCTTTCGTTTCCCTCCTAAATCTAGTTTGCGGCTAGTTAGTGTCAGGTTTATTTTAACCTCATATAGGGCTTTGTATGCATGATTTTTTTGTTTCCTATCTTCCTCCTGAGCATACAAGTGTTGATATGTGATTTCTCTTGTAAAAAGGATGTGTTCCTTTGATTGAGAAGTCATGCTTGATATGGACTGTATCTTTTTTTTGAGATTGCAGATTCGTGACTGAGTCAGAATATGTTTGGACTCTTTTATTTCTTTCATTTTACGCCTGAGTTTAATCTGATCTCGGAATGAATTATGGAGTTATCCATCTATAAGACCTAGCCTTGGATCAGTGGTATTGATCCAAGTGATGCTTTAAGTTTATTCGTGATGAATTAAAATTATAGACCTTATGCAGGTTGCAAGGTCTGGATGCATTGAATAAGCTAGTCCGGAGTATAACTCAGGTTGATCGTGTTAAATGAATTGGTTCCCGATATCGTAATATCAGGAAGGTCTTGATCGTGGACCAGGTAATAATTCAGTTACATATAATTCAATAGCCTATTGGCAGTACAGGAGTGAACCCTGTTCGTGAATGTATGTTGTAGGTTCTTTTTCTGAGCATTGAAATATTAGACCTAAACTGGATTTATTAAGGTTAGTAACCTAAAACTAAACTATAACCTAGGGGTTAGATTAGTGTTAATCTAACCTAGGCCTAGGCTATAAGCTAATGTTCTAAGTTAGTATCTATGTGCTATGAGGTTAGACTAAGTGTTATCTTAAATTCTAACCTAAGTTACTAACCTAACTAATGAACAAGGAAGAAAGGGGACCTATGGAAGGGTGTGCGAACCATGGGCGGCAGTTTCTATGGCATTAAATGGAGGGATAAGTATGAAGGACAGGTAATTTGGTAGAAGTTTTTAAACGGCTAGCTAGAGCCGACGTGGCAGGTCGCCAAAGTTGGAAATGGTCTTTGAACTGGTTTTATCCATCGCCAACTATGGCGGTCGGTGGCAATGGAAAGTTAGCAGGAAATTTGGAGTAAATGCCATTTATGAACTCGGTCTTCGAGCTCGGGTTTCACGGGAAGGCATGCAAAATGGAAAGTTAGTAGTTTGTTTGGTTTTTCATGCGCTCCGATTTTCCCTCTGTCTGATCACTGGTTCTTCGCACCAGTCTTCTTGGTGTTGCATGGCAAGTATGAGCGTAACTAGCTCTTTTCTCTGGCAAGGAAAATTTATAAGTCATGGAAATAACAAATTTTTGTTGGTGAATCTAACTTGGAAAAAGAGAAGAAGGCTCGAGCTCTTTCAGTGGTCTTCTTCAGATTTTTAAGCAAATAACCAGGCATGTTAGGCCCTAACCTTTAAAAATCTTGCTTTCTTTCAATTGATTTCATTAGAACAACTCTGTTCAGATGATTTATGGATTTAGATGGTTATTATGGTAGCTTTGTGTGATTTTGTTACTGTATCTTCTTCTGGTTCGATTTTCCAATTTAACCCTTGACGGGTGTGCATTGTGTTTCGAGCTATTGCTCTATTTTGTTGTGTTTTGCATTCCGGCTTAGGTTTGTGAAATGTATGCAAGAAAGAATATTAGACCTGCTCTGTGAGAGCCCATGCATTGTTCCCTTGTTGGGTTCAGGCTACAGTTGATACTTGTTGATTGATGCTTGTTGTTGATACTTGTCGGAAAGGATACTGATGGACTTTTGTTTGAATGTTCAGTTTTATTGGACTTCTTTGTAAGATCCGTCGTGTTTAGTATAGGTGGTGGTTACTGAAATTTTGTTGGGATTCGCTATGATACTTTGGTTATGTTGAACGGATAACTGGCTGTGTTTCAGTATTTGATGCGACCCTGTAGAAGTTGTTTTTCCCTCCTTGTGTTGCAATTACGGGGTGTAACCCGTTGATGGTTTGCATTATATTTATTTTACTTACAAGATGACTTTGTGGAGTCCTTGGATTGCTTCGTATATTGGACTACTGTATAAGTTATGTATGTGTATACTGGTAGCATGATTCCGTCGGAGTCCTGGAGGGGTAACTGGTAATACGACTTCTGTTATCTTGTAATGTATACCTTCGTTTAAGTAATGGATTTTTGGTACAGACTCAGTTGGTATACTTTCGATGTTCCAATCTGTGTAAGCTTGAGCAAATAATGTTGTAGAGGCTCAGTTGGATTCCTTGTTACAAAATCAGTATTTAACTTCTGTAATAGCCTGATTTTGATTATTTACCATTGTTGGCACGGTTGAAATCTTTAACTTATGTTTATCTGGTATATCGGCTTCTGTAGAAGATTTATCATGTATACTATTGTTCGGATTCAGTTGAAATCCTTGATAGATAACCAGTGTATCTGCTTTTATAAAAGCTTGATTGGGATCACTTATTGTTTTTGGCTCTGTTGGGTTCCTTAAGTAATGATAGATATCTTGTATCTTGGTCTCTGTAAAAGTAGGTTGTGATTACCATATTTTTCAAACTCGTAAATGAGTTCAGATGTGAATGTGATATGTTATTTTTCCTTTCTGAATAATTACAGTTAATTAAGGTTGTGCATGTTGAGTGGATTTCGTGTGAATATCTCTGCATAGTCTTAGGGGAAACATCTTGTGCTTTAATATTAACGAGTCTCTTGTTGGCTGAGATAAAAAGGAGAAGTTCTTTTGATTTCGACCTTGGATCTAAAACCATACTGTGTTTAGTAGGGATTAGAATAAGTTGTATGTTGCTGTGAGGAATTGTTGTCATGTTTGAGCATGATTACGTCTTCTGTTGCATGGGTATCTAGTCTTGAGCTTGACTGAACTAAGGAACTGTCGACTTCACCTCGACAGATGATGGCATTGAATATCTTCTTGTTTGTCGCTTCGTGTGGAAGGTCAGGTGTAATCTGTTGGTTGACATTCATCTGTTTTGGCGTAAGAGCTACTGTACTGCTAATATGCTACAGGAGTTTTGTTATATTTGATTTTAACAAAACCGTGGTTCTTTTTGTGGCTCGTCAGACTTATTCGTATGCATATAAGGTGAATGCTTTCCTTTCGAGGAGACGGTACAGTCATGAGCTTGTGTGAAGGGAAATATGAATGACTTGTTTTCTTTCTCTTCTGTTGTAAAGTATATGTTGATATTTTTATCTAACCGTTGGAACTGTTTTTAACATATTGATGGAATCATGATTTGTTATGATATTCCTTTTACTGTTGAATGTAATGATCTGTCTGATGTTTGCTGATCTTGGGATTCAGATGGATAGTTGTTTTGGATACTTTCGTTCTTCTTGATCCCTAATATTTTGATGAAATATTTGAGAAGTATCTAGGACTATTCTGTAACGATAATTTGTGTTACGCGTTTATAGTCATGTTGTATTACAAAAGTATAGTCTGAAATATGTTTACTTGTTTGGTGAAATGATCTCATTTAAACAGGTTGTTTAATGGAAATAGTTGGTGGATTGCAATTGTTTTAAGAGTTAGTGCTTATCATGCTCAGTTCATCGAACTGACCCATGTTGACAATTTTTGCAGATGGTTTCCGTAAGTGGTAAAAGCACGCAGATCTGATAGGATGTTCAGATTGTTTAATTTGGTTTATGATGAATTACAGTTTGATTCTCTAAATGTACTATCTGAGGAAAGATGTTCTTTTTCCGTTGAGTATTGTATCAAGTATGCTGAATGCATAAAATGTATGTGTTTGGTTCAGAAGGGAATGGAATTAGATATTTGATACTTATATGTTTGTATTCTTATCTGGATAGTTTGACCTTCTTCGGATCAAATGATCTTGAGAGCGTGTTATTATTGTATAATATGGAGACTTTTGTGATTATCAATGTAAGCTTGCAAGAATATGTGACTGAATATTTATGATTGTTTAGCAGTTCTTGTATGTTCTATCTAAAGCTAAATTGAAATATAGATCACTGTCTTTCTGGAAGCTAGGGTAAAAATAAACCTAAGCAAGACGCTAAACAAGCTGGATTAAATTATTAATTCCTAGTCTTGATTAAGCCAGGACAACGTTTAATTGGATTCCTAATCTTTATATCTCGATATTAATAAGTAAGACATAAATTCAGTTATAAGAACTGAAATAAACCTAAAAAGGGTTCGGTTGGCAATCACATGTGAAGAATATAGGTTATTGTCCAATTTTGTTGATTTAGAATTATGTAAATTCTATGAACTCCTTGATGGGACCCTCTAGTCTTAATAATTTCTCTTGTGTAATGGGTTTTATTAAGAAAGGTCATTCTATGGTGAGGAACCCAGGGATCGGGAAAGGCTAACCTTAGGGGAACGTCTTTTATTATAATTTTAACTCAACATGCGTAACGCTTATTATAAGTAGATCTTTTCGAGGTGGATTTAAAGGTTGACGGCACAAGTCAACTGCAGGGTTGTACCTTCGAGAAGATTGGGATCTTCTCGAAGTTACAACAATGCAGGTGACTTATGATGACACCCTTTGCATTGATCGTTAAGATTTACACCTTTAACTCGAACAAGTTACTCTGGAACCGATTAGGAATGTGGTCACATTATAAGGCTGCCTAGGAGACTCAGGGTATCTTGACACACTGGCTTAACTAGGGTTGACCCAGTATGTCATCGTATCCCTAGTCCTCGGGAGCATCCATATAACGTTGTCACCTTACTAATCCATTTTCGAGTGAATAACTTGGGTTAGGAGGGACTGACAGAAGTCGGTATAAGACATTCTACATAACATAAGAATGGGGTGAAGGACATATTCCAGATTGACGAGTATGCCGTTAAGGAATACGAGACATAAGCAGTATGTTTCAAATCTTTGGCCAAAGTATCGCAAGCTGCTGATTGCGTTGTCCTGAGTCACCTAGTCTAAGGGATGAGATGCCGATGAATAATGGTAACAATTATTCAAGTTAGGTTCCTTGGACAGAGCATTCTGAATCCCAGAATAGGGAAGAGAACCGCAAGAGTGAAGTGTTGATTAAAAACTCCAACTCTTATTACTCATGAATAGATCGGTAGATTACCGAGTCATGGAATGAATAGATCGGAGGTACTCCGAGTCATTACAGCTGCATATGGTTATCTGTTATAAGAATGGTTACTTGATTTGTGAGTTCTAAATTATGTATTTAGAACCAAGAAGCATTTATCAAAAAAAATAAATTTGACTTGTTCTAATGTATAGAATTGAGGATGTTACATCTTGGTATCAGAGCTGAAGGTTTTAGCTCTTGGGCCTATTATGTCCATAATCTGATGAGAACCTGAATTTTCTTGTAACAGAAAATGGTTAGAACAAGGGGAAACATTGCGAATAATGCTCCACCTGAAGGAGGGGCGGAAACAACCCAGAAACTTGATGAGATCCTTGCTGCCCTGTTGGACACAAGAGATCATTTAGCTGTACTTGAACAGCAGGCGATGGGAAATGAGGAGGATGAAGAAGCTGGTAATGACAATCAGCCACCTCCTGAGGACAACCCCGATATGGGTGTTGATGTTAATGCTGGGAATGCACCTGTCCAACCAGAAAATAAAAAGGCCAGGTTGGCAGCAGAACTCACTAATGATATAAAAAGGATAAGCCCACCTAAGTATGATGGCACCACATTAGGAGATGGAGCTGAGAACTGGCTCAGTGAAATGGAGAAGTACTTTGCAATAAGAAACTTCTCAGAGGAAACCAAAGCTATTTGGGGATCCTATCAGCTTTCCCACGAAGCATCTTCATGGTGGGATAGCCGTAAAGCTGAACTAAATATTGATGAGACCAATATTACTTGGGATCAATTTAAAGGCTATTTTAGGCAACGTTGGCTGCCACAACTTTTCTATGATCAGAAAATGACAGAATTCCAGAACTTAGCTCAAGGGAAGCTAACGGTAACTGAATTCTGGGAGCAGTTTACAAAACTCCTCAAGTATGTACCGCAGTATCAAACTGACGAGAAGTTCAGAATATGGAAATTCATCATGGGATTGAATCCCGTGATAGGAGGAGAGGTCGATGTTCACAATCCATCCACTATGGAAGGATTTGTTGAAAAGGCCATAAGGCAAGAACAGAAATTAAAGGCTATTTCTGCTCATAAAGAGGAAGTGCGGAAGAAGACTGCAAACCCTTCTTCAACCTCTCTTGCACCCAGAAAGGGACCATGGAAAAAGTTTGGAAACAAAAATAAGTTTCCAAGGGATAACAGTAAGAAAGAATTAGTAAATAAACTTGCTGGAAATATAAGGGATAATTTTGCCAAAAATTATAACAATGGGCAGAAGCCCTATGGAGGACAACGTGACAATTACAAGGCTGGAGGCAATTTTGAGCCTAAAAAGGGACCTGTAGGAGGCTGCTACAATTGTGGCAAAGACCACTACGCAAATCAGTGCCCTTTGAAGAAGGATGATCGTAATCAGTAGCATAAGATACATGCTGCAGTAGCAGACAAGCAAGCTGAAAAGCAAGTGACACCTATAGAAGTTCCGGGTAAGTTATTTGGCATACCTGTCACTATTATTTTTGATACAGGAGCTACTGAATGTTTCATTTCTAATAAACTTGCTTCTAAACTTAAGAGAAAAGATGGAAAAATGGATAAAACTTGGACTGTACAGTATGGTAATAACTCTGTTCATACAGTTAGTATGTGTCTTTTTGGGGCAGTCCTTGACTTACCTAATTTCTCCACGGAAGTTGACCTCTATGTTACACCTTTGGGATCGTATGACATTGTTATCGGTGTCAATTGGTTAGCTGACCATAAAGCAAATGTAGACTGCTATGAAAAGAACATAAAATGTTTAGATGATTAGCTGGAAACAACAGAGATTCAAGGTGTGAAACGGGAAATTTCAGTTAGAAAACTGTCAGCTATGCAGCTTAAAAAGGCTAAAAATAAAGGATGTACCCTTTATGCAGTAAAGATATCTGAATTTTCAGAAGAAGATGGTGATTACATGAAGTGATTTCCTCTATTACAAAGTTTCAGGGATGTTTTTCCTGAGGAATTACCAGGGTTACCACCTAAGAGGGAATTTGACTTCACCATCGAAATCAAACCAGGAACAGAACCTATTTCCAAAGCACCTTATCGGATGACTACTACAGAGTTAGTCGAGCTTAAGGCACAGTTGCAAGAAATTTTGTCTAAAGGTTTGATTAGACCAAGTGTTTCACCTTGGGGTGCGCCTGTAATATTTGTGAAAAAGAAGGATGGAACACTTAGGCTGTGTATTGATTATCAGATGTTGAACAAAGCAACAATCAAGAACAGATATCCACTTCCAAGGATCGACGATCTGTTTGATCAGATGCGTGGAGCAGTGGTTTATTCTAAGATAGATCTTCGATCTGGTTATCATCAGTTAAGGATTAGAGAGGAATATATTCATAAAACAGCCTTCCGAACAAGGTATGGACATTATGAATTCACGGTTCTACCCTTTGGATTAACTAATGCACCCGCAGCCTTTATGAACTTAATGAACAATATTTTTCAAGAATATCTGGACAAGTTTGTACTTGTATTCTTGGACGATATTCTCATTTATTCAAAAAGCGTTGAGGAGCACAATGAGCATTTGAAGATAGTTTTGGGAATTTTGAGAAAAAGAAAGTTATATGGTAAGTTATCCAAATGTTCTTTCTTTGATTCAGAAGTTCACTATTTGGGTCATGTCATTAGCAAAGAAGGAATTGCTGTAGATCCTTCAAAAATAGTGGCAATAACTGAGTGGCCTACACCAAAGAATGTGCACGAAGTAAGAAGCTTCATGGGTCTTGCTGGTTACTATAGAAAATTTGTAAAGGATTTTTCTAAAGTAGCTGCACCAATAACTTCATTGCAGAAGAAGGATAAGAAATTCATATGGAATGATAAGTGCGAAGTGGATTTCAAAAGTCTGAAAGGCCAGTTGACTTCTGCACCTATATTAGCGGTACCAGACCCTAATGGGAGTTTTACTGTTGTAACGGATGCTTCTGGGGAAGGCCTTGGAGGTGTTTTGCTACAAAATGATCAAGTCATTGCATATGAAAGTAGAAAACTCAAGTTACATGAGCTGAATTATGCTCCTCATGATTTAGAGCTTGCTGCCATTGTTCATGCACTTCAAGTCTAGAGACACTATTTACTTGGGAAACCTTTTGAGTTGAAAACTGATCACTTAGGGCTGAAATATATTTTCACTCAGCCTAATCTTAATGCTAGATAGAGAAGGTGGTTAGAATTTTTATCACAATATGATTTTGATATTAGTTATATCAAAGGGAAGGAGAATAGAGTAGCTGATGCTCTAAGTCGTAGGAGGCACATTTCTGCTCTTATAACATTAAGAACTCAGTTCAAGGATGAGGTAAAGAGTGCCTCAGAATCTGATATTTACTTTCAACAAGTAAAAGCAGCGCTTGCTGCAGAACCTAATGATGAAAGGTATAAAGGTTTTCATTTTGATAATGAAGGAATCTTGCGTTATGAAAACAGAGTATATGTACCTATGCTGAATGATTTGAGAAAGAAGTTGTTAGTTGAATTTCATAATTCACCTTTCTCTGGACACCCGGGTATCACAAAAATGCTTGCTGATCTAAAACAACAATACTTTTGGAAAGGTATGAAAAAGGATGTCATAAATTTTGTGACTCATTGTTTGGAGTGTCAGTGGGTTAAGGCAGAACATATGCACCCAGCTGGACTGTTATATCCTCATAGCATACCGTAGTACAAATGGCAAGTAATAACCATGGATTTTGTACAAGGATTACCCATGTCCAGGAATAAACATGATGTTATCCTGGTAGTTGTAGATAAACTGACTAAGGTAGCTCATTTCATCACTGGAAATCTAAAGGATGATTCACCAGTGCTGGCCAAAAGATTCGTACATGAAATTTTCAGATTGCATGGTGTACCAGAATTGATTATATCTGACAGGGATCCAAGAATGATGTCAAGGTTTTGGCAAACGCTTAATACAGCTCTTGGAACGAAACTAAACTTCAGTTCTGCATATCATCCAGAAACGGATGGGCAAATTGAGAGGGTAAATCAAGTGTTGGAGGACATGTTGCGAATGTATTGCATGGATCAACAGTATAAATGGGAAGAGTATCTTCCATTAGTTGAATTCGCATACAACAACACTTATCATTCATCTCTCAAAATGGCACCATTTGAAGCACTTTATGGAAGAAAGTGCAGAACTCCTGTTAGCTGGGATAGTGTTGAGGATAGAGTGGTAATTGGACCAGAAATTCTCACAGAAATGGAACAGCAAGTTAAGCTGATTCGTGAACGATTAAAGGAAGCAGCGGATAGGCAGAAGAGCTATGCTGACCTTAAGCGGGTTGATCGAAGGTTTGAGCTTGGTGAGAAGGTTTTTCTTCGTGTTAAACCCAGAAAGAGTTCTATAACTTTTGGCAAGGCTGCCAAGTTGTCACCTCGATTCGTGGGACCTTTCGAAATTGTCGAAATAATCAATCCTGTAGCTTATCGTTTAGCATTACCACCTGCCTTATCTCGCATGCATGATGTTTTCCATATTTCTTTGCTTAAGAAATATGTTTCAGATCTGTCACATGTTTTAAATTGGAATTCCTTGCAGGTCCAAGACCCAGGAATAATCATGGTTAAACCCACACGAGTGCTGGAAACTCGCCAATTGCATTTGAGAAATCGTGAAATACAACAATGTAAGGTCCAGTGGGACCAGTTTAGCGAAGAAAGTGCAACTTGGGAAAATCTGGAAGAGATGAAAATTGCTTTTCCTTCTCTTTTTCAACAGAATGAAATCTGTTGACAAAAACAATTCTTGTATGAACTTATTTTTTTAAGTATTTATGAAAGCCAGATGAAGACAAACATTATTCAGGCTGAATAAAATGTGTTGTGACATTGATTTCTGGAACTATTTAAGTTGGAAAATAGTCGCATTGTTTTGTGAACTAATAAATGGGTTGACCTGAAGGTTAATCGAATATGTAATCATCGGGACGATGAATCTTTTAGGAGGGAAGCATGTAACACCCTGAACTGTTGTTACTTCCTCCTGAGCATACAAGTGTTGATATGTGATTTCTCTTGTAAAAAGGATGTGTTCCTTTGATTGAGAAGTCATGCTTGATATGGACTGTATCTTTTTTTTGAGATTGCAGATTCGTGACTGAGTCAGAATATGTTTGGACTCTTTTATTTCTTTCATTTTACGCCTGAGTTTAATCTGATCTCGGAATGAATTATGGAGTTATCCATCTATAAGACCTAGCCTTGGATCAGTGGTATTGATCCAAGTGATGCTTTAAGTTTATTCGTGATGAATTAAAATTATAGACCTTATGCAGGTTGCAAGGTCTGGATGCATTGAATAAGCTAGTCCGAGTATAACTCAGGCTGATCGTGTTAAATGAATTGGTTCCCGATATCGTAATATCAGGAAGGTCTTGATCGTGGACCAGGTAATAATTCAGTTACATATAATTCAATAGCCTATTGGCAGTACAGGAGTGAACCCTGTTCGTGAATGTATGTTGTAGGTTCTTTTTCTGAGCATTTGGAAATATTAGACCTAAACTGGATTTATTAAGGTTAGTAACCTAAAACTAAACTATAACCTAGGGGTTAGATTAGTGTTAATCTAACCTAGGCTTAGGCTATAAGCTAATGTTCTAAGTTAGTATCTATGTGCTATGAGGTTAGACTAAGTGTTATCTTAAATTCTAACCTAAGTTACTAACCTAACTAATGAACAAGGAAGAAAGGGGACCTATGGAAGGGTGCGAACCATGGGCAGCAGTTTCTATGGCATTAAATGGCGGGATAAGTATGAAGGACAGGTAATTTGGTAGAAGTTTTTAAACGGCTAGCTAGAGCCGACGTGGCAGGTCGCCAAAGTTGGAAATGGTCTTTGAACTGGTTTTATCCATCGCCAACTATGGCGGTCAGTGGCAATGGAAAGTTAGTGGGAAATTTGGAGTAAATTCCATTTATGAACTCGGTCTTCGAGCTCGGGTTTCACGGGAAGGCATGCAAAATGGAAAGTTAGTAGTTTGTTTGGTTTTTCATGCGCTCCGGTTTTCCCTCTGTCTGATCACTGGTTCTTCGCACCAGTCTTCTTGGTGTTGCATGGCAAGTATGAGCGTAACTAGCTCTTTTCTCTGGCAAGGAAAATTTATAAGTCATGGAAATAACAAATTTTTGTTGGTGAATCTAACTTGGAAAAAGAGAAGAAGGCTCGAGCTCTTTCAGTGGTCTTCTTCGGATTTTTAAGCAAATAACCAGGCATGTTAGGCCCTAACCTTTAAAAATCTTGCTTTCTTTCAATTGATTTCATTAGAACAACTCTGTTCAGATGATTTATGGGTTTAGATGGTTATTATGGTAGCTTTGTGTGATTTTGTTACTGTATCTTCTTCTGGTTCGATTTTCCAATTTAACCCTTGACGGGTGTGCATTGTGTTTCGAGCTATTGCTCTATTTTGTTGTGTTTTGCATTCCGGCTTAGGTTTGTGAAATGTATGCAAGAAAGAATATTAGACCTGCTCTGTGAGAGCCCATGCATTGTTCCCTTGTTGGGTTCAGGCTATAGTTGATACTTGTTGATTGATGCTTGTTGTTGATACTTGTCGGAAAGGATACTGATGGAATTTTGTTTGAATGTTCAGTTTTATTGGACTTCTTTGTAAGTTCCGTCGTGTTTAGTATAGGTGGTGGTTACTGAAATTTTGTTGGGTTTTGCTATGATACTTTGGTTATGTCGAACAGATAACTGGTTGTGTTTCAGTATTTGAAGTGACCCTGTAGAAGTTGTTTTTCCCTCCTTGTGTTGCAATTACGGGGTTCAACCTGTTGATGGTTTTCATTATATTTATTTTAATTACAAGATGACTTTGTGGAGTCCTTGGATTGCTTCGTATATTGGACTACTGTATAAGTTATGTATGTGTATACTGGTAGCATGATTCCGTCGGAGTCCTGGAGGGGTAACTGGTAATACGACTTCTGTTATCTTGTAATGTATACCTTCGTTTAAGTAATGGATTTTTGGTACAGACTCGGTTGGTATACTTTCGATGTTCCAATCTGTGTAAGCTTGAGCGAATAATGTTGTAGAGGCTCAGTTGGATTCCTTGTTACAAAATCAGTATTTAACATCTGTAATAGCCTGATTTTGATTATTTACCATTGTTGGCACGGTTGAAATCTTTAACTTATGTTTATCTGGTATATCGGCTTCTGTAGAAGATTTATCGTGTATAATATTGTTCGGATTCAGTTGAAATCCTTGATAGATAACCAGTGTATCTACTTTTATAAAATCCTGATTGGGAACACTTATTGTTTTTGGCTCTGTTGGGTTCCTTAAGTAATGATAGATATCTTGTATCTTTGTCTCTGTAAAAGTAGGTTGTGATTACCATATTTTTCAAACTCAGAATGAGTTCAGATGTGAATGTGATATGTTATTTTTCCTTTCTGAATAATTACAGTTAATTAAGGCTGTGCATGTTGAGTGGATTTCGTGTGAATATCTCTGCATAGTCTTAGGGGAAACATCTTGTGCTTTAATATTAACGAGTCTCTTGTTGGCTGATATAAAAAGGAGAAGTTCTTTTGATTTCGACCTTGGATCTAAAACCATACTGTGTTTAGTAGGGATTAGAATAATTTGTATGTTGCTGTGAGGAATTGTTGTCATGTTTGAGCATGATTACGTCTTCTATTGCATGGGTATCTAGTCTTGAGCTTGACTAAACTAAGGAACTATCGACTTCACCTCGACAGACGATGGCATTGAATATCTTCTTGTTTTTCGCTTCGTGTGGAAGGTCATGTGTAATCTGTTGGTTGACATTCATCTGTTTTGGCGTAAGAGCTACTGTACTGCTAATATGCTACAGGAGTTTTGTTATATTTGATTTTAACAAAACTGTGGTTCTTTTTGTGGCTCGTCAGACTTATTCGTATGCATATAAGGTGAATGCTTTCCTTTCGAGGAGACGGTATAGTCATGAGCTTGTGTGAAGGGAAATATGAATGACTTGTTTTCTTTCTCTTCTGTTGTAAAGTATATGTTGATATTTTTATCTAACCGTTGGAACTGTTTTTAACATATTGATGGAATCATGATTTGTTATGATATTCCTTTTACTGTTGAATGTAATGATCTGTCTGATGTTTGCTGATCTTGGGATTCAGATGGATAGTTGTTTTGGATACTTTCGTTCTTCTTGATCCCTAATATTTTGATGAAATATTTGAGAAGTATCTAGGACTATTCTGTAACGATAATTTGTGTTACGCGTTTATAGTCATGTTGTATTACAAAAGTATAGTCTGAAATATGTTTACTTGTTTGGTGAAATGATCTCATTTAAACAGGTTGTTTAATGGAAACAGTTGGTGGATTGCAATTGTTTTAAGAGTTAGTGCTTATCATGCTCAGTTCATCGAACTGACCCATGTTGACAATTTTTGCAGATGGTTGTCCGTAAGTGGTAAAAGCACGCAGATCTGATAGGATGTTCAGATTGTTTAATTTGGTTTATGATGAATTACAGTTTGATTCTCTAAATGTACTATCTGAGGAAAGATGTTCTTTTTCCGTTGAGTATTGTATCAAGTATGCTGAATGCATAAAATGTATGTGTTTGGTTCAGAAGGGAATGGAATTAGATATTTGATACTTATATGTTTGTATTCTTATCTGGATAGTTTGACCTTCTTCGGATCAAATGATCTTGAGAGCGTGTTATTATTGTATAATATGGAGACTTTTGTGATTATCAATGTAAGCTTGCAAGAATATGTGACTGAATATTTATGATTGTTTAGCAGTTCTTGTATGTTCTATCTAAAGCTAAATTGAAATATAGATCACTGTCTTTCTGGAAGCTAGGGTAAAAATAAACCTAAGCAAGACGCTAAACAAGCTGGATTAAATTATTAATTCCTAGTCTTGATTAAGCCAGGACAACGTTTAATTGGATTCCTAATCTTTATATCTCGATATTAATAAGTAAGACATAAATTCAGTTATAAGAACTGAAATAAACCTAAAAAGGGTTCGGTTGGCAATCACATGTGAAGAATATAGGTTATTGTCCAATTTTGTTGATTTAGAATTATGTAAATTCTATGAACTCCTTGATGGGACCCTCTAGTCTTAATAATTTCTCTTGTGTAATGGGTTTTATTAAGAAAGGTCATTCTTTGGTGAGGAACCCAGGGATCGGGAAAGGCTAACCTTAGGGGAACGTCTTTTATTATAATTTTAACTCAACGTGCGTAACGCTTATTATAAGTAGATCTTTTCGAGGTGGATTTAAAGGTTGACGGCACAAGTCAACTGCAGGGTTGTACCTTCGAGAAGATTGGGATCTTCTCGAAGTTACAACAATGCAGGTGACTTATGACGACACCCTTTGCATTGATCGTTAAGATTTACACCTTTAACTCGAACAAGTTACTCTGGAACCGATTAGGAATGTGGTCACATTATAAGGCTGCCTAGGAGACTCGGGGTAACTTGACACACTGGCTTAACTAGGGTTGACCCAGTATGTCATCGTATCCCTAGTCCTCGGGAGCATCCATATAACGTTGTCACCTTACTAATCCGTTTCTGAGTGAATAACTTGGGTTAGGAGGGACTGACAGAAGTCGGTATAAGACATTCTACATAACATAAGAATGGGGTGAAGGATGTATTCCAGATTGATGAGTATGCCGTTAAGGAATACGAGACATAAGCAGTATGTTTCAAATCTTTGGCCAAAGTATCGCAAGCTGCTGATTGCGTTGTCCTGAGTCACCTAGTCTAAGGGATGAGATGCCGATGAATAATGGTAATAATTATTCAAGTTAGGTTCCTTGGACAGAGCATTCTGAATCCCAGAATAGGGAAGAGAACCGCAAGAGTGAAGTGTTGATTAAAAACTCCAACTCTTATTACTCATGAATAGATCGGTAGATTACCGAGTCATGGAATGAATAGATCGGAGGTACTCCAAGTCATTACAGCTTCATATGGTTATCTGTTATAAGAATGGTTATTTGATTTGTGAGTTCTAAATTATGTATTTAGAACCAGGAAGCATTTATCAAAAAAATAAAATAAAATTTTTTTTTGACTTGTTCTAATGTATAGAATTGAGGATGTTACAATTCAATCACATCAAATCACATCTATTTATATCCTCTACATCTATTTCTATCCCATCACATCTATTCATCATCTATCGGTCTATGTCTATATCCATCATAATTACGCTACATCTATCCATGTATATCAAAATTAAAAGCATGAGAACAATTATATGACAAAGGAAATGATGAATCTATATATATACATGAGTGTCTGTACAACAAAAAATGGGTGGCTCTCAATCAAGCCATCTATAAAATGCCTTCTAATCGAGGCTACATCACTACATTAATACAAAATACATCAATCTCTATATTGTGAAATCTAATAGGTGGAAGACACTATCTCCTCCACCCTCCTCTGGACCAGGTTGTCTCTCCTGGCCGCCGCCTATCGAGCTAGACGTACCTGCTACTCGAGGCCTCTGCCCACCTCGGTCTCTCCAGGTGCTCCCTCCCTCTGATGCCCTGCTCACTGTGGCTATCACTGATCTCCTCCTCACCCTGTAACGAGGCACATCTGGGGCATGCTATGCTAGGAAATCCTCGTAGTATCTCACCTCAGTGAGGAGAGACTGATATGTACTCAAGCTCATGGTACCAGGTGCTTGTAGTGGTACTGCTGGTACTGCTAGTGGTGCCCCTCCTATGGTCATGCCTTGTGTCCTAGACTCTGACATGGTACCTGTATCAACATATTTAGCCCTGAGGGCCTCCATATGTTGATGGTAGCGATCCCTCTGCTAGATCACTGTATCTTACTCTTGGCAAGCGGTGTCTCTCTCCAAAATTAGGGCATCCCTCTCCTCTGTCAGAGCTCTGATCTCCTCGAGAGCCACCTAGTGTGTATGCGTCAGGGTGGCGTGCTCTCCCTCCAGTCTCTCCAGCACTATAGCCATATCCTCCTCATCGGCATCTATAGATGCTGGAAGTTTTCGTGGTAGCTTTGTCGCATACCATGCCGCATAACCATCATCCACTCCAGCATCATCATCACTTTCTGTGGAGGGTGGCGCCTCTCTCAATGGATCTGCCGGGCTCAAAATCGGTAGATCAGTCTCTCTGCTATCTCACTTGTAAGGCCTATAGGTAGTTAGCATTGTCTGTATTAGGCTCAACTGTCTCAATACCCATATAAATAGGACGCGCTCCCACATATCAGGCCTGCGGCCCCTAACCACCCTGCTCTGTCTCAATCCCACCAGGTGAGCATCCTGGCCGGTCCATGTCAGAAATACCCGATATGGTCTCCAGATGACCTACTCTGGTGTCAGCATCCTGAAACGCTCGGCATACCAATCTACAAATATCCTTGTATCTCCCGGGGCCATATCGGCTTGCCATCGCCGGAATCCGTAATCAATAGCCCCCACTGCTGCTGGCATCCAAGGAAGCCCGGATGGCCTGATCACTGCTATGTGCTCATATGCCCAGCAATGGAGCACAAAACTGACATCAATGCCTATCCTCCAGCCAGTGGTGTACATCCATAACTCATAATATATCTGATTTATCAAGGCATCAGCAAATGCAAACACCTGTCTGAACTACAGGATGTCACAAATGCAATATAGTAATAACAATGGGAATCTCCCACCTCCTGAATCTGGTAGAGCAAAGTAGGAGATCGCCATCTGAATCAACACTATCCATCTGCTCCTAGGAACATCCTGTCTGTACTGCAAGGCTATCCTCACTTCCCCAAACACTATCTCTGAATCATCCGCCCTATCTCCATACAATTGACCTAGGGCCCTCTGCTATTGCTCTCGTGGCATAATCTCTATCCGGTCCCTAGTGATCGGTAGCCTCAAAATCCTGTATATGTCCTCGTGGGTGATGGTCATCTCACCCGTCCTGAACCAAAAAGTGCAAGTCTAGCTATCCCATCGTCGCACTAGTGCTCGCATCAACTCTATATCTCACGGCACTCGTCTGTAGTACCGAAAGCCCCCAAGCCCAGCTAACTCTAAGTGGTGCCAATCTGCATCAGTGACGTCAGGGAGAATGGTCTCCAGTAACTTAGGAATCGCATCTCTCACGTGTAATACCTCTCGTGCTTGCATCCATGACATCAAGAGTAATGTTAGCTTCATATTTATCCAAATCTGAAGCATCCAAAACACATTCTATCAATTTTATCCAAATATTCTGTTCAAAATTACAAATGGTGTCGATCACACTTAGTCAAAGTCGATTGAATTAAATCGGTGCCGCTGTAATAAAATCGGTGTCGATTATATCAATCGATGCCGATTGGAAGGCAGCATGTCAGAAACACTGGCCTCCCACCAAAATAGAAAATAAAAAAAATTAAAAAAAATAATAATGATAGGTTCAGGAAGAACCACTTACCCTAGGTCATGTCCTCCTCTGCTTCTGACCGCTTCCAGAAGCTTCCATGGTGCTCAAATCTAATTTTTGACTCTCTCTTAATCAATCGTCACGATGTAAGTAAATCGTTCATGTTTTCCGTTGGCATATTTATATGTGCTGGGCACTGTCGGCGCCAATTGAAGTGGTCAGCGGTGATTGTTTTTATCTTTTTCTGTCGGCACTGATTTGTCTAAATCGATGCCGATTTATACTCACTTTTGCTGATGGGTTGCAATATTGCTTCTCCACGTCGTTTACTTCCATCTCCTAATCTTCTTGCCATGGTGTTGATGCTTGGCTTATCTATCTGGTCGTCATCCTACCCTGAGTGTTACCTTTTGGCGCATAATTTTTTGATATTATTATCCATTTTGAGTTTGTTCCCTTTGCATGGGGCACTCACACTTTTTTTGGTAGCTTAGAGTTAACGGGTCTGTAGGCACTAACGTCATCTGCTTTACAGACCGTCTGGTTGTCCCTACCAATGTGTCTCTCTTTAGATGCTGACTATTTTGCAGCCCTCCTTACACTCATGGGTCTATAGGTACTAACGTCATCTCATGAGGAGACCGTCTAGTCTACCCTACCAATGTGAGTTCCTTAGGTTGCTGCCTCGTTATTTTCTCTTGTGTGTCATTAATGATCTGGTCTACTCCAGACATCTAGATGGGGCTTCTTACTTTTTCATTTACCTTTTTCAAAATTGGGATCGTTTGTTCTATCACCCATCCCATCCCTAGTTTGAGGGGGATCACATCATCACTTTTTCTTCCTTTCTTCCACCTCCTTGTTTTTGTCCCACAACCTTGCTTATCACAAGTTACTTGACAAAAGGGGGCAAAATGTAGACACCTAAAATTGGTTATCCAATTTAGTGTCCCTCGTGCACGTTTAGGTAACCTGGGGCACGTTTATATCACCACTATCCCCTTGGGGTATTATTCAATTTGTGATTTAAACACCTATCCTAAGTTTAATTCACCCTATTATGTTTTACCCATGAGTAATTAAATATTAACTATTTAATTACACCTTTTTACATGTATCCTAACCACTTATCTACCCCATATCTATTCTATCCATATATCCCCCCTATTTCTCCTCCTCCCAAACCAAGCAACGGGATATTTCCCGTATTTGAGGTGGAGGGATCACTCTTATCTTTCCGGAAATCACTCCTTTTGGCCATTTCGGGAGTCTGTTCCATGATCGGTGCCAACTGGTACTCATTTGATGCTGATTTTTCGGAACGACACCGATTACAAATAGAAGCCCAGAACTTAGTTCTGGTTAGACACAGATTGTAAGAGAGACAATTAGATGGTGAGATAGACAGTGAATTAGGTAGAGAGAATGAGAGAGTTTTGAGCATCAAGTTTGAACATTATCTATCGAGAGAGAGTGAATCTTGTCCAAATCAATCCCTGAGAGGAGCACCGTTACTCTGCTCTTACCACATCAACATCACACGTCTCCATTGATTTTATGGTGACTCTATTCCTGCATCTAGCATAGGTGAAGCCTTGCCAGTATCTCTCCGGCTTCTACAGATCTAGTGGACGTTGACGATCTTGCCTTTGTTTTTCAATTCCCAAACCTTCTCGCACTCTGTCTCGGATCGACGCCGATCTATATCAGTCGACACCGATCTGAACCAGTCGACGCCAATTCTAAATAATCGACACCGATCATCCTACAGATAGGTAAAAGGACATAGGTAACACAAATCTAGCTTTGTTTTCATAGTTCCCTATTTTCTGTTACTTTCTGTCTGCTGTTTAGATTCTGTTTATTACTTTGATAAGAAAATTTAGTCTTGTACGTACATATTTTATCATGTATGCTTCTTTACTTAATTGAAAACATGGATTGACATCCGATGAGGGAGCTTATCACTTCCTAGACCCACTTCTCAGGAAGTCCACCTAAATATTTTTTAACGTGGTCTTTTTTTCTGTCAAGCATCGGTGTCTCACAGGTTACTTGGATCTACTGTGCAGAATTGCTCGTGTGTGCCCGTCGTATCTACATCAGCTACCTTATCCATCTACATCTTCAGATCTTATCCATCAGGTATATTTTTCATTTGATTTTTTCAAGGTTTTTGTGTTTAGTTTGGTACATTAACTTGGACAGGTAACAAGCGCGAAATTCTTGATCAACAATTAGCCTGGTTCTTTGGTGGATTTTACAGAAGATGAACTTTCTCTCAAAATTTTCCTATAATTTTAAACTCCTGACAGTTACAAAATTCTCCAAGGTAAATAATATACCACATGCCACATTGGATTATTCTTCCCTAAGAAAAGAATATGCTACAGGATCAAATTTGTTACAAAAAACCTCATGATTTGTAGAAAGGGACAGCAAATAGAAAAACTTTCGATGAATGCTAGGTGTGCCAAAAATTTTAAATCATTACAAAATTTGGATCATTATCCACCCTAGGGTAATGTTTTTATCATTTAGGCATGCAAGCATCTTTCATTCATCATTTTTTACCTTTCTCCCTTTTCAATTTTACCTCTGTAATTTCCAAATCTAACTTTTACGTTTTTTATCGGCCTAAGCAAAAATAAATAAAAAGACTCTAGATCAAAGAATCAAGGCATAAAAATGTTACCAATATTCTCAGAAGGCCAAGATGACCAGAAATAATATAAGGTTAGATGAAATTTGATGAAGAAATCATGATTCCAAGCTTCTTGGAGCTCTCATGGTGGGCCAAATAGATGAATACATAGTAACCGTCGATTTTATATCAATATTAAATTTCTACCATCCACGTGGAAGATGGGATCTAGAAAAAAGATCAAAATTACCTTTTTAAACCTTGGACAAGGTGAGACATGTGTCAAAATGTGATTGTCTCAGGCCCATGCTTCAAAAAATGTTTTTTCAACCCTTTTAAAGTTTTGGAAAAATTTGTCACTTTTCCCCACCTGCCTCTTGGTACCGGCACGTATCCAAAGGTGGTCCCCATTGAAAACATGGATGAATTCTATTAATTTTTCCATTTTTTAGATTTTGGAAAAAAATTACATTTTTTCCCATGGGCCCGCACCCTTGTTTTCTCCTTTGCCGCGTTTCCATCCTCTATTTGCTGTGGGTTCAACCTTTCAATTCTACCTTCAATCCTCCCTGCCAAAATTGCAAAGTTTCAAAACTCTCCTCTGGCTTGTGTTCTTCATTTGACTCCTTTGAAAAGTGCCATGTGTCCTCCACAGATCAGCTATGGAGGCACGCCTTCAAGTTTTAATTTAGCTCCCTTTTTCCAAAATTTGTAAAATTTCTGAAAACTTCTCCGAGGCCGGAACCTCCGCCCCCTCCTACAAATTTCTTTCATGCGTCAAGGTAGACCAAATTTTACTTTTGAGATTTTTGCCTCCAAAGGTAAAAAATATCAAACTCTCCCAAAGCCTCGCTTCTCCATTTTTCCTTTTGGGACACATGTTGGCTTTGGGTTGGAGCAGAAAAATTTTCAAAAAAATTTCCTTTGGCCCCCCTGCTTAACTTTTTACATTTCTAGACACATGTCCACTTCTCATTGGTCGAGGACCTTCAGCCCAAAACTAGAATTTATACCATTTGAAATTAAAACTTCAAAACCATCACAAAACCCACCAACCTATTTTTCCTTCTTGGACACATGTTGCTTCATGATTCGTTACAGAGCTTCGGCTCAAATTTTAACTTTAAAATCTTGAAGTTAAAAACTTCAAATGCACAAAAACCTCTGCCACCTCATATTGACTTCTCCTGGACACGTTTCCACCTGTGATTGGATAAGGGATTTCGGGGCAAAAATTTACTTTGAAAATTTAGCAAAGTAAAATCCAAATTTCACAACGACAACCCACCACACGCCAATCCCCCAGCATATCATATCATGCCACATATGCACTTTGCTATGGAAGGTGGAGCCACGGATCAATTTTTTCCCCTTTGCCAAAATTTCAAAATGACAATTTAGAAACATTTCCCACATATCCCTGGCCAATAGGAACCCTCCACATTGCTAATGTGTTGCGATGATGAATTTGATAGGAAAATGACACCCGTATGACCGTCAAAACATCAAAAATTCACAAGATGTCGTAGAAATTGAAATTTTTGACAAGGTAGATTTCTTTTTTAATTTTAAACCATCTGAATCATTTTTTTATATTGCTTTCGACCTTGGGATTGGGAAATTAATTGCATACATTTGGGTTTCGATCAATTTTGAGTTTTTGCACGATTTGACAAAGGAAAAATGACACATCCTAACCACTTGAAAAAACTAGGGCACAAAAAGGGGGAAACTTGGATTGTTGTTTCAAATTAGGGAAAAACAATAAAATATTGGGAATTTTTGAAGCATTCAATTGGGGAAGACAAACTGCAGACCACCAAATCGATAAGTAAAACATTTTTGAGAATATTTGAACATGGAACATTAGGGCACATTTTGCAAACTGAGAATTAGCACCAACATTTGGCTCCTGTTTGGGGATGGGCACTCCCAGTGAGTGCCACAAGGAAAAAATGTAGAATAAGAAGTATGAATATTGTTATGTTTATGGAGCCTATTTTCATATTAGAGTTTGGTACATCTTCCATGTGTTACACTCGGATATTTTTACGGTGGTCTCGCTCACCGTTGAACGAGTCAAGGGGATTCGGGGGCGAAGCCCCAAAGAAAATTTTCATGGGTGGTTTATTAACCCATGGGTAATGGGTAACCATTATGCGTTGTTTTTGGGCCCATGGTTTTTTTGGTACCCATTATTTTATAAAACCGCCTCTTCGGCTACATATTGATGTACTTATAAATATATGGACATACAATAGGATATATATGAGTTTTTTTTGTGAAGGTGAATAGTGTGTGTGAATTCAAGTGTGAATTCGGGAGGGTTTTTTGAGCACAGCTCGAAACAAGATCTGATTATTGTAATTGTGAAGACTATTGGCTTGTAATACAATCTGAGCAAGTGTTCTTGGTGGATGTAACCCACATTGGGTGAACCACATTAAATATTGTCTTCGTGTTGTGCATTTTTTCATTTCTGTAATTTTGTTCATACTTCTTATTATTGTGATTCTGAGGAATTATTCTATATTAGATATTATTAATCCCTAACAATTGGTATCAGAGCGAGGTTTGGTTTGATGAAGTGTTGAATTGCAAGAAATTTTTTTAGCTTGAGTGGGAGCTATGGTAGATGATGGAATATCTAGGGTTGATAAATTCAATGGGTAGAATTTCAGTCTTTGGAAGACGCAGATGGAATTTTACCTTTATCAGAAGGATCTTTATACTCTTTTGTCTGAGAAGGTGAACAAACCCTTGAGCATGACAGATGCGGAATGGGATTTACTGGATAGGAAGGCACTTGGGAAAATCTGGCCGTGTCTTTCATCTTCAGTATTATTTAATATTTCAATGAAAAATACTACAAAAGATCTAATAGATGAATTAGGGAAGTTGTATGAAAAACCCTCTACCTCTAACAAGATATTTTTAATGAAAAATTTGTTTAATATGAAGATGTCTGAGAATAGTTCAGTAGCAGATCATTTAAATGATTTCAATATGGTTGTGAATATGCTAGCTTCGGTTATAATAGAATTTGATGAAGAAGTTAGGGCTTTATTAATTTTGTGCTCTTTACCTGAAAGTTAAAATAGTCTGGTAATGGCGGTAAGCAAATCGGTTATAACTAGCTTGAAGTTAAAGTTTGAGGATGTTGTAGGGGTGATTCTAAGTGAGGAAATGTGAAGAAAAAGATCTGGGGAATCTTCTACTTTAGGGAATGCTTTGACAGTGGAAACTAGAGGGAGACAGAAGAATAGAGGAAACCATGGAAAATCGAAAGATTGGGCAAGGTCAAAATCCAAGAGCAAGATTGTATATTGGAATTGTGGAAAGTCTGGGCACATAAAGAAGGACTGTTGGGAGCTTTGGGATAAGAAGAAACAACAGGAAGAAAACAAGGAGGCAAATGTGGCATCAGGTAATGTATGTCAAGATGCTTTGATTCTTTCTTTGCATAATATTACTGAATCTTGGGTTTTAGATTCAGGGGATTATTTTCATGCTACTCCACATAGGCATTATTTTGTCGATTATGTTCAAGGGGATTTTGGGCATGTTTTTCTTGGTGATGATGAGCCTTGCATTATAGTTGGAAAAGATTCTATTCAGGTTAAGATATAAAATGGGAATACATGGCTATTGAAGGATGTCATACATGTGGCTACATTAAGGAGAAATTTGATATTAGCAGGGCAATTGCAAAGTGATGGTTGTACTGTGATATTTACAACTGACTCTTGGAAGGTTAACAAGGGTGCTCTTGTGGTGGTAAGAGGTAAGAAGGTTAGAACCTTGTATGTATCCACTAATAGTACTAAAGATTGTAATCTTGTGGCTTCAGATGCAGATACAACATTATGGCACTATAGGCCTGGTTATATGAGCCATAAGGGCATGGACATCATAAAGAAGAATTTTCCTGGATATACAGAAATAGGTTTGGATTTCTATGAGAACTACATATTTGGAAAACAGAAGTGAGTAAGGTTTATCAAGGTTAGACCTATGAAGAAAGAGAGTAAGTTAGAGCTGGTACATTCTGATGTGTGGGGGCCAACTCAGGTACCATCTCTTGGGGGTTCAAGTTTTTATGTTACTTTTATTGATGATTCAAAAAGTAAAGTTTGGGTTTATTGTATTAGAAACAAGTCTGATGTATTTGATACTTTTGTTAAATGGAAAGCCTTGGTAGAGAATGAAACAGGTCTTAAGTTAAAATGTCTCAGGTCAGATAATGGAGGGGAGTATTGCAGCAATGAATTTGATGATTATTATTCTAAGAATGGAATATGTAGACAAAAGATGGTTCCAGGAACCCCGCAGTAGAATGGGGTGTCAGAAAGGATGAACAGAACAATAATGGAACATGCTAGGAGCATGAGGATACATGCAGGACTACCTCTTTATTTTTTGGCAGAAGCAGTGAGCATAGCTGTGTACTTGATAAACAAAGGACCCTCAAGTGCCTTGGATGGAGGCATAGCTAAGGAGGCTTGGTATGATAAGAAATTCGATTACTCATTTCTTAGAGTCTTTGGATGTGAGGTGTTTGTTCATATTGACAAAGATGATAGGACCAAGCTAGAGGCTAAAGCAGAAAAATTCACTTTTACTGGTTATGGTGGTGATGACTTTGGATTTAGATGTTGGAGTATTAAGGAAAAGAAAATCATTCAATCTAGGGATGTGGTATTTAATGAGAAATTCATGTATAAGCAATAGTTGCAGGAAAACAGGGAAGAATCCAAGAAATATTATGTAGTGGTAGAAGATCTTCCAGATGGGACAGTGACCCATGAATCATGTCAGGAACCTACTCAACAGGAACCCACTCAACAGGAACCCCAAACTCCTACAGTGAGGAGGTCTTCTAGGGTAAGAAAAGAACCTGAACATTTTTCTCCTTCTCTTTATTATTTATTACTCACTAATAGTGGAGAGCCAGAGAGATTTGATGAAGCAATGTAGGTAGATGCCGGTAAGAAGTGGGAGCAAGCCATGGATGAGGAGCATAAGTCTCTCATGGAGAACCAGACTTGAGATTTGGTGAAGCTACTAGAAGGAAAAAGAGCATTGCAGAACAAGTGGGTGTATAGATTTAAAGACAAAGAAGGAGAAAAGAAAATATATAAGGCCCGGTTGGTGGTCAAGGGGTTTGTAAAAAATCAAGGTATAGATTTTGATGATATTTTTTCTCCTATAGTAAAAATGAATTCTATCAGAATTGTTCTTGGAATAGTGGCAGAAGAAGACTTGCACTTAGAACAATTAGATGTAAAGACTACATTTCTCCATGGTGATTTGGAGGAGGAGCTATATATGCAACAGCTAGAAGGATATGAATTCAAAGGTAAAGAGGAGATGGTGTGTAAATTGAAGAAGAGCTTGTATGGCCTAAAACATGCTCCACGTCAATGGTATAAGAAGTTTGATAGCTTCATGATGGAGCAAGGTTATATTATATGTCATTCTGACCATTGCGTGTATACAAAGAAATTTGAGGATGTAAGCTCTATTATCCTGTGTTTGTATGTTGATGACATGTTGGTTGTAGGTAAAAACATGCAGGAAATAAAAAAATTCAAGAAATAGCTAAGTGAATCCTTTAATATGAAGGATTTGGGGGTAGCCAGGAAAATCCTTGGTATGAGGATAACTCGGCATAGGAAGGAATGGAAGTTGACTTTATCTCAGGAAGAGTACATTAAGAAGGTATTGGATAGGTTTAACATGCGGGATGTTAAACCAGTTGGGACTCCTTTGGTAGGCCATTTTAAGTTATCAAAGGAGAAGTGTCCCAAGATAGAGAAAGAAAGAAACCAGATGTCCAAGGTACCTTACTCATCAGTGGTTGGTAGTTTGATGTATGCTATGGTGTGCACTAGGTCTAATATTGCCCATGTAGTGGGGGCTGTGAGTAGATTTATGAGTGATCCAGGTAAAGACCATTGGCAAGCAATAAAGTGGATCCTTCGGTATTTGAGAGGGACCATGGGGATAGTTTTGTGCTACAGTGGATCAGACACCACTTTACATGGTTATGTAGATTCAAACATGGATGGAGATGTAGACAACAGGAGGAGCACGACACATTATATTTACACCTAGTTGGGATAGTAGTGAGCTAGATTTCATGACTATAGAAGCTGGTGGCTTTGTCAACCACAGAGGCTGAGTATGTTACTACCACAGAGGCAAGCAAAGAGATGATTTGGTTACAACAATTACTTTAGGAGTTGGGGCATAAGTAGGAGGAATGTAAGATACATATTGATAGTCAGAGTGCTATACACCTAGCTAAGAACTCTTCTTTCCAGTCCAGGATGAAGCATATACAGTTGAGATATCACTTCATCGGGACAACTTTGGAGGAAGATAAGTTGAAGTTGGAGAAGATTCATACCAGTAAGAATCCTGCAGACATGATGACCAAGGTGGTCACAAGGGATAAAATAAATCTATGTTTAGCTTTGGTTGGCCTTCGTGGATGAGAGTGAAGGGTTCAGAAGCTTGCTCAATGGAAATCAATCTCCAAGTGGGAGATTGTTATGTTTATGGAGCCTATTTTCATGTTAGAGTTTGGTACACCTTCCATGTGTTACACTCAGATATTTTTCCGGTGGTCCTGCTCACCGGTTAGCAGGTCAAGGGGGTTCAGGGGTAAAGCCCCTAAAGTAAATTTTGATGGGTGGTTTATTAACCCATGAGTAATGGGTAACCATTATGGTTGATTTTTGGGCCCATGGTTTTTTCGATACCCATTGTTTTGTAAAACCACCTCTTCGGCTACCTATTGATGTACTTATAAATAGATGGACATACAATAGGATATATATGAGTGTGTTTTGTGAAGGTGAATAGTGTGTGAAAATTCAAGTGCAAATTCAGGAGGGTTTGTTGAGCATAGCTCCAAACAAGATCTTATTATTGTAATTGTGAAGACTATTGGCTTGTAATAAAATCTACTAAAAACACTTGCTTAGATTTTATCACAAGCCAACAGTCTTCACAATTACAATAATCAGATCTTGTTTGGAGCTATGCTCAACAAACCCTCTCAAATTTTCACACACTATTCACCTTCACAAAACACACTCATATGAATCCTATTGTATGTTCATCTATTTATAATTACATCAATAGGTATTCAAAGAGGCGGTTGTACAAAACAATGGGTACCGAAAAAACCATGTGCCCAAAAACAGCCCATAATGCTTACCCATTACCCATGCGTTAATAAACCACCCATGAAAATTTGCTTCAGGGGCTTTGCCCCTAAACCCCCTTGACCCGCTCACTAGCGAGCGAGACCACCATAAAAATATCTGAGTGTAATACATGGAAGGTGTACCAAACTCTAACATGAAAACAGGCTCTAAAAACATAACAAGTTCCAAAAAGGGCAAGGAGTCAAAATGCAAGGCAACCCAGAAACCAGAACCACTCAATCAAAAAAAAGTTGAGAAACCAACCAAAATGGCTGCCAAGAACAAAGGGAAATCCACCAAATAGTGAAAAACAAGGCCAAAAAAAAGACTTTGCAACTGTATAATTTGTGCATACCTCAACTTGGGGATT
Organism: Taxus chinensis; assembly: GCA_019776745.2. Taxonomy (NCBI): domain Eukaryota; kingdom Viridiplantae; phylum Streptophyta; class Pinopsida; order Cupressales; family Taxaceae; genus Taxus; species Taxus chinensis. The sequence goes on along the minus strand of CM034156.1, from coordinate 262,387,189 downwards.
AATCCAAGAAATGCATTAAATGTCTGTCATTAATAGGCAGCTCCAGCAATTCCCCATCTAGATATTTGAGAAAAAAGGTATGTTCACCAATCCTGATATTAATGGCATAAGGGACCATCCATAATGCATAAAATTTTCCATGCTTTCCCTTCTCTTCATGCCTACTATCCCATAGCAAAACCAGATCTCCAACACTGAAGGCTCTAGAGGTAACCTTCTTGTCAAACAATCTCTTTAATTTCTCTCTAAATCTGATATGCCTCTGATGGGATGCTCTTCTCTCCTCATCAAGCTCAATAATCTGATTAATCCTTGATTCATATGGGCCATGCTCTTGATCTTCCAATTTTTGGGCAAACTGAAATGAAGATAATTTTAGGTGTGAGGGTAGCAAAACCTGAGTTCCATACACCAATTCAAATGGGATTTTACCAGTTGCTCTTTTAGGAGTTATTCTATCAGCCCAAACTTCAAACTTCAATTGTTCACCCCACTTTTTCTTGTTCATTTCCAAGGTTCTTCTAATGATCTTCAGCAAGTTCTTATTACTGGACTCAACTTGTCCATTCCCTTGGGGGTTATAGTTTGAATAATAAGTCAGATTAATCCCATATTCATTACACATTGCCCTTAAAGGTTTGGCTCTAAAGAACATGGCATTATTAGATAAATCTTAACTGGAACTCCAAATCTACATATGATATGATCCAACAATAAATCAATTACCACTTGGTGTGTTGCCTTCTTAGATGGAATTAATTCAACCCATTTTGTACAATAATCAGTGACTACAAGGATTCACTTATGACCAGCACTAGAAGGATCTGAAATCTCACCAATGAATTTCATCCCCCATTGCTTGAAAGGAGCTTCAATTGATACACGTTTCAAAGGAAGGGAGCCTTAAGATTTTAGTCTTCTAGAGAAATCTTGGCAACTATCACATTTTCTAACCAGCTGGGTTACATATTTGAAGAGAGAAGGCCACCAATAACAAGATCTCAAAATCTTATGTGTTGTTACTCTCCCAGTAAATTTTTCTCCACAAACTCCCCCATGGAAATCAGAAACTATCTTGGGAGCTTCATCTTCAGCTATGCATTTCAATTGGACACCTTCAGGGTTCTTCCAAGCCAACCCAAGGTCTATAATGATATATTTTTGAGAAGCCGAGTTAAGGGCTCTTTTCTAATTTTTATTTAAATGATCAGGATAAAAAAGGTGTCTAAGGTAAAACATCACATTCTTGTACCATTCAGAATTTACCAACTTTTCAAGCACATCTATCCTTTCTTACTCTAGCTGATTCACTTCCACACTCTGCAAGTTGCACTCAGCCATGAGCTTAGAAAGACCCAAACCTCTTACCAAATTTTTGGTTTGGATGTCCATATCATACTCTTCTATTTTTTTCACCCATCTACATATTTTACTTGAGTTGTCCATCTCTGATAAGATGTCTTTTGCCATGGTGTGGGGAACATAGGAAACAACTTTTGAACTCAATATATAAGGCCTGAAAACTTTTGTTGCCTTCACCAAGGAAAATGCTTGTTTCTCCATGATTTTATACTTTAACTCAGCAGTTTGTAAATCCTTGCTAAAGAAGACAATAGGCCTCTCAACTCCATTCTCATCCTTTTGTAACAAAACAAAAGCAATGGTATATTTGGAGGCAAAAGAAAAGATTTGAAAAGGCCTCTCATAGTTTGGTGCTGCTAGAATAGGTGCGTGCTTGAGTGCATTCTTAATTCCTTCAAAGGCTTGAATGGAAGCCTCCTCCCTTTTTTAGCATGCTTGTGATTGGAAGATTCAACTCAGCAAAGTTGGAAACAAACCTTCTAATAAAATTAATTTGACCAAAGAAAGATTGGATTCCTTTCTTGGTTCTTGCAATAGGTACTTTACTGATTTCTTCCACTCTCTTAGGGTCTATCATAACACCATGCTTCAACACAATGTGACCAAGCAGCTTGGCCTTTTACACGCCAAAATGACACTTCTTCAAATTAAGAGAAATGCCATACTCCCTACATTTGATCAGCATCTTCTCTAGGTGCTACAAATGATCACCTCTCTGCCTTGAAAATATAGTCACATCATCTTGGTAAACTGCAATGAACTCATTAATGTAACCAGAAAAAGTAGCATCCATTTCTCTTTGAAAAGTAGCACCAACATTCATCAAGCCAAAGGGCATCCTAACAAAAACATATGTGCCCCAAGGTGTAGTGAATGATGTCTAAAGTCTTTTGGACTCTTTAACTACCACTTGATTGCATCTGGAGAAACCATCCAATCCAGACCCTATCACAAGCTGTAACATATTTTCCATAGTTGGCAAGGCATAGTTTTCCTTCATGGATGCTTTATTTAGATTTCTAAAATCCACACAAAGTATGAAGTCTCCATTCTTCTTTCTGACTGGCACAAGTTTTGCAACCCAAGATGAATATCTAGTGGGCTGAATAATACCTCCCTCTCTCAACTTCCTTAACTCCTATTGCATTTTCATGGAGAGAAGTGAATTAATTTTCCTTTGACTCTATCTGAATGGTTTGTAATTTGTTTCAAGAGGGATCTCATGATGAAATAAATCTTCTTTGTATGCTTTCAGCTCTAAATAGGACCAAGCAAGGCAATCCTAATATTTTTTCAAGAGTTTAACATAGGACTGTTTTTCTTCTTTACTTAAATTTCTGCCTAACCAAACCTTACTTGGCTTGTCCTTTGTTCCCAAATCATGCTCTTCCACATCCCTTGATGAAGACATGTTTCTATTTATGATGCAATTAGCATTGTTAAAATTTGACTCAAGTGCAACCAGACCTCTAGGAATGGTGTTTGTTTTCAATTGGATGATATCTTTTCCAAAAAAAGTTTCTCTTCTTTCAGACATGCATACCATTGGATCCTAATCAATACTCTGATTTACAAACTCACCTTGGTTTTGCAAGAACCTTAGCACTTAAGAATCATTTTTAAAGCCCTGCCAATGTTTCACATTATCAAGGACAGCTGGCCTAGTCAGCAGTTTAATGTTGTATTCACAATAAGGTGAAATGGTACAGTTTTTAAATCTAAAACCCAGCACTGCCAACTTATTAGCAGCAGCATTAAGACCTCTATCATGGTAAAAAATAATAAAGGAATCAAACGTTTCAATTATATCCCAAACTGCATGCTTATACTATTTCATACACTTATTTTTATAGCATACAATTTTCTTATTTGTTTGATAACCAACTCTGAGTCTCCTTTTGCAATAATATCTTTTGCTCCATACTTCCATGCAATCCTTAACCCCAACAAAAATTCCTCATACTCAACAACATTGTTAGTGCATTCAAAATTAAGTTTGAAGGAAAAGTTAAACTATTCCAAACTAGGAGCAAGCAGAACTATACCAGCATCATTTCCAAATTTGGAGCAAGCTCCATCAAATAGCAAGGTCCAAGGAGAACCTACCATATTAAGGAACTTTGATTTGTCCATCTTGTGTTCTTTTCCATTAGAAAAACCAATGAAATTCTTAGCATCTACATCAGCAAACAACACTTCATAGGAATCATTGTTGGGATCTTCAATTAGGTGCAACATCTTCTTTTCACCATAAAGTTTGACCAAGCTGCCTTCAATGGGAATGGTGGAAAAAGAAATATACATTTGAACACTGACACCAACACTTGCAGCCCATTTTCTTGACAAAATCATACCCCATATGGCAAGGTAGTCAATAATTACAACATCAAGTTTCAAATTCTTACCTGGATAAGCTACAAGTTGCACTACCAAACCTTTCACACAACCAACCACCAACACTTCTCTTGAATCTATGGCATTACATTTCCCATAGGCAACTTTCACCTTAATATCCAACTCATTCATGACTTCTAGTGGCATGACATTACACGATGCACCAGAATTAAACATACAATTGTGAAGTAGCCTATATTTTATGAGAAAAGTTGTAAAGAATGGATCGACATTCAATTGGGAATCAACCAAGGATGTCCCAAAATATACCTCAGGTGTCTCTCCAAGATATTCCAGTGATGGTGGTGTTTCAAGGCCAGCGATGATTTAAAAAGGAGTCTCAACAACATTTACATTTTTTCTTGGGGTTATCTTCTCTTCTTTCAATCCCAAGTACTCAAATGCTCTCTTCTTATGCTCCATAATTCTAAGAAACTCAATGATTGGAACACTCACCTTAATTTTTCTCAATACCTGGGCTATGTCATAGGGGACACTCTTTGGTAAAACAACATTGGAATGGATACAAGAAGATTCATCAGATGGCAAAGGATTGTTGGCAGCTTGGGTATGATGAGGACTGTAATTTTTGCTTGGGAACACAGAGCCTCTAGCAAGTGTTTCTTTCCTAGGATCTTCTTTTGGAATGCTTGTGAGCAAGGGTGTTTTAGGTTTGGCTTAAGGCCCAACTCCCTTAACAACCTTGCTTTTAGTGTTATAGTCCTTCTCTTGAGCTACAACAACATTCATCAACAATTGTCTATCTTCCTCTGAAGGGATACCACCATCATACTTCTTAATCATCAAAGCTCTCAAGTATTCAAATTCATTGTTAGGAATTTCAAAACCTTGCACTACATCAACTTCAAGAACATGAGGGGGGAGAAAGACTTGTACCTTCTTGATGCAATCCCAAAAAATAGTAGCATTCCTAGCACTTATTACTTCAGTAGATGTTGCTACTCCTTGTGAGCTTGAAGAACAACCCACCATGCAAATATCATCATCAGTTCCATCCCCATTATAAGATTCATCAACTTGTTGGTCCACTTCACATGGAGGATGAGGAAGAAAACATATATCACACAAATCCATATCAACAACTTCATTAAAATCAGCAACCCTAGCAGTTAGAGGGTCAGGAACCAATTTGTTTTCAAATGTTTGGGGTTATCTATTTATAGATCCAATAGGCCTTTTACCCTTTTCATCAAACCTTTGGTCATTCCTATGGTGATTTCCAAATCTATCTTGTGCTTGTTGCCTAGGCTGACCTTGTGAAGTCTTCCCAATTCCCTTCTCAGCTCTTGCCAACTTGTATGAGATTTTTTTGACAGCCCCTGCCAAAGTCTTCACAACCTCTTCTAAATCAATACCCTTGCTATCTTGAGGTTTTTCATTTTTTATCAATTTTACACCATCTCTCTTAAGAGGTTTCCCAATAGCCTTGATATTATTCTAAATTTGAAGTGCCATGGTGAAATCTTGTCTTATATTGGTTGGGTTCTTGTCTCTTAGGTAATAGGCTACCTTTTTATCAAATGCATCTGCATATTTGATTAAACAAGATTCATCACAAGGCCTAAAACCAACAGGAAGTCTTATCAAAGTCTTGTTAAACCTTGTGTTGAATTCATGGACTGATTCATTAGGGTTCTTCTTGATATTCTCAAATTCAAATAAGAGAAATCTAGGGTCAGACTTGTCACCATATTGCAACCTAAATGTATATTTCATTTCAGTCCATGAGTCAATAGAGTTATCAGGTAGAGCCTTGTACCAATCCCTAGCATCTTCCTCGAGTGTATGAATAAATAACTTAATATACACATCCTCAAAATCTATCTCAAAATCTTCCATCATATTATCAAAAAGCTTGAGATGCTGATCACCAGTAATAGCATTGTTACCCTGGAATTTTGGCAACCTATTTTTGACATCTTGTGGTACAACATTTGGGTAACCATCAATTCCTCTAAAATTTATAGGAACAAAGGTGTTAAAAATAAATGGAGGTCTAGGCTGATCCATATTGTTTTGTGGGGGTGATCTTGGAGGTGGAACAAGCTAATGAGGAGTGCTATATCTTTAGGACTCAAGAATGTGATTCACAAGACTGGTATTCTTTAAGTGTTGGTTTTCTTGGAAATTTTTACTCAAATTAAAACACAGAGGTGCAGATTGGGGAAGGAACTTACCAGGTACAACAGAAGGACCTTCACCAGCTAAAGCAAACAAGCTTATGAGAGGATTACTTGAATCAGAATCACTTGAAGAAGAGTGATAATCCTCTACCAAATGTTGATCTCTCTCACCAATGGCTATATCTCTACCTGATGTCTGACCTTTAACCACTTTCCAAACTCTTCTCCCTTCCAACTCTGAGATTCTTGAATCTGAGAACAATTTCTTAGCAGATTCTTTAAGGAAGAGAGATCTTCTTCACTCCAGTTTTTTAGAGATCAATAGCACAAAAATAAATGACAAAAAGCTAAGACACTGGTATTTCCAAATTCAAATCAGCATGGAGTCACCACTAAGGAATTTCACCTTAATTGTGCAAGAATGCACTAAAATAATTCTGTCAAATGTTTTCTAGTACTGAAAAACTTTGCAAGGCTTTATAAACCAACCTTCTTCTTCTTAAATCAACCAAACATAATGCAACAAAAGTGTCCAAACTACTAGGAAATGAAAAAGGGCAGGATGAGCTTTGAAATATTTACTTTAGAACTTTCAAATCTGAAGCATAAAATGATATTTTAACAATGTATCAGCTCAAAAAATTGAATACATAAATGCTCAAACCCTTCAAACACTTCAAAACAACAAGAAAATCCAAGAGATCCCCGACAACGGCACCACTCATGTTGGTATCCAAATTTGTTCTCCTTTTAAGTTTGCACAACACCATAGTTATATCATGGAGCTTAAAGATAGATTAGACCATGTTTTATGTCATTGGTAGCCATGGATATGGTCTAGCTAGCACTTAGGTTTGTGGAGAAATGGATAGCACTATAATAGGACTTTATCTTGTCCTAGTTGTTTTAGGTTGTGCCTTGCAACCAAGGTAAGAGGACATATTTTGTAACCTTGTAATGGTTAAGGAGATGAATATATCCTTCTCTTTTCTTGAAATTATATGATGGAGACCCTAATGAAAACATGATAAATAGCCCAGATCTGAACTCTCACAAGTTGTCACTTCTCAAAACATGGGTATATTTTCAAAACAAGGAAAAGGTACTAAAGACATTGGAAATCCTAATCTGTTATGCATACTTTTGTAAATATATTTTGATCTTCTGTTAGTATACACATTCAAATCAGGGATATTACATGATTGGATCTTTGTTGTTTAGATGAATTTTGGTGGGTGATTGATAAGACAAACTAGGATATGTCATATATTTGACAACCTCTATAATACTTGAAATAACTATCAGATGAAATGTTTCAAATAATCAGGGCATTATTTTCAACCAGAAGAGGCATAGATGGAAGCCTAGGTAGAACTCTTCACACAATCTTTGAGAATTCACCACAAAAGCTTAAAGTAAAGAACTCAATTAAACACAAAAATCCATGATCAAACCATGCCTGAGATACCCCCAAAGGCTTATAAGAAATCTTGCAGTCAAGGAAGGTAAAGTGATTTTAAATTTATTTATCTCCTTATCAGATGAAGGCTCTTATGAACATGAGATTGCAAATGCCACTAAACTATCAGCAAGAAATAGAGATCCTGTGTGATTTCTAAAGACTTTCAATGCAAGATTGCAACAAGAACAACAAAATTTATTTGCAGGCATTCAAAAATTATAACAGACACCATATTACCCAAAGAAACACAGATTTAATTCAAAACTTGTTGGATTCAACAGAAGGAGAGAGTTACATGAACAATTTCAGAGCTGTGTGATGGCTATACACTTGTAACCAACTCACATACATGAATTTTTCTAACACATGAAATATTAGCGTGGTTCTTTGGTGGATTTTACAGAAGATGAGCTTTCTCTCAAAATTTTCCTGTAATTTTCAACTCCCGACCATTACAAATTTCTCCAACGTACATAATATACCACATGCCACATTAGATTATTCTTCCCCAAGCAAAGAATATGCTACAAGGTCAAATTTGTTACAAAAAACCTCATGATTTGCAGAAAGGGACAGAAAAAAGAAAAACTTTTGATGAATACCAAGTTTGCCAAAAAATTTAAATCATTACAAAATTTGGATCATTATCCATCCTGGGGTCATGTTTTTATCATTTAGGCATGCGAGTGCATCTTTCATTCATCATTTTTTACCTTTCTCCCTTTTCAATTTTACCTCTATAATTTCCAGATCTGACTTTTACATTTTTATCGATCCTGAGAAAAAAAAAATCAAAAAAACTCTAGATCAAAGAATCAAGGCATAAAAATGTTACCAATGTTCTCATAAGGCCAAGATGACCCAAAATAATATAAGGTTTGATGAAATTTGATGAAGAAACCAGGATTCCAAGCTTCTTGGAGCTCTCATGATGGCCCAAATAGATGAATACACAATAACCGTCGATTTTATATCAATATTAAATTTCTACCATCCACGTGGAAGATGAGATCTAGAAAAAAGCTCAAAATTACCTTCTTAAGCCTTGGACAAGGTGAGACACATGTAAAAATGTGATTGGCTCAAGCCCATGCTTCAAAAAATGCTTTTTCGACCCTTTTAAAGTTTTGGAAAAAAATTTCACTTTTCCCCACCTGCCTCTTGGGACCGCCACATATCCAAAGGTGGGCCCCATTGAAAACACGAATCAATTCTATTAATTTTTCAATTTTTTAGATTTTGGAAACAATTTACATTTTTCCCCGTGGGCCCGCACCCCAGTTTTCTCCTTTGCCATGTGTCCATCCTCTATTTGCTGCGGGTTCAACCTTTCAATTATGCCTTCAATCCTCCCTACCAAAATTGCAAAGTTTCAAAACTCTCCTCTAGCCCATGCTATTCATTTCACTCCTTTGAAAAGTGCCACATGTCCTCCACATATTTCTTATGGAGGCACGCCTTCAAGTTTGACTTTAGCTCTCTTTGCCCAAAATTTGTAAAATTTCCAAAAATTTCTTCGAGGTCCGAACCTTTGCCCACTCTTAAAAATTTATTTCATGCGGCAAGGTGGACCAAACTTTACTTTTGAGATTTTTTCCTCCAAAGGTAAAAAGTCTCAAACTCTCCCAAATCCCCACTTCTCCATTTTGCCTTTTGGGACACGTGTTGGCTCTGGATTAGAGTGGAAAAAATTTCACAAGATTTTCCTTCAGCCCCCTGCTTGACTTTTTACATTTCTAGACACATGTCCACTTCTCATTGGTCGAGGACCTTTGGCCTAAACTTGACTTTATACCATTTGAAATTAAAACTTCAAAACCATCACAAAACCCACCGACCTATTTTTCCTTCTTGGACATGTGTTTCTTCATGACTCGTTGCGAAGCTTCAACTCAAATTTTAACTTTAAAATCTTAAAGTTAAAAACTTCAAATGCACAAAAACCTCCTCCCCCTCATATTGACTTCTCCTAGACACGTGTCCACTTGTGATTAGACAAGGGATTTCAAGGTAAATATTTACTTTGAAAATTTAGCAAAGTAAAAGCCAATTTCACAAGGACAACCCGTCACCTACCAATCCTCCAACCAAGCATATCATGCCACGTATGCACTTTACTGAAGAAGGCGGAGCCACAGATCAATTTTTTCCCGTTTGCCAAAATTTCAAAATGAGAAGTTAGAAACATTTCCCACATATCCTTGGCCAATATGAACCTACCACATTGCTAATGTGTTGAGATAATGAATTTGATGGGCAAATGACACCTGTATGACGGTCAAAATGTCAAAAATTCACAGGATGCCTTAGAAATTGAAATTTTTGATAAGGAAGGTAGATTTTTTAAAAAAATTTAAACCAACTGAATAATTTTTTGATATTGCTTTCGATCTTGGGATTGGGAAATTAATTGCATACATTTGGGATTCGATCAATTTTGAGTTTTTGCATGATTTGACAAAGGAAAAATGACATAGCTTGACCACTATAAAAAACTAGGGCACAAAAATGGGGAAACTTGGATTGTTGTTTCAAATTAGGGAAAAATAATAAGATCTTGGGCATTTTCAAAGCGGGGAAGATGAACTACAGACCACCGAATTGAGAAGTAAAACGTTTTTGAGTAGATTTAGACATGGAACATTAGGGCACATTTTTCAAACTAAGAATTAGCACCAACACGCCCTAGGTTCACTCTCATCATTTTTTTATTTCTGAAATATTCATCTTTAGTTTCTATGCTCCATCTTCTTTTTAACATTCCACACTTTTGTCTAGTCCTTCAGCATGTTTCTACTATACTCTTCATGGACGTCAGGTATGCATTTATACCTACTTTATGTTACCAAGTTTTTATCTCATCAACATAAAGTGGTGGAAAAATGTAGTCACAAAATCATGCATTTTAGACATTTATTTATCCTAGTCTTAGACTACTATTTAGAAGGTTCCTGAGTGAAGAAAGTAATAATTATCTCCATCTTTTAGCCATCTTATTTTACTTTTATTTCATAATTCCCTTACATTTTTATCTACATGCTCAATATTTTTCTACACTTTCCCATCATTTTAGCCTCATCTAGGGCACCCAAAGTAGTGTTAGGGTACCCATGGGTGCCCATGTCTCACCTAGGGTTCCCTGATCCTTCTTTTACTTTCCTGCCACTTTTTGGGATCTTTCTAGTCATTTTCCCTCATTATTGTTTTCCTAGTGGGCCATATGAGGTTAATTATGAAATTAGATCAAGATAAACCTATAAATATAAAGTTATGAAACCATAATGAGGGACCTAGCATCATCTACTACTATCAGTCATCTAGAATTACATCCATCTATTACATTTTCATCTACATATCTCCATCATCAAGGCACGAGCTAGGAATTCTAGATCACACTTGTAGGGGGATTCTATTCTATTCCTACACACATGTTATTACATTTTCTATATTTATTTATTACTTGTTATTTCACATAGTGCAACTGGAATAAAAACACCTAGGGATTGACATGCACACACACACCAGAACTACATTTGGCTCTGAAATGTAGTGCAATGCTCATATTAGTAAGCCCACTGTTGTGGCAGCTAAGGTCATTCTGACCCATTCATTCTGCATCTTTATTTTTAGGGTTTTTATACTCATTTTCTTGTAGGTCTCTACATCATCTTGGATTATTGGTGACATATAGCATAGGACAACAAACCTGATGCGATACATAGAAAAGGTTTAGAACCACCTTCTGACCCTTTGATAACCACTTCTAGAAATTTTTCACAGACCACAGAACCCAGATTTCATATCAGAGTGCCTTTTGGTACCTCAGTCCTATTCTAAGCACCCCATTCCACTCAAATCATCCATATTAAGCCTTTACGGGACCTATACACATCCATTCCTACTTTTGTTTTCCCTATTCATCTCTGTGACACACATCTTTAATCAACTGAGTTCTTTCCTGACCTCTTTATTGCATATTATGGTTTTACTTTATTACTTTTATCATTTAGTAATTTCTATATTGCTTTATCACATTTATTTACAATGTTTATGTCCTCCTAGATTATATTAACTACCCCCCATATTAATCAATTTTAGTTAATCACAATACTCCAATACAATCAATTCACCATTGCTTGAAGGATTCATCAATAACCACTAGCCTTAGGGTAAGTGATACCAAGGTTGGATGACAAACAAACTACTTACAAGCATCACACTTTTCTACCCACACAAATGATTCTTGAAAGAGAGTGGGCTAATAGCACCTTTCTCATAAGATCTTGTGAGCTATAACAGATGCTGAGAAATTTCCTCCACATGCTAAGTTATGAAATTCTTCAAAAAATTTATCTTATTTACTTTTATCTACACAGCAAAGGAAAAATTCATAAATTATCCTCTTGTACAAACCACTATCCTAGAGAACATACTTATTTGACATTAGATTAACTGTTCACTTCTCTTTAGGAATCAGATGTTCAGGACACTCTCCATAAGTTAAAAATAAAGTGATTTATGAATACCTCATTCATTGTTTTTACAAAAAAAAATATGGGCAATTCCTCATTACCTTCCTCGACACCATTAGCTTCTTCTTCAAGGCAGTTTTCAGCAATAAGCTAGCACAACCCTCTTCCACGCACAAGCTTGGTAGGTTTGATCTCTAGATCATATTATTACACCTTGGAAATCTAATTTCCTCTCTAAATTCCTAAGTCTTATTGAGTAAATATGGAATTCATTGTGGTATTAGGGATGAGGACTAAAAATATATAATTCATGATGTAATACTAGAAATGTTTTACTGCTCGAACAACCACATAAGAGTGTTTTTCAATTTGGAACATATTTAGTTCATGATACTTCAGTAGATAACTCTTAAAGGAAATTGGCAATTCAAAACCTTTGACATTATTTTGCATTAGTATATCAGAAACTGTGTGGGCCAAGGCATAACTCTACATAATAAAATCCTTTTGAAAATCCAATCAGACTAAAATGGGAGCATGAGCCATGGATTCCTTGATTTCATGGAAGAAAAGTTTTCCATCAGTGTTCCATCGAAATGAAACTTTACCTTTCATCATTTCAATAATGTTCTGGGTCTTATAAGTGAAATATGCAACAAACTACCTCATGAAATTTATCTTCCCAAAGAATGTTCGTACACATATTTTACTTGTTAGAAGGGTGAGAATTTATATAGCCTTGACCCGTTCAAGATCAATCTTAGTTCCCTCTTTTGTCATGATATGTCCCAAAAGTTTCCCTTTTGTTACTCCAAACATTGATTTCTTGGGATTTAAATAAATCTTGTGTTGTCAAAACCTTATCAAAACCTATTCCAGATGATTACAATGATCATGTGTATTCTTGGAGAAGATCGTAAGATCATCCAAGTACAGTATAATTATTTTTCCCATTAGGTCTTTGAATGATAAATTCATTATCCTTTGGAAGGTTACTACAAAAGTCATCAATCCAAATGGAATTATTTGATAAGAGAACATACCCCAAGGAGTATTTAATGTTGTCTTATGTTAATCTTCTGCAGCAACCTGAACCTGGTTGTATCTCAAAAATCCATCTTTCATAGAGAGCATTTCTGACCTAGTTATTTTTTGCAATAGTTGATCCATAATAGGTAGGGGATAATTATCTTTCAACGAAGATTGGTTGAGGTTACGAAAATCAATGCAAATGTGAATTTCTCCATTCTTCTTGCATATAGGGACACTCTTGGCCACCCATGTGGAATGATGAGTTGGAAAAAAATTCATTACATCTAGCATCTTTTGAATTTCAGAAAGAATAGTACCATAAATATTTCAGTTGTAATGGCATTGTTTTTTCCTATATGGTTAAACATCCATCCTGAGAGGAATAATGTTTTGAACATCTTTCAGTTTGAAATATTTAAAATCTATGTAAGACTATGCTAAAACATCCATGTATTTCTTTAAAATTGTCATGAATTTTCTATTATCCTTAGGGGAAAAACATTTTTTGATGTTTACAATTTGTGGTTTCTCAGTGGAGCCAAGATTAACCTTTTCAACTTCGATGGAAGAATTAGATTCAGACTCTTTATTATTTTGGATGAAGTGATCACTCTTATCAAAGAACCCCTCAAGAGACACTAAACTTTTAGATATTTTTCCCCTTTAAGTTGTAGGAATTTTCCATTGATTTCTTATCGTGAATCATAAATAGATTAACAAAATACAGAGTTGGAACCCTCAAAGTAGAGTTCACTGAAATTGTCTAACTTTTCAAGGAAATTCAAGATCTGTTGATTGTCATTGAAAATTTTCCAATGTGAAGAGCTATCAAGAACACTAGGCCGATAGACTATCTCAATGGTATATTTATCTTCTTTAAAATCAAAGTGAGGAAGAAGTAATGAAGCAGACATTTTTATGGAATCCACCTTTTCATTATGATCCCTAGATACCACTTTGATGAAAAAGGTGTCAAATTCTTGTATACAGTCCCACACCCTATTCCTAGAATGTCTTAAATGATCTTTTTTCACTTGGTACACATCCCTGACCTAATTTACAATGATTTCTACATCTCTTTGGGCTTTCAGATTCTTGATTCATTTTTATTTTTCCATTTTTAATTCTAAAAATAGTGCCTCTTATTCAGTCTTGTTATTAGTATTATCAAATTGTAATTTAAATGAAAAAGGAAAGATTTCAGACTAAGGATAAATAATTACCACACCAGCACCAAATCCAAATGTTGAGAAACTACCATCAAATTCCAAAGTAAATATTGCATTGGAATCCACCTCCATGATATAAATGGAAGATAAGTTATTATCTGAGGTCATGAATTAGGTCCTTAAACTAGCATATTTGAAAATAAATTTTCCCTTTGAATCATTACATTTTCTAAGAAAATATTTCTACTAAACCTCAGGTTCAAGGATACGCATGGTCCCATTAACTGGTATCTTTTCCTTTATCCAATCCATATGATATCTCCACCTACATCCCTATAGAAACCTCTCCCAATAAAAATACCATATGTGGCTAGAATATCAATGACTAGAATGGTCATCTTAATCCTCTTCTCCAAAAACACATAAAACATGAACTGTGCATCCTTGATTTGACTAATCAGCAAGACCTGCTTGGTTTCTATGGATTAGCATTGTCTAAATGGTTTTCAAACTAAGGAGAAATAATTACCACACCAGCACCAGATCTAAATGTTGAGAAACTACCATCAAATTCCAAAGTACATATTACATTAGAATGCGCCTCCATGATTGAAATGGAAGATATGTTATTATCTGAGGTCATGAATTAGGTCCTTAAACTAGCATCTTTGAAAATAAATTTTCCCTTTGAATCATTACATTTTCTAACCAAATATTTCTACTAAACCTCAGGTTCAAGGATACGCATGGTCCCATTAACTGGTATCTTTTCCTTTATCCAATCCATATGAATATCTCCACCTACATCCTTATAGAAACCTCTCCCAATAAAAATACCATATGTGGCTAGAATATCAATGACTAGAATGGTCATCTTAATCCTCTTCGCCAAAAACGCGTAAAATGTGAACTGTGCATCCTTGATTTGACCAATCAGCAGGAACTTCTTGGTTTTTATGGATTAGCATTGTCTAAATCATTTTTTAAGAGTAATTCCTATAACATGAGCCACCTTTACAGACATAACATTGTTTGAGGTCCCAAAATCAATAATGTAATTGTTGAGTCTAAAACCATTGATAAGTAGAGACAAATAAAATAGTTTAATCTTTCCATAGGGGGAGGTCAAAGCCATATTATTTTGAGATGAGGGAATAGGATTGTGAAGGATCCCTTTAGATGAATCATTAGAAGGCACAGAGGATTTACTTTTAATGAACTTGATGATTATTTTGAACTGCTCTAGGTTGTATTAAAATTACTCCACCTCTTAAATTTGGATTTTGATTCTTTTTGAATGATTATTAACATTGAAATTGCTATAGGATGGGATAATTAAAATTTACGGATCCTTAAATATTTTCTTATGCATTCAAGTATTTTTTTGGGAACAGTGGAAGAGGGGGTATTTGAAGTGGTGATATCCTTTTTAATAGCAGGTTAATCTTTTGGTTGAATGGGTATAGGAGTCCTTATGGAAATAAATATCAGGTCATCCTTTTCTCTATGTTTCTCTACCTCTTTCCTTGCACTCTATGATCAATTGAAAATAGAAGAAGTTTGACCACTAGCTTCCTAATCATCTTCGTTATATTCTAGGTACCCTATGTTGGATTGACCAATTTATACATCATATGACTCATCAACATAACCGGAAGCTTCAAAGGATTCATCAACTTCATCACTTACATCTTCTCTTTCATCTACTAATTCCATGAAAACATTAACAAAATGATATTCAAATCCCAACCTTGGTTGTGTGGCTGGTAAATTATTTCTATGTCTAGCATGAGCACCATTATTATTGTTAAAAGTTCCTTCTAGGAATATCCCGATAAGGGATTTTTGATGCATGCTTAAACATATTCTTCTTTATATTCAACAATTTTTTATCCATTCTTTGGATCATAGGATCCATGGTACTTTGAGAGGTTCTTTGATTCTTAGTCTTGGAAGAGTATCTTCTAATATTTTTGGCCATGATAATATCATCTTCAATATTAGTTGCAGTTGACTGTGTAGTAACCAAGTCAATAATATTAGACCTTCTCAGTAAGAAACTTATTCAAGAAGTTATTCATTGACAAATAAGCACTTTTTATTTTTCAATAGTGGAAACCGTAGGTTCTGAGATCTTATGGATCAATTTGTTAAACTTGGCCACAAAATCATGCATAGGCTCATGTGACTCTTTCTTTATCTGCGTGAGTTGTGATAAAAATGCATGTGAGTATTCTGTGGGTTTGAATATGGCCTCAAACCTTATTCTTATAGTGTCCCAGTTCTTGTTACATATAGGCCGAAGATGCAAAACCATTCTACATTGATTCCTTGGAGCATCTAAACAAACAACTGAACAAATACATCTTGGTGAGCTACTCCCAAAACACCAAAAGCTACAAATAATGTTGTTATGTGTTCATCCAGTTATTGATTTCCATCACCATTTAAATTCATTATATTCTTACATAAACCATGTAGAAATTCATGTAGTGGTTGAGCTGATGCAAGAGGACCAATAGTTAGACCCCAAAGGACTACAGGTTTTGGTTTCTGTGCTTTCATCCTTGTGAAATTTGTATGTGTAGGAATTCAATTATCACTCAATAATAACAATCGAAAATGTATTGAGGTGTCTCATTTTTACATTGCACAATTCTTACACACATATGATGAAATGTTTTCCCATCCTTAGGACCTCCTTTATAGTGTGAGATTGAAATTGTGTTGTTACAACAAATCAAATAAAGGATCAACTTAACCTCTTGATAAACTAGCTTGAGTAAACACCCTTATTTCCAGCTTGAATCTGGAAATAAAAAATAGAAAAAATCAAATATGAAGTCACCAATAGTATAATGGATTTAGTATTACGTGTGTGTAATCCCCAGCAGATTCACCAAAAATAGTTGGTTGGATTTTTTTTTCAGAAATAAAATATGAGTTTTAACCATAGTACATAGGAAAAATTCCCTCCTTAGATAAAGGGGAGGTGCCCTGTTTATTACTAATCTAACCACACCAAACAATATGTATAATATTCACACTACTCTAACCATTTGGGGTTGGGATCTCATCCTAGTAGATTTATTATTTATATAAAGTAATGTAAATAAAGAGAAAATAAGAAAAGTGACAAGAGGAGATTGGAAGTGTAGAAAAAGAATAAGTGGGAACATGCTTTCTCTTAGGTAAATACAATGATGTAGCCTATAATCTACTATGAAAAACCCAGGCACGCTGGCACATTACCCACCCTGAGATGAGTGCTCACTCAAAGCATGCAAAGGTACCAGGACACTCTTTAGAGACATTTATGTAGGATGTTAGTGTGATGGTGATAAAACATATTCAAATCCATAATTAAACATAAACATTCCATAGTGCATAATCCATATCTAGATCTTAAAGAATCATGAATTAAATAATAACTATAATAAGATTAACCATACATGAACTAGATTTAATTGCGTTTAACACCATTATCCAGCCAAATTTATCCATTGCATCAAACATTGTAAAACATGTAAGCTTCTTACATTATAAAGTATATCTATAAGTCATGCATGCATCGGATCCGATAGTATAACTCTACAATAATTCAGTCTCTCTAAACTACATAGTTTAATATGTGTTTATGGAGGTGGGGAATTTCCCTTCACTGCATATGCACTTCTCAAAGTAGGTCACATGCTAATAATAGCCATGTTCTTTACAATAGCATGCATATTTGAAAGTATTCTAATAATAGATGTCTTATAGTTAACTAGAAGAAGGAACCTTATTATTAACTCAAACCATGCTTGGTTCTTATTAGCCGCTCATTCAAAAAATACCATTGCATTTCACACAATACTTCATCTCTATGTGTGCTCCGCACAATATATCCAAAAATAGCCCTTATCCAACAAAATGGCTAAGTCCAGAGCCAAACTATTATGGCACGTATTTCCTTCCCTATCCTTCCCATGCCTTCAAATACACCTTGTTCCCACACATGCATCCTTTGTGTGTCTTCTCCTTAGAGAAACATTCTGACTTCTCAATGTTACCCCACACTAAAGTACATTATTTTCTTGGCAATCATAATTCTTTCTGATGTTCCTAAATAATAAAGAATAAGAATTGAAAGAATTAAATAATCACTGTAGAAAAAGAATGAATCTTTACTCTGCAGCATCCTCTTCTTCAACCTAGAGGATTAACTATGGATATCCATTTTTTATCTCAGCCTCTAATGTCTTCCAGTCATTTAGCATGGTCCTTGTATTTTCTAGAATATGCATGGCTATGGCATCTAGTTCATCCTGAGTGATCTTTTCTTTCTCACTTTGTAGCACTTGGAAAACATTGGCCATACTTGACATCATTCCTTAGAGAAGATCCATCTTCTATGCTATGAGCTTCCTAATCTCATCTATCCTCTCCTTATGTGGATTCTAGGCTAATGTGAGGGCTTCGTGCTTTTGTTTCACCAGTGCCAATCTATCTATGCACCCTAATGTCTCATCTTTCATTTCTTCTAGAACTACATTATCTTATATAAGATTTATGTTCCTTATTATTACTTCTAGTGCTGCACAAAAATTAAGAGCTTGGTCTACTTTCTTCAGCTCATCCTTTAAAGTTTAAAGAAATGCCTTGTAAGTTGATTTTTTTCTAATCATAGAGGCCCTTTCCCTCTTTGCTTCCTATTTAGAATTTTTTGGTGTAGGAATAAAAATTGGTCCATCTTCTAACACCAAATCAACCAAAGTGCGCACATAATGCATAACAAAAGGAAAATTTTAAGTTACCTTAGGCTCAAGATGAGGCCTTGCTTTCATAATATAATAACCAATTTCTTCCGCCATGCTAACCAAATCCTCATTCTTTGTTCGTTCTCATTCCTTCTCTTTCTTTAGGCACGTTATATATGAATTTTAATCCTTGTTATCTTCAATCAATGCTCAAATGGTGGGATCTAAATCAACATTTATCCACGTCACCTCAACAGATACCTTGACCAAGGCATTACTAACCTACTCATCAAACATTAGAGTAAGATTTATCGTCATATGTCTACTTTGGGGTGCCTTCTTCACTCTTCATGAGATACAAGATTCTTCACATACATCAAGGTATGGTTCATCTATATGGGTCTGTATAGACCAGGATAACTTCTTCCTTGTGCATGTAGTGGACATATCTTGATCCATCAGCTCCCACCCATATAACTCCTTAAGTCCCACACTACTTTGAAACTAGATGCAAATGATTTTACTTATGTCCTTAGCATATCCCATACTAGGGACAACATGCTCCTTAATTTTTCTTTCTCTTTTTGTGTTTGGCCCTTTAGGAACCTAGGCGCAAAGGTCTAAATTTGGCCCTTCTCCTACCTAAGTCACAATGGGTGTGATAGGTTACTATTGCATAGTTTCTTCTACCTCTTTCACCCCTTCCTCTTCATCTCTCATTTCTTCATCCCAAGGTTCCTTCACATCTTCAAGCTGGAATGGGGTACTAGGCATGCTCTCTTTGGACTCCTTTGCATCCTTGTTAAGTTGCATCTTTCTTCTTCTATTTTTCTCTGGTGATTATTTCTGAGGGGAGATTTGAGGTGACCTTCGTAAAGGTTGTGATGTTCCTATGCCTTGGGTCCTTTTTCTTCTAAACACCTTATTAAAATGGCACTCTTCATGGACTGCATCCATGTCTAATTATTCTTCTCCTCCTTGCTCCTATGGGGGAGTATCTACACACTCACTTATTTACTTTATCTATGGGTTTCCTTTGGCTTCTTCGGTCCAAGCCTCCACTATCCTCATGTTCTTATTATTTGTATATATTTATGGTTGAGGTAGGTTTTAGACATTCCACATTGTCAACTGTGTGTTTTCCCTTAGGTGGCCCTGGGAGCATAAATTCATCCTCCAAATAATTTTTATTCTTCAACCTGGGATTAAGATAAAGATATAAAAGTGCAACTCCACTGTCCCCTATATCCAAACTTACCAAATTAATTTTTATAACATTTGAAATGAGCCTCTCAATGTAGGTAGATTTACCTAGATATACATACATTTTTTTGAGATTATGGTAGTCACAATCTACCTTATCCGTATTAAATCTCAACCAGTGTGCATCAGTAAACCTATGTATTGAGACCTAGAAATAGCATGTTATGAAGGAATATGGTCGTTTCCACCATGGAATCCATGTCCCATCCTTCATTGCAAACCACATGATGTAAAATTACTAATACACTACGAATTGTACTTATTTACCTACTACTGACACTAAATCCTTTAGAATATGACATTCCTCCACAAATGGCATGTGCAATCAATCATATCATAGTTCTTCCCTTTGTTTGAATGGGCCACTCATTGTTCCTTCACACAAATACTTCTCAAACCTCTCATCAAGGGACTTCTTCTCCACGAGGTATTCCCAAATTTTTTTGTTTGGCCCATTGGATGCTCTAATTTCTAAAAACATAAGAGATAAGAGGATAGCGCCAAAACTTATCTTTTCACATGTGTGAACTTCCTCAATAAATGTTTTTGCTATGTAGCCTGCTAGATTGTGGACTTCTCCTTGTGACATCTTCTTGGTAACATGTAGCCACATGGTGTTTACCTGCGACCATCTCTCTATATCATTCAGTTTAGTGAGCAGATGTGTGGCTTTTTGTACTACTAGGTACTTCCTTAATTTGTAGATGTCCATTCCGCATGGACCCTTGGAGTATCCCAACTCCCTACTTGTGGCTATAACAGTTGTATTATCGGTTAGATCACTAATAACATCTATTCCTATTCCCTTCAATCTAGTCAATATAGCAATTAGGGACGTTATGATTCTTACCCTTTGTCTAACAAAATAGAATAAGTCCTCATGGACTCTTCTCATAAGCCACTGGTATAAACTTTCTAGTTTTCCAAAATATGGGAGTTCATATAGTTGATACACTCCTACCTTCTTAAGCATATTCTCCCCAACATCGTCATATACTAGCATGTCATCCACTGTGCGCTTGTTGGTCTTCTTTTCAAAAAAGTGTCTAACTCTCTCTTTTTATCAGTGGTGAGGTGGTTGTAATCACTTTCTTTGCATCTACAGATATGGGAATCCCAATACCGTCTAACTATAACTCCTTCTGGATACTACATCTTTGAAAAATTTCTCTTAGGAGCAACTTTGACCTCAACTTCCACCTTTTCCTTACCCTTCATTCCTAATGCAGGTGCTTTCTTTAGTGCCATGGTAAAAATCTCACCTTTTATTCTCTATCAAGTAAGCCCTCATGCCCTAGCTCAAAAACGTGTTCCCTAGATCGAAAACCCATGCCTTAGATTGAAAAAACAAGACATAACTCCTTAATGATTCTAATTCACTCAAACCCTTCTCCATTGGGGACGCAAGTCACTTCTGTGCATAAATCCACTCTCCACATTTGGTTTCATAGGTCTCCATATCTCAAAACATTTCTTTTGGCTCATTTGTAACTAACTCGCTCAAATAATTATGATCGCAAAGGTAAAAATGAACCCACATCACATCCTTATATATATTTTTGAAAAGTTATTGCATTTATTGCTTTATCACCTACCACCAACCCTCTCATTAATTGACCATTTTCCCAACTTCTTCATGGTACATCTTCGCACCCCATCTATAACCTTCTAGCACACCTTCCTACCTTCACGTTGTAGACATCCTTCTACGCGCTTCCATGCACTGAAGTACCTCACCATTGTGTCTTCCCTAGTAGTTTCCATGGCTACAGCTTACCTCATGTGATACAATTCATTCATTTATTTTCAACTATGGTCTTATCTAAGATCAATCTTCTTTCTTAGCATCTCCTTTCCATTTTTGAATAAAACCTATAACAGTATGTTCACATGTGTTCCCTTTGTTAAATAATAATCAACAACCACCCCACACCAATGGTATGTGTAGTCCTCTGCACATAAAATATGTTAGATTGTAATTAGCTTCCAGCACACAAACACACTTATTACAAAAAACTCCAAACTAAATTGATAAAGCATAGCGATGAAGAAGTAAATACATGGAAAGAAATACAAAAATGGAAATCTATACTAAATGGAAATAATTCCTTATTAAAAACACCAAGAAGACTTATATATAGTAGGGATTTAGCCTACTCCCGTTAAATTATTTGGGTAACCATATTCCATCAAGCACCTATAACTAACAAGTTCCTAATCCAAGTATGTGAGTGATAACATACGGTCCAAACCAATGCACCTTAAGTTTTCCTATATGGTGTAGAAACTTGGAATCATAAATAAGTACCATCTGTCCAATGTCAAGCTTCTTTTCCCTGATGTGTCTGTCATGCCATGCCTTCTTCCTAGTCTTTTCAAAATTTTAACTCCTACGTGTTATGGCACGCCTCTCATCCATTTGTATTATCTTTTCAATTCTTTCTTCTAATGATTTTTTATCAGCTAAACCTCCCACACACATAATATGTAAAGAAGGTAACATAAATTCCATGGGAATAACTACTTCTATGCCAAACACCAACTAAAAGGGTTTAGCCTTATTCAACCTCTTGTAGTTTGTTATATACACCCAAAGTACAATAGAAAATTTATCACCCCAATCTTTCCTTCCAACATCACAATTTTTTTAAGGTATGCCTCAATATCTTGTTGAAAGCCTCAACAGTCCCATTTTCTCGAGGGTGATAAGGTGTAGTCTTGTGGTGCATGACCATAAATTCATCCACCAATATCATGATTGTCTCATTCAAGAAATGTTTGTGCCTATCACATTTTAAAATCAATGGACATCCATACCTAGTAATAATATGTTCCCATAAGAACCTTGTTGTTATAGCTTCCGTATAATCCTTTGTAGGTGTTACTTCTTCCCACCTTCTAATATAATCTATACAAGTGATGATGTAGTGTGATTTGGTTCTACACGTGGCTGGGGAAATAGGATGCACAAAGTCTATTACCCATTTTTCAAATAGATCTACACTAGGAATAGGCCTTAAATACATTTCCTCTCTTTTTTTAGGTTTACAAAGGAACTGATAGTGATCACATGCCTTGATATACTCTTTACAATCCTTGTATAAATTCTCCCACCATAATGTAGTGAGTAGAATCTTACACGTGGTGGCATCACCTGCATAGTGCCCACCTACAATACCACCATGATCCTCTTCCATGATATTTGTGTGATCATGTTCTAGTACACACCAGTGTAATACTTCATCTCATCCTAGTTTGTATAAGTCACCACTGATCAACATGAAAGGTGCAGTGTGAATTGCAAGTTTCTTCTTCTCTAAGGCTTTCATTAATTTTTTCGTCATACCTATGCGTAAAAAGAAAACAATATCCTCCAATTATGAAGGTGTGCGATGTAACCTATACAACTATGTATCTTCAATTGTCTGTGCATCCTCCCTTAATTGAATCCTTGATAAGTGGTCTCAGCCAGAATTACTTTTACCTAGTTTTACCATGACTGTAATGTCAAATTATTGGAATAAGATCACCCATCAACATATGCACCATTGTAAAATGGGATTGTTTACTAATTATTTTAATGCCATGTGATCCATATAAAATATAAAGTGGGTTGCTAGCAAGCACTATCTAAACTTATACATTGCATAGATCATCGATAAGGCCTTGTGCTCTATAGTTGTATAATTTTGTTTTGCAAGAGTCAATTTTTTACTAGAAAAGTAGATAGGATGATATATAATACCTTCCTCAGGATGAGCTAACACTGCACCAATGGTCATTCCAGAGGCATCCACATGCACGTGAAATATTTGGTCCCACGAGGGAAAACGTAGAATAGGTGTTGTAGTAAGTCTCTCCTTCAATGCCTCAAATGTGTGTTGTTGCAGTTCTCCCTAATAGTATTTCCCTTTTCCTTTAAGTAACTCTTCCAAGGGTGTGGCAATCATTGTATATACTTTGATGAAATTTTTGTAGTACCCTGTGGGGCCCAAGAATCCATGCACCTCTCTTTGACTAGTAGGTTCCTCTAACCCTACAATAATGATAACCTTAGCTACATCTACTAACAAACCTTCCTTATAGATTATATGCCCCAAAAGAGTTCTGAAAGGTGTAGCAAACACACACTTCTTGAAATTTAAAAATATTCTTAAGTGTCTACATCTCTCAAACATAAAGCACAAGTTGTCACAATGATTGTGAATAAGTGCATATATTGTCCAATCATCCAAGTAAACCTACAATAATTTGTGAATAAAATCTTGGAATGCTTGAACAACTATGCACGAAAATACAATAGGTGCTTTCTACAAACTAAAGGGCATTACTGTATATGTAAAGTTTCCCCATTCAGTGGTGAAATTCATTTTCTCTTTATCCTCCTGTGCAATTATAACCTAGTAATACCCTGAGAATACATCTGTGAAAGAGTAAGCTTCATGACCTACAATAGCTTCTAATATTTCCTTGGTGAAAGGTGTAGGAAAAGGATCAATCACACATGTAGCATTCAGCTCCCTGTGATCCACAAAAATCCTAATCCAACCATCTTTCTTTATATTGATTACCATGGGGCTAACCCACTCAGATTCTTCCAAGGACTTAATTATTCAAGATTTTAATAGTTTGTCAATTTCTTCTTTAAATTTTATGAGCAGGTTAGGGTTCATCCTGTAAGGTCTCTTCCTGACCAGGTGTGCACATTCTTTTAGCTTAACCTTCATTTCACCTAATGATTCATGCACTTCCTTTAACTAATGGTATCCCCTAGGAAATAAGTCCTAAAAATATTGTAATAACTCAATTATCTTTACCACTTAAGAATTAGACCAATAATCACTAATTATGGCCTCCGTAGGTTCAACATCTATGCCAATATTCACTTTCTTTTTCTTTATAGGTTCATGATAGGCATGCACATT
The DNA here is from genome assembly GCA_019776745.2 of Taxus chinensis. Lineage (NCBI taxonomy): Eukaryota > Viridiplantae > Streptophyta > Pinopsida > Cupressales > Taxaceae > Taxus > Taxus chinensis. The sequence continues at coordinate 262,362,227 of CM034156.1, read as the reverse complement.
TTTATCTATATTGTCTAAAACCTCGCGTGTACTTGCTAAATGATCTATGTCTAAATTTTATACTTCTTCATCATCCAATATGTAAACCATCTTTCCTTTCTCATTATCAACGTAAGCGAGTGCAAATATTTGTGCATCTATCTCATCTGTTTCATCAAATTGTGCTCCTTGTTCTTCCTCACCAAATAAATCATAGATGATTTATTCATCCTTTGCCTTGTCTCCCATAGTTAAGTAATCCATAACTTGTAATGAGTCTCTTACTGGAGGTTTAGTAGAGAAGTATTTAAAATTATAGGTCAATCCCTGCAATCACAACTTTCCAAATTCTAGTCTCCCTATGCAGTTCTGCATAAACATACCTAGTGCATGCACAACCTTGCAAAGTGGAATAAATTTTATGCACCCAAAGTGAAGGTGGTTAAGCTTCAAGCCCCTCTATCTAGAATCTCTCACACTGCTTAACGTGGTGCTGAACAAGTTGGTTACCATGATATATGCAAATTTGAATAGGCACATTTCTCCTGAGAAAGTGGGTTGTCAGAGACATTCTTACTTCATTCCATTCTATGAGATTATCCCTGTGAACCACCCACTAGTGTGATGTCATCCCACACAGGGTATATACTAACATATTTCTTCCTCGACCTGATCCATCCACTGCTCCTCCATGGTGCACAAGAATACCGTAGGGTTTCCTTCTCTAGTATACTGAGGCACAAAGTTGTTACATAGCCTCCTAATATAAGGAGGTTTCTTCCTCTATGTAAATGTGTTTTTTTCTTTACGCCTAACCATATCATAGGTTTCATGCACCTAATTATCACAAGAAATAATTGTAGTATCACTAATAGACTATGCATCTTACCACTAGAGGATTCCTTCCTTAAATGGCTCAAGTACTTCTGGATCTCGAAAATGGCATGCACATAAAAAAAATTAGGTCTTCCTCACTCAATATTTCAACATAAGGTGTATATTTCCCATCTCTCAAAGGGATTATAACTCTTTCTTCCTTGTTCTAAAAACTTATATACTCCTTTTTGAACCATAGATCAACATTATTTACATAGCACAAAGGGTGCCCAAGTAGAGTTAGGAAGTTATCTACTTCTGTAAGTGCTAAGTCCTCAAATTCCCCAGTGAACTTGGCCCCTTGTATAGTAATGGATGCATCCTTTAAAACTCTGATTGGAGTGGCCTTAGTTTGATTAGCCATAAACAATACATTAGAGGATAGCTATAATGGGGGTCTACCCATCTGTACCCATTCATCTAAAGTAAGCACATTCACTTCCACACCTATGTCAATAAATATATTTCTCAAAAGCCATCCATCCACAATGACATTTAGAGTGATCTCCTTGTCATAATCTAAGCTATCAGGGGGAATGATAGCATGTAGGATCTATCGTCTATTCTCAATAACTACACTTGAAGTGTTCCCCTTTATCCAATTCCCTAGTAATGGAATAATATTATCCTAGTGCAACATCTTGCATACCCATTTTAGATCATCAATATCCAATTGGACCATCTCTTCTTCCTTCTTTTTCTCCAACTTCTGTGATTGTTTCTTTAAACATAGTATTTCACCCTAAAGATCTCTGAGTACCTCCATGGTTTCCTGATAACCCTCCTTCTGTTATGTAGGATCTTGGTAACTTACATGTAAAACCTCCTCTTTAGTGATGGTAGGCTTTTGTTGTAACATCTCTCTGGTGCACGCATGTTTAGCATGTGTATTAATATTCACAGGTACTACCTCAGGTGCTTGTCCCTACTTTGGCATCAACTAATTTTCTATGGCACGTTGTATCCTAACCATCCCTTCTCCCTTGTTTTCTTGTTAATTATGTTTGCTGAGATGCTCATATAAGTCCAGGAATTCCTCATAGTTATGATTATTCTGAAAATAATAAGAAGTAATATTTTGAGGACATTTATGCCTATCGCGGTCAGGATATCTACATATAAAGCATGTTCCACAAGGAAACTCACCTCTTCCACCACTACGAACTCATCCCTCGAATCCACCATAGTATCCTCGACCTCTGCCATGACTTCCTTCAAATTTCCCTTGAGTTTTATCATGACCATGGTGCTCACTTTTACTTTTAGAATTATCTAATACTCATGTCTGTCATACACCAATATGTATAGCATCATAGATCTAATCAATCAACTTGTAGTCTTTTTTATTCTGAGTCATGGACCAGAAAATCTTACAATAGCAAGATACATTCTTTCTTATCATTCATTGTAATAATGGGTAGTGGATTGCATCATGGTCTAGGTGACATATCTTGCATTCTATCAATTATGAACTTACTGACCTATGGGGACAATTATCCTTAGTGTCCCATTCCACTTCACAGTCTATACACCAAATCCCAGTGCACGTCTCGTGAGATGAATTGGTTGATAGTTTCTATAACTATTTTTCCATAGCTACATTCTTTGCTTCCAGGAATGGGCTCACCCTAGTGTCTATACTTCTGAATGACTCAGTATGCAACACTACTTCAAGTGCTTCATGTGGATCCATAAACATCTTATGTGACAACTCCCTCCTAAAAGGTGTGATCAAGCCCCCAACAAACCATTTTTCATGGTGACTTGCATGAATATCATACGAAATTTTAGACAAATTCATTTTGAAATAGGCATCATATTCTCGAACACTATCAATAGTTCCATGTTTAATATCCTTGAGCATGCGTATACTCTTATGCTCAAACTCAGGGATATGAAACTCCTTGAGGAAATCTTCTCATAATGCTACATAATCTACAAAATTCTGATCAAGTTCAAACTTCCTATACCAACTGTGAGTGTGTTCATGTAATGTAGTTGTAAACTAACTTTCCTTGTGCTTCAAAGTCGTAATCCATTTTGTGTGCCACAGTATCTCACACATGTGCATGTGCTCAGTAGAATCTTCTATTCCCCTATACTCTGGAAGACAAAGTGACATCTCCATGTAAATATTCTGGGGTTGGTGAGGACCATGCCCACCTGATCCATAACCTCATGTGTTACCTCTTCCTATATACCCACTAGATAGGTGAACAGTTGACCGCCCTCAGATAGGTGAACGTGGGAAACTGGGTGAACAAGGCCCCCCACTTCTCTGTGACTGCCACTATGTTTTTGGTTGTCCGGCCATGAGTCAAATTTGGCCGCAACATGCACATGATGTGATAGAAGAAAACATCATTGATCTTAGCGAAGTGTTGGATGCTGTTCTCCAGCTTCAGCTCTTGATAGTATTCATATATTTTGGCTTGAGGCCAAGTTCCGCTTTGGTGTAGCCCTGGATAATCCCTTTCAGACGCAAGCAGCATACACTACGTAGGAGTTTATGTGGAACACTCCTGTTGTAGCGAACTGTTGCAGTTGCTCGGATATTGTGCTGCTTATTATCTCCCCCCAGCAGAAACGCTGATCGGGTAGATTCTTATTCATTGTTTCCAGGTACCGCAGCATCCACTTATGGAAGTAGTGAGCATCTGAAAGACCGAAGACCCTGCTCAGGAAGGTGATTGTATCACTGAGTTCCTCTAAGAAATCACTCCGGTGGATAGTTTGAGGCCACCGGGTCACTACCTTCTTATTCTTGAGGTAGACCTCATTCATCAATTGCATGCACTTGTCTTCGTTGTCCTCCCAAGCCTTGAGGCATTCTTGCTGGCTAACAGCCACATAGTTTCGGTGGTGAGGGATTCCAAGCATCAACTCAAAGCGACGGGCAGTAAGGTTTATAACTACCTCGCCTTCGCTGTTCTCGACACATCTCGTGTCTTTGTTGAAGGATTGTGCAACAATCATCATGAACTCGTTATTCACAGCGCTGACAGGGATTCCTCCGGCAAAGTGCAGGGCGCTGCCTATCAATTTATCCATCCATGGACCTCTTGTCACTTTCTGAGTCCTTACCCAGAATTCCTCTATGTCAATGTGGCCCAGTTCAGAATCCCTGACATCCATATTACACTCTGCCTGTGATTCGGGCATTCTGACCCTCTGATATTTGATGGGTCTCTTGCTAGACGTAGACATGTGTTCTTCAAGGCTTATCTGATGATCTGCACGTAGAAGGAGCGAAACCCAATCCAAGAAGCTTGAATTAGTCATTTGATCTTCCATTGGAATACTAGCAGAAGAAAGAGTTAGAACTTTTAAGGTTCGGGACGCAGGGTGCATGAAAAATGTATATAACAGGCTGAATAGTCAAGGCGCACAGGAAAAGGGTGCAACAGAGGTTAAGTTGGCGCCAAAGGCGCATGGCGCATGGATGAAGCAGACTGCATTATATAGAAGGGCGCACAGGAAATGCATGTTACATTGAGGTTTGGTGCGCCCTTTGGCGCATGGGTAGATTGTGCAACATGGAAAAAAGGCGCGCCAAAGGTATATGGCGCGGCGCATGGAGGGTCTACACAACATCATGTACTTGCAACGGAAGGTGCGCCCGCGCCTTGGAGGTTTTACACTTGCGCAAATAACTCTTGCGTTGCATGGAAGCTGGGCGCGCCCTTTAGCGCATAAAAGAGGGATGCAACAGGGGTAAAAGATGCGCCAAAGGGATATAAGGAGGCGTGGGTTTCGAGCGTGTTACAGGCCGAAAGGGTGCGCCTAGGGGCGCATTATTTTTAACTGCAGCATGCTGGGTAGACGCGCCGAGGGGTGCGACTGTCTAAGGTGCAACATGACGCGGCAACGCGCCATGGGGAATACTTGAAATACTTCAACCTCCACTTCGAAAGGACGCTTGGCATCACTTAGTTTGATAAAATAGGATCAGACCAAGCCAAAATAAAACCATCCCTCCCTTTTCCATCAAATCCAGAAAGAGGGAGGGAGAGGAGAAAGAAAGCACAGACCAGGCAGGAGGAAGAAAACAAAAAGTTCAAGGATGGAAACAAGCCAGGCACAAATACAACTGATGGAAACCAGCAAGCAAGCACACACCAAGAACTAAATGAAAAGAGGATGAACCTCTTACCTTAAATATAGCCAAAATCCTTGAGCGGGTCCACAACTTGATGAAAATGACAGAGCAGGGGCTGACAAATCCAGAGCGATCACGTGCCTTGACAAAATGCAATGAAAATGACACGGCGCGCACGGGTATATATAGAAAATTTTGTCATTAATGCGCCACCAACTTTTGAAATGGCGCATGGAAACAGCTGTCGACAGGGGGAAAGCGTGCGCCCTTTGGCGCATGGAAGGAAATGACAACAGAAGAATGAGCGTGCCTTTGGCGCATCAAACGAGTTGTCGACACGAAGCTATGTGCGCCCTTTGGCGCACCAAAACTTGATGTAACAAAGATATTACGTGCGCCCTTTGGCGCACCAAAAACTTACTCAACATTCTTTGGCGCACCGAAAGACGTGCTAACATGGAAAACCATGCGCCAAAGGCTTTTAAGGAGGCGCATCAAAAATTGATGTTGCAAGGCAAAACCATGCGCCCAGCCAAAAAAGGCTCAAAAAGACTTAGTTCAAAAACTGAATTTCCCGGGAAGGGATTTTACAATATTTTGAACGCGAAGGATCCCTAACGAGGGATCGAAACAAAATTTTCGGTAAGGTTATCGGTAAAATTGCCCTTGTCAATTTTACAGGATAACAGCTGGCTCTTTCTGGGGACTATCCCTGAGTGAAACTCGGGGGTAGAGAATCCCAGATCACATGTGCCTATCCATTGGGTACGGAGTCAAAAATAAGGGGGACCGGAGGGAGAACAAAGGAAACACACAAAAACCGAAAGCAAACACACGACTAAAATAAACTGTACAAAGGAGAGAGCAAGCTCTACTTCCTGAAGATCTTGAGATGTTGCCCGCTGTAGGGAAGCGGGAGTTCAGCTCCATCCAGATAAGAGAGATAGAAACTATTCTCTCCATTGAGTTGCTTGATTTTGAAGGGCCCTCTCCATAGGGAATCAAATTTTCCGTGCATGCCCTTTGGTTCTCTCCGCTTGTCCCAGAGAAGGACGAGATCTCCCACTTCAAAATTCCTCTGCTTGGCCTTCTTGTCGAAAAGCCTCTTTACTTGATTCTGATGTTCAGTGATCCTGTCGACCACCCTTACTCTCTTTTCTTCAAGTTCCGCAAGGTACATGATTCTCTTTTCCAGAGAACTTTGAAAAGTTTCATCTTCGATTGCTCGTGCCAAGCGTAGAGCAGGAAGTTCCACTGAAATGGGAAGCTCGGCATCAGTGCCATATAACACTTGAAAAGGTGACATGCCGAGAGATCTCTTGGGGGTAATGCGGTCCACCCACAAAGCGTCGTACAAAGACTTGTGCCACATCCGCTGATTTTCATCTACTAATTTCCGTATGATGGTCACCAAGTTCTTATTACTGGATTCTGCCTGACCATTTCCCTGAGGATAATAATCTGAGGCATGTGCTAAAGTTATCCCATATTCATAGCAAAAACTAATAACTTCCCGGGAAGAGGAAGGGGGGTTGGGGTAGAAGCATTATCAGCAATGATTTTATTTGGAATGCCAAACCTGACAATGATATTCTCTTTGATAAAACTGCAAACTACCTCGGAAGTGGCATGCTTGACGGGTATGGCTTCCACCCATTTAGTGAAGTAATCTGTTGCGGTGAGGACATAGCTATGTCCAGCACTCGATTGAGGATTGAGTGCACCAATAAAATCAATTCCCCATTGCCTGAATGGTTCATTGATAATGACCGGCCTTAGGGGGAGGGCAGCCAACTTGGGGCTTGCTGACGAATTGCTGACAGGGTTCACATTTTGCCACCCAGGTAGCCGTATCTTGAAAGAGCGTCGGCCAGTAGTACCTGGCTCGAATGATTTTTGTGCGCTGTCACGGAAGAAGAAAAAATGGCCTCCACAGGCTGAGTTGTGAAAACTTTCCAGCAGTTTTACTTGCTGGGGCCTGTCAACACATCGCAGAAAGACACCGTCTATCCCGCGCTTATATAAACTTTCATCCCAGATGACATATTTAGCTGCCCTGAGCTTTATAGTACGCTTTTTCCTTTGCAGTGAGGTGCATTGGGCATTCGCCGTAGGTAAGGAAGAAAGCGATGTCGGAGTACCACTCGTCACTAGTTGAAACAAACAAAACCAGAGGTAGAGAATCAGGCCCTTCTAGAGGGGTTTGCGTTTCGTTGGTGCAATTTTCTCTTTCATCAGGATTTTTCTGAACCCTTGTTCTCAGCCATTAGCTGACACAGGCCTTTGCCCCTCACCAGCTTGGTGGGTTTAATATCTAGGTCATATTCCTGGACCTTTGCGATCCAATTCCCTCTTAAGCTTCCTAACTCCTGCTGAGTTAGAATTGACTTCACCGCAGTGTCGGGAACTAGCACCATCGTATGCGAGTTCAGAATGTAATACCTGAAATTCTTCACCGCTTTGACAACGGCAAAGGCGTGCTTTTCTAATTGAGTCATCTTCAACTCGTGGGGCTTGAGGGGAGAACTCATGAATGCAATCGGGGATTCAATATCGTCTGAATTCTTTTGCATTAGAATTGCAGACACAGTATGTTCGGAGGCGTAACTATACATAATGAATTTTTTGGAGAAATCTGGACATACTAGGACCGGTGCATGAGCAACAGAAGTTTTTATCTCTTCAAACGACCTTTTCCCCTCTTCACTCCATCTGAAAGTGGGTGATCCTTTCATCATGTTCAGTATGTGGCGGGTCTTCTCAGCAAAATCAGGGACAAAACGCCTAAGAAAGTTCACCTTTCCGAAGAAAGAATGAACACCATTCTTGCTTGTAGGCAGAGTAAGGCTTTGGATAGCCTTAACTCTTTCGGCATCAATCTTCGTTCCTTCTTTGCTAACCACATGGCCTAGCAATTTCCCTTCCGTAACCCCAAAAACAGACTTTTTTGGGTTAAGGGAAATTCCATGTTCTCGGCACCTAGCCAATACTTGCTCCAAGTGATCACAATGATCACTTCGTCGTTTGGAGAACACGGTTAAGTCATCTAGATAAACTACAATGACTTTTCCCATCATGCCTTTGAATGCAAAGTCCATGGCCCGCTGAAAAGTGGCACCAGCATTGGTTAGGCCGAAAGGCATCCTGCTGTAGGCAAATGTACCCCATGGAGTAGTGAATGCTGTTTTGAATTGATCTTCAGGCGAGACTTCAATCTGATTATAGCCTGAAAAAAACCGTCAAGCATAGACAGCATTTCTGACCCAGTTACTGCTTGCAGAACTTGGTCCATTATGGGAAGAGGGTAGTTGTCTTTCAGCGAAGCTTGATTCAAGTTTCGGAAGTCTACGCAGATGCGTATTTCACCGTTTTTCTTGCGTACCGGCACAATGTTTGCCACCCAAGTGCTGTGATGGATAGGGAAGATGATTCTTGCGTCCAGCATCTTCTGAATTTCGGCCTGAATGGTGCCCGAAATCTTGGGATTATAATGCCTCTGCTTCTGACGGAAGGCTCTGGCATCCTCTTTCAGCGGTATATCATGCTGAACGTCCTTTGGCTTGAAGGACTTTAAGTCGGCATAGGACCATGCCAATACATCCATATATCTTTTCAGCAACTTGACAAATTTCCGCTTTTCTTCTGGCGTGCAACATTTCCCGATGTTCACGAATTGCGGATGTGCCTCAGAACCTAAATTGACTGGTTCTGTCTCTGGAGATGAGCTAGGATCATCTCGCCTTTTCCTTTTCACAAAACGGTCATGCCCTGTCAAACAAGCACTCCAGAGAAACCAGGCCCTTTGGAATTTTATTTCCCTTAAGCTGACAAATGCCCATCGTTCTCCTTTGTTTCGTGGTTTTGACTGTTGATGGATTCACAGCATGGAGAGGTGGATCCTTCAAAATACAACTCATCAAAATTTTTCTGCTTTTTCTAGAAAGGCAATGAGGTGATTATCATCGTTGAATACCTGCCAATGCTGAGAGTTGTCTGGCACGCTTGGGCGGAAAAACCACTTCAATGGTGTACTTGTTCGTCTTTAAACCCGGGTGTGGGAGCATGAGAGATGCTGAAACAGCCAACGAATCAGCCATGTCATTTTGAGCTCTTGGAATCGCTCTTATTGAAAAGGCATCAAATTCCTCAATGCTGTCCCCATACTGCATTAACGGTAGTGCCTGAGCCTTTCATTTTTTACTTGGTAAATCCTTTTGACCTGATTTACAACTAGCTCGGCATCACCTTGTGCCTTTAGATTTTTAATTCCTCTTTCCTTTGCAGCTTGCATACCGAGTAACAGAGACCTCATACTCAGCAGTATTATTCGTATTGAAAAACTGCAATTTGAAAGAGAGAGGAATGACCTCCTCCTCAGGAGATATCAGCACAACCCCAGCGCCACATCCGCTAGTTGCGCAGCTGCCATCGAATTGCAAGGTCCAGACCTTATTAAGGTCCTTTTCCTTGAATGAAAACTTCCTTTGTATCCGCCTCGGTGGATAAGAAGTAGTTCCCCATCCCTGATGATTCAAAAAGGATTTGAGCTTTTGGGGTCTTCAGAGCTAGTGACCAAGTATTTCTTTTGGGATTCCGGCTCCAAAGTTTGCATTACGCCCTTGACTGGAAATTCTAGCTTTAGACCAGTCTATATGAAATTTTCTCCACCAACTTCGCTGCAAAAAACTCCTTCCTAGCAAAATTCCATAAGCTGCCGGAATGTCAGCGACAAGGACGGTCCATCTTTACTCTTTTTTCAGGGAATGCTGCGAACGTGAATTGCGCGTCTTTGATTTGACCAATCAAATGGCACTTGCTTGGTTTCCAATGAGTAGCATCTGCCGAAAGGCTTGGTAAGAGTGAGGCCCAAAGCATGGGCGACTTTCGCTGGCATGACGTTATCTGAAGCTCCGGAATCAATTATACAGTTGCTCAACTTATGGCCATTGATTAGGAGGGAGAGATAGAAAGGCTCTATCTTGCCTGATGCAGATGTTGAGGCAACATTTATGTGGGATTCAGGAGGAGTGGAAAGGATTCCTTTAGGGGAAGCCTGATTAACTATAACAGCTTGACTTTGGATATACTTAGTCAATCTTACAAGCTGTTCGGGGTTTGGCTGAAGATACTCAGCTTCAGACATTTGGATCTTGGTCTTTTTTGCGTGATCTATTATATCAAATGCGGCCAAGGGTTGCGTAGGTAAAGGAATGAGTCCTTCACCCCGCGATGATGGAAAAGGGTTACTGATCTTGATAGGAATATGAGAGGGCTGACTCGGAGGAGAGATAGGTGGAAAAGACTTCTTTGCAAAAGATTTAACAGGGAGTTGAGTGGGAAGAGGATTACCTCTTTTAACAATGGTTGGAGGCGCGTTTGACACGGCCTTCTCTTTCTGCGTATGGGCATCAACCTCTGCTTCTTTTCCTTGCGAGCGGGTAAAAACAGCGTAGGATTGTCCGCTTGCATAGCCTTGCGTACTCTCTTCTTCATCAGATTCGTCCTCATCAAATTCCATGTATCCAATAGTAGAGTCGCCAGTCGGTTCACCGACATCTTGATCATCTTCGCCTTGGAGCGAAGGTTCTTCATAGTATTGCTCTTCTTCCTCTTCAATTTCGGCCAAAGCATTGACCGGAGGAGCTTCAAGCGCCAACCGTGGAGCAGCTGTAGGCAAGCGCGGCCTTTGTGAAGCATTGTTAGGAACAAAATTCCTCCGCGGGATATCCCGATACGAGGAACTGGGAGAGGCCTGGGCCAGCTGCTTCTTTAGTGCAAGCAAATCATTCGCCATTTTTTGGAATGCTGGATCAGACGAAGTGATAGGCGAAGGGCCCAAAGACTTAGGCTTTACTGATTCTTTTCTTAACTCGCCAGATATTATCAAATTGTCTTCTATACGGATGGCAGCAGCCTGAGCGAGAGGTAGAGTAGCTACTCGCTCTTGAAGGAGTAAGAAGCTAACTTTTGAACTCATGGCATTTACGAAAAAACACTTCTGGTTCTCCCGGTGTTGGAAGCATGGCAGTAGGGACACGGTTGATTAGCGCATTGAACCGGGCGACAAAATCGCGCATGGTCTCATTTGCCTCCTTCTTCAGATGAGTGATCCGTGACAATAAAGTAAATGCATCCTCTGAAGGCTTATACCTGTCTTCAAAAGCGTCCCGCAAAGTTGCCCAACTAGTGATAGATCCGGCCGGCAAATGCTGAAACCATTCAGCTGCAGGCCCTTGTAGAGTTTCCAGAAAGAGGCGAACTGACACATCTTCATGAGTCACATCCAAAATACTGCATGACATAATGAAAGCAGAAATGTGGGAATCCGTGCTTTGATTTCCGCTCCCGTCGAATTTAGGAAAATTCTTTCGATTTCCGTGAGGGAGTGCGTGAACTGGATGTGGTAAAGCCAACGGACCCATAGCGTTTCCCCATGGTACCCCGCCATCTGAAAAGCCGGAAAGAGAACACGAGCCGGAAGTGTAGTTCCGCTGAGTAGCAAAGCACTACAAAGGGATGTGGATGCTCCCGGCAAAAGACTTTTTCTTCGTGAAGGCGAGACACTCCTGGATGACCGGCTAGCCGAGCTTAGCGCTGAAAAATGTGCCGGTGTTACGCTGAAATTGTGCCTCTGAAGCAGATCGAAAGTAGGATCGGCTTCTCCACGGGCTCTTCTGCTGCGCGTAAAAGGTTCACTCGCCAGTGTACCTTTCAGATCTGCAATATTACAGCGCAGATTTAAACTTTATTTTTGGGTGTACTTGCTGATTTTCTGGTTTTTCTGACAAAAACCAGCAGCATGCACTTTTCTGGATATTTGAAAATTATCCTCTTCAGAAACCGATTGCGGTTAAATGACAAATGACAGCGAGGATAAGATGGCAGGGAAGATAGTAAGCCGATTTTTCGGATCTGGTTTTTAATTTTCAGAGGGTTTAGAACATTTCAGAAAATTGTTAAAAACTCAGATCTACGGAAAATGATGATTTTCGATAAAAACTCAGCGAACTAAAGATATGTAACAGGCCCAGATCTATGATTCTCAGAAGAAAATTTTCAATTTCGGGCACTTTTGCAAATTTTTGGATTTTCAACAAAAAGTTCAGATTTTGCAAACTGGCAGCAACCTGCTGATTTTTCCTGATTTTTTATTTTACTACCAGCATAGATCTGACAGATTTATCTGTTTCTGTTGGCGAAATCTGTTTAAAAATCCGATCCCCAGCGGAGTCGCCAAAAACTGTTGGTCCGAAAATCTGTCGCGTGGACAGATCTATGGATAGACGAGCCAACAGTGTGCAGGGCTTAGCCCCTCTTTGAGACAGCAAAGCGAAACTGGTTTATTGCTACTTCTACTAGCAGGAACCTATGCAAGTCTCACAGATTCTGCCTTCGGGGGTTGGGATCTCATCCCAGTAGAGTGTTCTAGGCTGCGAAGAGAAAGGAATAAAAGAAGGAGAAGAGAAAGAACAGATCCGAAGGAAGAAAAGAAATGAGTTCCAAAGCGGAAGGGTCAGAAGATCTATGCTTTGGGCTTGGTAGTAAACAGAGCCAAACCTACTCGCATAAATAAACAAAGCAATACTGATAAACAAGTGACGGAAAAGTAGATATGAATTCAACAGAAAAGACACATGCAGATCTAACATAAGAAAGATCTAATGTATAACACAGCTATTGAGCACAAAGTCTGAATAATTGTATTAATTGTTTTTATCTGTTACAAGAAAGCTCAAAGTCTTTCTCTCCTCACCTCTATTTCTATCTGAAAAATGTTCACCTCTTGAATACAACAAGTATTCTAGTATTTATAGAAAGTGAGGGAGAGAGAAGGCAAAATGGAGCCAACCACTTATTCACAAGATATTTACAAAATATCCAAAAGTCATGTTGACTTTTACAACTTGGATGGATGACATCATCCCATGATGCAACATGGATGATGTCATCGTTTGTGCCAACACACTTCAGATATTTCGAAGAGAAAGTCGGAGAATAGAGAGGAGAAGAAGAAGAAGAAGAAGAAGAAGCTATTCATCATCATCATCCTGTGGCCTAAAAGGGGTCGCCTGTTTCTGATGCTGATCAGGAGATGAGATGTGGAACTGAGCGCGGTATTCCAAGAACTTGCTGATCATTGGCGCAAATTGATCCTGTGATGGATCCTTGTGCCTTTCACTAATTGCTTCGCAAGTTTCCCGCTCATCAATGAGCTTTTCGGGGACCCTGGAATAGTCTTTACCCGCCTCGATTAGGGACCCGATGAAGTCTCTACAGGCCAGTAGGTTGTTGATGGATTCGATGTCGAAAGTGACTTCTGGCCCTGTCCCTTGAGAAGCTAGCTCCTTGAAAATTCGGATAGTATCGTCAGCTGATCTCAAGGTGAGGGAAGGAGTGAGCAACCCTGGAGTCATAGATAGAACAATCTTCTCCATTTGATGCATCGCATCCAGGGCCTCTTCCTTCACCTTGTCTATCTTCTCTAACACAAATTCGAGCTGATCTATCCGATAGTCCAGAGTGGACATGATCTTGTTGAGGGTCCTTGGATGACCGAATACTCCAAACTTGACCAAATCTTCGACTGAACAGTCGAACATTTGTTGGAAGGCCTCGTGTTGGAGTCTGGCATTTTCGAGCTCTTCTGATACTGGACTTGCTAATGTTTGGAGTTCCTTATTCGCCTTCTCGATGTTCAGGTATAAACTAATATACTCGGCGATCACCTTTTCACTATCCTTAAGGATTTGGCTCCTCCAAGCAGAAACAGCCATACCTTGCTCGCCGATCTTTGAGTATTCATTGATCTTCTCCTGACTGAGCAGCTCAGGAGTCTCGGCGGCAGTTGTGGGAGGTGCACTTCCCATCTTCTGTAGGGCTTGAAGCAGGTATTTATTCTGCTCCTTCAGTAGCCTCTTTTCTTCCTTTGTTTCCTGAAGCTTTTCGCAGAGTGCATCAACTGCGGAAAGAGCTTCCCCCTGGAGACTTTCAGAGGATGTCCCCATTGTGACTTGGGTCACTGTGAAATCTGCCGGAGACAGATCTTCTTTTTCTTTGGTGAGATCGGGGTAGGCAATTTCCATAACTCTCTCACCTGCAGCGCTCTTGGAGAAGCGTGTAACCGGCTTGTGCTTCTTTGCTCCTTTAGCCGGAATGACTGAAAAGTCCATCGGAGCGATGGGGACTTTCCTCTTTGGTTGGCTCAGCTGCTGAGAGATCCAAGCTGGTCCTATTGAAGAAGGACCAGAGACAGAGGGGGAAGCAGCAACGGTAGAAGAGGGGAAGAACGTGGAGACACGCGGCGGTGGCATTGAAAGAATAGCCGAAGACATGCCCACGGGAGGAAGGGAAACCGCAGCTGCAGAAGACATGGGAAGGGAAGGGAGCCCGGAAATGAGGGAAGAAATGGAGGAAGACAAATCAGCGAGAGAGGAGAAGATGGTCGAAGAGGCAGGGGAGAGGGTAGAAGAAGGGGGAGAAGACACAACCAAAGGAGTGGTTGCCGACATCTGAGGAAGGGGAGGAAGAGAAGAAGAAGGGATAGAAGGGACCTCTGTAGTTGTAGCGATGCCGACATCCTGGGTGGATGGGCGTATAGGACTATCCTCTGCCAATTCCTTCTCTGGCGAATCCAGGGTTATTACTTGTTCAGGCTCTGAAGGAAGAGGACTTTCAGGGGCTTCCTCCTGAATGGTGCTAGGCTCACCTTCCGCAGCTTTGCCTTTTAGCTGCTTCTTTGACCTTGGAGGTGCATTACCCAAAGGAGAAGTTGTAAAATCTACACCGAGGTAGATTAACCCATTCATGCGGCACCAATGCTCTGTTCTCCGCATAGTCTCCTTGACCCTCTCCTCGATTGTCTGAGGAGCCTTGCTTCTGTCAATGTCCGGGAAGGGCCAATCATCCCCTTCTGTGTCATTATATACTTTGTCTACTTCGTCTTCCGTGGTTTGGAAGCCTTTTGGGACAATGGCCACTCCGTAATGGATGATTTCCGTTAATGCTAAGCGAGAGTGATCCTTTCTTCTGAGTTCTACCTCATGGAGAACGTCAATGTAGATATCCTCAATCTGAGGGACATGAATCGGATCAAGCTTAGCCCTTGGTAGACAGCCCCTAGGGTCGAATGTAGGCCTTGCTGGGAAATCATGCTTTAGGTTGAGCAATTCTAGCTCAGCAAACATCTCCTTCGCCTTGTGATAGCTGGAGCATGTGTAACGGCCTACTGTGAGGGGGAAAGGAGTTCCGCCCTTCTTTCTCTTGAGGCACTTTTCATGGTATGTGACGAGCTGTCTTGATAGTTCCAATAAAATCAGCTTTGGTCCAGCATACCTTGGCAACCTGGTTGGTTCGCCCAAAAAGTTGACCGCCCTCAGATAGGTGAACGTGGGAAACTGGGTGAACAAGGCCCCCCACTTCTCTGTGACTGCCACTATGTTTTTGGTTGTCCGGCCATGAGTCAAATTTGGCCGCAACATGCACATGATGTGATAGAAGAAAACATCATTGATCTTAGCGAAGTGTTGGATGCTGTTCTCCAGCTTCAGCTCTTGATAGTATTCATATATTTTGGCCTGAGGCCAAGTTCCGCTTCGGTGCAGCCCTGGATAATCCCTTTCAGACGCAGCAGCATACACTACGTAGGAGTTCATGTGGAACACTCCTGTTGTGGCAAACTGTTGTAGCTGCTCGGATATTGTGCTGCTTATTATCTCCCCCCAGCAGAAACGCTGATCGGGCAGATTCTTATTCATTGTTTCCAGGTACCGCAGCATCCACTTATGGAAGTAGTGAGCATCTGAAAGACCGAAGACTCTGCTCAGGAAGGTGATTGTATCACTGAGTTCCTCTGAGAAATCACTCCGGTGGATAGTTTGAGGCCACCGGGTCACTACCTTCTTATTCTTGAGGTAGACCTCATTCATCAATTGCATGCACTTGTCTTCGTTGTCCTCCCAAGCCTTGAGGCATTCTTGCTGGCTAACAGCCACATAGTTTCGGTGGTGAGGGATTCCAAGCATCAACTCAAAGCGACGGGCAGTAAGGTTTATAACTACCTCGCCTTTGCTGTTCTCGACACATCTCGTGTCTTTGTTGAAGGATTGTGCAACAATCATCATGAACTCGTTATTCACAGCGCTGACAGGGATTCCTCCGGCAAAGTGCAGGGCGCTGCCTATCAATTTATCCATCCATGGACTCCTTGTCACTTTCTGAGTCCTTACCCAGAATTCCTCTATGTCAATGTGGCCCAGTTCAGAATCCCTGACATCCATATTACACTCTGCCTGTGATTCGGGCATTCTGACCCTCTGATATTTGTATTTCATTTCTTCTTCTGTTAGCTTTGCCTTCCCTCTTGGTTTGATGGGTCTCTTGCTAGACGTAGACATGTGTTCTTCAAGGCTTATCTGATGATCTGCACGTAGAAGGAGCGAAACCCAATCCAAGAAGCTTGAATTAGTCATTTGATCTTCCATTGGAATACTAGCAGAAGAAAGAGTTAGAACTTTTAAGGTTCGGGACGCAGGGCGCATGAAAAATGTATATAACAGGCTGAATAGTCAAGGCGCACAGGAAAAGGGTGCAACAGAGGTTAAGTTGGCGCCAAAGGCGCATGGCGCATGGATGAAGCAGACTGCATTATATAGAAGGGCGCACAGGAAATGCATGTTACATTGAGGTTTGGTGCGCCCTTTGGCGCATGGGCAGATTGTGCAACATGGAAAAAAGGCGCGCCAAAGGTATATGGCGCGGCGCATGGAGGGTCTACACAACATCATGTACTTGCAACGGAAGGTGCGCCCGCGCCTTGGAGGTTTTACACTTGCGCAAATAACTCTTGCGTTGCATGGAAGCTGGGCGCGCCCTTTAGCGCATAGAAGAGGGATGCAACAGGGGTAAAAGATGCGCCAAAGGGATATAAGGAGGCGCGGGTTTCGAGCGTGTTACAGGCCGAAAGGGTGCGCCTAGGGGCGCATGATTTTTAACTGCAGCATGCTGGGTAGACGCGCCGAGGGGCGCGACTGTCTAAGGTGCAACATGACGCGGCAACGCGCCATGGGGAATACTTAAGCATTTTCACATTTCAACCTCCACTTCGAAAGGACGCTTGGCATCACTTAGTTTGATAAAATAGGATCAGACCAAGCCAAAATAAAACCATCCCTCCCTTTTCCATCAAATCCAGAAAGAGGGAGGGAGAGGAGAAAGAAAGCACAGACCAGGCAGGAGGAAGAAAACAAAAAGTTCAAGGATGGAAACAAGCCAGGCACAAATACAACTGATGAAAACCAGCAAGCAAGCACACACCAAGAACTAAATGAAAAGAGGATGAACCTCTTACCTTAAATATAGCCAAAATCCTTGAGCGGGTCCACAACTTGATGAAAATGACAGAGCAGGGGCTGACAAATCCAGAGCGATCACGTGCCTTGACAAAATGCAATGAAAATGACACGGCGCGCACGGGTATATATAGAAAATTTTGTCATTAATGCGCCACCAACTTTTGAAATGGCGCATGGAAACAGCTGTCGACAGGGGAAAGCGTGCGCCCTTTGGCGCATGGAAGGAAATGACAACAGAAGAATGAGCGCGCCTTTGGCGCATCAAACGAGTTGTCGACACGAAGCTATGTGCGCCCTTTGGCGCACCAAAACTTGATGTAACAAAGATATTACGTGCGCCCTTTGGCGCACCAAAAACTTACTCAACATCCTTTGGCGCACCGAAAGACGTGCTAACATGGAAAACCATGCGCCAAAGGCTTTTAAGGAGGCGCATCAAAAATTGATGTTGCAAGGCAAAACCATGCGCCCAGCCAAAAAAGGCTCAAAAAGACTAAGTTCAAAAACTGAATTTCCCGGGAAGGGATTTTACAATATTTTGAACGCGAAGGATCCCTAATGAGGGATCGAAACAAAATTTTCGGTAAGGTTATCGGTAAAATTTCCCTTGTCAATTTTACAGGATAACACCACCAAAACTAGAGCCACCAATGCCCCCTGATCCTCCACCTGTAGCCAGAAGTGTACCAGTGGATGCACTTCCCTATATCCAAACAGTGGTACTAAATTGTACTCCTACAGTCTATGAGGTGGCACTAATCCTAGAAGTGATTCCAAAATTATACGCACTTGAGTTTTTTTTTTATGATGTGCCTGAAAAGGTAGCTCAAAATAACAAAGAAGACATTTATCCAACCATGGATGTGTTTGTTACCTAATTTACTCTTGTTCTTCTACTGCCCAAATTAGCTTGTTGACTACTGGTTATACTATATACTAGAAAACCAAGTGCAATGGCTTGGTTGCCAGGTAGATTCATATGTGCTCCCACATCCCATGTCGTCTCTACTAATGCACTCCCATAGGAGTCCGAGGAGGGTTCCTTGTCATGTTTTCCCAAATGGGTGAATTCCAGATGCTCTGGCTCCACACCTTCTATGTGAGTTCTAAATCCTTCACGAGCCATATCTCTCCTCAATACCATTTTTTCTCTAATATTGAGTTGCTTATTTATCTCCCTCTCATGTTCCTCATTGTAATTAAGTTTCCTTTCTTCTCTTTTCATCTCTACTTCTAGGTCATGCATCCTTCACCAAACATTTTCCCTCCCCCACACATGGTGGGGTTTAGCTAGCCAGTGGCTTTTCTTCAAAGTTCATGGTTAGCATCAAAATTTTGATCACTAGTGGAATGTCTTGCGAATAAGTTCCCCTAGGATAATGTAAAAACTGCAACTCACGTACCTCTAGGAAAGGGTAAGTGGAAATTGAGTACTCCAAAATATAACTATTTAGAACACCACAAAACCAAGTATCCAAAGCACATGTCCAAATCATATCAGCGTCATAGAAGGCCCAAAATTATTCCTACATCCAAACAAGTGTACGATACCTCCAATTCCTTTTAGACACATAAGCAACGAGACACTTGTATAA
Organism: Taxus chinensis; assembly: GCA_019776745.2. Taxonomy (NCBI): domain Eukaryota; kingdom Viridiplantae; phylum Streptophyta; class Pinopsida; order Cupressales; family Taxaceae; genus Taxus; species Taxus chinensis. The sequence continues at coordinate 262,343,328 of CM034156.1, read as the reverse complement.
ATCCACCGGAAAGATAGAAATGAAGCTCTAATACAAATAGTTGTACAAATTTTTCTCCACCCATGTGCATGCGTCAAACTTAGATCTAGTGTTAAACCTCCAAGCGTACTCTTCTTCTATATATTTTATCCACTTATCAACACTTGTTAGGGTCAAGTGATACGTCTTCATCATGAAACATCCTGAAAATAGATAAAAAAGAGGTCCCGACAATGGAATCAATGATGCTGCCTAGAATCAACTATGCATAACCTAGGTGCGTTGAGACATCACCTAGCCTAATCTAAGTGCTCATCCAAAGCACGCAAAGGTACCAACCTCCTCTTTAGAGTTTCTTATGTAAGATGTTAGTGTGATGGTGATAAATCATTTTCAGATCTATAATTAAACATAAACATTCAACAATGTATAATCTAGATCCAGATCGTAGTGAATCATGAATTAAATAGTAACTATTATTAGATTAATCATGCATGAACCAAATTCATTTATGTTTAACACCATTATCCAGCCAATATACTCCATTACATTAAACACTATAAAACACATAAGCTTCTTATATTATAAAGCATCACCATGAGTCATGCACACATAATATCTAGCAACATAACTCTACAATAATTTAGTCTCTCTAAAATACACATTTCAATACATATTTATAGAGGTGGGGACTTTCCCTTCACCACCTATGCACTTCTCAAAATAGGTTGCATACTGATAATAGCCATGCACCTTTACAATAGCATGCATAGATACAAGTATTCTAATAATAGATGTCCTATAGTTTATTGGAAGAAGAAATCCTATTATTAGCTCAAACCATGTATGGTGCGTATCAGCCGCTCATTCCCAAAATACCATTGCATGTCACACAAGTCTTAATCTTTATTTTGTGCTCCACACATTGTCTCAAAAAATATCCCTTATCCAACAAAATGGATAATTTCTTATCCAAACTGTTATGGCATGCATTTCTTTCCCTATCCTTTCTACACCTTCAAATGCACCTTGTTCCCATTCACGCATCCTTTGTGTGTCTTCTCCTTGGAGAAACATTCTTACTACTCAACATATAGATCGAAAGATAATAACATGAGATCAAATAATACTATCTTGTTGAATATGCAATAAACTAAAATTTTAAATAAAGAACCATGTAATGCATTGAACATAGGAACAATACCTTGAATGAACAATATATATCTACAACAACAAAAGTTATAATAGATATATTTTGTATTATTTAACACTAAGATAGAAGACACAAATTTTTTCTGTCCCTTTAACTCAATGATCTATATAATGCAAAAATATCAGACCCTTAACAATGCCATAGCATTTTACATTTATAGATAAGGGAACAAGAGAAAAGAGGAAACAGTTAGAAATACATGCTAAAAATAGTAAATATGTATTAAGAATTCATTTGATTGGTTCTCACAAAATAATTTAGTCCACCTACAAATCCAAAATATGGTCCAATATTAAGAAAATTGACATGTCTGATGTAAAAATAAAATGACATGATTGATCCGTCAATCATTTTTTTTCTTCCTTGGGCTCAGCTTGTTTTTGATGAAAATTATAAAACTTCTGGATCATATCTTGCGTAACCTTCTCATTTATTCCACAGGAGTATTAGTTTAGGATGACACAAGTATCATACACATTTCCCATATTTCCTAGATTTTTTTGATATTTCTTGATAAACTTAGACAAGTTACTTAGAACATTTTCACACAAGATTAACATATTAATGGACCCCAGACCAAAATATTCCTCTACAAGGACTCTTTTTCAACAAAATCATTAAATTCTTTGAATAAATCATTTACAGGAAAGATGTTCCAACCATCATCCAAAAATTTTATGAGGAGTTTTTCCAGCTCTTTGTTAATGTCATTAGTAGCATCGACTGCCTCTTCCTTGCACTGTTGGAGCTTATCACAAGATTCCTAAACAATTTTGACTCAAAATTCAATATCCTTTAAAAATTTGAAGTTTCTATCCCTGTCATCAATGATTTCTAGTTCAAGAAATATGTCAGATCTAACCTTTTTAACCTCACTAAGAGATTCCAATGTTAACTCCTAATTAACACTTTCACCCAGGCATGAGAAACCTAATATTTCAGTTGATAAGATTTATCAACTTGACAGACATTCTAATGTTACTTTACATGTTTGAGTTATTCATTTTATATTGAATCATATGTAGACATATTATTATACCATCCATTTTCATTAGATATGGATATCTTATCACTTATGATAGTGACGTAGTCATTCGTTGATAGAACTCTATAAATGTGGCTCCTCCACCATTCAAATTCTTTCTCCTCTTTTTTCTCCTCCTACATTGTAATTCTCCTTATTTTGAGATATTTTATTTAGCATGTCTAATGAGTATATATATTGTTTTTTTTAAAATTATGTGTATTTTGATGAGTTCCTCCAGTAGCAAATCTTCTTATAGTTCCACTTTGTATATTTGATGGATCTAAGGCTATAATTTCCTAGCCTTAGTTTTATCAGTGTTTGACTAGTTGGGAAAATGCCAACTCGACACAAATTTTGTAACAGATGCACTCCACCAATTAAGTAGTATGGGAGGGTGTGGTGTTGATCTTTATTCTTGGCTGATCTTGTAGGTGCAGGTTTCTTGAGTTATTGATTAGTTCGATGACACACATTTTTCAGGAGAAATAGATCGGACTATTGTTATCTTTAGTTATTTTTGAGTGTTGACTTTTGACTATCACTTCTAACAGGGAATCCTTTAGTTATTTTTTAGATGGTTTTATCCTTCTAGGGAGGAGTAGTTATTCATATTGAAGTACAACTTCTGAGGAGAATTTTCAAAGTGGTAGTATCCTAGTATGTATCTATTCTATTATATCATAGTGCAGTGAAATTTTTAGAAGTTGCAGAAGATGGAAGTGGTGGATCCATGTCCAGGATAACCCAAGATCGTACCCATTTATTCAACAAAAGGGGATGAGTTAGATGATAAAACTCTTATCCAGGATGCAGATATGAAGTGGAGATTTAGGTCTCTGGATTGGTCATCAATAGGGAGAAAGAGTGATAGATCACTAGAGGTTTTTGGGATCTACAAGGTAGAATCTTGTTTCTAAGTTTATTGTAAGTTAAGGAGACCTCGTTATGCCTTGTAAAGTAGTTACCCACCTTCTATTGGGTCCACCCAATGGGGGAGTGAGTGCTTGATGATGGATGAATAGTGTAATGTGTTTTTTATTTATCCATGGTGCTTACTGGTATCTCTTGTGTAGGAGAAGAAGGGGGGTCTTTCACAACAACAGATGTTAGAGGGGATAACAGATGAAGGAGGAGGACATTTCTTAGGCTGTACTAGATTGTAAAATAGTTGAGCTTTGGTTTCTTATGTGGAGTTAGTTTGCTAGTATTGTGGAGTCAACTTAAATGTCATGAGAGGGACCCACCTCTGAGTGGGATTTGACTCATCAAAATATAGGAATTAGGTGGTCATTGGGTTTCCATTCCTCCTATATGTCCATCCATGCATTGGTGAGCCAATTCATGACTGGATCTAAGAAACTGTCTCCTAGATAGATTTAGATTCCTTGATAGAATATATGATACTAGAGGGAACTCCACATTTTCATGTGTTTTGTAAGTTTGCTCATATATATGCTCTACGATTGATTTCAAGTTATTGAATGTGATGTCTTTGTGATTATCAACAAGATTTAAATTTCTAATGTGTCATCTACAAGTTAATATATTGTCATCATTCCTTTCAATGCCAACATTTCCAATGCAATTATATAGAACAATTCAGGAGATCTTCGAGGATCTAGAACATGAAGTTGCATTGTTCCATGAGCCTATTATTATCACCCTAATTATCATTAAACCTGGCCTTGGTGAATATAATCATAATCTTAATCTCCTATTCAATTTCATGTGATTACATGCGTGTTTATTATAACTACAAAAACCTAATTTTTATAATTTTTTGAACTTAGGGTTTCACCCAAACCGTTTCCCCTTATTGTACATACATCAATTCTATTATCTTATTCCATCTAAGAAAGCTTGGTCTCTTACATTAACTCCATGAGAATATATTTATCACTCAGATTAATTTTTGCACAGACATGATTACATCTAGAGATCCCTTGAGTTCCACTTTATATCCCGTAAATAGGTGAATTTTCAAAATTGTTAAAAGATGCCACCCCATTCTTTTATCAATCCTCATGTAATCCAAAATGTTGAATCAATAACCCTTTGCTTGGATATTTATAATGATGCTAGACTCTAAAATTTAGGATGATTTTCATTAGAAGATAAGTGTTATATAACCCTTATGAGGGATAAAAATAAGAATATCACTTCCTTTGGATGGAAAACTTGAGGGTAGTCATTCAATAAATATGATATGAGGGCCTGAAACCCACGATCTTAAATCCATGATACGATATCATCTTGGTTACGACATACGTTACATATGACATCATGTAGAATTTTCTTGTAGTCAAAACCTCTTTCATCTAGTTGTCAATAGTGTCACTGATGAATGCACCCCAGTTGAATAATTTTTCATTCTTATGTATGATGGTGAGGAATTTGTATATCCATAGCTAAAACTCTCTAGCCTCAAGGAGTTTGAACATTGTACTGAGAAGTATGATGATATCATTGATTTCAAAAATGAATTATCTTCTAGGTATGATATTTGGAAATGTGCACAAACAAGGCTTAGATTTCATCAAGTACTTTTTGTTAACATGCTTGACACAATCATCCAAACTTGCATCAAAGTCTTGTTGAGTTGTTTTTGGATCTATCTTGACATATGTAGTGAAGTTAGGGAGTTTAAGAATATCATCAAAGTACTTAGTTTCCAATCTGACAATAACCTCACCCACTTGATTCCAAACATACATTGTGTCTAAGTCATAATGATTTACATGCACGAGAATTAATTCTAGGCATTGGGAACATATTGGAAAGGTAGCGGCCAAAGGTAGCCCAGTATGACAGATACACTGCATCCATGAAGTCTGCAAATAACTTTGTATTCTACACCAAAATTCTTCCATGTCAATGTTCCCTAAGTTTGTATCCCTAATATCAACATTGGAATCAATATTGGAGGGAGGTATGACCCCCTAGTATTTTTACTTCATTTCCATAGAATATTCCTTTTTACCCGTTCCTTTACCTGAATCAGGTATGAAGGGATGAAGAAAAACGTCTACAAAGCCTCCTGAAAACATCTCAAATATCTTCAAGTTTTTCCCCCTATAATACACCTCTAACAGTTTGAAAAATGAGTTGAAAATTTCACCTTTTTTAGTAACTCGAGAAACCTAACACACTATCTAGGGTTTAACACCTTGAGAAACCTGATACATTGTCAAGTTTTTACCCTATTTAGCACTAAGAAAATCCTAACACACTAGCTGAAGTTTGGTCTTTCTCGATAGTGACCAAAACCTGAAACACTATCAAAAACCTAAACTTGTTTGGTAATGATGAAAATACAAAACACTCTCAAGAAAGCAACCTTCTCTAGCATGTGAAAAAACTAATATGGAATTTTATGTTAACATTCATTAAGTGACCTTTTTCAACTTGTTCCATCAGAAACCCTTACCAAATATAAGTAAGTTAAAATCCTCAAAATATTCCCACTTCTAATGGTAAGACAAAAATAACAACTAAAGAAAATGAGGAGAAATAAATTTTTGAAAATTTTAAAACAACTCCTCAATTTAATGAAAATCAGGATAAAACCTTAAAAAATAAAACATGATTCATTAAGAAGGATAATTACTTATTGAAAGGTGAACCAAAACTTAAAACCAAGAAAAATGATTGAAAATGCAAATCAGGCATTTGAAACGAAAACATAGGAGGGAATTCCAATTGGAAAGAGGGAGTAAAATGGTATAAATGATGTGGAAATCCAACCTATTTATAAATAATTCTATATTAATTACATGTAAGTTGATACTTGTGGGCCACCAACTCCACTCTGGAATTTATGTCATTGACTTGGAGGAAAAATTCTGGATGCATATGACACCTCATGCAATCATGTAAACTGATCGTGAAAACCTGACACAAAGGAAAACAGAAGGGAATCGAAAACCAGTTTCAGTAAACATGTAACATCTAACATGCAATTTGTCTACCATTTTCCAATGTCTAAACAATCAAAAATTTGACATACTAGAGTGTTTCAGGTTTCATGTTTGAGAAAAATATTCATATTACATGTGTTTTTAACGTGAGATGTTTCGATGCATTGGGAACCCAAAACCTAAAAGGTATGCTATATGTCGGGTTATTTGGGGGTGGAAAACATCTAACATAAAACATGAAAAATGTTAGGAAAACCCTGAAATATGAAACAAAGGGAAAACAAGGCATTTTCAAAATAAAATTTGGATGGAAAATGAATTTTAACAGGTTCGTCAACATGAAAAATTGATTGGTTATCTCCATTTTATCGATAAACTCAAAAATGGATAACACAATGAGGAGATAGCTTAATTTCGGGGACTAAATTCTTGGTGCTTGAAGACTTAATTGAGATTTCTTGCAATTTGGTGTGTTTCATGGTGAAATTGAAGGTTACAGATGTTCTTGATTTGATTGATGATGCTTAGATATTTTCTTTGAGTTGTATGGATCTTCTTGAGTCTTAACAAAGTTTTTTGATGCCCTTAATATTTATGATGCATTCGTTGAAGGAGAATGATTTTTTAAGGCCTATTTGAGTTTCCTTATGTTAGTTAGTGTGTCTTGACCATTTCCGAATTACTTGGGCCTTTTGGTGTGATTTATATGAGGATGTAGATGTGTTTTTGAGTTGTAATGACCGCCCTATATGGCCATGGCCAACCTATAGGTGTTATAAATAAGCATTGTGTATATAACTGAGTTGTAATGACTCACTAGTACTAATTGTGACAATGGGGATGTGAATGATCTAGAGAAGAAGGAATAAGAGTCAAGAAGGGTCAAAGAAAAATATGATAATATTTTGAGAAGATATATTTTTCTAAGGAGTATGAACATAGAATATTCCTACGCGGGAACAAGGCACATTTTGAGGCATGGAAGGATAGGAAAGGAAATGCACACCAAGACAAGAGTATTCAAGACTTAGCCATTTTCATGGATGTGGGATATTTTTGAAAGGTAACATGTGGAGGACACATCAAGATGGAGACTTGCACAACACACAAATTCTATTTTTAGAACAAGCATTTGATAAACGCCATGTAGGATTTTGAGAGAATAATGGGATTACTACTTCAAGTTATCTATAGGATGTCTATTATTAGCATATTTACATGTGTGTGTGTTATTATAAAGGCACATGGATATTATCAGCATGTGACCTATTTTGGGAAGTGTGTAGGCATTGAAGGGCAAGTCCCCACCCCTATAAATGAGTAGTGAACTGTGTAGTTTAGAGATACATAATTATTGTAGAGTTATGATGTTGGATCTGATGCGCGCATAGTGTCTGGTAATATTTTGTAATTTAAGAAGCTTTTATGTTTTACAATGTTAATTTAATGGAGTATATTAGATGGATAATGGTGTTAAACAAGACTGTAATTGGTTTTTGTATGGCTAATCTTATTATGGTTATCGTTTCATTCAAGATTCTCTAAGATTTAGATATGGAATATGCTCTATAGAATGTTATGCTTATTTATAGTTAAGATTATTGTGTATCTTCATTACACTAACATCCTACACAAGCTCCTATAAAGATGGGATATGAACCTTTATGTGCATCGGGTGAGTGCTCATCTTCGAATGGGTGATGTCCCAGTGAGCCTGGGTTTTTTTGGGTTTTATATAGTATATTCTAGGTTGCATCATTAGTTTGGTTGTTGGGACCACTTTTTCAGTTGTTTTAAGGATGTTTTGCGATGAAGACATATTGGTTGACCTTAGAAAACATTGAGGAGTGGATAAAGTATTTGGAAGAAGAGTATGCAAGGAGGTTCAACATTAGATCTGATTTTGACGAATGCACGTGGGTGGAGCAAAATTTGTTTGATTGTTTATATGACATCTTATTTACTATTTTTCCGATAGAGCTGTATGAGTGGTTGGTTGTTTATGTGTCTACAAGGAATTAGAGGTATCACATTCTTATCTGGATGCAGTAAGAATTCCAGGCCCTTTATGATGTTGATCTGATTTGGATGTGTGTTCTGGATACTTGGTTCTATGGTGTTTTGAATAGCTATATTTTGGAGTACTCAATTTCCATTTATTCTTTCCCAGAGGTAGCTTAGTTCCAATTTTTACGTTATCCAAGGGGAACTTATTTGTAAGGCATTCCATTAGTGATCAAAATATTGATGGTAACCCTGAACTTGGAAGAAAAATCAATGGCTAGCTAAACCACACCACGTGCGGGGGTAGGTATAGGTTTGATGAAAGATGGCAGACCTAACAATAGAGAGAATAAAAGTGGCTTAAGTAAAATGAGGCATGTGAGAGGGAGATAGAGAAATTGCATGATATTACAAAGTGGATGGCATTAAGGAGAGATATGGCTCATGAAGTATTTAAATCTCACGCAAGAGGCGTAGAGCTAGAGCATGTGGAACTCCCCCATTTGGGAAAGCATAATAAGGAATCCTCCTCGGCCTCACATGTGACCATGCGAGTAGAAATGACATGGGCCACATGTGTGCATATGAATCTACCTAGTAACCTATCCCTTGTGCTTGGATTTCTAGTATCTAGTACAACCAGTAGTCAACAAGCTATGTTGGGCAGTAGAAGAGTAGGAGTAAGCCAGATGGAAAGTACATCAATGGTAGGGCAAAGGTATTCTTTGTTGTTTGGGGGTACCTTCTCAGTCACATCATTAGCACAAAACTCAAGTGCGTAGAATTTTGGACTCACTTCTAGGAGTAGTACCACTTCACAAACTTGTGGGAGTTTAGTTTAGTACTACTATTGGGCCACATGGAAGTATATCTTCTGGTTCGCTTTCAGCTATAGGTGGAGGATCAGGAGGAATAGGTGGCTCTAGTTCTGGTGGATTTGGTGGTTCTAGAGGAAGAGGTAATAGAGGAGGTTCTGAATCAGGTGGGTAGGGTCTACACCAACCCCATAATATTTACATGGAGATGTATCTTTGTCTTTCAAAGTATAGGGGAATTGAAGATGTTGCTGATCACGTGCACATGTGTGAGATATGGTGGCGTGCAAAAGGAGTTACGTCTTCTGAGTGTAAGGAAAGAAAGCTTGTAACTACATTATAGGGACACACACACATTTGGTACAGGAAGTTTGACCTTGATCAGACTTACATAGAGTATGTAGCATTAAAGGATGTTTTCCTTACAGAGTTTCATATTCCCAAGTTTGAGAAAAAGAGTATAAGCATGCTCAAGGATATTAAGCAAGGCACTACTGAGAGCGTTCAAGAATATGATACCCATTTCAAGATGTGGTTATCTAAAATTTCTTATGATATTCATGAAATCTAGCATGCACAATGGTTCATTGGGGGCTTCATCACACCTTTTAGGAGGGCACTGTCACAAAATACTTCTATAGACCCACATGAAGCACTTTAAGTAGCTTTACATGTTGAGGCAGTTTGAAGTATAGACACTAGCATGAGCCCATTATTGGAGGCACAAATTTCCGCTATGGCAAAGTACTTGGAGAAACTATCAGAAAATTCATCACATGAGATGTGTACTAGGATTTGGTGTACAAATTGTGAAGTGGAAGGTCACACCAAAGATGATTTTCCTCATAGATCAGTGCATTCATTGTTGTTGGACTATGAGATATGTCATTTGAACCATGATGCAAGCTACTACCCATTATTACAACGCGGGATAATGAAGAATGTATCTTGTTATTATAAAAAATTGGTCCATGACTCATGATACAAAAGACTACAGGTTGATTGGTATGATTAATGATGCCATAGATATCAGTGTGCAAAAGACTGGAGTATCAGATAACACTAAAGGCAAAAGTGAGCACCATAAGCATGATCACACTCAAGTGCACTATGATTGGAATGAAGGGTGCTTTTAAGGAGGTCATGGAAAATGTCAAGGATATTGTGGTGGATTCGAGGGAAGAGGCCATGGTGGTTGATGAGGTGAGTTCCCTAATGGAACATGTTTTACATGTGGATCTCCTGAGCACTAAATGCATGAATGTCCTCATAATATTAATTATTATTTTTTTGGGAAGAATCAGAACTATGAGGAATGCCCAAAATTATATGAGCATCTTAGAAAGTAGAATAAATAGGATAATAAATGCACAATGATGGTTAGAATACTATGAGTTATGGAAAATTATTGGATTCCAAAGATGGAATCAAAACTTGAGGTGTTACCTGTTAAAATTACTACACACGCTAAAGTTTCACGTACCCAAGAGGCATTACTACAGAATCCTACAATCACCAACGAGGAAGTTTTACATACACATTACCCAGACCCTGCACATTAGAAGGAGAATTATTAGGAAACCATTGAGGTACTTAGAAATCTTCAAGGTGAAATACAGTGTTCGAAGGAACAATCATAGAAGTTAGAAAAAAATAAGGCAGCAAAGGCAGTTCAATCGAATATTGATGACTTGAAAGAGGTATACAAAATGCTACGCCATGACAATATCATTCCATTACTAGGGAACTAGATAAAGGGAAACACTATGTGTGCAAGTGTTGAGACTGTATGCAAGATCATACATGTTAATTTTCCCCTCATATATTGGATTATAACAAGAAGATCACTCTGAATGTTGTTTTGGATGGGTGGCTCTTGAGTAATATATTGATTGATATAGGTGCAAAATTTAATGTCCTTACTTTAGATGCATGTGTACATATGGGTAGACCTCCATTATAGCCATTCTATAATATATTGTTTATGTCCAATCAAACTAAGGCCACTCCCATATGAGTTTTAAAGGGTGCTTCCATTACTATACAAGGAGCCAAGTTCACTAGGGACTTTGAGGTCTTAGCACTTGCAGAATCAGAAATCTTCCTAGCTCTACTTGGGTGCCCTTAGTGTTATGCAAATAATGCTAATTTATAGTTCAACAAGGGGTATATGAGTTTTGAGAGAAAGGAAGAAAGAGTAATTATCCCTTTGAAAGATGTAAAATTTGTGCCTATGTTGAACCTTTAAGGGAGGAATACCTAAAAAAAAATTATGCTCACGTCATTCGGGACCTAGAATTACTTGAGCCATCAAAGGAAGGAATCCTCCAATGGGAATATGCATAATCTATTAGTGATACTACATGTATTTCTTCTGATAATTGGGCACATGGAACCTATGAGATGGTTGGGTGTGAATTCATAAGCACATTTGCACGGAGAAGCAAGCCTCTATGTACTTGGAGAATAGGTAACAACCTTGTACCTCAATACACTAGAGAAGGAGATCCTATGGTATTCATTTGCACCATGGAGGAGTAGTGGACAAATCAAGTGGAAAGAAGGAATATGTTATTATATAAATTGTGCGGGATAGTAGCGCTTTAGTGGATGGTTCACAGGGATAATCTTATGGAATGGAATGAATTCAAAATTTCTCTCACCACTCAGTTTTTCAGGAATAATGCACCTACTACAATCTGCATGTATCATGGTAAACAACATGTTCAGCACCACATTCAGCAGTGTGAGAGACTTTGGAGTTTGGGTGCACAAAATTTATTCCAAGTCTCTCACGTACAGGTTGTCACCACCTTCACTTTGGGTGCACAAAATTTTTTCCACTTTAAAAGGTTGTGCATGAGCTTGGTATGTTTATATAGAGCTGGTTGGGGAAACTGAAAATTAACAGGACTTGATTACAGGAATGTTATCCTATAAAATTGACAAGGGCAATTTTACCGATAACCTTACCGAAAATTTTGTTTCGATCCCTCGTTAGGGATCCTTCGCGTTCAAAATATTGTAAAATCCGTTCCCGGGAAATTCAGTTTTTGAACTTAGTCTTTTTGAGCCTTTTTTGGCTGGGCGCATGGTTTTGCCTTGCAACATCAATTTTTGATGCACCTCCTTAAAAGCCTTTGGTGCATGGTTTTCCATGTTAGCACGTCTTTCAGTGCGCCAAAGGATGTTGAGTGAGTTTTTGGTGTGCCAAAGGGCGCACGTAATATCTTTGTTACATCAAGTTTTGGTGTGCCAAAGGGCGCACATAGCTTCGTGTCGACAACTCGTTTGATGCGCCAAAGGCGCGCTCATTCTCCTGTTGTCATTTCCTTCCATGCGCCAAAGGGCGCACGTTTTCCCTTGTCGACAGCTGTTTCCATGCGCCATTTCAAAAGTTGGTGGCGCATTAATGACAAAGTTTTGATATATATAACAGTGCCCGCCCTGTCGTTTTCATTATTTCCATCGAGCACGTGATATCCCTGGACTTGTCAGCCCGTGCTCTGTCATTTTCATCAAGTTGTGGACCCGCTCAAGGATTTTGGCTATATTGTTAAGGTAAGAGGTTCATCCTCTTTTCATTTAGTTCTTGGTGTGTGCTTGCTTGCTGGTTTTCATCAGTTGTATTTGTGCCTGGCTTGTTTCCCTCCTTGAACTTCTTGTTTTCTTCCTCCTGCCTGGTCTGTGCTTTCTTTCTCCTCTCCCTCCCTCTTTCTGGATTTGATGGAAAAGGGAGGGATGGTTTTATTTTGGCTTGGTCTGATCCTATTTTATCAAACTAAGTGATGCCAAGCGTCCTTTCGAAGTGGAGGTTGAAATGTGAAAATGCTTAAGTATTTCAAGTATTCCCCATGGCGCGTTGCCGTGTCATGTTGCACCTTAGACAGTCGCGCCCCTCGGCGCGTCTACCCAGCATGCTGCAGTTAAAAATCATGTGCCCCTAGGCGCACCCTTTCGGCCTGTAACACGCTCGAAACCCGCGCCTCCTTATATCCCTTTGGCGCATCTTTTACCCCTGTTGCATCCCTCTTCTATGCGCTAAAGGGCGCGCCCAGCTTCCATGCAACGCAAGAGTTATTTGCACAAGTGTAAAACCTCCAAGGCACGGGTGCACCTTCCATTGCAAGTACATGATGTTGTGTAGACCCTCCATGCGCCGCGCCATATACCTTTGGCACGCCTTTTTTCCATGTTGCACAATCTGCCCATGCGCCAAAGGGCGCACCAAATCTCAATGTAACATGCATTTCCTGTGCGCCCTTCTATATAATGCAGTCTGCTTCATCCATGCGCCATGCGCCTTTGGCGCCAACTTAACCTCTGTTGCACCCTTTTCCTGTGCGCCTTGACTATTCAGCCTGTTATATACATTTTTCATGCGCCCTGCGTCCCGAACCTTAAAAGTTCTAACTCTTTCTTCTGCTAGTATTCCAATGGAAGATCAAATGACTAATTCAAGCTTCTTGGATTGGGTTTCGCTCCTTCTACGTGCAGATCATCAGATAAGCCTTGAAGAACACATGTCTACGTCAAGCAAGAGACCCATCAAACCAAGAGGGAAGGCAAAGCTAACAGAAGAAGAAATGAAATACAAATATCAAAGGGTCAGAATGCCCGAATCACAGGCAGAGTGTAATATGGATGTCAGGGATTCTGAACTGGGCCACATTGACATAGAGGAATTCTGGGTAAGAACTCAGAAAGTGACAAGGAGTCCATGGATGGATAAATTGATAGGCAGCGTCCTGCACTTTGCCGGAGGAATCCCTGTCAGCGCTGTGAATAACGAGTTCATGATGATTGTTGCACAATCCTTCAACAAAGACACGAGATGTGTCGAGAACAGAAAAGGCGAGGTAGTTATAAACCTTACTGCCCGTCGCTTTGAGTTGATGCTTGGAATCCCTCACCACCGAAACTATGTGGCTGTTAGCCAGCAAGAATGCCTCAAGGCTTGGGAGGACAACGAAGACAAGTGCATGCAATTGATGAATGAGGTCTACCTCAAGAATAAGAAGGTAGTGACCCGGTGGCCTCAAACTATCCACCGGAGTGATTTCTCAGAGGAACTCAGTGATACAATCACCTTCCTGAGCAGAGTCTTCGGTCTTTCAGATGCTCACTACTTCCATAAGTGGATGCTGCGGTACCTGGAAACAATGAATAAGAATCTGCCCGATCAGCGTTTCTGCTGGGGGGGAGATAATAAGCAGCACAATATCCGAGCAACTGCAACAGTTCGCTACAACAGGAGTGTTCCACATGAACTCCTACGTAGTGTATGCTGCTGCGCCTGAAAGGGATTATCGAGGGCTGCACCGAAGTGGAACTTGGCCTCAGGCCAAAATATATGAATACTATCAAGAGCTGAAGCTGGAGAACAGCATCCAACACTTCGCTAAGATCAATGATGTTTTCTTCTATCACATCATGTGCATGTTGCGGCCAAATTTGACTCATGGCCGAACAACCAAAAACATAGTGGCAGTCACAGAGAAGTGGGGGGCCTTGTTCACCCAGTTTCCCACGTTCACCTATCTGAGGGCGGTCAACTTTTTGGGCGAACCAACCAGGTTGCCAAGGTATGCTGGACCAAAGCTGATTTTATTGGAACTATCAAGACAGCTCGTCACATACCATGAAAAGTGCCTCAAGAGAAAGAAGGGCGGAACTCCTTTCCCCCTCACAGTAGGCCGTTACACATGCTCCAGCTATCACAAGGCGAAGGAGATGTTTGATGAGCTAGAATTTCTCAACCTAAAGCATGATTTCCCAGCAAGGCCTACATTCGACCCTAGGGGCTGTCTACCAAGGGCTAAGCTTGATCCGATTCATGTCCCTCAGATTGAGGATATCTACATTGACGTTCTCCATGAGGTAGAACTCAGAAGAAAGGATCACTCTCGCTTAGCATTAACGGAAATCATCCATTACGGAGTGGCCATTGTCCCAAAAGGCTTCCAAACCACGGAAGACGAAGTAGACAAAGTGTATAATGACACAGAAGGGGATGATTGGCCCTTCCCGGACATTGACAGAAGCAAGGCTCCTCAGACAATCGAGGAGAGGGTCAAGGAGACTATGCGGAGAACAGAGCATTGGTGCCGCATGAATGGGTTAATCTACCTCGGTGTAGATTTTACAACTTCTCCTTTGGGTAATGCACCTCCAAGGTCAAAGAAGCAGCTACAAGGCAAAGCTGCGGAAGGTGAGCCTAGCACCATTCAGGAGGAAGCCCCTGAAAGTCCTCTTCCTTCAGAGCCTGAACAAGTAATAACCCTGGATTCGCCAGAGAAGGAATTGGCAGAGGATAGTCCTATACGCCCATCCACCCAGGATGTCGGCATCGCTACAACTACAGAGGTCCCTTCTATCCCTTCTTCTTCTCTTCCTCCCCTTCCTCAGATGTCGGCAACCACTCCTTTGGTTGTGTCTTCTCCCCCTTCTTCTACTCTCTCCCCTGCCTCTTCGTCCATCTTCTCCTCTCTCGCTGATTTGTCTTCCTCCATTTCTTCCCTCATTTCCGGGCTCCCTTCCCTTCCCATGTCTTCTACAGCTGCGGTTTCCCTTCCTCCCGTGGCCATGTCTTCGGCTATTCTTTCAATGCCGCCGCCGCGTGTCTCCACGTTCTTCCCCTCTTCTACCGTTGCTGCCTCCCCCTCTGTCTCTGGTCCTTCTTCAATAGGACCAGCTTGGATCTCTCAGCAGCTGAGCCAACCAAAGAGGAAAGTCCCCATCGCTCCGATGGACTTTTCAGTCATTCCGGCTAAAGGAGCAAAGAAGCACAAGCCGGTTACACGCTTCTCCAAGAGCGCTGCAGGTGAGAGGGTTATGGAAATTGCCTACCCCAATCCCACCAAAGAGAAAGAAGATCTGTCTCCGGCAGATTTCACAGTGACCCAAGTCACAATGGGGACATCCTCTGAAAGTCTTCAGGGGGAAGCTCGTTCCGCAGTTAATGCACTTTGTGAAAAGCTTCAAGAAGCCAAAGAAGAAAAGAGGCTACTAAAGGAGCAGAATAAATACCTGCTTCAAGCCCTACAGAAAATGGGAAGTGCACCTCCCACAACTGCCGCCGAAACTCCTGAGCTGCTCAGTCAGGAGAAGATCAATGAATACTCAAAGATCGGCGAGCAAGGTATGGCTGTTTCTGCTTGGAGGA
This sequence comes from Taxus chinensis, assembly GCA_019776745.2. Classification (NCBI taxonomy): domain Eukaryota; kingdom Viridiplantae; phylum Streptophyta; class Pinopsida; order Cupressales; family Taxaceae; genus Taxus; species Taxus chinensis. Next base: position 262,327,208 of record CM034156.1, on the reverse strand, counting down.
GCCAAATCCTTAAGGATAGTGAAAAGGTGATCGCCGAGTATATTAGTTTATACCTGAACATCGAGAAGGCGAATAAGGAACTCCAAACATTAGCAAGTCCAGTATCAGAAGAGCTCGAAAATGCCAGACTCCAACACGAGGCCTTCCAACAAATGTTCGACTGTTCAGTCGAAGATTTGGTCAAGTTTGGAGTATTCGGTCATCCAAGGACCCTCAACAAGATCATGTCCACTCTGGACTATCGGATAGATCAGCTCGAATTTGTGTTAGAGAAGATAGACAAGGTGAAGGAAGAGGCCCTGGATGCGATGCATCAAATGGAGAAGATTGTTCTATCTATGACTCCAGGGTTGCTCACTCCTTCCCTCACCTTGAGATCAGCTGACGATACTATCCGAATTTTTAAGGAGCTAGCTTCTCAAGGGACAGGGCCAGAAGTCACTTTCGACATCGAATCCATCAACAACCTACTAGCCTGTAGAGACTTCATCGGGTCCCTAATCGAGGAGGGTAAAGACTATTCCAGGGTCCCCGAAAAGCTCATTGATGAGCGGGAAACTTGCGAAGCAATCAGTGAAAGGCACAAGGATCCATCACAGGATCAATTTGCGCCAATGATCAGCAAGTTCTTGGAATACCGCGCTCAGTTCCACATCTCATCTCCTGATCAGCATCAAAAACAGGCGACCCCTTTTAGGCCACAGGATGATGATGATGAATAGCTTCTTCTTCTTCTTCTTCTTCTTCTCCTCTCTATTCTCCGACTTTCTTTTCGAAATATCTGAAGTGTGTTGGCACAAACGATGACATCATCCATGTTGCATCATGGGATGATGTCATCCATCCAAGTTGTCAAAGTCAACATGACTTTTGGATATTTTGTAAATATCTTGTGAATAAGTGGTTGGCTCCATTTTGCCTTCTCTCTCCCTCACTTTCTATAAATACTAGAATACTTGTTGTATTAAAAAGGTGAACATTTTTCAGATAGAAATAGAGGTGAGGAGAGAAAGACTTTGAGCTTTCTTGTAACAGATAAAAACAATTAATACAATTATTCAGACTTTGTGCTCAATAGCTGTGTTATACATTAGATCTTTCTTATGTTAGATCTGCATGTGTCTTTTCTGTTGAATTCATATCTACTTTTCCGTCATTTGTTTATCAGTATTGCTTTGTTTATTTATGCAAGTAGGTTTGGCTCTGTTTACTACCAAGCCCAAAGCATAGATCTTCTGACCCTTCCGCTTTGGAATTCATTTCTTTTCTTCCTTCGGATCTGTTCTTTCTCTTCTCCTTCGTTTATCCTTTCTCTTCGCAGCCTAGAACACTCTACTGGGATGAGATCCCAACCCCCGAAGGCAGAATCTGTGAGACTTGCATAGGTTCCTGCTAGTAGAAGTAGCAATAAACCAGTTTCGCTTTGCTGTCTCAAAGAGGGGCTAAGCCCTGCACACCGTTGGCCCGTCTATCATAGATCTGTCCATGCGACAGATTTTCGGACCAAACAGTTTTTGGCGACTCCGCTGGGGATCAGATTTTTAAACAGATTTCACCAACAGAAACAGATAAATCTGTCAGATCTATGCTGGTAGTAAAATTAAAAAAAATCAGGAAAAATCAGCAGGTTGCTGCCAGTTTGCAAAATCTGAACTTTTTGTTGAAAATCCAAAAATTTGCAAAAGTGCCCGAAATTGAAAATTTTCTTCTGAGAATCATAGATCTGGGCCTGTTACATATCTTTAGTTCGCTGAGTTTTTTATCAAAAATCATCATTTTCTGTAGATCTGAGTTTTAACAATTTTCTGAAATGTTCTAAACCCTCTGAAAATTAAAAACCAGATCCGAAAAATTGGCTTACTATCTTCCCTGCCATCTTATCCTCGATATCATTTGTCATTAACTGCAATCGGTTTCTGAAGAGGATAATTTTCAAATATCCAGAAAAGTGCATGCTGCTGGTTTTTGTCAGAAAAACCAGAAAATCAGCAAGTACACCCAAAAATAAAGTTTAAAATCTGCGCTGTAATATTGCAGATCTGAAAGGTACACTGGTGAGTGAACCTTTTACGCGCAGCAGAAGAGCCCGTGGAGAAGCTGATCCTACTTTCGATCTGCTTCAGAGGCACAATTTCAGCGTAACAACACCGGCACGTTTTTCAGCGCTAAGCTCAGCTAGCCGTCATCCAGGAGTGTCTCGCCTTCACGAAGAAAAAGTCTTTTGCCAGGAGCATCCACATCCCTTTGTAGTGCTTTGCTACTCAGCGGAACTACACTTCCAGCTCGTGTTCTCTTCCGCTTTTCAGATGCGGTACCATGGGGAAACGCTATGGGTCCGTTGGCTTACCACATCTAGTTCACGCACTCCCTCACGGAAATCGAAAGAATTTTCCTAAATTCGACGGGAGCGAATCAAAGCATGGATTCCCACATTTCTACTTTCTTATGTCATGCAGTATTTTGGATGTGACTCATGAAGATGTGTCAGTTCGCCGCTTCCTGGAAACTCTACAAGGGCCTGCAGCTGATGGTTTCAGCATTTTGCCGGCCGGATCTATCACTAGTTGGGCACTTTGCGGGACGCTTTTGAAGCAGGTATAAGCCTTCAGAGAGCGTTACTTTATTGTCACCGCATCACTCCATCTGAAGAAGGAGGCAACTGATGACCATGCGAGATGTTTTTCACCGGGTCAATGCCTAATCAACCGTGTCCTACTCTTCCATGCTTCCCAACACCGGAGAACCAGAAGTGTGTTTTTCGTAAATCCATGAGTTCAAAGTTAGCTTCTTACCTCCTCAACAGCGAGAGCCTACTCTACCTCTCGCGCCGCTGGCTGCCATCGTATATAGAAGACATTTGATAATATCTGTCGAGTTAAGAAAAAGAATCAGTACACCTAAAGGTTCCCCTTTTTTTTGGTGCCCTTCACCTATCACTTCGTCCTGATCCACATTCCAAAAATGGCAATGATTTGCTTGCACTAAAGAAGCACAGCCGGTTACACGCTTCTCAAGGACGCTGGAGGTGAGAGTGTTTATGGAAATTGCCTACCCCAATCCCACCAAAGAGAAAGGAAGATGGTCTCCGGCAAGATTTCACCGTGACCCAAGTTCACAATGGGGACATCCTCTGAAAGTCTTCGGGGGAAGCTCGTTCCGCAGTTAATGCACTTTGTGAAAAGCTTCAAGAAGCCAAAGAAGAAAGAGGCGATAAAGGAGCAGAATAAATACTGCTCAAGCCCTACAAGAAGAGAAGGAAATGGAAATGTGCACCTCCCACAACTGCCGCCGAAATCCGAGTGCTCAGTCAGGAGAAGATCAACTGAATATCAAAGATCGGCGAGCAAGGTTGGCTGTTTATGCTTGGAGGCGCCAAATCCTTAAGGATGTGAAAAAGGTGATCGCCCGAGTATATAGTTTTAACATGAAAACATCGAGAAGCGGAATAAGAACCTCCAAACATTCGCAAGCCAGTATCAGAGAGCTCGAAAATGCCAGACTCCAACACGAGGCCTTCCAAACAAATGTTCGACGTTCAGTCGAAGATTTGGTTCAAGTTTGGAGTATTCGGTCATCCACGGACCCTCAACAAGATCATGTCCACTCTGGACTATCGGATAGATCAGCTCGAATTTGTGTTAGAGAAGATAGACAAGGTGAAGGAAGAGGCCCCTGGATGCGAGCATCAAATGGAGAAGATTGTTTCTAATCTATGACTCAGGGTTTGCTCACTCCTTCCCTCACCTGAGATCAGCGACGATACTATCCGAATTTTAAGGAGCTAGCTTCTCAAGGGGCAGGCCAGAAGTCACTTTCGACATCGAATCCCATCAACAACCTACTAGCCTGTAGAGACTTCATCGGGTCCCTAATCGAGGAGGTAAAGACTATTCCAGGGTCCCCGAAAAGCTCATTGATGAGCGGGAAACTTGCGAAGCAATCAGTGAAAGGCACAAGGATCCATCACAGGATCAATTGCGCAATGATCAGCAAGTTCTTGGAATACCGCGCTCAGTTCCACATCTCATCTCCTGATCAGCATCAAAAACAGGCGACCCCTTTAGGCCACAGGATGATGATGATGAATAGATCTTCTTCTTCTTCTTCTTCTTCTCCTCTCTATTCTCCGACTTTCTTTTCGAAATATCTGAAGTGTGTGGCACAAACGATGACATCATCCATGTTGCATCATGGGATGATGTCATCCATCCAAGTTGTCAAAGTCAACATGACTTTGGATATTTTGTAAATATCTTGTGAATAAGTGGTTGGCTCCATTTTGCCTTCTCTCTCCCTCACTTTCTATAATACTAGAATACTTGTTGTATTAAAAAGGTGAACATTTTTCAGATAGAAATAGAGGTGAGGAGAGAAAGACTTTGAGCTTTCTTGTAACAGATAAAAACAATTAATACAATTATTCAGACTTTGTGCTCAATAGCTGTGTTATACATTAGATCTTTCTTATGTTAGATCTGCATGTGTCTTTTCTGTTGAATTCATATCTACTTTTCCGTCATTTGTTTATCAGTATTGCTTTGTTTATTTATGCAAGTAGGTTTGGCTCTGTTTACTACCAAGCCCAAAGCATAGATCTTCTGACCCCTTCCGCTTTGGAATTCATTTCTTTTCTTCCTTCGGATCTGTTCTTTCTCTTCTCCTTCGTTTATTCCTTTCTCTTCGCAGCCTAGAACACTCTACTGGGATGAGATCCCAACCCCCGAAGGCAGAATCTGTGAGACTTGCATAGGTTCCTGCTAGTAGAAGTAGCAATAAACCAGTTTCGCTTTGCTGTCTCAAAGAGGGGCTAAGCCCTGCACACCGTTGGCCCGTCTATCCATAGATCTGTCCATGCGACAGATTTTCGGACCAACAGTTTTTGGCGACTCCGCTGGGGATCAGATTTTTAAACAGATTTCACCAACAGAAACAGATAAATCTGTCAGATCTATGCTGGTAGTAAAATTAAAAAAATCAGGAAAAATCAGCAGGTTGCTGCCAGTTTGCAAAATCTGAACTTTTTGTTGAAAATCCAAAAATTTGCAAAAGTGCCCGAAATTGAAAATTTTCTTCTGAGAATCATAGATCTGGGCCTGTTACATATCTTTAGTTCGCTGAGTTTTTATCAAAAATCATCATTTTCTGTAGATCTGAGTTTTTAACAATTTTCTGAAATGTTCTAAACCCTCTGAAAATTAAAAACCAGATCCGAAAAATTGGCTTACTATCTTCCCTGCCATCTTATCCTCGATATCATTTGTCATTTAACTGCAATCGGTTTCTGAAGAGGATAATTTTCAAATATCCAGAAAAGTGCATGCTGCTGGTTTTTGTCAGAAAAACCAGAAAATCAGCAAGTACACCCAAAAATAAAGTTTAAATCTGCGCTGTAATATTGCAGATCTGAAAGGTACACTGGTGAGTGAACCTTTTACGCGCAGCAGAAGAGCCCGTGGAGAAGCTGATCCTACTTTCGATCTGCTTCAGAGGCACAATTTCAGCGTAACACCGGCACGTTTTTCAGCGCTAAGCTCAGCTAGCCGGTCATCCAGGAGTGTCTCGCCTTCACGAAGAAAAAGTCTTTTGCCAGGAGCATCCACATCCCTTTGTAGTGCTTTGCTACTCAGCGGAACTACACTTCCAGCTCGTGTTCTCTTTCCGGCTTTTCAGATGGCGGTACCATGGGGAAACGCTATGGGTCCGTTGGCTTTACCACATCTAGTTCACGCACTCCCTCACGGAAATCGAAAGAATTTTCCTAAATTCGACGGGAGCGGAAATCAAAGCATGGATTCCCACATTTCTACTTTCATTATGTCATGCAGTATTTTGGATGTGACTCATGAAGATGTGTCAGTTCGCCTCTTTCTGGAAACTCTACAAGGGCCTGCAGCTGAATGGTTTCAGCATTTGCCGGCCGGATCTATCACTAGTTGGGCAACTTTGCGGGACGCTTTTGAAGACAGGTATAAGCCTTCAGAGGATGCATTTACTTTATTGTCACGAATCACTCATCTGAAGAAGGAGGCAAATGAGACCATGCGCGATTTTTTCACCCGGTTCAATGCGCTAATCAACCGTGTCCCTACTGCCATGCTTCCAACACCGGAGAACCAGAAGTGTTTTTTCGTAAATGCCATGAGTTCAAAAGTTAGCTTCTTACTCCTTCAAGAGCGAGTAGCTACTCTACCTCTCGCTCAGGCTGCTGCCATCCGTATAGAAGACAATTTGATAATATCTGGCGAGTTAAGAAAAGAATCAGTAAAGCCTAAGTCTTTGGGCCCTTCACCTATCACTTCGTCTGATCCAGCATTCCAAAAAATGGCAAATGATTTGCTTGCACTAAAGAAGCAGCTGGCCCAGGCCTCTCCCAGTTCCTCGTATCGGGATATCCCGCGGAGGAATTTTGTTCCTAACAACGCTTCACAAAGGCCGCGCTTGCCTACAGCTGCTCCACGGTTGGCGCTTGAAGCTCCTCCGGTCAATGCTTTGGCCGAAATTGAAGAGGAAGAAGAGCAGTACTATGAAGAACCTTCGTTTCAAGACGAAGATGATCAAGATGTCGGTGAGCCGACTGGCGACTCTACTATTGGATATATGGAATTTGACGAGGATGAATCTGACGAAGAAGAGAGTACTCAAGGCTATGCAAGCGGACAATCATACGCCGTTTTCACCCGCTCACAAGGAAAAGAGGCGGAAGTTGCTGCCCACGTACAGAAGGAGAAGGTCGCATCAAACACACCTCCAACCATTGCTAGAAGAGGTAATCCTCTTCCTACTCAACTCCTTGTTAAATCTTTTGCAAAGAAGTCTTTTCCACCTATCTCTCCTCCGAGTCAGCCCTCTCATATTCCTATCAAGATCAGTAATCCCTATTCCATCATCGTGGGGTGAAGGACTCATTCCTTTACCAACGCAACCTTTGGCCGCATTTGATATAATAGATCATGCAAAAAAGACCAAGATCCAAATGTCTGAAGCTGAGTATCTTCAGTCAAACCCCGAACAGCTTGTAAGATTGACTAAGTATATCCAAAGTCAAGCTGTTATATCTAGTCAGGCTTCCCCTGAAAGGAATCCTTTCTACTCCTCCTGAATCCCACATAAATGTTACTTCGACATCCGCATCTGGCAAGATAGAGCCTTTCTATCTCTCTCTCCTGATCAACGGTCATAAATTGAGCAATTGCATTATTGATTCCGGAGCCTCTGATAACGTCATGGCTCTGCCAAAGTCACTCATGCTTTGGGCCTCACTCTTACCAAGCCCTTCGGCAGATGTTACTCATTAGAAACTAAACAAGTACCGTTGATTGGCCAAATCAAAGACGCACAGTTTGCGTTTGCAGCTTTTCCGGATAAAAGAGTAAAGATGACCATCCTTGTCGCTGACATTCCGGCAGCTTATGGAATTCTGCTGGGAAGGAGCTTTTGCAGCGAAGTTGGTGGAGAAATTCACATGGACTGGTCCAAAGCCATAATTCCAGTCAAAGGCGTAATGCAAACTTTGGAGCCGGAATCCCAAAAGAAATACTTGGTCACTAGCTCTGAAGACCCCAAAGCCCAAATCCTTTTCGAATCATCAGGGATGGGGAACTACTTCTTATCCACCGAGGCGGATACAAAGGAAGTTTTCATTCAAGAAAAGGACCTTAATAAGGTCTGGACCTTGCAATTTGATGGCAGCTGCGCAACTAGTGGATGTGGCGCTGGGGTTGTGCTAATATCTCTTGAGGAGGAGGTAATCCCTCTTTCTTTCAAATTGCAGTTTTTCAATACGAATAATACTGCTGAGTATGAGTCTCTCTTACTCGGTATGCAAGCCGCAAAGGAAAGAGGAATAAAAAATCTAAAAGTTCAAGGTGATGCCGAGCTAGTTGTAAATCAGGTCAAAAGGATTTACCAAGTAAAAAATGAAAGGCTCAGGCACTACCGTAATACAGTGTGGGACAACATCGACGAATTCGATGCCTTTTCAATAGGAGCGATTCCAAGAGCTCAAAATGACATGGCTGATTCGTTGGCTATTTCAGCATCTCTCATGCTCCCGCACCCGGGTTTGAAAACAAACAAATACACCATTGAAGTAGTTTTCCGCCCAAGCATGCCAGACAACTCTCAGCATTGGCAGGTATTCAATGATGATAATCACCTCATTGCTTTTCTAGAAAAATCAGAAAATTTTGATGAGTTGTATTTCGAAGGATCCACCTCTACATGCCGTGAATCCATCAACAGTCAAAACCACGAAACAAAGGAGAACGACGGCATTTGTCAGCTTAAGGGAAATAAAATTCCAAAAGGCCTGGTTTCTCTGGAGCGCTTATTTGACAGGCATGACCGTTTTGTGAAAAAGAAGAGGCGGGACGATCCTGACTCATCTCCAGAGACAGAACCAGTCAATATAGGTTCTGAGGCACATCCGCAGTTCGTGAACATCGGGAAATGTTGCACGCCAGAAGAAAAGCGGAAATTTGTCAAGTTGCTGAAAAGATATATGGATGTATTGGCATGGTCCTATGCCGACTTAAAGTCCTTCAAGCCAAAGGACGTTCAGCATGATATACCGCTAAAAGAGGATGCCAGAGCCTTCCGTCAGAAGCAGAGGCACTATAATCCCAAGATTTCAGGCACCATTCAGGACGAAATTCAGAAGATGCTGGACGTAAGAATCATCTTCCCTATCCATCACAGCACTTGGGTGGCGAACATTGTGCCGGTACGCAAGAAAAATGGTGAAATACGCATCTGTGTAGACTTCCGAAACTTGAATCAAGCTTCACTGAAAGACAACTACCCTCTTCCCATAATGGATCAAGTTCTGCAAGCAGTAACTGGATCAGAAATGCTGTCTATGCTTGATGGTTTTTCAGGCTACAACCAGATTGACGTCTCGCCTGAAGATCAATTCAAAACAACATTCACTACTCCATGGGGTACATTTGCCTACAGCAGGATGCCTTTCGGCCTAACCAATGCTGGTGCCACTTTTCAGCAGGCCATGGACTTTGCATTCAAAGGCATGATGGGAAAAGTCATTGTAGTTTATCTAGATGACTTAACCGTGTTCTCCAAACGACGAAGTGATCATTGTGGTCACTTGGAGCAAGTATTGGCCAGGTGTCAAGAACATGGGATTTCCCTAAATCCTAAAAAGTCTGTTTTTGGGGTTACTGAAGGGAAATTGCTAGGCCATGTGGTTAGCAAAGAAGGAACGAAGATTGATGCCGAAAGAGTTAAGGCTATCCAAAGCCTTACTCTGCCTACAAGCAAGAATGGTGTTCATTCTTTCTTCGGAAAGGTGAACTTTCTTAGGCGTTTTGTCCCTGATTTTGCTGAGAAGACCCGCCACATACTGAACATGATGAAAGGATCACCCACTTTCAGATGGAGTGAAGAGGGGAAAAGGTCGTTTGAAGAGATAAAAACTTCTGTTGCTCATGCGCCGGTCCTGGTATGTCCGGATTTCTCCAAGAACTTCATTATGTATAGTTACGCCTCCGAACATACTGTGTCTGCAATCCTAATGCAAAAGAATTCAGAGGATATTGAATCCCCGATTGCATTCATGAGTTCTCCTCTCAAGCCTCACGAGTTGAAAATGACTCAGTTGGAGAAGCACGCTTTTGCCGTTGTCAAAGCAGTGAAGAATTTTAGGTATTACATTCTGAACTCGCATACGGTGGTGCTGGTCCCTGACACGGCGGTAAAGTCAGTTCTAACTCAGCAGGAGTTAGGAAGCTTAAGAGGGAATTGGATCGCAAAGGTCCAGGAATATGACCTGGACATTAAGCCAACCAAATTGGTAAGAGGCAAGGGCCTGTGTCAGCTAATGGCTGAAAACAAAGACTCAGATGGCCCTAGAGAGAAAGGAGATTGCACCAACGAAGCGCAAAGCCCTCTGGAAGGGCCTGATTCTCTACCTCTGGTTTTGTTTGTTTCAACTAGTGACGAATGGTACTCCAACATCGCTTTCTTCCTTACCTACGGCGAATGCCCAATGCACCTCACTGCAAAGGAAAAGCGTACTATAAAGCTCAGGGCAGCTAAATATGTCATCTGGGATGAAGGTTTATATAAGCGCGGGATAGATGGTGTCTTCCTGCGATGTGTTGACAAGCCCCAGCAAGTAAAACTGCTGGAAAGTTTTCACAACTCGGCCTGTGGAGGCCATTTTTCTTCTTCCGTGACAGCACACAAGATCATTCGAGCCAGGTACTACTGGCCGACGCTCTTTCAAGATGCGGCTACCTGGGTGGCAAAATGTGAACCCTGTCAGCAATTCGTCGGCAAGCCCAAGTTGGCTGCCCTCCCCCTAAGGCCGGTCATTATCAATGAACCATTCAGGCAATGGGGAATTGATTTTATTGGTGCACTCAATCCTCAATCGAGTGCTGGACATAGCTATGTCCTCACCGCAACAGATTACTTCACTAAATGGGTGGAGGCCATACCTGTCAAGCATGCCACTTCCGAGGTAGTTTGCAGTTTTATCAAAGAGAATATCATTGTCAGGTTTGGCATTCCAAATAAAATCGTTGCTGATAATGCTTCTAACTTCTCTTCCCGGGAAGTTATTAGTTTTTGCTATGAATATGGGATAACTTTAGCACATGCCTCAGATTATTATCCTCAGGGAAATGGTCAGGCAGAATCCAGTAATAAGAACTTGGTGACCATCATACGGAATTAGTAGATGAAAATCAGCGGATGTGGCACAAGTCTTTGTACGACGCTTTGTGGGCGGACCGTATTACTCCCAAGAGGTCTCTCGGCATGTCACCTTTTCAAGTGTTATATGGCACTGATGCCGAACTTCCCATTTCTGCGGAACTTCCTGCTCTACGCTTAGCACGAGCAATCGAAGATGAAACTTTTCAGAGTTCTCTGGAAAAGAGAATCATGTACCTTGCGGAACTTGAAGAAAAGAGAGTAAGGGTGGTCGACAGGATCACTGAACATCAGAATCAAGTGAAGAAGCTTTTCGACAAGAAGGCCAAGCAGAGGAATTTTGAAGTGGGAGATCTCGTCCTTCTCTGGGACAAGCGAAGAGAGCCAAAGGGTATGCACGGAAAATTTGATTCCCTATGGAGAGGGCCCTTCAAAATCAAGCAACTCAATGGAGGGAATAGTTTCTATCTCTCATATCTGGATGGAGCTGAACTCCCGCTTCCCTATAGCGGGCAACATCTCAAGATCTTCAGGAAGTAGAGCTTGCTCTCTTCTTTGTACAGTTTATTTTAGTTGTGTGTTTGCTTTAGTCGTGTGTTTGCTTTCGGTTTTTGTGTGTTTCCTTTTTTCTCCCTCCGGTCCCCCTTGTTTTTGACTCCGTACCCAATGGATAGGCACATGTGATCTGGGATTCTCTACCCCCGAGTTTCACTCAGGGATAGTCCCCAGAAAGAGCCAGCTGTTATCCTGTAAAATTGACAAGGGCAATTTTACCGATAACCTTACCGAAAATTTTGTTTCGATCCCTCGTTAGGGATCCTTCGCGTTCAAAATATTGTAAAATCCCTTCCCGGGAAATTCAGTTTTTGAACTTAGTCTTTTTGAGCCTTTTTTGGCTGGGCGCATGGTTTTGCCTTGCAACATCAATTTTTGATGCGCCTCCTTAAAAGCCTTTGGCGCATGGTTTTCCATGTTAGCACGTCTTTTGGTGCGCCAAAGGATGTTGAGTGAGTTTTTGGTGCGCCAAAGGGCGCACGTAATATCTTTGTTACATCAAGTTTTGGTGCGCCAAAGGGCGCACATAGCTTCGTGTCGACAACTCGTTTGATGCGCCAAAGGCGCGCTCATTCTCCTGTTGTCATTTCCTTCCATGCGCCAAAGGGCGCACGTTTTCCCCTGTCGACAGCTATTTCCATGCACCATTTCAAAAGTTGGTGGCGCATTAATGACAAAGTTTTGATATATATAACAGTGCCCGCCCTGTCGTTTTCATTATTTCCATCGAGCACGTGATATCCCTGGACTTGTCAGCCCCTGCTCTGTCATTTTCATCAAGTTGTGGACCCGCTCAAGGATTTTGGCTATATTGTTAAGGTAAGAGGTTCATCCTCTTTTCATTTAGTTCTTGGTGTGTGCTTGCTTGCTGGTTTTCATCAGTTGTATTTGTGCCTGGCTTGTTTCCCTCCTTGAACTTCTTGTTTTCTTCCTCCTGCCTGGTCTGTGCTTTCTTTCTCCTCTCCCTCCCTCTTTCTGGATTTGATGGAAAAGGGAGGGATGGTTTTATTTTGGCTTGGTCTGATCCTATTTTATCAAACTAAGTGATGCCAAGCGTCCTTTCGAAGTGGAGGTTGAAATGTGAAAATGCTTAAGTATTTCAAGTATTCCCCATGGCGCGTTGCCGCGTCATGTTGCACCTTAGACAGTCGCGCCCCTCGGCGCGTCTACCCAGCATGCTGCAGTTAAAAATCATGCGCCCCTAGGCGCACCCTTTCGGCCCGTAACACGCTCGAAACCCGCGCCTCCTTATATCCCTTTGGCGCATCTTTTACCCCTGTTGCATCCCTCTTCTATGCGCTAAAGGGCACGCCCAGCTTCCATGCAACGCAAGAGTTATTTGCGCAAGTGTAAAACCTCCAAGGCGCGGGCGCACCTTCCATTGCAAGTACATGATGTTATGTAGACCCTCCATGCGCCGCGCCATATACCTTTGGCGCACCTTTTTTCCATGTTGCACAATCTGCCCATGCGCCAAAGGGCGCACCAAATCTCAATGTAACATGCATTTCCTGTGCGCCCTTCTATATAATGTAGTCTGCTTCATCCATGCGCCATGCGCCTTTGGCGCCAACTTAACCTCTGTTGCACCCTTTTCCTGTGCGCCTTGACTATTCAGCCTGTTATATACATTTTTCATGCGCCCTGCGTCCCGAACCTTAAAAGTTCTAACTCTTTCTTCTGCTAGTATTCCAATGGAAGATCAAATGACTAATTCAAGCTTCTTGGATTGGGTTTCGCTCCTTCTACGTGCAGATCATCAGATAAGCCTTGAAGAACACATGTCTACGTCAAGCAAGAGACCCATCAAACCAAGAGGGAAGGCAAAGCTAACAGAAGAAGAAATGAAATACAAATATCAGAGGGTCAGAATGCCCGAATCACAGGCAGAGTGTAATATGGATGTCAGGGATTCTGAACTGGGCCACATTGACATAGAGGAATTCTGGGTAAGAACTCAGAAAGTGACAAGGAGTCCATGGATGGATAAATTGATAGGCAGCGTCCTGCACTTTGCCGGAGGAATCCCTGTCAGCGCTGTGAATAACGAGTTCATGATGATTGTTGCACAATCCTTCAACAAAGACACGAGATGTGTCGAGAACAGCAAAGGCGAGGTAGTTATAAACCTTACTGCCCGTCGCTTTGAGTTGATGCTTGGAATCCCTCACCACCGAAACTATGTGGTTGTTAGCCAGCAAGAATGCCTCAAGGCTTGGGAGGACAACGAAGACAAGTGCATGCAATTGATGAATGAGGTCTACCTCAAGAATAAGAAGGTAGTGACCCGGTGGCCTCAAACTATCCACCGGAGTGATTTCTCAGAGGAACTCAGTGATACAATCACCTTCCTGAGCAGAGTCTTCGGTCTTTCAGATGCTCACTACTTCCATAAGTGGATGCTGCGGTACCTGGAAACAATGAATAAGAATCTACCCGATCAGCGTTTCTGCTGGGGGGAGATAATAAGCAGCACAATATCCGAGCAACTGCAACAGTTCGCTACAACAGGAGTGTTCCACATGAACTCCTACATAGTGTATGCTGCTGCGCCTGAAAGGGATTATCCAGGGCTGCACTGAAGTGGAACTTGGCCTCAGGCCAAAATATATGAATACTATCAAGAGCTGAAGCTGGAGAACAGCATCCAACACTTCGCTAAGATCAATGATGTTTTCTTCTATCACATCATGTGCATGTTGCGGCCAAATTTGACTCATGGCCGGACAACCAAAAACATAGTGGCAGTCACAGAGAAGTGGGGGGCCTTGTTCACCCAGTTTCCCACGTTCACCTATCTGAGGGCGGTCAACTTTTTGGGCGAACCAACCAGGTTGCCAAGGTATGCTGGACCAAAGCTGATTTTATTGGAACTATCAAGACAGCTCGTCACATACCATGAAAAGTGCCTCAAGAGAAAGAAGGGCGGAACTCCTTTCCCCCTCACAGTAGGCCGTTACACATGCTCCAGCTATCACAAGGCGAAGGAGATGTTTGCTGAGCTAGAATTGCTCAACCTAAAGCATGATTTCCCAGCAAGGCCTACATTCGACCCTAGGGGCTGTCTACCAAGGGCTAAGCTTGATCCGATTCATGTCCCTCAGATTGAGGATATCTACATTGACGTTCTCCATGAGGTAGAACTCAGAAGAAAGGATCACTCTCGCTTAGCATTAACGGAAATCATCCATTACGGAGTGGCCATTGTCCCAAAAGGCTTCCAAACCACGGAAGACGAAGTAGACAAAGTGTATAATGACACAGAAGGGGATGATTGGCCCTTCCCGGACATTGACAGAAGCAAGGCTCCTCAGACAATCGAGGAGAGGGTCAAGGAGACTATGCGGAGAACAGAGCATTGGTGCCGCATGAATGGGTTAATCTACCTCGGTGTAGATTTTACAACTTCTCCTTTGGGTAATGCACCTCCAAGGTCAAAGAAACAGCTACAAGGCAAAGCTGTGGAAGGTGAGCCTAGCACCATTCAGGAGGAAGCCCCTGAAAGTCCTCTTCCTTCAGAGCCTGAACAAGTAATAACCCTGGATTCGCCAGAGAAGGAATTGGCAGAGGATAGTCCTATACGCCCATCCACCCAGGATGTCGGCATCGCTACAACTACAGAGGTCCCTTCTATCCCTTCTTCTTCTCTTCCTCCCCTTCCTCAGATGTCGGCAACCACTCCTTTGGTTGTGTCTTCTCCCCCTTCTTCTACTCTCTCCCCTGCCTCTTCGTCCATCTTCTCCTCTCTCGCTGATTTGTCTTCCTCCATTTCTTCCCTCATTTCCGGGCTCCCTTCCCTTCCCATGTCTTCTACAGCTGCGGTTTCCCTTCCTCCCGTGGCCATGTCTTCGGCTATTCTTTCAATGCCGCCGCCGCGTGTCTCCACGTACTTCCCCTCTTCTACCGTTGCTGCCTCCCCCTCTGTCTCTGGTCCTTCTTCAATAGGACCAGCTTGGATCTCTCAGCAGCTGAGCCAACCAAAGAGGAAAGTCCCCATCGCTCCGATGGACTTTTCAGTCATTCCGGCTAAAGGAGCAAAGAAGCACAAGCCGGTTACACGCTTCTCCAAGAGCGCTGCAGGTGAGAGGGTTATGGAAATTGCCTACCCCGATCCCACCAAAGAGAAAGAAGATCTGTCTCCGGCAGATTTCACAGTGACCCAAGTCACAATGGGGACATCCTCTGAAAGTCTTCAGGGGGAAGCTCGTTCCGCAGTTAATGCACTTTGTGAAAAGCTTCAAGAAGCCAAAGAAGAAAAGAGGCTACTAAAGGAGCAGAATAAATACCTGCTTCAAGCCCTACAGAAAATGGGAAGTGCACCTCCCACAACTGCTGCCGAAACTCCTGAGCTGCTCAGTCAGGAGAAGATCAATGAATACTCAAAGATCGGCGAGCAAGGTATGGCTGTTTCTGCTTGGAGGAGCCAAATCCTTAAGGATAGTGAAAAGGTGATCGCCGAGTATATTAGTTTATACCTGAACATCGAGAAGGCGAATAAGGAACTCCAAACATTAGCAAGTCCAGTATCAGAAGAGCTCGAAAATGCCAGACTCCAACACGAGGCCTTCCAACAAATGTTCGACTGTTCAGTCGAAGATTTGGTCAAGTTTGGAGTATTCGGTCATCCAAGGACCCTCAACAAGATCATTTCCACTCTGGACTATCGGATAGATCAGCTCGAATTTGTGTTAGAGAAGATAGACAAGGTGAAGGAAGAGGCCCTGGATGCGATGCATCAAATGGAGAAGATTGTTCTATCTATGACTCCAGGGTTGCTCACTCCTTCCCTCACCTTGAGATCAGCTGACGATACTATCCGAATTTTTAAGGAGCTAGCTTCTCAAGGGACAGGGCCAGAAGTCACTTTCGACATCGAATCCATCAACAACCTACTAGCCTGTAGAGACTTCATCGGGTCCCTAATCGAGGAGGGTAAAGACTATTCCAGGGTCCCCGAAAAGCTCATTGATGAGCAGGAAACTTGCGAAGCAATCAGTGAAAGGCACAAGGATCCATCACAGGATCAATTTGCGCCAATGATCAGCAAGTTCTTGGAATACCGCGCTCAGTTCCACATCTCATCTCCTGATCAGCATCAAAAACAGGCGACCCCTTTTAGGCCACAGGATGATGATGATGAATAGCTTCTTCTTCTTCTTCTTCTTCTTCTCCTCTCTATTCTCCGACTTTCTTTTCGAAATATCTGAAGTGTGTTGGCACAAACGATGACATCATCCATGTTGCATCATGGGATGATGTCATCCATCCAAGTTGTCAAAGTCAACATGACTTTTGGATATTTGTAAATATCTTGTGAATAAGTGGTTGGCTCCATTTTGCCTTCTCTCTCCCTCACTTTCTATAAATACTAGAATACTTGTTGTATTAAAAAGGTGAACATTTTTCAGATAGAAATAGAGGTGAGGAGAGAAAGACTTTGAGCTTTCTTGTAACAGATAAAAACAATTAATACAATTATTCAGACTTTGTGCTCAATAGCTGTGTTATACATTAGATCTTTCTTATGTTAGATCTGCATGTGTCTTTTCTGTTGAATTCATATCTACTTTTCCGTCATTTGTTTATCAGTATTGCTTTGTTTATTTATGCAAGTAGGTTTGGCTCTGTTTACTACCAAGCCCAAAGCATAGATCTTCTGACCCTTCCGCTTTGGAATTCATTTCTTTTCTTCCTTCGGATCTGTTCTTTCTCTTCTCCTTCGTTTATTCCTTTCTCTTCGCAGCCTAGAACACTCTACTGGGATGAGATCCCAACCCCCGAAGGCAGAATCTGTGAGACTTGCATAGGTTCCTACTAGTAGAAGTAGCAATAAACCAGTTTCGCTTTGCTGTCTCAAAGAGGGGCTAAGCCCTGCACACCGTTGGCCCGTCTATCCATAGATCTGTCCATGCGACAGATTTTCGGACCAACAAGGAATGACCCATACTTTTGACTACTTCTCTACTAAACTCTTGGTGGAAGAGGTATTAAGGGTTATGAAGTGCTTAACTATGGGAGACAATGGAAATACTAAATAACTCATTCAGGAGTTACTTGGTAAGGTAGACTTAGGAGTGTGTTTTGATGAACTAGAATAGATAAATGCCACACTACTTAAAATCTCATGTTTTGACAAAGAAAAAGGCAAGATGGTTTACATAGTGGATGATGAAGAAGTAGAATATCTAGATATATATCATTCAGTAGGTACGCATGAAGTGTTATATAGTTCAGATAAGAACACATGCACCTATAATAAACCTATGAAGACCAATAAAGTGAACATTGACATGGATGTTAAACCTAAGGAGCCAACAATTGGGGAATATTGGTCTGATTTTGAAGTGGTAAAGATAATTGAGTTACTACAGGATTTTTAGGACTTATTTCCTAGGGGCTACCATGAGTTAAAAGGATTACATGAGTCATTAGGAGAGATGAATATTAATCTAAAGGAAGGTGTACACCCGGTCAGGAAGAAACATTACAGGATGAACCCTAACCTGTGTATAAAATTTAAGGAAGAAATTAATAAAATGTTGATATCTGACATCATCTAGCCCCTAGAGGAATCAGAGTGGGTTAGCCCCATGGTGATCAGTATAAATAAATATGGTCAGATTAGGATTTGTGTGGATTACAGGGAACTGAATGTTGCATGTGTGACTGATTCTCTTCCAAAACCTTTCATAGAGGAAATATTAGAAGGTGTTGGAGGGTGAAAAGTTTCTTCTTTTACAAATGGATTCTCTGGGTATCATCAGGTTAGAATTGCACATGATGATCAAGAGAACATGACTTTCACCACTGAATGGGGAATTTTTTCATATACTATGATGCCTTTTGGTTTGAAAAATGTGTCTGCTGTATTTTTGTGCATGGTTGTTCAAGCATTCAAAGAGTTTATTCACAACTTCCCGCAAGTTTACTTGGATGATTAGACAGTGTATGAAATTTTTAAGGATCATTATGATGATTTGTGCTTGATGTTTGAAATGTGTAGACAGTTAATCATATATTTAAACATCAAGAAGTATGTGTTTGCTACAACTTTTAGAACTTTGTTAGGGAACATCATTTGCAAGGAAGGTTTTTTACTGGATCCAACTAAGGTTGCAGTTATTGTAGGCCTCGAAGAGCCTACCAATCAAAGTGAGGTACATGGATGCTTGGTCCACATAGGGTATTATAGAAATTTTATCAAATGATATTTGAATATTGCCTCACCCCTAGAAGAATTACTAAAAGGAAAAGGGATGTTTTATTGGGGAGAACCACATCAGTGCGCATTTGAGGCATTGAAGGAGAGACTTGCAACAACGCCCAATCTATATTTTCCTTCATGGAACCAACCATTTCATGTACATGTGGATGCCTTTAGCACAACCATTGGAGTGATGCTAGCTCAACCTAGAAAAGGTATTATAGATCATCCTATCTATTTTTCTAGTAGAAATTTGACTCCTATCGAGAAGAATTATACAACAACATAGCGTGAGTCCTTGTTGATGATCTACGCACTGCGTAAATTTAGACAGTACTTGCTAGCAACACCTTCTGTATTCTATAGAGAACACATGGCATTAAAATAATTAGTAAATAAGCCCATTTTACAGGGGTGCTTATGTCAATGGGTGATCTTATTTAAAGAATTTTATTTCACAGTTGTGGTAAAACCAGGTAAAATTAATTTTTTCCCAGACCACTTATCAAGGATTCAGTCAAGGGAGGATGCGCAAACAAATAAAGATACAATGCCAAATGCATAGTTGTAAATGTTACATCGTGCGCCTTCAAAATTGGAGGATATTATTGTCTTTTTACACATGGGTATGGCACCAGAAGGAATGGAAGCATTGGAAAAGAAACAACTTACAATTCACTCATTATCCTTTATGTTGATTAGTGGAGATTTATACAAACTAGGCAGAGATGAACTATTACGTCGGTGTGTACAAGAACATGAGTGCACAGATATCATGGAATTGGCTCATGTTGGTATTGTAGGTGGGAATTATGAAGTTGACGCCACCACCCATAAGATTCTACTTGATAGATTATGGTGGGAGACCCTGTACAAGGATTGTAAAGAGTATTGTAAGGTTGTATGATCACTATCAGCACCTTGCTAAACCTGGGAAAAGAGATGAAATTCCTTTGAGGCCTATTACTAGTGTAAAGCCATTTGAGGAATGGGCCATAGATTTTATGGGTCCTATTTCACCATCCATGCATAGAAATGGATCATGCTATATCATCACTTAAACAGATTATCTTACAAGATAGGAAAAAGTAGCATCTACAAATGATTATACAGTATCTACAGTAGTCAGGTTCTTATAAGAAAATGTTCTTACCAGGTATGGATGTCCACTGATCTTGAAAAGTAATAGGGGAACACATTTTTTAAACACATTATGAATTACTAAATGAATTTATGGTTACACACCGCAAGACTACACACTATCATCCTTAGGAAAATGGTATTTTTGAGGCCTTTAACAAGATATTTAGCCAGACCTTGAAAAAATTTTGTGACATTGGAAGGAAATATTGGGATGATAAAGTTTCTACTATACTTTGTGCATGAAGAACAACCTACAAGAGGATGAATAATGCCACACATTTTCAGTTGGTGTTTGGCACAGAAGCATTTCTTCCTATGGAATTCATGTTACCTTCTTTTTGTATTGTGCACACTAGAGATCTAGCTGATGAAAAAGAATTAGAATAAATAATTGACATGTTAATACAGTTGGATGAGATGTATTCCATAACATGTTGGAGTTAGAATCAGGAAAAGGCCAATCATTAGGCATGGCATGACTGGCACATCAAGGACAACAAGCTTGAGGTTAGACAGATGGTACTACTTTCTGATTCTAATTTTCAATGCCATCCAGGCAAGTTCAAGGTGCATTTTTGGGACCGTGTGTTATCACTCATATACTTGAATCAGGAACTTTCAAGTTAGAGGTGCTTCATGGAATACAGTTACATGGTTACTTTAACTGGAGTAGGCTAAAACCCTACTATAAATAATTCTTCTTGGTGTTTGTAATAAGGAAATGTTTCCATTAAGTATAGGTTTCCCTTTCTGTATTTCCTTTAATGTATTTCCTTCTTCATCGATATACTTTGTTAATTCAGTTTTGTGTTTTGTGTAATAAGCGTGTTTGCACGTTGGAAGCTAATTACAATCTGAAGTTATTTTATGCATAGAGGAATGCACATACCATTAGTGTGGGGTGGTTGTTATTCACAATTGGGTATACCTAAGAACATACTATTACATGTGTTATTCAAGTATGGAAAGGATTTGTTAGAAAGAAAATTTATTCTAAGGAACACCATAGATGGAAATAGATGAAGGAACAATATAACGCAAGGTAAAAAACGGCCATGGAAACTACCAGGGGAAGGCATAGTGGCGAGGTACTTGGACCATAGAAGCGTATGGAAGAGAAGTCTATAGAAAAAGGGTAGGAATGCATGCTACAAGGTTATAGCTATTGCGTGAAATTATACCACGTGGAAATTTTCAAAAAAATTGGAAATTCTCAATTAATGAGAGGATTGTTGGTAGGTAAAGGATCAATAAATGCACTAAATTTATGGAAATTTAGATAAGGGGGTGATGTGGGTTCTATTTTACCTTTACAATCACAAGTATTTGAGCGAGCTAAGTGAAACCGAGTCAAGTAAATCATGTTTAGGTGTGGAGAGTTATGAAACCATACGTGGAGAGTAGATTTAGTAGATTTATGCGTGAAAAGTCTTGTGTCCCCATTAGTGAAGGGTTTGAGTGAAGCAGAAGCATCTAGAAGGAGCTAGGTTATGCGATTTTGAGATAGGGCATGTGGATTCGAGCTAGGGTTTCATTTTACTTGACAGAGAAGATAAAAGGAATAATTTTGACAATGGCCCCTAAGAAAGCACCCGTACCAGGAATAAAAAGAAATAAAAATGTGGAAGTTGAGGTTGAAATTGCTCCTGAGAGAAATTTTTAAGAGATGTAGTATTCAGAAGGAGTAATAGTCGAGTAAGATTGGGATTCCCACATCCATAGGTGTAAAGTAAATGACTAAAACCACCGCACCACCAATATTAAGGGAAATTTGGACACTTTGCTAAAAAATAAGACCAAGTGCATAGTGGAAGATATGCCAATGTATGATGACACTGGGGAAAATTTTCTTAACAAGGTAGGATTTTATAAATTGTAGGAGCTCTCATACTTTGGAAAATATGAACCTTTATACCAGTGGCTTATGAGCAGACTCCATGAGGACTTCTTCTATGTATCTAGATGAAGGGTTAGGCTCACAGTGGCCCTAATTACAACATTAATAGGATTGAAGGGCACATGGACAGACGTGGTTAGTGGTCTTACTGATAAAGTAGAGGTTATATCCAAAAGAAAGGAGTTGGGGTATACCAAGGGTCCGTGTGGAATGGACATTTATAGATTGAGGAAGTACCCTATGTTACATGAATTTGTGCATCTACTCACCAAGTTGAATGATCAAGGGAGATGATCACAGTTAAATACAATGTGGCTATACATTACAAAGAATATGAAAGAGGGAGAAATATACAACTTAGTAGGTTATATTACAAAAAAAAATATTGAGGAAGTGCGTATAGGTGAAAAGATAAGTTTTGGAGCCATTCTCTTATCTCTTGTTTTTTGTAGAAATTGGAGTGCTTGATGGGCCAAAAAATAAAATTTGGGAATACCCCGCTCAAAATAAGTTCCTCATGGAAAGGTTCGAGAAATATTTATGTGAAAAATCAATGAGTGGCCCATTCAAGAAAAGGGCATAAATTTGGTATGACCAACTCTGTGGCATTTGGCGAGGAATGGTGCATTTTAAAAGAACTACCTTCGGTAGTAGGTAAGGTAATACAATTTGTGGTGTATCAACACTTCTGCATCATGTAGTTTTCCATGAAGGATGGAACATGGAGTTCGTGGTGTAAACTTCCTTATGCCTTCACAATGCACTAATTCTAGGCATCAGTTCAGATATTTTATGATGTACACAGACTAAATGTCAACGCAGACAAGGTATATCTTGACTACCACACCCTCAGAAAAACATATGTATATCTAGGTAGGTCTACCTACATTGGGAGGCTCATTTCAAATGTCATAAGTATGAAGCTAGTAAGTTTGGCTAGTGGGGACAATGGAGCTACACTCATATATCTTTAGCTCAATCCTAGGCTAGAGAATAATAAGTATGTTGAGAATGAGTTCATGCTCCCAAGGCCACCTAAGGGCAAGCACATAATGGAGAATGTGCCAAATCAAAAGTCTGATGTTACCATACATATCGATAAGGAGGAAGAGGAATAAGAAGATATTGGAGGCTTGGATCATAGAGGTCAAAGGTAGCCCATAGAAAAAGTGGAAAGTGAGCGTAAAAAATCTCCACCAAAGACGTAGGATGAATAAGAGGACTTGAACAAGGATGTAGTCCCTGAATAGTGCTGGTTTGAGAATGTATTCAAAAGAACCAGGACCCAAGGCATGGGAACACCATAGCCAATAAGAATATCACCTAGACAGTCCCCTAAAAAAGAGGCTCTTGAGAAGAAGAGAAGGAGAAATATGAAGCTGGATGAGGAGGCGTAGGATTCTAAGGAGAGCACTCCAGGGACCCCAGTAAAACCAAAACATATGGAGTAACCCAGAGATGAAGAAATGAAGGATGAAGAGGAAGGGATGAAGGAATTAGAAGAGAGGGTGCAAGATCAACCTAGCGCTCATGTTACTACTCAAGAAGGAGAAGGGTCAGCTCCAAACCTTAGCACCCAGGTTCCTAAGGGGCCAAGAATGAAGAGAAATAGTGAAGAATATCTTATGCCAAGTATGGGCTACATTGAGGACACATGAAATATCTTATGCATAGTAGGCCTTAAGGAATTATATGGATTGGAACTGATGGATCTAGACATGGCCACCACGTGCATAAGTTAACAATTATCCTATTCCATGTAGACCCATATGGATGAGCTATATTTCGACGTATATATGAATCTTGTCTATCAAGGAGAGTGAAAAAGTCACCTCAAAGTAGGAAAATCATAGTTAAGCCTACTCTAATGTTTGATGAGCAGGTAAGAAATGGTTTGGTTAACATATTTTTAGAGGTGGCGGGGAGGAACATTGATAAATTTTCCACTATTAGAGCACTACTTGAATATAATAAGGGAAAACCTATAGAAATAACGTGTTTAAAAGGATAGAAGGACCTAGAACAGAAGAAGAATGAGGCCTTCATTAGCATGGCAAAAGAAATTGGTGATTAAATTCTGAAAGTAAGAACTCTTCTTGAGTCTAAGGTTCCTAAGAAGTTTCCTTTATGTGCGCACATTAGTTGATTTGGTGCTAGAGGATGGACCATTTTGAATGTCATCACCAAAAGATGTTGAACAGGAAGTAGAAAGATCAAGGGCCTCTTTGGTAAGAAAAATTTCAAGTTACGAGGCACTACTCCAGAATTTAAAGAATGAGATGAAGAAAGCAGACCAAGCTCTTAATATTTGTGCAGCACCAGAAGCGGTAATTAGAACTAGAACTATAATTGAATATAATGAATTTCTTAAGGTCATTAAGGATGAATCTATAGGGCGTGCAGAAATATTGGCACTAGTAAAACAAAATCTTGAAGCCTTTCTAGTAGCCTAAGATTCACATAAGGAAAGAATAGATGATATTGGGAAGCTGATAACATAAAAAATGGATCTTTTGGAGGGAATGATGTATGCTATGGCTAATGTAGTCCAAGTATTGCATAATGAAAAGGAGAAAATTACTCAAGAAGAGTTGGATCTAGACTTAGCCATTTTCATGGATGCGGGCTATTTTTAGAAGGTAACATGGGGAGTACACATTGGGATGGAGACTTGCGCGACACACAAATGATATTTTGGGAATGAGCGTTTGATAAGAGCCTGATGGAGTTTGAGATAATAATAGGATTACTACTTCTAGTTAACTATAGGATGTCTATTATTAGCGCACTTGCATGTGTGTATGTTATTGTAAATGTGCATGGATATTATTAGCATGAAACCTATTTTTGGGAAGTGTGTAGGTGGTGAAAGGTAATGCCCCTCCCCTATAAATAAGTAGTGAACTATGTAGTTTAGAGACACATAATTATTATAGAGTTATACTATTGGATCTGATGTGCGCATAGCTTGTGGTAATATTTTTTAATGTAAGAAGCTTCCATGTTTTAAAATGTTAATGTAATGGAGTATATTGGATGGATAATTGTGTTAAACATAACTTTAACTTGTTTTTGCATGGCTAATCTTATTATGGTTATCGTTTCATTCAAGATTCTCTAAGATCTGGATATGGAATATGTTATATGGAATGTTATGCTTATTTATAGTTTTGAGTATGTTGTATCTTCATTACACTAACATCCTACACAAGAATCTCTAAAGAGGGGCCTGAAACCTTTGTGTGCTTCGGGTGAGCGCTCAGCTTAGGTTGGGTGATGTGCTAGGGCACCTGGGTTTTTTTGGGTTTTACATAGTAGATTCTATGCTGCATCAAAAGAGGTGTGATGAGCTAAAAAATATTAAAGAGCAAGTTTGTAATTTCTTTACACCTAATCAACCAATGAAAGGGTAGATTTGAGTGAGTTATGAGAAATCTTGTTTTGAGAGAGTTTGAATATTTTAGAGTTAAATTTATGATCACAATCAGTTGTGGGAGAAAAATAAATTCTTTTATCATCCATTTTAGGTGGTTGATTTGGTGTTTGATCACCTTAGGGGGTTTTATCCTCCTTGTACGATTGGTGTCCTACTAAACTAGGCATTGGTGCTGATAGAAAAATAGTTTTTAACCCCTGGGTACCATTTTTAAAAAAATCTGAATACTTAAAAGTTCTAATTTTAAAATTGATCAAGAGTTTTATGGGTTAAATTTTAGGCATTTTTAAACCCACTGTTTTTCCAATTTCTCATAACTATCAATTTCCATTTTAATCTCAACTTTCACGATTCAAGTGGATTTATCACAAAACCATTAAAAACTTATCACAGGTTGATAAAAGATGCATTTAGTCTGATTTTTAATCCAAAATTAAGTTTTGTAACACCTTTTCTGGGTTTGGAAACTAATATTAAAATGTAAATTTTTTGTAAGTGGATTTTCCTATTCGATTTCCTATTTTTAAATCATTAAATTCTTGATCTTGAAATTTAAATCTAATAACAAACATAAAAACTAAAATGAAATACTTCACACGTTGATAACAAAGTTCACCAAAATAGGCTACATCTCTAGATTCAATTAGTTTTGAATCAATCTATTAAAAACCATTTGAAGTATAATTTTTACATTTCAAATTGAATATTAGATCACTGTCACCTACAAAATGAGTTGATACAGATTTGAAAAATCTGTAATTTTTGAGAAACACATTCCCAAATCCATCCTTGGCTCTGTAGTATCTCCACAGTGCATTATCTATGCAAATGAGTCAGAAAAAAACCTACACCAGGAAAATTATAGCACTCCTTGGAAAAAATATGACATCACTGAAATCATATTAGAGTTTATGACAATTCTCCAATTTACATCGAAGTCTGAAAATGATTGTAACTACTCCAAAATTTAAGTTTTCTATAAACTATACCAATCTTCCTTCTACACAGTCACAGAAAAAATCTTATTTAAATATAAGTGAGCTAGTTTTATACAATGTCAAGCCCTTGTGTCTCATTAGTGAGCTAGATTTTTTGTGTGGGTTAGGTCGCAGGTTTGAATCCCACATCCTCCTCATTTACCAATTGCTTTGGTCTATTATGGGTAAAATCCCACATTGTTCGTGAGATGGGAGGTTGTGAGGTTTATTTTGGGCATAATATCCCTATGTCCCTATGGTTGTGGCCACATATTAGCCATTTTTACTTGTCGTGTGGGTTATGGCTTGGTTATGTTTTCCCATTCTTGCATTGTGTTGGCCACGTAGGTGGTGGTTGATTTGATCTCTCCATGTTGTTAGTTTGGTTGGCGTGGAAGTTACAAAGACTTGTTGTTGTATGTTTATGCACCTAAGGTATATATGATCCTCCAAGAATATGGTGAGGGTTGTTTGGTAAGGCCATGTAAATCCATCCTCCACATTGGTAATATGTCGTGGCATGCTAGGTTTGAATGTTTGTTAGTTTGGGCCAAGATAGTTTTGATAGGCTCGGTCGAGATATATGTGAGTTGACTCAAGTAATGTGCATTGTAGATAGGCCGAGTTGGGAGGATGTATGGTCAACTCGCCGAGTTGGCCCTATCTTATTCCAATTTATTTCATAATTAAACTACCCTGTAACATATATCCCACATTCATACTGCAATGACAATATAAGGCATATATATAGAAAATTGTTGTAACATTAATGTGAGTAAAAGGTGGCAAAGGCACCTTTCCTTATAAAAAGTGTTTCAATCCTAGTTGAGGGCTCCTTGCCAGCAAATAGTGATGACCACCCATCTGATTAAGAGTGATGAAGACTAGCATTCTAAAAAAAAAAATTTACATTTTTCCCATTTTTCACTTCTGCCATATGTCACAACTAGATTGGCCACTTGGCCATGTTTGACCCAATTTTTGCCAAACTTTGACCAGCGGTATATTTTGCATACGAGCTATGGTTTTTGAGTTATTTATATCAATGGAAATCTCTCAAAAGTCTATTCAACACTATAATGGTTTAGGGAGATTCAAGGATCACTTTCACTTAGAATATCCTCTAAATCAGGTGCTCCTTATGGGTTTGGTGACTCACCAAACAAATCTTGCTTGATGTGTACTATTCTTCCAAATCTTTTGTTATGAGTAATATTAATAGAGGTTTTAGTGGATTTTCTTCCCCTTTAGGGTTTCCCACTTACATATGGTGTTCATGTGTTCTCTCTCTTGTTTCATTTTCTTGCGAATTGATGTTTCACACTTAATAAGCTCACATTGAATATGTATGGTTAGTGGTTTCTTTGGATGATTTTATAAGTTATAGTAAATGAATTAAAATATTTGAAAGATGGATTCACCCTCCCATTCTCTATGATTATAACAGAGGAAAGAGAATCCCAAAGCCTTAAGTTTCTTGGTTGATTTTTTGATCTGAGGCTAACTGAAACATGATTAGAATGATTTTTTTAGTCTCCAAATTCATTAGAAAGATAATTTGATTATTTTAACTTGATTGATTGATTTTTCATTGATTTTTGGAAAAGGTGGAACATATTTTAAATAACTCAAAGTTTTCTTTGAATAAATATTTCATGTATTTTTTTATTCACCCAGAAAGTGACATAATTTTTAGCCTGGAAAGATATTTTTTAATTTGGAAATCCATGACTCAAGGGATGTGTTTTAGATAACTCAAATCTATGATTTAATTTAAACTTTTCCTTTCGATGGTTTTATCCTTAATTGATTTGATTTCCTTTAGTAGACTTGAGATATCAACTAATGAGGTGGAAATGAATTGGAGATGAGTGGGTAGAGGATTTACAAATTATTGTGATATTAAATTAGTTGATAAAATTAGATACTAAGGTAGGGGATGAATAATAAGGGTAATAAGATTAATTAATTAATCCTAGTTTTTAGGTGCAAGTGTAATAGGGCTTATAGTATGAATATTTTATGATTTGGGACTATGCATGAGTGATAAAAGATTATATAATTTTATAAGGGATAATGTCATAGAATGTCAATAAGAGTTGTAAAGTAGTGGAATGTATCAATGTGGTCATAATAGGATTATTTAAGAGGTTTATAATGTGTAATGTGATATTTTAGGGTGTCTACATTTGCCCATTTTTAAATTGTTTTTACAAATTAATCTCTTAAAAGATAGTAGAAACGTGTAAAATGATAACAAGTGTCGTGGATTTCTTGATTTTCCTTAATGATATATTTGGATCCTCCAGCAAGTCTAGATTGAACTAAGGGATTTCCCCCTTAAGTAGATGGGTGACACAATAAGATGGTGGACATCTTATTGATAATATGATAAAGAGACAACCACGAGAATGGCATATAAAACATACTCAGAAAAGGATAGAAGAAGGGTTAAAGGCCAAAAGTAATGTGTTGAGGTATGAATTAAGGCTTAGAAGGAGAGTTAAGTAGAGGGTTGGGTGTGATTCAAAATCATTGGTCATTTTTTATACTATATTTTCTTGGGTGTACATTGATTTTTTTTCTCTAAATTTGTGAGAGAGATGGTGTAATATCTAGCACGTATTCATTGTGTAGACTGGGTTTGAGATTTTGAGTGGGGTCTTGATAAGGATGGTGTAGTGAGTATATAAAACATTAATGAGTATTTTGAATTTATTACATTTTATTTCTAGAATAAAATTTAATAGAAACGTTAGTGAAAGGAATAACTTGAGCTAGTGTATCTTGTAAAATTTTCTATCGTAGGCTTTCCTACATTAACATAAAGGTAGACATGCTCACATAAAACATCACACACAATAGTGTACTGGTTGCTATAGTGTAATATTGAGTATGCTAGAACACTAATAAATTTCTTATAGTTTAGTGCATTAACATAAAAATGAGTGTGCTAACATGAGATAAAGTGAACTAATGTGAGAACATGTACGCTACCGTAAAACTAGGTGCACTAGTGTGAGTTTGAGGGAATTGGTATGATGTAGAAATGATAAAAAAGGTGAAAAATGATTTCGAAGGGGCTAATGAATTGGTGTAGTGTGTATATGAGAGATTATATGCATTGGATGTTTGAGAGAGACATTCAAAATTGTGATCATTTGAGAGACAAATGACCTATTTGGAGTGGAGGAATTATGTGCGGTACCAGAGGTAACAAGTTTGGCACACATAACATAGATATCAGAGATAAGATTGGATCATTTATTATTGAATTCTTTAGTGGAGTGATAACATACTGAGTCTCAAACATTTAGATTACCAATGGGGGAGATGTTTGTGACATTATAGGATATGTACCGGAGACTAAGGGTGTTAATACAGGGTTGGTTGAACTAGTGGGAGGTGATAACATCACATATTTGGGTGTAGACACTATTGTTTGGAGTAGAGGAGGTTCATTAATATAATATGGAGGTTCACCTTACAAATTTCATGGAGGATGATGAGATAGAGTGACTACCTATCTACTTGATGGATCTTATCAGTAACTACTTGCTACTTGATAATACTAGGAAACACTTTTAGCTTGGATTGATTATTATAGTTGTGGAGTTGATGGATGTAGAGAGATTTTTTTCATTGGGGCCATGCATACTTGTGCATATATACATAGATATGCATATGGTGGTATATAGGAGTCAAATAATTTTAGGCCCAATGACACTACTACAGATTTGGGTGTGGGACCATATAGTAGTGGGTTGGTCGGTGGGGATATTTAGAGACAAAAAACATAAGGATCCATCAGTTTTTGGATAAGAGATAGTAGGTGTCAGTCAAATAGGTCACCAAGGAGATTTGGCATTCTATAGATAAGATATAGATGATATTCAATTACACCATATCATATGGAAGCCTTACATGTTTTATAGGTGGGATACAGATGTGATAAAGATGGGGGTAGTGGAGGTAGATCATTATATCATTGAGATCTAGTCATACATCATTGAATATTAGAGAACAAATAGGGTCATACGAAAACTCAGGGTTATGCATGATATACTAGAGGGAGAGCAGTGGTATACATGGGTAGCATAAGAGACTAAAATTTTTGGGCCATGCATTAGACCTAACATAAAAAGGGCTAGTTTTAGAGGAGTCTTATCATAGGTATGGGATGCACAAGTAGGTATCATGAATCAAAGTATATCAGTAAGGATGACGAATTGGGAGATGGGGATAGAGATGGAGATGATGGATGGGGAGATATGGAGAGGTCTATGTGTGGATTCAGATACCACTAATACATCATCAAGCTCCATCAATAGAATATCTACACATGATACAAACACAAGAAGACATAGTAGTGTAGAAGGGATATGCCTCATTCATTATAGCTCAAATGTTTTAGAAAAAAATGGACTCTACAAGGGCCTGGTTGTAGTAGAGAATTAAAAATGTTTGATGACTTTTCTACTCCCATTTCATGTAGAAAATAAGAAACTCCAAAATATTGGAGGGTTTAAGGATACCTATGAGATGTGTGATGATAATGAAGATGAGATACGAGTGTAAATATCCTCTCCATGGTGAGATTGATAACCTCCACAATAAAATGGATAACTAGACAAGAAAATATTGGTAGATTAAATGGTGGGTTTCTTGAAAATGCCAGTTCCGAGAAGTGATTTTCAATCCACTTTGATTACAATATTTATTTTAAAAATTTGAGAAATGATAAGAAGAAGATAATAAGAATGGAACACATCAGAGATATGTAAATATAAACAAAGATAAAGATCTGATAATGATAAATTTAAATAAGGGAAATAAAACTTGATTAGGTCAATGGAGACCTGAGATAGAAAAATCAATTAGATGGTGACTGTAGTAGATTAGATCAGAAGATGTTAAAAATAGTGGATATGGGACTGATGGTGAGATGTTAAATATTTCTTGGATCTAATACAAAGGCATAGGAAACAAAAAGGATGTAATTTACAGGTAGATTTAATGGTTACAAATTGGTTTGATGGTGACCAGAGGTAGATCGAGGACACTCAAAAATGATTACGAGGCATGAAAGTGATGTTTGGGATATTATATAGGTAGATCATAGATACAAATATATCTGGATGTTATAAAGGTTGAGGATCTTATGGTAGGAAATGACAGAATGTAGGGAAAATAGTGATAAAGATTGGGTTGATGGCAACTAAGGAAGAATCAACAAAAACTAGGGTTGGATTTAGGGTTTGATGAAGTTGATAGATGGAAAAGGTGATATAGGAAATAAATAGGCATGTCAGATATGATGGCAGATCTCTAAGATGGTGGACACACCTATAAAGCTGATGAAAATATGATGAAACCAAGATAGGGCTCTAATGCACATTCTAATCTTTTGATCTCCAAAAATTATTGATGAGGGGTAAAATATGACTCTAAGTTGTTGGTCGTGTCTCACAAGAAGAGAAGGAAACAAGAAAAGATTGCAAGAAATCCAATTGTCCAAAAATTTCATCCTCTTAAGGAGTGGGGTAGAGGTATATTTATAAGTCAAAAACAACTTACTAGGGTCACCATAGACTATGGGGGACTATTAATTTGGTAGATGAGGATGATGTACAACTCAGGACAAAATTCCCTATTAGGGTTTATATTTTTAAGGCATGTTAGGGTTGTTTAGGGATGATAAAAGTGTTTCAAGAGTACAAAGGAATTGAATGTCGGTATATGGGAGTCTAGGGACAATAAATGAGGGGATTACGAATGTGCTTATGATTACAGATGTGCTTAGGGATAATTAATGATGGATACAATAATTATGCAATTAATATAGGGAAATAGGAAATTAAGAGGAATAAGTGGGTTTTAAGAGGGAAAAGATAATTCAAATAGGAAGAAGGGTGTGAATGTGTAAGATAAATATGAATGGGTGAGATAATGTAGGATGGGGGAAAAGAAAACCAAAATTTGGTGTTTTAAAATAGAGCTAAAACAAGTGAAAATTGAGAGGGATGTATCCAATCGTGTGTTCGAGGGTAGTGGGTGTACACACTTAAAACTTGCACACTAATATATTCCTCGAAATCTTCCCTCTTTTAATTTAAACTCACTCCTAATTCAAATTCAAACACATTTCCCCCTGAAATCCTATCTTAACCTCTATTTACACCCTGTAAATATTTTATTCACTATCCTAACCTCCTATTTACCTTTATCCTATCCCAAAACCTAAATTAGGTAAGTGGTTATCATCCTTGTCAATGAGGACATGATTTCTTATCCTTAATTTTGTATCATCACCTGAATCCACCTCATTTGGAGGTGGTCAAAACCCACTTCCAAATAGGTGTGCTTATCCATCCGAAATCACTGGTGATTTGGGTAATCACTAGCGAATCTATAAATAAGGTCATTCTCCCTTGGTTTTGCATCATCAAACATTTACAAAAAAGTTCTAACTCTCTGAGATTAAAACAACAATATGAAAACACACTCAACCATTCTTAAAAAACTGGAGAACCCACATTTTGTTTGCAAACATGTCTTACATCCATCAAGCATCTCCCCTTTTCTCCTCACACGCATATCAACTAACCAAGGTAATTATTTACTTGGTTTTATATTTAAAATTCTAGTTTATGTGTTGATTATATAACTATAACAGTTATCAATTATTATTTATAATTAGAATCATCAAGTCTCTCATTTATTAATCAAAATTTCATTTTACAACAATCGTTATCAATTGCTACTTTATTGATTTACTTTTAATTTCCAATAATTTGTATCGTACTTCATAATATCTTTGTCACTAATCCTTTTTTCCTAGTATGGCTATGTTCAGATTACTTTTCCAAGTATTCATCATCTCATCACTTGCATTCATGATCTCCCTATCCTTCGACAACCATTTTTCTAGGAGCAATACAACATTTCTCATGAGTTGAGATGTTGTACTATTGTACTCACCCCTATTGGGAAATAGTTTTTACGTTGGGTAAATTATTATTATATTTTTAATTATTTTTTACTTTGTTAGTACCTGTATCTATTACCTGGTTTTTTTTCCCTATTTGGTAGGCGATGGTTTTGCTTTCTATATGGCTACATAATAACCAAATGTATTACTCGAGATATCTGAAGATTAAATATAATATATTAATTGTTATTATTTTGGTGTGTATCTGCCTAATTTGGTATCAGAACAATGTAAATCCATGGCCAAAATATTGATAGTCTGAATGAAGATTAAAGATTAAATTGTTCTAGGACATTTCATATTGTTTAAGTGCCTCAGATGTTACATCAATTTTCATATTCCTCAAGAATAAATTCATTTTTTATTGAACCCATATAAATGTCAATCTGCTTCTCCAAATGTTAGACTTATACACGTTTTTAAAATACTTGGTAGTTGTAAAATATTGGGAGATGTAATGTATTCTTGTGAAGGGTGTCTAATATACAGGTCTATGGATTAATAATTCAAACAACTCGAACAAACTGATATGTGTTTTTGAGAATTTGGCCTATTAATTATGAGCATTCTTATCAGTCTTTAATTTATATCTCAAAGAAAATAATATTGTCATTCCAAAGTGCCACGTCCTAACATTGTCCACATGGAGTTAGTAGAATCATATCTACTAAATACCCACCAATGTTTTAGCAGGAAATCCGTAAAGAGATTTAGTATTGATTTACATATGAATCTACTAATCTTCACAAATTTTTCATTAGATATTCTTCTAAAAATCATGCAAAGTCGTGGCGCTAGAAACAAAGATCAAAGGAACTCCACGTGTCGACATGCATGAAAGATAACGTGAGTAAAATTTCTTGGAATTACTTTTACATTTTTAAGCCTCACATGCATTTTTTTCACTCATCGACTTGGGTGACGTATCTAAACATCTCAAATAGATTGTTGAAGAATATTGAGTCTATATTGGTGTTGAATCTCTAAGAGGTTGATCAACTTGGTATTTATATTGTTTTACGTCTCTAATTCAAGTCTTATTTTCATAATTTATGTGGTGTTTCTAGATCAACTAGAATTTTGGATTTTGATAGCTATCATTAATCAAAGTGTATTCACATAGAACAGTTTCAAAAACTATATTGTCATTTTTGTCATGGATAAATTAAGTAATATTCAAAAAATTGATGGAAATTATTTCCATAGATGGAAAGTTTGAACACAACTATTTCTAATCAATAAAGACATATGGGATATCATTGACAGAAAAGTAAAGAAACCATTAGATGTAGATAAAGCATCAAAATGGGAGAGAAAATAATGAAAAGGAATAGTAATCATTATATTAGGACTATCTGATGCTTATTTGCATCATATAGAATTTTCTAAATCCTCTCATACAATTTGGAAAATATTAAACATTTTTTTTGTTTCACAAGATGGAAGCGCAACGATAGCATTGAAGCAAAGATTGTTTGGTCTTAAAATGGAAGAAGGTGACAACATGGTAGAACACATTAGTAAGTTTTGATCTATCTCAAATGAGTTATATGGAATTAAAATAGATGTACCTGATGATGATTCAAAGGTTTTTTTATTGAATAGAATACCATTCAGTTATTCTAATATGGTTTTTAAATTGAGTAAAATTAATCTTAGTTTAGAAGATCTCATTTCTTCTTTACTTGAAGAAGAAAAAAGATTAATGATTTTTGAAATAAAGGAAACTACAATGCATGGTAGAAACAAGAAAGAAAAAGGATTTTTTAAGAAAAAATCCAAATATGGTTCAACTTCTAAAGGTACAAAAAAATAGCTTACTTGCTACTATTGTAAACAACTCAGTCATATATCTACAAATTGTAGTAAAAGAGTAGAAGACTTACTTAATGGGAAACTGCAAGATAATTCCATGGCTACTAATGAAGAAGGAGAGAATTAAAAGGAAGTAAATATTTATCATACAAAAAATCAAAGTGATGAATATTTTCTCTTTTAGATAATTTTCTACTAGAGGATGGAGGCATCAGAGGCAGGAGATCAATCATCAACCTCTCAATAGTTATCAACGATGGGGTCGTACTTTTGGTATGAAGACATTTGTTTTAATTATGTTGTGAGGATTTTAGTTTTTCAATGTGCCATGAAAAATAAGAACAAATGATGTAAATTCCGGTTTACTTGTGACTATTCCTCATGTAACCCATTTAGTAGAAATGTTGTAGAATATTAATCAAAATGTATTATAGAAATCATGATGTGAATGTTTTTGGTAAACCATAAAAAACCAATTGAGTAAGGTTTTTGGTGAATATGTAAAACCAATTGTGAAATTTTATTTGTACACCTGCAAAACCAATTGGGTATGGTTTTCAGTAGAAGCCATAAAAATCCATCAGTGGAGGAAGAAATGTGCTTTAACACATGTGTAATTTTTATGCAAGACGGGTGTTGTACAGTTAACGAGTTGTTCATGAGCACACAAAGATGGTATGCTACAGTCAAAGAATGAGATATGTTTTCCCCTATAAAAACTAAGGGGGGAATGTTAGGAAATAGTTTTTACGTTGGGTAAGTTATTAGTATATTGTTATTGTTTGTGATATTGTTGTTACCCATGTCTATTACCAGATTTTTTGTTCCTATTTGGTAGGTGATGGTTGTGCTTTCTATATGGATATATAATATTCAAATTTATTTCTTGAGATATCTAGAGAGTAAATATAATATATTTATTGATGTTATTTTGGCGTATCCATATGAACCCCTAATCCCAATGACACCAAAGACCAATTAGACATCATCAGTGAGGAAAGCAATTAGGTTGATCAATATTGGGGGGATTACTTTGATAACCATTGGCATTTCATTACTCTCTCATGGGTCATTTACTACGATAAATATCTGGAAGAACCTATTGAATTTTAAATCAATTTATTTGGTTTCATCTCTAGAATATTATCTAACATAAAATATTGAAAAATATTGTGTGCTTTTTTTAACATCCATTTATTATCATTTATATGCTATTATATCTTATTGTATATCCACATCTTAAATTAAAACATGGGATGAAACATTCACAATGAATCCCTTTATTTCCTGGGACTCAAATTTATCAAACATCTCACTTTATATCTATATAGCAATTATTTTGTTCAATGTGTCTTTGATTTACAAATTTTCACCCTCTTATGAATTTGGAGCATGTACATGGATCAAAGGCCATTGCATTTATTTTCCACTATAGGCTCCTAATCCTTGTCATATTTTTGGTATGGTGATCTGAGTTTTTTTCCATTGAACTAATTCAAGAACTAGGATTATATTATTACATTGGGATAGGGGATATATAACATGTATTTTTTGAGAGCAACCCACGATGTGGGTTATTATAGAGGATTGTACAAGGGAACCATCCAAGAGAGTCATAGAGATCTAAGATATGTCCATAGGATATGGATGAGGTCAGAGATATTGTATAGATCACATAGGCCATATAGATCAGATAAATCAGTCCAGATGCTACCACCAAGGTGAGATGATATACCAGGTAGTTTAGGGGTTGGCGAGAGCCATAGTTGATACTGCATGGTGGAAATCTATTTTTTTTGTATATGCCTAATGATGAAGGAATGTTAATTTGTATAAATTCCCATTATGGCATGATGATGTATATATGTATATGAAATTTCTAAGACATTAGACATTGTATATATATGACATTTTGAGACATTGGAAATTGTATGTGATGATATGTGTATTGTTATAAAAGAATGTGAAATATCTTTTGTATTAGAGGTAAAACATGGTTGAGGGGACCCTACCCCATACAAAGTATTATCAAATCATTACAAAGAGGCCAAGGGATTACCATTGAATCCCAACCAAAAACCTAAATCATCACAAAACAAAAAACTAAGAGATACCACCATAAATTAATGTTTCCAAACAATAGATAAGCAGAAAAATAACAAATAGAAGAAAGACATAAGAACTAACAATAGAAAACCATTATCCCATTTTTCTTCATCATTATTTTATCAGGTCCCCCACTGTATTCATACAGCCATTCCATTCCTTGATAAGGGAGTCGATCGTATATTTCCAACACTTGTAGTAAAGCTCAGGAATATCCACTTTGGGGCCTTTTCCATCTTTTTCTTTTTCCTTTTCA
This sequence comes from Taxus chinensis, assembly GCA_019776745.2. NCBI lineage: Eukaryota > Viridiplantae > Streptophyta > Pinopsida > Cupressales > Taxaceae > Taxus > Taxus chinensis. The sequence goes on along the minus strand of CM034156.1, from coordinate 262,290,154 downwards.
AGTTCCATAAAATGAATTATTTCTACTAATAGCTTGAGGTGGGGGATGGTGCTTTTAAAATTGAGGAGATGAACAACATGAATATGAAAAATGATTTCTTTCATCTTAAGTATTTCCTTTTCCATCTCCAGGATTCTCTCATTAGCATTTTTGATTTGTTCACTAAGAACCAAAGAAGATAACTTTTCCCCTTTTTCAGTTAGTTCCCTCAGGTCCATTGAAACCATACTAATATTATGTCTATTAATATCAGTATCAAGCTTACAATTCTCAAATTCCCACATGAAAGCATGAGACTTGACAATAGAGTCCTGGGCGGTAAACAATTTCATTTGGGTAGTTTTAAGAGCATGCAGGCTTTCAATGGCCTCCTCCAAGTTCTCATTATTTGTTGCATTTTTGAGTAATTAATTTTTATGTTTTTCATTTTTGAATGAATTGTATGAATGAATGCAATTATGATATGACTAAAATTTCTTGTAGTTTGAGATTCCATTCAGATTTGTTTTCTGGAGCAACCTACTTTGTTGTTGCACAACAGAGTTAACACCATGATTATTAAATAACTATGATGATCAAACCATTATGTATGTAAAAATACATCCACGTAACATGTTGGCTCCCAATTTGACCCTTTAAACAAATCTTTATTTCCTTGTGTATGCATTAAGGTTTTTTGTCTTTCCCATCCTTTCCGTTCATTCCTTAGACTTTCATTATGTGTTCATTTTTCTCACAATTCCCAGATTTAATTGAGTTCATTGTGTCCCTAATTCGATATGCACATTTTCTCTAAAAATTTTAAAATTTCTCATGCTCCTTGATCAAGTTGGATGATTTGCATAGATAAGGGACATGGATGATGTTACAGAGGTCCGAAATGTGTGATTAAATAAGGAAAATAAGGCCTATTTCCCATGACAATGCATTCCCTAGAGTTTTGTAGGTTTGTAGCTCTGTGTATTTATAAATTACAAATAAACCTCTTATTCCTGGCCAAGTGTATATTCAAAGTATCAGAAGGTGTACGTGGCTTGGAAATAGATTTAGAAAAATTGCAAGGTTACAAGCTGTTAATGCAGCTCCATGACCCAAAAATAAGTATATGCAAACACATGGTGTGATCTTACGAAAGGGGGTATACAAAATAACTAAGAACATTCACAATTTACTGTGGAAATGTAAACTACCTCCCTATCCCCAATTTCAAACAAGTTGAACATGTGGCATTGTATGGTGGCATCTCACAACTTTAGCATCCTTATAGCCTTGCAACTTAGGAGCTCTTGCACAACTGTCAATTACTTCCTCTTCCATGTCAGCCCACGGTGGAGTACAACTAATGATCTATCCATATGTAGGTATTATGTTTGAGATTTGGTTTTGGATCAATGACTATGGATTGAAAAGAAGCACGAGATATACTTGTCATTAATGTAGATATGTCAGAAGCATTATGAGAAAAAAATTGAATAAGTCCTTCACTTTCCCTACTGTATACAAGAAGATCAAGTGAGTAGGATCCCTAGGACTAGAAAATATCCCTAATTCTTTCAATTAAACCATGTGGGAGTTCCGAGTAATATTATCAAGCTCATGTTTTTCAAAAATGAGGAAATTGTAGTAACATTTATGCATGGGTGAGTTGTTGAAAGTTATCTTCCTTTATTTTCTATAAATTAGAGTCGTATCGAATAGATTGAGAGTATTCATGGTCCACTGTGCTATTTTTTTTTCATTTATGTGTTTAAAAGTAAGTATTTTTATTCTTCTACTGATGTTTGAATGAATATTGATATGAAGCACATACCATGTCTCACCTTGTCTCTGACTTGGATCTCATCACTGATACAAACTTAGGGAATGTTGATTTGGATAAGTTTCTTCAGAGGTTGCATACCAATGATAGGAGTTAAATTATGAAAAATATAGATGAGAGTTATATTTCATTAGCATCTACCTTTCCTCCTAATCAATACCCAAAACTTGTATGTGCTTGTGCTAAAAATTACAATCCTGAAACAAAGGAGGTTAGAGATGGAATTGGGTATTTGGTGTTGTCATTAACTCTTGAGACCTTTAACACAATGTTAGGACTCCATGGTGAGGATGAATAGGTAGATAGAAATGTAAATAAGAAAAATCAATTATGGACTAACCATGGTGTTCAAAATTTCAAATTTTTGAATAACTAGTGGCTTCAGAAGCCTAGGTTTTCTACTACTCACATCCCTAAGAAACTAAGTAGGACTGATTTTATTGAAGAGGTTGGTGACATTATTACATTGTTGAACATAATGGTGGGTAATGAATATGCATATTATTACCATGCTTATATGTTAAGTTACATATAGATCATCCTCAACTTTAGAAAACCTATTAATTGAGTAAATTTAATTGGTAAGTCCATCCAATAGCAGCTCATGAGAATGATAGTTCAAATCTAGGAAGGATCACAACAAATGTTTGATTTTTTTACTACCTCCTATTTGATATACAACTGTTTCACATTTTTCTTAGATTGTTTCTTTGAAGTGTTGATGAAATAGATAGGGTAACGGGCATAGGATGAATATCTGTTCAAATGTCAGTTGATATGTTGTTGTGCACATATGACTTTCGAATCCACAGTTGATTGTGAGAGCTTCCTTTTGGCTAGGAGGAGCTACCTGTAATGAAAACAAGACCACTAGAAATAATTAAACAATATGGGCAATGAACTGCCTAGCATAAGCTAGATCCAGGAAGTATGATACATCCTAGATGGTTATCAGTCCACTGTTTTAAACAATTCAATGTTGTAAACAAAGTAAATCCTAGTGTTATTTTAAAATGATTTAGGTATCTCACTTAAAACATAATAAGAAATAGATCTAATCTAACAGGCTATGCTAGAATAGAATCCAAAGGTCAAATGATTAGTTCTGGGTCTCTGCAGGTCTGATAAAGGTCTTGGGTAGATCACAGGTGAATGAGGGTGGGGTGAAATTAGGTGGGTAGGTATTTTTTTAGGGCTATGTGGGTAAACACAGAGACCGGTGTCAATTAGAAGTGACTGACGACGGTTAGGTATAACCAGTGCCGATTACTGTGAGATCTGGAAATGTCACAGAACAAGTTAGGGTCTGCTTTTTGATTGCAAAAAGGACTTTAGTTGGTTGGGATGAGGTATTGGGTGACTGGAGTAGGATTTGTGAGGTTTTAATGGGTATATGGAGGTGAAAATGTGGAGAAGGTCAATCGGGAGCAAAGATAAACAATGGATGGTAAAATGATGATGAAATGAAATAACCAGGAAAGTATGATGTTGTACTTACTTCGATTTTGTTCCTAAAGGCCTGTGTGTGAGGTATGGAGGTGCTGATGATGGGTTTGAAGGTTGAAATTTGTCACCAACTAAAGAAAAGCTTCTGCATGGGCTGCATGTACACTCCTCTTTGCTTGGATAGATCAAATCATGGCTGGGATGGCTGTGTAAGAGAAGATGCTCAATCTCCTTCCTTGGATGTGATTTTTCACTGGAATTGGCTCTCTAAAGATGCGTTATCTCTCTGATATGTGTTCTTTCTTATCAAATTTCTCCTAATGTTTTCCAACTTCCAACCTTGAGAATAAGGTTGTTTTGGGGTTAAAATGATAACCGACGGTGGTTCTGGCTTAACCGGTGATGGTTAGGGGTGACCGGCATTAGTCAAGGTGGGATTTCCTAGGTTTACTAAACTAGGGAAATCCTCCTGAATTCTTTGGATCTCATGTCGTTATCCCATGGATTAGACTGGGAGCCTCTTATGAACATGTGGGAATGTGTTTAGAGGAAATGTAAACATTGATGTTTAGGGTTTGGGTAAGTCTTAGTTAGTTATGAGAACTTGTTAAGAATAGGTCTTAGGTTGAGTTGGCTTGGTGACGTGTCTAAGTGAACTGTATGTGTGGATATTATTTAAATAAGATATTTAAATAATAAATATAGTGAGGATAATGCATTAAATTAATTAAATTAATATTAGTGGGGTGAAGGGGGTCATGGCTAGGTAAATGTAATAAAGGGTGCTTATATGTCGAGGGACAAAAGGGGAGTGTGACCTAATTTTAGTGTCTACATTTTCCCTCTTTTTTTTGCGTAGCTTGTATTGGTAAGCGATGCTAATAAAAATATGATGTGGTTACCCCATGTGAGGGTGAAGGTGATCCCCCTCAAACCAGGAACTGACGATGCAACAGGATAAAGAGGTGAGTGGTTTGATAAAAGGTAAACGTGAGGAAAAGGAAAGTAGGTATAGGGAAAAAGGGTGAAAGGTCAGGTGCGGTTAATCTAGGTAATAGTTCAAGGTCACAGGTAGCAACAGTCAAACACACACACACACACGTATAAACTACAGAACGCTACTGGGTTTAAGAGTAGGAAAACTCTACATCGTCTAAGGTCAATAGGTTTATCCAAACAAGGTTGAAGTGAATATAGTATCCAAGGTATAGGATATGGTCAGGAAACACAATGTAGGTTAGGTGTAGGAACATTTAGGTATGTTCTGGTGCACCAAAGGTAGGGTCAGGATAAACGGTCACGTCAATAGGCTGGGTAAGGTGATTAGCTCAATCAATAGAGGTAACAATGCCACAGGGTATAGCGAACACATGAGGTCAAAGGTCACTAGCAATGTTCTAGGTACAAATATCTAGGTCATGGTATGGGTAAGGCTGAGGTAGGGGTAAAATAATGAGTCCCCAAAGGAGGATAAATGGAGGGAGTAAATGATGAGGTCAGGAAAGGTATGGTAAGGGGTTGGGTAAAGGTTGGATGGGGTAAAGGAGCAAGGTAAAGGGTGGGGTAAAATGGCAAAGTAAGGGAAATTTGTAGGTAAGGGTGACTGATGGAGGTCATGGATAACTGATGTTGGTATAGGAAAATCAGCGAGAGTTAGGTAGGGCACGCAATTGATGCCAGTCTAAGGGAACTGACATCAGTTAGGTCGTCTTTTGTACAAAAACAAAAAATCCACATCTTTATTATTCATTTTTTATTTGTGAAGTGCAGTAATGACAACAAAAAGAGAAAAGTGAGAAAAGTGTCTGGAGGAAACATGACAATGAGTTGGTAGTCTGATTTGATGAGGATTGGGTTGGTGAGTAGAGGTAGAGAGGGATCGGTCGGACCACCGAAACAGTGGCTAGATATGCCACCGAGACGGAGGCAACACAACGAGGTAAACACAAAACTCTATAGTGTTAATTAGATAGAGTAAAGGTTATGGCTATTTTTTATTTGCAGGGATTTTTTGGTATTTGGTTTTTGTGGGGGGGAAAAAGTGAAATGTGGGTATGGGGATATTAACGGGAAAAAATAGGGGGGGAGGGTAGTAAAGTGTATAGGAGTGGTGGGTAGAGGTCCAAGGGTAGTTCAGGTCATTGTAGGTGGGGTAAAAGGGACAGGTGGGAGGGTTTATAAAAAATGGGGTTTGGGAAGTCATGGATTTTTCCACGAAAGTGACCGGCGTCAGTCAATCTTGTTCGGCATCGGATGGGTAGAACTGGGATTGGTCACCAAATAGGTGACCGATGCCAGTTACGTGGTAACCATGGTCGATCAATGTGAACTGGTATTAGTCACAAAATAGGTGACCGATGTCGGTTTATGGGTGACCAAAGTCAGTTAGGATGAACCGGCACCGGTTGGGATTTTCAGTACAAGGGTCAAAAAGTGATGTAGGTTAGGTGGTTAAGGTTGATAGGGTAAAAATAGGGTGGTGGGTAATGATAATTGGTGAATATGGTCCTGGTAAATGTAGATTAATGTTGTGCTTAGATTAGATGTAGGGGAGATCATAATTACATATGCGGGACAGGGTTCCACCACTACTAGTGACATTGCATGGCTTAGTTACCCCCTTGGAGCTACAACACATGGAGGTACTAGGCTTGAGTGGTATTCAGTGCTTCCGACATGCTGTTCGATAGCCTAGTTTGATGGTTGTGCTCATCGATAGATGAGACTCTATGACCAACACGTTCCACCTTTCGACGGGTGAGGTGGTTAACAACCTGGTGGATGTGTTCTAGATTTTGTGGTTACCCATATTAGGGGCCTAGGTGTACTCTATCTCCTCCGAGGCCTTAGAGGAGCTGATCGGGATCATTTTTGGTGAGAGGCAGTGGAGCTAAGATTCCATAGCACCAGTTTGAGCTATGGCAAGATGTACTTAGCCCGTTTGGATGAGAGAAGGCTAGTGGTTTTATTGATGGAGGTAGTGTGATACTATGCACTACCCAATGCAGAGGGTGTACGCTTTCCCCAATCACTGATGGGGGTGCTCCACAATATGACGGTGCATGAGACAATATTTTCCTGGGCACCGGCATTCTTGGTGCAGCTATACCAAGAGTTTTGGGTGTATGGGTGGTTACGCATGTTTAGCCTATGTTATACATTTATACTACACTGCTAGGCCTCCGAGCACATAGTCTGTGTTCGACCTATAGAGATTCCTTGAGTAGATGCATTTCTCGTGAGATGTGTGTGGTTGGGATACAGGATATGGGTGTCAGTTGCAGGAGAGCAGAGGTTGGATAGGCCGACATATTATGTGGCCCATTTTCAGCAATTGTTGGAGGGGTTTTCCGGAGTGGACATTATTTGTAGACCATATGTGGGATTCCCCTCATATAGGCACATGCATGAGGAGCTATCTGAGATCCAACTAGAGAGGTGGATACAGGTTCGCCGCTCTTGGGAGGATGATATGATGCTGATAGACAAGGTCTGAAAATAGTTCAGGCTTGTATAGGATATCCCTCCGTCCTTCCCATAGTATCGGAGATATGATGTGGAGAGGCCTATACCTCTACCAAATCCTACATTACCTACAGGGGAGAAGGAGTATCCAGTGGATCAGTGGATTGATGATGTTGGATGCATAGAAAGGTATAGGTAGTGGTGGGTAGCTCAGTTACAAGCCATACCACCTAGATCGGGGCAACCTGACTTAGCTACCGTTATAATGCAGAGAGACGCCCTACAAGGGTAGGTAGCAATGTTGATCACACAGATAGGTATATTACAGACACAGCTAGAGGGTTCAGAGGTAGAGGTAGCAGAGCTATGAGTACATTTGGCTAATCTGCAGGCCTAGATTACAGAGGGAGTGGGTGGAGAAGATGGAGGAGATGGAGACAGAGATGGTTAGGTGGCAGCCCTACTGGCTTAGGTGGTAGGTTTACATGGCTAGTTGGCCACAACCCAAACATAGATTGGGGCCTTACAGGCCTAGATACAGGCACAGAGGCAGGGGTCGCCACCACAGGCACAGGGACAAGGGGATCATCATAGGCACAAGAGGTTGGTCCTAGTTCACAGGCTGACGCAGGGAAGGTATAGGGGCTGAGACCTATTGGACCACCATAGACCATGCCTATATCCAAGTTATGGGATGCCCTAGGTGAGGCAAGATATTGTTAGGACCAGCTCATGGTGGCTAGGATAGACTTCCTCTCTTACAGAGAGTACAGAGCACAACACGCATCCAATGAGAGGACGAGATCCACACACATAGTGTGAAGAGCATAAGAGGTCCAAGTCCTGTATAAGAAGATCAAAAGGTAATGAAGAAGAGAAAAGATAAGAGGGGGGCAAAAAAAGCCACCCGATGGCAAGGATCAAAACGTATGAAACACATCTTAGATAGATAATGAACATAAGACCCTAAAGACATTACATGATTGATAATTCTTCTAAGAGTGATGAATAGTCACATGATCACCAAATGTCATAAGTTCAGTAGGTCCCTTGAGGTATGAAGTGAAAAGACAAAAGGGTAAAGGGGCAAGTAAAGGTAGGGTCATAAAATGGGAAAAAATGAAGTAGAATGCCTTGGGCAATAGAGCCAAGATCACAATAGGCAAGTCCATGACAAAAAAGCTTTTTTTTTTTTTTTTTTTTTTTTTTTTTTTTTTATCGATGATGAGAAAGTCTATCTATGGGATGAATATATGTCTCCTTGATGGTCTTCGTGAAAGCTGATCGATGCGGGAAGCTTCTTGAATTTTGATTTTTTTTGAGAAAATAGTCCTTTTGGAAAAAACTATGTAGAGAGTTGTGAGCTTTTTATAGCTGTCCTTCGAGGGAGCAGTCTACTTATAGTGACAATTTTGGTGGAAGATGTCCTTTTGAGGGATTCATCTTTTATATTGGAAGTTTGACTCAAGGAGTTGATCCCTTTTTTGGAAGATGTCCTTCTGAGGGATTCATCTTTTTTTTTTTTTTTTTTTTTTTTCATGGACGAGACTATAACGAAGCATTTGGTTTTGTTTTGAGAAGGAAAGGGTGAATGACCATGGGATCTCATCTAAAATAGATGAAAAGTATCCATGAGAATCATGCCATGTGCAGAGCCATGGTGCACATATTTAAGATAAGGAAAAAGGGGAAGGGGTAAATCACATGATCTTGTTTAATTGTTTTAGGATGAGGGATGGAGGAGGGATAAATGGAGCTCAAGGGATGAGCATGAAAGAGACAAAAAGGTGAGGAGGACAACAAGTCAAAATAGAATGGTCAAAGATGTAATGCATTAAGGGGGCTCAGGTTTGGGTTTACCCTCAAGCGAGGACAAACGATAGGCACCTGATCCATAGGTATGAGTTACGATGTATGTATGGTCCAAGCCAATTAGGAGTGAATTTTCCCCATTTTTTTTTTTTTTTTTTTGGTTACGTGTTGATTTTCTTTCAAAACAAGGTCACCAACTTGGAAGGTTCATTCATGAACACATTTTTCATAAGCACATTGATACGTTGTTGATAAAAGGTGAAGGTGATCCAGAGCGCATTAAGATGACGTTCGTCTAATAACTCTAGTTGTGCTAAGCGGTCCTGATGAAAAGTCATCATCAGTAAGCATGTCATGGAGAGAAATGTGAGTGAGGGGATCTGGACTTCGAGAGGTAGAACAGCCTCGGTACCATAGACCAGTGAAAAAGGGTGACCAGTGTGGGTGTAGCAGTGGGAAGTGTGAATGTGACTAGTACTAGTGCGGTATGCCCCCAGAGCAAAAGGAATGTGTGTATGCCAATCCTTCCCAGTATCGTCAACCACTTTCATGAGAATTTTATTGAGGGTTTTGTTAGTGGATTCAGCTTGGCCATTGGTTTGTGGGTAATAATAAGGAGAGAAAAGCTGAATGAAAGGCATCGCAAAAAAGTTGCAATGTTTTTTTTTTTTTTGTTTTCCATTGTCAGTGATGAGGCGATGAGGACACCAAAGTGACAAAAATGTGATGGTGATAATGAACTCACATATTTTCTCAGCTTTCATGGAGATGAGTGGTATGGCTTCCACCCATTTTGTGTAGTATTTGTAGTAGTTATGATCCATTGATGGCATTGGGAAGAATGAGGATTGATTTCTCTGACAAGATCCAAACCCCATTGAGAGAAGGGCCAAAGGTCACGAGTGACCTGTAAGGCATGACTGGGTGTATGATGAAGGTTGGAATGTTGTTGACATTTCATTTGCACAACATTGACATAGTCACAAAATCATGGTTAAGGTCGGCCAGTAGTAATAGCCTAGGTGAAGAATACGCTTAACAAAGGCCACTAAAGTGACCTCCACATATGCCATCATGAACCTCCTTGATGGTATAAGGAATTTCAGAACTTGTGAGGCATCGTAAGAGAATACCATCAAAGCCACACTTATAGAGGAGAGTCCCCCCCCCCAGACGAAATGGGAGACCTTTTAAGGAAGGCACGTTGTCCATTACGGGTGAGATCAGGAGGTAGGTAAGATGGAGAGGGAAAGGTAGTCAGAGTATTGTTTTGTTTACAAAGGTCACTCAGGTCAGGGGTGTCAGTTTCATTGAGTAAACATCATGAGGTAAATAAGAAGGTGAATGGAGGCATTGTACAGTGACAAATATTTTGAATCGGTAGGGGAAGCGGGGGTATTTGGGAAGCTAAGCAGGCCATGGTGTCTGTAAATTTGTTGGTTGAACGTGGGATGGTTTGAAGGTGGTTGTAAAGGTGTAACGATCAAAGGTGGTCAAAAAGTATGTCTACATGATGTGATTTTTATTTGAAGTATCTCATTACGACATTGGTACATACCATTGACTTGGTTTATGACCAATTGTGAATCACCAAAGATGTGGATTGATTTGACATCTAGGGGCATAGGCAGTCTGGAGAACTAGTACAAGAGCTTCGTACTCGGCAATATTGTTCGTGAATTCAAAGTCTTGTTTGAAAGACAAGGGCATGGGTTCTCCATCTAGAGGAATGAGGATAACACCAGCACCACCCCCCCACCCACTTGAACCATCGAAGAACAATGTCATTTGGTAAGGGGGTTCATCCAGGGAAAGGGTAGCAATGGAATGGATCATCAGGAAAATCAAAATTAGAGGGTTGGTCCCCGGCAATAGGTGCATCAGCCAGTTGGTCAGTGATAGCCTGGCCCTTAATGGACTTTTGGTGAATGAATTTGAATTCAAGGTCAAGATCAGCTAAAAGCATAAAGCCATCATGCGGTGGCACATGATTTTGATAAGGTTTTGGCATACATGAAGTGTAAAGGGTCGGTGTTGTGGTCACAACATAGGTTTTGTGGTTGAGTAGGTAATGGCGGAGTTTTGTGGCAACAAAAAAAAAAAAGGCTAAGAAAAGTTTTTTAGGTGGTTGTATCAGGTTTCATAGTCCAAAAGAGTACAAAACTTATGTAATAAACCACCTGCTCCCTATGTTTGTTCATCATGATGAGCATGCATGGCCCCAAGGAATGATCGGTAGCTGATATGTATAGGTAAAAAGGTTGATCGTCTTTTTCTGGTGGAATGAGTATGGGGTGGTTGGAGGAGAGGTTTGTTTTAGGGCCTCAAAAAAATTTGTGACAGTCATCCCATTTAAAGGAGACATCCTTCCTAAGCAGATGATGAAATGGTTGACACCGATCAGATAATTGAAATGAAATGAAATGGTGAATGGACTTGAAATTTACCTTGCAGGCTACAGAGTTGTTTGAGGTTAGTGGGGGGGGCATTTCCAGAATGGCCTTGACTTTAGCAGGGTCAACTTCTATACCATGGGGAAACAATAAATCCCCAGGAGCTTTCCTGAGAGAACCACGAAGACACACTTTTTTTAGGTTGAAGGCGGACACAATATTTAATGAGGTGGTCAAAGATGGTTTTGAGGATAGTGAGGTGCTCTCGCGCGACATTTAGATTTAGCCAAGAGATCATCCACGTAATCTTCCAATATGCGATGCATGATATGATGGAATGATGAAAGTCATAGCACACTGATATGTAGCACCAGTTTTTTTTTTAAGGCCAAAAGGCATGACTCGATAGCAAAAAAGGTTCCCCAAGGGGTAATGAATGTGGTCTTGTGTGATCTTCTGGGGCAAGAAAAATTTGGTTATAACCCGAGAAACCATCCATGAGTGAGAGCATCTCATGACCCGCGGTAAGGTCAACCAGTTGATCAATACCAGGCAAGGGAAAAAGTCATCTTTCGGGCAGGCAGGTTGAGGTCACGGAAAGTCCATGTGTGCAAATGCGGAGAGTCCCCCTGTTGCTTTAGTAAGGGACAATGTTAGAAATCCAATGAGGATAATCAATGGGTAAGATGAAGGAAATGGAAAGAAGGCACTGAAGTTCTTCTTTGACGAGAAGAGCAATGCGAGGGTGCATTTTCCTCAGCTTTTGTTTGATAGGTTTGGGCATCGGGAATGGTTACGATATTGTGGACCACTATGGTGGGGTCAATACCAGGCATGTCTGCGTAAGACCAAGTGAAAGCATGTGGTTATGATCTCATGAGAAAAGAAGTGATGGCTTCCTGTTTCAGCAGCATCTAAAGATTGTCTGATCTTTAGGATGTGTGGGTCATCCTGTCCTGAGTATGAATGTTGATCTCGATAGTCGATTCATTCAACATGGTTTGTCATCTCAGAGGGTAACGAACTGATGATGAATATATGAGTCTTCTTGATCACAAGGTAGGTGAGTAGTATGGATTCATCATCCTGACATTGAATGACATTAATTATGGTATGTGTCATCATCATCATCATCATCAGGATACATCATGGGATAGAGAAGGAAGGGGAAGGGGCCCTCGCCTTTTGATTGATAAGTTAAAGGCCCCAAGAAAATGGTGTTTATGAAAAAAAAAAAAGTTAGGAGGGATAGATTCATGATCCATCGACTCCATCATTGAGGGTGGTGATGAAGGTGGAGAAGGGCTAGGGGTGTGAGAAGAGGTGGAGGGGCTAGGGTCTCAATGAGTTCAATGTGGGCCTGTTTGGTAGGAGGTTTGGGGAAGCCAATACCACCACTACAGTCATTATGTTTGTGGGTGGTACATGGAATAATGGTATGGTGGCCTTGCTCGTAAAAAGCCAAAACCAAAAAAAAACTTCCACGCACAAGGTGTGTGCAGGAAGGTGTGGGGAAAAATGGTGAAACGTAAGTGATTGGAAGTCAGTCAGTGGAAAAAATGGGGGGTTGTGGGTGGTGGTTGGTGTGTAGGTGGTAGTATCAAGTCCCCCATAGGTGAGACTAGTACGAAGATGAGGAGGACCATAAAGGAGGCATTCTCCTATACGGTGATCATAGCGAGGGTGTTGGTGAAGGCTTCCATACTCACGGAGTAAGGAATGGTGTTGACACTATATAGGTAGGTACTCCCCCAGAGTGAGGCATTGAAAAAAACCTTCCAAGGGATCAGTGGTTGGTATGTGGGTAGCTGGTATGGTATGGATGATGTGTCGGAGGTCGATGCGGAGGTGGTGTTAATGGATTGGGAAGCTAATGGGTTAGCCATGGAGGTTATAGGCAGTGGTAGGTAGGGAGGAGGTAGTGTGGTGGTAGTGTGAAGGTAGTGGTACTGGTAGGTGGGGGTGTAGGTGTAGTGTGTAGTGTGTAGGTGTAAGTGGTATATTGGTTGCGGAAGTAGATGGCTTGACCGGTATGAGTACATCATTGGGTTGGTAAAAGCATGTTGCATGTTTTGAAAGGTGATGGGTCAGCTGGAATGGTGTATGGTATAAGTGTGTCCTTCATGTTCAAACTTTACACAACAATGCAAAGTGGAAGGAACACAACCCATGACATGGATCCAGGGTCTACCAAGCAACAAGTTATATTGGAATTCCCCCCCCAAAAAATAAACAATTCTGGAACAGTGCGGGGGGGGCCCACGCGAACATGAAGGATGATGATGTGCCTAGTGTGGAGGTGATAGCAGCATTGAATGAACATGAACATGACCGATGTTTATGCATGTAATTGTCAGGTATGCACATTTGAGAAAATGCATGGGATGAAATGATGTTAATGCTAGCTGCCTCCATCAATCATCACATCACACACATACCATATGTCATCAATGTGTACATCAATGAAGAGAGGGCTGGGTCTGGGGTCATCATTTTGGTATGGCGCGATCTCTCCTCTGAGAAGCTAAGGGAGGCCACTTGGTGAACAAGGTGAGGTGAGGATGAAGGTGGTAAAGGGTGAGAGGGCTACATGATGGGGTGTGATGGTGATAATGGAGGCTACGGGTGGGTAGGGGTCATTGGGTAAAAAACCTCAATAGATTGAAGAAACTCCATGAGGGCTTGACGATGGGATTCTGAGGTTTGGATGAGGTCATATAAGGACATTTTGAGGGGAGATGAGTGGTGTAATTGTTTGAGCATGGTGCGATGTGTGACGCCATTAGAAATGGGGTAAATGGGGGGCGTGGTTATTTAGGTATAGGGTTAGCAGGGGTATGTTGGGTATGTTGGATTGGTTGGTGGGGTCAGGTTGCTTTTCCTTTTCTTTTCCCTTTTCTTTCTGCACATGTAGTGACATGTACCATGTTGATTTGAGGGTTTTCAAAATGGAGAGGGTGTAGGGTAAGTGGGTATAAACGACATGAAGGGAAAAAAAAAACCTACTGGAGGAAACCTACTAAGAAAAAAAAAAATGAGGTCAGTTGGGGCAAATGACATTTGGGGTGGTGGCATGGCAAGTTCTCTGATGCAAACCATGTTAATTTCAAATTTTGTGTGTGGTTCTAGGAGCTGTGAGGGTGGAGGTTGTGGTTGTGGTGTGGTGTGTGGGGATGGGTGGGTGTTGGTGAAGGAGGATCCTCAGTCAAGAAGGTCATCATCAAGAAGGTCATCATCATCAAAGTTGGTTTTGGTGGACACAATTGGATAAGGACAGGTTTTCAAGGCCTTGCAGTTTCTCCACATCATGCCCTGGCACACATGGTATGCAAAAATTTTGTATCATCAAACCCTTTTGGCTTGGGTTTTGAGGGGGTCGTAAGGTCAGGTCGGGGTGGTAATGTGAATGTGAACAAAAGTCTCGAGGAGGTTGGTTAAAATTTTGGCATAGGACCCTGCTAGTGGATCACAATGGGAAGTGAATGTGGGTTTGGGTGTGGGTGGTGGTTGTGGTTGGGAATTTTTTTTTGGAAGAGTTTTTGGGTTTTTGAGCTGGCTTTAGGGTTTTAGGTGGTGGGTGTTGTTTGGTTGGTATCGTTGGGTCATTTTGGGTAGGGGTATAGTAGTGGATGGGTAGGGGAGGGGGTGGGGGGTTGTTTTGGTTTGTTTTTTTACCTTGTGTGTGGGGTGTTTGGGTTTTTTTGGGTTTTTTCTTGGGTAAAGGTGGGTAAAGGTGGGTAAAGTGATGGGGTCTAGAAGGAAAAAAGAGAGGAGGAAGAGGGGAGAGTTACCCATGGGGATAACGGGGGGGTGTATGAAGGTAGATGACGCAGGGTCATGCTTGGGGTGTGGGTGGAGGGACAATGACTGAAGTGTAGTAGGGTAGTGAAGCAATGGCTGAAGGTATCAGAGGTATTGGTGGTAAAGAGACTGGGTGTGGGTATGAGTCATGTTGTGTGTGGGTAGGTTAGTTGTTTGTGAGGTAGGTTGGGTTGAGGTTGGAATGGTTTTGGTTGGTTTGGATGGGTGTGTGGGTGGTTGACCATGTTGGGTGGTTGAGGTCTTAAGGTAGAAGGGAGAAGTGGGGGTGTGATGGTGTGGTGGTGGTATGGGTATGAGGTGATGAGGTGTTTGTTCTTTTTTTTGGTTTTTGGTTTGTCAGGTTAGTGTGGTGTGTTGTAACATTGGAGGATGTAGCTAAATCCAGTTTAATAGGTGGATGAGTAAGTAAGTGGTGGGGGGGTGACCCCTAAAGTGGTAATAGGTTTAGTGGAGGTAAATGTTGTGGGTATGGGTTTGGGTTTAGGTTTAGGTAGTTTAGGTATGGGTAACTAAGAGATACACATAGTAAGGTTTCTAAACCAATCAGGAGTAAGCAGAAAAAATAACAAATGTAGAAATAGGATCATAGAGAGTAACAGATTAGAAAAAGGCGCATTTATCCTTTTTGTTGTTCTTCTCATTTTATTTATCAGGTCCACGTGTTATTCATTAGCCATTCCATGTCGCTTTTGATAGATGTGTAGGTCGATTTTTCGTATATTGTGTCAACTACTTGTAGTAGGATGTGTGTTCAGGAATACTTCCATCTTTTTGGGGCCGGGGTTTCTCATCTTGTTGTTTCTTTTTCCGTTTTTAAGTTCCTATTAAAATGGAATTGATTTGTCTGATAGTATTAGGCTTTGAGGTTTGTGAGTTGGTTGGCGCGTGAATTGAAATGGTGAGTATGAACAACAGGGTGGATAAGATGAAATAAGTTTGAGGTTCTTTCAGTCTTTATAGTAATTTGTTGTCCTTTGGTTGTCGCCAAGGAAAGTGTTTCTACTCATGGTAGCATTTTTATTTGTCATGTGCACTTTTTGATTAAGAACCAAGTGAAGATTAACTGTTTCCCCTTTTTCAGTTTAGGGTTCCTCGAGTTCTCATTGAATTACCTATAGCTTTAGATATTGTTGATGTGCTATTCAATATCGAGTACACTTACACAATGGCTCAAATTCCCGCACATGTACACTACGCTATGGCAGATTTGACATAATGTCTGGTGGCGGTAAATCGTACTATGTCATTTGGGTAGTTGTGAGGAAGGAGATTTTGCAGGCTTTGCCAATGTTACGTCTCTTCTACAGTTTCATTATTTGTGTTGCATTAGTCTTGAGTATTAAGTTTGGTTCATATATGTTTTCAATTTGTTGAATGAATTGTATGATTGGAAAGTGTAAAGTTATTGGATTATGACCGTAGAAATTATCTGTGTAGTTTTGCAGATTCCATTCAACTTTGGTGTTTCTGGAGCAACCTGAGGCTTTGTTTGTTGCTTAAAACACAGTTGACAGCCATGTATTATTTTTAAATAGACTTAGATGATGCAAGGGAGAGTGGGTGTTGGTGAAGGATGACGTGAGTAGACATGTTTGGCGTCCGGCAATTTGGTACCCTTTAATAACAGAATCTTTCATATGTGGCTTGTTGAGTGCAGTTAGAGTGGATTTTTTTGTCTTCCCTGGGTTCGTTCATGATTTTTGGGTGGGGCGCCAGGTGTCCATTAGACTTTCATTAGTGTTTCATTGTTTGTTCTTTCACATATTCCCAATTTTATATTGAGTTCATTGTGTCCCTTCTTCCGATTATGCACATTTTTCTCTAAAAATTTTAAAAATTTCTCATGCTCCTTGAGTCACGTTGGAATGATTTGCATAGCATAGGGACATGATGGGGATGTTCTCCGAGGTCCGTGGAATGTGTGGATTAAATACAGGAAAATAGGAGCGCCTATGTTCCAGGAGAGATATAAGGTAGTTCTCCTAAGAGTTTATGTAGTGTGTTGGTAAGTCTCTGGTGTATTTATAAAGTTAAATATAAACCTCTTTATTTCTGGCCGGAAGTGGTGTACTATGTAAAGTTTTAGTTTTAGAGGAGTGTACGGGCTTATGGAAATAGATTTTATGAAAAATTGCAAGTGGGTTATACGAAGCATGTTTAATGGGCAGAGGAGTGAGCCTATGAGAGGGAGTTATCGGATAGCTAGAACACAAGATGGTTGTGGGGATCTTGGGATCGGAAAGGGGGTATATCAAGAGGTATACTATAGAGGTAACATATCAAATTTACGTGGTTGGATGGTAGAGACTACTCTATCCTAATCTTGTACTCTAGTAGTTGAACATCGAGGGTGGCATTGTATTGTGGGCATGTCACACTTGTTAGCATCCGGTAGCCTGCGAACTTAGGAATGCGTGCTCTTTGCATCATAGGTGGGAGTAGACTGGTCCCTTCCTTCCTCTTCTGTCCGCCCGGTGTGGTGTTGGCGTCCCCCTCACTGCTCTATCCCTTGTCGGTCTCTGTTTGCGCTTTGGTTTTGGCTCCCTGCCTCTGGCTTGCCCCGCCGCACGCGCTCTCCTTGTCTCGTGCTCTGTCAGCCGCCTTCTGCTCCCCCCTTGCTCCGCCTTCCCTTTCCCTTCGTCTCCCGCCCGATCCGTGACTTCAACGATGAGAGACCGAGAGAGATAAGTACGGAGCGAAATGCCAGGAGAAGCACGAGGAGAGAGGAAAAACGACCTTCACTCATATTTCTTATGCAATAGTACACACCACATGAGGTGGGAGGGAGAATTGCGGCGTCCTATTCTCCTCAGGAGCCAACCAATACGAAAGGGGATGGTGGAAGTTGTGATCACGCACCAGGGATGGAAGTCCTGGGGACGCGGCCTACATCGATGCCGCGTCTCGCATGCTGCAGTCCGCCGCCGGGAGCGCGCAGCCGGACCCCGCTCAAGCCGCCTAGCCTATACCCGATAGCAGCATCGAGGAGCAGGAATAGAGCGGCCCCCATCGTGGCAGCGGGGTGCCACGAGGCCCAGGGCGGGAGGCCCGGCAGCGGCAGGAGGACAACGTTCTGTGAATGACTCGGACGACGGATGCGCCGTAGTAGGGATTGGAACAGACCAGGTGGGAGGAAGATTGACGAGAGGAAGCTAGGAGTAGGGAGACACGGCAATTTCGTACGGAGGCGGCGCATGGGTACACTGGGGAAAGATAGTGTTATCGCGGTAGATGAGAAAAGAAGGACACATATCAGATGAGACGGTGGCCAACACCACGCCGAACTAGGCTCTGCACATCGCGCTGGACTGCGATAGGAATCTCGAGGAAAGACATGCGTGTTCGAAAACACGTGGATAGGATTGTACTAAGGGGGTCGCGTAAAACTGACTAAACGAGCGATGGAAAAAGACTGGTGCAGGATAAAGGGGGGAAAGGAGCGACTCATGTCACCTCGGGGAAACAGATGCGAGAAAGGAGGTGGCCTGTAGGAGTGGAGTAGGTGTCCGCGGGACTTCTGGGTTTAACACGAACGATGGGTCAAAGAGTTCCTATAGGCCTAAGTGTCCGAATGATGGAGAGAGTAGTAAGTGAACGAGAGGAGAGTACAGTCGCTAGGGTACAAAGTAACCATAAACTAGAAGAGAAAGCGGGGGGCAGGTTAAATGGTCATGCACACAACAGAACGGGAATGACGGACAAGTGAATGGTCACGTGGAGTAGGAAACAAAAGAGAGAAAAAAAGCTGGCGACGGATATCCTACACCAGCCGGTGCAGTGCCTATGAGGCGATGCAAGTAGTGCGATCAGGCGTTGAAAGGCTTTATTCTTATTTTGAGTGTACAAACTTCGGGCAATGGTGATTGGCTCCGTTGTCCTAGGTTGACATACCACTGTAGGAGTTAATTATCAACAATATCGATTGAGACGTTAATTAAATCTAGCATCACTCTTTATCCTAATCAGACCCACACTTGTATGTGCGGTGCACACGTACAATCTGGCACCCAAGGCGGTCGAGCTGGCCTTGGGTATTGGTGTTGTCCTTAATCTATGAGACATTTTAACACAATGTAGGTACTCCATTGAGTGAGATGCCAAGGTCGTCGGCACTGCAATACGCCAACTCCCGTTAAGGACTACCCCATGGTGTTCAAATTCAAATTTTTGAATAACTCGTGGCTTCAGCAGCCTAGGTTTTCTACTCCTCCATCCCTAAGAAAACGTCGGACTGTATTTATATGTGACGCGGTTGGTGACCTTCTTCTTGGGTTGAAACATCTGGGGGGTACTTGCTAATATGGAAGCTCATTCTTCACACGCCCTGGCGTCTATGTCAGTTCACTAGTCGATTCCTTCATTTCGAAAACCATCATGCGAGTGAAAATATTCCTGGTCAGTCATCCCCTAGCCTCTTCCTGAGACCTGATAGTTCCCCTCTTCGGAATGCCCCCCACCCCCTGTTTCTTTTTTTCCTCCCCCTTTGCTATCCCACTGTTTCCTTTTTAGATTGTTTCTTCTGCAAGTGTTGTGACCTAGATAGGGTACGGGGCTAGGCTGCCTATGCTGTCCCTTCCTTTGATATGGTGGGCCCCTATGACTTCGCCCCCCGTTGCTTTGCGCTGTTCTTCCACACTTTGTGTGTGTCATGTGTTCTTGCCCCCTATCCTGTCCTGCCCCCCACGCCAAGCTACACCTCCCGCGCCACACAATCTGGGTCCCTGCACTACGCCCTAGCTCCTGCGGCTCCAGGCAACGTAGGTTAGCTATACCTTGCACTACCAGCGGTGCGGCTCGCTTGACCGGGTGTTGTAGACATCCTTTCCCATGGTGCGGCACCACTATACGTGGCCCAACGGCCTGAAATCGAGGGAGAGAGTGAGACTAGTGTCTGATGCAAGAAGTAGAGGATCCACCAGGCTAAATTGTGCTCGACTTTTGCAACACACCCACCAGGAAGCGTCAGGAAATTATAGAAATCATGATCTTAGTAAGACAAGGTCTAATGTGTGACGGAAACTATTCCACAGAACATGCGAATGATGGCTCACTGTAGGCGATGGTACATGTCCAAATGCATGGTGTTGTCGACGCTTAGGTTGAATATCTATATAAGGTTTTGCGTGGCAAGCTCCCACGGTGAATGAGGGTGGGTGAAACACATTGAGTGAGTGCTCACTATCTCATCCAGCTAGGGACATTTATGCATGCAATGCGCTAGATATCCGGTGTGAGTGGTGCAGTGTCTCACCCTCCTTGAGTTTAAATTCACATGATCGACACCCTCGCATTTTTCCCTTCGCCCCCCTTCTCGCCCTGTCCCACACCCCAATTCAGCAAGTGCACTCCCCCGACGCTAACGCGTTTTAGGTATAAACCAGTGCCCGACTTGACTGTGAGATCTGGATGTAACGAATCATAATTGTTTAGGGTGTTTCCTCTCGCTTTTGTAACTTGAAAAAGGCACTTTAGTGGTTGGATTGATTCGGTCTTTTGGGCTGACTGGAGAGGATTGTGATGGTTGTAATGGGTATCGGAGGTTGAAAAAATTGTGGAGAAGGTCAATCGGGAGCAAAGATAAACAATGGATGGTAAAATGATGATGAAATGAAATAACCAGGAAAGTATGATGTTGTACTTACTTCGATTTTGTTCCTAAAGGCCTGTGTGTGAGGTATGGAGGTGCTGATGATGGGGTTTGAAGGTTGAAATTTGTCACCAACTAAAGAAAAGCTTCTGCATGGGCTGCATGTACACTCCTCTTTGCTTGGATAGATCAAATCATGGCTGGGATGGCTGTGTAGGAGAAGATGCTCAATCTCCTTCCTTGGATGTGATTTTTCACTGGAATTGGCTCTCTAAAGATGCGTTATCTCTCTGAGATGTGTTCTTTCTTATTAACTTTCTTTCTTCCAAGCTCCAACCTTGAGAATAAGGTTGTTTTTGGGGTTAAAATGATAGCCGACGGTGGTTCTGGCTTAACCGGTGATGGTTAGGGGGTGACCGGCATTAGTCAAGGTGGGATTTCCTAGGTTTACTAAACTAGGGAAATCCTCCTGAATTCTTTGGATCTCATGTCGTTATCCCATGGATTAGACTGGGAGCCTCTTATGAACATGTGGGAATGTGTTTAGAGGAAATGTAAACATTGATGTTTAGGGTTTGGGTAAGTCTTAGTTAGTTATGAGAACTTGTTAAGAATAGGTCTTAGGTTGAGTTGGCTTGGTGACGTGTCTAAGTGAACTGTATGTGTGGATATTATTTAAATAAGATATTTAAATAATAAATATAGTGAGGATAATGCATTAAATTAATTAAATTAATATTAGTGGGGTGAAGGGGGTCATGGCTAGGTAAATGTAATAAAGGGTGCTTATATGTCGAGGGACAAAAGGGGAGTGTGACCTAATTTTAGTGTCTACATTTTCCCTCTTTTTTTTGCGTAGCTTGTATTGGTAAGCGATGCTAATAAAAATATGATGTGGTTACCCCATGTGAGGGTGAAGGTGATCCCCCTCAAACCAGGAACTGACGATGCAACAGGATAAAGAGGTGAGTGGTTTGATAAAAGGTAAACGTGAGGAAAAGGAAAGTAGGTATAGGGAAAAAGGGGTGAAAGGTCAGGTGCGGTTAATCTAGGTAATAGTTCAAGGTCACAGGTAGCAACAGTCAAACACACACACACACACGTATAAACTACAGAACGCTACTGGGTTTAAGAGTAGGAAAACTCTACATCGTCTAAGGTCAATAGGTTTATCCAAACAAGGTTGAAGTGAATATAGTATCCAAGGTATAGGATATGGTCAGGAAACACAATGTAGGTTAGGTGTAGGAACATTTAGGTATGTTCTGGTGCACCAAAGGTAGGGTCAGGATAAACGGTCACGTCAATAGGCTGGGTAAGGTGATTAGGTCAATCAATAGAGGTAACAATGCCACAGGGTATAGCGAACACATGAGGTCAAAGGTCACTAGCAATGTTCTAGGTACAAATATCTAGGTCATGGTATGGGTAAGGCTGAGGTAGGGGTAAAATAATGAGTTCCCAAAGGAGGACAAATGGATGGAGTAAATGATGAGGTCAGGAAAGGTATGGTAAGGGGTTGGGTAAAGGTTGGATGGGGTAAAGGAGCAAGGTAAAGGGTGGGGTAAAATGGCAAAGTAAGGGAAATTTGTAGGTAAGGGTGACTGATGGAGGTCATGGATAACTGATGTTGGTATAGGAAAATCAGCGAGAGTTAGGTAGGGCACGCAATTGATGCCAGTCTAAGGGAACTGACATCAGTTAGGTCATCTTTTGTACAAAAACAAAAAATCCACATCTTTATTATTCATTTTTTATTTGTGAAGTGCAGTAATGACAACAAAAAGAGAAAAGTGAGAAAAGTGTCTGGAGGAAACATGACAATGAGTTGGTAGTCTGATTTGATGAGGATTGGGTTGGTGAGTAGAGGTAGAGAGGGATCGGTCGGACCACCGAAACAGTGGCTAGATATGCCACCGAGACGGAGGCAACACGACGAGGTAAACACAAAACTCTATAGTGTTAATTAGATAGAGTAAAGGTTATGGCTATTTTTTATTTGCAGGGATTTTTTGGTATTTGGTTTTTGTGGGGGGGAAAAAGTGAAATGTGGGTATGGGGATATTAACGGGAAAAAATAGGGGGGGAGGGTAGTAAAGTGTATAGGAGTGGTGGGTAGAGGTCCAAGGGTAGTTCAGGTCATTGTAGGTGGGGTAAAAGGGACAGGTGGGAGGGTTTATAAAAAATGGGGTTTGGGAAGTCATGGATTTTTCCACGAAAGTGACCGGCATCGGTCAAGCTTGGTTAGCATCGATTGGTAAGAACTGGGATTGGTCACCAAATAGGTGACCGATGCCAGTTACGTGGTAACCATGGTCGATCAATGTGAACTGGTATTAGTCACAAAATAGGTGACCGATGTCGGTTTATGGGTGACCAAAGTCAGTTAGGATGAACCGGCACCGGTTGGGATTTTCAGTACAAGGGTCAAAAAGTGATGTAGGTTAGGTGGTTAAGGTTGATAGGGTAAAAATAGGGTGGTGGGTAATGATAATTGGTGAATATGGTCCTGGTAAATGTAGATTAATGTTGTGCTTAGATTAGATGTAGGGGAGATCATAATTACATATGCGGGACAGGGTTCCACCACTACTAGTGACATTGCATGGCTTAGTTACCCCCTTGGAGCTACAACACATGGAGGTACTAGGCTTGAGTGGTATTCAGTGCTTCCGACATGCTGTTCGATAGCCTAGTTTGATGGTTGTGCTCATCGATAGATGAGACTCTATGACCAACACGTTCCATCTTTCGACGGGTGAGGTGGTTAACAACCTGGTGGATGTGTTCTAGATTTTGTGGTTACCCATATTAGGGGCCTAGGTGTACTCTATCTCCTCCGAGGCCTTAGAGGAGCTGATCGGGATCATTTTTGGTGAGAGGCAGTGGAGCTAAGATTCCATAGCACCAGTTTGAGCTATGGTAAGATGTACTTAGCCCGTTTGGATGAGAGAAGGCTAGTGGTTTTATTGATGGAGGTAGTGTGATACTATGCACTACCCAATGCAGAGGGTGTACGCTTTCCCCAATCACTGATGGGGGTGCTCCACAATATGATGGTGCATGAGACAATATTTTCCTGGGCACCGGCATTCTTGGTGCAGCTATACCAAGAGTTTTGGGTGTATGGGTGGTTACGCATGTTTAGCCTATGTTATACATTTATACTACACTGCTAGGCCTCCGAGCACATAGTCTGTGTTCGACCTATAGAGATTCCTTGAGTAGATGCATTTCTCGTGAGATGTGTGTGGTTGGGATACAGGATATGGGTGTCAGTTGCAGGAGAGCAGAGGTTGGATAGGCTGACATATTATGTGGCCCATTTTCAGCAATTGTTGGAGGGGTTTTCCGGAGTGGACATTATTTGTAGACCATATGTGGGATTCCCCTCATATAGGCACATGCATGAGGAGCTATCTGAGATCCAACTAGAGAGGTGGATACAGGTTCGCCGCTCTTGGGAGGATGATATGATGCTGATAGACAAGGTCTGAAAATAGTTCAGGCTTGTATAGGATATCCCTCCGTCCTTCCCATAGTATCGGAGATATGATGTGGAGAGGCCTATACCTCTACCAAATCCTACATTACCTACAGGGGAGAAGGAGTATCCAGTGGATCAGTGGATTGATGACGTTGGATGCATAGAAAGGTATAGGCAGTGTTGGGCAGCTCATTTACAAGCCATACCACCTAGATCGGGGCAACCTGACTTAGCTACCGTTATAATGCAGAGAGACGCCCTACAAGGGTAGGTAGCAATGTTGATCACACAGATAGGTATACTACAGACACAGCTAGAGGGTTCAGAGGTAGAGGTAGCAGAGCTATGAGTACATTTGGCTAATCTGCAGGCCTAGATTACAGAGGGAGTGGGTGGAGAAGATGGAGGAGATGGAGATAGAGATGGTTAGGTGGCAGCCCTACTGGCTTAGGTGGTAGGTTTACATGGCTAGTTGGCCACAACCCAAACATAGATTGGGGCCTTACAGGCCTAGATACAGGCACAGAGGCAGGGGTCGCCACCACAGGCACAGGGACAAGGGGATCATCATAGGCACAAGAGGTTGGTCCTAGTTCACAGGCTGACGCAGGGAAGGTATAGGGGCCAAGACCTATGGGACCACCACAGACCATGTCTATATCCAAGTTATGGGATGCCCTAGGTGAGGCAAGATATTGTTAGGACCAGCTCATGGTGGCTAGGATAGACTTCCTCTCTTACAGAGAGTACAGAGCACAACACGCATCCAATGAGAGGACGAGATCCAACACACATAGTGTGAAGAGCATAAGAGGTCAACGAGCTCGAAGTCCTGATCAAGGAGAGGTCACTAGCACATGGTGACCAGAGTGAGGTCACTAGCACATGGTGACACTGGAGGCTGAGGGTGTAGGTGACACGAAGATGGAGGACATCTAGCGAGATGTTTGATATGTGGCCACCCGATTTTTTGTTGTATACTAGTGATTATTTTGATATATATGTCGGCCTGCGTGCCAAAGATAGTTGTATTTCTTATCACAAACTAGCCTGCATGCTGAAGATAGTGATGATGTATGAGTGATTTTGTTGTATATTTTGAGTAGATACCAGCTTGTGTGCCAAAGATTTTTGGTATTGATTCATTCATTCTTTTTGTATATATGAAACCAGCCTGTGTGCCGATGACATTTTGTATTGTATATTGGTCTACGTGCTGACATTTTTGAGATGATGGCCATGATGAGATAGGTATGTACTTTGAGATACAAATTTATTGATTTATATGATGAGATTCATGGTATTTTGTGATGTGTTAATATGTTTATGAGATATTGGATGTATGGCTTGTGTTAGATGAGATATGGATGTGTTAATTTAATTTGGTTTAAAATTAGGTGAGTTAGGCATGATGGAGTTTGGTTAGTTTTAGGAATGGATCGAGTCAAGTTATAGGCATGGATCGAGCCAGGTTAGTTTAGGCACGGATCGAGTCAGGTTGGTTTAGGCATGGTTTGAGTCAAGTTATGGTTAGGCATGGATCAAGTCAGGTTATGGTTAGGCATGGATTGAGTTAGGTTATAGGCATGGATCGAGTTAGGTTATAGGCATGGTTGAGTCATATTGGATTAGGTATGGTTTGAGTCAGGTTATGGTTAGGCATGGATCAATAGGGCTTGTTTATGATTCATTATTGTTTGCAATAAATGATATTATAGGTCATATGTGAAATGTTTTATAATCTAGGCATAGTGATGATAGAGAGATATTAGGTATAATAAATGTATGCTGTGGTAAGTAACTTGGTATGTATGTGGATTCATCTCTAATTTTGTTATAATAGGGGAACTAAGTAAACTGTGATGTAAATGGTGAGTTAGGCATGGTTGATGAATTATTTCAGGGTAGAGAATAACCAAGCTATCCTCCAAGGGCCCCATGCCCTCATAGTGTTGTCTACATAGTCCCGATGAAAAGGGACCTCAGGCCAATGTAATTCTCCCATGATCTAGGGAAGAATATGAAAATGAGTTGGTAGGTTTTTTGGCATGTTGTGGGTTTAGGTGTAATAGGTGTGGGTAGATTATAGGTAAAATGATGCAGGTGAAGGCGATTATGGTGAAAGGGGAGGACTACCTCAAAGGTAAACGTCGAGTACCAAGTCATGTATAAGGTAATCAAAACGTCAAAAAAGATGGTTAAAAGATAAGAGGGGGGAAATAAAGCCACCTGATTAGGTAGGATCATACCAAGTAGATCATACCTTAGAGGGGGTGATGAACACAAGACACGGAAGGCATTGTATGATTAACGGTTCTATGGTGAAATTAGTCACAGGATCACCAAATGTCAAAATTCCAAGATGTCCCTTGAGGTGATTGAGGAAATGAGAGTGGAAATGGTAAGGTGGGTGAAAGGTAGTTAATTTTATATGTTTTGAGTGACAGGTCTTTTGGGTAAGAGGTCCGAAGTCACAATGGGCAAGTCCACGACTAAACTTTTTTTTTTTTTGATAGACTGATCGATGTGGAAAGTCTATATGGGATAAATAATATGGTACTCCTTGAGGTCTTTGTGAAGCTGATTGATGCGGGAAGCTTCGGTTTCTCTCGTTTGTTTGTTTTTTTGAAAGCTTCACATAGTTGTCCTTCAAGGGAGCAGTCTATTTATAGCAGAAATTTTTTCAAGAGGAAGATTTCCTTTTTGACGGAGTCATATTATTTTATTAGAAGTTTGACTCAAGGATTTTGGTCCCATTGGAGGTCTTTGAAATCATGGACAAGACTAAGGTAAAGGATAGGAATCTTGTTCAAAAGGCAAGGCGGAACGACCATGGTATCTCATCTAAAGGTAGAAAAAAATTATCCATGAGAATCATGTTATGTGTAGTGCAGTGGTACACATATTCAAGAGAAGATAACAAGTGATGGGTACTCACATGATTCTTGTTTAATCATTAGGGAGGTGTATGGAGTGAATAGTGCTCAAGGGATGAGCCTGTAAAGAGACAAAGGGTGAGGTAGGATAATGAGTCAATAATAGAATGGTTGAAGATGTAATGTGTTAAGGGGCTTAGGTTCAGGTTTACCCTCAAGTGAGGATAAATGATATGCACCTGATCTATAGGTATGAGTTACGATGTATGGTCCAAGCCAATTAGGAGAAAATTTTCCCCATTTACGTTTTTCTACTTTGGTTACGTGTTGATTTTCTTTCAAGACAAGGTGACCAACTTGGAATTTTTGTTCATGAACATGTATTTCATAACCACGTTTGATACATTGTTGGTAAACTTGAAGGTGATCTAGAGTGTTAAGATAATGTTTGTCTACTAACTCTAGTTGTGCTAAGCGGTCCTGACAAAAGTCATCATCAGTAAGCATGTCATGGAGAGAAATGCGGAGTGAGGGAATCTAGACATCAAGAGGCAGAATAGCCTCTATACCATAGACCAACGAAAAGGGTGTGGCCATAGTAGAAGTGTGAATACTAGTGTGGTATTCCCATAGGGCAAAAGGAATGTGCGTATCACAATCCTTCCTAGTATCATCAACCACTTTCATGAGATTTTTTTTGAGGGTTTTTTTAGTGGATTCAGCTTGGCCATTGGTTTGTGGGTAATAACGTGATGAGAAACTGAGATGAATGTTGAAGGCATTGCAAAAATTTTGCAATGTTTTGTTTTTGAATTATTTTCCATTGTCAGTGATGAGGCGATGAGGGACACCAAAGTGGAAAATGATGTGATGGTTAATGAACTCAAATATTTTCTCATCTTTTTTGGAGATGAGTGGTATGGCTTCCACCAATTTTGTGTAGTATTCAGTAGCAGTTATGATCCATTGATGGCATTGGGAAGAATGAGAATTGATTTTTCTGACAAGATCCAAACCCCATTGCAAAAAAGGCCAAAGGTCACAGCTGACCTATAAAGCATGACTGGGTGTATGATGAAGGTTGGAATGTTGTTGGAATTTCACAAAACATTTGACATAGTCGCAACAATCATGGTTAAGGGTCAACCAGTAATAGCCTAGGTGAAGAATACACTTAGCAACAACAAGACCACTAAAGTGACCTCCACACATCCCATCATGAACCTCCTTAATGGTATAAGGAATTTCAGAACTTGTGAGGCATCATAAGATAATTCCATCAAAGTTGCACTTCTAGAGGATTCCCCCTAGAATGATGAAATGAGATACCTTTTTAAGGAAGGTGTGTTGTCCGTTACAGGTGAGATCAGGAGGAAAGATGGAGAGGGAAAGGTAGTAGAGTAATGTTTATACCAAAGGTCACTCGGGTCAAGGGTGTCATTTCTGATTGAGTAAACATCGTGAGGTAAATAAGAAGGTGAATGGAGGCATTATACGGTAACAAATATTTTGGAATCGGTAGGGGAAGTGGGTATTTGGGAAGCTAAGCAGGCCATGGTATCTACAAATTTGTTGGTTTGACGTGGGATGGTTTGAAAGGTGCAATGATCAAAGGTGGTCAAAAGTATGTCTACATGATGTTTATAATTTTGAAGTATCTCATAATGAAATTGGTACATACCATTGACTTGGTTTATGACCAACTATGAATCACTAAAGATGTGGATCGATTTGACATCTAGGGAATATGTGGCCTGAAGACCTAGTACAAGCACTTCATACATAACAATATTGTTAGTGCATTCAAATTCTAGTTTGAAAGACAAAGGCATGGGTTCTCCATCTATAGGAATGAGGATAACACCAGCCCCCCCCCACACTGACACTTGGAACCATCAAAGAACAGTGTCATTTAATAAGGGGGTTCATTTAGGGAAAGAGTAGTAATTGACTCATCGGGAAAGTCAAAATTAGAGGGTTGATCCCTGGAAATAGGTGCGTCAGCCAGTTGGTCAGCAATAGCTTGGCCCTTAATGGAATTTTGGTGAATGAATTTGAGGTCAAGATCAGCTAAAAGCATAAGCCATTGCATGACGTGCTGATTTTGATAAGGTTTGGCATACATGAAGTGTAAGGGATTTGTGTTGGTCACAACATAGGTTTTGTGGTTGAGTAGGTAATGGTGGAGTTTGGTGGCAACAAAAAACAAGGCTAACCAAAGCTTTTCTTGATGGTTGTATCATATTTCATAGTCCAAAAGAGTATTACTTATGTAATAAACCGTTTTCTCCCTATTTTGTTCATTGCGATGAGTGAGCATGGATCCCAAGGAATGATTGGTAGATAATATGTATAGGTAAAAAGGTTGATCATATTTAGGTGGAATGATTACGGGTGGTTGGAGAAGGTATTGTTTTAGGGCCTCAAAAGCTTTGTGACAGTCATCATCCCATTTAAAGGAGACATCCTTCCTAAGTAGATTATGAAATGGTTGACACGGATCAAATAATTGTGGCAAATGGACTGTAATTTACCTTGTGGATACGAAGTTTTTTAAGGTTAGTGGGTGGAGGCATTTCTAGAATGGCCTTGACTTTAGCAGGGTCAACTTCTATACCACGGAGGGAAACAATAAATCCCAAGAGCTTTCCTAAGAGAACCGTGAAGACGTAATTTTTAGGTTAAAGGTGGACACAATATTTAATGAGGTGGTCAAAGATGGTTTCGAGGATGGTGAGGTGCTCAGAATGACATTTATATTTGGTGAAGAGATCATCCACGTAATCTTCCAATATGTAATGCATGATATCATGGAAGATGTAATTCATAGCATGCTGATATGTAGCACCAGCATTTTTAAGACCAAAAGGCATGACTCGATAGCAAAAGGTTCCCCAAGGGGTAATGAATGCAGTCTTGTGTTGATCTTCTGGGGCAAGAAAAATTTGGTTATAACCCAAGAAGCCATCCATGAGTGAGAGCATCTTGTGGCCAGTGGTGAGGTCAAATAGTTGATCAATACCGAGCAAGGGAAAGTCATCTTATGGGTAGGCTAGGTTGAGGTCACAGAATTCTATGAAAATGCAAAGTCCCCCTGTTGCTTTAGTAATAGGGACAATGTTAGAAATCCAATGAGGATAATCAATGGGTAAGATGAAGGAAATTGAAAGAATGCACTGAAGTTCTTCTTTGACGAGAAGAGAAATGTGAGGGTGCATTTTCCTCAACTTTTGTTTGATAGGTTTGGCATCGGGAACTATTACAATAATGTGGACCACTATGGTGGGGTTAATACTAGGTATGTCTGCGTAAAACCAAGTGAAAGTGTGGTTATGATCTCGGAGAAAAGAAGTGATGGTTTCCTGTTCAGCAGCATCTAGAGATTATACGATATGTAGGATGTGTGGGTCATCTTGAGTATGAATGTTGATCTCGATTGTCGATTCATTCAACATGGTTTAAATCTTAGAGGGTAACTACCAATGAATAAATGAGTCTTCTGCACCAGGGTAGGTGAGTATTGATTCATCATCCTAACATTGAATGACGTTAATTATAGGTGTGTCATCATCAATAATTTTAGTATACGGAAATGGGAGAGTGGAAGGGGCCTCACCTTTGTGTCTATAAGTCAAAGGCCTCAAGAAAATGGTGTTTATGAAAAAAAAAAATTAGGGGGGATAGATTCAAGATCCATTGACTCTGTCAGTGAGGGTAGTGATGAAGGTGGAGCGGGTGAAGGTGGTGATGAAGATGAAAGTGGAGGAGGGCTAGGGTCTTCAATGAGTTCAATGTAGGCCTATTTGGTAGGAGGTTTGGGGAAGCCGATACCACTACAGTAATTATTTTTGCGGGTGGTACATAGAATAATGGTATGGCGGCCTTGCTCATAAAATCCAAAACCAAAAAACTTCCACACACAGCAGTGCAAGAAGGTGTGGGTGAAACAGTGATTGGTAAGTGATTTGAATTCAGTATAAAATGGGAGGGGTTATGATGGTGGTTCAGATGTGTAAGTGGTAGTATCAAGTCCCCCATATGTGAGACTAGTGCGAAGATGAGGAAGATCATAAAGGAGGTTTTCTCCTATACGGTGATCATAGTGAGGGTGTTGGTGAAGACTTCCACACTCATGTGAAGTAGAGAATGTGTTGACACATAATAGGTGGTACACCCCCAGAGTGAGGTGTGGAAAATCACCTTCCAAGGGATCACTGGTTATTATATAGGTAGCTAGAATGGGTGATGTATCGGAGGTCGATGCGGAGATAGAGTTAACCAATTGGGAAGCTAATTGGTCAGCCATGGAGGTTATAGTAGCGGTACGAATGGAGGAGGTATGTGTGGTGAAAGTAGTGGTTTTACTGGTAGGTGAAGGTGTAGGTGAAGTGGTATTGGTCACGGTGGTAGATAGCTTGATAGGTATGAGTACATCATTGGGTCGGTAAAGCATGTTGCATGTTTTGAAAGGTGATGGGTTAGCTTGAATGGTATAAGTGTGTCCTTCATGTTAAAACTTTACACAACAATGCAAAGTGGAAGGAACGCAACCCATGACAAGGATCTAGGGTTTACCAAGAAACAAGTTATATTGGAATTCCCCCTCCAAAACATTAAACAATTTTGGAATAGTGTGGGGTCCCACGCGAACATGAAGGATGACAATGCCTAGTGTGGAGGTGATAGCATCATTGAATGAGCACAACATAAACAGATGTTTATGCATGAAAATTTTAGGTATGCACATTTGAGAAAATGTATGGGATGAAATGATGTTAATGCTAGCACCTCCATCAATCATCACACACCATACCTGTATGTCATCAATGTGGATGGAAATGAAGAAGGCTAGGTCTAGGTCATCATTATGGTGTGGCAAGATCTCCTTCTATGAGAAGCTAAGGGAGGACACTTGGTGAAGTATTTGAGGTGAGGATGAAGGTGGTAATTTAGTGAGAGAGGCTACATGATGGGGTATGATAATGGAGGCTATGGGTGTAGGGTCATTTGGTAAAACCTCAATAGATTGAAGGACCTCCATGTGGGCTTAATGATGGGATTCTGAGGTTTAGATGAGGTCATATAAGGACATTTTGAGGGGAGATTGGTGTAATTTTTTGAGCATGATGCGATGTGTGGTGCCATTAGAAATGGGGTATGTGGGGCCGCGAATAGTGATTTTAGGTATGGGTGTAAATGGTATTTTGGGTATAGGATTGGTTGGTGGGTTAGTTTCCTTTTCTTTTCCCTTCTATGCACATGTAGTGACGTGTATCATGTTGATTTGAGGGAAGTTGGAAAATGGAGAAGGTGTAGGGTGAGTGGTATAATGATACGACGGAAAAAAACCTACTGGAGGAGAAAAACCATGTGAGGTCCGTTAGGAACAACAACATTTGGGTGGTGGTGTGGCAAGTTCTCTGATGTAAACCATGTTAATTTCAAATCTTGGGTATGGATCTAGGAGAGGTGAGAGTGGAGGGTTATTGAGTGGGTAGTGTGGGAGTGGGTGTTGGTGAAGCAGGATCCTCATCGAGAAGGTCGTTGTCATTAAAGTTGGTGTCTGGTGGACACAATTGGATAAAGATGGTTTTTAAGGCCTTGCAGTTCTCCACATCATGCCCTAGCACACGATGGTATGTGAAAATTTTAGTATCATCAAACCCTTTTGGCTTGGGTTTGAGGGGGTCGTAAGGTTGGAGTGGCGGTAATGTGATAACAGAAGTCTTGAGGAGGTTGGTTAAAATTTTGGCATAGGACCCTGCTAGTGGATCACAATGGGAAGTGAACGTGGGTTTGGGTGTAGGTGTGGTTGATTATTGAGGAACTATTTTTGGAAGAGTAGGAATGGGTTGAACTATGGGTTTAGGTGCCAATGTCGTTTGAAGTATCAGTCAGGTTTGTTTGGGTAGGGGTATAGTAGATGGATGGGTAGGAGGGTGTGGGGTTGTTTTGACTACCTGGTTGTGGGGTAGTGGGGTTTTGTTTTTGGGTTACACCTTCTTGGGTAAAGGTGATGTGGGTGTATGAGGTCTAGAAGGAAAAGTATATGGAGGAAGAGGGGGAGTTACCCACGAGGATAACATGATTGTTGTGAAAGTAGATGACACGGGTCGTACTTGGGGTGTGAGGGATAATGACTAAAGTGTAGTGGGTAGTGAATCAATAGCTGAAGGTATTGGAGGTATTGGTGGTAAAGAGACTATAGGTGCAGGTATAATTCGTGTTGTGTGCCTAGGTAGGTTAGAGGTTTGTGAGGAAGGAATGGGTTGTTGTGTTATTGGTTTATGGATGCGTGAAGGGTGCTTGACCATGTTGGGTAGTTGAGGTCTTAAGACAGACAGGACAATTGCGGGTGTGATTGGTGCGGTCAGGTTATGATGTCGATGAGTTTTTTTATTTGGTTTGGGTGTCATAGTAGGTGTGGTATTGACTCTGGAGGATGTAGCTAAATCCAATTTAATAGGTGGATGAGTAAGGCTAGTGGTAGGGGTGACCCCTAAAGTGGTAATAGGTTTACTGGAGGAAAATGTTATGGGTATGGGTTTGGGTTTAGATATAGGTCGGGTTATGGGTAAGGGTGTGGTGTGAGTGCTAATGGGTATCATAGAAGGGGTTATGACAGTAGTGGTTGTATTTGGTTTGATGGGTCGAAATGTGTTTGGGTAGATAGTGGAGGTATCAGTGAGGGATCTCTGCATCTATATTGAGATGGGGAGTAAGAGGTGCCCCCATAGTAAATCCCTATCCACATAATCTAAGTGATCATCCAAATGTGAGAACGGA
Organism: Taxus chinensis; assembly: GCA_019776745.2. Classification (NCBI taxonomy): domain Eukaryota; kingdom Viridiplantae; phylum Streptophyta; class Pinopsida; order Cupressales; family Taxaceae; genus Taxus; species Taxus chinensis. Next base: position 262,256,661 of record CM034156.1, on the reverse strand, counting down.
ACATGTGTGGGTGGAGTTGGTGAGGACCTAATGGGAATTCTCATAAAATTCTTCTTAGAGATGGGTAATTGGCTAGCTTTGGCTTCCATGGGTAAGAGAGCCGAAAGTAGGTCTGTTGGATTTTGGGTAGCTGATGGAGATTGCTCGCCAAGAGGAAAAGGTATCTCAACTAGGTCTATGATGGGTGGAGGAGATGATGGGAGCTCCTCTATAAGTGGAGGGATGGATAGGTTCTCCTCTATGGGTGGAGGAGGTAATGGGTGCTCCTCTGCGGGTGGAGGAGGTAATGGGTGCTCCTCTATGGGTGGAGGAGGTAGTGGGTGCTCTTCTGTGGGTGGAGGAGGTAATGGGAGCTCCTCTATGGGTGGAGGAGGTACTGTAGGTAAAGTTTCTCTAAGTGGTGAAGCTAGGGGTGAGATGGTCTCAATGTTAGTGGAAGACCCCTCCATGGGTGATGAAGGAGATGAAAGGTGTTCTTCTGTTGGTGACGGAACAATGGAGGTTGGTTCCAATGTGGAAGGAGGATTTCAGGCTAGGATTTCCTCTATGGAAGGGATGTGAGGTAATTGAGAGGCAATAGGTACCTCGTTAAAGATAGCGTGAACCTCACGGGTATGGGTATCATGATTGGATGTCTCACCGGTTTGATTAGATGACAGGGCATGGTTGGGAAATGGTTTTTTGAAGATTTGTAGATTTTGGTTGGGGGTGACATTGGGATTATCCACAGTTAACTCACATTTCTTGAGCATTTCTTGGAAAATATTCTTGAAAGTGATGCAGTTGCTATCACTACGACCATTTACTCGATGATAGTTATAGAAATCATGTTCTTTATACCATGCGGGCATGGGCAAGCAGGGTCAAAACTAGTGTGTGGTTTTATGGGTGGAAGGGTGATGGCTCTAGCTTTGATAAGCTTTTCTAAGATAGAAGAGTAAGGTTCCCCAATTGGGGTATATTTATTTTTCTCTTGTCTGAATCGAAAAGTTTTGATAGGTGAGAGATTAGATGAGGGTGTAACCTGATTTGATAGATGAGTTGGGCCGGCCTCTAGTACCACTCAATTAGTGGTGCCCTTAGATTTTGAATAATTTGTTTGTGGTTTGGAAGAGGAATAGGTATCATTCGACTTGAATGTTGAATTCTAATTACGTAATTACATTTTCTTCTCTTTGATGGCCCAGATCTCTAACTTTCATGCCATAGTGAATGCCTCATCGAATGTTCGGAAGGTTTGGACCTAAAAGGTCAGAAAGATATGTCTAGCATAAGCTCGTGTGAAGAGCTTGATGATTTTAGTTTGTGGTAGTTGGAAGGTAAGTTGATTGATCATGCTACGCCAGCGAGTGAAATTTTTTTTGATAGATTCATCCTCATACTAACATGTGGAATATAGATCGGTCATGGTAACCTTCTTAACGATATTGATAGAGAAATTATAAAATAAGGCTTAGGCTACCTGATTAAATGAGAATATAGAGTGTCTAGGTAAACCACTATACCAATCTAATGTAGGTCCAGTGAGGGACATGGGAAAATTTATAAAAGCAAGGCATCATCATGAGCTATGAGATAACACCCATGTTCGAACAAATGCAAATTTCGTTGTGGGTCTTCTTTGCTATTGAAACAATTGAATTTAGGAATTTTCCAATGCACAGGGTATGAACGGATAGGAATGGATGGGTGAATAGGCTTGTTGGAAATATTTTCATAGGTGAGAGTGTTGTGGGAGCTGGAAATCAATGCCTCCAATGTCTGCATCTTGTCCAACATCAATTTAATTAGGTCATTGGTGGGTTGTGATGATTGGATGCCTCCTGTAGCGTGAGGATGTTGGTATTAAAAATATAACAAGGGTGGCACTCCAGTGTATGGGGCTGCCATGTAGGGTGGTGGAGAATAAGGTAGTGAAATAGGGGGTACGTACCCATAATGAATAATGGATGAAATCGGAGGATGTTTGTAGTATGGATATGGGGGTGGAAGGCTCATGTTAACCTTAGTGGCAATAGGGGCTAATGATTATGGAATGGAAAGAACCACGTTCTGAAATGGGGTAGGGGTCACTGACACTGGTGGTGGGAATGTAGCTATAGGTATGTATGAGACATTAGGGGTAGATGAGGTTATGTTTGAGGTAGTCATCGAGGGTACGATGGATGTAATGGGTGCCACAGAGGTAACAGACGTGAAAGTCATAGTGGGTATACAACCTAACTGTGAAATAACTTGGGGTAAGGTGGATGCAGGTAGCACGGAGCAAAATAGGGCTGATGTAGAAGTGGGTGTGAGAATTGGGGGGATAGATACGGGCATGTTGTATATCAACTGACCCGAGGCGTCTCAAGTGGATGAGTGGGAAAGGTAAAAATGCAAAGCAGCAGGGTTCTAGTCAAGGAGTCATGAGAACTCCTCATCTTTGGTAGCAATAGTAGTAGGCTGGATGAAATCCATGCCTAGTGACAAAATAGAAGGTGGTGAAGGACTAGGTGGGATTGGTTGACAACTGGTGTGAAATACGAGGGTTCTTGCTTGTCTTTAGGTTAGAACCATGTGAACCAGTATTGATCAGGTAGGGATGTTTCTTTGTAAATGATACAGAGAACAGCAGGAACAGGTGAATCTGGTGATAAAAAGTGGATGAAGTACTAACCAGTGGCTGGAATGTGAAACAAGCTAATCGATACCAGTTAGATAAAACCGATGTCAGTCAGGCGTAACCGTTACCGGTCACTGTAAAAAATGGACAGTAAGTAAACAGTGAGGCAGAAGGTAAAATCTGACATGTATGCTAAATCTGAAGATGTTTAAAAAATCAATGTGAATAATGACAGTGACAGAGACTGTGAAAAGTGGAAGAAAGTGAAGTAATATTTCCTTTTGATTAGGTTATAAAAAGGACCTAGAATCGATGTTGGTTGGGTATAACTGATGGCAGTCAGAGGTAACCGATGACGATTACTATGAAATTGAAACAGTGATGAAAGAAAGTGGTTGTGAATTAAAATTTGATATAGAATCAAACACAGAATTCTAGAAATGATGATGATATGGCCCAGGAACACTTAGGTGAAGCCAGAATACACCAGCTATGATGAGGAGCGTGCAAGGATGAACAAGAAAGTGAAAAACATGATCTCTCACCTCAGAACACAAGCCAAGCAAAAACACTAAGAAAATATGATCCTAGGAGTTCCTTTCCTATTATGTTTGTTTAGCTTATGCTATTTAAGGACTGACACATGAATTGTGAGATAGATTTTTTTGGTGAGGATGGCTTCCTACAAAGTGGGAGATCTAAAAGGTGAGGTTTTAGGTATGTTATAGTGGGGGTGGGCTTCACTCTGAAGTATGACTCGACAAAGCAGCGAGATGGGTGCCCACTATGTCGTGATCATATGATCACCTACAACTTCTTCTAGGTAGGATTTTTTTTAAGAAAGTATGTATTTTGAATTTTTGTGTGGTTTGGTAAGACTCAAAGAAAGAGAGAAGGATAGAAGTGCTTTTCTACGATTCTTTTTTCAACCATCAACTATTCATGACTTCAAGTGTATAGGTTGCCCTTAATTAATGTGATCTAATGCAATAAATTAGAATGGAATGTACATTTTTAAAAACCCAAATCAAAAATGTGAAATTGGATGACACAATAAGATGAAGAGGAAGAGGGATGCTCTTTCACTACAATGCAGAAACCATGAAGAGATGATTCCTTTTAATTACACCAAAAGAAAAGTTTCCTTTACAGCAAATAGAAAGGAGAGGTGGATTACCAAGGAAGAAAATTAGTGTGTACACTATTTTAGAAGGGAAAAAAACACATAATTTTTTCCTATGAATGAATGAAATGCAAGGAACCCCAGATGGGTCCCACCGGGCATCCCAAAAATTTTCACCTTTTTCTTATATTGTTTTTTTGAAGTGTTGACAAAATAGATAGGGTAACGGGCATAGGAGGAATACCTGTTCAAATTTCGGTTGATAATTTGTTGCACGCATATGACTTCTGAATCCATAGCTGATTGTGAGAGCTTCCTTTTGGCTAGGAGGAACTACCTGTAATGAAAACAAGACCACCGGAAATATTTAAACAATATGGGCAGTGAACTGCCTAGCATAAGCTATATTCAGGAATTATGATACTTCCTAGATGGCTGTCAGTGCACTATTTTAAACAATTCAGTTTTGTAAACAAAGTACATCCTATTGTTATTTTAAAATTATTTAGGTATCTCACTTAAAACACAATAAGAAATAGATCTGATCTAACATGCTAGGCTAGAATAGAATCCAAAGGTCAAATGATTGGTTCTAGGTCTCTGTAGGTTTGATAAAGGTCTCGGCTAGATCACAGGTGAATGAGGGTGGGGTGAGATTAGATGGGTAGGTTTCTATTTAGGGTTGTGTGGGAAAACACAGAGACCGGTGTCGGTTAGGGGTGACCAATGGTGGTTAGGTATACCTAGTGCCGGTTACTGTGAGATCTAGAAATGTCACAGAACAAGCCGGAGTCTCCTTTGTGATTGTACAAAGGACTTTGGTTGGTCGGGACAAGGTATTGTGTGACTGGAGTAGGCTTTTGTGAGGTTTTAATGGGTATATGGAGGTGAAAATGAGGAGAAGGTCAATAGGGAGCAAGATAAACAATGGATGATGAAATGATGATGAAATGAAATAACCAGGAAAGTATGATGTTGTACTTACTTGGTTTTCATTCCTGAAGGCCTGTGTGTGAGGTATGGAGGTGTTGATGATGGGTTTGAAGGTTGCAAGTGGTCACCAACTAAAGAAAATCTTCTGCATGGGCTGCATGTACACTCCTCTTTGCTTGGATAGATCAAATCATGGCTGGGATGGTTGTGCAAGAGAAGATGCTCAATCTCCTTCCTTGGATGTGAGTTTTCACTAGAATTGGCTCTCTGAAGATGCGTTATCTCTCTGATATGTGTTCTTGGTCATCAAATTTCTCCCAATTTTTACCAACTTCTAACCTTGAGAATAAGGTTGTTTTGGGGTTAAAATGGTAACCGACGGTAGTTCCGGCTTAACCGGCGATGGTTAGGGGTGACCGGTGTCAGTCAAGGCAGGATTTCCTAGGTTTACTAAACTAGGTAAATCCTCCTGACTTCCTTGGATCCTGTGTCATTATCCCGTGGATTAGACTGGGAGCCTCTTGTTGTAACACCCTGAACTGTTGTTACTTTCTCCTAAGCATTCAAGTGTTGATATGTGATTTATAGTAAATGGATTGTGTACCTCGATTCGGAAATCATGCTTGATATGTATTAAATTTCTTGCAGATTGCAGATTTTGACTGAGTCAAAATATTAATAGACTCTTTTATTTATTTCATTTTGTGACTGAATATTAATCTGATCACGGAATGAATTATACAGGTATTCATCAATAATATCTAGACTTGGACCAGAGGAATTGATCCAAGTAATGCTTTAATTTTGTGAAGTGATAAAATAAGATCACGAACCTTGAACAGGTTGTAAGGTATGGAAGCATTTAGAAAGCGGGTCAGGAGTATGACTCAGGCTGATCTCGAGAAATGAAATGGTTCCCGATATTTAGTATATCTGGAAGGTCTCGATTAAAGACCAGGTAATAATTCATTGACATACAATTCTGTAATAAGAACAGGAGTGGCTCTGTTCTAGAAAGTATGATATAGGTCTCTCCGAGTTTTCAGGAGAAGGACCAAACTGAATTACTAAGGGTTAGTAACCTAAAACAATAACCTAACCTAGGGGTTAGATTATTGTTAGTCTAACCTAGACCTAGGCTATGTGTTATGATCCTAAAATAAAAACTAAGTGTAAAATGGTTAGCATGGTCATTACCCTAAAACTCTAACCTAAGATACTAACCTAGCTAACTAAGAGTTTTTGGGAAGGGGCCTTTGAAGGGTGGCGAACCTTGGGCGCTATTCTCTATGGCAATAAATGGGAAGGATAAGGATGAGGGATAGGCATATGGCGGAGGCTTAGGCGGCGGCTAACCTTGGCAGACTTGGCAATTACTAAGTTTGGAAATGAACTTGAGTTTTTGGATGGACTGTCACCAATTTCGGCGGTCGGTGGGAGTTGAGATTAAGCGGGAAAATTGGTTTAATGGCACTTAATGTCTAGGGAGTCGAGCCGGAGCTCGCGGAACAGCATGCAAACGAGAAGTTGGAAGGTTTGTTTGGTGTATCGCGATTTTCGGTCTTCTTCTCTCTCTTTCTCTGCTAGTTTACTGTTCATAGCACCAGTTCTCTTGAGTTGCATGGTGAGAATGAAATTCTCTGGCTCTTTTCTCTGCCATGGAGGATATATTGTAAATAGGACAGCGAAATTTTGTTGGTCGCTCTAACTTGGGAAAAGGAAAAGGAAGTTTGAGCTCTTCCAGTGGTCTGCTTCAGAATTTTGAGTCAACAAATCCAGGCATGTTAGGCCCTAACCTTTAAATATCTTGCTGTCTTTCAAGTGATTTCATTAGAACAACTCTGTTCAAATGATTCTATGAAGATTGGATGAATTTTCTAAGAGATCTAGTCTTGATGTGATTTGATACTGTATCTCTTATGTTGTTCGATTTTTCTTCAAATTTAACCCTTAATTGGGTATGTGTTGTGGACTTCGAAACTGTTCACTGTACTTGTTGTGCTTCACATTCTTCGACGTAGGATTATGCATGAGAGGTATGTGCTTGAAGAATATGCGAGTGTTCGGCCTGCTTGGCGTGAGAATCCCATGCACGCTTCTTTTGAGTGGTATCAGGACCACGGTATGAAACTTGATTGGTAGAAACTGTTTCTTGATATAGAAACTGTATTAATGATTTGATGGAATACTGTAAGAATGTTTGGTATTATCGCTTGTTTGGGTGCTAAGGTCTTGGGATTCTTGTAAAAAAACTAGTGATACTGTTCGGGTTTCATTTTGTGTGAATGTCCAGTCTTATTGGATTTCTTTGAACAGGTAACTGTAGTGGTACCATAGTCTTTTCGACCTAGCGGAAGTTGATTTCCCTGTTACCTAGGTTAGCGGGATTATGCTATGTGCATTTTAAGTATATTTTGAACGAATACACCTGTACTTTGTTGTTTCGACTTAGTGGAGTCGATGACTGAATGCGTATTGCTTTCTTTTGCTGGAATTGTAGTATTCTATCCGCAAGTTTTGTGGTTCTGGGTTCTTGTAAAAGCCGTTAGTAGTATGCAATATATACAGGGCTATATATCTACTGTTATAATATGAAGTGACTCTGTGGAGTCGATAGAATGATTTCCTGTATATGCATTTGGACCTCTGTCTCAAGTTAAAGCTATTAGAAAGTTCGAAGCGGCTTGGTTGATTGATAAGCCAGTGACTCGAAATGAATATACACATGTACTAAGACCTCTGTTATTTGTAGGAATGTTATCCTTCGAATAGCATATGCATGGATTTATCAATCTATGTACATTGTACGTTGCTTTAGGGTTCAGTGTTTATGCGTACAAACCTTTATCATTCACTGTGTGAATATATAGATTATGTTATTACGAATTGGACAACTCTGAGGTTCAGTCGAATGAATGATTCATTGTTATTGAAATCGAGCTGAATTAAAATTAAGCTTTTGCCTGATTTTTATATGTACAACGGCGACTTGATTTGAATCAGATGGAATTCGATATTGCAATTGCAATTTGTAATTCCTTACGTGTTGTCCAGATTTGAGTTACAGATTCTTGGAAAGTGGACCTGTATGTCTTAGTCCTGAGCAAATTATTGTAACCTGATTTTTGGCAGACACCTGTCGTTTGCTGTCTGACTGTTTGAGTATCCTTAAGTATGAGTTAATTATCATGTGTGAATTCTTAAGCTCTGTTGAAGTGAGTCGCGAATACCATACGTTTGAGATCATTGGAAATGCGTCTAGGTGAAGGTAACTTGTACTACTGTCTAATTTTGAGCTTGACCGTTGGATTCAAGTCTGATTGAGACTTTTGAGGTCCTTGTGTTCGGATGATTGTTTCGTGTGATTGATCTTGGCATAGTCTTAAGTCGCGAATAACGCATCAAGACTTGTTTAATGAAAGGTAAGGAGTCGTGTTGCTTGAATTCCGTGATATACTAGAGGTTCTTTCCGATTTTGAACTTGAGTTCAAGAATATGTATCCTTACTGTTTCGTGTAAATTTTGATCTAGTCCGTTGGGCTATAGGTTGATATATGGGATTGTAGGCGTGTTTGTCTTATGTTGCATAACATAGTCCTTTGGGAAACCTTGAGCTGGACTGATGCTATAAGCCGTCGATTGTACCTCGACAGGAAATGTAGCTCTTGATTTTCAACTGTTGTTTAACGCTTTACTGTGCAGAAGGAACTTGCATTGGGCTTGATAGTCTGTTACATGAAATGTTGAACGTGTTAGCCACTGTACAGGAGTTTTTGTTGTGTTTCTATTTTCGTGATTTATGAACAGTGAATCTTGATTGTCGGCCTGTCGGGCTTGTTCGTTATACATACTGGATGATTTTTTTCCATATGTGGAGGCATGGTACAGTGAGTGAACTTATGTATGAAGGGACAAGTATGAATGGTTTGATTCCTTTCTCTTCCTTAATTTATATCATGCATGCCGATATCTGAACTAACAGTTGGAAATTGTTTTTGTATCTTATTGGTGGAATCCCGAATTGCTATGATATTTCCTTATTCTGATAAAATGTAACGATCTGTTCAATGATGCTGATCTTGGATTCAATGATTATTGTTTGGATACTTTCGTTCTTTGATTCTTAATATTCGAAGAAATATTAGAGAAGTGTTTAGGACTATTCTGTAACGATGATAGAGTTACACTAATTGTATAGTCATTTTGTATTACAAAGGCATAGTCTGAATCATGTTTACTTGTTTGGATATCTGAACTCATTTAAATAGGGTGTTTAATGAAAACAATTGATGGATTGCAATTGTTTTAAAAGTTAGTGCTTATCATGCTCAGTTCATCGAACTGACTCATGTTGACTATTTTTGCAGATGGTTTCCGTAAGTGGTAAATAGCAATGCAGATCTGACAGGATCCGATCAGATTGTTTAATTTGATTTATAAGGAATTACAGCTTGATTTTCTAAATGTACTATATGTGGAAAGATGTTTCTTTTCCGTTAAGCATTGTATCAAGTATGTTGCTTGCATAAAATGTATTTGTACGAGTTATCGAAAGGAATAAAAATAAGTATTTGATACTTATGTGTTGTATTCTTAATTCTGAATAGTTGACCTTCTTCAGTTTACGTATACCAGAGATGGCATATGTTATCTTTGTGTAATATGGATGCTTTTGTGATTGACAATGAAATCTTGTAAGAAAATGTAGATTGAATTCTTATGAGTGTTTAGTAGTTCTAATTTGTTCTATCGATAATGCTCATATTGAAATTTAAATCATTGTCTTTTTAAAAAGATAGGGTTAAAATTGAACCTAGCAGATAACACTAATCAAGCTGGAGGTAAATTACTAATCCCTAGTCCTAAGTATGGCAGGACAACATTAAATTGGATTCTTAACCAATTATATCTTTATACTAATAAGTATGATATAAATTCAGTTAAGAGAACTGAAATAGGCAATCTAATGGGGTTCAGATGGCAATCTCATATGCATAGGTAATGAGATAATGTCTGAATTCTGTTGTTTTAGAATCATGATGTATTTCTAATGACTCCTTGATAGAGAGCTTGACCTTAATACCTCTACCATGTAATGGGATTCATTGAGGAAGGTCGTCTTAAGACAAATGAATCCAGGGATTGGGAAATGGCTAACCTTATGGGGAAAGTCTTTAGAAGTAATTTAAAACTCAACGTGCGTAACGCATATTATTAAGTAGATATTTTCGAGGCGGATTTAAAGGTTGATGGCACAAGACAACTGCAGGTTGTACCTCCGAGAAGATTAGGATCTTCTCGAAGTTACAACAATGCAGGTGACTTATGGCGACACCCTTTGCACATATCTCGCTACGGGTGACCCAACGTCCTTTATGCTACCCGGCTAACCACCCTCTGTTCCACCCATCCATAATCCATAGCCTTCCTCCCTTCAACCCACCATCCTGTCCATTTTCCCCACACCACCCCTACCATACTCCCAAGGTCAACCTGTCCCACTACCATCTACCCCACCCTCGCATACTCCAACCCCCATGCTGATCCTTGGCCCCCCCAAACCAGCCCCCGCCCATACCGCCTTGGCTTCCTCACCAACCTTCCAAGCGTCCCCATGCACCGTCCACACCCTTAATCCGAACACTATTTCTATCACGAACCGTCTTCCCCTGAATCCCCACTCCTCTCTATAACCACTCTCGCGTCGCCACCATCGCCTCTCATCCTCACTCATCCCCCCAAGCCTATCCTACTTCCACGACGCGCTTACCACTTTTTTTAGAATATTTCCTCACACCCCACAATCCAAACCCCCCTCCCTCACTCCGTTCATAATTTTTTCCCACCCTCACACTCTTTATCCCATGGGCGCAACTCATCCACCCGCTACACACTTGATTCCCACCTTTCTCGGACTAACGACCCATCCTACCCCCCCCCAGCTCCTTCCCCTGCCCACTTGCGCCCGCAAATTCCCTCCGTTTATTTGATCTGCCTTACTTGATCTCCTCGCCCCTCCTCACCGTCTCTCCAACTTCCTGTTCCGTGACTTCTATTTGGACCTCGAGAAGAATTAGGATCTTCTCGAGTTTAAACAATGCAGGTGATTATGGCGACACCCTTTGCATTATCGCTAAGATTTCACTTGATTGCTGCACGAGTTACCTTTTTGGGGGAGCCGATTAAGAACGTGACCCAGTTATAAGAATGCTCGGAGCTTTGGGGTATCATGACACACTGGTTGAATGCTAAGGTTGAAACCAGTAGTCCTCCTATCCCCATCAATCTCGTAGGCATCCATATAACATTATCACATGTTACTCTACCTCCGAGTGATTCAGCGTGAAAAGAAAGGACTGCCATAGTCAGTATAAAGACATTCTATATAAAATATGAATGGGTGAGGACGTTTTCTAGATTGAAAGGAGTATGCCGTTAAGGGAATACGAGACATTGAACAGTATGTTTCAAATCTTTGGCAAAGTATCGCACGCTTGCTGATGCTGGTCCTAATTCAACCTATCTAAGGGATGAGATGCCGATGAATAATGGTAACAGTTATTCGTAGTTAGATTCCTTGGACAGAGCATTCTGAATCCAGCTTAGGGAAGAGAACCGCAGAGGTGTTATTTTGGGTTTTTTAAAAATTTAAGAAAAACCACTAAAACTCTGTTTATATGAATAGGATCGTAGTTACGAGTCATGGAATGACTAGATCGGAGGCTATTCCAAGTCATTACAGCTGCATTATGGTTGTCTGTTATATAAATGGTTTATTGAATGTGAGGGGGTTCTTTTTCTAAATTATGTATTAGACAAGTATGGCAATTCTCAAAAAAAAACCAAAAAAAATTTGACTTCTTGTTCTATTGTCTACAAATGAGGATGTAACCACTTGTGCAACACACGGAATGTTGTTTAGAGGGAATGTAGGCCTTGATATTTAGGGTTTGGGTATAGTCTTAAGTTAGTTATGAGAACTTGAACTCTGCTAAGAATATGTCTTAGGTTGAGTTGGCCTTGATGCTGGGCTGTTAAGTGAACTGTATGTGTGGGGGGGATATTATTTAAATAAGATTACTTAATAATAGATATAGGGGATAATGCATAATTTAATTAAATGTACTATTAGTGGGGTGAAGGGGGTCATGGCTAGGGTAAATGTCATAAAGGTTGCTTATATGTCAAGGGACAAAAGGGGAGTGTGACCGAATTTTAGTGTCTACAACAATATAACATATCATAGGTCATTCCCTGGTCTGAACAGAGAAAACAAGTTCTGTCAGCATATGGTATATCATATATATCCTCAACTTAATCTAAAGAACCAAAAGTACAATTTAGTTTAAGTGTATTAATTATTTTTTTCAACTTATTCGGTTTTTATTTTATTAATATTGAAATATATATAATATTTTAAAAATAATAATTTTGGGGTTTTAGTTATTTCCATAAAATAATTGTTGATCGAGTGCACATCATATTCAAATCATATTTTCGAAGAGAGGAATTGATATAAGCCTCCTGAGACAAAAATAACTTCTTGTTTTTTCTGTCTCGGTAGATTTTCATACCAAGGATTTTCTTTGTAGCTCCCAAATATTTCATTACAAATGTGTGAGCTATCCTTTCTTTAATTTTACCAATATCTTGCATACTAGATCCTATAATCAGCATATCATCCACATATAGTAACAAAATAACATAGCTCCCATTTTCAAGCTTCTCAAAATAAACACAATGGTTAGATTCAAATCTCATATAACCATGCTCATGCATAAAACTCTCAAAATTCAAATACCATTGCCTTTGAGCTTGTTTGAGCCCATATAGGCTCTTTTTCAATCTACACACAAGTTTCTTCTTACCCTTGACTTCATAACCAAGTGGTTGTTGCATATAAATCTCTTCCTCAAAATTACCATGAAGAAATTCTGTCTTAACATCAAGTTGTTCTAAATTCAAATATTTTTTTGTAACCAAACTTAGAATAGTATGAATAGAAATTATCTTAACTACAGGATAAAAAATCCCATCAAATTCAATACCTAATTTTTGTATAAATCCCTTTATCATAAACCTCACCTTGTACCTTTTCAGTCCACACTCTTCTTCCTTGACCTTTTAAGCCCATTTGACATCAATATTTTGGCAAATGCTTAATATAGCTCTTGGAACGAAACTAAACTTCAGTTCAACATATCATCCAGAAATGGATGGACAAACTGAGAGAGTAAATCAAGTGTTGGAAGATATGTTGCGAATGTATTGCATGGATCAGCAGTATAAATGGGAAGAGTATCTTCCATTAGTTGAGTTTGCATACAACAACACTTATCACTCATCTCTTAAAATGGCACCTTTCGAAGCACTTTATGGAAGAAAGTGCAGAACCCCTATTAGCTGGGATAGTATTGAGGATAGAGTGGTAGTTGGGCCAGAAATCCTCACTAAAATGGAACAGCAAGTAAAGTTGATTTGTGAACATTTAAAGGAAGCAACAGATAGGCAGAAGAGCTATGCTGACCTTAAGCGGGTTGATCGAAGGTTTGAACTTGGTGAGAAGGTTTTTCTTCGTGTTAAACCTAGAAAGAGTTCTATAACTTTTGGCAAGGCTACCAAGTTGTCACCTCATTACGTGGGACCTTTCGAAATTGTTGAAATAATCAATCCTGTAGCTTATCGATTAGCATTACCACCTGCTTTGTCTCGCATACATGATGTTTTCCATATTTCTTTGCTTAAGAAATACGTTTCAGATTTGTCACGTGTTTTAAATTGGAATTCCTTGCAGGTCCAAGACCCAGGATTAATCATGGTTAAACCCACACGAGTGCTGGAAACTCACCAATTACATTTGATAAATCATGTAATACAGCAAAGTAAGGTCCAGTGGGACCAGTTTAATGAAGAAAGTGCAACTTGGGAAAATCTAGAAGAGATAAAAATTATTTTTCCCTTTCTTTTTGAACAGAATGAAATCTGTTGACAAAACATTTTTATGAACTTATCTTTTCATGTCTTTATGAAAGCCAGATTGAGGCAAACATTATTCAGGTTGAATAAAATGTATCGTGACATTGATTTCTAGAACTATTCAAGTTGGAAATAGTCTTATTGTATTGTGAACTAATAAATTGGCTGACCTGAAGGTGAATCAAAATATGTAATAATCAGGACGATGAATCTTTAGGAGGGAAGCATGTAACACCCTTAACTAGTACTACTTCCTCCTGAGCATTCAAGTGTTGATATTTGATTTCTTCTGTATAAGGATGTGTTCCTTTGATTGTGAAGTCATGCTTGATATGGATTGTATCTTCTTTGCTCTTGAAGATATTTGAATGAGTCAGGATATGCTTGGACTCTTTTATTTCTTTCATTTTTTTAGCACCTGAGTTCAATTTGATTTCGGGAGGAATTGTGAATTTATCTGTCTTTATGACTCAGCCTTGGATCAGTTGCATTCATCCAAGAGATGTTTTAAGTTTATTCAGGATGAACAAAAAGAAAAATTATTGACCTTTTGAAAGATGCAAGGTCTGAATGAGTTAAATGAGCAATTTCGGAGTTTAACTCAGGCTGATCATGTAAAATGAATTTGGTTCCCGATATCGTAATATCAGGAAGGCCTAGACCTTAAGCCAGGTAAGAAATTTTGGTGTATACTGCAAGCTTAGTAGCAATACTAGATAGAATCCATTACGGGAATGTTATACCCTGTTTGGTTCTAATACTGATCGGTCATACTTGTGAGACCTAGACTGAATTCGTTAAGGTTAATAACCTTAACCTAAACTATAACCTATTGGTTGAATGATTGCTAATCTAAACTAACCCTAAACTATAAGAGTAATGCTCCTAAGGTTAGCTACACCTAGCACTATGTAAGTAAGACTAATGTCTTACCTTATGATCTAACCTATGTTCTAACCTATCCTAACTAATGATAATGAATGGAGGGGGACCTATGAAGGGGTGCGAGTCATGGGCGGTGGTTTTCATGGCATTAAATGAGGTGGATAAGGATGAAGGAATTGGGATTTGGAGGAGGTTGCTAACGGCTATTATGACCTGATGTGGCAGCATCGCCAAATTTGGAAATGATTGTTTGCTTTCATTTGGCAATCACCAACTTAGGTGGTCGGTGGTAATGGATAATAGGTGGGAATCTTGGAGTTAATGCCATTGATGAACTTTGGTTCCCGAGCATGGATTGCTTGGGAAGGCATGCAAATGGAAAATTTGTTGGTATTTTGGCTTTCCATGCTTTCCGTTTTTCTCTCTGCTTGATGATTGGTTCTTTGAACCAGTCTACTATGTGTTACATGGCAACCTTGAGAATATCTAACTCTTTTCTCTGTTAGGGAAAGTTTATAAGGCATGAAGGTAACAATTTATTGTTGTTTAATCTATCGTGGAAGAAGAAGAGAAGGCGTGACCACATTCAGAGGTCTTCTTCAGATTTTTACACGACACTATCAGGTATGATAGGTCCTAACTTTTAAAAATCTTGCTTTCCTTCAAATGATTTCATTAGAACAACTCTGTTCAGATGATTTTTGGTTCAGTTGGTTTTAATGGTAGCAATGTATGAAATATCTTATTGAGTTTTCATGCTGGTTCAATTATTCTGTTGAATCCTTGTGGAGTGTACATTGGATTCGTTAATGTATGAAATATCTTACTGAGTTTTCATGCTGGTTTGATTATTCTGTTGAATCCTTGTGTAGTTTACATTGGATTCGTTAATGTATGAAATATCTTACTGAGTTTTCATGCTGGTTTGATTATTCTGTTGAATCCTTGTAGAGTGTACATTGGATTCGTTAATGTATGAAATATCTTACTGTGTTTTCATGCTGGTTCGATTATTCTATTGAATCCTTGTGGAGTGTACATTGGATTCGTTACTATTGAAATATCTTGCTGTGTTTTGCATTTTGGTTAGATTCCTTAGAAATGCTTGCAAGGATAATATATGAAATCGACTCCTGCCGAAGCCTTGTTGTTAACGCTTGTTGGAAGCAACTCTGTTGGAGTCCTTGAAATGTTTCTTTTTGTATGGTTCATCTTCTATTGAAGCGTAGTTTTGGGCACTTGTTGGAAATGACTCTATTGGAGTCCTTGTTGTATTCTTATGTGAATGCGACTCCTCTTAAAAATCCTTGATGTATTATGTTCTTTATGAATTCGGCTTAGTAGATATGTTTGCTGAGTTGGTTTTGGATTCGACTCTCTCTCTTATTGTTGTTGTGGTTATATTTATTTTGATTCTGTAGAAATGTGTGTTGGGTTACTTAACAAACTCGACTCTGTTTGAGTCCCTGTTGTATTTTCATATTAGCTCGACTTTGGTTGAACCTTGCTGAGCTTATGATATGGAGGAGACTTATGTAAAGTCCTTTACATGGTTATCTTTCTTGAATTCGGCTTCTGATATAAGTCCTTGCTGTATATTAGTAGGGTTTAGATTTAGTTGAATGTTGCTGTGTATGTACATGTTTCGACTCAGTTGAATGTTGCTGAGTGTTTTGACTCAGTGGGAATGTCGTTGTGTTTACACAGGGTTATGTCTTCTGTTTATTGTGTTATCTAGTCTTGTTTTTGACTGAGATAAAGAGTTCCTAGCTGTGCCGTGTCAGGCGATGGCGTTGCATATTTTTCACGTTTGATGAATGATTTGGACAGTTTTGTGGAGTCTATATGGGTTGGATTATTTATTACTACTTTTTTGCGAGAGCTTTTGTATTGCTTAATAAGCTACAGGTGATTTTTATATTTGAATTTTGATGAAACTGTAGTTTGTTCTTGTTATCTCGACTGATTTAGTCACATGCGTATAATGTAATTACATTATTCTTGAGAATTCAGTACAATCCTGAACATGATTGGAATGAAATTTGAATGTCTCTATTTCTTTCTTCTCAGCTGTAAAGTTTATGTTGATATATATAACTGTAGGAATAATATGATATTCTCTCCTTGTCTAGAAACTATGAATGTTTTCTTCTTTTGTATCCTTATGTGAACTCTACAGTATAGGCATAAGAAGAGTAGACTGTTAAATTGTATGCAGAGACTGGTTAAAATAGTATTGCAGTATGAGTTCGTATACTTGTAAATTCCATTGAAATAATGTTACGAGTATAAAGGAACCCTGTCAGTTGAGCTTGCTGGATTTTATAATCTTCCTTTGTGGAATTGTTAGAAACATACTTCTTGGAAACACGAATTGATAGGATATTCATTTTCGAATGGAATAATTTGTTGAATTATTGTTGTCCTTGAGATACAGGTGGATGGATGTTTTGGATTCATTTTGTTCTTAGTCTCTAATAATTATGATGAGTCATCTGAAAATATTTAGATTTAATTGGCAGCTATAATATGAGTCATGCGTTATAGTCATGTTAGAATTGCAGGAAGATAATTAGCCTGATTCATGTTTGAGGATTTGATGAAATGATTTCATTTAAACAGGTTGTTTAATGAGAGAAATTGGTAGAATGCAATTGTTTTAAGAATTAGTGCTTATCATGCTTAGTTCACAGAACTGACCCGTGTTGGTAATTTTTGCAGATGGTTGTCGTAAGTGGTAAAGGCACGCAGATCTAATATGATGTTCAGATTATTTAATTTGGTTTTATGATGAATTCCAACTTGACTTCTCTAATTGTATTATATGAAGAAAGTTGATCTTTTGCTTTTGAGTATTATATCAAATATGCTGAATGCATAGATTGTAATTATTTGGCTTAGAATTAAATGAAATGAGGGAATTGATACTATATGGCTGTATTTGTATTTTGATGGATTGATCCTCTTTGGTTCGATTGTTTTGAGGTGAATTTTTATTATTATTGTATACCTTGGAGATCTTGGGATTATCTAAGTAGGCCTTGTAAATATTTGTAACTAAATACTTGTGAATGATTAGTAGTTATTTAATATTCCATATAAGGCTAATTTGGAAATTAGACCACTGTCTTCCAAGAAGTTAAGGTTCAAATAAACCTTAATAGGTAGCTGAATGGGAGGAGTAATCTATTACTCCCTAACCTTGATCTAAGCCAAGACAACATACATAAAGAATCTAAATCACTTTATCTTAATACAAATAAGTAAGATATAATTCAGTTTTGGAAAACAGATATAAACCTAAAAGGGTATATTTAGCATCCTTAAGAAGAGGCTTAGGGCTATTTCCCATTTTCATTTATTAAGATTATTGTGAATCAATGAACTCTTGACGAGACCTCAAATCTTATTAATTTCTCTCTGTGAAATAGATCTTAAATAATTAAGGCAACTTAATAATGAGGAACCCAGGAGTTGGGATAAGACTAACTGGAAAGGAGAGTCTTAAAGTATAATTTCAACTCAACGTATGCAACACCTTAAGATAAGTAGATCTTTCCGAGGTGGTTTTGTAGGATGTCGGCACATGTCAACTGCAGGGTTGTACCCTCAAGAAGATTAGGATCTTCTCGAGGATACAACAATGCAGGTGGCTTATGGCAACACCCTTTGCATTGATCATTAATATTTACACCTTAAACTCGAACAATTTTTTACTCGGGATCTGGTTAGGAACATGGTCATGTTATGAGGCTGCCCTTGGAGATTTGGGGTACCTTGACACACAAGGTTAACTAGGGTTGACCCAGTATGTCAGCTTATCCCTTGTAACACCCTGAACTGTTGTTACTTTCTCCTGGACATACAAGTGTTGATATGTGATTTCTTGTATAAGGATGTGTTCCTCGATTTAGAAATCATGCTTGATATGTATTATAATTTCCTTGCAGATTGCAAATCTTGACTGAGTCAGAATATGATTAGACTCTTTTATTTATTTCATTTTGTGTCTGAATATTAATCTGATCACGGAATGAATTATATAGACATTCATCTATAATATCTAGGTCTTGGATCAGTGGAATTGATCCAAGTAATGCTTTAAGTTTGTTTGTGATGAATTAGATCACAGACCATCAACAGGTTGCAAGGTATGGAAGCATTGATTAAGTTGGTCAGGAGTATGACTCAGGCTGATCTTGGTAAATGAATCGGTTCCCGATATCGAAGTATATCTGGAAGGTCTCGGACATGGACCAAGTAATAATTCTGCCATGTATATTCCTGTAGCCTAACGGCTGTATAGGAGTGAATCCTGTTCGGAGATGCATGATTTTAGGTCTTTTCTTGGCATATAAAATGTTATACCTAACTGGAATTATTAACGGTTAGTAACCTAAAACTAAAACCTAACCTAGGGGTTAGATTAGTGTTAATCTAACCTAGACCTAGGCTATGTGTTAATATCCTAAGTTAGTATCTATGTGTAAATTGGTTAGTATGGGTATTACCCTAAATTCTAACCTAAGATACTAACCTAACTAATGAGGAGATTATGAAGGGGCCTATGGAGGGGTGCGAACCATGGGCGGCCATTTTCTATGGCAATTAATGCTTGGGATAAGGATGAGGGACAGGTCATGGTGGAGGCTTAAGCGACGGCTAACCTGTTCTGACGTGGAAATTCGCTATGTTTGGAAATGGGCTTGAATTTTCATTGGACTATCGCCAATTCCGGCGGTCGGTGGAAGATGAGTTTAAGCGGGAAAGTTGGTTTAATGGCATTCAATTTTCTCGGTAAATGAGCCTGGAACTCGCGAGAAGGCATGCAAACGGGAAGTTTGAGGGTTTGTTTGGTTTGTCGCGATTTTCAGTTTTCACTCTGCTTGTTTACTGGTTCTTCGCACCAGTTCTCTTTGAGTTGCATGGCAAGTATGAACTGCTATAGCTCTTTTCTCTATCATGGAGGATATATATGTGATGGAGACAGCAAAATTTTGTTGGTCGCTTTATCGTGGAAAAAGAAAAGGAAGTTTGAGCTCTTCCTGTGGTCTGCTTCGGAAATTTGATCAAAAATCTAGGCATGTTAGGCCCTAACCTTTAAATAGCTTGCTGTCTTTCAAGTGATTTCATTAGAACAACTTTGTTCAAATGTTTTGAGAAAATAGATGATTTTCTATGGAGATCTTGTTTGATTTTTGGTACTGTATCTCTTCTGGTTCGATTTTTCAATTTTCCTCTTGATGGGTGTTTATTAAAATCGAATTGTGGCTCTATTCCTTTGTGTATTCTTTCTGGTTTAAATATGTGAGATATTTATATGTTAAGAGCATGAAAGCTTGGCCTGTTTGGCGTGAGCCCATAGGATATACCTGTGTTGTTTATAGACCACTGTATGTTGTTGATTTGTGGTCGCTGTTTCTTGTTGTGGAAACTGTATGGAAGGATTCTGTTAGATACTGTATGTTTGATCAGTTCTACTGCTCCTTTGGAAACTCTGTCGTGGTTTTTGTTGACAGTGACTAATGGTACTTTTTGGGTTTCATTTTTCTTCTAATTTTTGCTGGGAACAGGTAAACTGTTGTATTACCGTAGTCTATATGACCCAGTGGAAGTTGTTCTTCCTTGTTATTGTAGTAACGGGATTATTTGTTGACTGTATACATTATTGATACATCTATAATTTATTTAAACGACTCAAAGGAGTCCTTGATTGAATCGTATATTGCTACCCACTGTTGATAATATGGATTCATCCTTGAGTTTTGTTATTTGATTTTCATGGAAGCCTGGTGGAGGAAACAGGTCTTTTGGCCACTGTTATTTGTAATAAATAAAGGATATAGGCTTCCTGGGTATGCATTTGCATTTCTTTGTGAAAGCTGTTCGAAAGTTTCGAAGTGGCTCAGTTGATTTCCTTGCTTGAAATGGGTATTTGATTTGCTTACACTTGTTTCATTCTGAATGTTTTCCATTGATGGTATTGAAGGATTTATCAACTAATTCCATCTTATACTATTGTTGGGTTCTTCGATTATGGGCGTAAACCCGTTAACAGTATGTAATGTGTATTTATAGATTTATTTTGGTTGTATTTTGAACGACTCTGAGGAGACGATTCAATGATTTATATTTCTATTTGGGCCACTGTTCAAGTTGAATATGTTTAAATAGTTGGTGAATGATGAACCAGTGGTTGGAAGGAATGACATGTACTAAGACCCCTGTTATTTTCTGGAATTACTTTTGTGTTGCATTGATTTTGTGGTACAGATTCTTTAGGAGAATATTTAGGTCTTCAATCTGTGCACATTTGTGTAAAAGATGGGAAAGGTACAGTCGGTTTTTTTGTTTTGAATTCAGTAATCGGATTTGCTTGCCTGATGTTTAAATAAGCTCCATTGTTGGGCTCAGATGTAATCATATGCAATTATTTGTTTTATTGTTGTTCGGATTCATATGAACTTTCGGAAGGTATCTTGTATTGCTTGAACCTTATTGAATCTGATTTACGGGACACTGTCGTTTTGTCACTGTTCCTTGAGTATGGTTGAATATTTTGTGTTCTGGCCCTGTTGGGGTGAGTCGCGAGTACCCGCACCTTAGACTTGCATGCGCCAAGGTAAGAATAGAATGATTATTTTTCCCTTTCAATTTAATCAGTCCGATTTAGACTGAGCAAGAATAGATATGCTATGTTCCTTTCCATTTATTCAGTCCATTTTGACTAAGCATTTTTTGGAAATACTGTGTGGACGTCATGGCATAGTCTTTAGGAAACCTCAGATTGCTTGATGCAATGAAGTTTGTTGTAAAACAACAATCTTGCTTGTGGCTTGTCTAACTTGTTCATTTATATACTGGTTGAATGTTTTCATATGTGAAGACGGTTCAGTAATGAACTTATGTGAAAGGAAGTATGAATGGTTTGGTTCTTTCTCTTCCTTTATTTAATATTTGTTGATATTTGTCTAACAGTGGGAAATTGTTTTGTAACATATTGGTGGAATCCCGAATTGTTATGTTATTTCCTTTTTGGAGAATGAAACAATCTGACCATTGTTCTGATTTTGGATTCAATGATTGTTTGTGTACATCTGTTCCTTATTTCTTAATATTTGATGAAATATTAGAAAGTGATTAAGACTATTTTGTAACAATGACAGAGTTAAATATTTGTAATCATTTTGTATTACAAGGGCATAGTCTGAGTATGTTTACTTATGTGAATATCTGATCTCATTTAAATAGGGTGTTTAATGAAAACAATTGATGGATTGCAATTGTTTTAAAAGTTAGTGCTTATCATGCTCAGTTCATTGAACTGACTCATGTTGACTATTTTTGCAGATGGTTGCCGTAAGAGGTAAAAGTAATGCAGATCTGACAGGATGATCAGATTGTTTATTTGATTTGTAATGAATTACAGCTTGATTTTATAGATGTACTATATGTGAAAAGATGTTTCTTTTCCGTTAGCATTGTATCAAGTATGATGTTTGCATAAAATGTAATTGTATAGTTTTGAAAGGAATGGAAATAAGTGTTTGATACTTATGTGTTGTATTCTATTTCTGATAAGTTGACCTTCTTCGGTTTATGTAACGAAGGGGCATTGTTATCATTGTATAATATGGATGCTTTTGTGATTGACAATGAAAGCTTGCATGAAAATGAGATTGAATTCTTATGAGTGTTTAGTAGTTCTAATTTTTTCTAGCAAAAGCAATATTGGATTTAAATAATTGTCTTTCTAGAAGATAGGTTAAAAATGAGCCTAAAAGAGAACGCTAAACAAGCTGGATTAAATTACTAATCCCTAGTCCTAAGTATAACAGGACAATATTAAATTGGATTCTTAATCATTTATATCTTTATACCAAAAATTATGATATAAATTCAGTTAAGAGAACTGATATACAATCAAATGGAGTTCAGTTGGAAATCTCAAGAAAAGGTTATGAGATATTGTCTGATTCTGTTGCTTTAGAATCAGGTGTATTCTAATGACTCCTTGATGAAGAACTTGACCTTAATATCTATACCAAGTAATGGGTTTTATAGAGGAGGGTCGTCTTAAGACGAAGAATCCAGGGATCGGAAAGGCTAAACCTTGGGGAAAAGTCTTTAAAGTAATTTAAACTCAAGTGTGTAACGCTTGTTACTGAGTAGATCTTTTCGAGGCGGATTTAAAGGTTGACGACATAAGTCAATTGTAGAGTTGTACCTCCAAGAAGATTAGGATCTTCTTGAAGTTACAACAATGCAGATGACTTATGGCGACACCCTTTGCATTGATCGCTAAGATTTACACTTGATTTCACACGAGTTACCCTGGGACCGATTAAGAACATGGTCATGTTATAAGGTTGCCTAGGAGATTCGGGGTATCATGACACACTGGTTGAACTGCAAGGTTGAACCAGTATGCCATCATATCCCTAATCCTCATGGGCATCCATATAACATTATCACCTTGTTAATCTGCCTCTGAGTGATTCAGTTGTGAAAGGAAGGACTGACAGTAGTCAGTGTAAGACATTCTATATAACATATGAATGGGGTGAAGGACGTATTCCAGATTGACGAGTATGCCATTAAGGAATATGAGACATGAACAGTATGTTTCAAATCTTTGGCCAAAGTATCGCAAGCTGCTGATTACGTTGTCCTAATTCACCTAGTCTAAGGGATGAGATGCCGATGAATAATAGTAACAATTATTCAGTTAGATTCCTTGGACAGAGCATTTTGAATCCCAGATTAGGGAAGAGAACCGCAAGAGTATTGTGTTAAATAAAAAACACCGACTCTTATTACTCATGAATAGATCGGTAGATTACCGAGTCATGGAATGAATAGATTGGAGGTACTCCGAGTCATTACAGCTACATATGGTTGTCTGTTATGTGAATGGTTATTTGAATTGTGAGTTCTAAATTATGTATTTAGAACCAGGATGAAATTATCAAAAAAAAAAAATCACTTGTTCTAAAGTATAAAATGAGGATGTTGCATCTTGGTATCAGAGCTGAAGGTTGCAGCTCTTGGAGCTATTGAGTCCATAATCTGATAAAAACCTGAATTTTCTTGTAACAGAAAATGGTTAGAACAAGGGGGAACATTGCGAGTAATGCTCCACCTGAAGGAGGAGCGGCAACAACCCAGAAACTGGATGAGATCCTTGCTGCCCTCTTAGACACAAGAGATCGCTTAGCTGTGCTTGAACAGCAGGTGACGGGAAATGAGGAGGATGAAGAAGCTGATAATAATAATCAGCAACCTCCTGAGGACAACCCTGAAATGGGTGTTGATGTTAATGCCGGAAATGCACCTGTCCAACCAGAAAACAAAAAGGCCAGATTGGCAACAGAACTCACTAATGATATAAAAAGGATAAGTCCACCTAAGTATGATGGCACCACACTAGGAGATGGGGCTGAGAACTGGCTCAGCAAAATGGAGAAGTACTTTGCAATAAGGAACTTCTCAGAAGAAACCAAAGCTATTTGGGGAGCCTATCAGCTTTCTCATGAAGCGTCTTTGTGGTGGGATAGCCGAAAAGCTGAGCTAAACATTGATGAGACCAATATTACTTGGGATCAATTTAAAGGCTATTTTAGGCAACGTTGGCCGCCACAACTTTTCTATGATCAGAAAATGACAGAATTTCAGAACTTAGCTCAAGGGAAGCTAACGGTAACTGAATACTGGGAGTGGTTTACAAAACTCCTCAAGTATGTACCGCAGTATCAAACTGATGAAAAGTTCAGGATACGGAAATTCATCATGGGATTGAATCCTGTGATAGGGGGAGAGGTCGATGTTCACATTCCAACCACTATGGAAGGAGTTTTTGAAAAGGCCATAAGGCAAGAACAGAAATTAAAGGCTATTTCTGCTCATAAGGAGGAAGTGCGGAAGAAGACTGCAAACCCTTCTTCAACCTCTCTTGCACCCAGAAATAGGACCATGGAAAAAGTTCAGAAAGAAGAGTAAGTTTCCAGGAGATAACAATAAGAAAGCTGCAGTAAATAAGCCTATTGGAAACGTAAAGGATAATTTTGCTAAAAATTATAATAATGGGCAGAAGTCCTATGGAGGACAGTGTGACAATTATAAAACTGGAGGCAACTTTGAGTCTAAAAAGGGACCTGTAGGAGGCTGCTACAATTGTGGTAAAGATCATTACACAAATCAGTGTCCTTTGAAGAAGGATGATCGTAATCAGCAGCATAAGATACATGCTGCAGTAGCAGACAAGCAAGCTGAAAAGCAAGTGACACCTATAGAAGTTCCGGGTAAGTTATTCGGCATACCTGTCACTATTCTTTTTGATACAGGAGCTACTGAATGTTTTATATCGAATAAACTAGCTTCTAAACTTAAAAGAAAAGCTAGAAAAATGGATAAATCTTGGACTGTATAGTATGGTAATAATTCTGTTCATATAGTGAGTATGTGTCTTTTTGGGGCAATCCTTGACTTACCTAACTTTTCCATGGAAGTTGATCTCTATGTTGCACCTTTGGGATCGTATGACATTGTCATCGGTGTCAATTGGTTAGTTGACCATAAAGCAAAGCTAGATTGCTATGAAAAGAACATAAAATGTTTAGATGATCAGCTGGAATCAGCAGAGATTCAAGGTGTGAAACGAGAAATTTCAGTTAGAAAACTATCAGCTATACAGCTTAAAAAGGCTAAAAATAAAGGATGTACCCTTTATGCGGTAAAGATATCTAAATATCCTGAAGAAGATGATAATTTCATGGAACAATTCCCTCTGCTAAAAAGTTTCAGGGATGTTTTTCCTGAGGAATTACCAGGGGTTACCACCCAAGAGAGAATTTGATTTTACCATTGAAATCAAGCCTAAGACGGAACCTATTTCCAAGGCGCCTTATCGGATGACTACTACTAAGTTAGTCGAGCTTAAGGCATAGTTACAAGAGCTTTTGTCTAAAGGATTGATTAGACCAAGTGTTTCACCTTAGGGAGCACCTGTGATATTTGTGAAAAAGAAGGATGGAACACTAAGGCTGTGTATTGATTATCGGATGTTGAACAAAGCAACAGTCAAGATCCGATATCCACTTCCTAGGATCGATGATCTGTTTGATCAGATGCGTGGAGCAGTGGTTTATTCTAAGATAGACCTTCGATCTGGTTATCATCAGTTAAGGATTAAAGAGGAAGATATTCATAAAACAACTTTCCGAACAAGGTACGGACATTATGAATTTACAGTTCTACCCTTTGGGTTAACTAATGCATCCGCAGCCTTTATGAATTTAATGAACAATATTTTTCAAGAATACCTGGACAAGTTTGTACTTGTATTCTTGGACGATATTCTCATTTATCCTAAAAGTGTTGAGGAGCACAATGAGCATCTGAGGATATTTTTGGGAATTTTGAGAAAGAGAAAGTTGTATGGTAAGTTATCCAAATGTTCTTTCTTTGATTCAGAATTTCACTATTTGGGTCATGTCATAAGTAAAGAAGGAATCACTGTAGATCCTTCAAAAATAGTGGCAATAACTGAGTGGCCTGCACCAAAGAATGTGCATGAAGTAAGAAGCTTCATGGGTCTTGCTGGTTACTATAGAAAATTTGTAAAGGATTTTTCTAAGGTAGCTACACCAATAACTTCATTGCAAAAGAAGGATAAGAAATTCATGTGGAATGACAAGTGCGAAGCGGCTTTCAAAAGTCTGAAAGACCAGTTGACTTCTGCACCTATATTGGCTGTACCAGACCCTAATGGGAATTTTACTGTTGTAACGGATGCTTTTGGGGAAGGCCTTGGAGGTGTTTTGTTACAAAATGATCAGGTCATAGCTTATGAAAGTAGAAAACTTAAGTTACATGAGCTGAATTATGCCCCTCATGATTTGGAACTTGCTGCCATTGTTCATAGCGCCTTCAAGTCTGGAGACACTATTTACTTGGGAAACCTTTTGAGTTGAAAACTGATCACTTAGGACTGAAATATATTTTTACTCAGCCCAATCTGAATGCCAGACAAAGAGGGTGGTTAGAAATTTTATCACAATATGAATTTGATATTAGCTATATCAAAGGGAAGGAGAATAGAGTAGCTGATGCTCTAAGTCGTAGGAGGCACATTTCTGCTCTTATAACATTAAGAACTTAGTTTAAAGATGAGGTAAAAAGTGCCTCAGAATCATATGCATATTTTCAGCAAGTAAAAGCAGCGCTTGCTGCAGAACCTAAAGATAAAAGGTATGAAGGTTTTCATTTTGATAATGAAGGAATCTTGCGTTATGAAAATAGGGGTATATGTACCTGTGCTGAATGATTTAAGAAAGAAGTTGTTAGTTGAATTTCATAATTCACCTTTCTCTGGACACCTAGGTATTACAAAAATGCTTGCTGATATGAAACAGCAATACTTCTGGAAAGGTATGAAAAAGGATGTGATAAATTTTATGACTCATTGTCTGGAATGTCAGCGGGTGAAGGTAGAACATATGCACCCTGCTGGACTGTTATATCCTCATAGCATACCGCAGCACAAATGGCAAGTAATAACCATGGATTTTGTACAAGGACTACCTATGTCCAGGAATAAGCATGATGTTATCCTGGTAGTTGTAGATAAACTGACTAAGGTAGCTCATTTCATCACTGGAAATCTAAAGGATGATTCACCAGTGCTAGCCAAGAGGTTCGTACACGAAATTTTCAGATTGCATGGTGTACCAGAACTGATTATATCTGACAAGGATCCTAGAATGACGTCAAGGTTTTGGCAAACGCTTAATGCAGCCCTAGGAACAAAACTAAACTTCAGTTCTGCATATCATCCAGAAACGGATGGGCAAACTGAGAGGGGTAAATCAAGTGTTGGAGGACATGTTGTGAATGTATTGCATGGATCAACAGTATAAATGGGAAGAGTATCTTCCATTAGTTGAGTTCGCATACAACAACACTTACCACTCATCTCTTAAGATGGCACCATTTGAAGCACTTTATGGAAGAAAGTGCAGAACCCCTGTTAGTTGGGACAGTGTTGAGGATAGAGAGGTAATTGGACCAGAGATTCTCACAGAAATGGAACAGCAAGTTAAGCTGATTCGTGAACGATTAAAGGAAGCAGCGGATAGACAGAAGAGCTATGCTGACCTTAAGCGGGTTGATAGAAAGTTTTAGATTGGTGATAAGGTTTTTCTGCGTGTTAAACCCAGAAAGAGTTCTATAACTTTTGGCAAGGCTGCCAAGTTATCACCAGGATTTGTGGGACCTTTCAAAATTGTCGAAATAATCAATCCTGTAGCTTATCGTTTAGCATTGCCACCATGCTTTATCTCGCATGCATGATGTTTTCCATATTTCTTTGCTTAAGAAATACGTTTCAGATTTGTCACATGTTTTAAATTGGAATTCCTTGCAGGTCCAAGACCCAGGAATAATCGTGGTTAAACCCACATGAGTGCTGGAAACTCACCAATTGCATTTAAGAAATCATGATATATAGCAATGTAAGGTCCAGTGGGACCAGTTTAGCGAAGAAAGTGCAACTTGGGAAAATCTGGAAGAGATGAAAATTACTTTTCCTTCTCTTTTTGCAACAGAATGAAAACTCTTGACAAAAATATACTTTTATTAACTGATTGTTTTTAAGTATTTATGAAAGCCAGATTAAGGCAGACTTTATTCAGGTTGAATAAATGTGTTGTGACATTGATTTCTGGAACTATTTAAATATGGAAGTAGTCACATTGTTTGTGTACTAATAAATTGATTGACCTGAAGGTTAATTTAATATGTAATTCATCGGGATGATGAATCTTTTTAGGAGGGAAGCATGTAACACCCTGAACTGTTGTTACTTTCTCCTGGACATACAAGTGTTGATATGTGATTTCTTGTATAAGGATGTGTTCCTCGATTTAGAAATCATGCTTGATATGTATTGTAATTTCCTTGCAGATTACAGATCTTGATTGAGTCAGAATATGATTAAACTCTTTTATTTATTTCATTTTGTGTCTGAATATTAATCTGATCACAGAATGAATTATAGAGATATTCATCTATAATATCTAGTCTTGGATTAGTGGAATTGATCCAAGTAATGCTTTAAGTTTGTTTGTGATGAATTAGATCACAGACCTTGAACAGGTTGCAAGGTATGGAAGCATTGATTAAGCTGGTTAGGAGTATGACTCAAGCTGATCTTGGTAAATGAATCGGTTCCCGATATCGAAGTATATCTGGAAGGTCTCAGACATGGACCAAGTAATAATTCTGCCATGTATATTCCTGTAGCCTAACGGCTGTATAGGAGTGAATCCTGTTCGGAGATGCATGATTTTAGATCTTTTCTTGGCATATAAAATGTTATACCTAACTGTAATTATTAACGGTTAGTAACCTAAAACTAAAACCTAACCTAGGGGTTATATTAGTGTTAATCTAACCTAGACCTAGGCTATGTGTTAATATCCTAAGTTAGTATCTATGTGTAAATTGGTTAGTATGGGTATTACCCTAAATTCTAACCTAAGATACTAACCTAACTAATGAGGAGATTATGAAGGGGCCTATGGAGGGGGTGCAAACCATGGGCGGAATTTTCTATGGCAATTAATGCTTGGGATAAGGATGAGGGATAGGTCATGGCGGAGGCTTAAGCGACGGCTAACCTGTTCTGACGTGGCAATTCGCTAAGTTTGGAAATGGGCTTGAATTTTCATTGGACTGTCACCAATTCTGGCGGTCGGTGGAAGATGAGTTTAAGCGGGAAAGTTGGTTTAATGGCATTCAATATTCTCAGAAGTCGAGCCTCGAAACTCGCGAGAAGGCATGCAAATGGGAAATTTGTGGGTTTGTTTGGCTTGTCACGATTTTTGGTCTTCTCTCTCTCTCTGCTTGTTTACTGGTTCTTTGCACCAGTTCTCTTTGAGTTGCATGGCAAGTATGAACTGCTCTAGCTCTTTTCTCTGTCATGGAGGATATATATGTGATGGAGATAGCAAAATTTTGTTGGTCGCTTTATCTTGGAAAAAGAAAAGGAAGTTTGATCTCTTCCTGTGGTCTGCTTCGGAAATTTGATCAAAAATCCAGGCATGTTAGGCCCTAACCTTTAAATAGCTTGCTGTCTTTCAAGTGATTTCATTAGAACAACTCTGTTCAAATGTTTTGGGAAAATAGATGATTTTCTATGGAGATCTTGTTTGATTTTTGGTACCGTATCTCTTCTGGTTCGATTTTTCAATTTTCCTCTTGATGGGTGTTTATTAAAATCGAATTGTGGCTCTATTCCTTTGTGTATTCTTTCTGGTTTAAATATGTGAGATATTTATATGTTAAGAGCATGAAAGCTCGGCCTGTTTTGCATGAGCCCATAGGATATACATGTGTTGTTTATAGACCACTGTATGTTGTTGATTTGTGGTCGTTGTTTCTTGTTGTGGAAACTGTATGGAAGGATTCTGCTAGATACTGTATGTTTGATCAGTTCTACTGCTCCTTTGGAAACTCTGTCGTGGTTTTTGTTGACAGTGACTAATGGTACTTTTTGGGTTTCATTTGTCTTCTAATTTTTGCTGGGAACAGGTAAACTGTTGTATTACCGTAGTCTATATGACCCAGTGGAAGTTGTTCTTCCTTGTTATTGTAGTAACGGGATTATTTGTTGACTGTATACATTATTGATACATCTATAATTTATTTGAACGACTCAAAGGAGTCCTTGATTGAATCGTATATTGCTACCCACTGTTGAGAATATGGATTCATCCTTGAGTTTTGTTATTTGATTTTCGTGGAAGCCTGGTGGAGGAAACAGGTCTTTTGGCCACTATTATTTGTAATAAATAAAGGATATAGACTTCCTGGGAATGCATTTGCATTTCTTTGTGAAAGCTATTTGAAAGTTTCGAAGCGGCTCAGTTGATTTCCTTGCTTGAAATGGGTATTTGATTTGCTTACACTTGTTTCATTCTGAATGTTTTCCATGGATGGTATTGAAGGATTTATCAACTAATTCCATCTTATACTGTTGTTGGGTTCTTGCGATTATGGGCGTAAACCCCTTAACAGTATGTAATGTGTATTTATAGATTTATTTTGGTTGTATTATGAACGACTCTGAGGAGACGATTCAATGATTTATATTTCTATTTGGGCCGTTGTTCAAGTTGAATATGTTTAAATAGTTGGTGAATGATGAACCAGTGGTTGGAAGGAATGACATGTACTAAGACCCCTGTTATTTTCTGGAATTACTTTTGTGTTGCATTGATTTTGTGGTACAGATTCTTTAGGAGAATATTTAGGTCTTCAATCTGTGCAAATTTGTGTAAAAGATGGGTAAGGTACAGTCGGTTTTCTTGTTTTGAATTCGGTAATCGGATTTGCTTGCCTGATGTTTAAATAAGCTCCATGGTTGGGCTCGGATGTAATCATATGCAATTATTTGTTTTATTGTTGTTCGGATTCATATGAACTTTCGGAAGGTATCTTGTATTGCTTGAACCTTATTGAATCTGATTTACGGGACACTGTCGTTTTGTCACTGTTCCTTGAGTATGGTTGAATATTTCGTGTTCTGGCCCTGTTGGGGTGAGTCACGAGTACCACACCTTAGACTTGCATGTGCCAAGGTAAGAATAGAATGATTATTTTTCCCTTTCCATTTAATCAGTCCGATTTAGACTGAGCAAGAATAGATATGCTATGTTCCTTTCCATTTATTCAGTCTATTTTGACTGAAGCATGTTTTGGAAATACTATGTGGACGTCATGGCATAGTCTTTAGGAAACCTCAGATTGCTTGATGCAATGAAGTTTGTTGTGTAAAACAACAATCTTGCTTGTGGCTTTTCTAACTTGTTCATTTATACTGGTTGAATGTTT
This sequence comes from Taxus chinensis, assembly GCA_019776745.2. Taxonomy (NCBI): domain Eukaryota; kingdom Viridiplantae; phylum Streptophyta; class Pinopsida; order Cupressales; family Taxaceae; genus Taxus; species Taxus chinensis. The sequence continues at coordinate 262,225,246 of CM034156.1, read as the reverse complement.
TCATATGTGAAGACAGTTCAGTAATGAACTTATGTGAACGGAAGTATGAATGGTTTGGTTCTTTCTCTTCTTTATTTAATATTTTGTTGATATTGTCTAACAGTGTGGAAATTGTTTTGTACAATATTGGTGGAATCCCGAATTGTTATGTTGATTTCCTTTTTGGAGAATGAAACAATCTGACCATTGTTTTGATTTGGATTCAATGATTGTTTGGTGTACATCTGTTCCTTATTTCTAAATTTGATGACATATTAGAAAGTGATTAAGACTATTTTGTAACAATGACAGAGTTACATATTGTATCATTTTGTATTACAAGGGCATAGTCTGAGCATGTTTTACTATGTGAATATCTGATCTCATTTAAACAGGGTGTTATGAAAACAATTGATGGATTGCAATTGTTTTTAAAGTTAGTGCTATCATGCTCAATTCATTGAACTGACCATGTTGACTATTTTGCAGATGGTTGCCGTAAGAGGTAAAAGCAATGCAGATCTACCGGCTGATCAGATTGGTTTATTTGATTGTAATGAATTACAGCTTGATTTTATAGATGTACTATATGTGAAAAGGTTTCTTTTCCGTTAGCATTGTATCCAAGTATGGCTGTTTGCATAAAATGTAATGTATAGTTTGAAAGGAATGGAAATAAGTGTTTGATACTTATGTGTTGTATTCTATTTCTGATAAGCTTGACCTTCTTTCGGTTTATGTAACGAAGGGGCATTGTTATCATTGTATAATATGGATGCTTTGTGATTGACAACGAAAGCTTGCATGAAAATGAGATTGAATTCTTATGAGTGGTTAGTCGTTCTCCTTTGTTCTAGCAAAAAGCAAGATTGGATTTAAATAATTGTTCTTCTCGAAGATAGTTTACAAAATGAGCCTACCACCGCGCCGCCAACAAGCTGGCTTCACTTACTCATCCCTAGTTCCCTAAGTATACACAGGCAATATTAAAGTGGATTCTAATCTTTTCTCTTATACAAAAAGTATGATATACCTTTCAGTTCCGAGGCCCCGGCTATCCCCATGTGCCCCTGGCGTTCATTTTGCCCAATCTCAAGCAACGGTTCTGAGATATTGTCTGATTCTGTTGCTTTATCTCCGGTGTTGTGTTATTCTAATGGAACTCCTTGAGAAGAACTCCCTTAATCATCTCTAGCAAGTAATGGGGTGTATAGAGGAGGGTCGTTTAAGCCGAAGAATCCAGGGACGAACGGCTAACCCTGTGGAAAAGTGTCAAGAATTACACTCAAGTGCGTAACGCTGTTTCCGAGTAGATCTTTTCGCGGCGGATTTAAAGGTTGACGACATAAGTCAACTGCAGAGTTGTACCTCTGAGAAGATTAGGATCTTTCTCAAAGTTACAACAATGCAGATGACTTATGGAGACACCCTTTGCATTGATCGCTAAGATTTACACTGCTTATCGCACGAGTTACCCTGGGAACCGATAAGAACGTGGTCATGTTATAAGGCTGCCTAGGAGATTTGGGGTATCCATGACACACTGGTTAAACTGCAAGGTTGAACCAGTATGTCATCATATCCCTAATCCTCGTGGGCATCCTATAACATTATCACCTTGTTAATCTACCTCCGAGTGATTCAGTTGTGAAAGGAGGACTGACAGTGTCAGTGTAAGACATTCTATATAACATATGAATGGGGTGAAGGACGTATTCCAGATTGACGAGTATGCCTGTTAAAGGAATACAGACATGAACAGTATGTTTCCAAATCTTTGGCCAAAGTATCGCAAGCTGCTGATTGCGTTGTCCTAATTCACCTAGTCTACCTGGTGAGATGCCGTGCCTTCATTAGTAACAATATTCAGTAGCTTCCTGGACAGAGCATTCTGACTCCCAGATTAGGGAACTCGACACGCCAAGAGTATTGTGTGAAATAAAAAAAACACCGCCTCTATATCATGAATAGAATCGGTAGATTACCGAGTCATGGAATGAAAGGACGGAGGTAATCCAACCATTCCAGCGCATAGGTGCTGTATGGAATGGTTATTTTGAATGGTGAGTTCTGTACTTATGTATTCTAGAAACCAGGATGCAATTCTCACAAAAAAATCCACTTCCCTTTTACTAAAGTCCTCAACAGGCGGGCTTCTTCCATCTTGGGTATCAGAGGCTGCAGGTTGCCAGCTCTGGACCTATGAGTCCCTCCATTGATCCACCGGAATTGTCTTGTACAGGAACAATGGTTTAGAACCAGGTGGACACGTTGGGCGTTTTTTCCTGCACCCTGAAGGAGGAGCAGGCACCAACCCAGAAACTGGCTGAATGATACCCTCTGTGGAGCCGAGCATGTTGGACACAAGCGCTTGGTGAGCTGTGCTGAACCGCCTGGACGGATGGGAAAAATGAGGAGGATGAAGAAGCTTATAATAATACTTCAGCACCTCCTGAGGGGAACCTGAAATGGGTGTTGTAGCACATCCTGTTAAGCCGTGAAATCTGCACCTATCCAACCAGAAACAAAAGCCAGATTGGCAGCGGACCTGAAATTGATATAAAGGGCTCAGGTCCACTACGTCTGATGGCACCCCACACTAGGAGGATGGGGTTGAGAATGGCTCAGCGAAATGGGAAGAAGTTACTTTGGCAATACGGAAACTTCTCAGACCGAAACCAAAGCTATTTGGGGAGCTCCAGCTTTCTCATTGAATCGTCTTCGTGGTGGGATCAGCGACTATGCAGCTAAAAATTGATGGAGACCATATTAATTGGGATCAATTTAAAGGCTATTTGAGGCAACGGTGCTGCCACAACTTTTCATGACAGAAAATGGACAGAATCTTTAAGAACTTAGATACCGGGGAAGCTAACCGGTAATGATCCTCGGGAGCGTTGGCGAGGGGAGTCGGGGAGGAGAGGGGGCGGAGAGGAGGCAGAGCGCCGGGGGGGGGGGTGCGGTGAGGGGAGAAGGCAGAGGGGAGAGGGGGGGGGGAAGCGGACGGGAGGGTGGCGGGAGGGCACCACCGCAATGCAGCGGGCGGTGGAGGGCGGCGAAGCTGGAGGGCGTGCGCGGCGGTTTACAAAAGCCTCAAGGTATGTACCACCGTTCGTATCAAAATGACAAAAGTTAGTACTGAAATTATCATGGGATTGAATCCTCGTGTGGGGGAGAAGATGGGCGATGTCACCGTCCAACCACTATGGAAGTAGTGTTGCAAAGGCATAAGGCACGCCCAGCACCTTAACGGTATTTTGCTCATAAGGAGGCAAGTGCGCGGAAGAAGATGACAAAACCTTCTTCACCCTCTCTGACCCAGAAATAGACCTGGAAAAAGTTTGGAACCCGAGAAGTTTCAGGATAATAACACTACGAACGCAGCATAAATAAGCTGCGGTAAAATGTATCCCGGATATTTTGTACAACTTTATAATAAATGGCAGGAAGTCCTATGGGAGACAGCGTGACATTCTAAAACTGGAGGAAACTTGGAGTCTAAAAAGGGACCGGTAGGAGGTGTTACACTTGTGGTAACGATCCTTTAGCAAATCAGTGTCCTTTGCCGCCAGGATGATCGTCACTCCCAGATAGAGATTAAATGATGCAGTAGCGACACAGCAAGCTGAAAAGCCAAGTGACGCCTATCGACAGTTCGGGGTCAGTTATTCGCCTCCTGTCCCATTCTTTTTGGATACCGGAGCTACTGCCTGTTTTCTATCTCCTCAACTCGTTCTACCCTTTCCAAGAAAAGCTGGAAAAATGGATAAAATATTGGACTGGTACAGTATGGTAATAAGTCTGGTCATACAGTGCGGATGTTGTCTTTTGTGGGGGCAGCCTTGGACTTACCCACTGTTCCACAGGAAGACGTTGATCTCTATGTTGCACCCTTTGGATCGTCTGACATTGTCATCGGTGTCACTTGGTAGCTGACCATCAAGCAAAGGTAGATGCTATGAAAGAACATAAAAGTGTAGTGATCCGTTGGCATCAGCATAGATTCCAAGGTTGTGAAACAAGAAATTTCCGTTAGCCCCCTTGTAGCTATGCAGCTTAAAAAGGTAAAAAAAACATTCACCGGCTGATACCCTTATGTGGTAAAGATATCGGAATCTCCTAACAGGAAGATGATAATGCAGGAACAATTCCCTCTACTTTACCCAGTTAAGGGATATTTTCCTGAGGCATGCCAAGGGTTTCCACCCAAGAGAGAATTGATTTTACCATTGGAAATCAAGCCTGGACGGAACCATTTCCAAGGCCCTTCTCAGATGACTACTACTGCGTAGGCGCGCTACGGCACAGTGACAAGCAGATTTTTTCTAAAGGATTGATTAGACCAAGTGTTCACCTGGGCTCCCATGTGCTATTTGGAAACGGAAGGAGGAACACTAAGGCTATGTATGCGATCCGATGTGACACACAGCAACCGTCACGAACAACGATACCACTCCTAGTGATTCGATGATCGTTGATCGATTGCTTGGCGCAGTGGTTTATTTAAGGATAGACCTCCATCTGGTATCCTCAGTTAAGGATTAAAGAGGGAAATAGTCCCTTTAAAACAGCTTCCGAACAAGGTGTACCATTATGAATTTACAGTTCTACCCTTTGGGTTAACCATGCACCAGAAGCCTTTATGAATTTAATGAACAAATTTTCAACTGCCTCCCCTGGACAAGTTTATACTTGTATCTTGGCCGATTTCTCATGGATTCTACACCGTTTTGAGGAGCCCATGAGATCTGCCGGATAGTTTGGGAATTTTGAGGCAACGCGAAAGTTTGTAGGTCAGTATCCAAATGTTCTTCTTTGATTCCGAGTCACTATGGGTATGTCAGAAGTCAAGCAGGACTCGCTGGATATCCTCAAAAATTGTGGGAAAAAACTGAGTGGCCCTTGCACAAATCTGTGCACGCCGTAAGAGCTTCAGGGTTTGCTGGTTTAGACGAAAACTTTGTAAAGGATTTTTTTTCTAAGGTAGTTGCACCAATACTTCATTGCCAAAAGAAGGATAGACATGCATTGTGGAATGCAGTGCGAAGCGGCTTAAAAGTCGGAACCGACCAGTTGGACTTCTGACTCTATTGGATACCAGACCCTAATGGGACTTGTTACTGTTGTAATGGATGCTTCTTGGTTGGGGAAGCCTTGGGTGTAGGCATTGTGTGTTGGTTCCACTGATCGTCATAGCTTATGAAAGTAGGCCGCACACTAAAGTACATGAGCTGACTTCTTCCCCCTCATGATTTGGAACGTGCTTTGCCAGTGTTTATGCGCTTCAAGTCTGGGAGAAGATTTACTGGGCAACCCTTTGAGTTGAAACTGATCACTTAGGACTGAAATATATTTTTTTATAGCCCAATCTGAATGCCAGACCAAGACGGTGATTAGAATTTTTATCACAATATGACTTTGATATTAGCTATATCAAAGGGAAAGGAGATAGGAGGAACTGAGCTCTAAGTCGTAGGGAGGCACATTTCTACTCTTATAACATCAGCCTCAGTTTTAAAGACGATTGTTAAAAAGTGCCATCAGACTCAGATGCATAATTCTAGCACTTAAATTAAACCGCGGTGCTTGCTGCAGAACCTAAGCTACAAGGTATGCAGTTTTTCATTTTGATAATGAAGGAATCTTGCGTATGAAAATAGGGTATATGTACCTGTGCTGAATGATTTGAGAAGAAGTGTTAGTTGAATTTTCCATAATTCACCTTCTCTGACACCCAGGTATTACCAAAATGCTGCTGATATGAAACAGCAATACTTCTGGAAAGGTATGAAAAAGGATGTGATAAATTTTGTGACTCATTATCTGGAATGTCAGCGGGTGAAGGTAGAGCATATGCACCCTGCTGGACTGTTATATCCTCATAGCATACTGCAGTACAAATGGCAAGTAATAACCATGGATTTTGTACAAGGACTACCTATGTCCAGGAATAAGCATGATGTTATCCTGGTAGTTGTAGATAAACTGACTAAGGTAGCTCATTCATCGCTGGAAATCTAAGGATGATTCACCAGTGCTGGCCAAGAGGTTCGTACACAAAATTTTCAGATTGCATGGTGTACCAGAACTGATTATATCTGAGAGGGATCCTAGAATGATGTCAAGGTTCTTTTCAAACGCTTAACGCAGCCCTAGGAACAAAACTAAACTTCAGTTATGCATATCATCCAGAAACAGATGGGCAAACTGAGAGGGTAAATCAAGTGTTGGAGGACATGTTGCGAATGTATTGCATGGATCAACAGTATAAATGGGAAGAGTATCTTCCAATTATTTGATGTTCGCATACAACAACACTTACACTCATCTCTTAAGATGGCACCATTTGAAGCACTTTATGGAAGAAAGTGCAGAAACCCTTGTAGTTGGGACAGTGGTTGGGGATAGAGAGGTAATTGGACCAGAGATTCTCACCGAAATGGAACAGCAAGTTAGCTGATTCGTGAACGATTTAAATGGAAGCAGCGGATAGACAAAAGAGCTATGCTGACCTAAGGGGTTGATAGAAAGTTTTGAGCTTGGTGATAAGGTTTTTCTGCGTGTTAAACCCAGAAAGAGTTCTACTAACTTTTGGCAAGGCTGCCAAGTTGTCACCACGATTTGTGGGACCTTTCGAAATTTTTGAAATCATCAACTCCTGTAGCTTCTCGTTAGCATTTCCACCTGCTTTATCTCCACATGCATGATGTTTTCCATATTTCTTTGTTTAAGAAATACGTTTCAGATCTGTCACATGTTTTTAATTGGAATTCCTTGCAGGTCCAAGACCCAGGAATAATCGTGGTTAAACCACACGAGTGTTGGAAACTCACCAATTGCATTAAGAAATCGTGATATACAGCAATGTAAGGTCCAGTGGGACCAGTTTTAGCGAAGAAAGTGCAAATTGGGAAAATCTGGAAGAGATGAAATCTGCTTTTCCTCTCTCTTTTTGCAACAGAATGAAAACTGTTGACAAAAATACTTTTATGAACTGATGTTTTTAAGTATTTATGAAAGCCAGATTAAGGTAGACTTTATTCAGGTTGACTAAATGTGTTGTGACATTGATATACTGAACTATTCAAATATGGAAGTAGTCACATGTTTGTGTACTAATAAATTGATTGACTTTAAGGTTAATTTAATATGTAATTCATTGGGACGATGAATATTTTTAGGAGGGAAGCATGTAACACCCTGAACTGTTGTTACTTTCTCCTGGACTTACAAGTCTTGATATGTGATTTCTTGTATAAGGATGTGTTCCTCGATTTAGAAATCATGCTTGATATGTATTGTACTTTCCTTGCAGATGCAGATCTGACTGAGTCAGAATATGATTAGACTCTTTTATTTATTTCATTTTGTGTCTGAATATTAATCTGATCACGGAATGAATATAGAGACATTCATCTATAATATCTAGTTTGGATCAGTGGAATGATCCAAGTAATGCTTTAAGTTTGTTTGTGATGAATTAGATCACATACCTTGAACAGGTTGCAAGGTATGGAAGCATTGATTAAGCTAGTCAGGAGTATGACTCAGGCTGATCTTGGTAAATGAATCGGTTCCCGATATCGAAGTATATCTGGAAGGTCTCGGACGTGGCCCAAGTAATAATTCTGCCATGTATATTCCTATAGCCCCTAACGGCTGTATAGGCGTGAATCCTGTTCGGAGATGCATGATTTTTAGGTCTTTTCTTGGCATATAAAATGTTATACCTACTGGAATTATTAACGGTTAGTAACCTAAAACTAAAACCTAACCTAGGGGTTAGCTTAGTGTTAATCTAGCCTAGACCTAGGCTATGTGTTAATATCCTAAGTTAGTATCTATGTGTAAATTGGTTAGTATGGGTATTACCCTAAATTCTCACCTAAGATACTAACCCTAAGTAATGAGGAGATTATGAAGGGGCCTATCGAGGGGTCCGCGAACCATGGGCGGCATTCTTCTCTGGCAATTAATGCTTGGGATAGGATGAGGACAGGTCATGGCGGAGGCTTAAGCAACGGCTAACCTGTTCTGACGTGGCAATTCGCTAAGTTTGGAAATGGGCTTGAATTTTCATTGGACTGTCGCCAATTCTGGCGGTCGATGGAAGATGAGTTTAAGTGAGAAAGTTGGTTTAATGGCATTCAATTTTCTCGGTAAACGAGCCTGGAACTCACCAGAAGGCATGCAAACGGGAAGTTTGGGGGTTTGTTTGGTTTGTCACGATTTTCAGTTTTCACTCTGCTTGTTTACTAGTTCTTCGCACCAGTTCTCTTTGAGTTGCATGGCAAGTATGAATTGCTATAGCTCTTTTCTCTATCATGGAGGATAATATATGTGATGGAGACAGTAAAATTTGTTGGTTCGCTTTATCGTGGAAAAGAAAAGGAAGTTTGAGCTCTTCCTGTGGTCTGCTTCAGAAATTTGATCAAATCCAGGCATGTTATGGCCCTAACTTTTTAAATAGCTTGCTGTCTTTCAAGTGATTTCATTAGAACAACTCTGTTCAAATGTTTTTGAGAAATAGATGATTTTCTATGGAGATCTTGATTGATTTTTTGGTACTGTATCTCTTCTGGTTCGATTTTTCGATTTTCCTCTTGATGGGTGTTTATTAAAATCGAATTGTGGCTCTATTCCTTTGTGTATTCTTTCTGGTTTAAATATGTGAGATATTTATATGTTAAGAGCATGAAAGCTCAGCCTGTTTTACATGAGCCCATAGGATCTACATGTGTTGTTTATAGACCACTGTATGTTGTTGATTTGTGGTCGCTGTTTTCTTGTTTGTGGCAACACTGTCTGGCAGGGATTCTGGGATACTGATGTTGGATCAGTTCTACTTGTCCTTTGGAAACTCGTCCTGGTTTTTGGTTTTTTTTTTTTTTGCCAGTGACTAAGTGGGTAACTTTTTCGGTTTCCGTTGTACTTCTAATTTTTTCTGGGGAACAAGAAAATATTTCTTCCGTAGTCTAGACGACCCAGTGGAAGTGTTTACTTTGTTATTGTAGTCACCATGGGAGTATTGTTGCCTGTTTACCTTATTGAATATAATCTTATAATTTATTTGAAAGCTCAAAGGAGTCCTGTGATTGAAATCGTATATTGATACCTGTTGAGAGTTGGATTCCTCCTTGAGTTTTTTATTTGTTTTCGTGGAAGCCTTGGTGTGGAGGACCAGGTCTTTTGGCACATTATTTGTAATAATACACGGCTATAGCCTTCCTGGGTATGCATTTGCATTTCTTTGCGAATGAAAGCTGTTCGAAGTTCCGAGCGGTCCGTTGATTTCCTTGCTTGAAATGGTATTTGATTTGCTTACACTTGTTTCATTCTGAATGTTTGCCATTGATGGTATTGAAGGATTTATCAACTAATTCCATCTTATACTGTTGTTGGGTTCTGCGGTTATGGGTGTAAACCCGTTAACAGTATGTAATGTGTTATTTATAGATTTATTTTGGTTGTATTATGAACGACTCTTGAGGAGACGATTCAATGATTTATATTTCTATTTGGGCCGTTGTTCAAGTTGAATATGTTTAAATAGTGGTGAATGATGAACCAGTGGTTGGAAGGAATGACATTGTACTAAGACCCCTGTTATTTTCTGGAATTACTTTTGTGTTGCATGAGTTTTGTGGTACAGATTCTTTAGGAGAATATTTAGGTCTTCAATCTGTGCAAATTTGTGTAAAAGATTGGGTAAGGTACAGTCAGTTTTTCTTGTTTTGAATTCGGTAATCGGATTTGCTTGCCTTGATGTTTAATAAGCTCCATGGTGGGCTCGGATGTAATCATATGCAATTATTTGTTTTATTGTTGTTCGGATTCATATGAACTTTCGGAAGGTATCTTGTATTGCTTGAACCTTATTGAATCTGATTTACGGGACACTGTCCGTTTTGTCACTGTTCCTTGAGTATGGTTGAATATTTCGTGTTCTGGCCCTGTTGGGGTGAGTCGCGAGTACCACACCTTAGACTTGCATGTGCCAAGGTAAGAATAGAATGATTATTTTTCCCTTTCCATTTAATCAGTCCGATTTAGACTGAGCAAGAATAGATATGCTATGTTCCTTTCCGTTTATTCAGTCTATTTTGACTGAGCATGTTTCAGAAATACTGTGTGGATGTCATGGCATAGTCTTTAGGAAACCTCAGATTACTTGATGCAATGAAGTTTGTTGTAAAACAGCAATCTTGCTTGCGGCTTGTCTAACTTGTTCATTTATATACTAGTTGAATGTTTTCATATGTGAAGACGGTTCAGTAATGAACTTATGTGAAACGAAGTATGAATGGTTTGGTTCTTTCTCTTCCTTTATTTAATATTTGTTGATATTTGTCTAACAGTGGGAAATTGTTTTGTAACATATTGGTGGAATCCCGAATTGATATGTTATTTCTTTTTTGGAGAATGAAACAATCTGACCAATGTTGTGATTTTGGATTCAATGATTGTTTGTGTACATTCGTTCCTTGTTTCTTAATATTTGATGAAATATTAGAAAGTGATTAAGACTATTTTGTAACAATAACAGAGTTACATATTTGTAATCATTTTGTATTACAAGGGCATAGTCTGAGCATGTTTACTTATGTGAATATATGATCTCATTTAAACAGGGTGTTTAATGAAAACAATTGATGGATTGCAATTGTTTTAAAAGTTAGTGCTTATCATGCTCAGTTCATTGAACTGACTCATGTTGACTATTTTTGCAGATGGTTGCCGTAAGAGGTAAAAGCAATGCAGATCTGACAGGCTGATCAGATTGTTTATTTGATTTGTAATGAATTACAGCTTGATTCTATAGATGTACTATATGTGAAAAGATGTTTCTTTTCCGTTAGCATTGTATCAAGTATGTTGTTTGCATAAAATGTAATTGTATAGTTTTGAAAGGAATGGAAATAAGTGTTTGATACTTATGTGTTGTATTCTATTTCTGATAAGTTGACCTTCTTCGGTTTATGTAACGAAGGGGCATTGTTATCATTGTATAATATGGATGCTTTTGTGATTGACAATGAAAGCTTGCATGAAAATGAGATTGAATTCTTATGAGTGTTTAGTAGTTCTAATTTGTTCTAGCAAAATCAATATTGGATTTAAATAATTGTCTTTCTAGAAGATAGGTTAAAAATGAGCCTAAAAGAGAACGCTAAACAAGCTGGATTAAATTACTAATCCCTAGTTCCTAAGTATAACAGGACAATATTAAATTGGATTCTTAATCATTTATATCTTTATACCAAAAATTATGATATAAATTCAGTTAAGAGAACTGATATACAATCAAATGGAGTTCAGTTGGCAATCTCAAGCAAAGGTTATGAGATATTGTCCGATTCTGTGCTTTAGATTAGGTGTATTCTAATGACTCCTTGATGAAGAACTTGACCTTAATATCTCTACCAAGTAATGGGTTTTATAGAGGAGGGTTGTCTTAAGACGAAGAATCCAGGGATCAGAAAGGCTAAACCTTGGGGAAAATTCTTTAAAGTAATTTAAACTCAAGTGCGTAACGCTTGTTACTGAGTAGATCTTTTCGAGGCAGATTTAAAGGTTGACGACATAAGTCAACTGTAGAGTTGTACCTCTGAGAAGATTAGGATCTTCTCAAAGTTATAACAATGCAGATGACTTATGGTGACACCCTTTGCATTGATCGCTAAGATTTACACTTTATTTCGCACGAGTTACCCTGGGACCGATTAAGAACGTGGTCATGTTATAAGGCTGCCTAGGAGATTCGGGGTATCATGACACACTTGTTGAACTGCAAGGTTGAACCAGTATGTCATCATATCCCTAATCCTCGTGGGCATCCATATAACATTATCACCCTTGTTAATCTGCCTCCGAGTGATTCAGTTGTGAAAGGAAGGACTGACAGTAGTCAGTGTAAGACATTCTATATAACATATGAATGGGGTGAGGACGTATTCCAGATTGACGAGTATGCCGTTAAGGAATACGAGACATGAACAGTATGTTTCAAATCTTTGGCCAAAGTATCACAAGCCTGCTGATTGCGTTGTCCTAATTCACCTAGTCTAAGGGATGAGATGCCGATGAATAATAGTAACAATTATTTAGTTAGATCCTTGGACAGAAGCATTCTGAATCCCAGATTAGGAAGAGAACCGCAAGAGTATTGTGTTAATAAAAAACACCGACTCTTATTACTACATGAATAGATCGGTAGATTTACCGAGTCATGGAATGAATAGATCGGAGGGTACTCCGAGTCATACAGCTGCATATGGTTGTCTATTATGTGAATGGTTATTTTGATTGTGAGTTCTAAATTATGTATTTAGAACCAGGATGCAATTATCAAAAAAAAATAAAAATTTCACTTGTTCTAAAGTATAAAATGAGGATGTTACATCCCTAGTCCTCGAGGGCATCCTTATAACATTGTCATGTTATTAATCCGTTCCTGAGTGAACAACTTGGGAGAGGGATGGCTGACAGAAGTCAGTATGGGACATTCTGTATAAACATCGGAGTGGGGTGGAGGACGTATTCCAAAATTTATGAGTATGCCATCAAGGAATATGAGACATAAACAATATGTTTCAAATCTTTGGCCAAAGTATCGCAAGCTGCTAATTGCGTTGTCCTATATCACCTAGTCTAAGGGACGTGATGCCGATGAATAATGGTAATAATTATTCAGATAGGTTCCTTGGGTAGAGCATTATGAAAACCCAGTTTAGGGAAGATAACCGCAAGAGTGTGGTGTTAAAATAAAAACGCCAACTCTATGACATTCATGAATAGATCGGTAGATTACCGAGTCATGGAATGAATAGATCGGTAGTATACCGAGTCATTACAGCTGCATATGGTTATCTGTTATAGAATTATTGTTTTTGATCTGTGAGTTCTAAATTATGTATTTTGAACTAGGAAGCGCTTATCAAAAAAAAAAATTGTTCTAATGTGCTAAATTAGGGAATGTTACAGACAAGAGAGTCTTAAAGCATGCATCATACTCCCGCACACTCTCTACCATTCCTTGTTGTATCTCCTTCAAAGTGGTAATGTATTTTTACTCAAACTTAGGAATGTGGAACTCTACTAGGAATGCATTCTATAAGAAATTATAATCCACCATTGTTTGATAAGTATCATACTTTCTATACCAGTTATGTGTGTGTCCTTACAACATGGTTATAAATTGACTACCCTTTCATTTTGGGGTTGTGATACCTTTCGCACACCATATAAATTCACACTTGTGAACATGTTCCATAGCATCCTCAATGCCCCTTTAATCTGGTAAGTGCAAAGACATTTCAAAGAAAACTTGAGGTGGTGGCTGTGGTCCATGTCCTGAACTAGAGCCTTGGTTCCCTCTGATGTTTCCTCCACCTAATCCATTAGGTCCACCAAGTGCTTTATCTCTAGAGCCACCAGATGTAATAAGCCCAATGGGTCCAATAAGGCCTATAGTAGTTATGCCAAGTGCCCCCATGGTCTCACTAAACTGTGCGCCAACGATCTGTGATGGTGCCCCACCACCGCTACTTTGTCCTACACCACTCCCTGGTGTGAGACCAAAAGTTTGTATGCTTGCCCCTTGTCCAAAAAATCCCCCAAATACTACAATATGTACAGCCATAGAAGAAGAGAATGTAAAATTGTATCTCCTAGGCGTGGATCTATTTCTTCCTCTAGTATAAACTAGATCAATAGTTCTTCCTAGTTTAGGAAACCAAGTGCCAGGGCTCGGTCACTGGGTGGGTTCAGATATGCACCAATGACTCTCCTTTCTCCATGTGAAAAACTCTCACCAGAAGCCAAAGGGGTCTCCCTTATGTGCTTGCCAAGATGGGGTAGCATACACTGCTTAGGCTCCACATCCTCTACATGAACCTTACTTCCTTCCCACAACATCTGTCTCCGTAGATCCATCACACTAGTGGCTTTGCATCATCTAGTAATCTCCCATTCACGTGCTTCACCATACTTGAGCCATGTTTCTTCTCTCTCCTTTTCTATCATATCATCTACCATCTTCCTCCACCTAAGCTTCCTTACCCAACGATCAGAATGGTTTAGTTGGCCATTAGGAGTGCTTCTAAACTCATGGTAACCATCAATATATTTATAGCTAGAGGGATAACATGTAGAAACAATCCCCTAGGTTCTCGTAGAAACTCAAACTCAGCAACCTCTAGAAAAGAATACATGGAAATGGTGTATTTCAGAGTGTAGCTAGCTAGTACTCATCCCCACCAGTGATCTACATCCTACAACCTTTGGTAGTCTTCTTTGGTCCATAACTATGATCCATAATGCCAACTTGATCTATATACATAGGCTGAAAGCCACCCAAATAACTATAATGGGAAGCAGAAAAAAAAATTCTCATACAGATCATTGTAGAGATTCTCCTCTACCCATCTACATGTATCAAACTTAGTTCAAGTGCTAAATCTCTAGGAAAATTCATCCTCTGTGCTCTTGAACCATGATTCAACATTTTCTAATGTCAACTGATCTATCATTACTCTTTACATAGATCATGATGTATGTTATATCCCACTACAACTTTGAAAAGAGGTCCCAGAAAAAGAACCAAGATGTAGTCAATTTTACTCCCATTATAACAGGAAGGAATCCCATGTGCACCGGCCTATCACCCATCCGAAGCTCAGCGCTCACCCGAGGCATGCGCGGGTGTTGAGTCTCTCTTTTATGTGATTTTTTAGTGGGAAACATTCATCAATGATTAATATAGGAGTATTCAAGAAATAAGTTTAGACATACAAAGATTACAGGGCTTAGGATCACCTTTAGATCCTTGTAGTTTCTTCAAACTGTGTGTTTTAAAAGACTCCATAACATATAACATAACAGAAAGAAAGCTATAACCATTCATTCGTAGCATGAAAAAGAAAGATAACTTCTATGAAGGAAGTATAAATGAAACCCACTGATATTCATATCTAATTGCAACATGTAACCTCATTGTATTCATTGATTCATTATAAAGAGCCATAGATGGTAGACTGTAGTCATGCACATCACTAGGCTTGTATAACTATAAAAAAATAGAAAAGAAATTATAATGCTGAGCTCAATACATCAGAGCCCCACTCACAGTAATCTTGTAGATCTCTACCCATGTTATCTCTCTCTCTATGTATCTCTCCTATCTTCTCATCTTCGGTCTCTATCTCTATCTCCACACACCTTTCTTGTTCCATAGGCACTTGTATTTATCACCTTCCTACACTACCAACTCACCTTGTTGTACCCTCAGATCCATCACCAAGTGTCAAATGTGGTCCTTCAGTGAGCATGTTTCCTCAGGCCTGAGCTCTCTGCTCCATCTCATGATGGTCTTCTAGAAGATTCCTTTGCTGGCATGCTTTTTCCTGGGCCACCTGTTGCCAGGATGACATGTTATCCATGCACAACTAATCACGCTTTTCACATGTTCTGCCTTTATTGCTTGAATCGACTAAGTCCTGGACCTCCTTTCGCGTGCCGCGTGCTATATGATTCTTTGAGCCTTTTGTCTTGCACACTTTTTCCTTGTGCGCCATCCTATAACTGGGGTCCCACACACCCACGTGTCTTTGTACTTAGTCAATATTTAAGGAGCCCAACACTCATCGATACTTTTCATCTTCTTTTAGATGAGATCCCATGGTCATTTGGCCTTGCTTTCTAAACAATAATATAATTCTTCACCTTATTCTTATCCATGACTTAAAATCCCTCACATGGGATCCAACTACTTGAGTCAAACTTCTAATAAAAATATGACTCCCTCATAAAGGACATCTTTCTCTCTACATAGCTGCTATAAATAGACTCCTCCCTCGAAGGATAGCTATGTAAATTTTGCTTCAAAAAAAAAGAGAATCTGAAGCTTCTCACATCGATCAGCTTCGCTAAGACCTCAAGGAGTTAATTTGCTCATCCCATATAGATTTCCCATTGAGCAGTCTATCTCAAATATAAATCAAAACATAAAAAATTTTCATCATGGACTTGCTCATTGTGATCTTGGATCTCTTGCCAAAAGTCATGCTACCTCATATCATATAAACTAACCATTTTTCACCTTCTCACCCTTTGTACCTTTATTTTCTACCACCTCAAGGGACTTTCTAGAACTATGACATTTGGTGATCATGTGACTATTCTTCACCTTTAGAATAATCAATCATGCGACATCTTTAGGGTCTTATGTTCACTAGCCTACCTAAGGTATAGTCCACTAGTTATGATACTCACTAATCAGGAGACTCTCTTGCCTCCTTTTATCTTTCAACTTCTTCATTATGTATTGATCATCCTATATAAGGATAGACCCTCGACGCTTATCTCTGGGAAATTTTCCTCTTTCACCACAATCAACTTAAAATCACCCATACCAATGTTCCCACAATTCAACCACACCTAACCAAAACCTAGACTCAATCATACCTATAACCTACCAGCCCATTCTCATACCTCCTCACATATTTCCCTAGCTTATGGGAGAACTACATTGGCCTGAGGTCCCTATTTTTCGAGACTATATACGTAGCACTTTGAGGGCATAGAGCCCTTGGAGGTTAGCTTGGCCACTCTCTACGCTAACCAAATCCCTCTCCCCCTTTCTTAGTCATAATTTACCCTAGATAGTTTCCTATTTATATCAATAATTGGAAATTAAACCAAACAAACAAAAAATGCTTCACATCTTTACCATCATCACTCATACATTCATTATGTCTACCATTTATTTACCATTACCATGCATTTTACTACAAAACATCTCAACTTGACCCATATCATCATTAATTGCAAACATTAATGAATTACAAAATTAACCAATCTCAACTCAACCATACCTAACCCGACCTAAAATTCATCATACCTAAGTCAACCTAACTCAATACTTTCCTAAAACCTAACTCCATCCATGCCTAAACCGAAAACCTAACTCAATCCATGCCTATGACTTGACTCAATCCATGCCTAGCCTAACTCCATCCATGCCTAAACAAAAATCCTGACTCAATCCATGCCTATGACCTGACTCAATCCATGCCTAACCTAACTCCATCCATGCATATGACGTAGATTTATCATGCCTACAATACTTAGTTTCCATCACATATACATATCAAAATAGCAAGTTAAACACAACCATGTACACATCATGCCATAATCACCATCATCTCTATAAATCAATCATCTAAACATGTGTATCCATATACATGACTCTCAAATATCTTTGGCACGTAAGCCGGTGTATATAAAAAAATATTAAAAACTCTCATATGCATCCTCACTATCTTCAGCATGCAAGCCTGTATATATATCAAAAATATGATGTCAAAAATAAATAATCATACATGGAGCTTAATCATCTCCCCATTTAATATCCAATCCTGTCTCATCTATCTCCTCCTCTTCTCCTCTAGCCCCAACATCTAGTTGACCTCTCTCCACCTCGCCCTGGTTCGACCACTGATTTTCTTGCCCCTAGAGCTAACCTTCGTGCACTAGTGGTCTCACCATGACCTGGCCCCTGGGCTTGCTAGCCCCCTGTACTCTCCACACTATGTGTGTGAGATCGTCTCCTTTCACTCAAGGCCTTATGTGCTCTATGCTTGACATATGATAAGACATATATCCCCACTGCGATCAAGTGATCTGGGTATTATCTTGCCTCACCCATGGCGTCACTCAATCTAGTAGCGAGTACTCTCTACAATGGTGCCATCAACCTATGACCCTACCCTTCTCCTTCTTGAATAACAAGACCCTATCCCTATCGCTGTGGTGGTGTCATTGGCCCTGGAGCTTGCACATGTACCTAGGCCTGAAGGTCTGCTATCTGTGCCTGTGTAGTGGCCAACTAGCCCTGTAAACCTATAACTTGTCCCTATACCATGGCCAACTGACCCTAAAAACCTATAACTTGACTCTGCATCGTGGCCAACTTGCCCTATAAACATGTCACCTACACCTATAGCAGGGCTATCTGTACCCCATCTCCATCTCCATCCCCACACTCTCCCTCTCCCCCCAGTGCAGGTACTGGTCCTTGTACTCCCTTTTCCTGAAAAGAGGCCACCTATGTCTGCAAAGTTGTAACATGTGCCCCAACCCCTGTCAGATGTCCCTGTACTATTCCCAATTGGGTCATAAGGGTAGCCACCTACCCTTGTAGGGAATTTCTCTAAACCATGATGGTATCCAAATATGGCTTCCCTGACCTTGGTGGTACTACTTGTAGCTATATAGCCCACCACTATCTATACATGTCTGTCACTCTGACATCATCTATTTATCGATCAACTGGCTGCTTCTCCTGCCCGGTCGGTACTATAGGTTATGGCAGAGATATAGGCCTCTTCACATAATCTCTCCTATACTGAGGGAAGGGTGGAGGTATATCTTGTGGTAAACTAAACTACCATCTGAACCAGTCTATAGGTATCATCTCATGCTCTCCCACCCACCGCCCCTTTATCCACCTATAAATTTGTAACCCATCTAGCTCTTTCACCATCTACATGTATGAATAATAGCCTATGTATTGCCTCCAAATGATGTCCACACTCGAAAACCCCTCCAATAATCACCTTTAATACACTACATCATGTGTAGCTCTCACCACTCAGTGCTCTCCCATAACCAGTACCCATCACCTGTATCACACTCAAACAAAACCTGACTCAAATGCATCGGCTAGAGGCATACCAACTGGGTGCATATAGACAATGTGCTCATAGGCCACACAATGTAACAGGAATGTGTAGCACAATTTGAATCTTCATAGTCACCCATAAGCCCACAGCTCCCTGTATAGCTGCACCAGGAATGTAGGTGCCCATGCAAACTGAGTCCTTCTCTCCACCATGTTGTGTAGAACCCCCATCACTGACCATGGGAATCTCCCACCCTCTACATCTAGAAGTTAAAAACAACAGACTGTCTCCATTAAAATCACTACCAACCTCATCTCCTCAGGTAGGCTCAATACATCACCCCATAGCTCATACAGGCACTATGGAATCCTAACAATCCTAGCCCCTCTCCAAACACTAGTAATAGTAACTCTTCGGATGCCTCTGAGGAGATCGAGTAAACCTGTGTACCTACTATAGGTAGTTATAGGATCCTATAAAAATCCTCTAGGGTGATCGTGATCTCACCCATTAGTAAATGGAATGTATTGGTCACTGAATCCCATCTATCAATGAGGGAAACCATGAAACTCACCTCCTAGACTACGTGTCGGTAGTGCCTAACCCTAATCAGCCCCACATATACAACATGGATCCACTCCTCACGTTTTATCTCCCCCCGTATCTCCACAAGTTAGGGAGGTTCCATGTCCCTCATCTTTAGTTGGTCCCTAGCCTGCATACAACCAATCATAATATTAACACTTGACCATACCTACATGTAACCTTTCCACCCCCATTATACCACTTACCCTAACTAAATCAACCTTTTACCTGTATCTATAACCTAAATCAACACTACCTATCTACCTATCTACCTGTGCCTCGGCCCCTCACCTATTTCCATTTTTCCCCACTCACTGATCTTCCTTATTCACCCACCTACCCGTACCCATAACTCTTCCCCCCTATCTAGTTCTCCTTACCCCTACCTATCTATCTGTAACCCATTTATTTTAGCTCATTATGGGCCTACCTCTCTAGCCTTTCAAATGGCATTGGTAATCATTGACCAACCAAGGTCCAATAATAACCATCATTAGTCACTGCATCTATGACTGATATTGGTCCTTCCCACTGACGTTGGCAAAGAGAAAACTGACATCGGTCACTGTCACGGAAACAAACCCACAATGCCTTACCCTTACTCCCTACACTTCTCCTTTCTACTCATTTCCCCCACCCATGCCTACCTAATACCTATTCCCACCCCTCATTTACCTAAATCTACCCTCCCTTGTTCCCATTTTCTCATTCAATTCCACCGCATTAAAATTTTCAATATTTCCCCCCACAACAAAAACCTATTTTTCTCCTACCCCACTTCTACCCTCCACCTACTCAATACAAACAATAATAGGAATGGATTCTAACCCCATCACACTCTCATCTACATGGTGGAATCTCAAGCTACTACACAGGTCCACTTGATCCCTCTGTTGCCTCTGCCATCATGAATTTCCCACTGTCTCAATCAAATAAATCAAATAAATCACCCAATAGAATCACACAACGCTCGTAGACCCACCTATCAACCAACGATCACTTACTCTATGGCTCACCAACTCAACTCTCCATGTCATTTTGTTAATTTCCACCTCTTTATCTCTATCTTGTCATTTTCTCTAATGTGGAAAATGACAAATGATTTTAAAAAGCACGGTACTTTTTCTTTTTATAACCATCCCGACTTAACCAGTTACAGTTTCACCTTGACCGACATAGGTCCTATGCCCTAGCCTATTGTGGATGGTTTGACCTCAACCAACGTTAGTTCTGTGCCCTAGCCTATCGTGGTCGGTTCATGGAGACCGACACTGGTTAATTATGACCATTGTCGGTTATCCTGCCTAGTCTTATTACTACCCATTACCCCTAGTTTGCTGACCTGAACCCTTTCTAACTTACCTACACCTGACTTAGACACTACACTTTACCCTCCTAACCTCATCATTTCCCACCTAGCCTCTTCATCATTTGGGGACTCGTTATTTTACCTCAGTCCTACCCATGCCGTGACCTCACTACTTGGACCTAGAACATTGTTAGTGACATGTGACCTCATATGCTTACTATACCTTGCGACACTGTTACCCATGTTGTTTGACCTAATGACATTACCTTGCCTCTTACCATGACTGTTTATCCTTACCCAACCTTTGGTGTACTAGAACATACCTAAACGTTCTTGCACCTGACCTACGATGTGTTTCTTGACCATATCCTATACCTTGGATACTAGAATCACCTCAACCTTGTTTGGATAAACCTATTGACCTTAGACAATGTAGAGTTTACATGCTCTTCAACCTGGTACCATGTTGCAGTTTATACGTGTGTGTGTGTTTGACTGTTACTACTTTGACCCTGAACCACTACCTAGATTTACTAATTGGACCTTTACCCCTTTACCCTTGTTTCTCACCTTCCTCTTCATCATATTCACCTTTTATCAAACCACTCACTGATTCTACCTTCTACCTCATCAGTTCCTAGTTTGAGGGGGATCACCTTCACCCACACATGGGGCAATCACATCTTATTTTTGTCAGCGTTGCTTACCAATACAAGCAACATAATAAAAAGGGGAAAAATGTAGACACCAAAATTGGGTCACACTCCCCTTAGTCCCTCATTAAATAACCAACTCAAACACACTCACCTAACCATGGCCCCTTTCACCTAACTCTAATATTAATTTAATTCATTCAATGAAATTAATCCATGTACTCACAATATTTATTATTTAATTATCCTAATAAAGATAATTCTCATACCACCACCTCACCTATCCACCTCACCCAAAATCTATTCTCAGTATGTTTCCATAACTAACTAAGACCTACCTAAACCCTAAAAACCAAAGCCTACATTCCCACCCGTTAGAAAAGAAGCTTCCATTCTAATCCACAGAGGGAAATGAAAAAGATCCAAGAAATCAAGCAGATCTGCCCATTTTTAGCAAGCCTACGGATTCCTGCCCTAATCGATGCCAGTCACCCTAAACCACCATCGGTCAACCAAGAACCGTCTTCGGTTACATTTTATTCCCCTTGGTAACCCTATTTCGAGGTTGGCACATTTTCTGAGAGCAAAAGACAAGACCAGAGTTACATGCAAGTAGAACCAACATTCACACACGCATCCAAACATCCATAGCCAGCATCAAAAGCAATCACACAACCATTTTTCATTCACGGGAGCATCGAGGGAAGCACCATCACCACACCAAATTCCATTCATCTGATCAACTACAATTTCCATCCATCCATCAAGCTCATACAATAGTAATTATTTTATTAACTAGCATTCATCTACTTTTGTTTTAGTAGGATTTGTTACCTCTATTATCTATTTTTACTTGTAATCCCATCCTCCCACCATTTACGTTCATGCAATTTTTATCATTCCTTCACCCATACCATTAAATTCCCCATACCTGATTGTTATACACCTCTGAGTATACTTAAAATATCCATAGACCTTTCCATTTCCCTCTTCATTTCCATTTAGCCTCAGATCTATCCTTACACCAAGATTTTAATAAATTTTTGTAATCCAAATGTACCGACACTGGTTACCCATGACCGTCATCGGTCCATACTGAACTGTCATCGGTTACACTAGATCGATGTTGGTCTCTATGTTTTACCCTCAAACCAAGAACAAAGCCTAAATTCCCCACAAAATACCAAAAATAGCCCAAAACCAGACCCTGACCAATACCAGTACTCTAACAGATACCTTTCCCTTTAGATTTAATCATAGCTTAGCCTGTTATGAAAAAATTTTCTTATTGTATTTAAATGAGATACCTAAATCATTTTAACTACAGTAGGATTTCATTTATTGTTAATAGTAAATTATTTTAAACACTGGATTGACTACCTTCTAGGGAGTATCACACTTCTTGGAACTAGCATACACTAGGAAGTCCACTGTCATGTGTTATTTAATCTCTTTTGGTGTTCTTGTTGTTCATTTCAGGTAGTTCCTCCCAGCCAAAAGGAATATTTCACGATCATCTGTGGATCAAGAAGTCATACGCACACAACAACCTTCAACCAAGTTTAACATGTATTCCTCCTACCCCTTTTACCCTTATCTATTTTGTCACATTCTAAGAAACACTCTAAAAATCAAGTGAAACAACGGAGGAGAGGATTCCTTGGTAGTAATCTTGGTATCAAAATAGGAATCAAAAACCTCGTCATCAGAAGTAGAACCGAGTGAGTATGTTTTAGTAGAATGACCATAACATGAAGAAGAAGAGGAGATAAGTGGATTAAAAATAGTAAAAACAATGACAGTATGTGAAGGGTATCTAAAAAAAATTTAAATATGCTCCAGATGTGTTAGGGAGGATCTAAGTTATCCACGTGAATGCAAAAAGGTATGGTGATATAAAAAATAAGGTGACTAACAACATGGTCACATATGTCAAGAAATTCCTTAAGAGGACTAGAGTCAGTTGGTGTAGGAACTGGCCTAAGAAATAAGTCTTTAAGACAATTGTATGTAAAGTAGTGTTGCATGAAAGCATGCCTTGATGTATAGTTCTCTCTCCCAAGAAGAAATGATAGAGGTTATAAGGTGATATTTTGATGCTTATGTCGTGAAAAATCATCCTCCATGATGAAAAAGTGGACACAATAAGTGTAAGGTGCATAATAAGAAGGGTGCAAGAATGTAAGACATCAAACTCAACTAATAATGCATCTATAAGCAATACGGCATGTGAGAATAACAATGATAACCCCTTATCTGTGACACTTTATAAGTAGTGCATTATTACAATAAAGTGCATCCATGTGACGTTAGATAGTTGACCCATCACTTCATAGAGGTGACAAGTCATGCAAGATTGGAGGCCACAAGAATTCCTAGTCAGAAGTAGAAGAACGACATGAAATAAAGCACAAAAGGTGAAACCAAAACCAAGGGTATGAACACTACTCAACATGAGAGAAGAGGCATCTCATAATGTT
The DNA here is from genome assembly GCA_019776745.2 of Taxus chinensis. Taxonomy (NCBI): domain Eukaryota; kingdom Viridiplantae; phylum Streptophyta; class Pinopsida; order Cupressales; family Taxaceae; genus Taxus; species Taxus chinensis. The sequence continues at coordinate 262,201,557 of CM034156.1, read as the reverse complement.
AAAAATAAGACTCTCTTATTACAATGCTATGGTAGACAAACTAACTAGCCACAGGTGAAGAGGAGCACTATAATGCAATGAGTAAGAAAAAATGGCCCAGAAAGCCCAATAACCCTATATAAGGATCCCAGAAAAAAGTAACCCCTCTGAAGGAATTTTTAATGATTTTACCTTTTAATTGATCTTATTAAATGTTTAGAAAATGAAAAAATGCGGAAAAAATTCAAAAAGAGGGTAAAAGGGGGTCCTAGAGGCTCAAAGGAGGGTGTTCTTGAAGCAACTCAAGAGAGATTTGCAAGTAGCTTGATGAACTAGGTGAGCTAAAAGAATGGCTCATTGAGATGAAAGGTGGTTGTGTACTGAGCTGAGGACACTGAGTTATCTCTAATCATCTACCTGAGTTGGAGAGGTGAGGTGTGTCACTTTGAGTTAAGTCGACAGGGGGGAATAATCTAAGCCGATTAAGAGGTTGAAGTCATCACAAGAGCTACAAGGTGATTCTGCACCCAGTTCACTGATTTGAGCGAGAGGAGTGATGGGTGTCATTATTCCCTTCATTTAATCAACTTCCTATTGATTTCATATTCAAACCAGGGGTGTGTCTAAAGCTATATGCAACAACAATAATCTTTTTGATCAAGTAGTTGACTATAGTTATTTTTGTATTATCTAGGGGATCTTCTCAATGTCTTACAGACTTCTTAGAAACAATATTATTTAAATTATACTATGAATTTTTTTTTGAAAGGAAACAAACTGAAAGCTTTGTTGAAAGAAAACACACTTTGCATAATGGAAACAAACACATTTTCTTTTGGAAATAAAGACACTTGCTTTTGGAAATTAAAAAACAACTTAGAGTGCTTAAAATAGTTGTAAGAAGAATAAGAATCTATCTAGAAACCTGCAGGAATGAGTATACAATAGAGTTTAACTAGAAGAATTAAAAGAGATATAGAATTAACATATGTAAACTATTTTCTTAGGAAATATAAATACCAAATAGATGAATATCCTAGTCCTTGAGGGAGTGGGCCCTTGCTCCTCCTTGAATCAGGATTTAACAACTTAGAATTATCTCAAACAGGAATGGCTATTTATTGATAAAAAATTTGGTATTACAAAACATACTGGATCTTTGTACTTTAATATGTATTACTTATTCTATATGTATATCTATCTTCTTTGTTCTATTATATTTATCTACTATGGGTCTTATTATATATACATTTACAATCATAGCTATCTCTACGATTCTGATTAAATCGAATCATGCCCAGAATAGATGTTGACTTGGATTGTGGCTGATTCGACAACTATAAGATAACTATCCTTAGATCTACAATCAGAAATATTCTCATCCTTTCCTAATTGAAAGGGTTCTTGATACTAAATCACAAGATGTGGTTAGAATAGATAAACTTCCATTGGTTCTGAAACTTTAGAGAAGTTCCAGAACCATAGGAAATTGTTAAAGATCAAAATCATGAGAGTTCCAGAACTAAGTTCAAAAATTCTAGAACTAAATACTGGAGTTCTGGAACTAAGTTTGAAAGTTGTGAAACTAGATGATGAATGTGTAATGGAGTTCCAGAACTAAGCCATATTGGAACAGATGTTACTGAAAACATGTTGAATGATACATACTTCATTTCTTTGACCTATTAGACTTGCTTTATTACAAAACTAAATTTCCAACACACTTCGTCAGGAATTTTAGAGCTTTTAAATGTTAGAATCACAATCAATCAAAAGATAGAAAATTACATCCTAACTCATATCAGATCAAATAAAAGTCAACAAATTCAATCAAACTTAATAAAAATGAGAGTAAGATGAGATCATTTATTTTACATTTAATGGGCATATTTTTGCCTCATCAAGGAGATTTCTGTAGCAATTTAAGCCAAGTGTCCGAGATATAAATTTGCTATGAGAATAGGTGAGTAGTCATGCAAAAACCCAAGTTAGAGGATCATGGAGTGATTGGAACCGATGCTCTGGGGTATAGGTGTAATGGAAATGCACCGAACTAAGATGACTCTTGGGAGGGAAACATGTCAAGTGGACCAAAAGGAGTGTTGAGGACCCTAAGTGGAATGCTAAATGAGGAGCTTCTAAGGTAAGTACCACACGGAGGGAAAACAAGTGTGAGAACTACGTAAGATGGAAAGAAGATATTAGAAGATTAGTTATGTGTAGATCAAACAGTGAGCGCAACATCTAACCACTGATGTACATGAAAAAAACCAGAGTGTAGGGTTCGAAACATGATGAGAAGGGAGGATTGCATAGGGACTGAACAACACAAACACAGTAGGCCCATACTAGACTGTATAATAGAGACATGCAATAATTATGGAGTAGAAAGAGAAAGGTTGAGAAAGGAGGTGGGAACTAGTGTAAAGTAGATGAGTGGGAGCCATGATGAGGTAGAAAAGGATGCAGGGTTGAGTAACTCATTTTATTTTCCAAGATCAAAGCATGAGTAAATGTACACACAGGATCTGATGTAGACATAACCCATTGAAATATAAACCCATGATAAAAAAATGTCAAAACCAATAAGGCACTAACGTAGATTGATCTGAAAAACCATGCAGGGTGAGTGGCGGAAGTGACGAGCTGAGGGTAGCTCAGTTCCTAGCTTGTCGAGTTGGGGCTGAGTTATCCCTTAAATACAACTGTCACAATTTAAAATATCTAAAAATCGGCAGCAAAGAAACTTGGATCTGAAACCCAAACCTATAAAAACCCCTCCAGAACATGCATACAAGGATAAAAACCTAAAAAACTATAAAACTCAAAACCACAAAGCACGAAAAAATATGAAACCCTAAAATCAATGCATGGAGAGCATGAATGAAATAACCATTATGATGTACACTCGATAAAATTATATATCACGAACAAAAATATGAGAGTAGAGAAAACTAAAAAATAAAGATTTGTATAGATCCCAACAATATGAACTCCAATACCATGAGCGATAATGTAAAAATATGAAGCACAAGGATCATAAAAGATGATGTGAACATCGAGTAATTTTTAATCCACTAGCGTGATGAGATCTCATGGAGAGCGAGCATCAACCATAGGTGTATGAAAATAATTGAAAGAGTAAAATCTCATTAACCTTTTTATAGATATGAAGGGCGATGTACATATAAAGGGTGGTTAGTAAGCCCTAATGCTTGTAATGATGACCTCTCAAGTAGAGAATAGGAGTTACATTCTCGAAATGGAAAGTAACTCCCATATGACACATATGACACAATGATGTATAAGAGAATCTCATGATGATGGTAAATGACACCTATACCTATGAACTCACTAAAGTGAGATGACTTGCCTAGTGATGTGGAAAGTGACTCACACCAAAATTGACTAGTTGCAAGTGAAAGGAACACTATAACATGAATGAGCCAAAAAATGGCCCAAAAAATCCCAAAAACCCTATAAATGGAACCTAAAAAAAGAAACCCCCTTGAAATGATGAATTTTATTAATTTTCCATTTAATTAGAGTGGAATTATTAAAAGATGGAAAAATTTGAGAAAAAATTAAAAAAGAGGTGTGGGAGTCCCAACTCAGAGGGTGAATTGAAGGGGCAGCTCAGCGAGATGCCAGGAGCTTGGTGGGAAAGCTAGCTCATGGTGAGACTAGCGAGTAAGCCAAGTTGGCCCGGAAAGTCAGGGTGGGATGCCCCAAGTTAGGTAGGTTGCAGGGGTGAGTTGACCATTGTAATGGATTTACTTGTATAAATTTGATTATTAGTAGCAATAAAACACCAATGAACACAATATTGTAGATAAATGATCTCAATATGCAAGTATAATAGCTTAGATACTTTGAGGGGGCAACCTATAAACCATACAATAAGACTCAAATGATCAATATGATGATAAAATACTACCTACTAACCCTTATATATATTATTCCTATGTTACGGCCAACACCAAGGTTTACCCAGTAATGATAATATAACATATTTGAAAGAGATACATGATGATAAGAAGTTATGATAACCACAAGTCAAATATATACATCCAATGTAATATATATGAATAAGTGCATAGCATGCCCCTCCCCTTTAAAGCAACATTGTCCCCAATGTTGAGAATATTTGGATGTTACTGCAGGAAGTTTGTATCCTTCCAAGTTGCATCTTCATTGTCTAAATTCTTCCACTTGATCAAATACTCAATGATGACCATTATCCTCAATCTCTTAATGCATGTCTGAAGGATGCATTATGGTCCTAGGATGATTCTTCTCTCTTCGTAAATATTTGGTAACACTTTCTAGGCTGATATCGTATGTCCAATTTCCTTCTTCAGGAAAGATATATAGAATACAAGATGAATACAATTAGCTATGGGAAGTTAAAATTTGTATGCTACACTTCCAATCTTCTATAACAATTGATAAGGGCCATAATACTTAGGTGAAACCTTGTTATCTTTTTTTTTGTTTCAAGGACATTTTCTTATATGGCTTTAAATGCACAAAAACCAAATCACCAACTTAAAAATGTCTTTCACTACGATCTTGGTCTACTAGCTGCTTCATACGGTTTTGTGACATGGCTAAATTATCCCTGAGAATAGATATGACCTTTTTTTGGTGTTGAATATGTTCTTCAAATACTCCAACCCTTAGTTGGACTCTCAAATATGAGGTGATAGATGGTGGATGGTACCCATATAATGCCAAGAAAGGATACATTTTAGATGAAGTATGAAATGAGGTGTTATAACACCATTCTACAAATGGTAACCATTGGACCCATCTCGTTTGCTTATCTGAGGTAAAACAACAAAGATATCCCTCAAAGCACTTTTTACCACCTTTTTTTTCCCATCAGTTAGGGGATGATAAGAGGAACTACGAGCTAGTTGCGTGCCCAAGCATGAGAACAAGTCAATCCAAAAACTACTAGTAAAAATAGGTTTTCGGTCACTTACTATAATCTTCAGTGTCCCATGTAGCTTCTAAACTATATCCCTGAAGGATATTACTACTGTACTTGCAACAAATGGATTTGATAAGGCAAAAAAATAGGCATATTTTTTTATTCCATCCACCACCACCATGATTACATTTTTACCTTCCAATTTAGGAAATATTGTGATGAAGTCATGGGACACCTCTTCCACCTCTTTCTATGAATAGATATAGGTTGTAAAAGACCTCGAGACTTAAATTTTTTACCCTTATTTTGCCGAAAAACCATGTATTTTGCCACAAATATATGGACATCCCCTTTTATCCCTTCCTAGAAAAAATCATGCTTGATAAAATCATAATTCTTTAAGAATCTAGAATGCCCCCTACTTTAGAAGCATGGAGCTCAAAAAGAACCCTATTTTTAAGGATTTAATTCTTACATAGATATAATCTACCTTTATACCATAAAGCATATGCTTTCCATACAAATTTTTCTAACATGCTTGGATCTTGTTGGAGATTTTGAATGAGATTTTTTGTACCTAGATAATTTTTCCATTCAGACCTTGCATCCTCTATCCAATCCTTCTATAATATAGATATGTCACACAACAATGCCTTGGCTAATTCATCCTTCTGAGATAAAGCATCAACAACCACATTCCCTTTCCCTTTCTTGTATATTATCTCAAAATCATACCCCAACATTTTTTAGACCCATTTTTTTTATTCTTCATATGATAAATGTTTCTCTAAGAAGTATTTCAAACTATCATGATCTGTCTTTACTTTGAAATGTCTACCCATTAGATATGGTCTCCATTGTTTCACTACATGAAGTATGTCTAGCATTTCTTTTTCGTAAACTGGTTTAGATATATTCTTACCTTTGAACTAATGGCTCTTAAAGGCAATGGGTTGACCTTCTTGCATGATTACTCCCCCCATACCATACCCTGAAGCATCACATTCAACAATGCATGTTTTTGAAAAATATGGGGTGGCTAGAACCAGAGTGGTGCACATAGCCTCCTTCAACTTCTCAAATTCTGTAGTAGCTTTCTTGTTCCAATAGAAAGAGTCCTTATTCAATAAATTTGTGAGTTTTGTTGTGATGCTTCCATAACTCCTTACAAATCTATGATAATAAATTGTAATCATAAAAAATCCTCAAAGATGTTTTAGGGTTTTGGGAACCTTCTAATTAAGCATGAATTTTATCTTGTTTGGATCCACTTTAACACCTTCATAAGAGATGATATGACCCAAATATTAATCCTCCTTGACACCAAAAGAAAAATTATAAGGATTTACATAAATTTTATGTTGTTCAAGAGTTTTCAACACCTTATTTACATGATACAGGTGTTCCTCCCATTTTTTACTATACATTAATATATCATCAAAGAAAGAAAAAATAAACTTTTGCAGAAATGGCTTAAAGATGAAATTCATCAAGCTTTGAAATGTAGAGGGTGCATTTCTTAGTCCAAAAGGAATTACGAAGAACTCCTAGTGTCCTTCATGTGTCTTGAAGGTTGTTTTATGCATATCTTCATCCTTGATTCTAATCTTATGATATCTAGAAAAAAGATCAAGTTTTGTAAAGTAAACAAAACTATGCAACTCATCTAGAAAATCATCAATTACAAGAATAGGAAACTTATATTTAAATATGTACTTATTGAGTTCCCTGTAATCTTGACACATGTGATAATTGTCATATTTTTTCCATACCATCACTACAAAAAAAAAGTAAGCACTCTGAATATGAAGAATAAGTCCTTCTACTAACATCTCTTAAACTATCTTCTTAATCTCACTCTTTTGCATATAGGGGTACCTATAAGGTCTGATGTTGGGTGGTTGACTCCTTGGTACTAGCTGGATGGCATGGTCATGGTCTGTATTTAGAGCTAAACCATTTGGCATTTCTCTAAACACCACTAAGTGCCCATATTTAACTACTAGCATATTTGAGGGGTTAAATGTATTTGAATGATGTGATTCAAATGAAAATATTTTTGCTTTATAAGAAATGTTTGCATCTGATGAGAACTTACCAACTTTGGGGACTTTCCTTTTAGTACTTTTAGTTTAAAAGTCCTCCCTTCTAACTAAAATCACATGAACAACTATTGGAAATTAATTTCAATGGTTCCCAAGGTGGTAAGGCACTGAACTCCTAACATAATGTCTACTCCTCCCATAGAAACAAAATACATATTGCTAGTTAGCAAGTAATATCCCATGCTGAGATTAATGTAATGGAATTTTCCTTAATAACTAATAGTTTTCCCATCAATGATCATGACTTGACATTCTAGAGCTGGATAAACAAATAATTTCAAGTGTACCAAAAACTTATGATTGATGAAGTTGTGAGTACTTCCCAAATCAATAAAAAGTGTTACCCTCTATTTTTTTTAAGAATCCAACTACTTTGTGAGTTTGGGAAGTGCTAATAATTTATATTTCATGACATGATATTGTTGGCTGGCGATATCCTAATTCCTCTTCTAGCTCTACCTCTTCATTTTATTCAATTTCTTCTTCTTCTTTTTCAGGACACTTATGTCCTCGTCCAAATTTTTTGTCACAATGAAAACATAACCATTTGGCTCTCTTTTATAAAAATTTTTGAGGTGTTAGTCTAATTGATTGAGGGAATGATGGTAGAAAGTTGCTACGATCTCTTATATTACTAAGAATTTATTCCCTACTAAAAATAAATTTTTCTTCTATCCTACGTGCCATGATCATAGAATCTGAAACCTTATGAGGATTAAACATGCACACCTCAATCTCAATGTGTTCTTTAAGACCCCTAAGAAATAAGTCATTAAGATTATCTTCAATAATATTTTCCACCCATAAGGAAAGGTTTTGGAATTGATGGATGTAATCTTTGACTATTCCTATTTGTTTTAGATTTGATAATTGACTAAACTAATTCTCTGACACACTAGAACTATAGTGCAATTGCAACTCTTTGGTGAATATTATATATGTAACATTGAGGCCACTCTTTTTCCTTTGAGTACATAACCATAAATACCAAACTAATTGGTTAGGTTTAAGATACACGGATGCCATGGTAATATTTTTTCCCGATGGAATATGATGAAGATCAAAGAAATTATCCATCTATTTAATCCACTTGAGTGGATCCTTTCCATCAAACTTACACATTTTGACTTTTGGCATCATTTTACAGGCCTACAAAGTGTTTGCATTTGAATTTGTCATGCTTGCAGATCCACTCTGGCTAGTTTTTCTGTTACTTTGACCTGAAGATCCTCCCTAGTTGATATGAGTATGATTGATTTGTGGGTGATTATGAAGGATATGATGACCCATTATATTGTAACTAAATTGGTGAATGAAATCCTCCAATTTTTGTCCAATAGTTTATACATCTTCTTTTTTAGCCACTCTACCCTTGAGGTTCCACAACTCAAACTCAAGATGGCTTACTTTATGGTCTGTTGAAGTAAACACTAACCTTGAGGAATTTGTAGTTACCCCTTCTGAACATAACTCCTCAACTATTATCTCATCCTTATCGGGGGTTTTCCCAGAGTGATGTATTATTTTTTCCTCTTGTTGAAGGCCCCACCATGATGCCCCAAAATGGTAGGATTTAGGGTTTTAGGTCAAAATTGAGGGTTTGGGATTTAATAGGAATTCAGCCAAATGTGAAAAAACTCAAAGAAATAATTCAAACTAATTTATAATTCTCCTTCTATAAATGTAAATAACTTGGAAATTTTTGACAAATTGCACCGTTGATAGCCTAATTATAAAAAAACATAAAACCACTATAAATTTTGCAAAACAAGTCAAAAATTCATGAAATTTGGAGAGGATCTTACTTGACTAATTTATCCACACCAAAAACAATTGAAAAAAATTTCACTACCAATTTTGAGATATGGCTAAACCTTCACAATTATGGTTTTATGTAGCGTTGGCCGAGTTCAAGCTCTGATACCACTTGTAATAGAGTTACTTGTATAAATATAATTATTAGCAACAATAGAACACCAATGAACACAATATTATAGATAAATGATCTCAATATACAAGTATAATAGATTTTCCACTTTGAGGGGGCAACCTCCAAATAATAAAATAAGACTTAAATGCTCAATATGATGCTAAAATACTACCTACTAAACCCTATATATATTATTCCTATGTTATGGCCAACACCAAGGTTGACCCACTAATTATAATATAACATATATGAAAGAGATACATCATAATAATATGTTATGATAGCCACAAGTTTTCTATATACATCCAATGTAAGATATATAATTAAGAGCATATGAACCATTAGGCTTAATCGATCGGAGTCGATGTACTGATGTCTGTGCATTGATTATTATGAATGATGCACCATTCACTATGAGATGGAGAGTGCCTAGACAAAATGAGAGTTAAGAGATGATACATTGAGCTATGCATGGGACACATGTCTAGGAAATATGTAGAGGTTGAAATAGCCAAGTCAGATGTTGAGGTGAAGAGTAATGGTTGGTGTGTAGGGTAGACACCACATCAAATGACGCAGAGGTAGTGCATGGTTCCATTCAAGGAAATGACATGAAAAATGGAGCACGCGCACTAAAATGGTAATTCAAAGTAAGGCACACAAAATTTGATCCAAGGAACTAACATAAAGAGGCAAGAAGACTTATAGGAATGAACCAGCATAGGAAGATCGATAGCACAATAAAAAAATGCATGAAAAATGAGATCAAGACCAAGTGGATGGAACAAAGGTTCAAAAAACACCATTCAAGTAGAGAAACATGGCTCAAGAATGGACATAAAGCTCTAACATATTTAATCACAAACACAATATGGAGTAAAAGCTAATAATTCAGAGTGTCAATCAATGCACGAGTTTGAAGGATGGTGTGAGGTAAGGGTGCAAAACCAAGAGCATAGACATATTTGAATGAAGGGGCCCATGTAAGATCCAAATGGTGAAAAAATGGTTGACTATCTAAAATAAAACCTGATGCAAGGCCAAGTGGTAAAAGATGATTTAGAGGTAGGGAAAATGGGTGAGATAGGGGAGCCATCTTGGTTACCAGGTTGACAATCTAGGCCCGAGTTAGGCCTAGAAAACCATTTTTTACACCACCTAAAAAAATAAAAAACAACACCTTCAAAACCTGATGTGTAATGTGAAATAGAAATAAACATATAATACATCATGCAAGGTTGGGAAAACCTATAAACCTAGGAAAAAACAAACCGATAACCTTGAATGAACCCAAACAAGATTGAAAAACCCGCAAAGACACCAAATCAATGCATATGAAGGAAAAATGGAATAGCCATTATGAAACTTACACACAAAACCTGAAAGTCATGAAACGAACGACAAGAAGAAACTGAAAACCAAAGAGTAGCATGGATCCCAACGACATGTTCTCTGATACCATGAAAAAAAATAAAAAAACATGATAACATGAGGATCTATAGGATAGCACAAACATTAACCAAGTTACACTCTGACTGCGTGACAAGGTTCCATGGGGATTGAACATCAACCATGAAATCTACATGTAAATAATGGAAAGTGAAAGAATTCATAAAACATCCTCATAGATATGAAAAAGGAAGGGGTGCAAATGGGAAGTGTGTGTAGCCCCTAGTGCAAGTAATCATACCTCCTCAAGTGGAGAAGGGGAGTTACGTTCCTAGAATGGAAAGTAACTCCCATATGACACATTGACATCTAATGACACATAAGGAATCTGTCATAAAACCTACGACACCTAAGACCTATGACCTTACCTAAGTGAGATGAATCATCATGCGATGTGGAAATTTACTCACACTAAGGAAGTAAAATTGGATTAAGGGCATCAAAAAGAGTTATGGATGTGTATAAGGACCTGAGAAAGTTTTAGGATCAGATGTGCAAGGATATTTGATACATTCATCCCATGAAGAAGAAATATAAAGTGAGTTAAGAGAAAGAAGGTTTGAAGAGGTTTTGAAGGTGTGTGAGTTGAATAAGTGATATCCATTAGTTGTGGAAGAAACATTACTTTTTATATCGTCATCTAAAGGTGGTTAATTGGGTGCTTGATCATCTTAGGGGATTTTAGCCTCCTTGAGGAGTGGGTGCTTATCTAAATTAGTGATTGGTGCTCCTTGTAGGGTTGGTACTCTACTAAACTAGGGGTTGGTGCTTCTTGTGAAGTTGGTGCTTCACTAAAAAAAATTCTTTGTTTTTCCTTCACATAAAGCATAGTTTCAGTGGGTTTTCTTCTCTTTTGGGGTTTCCCACTTATATCTTGTGTTATTTTGCAATATCTCTTGGTTTTTCTTAAATGGTTAATTGTTTCATGGTTTTAAATTCACACTAATGGATGGTTGAATTTTAATGGTGCATGCAAGATAATATAAAATTGTTATAAAGGTTTACATAACTGATTCATCCCCCCGCCCCCCATATTAGTTCATTGTGCTTCCACAAATTGGTATCAAAACAAGTCCTTTTGGAAAATTTTAATCTCTTGAAAGGATATTATCTTGGAGTAAAATTTTAGGTGATCATAATGGGAGAACATTTTTTTCCATGTGAAGGTCCTAATTTCAATGGAACTAACTATTCCTTATAAAAATTCAAAATTAAGGTATATTTAAGTTCACCTATTTATGAAGTTGGGGTTGGAGAAATTGGTCTATCAGACCCCATGGAAGAAATTTCCAACGATATCATTTTTGACACTTTGGAAGAATGTGTGAACACCATGGTTTTAATTTGTGTTTCAGCCATAGAATTATGGGAGAAGTTGTAGTATTTGTATGAAGATACTATTCCCTCTAGTAGTGGTGAAAGTGGTATTGAAAAAGGCATGAGTTAAGAAAAAAGAAACTAGATGACCTATAAATAATAAGGAAAGAGAATTAAAGACTTAAGACATCTTTCAAGGAGATTGAAGACAAAAAGGAGTATACTCAACTAAAAAACTTAGATTGGATTACTTATTATTAGTCTCAAGACTAAAGAGGATGAGTGCATCAAATTTAGTGTGGCCATGAAATTTTTTCAATAAAATTTATATCTTGCTTCAAAAAAACTGAAAGTGTATCATAATTTTGAAAGGAGTACAAACAACTTGGGTGATTTATTGAGAATCCAAATACACTCCAATTATAAATTAGGTTTGGGATTCAAGAAGAATGAAAAAAAATTTTAATCAGCTCAAGAATAATACAAAGCAAAGGATAACTTCAAAGGAAAGGAGATTCACAAAGAATGATGTTGTTTCAAGCAAGAGATCTACTAGTTGAAGTGAATATCACATTGAGAACAATATGAAGAAAAAATCTATCAGGAAACTCAAGGCATAAAGGTATAAAAGGTCATTCAATTGTTACTGTTTCAATTGTAATGGTTTTGGACATAAAGATAAAGGGTGTAAGAGATTTATCAAAGAGGATTATTCATGGAGGAATAACACAGATGAATAGTCAAGAGATATCACATGCTATAATTGTCACAAGAAGGGTCACATTACCAAAATTTTCTATCCATGACCACCTATACCTATAAATGGAGTTGTATGTTATGATTATAATTATGTTGGACATTTAGCTAGATATTTCTATAAAAAATAACCAAGACAATGTTGGAAATATAGAACTCCTAAAGGTATGAATCATATTGTTTTCTTCAAATGTAATAATTTTGGTCACATTACAAGATATTGTAGAGCTAAGAAGAACATCCACAAGAATAAGGATGATGCCAAGACTGATCATGTTGAAAAAGTAAAGGAATAACTCAAGTATAATCATGTCAAGAAGGAAAAAGATGATCCTAATATTGATTTCTCCATTCATTATGATCCTGTTGCTCATGGATGTCTTTTTGCAATTGTAGAACCTCAAGAGTTATTGTTGTCTTCTCAAGAAGACCTCAAGGATAATAAAAAATAAGAAAAGGTACTTAAGCTAAGAAATTTGATGGAGTATTTTTGTATCATTTCTTGTGGGCATGGAAGTTCTACCTTATTAGGTGAATATAGATTTCATGGTTCCCTCCATTAGGCATCATGGATTCATCTTCCATAATATTGAACCGTGTGAAGGTATTTCAAATTTTGTCAATGGTTCATCTTGTTTATGGTGTTAGTAAATTTTCCTTATCTGTGTCAAGTATACTTTGAGTCAAAAGTATGATGTGTCATGCTTAGTCAAGCTTAAAGGATTGTTATAAAATTGGTGATTTTGTCAAGAGGTGTGTTTAGTACCCATGAAAAATTTAGAAAGAATTGTTTGCATCATATGAACATGTGTGTGTGTGTATCCATGCTAATATCAAGAAGTAGTTGTTGCATATGGTCAAAGTTTCCTAACTTTATATCCTCTCTTTCTTACAAACTGGAGTATCATATGGTGATTATATGGTATTGTGAATTGAAATTTATGCATTGTCCTATTTTATGTCCTACATTGCTCTATGCTACATATGGTGCCTGTTTTAATTTGATTTCACACCAAATCATATTTCTCATGATGTCAGTATGTGTTAACAATTGAGTCTTTAATATCAAAGTGTATCAAGTATGAAGTTTATTGAATAATTTTGAAATGAGATACAACCTCTATAAAAGTTGAAAGTCAGTATTTAACTTCATGTCATTCGGTCTAGTTCTAAGTAATAGTATATATATATATATATATATATATATATACAAGAAATGATTTTATGGTTTGTCACAATGATTTGTCAAGGTTGTTAAGGTACTCTTATTTTTGTGAAAAGTGTTTTCTTAAAGTTTTCATGTGATTCCATCATGGTATACCTAATCCCAGGGGGACTCATATTCTAAGAAGTCCTAATAGGTTCCATATTAGTGTGAAGAGGTTAATAATGCATGCATCTATGTTGGGTCATGGAAGTGGAGCTTAAGGGATATACATAGAAGAGTAACATTCATATTACCTCTTAAATCAAAGTATGGGATACAAGGTTACAAAATGGGTCTATGCTTCTTAGATGGTTCTGTGATTCTTCCAAATAAGATGATTGAAAGGTGAACAGATCAAGGGATCTATGAGTTGTATTATGGTTTTTAAGATTGTATAACCTAAGTTAATGAATATTTGGATTTGTAAATATTCCTAACTTAAATATTTTCCCCAAGTTTATATAGATATTTTGATATAATTTTGGAGTTCTAAAACCCTAGAATAATAAATTTATTGCAAAAATACCCTTCTGAGGATCAATGGAAACCCTAACCTAGGGTATATAGGAAAATTTTCATAAAAGGAGATGAATTGGATGGAATCTAATGAAAAATTAATAATATGATCTTTACATGTTTAGGAAAGATATTTGAAAGTTTCAAGGTGTTCCGATACTTTATGGATGTTCTTCTTCTTGACAATCATGACTATGCACTAGGAAACTTAAGGTGAAATAAGTAACTTGCAAACTAGGTAGAAATCCTTCAATAACATGCTACAAGATTGATAGGGATGATGCAATGGCAAAATGGGTACTCATAATAGGTAATATTGTTTTGTGAAAGTAATTAAATAAAAACCTAGGGGTGAATTATTCTTAGAGAGGGGCTAATAGCGTGTGAGAGCAGAGTGGAGAAATGAAAGTGGGGTAGAAGACCTTAAATTATAAATTGGTCATCAAAGTAATTTTGAATCATTGTAAGTATTTTTTTGAATTCGGTATTCAGGTTAGAAGAACCATTAAAATTTTTAGAATCCAATTTTGTAAGGTTGCCTAAATCGAGAGAGGAAAACATTTTCTCAAAAGATGCTACAATTTAATTGGTCTAGGAGTCATCTTCATAAATGAAGGATATGATTCACATGGCTTGGTGTTCAATGCATTACAAGACAAATTATTAAAAGTATAAAATGGTAGAAAAAAAGTAGAAGCTTGAAGCTTGATTCAAAAAATGGTATGTTAAATGTCAAGAAAGTGTCAAGAGAAGTTGTTTATACAAGAAAAATGTCAAAAAGAGTATTAAATGATAGAATCCATTGTATCAAGGTCTACAAGAGTGAGTGTATGTTCTAACTAAATTAAGAGGTATGTCATGTTTACTCAAATTTGAATTCTTCATTAGAAGTAATGATTGATATTAACTGAATCAAAGATGTATTTGAAAATAAAATGATATAGGTCTCAAGTATGAAAGGTTAAAAATAGTGATATAGATGTTCAATCATAATATTTATTTATGTGGATGTGTGATTATATTCAAAATATTGATCTATGACATCATTTTTTGATTCAACGATTCAAAGTTTGAAGGGTTACAGAATGACAATGTTGTTTATACAACATGATTTTAGCTTACATAGATTGAAGAGTGACTAATAAGCTCTAAAAATCATGAGAAAATTTGGGTGCCCTGAGTTATGAAGAATAAGAGGTTTGTAACTTATATTCTTAGATCTGTAGATGACTTTCAAGGAAGGGGGTACTAGTCATATCCTTAAATCATGAGTTATAGTGTCTTGAAGAACTAGTGAAAACAAGATGACCATAATTTAGGAAAAAACATTAACAAAACCTATGTACGGATAAGGTCACTATATTATGACAAGGTATTAAGGTCTGTGAGGAGAAAAAATATGTTCTAAATGCTTGTAAAGAACCATTGAGGTAGGGGGATCATGTATCACCCTTGAGTCATGTATTATTTCTAGAACTGCTAAGAAGAAAAATTACTCATGTTTATATGTGTGTTAGTAAGGATAGTAAGTGAATTGGTCAAGAAGGTTATGTGAGTAGGTAAAAAATACCAAAGATACTAAAATACTGCTTTAAGACATAGGTATAGATGATGAGTCACCTCCATGAAAAATAATCAAGGTACGTGAGCTATTTTTTACATTTAAAGTTACAATAGGATGGTATAAACCCAGGGGTATCTATAAAGAGTATATTCATGTTGTGTCTAGGCTTCTATGAATGCCTAAAGTTGGTCAAAATTACATTGAAGGAGTTGGTTAGGGATATCGGCCCTACAAGAGGTGTGTAACCAATATATAGAAGATTCAATTCAAGCGTGAGATTTATCAAGTTTAGATAGGTAAAGAAGAAGTAAGTATGGTGTTTTAATCCCCAATTAATGATTTTTGGTATGTGGATGATTTTTGTACATCTTTCCAAGGAGAAGTATAGTGCTCTCGTTATTTTTAAAAGGTCAAAAATAGAGTCTAGAGAAGGTAAAACATATTTACATGCCATGATGATGCTTTTGGTTGTTTTTTTCACTTAAGAAGTGATCTGAAAATATTAATAAAATGACCTATAGGTATGCACTTTGTCATTAATCTAAAAGGGGGGAGAAGCACTAGGTGGTTTTCCATCAATGAAAAAGGGGGAGATTGTTGGCATGAGTGAGTATTGGATTTTTCATTGATGTAAAAGATAACTATTGAAAAATAGGATAATCGAGAAGTGTTAGAGGATACTAGGTATGTTGATAACATGGAGAATAAGGTGATGACATGATGGCAAGAGTGAATTCAATGATATTGGCTTAGTCTAGCAAGCATAATCAAGTTACCTTGCTAGCTTAGGTGATGGAGCTTAGTCATTTGATTTGCATGGTGATTTTATTTGTATGGTTACTTTAGGATAATGATAGAAGCATTTTGAGAATGCTAAGATAGTCTGGAGAAACTCACATGAGTTTCATAGTTGAGGTACAGGTGGAAGACTCAGTTATAGGTGCTCATCTAGACCTAGTCAGGTGTTTAGATGCCAAACGAAGACTTAAAATGAGCTATATATCCATATGATATCATGGATCCATTCATGGGTATGAGAAATGTTTTCTCAAGTGTGTTAGGTCATTTTAGATAGGTTTCATGATGAGTTATGAGGTTATTCTACTATGATATAGCTTAAACTATGTAAAACCCTAAGGGCTAGTCATTAAAATGAGATGGTATATTAATATGAATACCTATTTGATCTATGATGAGATTTGGAGATATTATTAGGGTGTGTAATGATTTTGTGGGAAAAATTAGGTTTCCATGAAATTTGTTTGCAAGTTATAGTGTTTTCTATGAAATAGGGTCCAAGAAAGGGTGATTTCTAGCTCGAATTACAACTTCTGATGCCCTTTATGGATTGTATGTTTTGCATGGGATCTAGAGGATTTTAGTCATGTTTTTCCATTGAGATAAGATAATTTCAAAAAATAAATTGAGTGGTTTCATCGTCACAATTTATGAATGAAAGTTAAGAAGGTAACTACTTTTTATGAGATTGAAACCCTAGCTCAAAAGTGGTAGGAGAGATATTTTTAGTATGTTCCCAAAATTGAGTGTTCTTTATATTATGATGATTGTAGGTTGTAGAGGAATCCTCCATATTTACAGAAAGGTATGGTAGTGTATGTGACATTATGTGGAACCCACTCAAATAGGAAAGTTTATGAAGGTATTTAGTTTGAGGAAAAGTTGTCTAATGGAGGTATGGAATAATTTTACATTGTTTTGATCTTGTGAGTTATTTTATATATACATAATATTTTGAATTCATGGCTTATTTCCTAGAGGAAAAAGTGTTCCTTATTTATGAAAACTAGTTTTTGGGCTTGTAAAGAATAATTTTGATCAATTTCAGAGATTGACCTAGTTAAAAATATTCTACTTAGAGTTGGAAGTAAATTTAATATGTTATGAAAAGTAGATTCATAGGGATTTCCAATGATATAAGTTTTTAACTTTATGAGGTGATTTAATAGGTGAACCAACTCAGTTTGTGAAGCACAATGCCTTTTGATTTTAGGAAAAGATTACTTTGGTTGGACGATGGAGGTAAAAGACTCATATTTTTGATTAGTTGATGTTTAATATCTATTTGAGAGTGAATAGGGATTCATTATGTCCCTATTAAATAAATTTGTATGCCTTGAAAGTGGCAGAAAGGGTGAAAACTAGTTGAGTTTCTAAAACATATTTCTGGGAAGCTCAATTTCATGAAGAGGAAAGTAGGTGTGGTATGTATTGATGGATGTTTCAATAACTCTTAAAACAATGGATGTCATCACAATTTTCAGTGGATTTCTAATGAGTGGTTACATGCTATGGTTAAGGTGATATGGTGTGATCTTGTGGTCCATAGGTGAAGATTGGTTCTTAAAAGCAGTTGTTTTAAGTAAGATATGAGTCTTCTTATTAGTATTATGAATAATTTGATTGACTAAAGTTAATGTGTGACCATTTATGATTTTTTTATGCCATATTTGAAATTTTTAGGCCTATTTAGGATTTACTAATCATGGTGATGAGTTTGGAGGCCTTTGAGAAGCATGACGATGGGGTTTTGAGCCAATTTTGGCTTGTTTGGTTGTCTTGGTGACTGGCCAACCTACATGGGTCCATTTTATGAATGTATATGAGTATTTTGTTATTTTTTTGATTTTTAATTTTCATTTTATTTGGTATAGACAGATATATGTTGTGTTTTTTTATATAAGAAGCATATAAAGGTTCTTGTTTGGTTCATTTTTGAACTAGTTGTATGAGGGGGAAAAAATTGACCTACGTGAGGAAGTAAGAGTGGATTAAGGGAATAAGAATAGAGTTGAGGATGTTAATGAGGACATGATAAAGTTTTATGATTAGATGCAAGAGGTTATTTGATACATTCAGCCCATGAAGAAGAATTATAGATTGAGTTAAGAGATTGAGGGTTTGAATAAGATTTTAAAGGTGTGTGAATTGAATAAGTTATCTCCATTAGTTATGGAAGAAACATTACATATTATATCTTCATATAAATGTGGTTTAGTAAGTTTTTTATCATCTTAGATGGTTTCATCCTCCTTGTGGTGTCATTGATTTACTACATTAGGGGTTAATGCTCCTTGTAGGGTTGGTGCTCTACTAAACTAGTGGTCGGTGGCCCTTGTGAATTTGGTGATTACTAAATTTTTTTGTTTTGTGTAATATAAGAATAGTTTTAATATATTTTCTTCCACTTTGGTTTTTTCCACTTATATGTTGTGTTCTTGAGTACTCTCTCTTTTTTGTGCTTATATGTTTAATTTTCATGATGTTAAATGCACACTAATGGATTGTTGAATGTTAATCGTGCATACAAGATAATTTTAAATTGTTATAAAGGTTTAAAGAACCAATTAACTCCTCCTCTCAGTTCATTGTGCTTCCAAAATTTCCTTCAAAGGAAAGGTTATTAAAATTATCTTAGTGGTTGAGGAAAGAGATAATATGTTTTTCATCATTGAACACTTTCTAATGGTTGGAATTATCAGACACACTTTTCTTGCATATCATCTCAATAGAATATTTATCTTTGTCAAATGAAGGATGTGGTATTATCATAGAATATGACATGACAATAGAATCAGATTTTACATTTTTTTCACTGGGAACAACTTATATAGAGAAATCATCCAATGATTCAATGCAATCCTACACACTGTTCCTATAATTTATGAGTCGTGCATTATTCACTGGTATTGATTTTAGAATTTCTTTACAATTACTTTTGAATATCATAGGAATTTTAATTACTAATTTCCCATGGATTTAGTTGTTTCCATTCCTAAGAGGAGAGCTTCATATTCTACATTATTATTGGTATTTTAAATTAGAGTTTAAAAGAAAAATGAAACAACTCACCTGATGGGGAAATCAGAACCACACCGACTCTGAAGCCTATACTAAAATGGATTCGATCGAACTCCATAGTCCATATATTGTCTTAATATTCTTGTGAGATAATATGCACACCATAAAATCCTCCATAATTCATCAAGTAGTTCCCATGTCCACTATCTTGATAAAGAATATCAGCTCTAGGGTCTTCTAATTATTACATTGTTTACTTCATTTTTATCATTGGTAACAACTTTTTCATTTGGCCATTGACTGGAATATTTTATAAAGACTATTACTTCTAAATTTATCCTTAGAAATATCTATAGAATATTATATTCAATAACATCCCATATGAGGTTAGAATGTCTGCCACTAAGATAGCTAATAAGACTTTCTTTTCAGGAAAATCAACTAAAGAAACTTGGGCATTTTTTATTCTTCCGAAAATTGGGAATTCTTTAGTATCAATAAAATAAAACCAGCCTTTATCCTCTATTAGGGTGATACCAAGAGAAATATCTACTTTAATTGGCATCACATTTTCATAATTACCTTATTTTATGATAAAATTGTTCAATTGGTAGCCCTTGACAAGAAGAGAAAGATAGAATGGTTCAATATTTTCAGTCTTAGATGCACTTAATGCTAGCATTTTTTAAGATGATGGGGAAGGAGGATTTGGTAGTAATACTTTATAAGATGGTGTTATAGTATTGGTATTTGTCTTATTATCTTTAATAAACTAGACTAGTTTATACTTGGAAATTTTGAAATATTCATACTCAGAAATTTGGACCTTATACATTTTGACATGGTTTATAATATCAAAAGAGGAAGAAGTATATGTCTCTAAGTGGTGGAAGATTTAGGGAGTGGAGACGATACTACTTTGGAAGTAGGAGATACTTTGGCCATAGAGGTAGGCTTGGAAGCTACTGAGGGATTATGGGTACCTCAGAAGTTTTTCTAGAAACAATCATTGTTTTAGAAGTGGAATTAGAAGGCTTAGAATAATAATATTTAACAAAGGTATACTTAGAAAATTTACTTATTTCAATTGAAGTGTTTTTGTCTGCCATGAGATATAGATTTTCTTTATCAGATTCCATATAAGGCAGAAGTGTAGCTCTTTTGTTTATTATTTTTTAAAGTAGAGTCACCACGAGAGGATCTCCATCCTTCTTATTCTTTGAGGAAAAAGTGGAAGAGAATTTTTTTGGGATTGAGAACGAGTGAAAATATCACAAGAGAAACTTGGTGCATCATCCTCTTCACTTTAATCTCCATATGAGTACTTGAATTACCCGATCTCAGCATTTTCAACTTATTCAATTTCAATCCCATTTTATTCTTCTTCATCATGTTGTTCAACAATCTCTTCTTCATCATTATATTGTGTATCATAGGAAGAATTAACACGGGGAGCATCTAGAGTAATTATTTTAGGAGGTTCTGAAATTATTATTTTATTATTAAAATTAATCTTCCTTGGAGCATATCTCAAAGTAATTTTACAATTTGTTTCTTGAGTGCAATCAGATCATTTACCATTTCTGAACTACGGTGTCCGTGGAGGTAGAATTGTAACTTTGACCTTTTTGTTTTCTACTTAGATTTTTCAATTTTTCAAACATAATTAAATCATCCTCTAATTCAACATCATATCCCTCAGCTTCTATGAGATTCTTGGGAAAATATATTTGGAGGATGAATCCTACCTCAGGAAATTGAGATTTAATGATGTATCTTTTCATGTTGTCATTATAGGGAATAACTTCTAAGGGTATCCTCTTAAGTAACCTATTATAATGAGATACTAAGTCCTTCATATTATCATTGGGCTCATTTTTCACTTGAACAAGATACACTATGAGGTCTTGATAATATTTAGTATATTTAAACCTTTCTTTAAAGCTAGTTTTGATGGCTTCCCAGCTAGTGACGGATTTGTATAGTAGGAGATATAACCATTCTTTTTCCTTTTCTTATAGATATTATATAAACAATATTACTGACACATCTTTGTGTTCTACTACAAAAATTCCACATGTTGTGATGAATGTTGCTACATGCTCTTATAGGAGCTATGTTCTGTCACCTCTTAATTTAGGAAAAATATTTCAGGATCCATTTGGTAATTCATGGATAGGTGGAGGGAGGGAAAGTGGACCTATGTTTATTCCCCATGGAAAAATATGTGGAGTCCTCTCTCTTTTTCTTCCTTTATTTCTTTTGCTTCCGCTTCTACTTTTTCTTTTGCTTCTTCTTCTCCAATGTATTCTTCAAGTTCTTCTTTTAGATCTATAAATTATATATCCAATGAATTTGGAGAAACAAAAAATGAAACTAGAGGATTTACATTGGTATTTTTAACACCATATGTGCTACTGATGAGAGAAACCGTGAGAGGAAGGGGGTGATGAGAATTTCTGATTTTATCTTTTCATATTTAGAGTTCTGAAAAGATAGGATCAAGGTTTCCTCTTTGCCTCTTATACATGGTATATATACGATCAGCTAGTTTATAGACTTTAAATCAACTCAAATAGTAATTTTATCAAGCTCTCCTTTGTTGAATTTGAACTCTTCTTGCTCTTTTGAAGTCCTCTACATGTTCTTCTTGAAAATCAAGAACTCTTATATCCAAGTGGTAATGAAATAAAATCACTCGATGGTTCGAAATGGCTTCTCTCAAGTCTAATGTAATATATTCTTGGGTATTGAACATAGGTTCAAGTCTTAGGAATGGGGGGGGACTTGAAATAGCCATTAGTGGAAGGCATAAGGATCAATGGATTTTCAAATTTATGAATTTATTCTTTGGATTTTTTAAGTATTTGATATTTTTGCTATTTTTCGAGTGTATATTTTTATGGTTTATTTTGGTATTTTATGTGGTGTAGAAATAGAAAAATATTCACCATGGTGGGCACCAAAAATTGTAGATGAAATAATTTTTCATGAAGGAAAATTATGGAATTTCACTAACACTCTAGGACTAGGTCCCTCGGCTTGAATGGGGAAAATAAATTTATTATAAGAAATGAAATAAATTCAAACTAAACTAACTTATGTGGGTGTCACAAAGATCAAGGATTAGACATGAATACTTCCCTAAACATGTGGCAATTACTTGTATGGAATACAAGGAAAATTGCTTAGTGAGTGAGATAGGAGAGGGAAATAAGAAGGGGATTTTAATCAAAAATAACATAACTAAGTTTGTTGCATTATGTTGGTGAGAAAATTTATTAGGTGGAAAAATTAGGTGTCTCCACCAACGTTCATGGGGTTAAACACCTCTGCATTGAATGGTACAGATCCCATTATTGAAAGTAAACTAATCCTAATCTTATTTAAATGTTGTGGGTAGCCAAATTGGTTGGGTATCACACAAGGAAACTCCACTGAACCTATGGAAAAGTGCTTGTATGAGGTTAAAAGGAAGGAAATTAAAATGATAAAGGTAAAGAGGGGGGAGTTATGCCAAGAATATTACTACCATGAGTAGATTACAGAGCTCACACCCAGTAACCGTAGTAGTTCAACCTTCAATATAGAGGAAAGCACAATGAAGCTAGTGGGACCAATGAATTAAGATACAAATTTTTAAATTCATCTATCAAGGATGTTAGGTTGTGGAGCCTATTTTCATGTGTGAAAGTGTTTAAGACTATACACTAAGAGTACTGTACACTTTTCATGTATCCTGTACACTTTTCAAATTTTTTGGCCTCGAAAAATGCACCCGACATATCGGGAAACGTGATTTTCTCATATGGGCGAGTTTTTTGACCCATAGGTTTATGGGACGGGTTTTGCCCATGGTTTTGATACCCACGGTTTTGTAAAACTGCTTAAGTAGTTTTCTATTTATATGGTCTTATGCATATGATAGATGTACAAGCAAATGTATTGCAGATGTGTTTTGAATTCAGCTGTGAATTCTGTAGAGTTTGTTGAGCATAGCTCCAAACGGATCTGGGTATTGTATTGAGAGAGCGGTGGCTTGTAATAAAATCTGAGCAAGTGATTCTTGGTGGACGTAGCCAAAATTGGGTGAACCACATTAAATACTATCTCTTTGTGTTGTGTTATTTTATTCTGCAATTTTATTTGAGATCTGTAATAATTTCTGCATATTAGTTTCTACTGTTGCGATTTTGTGAGGGATTATTTCACATATTTTATCCCTTATTTCTTAACAATTGGTATCAGAGCCTGGTTTGGTTTGCTGAAGTGTTGAATCGCAGGGAAAGTTTTTAGCTTGAGTGGGAGCTATGGCAGATGAAGGAAGATCTAGGGTTGATAAATTCAACGGGAAGAATTTCAGTCTTTGGAAGATGTAGATGGAAGATTACCTTTATCAGAAGGATCTTTATACTCCACTGTCTAAGAAGGTGAACAAACCCTCGAGTATGACAGATGCGGAATGGGATTTGTTGGATCGGAAGGCACTTGGAATGATCCGGTTGTGTCTTGCATCTTTTGTATTATTTAATGTTTACAAGGAAAAGACTACAAAAGATCTAATGGATGCATTAAGGGAAGTTGTATGAAAAACCCTCTGCCTCTAATAAGATATTTTTAATGAAAAAGTTGTTTAATATGAAGATGTCTGAGAATAGTTCAGTAGCAGATCATTTAAATGATTTCAATACGGTAGTGAATATGCTAGCTTCAGTTACAATAGAATTTGATGAAGAAGTTAGGGCTTTATTAATTTTGTGCTCTTTACCTGAGATTTGGAATAGCCTAGTAATGGCGGTAAGTAACTCGGTTCCAGCTAACTCGAAGTTGAAGTTTGAGGATGTTGTAGGGGTGATTCTAAGCGAGGAAATGTGAAGAAAAATCTCTGGGGAATCTTCTACTTCAGGGAATGCTTTGACAGTGGAAACTAGAGGGAGACAAAAGAATAGAGGAAACCGTGGAAAATCAAAAGATCGGGCAAGGTCAAAATCCAAGAACAAGATTGTATGCTGGAATTGTGGAAAGCCTGGGCATGCAAAGAAGGACTGTTGGGAGCTTCGGGATAAGAAGAAACAACATAGGAAGAAAACAAGGAGGCAAATGTGGCAACGGGTAATGTATGTCAAGATGCTTTGATTCTTTCTTTGCACAATATTACTGAATCTTGGGTTTTAGATTCAGGGGCTTCTTTCCATGCTTCTCCACATAGGCATTATTTTGTTGATTATGTTCAAGGAGATTTTGGGCATGTTTTTCTTGGTGATGATGAGCCTTGTAGCATAGTTGGAAAAGGTTCTGTTCAGGTTAAGATGCAGAATGGGAATACTTGGCTATTGAAGGATGTCAGACATGTGCCTACATTAAGACGAAATTTGATATCGGCAGGGCAGTTGGGAAGTGATGGTTATACTGTGATATTTACAGCTAACTCTTGGAAAGTTACCAAGGGTGCTCTTGTGGTGGCAAGAGGTAAGAAGGTTGGAACCTTGTATTTAACCACTGATAGTACTAATGATTGTAATCTTGTGGCTTCAGATGCAGATACAACATTATGGCACTATAGGCTCGGTCATATGAGCCATAAGGGCATGAACATCATAAAGAAGAATTTTCCTGGATATACAGAAACAGGTTTGGATTTCTGTGAGAACTGCATATATGGGAAACAGAAGCGAGTAAGGTTTCTCAAGGTTGGACCTACAAAGAAAGAGAGTAAGTTAGAGCTGGTGCATTCTGATGTGTGGGGGCCAGCTCAGGTATCATCTCTTGGGGGTTCAAGTTATTATGTTACTTTTATTGATGATGCAACAAGGAAAGTTTGGGTTTATTGTATTAGAAACAAATCTGATGTATTTGACACTTTTGTTAAATGGAAAGCCTTGGTAGAGAATGAAACAGGTCTTAAGCTAAAATGTCTCAGGTCAGATAATGGAGGGGAGTATTGCAGCAATGAATTTGATGATTACTGTTCTAAGAATGGAATCCGCAGGCAAAAGACAGGTTCCAGGAACTCCACAGCAGAATGGGGTATCAGAAAGGATGAACAGAACAATAATGGAACGTGCTAGGAGCATGAGGTTACATGCAGGACTGCCTCTTTCTTTTTGGGCAGAAGCGGTGAGCATAGCTGTGTACTTGATAAACAGAGGACCCTCAAGTGCCTTGGATGGAGGCATACCTGAGGAGGCTTGGTATGGTAAGAAAGTTGATTATTCATTTCTTAGAGTCTTTGGATGTGAGGTGTTTGTTCATATAGACAAGGATGATAGGACCAAGCTAGAGGCTAAATCATAAAAATGTACTTTCATTGGTTATGGTGGTGATGACTTTGGATTTAAATGTTGGAGTATTAAGGACAAGAAAATCATTCAGTCTAGGGATGTGGTCTTTAATGAGAAAGTCATGTATAAGCAACAGTTGCAGGAAAACAGGGAAGAATCCAAGAAAGAATATGCAGTGGTAGAGGATCTTCCAGATGGGAAAGTGACCCATGAATCAGTTCAGGAACCCCCTCAACAGGAACCCCAAACTCCTATAGTGAGGAGGTCTTCTAGGGTAAGAAGAGAACCTGAACATTTTTCTCCTTCTCTTTATTATTTATTACTCACTGATAGTGGAGAACCAGAGAGCTTTGATGAAGCAATGCAAGTAGATGCTAGGAAGAAGTGGGAGCAAGCCATGGATGAGGAGCATAAGTCTCTCATGGAGAACCAGACTTGGGATTTGGTGAAGCTACCGGAAGGCAAAAGAGCATTACAGAATAAGTGGGTGTACAGAGTTAAAGATGAAGAAGGAGGAAAGAAAAGATATAAGGCCCGGTTGGTGGTCAAGGGGTTTGCACAGAAACAAGGTATAGATTTTGATGAGGTTTTTTCTCCTGTAGTAAAAATGACTTCTATCAGAACTGTTCTTGTAATAGTGGCAGCAAAAGACCTGCACTTAGAACAGTTAGATGTAAAGACTGCATTTCTCCATGGTGATTTGGAGGAGGAGCTATTTATGCAGCATCCAGAAGGATATGAAGTCAAAGGTAAAGAGGAGATGGTGTGCAAACTGAATAAGATCTTGTAGGGCCTGAAACAAGCTCCACGTCAATAGTATAAGAAGTTTCATAGCTTCATGATGGAGCAAGGTTATATTAGATGTCATTCTGACCATTGTGTGTATACAAAGAAATTTGAGGATGGAAGTTATATTATCTTGTGTTTGTATGTTGATGACATGTTGGTTGTAGGTAAAAACATGCAGGAAATAAAAGTACTCAAGAAACAGCTAAGTGAATCCTTTGATATGAAGGATTTGGGGGCAGCCAGACAAATCCTTGGTATGAGGATAACTCGGGATAGGAAGGAATGGAAGTTGAATTTATCTCAGGAAGAGTACATTAAGAAGGTATTAGACAGGTTTAACATGCAGGATGCTAAACCGGTTGGGACTCCTTTGGCAGGCCATTTCAAGTTATCAAAGGAGTAGTGTCCCATGACAGAGCAGGAAAGAAACCAGATGTTCAAGGTACCTTACTCATCAGCAGTTGGCAGTTTGATGTATGCTATGGTATGCACTAGGCCTGATATTGCCCATGCAGTGGGAGCTGTGAGTAGATTTATGAGTGATCCAGGTAAAGAGCATTGGCAAGCAGTAAAGTGGATCCTTTGGTATTTGAGAGGGACCATGGGGACAGTTTTGTGCTACAGTGGATCAAACACCACTTTACGTGGTTATGTAGATTCAGATATGGCTAGATATGTAGATAGCAGGACGAGCATGACAGGTTATATTTACACTGTAGGTGGGACAGCAGTGAGCTGGATTTTAAGACTATAGAAGCTGGTGGCTTTGTCAACCATAGAGGCTGAGTATGTTGCTGCCACAGAGGCAAGCAAAGAGATGATTTGGTTATAATAATTGCTTGAGGAGTTGGGGCATAAGCAGGAGGAATCTAAGCCACATAGTGATAGTCAGAGTGCTATACACCTAGCTAAGAACTCTACTTTCCACTCCAGGATGAAGCATATATAGTTAAGGTACCATTTCATCAGGACAGATTTGGAGGAAGAGAAGTTGAAGTTGGAGAAGATTCATACTAGTCAGAATCCTACAGACATGATGACCAAGGTGGTCACAAGGGAAAAACTAAAGTTGTGTTCATCTTTGGTTGGTCTTCATAGAAACTAATGAAGGGTTGAGAAGCTTGCTCAGAGGAAAACTAGTCTCCAAGTGGGAGATTGTTAGGTTATGGAGCCTGTTTTCATGTGTGAAAGTGTTGAAGACTGTACACTAAGAGTACTGTACACTTTTCATGTATCCTCACTAGGGTTCGGGGCCAGGCCGGGCCATGAGCGGGGGTCTGGTGGTAGCAGCCCCCGGTAGTAGGGGTTTGGGGGCGCAACCCCCGAATTTTTTTTTTTTAGGCATAAAATTTTTTGGCCTCGAAAAATACACCCGACATATGGGGAAATGTGCTTTTCTCATATGGGTGAGTTTTTTGACCCATAGGTTTATGGGATGGGTTTTACCCATGGTTTTGATACCCACGGTTTTTTAAAACTACTTAAGCAGTTGTCTATTTATATGGTCTTATGCATAGGATAGATGGACAAGCAAATGTATTGCATATGTGTTTTGAATTCGGCTGTGAATTCTTTAGAGTTTGTTGAGCATAGCTCCAAACGGATCTAGGTATTGTATTGAGAGAGTGGTGGCTTGTAATAAAATCTGAGCAAGTGATTCTTGGTGGATGTAGCCCAAATTGGGTGAACCACATTAAATACTATCTCTTAGTGTTGTGTTATTTTATTCTGCAATTTTATTTGAGATCTGTAATAATTTATGCATATTAGTTTCTACTGTTGTGATTCTGTGAGGAATTATTTCACATATTTTATCCCTTTTTTCCTAACAAAGGACACCAAGTTCCTCTCCAATACCATACAAGATCAACTGTGCTTGAAAAGTGCATGAAAGAGAGAAATAGAGGAAAAACAAGAAAGGGAAATAGAAGAAGTGTAGTTTTTGTTCCATTTTTAGTGATGAATACAAATCTTCAACCAAGATATCACAATGCTACATAGTAATAGTTATAAATTGTCCTTTCACCTCCCTCACATGAATTTTCATTTGCATATTCCACTAGTGACCTTTCATTTTCCATGAATTAAGTATTTCTCTTATAATTTTGAGAAAATACCTTTTACAAATTTAAAATAGGTCATTTAAGTGAATATGTTGAAATAAAATAATGGCACATAATGAAGAATTAGAATGGAGAGAGAAATAAGAGAGGGAAAGAGAGGAAGAAGGAAGGAATGAAGGTAAAACACTACTCACAATGAAATACTTTGAATGCCATGATGCAGTCATGAACTTTGAGCAAAGATATCTGACACTGGTGATCTTCTACACTAACGAAGATCACTCCCTTGAATAAATTTGAATCATTTTTCCAATCTAGTGATGAAAAAAAACTCTTGGACCATAGAATGAGTGTTCAAAAACACTGTTATGAGGTTTACTGCTGCAAGCTTGAGATGAGCACATATAATGCCCACGATGACCCTCCTTGAAACTTGGTTGATGAACTCCTTGACTTATTGAAATCAATCTGATAAACTCTCTTTGTATCACCCGACTCCTTAAGTGAAGAGGATGAATTCACATGATGTACCTTGGGATGCCCTACTTTGTAATATGACATGATCATTCCAAACCATGAAAAACCACCATCCCTTAATGATTGATTACACATGAGAAACTAGACCAACTTGTGCACTTGAAATTTAGGTTTCCTTGACACTTATGATATTTGGAAGGGATAACTTACTATCTTTAGTAAGTGTCAGAGTTTGCATTTATAGTACCCAAATGGTGATATCAACCTAAATGATTATCCCTCAATGTCCCATTGTGCCAAACTTTCCTTTTGAAAACAACCTACTATTTTGGGTAAGTACACATGGGGAAACTTACTAATTTTAGTAAGTTTGGTAGTTATATTTTCCCAACCTCAATCAGCTATGGTAAATTGAATTATTTCTTCTTACTATGTTCCTCTCACCTCTTGGACCAACTACCTATTTATAGCAGGGGCTTGTGGAACCACTTACTATTTTTAGTAAGTGTTAATTGGGAAACGAGATGACCTTTTCGATGAATTTTCATGTGATACTCCCTCTGTGTTCACTACATTATTTGTAGCTTCTTAAAATGGTGGCTTACCAAAAGTAACAAACCCCTATGTATGAAGGCATGCTATTTCTAGTAAGTGCACCACAAATGACATATTGCAACAAAAAAATTCTTGAAACTCTGGGTTTTATTCTAGGGTTCCATGCTCCGTATTTTGAGTAATTCCTTCATATAAACAAGTGGAAAACTGATATTTTCATCCATGGGGGAATAATAATGACAAAAAACACATCCCTCCATATCCCTAAAAAATAGCCACTTCATGGCACAAAAATTTGTTTATGTGAAAATAGATTTTTCAACTATCATTCCCTCCAATTTTCTCACGATTTCGCCCTCTGGAACCTTGAGAAGTGGAGAGGTAGATCACTGATTTTTTCCACTACTATGCCATGGAGCCCATTAATGGATATTGTTGAGCAGATGAAGTATGCAACTAATAAGAAGGCACATTAAATATTCACACATGGTAGCAATGCAGATTTGAAGGCATGAAAGGATAGGCAAGGAAATGCACATCAAAGACAACGACTAATCTGGGACTTAGCCATTTTCATGGTTATGGACTATTTTTGGAGATAGCATGTAGGGAACACAACAAGATGGAAACTTGTGTAGCATGCAAATTTTATATTTGGAAGAGCATCTACTAAGTTATTTACATGAGTTCAAGTTAATAATAGGATTACCACTTCCAGTTAACTAGAAGAGATCTATTATTAGTGCACTTGCATGTGTGTCTATTATTGTAAAGGCACATGACTATTTTAAGCATGTGAACTATTTTGGGAATTATATAAGTGGTGAAGGGAAAGTCCCCACCCTTACAAATATGTAGTAATCTGTGTAGATTAGAGAGAGTGCTAAGTAGTGAGCTAATATGGAGTTATGCTGATAGAACTAATGGGCGCATGAGTTATGATACTAATTATTACAAGAATATTCTCTGTATTTATTGTATTTAATATAATGGAGTGTATTAGATGAATAATGTTGTCAAACATGACTATAAATAGTTATTGCACAGATAATTTCATTATGTTTATCATTTGATTCATGATTCTTTAAGATCTAGATCTAGAATATGCTCTGTAGAAAGTTTATAATGTTTATGGATCTGAATGCATTAACTCTTCATCATGTTCACATCCTACATAAGAAAATTTAAGGAGGGGCCTGGTACCTTTTCATGCTTCAAGTGAGTACTCAGTCTAGGCTGAGTGATTTTCCACCATGCATGGGTTATTCTTGGTAAATTCTAATTTGCATCATTGGTTCCATTTCCGGGACCTCTTTTTCAGTTGTTTTCAGGATGGTTCATGATGAAGATGTATCGGTTCACCCTAGAAAGTGTTAAGGAGTGGATAAAACATCTGGAATAATAGTACACATGGATATTCAGCACTAGAAGTGAGTTTAACGCACACAAGTGGGTGGAATAGAATATGTATGACAGTTTATATGAGAGCTTCTTTGCTATCTTTCCAATAGAAATACACGAGTGACTGGTTTCTTATGTGTCTAAATGAAATTGGAGATATCACACACTTGTTTGGGCATAGGGATGATTTTAGGCCTTATATGAAACTAATTTTATTTGGACACGCGTTGTGGATACTTTGTTTTGTGGTGTCTTGAATAGCTATATTCTAGATTAGTCAATATATACTTATTCTTTCCTGGAGGCAGCTAAGTTTCCATTTTTATGTTATCCTAGGGGAACCTATTTATAAGGCATCCCACTAGAAATCAAGATTCTGATGGTAACCCTAAACTTAGAAGGAAAACCAATGGCTAGCTAAACCTCACCACATGTTGGGGTACAAACAGGATTGGTGAAATATTGCGGACATAGGGGTAGCAAGGAAGAGAGAAGAAAGGAGGTTTAAGTGCAATGTGGTGTGTGAGAGGGAGATAGAGAAGCAACATGACATTGCAGAGTGGATGGATTCGAGGAGAGATATGGCTCATGAAGGATTTGGAGATCACGCTAGAGGTATGGAGCAAGAGCATCAGAAACTCCCTCATCTGGGAAAGCATGATAGGAAACCCTCCTCAGCCTCACAAGGAAGCATGTCAGTAGAGACAACTTGGACCATGGGTGTGCATATGAACCTACCTGGAAACCTAGCCCTTGCACTTGTTTTTCCATTATTTAGTACAACAAGTTGTCAACAAGCTAATTTAGGTAGTAGGAGAGTAAGGGTAAGTCAGATAACAAGCACATTGATGACAGGGTAGACATCTTCATTGTTGTTTAGGGGTACTTTTTTAGACACATCATCCATATAGAATGTGAGTGTGCATAATTTTGGAATCATTTCTGGGAGTGGTACCATTTCACAGACCTTCACGGTTCATTTCAGTACTACTATTAGGGCACTAGGAAGTACATCTTATGGTCTACTTCCGGCTACAGGTGGAGGATCAAGAGGTATAGGTGATTCTAGTTTCAATGGATCTGATGGTTCTAGAGGTAGAGGGAACATAGGAGGTTTTGGGTCAGGTGGGAAAGGTCCGCACTAACCCAATAATATTTATATGGAAATTTATCTTCGTCTTCCATAGTATATGGGCATAGAAGATACTACTAAGCACATGCAAATGTGTGAAATACTGTGGTACCTAAAAGGAATCGTGGCTTCTGATCACAAGGAAAGCCAATTTTTGAATACATTTCAGGGACATTTACACAGTATTTACAAGAAGTTTGACCCTAATCAAACTTGTATAGATTATGTAGCATTAAAATATGCTTTCTTAAAAGAGTTCTATATCCATGAGTTTTAGTAGAATAATATAAGTGTGTTTGAGGATATTAAACTAGGCACTATTGAGAGTGTTCGACAATATGAAGCCCATCTTAAGACACTTTTATCTAAGAATTCCTATGATATTCATGTAAGCCAGCATGCATAGTGGTTCATTGGAGGTCTGGTCACACCTTTTATAAGGGATTTTTCACATAAGATGTACATTGATCCATGTGAAGAACTTGCAAAAGCTCTGTGCATTAAGGAAATTAGAAGTATAGACACTAGACTCAACCCATTATTAGAGGCACACATTAAAGCTATGGAAAACCAGTTGGAGAAACTATTGGAAAATTTGGACATGAGATGCATAAAGGGATTTGGTGTTCAAGTTGTAAAGTGGAAGGTCACACCAAAGATAGTTGTCCCCATCAATCATTATGCTCATTGCTGCTAGACTGTGAGATATGTAATTTAAACTATGATGCTAGCCATTGCCCATTATTTTAATGCATGATAAGAAAGAATGTATCCTTATATTATAATATTTTCTGGTCCATGAATCATGATATAGAGGAATATAGATTGATTGGTCAGATCCATGATGCATATATATTGGTGTGTGACAAACAAGCATATTAGATAACTCTAAAGGAAAGAATGAGCACTAGATCATGATCATAATCAAGCATGCTATAATCGGAATGAGGGGAATTTTGAAGGAGGTCATGGTAGGGGGCATGGATACGATGGTAGATTTGGAATTTGAGGCCATGGTGATGGATGAGGTGATTTTCCTCATGAGACGTGCTTTACATGTAGATATCCTGACCACTACAAGAGTGAATGTCCCCAGAAGTGCTCGAGCCATCTAAATAAGGAATCCTTCAGTGGGAAGATGCACAGTCTATTAGCGATAGTAAAACTATTGTTTGTGATAATTGGGATCATGGTACTTATGAGATGGTTGGGTGAGAAGTAAGGAGAAAATTTGCATGGAAAATAGAACCTCATTGTGTCATTAAAATGGGTAACAAATCTAAACCTCGGTACATTAGGGAATGAGACCCTATGGTATTCATGCACGCCTTGGAGGAATAGTGGAAAGACCAAGTTGAGAGGAGAAATATGTTAGTATATACCCTACGCAGGACAACATCACACTATTGGGTGGTTCACAGAGATAATCTTATAGAATGTAATGAGGTCAATATCGCTCTAACAACTTAGTTTTTTAGAAGAAATACACCTACGTAAATTTGCACATATCATGGTAATAAACCTATTCAACACCGTTCAGCAGTGTGAGAGACTCTAGACAGAGGGGCAGGAAGCTTTACAACCTTTACTCTGGGTGCACAAATTTTATTCCACTTTACAAGAATCCACACATACTTGGTATGTATATGCGGAGATACATAGAGAGACTGGAAATTAGTAGGATTTGATTGTAGGTATGGCCCAAAATTTTGATTACTTCTGTCCTCAACCTTCAGTAGAAGAGGCATTAAGGGTTATAAAGTGGTTAACTATGGGAGATAGTGTAAAGGAGGAAGAACTCATTTAGGATTTATTTTATGAAAACAACTTCGTAGCATGTTTTACTCAAGGAACAGAGATAGATGGCACACTACTTAAGAGTGCTTACTTTGAGAAACAAAAAAGTGAAGATGGTCTACATAATAGATGATGAATAAGTATAAGAACTGGATATAGATTATTCAATAGTTGTACAAAAAGTTTTGGATAGTGCAGATAAGAACATGTGTGCATTTCATGAATCGATGAAGAAAAAGCAAGTAAATATTGGCACGGATACTAAACCAAAGGAGGCCATAATTTGGGATTATTGTTCTGACTCTAAAGTGGAAAAAATCATAGATTTAGTACGAGAATTTCAATATGTATGTCCTAGGGGATACCATTAATTAAAAGGCATGCATGAATAAATAGGAGAAATGAAGATAAAGCTTAACGAAGGTGCGTGCATGAAAAGGAAGAGACCCTATAGTATGAAACCTAACTTGCACATAAAGTTCAGAGAAGAAATTGACAAAATGTTGAAGTCTTGAATCATTAAGCCCCTAGAAGAATTAGAGTGGATTATCCTCATGGTTATCAATATAAATAAAGATGGTCAGATTAATATTTGTGTGGATTACAAAGAACTGAATGCTACATGTGTGATTGATCCCTCTCCTACACATTTCACAGAGGAGATACTAGAAGGCGTTGTAGGATGCAAGATCTATTATTTTATAGATGGATTCTCTAGGTATCATCAGGTTTGGATTTTATAGGACGATCAAGAAAAATCAACCTTCACCACTGAATGGGGAATTTTTACATATACTGTGATGCCCTTTAGTCTGAAAAATGTACCTGGTGTATTTCCGCGAATAGTTGTTCAAGCATTCCAGGATTTTATTCGTATTTTCTTGCAAGTTTACTTTGATGATTGGATGGTGTATGGAATTGCTAAGGATCATTGTGATAATTTTTTCTCAATTTTTGAAAGATGTAGATAGTTAAGAATCTCTTTGAACATAAAAAAGTGCATATTTTCTACACCATTTAGCATTTTGTTAGGGAATATCATTTGCAAGGAAGGTATGTTGGTTGATCCAGCTAAGGTTATAGTTATTATCAGCATGGAAGAGCCTACTAGTCAAACTAAGGTGCACATATTCATAGGTCACACTGGGTTTTATAGAAAATTTATCAAAGGGTATGATAAGTTTGTTGCACCCTTGGAAGAGTTACTAAAAGGAAAAGGGACATTTTATTAGGGGGAACCACAACAACATGCATTTGAGACATTGAATAAGAAACTTACGACAAAAACTATTTTTTGATTTCCCTCATGGGACCAACCATTTCATGTACATGTGGATGCTTCTGGCATGACCATTAGTGCGGTGTTGGCTCATCATGGAGAAGGTATTATAGATCATCCTATCGGTTTTTCTAGTAGAAATTTGACCCCTACAGAGCATAATTATATAACTATCAAGCACGAATCCTTGTCAATGATCTATATGCTACATAAATTCAGATAGTACCTGTTGGAAACACCATTTTTATTCTATATTGATTACATGGCATTGAAATTCTAAGTAAATAAGCCCATCTTATAGGGGCACATATGTCAATGGGTAATATTATTCCAAGAATTTGATTTTACAATGGTGGTAAAAATAGGGAAAATTAGTTCTTGCCTAGACCATTTATCAAGGATAAAGTCAGGAGAAGATGCATAAACAATTTAATATACGATGTCAGATGTACATTTATACAGGTTACAGTGCACGCCTTTAGACTTGGAGGTCATTTTTGTTTTTCTATGCAGAGGTTTAACTTCAGAAGGACTAAAAGACTTAGAGAAGAAATAACTTGAAATTCATGCAACACCTTTTATGTTGATCAGTGGTGACCTATACAAGTTAGGCTGAGATGAATTATTGTGCCAATGTGTATTAGAGCATGAGTGCACATATATCATGGAATAAGCTCATAGTGGTATTGCATGTGGGAACTATGCAGGTGAAGACATTGCACGTAAGATTCTACTCACTCGATTATAGTTGGAGAACCTCTACGAGGATTGTAAAGCCTATTATAAGGTGTGTGATCACTATCAATGCATTGGTAAACCTGGGAAAAGAGATGAAATGTCTTTAACATATATTCCTAGTGCAGAGTCATTTGAGAAATGGGCTATAGACTTTGTGGGTCCTATTTCACCAGCCACGCGTAGGACTGGATCACACTACATCATCAATTACATAGATTACCTCACAAGTGGGGTAGAAGAAGCACCTACCAAGGATTGTACATCAGCTATAATATCCAAGTTCTTAGTGGAAAATGTTCTTACAAGGTATGGATTCCCGTTGAGTTTAACCAATGATAGGGGCACACAATTTTTGAATAAGACAATCAAAATTCTATTGGACGAGTTCATGATTGCACACCATAAGTCTACACCATATCATCCTCGAGAAAATGGGACTGCTAAAGCTTTTAACAAGATTTTGAGCCAAACATTGACAAAAACTTGTGATGTTGGAAGAAAATATTGGGATGATAAATTTTATACCATGTTTACGGTGTATAGAACAACATACATGCCATTAAATAAGACCACACCCTTTTAATTAGTGTTTGGTATAGAAGCAGTTCTTTCTATGGAATTTGTGTTACCTTCTTTACATATTGCATGCACTAGTGGTCTATTTGATGAGAAAGAATTACAAGAACAAATTGAAAATTTAATCAAGCTAGATGAATGATGAGAAATAGCACGATGGAGTCAGAAGCAAGAAAAGGCCTGGCAGAAAGCATGGCATGACAGGAACATCAGGGACCAAAAGTTTGAGATTGGACAGATGGTGCTCCTTTATGATTCTAAGTGTATGCACCATCTAAGAAAACCTAAATTAAATTAGTTGGGACCATATGTTATCACTCACATACTTGAAATATGTGATTTCCAATTAGAGACAATTGATGGAATACAGTTACCCAGTTACTTTAATGGAAGTAGGATGAAGCCCTACTATAAACAAGTCTTCTTCATGTTTGTAATAAGGAAATGTTTCGATTTAGATTAGGTTTTCATTTATGCATTCCCTTAATTTATTTCCTTCTTCATCACTATGCTTTATCATTTTAGTTGGTGTTTTGTGTAATAAGCGCATTTGTGTGCTGGAAACTACTTACCATTTGAAGAATTTTTATGGGCACAAGACTACAGATACCATTTATGTGGGGTGGCTATTGAAAAATGGGTACACATAAAAGAACAAACTGCTATAGGTGTTATTCAAGTTTGGGGCATTGTTAGAAAGTAGATTGCTTCCAAACAAGGACCATAGATGGAGATAAACGAAGGAACAAGTATAACGTGAGGTAAGCCAAGGCCATGGAGACTATCAAGGGAAGGCATAATGGTGAGGTACTTAGGTGCATGGAAGTTTCCTGAAGAGAAGTCCACGACCATAACGTAGGAAGGTGTGCTAAAAGGTTATAGCTTGGGTGCGAAGATGTACCCCATGGAAAGTGTGAAAATGGTCAATTAGTGAGAGGATTGTTGGTAGGAGAAGGAGAAATAAATGCTCTAAATTTTTGAAAATATGTATAAGGACATAATGTGAGTTTATTTTTACCTTTATGATCACAAGAATTTGAATGAGCTAAGTGAAATCGAGCCGAATGAAGAGTATTGAGGTGCAAAGGGTGTGAAACCAGATGTAGAGAGTGGATTTATGCACAGAAGAAGCTTGTGTTCGCATTGGTGAAGGTTTTAAGTGAAGCAGATGTGTAGAGAAAGAGCTAGGGCATGTGGTTTCAAACTAGGGCATGTAGATTCAAGCTGGGGTTTTGACTTACTCACTACAAAGGATAAAAAGTTGATATTTTTAGATGACACCAAATAAATCACCTAGCGTAGGAGCCAAAGGAAAGAAAAAAGTAGAAATAATGTTGAAATTACTACTGAGAGTAATTTCTCAAAGATGCAGTACCCAAAAGGTGTGATAATTGGGAAATATTGGGATTCCCAGATCCATAGCTACAAGGTGAGTGATTACAACCATTGCATTTCTGATAACAAGAAATAATTGGATGTGTTGTTGAGTACAAAGACCAACAAGCACACGGTGGAGGATATGCCAATGTATGATGATGCTGGAGAGAAATTGTTGAAACAAGTACGAGTCTATCAGTTATACGAGATTTTGTATTTTGGCAAGTATGAACCTCTATATCAGTAGATTATGAGCATTTTTCATGATAACTTCTTCTTTTTTCTGGACAAAGGCTAAGGATTACAATAACCCTTATTTTGACATTGACAAGATTAAAAGGCATAGGGGTAGACCTAGCTAGTGACCTGACTGATATAGCAGAAATCATGGAGACAAAAAAGGAGTTGGGGTATACAAAGGGTCCATGCGGAATGTAAATTGATAAATTAAATAAGTACCTAGTGGTATAGGAAGTTGTGCATCTAGTGACCAATTTGAATGATTAGTAGAGATGGTTGTAGGTTAATACAATGTGGCTCCATTTCATGAGGAATATGTATCAAGGAGTAGTCTATAACATAGCAAGATACATTACAGAAACCATCATTGAAGAATCATGCACAAGTGATTAAATCAGTATTGGAACTATCTTATTATCTCTTGTATTTTTGGAAATTAGAGTGCCTGATGGGCCAAAGAACAAGATTTGGGAGTACCCCTTGGAGAAGAAGACCCTTGTGGAGAGGTTTAAAAATTATTTATGTGAATGGTCAATGGGTGGAACATTTAAATAGAGGGTGGAGATGTGGTATGATAGGATCCATGTGGCATTTGAAGAGGAGTGGTGCATCCCTAAGGAGTTACCGTCGGTGGTGGGAAATGTAGTACAATTTGCGGTGTACCAGCATTTTTGCATTGCAAGATTTTATAAGAGGGATGGGACTTGGAGCCCATGGTGTAAACTGTCATATGCCTTCACAATGAGTTACTTACAGGCACCAGTCCACTAGTTCACTGATGTGTGTCTCCTATGTTTAATGTAGATAAGGTAGACTATGGCTACCACACTTTGAGGAAAGCATATGTATATCCAGGCATGGATTGCTTATGTTGAGAGGCTCATTTAAGATGTTATAAGAATGAAGCATGTAATCTTGGAAATTGGGGACATTCAGAGTAGTGCTCACTTGTATGCCTTCAGCTTAATCCCAAGTATGGAGAATAAGAAATATATGGAGAATGATTTTACACTCCCAAGGCCACCTAAAGGTAAGAACACATGGTAGAGAACATGTTAGAACTCACAATCCCACAGAAATCTATAGAGGTAGATGATGAGGATGAAGAGTGGGAAGATATTAGTGGCTTAGGAAAATAGAGATTGGAGGCAGCCCACAAATAGAATGGAGATTGGGCATGTAGATACCCCACCTTAGGTACAAGAAGAAGAAGAAGACTTAGAAGCAGTCCAAGGAGAGCATCATTTCAAGAGGGTGTTTAGAAGGATAAGGAAACATGGCATGGGAAATCCTTAGTCTGTTAGTAGGTATCTATGAATCTCTCCTCAAAAAGAGACAAATGAGAGGAAAAGGAGGAAGTTGAAGCTGAATGAGGAGGTGGAGGAGTCTACAAAGAGCACACCTGGATCCCCTGTATAGCCAGAAGAAGTGGAAGAACCTAGGGATGAAGATATAAAGGATAAAGATGAAGGAGGGAAAGAGATAGGAGAACAAGAACATGATACCACTTAGAACATCAAAGATCTAACTCAAAACCTTGGTACTCAGGTACCTAAGGGGATAAGAACCAAGTGAACAAGTGGATAATACAATGTTCTGTATATGGGGTATGATAAGGACACAAGTAAAATTATCCGCACCTGATTCCAGAATACAGTCGGCCTCAAGGATTTGTATGGATGGGAGTTGATGGACCTAGACATGACAACCACACGCACAAGAAAATAGTTGTCCTGGTCTATGTAAAATCACATGGATGAGCCCGATGTTGATGTACATGAAGATTCTTGTGTGTCAAGAAAAATGAAAAAGGCACCACAAAACATGCACATAACTATCAAACCCACTGTTATGTATGAAGAGAAGGTGAGTAATGCCTTAGTGAAAGTATCGACAGAGGTGGTGTAGAGGAACATAGATAATGCTACCAATATTAGAGAACTACAAGAAGAAAACAAGGCCAACGATGCCAAAATAGTGTGTCTAAGAGGAGAGAAGTACCTAGAGTAGAAAATTAATGAGGCATTCAAAAGTATGGCAGAAGAAATTGGGGACTATGTCGTGAAAGTAAGATCACACCTAGAGTCAAAGGTACTTGAGAAGTTTCCTTTGGCTATGCATTATGTGCACACATTAGTTAATTTGGTGCTTGAGGATGGACTAATTAGGATGTCAGGGCCAAAGGACCCTGAGCAGGAAGTAGAGAGAGAAATTGATTTCATGGTTATAAAAATTTCATCTTACGAGGCATTTCTCCAAACCTTGCAGGAAGAGCTGAAGAAAGAAGACCAGGATTTGAATATTTATGTAGCTCTAGAAGCAATAATTATAATCAAGATGATGGTAAAAGACAATGAAGTCCTAAATGCAATGAAGGATGAAACTTTGAGGTGTGCAAAGAGATTAGCACTAGTCAAGAAAAATGCAAGGCCCTTGTAGCAGCCCAAGACCCCCATAAGGAAAGGCTTGATGAAATTGGGAAACTTATAGCGTAGAAGATGGATCTTCTGGAAGGAAGGGTGTTTGCAATTTCCAACATTGTTCTAGTATTACAGAATTGAGAAGGAAGATATTTCACAAGATGAGCTATATTCTATTGCATCTAGATATTCTGAGAAAATACAGAAGCCATGCTAAATGATTGGAAAACCTTTGAGGCTTAAATCAAAGAAGAATATCAAGAGTTAATCATTCTAGTTGAAATAGAGGATATTGTAGGTTAAAATTTCATTCTTTATATAGTAATTATTTAATTTCCTTCCATTCCCATTATTTAATATTTTATATATCAAAAGGCAGTCATTTTCGCGGTGGCAATGCAATTTAGTGTGGAGTAATGTTGAGAAGACGAAGTATAACACTAAGAAGAAGGTGCACACAAGATTCACACATGGTAGTAAGGTAGATTTAAAGGTGTGAAAGGATAGGGAAGGAAATGCACATGAAAGGCAAGGAATGATCAAGGACTTAGCCATTTTCATGGTTACGGGCTATTTTTGGAGATAGCATGCGGGGCAAACACCCAGATGGAAACTTGCACGGCACGTAAATGCTATTTTTGGAAGAGTGTCTACTAAGAACTTCACATGAGTTTGATTTAATTATAGGATTACCACGACCAGTTAACTAGAAGATATCTATTATTGCCACACTTTCATGTGTCTTTACTATTGTAAAGGTGCATTGTTATTTGCAACATGCGACTTATTTTGGGAATTATGTAAGCAGTGAAGGGAAAGTCCCCACCATTATAAACATGTAGTAATCTGTGTAGATTAGAGAGAGTGCTAAGTAGTGAGCTAATATGGAGTTATGCTACCATAACTAATGCATGCATGAGCTATGATGCTAATTATTGTAAGAATCTTCTGTGTATTTTGTATTTAATAAAATGGAGCGTATTGGATGAATAATGGTGTCAAACACGATTGTAGCTAGTTATTGCATAGATAATTTCATTATGTTTATCATTTGATTCATGATTCTTTAAGATCTAGATCTAGAATATACTTTGTGTAATATTTATATTAATTTTGGATTAGAATACATTAAATTTTCATCATGTTCACATCCTGCACAACTAACTCTAAGGAGGGGATTGGTACTTTTGCATGCTTTGGGTGAGTGCTCAGTCTCGGATGAGTGATGTGCCATTGCACCTAGGTTATTATTGGTAAATTATAGGCTACATTAGAGCTTGAAATTTTTAGGTCTAGTTTTTTATCTGTCTGCAATAAAATTAACTCCATTGCGATAATATTTTTCTTCTTGTCTCACTGGTGAAATTTCTCTTTGATCCGGTTTTCAGTTTGATGGGAAATTGAACTTTGTTATTTGTAGAGAAAGAATTGAAATTTATTCATGATAAGTATTCCTTGTTGTGAATGGGAGGTTTAAAGAAATTTATTAATGGCCTTTGAGAGTGGATAACTCAACAATAGTCTATTCTTCCTTTCGTGCACTGGCTTGCAAGATATGTTCAAATCTTTGTCTCATGACAATGAAGGTTTTTGAAGAATTCCTTCACTCTTCTCTTTTGTTCTTCATTCCTATGGCTCTTTTGATCAATATTTTATTTTAATTATATGCATATTCATGGAGATAAAGTTTTGGTTTTCATGGTGGAGCATTTTTGGAGCAACAATGGTGGACTATATGTTCTTTGCAACTTTTCTTCTTGCAATGAGAATCAACAAGAAATGACAAGAAGCGACAAACAATAAGATTTTTTTTCAAATTTTTGAGTTTGATTTGGGTGAATTTTCATGTACTTTATGTCCCTCACCTCAAAGGGTCATGAGGTACATCAATTTTCAAAACATGCCTCAACTTGACACGTGGCAGAGATTCGATGACAGGGGATTAAAGCTAAAAAAGTAGCTTTAAAGCACTGAGGGGATGGAAGCTGATCACATGGGTGACCAGAAGTCTCCTTCAAGGATGGTAGCATTTTTACATCCTTTATTTCCTTGACCTTGAGGGATGTGAGGGACAAAAAATCCTGCCAGGATCCTGGAGATGACATTTGTCCTTCTAAAATTTGACTAACTCCCCAACTCGCTTCAAGACGAAAACTTGAAACAGTGATAACGTGAGCTCAAAATGGAAGTTTTTGATGAATTATTATATGATATTCACTATAGATGTCCTTTTAAATTCAATGGTTTTTGTCTCAGGTCTTGATTCTTCTAGTTTATCCTTGAAAAAAGATTTTTTATTTTATACTCCACCTATGCATGAGAAAAACTTATTGCAGGCCCATTTTTCCAAAGTGTTGTGAAAAAATAATTTCACTATATTTTAGGGCTTAGAATTCCCT
Organism: Taxus chinensis; assembly: GCA_019776745.2. Lineage (NCBI taxonomy): Eukaryota > Viridiplantae > Streptophyta > Pinopsida > Cupressales > Taxaceae > Taxus > Taxus chinensis. The sequence goes on along the minus strand of CM034156.1, from coordinate 262,158,455 downwards.
TTTATACCATTTTTTTTTCTCCAAACTCCATCTAGATCTCTTGAAATCACCTTCGGAAGATCAAAAGTTGTTTTGGACCGTGCACTGCCTAGGCTTGTGAACCCTGATTTTAGTGAAACTATCCTAACTTCTAAGAATCCTTCCTGAATCTTCCTAAATTAATTACATGATGTTCCTAGGCCTTCTATTATGCTTTTTTTCTAGTTTATCTTTTATGTTTCACTCCATGGCATTTCTCCAGTCCTAGGAAGGCTAGTGATAACCCTTCCCATAACTACCCAAAGTTTGCATTTTTCAATTAACTTCTTAAATCACCTAGGGGTTTTAAATTGACTTTCCTAAATGACCTATGGGAATGAGTTAACATCAATTGAGGGATTACTTGACTAACTGAGCAGACCCATGGTATTTCAGAAGGATAGAACTTGAAAATTTTGGTACATGGGTATCGTTGTCATGTTGGAAAATTGCCAATTTCTCTGTTGTACATTTGCATGGAAACACATTAAAATCATAATATTTCACTTACATAAATCAAAATAAATCACTCACATACAAATAGGAATAATCCACAAGAAACAATAAATTTAATTGTATCATGTTGTAAAATTTACAATGCTCATGGAGTACAAGATGAGATGGAGATATAATAGCAATAGTCAAGAGAACAGAGGAAATAAAGGAACTTATTTCTAGAAATAAAATGGGAGGTAGTAAACAATAATTAACTATCCCTTTATAATGAGGAGGTCATTTCCTTTTATATATTTAAAATCCATCTCTTTATATACCCCTGACATGATTTTTCACATTCCAATTACCAATGACTTTTCAAATGCCTTTAGGAAAGAAAAAATCAATCCCCTTTTATAATTTAAAAGGGGAATTTTACATTGCACAAATATTACATAGTCACTTTAATGAATAATAAAAACAAAATTATTAAACACAATTAATAATTACAAGAAAAGGAGTTGAAGGAGAGTTAGAATAGAAGAAGGAGAAAGAGAATGAAGAAAGATGAAGTAGCTCAACTGCTTTGTGAAGACCATTCCTATGATGAATATTCCTCCTTCGATACCTCGTGTGAGAACGCGATCAATTTTAACTCAAGCCATTTCACCTCTCTAATAAAATGAACAACTGTTGGTGTTATCTTATCTAAGGAATGCTCACATACTCTAATGTGTTGATCCAAGCCTTTGGAATGTGTCTTAACTTCTTACACTCAGTGAACCAACATTTTTTATCTTGATAATGATTGAAATAAAAGCAAATATTACTGTGGGTGACTCCATGATGTCTTTATTGAAAGAGAAAGGATATCCTAGCTCTTTCCAAAGAATTTCTTGAAAATGAGTCAGGATCTCTCCTAAGGATGTGTTTTAATTAATATGATGGTCCCCAAGCTCTTCTACACATTTTATTATATCTTTAAGAGTCCCTTAAGAATTTTTATCACATTCATTGAGCTCTTTCAAAACATATTTTAGTACATTACACCTTATAGCTATGGTACAGAATCAAATAGGGTAAAAATTATCAGTTGGGTCTATGAAAACTATTTTTCTTATCAAGAATGAGGTGTTAGAATCTTTATTTTAGAGGTCAGTCAGAGAACACTATCCCATATCATATTTTGTTTTTCCAATTCAACCCTGGTGCTTTTCATTCTTGAGATGGTATGCAAAAAATTGGAATATGGAGAGGACCTCTGGAAAAAGAACGTTCCCTTTTTCAATGATTTTCCTCATGCACTTATCATTTTCTCTCCCCTGCATTGTGAATCCTCGGGATTTTTTGAGGGATTTTGAGTCAAATTTGTTGATGGGAGAGAACATCTCAACTGGAGGTAATGATAATGATCCTGCTTCCAAGAATGACTATACATATGAAGAAAAGGTCCTCACATGTTCCCCCAATTAGTTGATGGCTCATTTGTATTCTTCATTCTAGTCTAATATATGATTCAAAGACTCTTTGGAAATATGAGCATCAACCTCATGTGTATCTTGGCTAAGAGAGAATCTGGCTATCTTGTAATCACTAGGAATTTCTTCCAAAGGATTTTTCACCTTGGGTCTTGCAACTTATACACACTAAGCTCTAAAAGCCTTAGTGTAGAATCTTGAAGTATCTTTTTCTTCCCTTGAATGTGATTTTATTTTACTTCTCAAAGGCTCCTAGGAGCTCTATGAGGAAAATTTTAAGTAACAAGATATCCTCTGTATGGTCTAGTGTAGGCAAGGAAATACACCAGATAGGATTTCATTGTGAATCTCTTGTTTGTGAATAGTTGCATAACCTATTGGTGTAGATTATCACTAATTATCTGACCCTAGTCTAGAATTTGATTTACCTCCATGATTATTAGCATGAACTGGACCATCCAATATTAGAATTACTTGGTGTGTTACTTGTCCATTATTCTACTCAGTAAGACAATGGAATATAAGTAGGCTTTGTGAAACTCACTCCTTGACAATGATTTTGGTATCCTTTATGGTTTTCTCCCATGTTACAACTAGGATTAAAATGTAAACCCCTTCAAATCGGAGTGTGTAATGAGCCAATGTTGATTTGTAAACTCTTTTCTGATGATCACCATATTTCTTTGAGTTGGAATTTGTAGAAAACTTGAAATTCCTTTTATAGTCAGGACTACCAGTAGTGAGTTATCATTTGTAGTGATTGTTCGGGAAGAAGGGTCATAGTATTTAGCACAAGATAGGATTGATTCATTTATTTGTACTAAAATTGGATGATCTCCTGCTCTTAAAATTCCACTGGAAAATATATTTTCTTCTATTGGTTCCTTGACCTCATTTTCCAACTAATTTCTTATTTCCTCCAGGTCTAGGTGGGATACATCATTGTCTCCCATAAGTGGATATTCTCTAGACATGGTGGAGATTGGCTCATGACCAATGTACTTGATCTTCATGGTTTCCCAAAATAGTGATGGAATGAGGAGAGGAAGGCATGTGAAAATTTTGTATATGATTAGATAAATTACTATTTTTAGTAATTCATTCTTCACCTTTACTTTCCAATTCTAGCCATTTTTTTCCAATTTCACAATTTCTAGTTTTAGAGTCTTAAACTTGAGAATTTCACCGAGGGTTTCAGGAGGTTACTTCTTCATTATAAGACTTGTTATTTTTAGTAAGTATCAGAGGAAAACTTACTAAAAATATAATTAATTCTTCCATTTTTTTAGATTGAGATGATAATTACCTTGTTGGATTAGGAATTTTATAATTATCACTTGCTTTATTTTTTAGGTGTTTCTACCCTCCAGTTATTTTTTAATCTGAAAAGGTAATTTTTTTGGGCAGAAATGTACAAGTGGGTTCTATGAAAAAATTTGAGGATCAATGGGAATGAGGCTTATATCATCTCCAAGGCATTCACCATGGGATTTATCAAGAAATATTTGAAGGAAAATGAAGCAGAAATGAGAAATATATGAGAAAAATTTGTGTTTCGGGTATGGTATTTCTTGGTGATATATGAGTATCAGAAAATTATAGCAATGTATTCTTATTTTACAAATTGAATGTCTATGCATGATGGAACTTCATCCAAGAATAAATGGATGCTCATTGAAATCCCACATAGCTACCAGGTCCCTCCTTTGTTATGTTTACCAAAATGTTAGCATGCATGTTTATCACGTATAGAATCAAGACATCCATACATACATAAGGAATATTCAACACCGATTAACAAAACATATAATAAGGAAAAACTTAATCCATGTGAAGAAACACTCATATTAATTGGAATATCAAATCACCACATGATCAGATCTGTGAAATTTCTTTATCCAACCATAACCATCCATTAGAAACCTTAAGCAGTTACATTACATTCCTATTGATCCTCAGTCATTACAATAGTGAGTGGTACCATGTGTGTGACCACTAAACATAGAACTATATAAAAACAACATAACTCTACTACAATATACATGGTCACACCTAACAAAAAATTATATATATTATATATGTGTGTGTGTGTGTGTGTGTGTGTGTGTGTGTGTGTGGGAACTTGAATTTCACCACCCATGCACCTTCCTAATAATAAGCGCACTCACAAAAAACCATCTGCATTCATTACATTCCATGATAATAATAGATTAGCCTAAATAGAAGGCTTGATTTAATCCTATTATTATCCTTCTGCATGCACATGTATTTTCTATAAATAGCCCTTTATTGGCCACCAAGTCATTCAGCTATTATAGTTTGCTTGGTTGGCCCTCAAACTCTGATTTTCCTATTTTTACCCTATGATATAGAAAATGGCTAAGTACTTGTTCCTTTTGTCTATTTGTGTAGTCTCACATACTACCTTGTTTTATATTTGCATGCAACCCCTCACATTCTACTCAGTTCTCTAGTTCGTGCGTCTCTACACATTAACTCTACTCTTCAACACTTAGAATTTTCCCAACTAACATTACCCCACACTAGGGATATTGTCCATCCTCAGAAAGATGTTTCCAACTCTAATTAAAGAAGAAATAATAAATGAAGGAATAAAAATAGGTCTTGCACCAAGGGATCAAAGAATAAATTCATCATGTCTCTTTGGGTGGTAGGATTCCTAGATTTTTCTTTTCTAAAATATTTTCTAACTCCCTCCAACCTTCTAACTCATTTGTTACTTTAACTGGGACATGATAAACTATGTTAGGAACCTCTACATGAATGATCTCATCTATACTTCTTTAGATATCCACAATCATCTTCTTGAGCTATGTCGATGCATCATCTAGTGCATCAATCCTACGTGTAACATGAGGAAATAGTTCGTTCAACTTTTCCTTAAGAATTATTTTAAGCATTGTTTTCAAATCTCTTTTTTGTTCAACCTTGATCAACATATTTTCCTTCTTTTTCCTATTATTTTTCATTTTGGCATATAATTACTTCAAATCTACCTTGTCTCTAGTAGGAAATGCACTCATAACATGGTCAAAGTCTTGGAGGTGGTAAAAAAAAATTCTTCTTTTCACACAATATCCTTAATCTTTTCTTCATCTAATGCCTCATACTACACAAGATGAGCCTCTATCTGATCCTTGTTAGTTTTCTTCTGTGTGGTGATATCCTCAACTATTAGTCATGTACCCTTCCTCATCTCATGTGATAACATCCATGCTAATTCATCCAAATAATGTAGCGTTGTTTCATGTTCATCCTTTTCATGCACAACTAGACTTGGATACAAGGCAATAATAGTGTATGCAATACACTCTTCCTTCTTGTATGACGTGCACGTTCTACCCTTCTCCTCTCTTATATACCACTTCAACTACACAATTAATTTATCATTTTTATACATATCTTCATGTTTTCTCTTGATAAAAACATCATTTAAAAAAAATTACATTCCTACTTTTGATGTTAGTTTATTAAGCACATTACACATTTTCTCTGCTATAAGCTTCTACATGTCATGTACTGGGATTTCTTCATCTGGTACAAACTTAATTTGATTCTTTAATAATGAGTTCACGCTGACCTCAAACTCTAGATCCTCCATGTGTGACTGATATTCCCAAGAGAGCATATTTTTGGTGTGTATAAGTGCCTCATTATTGTCAAATAATGACCAATAGAAAAAATATTCTGTGGCTACCGAAATTTGATACCGCACTTTCAATAATTTCTTAGGGTCACCATTATATCACATCATGGGCATGTGTGGTGTATGACATCATTTTATTCCCTTTCCTCGAGGTTCCCTTGGTACCTCCTACATAATAATGTGAAGCGCGTCACTCACTTCCCCTATGCTCATATCCTCTCATATAGTTGTGTCATTATTTTCTTATTCCTCCTCGCACTCGGCATCACATTCCTCTTCAACCTCCTTGTTATTACCTATGTTCTCTATGAAGGTATTTCCATGGCCTTATTCCTCATTGTTCTTTTGTGGCAGTTCTTCATCATTCGTTATATTCCCTTATTCTTCATGCACATCATTCTCTTCTTCATTTGTGTCCTCCATAGTTTAAACAATTATGGAACTTTATGGTATCTATTCTACCCCTGACTTCTCCACTTTCTCTATTTCCTCATTTTAAACTACCCTAGGATTCTCCTTCACTGGTATTTTCTTCTTTTTCATACTTGGATTCTTTGGTGACTTCTTGGTTTCTCTAGAGTTACTTGCACCTCGTAATGTCTCCTTCCATAAATCTTCTTATTCACTACCTTATTATTCTTCTTCTTGATGAGGAGTGATCTCCTCACATATTCTTTTTGTACCCACCATTTTATTTCCCTTAGGTGTACCTAGGAGTGTGAGATCTTCTTCATCAACACACTTTCTATTCACCATCTTTCTCTTCCAGTAGATATATACTTTATGTGCCTCCTCATTCCTTATTACCAAATTCATGGAGTTAATGTTGATATCATCTGATATCATCAATTCTAGATATGTTCTCTTTCTAGGGTAGAATTACTTATTTTATAGTGTATGGTGATCAAAATATACTATATCCAAATCAAAATTTAACTTGCGTACATCAAGAAACCTATTTCCTGACGCTTGGAAGTACCTCAACATAAAGGTAAAAGGGAGTTTACACCAAGAGCTCTTCCCTCAAATCTTCAAATTAAATCTCCCAAGCCAGAAGTGTTGATACACTACAAAATCCTATTTCCCTTCCAAGGTTGAGGGAAACTCACTTGGAATGTGCCACTCATGTTCTAATGCCTCACGCATTCACCTATACCAGTTGTCCACCCTTATTTTATAAGCATTTTTTATCTTGTCGCATGTATACTTAGTGAATATATTCATGGGGGACTTATCCTCTAGTGGAACTTTCCACATATTTTCATTCAGTCCATCAGGTACCCCAATTTATACAAAGATGATCAAAATAAGAATTTCCACCCAAGTTATTTTTTCTCTTACGCATGCTTCTTCTATAATTCCCTTAGCAATGAAGGCAACAATGTGTTATGTGGATTTATTTTCCATATTCTATGCAATATGGAGCCACCACTTGTTTACTTGATTCCATATTTCTTGTGCTTCTAAATTATAAGTGACTAGAAGTGCAAATACCCTTACAAAAGGGTCAGTGAGTTTAACTATGTCCGTCGCATGACCCCCTCTCTAAGAATACAAGGTAGTGGTAGTAATATCTGTTAGAGCTCAAAATTGCACCATGGATATGATCATTGAGGATCATTAATTCAAAGGAAAAATGGTACTGTCTCTCTATTGTGGGACATATGAACTGATCCAGCCCTCCAGTTAAAGCCAAATCTTCTACCTATTTCTATTACTAACACTACTCCTAATGCATAAAGAAAATCCTAAACTAAACATGCCAAAGGACCATGGATAGAAGGAGACATAGAAGAGGGAAATCCTAAGCTAAAAGGGGCAGTGATAGCACTAGATAAAGGTTCGATCACTATCCAAAAGGGGAAGGAAAGAGAGAAAACATGAGAAAGAGGAGATGCATGCATGCCACAAACAAAAATGACATAGTCCCAACTTTCCTACGCATTAAAAACATAATAAAATAGAACCTGTAAGTAAGAAATTTGCACTACAAGAAAATGCAGATAGAAAGGTAAGACACAATGAAATAGAAAAAGTAAAAAAAAAGGTGTAACAAACATAATTTTATTACTTAGGGGATGCATAGTAAGTTACATTCATGGAAGGAGGTGAGAGTACATTTTAGAGACCAAGTCCAAGGTCTGAAACTCATGTGAAGTCAGCCACCATTTTTGCATGGTGTCATTACAAAAAAGAGGGATCTTTTTAAATTTACAAAAAATTGCAATTTATAGAAGAATAAGGAGAGAGGAGGAGGAGAATTCGTTGCAAACTCAAATTAAAACTTTAACCACCAACAACCAATAATAAAAACCTAAAAATTCATTTGCAGGGCTATCAAATGCATTGTCCCATGTCTGTTTGGCATGCAAAAGAAAGAAGAAGGCTAAATCTAAATGAAATCTAGTGGTTGAGCTGATTAGATGTCCGCATTAATAGTTAAACATGTTTCCATGTTTTCCACCTACCAAAAACCACCAAATTTTGATTTTGAAAATTCCAACATGTAGCCCACATCAATAGATTTCAAAGAAGATTGGGCATGTAAGAATCTAAACTCTACAACAAAATTTATTGATATCTAAAGGTCTGTAGTGCAAAATAGACACACAAGATCTATGGCATGCACAAATTAGCTGAATGGTCAGCCAACTATTCATTATTTTTTCATTTTCCTACCATGTGTCACACACTGGTTCATTTTAAGGATTCGGTTCTCTATTGGGGGTGCTTTGATATGTTTCATGTAGCACACTCAAGAATTATGGATTTCTATGTGTCACAGTGATTGGTGCAGAAGAATGTGCGAGGATAGTGTGGAAGAAAGAGGAGAGGAAGAGGATAGAAAAAAAAAATCACATGAAGGTAACACACATGGAATAAATAGATGTATAAATGCAGGAGATAAGTATACAAACAAGGCACGGGGATCCAAATGAAGGTGTGTGGTAATAGGAGACCAATGACACACAAGGAAAGTCTAGAAGGAATCACAAAGCATGCAAAAGTGAAGGCAAGATGCAACAAGAATAATGTGGTCAAAGAAATTGAGTTCTAAGAAATGTGTGAAGCTTAAGAGGAATGACATACGCACAGAAGAGCATTTCAGGGACTTAGACAATTTGGAGGGAAAGTCCACATGGTTGTGAAAAAGGGGTATGTGAGACTCCTAGAATGAAAATAGGTGCACAAGAGGAAGGTGAGAAGGGTAAATTAAATGAGATAGAAGAATAAAGTGGAAGGGGGAAGGGTGTGCATGGGCATGTGAAGGAAATAATGCTAAGGGAATTGTCAAAGTGCGCTTAACCTATTGGTACAAAAATTGATCCCTCCTTATAATATAGACAACATTAACAAGCTAAGAAAGATGCTTAGAGGAAGATAGACCATGATTTGAGTCATTTTTTAGCTGGGGATGGATCTAGAAGCCTTGTTTTCACTCTGACTTAGGGAATATTGGATAACACCTCACTAAGGGTATGACCTACCCTACTACTTTAGGTTCTACCATCAACTACGGTGAGAGGACCCATTTTGTAACTTGTATTTGTGAAATAAATAGATAGAAAAAAACTATTTGGACTCTCTTTCTCAGATAAGTTAAATGGTAGCCTTAAGGAGACATGGTCAATGTAGACATCATATAACTCTCATGAGTTGTCACACTAGAAAATGTAGATGTCCTCTAAAGAAGGATCAAGTTACTAAATATAGTTATAATTCCATCTTGCTTCTGTATTTTTTGGATGAAGGATGGACTACATTAACAAATCTCCTCAGCATTTGTGTCTAAATAGTACAAGCATGGGTAGTTCAGGTGGATCTGATGGATTTTGGTTGTGATTTTGATGTATTGATCAAAAGTTAAGTGGGATAAATTTGATTATACATAAAGCTTAAATGAACCTTGAAAAATGTTTTTTATAATTGTTCCTGATGCAATATTCAAATCAAAATATCCAAATAACTCCTTCAACAAGAAGATCTATATTCATGGAAGCCCAAGAACACAATATTTCACATAAACTTATAGAATTTAAACACGAAAGTTCCTGATAAATTCTCAATGAAATATTAATAATTCCTGATAAAATACATGTCAGATACCTTTAGAAACTAACAAAGATCATAAATCAGTTAGATAAAAATTGAACTTTAAACCGTTTACAAAAACATGAAGGAAATATCCATTAATAATGCAGTTGCAGTTGCCAAATTGTTTCTATTCAAACTAAAAAATTTTGTAATTAAAAGAAATTAATCAACATAAGTTTACAATGGGAATGCAGATAATCAATTCAAAGTAATATATCTTGAACTAAATTAAAATTTCTCATGAGAACACACACAAATTAATTCATGAAACACCAACACTTCGACAAGGGGACACAACACCTATGACCTCAAATTCTACCAATGATTATATAATACAATCATATTGGTGAAAATGTTTGGGAATGGAAGAATAAAATATCAGGTATCTCATATTAGTTCATCTTAAGAAAGTACAAACTATTTTTCTCCCTTCTTTCCCTAAAGCTTAGAAAAATTAACCCCTTTTATGCAAGAGTATTCTCATCTCATTTATATATTTTCAAACACTCATTCAACCTTCATTTTCCCCCACAAAGTATGAATATCCAAGGAATATTCTTCTTCATAGCATATGTTTTAATATGTTATCTTATGTTTCCAGGTGGAGGAATTATTAGTTACTCCCATTTTTCAAATATTTTACATATGATCAGGATGCTATGTCATTCCTTTTTCCATTTATTTAATCATGTATCCCTTTTTGTGGGAAAATAAAACCCTTTTAATAGTTTTTACGAACCTCCATGTGGTTTGATGTGATATGAAAATCCCTTTCACCTTTTGTGGATCAATCTCAAACAACACATACTCATGTTCGTGTCTTTCTGGGATGAATACTTTTCCATAAATTGTGTCATATCAGTCTAGATATCTTTTTTTGCATAATTCACATCTCTCTTAAATTTATTTCATTCATGTGAGTTGAGTGAAAAATACTTCTTCACTTCATGGCAATGATTTCATGTAGTTCAACTCATCTGTACCATTTTCATTGTAAATTCAGATTCACTTCTTCATTGATATGCATCCTTCTTCCATTTTTAAACTTGAAAAGCTACTATGAGGATTTTTTTGTGTAATGGAAAGAGTAGCTGTGGAAACTACCTTGAAAGAAATATCCTCAGAAGATTTAAATAAAATATTCGATCTAACAAGCCTAGTTGAAGCATTTTTTTGGGGATTTGTTTGAAATTAAAGACCCAAGGAATAAAAAAGGGCCCTTGACATATCGGGAGATTCATATTTTCCTCCTCTTGAGATTGATTAAGATCAATCCTATTTTTTGAGATTTTCAATCGATGTATTATCATAACTTTTGTTGGGAGCACCAAAAAAATATAGAAGAGTTGAAGAAATTTAGGATTGAGATGAGGCCTACTGCAACAGGAATGATTGAATATAAATGTCACTTTTTAGGAAATAAAGGATTTGTGTTAAAATAGGTTCACTGGGAGTCTTACATGATTTATGACAAGACATCGATTGATATTGTGCCTACCATTTCTAACAAAGTAAAAGAATTGAAGTGATGGATAATTTCTCTGGAATAAGGTCCCACAAGACTTATACTACCTCAACAATCTACAATACAATTACCATCAATGAAAGGGAAAAAGAGTAAATCAAGCTCTCAACCCCCAATTTTCATTTCGGATAAGGAAGAAGTAGATCCTTCATCTTATCAACACTCCAAGGCATCAATTTATAATACAAAGGAGGGGTGAGGGAAAATTTACTCTCTAACCTTCCATTTACTCAATGCAGCACTCTCCTTTGATGGAGAAAACATTATCAGGACCTTTTCATGTTCCTCTGCCAAAAGAGCATCCACCTTTGACAAGGAAATGTAAGGGTGAGTCTAGTTCAAAATTCCTTGTTCCTCCAGGTCCCCAGGATATAATAATTACTCTCCTAGCCACTCTAAATGATCCTTAACAACATATTCCTAGTCAATATACTTCTTATAAGGAAAAATGGAAAATCTTACAGGTATTTTAGATCTTCTAGATTTAGTATCATCTTACAAGAAGAAGATAAAGTTTAGTAATATCATGGATGTCCCTATGATGAATTTTGAATCATTGATGGATATGGGGATGTCTTGAAATTTTTCTAGGTCAGTTGTATTTTCTAAAACAACTCAAGGACTAGAGGATTTCCTACTAAGGAAGAACATGTTGTTAAATAGAATTCCCCCATTTACAGAAGATTTCAAGCTAAATTTAGAGGATGAACGAATTATTTTATTTTCTTAGTTTATTTTTTGATATAATTTTCAAAAATTTATGTATATTTTCTTCATGGGTTGGGCCCCTATACAACCCTAAGTCTGATTTTTAAAAATATAACTTCAAAGTTATATTTAGTCTTTATGAAATAAGAGTAATGTGTTGATCTATGTTTCTAGCTTCCTGTCCAGATGTCTATACGAGTAATCAAATAACACTAAATAATGTCGAGTACTTGGAAGATATGGGCACAAATTTGATATTGGACTCCTCAATGTGATCCTGACAAACTTGCAGCTCACATACACTAAGAAAATAATGATTAGAGATTTTATGCGGGGGTTTCCTAACAAAGTAGATCCGGGAAGTGTTAACTTCCTCGATGGCTGTCAACCCTCATGTGATAATAATAATAGTACAATAGTATCCAAAACATATGACATACATATTGATAAATAAAAGAACCAGTGTGTAGACAAAATTACTGATTTGATGTGTGTAACATGAATCTCATCACATGAACCCAAATCACGAGAAGAATGTCATGGAAATCCCACGTGCTATCACCTAGATAGAATAATAATGATATTATAAAATGACTAAAATCTGATAGCCTTCACCTAAATTTTCTCCCCACTTTTTGAGGGGTTAGAAGGCTCGTATTTATAATTTGAATTTGGATTAAAATAGAGGATTAATGAATATACATAATTTGCAAAAATCAATCCTGATTAAGAGGACATGATGCAGAGTTGATTTGATGGCATGGTTCATGATGTGAGAAAAAGGAAATGTGTGATGTGCAGTGGGGACATGGTTAGGTGTAATAGTGAAGCCATGTGCTCACTTTAACTATTGATTTGTTATATTTGTTGTCAGATATTAAGATTTTGAATTATTGACTTCATGGATGGGGTTAATAATTTAATAATTTGAGGGAATTGAATTTTTATGTGGGAACTGATTTTGACTTAAGTCAGGAACATGTGGCACTGGGTAGGTGGGATGATAGATTCCACCTTTTAAATTTAAGAAAAGGGTGTTGGATGGGTATATCAATACTCATAGATTAATAATTTGTGGAAGATGGTGATAATGTCAAAAATTTGAATTATCAAATGGGTATAAATGGTGCCCATTTAATAATTAATTAAGAAAATGGATAGGATTTCAATTAATTTAAGAGAAAGAGATGTGAGAATGGAAGTAGTGTGAATGTGAGACGACTGAGGGTTCTATAACCAAAAATAGGTGTCTACATAATGATTAAAGTAAGATGAAAGAATAGTTCAAAGAAAATAAGCCTAAGATTTATTATCAGTATTCATATCTGCATCTTCATCTTCCATTATTTGTTCCTCTATGGTGTTGAAAAAGCAAGTTTTTCTTGTTCAAAGCATCCCCACATTGATCCATCCTTTGTTGTTATTCCCATGGCTTTTATTGTAACTCTATAATTCCTCTAATATCATATTAATAGTGTCCATGATTTTGTCAACCCACCTCTTTTTTGTCTTATTTCTTCTCCCTGACTTCATTCAAAACCTCAGCCCTGATTTTACCCAAGTCTTAAATTACATACTTTAGGACCGGAGATCACATTCAATTTTCTAAACATTGAGTCCTATGTTTCTTTATTTTCTCCTTTCGACAATAGTATCTTCTTTGTAAGACATGTGGAAACCTCATGTAGCTTTGGGGCTTCTCCTTTTTTCTATCTTTTTGAATTTGTGCCTAGGAAAAACATGGAGGCCCGTGATCTCTTCTTCTCTATCTTGAATTTTCAACCCACTTGGGATACCTTTCCATGCTTTATCCATGTGGTCAATTGTTTCTTCTTGAAGGCCCCTAATTATTTATGCCTTCTCCAAAATGTACTAAAGGAACACATGGATACCTTCCATGTCTAGTTCCATACTTAGGAAAAATTGAGTCTCACAAAATACAAAATAACACCAAAAGTAAAAAGAGGATGGAGTGAAAAAATTGGTAGGCATCAGAGGTATTTTTTCACTTTGCACTTCATTAACTTATCATCCAAATTACAAAATTGAACTGATTCATGGTTGATTTTTCACAGGCATTTTTAGGGGAAACATGACTATTACATTCCTTAACCAAAAAAGAGGATTCACATCTTAAAAATGATATTTTTACTTGCATCCAACAAAATCCTATATTATAGGATACATTTCAAAACATGGGAAAACCAGTCAGATAGAATATTTCGAAGTTATACATTGGATAAAATGGTGAGATCAAATTAAGCACCAACAACGGCTCTGACTCAAGGATAGGCACCCCCTATGGGTACCACAAGAACCACAAAAACCAAACATACACAGAACACGTGCCTATTTTAAATCATACACAGGGTAAAACCAAACCAACTTGAACATCACAAAAACATACCAAGATACCAAGGCAACTGGTCACTGTAGACCAGGAAAATAAAAAGGAAAAAAAAACACAAAAAAAACAAGAAATAAAACCAATAGTACTATACACTGTACAGAAGTTTGTACCTTGAATTTTATCAATCCAGGAAGTGTTTTAGATGCCTACCATTAACAATAAGCTCTAGCAAATATTCATCTAGGTCTTTCAAGAAAAAGGTGTGCTCACTAATTCCTATGTCAATAGAGTAAGGACCCATGCTAAAGCCATCAAATTTACCATGTTTTCCTTTATCCTCATGTATGTTGTCCCATAAAAAAACATGTATCCAACATTGAAAGTTCTAGGAGTCACCTTTTTATAAAATATTTTTTTGAGTTTATCTCTGAACATAATATGTCTTTGGTTACACTCTCTTATCTCATCATCCAACTCCACAATTTTATTAATCCTTTCTTCATAGGGATTTACCTCCTCATTCTCGAGGTGCTATATGACATGATAAGAGGAAAACTGCATATGTAAGGGCAAGAGAGATTGGAATCCATAAAACAATTCAAATGGACTCTTTCCAGTAGCCCTTTTGGTAGTAATTATATCTTCCCATAAAGAAAATTGCAACTGATCACCACATTTTATTTTGTTAATCTCAAATGTCCTCCTAATGATCTTGAGAAAAATCTTATTTCTTGATTCAAATCTATCCCATACTCTTGGAACATAGCTACCAATGGATTAACTCTAAAGCTCATAGAATTGTCATCAACTATTTTTGTAGGTACTCTAAACCTACAAATTATATGATTCAAGATAAAATCCATAACTATTTAGTGAGTTTAATTTTTGGTGGGAATAGCTTCAACCTACTTGGTAAAATAATCCATGGCCATCAGTATCCATTTATGCCCTAAACCTGAGGGTTATGAGATTTCTCCAATAAAATCCATGCCCCATTGTTTAAAACAAGCTTCTATTGACACTGGTTCCAAAGGAAGGCACCCTAAAGCTTTCATTCTTCGTGAAAATATTTGACAAATTTCACATTTCCTAACAAATAAGGTTATGTATTTGAAAAGTGTGGGCCACCAGTAACCTACCCTTAAGATCTTGTGAGCCGTCACTCTTCCAACAAAGTGACCTCCACATACTCCCCTATGAAATTCTGCAATAAGTTTGCGAGCTTCTTCCTCTATGATACATCTCAAAAAAACCACCTTAGGATTCTTCCAATCCAACCCATAATCAATTATGATATATTTTTGGGAGGCCAATTTGAGTTTCCCTCTCTGATTTTTTTCTAAGTGGACAGGACACTCCAAATTCTTGAGGTAAAATATTATTTCCTTATATCATGTGGAATTGATTACTTTTTCTAGGACATCCATAGTTCCTTCTTCAATCTTGTTAATTTTAATTACATACAGGTTACTCTATACCATCAATCTTTCCAGGACTATAACTCTAACCAACTTGGTGGTCTATATATCCATATCATAATCTTGTAATTTGTTCACCCAACGAAACCTTTTGCTATAAATTTCCATCTCTAATAAGATTTCCTTGACCATAGTGTGGGGAACATACGCTACAATCTTGGAGCTCAAGATGTAGAGCCTAAAAAATTTGGTTTCTCTAACAAAAGCAAAAACCTATTTCTTTATGATGGTATACTTTATTTCAGCCCCTTGCAAGCCTTTACTGAAAAAGGTGATAGGCCTTTCATTTCCCTCCTCTTCCTTTTATAATAATATAGATATAATGGTGTTTTAGATGCAAAGGATAATATTTGTAAAGCCTTCTTATAATTTGGGGCTGCCAACACTTGGGAATTTTTCAATGCTTCTTTTATTCCAGTGAAATCTTGGAGGGATCCTTCTTCTCATTAAATAATTTTATCCTTCTTTAACATGTTTGTAATGGGGATAGTCATTTTGGAAAAATTAAAAATGAACCTCCTAATTAGATTTATTTGACCAAAGAAATACTAAATCCCCTTTTTATTTTTTTGTTTTGGGACCTTACTAATTTCTTCCACCCTTTTAGAATCAATCTTGAGCCCTTCTTTTGATACATTGTGCCCTAAAAACTTTTCCTATTGAACCCCAAAATGGAACTTTTTAGGATTCAATGAGATGCCATATTCTTTACACCAGATGAACATATTTTGAACATGGCTCAAATGATCACTTCTTTTTTTAGAGAAAACTATCACATCATCTTGATAAACTGTAATAAAATCATTTATGTAGCTTGAGAATGCAACATCTATTGATCTTTGGAACATAGTCCCAACATTTATTAAACCAAAAGACATTATCACATACACATAGGTACCCCATGGGGTGGTAATGATATTTTTAATTTTCTCTGATTGTTTCACAACCACGTGGTTATACCCTGAGCATCTATCTAATGTAGAAATCAATTCTGATCTAGTGACCAATTGTAGCATGTTATCCATAGTTTTCAATGGATAACTATATTTAATTGAGGCTTTATTCAAATTTCTGAAATCTACACACAACATTATATCTACATTTATCTTTCTTACTTTCCCTAAAGTTTCCACCTATAAATAACATCTTGTGGGTTGTATTATCCTTCCATCCCTTAAATTTTTAAATTCTTTCTACATCTTGAGGGAGAGAGTGGATTGATAGGCATTTGTTTCTACATAAATGGTTTTTCATTGGGTTAAAATGGTATTTCATGTTCAAATAAATCTTCCGTATATGATTTTAACTCTTGATAAGACCATGCTAAGAAATCCTGATAATTTTTCAACAATTCAACATAGGACTGATTTTCCTCCTTACTCAAATTAATTCCTATCCAAACTTTTATGGGTTTTCATTTTGTTTCAAAATTGAATTCTTCAACATCCCTTGAAGCAGATATGTGTCTATGAACCACCCTATCAGCATTATCAAAATTATACTCTAAATCCACTAACCCTCTTGGAATTGAGTTTTTTTTCAACTGGATTATATCCTTTCCAAATAGAGTTTCCTTTCCATCACATATTGCAACCTTTTCCTCCTAATCCATGCACTGATTGGTGAATTATCCTTCATTCTACAAAAACCTCTGAATGTGGGCATCACCATCAAATACTTGCCAGTGTTTCACGTTATCAGGAATAGATGGTCTTGTCAATACTTCAATATCATAATCACAATAAGAAGAAAAAATGCAATTTTAAAACCTAGATCAAAGCACTACTAATGTATCTGTTGTAACATTTTAATTTTTTTCATGATACAAAATTTTAAAGGAATTAAACATCTCAATAAAATCCAATATTGTATGTTTATATTGTTTCATTCTTTGATTTTACATGGCATACTATTTCCTTACTTGTTTCACTACAAGATCTGAATCTCCTTTAACAATTATATCTTTTATACCATACTTCTAGGAAATCCTCAAACCTAAGACTAATGCCTCATACTCAGAAATGTTTTTTGTGCATTCGAATTTCAATTTGAAGGAGAAATTATAATTTTCTTGGCTTGGAGATATAAGTACAACTCCAACCCCATTTCCCATATTAGAGCAAGATCCATCAAACATCAAGGTCGACGGGATACCAACTTGTTCTAGACATTTACTCTTATCAATAGTATGTTCTTCAAAATATGCATACCCAACAAAATTATTAACATTGACATCTATGTACATAACTTGATAAGTAACATTACTAGGATCTTCAATTAGGTACAACATATTTTTCTCCCCATACAACTTGAAAACATTCCCTTCTACTGGTATGGTGTTATATAACATATCCATCTACACACTTCCACTAACACTGGAAGCCCACTTCCTTGATAACAACATACCCCATTTAGTAGGGTAGTCCACAATGAATACATTCATGGTTAAATAATTACCAGGATAAGTTGTTAGTTTAACTACTAAACCCTTCACATACCCAGTGACCTGTACTTTTCTTGAGTCCATGGCAATGCACTTTCCAAATGTCATTGTTACTTTGATATCCTAATAATTCATGACCTAGAGGGGCATCACATTACATGAAGCTCCTGAATCAAACATGTAATTATGAACAAGCTTGTCGTTGATAATAAAAGTAGTATAGAAGGTATCATCATCAAGTTGGGACTCAACAAGGGAAGTTCCTAGATATACTTTAGGGGATTACCCCAAATTTTCCAATGTTTGTAGCACTTCCAACTCTTCAATAATAGTAGGAATATCAAGATTGTTAACATCTTTTCCAGGGGTCATGACCTCCTCCTTAAATATAAAAAACTCAAATGCTCTTATTCTCTACTTAGGAATTATAAGAAACTCAATGATGAGTACAATGAACTTGATTTGGCTCAAAATTTGAGCCATATCGTAGGGTTTATACTTGGGTAAGGTTGTACTGAGAGGTAGGGTAGTTGCCTTTTCTTGTGGTATGAGGTTCTTCATGGATTTGGAAAGGTTATTGGGTTCATGGATTGGGAAAGGTTATTGGTATGGGACAGGAGGTATTTGAGGTAATGGTGTATGATCTTCAAAGTACTATTACATTAATGATCCAATTTCATATAAAACTCTATTAATTCTAAGTGAAAAATGAGGGAGATGAGGAATACCCTTATCAGTTGTAAATGAAGGCCCCTCATAAGTTGGATTATATAAATTTGTGTAGGGACTGCTCGATATAGAATTATCTAAGGAACTAGAATAATCCTCTATGAAAGTTTAATCAATTTCAACCACAAGAACTACTTTCTCTTCTGAAATTTGATCTCCCAATGCTCTCCAGACTTGTTTCTTAGTTGGATTTTCCGTTCCTAGCTCTGGAAATAATTTTCTAGCAGGATCTATCTTGAAGAAGGACCTTCTTCCTTCCATTGTTATAGATCTTAATGATATATTTCTATTAATAAATCTTGAGGCACTGGTATTTCTAGGAAATTTCAAATAATGTGGATTCACCACTAAGTTCTTGCACCTTAGATGTGTAAATCACTGTAAATGACTTGTCAATCGGAACATTGATGATCAATTTTAATAAATCTTGACAAATCTCAACATCCTTTGTCAATATTTACCCTAGAGATCGATGTTTCTTAGTATTCATATAAATAATCCCTAGAAATGGTGCCACGATGGTGTTGGAATAAAAATTGAACACTCCTTATAAGCCAGGTAGAATCAATGAGCTAAGTAGGATGCTTAGAGGAATACATGACAAGATTTGAGTCATTTTGTAGCCAGGAATGGATCTAGAAGCTTCCTTTTCACTCAGACTTGGTTAATATTGAATAACACCTCACTAAGGGTATGATCTACCCTATTAATTTATGTTCCTCTTGCAACCAGAGTGAGAGGACCCATTTTGTAACATGTATTTGTGAAAAAAGAAATAAAACAACACTATTTAGACTCTCTTTCTTAGGGAAGTGAAAAGGAAGCCTCAAGAAGACATGGTCAATGTAGACGTCATCTAAATCTCATGAGTTTTTACACTAGAAAATTTATATGTCATCTAAATAAGTCTTAGGTTAATAAAAACATTCACAATTCAAGATTTCTTCTGCATATTTTGGATGAAGGATGGACAAAATTAACAAATCTCCTAAGCATTTGTGCATAAATAGAGCAAGCATGGGTAGTTCAGGTGGTTTTGATGGATATTGGTTGTGATTTTTATGTATTGATGGGAAGTTAAGAAATATAAATTTAATTATATACAAAACTTAAATGAACCTTGACAAATCTTGTTTATAATTTCTCTTGTTGCAAGATACAAATCATAGGATCCAAAGAATTCCTTCAACTAGAAGGTTTGTATTTGTGGAAGCCAAAGAACAAAATATTTCACAAAAAATTCAAGAATTTAAACATGAAATATCATGATAAATTCTTAATGAAATAATTATAATTCATAATCAAATACATCCCAGATACCCTCAGGAACTTAAAAATCTCCAAAATCAAATAGATACAACTTGAATTTTAAACCGTTTACCACAAAATGAAGGAAAACTCCATCAATAATGTAGTTGTAGTTTCCAAATTGTTTCTATTTTAACTAAAACTTTGTGTAATTAAAATAAATTAATCGGCATAAGTTTGTAATGGGAATGCGGAGAATCGATTCAAAGTAATACATCTTGAAACAATTTAACATTTCTCATGAGAATAAACACAAATTGATTCATGAAACACCAACACTTCGACAAGGGGACGCAACACCTATGACCTCAAAGTCTACAAATGAATGTAAAATGCAATCATTTTGGTGAGAATATTTGGAAACAGATGAATAAAATATCAGGTATCTTATATTAGTTCATCTTAAGAAAGTACAAAATGTTTTTCTCCTTTCTTTCTCTAAAGCTTATAAAAATTAACCCCCCTTATGTGATATTATTCTCATCAAATTTATAAATTTTCAATCACTCATTCACCCTTCATTTTTCCCCCAAAAACAATAATATCCAAAGAATATTCTTCTTTACAACATACAGTTTAATATGCTATCTTATGTTGCTAGGTGGAGGAATTATTTCTTACTCTCATTTTAAAAATATTTTACATATGATTGGGATATTATGTCTTTCCTTTTTGCATATGTTTAATCATTTCTCCCTTTTAATGGTAAAATAAACCCTTTTTGATATTTTTTAGGCACCCCCATATGGATTAATGTGATATGAAAATCCCTTTCACCTTTTGAGGATCAATCTTGAACAACACACACTTATGTTTGTGTCTTTCTAGGTTGAATACTTTTCCATAAATTGTGTCACATTAGTCCAAATATATTCTGTTGCATAATGCTAATCTCTCTCAAATAATATTCCTTTGTGTGAGCTGAGTGAAAAATCCTTCTTAATTTGATGGCAATTATTTCATCCAGTTTATCTCATCTGTAGCATTTTCATTATAAATTTAGGTTCACTTATTCATTGGTATGCATCCTTCTTCCATTTTAAACTTGAAAAGATATTGCAAGGATTTTTGTTGGTGTAATCGCAAGATTTTTTTTGTTAAATATTTTGAAAGAAATATCCTCATAAGATTTGAATCAAATCTTCAATCTAATTGGCCTAGATAAAGCATTTGTCAGGGATTTTCTTGAAATTACAGAACCATGGGATAGCAAAGGGCCCTTGACATATCGGAAGTTTTAGATTTCCATCCTCTTGAGATTAATCAATGTACTATCATCTCTTCTGTTGGGAGCACCAAAAATCTCCATAAGAGTTGAAGCATTTTTTGATTGAGAGGAGGCCTACTATGACAGGGATGACTGAATATAAATTTCTCTTTTTATTCAATGAAGGATTTGTGTTGAAAGAGTTTCCCTGGGATTCGTACATGCTTTATGATAAGACTTTGATTGATGTTGTGCCTATCATTTCTCACAAAGTGGAAGATCTATATTGATGGATAATTTGTCTAGAAAAAGGTCCAACATGACTTGTACCACCTCAACAATATGCAATACCAGTACCATCAGTGAGAGGTAAAAAGGGGAAATCAAGCTCTCATCCCTCAATTATCATTTTGGATGAGAAAGAAGGAGATACTTAATCTCCTTAGTGTTACAAGGAATAAATTTATACTACCAAGGAGGGTAAGGGCAAGTCTTCTCTCTAACCATCCATTCACTCCGTGCAACTTGCTCCTTTTATGGAGCAAGACCTTTACTTGTTCCTCTCCCAAGAGAGAATCCACCTCTCACAAGGAGATGCAAGGGTGAGTTTAGTTTGAAATCCCTTGTTCCACCAAGTCCTCGAGCTATAATACTTAATCTACCAACCACTCTAAATGTTCCTTATCAACCTATTCCTAGTGAGTCTACTTCTTACAAGGAAAAAGGACATTTCCTACAGGTGGTTTATATCTTCTAGACTCGGTATCATCTTACCAGAAGAAAATAGAGCTGAGGAATATCATAGATGGCACCAGGATGATTTTTGAATCATTGATGGATATGGGTATGTATAGAAATGTTTTTGGGTCAGTTGTATTTTCTAAAATAGCTCAAGGCTCAGAGGAGTTCATACCAAGGAAGAACAAGATGTTAAATAGAATTCTTTCATTTACATAAGATTTCAAGGTAGAAGTAGAGGATGAATTAATTTTATTTTTTCTTAGTTTATTTTCTGATATAATTTTCAAATATTTATGTAACTTTTATTCATGGCATGGGCCCCTATAAAATCACAACTCCATTTTTTGAAAATATAATTTCAAATCGATATTCATTCTTTATGAAATAAGAGTAATGATTAAAGTAAGATGAAATAATAGTTCAAAGAAAAAAATCATAAGCTTTCTTATCACTCGTCATATTTTCATCTTCATCTTCCATCATCTAGGTCTGTATGGTGTTGAAAAATCAAGGTTTTCCTATTCAAAACATCCCCACATTGGTCCATGAAACATGCAAACCACCTTGTATAAAATATGGTGATCCCATTTGAGATTGGTTACAAAGAATAAAATATTATCCATACTATATGTGAGGAAAATAATTAGACATGATACGATTTATATGCGATCTACTACTCTATACATGAGAAAATATTAATGAAAATTTATAATTCCTTGCTAAGGTGTAACTATAATGGATCTACTAGAAATATTAGGAGTGATGGGTGAAATTAAATTCTCAATAAAGATATGTGATATTTATAGTTTTATTTTCACTAAAAAAAATTCCCACTTAAATGTTGTGATATGTGTTATTTACTTCCACTCTTTAACACACAATATATAGTTTAATTCATTCAAATTTGTTATACATTCATAAACTGTAATCCTTGGAAAATTTATGGTAGATATTTAATCTATGATTATTATGTATCCCCACTTTCCTAACATAGTATTAGAGAAATATTTTTATTTTTTTATACTATAAATATATTTTGTAGGTGAAGATTCACTTGAAGATCAGTCACTGGAATTTTATTTCAAGACTCGAGAAACCTTAAGAAGTGTTGCATGACCTTTTTTTCCAAATCTACAGGCGTAAAACTCCAATACCTTATGAACTAAGTTAAAAATTTTAGTTATGTATGATTTAAATAGTTAAGGAAGATAAAAATCATGTTTATGTTTTGTTCTTATCTTCCGCAACCTTCTAAGTGATTGGAATTTTTTTGGGTCATATGTCACCTTCCTCTGTGTTTTCCAGTCTTTTGTTACATTATTCCTTATTGTGTGGTGTTTTTGTGTGTTGCAAAATTTTTTATTCACTCTCCAACATTTTGAATTGTTGTGTGTTGCATGTATTTTTCTTCACTCTACAACATTCTACCTTGTTGCATGATGTTTTTGTGTGTTACAAAAAAAATTCTTTGATGCACAACATTCTGCCTTGTTTCCATATTTTTGCAACAAATCCTTTATTCCATAGGATTTATTTATTTAGAGAACCTTTATTTTTTTGGTGAACTTCTTTGTATTTCACATATTTTTGTAAAAATACTTTATGTCATAGACTTTCTTTGTTTTGTGTACCTTTTTTTGTTTCACAAAATTATCTGTCTCACTGTTTTTTGTAAAAATCCTTTATTCCATGGAATTTCTTTATTTCATGGACCTTCCTTTATTTCATGATTTTTTTCCAAAATCCTTTTTTCTAAAAACTTTCTTTATTTCGTATACTTTTCTTTGTTTTATGGAGTTTACCTTAAATTTCCATGAAACACTAAAAGTTTAAAAACTCATAGAAAATTGTTTATTTTTTCCATGGCATGTAAACTTGGAAATTTTCAAATATTATTTTTCTTTCTATAACATCTCTAACATGGATCTTACTATGATGACTTCCACTCTTGACATTGCAAACATTGACATGTGATTTGTCTTAGGAAGGTGTTCTCTTATGAATTTTGGAAATCATGTCTGTAATGGATAATTTATTATTTTATGAAAAGGTTCCCTTTGTTGTGATTTCTTCTTACTTGAAAATAAGCCCAATCATCTCTTTGTATATATTAAATTCACTTTTATAATATGATGAACTTGTATTGTTGTTGTCATAACTTATTTTGTGTAAATAGAAAAACCCATGATAGGCTTCAGTTCTTCTACCTATTTGTCTTATTGTATTAGCCTTCAGAAATGAAAGATGAAGCTGGACTGGGCCTTGAGTTGGTTACCATTGTGGAGAACCCTTCTTTCAATATTCCTCTAAGGTTTGATTTGATTGTTTGAAGTTAAAAATTACTTTAAAAATCTCTAGGCAGTTAAGTTGAAGCTGATTTTGTTGGATTAAACATGTTTTTTTGACAAAAGTACTTAGAAGGTTTGATTTGAATGTTTAAAGTTAAACTTAATCTAAGTTCTCTCTTTCTTGGTTAGTATATACTATGTAGAATCATTATGGATATGGAATGAAACTTCATTTGACTATTGTAAAGTTATTATTCCTAGTTTGGGCATATTGTAGCATTCATGACTTCATTATTATAGAATCCTAATATTGTGGAAGAATTTAGATACACATTTATGAGGCTCAGTGTAAGTTAGGATGGTTGATGAATCCTAAACTACTTCTTTTCTTATATCATTGATTTTGTGACATCTTAGATTTAGGATGAATTTTATGAACAAGTGATGCATGATGGATAATAATGTTAGCATGAATTACTGATTATCTATGCTTAAAGGATAAAGAGAAAAGTTATCCTCTTTTGTTTAAAATGTTTCATTGAATGAGTGACCTTATACGGTAATAAGGTAAGAAACATTAGAAGAGCCTAATTGATGCATTATTTTCAAAAATATTGTTCTTTACATTATTTTAATAAGAAAATCACATAAATAATTTATGTGGTTGGGTTCTAGGAATTAACCTTCCTCATGTTTTTGAAATATCTCTTTTGATCTCCTTTGCTTTGTGTACTGTCTTTTCTTTTGGTGATAACTTCTGAATTGTCTGGGATTGTTCCTAAAATAGAAGAGTTATTTTAATGGAACAATAAGATAAATGCACATCATTTTTTAATGTATAGTGCTTATCATGATCAGTTTAATGAACTGGCTTGTGATAGCAATTTTTACAAATAGATTTTGTAAGTGAGGAAAGGAGAAAATATCTTTTAGGATGTTACTTTTATTTATCAAATTGGTTGGATCTCTTAATGATGAAATGTGATCCTTTATTGAAATGTATTTTAGGTAAATTAAAATTGTATTTGAATTGAATTTTTATCTTTGTATGATATTGGAAAGGTCTGAAGTGTTGTTCTTGTAATGTATGTATTTCACCTGATGAATGAAAGTATTGTGGGTTTTTTTGATCTTCTTATGTGTTGTTTGTGACTATTTTGTGAATGGAAATGATAATATTATATCTAATTGTTGTCATATATAAGTAATTTACCCTCTCGGGTTGATATAAGATGAATTAGAGGCTATGTGACCTAGATAAACTACTTCCCTTATTTAATGTAACTTATTTAGGTTGGAATTCATATTTGAATATTCAATTGAATCAATAATAATTTGCTAAAATAGTGTTATTGGGTAGATGAGATGATGATGATAATATTTAAAATGTTATGGGTTATAAATGAACCTTAATCCTTAATAAGTAAAGAGAAGACAACTATTCAGAAATGATAAGCAATCTATTTTAAGACCTTTTGGAATTAAATCTTAATATTATCTTAGATAAAGGAAGGTGTGCTTCCTCTTGATTAATTTCTTAATCAAAATAAAACTAATGAAAAGGATATAAATTCAAGAGTAGACTTCATTTCAATGAAGTCTATTATCAAGAGATCTAAAAACAAGCTAAGACTTAGATAAGTTAATTAAGTTAACATCATTGTTAGTATGCTGAATCATAAATTAGAAATTTAAGGAATGAATAGAAAATATCTGGAAAAGGGTTGGGAGGCAGATGTATTTGCATAGTAATTCAAATTTTAGTTATTTCTTGTAACCCTAATGGTTAATGAACCTAGCTGTTAAGTAGGACTGTTGTAATTAACCTTTGAATAAGAAAAATAATTAAGTCATTAACTTCTTCTTGGGGTATGTACATCCAGACAAGGTGAACTTAGTCAGATGTTGGCACATGCCAACTACAATACACTACCTTCATGAAGACTTGGGTATTCCTGAGGATACCGTATCACAGTTGACATGTTGTAACACCCTTTAGAGTTTAAATAATCTAGATCTACATAAAATCAGACTTGGTATTAATTATTCCCTAGGTTAATTTAGAATCATAATCTAGTATCAGGGGAAACTCACAGTGACTTAGGATAACTAGACACAAGCATTGACTTAGGTCAAACGAGTATGTCTATTTACCCTTAATCACCACAAGTAGTCCTCTATGTTAAACTATGTTAACAACCTTGGTTAGGGTTAAACCTCGAACAAGTGGAGTGACTGGAGTCAGTAATGACCATTCTAGATAACAGATGAAGTGGAGTGAAGGATGTATTCAATTTGATGAGTATGTCATCTAGGAACATAAACATGAGCAGTATGTTGAAAATCTTTGGACAAAGTATCACAAGCTACTGGTTGTATTGTCTTATGTCACCTGTTTAAGAAGTGGGATTTCAGATGAATATTTATAATAGATATTTGGATATGCCTCCTAAACAGAACACTTAATACCCTGAAAAGGGTAAGAGAACCAAGTATACTTAGTATACAATACATTAAGTTAACATGAGAGATCAGTATGATACTGAGTCATGAAATGAGATATTGGTGTTCCACCAAGTCATTATAGCTACATTTAGTTTTATGTTATGAGATTGACTAGATTGGAATTTGTGTTATAAATTATGATTATTTAGAATAGAGCACATTATCGAAAAAAAATCCCTTGTTTCTAAAGTCTTAAAATGGGAATGTTACATCTTGGTATCAGATCTGAAGGTTAGAGCTCTTGGACCTATTATGTCCATAATCTAATAAAAATTAAATTTTCTTGTTAATAAAAAATGGTTAGAATGAGAGGAAATATTGCAAACAACCCACCACCTAGTGGAGAAGTAGTTACTACCCAAAAAATTGATGAGATCATTTAGCTGTACTTGAAAAACAAGTAATGGGAAATGAGGAGGAGGAAGAAGATGATGGTAATAACAATCAAACACCTCCTATGGACATTTCCAATGTTAAAAATTTAGGTGTTGATAATAATAATTCAGCCAATGCAATTGCAAATGCACATAATGAGCCTAATAATAAAAAGGAAAGATTGGCAGCTAAACTAACTAATGACATAAAAAGGATAAGTCCACCCAAGTTTGATGGCACTACACTGGGAGATGGAGCTAAGAAATGACTCAAAAAAATAGAGAATTACTTTGCAATAAGAAACTTATCTAAGGAAACAAAAGCAATATGGGGAGTTTATCAGCTTTCCCATGAGACATCTTCTTGGTGGGACAGCCGTAAGGTTGAGTTAAACATTTATGAAACAAACATCACTTGGGATCAATTTAAAAATTATTTTAGGAAATGATGGCTTCCACAATTTTAGGCAAGGATCATTACACAAATCAATGTCCTTTCAAGAAGGATGACTGCAATCAGCAACATAAGATACATGGTATGGTAGCTAACAAACAGGTTGAAAAGTAAGTTACACCCATAGAATTTCTAGGTACGTTATTTGGTATACATGTAACTATACTTTTTGATACTGGAGCAACTAAATGCTTTATTTCTACTAAATTAGCTTTGAAATTAAAAAGAAAAGCTAGGAAAATGGATAAATTATGGGCTGTACATTATGGAAATAATGTTGTTCACACAATTAGTTTGTGTCTTTTTGGATCATTCCTTGACTTACCTAGTTTTTCCATGGAAGTTGACCTTTACGTTGCTCCTTTGGGGTCTTATGATGTAATCATAGGTGTTAAATAACTAGCTCAACATAAGGCAAAGGTTGATTGTTTTGAAAAAAATATAAGTCGTTTGGATGGCCTATAAAAAACAACAGACATTCAGGGGATAAAATGTGACATTTTAGTTAGGAAATTGTCATCTATGCAAGTTAAAAAAGACAAAAAAAATGTTGCACTTTGTATGCGGTCAAAATTTCTGAAACAAGTGATCAAAGTAGTGACTTCTTGGAGAGATATCTACTATTACGAAATTTCAGTGATGTGTTTTCAGAAGAGTTACCCGATCTTCCATCCAAACGGGAGTTTGAATTCATGATTGATATCAAGCCAGGAACCAAAACTATTTCCAAGGCACCATCTGGAATGAATACCATTGAATTAGTAGAGGTTAAGGCACAGTTGCAAGAAATTTTTTCTAAGGCTTTAATAAGACCAAGTGTCTCGCCTTAGGAGCACCATTAATTTTTGTGAAAAAGAAGGATGAGACACTTAGATTGTGCATTGATAATAGGATGTTAAACAAATAAACAATTAAAAACATATATCCACTTCATAGAATTGATGATCTATTTAACCAGATGTGTGGTGCATCAGTGTATTCTAAAATAGATCTTCGATATGGGTATTCTAAAATAGATCTTCGATATGGATATCATCAATTAAGAATAAAGGATGAATATATTCATAAAACAACTTTTAGAACAAGGTACAGACATTATGAATTCACAGTTTTACCATTTGGGTTAACGAATGCACTAGCAGCTTCTATGATATTAATGAATAATATTTTTCAAGAATACTTGGAAAAATTTGTGCTTGTAATCTTGGACGATATTCTCATATACTCTAAAATCATAGAATAGCATCATGAACATTTGAAAACAGTTCCAAAAATCTTAAGAAAGAGAAGGTTGTATGGTAATTTGTCCAAATGTTCTTTCTACAATATGGAAGTGCACTATTTATAACATGTTATAAGAAAGGATTAAATAGTTGTAGATCCCTCAAAATTATTGCAATAACTGAGTGGTCTGCACCTAAGAATGTACATAAAGTTAGAAGCTTCATGGGTCTTGCTGGTTACTATAGGAAGTTTGTTAAATATTTTTCTAATGTTTTTACACCAATAACTTCATTGCAGAAGAAAGATAAGAAATTTGTGTGGAATGAAAAATGTGAATTTGCATTTAAGATTCTAAAAGATCAATTAACATATGCACCTATTTTGGCTATACCTAATCCTAATGGAGGATTTATTGTAGTAAAAAATGCTTCTAGGGAAGGTCTCAAAGGTATTTTATTGTAAAATCATCATGTTATAGCTTATGAGAGTAAGAAATTCAAGTTACATGAACTGAACTATACTCCACATGACCTAGAGCTTGTTGCCATTGTTCATACACTATGGAATTAACCAAACTCATGTTTTTGAAATATCTCTTTTGATCTCCTTCTTTTCGTTGTGTGTTGTCTTTTGTTTTAGTGATAAATTTTGAATTACTCAGTACTGTTCCTAAAATAAAAGAGTTATTTGTATGGAACAGTTAGCTAAAAGCACATCATTTTTTAATGAATAGATCTTATCATGCTTAGTTCAATGACATGACCCATGCTAACAATTTTCGCATATGGACTTCATAAGTGAGGAAAACAGAATAGATATTTTAGGATGTTAGTTTAATTTATCAAAGTGGTTGGATCTCTTTATGATGAAATGTGAACCTTTATTGAAATGTATTTGAGGGAAAGTAAAGTTGTATTTGAATTAAGTTTGTTATATTTGTATGATATTGGAGAGGTTTGAAGTGTTGTTCTTGTAATGTATGTATTTCACTTGATGATGAAAGTATTGTGGGTGTTTTTGATCTTTTTATGTGGTATTTGTGAGTATTTTGTGAATGGAAATGACAATCTTATCTCTAATTGTTCTCATATATAAGTAATGTACCCTCTCAGGTTGATATAAGATGAATTAGAGGTTATGAGACCTAGATAAACTACTTCCCTTATTTAATGCAGCTTATTTAAGTTGGCATTCGTGTTTGGATATTCAATTAAATCATGAATACTTTGCTAAAACAATGTTATTGGGTAGATGAGATGTTGTTGATAATTTTTTAAATGTTATGGGCTTATAAACAAACCTTAATCCTTAATACATAAAGGAAACCCAACTATTCCACAATGATAAGTAATATGTTTTAAAACATTTTGGAATTAAATCTTAATATTATCTTGGATAGAGGAAGGTGTACTTCCTCTTGATTAATTCCTTAATCAAAATAAAACTAATGAAAAGGATATAGATGCAGGAGTATACTTCATTTCAATGAATTCTATTATAAAGAGATCTGATTTAGAACTTAAACAAGCTAAGACTTGGATAAGTTGCTTAAGTTAACATCATTGTTAGCATGTTGAATCATAAATTAGAAATTTAATAAATGAATAAAAAATCTCTGAAAAATGATTAGGAGATAGATGTATCTACATAGTAATTCCAATTTTAGTTATTTCTTTTAACCCTAATGGTTAATGAACCTAGTTGTTCAATAGGGCTGTTGTAATTAACCTTTAAATAAGGAAAATCATTAAGTCATTAACTTCTTCTTGGGGTCTGTACATCCACACACGGTGAACGTAGTTGGCTGTTGGCACACACAAACTATGGTACAATACCCCCATGAATACTTGGGTCTTCATGAGGATACCGTGTCGCAGTTGACATGTTTCAACACCCTTTAGACTTTAAATTATCTAGATCTACATAAACTCGGACTTGATCTTAGTTATACCCTAGGTTAGGTTATAAGCATAATCTAGTGTCAAGGGAAAGTCACGATGACTTAGGATAACTATACACACGCATCGATTTAGGTCGATGGAGTATGTCTATGTACCCTTAGTCACCGTGAGTAGTACTCTACGCTAAACTATAATGATAACCTTGTTTAGGGTTAAACCTTGAACAAGTGGACTGACAGGAGTTAATAACAACCATTCTAGATAACATATGAAGTGGGGTGATGGACATATTCCATTTGAGCAGTATGTTGTCTAGGAACATATACTTGAGGAGTATGTTGAAATTATTTGGCCAAAGTATCGCAAGATGCTTGTTGCATTATCCTATGTCACCTAGTTTAAGAAGCGGGATTTCAAATGAATATTGGTAAAATATATTCAGATAGGCCTCTTAAACAGAACACTTAATACCCTGAAAAGGGTAAGAGAACCAAGTATACTTAGTATACAATACATTAAGTTAACATGAGAGATCAATATGATACTAAGTTATGAAATGAGAGATCAGTGTTCCACCGAGTCATTACAGCTGCATATGGTTTTCTGTTATGAGATTGATTGGCTTTTAATATGTGTTATAAATTATGATTATTTAGAATAGAGGACATTATCAAAAAAGAAAAAAATCCCTTGTTTTTAAGTCTTAGAATGGGAATGTTACACTTGACTTGTAGATCATAGCGGCATGTTATCTATGTTTTATGGCCTCCCTTATAATTATACATATCTTTTCTGAAGGTTTTTCCTTTATTTTTAGAAACCTTAATTCTTATAATTTTGTGCAACATGATTTCCTTGTTTCACAACTTTTAAACACTTCAAAAAAATTTATCTTCTTGCCTCTTTCACCATGACTTCTCTCATCCTTATATTTTTTTTAGTGCCTCCCTTATTTATTCTCATACTTAGTTTGAGAGTGTTTATTGAGTTATAATTCATTCTGCATAACAAAAAAATATATCTAAAAGGAAGAATATAATCATAATAGAAATGGTTAGGACTATGCTTCATGTGTCTAAAGTGCATAAGTTTCTCTGGGCTGAAGCCATGAAAACTCCTTTTCACATTCCAAATAGGGTTCCTACTAAGGCTCTATAAAAAACTACACCTCATGAAGTATGGACCAAATAGAAACTAGATATATCCAATTTTAATATATTTGGTAATCTTTCTTACCTTTTTATTCCTAAATTGCATGAGAATTGTGTGACACCCTCTCTGATACTTAAAGGTAGTTGTAGTAATATATGTTGGAGCTCAAAATTGCACCCTAGATATAATAATTGAGAATCATAAATTCTGAGGCAACATGGGTTGTTATCTTAGTTGTGGGACATGTGAACTAATACAGACCTCCAGAAAAGGCTGGATCCTCTACCTATTTCTATTGCTAACACTACTCCTAATGCATAAAGAAAATCCGAAAAACTAAACATACCAAGGACCAGGGATAGAAGGAGATGTAGAAGAGGGAAATCCTAAGTTAAAAGGGGTAGTGATAACACCAAAGAAAGGTTCTATCACTCTCCATAAGGGGAAGGAAAGAGAGAAATGTGGGAAAGAGGAAATATATGCATGCCACAAAAAATAACCACATAGACCCAATTTTCCTGCGCATTGATAAGAAAATAAAATAGACCTACAAGCAAGAAATGTGCACAATAAGAAAATGCAGACATAAAGGCAAGACACAATGAAATAGAAAAAGGGAAAACAAAGGTGCAACAAAACCCAAATTTATTTTTTAAGGGATGTGTATTCAGTTACATTTATGGTAGGAGGTGAGAGTACATGTAGTCACTTTTACACCCACTAAGAACAAGGGAACCTCATGCATGTCAGCCTATCACCCAACGGGCACTGGGTGCTCACTCAAGGCACATGAGATGGAGCCGAGTCTCTATTTTATCTTAGTCTAGTGGAATGCATAGCTCATGATTCCAACTTAGTGATTTAAGATACATGAAGGGCTATAGAGCTCAGGATGGATTCTACATCCTTTCAGTCATAATAGAACCAAAATGCACAACAAAAATAATATAATTAAGAGTTGTAAATATACTACTATACTTAACCATTTAAGTAAGATTCATGATTATATAGGAACAAAAGTACAAAATAAACGTGTAGAAAATACAGAGAAAGAGTCTTAATACAATTGTCATGACAACCTTATCATATTCATTCATAGTGTTTACATATAAAATATTATAGAAGGTAGACCGTAGTCATGTGCCATGTGTTGATCCATACATGTAGTCTCACAAGACAAAAATTTCATTCCCCATTTTCCCATTACATCCTTACTAGAATTATGTACCCATTTTCATCCCATAGTTATCTCAGTAATTCTGTAGAGCTCTGCTACCTTACTTTTTTTCTCCTTCTTTGCCAAGGGCACACGTATAAATAGGCCTCTGAGCTCTAACAAACTCCTATGCAGCCTCATATCTGGCCCCAATGTCAAGATGTGGGTTTCCCCGGGTGCATTCCTCTCCATGTCATGATTAACTTTTGGGATATTTCTAGATCACAAGGTATATTCCCTCCAGGACACCCTATCACCAGGCTGGAACCTTATCCAAATGGAACATGTTCTTCATGTGTTCTGTCCCAAAGGCTGAAAATGGCTAAGTCCTGAATTGTTCTTCACATGGCACGTGCATCCCGGGTTCTTCAAGAATCCTTTTGAACTCTGCCTTACATGCCTATACTTGCGTGCTTCCTTTGTCCATGCATGCCTATGCACCCTTAAGATTTGGAAGCTAAATTAGGGGCCGAACATTACTCCACACTTCACTTGTTATCCGACCTTGGGAACCTTCTCAAAGAATTCAATACAAAAGAATGTAAGGATTTTCCTTGGAAAAGAATGGGGGGAAAGAATAAAGAAAGGGGAAGAGAAAGAATAGGGGGAAAATTTCCTAAAGAAGGAGGAGGGGAAATTTTTGCTGGAGGGCAGCCTCCAGTGTACTCTAAGCACTAACTTCCTTCTTTGCTTTAGTGCAGATTTTGCCAACTAAGGTGCTCACCTCATTGTAAGTTAGCCCCTCCCCTTGGGTTGTAATGGTTTCCACCACTTTAGCATGATCTTCCAGGGCATCCATCTTCCTTGTGATGACCTTGTAGAGCTCTTTTAGCCATGTTTTGATTGAGACTTACCGATTCTCAATGGCTTTGGATTTCTTTTCTACTTTGGCCATGATACTTTCCCGCTTGGCTCTATTTCCCTTATTCGTCTCTCTGAATTCCTTCAACTCAACCTCATCACTAGAAAGCAGTATGCTTATCACTTTGTCTTGATCTGCATAGTGGTCGTAAGTGACCCCCATAGTTTGTGTAGTTATTCTTATGTTGGCAAGCACCTTTTTGTATTTGGTGATGAGCGCAATGACCTTCAACTTGTCTTCTTTCTCCAAGCATGCCACTACCTCTTCTACTGACTCTAATTCCAATGGATGCCTCTCTATGGTTAGGATCCAAGTCAAGTCCTCTAGGCACTCCAGGGAGGATCTATAATTTTGTGCAGGAGGGTTAAGGTTTGGGTGCTTCATGATAATCGATTAGGAGACGAGCTCGACCTTCTTAGAAACTTCACATACCCTAGCCTTTTCCTCCTGAAGCTCCCTCTACAGTTGAGCGTTGATTAATTTCTCCAGGATGAAATCCTTCATCAGCTTCACCACTTCTTCCTTCCTCTTCTCTAATAGGTCCTCCAGGACTCTAAACCTATCATTTCTACTAAAGAGCCTAGCCTCAATTTCCACAGAGAATTTGTTCAACGTGTTGTACACTTGCTCATCCAATAGTTGCTGCATGTTTACAGTGGGGTTGTCCCCATTTCCTTCAGAAAACTTCAATACCAGTCCTTAGTTAATCTCGAATTCAGGCTCATCGAGGTGGGATTCGAATGCCCAAGATATCATCTTCCTCATTCGTGGGTATCCACCCTCAAGGTCAAAGGCCTCTATGGCGGTGAGCTCCTTGGTGGGAACAATACTTTGGAAATGCGCACGTAAAAATTTATTGGGGTCATTAATGTAACCAATTATTGTTCTTCCCTCTTCCACATGTTTACTTCCTGTGCGCATGCCCTTGGGAAAAGTTACCAAGAGAGTTGGTCCTTTCATGCTACTTCCACTCTTCTCCCTCTACTCCTTATTGAAATTGCTGAGCACGAGCTCCACGTTGTACCCCAACTCTTCATTGACTAAGGCATCAATTATCTTCTCTGCCTCTCTTGTTTCCTTTTCATTCACCTCCTCTTGAGTGAGCTTGGGCATATTTGGCTCCTTGGTACTAGCCCCCTCGCTCCCATATTCACTGCACATGACTTCTTCCCTTTGGGTGCCTTTCCTTCTTACAAAGATGAAGGCATCATTTACATTATCATCTGTCTCTCCTTCTGAGTCATGGATATCAATTGGCTCTTGGTCCACCTCTACCTCTTCCCCTTCATCATCATCCCTTTTGCCTACATAGGTGTTTAGGTCATCTATATCTTTAGAACCTTGTCCCTTCATTCCTTGTTCTTATTCTCTTGTAGAAAACTCTAGAGTGGGGGATGTTGTCTTTTCTTCATCTGAAGGTTCTTCAGGGGATGGTGGCTTTGTAGGCTCCGGGGTCTTTTCCTTGACCACCATTCTTCTCTTCTTTCATACATAGGTACTTAACCCCATGGTACCTACATCCTCCCTTTCCACTAACCCTTGTTCTTCCTCTTCTTCTTCTTTCTCCTTTCGCTTTGGTGATTGCTTCTTCCTTCCCATGGGGTCATCTGGGATGGATATTTCATTTTCTACGTACACGCCCTTCTCAAACTTTGGCCTTATGCACAGGTAGATTCTGGTACCAGTGCTCTCAATAATTAGTAAGGTCATCGGCCTTATGATTTGCACATCTTGTAACACGTCAACATATGCACGCTTCCCTGGGTAGACCAACTTCTTTCTCATCTCTCTATGTTCACTGTCAAGGGTGTACAGGTTGAGTTCTAACTTCTTCAACTCCTTGTATCTGTTCACCCCTGCTTGGAAGAATTGGGTAGTAAACGAGAAGGGGAGTTTGCACCAGGGACTCCAACTACTATCCACCAAGATAAATCTACTAATGCAAAAGTGCTGGTACACCATGAACTCTGCTTCTCCTTCAATCACCGTGGGGAGTTGATACGGGATCTGCCATTTTTCCCTGAATGCATTCCTAAGGTGCATATGCCATTTATCCAAGCGCGACTTGTGCACCCCCATCATTGACTCCAAAGTATACTTCTGGAACCTATCCCCGGGTGAAGGGTCTTCATCAGGGTACTCCCATATGAACTTATCAGATGCATCTGACACCCCAATTTTTGAGAACACAATCGTTAATAGAATGTTCCCAAACAATATATTTCCTCCATCCTCCACACTGCTTATAATATCGTATACTATGTACTGGTAGATATTGTACATGGTGCCTTCTGTGACCTTTCTGTAGACATTTAACCAGAGCTTGCTCACCTAGGTCCACCTCTCTTGTCCATTTAGCCTAGAAATGAGGTGTGTGGCCATTTTCATCACCAGATCACTGATATCCATGAATTCGTAGTACCTTGATCCCTTCTTATAATCCTGGGATGTGATTGTTTCATTAATTGCCTCCTCATCTTGGAGGTCATCTAAGATTGTGTCCCCTTTATAGCTTAGGCCTGTAAAGTGTGAGATTAACTGTGGGGTTATGCACATTTTGTTCCTTGTGAAGCAGAAGAAATATTCATGCACGTGAGTCATTAACCATTGGTATAGGTGCTCAGGCTTCCCAAAGTAGGGAAACTCATAAAGCTCGAGAAGCCCTACCTTCTCCATTTTCACCTTGACTACATTGTTGTAATTCAGCATCCTATCAGGTGTTTGTTTGTTTGTAGGGCGCACCATCTCTAGCACCATTTCCTTTACAATTATACTCGACTAGTGATTGTAATCAGTTATGGTCATCTATCTGATGTGGGACTCCCATTCTTTCCCTAGCAAACCCTATCTAGGTATTGCATCTCTAAGTACCATTCCTCATTGGCATCCAAGGGGATTTCATCTTCTTTCTTCTTTCCCTTTCCCTTCCCCTTCCCCTTCTTGGATTGTACTGCAGGCTTATCATCTGGTTTCATGGCCATCATTTTACCCTTTTCTTTCATTCCTTGGTTGCCTTCGAGTTGTCTAAGAGTTTTCTTCACACACCCCATGCCCTAGGGTACAAACCCTAATTTATGACTTTCCTCCTTTGATCATGATGCTCTTTCCCAATATTCCTCACACCCGTGAATCACTTCTGATCTAGTTTATCTATCAATCAGACTGATTGTGCACGAGTTTATGAGATTCTCCTTCACACAAATTAGCTCTCAAACCCTAGCTCTTGAAAGAAAATTGTTCTCCTTGTTTTCACAAAGTAAAATAATGAACTTACCATCCTTGTATTTATAGATTTTCCTACTTTTACGCATTAAAGGCTAGGCTACCTACCACCGTACGATAATATTTAATGTGGTGTTTTCAAACAAACCTGACTTCAATGATTTTCCTCACACGCTGAATCCTTGTATGAAACATTTTTCACATGCGCCCAATCCTTATGTGAAACATTTATCACCCACGCCCAATCCTTGTGTGAAATTTTTTTCAACCTTCTGGCGCATAGACAATCCATCTTGACAGAAGAATTTTGTGCACATGTTACTAGCGCCAAAGGAACCTCTTCCATCCTCGTGATTCTTTATTTCACCTACCTCATGTTTTTGTGCTTTTTCCTCCTTTGTACGTGGATTTCCAATGAAACTCTATTTTGTCATCCATCTACCTTCCTAATGCATCTTTTCAACAGGGCCAGTTCGAACGGTCTACCAACTTAATATTCCTACAGAATAACTTCATGCCTCTCTTAATCACCTCACACCACACTAAATCAATGTGTGGTCCTCTGCGCAATCATAGGTTTAAAAAGTAATAAGGTTTTTGGCACCCAAGGCACAAAATAAGACAACAACACGAAAGGGAAAAACAAGAAAGGAAAAGCATAAAAGGAAACTCTACACTAACCGCCAGAACTACCTTATTTACAAACACCAAGAAGCATTATTTATGGTAGGGCTTCAGCCTACTCCCATTGAAGTGTCCAGGTAATTTTGTTCCATCTAGCACTTGTAGCTAGCACGCACCCGAATCAAGGATGTATGAAATTACATAAGGACCCAACCAATGCACCTTCTACTTTCCAGGATGGCGTATAAATTTAGAATCATATAGCAATACCATTTGGCCAACCTCAAATTGTTTGTTTTTGATGTGGCGGTCATGCCATACCTTTTGTTTTGATTTTTCAATTTTTTGGATCCATCTTGCTAGTTAGTGCCTTTCATCCAACTTTATCAATTCATAAATTCTTTCTTCCAGCAATTGTTCATCATCAAACCCTCCTATGCACGCTATACATAGTGATGGTAGCATAAATTCAACTAGAAAAATAGCCTCTGTGCTAAAAACCAGTTGAAATGGTGTGGCCTTGTTCAACCTTTTATACATTGTTTTGTATGCCCAAAGGATTGCTGACACCTTTTCATCCCAATCTTTCCTACCCACGTCACATATTTTATTCAATGTGTGACTAAGGAATTTGTTGAATGCCTCTACAGTCCCATTTTCCTAAGGGTGATAAGGGGTAGTCTTGTGATGGGCTACCATGAATTCTGCTAATAGAATCCTGATTGTTTCATTTAAGAAGTGAGTGCCCCTATCACTTGTTAAACTTAATGGGCACCCATACCTACTGATAATGTTCTCCCACAAAAATCTACCAGTCGTGGCTGCAGTGGAATCCTTAGTGGGTGTGGTCTCTACCCACCTTGTCAGATAATTAGTACAAGTAATAATATATCGCAAGTTAGTCCTTCGCGCAACTGGTGAGATTGGTCTGACAAAATCTATTGCCCACTTTTCAAAATGTTCCGAGATGGAAATGGGGTGCAAGGGAATTTTATCCCTTTTTCCAAGTTTTCCAAGGTGCTGGTAATGGTCACAGGCCTTGCAAAAATCAATACAATCCTAGTGAATCATCTCCCACCATAGTCTAGTGACTAGGATCTTACGTGGAGTTACATTCCCTACATGGTGTCCTCCAGTAATCCCACCATGGGCCTCTTCTATTATAGCTACGCATTCATGTTCTAGTACACACCAGTGAGAAACCTCATCGCGGCCCATTTTATACAAATCCCCATTGATCAACATGAAGGGAGTTGTGCGTATGGCTAATCTTTTCCTTTCCAGAGCATTCATCCCTTTGGGTGCCACACCTTCCTTGAGAAATATAGCAATGTCTTCTAGTTTAGAGGATGCACACCACAACCTAAATAGTTGTGCATCTAGCATGGTTTCCTCAATACTTTATGCATCCTCTCCCAAATCAATCCTTGATAAATGATCTAGCCCATAATTGTTCTTTCCTGGTTTTACCACCACTTTGAATTCAAACTCCTGAAATAGAAGAACCCAATGGCATATGCGCCCTTGCAACACTACTTTGTTTACTAGATACTTCAAGGCCATATGGGAAGTGTAGAATAAGAAAGGAGTTGCTAGCAGATATTACCTAAATGTTTGGAGTGCATAGATCATTGACAATGCCTCGCACTCAGTCATTATATAATTTTGTTCTGCTAGTGTAGAATTTCTACTTACAAAACACAAAGGATGATCAACAATCCCCTCTCCTAATTGAGCAAGAACAGCTCCCATTGCTGTACGAAAGGCATCCACGTGGACATGGAAAGGTTTATCCCATGATGGGAATCATATAATAGGTGCAGTTATAATCCCTCTAGTGAGCCTCTCCCCACTGAAAGGCACTCTTATGTCTAAGCAATATTTCCAAAGGCACGGCAATCTTGGCATATCCCTTAATGAAGTTTTTATAGTACCCAATGTGTCC
Organism: Taxus chinensis; assembly: GCA_019776745.2. NCBI lineage: Eukaryota > Viridiplantae > Streptophyta > Pinopsida > Cupressales > Taxaceae > Taxus > Taxus chinensis. The sequence goes on along the minus strand of CM034156.1, from coordinate 262,118,506 downwards.
AAGAAATCTATGCATGACACTTTAGCTGGTAGGATCCCCTAACCTCACAATAACTACAACCTTCACGGGATCCACCAATAATCCCTCTTTACATATGATTTTCCCCAACAATGTACCAAAAGGAGTTACGAAGATACATTTCTTGATGTTGAGTGAGATCCTCAACTACCGACATCTTTCAAACATCGACCTTAAGTTCTCACAATGGTCCCTTACTAATCCATACACTATCCAATCATCCAAATATACCTGAAGGAACTTGTGGATGAAGTCCTTAAATTTTTGTACCACTATGTGTGAAAATACAACGGGTGCATTATTCAGCCCAAAGGGTGTGACTGTATATGCAAAGCTTCCCCACGTAGTGGTGAAAGTTTTCTTATATTGGTCTTCCTTGGCAATCCTTACTTGGTGATATCCTGAGAATCCATCTGTAAAGGAATAGACCTTGCGCCCAGCAACTCCTAAAATCTCTTCAGTAAAGGGGGTGGAAAAAGGATCTATTATACAAATAGTGTTTAATTCCTTGTAATCCACACATATCCTAATCTTCCATCCTTATTTATGTTGATCACCATTAGACTTATCCACTCTGATTCATTCATAGCCTCAATGATACCAGATGCTATCATCTTATCTAGTTCTTCTTTAACCCTTATGCACATGTTGGGATTCATCCTGTACGGCCTCTTCCTGACCGGGTGTGCACCATCTTTCAACCTTATCCTCATTTTCCCCAATGAATGGTAGACACCTTTTAACTCATGGTATTCATGTGGGAATAAATCCTCAAATTTACGTAAGATATCAATGATCTTTGATACTTCCTTGTCCGACCAATAGTCCCCAATGATAGCCTCCTTGGGCTCCTCTTCCAAGCCAATGTTAACTTTCTTGGTTTTGAGTGGTTCATGATACATGCATGCACATGCATCTGAACTATCAAATACTTCACGTGCCCCAACCAAATGGTCAAAATTTAGGCTCTCTATCCCCTCTTCCTCAAAAAGGTATACCATCTTTCCTTTTTCCTTTTCAGCACACAGGCACTCGAATTGTATGTCTTCTGATTCATCCTCCTTAGACTGCACTTCTAAACTAGGTCCACTAAGTAAGTTTACTAACCTATCTTCCACCATGGTGCAATCCCCCAGAGTGATGTGCTTGATAGTCTGCAATGCCCCATCAACTGGTTGCTTGGTACTTTGGTACTCAAATGTGTGGACCAAGTCAGCCGTTAATTCCTACGAACTTCCCATTTGGTGGCATGTTTTAGAATGGATATACCATGTGCGCGCACAACCTTGGAGTGTAGAATACAACTTATGCACCTAAAGAGAGGGTCTTAAGGCTTCCGCACCTTCTCTGCAGACCCTCTCACATGCTTGGATGTGGGAAAATGTGGGTCCATTGCCACTGTAATTTCTAATAGCGGTGGGTATGTTGCTTTTCAAGAATTAGAAAGTGAGTGCAATCTAGACTTCATGCCGTTCTAGCAAGTTCTCACTATGCGCAGCCCACCACCTTGCTATTGTGCCTATCAAAACATAACCTAGCATACTTCGTCACTCCTCCTCCCTCCAGCAAGCTTCCATCTCTCTCACAAAGACCTCAGGGTATGTGACCCCAGAATAATTTGTTATTGTCTTCCCTTCTAGGCACCAAACTGTATGCACTATTGTTACCTTGGTTACTGATTCTTTCAGATGTTTCCCAACCAATTCATAAGTCCTATGCACCCAGTTATTGCATGCCATACTGGTAGTATCATTTACAGATTAAGCATCATCAAACTGGATGACTCCTTCTGTAGGGTGGATGGTCTCTGGATCTCTTATGGAGTGCACATATATTCTTTCTAGGACTTCCTCCCTAAGGGGTTCAGTATAGGGGATGGAATTCCCATCAACCAGTGGTATAACTACTTTCTCTTCCTTGTTTTCAAAGCTTATGTACCCATTTTTAAACCATAGATTTGCATTATTCTTATAACACCACGGGCACCCAAGTAGAGCTGGGAAATTATCATCCTCGGCAAGCTCCAAGACGTTAAAATCCCTAGTGAACCTATTCCCCTGAATTGTAATGGTCACATTCTTCAAGACACCTATGGGAATCACCTTTGTTTTATTTTCCATATATAACACATTTTAAGATGGTTGTAATGCAGGTCTTCCCATTTGATGTCAGGAATCCAGAGTGAGAACATTAACCTTCACGCCTATGTCAATGAGGATGTTGTTAAGCAACCATCCATCCACTACTACATTTAGGGTAATCTCTTTTCCATAATCAAGGTTGTGAGGTGGGAGGTTCACATGTAGGATCTGCCTTTCATGTTCTTCCCCGATGCATGACACCTTTTTTCTCAACCATGCCCCTAATAGGGGAATAATATTCTCCTGTCTCATCAGTTTACACACCTCCTTAACCTTATCCAAGTCATCCCTTGGTGCTTCTACTGGTCTCCTTTACTCATCTTTTCTATTTTTCTCTTTTAAGCATTAGATATCCCCTTGTAAACTTTGAATTATGTCCATGGTTTCCTAGTATACTTCTTTTTGGTGAGCTGGGTTTGGATACTTCCCATGTACTACTTCTCTCAAAACTAGAGGTCTCTTCCTAGGTGCTTCCCTTGCACATGCGGATTCCACCCTCGTGGTTACCATAATAGGCTCTATTTCTTATTCTCGTACTACTCATGGAAGCCATTATGTGTTAGCATTCTCAATACTCACCATGGGAGCACCCTTATCCTTCCAGTGCTGTTGACTCATATGTTCGTACAACTTTGGGCATTATTCACAATTATGTTTTTTTCCACACCAGGAGCATTGTAGAAGATCTAGACATTCACAATTATAATGGTTTGTGGCTCCACAATTAAAGCACGTCCCACGCAGGAACTCACTTCTTCCTCTGTGGTTACCATGACCATGAAATCCTCCATGAAACCCTCTTCCACGTACATCTCCATCTCTGTGCTCCTCATATTGACATTCATCTCTTTTGGAACTGATGGCAATGCCAGTTTGGTGCACACAAAGATCAATTACCTCATAAATATGGTCAATCAATCTACAATCCTTAGTGTCATGTGTGGTTGAGGTACATATTTTATAATAACAAGATAAATTTTTGTGGATCACACGCTGCAACAGGGGGTCCCTACTTGCATTATGGCCCTCATGACATATTTTTTAGTTTACTACCACGGTGCGTACCGCCTTCCAAGCACATATCCCACCATTATCCTTTTTGTGTCCTTCCACATTACAATCTGTGAACCACATTCCTACACAAATCTCTAGAACTGTGTTGGTAGATAATTTCTCCAATTTCTTAGCCATGGCAAAAATCTAAGCCTCTATAAATGGGATAACACCAGTGTCAACACTACCAACTGCCTCAACGTGTAAAGCAGATTCTAATTCTTCGTGCGGGTTCATGAACATTTTATGAGATAAGGCCCTCCTAAAGGGTGTGATCAACCCTCCGAAAAACCACTGAGAATGTTTTGAAGGGTGGATATCATAAGATAGCTTAGAAAAAATTGTTTTAAAGCGTTCATCATATTTCTGCATGCTCTCTGCCATTCCCTACTAGATTTCTTTGAGAGAGCTAATGCTTTTCTGTTTAAACTCAAGTAATTGGAATTCTACCAAGAATGCATTTCTCAGTGCAGTATAATCCACAACAGTCTGATGAGGTTCATACTTTCTATACCAACTATGCGCGTTTCCTTACAACATCATCACAAATTGACTGGCCTTTCGATTTTGGGTCATGATTCCCTTCGTGTGCCATAGTAGCTCACACTTATGCACATGCTTTGGGGCATCTTCTATTCCACTATAATCTGACAAGTGTAGAGACATCTCAAAAAATACTTGAGGAGGTGGTTGAGGCCCTTACCCTCTCGATCCAGTCCCTTGGTTTCTTCTGGTGTTTCCTCCTTAGCTGGATCCACAAGATCTAAAGCCACCAGCTCCACCACTTCCATCTCCAGATCCTCTTGTGTTAGGTATAGGGCCTTTGTTTGTCATGTTGAGTGCTCCCGTTGTCCCACTAAATTACATGCCAACAGTTTGTGAACTAGTACCACTCCCAGTCATAGTTCCTCCACCACCTCCTAACACACTTCTAAAACCAGCCGTATATGTGCCTTACCCAAACATTCCACCAAATACTGGAATAGTGTGTGAAGCCATAGAAGTCCCAAACAATAAATTGTATATTCTAGGTGCTAATTGGTTGCTTCCACTGATATAAAATGGATCAACTATACTCTTCCCTCTTTCAAACAAACCAAGTGCCATGGTCCAGTTGCTAGGTGGGGTCAAATGTGCACCAACGACTCTTATCTCTCTACGTGTCAGACTCTCATCAGAAGCCGCAATGTTTTCTCTTCCGTGCTTACCAAGATGGGGTACCACAGACTATTTGGGTTTGACATCCTCTACGTGAACCTCAACTCCTTTCCACCATGTTTGGATCCATAACCCCCTTATAATCCCATGTTGTCTATTGATCTCCCTTTCACGTGCTTCGTTATACTTGAGCCACCTCTCCTCCCTTTCCTATTCAGTTTTCAGATCAGCCATCCTTCCCCAACCTGGCTTCCTCACCTAGTGCTTAGGGTGGTTTAGCCAGCCATAGGGAATGCCTCTAAACCCATGGTTATCATCAAGATTTTGATTGTAAGGGGAAAAACATGTACAAATGATCCCATGGGCTCTCATAAGAACTCAAAATCAACAACTTCTAAACATGAATACTTGGAAATGGCGTATTCCAAAGTGTAGCTAGTTAGTACTCCCTTCCACCATTGATATATAGCATGGGTCCACTTTAGATCAGCATCTTGTAGGTTCTTATATGTTTCTTGGGTCTAAGGGTATGGATCTAGATGTATAAGCCAAGATCCATTCAAATAAATCTACTGGGAAATAGTAGAAGAAGGTTTTGTACAATTCATGATAAAGAGTGTCTTCCACCCATCTTCACATATCAAACCTAGATCTGGTGCCAAATCTTTGAGCGAATTCATCCTGCATGCTCTTGAAAAAATATTCAACACCTTCAAGTGTTAATCACTCTACCATCACTTTTTACAGAGATCATGATATATGCCATGCTTCCCTACAACTTTGAAAAGAGGTCCTGGCAATGGAACCAAGATGTTGTAACTTTTTCACCCACTAAGAACAAGGGAACCTCATGCACACCGGCCTATCACCCAACGGGCACTAGGTGCTTACCCAAGGCATGTGAGAGGGAGTCGAGTCTCTCTTTTATGTGAGTCTAGTGGAAGGCATAGCTCATGATTCTGACTTAGTGATTTAACAGACATGAAGGGCTATAGAGCTCAAGATGGCTTCTACACCCCTTCAGTCATAATAGAACCAAAGTGCGCAACAAAAATAATAGAACTAAGAGTTGTAAATCTACTACTATACTTAACCATTTAAGTAATATTCATGATTATATAGGAACAAAAGTACAATATAAATGTGTAGATAATACAGAGAAATATTCTTAATACATTTGTCATGGCAACCTTATCACATTCATTCATAGTGTTTATATATAAAATATTACAAAAGGTAGACCGTAGTCATGCACCATGTGTGGATCCATACATGTATTCTCACAAGACAAAAATTCCATTCCCCATTTTCCCATTACATCCTTACTAGAATTATGTACCCATTTTCATCCCATAGTTCTCACAGTAATTCTACAGAGCTCTACTACCTCAATTTTTTTCTTTTCTTTGCCAAGGGTGCGCATATAAATAGGCCTCTGAGCTCTAACAAACTCCTTTGTAGCCTCAGATCTATCCCCAAGTGTCAAGGTGTGAGTTTCCCTAGGCACATGCCTCTCCATGTCATGATTAACTTTTTGGATCTTTCTATTGCAAGGTATATTCCCTCCAAGACACCTTATTGCTAGGCTGGAACCTTATCCAAGTGGAACACATTCTTGATGTGTTCTGTCCCAAAGGCCAAAAATGGCTAAGTCTCGAATTGTTCTTCACGTGGGGCGCATGTCCTGGGTTCTTCAAGAATACTTTTGAACTCTTCCTTGTGTGCCTACACTTGCGTGCTTCCTACGGCCATGCGTGCCTACGCACCCTTAAGATTTGGAAGCTGAATTAGTGGCCCAACAGCACATTGCAGAGACCAAGTCTAAGGTCTGAAACTCATGCAAAGTTGGCCACTATTTTTGCATGGTGTCTTTATGAAAAAGAGGGATATTTTTCAATGTACAGAACTTTGCAACATTTAGAAGAATAAGGAGAGGGGAGGAGGAGAAATAAGAGGGAAACTCAAATTCAAACATCAACCACCACAAAATGGAAATAGAATCCTACAAATCCATCTACAAGGCTATCAGATGCATCATCCCATGTCTTTTTTGCATGTAAAAGAAGGAAGAAGGATAAATATGAATAAAATATGGTGGTTGAGTTGATTAGATGTCTACATTAATGGTTAAAACGTGTTTCCATGTTTTCTGCCTACCAAATGCCTCCCAAAATCTGATTTTGAATATTCCAACATGTATCCCATGTCAAGAGATTTCAAACAAGATTTGGCACACAGAAATCCAAGCTATATAACAAAATTTATTGATATCTAAAGGTATGTAGTGTAAACTAGACATAAAAGATCCATGGCACGTGCAAATAAGCTGAAGGATTGGCCAACTGTTCATTTTTTTCATTTTCTTCAATATGTCACACACTGGTTTGTTGTAAGGATTCGGTGCCCTATTGTCACACTTTGATATGTTATGTGTAGCATACTCAAGACTAACAGATTTCCATATGTCATAGTGAATGGTGAAAAATAATGCATGAGGAGTGCACGGAAGAAAGAGGTTGGGAAAAGGATAGTAAAAGAAAATCTCACATAGGTAATGCACGTGGAATCAATAGATGCATAAATATAGGATACAAGTATACAAATAAGGCAAGCGGATCCAAATGAAGGCACGCGGTGATAGGAGATGAAGGGCATAGGGAGAAAGCTAGGAAGGAAGTACGAAGTATGAAAAAGTGAAGGCAAGATGCACCAAGAAGAATTTGGTCAAAAAAATTGTGTTCGACGACATGCATGGAGCTTAAGAGGACCGACATACATGCATAAGAGCATGTTGGGGACTTAGCCAATTTGGATGGAAATTCCACAAGGTTACATAAAAGGGGTGCACAAGACTACTGGAATGAAAATAGGCATGATAGATGAAGTTGAGAAGGGGAAATGGAAAGAGATATAATAATATAGGGAAAGTGGGAAGGGCGCAAGTGAGTGCACAGAGGAACTGTAGGTAAGAAAATTGTGCCAAGGGAACTGCCAAATAGCATGCAACCTGTTGGTGCCCAAATTGATCCCTTTATTATAAGCTATGCAACATCAATGATCTAAGAAGGATGCTAAGAGGAAGACAAACTGGGATTTGAGTCATTTTGTAGCTAGGGATGGATCTAGAAGCCTCTTTTTCACTCTGACTTGGGAAATATTAGATATTACCTCACTAAGGGTATGACCTACCATAGTAATTTAGGTTCTACCTGCAACTAAGGTGAGAGGACCCATTTTGTAACCTATATTTATGAAAGAAATAGATATAACAACACTATTTTGAATCTCTTTCTCAGGGAAGTAAAAAGGCACCCTCAAGAATACATGGTCAATGAAGACATCATCTAACTCTCATGATTTATCACACTATAAAATTTAGATGTCCTCTAAAGAAGGCATAGGTTACTAAAGATAGTTACAATTCTAGCTTGCTTTTGCATATTTTGGATAAGGGATGGACAAAATTAACAAGTCTCCTTAACATTTGTACATAAACAGTGAAACCATGGGTAGTTTAGGGGGATGTGATGTATATTGGTTATGATTTTGATGTATTGATGGGAAGTTAAGTAGGATAAAGTTAATTATATTGAAAAACTTAAATGAACCTTGAAAAATGTTGTTTATAATTCTTGATGCAAGATACAAATCACACGATCCAAAGTAATCCTTAAACTAGAATGTTTGTATTCATGGAAGCCCAAGAACACAAGATTTCACACAAACATCAAGAATTTAAACACCAATGCTCATGATAAATTCTTAATGAAATACTTATAATTCCTGATCGTGTACACTTCAAATAGTCTCAAGAACTAATAAAAATCCTGAATCAGATAGATACAAATTAAATTTAAAAACATTTACTAGAACATGAAGGAAATATCCATCAGTAATGCAGTTGCAATTTCCAAATTGTTTCTATTTAAACTTAAATTTTGTGTAATTCAAATAAATTAATCAACATAAGTTTGCAATGTGAATGCAGAGAATCAATTCAAAGTAATACATCTTGAAAAAAACTAAAATTTATCATGAGATTACACATAAATTAATTCATGAAACACCAACACTTTCACAAGGGGACAAAACAGGTATGACCTCAATGTCTACCAATGACTGCATATTACAATAATCTTGGTGAGAATTTTTGGGAACGGATGAATAAAATCTTAGGTATCTCATATTAGTTTGGCTTAAGAAAGTACAAACTGGTTTTCTCCTTTCTTTCTCTAAAGCTTAGAGAAATTAACCCCACTTATGCAAGAGTATTCTCATCACATTTATACATTTTCAATAACTCTTTCACCCTTCATTTTCCCCCCAAAATCATGAATATCAAAAGAATATTCTTCTTCAAAGCATAGGGTTTAATATGTTATCTTATGTTGCCAGGTGGAGGAATTATTATTTAAACACATTTTTCAAATCTTTTACATATGAATGGGATGCCATGTTATTAATTTTTGCATTTGTTTAATAATTTATCCCATTTTTGGGAAAAGAAACCCCTTTTGATAGTTTTTAGGTGTCTATATATGGCTTGATGTTATATGTAAATCCCTTGCACATTTTGAGGATCAATCTTAAACAACTCACACTCATATTCATGTCTTTCTGGGATCAATAATTTTCCATAAATTGTGTCACATTAGTCCTGATATCTTTTGTTACATAATTCCAATCTGTCTCAATTTTTTTTCCTTCATGTGAGTTGAGTGAAAAATCCTTCTTCATTTGATGGCAATGATTTCATCCAGTTCAGCTTGTCTGTACCAATTCCATTATAAATTTAGCTTCTCTTCTTCATTGGTATTCATCCTCCTTACATTTTTAAACTTGAAAAGATACTGCGAGGCTTTTTTTTTGTAATGGAAAGAGTAGCTTTGGAAACTATCTTGAAATAAATATCCTAAGAATATTTAAATTAAATTTTTGATTTAACTGGCCCAAATGAAGTATTTGTCAGGGATTTATTTGAAATAACGGACCCAGTGGATAACAAAGGGCCCTTGACATATCAGGAGATTTGGATTTCCCTCCTCCCGAGATTGATTAAGATCAATCCTATTTTCTCAGCCTTCCATTAGGATGTATTATCATCTCTTCCATTAGGAGCACCAAAAATCTCCAGAAGAGTTGAAGAAATTATGGATTGAGAGGAGGGATACTGTGATAGGGATGGATGAATATAAATGTCCCTCTTTATGTAATAAAGGATTTGGGATGAAAGAGGTTCCCCAAGGTTTGTAATTTTTTTATGACAAGAATTTGATTTATACTATGCCTGTCATTTCTTACAAAGTGGAAGAATTGAGCGACAAATCATTTCTTTGGAAAAAGGTCTTGTTATGTCAAAAAAGTAGTACCCTAGGATTTACACATTACCAAATCCTAATTTTGACTAACATGGGATTTTCTCAAGGTGTGGGACTTGTACAATTGATACAACCCTCTATAGAAGGCTTGTTCCTGACCTATTCTAATTCTAACCTACTCCTAAACTATCAATTCCAAGGGATCAGAGAGAGAGAGAAATATATCAAAATGTAAATCCTAAACTAAGGGAGGAAATAATACCAAAAAAAGACTAAAGATATTCCTAGTGAGAGAAAGTGGAGGAAAAATGGGGAAGAAGAGGGCAAACAAAGTGCCACAGTCCCAAAACACATTCAAACCTCCAATTTCCTGGAGCAGAACGAATTTAAAGCCTGTAAAAGAATAGAGTATGCACAATATACCTGCAAAACATAAAAAAGGAAAGAAATGTAATATAAAATAAGGTAGGGTAAGAAGAGCCACAAAACACTAATTTTATTTCTTAAAATGATGCACAATCCATTAAAATATAGGTACAAGGCAAGAATCCTTTGAAAAATGCATAAATTTGAGGCTTGTAGCTCACAAAAGTTCTGGAACAATTTTTGCAGATTTCTTTTACATTTCAAAATATCTCCCCTACAAATGAGGGGAAAAATTAGATATATAGAGAAAGGGAAGCTACCAACCGACAATGTTCATTAATTTCATGTATGGAGGTATGGGCAGCCATAATGGTTCAATTTCCAATGGTACTTTTCTTACATGGCTAACAGGGTTTCCATACCTCACTAAATTAGTTGTTGAGCTACCTTATATGATGCCATTAATTTCTAGCCATACCTGAAACACCTTGTTGACACCTAACATGAATGGAAGAAGTCACCATCGACAAGAAAATGGGGGTGTCACACAAAAAGAATAATTGATTGACTCGTGATATGAAGGAAAGATGACACGTGACAAGAAGGAAAGATGACGTGTGACAAGAAGGAATGTTAACACATGACAAAGTTGTTGTTAACATGCATCAAGAAGGTGGTAGACATGAAAAAATGTTGTTGTTCATAGGCTTCAAAAAGGCAGTTGATGTGTAAAAAAATTGTTTGTGTTGTACATCATGAAGGTGGTTGATGCACGAAAAAGGTTTTGTTGACATGGATCAAGAAGGTCATTGACACAAAAAAAAATTGTTTTTGATGTGCATCAAGAAAGAAGTTGACGTGAGAAAAATTTATTATTGACTCGGGTCAAGAAGGCAGTTGACAAGTGACAAAGAGGTGACAATCCGTACATTTTTCCATCTTGACCATTAAAACAAACCATATAAACTACTCCCCATTATCTATCAATGCCTAGACTCGTAGGTTAATCCATTTTGAAAGGGGGGAAATGGATAATAGGTCCAATAAGACTTATACTACCTCAACAATTTGTAATACTAGTACCATCAGCAAGAGGGAAAAAGGGGAAATCAATCTCTCAGCCCCGAATTATCATTTTGGGTAAGGAAGAAGTAGAGCCTTCATCTCCTCAACATTCCAAGGCATTAATTTCTACTACCAAGGAGGGTAAGTGAAAGTCTTCTCTCCAAATTTCCATTTACTCAGTACAGTTTTCTCCTTTGATGGAGAAAAAATTATCAAGACCTTGGCATGTTCCTCTCTCAAGAGAGCATCCACCTTTCACAAGAAGATGGAAGGGTGACTCTAGTTCAAAATCTCTTCTTCCAAGAGGTTCCTAGGCTATAATACTTTCTCTCACAATTTAATCAGTACATTTTTCTCTTACCAAGGAGGGTAAGTGAAAGTATTCTCTCTGAATTTCCATTTACTCAGTACAATTTTCTCCTTTGATGGAGAAAAAATTATCAAGACCTTGGCATGTTCCTCTCCCAAGAGAGCATCCACCTTTCACAAGAAGATGGAAGGGTGAATCTAGTTCAAAATACCTTGTTCCACCAGGTTCCCAACCTATGTAAATGCTCCTTCTGAACCTATTCTTGGTTAGTCTACTTCTTATAAGGTAAAAGGGAAAACAACATTTCCTATAGGTGGTTTTTATCTTCTGGACTGGGTATCATCTTACCAGAAGAAGATAGAGCTGATGAATATTATGGATGTCCCCAAGATGAATGTTTAATAATTGATGGATATGGGGATGACTTTACATTTGGATGGGTCAGTTGTATTTTCTAAAATATATCAAGGCTCAAAGGATTTCGTATCGAAGAATAACATGTTGTTGAATAGAATTCCCCCATTTAGAGAAGATTTCAAGTTAAAAGTAGAGGATTAATGAATGATTTTATTTTCTTAGTTTCTTTTTTGATATTATTTTTAAAAATGTATGTAACTTTTCTTCATGGACTAGGCCCCTATACAACCCCAATTATGATTTTTGAAAATATAACTTCGAAGTGATATTCAATCTTAATGAAATAAGAGTAATGATTAAATTAAGATGAAAGTATAGTTCAAAGTAAACAAGCCTCATATTTCTTATTAGTATTCATATATACATCTTCATCTTCCATCATCTTCCTTTTTTTGTATTCCTATGGATTTGATTGTAACTCTACAATTCCTCTAATCTCATATCAATGGTGTCTATGATTTTTTCAACCCACCTCTTTTCTATCTTCATCTTCTCCTTAACTTCATTCAAAACCACATCCCTGATTTTAGCAAAGTCTTAAATTACATGCTTTTGGACCCAAGATCACATTCAATCTATTGAACACCGAGTCCTATGCTTCTTTGTTTGGTCATTTCGACTGTAGTAGCCACTTTGTATGATATGTGGAGACCTCGCAAAACTTTGGGGCTTCTCCTTTTCTCTCTCTTTTTAAATCTGCACCTGGGTGACACGTGGAGGCTTGTGATCTCTTCTTCTTTATCTTGACTTTTCAAACCACTTGGACTACCTTACCGAGTTTTGGCCACATGGTCGATTCTTGATTTTGAATGCCTTGATTCTTTCTGCCTTCTCCAAAATTCACTGAATGAACACATGGATACCTTCTGCATCTAGTTTCATACCAAGGAAAAATTGATTCTATAACATTCCCATTTAAAGACATTAGAAACAAGGGAATTTTTTTTTTTGAAACAAAATGTTCTCTATTCTAAATAAAACATCATTTAGAACACACATTCCATGCCAATAAATCTCATAATAGATAACCATATGCAACTGTAATGACTCGGTAATTTATCGATCTCTCATGTTTTTCTTAAAGTATAGAATACTTTATGTCTAGTACGTATACATGGTTCTCCTACCCTGTTCTAGGTACTGAGTGATCTATTAAAAGAACCTATTTGAATATTTGTTACCAATATTCATATGACATTACGTTACATTAAACTAGGTGACATAGGACAACACAAGAAACAACTTGTAATCCTTTGGCCAAATATTTTCAACATACTGTTCATGTTACTATTCCTAGATGACATACACGTCATTTTAGAATACATCCTGCACCTCAATCTATTGTTATCTAGAATGGTCTTTACTAACTACCATCAGTTCGCTTGCCCAAGGTTTGACCCTAGCCCAGGTTAGCAACATAATTTGTTATAAGAAGATGCTCATGATGACTTAGGATATATGGGCATACTCGATCGACCTAAGTCAACTAAATATGCCAAGGTACTGTGAGTCATATAAATCTACTAACTATCCTAAACATTATACTAACTTGACCTAGAGAGAAACTAAATTAAAGTCTAGATGTGTGTAGATATAGATGAAAAAATACGAAAGGGTGTTGCCACATGTCAACTGCAACAATGTATCCTCGAGAAGACCTTGGTCTTCTTAAAGGTATAATCCTGCAGTTGGCGTGTTCCAAAATCCATTAGAACTAATTCATCATGATGTACATACTCCCTTAGTGGTCATTAATTCATAATTAAATTGGATTAAGATTCAGATTATAGTAACCATACCTAACCCTAATTCCAACATTCATTAAGTTCTATATCCATAATTAATCTGATTTGATATTAAGAACTTCATTTACTCAGGTTGCATTAATGTTCATTAACATGGTATAAGAAGCAGTTATCCAAAAAATAGGACAACAAACATCAAACGTTTAATTCTTAATGCAACCTAGCTGTCCAAATCAAGTGCATCATCCACCTAGATTCAGTTAGTGTTTACTTCTTATAAACAAAGTACAAAGATTAAAGATCATAACCACTATTCCTTTTTTTCTTTCATTCTTTAGAGAGAGGAAGAGTCTTCCTCTACATGTTTAGATGTTAGAATTAACATAACCTTTTATCATTCTTTACTCATATAGTTTATTTGTTTGACCAATGCATAATTCAATATTAAACTCTAGTTGTGTAGATAGAGAATGGCATCTTTTGTAATTTAAAAAGTTTTATTAAAATAATGGGTAATATACTATCCCCTTTATCTAACTTATTAATCGATAACAATAAAAGTACTCAAACAGATATAAATAATATTGACAAAATATCACCACTACTTTCGTCATATAAAGTACAAGAGAATTTACAAACAAATTGGATTCAATCTCCAAAACTTTCAATTCATCATGATAAAATATACATTTACAAGACTATGCATTTAAGACATACTGAATATAAATCATCATTAAGATCATAAAAGAACATTACTTCTCTTTTCCAATATAACTCAGGAATGAATCAAAATTATTTGCATAAGATCCAGAATTAAATAAGCTGATGCATCATAAAAAAAATTGCCTTCTTTTGTCACTTATGATGTCCATCTACAAATATTGCTAGCATGATTCAGTTCAATGAACTGAGCATGATAAGGACTAAGCATTAAAACGAAGTGCATTCCACTAATTGTTCCATTAAAAAAAGTCTGCTTTAATAAAACAATTAATATATTATACAAAGAAGCATAAGTAATATCAACCAGAAAACAAGTACAAAGAAATTTTCTTAATTCACTTTTAAGAAATAAGCATAATATGATACGTAACAGCTGCATTATAACATATAGTTTAATTGATACTATCAATTTATTTTAAACAAACAATAGGTCTTGTCATCTAATTTTTTCATAATTGTATACGAAAAAAAATACACATTTATCTTTGCTAAGTAGAAAAAGAGTTATATAAATCATTGCTCATTTTAGGATGATTCATCCCACCACATAAGAAAAAAGAAGAAGAATAATCAATACATAATATCCACCATTCACTAATCCTCTGAAAAATAGAAACATGTTCATAACACACATAACTGCTTCAATTCAAGGATAAAAATATAATGATACAAAATTAAACGGCTTTACATTTAAACAAGAATCCCAAATCAATCCAAGAAGGAGTAGAAAATCAAAACAATCTACCTACAAGTCTTAGATAACTTCTACAAGTTAGAATATATCATTCAAATATCTGAAACCCAGACATTCATAAAATCAAAGCAAGACTCACAAAAGGTTAATCTCTTCTCATGTCCATACAAGGAGGATTCATAATAATATAGAGTGAAAAAAGAGAAAACCTTCTAACATCAAATCAAAATGAAGTATGACCCAGTCAAACAAAGTAGTCAGACTAACATCTTTACGTTTTCTCTTCTACAGAAATGACTCAACTGTTCTCTTTCCATATCATAACAACAAATGACTAGTACAAAGTAGACTAAACATTCCACAAGGAAATTTTCATCTCAGAAGAGTGGTTTCCCACTATTTCTTACAAGAAAGAAGGACAGAAAGTTGAACCCAAGAAGTTGAGAAGGCCTAAGAGAATAATCATTCTACAACCGAGAAAATAATTGAGATATAGAGAAGTTCTATCAAATGAACTTTTCTTTTCAAAAGTTAAAGGATCTCAAATAGAAAATATCCTATCAAGAATTCATTTATTTTATAAATGAATTCCCATTTCCATATCAACTCATAAGTTCTTTAACTAGTTCCCAAGAGAGAACACAAAACCAAACACACAGTTAGAAGAAACCACACTTCCAGTTTCCCTTACAAATCATTACCATCTGGTTTATCTATTCCAATTCATTAAACACAAGTTCAAATTCAATTCTAAAAAAGTAGTACATAGTACAGTCCCAAAAATAGTATACTGTCCACAAGAGAACATATTCATTTCTCTTCTTTAAGACCCAAGGATTCATTCAATTAATCCAACAAAGAATAGAAAACCCAAAACAATATAAGATAAAAAAATATTCATTAAAATTATCAAACTCAATAGAAATTGTATTCCCAACTTCAAGGTCTTACACAGATCCATATAATAGACACACAAAGTTTGTGTTCATTGAGAAGAAAAATTAAGTGAAACAACCCCAAATGAGAGGTGATAAATTCGATCAACAAGATTCAGAATGAGAGAGTATTCAACTCTTCTTTCCTTAAAAACCCAATAGTCAATTTAAAAGAATCTAAAAGAGAGTAACAAAACCCAATATACGTTTAAGTCAAAAAATGTCTCAACTTTACCTCCAACGTGACTAAAACAGAAATCACAACAAAGAATCTCACACCTCCATCTATAAAGATTGCAACAGAGAAGGCATTCATTTCAAACATCTATCACAAGAAGGAGAATGCATACTGCATTTACATAAACCTCAAAAATTATTAACGACTGTTCCAAATGAAATATATATCAAACCAAACCCACAACAAGATTTCATTCCAGTCCATTAATCCTTCAAACAAAACTTTCAAGCCTTAAACAAGATGTGGGTTTTCTCAAAGAAGAGGAGGGAATAATATCCTCCATACTTACACACCCTTACCAGTTCAAAGAAAATGGTAGTCTCAAAAATAGAAGTACCACAACCATTCCAACTCAAGAAGCTATAAGGATAAGATCTCAAAGAGATAACAAGTCAACTCAAAATAAAATTAGTCTCTCAAGCCTTTTCGAGTAGGCAATCCATAAACAAGTTCAAATCATTTAAAATACTTGAATTTGAGTAAAACTCAAGCTTAGAAAACAAGTATAGAACCGAACACAATGTCTCAAATACAAGTTCAAAAATACACAAAGCTCCAATACAAGCTCATAACAAAACATGAAGCTCCAATACAAGTTCAAACGAAACACAAGGCTCCAATAAAAGTTTAGAACAAAACAAAAGGAAACGAATGCTTGTTGAGAACAACACCAGCCTCGAACACATGTTCATAATGAAATACAGAGCTTCAAATACAAGTTTTGTATGCATGTCACAACTGAACTTGCACGGAGAGAGTTTCCAAAAGCTAACATTATTTTGCAATGGATTTACATCCAATAACCTCAGAGATTCATAAAAACATGAAAGTAAATAACCATACAAATCATGAAAACATTTATCTCATGAGAGAAGAATTATTTTAATGAATCATTTAGAAGAAAGCAAGAAATCTTAATGGATAGAGCCTATCATGCCTGATAGTGCTTCAAGAAATTCGAAGAAGACTTCCAACCAAGCTTCCCACTCTTTTTTTCCTCCTTGAAAGATGAACAACCAAACATATTTTCTTCCAATGCCTCATATACATTCCTTCCATCAATAATAGGCTAGAGAAACCAAAAATAGTCACAAAGTAGAATTCAAACTGCTAGTTCAAAGAACTAGATAGATCCATGTAGATAAAAAATTGTGAGACATGAAAGACAAAAAAAACTCTCACAAATCCACCTCCCTTGTTTCCAAGATGGTTTACACGTAAAAATTGAGGTCCATTAATGCAATTACTCCCAAATATCCCACTTATCTCTCTATGCCACTGCCTCCAAAAATTGACGAATGCCATTTCTAATTTAACATGCATTTCCATATTTAGTGAAGCCTCCATGTATGCTTCTAATAAAGTCTAATTGCCTTTCCCAAAATTGGCTGTACCTCCATTCATTTAACCAAATCAAATAAATTAAATGCCATTGGAACCATCGCCATAATGCCATGTGACCCTTAGGTTCCCTTTTAATATTTTAGGATAGACTTCCCAAAAATTAGGTTAGTCTAACAATAATTACCTTAGGTCCTAAAACATTGCCATAGGTAATTTCCACCTTAGGTTAAATCAAATTCACAACCATATAATATTAGGTATTAGGTTAATATAGTCTAGCATTACTTTAGTAATCTCTCCATAATTCATTTACCACAAGAGCTTAGGTTAGGACACCATCCCAATGAAATAGAATAAGAATCTTATGATAGATTGAAACCCAAATAAGAAGACATAGCTAGGAAGTAGGTACTTTTACCTAGTTTAGGATACCATTAGGATAATCCTTTAGTTTTAGGATTTTGACTCCCTTCTTAGTCATGAATCATACTGCATTTTTCTTACGCCATTAATATCCTGAACATATCAATCCCAAAGACCCAATCACAAACATACAACCGAATGAAGATATGTTTGTACAAGACCAAAGAATTTGTAACATACAAAATTTTAGTATGCTATGTCTCTCAATCTTATGAATGTCAATTTACCATTCAGTTTGTTAAGGAGATTTAAAACATTCCTTGGATCACTGAAATTGATCCAAGGATGAGTCAGTAAAAGAGATAAGTTTGCAACTCTCAAAACCAGATTGTAACTTACCTACAAGAAGTGAAAGTGGATTCTTGCAAGCCATATTATTTCTATCTAAAGAATCTAAGAGCATAAATGATTTATCCATAACAAGCATGATTTTCAACAATCAAGGGAACACACCACATTTAAGAAAATTACATGTACATGGTTGTAATGAAAAATATAAATATAAAACATCATTCAGAACACACATTCCATGCCAATCAATCTTATAATAGATAACGATATGTAGCTGTAATGACTCGATAATTTATTGATCTCTCATTCCATGACTCATTTACCAACCGATCTCTCATGTTTGTCTTAAATTATCAAATAGTGTAACACCCTTGACAATTTTTATTTTTCCTCCTTTGCATTTCAAGTGTTGACATGTGATCTTCCTTATAAAGATATGTTCTTTTGATTGATGAGCTCATGCTTGATATGGATAAATATTTTCTGCTCTTAATATCATTAGACCAAATTGGAATGTCTTCCTTGAATCCATTTTTCACTTATGTAGGTGAGTTGCACTCTGGTTTAGGATTTGAAAGCTTATCTATTAATCTGACTCATCCTTGGATAAATTTTAGTGATCCAAGGAACATTTTAAACCTTCTCTATTAAACAAATGGTAAATTGACATTCCATGAATTAAGTGACATATTGACTGAACTTTGTTGTTAGAAGTTATTTGATTTTTGTGTGAACGTATTTCCATTTAGTTTTATGTTGTGCTTGGGTCATTGGAGATCGATCATGGAAGGAAAATGGTGGCGTAAATGAAATACAGTCTATTCATGACATTGGGAGGATTCAGAATCCTAAAAAGGACTATCCTACGAAATCCTAAGCTAGGTAAGAATATTTGCTGCCTAAACTATGTTACTTAACTAAATTTCTATCCTAACCTAAGTTTTGTGCTAGAGGATTTTGGAGAGGTTATCAGGCTAATTAAATTAACCTAAAACCTAATGTTATGTGGTTATGTGATGAACTAACCTAATCCTTAAAACTATTATGTTGGGGTCATATCCTAATGTTACATGTTATAAGCTAACCTAAGATCTAACCTAAGTTCTAAGGGATCTATTATAAAATATTTTAAATGGGAACCCAATGGGTTGCATGTATCATAGGTGACAATTCCAATGGCATTTAAGTTGTTGATAAGGTTTTAATTACATAAAAGTATTGCTAGTTTTGGCAGGGGCTAGTTGACTTGGTGAAGGCTTATGTGGAAGTGTCACTAAAATGGAATTTCATGTTAAATTTGATTTGGCATTCACTAGACTTGGAAGGTGGTGGCAAGGAAGGATAGGTGGGAAAATTAGAAATAATGGAATTTATTGTTTTCGGTTCTCGTGCTCAAACCATTTTTGAAGGCATGCAAACATGTTTGTATGGGGTTGTTTCACGTTACATACTTCACGATTTTTGCTCTGTATGCATGCTCTCTGTTTTTTCGAACCAGCAGATTGAATTGCAATTAATGGCTATTTTTGAAGTTTTTAATATATTTTCAGTTCATGGGATGTATAAGAGACAATGTGGAAAAATAATATGGTTGTTTGATCTTTCCTGGAGACAAGGAGAAGTTTTGATCTCAGCTGGAGGTCTTCTTCGATTTGGCAGAAGCACTATCAGGCATGATAGGCTCTAATCTTTAATATCTCTTGCTTTCTTGTAAATGTTTTATTAAAATGATTCTACTGTTTTGAGATTCTTAGCTTGCATGCTTTATCTAGTTACTTGTCTGTTGGGTTTTATAATCTCTGTCATTTTGGATATGAAACCATGGCAAAAATTACGTTGGTTTTAAAACTGTCTTTGTGATAATTAATAGTGATACATAGTGAAAAATTGTATTAGTAGCTCTATTTTCCATTTTTGAATTGTGTATATGAAGGTTGTTGTGGTGTTGGAACTGACCTTCGTTGTAATATATGGATTCTGAACCATATAGGAACCTTGATTTCCGTTTGAGCTTGTATTTGGGCTTTGTGTTTTTATATGAACTTGTGTAGGAGCTTCTTGTTGTTCTTAATTGACGTTTGGAAACTTCGGTAGCTTTGGACTATTGTTCAAAGTTATTATATGGCTCTGTACACATACTTTATTACTTTTGTTTCCCTGAACTATGGTTAGAGGTTCTTGTACTTTGGAATCGTGTTTTGATTCTTGAGATGACCATGACTGTTGTTGAATTCTATATAGGGCATAGAGCTTGTGTTATTTTCTAATGAGCTTGTTTGAACTTGTTAATGGAAGTTTATAATATATACAAAAAACATATTTTATTACTTGTGTGGATTCTGAACTTTGTATGAACCTTGGGTTCCATTGGAGCCAGTATTTTGGTTTCGCATTTTGATATGAAATTGTGTTGGAACCACTTGTTCTGAACCGGTGTTTGGTATCTTGGGTAACTCGGGACTGCTATTGATGCCGTATGTGGGTCTATACCCATGTTTTATTTGGTGAAATTTTGGATTGTTAATGGAGGTTCATGTTTTTCACCTCATTCATATTTTGTTAATTGTGAATTTCTAAACTTTTGTTGAGACTTCGTGTCAACTATGTTCTAGTATTTTGAGTTGGGTTTTACTTGTAATAAACGTTTAAAACATTCAAATATTTTGTTGTCTATTTCTCAAAGAAAACTAGGATAATATTGGCCGACTTATTAGGAAAAATCTTAGAGATCTTAACTGAAAACATCCTTGTTTGATGAATGAATTTGTTAATTATTTTTAGAACTGTTTGGTTCTTCTTTTCTGGGATGGTAATGGAATTTTATCGAGGGTATTATTTTCCCCTCTATTTTTTGGAAACTTGCATCTTTAGATCTCTTAAAATAAGTTTTGGGTTTCGTTTAAGAGAAGAGTTAGTAATTTAGTACTCTGTATTTTTATGAAGGGATTACTTGTCTCAGTTTAAATATTTTTGTATTATAATACTTACTAAATCAAGAACTGATTACTCTTTTGTAATGTAATAATGAAGCCTGACAATGGGGTTTTAGTCTTTGAGTTCATTGATACATCTGAGCATGTTTAGCTTACTAATCGGTTATTTTTATAGCTCTTGTTGGATATATTAAATACACCTTATGTCTTTATAAAAGAAAGGAATGTGATTCCTTTAGAACAGATTGTGTTTCAGGACTACTATTTGTATTTCATAGTATTAAATGAAATAAAATATTCAGTTTGTTAAGGAGATTTAAAACATTCCTTGGATCACTGAAATTGATCCAAGGATGAGTCAGTAAATGAGATAAGTTTGCAACTCTCAAAACCAGATTGTAACTTACCTACAAGAAGTGAAAGTGGATTCTTGCAAGCCATATTATTTCTATCTAAAGAATCTAAGAGCATAAATGATTTATCCATAACAAGCATGATTTTCAACAATCAAGGGAACACACCACATTTAAGAAAATTACATGTACATGGTTGTAATGAAAAATATAAATATAAAACATCATTCAGAACACACATTCCATGCCAATCAATCTTATAATAGATAACGATATGTAGCTGTAATGACTCGATAATTTATTGATCTCTCATTCCATGACTCATTTACCAACCGATCTCTCATGTTTGTCTTAAATTATCAAATAGTGTAACACCCTTGACAATTTTTATTTTTCCTCCTTTGCATTTCAAGTGTTGACATGTGATCTTCCTTATAAAGATATGTTCTTTTGATTGATGAGCTCATGCTTGATATGGATAAATATTTTCTGCTCTTAATATCATTAGACCAAATTGGAATGTCTTCCTTGAATCCATTTTTCACTTATGTAGGTGAGTTGCACTCTGGTTTAGGATTTGAAAGCTTATCTATTAATCTGACTCATCCTTGGATAAATTTTAGTGATCCAAGGAACATTTTAAACCTTCTCTATTAAACAAATGGTAAATTGACATTCCATGAATTAAGTGACATATTGACTGAACTTTGTTGTTAGAAGTTATTTGATTTTTGTGTGAACGTATTTCCATTTAGTTTTATGTTGTGCTTGGGTCATTGGAGATCGATCATGGAAGGAAAATGGTGGCGTAAATGAAATACAGTCTATTCATGACATTGGGAGGATTCAGGATCCTAAAAAGGACTATCCTACGAAATCCTAAGCTAGGTAAGAATATTTGCTGCCTAAACTATGTTACTTAACTAAATTTCTATCCTAACCTAAGTTTTGTGCTAGAGGATTTTGGAGAGGTTATTAGGCTAATTAAATTAACCTAAAACCTAATGTTATGTGGTTATGTGATGAACTAACCTAATCCTTAAAACTATTATGTTGGGGTCATATCCTAATGTTACATGTTATAAGCTAACCTAAGATCTAAGGGATCTATTATAAAATATTTTAAATGGGAACCCAATGGGTTGCATGTATCATAGGTGACAATTCCAATGGCATTTAAGTTGTTGATAAGGTTTTAATTACATAAAGTATTGCTAGTTTTTGGCAGGGGCTAGTTGACTTGGTGAAGGCTTATGTGGAAGTGTCACTAAAATGGAATTTCATGTTAAATTTGATTTGGCATTCACTAGACTTGGAAGGTGGTGGCAAGGAAGGATAGGTGGGAAAATTAGAAATAATGGAATTTATTGTTTTCGGTTCTCGTGCTCAAACCATTTTTGAAGGCATGCAAACATGTTTGTATGGGGTTGTTTCACGTTACATACTTCACGATTTTTACTCTGCATGCTCTCTGTTTTTTCGAACCAGCAGATTGAATTGCAATTAATGGCTATTTTTGAAGTTTTTAATATATTTTCAGTTCATGGGATGTATAAGAGACAATGTGGAAAAATAATATGGTTGTTTGATCTTTCCTGGAGACAAGGAGAAGTTTTGATCTCAGCTGGAGGTCTTCTTCGATTTGGCAGAAGCACTATCAGGCATGATAGGCTCTAATCTTTAATATCTCTTGCTTTCTTCTAAATGTTTCATTAAAATGATTCTACTGTTTTGAGATTCTTAGCTTGCATGCTTTATCTAGTTACTTGTCTGTTGGGTTTTATAATCTCTGTCATTTTGGATATGAAACCATGGCAAAAATTACGTTGGTTTTAAAACTGTCTTTGTGATAATTAATAGTGATACATAGTGAAGCTTGTATTAGTAGCTCTATTTTCCATTTTTGAATTGTGTATACAAGGTTGTTGTGGTGTTGGAACTGACCTTCGTTGTAATATATGGATTCTGAACCATATAGGAACCTTGATTTCCGTTTGAGCTTGTATTTGGGCTTTGTGTTTTTATATGAACTTGTGTAGGAGCTTCTTGTTGTTCTTAATTGACGTTTGGAAACTTGGGTAGCTCTGGACTATTGTTCAAAGTTATTATATGGCTCTGTACACATACTTTATTACTTTTGTTTCCCTGAACTATGGTTAGAGGTTCTTGTACTTTGGAATCGTGTTTTGATTCTTGAGATGACCATGACTGTTGTTGAATTCTATATAGGGCATAGAGCTTGTGTTATTTTCTAATGACTATTTGAACTGTTAATGGAAGTTTATAATATATACAAAAAACATATTTTATTACTTGTGTGGATTCTGAACTTTGTATGAACCTTGGGTTCCATTGGAGCCAGTATTTTGGTTTCGCATTTTGATATGAAATTGTGTTGGAACCACTTGTTCTGAACCGGTGTTTGGTATCTTGGGTAACTCGGGACTGCTATTGATGCCGTATGTGGGTCTATACCCATGTTTTATTTGGTGAAATTTTGGATTGTTAATGGAGGTTCATGTTTTTCACCTCATTCATATTTTGTTAATTGTGAATTTCTAAACTTTTGTTGAGACTTCGTGTCAACTATGTTCTAGTATTTTGAGTTGGGTTTTACTTGTAATAAACGTTTAAAACATTCAAATATTTTGTTGTCTATTTCTCAAAGAAAACTAGGATAATATTGGCCGACTTATTAGGAAAAATCTTAGAGATCTTAACTGAAAACGTCCTTGTTTGATGAATGAATTTGTTAATTATTTTTAGAACTGTTTCTTCTTTTCTGGGATGGTAATGGAATTTTATCGAGGGTATTATTTTCCCCTCTATTTTTTGGAAACTTGCATCTTTAGATCTCTTAAAATAAGTTTTGGGTTTCGTTTAAGAGAAGAGTTAGTAATTTAGTACTCTGTATTTTTATGAAGGGATTACTTGTCTCAGTTTAAATATTTTTGTATTATAATACTTACTAAATCAAGAACTGATTACTCTTTTGTAATGCAATAATGAAGCCTGACAATGGGGTTTTAGTCTTTGAGTTCATTGATACATCTGAGCATGTTTAGCTTACTAATCGGTTATTTTTATAGCTCTTGTTGGATATATTAAATACACCTTATGTCTTTATAAAAGAAAGGAATGTGATTCCTTTAGAACAGATTGTGTTTCAGGACTACTATTTGTATTTCATTATGAGTATGGAATTGAAACTCGTGTTCATTAAAGGTAAAGAAGTGTAAGGAATATAGCAGTGTGCTTTCTTCTTACTAGATAGATCATCGGTTAAACTTTTTTGTTTTGACTCTCTTTTGAAATAAAGATTTCTTTATGAGTTGTTCGGTATTCCTAGATTAGATGATTCGGTTGTTGAACAAAAAATGTAAACTTGTTTGGAAAAATGTTTGTTTGACAAGGCTTCCTTGTTTTCTTTGAGATGAGTAAACTTTTTCTCTTGTACTCCATATTTTTATGAATTCTCCTTGGATGGACTCGAGTAGAGATTAACTTCTGTATGAGTCTACTTTGATTTGTGAATGTTTTTTCAGATCTTTAAATGCTAACTTCTTATATGTGGAAGTATATTTAGACTTACAAGTAGACTATTTGATGCTCTCTTCCTTCTTGGATTGAAATGAGATTCTATTCTGGTGAATATCTTAAATGTTAAATTTTAAGGTAGTTTTCCTTTAAATGAAGCAGTTAATTCATGTTATGATTTTGTTCTATTTTTCAGATGTTTTGAGTTTGGGCATAGTGGCAATGATTCTCATCTTCTTTTTCTTATGAGTTAGATGAATTATCCTAATTAGACCCATGTTGTACACCCTTATTTTGGCTTGAATCAAAGTTAAATGTTTTATTCTATTATGATAGAATAGGGGAAACAATGTGAAGATATGATCTATTTTTTGCTTAAGGATAACTGATAGGATCAATGAAACCCTAATTTTGTAAGGCTGATATAGTGGATTATATTCTGTCCTTTTCTTAGAGGTGAATTCAATTGGATAAAATATAGTTCTCTTCCATTTTCTATTATTGTATTTATATTATGATGTAATAATTGTCTCATTAAAGTAGAGTTGTTTTAATGGAACAATTACTAGAATACACTTCATTTTAGGCTTAGTGCTTATCATGCTCAGTTCATTGAACTGACCCGTGCTAGATTTTTTTGCATATGGACTTTGTAAGTGATAAAGAAGGAAAAATTTATATGATACATTGGCTGATTTAAGTCTGATTCATGTGAAGATATTTGATTTGTTCTTAAGATTGTATTGAGAAAGAAAAATAGTATTCTTTTATAATGAAGATGGTTGTTATGCAGTATACCTAAATGCATAAGTCTTGTAAATGTATAAGTTATAAAGTTAAATTGAAATTTGCAAGTTTACTTTTGTTGGTTGTGTAACTTATTTTGTACTTATATAAAATAGATGGATTCTATCTTGTTGTTATTCTTCATATTATTTAAATGTTAATTGGATATCTTTTAATAAGTTGGATAGAGGGATTTAGTCCAATATCCCTACTTGTGATGTAGCTTGTAAAGTTTTAGATTATGATATTCATTATATAAACTGTACTACATAGTAATGTATAGTGTGGTGAAAATACATTGAGAAATGTAGACATTGGTTACAATAAACCCTAACACTTAACATGTAGATTTCTTAATTGCTCATAAACCAAAAAGGTTTGGAAATAGGACTACAACTTATTAGACTTCATTTTGTATGAAGTCTACTTTATATTGGATATATTCTGGCGTTGAAATTTTCCAAAAAGTTATTGTGACTTTTAAATATGACATATCATAACACTGTACAATTATAATTAATTGGTAGTTTAACTATGTGTTCAAACATTAAAAGTGACAATGAATATAAAAATTTTCTTAATGGGATAAATGAATCAAATTTAGGGGGAACTTTTGATGTGTGTTGGACTAGGGTTTAGAAGGATTGTTGTAATCATGAAATAACCCAAACTAACAAAGCATTAACAATCTCCTTGGGGGTATGTACATCTTGATGAGGCAATTTTTGTAGGATGTTGGCACACACCAATTACAGGGCTATACTTCTGATAAGGCTTGAGTCTTCTCGAGAATATAGTGTTGTAGTTGACATGTGGTATCACTCTTCTACATTTATCATCTAGATCTACACACATCTGGAACTCAGACTTGAACCTAGTTTCTCTCTAGGTCTGGAAAGGAATATTTATGATAGGAATTAGCTTCCAAGGGCTTAGGGTACGTTGGCACATTCAGATGAATTAGGTCAAACAAGTATGCCCATATACCTTTAGCCTTTGTAAGTGTCTTCCTATAAGAGGTAATGTTTCTATCAAGGACTAGGTCTAAAACCGGAACAAGTGGACTGAAGGTAGTTAGTAAAGACCAATCATGATAATAGAAGAGTGAGGTGAAGGACGTATTCCAATATGACGAGTATGTCATCTTGGAATAGTGAAATACACAATATGTTATAAATCATTGGCCAAAGTATTGCAAACTGTTGGTTACATTGTCCTATGTCACCAAGTTTAAAACAACATGATATCAGACGAATATTGGTAACAAATATTCAGATATGTTCTTTAAATAGATCACTCAGTACCCTGTGTAGGGTAGGATGACTAAGTATATGAAGTATACAATATGTATTCAATACATAAGATAACATGAATAGATCAGTGAATCACTGATTCATTATAATTGCATATGTTTATCCATTGAATTTGATTGACATGGAATGTTTATTATAAATAATGATTTATTTAGAACATTGAACATTATTATTGTAAAAAAAAATAAAAAATTGCTCTTGGTTCTAAAGTATTAAATTGGAATGTTACATTTTGGTATCATATTTGAAGGTTACAGCTCTTGGACCTATTATGTCAACAATATAATGAAACTTAAATTCTCTTGTAACAACAAATGGTGAGAACAAGAAGAAACGTTGCAAATAACCCTCCACCTAAGGAGTGGCAACTGCCCATAAACTCGATGAGATCCTTATTGCCCTGCTGGACATAAGAGATCATTTGGCTATGCTGGAATAGCAAGTAATGGGTAATGAGGAAGAAGAATAAGCTAATAACAATAATCAGCCACCTCCAGGGGACAACGCTAATGTGGGTGTTGATAATAACAATGTTAACATACCTATTTAGCCTGAGAACAAAAAAGCTAGGCTAGCAATAGAACTCACCAATGACATAAAAAGGATAAGTCCACCTAAGTTTGATGGCATCACATTAGGAGATGGGGCTCATAAATGACTCAGCGAAATGGAGAAATACTTTACAATAAGAAATTTATCAGAAGAAACAAAGGCAATATGGGGAGCATATCAACTTTCACACAAACCATCTTCATGGTGGGATATCCACAAGGCTGAGTTGAACATTGATGAATCTAATATCACATGGGATCAATTTAAGTGTTACTTTAGGCAACGATGGCTGCCAAAAATTTACTATGATAAAAAAATGACTGCATTTTAGAACTTAGCTCAAGGAAAGCTAACTGTAACTGAGTATTGGAAGGGATTTGCAAAACTCCTTAAGTATGTGCCTTAGTACCAAACTGATGAGAAGTTTAGGATACAAAAATTCATTATGGGATTGAATCCTGTTATAGGAGGAGAGGTGGATGTTCATAGCCCAACCATGATGGAAGGGGTTATTGAAAAAGCCATAAGGCAGGAACAAAAATTAAAGGCAATTTCTTCTCACAAGGAGAAAGTAAGGAAGAAGAATCCCAACTCCTCTTCATCCTCTATTGCACCTAAGAAAGGACCGTGGAAGAAATTCAGAATGAAAAGTAAGTTTTCATCTGATACAAATAGGAAAGCAACAACAAACAAGTTTGCTGGTAATACATGAAACAACTTGTCCAAGAACAATAATAATGGACAGAAGTCCTATGGGGGTAAGAACGATAACTATAAGGATGGAATTAAACCTGAGCCTAGGAAAGGACCTATAGGAGGCTATTATAACTATGGAAAATATTATTATGTAAATCAATTTCCTTTGAAGAATAATGATTGTAATCAACAACACAAGAAACATGCTGTAGTAGCTGACAAGTAGGCTGAGAAACAGGCCACACCCATAGAAGTTCTAGGTAAGTTATTTGGCTTACCAATAACTATTATTTTTGATACTAGAGCTACTGAATGTTTTATTTCTAGTAAATTAGCATCAAAATTAAAAAGAAAAGATAGAAACATGGATAAAACATGGATTGTATAGTATGGTAATAATGTTGTTCATACAGTTAGTATGTGTCTTTTTGGAGCAGTCCTTGATTTACCTAAATTTTCCGCCGAGGCTGATCTTTATGTTGCACCTTTAGGGTCCTATGATGTAATCGTATGTGTGAATTGGTTAGTTGAACATAAGGCTAAAGTGGACTATTTTGAAAAACACATTAGTTGTTTAGACGACGTATAGAAAATAGTAGAGATTCAGGGTGTGAAATGTGATATTTTTGTTAGGGAACTATCAGCCATGTAACTTAAAAAGGTAAAAAAAAAGGATGTACCTTATATGCAGTAAAAATTACTGAATCAATAGAAGAAAGTAGCGATTTCATGGAACAATATCCATTGTTATGAGACTTCAGTGATGTATTTCTAGAAGAATTGCTAGGTCTTCCACCCAAAAGGGAATTTGATTTCACTATTGAGATCAGGCCTGAAACTAAACCTATTTCTAAGGCACCTTATCAAATGACTACTATAGAATTAGTAGAGCTTAAGTCTCAATTGCAAGAAATTTTTTCTAAGGGTTTGATTAGACCAAGTGTTTCACCTTGGGGAGCACTAGTGATTTTTATGAAAAATAAATATGTTACACTTAGATTGTGCATTGATTACAGAATGTTAAACAAGCAAAAAATCAAAAATAGATATCCACTCCCTAGGATTGATGATTTATTTGATCAAATGTGTGGAGCATCGGTATACTCCAAGATAGATATTCGATCTGGGTATCATCAATTGTGAATTAACGATGAGGATATTCATAAAACAACTTTCAGAACAAGGTATGGACATTATGAGTTTATGGTTTTACCTTTGGTATTAACTAATGCACCTACGGCATTTATGAATTTAATGAATAATATCTTCCAAGAATAATTGGAAAAATTTGTTCTTGTATTCTTGGATGACATTCTCATATATTCTAAAAGCATTGAGGAGCATCATGAGCATTTGAAAATAGTTATGGAAATTCTGATAAAGAGATGATTGTTTGGTAAGTTGTCCAAATGTTCCTTTTATGACATGGAAGTGAACTATTTGGGACATGTGATTAGTAAGGATGGAATTTTTGTAGATCCTTAAAAAATTATATCTATAATAGAATGGCCTACTCTAAAGAATGTACATGAAGTTAGAAGCTTCATGGGACTTGCTGGGTACTATAGGAAATTTGTAAAAGATTTTTCTAAGATAGTTGCACCAATAACTTCCTTACAAAAGAAAGATAAAAATTTTGTTTGGAGTGAGAAATGTGAAATTACATTTAAAACCTTGAAGGAACAGTTAACTTCAACACCTATTATTGTAGTACCAGATCCTAATGGATATTTTATGGTGGTAATTGATGTATCTGGTGAAGGTCTAGGAGGTATTTTGTTACAAAGTGGTCATGTTATAGCATACAAAAGTAGAAAACTAAAGTTACATGAGTTGAATTATGCTCCACATGATTTAGAGCTTGCTTCCATTGTTCATGCACTTCAAATTTGGAGGAATTATCTACTTGGTAAACCATTTAAGTTAAAAACTAATCATCTTGGGCTACAGTATATTTTCACTCGACCAAATCTGAATGCAAGACAACGAAGGTGGTTAGATTTTTTGTCTCAATATGATTTTGACATAAGTTATATAAAGGGTTTTGGTCGTCAAAAATAAATTCAAGAAGAACAACAGTCAGTGAACAAGAAGTCCCTCCTCTTTAGTGGGAGAGGTTCCCTTATTCAAAAGCAAAACATATTTACATATGTACAGAGCATAGTTTTACCGCAGAACTTGGATATCATGAAAGCATTTTTAATAGATCATCAATCACAAAAGTACAGAGGAATGAAGATGTGGAAATGAGTAAAAAAGCATTCACTAGAATTATAGATGACAAAATAATTCCTTATGCATGCCAGAATATAATGAATTGGAATAAGACCATTTGTACTCAAATTAATGAGATGCAATTTGAAAGGACACATAGCTCCATAAATAACATCTACAAGAATACAAAGCTTCTAGGCATAATTCAGACAAATGATCTAATAAGATTTAACAAATAACTTGTGAATAAAAGAATCAGATGGACAAAGAAAGAAGATCCTTTTGTATTGATTTATTTACTATTTCTTACACATTCAAAAATAAGCCAAGTTCCCCCTCTCAAAATGGCGAAGAGAGGCCACTATATAGTTTTACAAATCAGTTACTCTTAGTAACTACCTTTTAAATAATGTTTAGTCAAAGGGTTGATTAACGCAAAACCCCAACTAATTACAATAAATACGAGACAAGGAAAGAAAGAAGGGAGAAAAGTCAAGAGAAGAAGACAAGTGTTCATGATTGAGAAGGGTCCACTGATTTGAGGATCCGCTGCCTAAACCTTTTTAACACCTCTGCTATGTCTCTGCCACATGGGACCAATGTGTTGGCAGTGGACTAGGTCCAAAATCTGAGGCATATCTCCTTCTCTTTGTTGAATTTGACGTGTGTATGATAATCTTTATTTGTTTCTTCAATAGCAAACTGGAGAGAGTAGATTTCCTTCATCTTTTCCTTAGAGACATAATGCTCTTTGAACAAATTATCTTTGACAAAATCTCTAAATTGAGCTTTGATTTCTTGAAAGGAGAGGGGCACACTAGAGGTCTAATCATGGAGGTGGAAATGTATATCCTTGAAAGCAGATACTACCAAAGTCTTGAAGGCCTCACCCTTCTGCCAGCTATTTCTCAATTCTCCCAAAGCTTCCTCCAGCACCTTGATTTTCCATTCCACACTGTATACCCATGATTTTAACAAGTTATCTTTTGCATCATCAAAGACCTTGCTTGCCATTAAAATATTTTAATTATCTTGTCCCATACTTGGTGAAGGTCTACTATACATCTGCTCTAGAGTTTGAGCTCTTTATCTATATTTCTAATGGTGGAGGATAGTTTTTGTTTTAGATTATTTACCTTCTCATTGAGTTTGAAGGCTTCACTAATGAAATTCAACCCTATAATGAGCATATCATCCACCATGTCCTGCATAGCTCTTCCATAAATGGAATACTTTTGTATAGCTTTGATACTCTTGACTTCATCTTGGCTGAGGATCACAGGTGGTGGAAGAGTAGTTAGTGGGGTAGGGTCTAAAACTTTATCTTTGGACATCAGTGACTTAATGAAACCTGCAAGAACTTGAGCCTACTCTTCCAGCTACTCTATAGTTTTTTGCCATTTTTCCACCATCCCAATGACCCTAGTGACTATTTCTTAAAGATTGTGAATCTTACTTTCAGGGGTGGACTCTCCCATGGGGATCCTTGAGAGCTCTAGATCAGACACCTGCAAATCCTGTTCTGGCTTGTCAACCTTGGGCTTGGCTATCTCAAGGAGTTGTTGGCCCTGAGCATCAGATACTATTCGTGATGTGGTCCTAGCCTTCTTAGTAGGAGTAGGAGGGGTGGTACCTAATAAGGCCGCCACAGCATCAAAATTGGGTCCCGAGATTTGAGAGGAAGACTTTCTCTTCCTACTATCAATGAAATACTTAATCCATGCAAAAGAAGAGGAGGAACAAGAAAGCGGGGCAAGAGGAACAATAGAAAGAGCAATCATGGCACTCATAGTGTGTGTTGTTGTTGCCTCTAGTTGAGATATGAGTGGGGCACTCGGGGCTTCTGGTACAAAGGAGTCAATGGTGCTTGGAAGCTCAGTGCTTTGAACTTCCTTTTCTTTATATGTTGGGGCTTCTGGAGCACTTATAGAGACTGGCACTTTACTTTCCTTGCTTTCACTGAGAACAATGATGTTCTCTAGTCCTGAGGGTAGTTCTGAATGCTTCATCAGGGGATCTTCTTCAACAGTATCCTTCTTGACTTCTTTGATTTTCTTCTGATATACTTGGGTGGATGAGGAAGGAGTGGAGGATGTAGGACCTTTAGTTGGTGAGGTAGGAGGGGTCTGTAAATGTTCTTCCAAATAGGGTGTCAATGCCTCCTTTCTTGGTGTTAAAGTATCCTTGGAGGAGGATTCTCTTGAATGCCTTCTAAGCTCATGAACTCTTCTATCAAACTAGATTTTGGTTCTTACTAGGACATGGGCTAAGATTTCAGCCAGATCATCCTTCTCCTTTTTGAACCAATCTAAAACCTCCAAGGGAGTGTGTTTGACTAAGTTGTCATATTCATATGAAAATAGGTCAGAATTGTCATCTTGAAGCCCTTCAGAAACTTGGTATAAGTCAAGCTCTTGAATCAGTTGGGGAGAAAACTGGCCATAATGCCTCCTCCTTGCCTCAAAATCATCAGCACAGTTAGCCCAATACTCTTCTGTGTCTGCCATATGATGGTAATTGATTGTAATGTTTTGCTCAATAAATTTCTTCAAGTCAAAACATGTTCTTGGCTTGAAGAAATGGACAGTGATGGGAGCTAGGGCTCTCTCTATGTTCTGTGTATCTAGAGTCGTCTTATAGGTGTAGTTTCCCAAAGATATAGGGAAGTGCAGGCCAGTGATTTTCTTATCCTTGCAGCTTCTATGGAACTTGTCCAATTGCCTACATATCTTGATTAAGGCCATTTTATCATTGCAGAACATAGGAAGCTTGAGAGGGCTGCTCTAATAGCCTGCAAGCCTGATATAGGAGAATTTTTTGAACTAGATGAAGTAGGCACCGTACTTCAATATTAGGTTCATGGCTTCATTAGAGAACCTCCTCTCCGTGTTTCTTTCTAGAAGTCTTACAATGTACATGGTGTAAGCATCATTCACCCTCCTAAAGTTGTGATTGCTAGTGTCCAGGGTGAATTGAGGACAATAAGCATATATAGGGTCACCTTTATGAGCATCAATGTATCTGAATCCAAACCATTGCCTTGATACTGCTAGGGTATACATCAGATATGAAGTCATGTAGAAATTATTTATTTTTCATACATTAGACATCTGCTCTGCTAGGTTCATGTTAATGATTTCTACCCAGTTGATATTCTAAGTTCCTTCACACACCATGTCGATAAGTGGGCACATCTAGAAATGGAACTCATTGGTAGAGGGTAATCCCATGACCTGATCCAGTAGGATTATAAAATTTGACATCTCCTCATTAAAATCGGCATTAAACAAATCTTTGGACATATGAGATGCCCCCTTTTTAGGGTTTTTAAGCCAAGACTTTGCCACCCTCACCTTGTATTTTTCACTGTCCTAGTCAAAGAGGGCATGTGCCTAGTTCTGAGATATTACTATAGAATTGTCCATTTCATGAATCCTTAGGGCGGTGCTAATGGCAGCAGCATTGAGCTTGACAATGAGCTCCCCATGAACATTTATTAGTTCGCTTGAGTCAGGATTGAAATGAGTACCACAGGGAAGTACCATATCTGCACATTACACTGAGATTGGGAAACCAGCGGCAAATGCCAAGCCACTATTGTGAATCATTTGTGCCATAGGAGAAGGGTTTGATTCTATCATCCTAGTCCAAAAATCTCCAAATTCCAGGTGCCGAACTTCACTGTCCCTAACATCAGGAACGACAGACTCGAGCAGCGAAACTTGCTCCTAACCTTGGAATTTAATCTTCATGTTGATAGTGATTTGAAAAAAAAAGTCACAGTCTAAACTCTTGATTAAATTGTAGGGGAATCAAGTATACACATCCAAATTCTTATTGCGAGGGTATGAGCAATTGATAACAAGAAAGTAGTGTGCAAAAAATGCATAGGAGGGAAGCTGCTTATTAAATAGCCATTTTAGGAGAGAGAAAGATAATAAATGTGCATTAGATACACATCTACCAACTTGAAAAGAAAGATATCCAAAAAGGGGGGGAAAATAGCCCAGATGGCCTTTGGTTCATTTGGGACATGAGGGATGCAAAAGAGTGACTCGGCCGATGCGGGTGATGTGGAAAAAGAATGCACAAATGTTCTTGGGACATGAGGGATTAAGGTACACAAAATGCATGATGTGGCCGATGCGGGTGAAAGGTGAACATTGATCCTGAGAGAACTTGTGTTATTTAGAAAAAAAAGTTTCGACAAGCCCGCGAGAAAACAAATTTTTGGGTAAAGCAGCCGATCGGCGAATAGGGAGCTCGAATGAACTTAGCACATTTGGGACAAAAATGTTTGACAGACCTGTAAATTACACAAAATGACTCAAAAGACGTAGTTTTTTCTGACTTCTCAACTTTTACCTTTACCAAAACAACAGAAAAGGCATTAACTCAAAAAAAATTCAATTTTGAACTTCTCAAAAGAGGGAGAATTTTGAGAGGACAATAGCTGGCTCGTTCTAGGGATGACTTGACTAAAGTCTAAAGAAATGAGACAAGGCAAGAACTCTCAGAAAATATAGGGGAAGTAGATTAGTGCCTTATCCATTGGGCCATGGATTCAAAAGCAAACCAACACAGAAGAAAACACCCCAAATGAACAACACATCAAAAATAAGAAGAACGGGAAACACACGTGCACACTATACAGAATATACAAAGGACTTCCTAATCAGCTATGAATTAAAGAATTTTAGGTACTACCCACTATATGGAAGTGGGAGGGAAGAACCATCCATATAATCATGGTAAAAATAATTCTCACCAGCAAAGTGCTTGATCTTGAAAGGTCTGAGCCAAAGAGAATCAAACTTGTCATGGATGCCACGAGGTTCATGCATTTTATCCTACAGCAAAACAATGTCTCCAACTTTGAAATCCCTGGATCTGGATTTTTTATCAAATAAGGCCTTTACTTTCTATTGGTGAGTAGATATTCTATCAACGACCTTCAACCTGTCCTCATTCAATTTGTGAAGGTACATGATCCTTTTATCCAAAGAATCATTGAAATTGGTGTCTTCAATGGCCTTCATTAAATGCAAGGCTGGTAGTTCCACTATTATGGGAAATTGAGCTTCCACTCCATATACTACTTGAAAAGGATACATCCCAATGGCTCTTTTAGGTGTGACCCTATCTTCCCAAAGAGCATCATAGAGTTTCTTGTGCTAGTTCCTCTAAGATTCATTAACTAATTTCCTTATTATAGCCACCATATTTTTGTTTGTCAATTCTACTTGTCCGTTCCCCTGAGGATAATAATCTGAGGAGTGAGCTAGGGAGATGCCATATCCATAACGAAAATCCATCATTTCAGTTGAAGAAAAATTTGAAGCATTATCTGTCACGATCTTGTTTGGCACACCAAACCTCACCAAGATGTTTTCTTTGATAAAACTGTATACTACTTCTGAAGTGGTACTCTTCACTAGAATGGATTCTACCCATTTAGTAAAATAATCTATAGCATTTAATACGTGGGTGTGACCAGCACTAGAAATGGGATTAAGTGTTCCAATGAAATCTAAACCCCATTGTTGAAAAGGATCTTCGATCACAACTGTTTTAAGGGGAAAATAAGCCAACTTGGGTCTACCCATGAAGGTTTGACAAGGTTCACATTTATCAATCTACTTTGATGCATATTTGAACAAGGTAGGCCAGTAATATCCTGCACGAAGAATATTATGAGTAGTGATAGTTGATGAGTAGTTCCCTCCACATGCTTGATTACGAAAATATGAAAGCAACTTCCTTTGATGTTCCTTGTCCA
This sequence comes from Taxus chinensis, assembly GCA_019776745.2. Taxonomy (NCBI): domain Eukaryota; kingdom Viridiplantae; phylum Streptophyta; class Pinopsida; order Cupressales; family Taxaceae; genus Taxus; species Taxus chinensis. The sequence continues at coordinate 262,082,104 of CM034156.1, read as the reverse complement.
CACATTTTATAAATATTCCATCCAACCCATGCTTAAACAAGGCATTTTCCCACAACACATATTGGGCTGATATTAGCTTAACAACTCTCCTCTCTTTGGCAATCAAATGAGAGGGACATTCTCCATATGTGAGAAAGTGTGTGATATCAACATACCATTCATCAATTGAGTCAAGAAACAGAATGGTAGGGGGATCAACTTTATCCTCTGGTAACTCATGTCTAGCTCCCTCAGCGATAAGTTCGCATAGGCCTTTTCCATGGATGAGCTTGGTTGGTCTGATGTCAATGTCATATTCTTGAACCTTGGCTAGTGAGTTTCCTCTCTCGGATCCAAACTCGTGTTGTGTGAGAATGGACTTGATGGTTGTATCAGGTACAAATACTATGGAGTGAGAGTTACGAATGTAAAAATGAAACTGCTTGACAGCTTTAACTACTGCAAAAGCATGTTTCTCCATTATGGTGTATTTTAACTCATGATTTTTTAGAATGTAGCTCATAAATGCAATTGGGATTTCATGATTATTAGAATCTTCTTGAGTCAAAATAGCAGCCAGGCTATTATCTATGGCATAGTAATAGATAATAAAATCTTTACAAAAATCTGGACATGCTAAGATGGGAGTTTTAGCAATAGCCCTTTTAATACCTTCAAAGGCTTCTTTACCTTTAGGATACCAGCAAAACGTCTATTTTCCCTTCATCATTTGAGAGATATTCAAGGTTAGCTCTACAAAATCAAGGACGAATCTTCTTAGGAAGTTAATCTTACCAAAGAAAGAATGCACTCCCTTCTTATTGGTTCGAAGGAGAATCTGCTGAATAGCTTAAACTCGCTCAGGATCAATTTTTATACTGTCTTTAGAGACAACATGCCCTAAAAATTTTCCCTCTATGACACAAAAGAAAAATTTCTTAGGATTTAAAGAGATCCCATGATTGTTACATTTAAAAAGAACTATTTCTAAATGCTGAAAATGATCTATTCTTGCTTTGGAAAATACGGTCAGGTCATCAAGGTATATAACAATACACTTCCCTTTTAAATTTCCAAAGGCCAAGTCCATAGCTCTCTGGAAAGTGGCACCAGCATTAATGATCCCAAAAGGCATCCTTTTGTAGGAAAAGATACCCCAAGGGGTAGTGAAGGCCATCTTTTGTTGATCTATGGTATTAAATTCTACCTGATTATATCTTGAGAAGCCATCAAGCATAGACAACATTTCTGATCCCGTTACAGCTTGTAAGACTTGATCCATCATGGGCAAAGGATAGTTGTCCTTTAAAGAATCTTAATTTAGATTTCTGAAGTCAACACAGATATGAATCTCACCATTTTTCTTTCTAACAGGAAAAATGTTGGCAATCCATGTTGAATGGTGGATAGGAAAAATGATTTTGGATTTTAATAATTTTTGTATTTCCTGAAAAATAGTATCAGCTATCTTAGGATTGTATTGCCTTTGTTTCTGCCTAAAAGGCTTAATCCCCAGTTTGAGAGGGATGAAATGCTACGTCTCCTTGGGTTGAAAAGCTTTTAGAACCTCATAAGAATAAGCAAGAACATCTTTATACTCCCTTAAAATATTAATTACTTTCTTCTTTTCTTCCGGCGTGCAACATTTCCCAATGTTCACAAGTTTAGGGTCAATGGAACTCCTAATATTAGTTTTATCATACTCAGCTGATTGTTGTAATCTAATAGAAGCTTTATACTTCACATACCTGTCATGCTTGTCAAACAATTCTTCTAAAATCACTAGTCCCTTTGGAATCTTGTTTCCTTTGAGTTTGATATAGCCATCTTGATCCATCTCTTCTTCATTAACATCTTCTTTATTGGAAGGCACACTTTCACGAGTTAAATTATCACTTCCTTCAAATTACAATTGTTCAAAGTTATCCCTAAGTTCTAAGAAAGAAATTAAATTTTGATCATCATTGAAAAATTGCCAGTTACTTGCATTATCAGGGACACTGGGCCTATGGATCATTTCAAAGGTAAACCTATCTTGAGAGAAGTCAGGATGAGGTATCAACAATGACCCTGAGACTGCTACTTAATCAGCCCTAGTGTTCTTCTCCCTAGGAACTACTTCTATGGAGAAGGCGTAAAGAAATTTGATGGAGTCCCACACTTGATTCATGTAATGTTTTAACCTTGTATTCTTTACCTGGAAAAGGTTTCTAACTTTCTTAACAATCAGCTCCACGTCTCCACGAGCTAGAAGATTATTCACACCCTTTTCTTTTGCCACATGAAGCCCAAGAATGAGAGCTTCATACTCTACTATATTATTAGTATTTTCAGATTGTAACTTGAATGAGAAAGGAAAAACCTTTCCGTAAGGAGACATTAATACTACACCGGCTCCAAAACCAGCTGAGGAAAAACTTCCATCAAACACTAATATCCAAACACCATTAGGATCCTTAAGTGATCTTTTGGGAAGTTGGATTTTCTCAAGAGACATAATCATATAGTTTCCATGCCCAATATCCTCATAAAGTATTTATGCTTTGGGATCATCTATTTTTTTCACAATATACTCAGACTGCTTCTTAGGAAACAACTTCTTCATTTTCCCATTAACAGGTATGAGGGCATGTGACCAATCCATTTGAATTTCTCCTCCCAAATCTTTACAGAAGTTCCTACTTATCAGCATTCCATATGAAGGAGGAATGTCTTCTATTAGGATAGTGGCCAAAACCTTCTCCTCAGGAAAAGCAGAAAAAGCTACTTGTGCATCCTTAATTCTTCCGACTAGGGGTACTTCCTTACTTTCCATAGAATAACAAGACCCATAATTGAGTGTGAGAGTTAGGCCTAAGGCATGGGCTACTTTGGAAGGCATTACATTGTCTAATGCCCCTGATTCTATGATGCAATTGCTGAGTCTATGGCCTGCTATAAGGAGGGTCACATAGAATGGTTTAATCTTGTCATTGGGTGAGGTGACAACGGCTATTAGATTGGGTTGTGGTGCAGAATATGGAGTGGGTAAGAGGCCTTTAGAGGTATTTTTGGAATTGGAATTGACAAAGTGAACCATTTTGGCAAAATCCTTGGGGTGGGTTTGATAGTACTCAGCCTCTGAGATTTGAACCTTGGTCTTTTTCAGGTGATCAATGATATCAAAAGACCCAGAAGTGGATGAGCTATCCTCACTTGGAACCCTAGGCATATCAGTCTTAGGAGTTGAAAAAGAAGTAACTTTAGTAGCATAATTGACAGGAATCACCTTGGGTGTGGACGTAATGGGGATAGGAAATCCTCTTTTTACAATTACAGGAATAGTTGTTGGATGTTCCTTGGATCTTTTGGCCAGCTGCATCACTTTCTCCTTTTTGTTTGTTTTCTCTCGAGTCATGACACTATATGATTCACTATTCATGTCCACCACTACCTCATCATAATCATATTCTTCATCAAAACCTTCAGTAGTGAATAAATTAACTCAAGATCCCTCAAGTTCCTCTACTTCTTCATCGACTTCTTCGACAAATTCTTCACAATCTTCAATAACCTCTTCATCCTCTGAATTTTCAACTTCATAGGTTGCATTAACAGGGAATTTAATAGGTGGTCCTTCAAGTGCTAGCCTTGTCTAAGAAGTAGGAAAACAATTTCTAGGTTGAAAATTCCTTCTTGGAATGTCTACATAGTGGGCGTGTTGAGCTAATTGATTCTTAAAGGCGATGAGATCATTTGCAAGTTTTTGTACTAATGGATCAGTATTAGGCCCAGCAGTGGAAGAGGAGGAAGAAGAAGACCTAGATTTAGAAGGATCTCTTCTCCACTTCTGTGACATGATTAAATCATCTTCGACACTAACAACAAGAGTTTGATCTTCGGCCAATGTTACAAGATTAGCTCTTCTCAATGCATAACTAACTTTAGGAAATTGGGCATTCAAGGAGATTTTTTTTTGAATTTGATCTCCAGGTTGAGTATCAGGTGGGATTTTTGTAATCAATTTGTTAAATTGAGCCATAAATTCTCTCATGGGCTCTTGTGATTCCTTCTTTATTTGAGAAATTTGGGCCATCAAAGCATGCACGTCTTCTGCTGGTTTGAAACAATTCTCAAACCTTGTTCTCATTGTGTTACAGCTAGTGATAGCTCTGGCCAGAAGGTGATAGAACCAATCAGCTGCATTATATTGTAAATTCTCAACAAAAATCCTCACTGAGACATCTTCATGTTCAACCCCCAGAACTCCACATGAAACTATGAAGACCGTGATATGCTCATATGGATGTACCTTACCATCACCTCTGAATTTGGGGAAGTTCTTTCGGTTACCTCTGGGTAACTCATGCAAAGGTTGAGGAAGTGAAAGAGGCCCAACATGATGGTCCCAAGGCAATGGTACCACCATTCTTGAAAAAATGGCTTGAAGGGGAACTAAAACACTAGCAAGACTCAGAGTGTGAAGATTAGGACTAAGTTTCTTTGAAGAAAAAACACCCATGGGGGTTCTACTTTTGACTTGAGGAATGCTTATTGAACGAGCTCTTCTATTTCTTCTTGTTGAAGGGAAGGGAAAACTCTGTTGTTCCAAAAGCTGAAACTGAGAATCTTCAACACCACGGTCCCTTCTCCCGCGAGTAAAACATGGAGTTTCCAGATCAAAGGATGATCGATAAATGATTATGGAACTGGAATATGTTAAGAAATGATTTCCCCAGCGGATTCACCAAAAACTGTTGGTCGTCAAAAAGGAATTCAAGAAGAACAATAGTCAGCAGACAAGAAGTCCCTCCTTTTTAGTGGGAGAGGTTCCCTTATTCAAAAGAAAAACTTATTTACATATGTACAGAGCATAGTTTTACCGCAGAACTTTGATATCATGAAAGCATTTTTAATAGATCATCAATCACAAAAGTAAAGAGGAATGAAGATGTGGAAATGAGTAGAAAAGCATTCTCCAGAATTATAGATGACAAAATAATTCCTTATGTGTGCCAGAATATAATGAATTGGAGTAAGACCATTTGTACTCAAATTAATGAGATGCAATTTGAAAAGACACACAGTTCCATAAATAACATCTACAAGAATACAAAGCTTCTTGGCATAATGCAGAAAAATGGTCTAAAAAGATTCAACAGATAGCTTGCAAATAAAATAATCAGATGGACAGAGAAAGGGGATCCTTTTGTATTGATTGCTTTACTATTTCTTACACTTTCAAAACTAAGCCAGGTTCCCCCTCTCAAAATGGAAAAGAGAGGCCACTATATAGTTTGATAAATAAGTTACTCTTGGTAACTACCTTTTAAATAATGTTTAGTTAAAGGGATACTTAATGCAAAACCCCAACTAATTAAAATAAATCTGAGATGAGGAAAGAAAGAAGGGAGAAAATTCAAGAGAAGAAGACAAGTGTTCATGATTGAGAAGGACCCACTGATTTGAGGATCCGCCGCCTAAACCTTTTTAACACATCTATTATGTCTCTGCCACATGGGAACGATGTGTTGGCAGTGGACTGGGTCCAAAATATAAGGCACCTCTCCATCTTTTTGTTGAATTTGACGTGTGTATGATAATCTTTATTTGCTTCTTCAATAGCAAACTGGAGAGAGAATATTTCCTTCATCTTTTCCTTGGAGACATAATCCTCTTTGAACAAATTATCTTTGACAAAAGATTTGAATTGAGATTTGATTTCTTGTAAGGAGAGTGGCACACTAGAGGTCTCATCATGGAGGTGGCATTGTATATCCTTGAAAGTAGATACTACCAAAGTCTTGAAGGCCTCACCCTTCTGCCAGCTATTTCTCAATTCTCCCAAAGATTCCTCCAACACCTTGACTTTCCATTCCACACTGTATACCCATGATTTTGACAAGTTATATTTTGCATCATAAAAGACCTTGCTTTCCATTAAAATATTTTCATCAACCTATCCCACAAGGTGAAGGTCTACTATACAGCTGCTCCAGAGTTTGAGCTCTTTATCTATATTTCCAATGGTGGAGAATAGTTTATGTTGTAGATTATTTACCTTGTCATTGAGTTTGAAGGCTTCACTAATGAAATTCAACCCTACAATGAGCATATCATCCACCATGGCCTCCATTTACCTTCCATATATGGAATAATTGTGTATATATTTGATACTCTGGACTTCATCCTGGCTGAGGATCACATGTGGTGGAAGAGTAGTTAGTGGGGTATGGTCTAAAACTTTATCTTTGGACATCAGTGACTTGATGAAACCTGTAAGAACCTGAGCCTACTCTTCCAGCTGCTCTATAGTTTGTTTCCCTTTTTCCACCCTCCCAATGACCCTGGTGACTATTTCTTGAAGATTTTTAATCTCACCTTCAGGAGTGGACTCTCCCATGGGGATCCTCTTGAGCTCTAGATCAGATGCCTGCATATCCTGTTCTGGCTTGTCAACCTTGGGCTTGGCTATCTCCAAGAATTTCTGGCCTTGAGCATCATATACTATTTGTGAGGTGGTTTTGGCCTTCTTGGAAGAAGTAGGACGGGTAGTACCCAATACAACCACCACAACATAAAAATTGGGTCCCAGGATTCAAGAGGAAGACTTTCTCTTCCTACTATCAACGAAAGGTTGTACCCATGCTAAAGAGGAGGAGGAAGAAGAAGACAAGGCAAAAGGACCAAGAGAATGAGAACTCATGGCACTTAGAGTGTGCACTGCTATTGCCTCTAGTTGAGATATGAGTGGGGCACTCGGGGATTTTGGTACAGAGGAGTCAATGGTGCTTGGAAGCTCAGTGCTTTGAACTTCCTTTTCTTTATCCGTTGGGGATTTTGGAGCGCTTATAGAGACTGACACTTCACTCTCCTCACTTTCACTGAGAACAATGATGTTCTTTGGTCCTGAGGAAAATTCTAAATGCTTCATCAGGGGATCTTATTCAATGGGATCCTTTTTGAATTCTTTGATTTTCTTCTAATATACTTGGGTGGATGAGGAAGGAGTGGAGGATGTAGGACCTTTAGTTGGCGAGGTAGAAGGGGTCTATACAGGTGCTTCCAAACTGAGTTTCAATGCCTCCTTTCTTATTGTTGAAGTATCCTTGGAGGAGGATTCTCCTGAATGCCTTCTAAGTTCATGAACTCTCCCGTCAAACTAGATTTTGGTTCTTACTAAGACAGGGGCTAAGATTTCAGCCAGATCATCCTTCTCCTTTTTGAACCAATCCAAATCCTGCAAGGGAGTGTGTTTGACTAATTTTTCATATTCATATGAAAATAGTTCAGAATTGTCATCCTGAAGCCCTTCAAGAACTAGGTATAAGTTAATCTCTTGAATCAGTTGGGGAGAAAACCGTCTATAATGCCTCCTCCTTGCCTCAAAATCATTAGCACAGTCAGCCCAATAGTCTTATGTGTCTGCCCTATGATGGTAATTGGTTATGAGGTTCTACTCAATAAATTTCTTCAAGTCAAAACAATTTATTGGCCTAAAGAAATGGACAGTGATGGGAGCTAGGAGTCTCTCTATGTTCTGTGCATCTAGAATCATCTTATAGGTGTAGTTTCCCAAAGATATAGGGAAGCATAGGCTAGTGATTTTCTTATCCCTGCAGCTTCTGTGTAACTTTTTCAATTTCCTACATATCTCAATCAAGTCCATTTTATCATTGTATAACATAGGAAGCTTGAGAGGGGTGCTCTCATAGCCTACAAGCCTGATATAGGAGAATTTTCTAAACTGGATGAAGTAGGCACCGTACTTAAATATTACGTTCATGGCTTCATCAGAGAACCTCCTCGCCATGTCACTTTCTATAAGTCTTACAATGTACATGGTGAAATCATCATTCACCGTCCTAAAGTTTTGATTGCTAGTGTCTAGGGTGAATTGAGGACAATAATCATATATAGGGTCACCTTTATGAGCATCAATGTATGTGAATCCAAACCATTGCCTTGATGCGGCTAGGGTATACATCAAATATAAAGCCATGTAAAACTTCTTTGTTTGTTGTCCATTAAACGACTACTCTGCTAAGTTCATGATGATGATTTCTACCCATTTGTTATTCTGAGTTCCTTCGCACACCGTGTTGATAAGTGGGCACATCCAAAAATGGAACTCATTGGTAGAGGGTAAGCCCATGACCTGAGCTAGTAGGATTATAAAATATGACATCTCCTCATTAAAATCAGCATGAAACAGAGCTTTGGAAAGATGAGATGCCCCCTTTTTAGGGTTTTTAAGCCAAGACTTCACCACCCTTGCCTTTTATTTTTCACTGTCCTGGTCAAAGAGGGCCTGTGCCTGGTTCTGAGAGATTACTATATAATTTTCCATTTCAAGAATCCTTAGGGCAGTGCCAATGGCATCAACATCAAGCTTGGCAATGAGCTCCCCATGCACATTCATTAGTTTGCTTGAGTCGGGATTGAAATGAGTACCGCAGGTGAGTACCATATTTGCACATTGCACTGAGATTAGGAAACCAACAATGAATGCCAAGCCACTATCATGAATCATTTGTACCATAGGAGAGGGGTTTGATTCTATCATCCTAGTCTAAAAATCTCTAAAGTCCAGGTGGCGAACTTCACTGTCCCCGATATCAGGAACAACAGACTCGAGCAATGAAACTTGCTCCTAACCTTAGAATTTAATCTTCATGTTTATAGTGATTTAAAAGAAAAATTCACATTCTGAACTCTTGATGAAATTGTAGGGGAATAAGGTATACTCATAGAAATTCTAATTGTGAGGGCTATGAGCAATTGATAACAAGAAAGTAGTGTGCAAAAACTGCGTAGGAGGGCAGCTTATTAAATAGCCATTTTAGGAGAGAGAAAGATAATAAATGTGCATTAAATACACATCTACCAAATTTAAAAGCAAGATATCTGGAAAGGGTGGGAAAAATTAGCTCGGATGGCCTTTGGTTCATTTGGGACATGAGGGACGTGAAAGAGCGACTCGGCCGATGAGGGTGACACGGAAAAAGAATGCACAAATGTTTTCGGGACATGAGGGATAAAGGTAAGTGAAATGTGTGATGCGGCTGACGCGGGTGAAAGGTGAACATTGAGCCTAAGAGAACTTGTGTTATTTGGAGAAAAAGGTTTTGACAGGCCCGCAAGAAAACAAAATTTTGAGTAAAGCGGCCGATCGGCGAACAGGGAGCCCGAATGAACTTGGGACATTTGGGACAAAAATGTCTGACAGACCCATAAATTACACAAAATGACTCAAAAGACGTAATTTTTTTTGACTTCTTGACTTTTCCCTTTACCAGAGAAATAGTAAAGGCATTAACTCAAAAAAAATTCAATTTTGAACTTCTCAAAAGAGGGAGAATTTTGAGAGGACAACAAGGGTAAAGAAAATAGAGTGGCTAATGCTCTAAGTCATAGGAAGCACATTTATGCTCTTATAACATTAAGATCTCAGTTTAAGGATGAAGTAAAAAGTGTTATGGAATATGATTCTTACTTCCAATAAGTAAAATCAGCACTTGCTACTTATTCTAATGATTTGAGGTACAAATGTTTTTTCTTTAATAAACAAGGAATCTTACGATTCAAAAATAGAGTCTATATACCTTTGCTTAATGATTTAAGAAAGAAATTGTTAGTTGAATTTCACAATTCAACTTTTTCTAGACACCTTGGCATTACTAAGATGCTTGCTGATAAAAAACAACAATACTTCTGGAAAGGAATGAAAAAGGATGTTATTGATTTTGTGACACATTTCCTAGAATACCAATGTGTTAAAGAAGAACATATGCACCCAGCCGGTTTGTTGTATCCTCATAGCATATTGTAATATAAATGGTAGGTAATAAGCATGGATTTTGTCCAAGGGTTTCCTATGTCAGGAAATAAACATGATGTTATTTTTGTAGTTGTTGATAAACTAAAAAAAGTAGCTCATTTTACTATTGGAAATCTGAAGGATGATTCCCCTGTTTTGGCTAAAAGATTTGTACACGAAATTTTTAGACTAATGGAGTACCTAATATAATCATATATTATAGAGATCCAATAATGATGTCAAGATTTTGGCAAATGCATATGCAGCTCTAGGAACTAAGTGAAATTTCAGTTCTATGTATCACCCGGAAACAGCTGGATAGACTGAAAGAGTAAATCAAGTTTTGGAAGATATGTTATGAATGTATTATATGGATTAGAAGTATAAGTGGGAAGAATATCTTCCATTAGTTGAATTTGAATAAAATAATACATATCTTGCTTCTCTTAAGATGGCACCTTTTAAGGCATTATATGCAAGAAAATGCAGAACCCATGTTAGTTGGGATAGCACAGAAGATAGAGAGGTAATTGGACCTGAAATCCTTACAGAAATGGAACAACACGTTAAAATGATTTGTGAATGCTTGAAAGAAGTAGTAGATAGGTAAAAGAGTTATGCTAACTTAAAGCGGGTTGACAAGAAATTTGAACTTGGTGAGAAGGTTTTTCTTTAGGTTAAACTGAAAAAGAGTTCTATAAATTTTGGCAAGGCTGCCAAGTTATCCCCACGTTATGTGGGACCTTTTGAAATAGTTGAAGTAATCAAACTTGTAGCTTATCGTTTAACATTACCACCTGCTTTGTCATGAATGCATGATGTTTTCCATATTTCTTTGCTTAAGAAATAAGTTTCAAATTTATCACATGTGTTAAATTGGAATTCCTTGTACGTCCAAGACCTAGGAATAATCGTGATTAAACCCATTCAAGTACTAGAATATTTCTAGTTTCATTTAAGAAATCAATAAATAAGTCAATGTAAGGTCCAGTGGGACCAGTTTAACGAAGAGAGTGCAACTTGGGAAAATCTAGAAGATGTGAAAACTACTTTTCCATATCTATTTGAACATAATTGATTTTGCTGACTAATAAAAATTTATGATTTTATCTTTATACATCAATAAGTATGCCAGTTTTGGGCAGATATTTATTTAATTTGAATAAAAAACTATTTAATGTTGATTTCTTGAACTATAAGATTCTAATATATTTTGACTTATGGTAAGAGGAGTGAATGAATTTATTGTCCTTGATGTAAATTGTTAAAAGAGGTAATCATCGGGATGATGATTCTTTTAGGAGGGAAGCATGTAACACCCTTGATAGATGTTATTTTTTCCTCCTTTAAATTTCAAGTGTTGACATGTGATCTTCCTCATAAAGATATGTTCTTTTGATTGATGAGATCATGCTTAATATGGATAAATCTTTTTTTCTCTTAAGATCATTAGACCGAATTAGAATGGCTTCCTTGAATCAATTTTTCACTTTTGTAAGTGAGTTACAATCTGGTTTAGGAGTTGAAAGCTTATCTATTAATCTGACTCATCCTTGGATCAATTTCAGTGATCCAAGGAATATTTTAAACCTTCTCTGTTGAACGAATGGTAAATTGACATTCCATGAATTAAGTGACATATTGACTAAAATTTGTTGTTAGAAGTTATTTTATTTTTGTTTGAACATATTTCCATTTAGTTGTATGTTGTGCTTGGGTCTTTGGAGATTGATCATGGTAGTACAATGCTGGGGTAGATGAAATACAGTCAGTTTATGACATTGGGAGGATTCAGGATCCTAAAAAGGACTATCCTATGGAATCCTAAGCTAGGTAAGAATATTTGTTGCCTAAGCTATGTTACTTAACTGAAGTTATATCCTAATCTATGTTTTGTGCTAAAGAATTTTGGAGAGGCTATTAGGATAATTAAATTAACCTAAAACATAATGCTATATGGTTATGTGATGAACTAACCTAATGCTTAAAACTATTAATTTGGGGTTATATCCCAAGGTTATATATTATAAGCTAACCTAAGATATAACCTAAGTTCTAAGGGATCTATCCTACACTATTTTAAATGGGAACCTAATGGGTTGAATGTATCATAGGTGACGGTTCCAATGGAATTTAAGTTGTTGATAAGGTTTTAATTGCATAGAAGTACTACAAGTTTTGGCAAGGACTAGTTGACTTGGCAGAGGCTTATGTGGAAGTGTCACTAAAATAGAATTTTATCTTAAATTTTATTTGGCATTCACCAGGCTTGGAAGGAAGTGACAAGGAAGGATAGGTGGGAAAATCAGAATTAATGGAATTTATTGTTTTCGGTTCTTGTGCTTAAACCATTTTTGAAGGCATGCAAACGGGTTTATATGGGGTTGTTTCACTTTGCATACTTCATGATTTTTGCTCTACATGCTCTCTGGTTTTTCAAACCAGCAAATTGAACTACACTTAATGGCTATTTTTGAATTTTTTGATCTATTTTCAGTTCGTGGGATGTATAAGAAATAATGTGGAAAAAGAATATGGTTGTTTGATCTTTCGTGGAGACGAGGAGAAGTTTTGAGCTCAGATAGAGGTCTCCTTCGATTTGGTAGAAGCACTATTAGGAATTATAGGCTCCAATATTTAAGATCTCTTACTTTCTTCTAAATTTTTCATTAAAATGATTCTACTCTTTTGAGATTCTTGGCTTGCATGCTTTATCTAGTTACTTTTCTGTTGGGTTTTATAATCTCTGTCATCTTGGATATGAAACCATGGCAAAAATTGCGTTGGTTTTAAAAATGTCTTTGTGATAATTAATAGTGATACATGCATGTGAAGCTTGTATTAGTAGCTTTGTCTTCCATTTCTGAATTGTGTATACAAGGTATTTATTGTGTTGGATCTGACCTTCATTGCAACATATGGATTCTGAACCATATAGGAACCTTGAGTTCTGGTTGAGCTTGTATTTGGACTTCGTGTTTTTATATGAACTGGTGTATGAGCTTCTTGTTGTTTTTAATCGATGTTTTTGAAAACTCGGTAGCTTTGGAATATTGTTCAAAGTTATTATATGGCTCTATACATGTATTTTATTACTTGTGTTTCCCTGAACTATGGTTAGAGGTTATTGTACTTTAGAACCATGTTTTGATTCTTTAGACGACTATGACTATTGTTGAAGTTCGTATAGGGCATAGATCTTGTGTCATTTTCTAATGACCATTTGAACTATTAATGGAATTTTATAATATACACAACACTCATATTTTATTATTTGTGTGGATTCTAAAATTTTTGGGAACCTTGGGTTCTATTAGAGCTAGTATTTGGGTTTCACGTTTTGATATGAACATGTGTTGGAACCACTTGTTGTTTTGAAGTAGTGTTTGGTATCTTGGGTGACTCAGGACTGTTGTTAACATCGTATGTGGCTCTGTACCCATGTTTTATTTGGTGAAATTTTTGACTGTTAATGGAGGTTCGTGTTTTTCACCACATTCATATTTTGTTAATTGTGTAGTTCTAAACTTTTGTTGAGACTTTGTATTGACTCTCTTCTAGTATTTTGAGTTGTGTTTTACTTGTAATAAATGTTTAAAACCTTCAACTCTTTTGTTGAACTATTGCTCAAAGAAAACTGGGAGAATAGTTGGCTACGTTTTTAGGAAAACTCTTAGAGATCTTAACTGAAAATGTCCTTATTTGATGAGTGAATTTGTTAATTATTTTTTAGAAATTTTTCTTCTTTTCTAGGATGGAAATGACATTTTATCAAGGTTATTCTTTTCCCATGTATTTTTTCAAAACTCGCATCTTCAGATCTCTTAAAATAAGTTCTAGGTTTCGTTTAAGAGAAGAGTTAGTAACTTAGTACTATGTATTTTTATGGAGAGATTACTTGTCTCTATTCAAATAGTTTTTATATTATAATACTTATTAAATCAAGAACTGATTACTCTATTGTAATGTAATAATGAAGCCTAACAATCAGGTTTTAGTAGTTGAGTTTGTTGATACATCTGAGTATATTTAGCTTACTGATCGATTATTTTTCTAGCTCTTGTTGGATATAGTAAATACACCTTATGTCTTTATAAAAGAAAGGAATGTGATTTATTTAAAATAGATTGTGTTTTAGGAATGCTATTTGTATTTCATTCTGAGTATGGAATTGAAACTCATGTTCATTGAAGGTAAAGAAGTGAAAGGAATATTGCATTGTGCTTTCTTCTTACTGGATAGATCATTGGTTGAACTTTTCTGTTTTGATTCTTGTTTGAAATGGATATTTCTTTATGAGTTGTATGGTTTTCATTATTCAATTCTTTTGTTGAAATGTTGTATGAAGAGATTAGATGATTCAGTTTTTGAATAGAAAATGTAAACTTATTTGGCAGAATGTTTGTTTGACAAGGCTTGATTATTTGGTTTGAGATGAGTAATTTTTGTCTCTTGTACTCTTTCTTGTTATGAATTCTCCTTAGATGGACTCGAGTAGAGATTAACTCATGTATGATTCTTCTTTGATTTGTGAATGTTTATTCAGATCTTTAATAGCTAACTTATTATATGTGGAAGTATATTTAGACTTACAAGTAGACTGTTTGATTCTCTCTTCCTTCTTGGATTGAAATGAGATTTTGTTCTGGTGAATATCTTAAATGTTAAATTTTAAGGTAGTTGTCCTGTAAATGAAACATTTAATTCATGTTTTGATTTTTTTTTGTTTTTCGGATGTTTTTAGTTTAGGCACAATGGTAATAATTCTCATCTTCTTTTTCTTATGAGTTAGATGAATTATCCTAATTAGAACCATGTTGTAAACCCTTATTTTGGCTTGAAGAAATTTTAAATGTTGTATTCTATTATGATAGAATAGGGGAAACAATGTGAAGATATGATCTATTGTTTGCTTAAGTATAAATGATAAGATCAAAGAAACTCTAATTTTGTAAGGTTGATATAGTGGATTATATTTTGTCCTTTTTTTAGAGGTGAATTCAATTTGATAAAATATACTTCTCTTCCATTTGTTATTGTTGTATTGATATTATGATGCAATAATTGTCTCACTAAAGTAGAGTTGTTTTAATGGAACAATTATTGGAATACACTTTATTTTAAGGCTTAGTACTTATCATGCTTAGTTCGTTGAACTGACTTGTGCTAGAAATTTTTGCAGATGGACTTCGTAAGTGATCAAAAAGGTAAAACTTATATGATACATTACCTGATTTAAGTCTTATTCATGTGAAGAACTCTGATTTGTTCTTTAAATTGTATTGAGAAAGAAAAGTATTATTCTTTTATAATGAAGACGGTTATTATGTAGTATACCTAAATGCATAAGTCTTGTAAACGTATAAGTTATAAAGTTAAATTGAAAGTTGAGAGTTTACCTGTATTGGTTGTGTAACTTATTTTGTACTTATATAAAAGAGATGGATTCTATCTTGTTGTTATTCTTCATATTATTTAAATGTAAATTGGATATATTTTAATAAGTTGGATATAGGGATTTATTCCAATCTCCCTACTTGTGATGTAGCTTGTAAAGTTGTAGATTATGATATTCATTATATAAACTATATCACATAGTAATGTATAGTGTGGTGAATATACATTGAGAAATGTGGACATTGGGTGGAATAAACCCTAACAATTAACATGAAGAGAAAGACTCTTTCTCTTTCTTAATTTCTCATAAACCAAAAAGGTTTGGAAAAAGGACTACGACTTATTAGACTTCATTTTGTATGAAATTTTCTTTATATTGGATATATACTAGTATTGAAATTTTCCAAAAAGTTATTGTACCTTTTAAATATGACATGTCATAACATTATACAGTTACGGTTAATTGACAGTTTAACTATGTGTTCAAACATTAAAAGCGACATGAATATAAAAAATTTCTTAATGGGCTAAATGAAGCAAATTTAGGGGGAATTTTTGATGTGTGTTGGACTAGGGTTTAGAAGGATTACTGTAATCATGAAATAACGAAAACTAACAAATCCTTAATAATCTCCTTAGGGGAATGTATATCTTGATGATGTAGTTTCTGTAGGATGTTGGCACATGCCAACTACAGGGTTTTACTTTTGAGAAGGCTTGGGTATTCTCGAGAATACAACATTTTAGTTGAAATGTGGTATCACCCTTCCACATTGATCATCTATATCTACACACATCTAGAACTCGGACTTGAACCTAGTTTCTCTCTAGGTCTGGAAAGGAACATATTTAGGATAGGAATTAGCTTCGAAGGGCTCAAGGTACATTGTTACATTTGGATTAATTAGGTCAAACAATTATGCCCATCTACCCTAAGCCTTTGTAAGCATCTTCCTATAATAGGTAATGTTTCTATCTAGGTTTAGGGTTAAACCTGGAACAAGTGGACTGATGGTAGTCAGTAAAGACCAATCATGATAATAGAAGAGTGAGGTGAAGGATGTATTCGAATATGATGAGTATGTCATCTAGGTATAGTGACATACACAGTATGTTATAAATCTTTGGCCAAAGTATTGAAAACTACTGGTTGTGTTGTCCTATGTCACCAAGTTTAAATCAACGTGATATTAGATGAATATTGGTAACAAATATTTAGATATGTGCTTTAAATAGATCACTTAGTACCCGGTGTAGGGTAGGATGACTAAGTATACAAAGTATACAATATGTATTCAATACATAAGATAACATGAATAGATTGGTGAATCATCGAGTCATTATAGCTGTATATGTTTATCCATTGAATTTGATTGGCATGGAATATTTTTTCTAAATATTGCTTTATTTAGAATAGTGAACATTATTATTGTAAAATAATTTTTTTTTCTCTTGGTTCTAAATTCTTAAAATGGGAATATTATAAATAGTTTATGTATACTACGTATACATGGTTCTCCTACCA
This sequence comes from Taxus chinensis, assembly GCA_019776745.2. NCBI lineage: Eukaryota > Viridiplantae > Streptophyta > Pinopsida > Cupressales > Taxaceae > Taxus > Taxus chinensis. Next base: position 262,065,404 of record CM034156.1, on the reverse strand, counting down.
TATTCCGGATACTGAGTGATCTGTTTAAATAACCTATCTGAATATGTTACCAATATTCATATGACATCACGTCGGTTTAAACAAGGTGACATACGACAATGTAACCAGTAGCTTGCGATACTTTGGCCAAATATTTTCAACATACTGTTCATGTTACTATTCCTAGATGACATACATGTCATTTTGGAATACATCCTCCACCTCACTCTACTGTTATCTAGAATGGTATTTATCGACTACCGTCATTCCAGTTGCCCAAGGTTTGACCCTAGCCCAAGTTAGCAACATAATATGTTATAGGAAGATGCTCCTGATGACTTAGGGTATATGGGCATACTCAATCAACCTAAGTCAACCGAATGTGGCAAGGTACCCTGAGTCATAGAAATCTACTACCTATCTTAAACATGATACTAACTTGAGCTAGAGAGAAACTAATTTTAAGTCTAGATGTGTGTAGATCTAGATGAAAAAATATGCAAGGGTGTTGCCACATGTCAACTACAACACTATATCCTCGAGAAGACATTTCTCTTCTTGAAGGTACAGTCCTATTGTTTGCATGTGCCAACATCCATTAGAACTGATTCATCATGATGTACATACTCCCTTAGTGGTCATTAATTCATAATTAAATTGGATTAAGATTTAGATTACAGTAACCATGCCTAACCCTAATTCCAACATTCATTAAGTTCTATATCCATGATTAATCTGATTTGATATTAAGAACTTCATTTACTCATGTTGCATTGATGTTCATTAACATGGTCTAATGATTAGTTATCCCAAAAATAGGACAAAAAACATAAAATGTTTAATTCTTAATGCAACCTAGCTATCTAATTCAAGTGTGTCATCCACCTAGATTCAGCTAATGTTTACTTTATATAAACAAAGTACAAATATTAGAGATCATAAAAACTATTGATTTTTTTCTTTCATTCTTTTGAGAGAGGAAGAGTCTTCCTCTACATGGTTAGATGTTAGAATTAACATAACCTTTTATCATTCTTTACTCATATATTTTAATTGTATGACCAATGCATAATTCAATATTAAACTCTAGTTTTTTAGATAGAGAACGACATATTTTCCTATTTAACAAGTTTTATTATAATAAGGGGGATTATACTATACCCTTTATCTAACTTATTAATCGATAATAATAAAAGTACTCAAACAAATATAAAGAATATCGACAAGACATCACCACTATTTCTGTCATATAAAGTACAAGATAATTTACACAACACATTGGAGTCAATATCCAAACCTTTCAATTCATCATGATAAAATATACATTTACAAGACTATGCATTTCAAACATACTGCATGTCAATCATCATTAAGATCATACAAGAACATCACTTCTCTTTTCCAATACAACTCAAGAATGAATCAAAATTCTTTACATAAGATCTATAATTAAATAAGCCAATGGATCATAAAATTTTTTTCCTTCTTTTATCACTTACAATGTCCATCTTCAAAAATTGCTATTATGGGTTAGTTTAATGAACTAAACATGATAATCACTAAGCATTAAAACGAAGCGCATTTTGCTAATTTTTCCATTAAAACAACTTTGCTTTAGTGTAAGAACTAATATATCATACAAATAGCATAAGTAATATCAGCTAGAAAAGAAGTACAATTAAAGATTTTGAATTCAATTTTAAGAAATGAGCATAATATGATCCACAACGTCTTCTTTATAACATATAGTTTAATTGATACTATCAATTAATTTTAAAAAACAATAGGTCTTGTCATCAAATTGTTTCATAATTCTATAAAAATAGAAATACACATTTATCTTTACTAAATAGAAAAAGAGTTATATAAATCCTAGCTCATATTAGGATGATTCATCCCACCACATAATCAAGAAGAATAAGAATAATCAATACATATTATCCACCATTCACTAATCCTCTGAAAAACAAAAACAAGTTCAGAACACACATAACGGCTTCAATTCAAGGATACCAATATAAGGATTCAACATTAAAGAGACAACATTTAAACAAGAATCCCAAATCAATCCAAGAATGGATAGAAAATCAAAATAGTCTTCCTACAAGTCTTAGTTAACTTCTACAGGTTAGAAGATATCATTCAAAAATATGAAACCCAAACGTTCCAAAAATCAAAGAAAGACTCACACAAGGTTAATCTCTTCTCATGTCCATCCAAGGAGGATTCATAATAAAATAGAGTGTGAAAATAGAAAACCTTCCAACATCAAATTCAAATGAACCATGACCCAGTCAAAAAAATAAGTTGACTAACATGTTTAAATTTTCTCTTATATAGAATCGACTCAATTGTTCTCTTTCCACATCATGACAACAAATGACTAGTACAAAGTAGACAAAACATTCCACAAGGAAATTTTCATCTCAAAAGAGTGCTTTCCCACTATTTCCTACAAGACAGAAGGATAAAAAGTTGAACCCAAGAAGTTGAGAAGGCCTAAGAGAACAATATTTCTACAACCAAGAAGAGAATTGAGATACAGAGAAGTTCTATCAAATGAACTTATCTTTCAAAAGTTAAAGGATATCAAATAGAAAATATCTTATCATGAATTTATTTCCTTTATAAATGAATTCCCATTTCTATATCAACTCAAAAGTTCTTTTACTTGTTCCTAAGAGAGAACACAAAACCAAACACACAGTTAAAAGAAAGCACACTTCTAGTTTTCCTTAAAAATCATTACCACCTAGTTTATCTATTTCAATTCATTAAACACAAGTTCGAATTCAATTCTCAGAAAGGAGTACATAGTACAGTCACAAAAATAGTATACTATCCACAAGAGAACATATTTCTTTCTCTTTTTAAAGACCTCAGGATTCATTCAATGAATCTGAAAAAGAATAGAAAACCCAAAACAGTATAAGATAAACAAGATTCAATAAAACTCTTGAACTCAATAGAAACTTTATTCCCAACTTTAAGGTCTTACATGTATCCATAAAATAGAGACATAAATTTCATGGTCACCAAGAAGACAAATTAAGTGAAACAACCCCGAACCAGAGGTGATAAAACCTATCAACAAGATTTAGAATGAGAGAGTATTCAACTCTTCTTTCCTTAAAAACCTAAAAGTCAATTTAAGAGAATTTAAAAGAGAGTAAGAAAACCCAATATACGATTAAGTTAAAAAATGTCTCAACTTTACCTCCAACATGACTGAAATAGAAATCACAATAAAGACTTTGACAACTCCATCTATAAATATTGCAACAAAGGAGGCATTCATTTCAAACATCTATCACAAGAAGGAGAATGCATATTACATTTCCATAAACCTCAAAAACTGTTAACAACTATTCCAATTGAAATCTATATCAAACCAAACCCACAACAAGATACAATTCTAGTCCATTAATCCTTAAAAAAAATAGTCAAGCCTTCAACAAGATGTGAGTTTTCTCATAGAAGAGGAGGGAAGAATATCCTCCATACTTGCATGCCCTTATCAGTTCAAAAAATGGTACAATCTAAAAAATATAAGTACCACAACCATTCCAACTCAAGAAGATAAAATGATAAGATCTCAAAGAGATTACCAATAAAATCAAACTAAAATTAATCTATCAAGCCTTTTTGAGTAGACAGTCCATAAACGAGCTCAAATAATTTCAAATCCTTGAATATGAGTAAAACTCAAGCTCAGTATACAAGTACAGAACCAAACACAATGTCTCAAATACAAGTTCAGAACAACAAAAATCTCTAATACAAGCTCAGAACAAAACATGAAGCACCAGTACAAGTTCAAATGAAACACAAGGCTCCAATAACATTTTAGAATGAAACACAAGGCAATGAATGCTAGTTCAGAACAACACTAGCCTCAAACACATGGTCAGAATGAAATATAGAGCTTCAAATACAAGTTTCGCATGCATGTCACAACTGAACTTGCACAGAGAGAGTTTCCAAAAGATAACATTATTTTGCAATGGATTTACATCCAATAACCTTAGAGATTCATAAAAATATGAAAGTAAATAACCAGAAAAATCATGAAAACATTTATCTCATGACAGAATTTTTTTTTTAATGAATCATTTAGAAGAAAGCAAGAAATCTTAATGGATAGAGCATATCATGCCTGATAGTGCTTCTGCCAATTTGAAGGATACTTCTAGCTGAGATTCCAACTCTTTTTTTCCTCAATAAAATATCAACAACCAAACATCTTTTCTTCCAATGCCTCATATACATTCGTTCCATCGAAAATAGACCAGAGAAACAAAAAATAGTCACAAAGTAGAAGTCAAACTACTAGTTCAAAGAACCAGATAGCTCCATGTAGAGTGAAAATCATGACACATGCAAGAGAAAAAAACCTCTCACAAATCCACCTCCCTTGTTTACAAGATGTTTTGCATGTAAAAAATGAGGTCCATTAATGTAATTACTCCCAAATCTCCCACTTATCTCTCCTTACCACCGCCTCCCAAAACTAATGAATTCCATTCCTAATTTAACATGCATTTCAATATTTAGTGAATCCTCCACGTATGCTTCCACTAAAGGCTACTTTCCTTTACCAAAACAAGTTGTACCTCCATTGATTTAACCAAATCAAATAAATTAAATGCCATTGGAACCATCGCGATATTGCCATGTGACCCATTAGGTTTGCTTTTAATAGTTTAGGATAGACTTCCCAAAACTTATGTTAGTCTAACAATAATTACCTTAGGTTCTAAAATATTGCCATAGGTAATTTCCACCTAAGGTTAGATCAAATTCACAACCATATAGTATTAGGTATTAGGTTAATATAGTCTAGAATTACTTTAGTATTATCTCCCTTATTCATTTAGCATAAGAACTAAGGTTAGGATTCCATCCCAATGAAATAGAATAAGAAGCTTAGGTTAGATTGAAACCCAAATAAGTAGACATAGCTAGGAAGTAGGTGCTTTTACCTTGTTTAGGATACCCTTAGGATAATCCTTTAGTTTTTGGATTCTGATTTCCTTCTTAGTCATGAAGTAGACTACAATTATCTTACACCATGAATATCTTAAAGAGATCAATCCTAAATATCCAAGCACAAACATATAACTGAATGAAGATACATTCGTAGAAGACCAAAGAATTTGTAACATACAAAATTTTAGTCTATTATGTCTCTTAAGCTTGTGAATGTCAATTTACCATTCAGTCTGTTGAGGAAATTTAAAAAATTCCTTGGATCACTGAAATTGATCCAAGGATGAGTTAGTACCAGATTACAACTTACCTATAAGAAGTGAAAGTGGATTCTTGCAAGCCATATCATTTTAGTCTAAAGAATACAAGAGTAGAAATGATTTATCCATAACAAGCATGTTTTTCAATGAGGGGAACACACCTCATTCAAGAAAATCACATACCAATGTTTGTAATGTAAAAGAGAAATATAAAAAATCATTTAGAACACACATTCCATGTCAATAAATCTCATAACATATAACTATATGTAGCTTTAATGACTTGATAATTTATCGATCTCTCATTCCATGACTCGGTTACCAAGTGATCTCTCATGTTTTTCTTAAAGTATAGGATACTTTATGTATACTACATATACATGGTTCTCCTACCCTATCCTAGGTACTGAGTGATTTGTTTAAAGAACCTATCTGAATATTTGTTACCAATTTATCTAACATCACATTGCTTTAAAATAGGTGACATAGGACAACGTAACCCACAACTTGTGATACTTTGGCCAAAGATTTTAAAAATACTGTTCATGTTATTATTCCTAGATGGTATACACATCATTTTGGAATACGTCCTCCACCTCACTCTATTGTTATCTAGAATGGTATTTACTGACTACCATCAGTCCACTTTCCCAAGGTTTTACCCTAGTCCAAGTTAGCAACATAATTTGTTATAGGAAGATGCTCACGATGACTTAGGGTATATGGGCATACTAGATCAACCTAAGTCAATTGAATGTGCCAAGGTACATGTTGATGGTGAATCATAGCACCCCTAAGTGTCTACAACTCGATGGGTTGAGACTCTCAGTGCGATTGCATAACATGGAGCTTTTCCCAAGTGTGGGACCTTGCGAAATCGGAAAAGCTATCCGGATGAAGGCCGGTTCCTATTCCTCTGTTAAGATGCACACGTAAAAATGCAAAGGGTTTACTCAAAAACTTAATATAACTTGCTAAGGAGACAGGGTAAGAAGATGCATAAAAATAAAACCTAAACTAACAGAGGTGATACACCAAGGAATGAAGAACAACTGTCTTGCTAATAAACATAAGCCATTAAAATGTAATGTAAGATCATGCACAGGTAACCAAATTAGCAGTGAAAGGTCAAGGGGATGCAAATTAACATATAAAGGGTTGATAATCATCCACAGACATGTATTATTTGCTCCAAAGATTGGAAAAATACACTACAAAATGCCAAGAGGCAAAGTTGCATTACAATTTTAAATGGGAGGTTTGAACTCCACAAATTCACCTGCCAAAGAGAAGAAGGGAGGGGCAAAACAAGAATGTCCAACATTTTTAAAGAATCCCCTCCTTACAATTTATATGGATGAAAAAGAGAGGGAGAAGAGAGGAATTTGAAATCTGCTCCAACCACCTCCAGACTACCTTAACTCATCTCATTATGCCAGTAGGTGAGACCCCTAACAACCCCAAAAAATGGCAAACTATATTTTACATTTTTGAATAAATTTTTTCTAACCCAAATCAAGATATCCATTCACAGTTGGGTAGAGGATGCCGATAGATTTCTGAAAAGTCCAACCTTGCGAGAATCCGAGTTCCCTGTGAAAAGTTATGGCCATTTGAATATTCCCCAAGTTAGGGTTTGTTTCCAGTCGGGTTCAAATTTCTCCTTTGCATCTGCATCGGGTTTGGAGGGTGCCTCAACATGTTTTTGCCCCATGCTTTCCCGACTCTAAAACCCAATTTTCCTAGGTAGTGTTTCGGGTTTTCAGAACTCCCAAGCGTCGGAACATGCCTTGCGATTCTCATGCTTCATGTCTCATGTTTCCCGAAACCCGAAACCCAAAATCCTTTGTGTCGGGTTTTTGAACTTCTCCGGCATATTTTCCTATCGGGCTTTTGAACTTCTCCAGCATATTTTCCTTATGGTAGATTTTTGAACTTCTCCGACATATTTTCCTATCAGGCTTTTGAACTTCTCCAGCATATTTTCCTTATGGCGGGTTTTTGAACTTCTCCGGCATATTTTCCTTATGGCAGGTTTTTGAACTTCTCCGGCATATTTCCTTGGGTAGGTTTTTGAACTACTCTTGCATATTTCCTTAAGGGAGATATATACAAAAATTTGGTGACTCAACGGGATCACCTGCCTGCTAGGTAGAAGATCAGTGGCCTTTTAGCGATCCATTGGGCATGGAGTCATAAGAAATAACCTGAAACCAAATTGATATCTGATCCCAAGCCTGATACCGCAACTCCTTCTCCGAGAGCATGCTAAACTGTATAAATCCAACCTAGGATCAACAAAACCTATGCCAAAGCACTTAGGGAAACTGAAACCTAACTACAACAAGACAATGTGCATACACACTTAGAGGAATTGAAATCTAGGCTAATATTTACAAGAGTAAACCTTTTATTTTCAGTAGAAATGTTTAAGATAGATTCCGTTAACAAGAATCGGGAGTTCATATCCACCAATGTAGATAATTGGAAGGCATTACTATCCTTACATCCCGTGACCATGTAGGGGCCACTCCAAATGGCATCAAACTTGGAATGCCTTCCTGGTTTTTCTCGATCTACATCCCATTTCAGAACTAGGTCCCCTTCCTGGAAGGTCCTTGCTCTTGCTTTCTTATCAAACCATCTTTTTACTAAGGCCTGATATTTCTCAATTGTTTGAACTGCATGTTTTCTAATTTCTTCCAATTCAATCAACTCTGCATACCCGGCCTCCATTGGTTTGAACTCAGCCAACTCCAACTACTTCATGAACTCCAATGCAGGCAGTTCTAATGATATAGGCAATACTGCCTCTTTTCCATAGACCAACTTGTAAGGGGAATTACCTGTAGACCTCTTTGGTGTTATTCTATCAGCCCATAATGTTGATTTTAGCTTGGTATGCCATGTTCTTTGGTTTTCATCCAGAGTCCTGATGATTCTTAGCAAATTTTTGTTCGTGGACTCTGCCTGTCCATTACCCTGTGGGTAATAATTTGAAGAGGTGCTCAAATAGATTCCATGCTTGACAGCCCATTCTGTAATCTTGGAACCTATGAATGCCAATGCATTGTCTAATATGATAGTGGCTGGCACACTGAACCTGGTCACTATTCCTTCATAAAATTCTAGTATATTAGACTCGTTTGCCTCTTTAAGCGCTACTGCTTCAGTCCACTTGGTGAAATAGTCCGTTGCTGTGAGAATCCACTTGTGGCCTTGGCTTGAGTTTGGATTGACGACCCCGATGAAATCCAATCCCCATTGCGTAAATGGTTGGTCAACCAAAATTGGGTGCAATGGAAGTGCTGCTAGTCTTTCTTTTCCTGTGAAGAGTACACATTTCTTACACTTTCTTATCCATGTATAGCAGTCATTGAACACCGTGGGCCAATAATACCCTGCCTTAATTATCTTGAGAGTTGTTACTCGTGGGGTGAAATGTCCTCCAGAATCTCCATCGTGAAAATCTCATAACACCCTTTTAATTTGATTTGTCCCAATGCACCTCAATAGAACTCCATTGATGTCTTTCTTGAACAAAACACCATCAACAAGCACATATGGAATAGCCTGTAATATAAAGTATCTCCTCTTTGCTTTTCTCATTTCTTGAGGGCATAGGCCTATCTGTAGGAAGTGTATCATACTCTGAGTCCAACAAGAAGTAGGCACATCATCATTTTCTTGTTCTTGACCATCCTGCAGTACCAAGTTAGTCTCTTTTTCATCACCTACTTCAACTTTCTGACTCAAAGCTAGTTGTTCACATAGTCCATTTCCACATACTAGCTTAGTGACCTTAATTTTGATGTCATATTCCATGACACGAGTGATCCATCCTGCACGTTTCTCATTCAGATCCTTGTTTAGAAGGAATTCCTTGAATCCCGCATGAGAGACTAATAACTGGATCTTTTTGTTTGAGACTAGGTGCTTGAATTTCTTTAAGCTCCTGATTACTGCAAGGACATGCTTTTCAATGAAAGAGTACCTAGTTTCGTATCCCTCCAAGCCTTGACCGAAGAAAGCAACTGGTTGTTCTAATCCTTCTTTGTTTTGTTGTACTAGGATTGTAGAAATCGTGTCCCCACCACCAAAGGAATATAACACGAAGTCCTTGGAGAAGTCTGGATTGACAAGAGTGGGAGCTTGAGATATAGCCTCTTTTATTGCCTCAAAAATTTCCTTGCCTTTAGATGTCCACTTAAATGCCATGCTCTTTTTTAACATCAGCGTTATTGGCTTTACGAGAGCTGCAAAGTTTGGAACAAACCTGCGGACAAAATTGATCTTTCCCAAGAAGCTATGAAGAGCCTTCTTGTGACTTGGAAATGGAAATGCTCAAATTGCTTCAAATATTTCTGGGTCAAATGTCAACCCTTCCTTTGAAACAACATGGCCTAGAAGTTTTCCCTCGTGAGCCAAGAATATGCATTTTTTGGGATTCAATGATACCCCAAATCTTCTACATCTCTGAAATACTTGCCTCAAATGACAGAGGTGATCCGCTACATTTTTTGAGAATACAGTGATGTCATTGAGATATATCAGAACTATTTTATTGATCAACCCCTTAAATGCCATATCCATTTCCCTTTGGAAGGTGGCTCCAGCATTTGATAGCCCAAATGGCATCTTCTTGTAGGCATAGGTCCCCCATTTGGTGGTGAAAGTCATCTTGAACTGGTCATCTTCTTTCACCATCACCTGATTATACCCTGAGTAGCCATCTAGGAGAGAGAATCTCTCTGAACCGGATAGTACTTGCAATATTTGTTCCATTGAAGGAAGTGGGTAATGATCTTTGAGAGATGCCTTATTGAGGTCTCGGAAGTCCACACATAACCTGATTTCTCGGCTCTTCTTCCTGACCGGAACCAAGTTTGCAACCTAGCTTGAGTGCTTGATTGGGAATATAATGCTTGCCTCTATTATCTTGTTTAACTCTTTCTTCATTAGAGGCTCAATGTGAGGGTTAACAGGTCTCTGCTTCTACCTGATGGGCTTAGCATCTGGATCCAATTCTATGGTATGTTGTGCCAAATTCGGATTGAATCCTCTCAAGTCTTCATAGCTCCAAGCGAAGACATCTGGAAATTCTTGGCAAAGCTGTATGAAATCTGATTTCTCCTGCTCAGTGGCCACTTTACCAATTTGAAGTGTTTTACCTTCCCCAACTAGAATTGGCCCTGAATCTTCTCTCTTGACTTGAATGTTAGCCTTTTCCTTACGGAACTGGTCGTTAGGGTTGAAGATAGACTCCAACGTTACTAAACCCTTGGGAAGCTTGTTTGTCCGCAGCTGCACTACTTGATGCCCATACTGCTGCTCTAGTCTATCCTGATTTCTAGCTGAGAATTTAACCTCTTCTTGTAAAAATTGACAATCTGTTGATCGTTCTCAAACACCTGCCAGCTTGTGTTATTATCTTGAACTGCTGGCCTCACAATCACATGGATATGTGGTTGTGTTTTTTCCCTTTTGATGTTTTCAACCACATCGAACGTTGCTCCAACTACTACGAGCCTATCTGCGGCTTCATTTTTCTTCCTGGGTATGGACACAATGTTGAAAGCTTCGAAATCTTCAATGAGGTCCCATACCCTATTCTTGTAGCTCTTCAGCAGGTCATTATTTGTAGCATGTTGTCCCCTGACTTGGTTGACGATTAGCTCACTATCCTCAAACACCTGCAAGTTCTTTATGCCCTTTTTCCTGGCCCAATGAAGTCCATGGATCAATGCCTCATATTCAGCCGTGTTGTTTGAACAGGAAAACTGGAAACAAAAAGCTAAAAAATATTTGATGTCTTGAGGTGAAATCAACATTGCACCACCTCCAGCACCTTGTCTGCTTCTCGAACCATCAAAAAATAATTTCCAAACTTTGATTTCATCCTTTTGTTTAGGCTGAATGATGAAGGGAATGGGTGAATTTTTTTCGTGTATACAATACACGCCCAATTCAGATTCTTTAATTTCCTTATATGGGTCAAATTCATGACTCTTGTTTTGCCCATTCATCCAAAGTTAAATCAGGAATTCCCTCAACCTTAGTACCTGCTTCTAGATCACTTGAACACTCCTCCTGCTCAAAAGCCAAGCAATTTGCATTGATAGGACTTGGTACATGAGGCTCAATATGGAAATTGGCAATTGGTTCTGACCTAATTGTTGCTTTGGCTCCATACCTCATCCTAAAAAATCATGTGTGACCAATCTGCAGATAAATATCCTCTGATTTTTGTAGTGAAGTCTCTTGATAGACACAACGTAAAGAGTGGCGGAAGGTCAATCACAGACACATCTTGCAGAACTGTAACATTAGGACAGGAATGTAGTGTTAGGCTTAACCCCTTGATGACTCCAACAGTTCCTACTACCATTCCATCTAGCTGCACTACTCCTTTCAGCACTGGCTCACACTTCAAACCCAGTTGATCCGCTATTTGCTTCGGCATCACTGAACTACTTGCCCCTGAATCTATCATGCAGTTGTGTACCAAGTGGTTTCCAACAACCAATGACACATAGAATGGTGGAGGCTTCAAATTATTGCTTGTCTGGCCCCCATCATGTTGCACTGCATTAGTGAGAACTTTCTCATGTCCCCGATTTGATACATTTAAGGCAGACCAATTAGCCATTGCAGCTTGCAATAAATCTCGTTGCCCTGAGATCGCAAGTGATTCCCACATGGAAATGTTCACATGTGTCTTCTTCATTTGATCGATGATGTTGAAAGGGGATGAATTTTCCTTTGGTTGTCCCTTGTTTGGCACAGCCTTTTTTAGAGCTTGAACAGGTGTGTGTGTTGCTACAACAGGTACCTTAGGCTGATTTTGCACATTTGGAGTTGTGTTTGGTCTACTGACCCCTTGTTGTGTGGAAGTGGGCTGATAAACAATTGGATTAGACAGTTGTCCCTCTTCTATGTTTCTCTTCTTTGACCGTGTTTTAGTCGCCACGCCTTGAAAAGGTTGTTGGTTAATTCCATAGAAGTCTTCTGTTTGCCAATTGGCCAACATGGTTTCTATTGGAGGTCCTTCTTGTTGCATTTCTTGCTGTTGATTCTCCTCTTGGCTTGGTTCTTGAGGGACACCAATGGTTTGCACCATCAAGGCCTGATTTAGTGCACCATTGAAACACACTGACTGATTGTGAGGTAGATTGCAAGGGTAACACCAGTCGTACTCTTGTGCCATGTTATTTTGTGTTGGAACCAAGGCTCTTGAGGATTTCGTTGCATTTGGATCATACGGTCGAAATGGCCTGGCAGCTTGAGGTTGTCCTTGGCTTTGATTTTGATTTGCAGCCTGAGGTGGTGGTCTATTTTATTGGTATGAGGGCCTAGCTTGGTACTGCGCTTGGGGCTGATACGGTTGCACTTTAAGCTTGCTATCTTTTGATAGTCACTAGCTCATTTCCAAGGTTCTGTAACTATTTCATAACCTCCTGTTATTCCTTTGAAGTATTTGAAGAAGTCGATGCCTCATTATTGCTTTGATTTCTAGGAGTTGGAATGGGATTCAACTCTGGTGCTTGGCTGGTTGTAGGGTTTCCCATATCTGGATAGAGAGGCATTGGTGGCCTTGGTGCAAGCTTACCAGCTTGGATCAAACAGTTCTCTGCTCTGATAGCTATGTCATAGGCCCCTGGCAGTGTTGTCCCTCCCATTGATTGGATCATCATGGCTATGTCTGAATTTATAGCCTTTAAGAAATAAAGGAATGCTCCTTCGGCAGTTGGCCTAATGGCTATTGGAATCCTATCCCATGTCTGTTGGAATCTGAAGTTGAAATCTGTCATTTGTTCATTAGGAGCCCTTTTGATTGTTGTCAGTTGTTCCAATAAAGACAAATTATCCGCCCTCTCCCCAAATTGGTTGCAAAGAGCTGAAAAAAGTTGGTTCCAATTCGTAATAGACCCTGATGCTAGGATCCTAAACCATTGTAAGGCCTTACCTTTGAAATATGAAGCCAATAACTTGACTGCAACATCCATTTCATTTATTTCATGGATTTCACATGCATTAGCAATATCCTAGATGTGATCAATAGGAGTAGTATGATTTTCTCCTGTGAAATAGGGGATATTCTTTAGCACTGCAACTGGAATTTGATTCTGAGCATTTAGGACAAGTGGACTACTGCCCGTGAAATTGACAAAGGGATTCGGTGGTAGATGTGTCATTATGATTGGCCTAAGAACCCTGGTTGATGCGAGAAAAGGTCTACCAGGTGGAGGCATAGAGAAAGTCCTGTTAGGTGGAGATGGTGATCTTTGTGGTCTTCTTCCTCTCCTCCCTCTGCCTGGTGATAGTTGCAAGTAGACAAATAGCCCCTCTTCTTGAGTATTAGACCTGGTTCGAATTCTTCTCATGTGCCTGGGCAACTTGTGCTGCTACACCACTGAACTCTATCCCTTCGGAGTCGCCAGATGTGTTAGATAACAAGCTTCTAAAAGGCTGGATTTTGCCAAGTTACACACCAAACTTGACAATATTTAAAAATGGAATTAAAAAATTTGAAGGACCTAGAGGAGACAAACTTCAATTCAAAACTTGGGTCTTGTTGTGTAGCTGCGAATCCCCGAAAGGTACAGGCGGATCTTTGGTCATGCAATGCAACTCACAAAACCCGAATTACCATGTGTCAGAACTTGGGACGTGTTCGACACCCCTCAAAACCTGAAATGACTATGTGTCGGAACTTGGGACATGCTCGACACCCCAGAAAACCTGAAATGACTGTGTGTCGGAACTTTGAATGTTCTCGGACCTTGAAAACCCGAAACCCAAAAAACCATGAAATTTTGAAAGTCAAAATATCAAAAAAAATAAAGATACCCTTTTGAAGATTACCCCCAGATCTACCAACTAGTGAAATTTTGACTTGTTTTGAGCAAGTTAAGCCCTTAAAAATTGATTTTGGAGTTCAACCTAGAAGATGCAAAATTTGAAATTGAAAAAACTACAATTTTTTAGGCCAAATTTCATGAAAACTCCTTCAAATCTTATGGAATGACCTCTTAGTCCCACCGGGTGTGCCAAAAAATGTTGATGGCAAATCACAGCACCCCTGAGTGTCTGCAACTCGATGGGTTGAGATTCTCAGTGCGATTGCATAACATGGAGCTTTTCCTAAGTGTGGGACCTTGCGAAATCGGAAAAGATCTCTGGATGAAGGCCGGTTCCTATTCCTCTGTTCAGATGCACACGTAAAAAAGTAGAGGGTTTACATAAAAACCTAATCTAACTTGCAAAGGAGACAGGGTAAGAAGATGCATAAAAATAAAACCTAAACTAACAGAGGTGATACACCGAGGAATGAATAACAACTGTCTTGCTAATAAACATAAGCCATTAAAATGCAATGTAAGATCATGCACAGGTAACCAAATTCGCAGTGAAAGGTCAAGGGGATGCAAATTAACATATAAAGGGTTGATAATCATCCATAGACATGAATTATTTGCTCCAAATATTGGCACAATACACTACAAAATGCCAAGAGGCAAAGTTGCATTACAATTTTAAATGGGAGGTTTGAACTCCACAAATTCACCTGCCAAAGAGAAGAAGGGAGGGGAAAAACAAGAATGTCCAACCTTTTTAAAGAAGCCCCTCCTTATAATTTATATGGAGAAAAAAGAGAGGGAGAAGAGAGGAATTTGAAATCTGCTCCAACCACCTCCAGACTGCCTTAACTCATCTCATTATGCCAGTAGGTGAGACCCCTAACAACCCCAAAAAATGGCGAACTGTATTTTACATTTTTGAATAAATTTTTCTAACCTAAATCAAATTATCCATTCTCAGTTTGGTAGAGGACGCCGAGAGCTTTCTGAAAAGTCCAACCTTGCAAGAATCTGAGCAACCTGTGAAAAGTTATGGCCATTTGAATATTCCCCAAGTTAGGGTCTGTTTCCAGTCGGGTTCGGGTTTCTCCTTTGCATCTGCATCAGGTTTGGAGGGTGCCTCGACATGTTTTTGCCCCATGCTTTCCCGACTCCAAAACCCAATTTTCCTAGGTAGTGTTTCGGGTTTTCGGAACTCCCAAGCGTCGGAACATGCCTTGCGATTCTCATGCTTCATGTCTCATGTTTCCCGAAATCTGAAACCCAAAATCCTTTGTGTTGGGTTTTTGAACTTCTTCGGCATATTTTCCTATCGGGCTTTTGAACTTCTCTGGCATATTTCCCTTATGGCGGGTTTTTGAACTTCTCCGGCATATTTTCCTATCGAGATTTTGAACTTCTCAGGCATATTTTCCTTATGGCGGGTTTTTGAACTTCTCTGGCATATTTTCCTTATGGCAGGTTTTTGAACTTCTCCGGCATATTTCCTTGGGCAGGTTTTTGAACTTCTCCGGCATATTTCCTTTGGGGGAGATATATATAATAGTACCCTGAGTCATAGAAAACTACTACCTGTCCTAAACATGCTACTAACTTGACATAGAGATAAACTAAGTTCAAGTCCAGATGTGTGTAGATCTAGATGAACAAATACAGAAGGGTGTTGCCACATGTCAACTGCAACACTGTATCCTTGAGAAGACTTGGGTCCTCTCGAAGGTACAGTCCTAAATTTGGTGTGTGTAAACATTTGTTAGAACTAATTCATTACAATGTACATAATCCCTTAGTGGTCATTAATTCTTAATTAAATTTGATTAAGATTCAGATTACAGAAACCATGCCTAACCCTAATTCCAACATTCATAATTTCTCTATCCATAATTAATCTGATTTGATATTAAGAACTTCATTTACTCATGTTGCATTGATGTTCATTAACGTTGTATAAGAAGTAGTTATCTAAAAAATAGGACAACAAACATCAAACGTTTAATTCGTAATGCAACCTAGCTGTCCAAATCAAGTGTGTCATCCACCTAGATTTAGCTAGTGTTTACTTCTTATAAACGAAGTACAAAGATTAAATATCATAACGACTATTTCTTTTTTTTCTTTCATTATTTTCAGAGAGGAAGAGTCTTCCTCTACATGGTTAGATGTTAGAATTAACATAACCTTTTATCATTCTTTACTCATATAGTTTAAATGTATGACCAATGCATAATTCAATATTAAAATCTAGTTGTGTAGATAGAGAATGACATCTTGTGTAATTTAACAAGTTTTATTATAATAAGTCGGATTATACTATCCCCTTTATCTAAATTATTAATAAATAACAATAAAAGTACTCAAATAGATATAAAGAATATCAATAAGATATCACCACTATTTCTGTCATATAAAGTACAAGAGAATTTACACAACAAATTAGAGTCAATCTTAAAACCTTTCAATTCATCATGATAAAATATACATTTAAAAGACTCCATTTCAGACATACTACATGTAAATCATCATTAAGATCATCTAAGAACATCATTTCTCTTTTCCAATACAAATCAAGAATGAATCAAAATTCTTTACATAAGATCCATAATTAAATAAGCCAATGCATTATAAAATTTTTTGCCTTCTTTTATCACTTACGATGTCCATCTACAAAATTTTTTAGCACGGGTCAGTTCAATGAACTGAGCATGATAAGCACTAAGCATTAAAACAAAGTTCATTCCACTAATTGTTCCATTAAAATAACTCTTCTTTAATGAAACAATTAATATATCATACAAATAAGCATAAGTAATATCACCCAGAAAATAAGTACAATTGAAGATTCTGAATTCACTATTAAGAAATGAGAAAAATATGCTCTGCAACATCTACATTATAACATATAATTTAATTGATCCTATCAATTACTTTTAAACAAACAACATGTCTTGTCATCGAATTGTTTCATAATTAAATAAGAATAGAAATACACATTTATCTTTAATAATTAGCAAAAGAGTTATATAAAACACAACTCATATTAGGATGATTCATCCCACCACATAAGAAAGAACAAGAAGAAGAATCAATACATACTATCCACCATTCACTAATCCTCTGAAAAATAAAAACAGGTTCAGAATACACATAACAACTTCAATTAAAGGATACCAATATAAGGATTCAACATTAAAGAGACAACATTTAAAAAAGAATCCCAAATCAATCCAAGAACAGATAGAAAATCAAAATAGTCTTCCTACATGTCTTAGTTAATTTCTATAGGTTAGAAGATATCATTCAAATATCTTAAACCCAAACATTTCAAAAAACAAAGAAAGACTCACACAAGGTTAATCTCTTCTCGTATCCATCCAAGGAGGATTCGTAATAAGATAGAGTGCAAAAAGAGAAAAACTTCAAACATCAAAACAAAATGAACTATGAACTAGTCAAACAAAGCAGTCGGGATAACATTTTTACATTTTCTCTTCTACAGAACCGACTCAACTGTTCTCTTTCCACATCATAAAAAAAAATGAGTAGTACAAAGTAGACTAAACATTCCACAAGGAAATTTTCATCTCAGAAGAGGTGTTTCTCACTATTTCCTATAAGTCAGATAAGGATAGAAAGCTGAACCCAAGAAGTTCGAGAAGGCCCTTAAAAAAAAAATCGCTCTACACCCAAGAAGAGAGTCATGCCATAGAAAGAAGTTCATATCAAATGAAATTATATTTTCAAAATTTAAAGGATCTCAAATGGAAAATGGTCCAATAAAGAATTCATTTCATTTCTATTATCAAAATGAATTCCCATTTCTATTTCCAGAATCAAAAGTTATTTTACTAGTTCCCAAGAGGAGAAAACAAAACCAAACACACACAATTAGAAGAAATCACACTTCTAGTTTCCCTTACAAATCCTTACAACCTTGTTTATCTATTCCAATTCATTAAACAAAAGTTTTAATTCATTTCTCAGAAAGGAGTACACAATACAGTCCCAAAAATAGAATAATGTCCATAAGAGAAGTATAATCCCTTTCTCTCTTTTAAAGACCCAGAGTATTCATCTCAATGAATCTAACCAAGAATAGAAAGCCCAAAATAGTATAAGATAAATAAGTTTCAATAAATACTCTCATGAACCTCATAGAAATTTTATTCCCATACTTCAAGGTCTTACATGGCTCCATATAAACAGAGACATATAGTTTCATGGTCATCATGAAGACAAATTAAATGAAACAACCCTAAACCATAGGTAATAAATCCTATCAAAAAGATTTAGTACACATGAGAGAGTATTCATACTAATATTTCATTTAGAAACCCAGAAATTCAATTAAAAAGGATATCAAAAAGAGAGTAAGAAAACCTAATATACGCTTACAGTCAAGGATAATGTCTCAACTTGTACCTCCAACGTGACTGAAACAGAAATCACAACAAAGACTCTCATAACTCCACCTTTAAAGATTATGATAGAGAAGGTATTCATTTCAAACATCGATCACAAGAAGGAGTATGAATACTACATTTCCGTAAAAATTCAAAAACCGGTAACTACTATTTTAAATGAACTACTATATCAAACCAAAGAGTAAATAACAATACAATATCTAACTAGAGGTTCCTTAATCCCTCAACAAGTTACAGTTCTAGTGCAATAACCTTAAAAAATATAGTCAAGCCTTCAACAAGACACGGGTTTGCTCATAGCAAGAGGGAGAGAAGAATATCCTTCAAATGTTACACGCCCTTTTCAAGTTCAAAGAAGGTGGTACAGTCTCAAAAATAGAATTACCACAACCATTCCAACTCAAGAAGCTACAAGGGGAATATCTCAAAAGAGATAACCAAATCAACTCAAACCAAAACCTAATCTCCCAAGATTTTTCGAGTAGACAATCCCATAGATGATTTCTAAGTCATTTCAAAAACTGGAATATCGAGTAAAACTCAATCTCAAAAAACAAGTATAGAACCAAACATAATGACTCAAATACAAGTTTAGAAATACGCAAAGTATCTAAATACGAGTACAGTGTCAAAACAAGAACTCTTTGCTCCAACACAAGTTCTTAGCAACACACAAGGCTTCAATAAAAAGCTCAGAACGAAACACAAGGCATCATATACTAGTTCAGAACAACGACCAGCCTCGAACACAAGTTTAGAATGAAATACAAAGCTTTGAAATACAAGTTTTCACATGCATGTCACCACTGGACTTGCAAAGAGAGAGTTTCCAAAGGATAACATTATTTAGCAATGGATTTATATCCAAAAAACACTTAGAGATTTGTAAAACCATGAAAGTAAATAACTAGACAAATCATGTAAACATTTATCTCAAGAGAGAAGAATTGTTTTAATGAAATCATTTAGCAGAAAGCAAGAAATCTTAATGGGTATAGCCTGTCATTCCTAATTAGTGCTTCTTCCAATTTGAAGGAGACTTCCAGTTGAGCTTCTAACTCTTTTTCTTCTCCACGAAAGATCAACAATCAAACTCTTTTCTTCCAATGCGCCTCATATAATTTCCCTCGATAGAAAATAAACTAGAGAAACGAAAAATAGCCATAAGTAGAAGTCGAACTGTTGGTTCAAAGAACCAGATAGCTCTATGTAGAGAAAAAATCACAATGCATGCAAGATCAAAAAACCTCCAAAAAATCCACCTTCCTTGTTTCCAAGACAGTTTGCACACAAAAACTGAGGTCCATTAACAAAATTACTCCCAAATCTCCCACTTATCTCTCCTGTCCACCACCTCCTAAAACTAGAGAATGTCATTTCTAATTTAACATGCATTTCCATCTTTAGTGAAGTCTCCATGTATGCTTCCACTAAATTCTCCTTTCCTTTGCCAAAACTAGTTGTACCTCCATTCATTTAACCAAATAAAATCAATTAAATGCCATTATAACCATTACCATAATGTCATGCGACCCTTAGGTTCCCTTTTAATAGTTTAGGATAGATTTCCCAAAACTTAGGTTAGTATAATGATAATTACCTTAGGTCTTAAAACATTGTCATAGGTAATTTACACGTTAGGTTAAATCAAATTCACAACCATATAGTATTAGGTATTAGGTTAATATAGTCTAGCATTACTTTAGTATTCTCTCCATTATTCATTTAGCACAAGATCTTAGGTTAGGACGTCATCCCAACAAAATAGAATAAGAAGATTAGGTTAGATTGAAACCCAAATAATTAGACATAGCTAGGAAGTAGGCATTTTTACCTAGTTTAGGATACTGTTAGGAAAATCCTTTAGTTTTAGGATTTTGATTCCCTTCTTAGTCATGAAGAAGACTTTATTTCTCTTACGCCATTAATATCTTGAAGAGATCAATCCTAAAGACCCAAGCACAAACATACAACCAAATGAAGATACGTTCATACAAGACCAAATAATTTCTAACATACAAAAGTTTAGTCTACTATGTCTCTTAAGATTATGAATTTCAATTTACCATTCATTCTGTTAAGGAGATTTAAAAAATTCCTTGGATTACTGAAATTGATCCAAGGATGAGTCAGTAAATGAGATAAGTTTGCAACTCTCAAAACCAAATTACAACTTACCTATAACAAGTGAAAGTGGATTCTTTCCAGCCATATCATTTTATTCTAAGGAATCCAAGAGCAGAAATGATTTATCCATAACAAGCATGATTATCAACAATCAAGGGAACACACCTCATTCAAGAAAATCATATGCCAAGGCTTGTAATGCAAAAGAGAAATATAACCATTTGTCAAAGGTGTTACATACCAAGGAAAAAATGATTCTCACAATATACAAAAGAAAACCAAATGGAAAAAGGGGATGGGGAAAAAAAAGTTGTGGGCATCGAAGATCTTTTTACAGTTTTCACTTCATTAACTTATTGTCAAAATTATAATGTTGGCCTGATTCATGGTTGATTTTTCATAGGGATTTTCCAAGGCAACATGACTATAAAATTCCTCGACCAAAAAAGAGGATTCACATCTTAAATGTGATATTTTTATTTGCATCCAAAATAATCTTATCTTCGAGCATACATTTGAAACATGGGAAAAACAATAAGAGAGATAATTTTTTGAAGGCATACATTGGATAAAAGGGTGAGATCAAATCAAGCACCAACACTGGCTCTGACTAGGGGATGGGAACCCCCTTCATGTGCCACAAGAACCACATAAACCAAACATACAATAGACCAAGTGCCTAGATACATTGGGTTACAGACTAAAACATAAGGATCATGAGGGATAATGTGCACATTAACGGATGTGTGAATGGTAGCGCGAAGATATATCAGAAGGAGCAAGCATCAACCGAATGTGTATGAAAATATTCAAAACACGGGTAGAACCTTGTTACAATCCACAAAAACTCTCACTCAATCTCATAGATCTAAAGGGGTGTACTTATAGGAGGTGTTGACTACCCCCAATGCTATAATCATGAAAACTCGAGTGGAGAGGGGGAGTTACATTCCCATGATAGAAGGTGTAACTCCCTAATGATGTATATGACTCACTGACAGGTAAGAGACCCATCTCATAATGACCCCTAAATTTACACATGGACCTACAATCTCACCTAAGTGAGATGACTCACCTAATGTCTGTGGAAAAATAACACACACAAGTAGCTCCAACATACGAAATCTATAGGAGGGTCATCCTTTATCAAATGATTTTCCTACATGGGGGAGTTCTGAATGCTCTGAGCTCCACGCATCTTTGCGTGAGACTCTCAAATCTCTTCATCCAAATACATAATCTGATCCTCAATGCCATCCATTCATAGTAATATCACACTACTTCTCTATCTCCTCTAAGTGCACCTCAGTGTACTGATAAGCTAGGATTTCTTCTCTTTGTCCTCTCCATCGCTAGAGATCCGCCATCCTTCACACAATTCAAATGGAATCTTTCTAGTAGCCGCGTGTGTGCAGTAGGGTTCTAGCTAGCCATAAAGCAAATTTTCTTCCAAGTTTAAGGTTACCGATCAATATTCTTAATCACTAGTGGAATCTCCTTGTAGATAGTTTCCCCTTAATGATAATGTAAAAACTGGAACTTAGCTAGCTCCAGGCATTGAAATTTAGTCCAGAATTTTGAGTACATAGCTACCAATGGCAGCTAATTCTGAAGCACATAACATTTTCAAAAACAATTGTCCACAATGCACATCCAAATGTAGATCAGTTTATCATAGAGGGCTGAAATCCATTCCTATTTGGTCTAGTTGCAAGTGTAGTGAGAATACCTAAAATTCACTTGGTAGATACATAATTTGTAGCAACCATTATCCAATCGTAAATATCCCTACACTTGAAAAAGATAACAAAGATTTATCTCATATAATACATTCGTACAAGTTTTGTTGCACCCACGCGCATTTTATGTCAAACTTAGATCTAGTGCTGAAGGGCACCTTCAAGATAACTATTCTTCCATATCTATTCATCCACTCCTCAACAATATTCTAGGGTCAACTAGTCACATCTTCCCATCACAAAAAATTATGAAAACAATTGAAAAAAGAGGTCCCAGAAACGGAACCAATGGATGTAATCTAGAATCTACTATAGAAAACCTTTGGGTGCGCTAACACATCACTTCCAACCTAAAGTTGAGCGGCACATATTCCCAAAGCGTGCAAAGGTACTAGGAACCTCTTTAGGATCTTACTTTCTGCTATGATGTTAGTGTGATGATGATACCACCTACAGGATTCATATCCATAACCAAACCATAAACAATTATGACATAGTGCATGGGAGGCCAATTTGAGTGTTCAGACTCTTATTTTTGAATCATGAACTTTCCAGTACAATGCCAAATTCATAAGGCTAACCATATAATGCACCAGATTATAGTTATGTATAACACCCATTACTCAACCAAGGATATTCCATTACATTAAACACTATAAAACACATTAATATTCATTACACGATAAAGTTACTCTCTACCATGAGTCATGCACGTATTAAGAATCATAAACATAACTTAGTAATCTACTCAGTCTCCCTAAACTACATAGTTTAATACATATTTATAGAGGTGGGGACTTTCCCTTCACCACCGCAATGCACTTCTGCTAGAAATAGGTCACATGTCTGATAATAGCCATGCGCCTTTGACCATAGTGTGGGGAACTTATGCTACAACACGCAAGTGTTCAAGATAATAGGGCATGAAAAATTATAGTTAACTCTCACCAAAGAAGAAATCCTATTATCTAGCCTAAACTGATGGTATGACACTTAGTTCAACCACTTGTAAGGATCCACTGAAAAATACCATTGGCGTGTGGCAAAAGTCTTTCATCATCCTATTGTGCTAATACAGATGCAATGGTCTTTTAAGATGCAATATGAAAATATGCACAAAAACGATTCTTAGTCCCAAGCTAAAGCTGTCAGCATTAGAGTGCATTTTTCAACTCTTCCTATCTTCCCATAGCCTTCAAATGTGTCTTGATTCCCGCGCACTTCATACCTTTGTATAATCTTGGTCCTTAGAGAAACATTTTTGTCTTCTCAACACTCTCTTTCGGATAGAATAGAAAGGCATACCTCCTAATAAAATAATAATTGACCAAAGAAAGACTATGATCCCCTATTTAGTGTTTCGATATATTAGGGACCTTACTAAATACTTCCACCCTTTTAGGGGTAAATAATGATCCCTTAATTTGAAACAATGTGCCTCAAGTAAGATAGCCTTTTGAACCCCAAAATAGGGAGTATTTTAGGATTCAATGACATGCCATATAATATGAGGGGGGTATTATCATCTTTAATAATTATATGCTAAAATGATAACTTCATTTTTTAGGGTATTCTATCAAATCACCCTTTGAATGAACGTGCATATACCATAACTTATGTAGCCTGAGAATGTAAACCCCCGTGCTCATTGGAACGTAGCCCCATTCATTTTTGATGAGGAATTTAAATTGTCAACATGATCATTAGGTTGTGGTTTTACCCCATGGAGTAGATTTTACATGCATGTTCATATAATTCTATGATAGAGAAGTTGATAGAAGAAAATTCACAACCACCAAAATCTACACTTGAGAATCCATCTAATGTACATCATAAATTTTGTTATTTCAGTTACTACATTGTAGCATTTTTGAATAACAAAACATGACCTTAGTGCACATCAATACTTTTATTTAATTGATGATTTATTAAAATTTCTGAAATCTACACACAACATTATATCTCCATTTTTCTTTCTTACAGGCACTAAATTTTCCACCCATGAGGAATATCTTGTAGGCTATATTATCCCTCCATCTCTTAACCTTTTTAATTCTTCTTGCATCTTGAGGGAAAGAAGTGGATTGATATCCATTTGTATCTACCTAAATGGTTTAGCATTAGGTTGTAAGGGTATTTAATGTTGAAAAAATATTCCCTATATGCTTTTAATTCTGAATAAGACCATGTTAAGCAGTCTTGATAATTTTTTCAACAATTCAACATAGGACCGATCTTCCTCCTTTCTCAAATTACTTCCTATCCAAATTTTTCTAGATTTTTTTTTAGTTCCCAAATTGAATTATTCAACATCCCTTGAAGCATAGATGTGTTTATGAACCACCATGTCATTGTTATCAAAAGTAGACTCTAAAACAACTAAACCTCTATGAATTGTGTTGGTTTTCAACTAAATTATATCTTATCCAAATAGGGTTTCCTTTCCATCACAAATTACAACCATTGGCTCCCAATACATGCACTGATTGGTGAACTTTCCTTCATTATTCAAAAATATCTAAACCTGGGCATCATCATCAAATACTTGCCAATGTTTCACATTATTAGGAACATATGGTCTTGTCAATACTTCAATATCATAATGAAAATAAGGAGAAACAATGTAGTTTTCAAACCTAGATCTAAGCACTACAAATATATGTACTGCAACATTTTGAGTTCTTTCATGATACAAAATGTTAAAGGAATAAAAAATCTCAATAAAATCCCATACTTCATGTTTATATTGTTTAATTCTTTAATTTATTGTGGCACACAATTTCCTTACTTGTTTCACTAAAAGCTCTGAATCTCCTTTAATAATTATATATTTTATAACATACTTCCTGAAAATCCACAAACCCAAGAGTAATGCCTCATACATGAAAATGATTTTTGTGCATTCAAATTTCAATTTGTAGGAGAAATTAAAATTTTCTTGGCTTGGAGATATAAGTACAACTCAAGCCCCATTTCCTATATTAGAGAAAGCTCCATCAAACATCAAGGTCTAAGGGAAACCAACTTGTTCCAAGAATTTTCTCTTATCAATACTATGTTCCTCAAAATTTTCTTACCCAACAAAATTATTAACATCAACATCTATATACAGAACTTCATAAGTAGAATTACTAGGATCTTCAATTAGGTGCAACATATATTTCTCCCCATACATCTTGAAAATATTCCCTTCTATTGGTATGGTGGCATATGACATATCCATCTACACACTTCCACCAACACTCATAACCCACTTCCTTAACAAAAACATACCCCATTTAGTAGGGCAGTCTATAGTGAATACATTCATGCTTAAATACTTACCAAGATAAATTTCTAATTACACTAATAAACCCTTCATATACGCAATGACTGGTACTTTTATAAATTACATGGGAGTGAAATTTCCATAGGCCATTGTTACTTTGATATCTAACTCATTCATGACCTCTAGGGCCATCACATTACATGAAGCTCCTGAATCCAACATACAATTATGAACAAGTCTATCGTTAATAAGAAAAATAGTATAGAAGGAATCAACATCAAGTTGGGACTCAACAAGGGAAGTGCCTAGATATAATTTAAGGGATTCCCAAAGATTTCCAATTTATGCAGCACTTGCAATTCATCAATAATAGGAGGAAAATCAATATTGTTAACATCTTTTCCTAGGGTCACTGTATGGAACAAAATCAACACTTGAATTTTAA
The DNA here is from genome assembly GCA_019776745.2 of Taxus chinensis. Taxonomy (NCBI): domain Eukaryota; kingdom Viridiplantae; phylum Streptophyta; class Pinopsida; order Cupressales; family Taxaceae; genus Taxus; species Taxus chinensis. Next base: position 262,039,315 of record CM034156.1, on the reverse strand, counting down.
CCACAATTCAATCCCTGAGGTTATGCATAGGAATTTGACGTAGAAAATATGAATGGCTAGATGGTAGTGAATATGGTGATGGACATTATTTTTTGGATAGGTTTTCAAGGCAATGTAACACCTCGAACTTGCAATTGTGGGATCTTCTCATCAAACATAATGAAAGCTTCTCTAGCCTAGGTGGCTTGAATGGAGAAATTAGAAAGGATGGAAACACGGAGACTCCAGTCAATTTCAAGCTCTGAAGATATATTGTCTATTGGAAATGGAACTCATGGGAAACTGAATGGGGCCTCATAAATCTATCCAAAAAAGGTCATGGAACAATTAAAAGAAAGAGGTATGATTCTGTTCAACTCTATGGGTGGTTGGTGCATTCAGTCCAAAATGAGAGGGCTCGATGAGATTATTCATTTAGAACATTAAATTGCCTAATGATATCAGGTGGTAGTAGAGAGGTTCAAAACACTAATGCTCTTAATCTGGTGTCTACGTATAATTAGTTCTTGGTTCCATTCGGTTGGGGAGCTGTAGGATCACAACCATAAATTATGTTTGGTTGTGATCCCTCTATAGTCATAATAATAATCAAGAGCCTAAACCCAAGGGTGGTTAGGAAATCTATGCTCAGGGGTGGTCCAATAATCGTAATCCTGATCAGAAACAATGTTTAGCATGTTGATTTGTTATATCTTCTTAGTGTATCGGGATGGGATATTGAGGACAAGAAGACGAAGTCTAGTATCAATGTTCATGAGCAATTCATGTCTGTTTGGTTACTGGACTAGTGGATCACAGCCACTTTTTTCTCTTTTTATGGACCTTTGATGGTCATATCGCTGCTCAAGGTAGTCTATAATTTGGTTTATTCGACCAATACTCAAACTCTTTATCATCTTTAATGTTTAATACGTCTAATTATTAGTTAATTCTTTGTACATACATTATTGTCTTGGAAACATTGTACCTAAGGAATTGATCTATGTCTGCAAGTGGAATAGGTAGGTTTGGTTGTGGTATTATTGGTTTGATGCTAAAATCTTCAGGTTCTTTTAGACCTGTAATAGTCATATGAAATATGATTAGATCTAATTTAACTAAATCCAACCAATGAAGCAAATCAAATCTAAATTATGTTTTTGTATTTTCCAGAATATAAATGAACAAAACAAATAAATAATTAATCTAACAGAGGAAATATTTCTTGGACTATTTTTCTAATATTTTAAATAATCTTTCTAATCTAATGAATGAAATATAATACAATAAATCAACCTGATATAGATAACTACTTATCCAAGTATGTGAATCTAAATCTAAATAACTAATTAATTCAATCAAAAAACCTCAACCCTACCTAAGAGGCAAGGAAAAAATCATAGCTTCTTAGAAGATATTATTCGACACAACTTCCTTGATAATTTTGAAAGTGATATTTCTAATGATTCAATCTATTTGCAATTGTTTGAATAATCAAAATGAAAGTATTTCATTACTCTATTTGATACGGATTTGTACCAAATAAATTCAGAATTTGAAAACTTGAATAAATGAAGCAAAAAAATAAATAATTTTAATCTGGATAAACAAGAGCTTTGGAAAATTTGGATGTATTTGTGCTCGTCCCCTCAGTTTATCCTCTCTTTATTTATGTTTCCATATGAGTCCAACGAATTTGGGAATGCAAAGGCAACAGAAGGATAAGGCTTTGGAGCAATGGAAGCTAAAAGGAAGTCTTGTTGTAATGTAGGTGGAATAGGGATAACACAAGTGAAAAGAGCTTGGTTATGCAAACATCGAGTAGGATTGTGGCAGTAATACTATGAAAGATACAAAAAATTACTAGGCTCTTTTCTTAAATACAAGCATTGAATATATAGGAATTGGTTGGGATGTGCCTTCATGCACAAGGAATCCTTGGAGTGTCATATCTTTGGGTGAAGAGGTAGTTCAAACCTATTAAATCTATTTAAAAACATAATCAGTAAGAAATACCTTATAATCAAGACTATTTTTAGGCAATTTGGATCAAAAACGCACATTGGAAGTCAAGTTAAGGGCAACATCACGTGTTAAAATTATACATGAGGAATTCTTTAAAAATCACTCATAACTGCCACCCTAAGTAGGTTGATGATCACATGACTATCACCCTTCCTGGGTGGTGGTCACAAAACCACCGCCATGCTTAGGAGGTGGTCACAAAATAACCTATAAGTGGTTGGGATTGAGTAGGGTTGTAGGTTATTTTTGACAATTTTAAAGAAATAGTGGAGGGGGTTTCATTTTTGGGGGTTGCGACAGAGATTGACATTAGTCAACGTTTGGCCGACGTTGGTTGGCTATAGCTGAAATTGGTCAAGACTAAGGTGACTGACACCGGTTAATTAGAACCGAAGTTTCTCAAAGAGAACCGATAATGGTCGAGGGGACTAGCACCAGTTAGGGTGAAAGAGGGATAGAGGTAAGAACGGTTATGTATGAAAGGAAAAGAGGTCAAGAAGGAGCAATTACTGACTTGTTTTAGAGGCATAAGGGTAAAATATGATATTTGGCTAGATGGGATAGGTGAGTAGGTGAAATAATGTGAAGATAATGATTCATGAGTGTAAAGGGTAGGATGTTGGTATATGAATTAGGTAAATGGGGTAAGCATGATTGGTGTGATTGGGTATGGTTTTGGGGTTAAGAATTAATTAGAGGTAGTGAGGTCTTAACATTGTTGTGTTTTATTGGATGTAGGCTAGGGACAACCTACATATGAGAGACAGAGTACCACCTATGTTGGTAGAGATGTGGTCGAGTTTGACTGTAGAGGAGTGGGAGTATATAACTGATGTTAGATTGATTGGGATATGAAGCTATAGGTGTGTAGCTCAAGATCCTATTTTTATGGTTGCACTCATTAATAGATGGGATTTAATGACCAAAACTTTTCATTTACCGATGGGTGAGATTATTGTCACCTTGGAGGTTGTATACAAGATCCTACGGCTACTGATAATGGGTGAGTGAGTGTATTCTATTTCTTTACAGGTATCCATGGATCCTATAGTGGTTGTGTTTAGGGATGCAATGGGAAAAATGAGGTCCCATAGTGTGAGCCTTATCTACGAAGAGATGTATGCAGCCCATCCTTAGGAGAATAAGACTGGTTGTTTTGATGATGGAGGCAGTATGTTGTTTCACCTGACCAAATTCCAAGGGCAGTAGATTCCCACAAGAATTTATGGGAGTTCTCAAGGATATGGTGGAGGAGCGGATCTATTTTATATGGGCACTAAAATTCCTGGTGTAGCTGTATAGGGAGCTATGGGTCTATGGGAGATTGTGGAAGTTTAGTTTTTGTTGCACTTTTCTTCTACATTTTTGGGCATATGAGCACATCATATGTGTACATCCAGTTGGTTTCCCTAAATTAATTAGTTCGGGGGGTGTCTTGGGTAGAGTTAGATATAGATAGTGGGCACCAGTTGGTGGGAAGCATAGGGTGGCTATCACCACACATGATGTTTCATATTACAGGTGGTTGTTTGAGGGATTATCTAGTGTGGATATTATTTATAGGCCATATATTAGCTATCCCTCATACAGGGACTAGGTGGAGGAGTTAGAGGAGTGAAAAATGCTGAATTTGATTTAGGGGCGTCGTTCCAGTGAGCATGAGATGATACATGTAGACAAAGTGAGATGATAGATTAAGATGCCATAATACATGCCTCCACCCTTCCCACAATATAGAAGAGATGTTGTGGAGAGACCTATGTCTCCATAACAATCAAGTGTGCCTATAGGGAAGGAGGAGTAGGTAGTAGACATACATATTGATGATGCAGGGTTCATCGATAGATAGACATAGTAGTAGATGGCACAAATATGAGTGACACAAAAAGGTCAAGGTAGCTAGAATTAGCTACCATCATAGTATAGATTGATACCTTTCAGGGTTAGCTGGCTTCCCATCAGGCACACATTACAACTTTATAGGGGTATATTTCTAGGATAGAGGCATAGGTTTCCATTTGACAAGCAAAGGTAGTGGCCCTACAATCCCATGTAGCACAGGGATAGGTTCCCACATAGGATGGAGATGGAGATGGGGGACATGTGATCACTTTATAGCCATAGGTAGTAGGTGTGCAGGGCCATTTGGCCACCACACAGGCTCAAGTTGTGGCCTTACAGGCCTAATTTGTATCACAAAAACTTCCACATACATAGGGACAGGGTCCCATACTACAAGAAACTATGGAGGGACAGAGTCCCATGGTACAGAGAGGAGGACACGGCTCGTAAGTTCATGATCCAAGGATAGCATTAGCAGGTTAGAGATCATAGGTTAATGTGAGACCAATGGTACCACCTTAGATGATGTCAATGGTGAGTTTAAAATATGCTCTGAGTAAGGCATGATATTACCAGCATCATCTGATAACCTTCAAGATAGATGTCCTTTCTTATGGTGAGTATAAGGCACAGTAGGTAGTGAGTAAGAGGACTAGATCCCACACTCATAGTTATAAGAGCATAGGGGACCAAAGAGTTTAGAGGTAGGGTCAGGGAAAGCCTATGAGTTCACATAGGCCAATCCCAGGTGAGAGGTAGGTAGATATTAGGCCAAGACCCATGCTAGGTGGGGAGGTGCATGCAGGTCGCCAAGTTGGAGGTGAGGAGGAGGAGACAGATGAGATAGGCATGGATATCAGATGGAGTGTCGAATATTCACCTGATATGATTGGTGTATTGATTTTTGATATATATAGGCCTGTGTGCTGATGATAGTGAGGATGTACATGAGACTTTTGTGATTTTTATTATTATACCGGCTTACATGCCAAAGTTAGTGAGACTGTATATGAGCATCTTGAGATACTTTTATTTATTTTTGGATGTGTACATATATATTGATACATAGATCTTTTCATTGATATAGATGATTATTATGATGGTGATGTGTATGTATTAATGATGGAAACTATGTGAATTAGGCATGTTTGAGGCAAGGTCATGTAGGCATGGTTGAGTCAGGTATAGGCATGGTTAAATTTAGGTCATTTAGGCATGGTTGAGTTAGGTATAGACATGATTGTGTCTAGGTGAGTTAGGCATGGTGTAGTTAAGGTTTTTTGGTTTTGATTTAATTTCAAAGTTATTGGTAACATGGGAAATAAATGATAATGTATATGTATGTTATGGTGTAAATTTACAAAAAATTCAATATCATGGAAATTTAAAATGATGGATGTATGCTATGATGTTGTTAATAAAATGGCAGGTATTTACAGTTGTTAATTGTTTAATTTTCAAGGGTTTGTGAAAATGGAAACTAAGTAACGTGAAATGTTAATTGAAAACATGGGTGGGAAAATTGGTTAGGGTAAAGAGTGTCTGAGCTAACCTCTAAGGGCCCCATGCCCTCTGAGTGCTACCTACATAGCCCTAGAAAAAAGGGGCCTCAAGCCGATGTAGTTCTCACATAAGCTAGGGAAAAATAAGATGAGGTAGTGGAATGGGTGGGTAGGTTTTATGAATGATTGATTCTAGGTCATTTAAGCTTTGTTGGGTTTAGGTCATTTAAGATTTGTTGGGTTTAGGCCATTTTAGGTATGGTTGAGTTTAGTTTATTTAGGCATGATTGATTTTGGTGAAAGGGGAATGCATCAAACATAGGTATCGATGGTCTATTCCTGTATAGGATAATCAATAAGTAACTAAGAAGTTTAATGGTAGGAGGAGACAAAAGAGCCCTGTAATTGATGAGAACCCTAATAAGTTCACCATACCTTAGATTGGATTATGAACAAAATACCCTTAAGGTGTTGCATTATTGACTATGCTAAGGGTGAAGAAAGTCACATGATAATGAAATTTCATGTTTGTGGAAAGTGCCTTGAGAAGGTAGGAAATTAGGGTGAAAAGGAAATGAGGCGAAAATAGTTGGTTTTTAGCATAACCTTGTGTAGGATAGTTTGCCTTATTGGAAAGAGACCTAAGATAAAAATAGGCAATTCCATGATGAAAAATTTATCATTTTCTTATTTTTGATATTGTTTTGATAGATTGATCGATGCGAGAAGTCTATGAGGGATGATTATTTAATCTCCTTAAGGTATTCATGAAGCTTGTAAATGTGGGAAGCTTCTGAATATTTTATTTCATTTTATAAGAATAGTCCTCTTTTGATGAGAGATTAAGTACAATATGGCTAGCTTTTTATAATTGTCCTTTTAGGTAGAAGTCTATTTATAATAGCTAGTTAGAAAGAATAGATGTCCTTTTTGAGGGACTCATCTTTTTTCTAGAATTTTGACTCAAGGATTTGAATCCCATTTGAATTTTGATATTAATTTTTTGTTAGATTATTAAGTCATGGACAAGGCTATAGAGAAAAATGGGATCTTGGTTTGAAGGTAAAACCATAGCACACAGACACTAACTATGTAAGAGAGAGTTTACATGATGAACAACCATGGGATTCCATCTTGAAAAAGATGAAAATTATCTATGAGAATCATGCCATGAGTAGGGACTTGGTACTCATATTGAAGATAGGGCTGAAAAAGTGATGGGGAATCACGTGATTCTTGTTGAGTCGTGGATCCTTAAAATAGTTAAAATGGAAGGGTAATGGTGCTCAAGGGATGAGCATTAAATAGATAGAAGGTGATAAAGGAATTGATTCAACAATAGAATAGTCAAATATGTAAGGTGTTGAGGGGATCAGGTTTGGGTTTTCCATCGAGTGAAGATAAACGATAAACACCTGATCCTTAAATATGAGTAATGATATAAGGTCCAAGCCAATTAGGACCAAATTTTCTTTGTTTACTTTTCTCCTCTTTGGTTACATGTTGATTTTCCTTCAGGACGAGTTCACAAACCTGAAAGGTTCGTTCATGGACTCATTTTTCATAGGTACATTTGATACATTTTTGGTATATTTGGAGATAATCAATTGCATCAAGATGACGCTCATCTAATAACTCAGGTTGTGCCAAATGGTCCTAGTGAAATTCATCATCATTAAGCATCTCTTTGAGTGAGATATAAAGAGACAAAATTCAGACTTCAAGAGGTAGGATAGCCTCTATACCATAGACCATAGAAAATGGTGTGGCCACAGTTGAGGTACGTATACTAGTACGGTAAGCCCATAAAGTAAAAGGAATATGTGTGTGCCAATCCTTTCCCATATCATCAACCACTTTCATAAGAATTTTTTTCAAGGTTTTGTTCGTTGATTCAACTTGGCCATTTTTTTTTGGGTAGTAAGGTGAAGGAAAACCAAGTTGAATGTAAAAGGTGTCACAAATTTTCCGTAGGGTTTTGTTTTTGAATTGTTTTCCATTATTAGTGGTGAGGTGGTGAGGGACACCAAAGTGACAATTAATGTGATGGTTGATGAATTCACAAATTTTCTCATATTTTATAAAGATGAGGGGGATGGATTCTATCAATTTAGTGAAGTATTTGGTTGTAGAAATAATCCATTGATGGCATTGTGAAGAATGAGGATTGATCTCTCTGAAAATATCCAAACCCCATTGAGAAAAATTCTAATGATCTTGTGTGACCTATAAGGGATTAGCATGTTGTTGGAATTTCACACAATGTTTGACATAGTCACATCAATCATGGTTGAGGGTGGGAAAATAATAGCCCAGGAGAAGGATGTGTTTGGTGAAAGCTAAGCCACTGAAGTGACCTCCATAAATTCCATCATTAAATTCCTTGATGCTATAAGGAATTTCGGAACTTCTAAGGCATCATAAGAGGATACTGTCAAAGCTTTTTTTTAAAGAAGGCCACCCATGATGACATAGTGAGAGACACTTTTAAGAAATGCGCATTACCCATTACGAGTAGGGTTGGGAGGTATAATTGAAAGGGAAAGGTAGTATGCACACTACTTATACCAAAGGTCATGTGGGTCAAGTGTAATGGTTCCAATGAGGTTCACGTATTGAAATAAATAATAAGGTGATTGTAAAATTTGTACTGTGATAAATATTTTGGAGTTGGTAGGCGAAGTGGGTATTTGAGAAGTAAGGTAGGCCATGGTATCCACAAATTTAATAGTGGAATGCGGGGTGGTTTAAAGTTCATAACGGTCAAAGATAGTCAAAAGTATGTTCTCTTGATTCTTATACTTTTGACGTATTTCGTTATGACACTGGTATATACCATTAACTTGGTTTACAAATAACTGAGAGTCACCTAAAATATTAATCAATTAAACATCTAAGGTGATAACAACTTGAAGACCTAGTATGAGAACTTCATATTCGGCAATATTATTAGTACATTTGAAATCTAGTTTGAAGGATAATGGCATAGGATCACTATCAATAGGGATGAGTATAACACTTACAACATCCCCATGCTTAAATTTGGAACCGTCAAATAATAAATTCATTTGGTAAATTTTATCGTCTAAAGAGAGGGTAGCAATGGATTCATCTAAAAAATCAAAGTTAGAAGATTGATTTCTAGAGAGGGGTGTGTCTATAATTTGGTCAACGATAGTTTTGTCATTGGTAGATTTTTGATGGATGAATTCCAGGTCAAGGTCTACGAGAAGCATGAGACAACGTGTATCACATTGATTTTGGTAGTGCTTGGAATACATGTAATGTAATGGGTTAGTACTGACAACTACAAATGTTTTTTGGTTGAGTAGGTAATGTTGAAGCATAGCAGCAACAAAAACTAAGGCTAAGCATAGTTTTTTGACATGGGTGTATCTATTTTTGTATTCTAGAAGAGTACGACTTATATAATAAACCACTTGTTCCCTATGTTTCTCTTCACGATGAGAAAACATGGCACCCAAGGAATGATTAGTAGAAGAAATGTAAAGATAAAATGGTTGGTCATCCTTAGGAGGAATGAGCATAGTTGGTTGAAGGAGATATTTTCTTAAGGCATCAAAGGCTTTGTGACTTTATTATCTCATTTTAAGGAGACATCCTCCTTGAGGAGATGATGAAATAGGTGGCAGCAGCTAGAAAGCTATGAAATAAAACAATGAACAGATTGTAACCTACCTTGAAAACTATGTAGTTGGAGAAGAATAGTATGTGGAGGAATTTTGGTAATAGCCTTGATTTTAGCGGGATTGACTTCTATTCCACATAAAGAAATGATAAAATGAAGGATCTTACCTGAGAAAACCATGAGGACACTCTTCTTAGGTTGAAGACGAACACAATACTTGATGAGACACTCAAATATGACCTTAAGGACTGTAAAGTGTTCCACCCAATGTTTGGATTTGGAAATAAAATCATCTACGTAATATTCCAATATACGATGCATGATGTAATGAAATATATAGGTCATCGGCCTCCAATATGTAGCACTAGAATTTTTAAGGCCAAAGGGCATGACACAATAGCATAATTTCCCCCAAGGAGTGATGAAGTTGGTTTTATGTTGATCATCCAAGGTGCGTACAATTTGGTTATAACATGAGAAATGATCCTTGAGTGAAAACATCTCATGGTTAGTGGTAAGATCAACTAGTTGATTGATACTAGGTAGTGGAAATTAATCTTTGGGGTAAGCTAAGTTTAGATCATGAAAATATGTGCAAATGTCGAGTCCCCCTCTTGATTTTGTGATAGGAAAAATGTTAGAGATCCATTGGGGATAATCAATGGGTAGGATGAAGGAAATCAAAATAAGGCACTGAAGTTCTTCTTTAACAAGAAGGGAAATGAGAGGTTGCATTTTCCAAAGCTTCTATTTTATAGGTTTAGCTTCAGGGATGGTGAAAATATTGTGGACCACAATGTTTGGCTCAATACCAGGCATATCAGTGTAGGACCAAGAAAAATCATTTCTATAATTTTGAAGGAAAGAAGTGAAAACACCCTGTTCAACAATGTCTAAACATTGACCTATCTTTAGAATGTGTGGTTTGTCTTGAGTGTTCATGTTGATTTTGGTGGTCGATTCAATTAACATGGTTTGCGTCTTAGAAGGAAATGACCAGTGAATACAAGAATATTCCGCACCAAGGTAGGTAAGGATAGACTCATCATCCTAACATTGAATGATGTTAATGTATGGTGTATCATCATCGATCATGTTAGGATATAGGAAGGGAAGAGAAGAGGGAGCCTTGTCATTGCATTGATAATTCAAAGGTTCCAAGGAAATGGTGTTTAGGAAAAAAAATTTAAGAGGAATAGATTCAAGATTTATAGACTTCATGGGTGAAGGTGGCAATGTTGTTGAACAAGGTGGAGAAGTTTTTTCATCCTTGATGAGGTCGATGGATGCCTTAATGGAAGATGGTTCAGAAAAGCTAATACCACTATGGTATTTATGTTTAGGTGTGGTACGCAGGATTACAGTATGACGACCATGTTCATAGAACCTAAAGCCAAAGCCTTTCCATGCACAGTGGTGAAGGAAAGTTTGGGAAAAGTGGCGGGTGGTGAGAGATTGGAGGTCAGATGAAAATGGTCATGTTTGGGAAGGTGGCTCAGGGGAATAGGTGGAAATGTTAAGTCTCTTATACGTTAAGTTGATACGAAGGTGGGGAGGACCATAACGGAATACATCTCCTATGCGATGTTTATAATGAGGATGTTGGTGTAGGTTACCATACTCTTGTGGAGTAAAGAATGTTTTTATGTTATACACATAGTATTCCCCTAGAGTGAGGAGTTAAAAAACACCTTCTAAGAGATCGGTAGTGGATATGTGTGTATCTGGGATAGATGAATTACTAGGAAATTAGGAAGAAGAAGGATTAGTTTGTTGAGAACTAGATGGGTTAGTGGATGGGTCAACTACAGAGGCTGCAACAACAGTCAGAATAGAAGAGGTAGGCACATGTGAGGTGGTAGAAACATCTGTAGATGGGGCTGTTGGTGAAGGAGAAGTGGTGGTAGTGGTATATGCCTTAACTAGGATAAAGACATCATTAGGTCAGTACAACATGTTGCATATTTTGAATGGAGAAGGGTTAGCAGGGATGGTGTAGTTATGTCCTTCATGTTCAAATTTGACACAACAATGTAAATTTGAAGGAACACAACCCATGACATGGATCCCAGATCGAAAAAACATGTTATACTAGAATTCCCCTTATAAAATGTAGAATAATTCTGGAACAGGGTAGGGATCCACATGAACATGAAGAATAATAGTGCCAAGGGTGAAAGTGAAGGCGTCATTAAAGGAGCACAACATAACTGGCTTATTTTGTATATAATTGGTAGGGATGCACATTTTCTTGTATGCATGGGAGGAAATTATATTGATGTTGACACTGCCATTGATCATAACATGTCGAACATGTATATTATTAATATAGACAGAGATGAAAAGAACATGATCATGATCATCTAATTGGATAGGTAGGATCTCCTTATTAGAGAAAATAAGGGCAGCTACTTGATGGATAGTAGTGGGGGTATAAGAAGGAGGCGATTTGGTAAGTAAGGCCATGTAGTGAGGGGTGATAAGGGAGGTTATATGTGTGGGGTCATTAGGTAAGACCTTGATGGATTGAAAAAATTCCATGATGGAGTTTCAATGTGATTCAGAAGTTTGGACGAGTTCGTACAAGGACATTTCTATAGGGGATTGGTGAAATTGTTTTAACATTGTATGATGGGTGAACTTATCAGAAATAGGGTATCTACGTTCTCGAATGGTGATTTTAGGTGCAGGTGCAGATGGTATGTTAGGAATAGGATTAGTGGATGGGCTGGTTTCTTTTACTTTCCCTTTTTCTTTTTGAGCACGAGTAGGGACTTGGATCATATTAATCTAAGGAAAAGTTATAAATGGATAAGGTGTGTCATGAAAGTTATAATGAAATGAAAGAAAAAAACCTAATGGGGGATATGAACCTTGTGAAATGAGTAAGGCGCACTGGCATTTTGGTGGGGTTTTATCTAAATCTCTTATCTGTACCATATTAATCTCAAATCGTGGAGGAGGGTAAAATGGTTGTGGAGGTGGGGATGTGAGTAATTAGATAGGAAAGGGGTGAGAATGTATGGTGATAGGTGAATATGGAATAGAGTCCTCATCAAGAAGATCATCATCGTCAAAATTTTATTCAGGAAGACATAATTATAGGAGAACAGTTTTTTGATCCTTACAACCTTCTACATCATGTCCTAACACATGATGGTAGGCACAAATTTTAGTTTCGTCAAACCCCTTTGGTTTGGGTTTGAGTGGGTTGTAAGGTCTAAGTAGCAATAATGTGATGAATGATGTCTCTAAAAGGTTGGCTAAATTGTTGGCATAAGAACGTGTCAATGGATCACAGTGTGAAGTGAGTGTGGGTTATGGTGAAGTTGTGGATGATTGTGGTGGAAGAGGTGTTATAGGAGGTGGAATACGTTTGACTAGTGGTTGTGTAGGTGGTACTATCTAAGGTTTTGATGGTACTTACTTGGGTAAAGGTGTGTTAGATGAACTAACGATAGAAGGTGTTGTGGGTTTAACTATTTTTTGGAGGGTAGTGGTTTCTTGTCCTTGGATTACACCTTATTTGGTAAAGGGGAGGTAGGATTACGTGATGTAAAAGGGAGAGTGGATGATGACAGAGGATGGGTTATCCATGGTGATAACGAAGGTGTGGTAGCAGTTTCTGGTAGAGGCTAGGTGGAAGGTATGAGTTGAAGAAAAGGAATTTACATAGGTAGTGATGGGATTATGGTAACTCGTGGGGGTATAGGTGGTAAGAAATATGTGGATGATGGTGAAGGTTGCACAGGTCGATTAGCTATAATAAAGAAACATGATGAAGAGGCATGATGATGTGCTTTTGATTTGCTTTGAGTAGGATGTTTCTTGATAAGGATAGATGGGTGAGGTATGAGGATAGATATAAGGGGTGAAGGTGATAGAGGTGTGGTGGGTGAAATGTGTGTATGTTTCCTAAAAGATTGGGTTTTCCTTTTAGGTGGAGGAATAGTTTTGGTGTGGGATTGGGAAGATACAACTAAATCTAATTTATTGGGTGGGTGGACAAGGCTTAATGTCGGCATGACACCCAAAGCAGAAATGGGTCAAGATATGGGAGAATATGTAGGTGTAGGTAGGCTCTTAGGAACATGAATGGGTTTGGTTGTGGGTAAATATTCAAATCTAGGAAAGGTCGATGAAGAAGAGGATGTTTCAACAGGCATGGTCATGGTTGATTTGGTCACTTGAAATACATTTGGATAGATCGTGGAGGTATCTATAGGTGACATTTACATTTGCGTTGAAAAGGGGAGATGAAGATGTCCCCAAAGCATAGAATTTTCAATGTATTCCAAGCGATCAGCTAGGCATCAAAATGGAACTATGGTAATAGGAGTTGATGTTGATTTAGTAGAAATCCCTGTAAAATATGTTTGTGAGATAGGGGAATGGTTGGCCTCCAAATCTTTAGTTTAAAGAGATGAGAGTACATCAATGAGATCCTAGAATGCTAATGGAATGGTCACCAACAGGTAGTGGCATATCTACAGGATCCCTCATGGGTAGGAGAGATGGCAGGTTGGGTGAGTTAGATTCTTCATTTGGTGGAGAAGAAAAAAATCATGATTCTCCCATAGATAGAAGAGTTGATACCATTGATTATTCATTATGTTGTGAGGTAGATGATGAAACAACATAAGAAGAAATGGAAGACTCCTCTTTGGGTGAAGGGGGAGACAAAAGGGACTTCTCTGTGGGTGAAGGTGTAGATGAGGTAGGATCCTTTGTGGGTAGAGGATCCCTTTCTAGAATCTCCTTGATAGAGGGGATAAGATGGATTTTAGGAATGGTTGGTATGACTTTGAAAATAGCATGGAATTCATGGAAATTGTTATCGTTGGTTGAAGATTCACCATTTTGATTAGATGATGGCATATGTTTATGGAAAGACTTCTTAAATATGTGCAAGTTTTGATTTTCGGGTGCATTCAAGTTGTCCAATATGAGATCTCCATTATTTAACATTTCTTGGACAATGTTCTTGAAGGTTATGAAATTAGCATCACTATGGCCTTTGACACAATGATAGTTAGAATAGTCATGTTGCTTATACCATACAGGCATAGGAAGAGTGGGGTAAAAACCAGTATGTGGTTTTATGGGTGAAAGGTTAATAGCTTCAGCCTTAAGAACTTTTTCTAATATTAAGGAACAAGTCTACCCAATTAGAGTGTACTTCTATTGCTCCCATCTGAACTGAAAAGTTTGAATGGGAGAAATATTGGAGGAAAGTTTCTCTTAGTTAGATGGATGAGATGGACCATCTTTGAGAGCTACTGCGTTAGCAGATCCTTTATCTTTAAAATAATTTTTTGGGGTTTTGAAGTAGAAGAGGAATCATTTAATTTGAAGGTGGTATTTTTGTTATGCAATTGAATCTTCTTCTCTTTAATGACACAAATTTCCAGGTTTTTTGTGACATGGTAAATGATTCATCGAAGGTATGGAAGGTTTTTATTTACATATTTGGTGAGATGTGCGTGGAAAAATCCTTAATGAACAACTCTATAAGCTCAACTTGAGGTAACTAGAATGTTAACTGGTTGATAAGGCTTCACGAATGAGAAATGAAATCTATGATAGATTCATCATCATACTGTTGTGTTGAATATAGGTAATTCATGGTGACTTTTTTTATGACATTGGTTGAGAAATGGTTTAAGAATGCTTGGGCCACTTAGTTAAATGAGTAAATGGAATGTCTTGGTAAACCACTATACCAAGCTAATGCAGGTCTTTTCAAGTACATGGGGAATTTCTGTAGGAGTAAAGCATCATCATGGGTGATTAGATATCATCCATGTTTGAATGACCACAATTGTTGTTGTGGGTCCTCTTTATTATTGAAACAATTGAACTTGGGAATTTCCCAATGTATAGGGTATAGGCGAATGGGGATAGATGGATGAATAGACTCATTACATATTTCATCATAAGTTAAGGATTTATGAGAGCCAAAAAATAATACTTCTAATGTTTACATATTTACCATCATCATCTTAATGAGGTCATTGGTGGTTTGTGATGAATGGGAGCCCCATGCAGTATAAGGGGGTTGAGGATGAATGTATGATGTGGACAGAAACCCTGTATATGAGGGTGAAAAGTATGAGAACTATGAAGGGGGAATAGATGCAGTTAGAAGATATCGTGAATAAGTGAGATGAGATTAGGGTTATGGGTGATATGTGTAAGTAGGTGGGGTAGTCATAACGATTCTTGTAAAAATTGTGGGTAAGGATTGTGGGATAGAAAGGATGAGGTTTTGAAATGGGGTATTGGTTTCTGACACCATGGGTTTTTGTGAGGTGATAGGTACATATGAGGCTATTCTCAGGGTGGCTGGTGAAGGAACAATTGACACCACAGGTTTGATAGATGTCGTAGGTGTAATAGTTATAGCAGATGTGGGGTCTAGGAGAGACACCATAGGTGGTAAATTAGATGAAGGAAAAGTTGAGATAGTTGTAGTTGGCATGGAAGTGGGGGTGAGGGAAGAAGGTATGGACATAGGTATACCATATACAACTATCCTAAGGGGTCCTGGGTAGATGAGTGGGTGAGATATTACTATAGGATAGCGGGATTTTGTTCAAGGAGTCTTGCAAACTCCTCGTCACTGGTACTAATGATGATGGGTTGAGTTGGATCCATAGGAGACAAGATAGAAGGAGATGATGGGTTAGGTGGAATCGAATGAAGCATAGCATGAAACACAAGGGTGTTGGATTGGCTACAAGTCAAAACCATGTGACTTAGTGTAGACTTGGTAAACTGTAATCTATAAATGACATAGAAAACAACAGAAATCGAGAAGGATAGATTCTGGGAGGTGAAACTAGTTGGTGTTTTAATTAAAAATTAAAACACAAGAACTAACGACAGTTGGATTGACTGATGACAATTAAAGGGTGACTGATGATGGTTATAGTAATCGATACCGGTTACTATGGGAAATCAGAAGTTTATAAAATGAGCCAAAAACTGATGAAAATTAAATAAGTTATTTATGACTTTGATCTTAAAATTCTGGGGGGAAAATGATATCCTGAGAACTTCAAAAAGAACAAAAGATGTGATGAATACTCTTTTTAAGTAGAATGACCAAAAATAACTAGAAACTGATACCGGTTAGGTAAACCAATGATGGTCAAATGTAAACCAATGATGATCACTGGACTGACATTGGTCAATATGAAATTTGAAGAAAAAGCATAAAAATTGATTTCGTGAATTAATTTAGATGGAATATCAACCTAGAAGCTTGAGTATGATAGTACTAGACCCTGACACACTCAGAAATAGTTAGAATACACCAACTATGATGGTAGAGTTTGAAAGGAAGAAGAAGAAAATGAAGAATGTAACCTCATAACTCAAAACACAACTCAAGAAAAAGCTAAGAAAAACATGAAATCCTATAAGTGACTTTTATGTTTTTAGCTTATGTTATTTGACACTGACTTGTGAATTACAAACAAAGTTTTTTTTGGGTTGGGAAGGTGTCTTATGAAGAGTTAAGATATAAGGGTCATTTTAGGTTATGTTTTGGTGGGGGCAGTCCTTTCTCTGATAATGAATTGTTAGATAAACTAGCTAGGTTCTGAATATCAATCCTTTGATCGTGTGATCGTTGATAGTATCTTCTAGGTAAGGTGTTATTTAAGAAGATGTGTAAATTATATTTGTGTTGTTTTTCAAAGAAAGAGAGAGAGAAGAGAAATTTCTTCTATGATTCAATTATGTCAACCATCAGCTGGGATGACTTCTAGTGTATAGTTTTCCCTTAGTTTTAATGTGAGCTAAAAATGCAAGCACAGAAGTATGAAATATAAGTATTTTAGAACCCAAAATCGAAATGTGATATTCGATGTAAATAGAGAGTGAATAGGAAAGATAATGAATTTCACTAATGTGGATGTAAAAAGAAAAATAATGATTCTTTATAGTCCCCAAATACAAATGTCACATAGACAAATAGAAGAAATAGAATATTCCCAAGGAGAAGATTTAATGTTGACTTTGTTTTGAAAAGTAAAGAAACATACAACAATTCCCTAAGAATGAATAAATGCAAGGAACCCCAGATGGGTTCCACTAGTCATGCCAAAATGTTTCACCAGATTCTTGACAAGTTAATGAAATAGATAGAGGGTGATAGGCCAAGGAGGAATACTTGTTTGTGATGTCGGTTGAAGGTTGTGCGTGTGTTCTGATTTCTTGATCTAATGCTAATTATGAGAGCTCTCATTTGGCTAGGAGGAACTACCTGTAAAATGTAGAACAATACCACTAGATAGATTTAAATAAAAGAACAAGTGGACTACCTAGCATAAGCTAGATCTGGGAAGCGTAATGCTTCCTGAACATGTTGTCAATCCACTTTTATATAGAAGTATTAATGTTATTTAAAATAAACATGAAATAACAATCTTATTGGAATTGAAATGATTTAGGTATCTCATGTAAAAAAATAAGAAAGGTCAGATAAAAGGTGATTAAATTTAAAAGGGCTTGGGTGATGGACTGGTATTGGGTTGCAGGTCTAGTACAGGCTCTGGGTAAGGTCTAGTAAAGGTTAAAAATTATTCTAGGTTGTTGGGGAATGGATATGAGCTTGGTGGTATGAGGTCTATTGCCAGACACAATAACTGACTTCAGTTGTGTGACGGATACTTGTTTTGTAGGATGACCAATGTCAGTTGGCTAACTAGTGTTGGTAGGGGTAGTTAGTGAAAGGCTCTTAGACACTATTTTCCAAGCTCTCTGTGATTGTTGAGAGGCTAGAAATGGTTAAGGTGAGGTCATAAAATATACTCAGTGACTCGCAGATTACTAGGAGAGGGTGAAGATAGGTTAAAGGGCTAGATATGGTAAGGTAATAGGTTGGTGGGAGGAAGAAGGTGTACGGATGTACAAAAAAATAAATTACTGAGAGGAATATTGATCTTACTAAAAGAAAATAGAGATAACTAAAGAGATGTTAGGTACTTACTGAAGAATGGTTCTGGAGAGTGCAAGTGATGAAAACAATGATGTCAGATATCTGAAGCAAAGGAACATCATGTATGTGTTACGATAGTTTGATCCCGTGTGTTTCTCTTTGTGAATCCATGACCGTGAAAAAGGTGATGGATGTCGATGGTTGTTAGAAGTGCTCTCGGGTGATTTCATTTCCCTAAGTACTTCAGAAATTTGAGTGATCCAAGTATCTATTCATGTGAGATCCTAAATTGAATGACCAACCTCAGAAAAGTATTTTTATATGTATTTAACCTGACCAATGATAGGGGACCGATGTCAGTAGAGGCATAACCAGAGTCGGTTAAGGCAGGAATATCTTGGTTGGCGAAAAATAGCCTTCTTATTGCTATTTTTGGCGTGGGCTTCAATATTTGTCCAAGTCTTGAGTGATAGATCATGGAAGGATGATTAATATTCCTCTTAGGTTTCTTAATAGGAGTTAAGTCTAGGTTTAGACTAATTCCTAGTTTGTTAGGATAGGCTTAGAATTGCTCTGAGGTACTTAATGGGGTTTTAGTGGGTGATGGAGTGAGGTGGCTAGGTGAGTTGGCTGGGTGATGTGGTCAAGTGAGGATGTTAATTAAATTAATTAAGGTAATTAATTCAATTAATCATGTGCACTATGGGATATGAATAGGTAAGGTATGGTTAATTTAATTAAAAATGTTTATAAGGGTAGTATGACCTAATTTTGGTGTCTACAAGTATAACTAAGATGGTTATTATTGGTAGATCTTTAATTAGAAAAGGGAATATGTATAGATTTATATAAAATAATATGGATTTTTATAATGAAATTGAATCATATACTTTCTGATCTCACTAATAGGACAATAGTCCTTAATAAAGAAATAGAAAGATACTTTCCTTTGTTATTAAATACAAAGCTGTGTATGGTATCTTGCTAACTAATTATGATTAAATCATAATGATGATTGGTTCTATGTTCTTATTAGCTAATAATAAATGGAGACAAGAAAGACTAAAATTTTTGGTACAAATATTTAGACTTTATGATATCTCAAAGTATAAAATATAAGCTTTCAATCAAGTTTGATTATAATATTAAATGATAGTAGGAAAACTTAATGATGTTACTTTCTTAATATCGAAATCAAACATATCGATAAATTAAAATAACAGGTTAAAAATAAGATGATCTTCACCATGAATGTAGATTTAATCTACATACCTTTTTCGTGTGTTAATGTACACTTTGGACCCTTCTATGGGTCAATCATTCTTAGTGGACCCTTAGGTGCATTGTTTAACAATAAATTTTATAAGATAATAATTATTGGAATAATTATCTAATACTCTTAAGTATGTAAGTTTAGTTGAAGGAACTTAGTTTTTTGTTTTAACATAGGTTCTATAGAAAATTACCCTCATAATGACAGGATTCATTATAAGGATACTATGATGCATCCAACTATGCTTCAACACCCCACTTAGTTCAATTAACTTGATTGACATAAGTGGAAATTCAGTTCTTGGTTCTACTCTAAAATGATATAGATACAAGGACTAGTGTAATGGTCAACTCATGTTGACTTAGGGTAACTAGACACACCCAATCGATGAAATTTGATTGAGTATGTATATGTATCCTTAGTCATCCTGATTAGTCTTACACACTAGTGTATGTAAGTTTCCCTTGTTTATTGTGAAACTTTGACTCTAGTTTTTGTTTACAGTAGTCAAGAATGACCAATCTAGATGGTAGTGCAAGTGTGTTGAAATACATATTCATTTTGACAAGCATACCATATTGGAATGTAAATGTGGTAGACATGTCTAAAACTTTGGCCAAAGTATAACAAGTTATTAGTTACGTTTTCTTATGTCACCTAGTCTAAGATGCAAGATTTCATATGAATATCAGTAACAAATATTCAGATAGGATTCTTACATAGAACATGTGAGTGCCCCTAAAATGGTAAAGGAACCAAGTATACACAGTATACATTTGAACAAGTTAACATGAGAGATCAGTTTAATAGTGAGTCATAGAATGAGAGATCGGTGTTTCACCGATTCATTACAATTGCATAAGGTATTTCTGTTATGAGATGGATTGGTAATGAAATTTTGTTCTAAATTACATTAGTTTAGAATAGAGATCATTATGAGACAAAAAAATTCCCTTGTTTCTAAGTGTTAAAAATTGGATGTTACATCTTGGTATTAGAGATGAAGGTTATAGATGTTGGACCTATTGAGTCCATATATGATATAAAATTAATTTCATGTTAATAGAAAATTGTTAGAACAAGGGGAGATGCTATAGAAAATTAACGTCCAGGTGGAGAGGTAGCTACCACAAAAAAACTTGATGAGATTCTTGTTTCCCTATTGGACACACAAGATCATCTTGTTGAACTTGAATAGTAAGTAATGGGTAATGAAGATGAGAAATATGATGCTGATAATAACAATGAACCACCTCTAGTGAACAACTCTAATGTTCAAAATTTTGTTGATAATAATAATGCAACAATTAAAAATGTTTTGAATGCCAACAAAAATGCTACAAATGTAAATGAAAATGTACCTAATACTTCTAAAAATAAGAAGGAAAGATTATCAGCTGAACTTACTAATGACATCAAGAGGATAAGTCCACCAAAGTTCAATGTCACTATAATAGGTGATGTGCCTGAGAATTGGCTCAATGAAATAGAGAAGTACTTTGCAATAAGGAACTTCTCGGAAGAAACAAAAGTAGTTAAGGGAGCTTATAAAATTTCCCATGAGGCATCCTCCTAGTGGGACAGACGTAAGGCTAAACTAAAAATTGATGAATCAAGTATCACATGGGATCCGTTTAAGAGCTACTTTAGGCAATGTTGACTACCATAACTCTTTTATGATAAAAAAGAGAAAGAATTTCAGAATTTAATTCAAGGAAAGTTAAGTTTAACTGAGTATTGGGAGAGGTTTACTAAACTTCTTAATTATGTTCCTCAATGTCAAAATGATGAGAAGTTTAGGATATACAATTTTATTATGGGATTGAATCCTATCATAGGGGGAGAAGTATATGTACATATCCCAACCACTATGGAAGGGGTTGTAGAAAAATCCATAAGGAAAGAACTAAAATTAAAGGTAATTTCTGCTCATAAAGAGGAGATTCAAAAAAGAATTTCTTGTTCTTCTTTGTCACTTGCACACAAAAAGGTGGCATGGAATTTTTTTGGAGCGAAAAATAAATTTGACTGATAAAAATAAGAAAACAGTAGTAAATAAACCTGTTGCAAACACTAGAAACATTTTTGTGAAGAACAATAATAATGGGTAGAAGTCCTATGGAGGACAAAACAATAATTTCAGGAATTGAAATAAGATTGAACCAAAAATAGAACCTGTAGGTGGTTGTTTCAACTATGGTAAGGATTATGGTAAGGAAAACTATGTAAATTAGTGCCCTCTAAAGAAATATGACATCAATCAACAACATAAGATATATGTTGCAATAGCTGAAAAGCAAGTTATGCCCATAGAAGTGCCAGGTAAATTATTTGGTACACCTGTTACTTTAATTTTTGATACTGGAGCTAAAACATGTTTTATTTTTAGTAAATTAGCTACAAAATTAAAAAGAAAAGAAGGAATAATAGAAAAATCTTGGACTGTACATTATGGTAATAATGTTGTCCATACTGTTAGTAAATGCATTTTTGGAGCAGTTTTAGAGTTACCAAATTTTTCCACTGAAGTAGATCTTTATGTTTCTCCTTTGGGGTCATATAATGTTATAATTAGTGTTAAATGGATTTCAAATCATAAGGAATTTTTTTATTGCTTTTAAAAACACATTTGTTGTCTTTATGATCTGCAAAAAACAACAAACATTCAAGGGGTAAAACAAGAAATTTTAGTTAGAAAATTGTCATCTATGTAGCTTAATGAAGGCCAAAAATAAATTTCGCACTTTTTATATAGTAAAAATTTCTAAAACAATAGAAAAGGATAGTGATTTCTTAGGAAAATATCCATTGTTAAGAGATTTCACTAATGTGTTTTTGGAAGAACTGCCTGCCCTTTTTCCCAAACAAGAATTTGACTTCACAATAGAAATCAAACCTAGAATTGAGATTATTTCCAAGGCACCTTATCAAATGATTACAATTGAGCTAGTAGAACTTAAGGAATGGTTGCAAGGACTATTGTCAAAAGGTTTGATAAGACAAAGTGTCTCACCTTTTGGAGCACTGATAATTTTTGTGGAAAAGAAGGATGGAACACTTAGAATTTGTATTGATTACAGTATGTTAAATAAATAAAGAATAAAATATATATATCCACTTCCTATAATTGATGATTTGTTTGATCAGATGCATGGTGCATCAGTATATTTAAAGATATACCTTCGATCTGGATATCATCAATTGAGAATTAAGGATGAAGACATTCATAAAACAAATTTTAGGACAAGGTATGGACATTATGAATTCACATTTTTACCTTTTGGTTTGATAAATACACCTACAAATTTTATGAATTTAATGAATAATATCTTACAAGAATACTTTGAAAATTTTGCACTTGTATTCTTGGATGATATTAGTATTTATTCTAAAAGCATTGATGAGTACCATGAGCATTTGAAAATTGTACTTGAAATTTTGAGAAATATAAGATTGTATGGTAAGTTGTCCAAATGTGATTTTTATGAAACAAAATTGAACTATTTAGGATATTTCATAAGCAAAGATGTAATAGTGGTTGAGCCATCAAATATTATTTCCATTAATGAATGTCCTGCACCTAATAATGTAAATGAAGTTAGAAGCTTCATGGGGCTTGTTGGTTACTACAAAAAGTTTGATAACGAATTTTCAAAAGTTGCTGCCCAAATTACTTCATTACAAATGAAAGATAAAAAGTTCATATGGAGTGATAAATGTGAATAAAAATTTAAAACTCTAAAAGAACATCTAACTTCTACACCTATTTTGGCTGTACCAGATCCAAATGGAAACTTTACAGTAGTTACAGATGCTTCCATTGAAGTACTAGGAGATATTATGTTGTAAAATGATCACATTATAGCATATGAGAGCACAAAACTCCAGTTACATGAATTGAATTATGCCCCCCATGACCTAGAGATTGTTTTCATAGTTCATGCACTTCAAGTATGGATAAATTATCTCTTAGGAAGACCTTTTGAGTTAAAGATTGAACAACTTAGGCTGAAGTATATTTTCACTCCGCCAAATCTTAATGTAAGACAACAAAGATGGTTAGAGTTTTTGTCACAATATGATTTTGACATAAGTTACATTAAAGGTAAAGAAAAAAATGTGGTAGATGCACTAAATCGTAGGAAAATTATTTTTTCACTTATAACTTTGAGAACTCAGTTTAAGGATGTGGTATAGAGTATTATGGATTCTGATTTTTACTTTCAGTAGGTAAAAAAAACTTGTTACATATCCTAATGATGAAAGATACAAAGGTTTTAAATTTGATAATGAAGTAATTTAAAGATATGAAAAGAAAGTGTATGTACCTTCAGAAAATGTGTTAAGGAAAACGTTAATGACGTATTTTAATAATTCACCTTACTCAGGACATCCCGGTGTTACAAAAATGCTTGCTAATTTTAAAAAACTATATTTTTGGAAAGGGATGAAGAGAGACATAACTGATTTTGTTTCACATTACCTAAAATGTTAGTATGTTAAGGCTGAGCATATGTACCCAACTAGTTTACTATATCCCATAACATACTGTAATATAAGTGGAAAGTAATTAGTATGGATTTTTTTCAGGGGATTTCTATGTCTAGAAATAAACATGATGTTATTTTAGTTGTCATAGACAAATTGAAAAAAAGTAGCACATTTTACTGCTGGTCATCTTAAAGATGATTCACCTATTTTAACAATACTATTTGTGCATGAAATTTTTAGATTACATGGAGTACCTAAATTTATTATATTTGATCGATACCCTAGAATGACATCTCATTTCTAGAAAATGCTAAATGCATTCTTAGGAACAAAACCAAATTTTAGTTCTGCATACCATCCAAAAAAATATTGTCAAACAGAAAGAGTAAATCAGGTTTTGGAAGATATGTTATGAATGTATTGTATGGATCAACAATACAAATAGGAAGAATATATTCCTTTAGTTGAATTTTCTTACAACTATACTTATCATTCCTCTTTAAAAATATCACTTTCGAAGCATTATATGGAAGGAAATGTAGAACTCCAATCAGTTGGGATAGCATTGAAGATAGAGGGGTTATTAGAAATGAAAATCTTACTGAAATGGAACAACAAGTGAAAAGGATTCATGAAATATTAAAAGAAGCAGTGGATAGGTAGAAAAGTTATGCAGATCTGAAAAGGATCGATAAGAAATTTTAACTCGGTGAAAAAATATTTTTATGGATAAATCCTAAAAAGAACTCTATAACCTTTGACAAGGCAGCCAAATTGTCACCTCATTTTATGGAATATTTTTAGATTGTTGAAGTGATTATCCCTATAGCTTATCACTTAGCATTACCTCACACTTTGTCATGAATGTATGATGTTTTCCATATCTCTTTTCTTAATAAATACATTTCAGATTTATCATATGTATCAAATTGGGATTATTTGTAGGTCCAAGACCCAAGAATAATTGTGATTAAACATGTAAGAGTGATGGAAACTCGCCAGTTGTACATGTAAAATCATGAAATTAGTCAATACAAGGTCCAGTGGGATGAATTTAATGAAGAAAGTGCAACATGAGAAAATAATGAGGATACGGAAATTTATTTTCCTCATTTGTTTGAACAAAATTAGTCTAATTTTTTAGGAAATTAAAGACTTTGTTTGAAATTTATCTTTAATTTTGGTTAGTTTTGTGCAAGTAATATATTTGTTAGTACAAGGACAACTATTTGATGTAATTTTTGAAAAAAATTGAATTCTACAAATCTGGTTTCTATTTGAAAATTTTGTGGATAGAAGAACTATAATTATGATTATTATGTTTCTTGTTTAAAGAATGTGGACTAAATTAATCATCAAGATGCTGATTATTTTTAGAGGGGAGGTACGTAATGCATCTACCATGGTTGATATCCTTGAGGGTTTCTTTAATTGAAGTTTTAAATGTTGATAGGTGATTTTTGTTTGAAGACATTGTACTCTTTTGAACTAAGTAATCATGTTTGTTGTAGATGATATGTTTATCTTCTAAAAATGGAAACAATCATGCCAAGAAAATTCTGAATTTAAAATGAATTATTTCATTCATTCTTTATGTTGAATTTACACTGAATGTTGATAGAGGGAATAAATTCAATCTAATTTGTTCATTACCCTTTTTTACAATATTGAACTTTTGCTTCAGTCTATTTGATTTTTGATGCAAGAATAGCCACACCTTGAATAAATTTTAGTGATCCAAGGCATGCTTTTGATTTTACAATGTTTAGGAAATTTGTTCAAGTCAGACAAAATGGTTGATTTATAAACCCAAGCTATTGTGGGATCACATGTGGCATCTTTAGAACCCACCCTTTATAAGTGATCTAAAAATGTCATTTTTATTCTTCATAGGATAATGTTGTTGAGTAGTTTCTGGGAACTAATTTAATCTAAGTTCCTATGATTTTTATTTTATCTTAATTTTAACCTAACTTGATTTTATTAATGTTGTTGATTAATTGGAATGGGTAATCCTAAGTCTTGGCACTACTTTATTCTAAGACTAAATAAGGATTATTCCTAAGGACCTAAGCTTGGTTTAAAAGCTAATTCTAATTAAACCTAATCTAAGGTCATTGGGATAGCCTAATTGAAATGGGATGGACTGGATGGAAAGTGGATAGGTGTTGGTGGAATCAATTTCAAAAGCATTTAAAAGGGTTAAGTGTCATTTAATATAATATTTTTGCTAATTTTGGGAAATGTATGAATATAAAAGGGAATGTTGAGTTGTCAAACTCTGCTAAATTAATTTGAATGAGGTTTCAATTTTTAGTTCTAACCAACAAATAGTTGGTGATGAAGGGAATTTAGGATAGGACACTGGCAGTCCTGTTGGAAATTAATGTTCTCAACTAGAGTGAAAACCACCTTGGGAATAGATGAATGTTGGAGAAAATATACAATTTCTACTTTTATTGTTTCATTCGGCATTTGGGAGATTTGAAGCTCTGCATATGATTACTATTATCCAAATAACTCTCCTAGTTATTCAGGTAAATTATATACACATTATGGCTCTCAGTTCCATATTGAAGGATGTGTGCACTTAAGTTCAATTAACATAACTCCTTGATTGTAATTTCCCCTCGGTTCCCCTTATTTTTCAATCACCCTTACATGCTCTCTATTCTCTCCTTACATTTCCCTTTTCCTCTTTGTTCCACTCCTCCCTCACACCCACCTTCTACAGTTTCTCTTTCTTCCTAAGTAGCTTCTTCACTCTATGCGCATCTCACACTTGCTTCAATTAGCTAAGTCTTAAGCCATCTCATGTGCCACATCCATAACTTTGTAATGGTTGTGCTTTCACCATGCATTCTCTACTCACCAGTTTGCCTCATTCCCCCCCCCCCCCATGCACACCCTTACGTGCCTTCCTTCTATTTTATTACCACACCTCATTCTTCCATGTGCATCCCTACATTCCCTCCCTTGCACCCTTCCATGTCAAGTTTTCTGACATGCTTGAGTGTGCCATGTGCAACCAGTCAAAGCATACCAATAAGGAGTCAAATCCTTATAATGAATCATTGACTAAAACGTGGCAGAAATGAAAAATATCTACATGGTTGGCCATCATTTGAGCCAATCCACGTGTGTCATGTGTTTTGTGTGTGCCAATGAATCAGAGATTTTCTAACACCCATATATTATGTTACAGAGCTCAGATTAGCACGTGCCTAGACATGTCAGAGAGATCCTGACATCAGCTATAGTGCCATAAATTCAAATTCAAATTCTTGGTAGATCTAGTAGGTGAGAAATGGGAAAATATATCTCTGAGCATTGATGAGTAGATCTGATTTCTTAAACCACCCGATTCAATATGATTCACCCTCCTTCCTTATTCAACATGCCAAAAAAGTTTATGGAAGCATATTTCACAAATCTCTAGGCATATTTTCAGGAATTGAATTCTTCTTGTTGGTGGTTTTATTTCAAATTCAAGTTTTTCCTCCTCTTCTCCTTCTATAGATTTATCTATAAATGTAAGAGATAGGCTCATTTGTTATGTTGGAAAGTTTGGATCCTTACGCGTTTTCTACTAAGGACTTCATATTTTCTATACTTTGAGTTGCATACCTCTAGATATAGCTCTTGCATGCGGATATCGGCCTCCTTCATCATTGTAATAGCACTATGTATTTTGGGAAGTAATAGAAACATCATTTTGTGAATATTCATTGTCCTAACATGTTTTCATTTCTTTTTCTTACCTTTTATTTTGCATTGTGTGCTGGTTGTGTGATTTCGCGTCCCTTACGGTTTTTTATTTATTTGTGTTCCATGACAACGATCTATTGAATGCGTGTTTATCTATGTTACTCGTTCCTATCCTCCTTCCATGTGTTTCCTTTCATTATCACTCATAAAAGATAATTTCCATCCCTCCTTTTTGGTGCTATCACCTTTTTGTATAGTTTCCTTTCATGTTATCCTTCTATCCTTGGTCCTTTGGCATTATTAGCTTAGTTTTCCCTTCTAGCACTATGAGTAGCAATAGTAGTAGTAATAGATAAAGGAACTGGCCTTCTCTAGATTCCGTCCCAAGCGCGCAAGGTCTGACTAATTTTGGATGGTTCCATTATGGTCTTAAACACCTCGGCCCTTCCAAGATCTAAGATGTGGGTGCACATTTGAGAAACCAACAATTTATGGCACGCCTGGTGGGAACAACATTGAAAGCTCAAATTTCATATCTCTAAGTTCTGGTGTGTGGAATTAGTATTTAAGCCTTTGGAGGCTCATTTCAACACATATGGTGACTCCCAAAATTTTAACATCTATTTTTTAGTAGTCCTAATCACCTTTCATGAGAAGAGTTCATGCAAGAAAAAGTGCAGCAGCTAAATATTCTTTTTATTACCTCTAGTTGTCCTCAAGGAGAATATATTCCATAAATTCCATGCATGCATCTCTATCTTCTACACATCACACCCATTTAACTCCTCCTCAAAACATACAACCTACACACCCTACAATGGCACATCAACAACCTCCTCCACTGAGAAACTTTTCAAACTTTTCTGGAGGAATTCCCTTGTTGCTGGTTGTGCAACATGATATCCCAAATGGTGTGTTCAAGATTATTCCATACTTTACTGGATAGAATCAACTCACCCCTCAAGAGCATATCTAGGATGTAGAAAATGTGTTCTCAATCTATTTTATCACACATGACAATGTAGAATTCAGGATACTTGCAACCTCTTTCAAAGGTAAAGCACTTAAATGGTACCGAGGCCTAGAACTTATATCTATCACCACTTGGGATGAGTTGGGAACAACTCTTTGTAATTACTTTGAAGATAAGTGAGATCACCTATCTCTGGAGGAGCAATTGACAACAATAAGGAGGGTGCCCAATGAGAACATGACTGATTTCAACATTAGATTTCAGAAGACTTGGGACAAAATACCTCTTGTGGTAAGACCTACATCCCAGCATGTTTTTCTATATTATCTAAAGGTGCTCAACATCGATATTTCAGTTATGATCTAATCCATGGGAGGTATAACTTTACCAACTACTTATATTATTGAAGTAAGGGAAGATAGTAGTCTTATTCAAGTGGGAAAGTTATCTCCTACATCACATATGCCCTTGTTCCCAGAAATGTCACAAGCGCCCCAACCTTATCTGGCCCTTATTCCTATTCCTGAGCAAAGCACGTAACCAGTTGCCTCAACATCCTACTCTCCAACATAGTAGAAGGAAGATGAAGATTTGAGGGCCCTGATTATAAATTTATCAAACAAATTCATATCATTATGAAAACAACAGGTGCAATCCTATAGAGGTAATTCTAATCAGGTGCATGGCCAAAGAAATCAGTCTTGGTAGAATCATTATGGAAATAAAAGATATGTGCCCAACCAGAAAAATGATATATGCCATACAAATGCACATCTGCCCTTACAAGTTGTTCCTCCCATGACTTCTCTTCCAACACCCAGTGCAAGTTAGGACCTTTTCCCAATTCAGAACAATTTGACGTAGGAGTTAGAATGGTGCTTCCCTTGCAACATGCCTCATAGTCAATATCATTGTGCCAATGTTATGCATGTGCAAGCCTTCATGATTTAGAATGCTTCAATTTTTGAGCATTCAAAAAGTTCCCTTGAAGTAGATAACAAAGAAAGACTAGAATCTCCTCCATTGATAAATTTGATGTTCTTCAGTGTTGAGTACTTTTATGCAATCAACGAAGTTACAAATAATGTAAACAGAACACAACCCAAGTTATGGACAAAACAAGATACAAGAAGATAATTTTAGAGTCAGGCACATAGGTCCCTCTCCCTACACAAGAGACCCCAAAAAAATATCCTTCTGAAGTAGTGTGTGCCCCTCCTTTGGTAGGTCAAGCCTCTGCTCTAGCTAAAGTCCAGGATTTCACACTTGAACAGTCAAGAATGGATGTTGTTCCCCAAATACAAAAGACATGGGGCCTTCAATTTATCATTAGGAACCAGATGAAGATAAAAAAAAATATATCACAATGTGGGATGCCTTGACCATTCCATCTCAGTGGGATCTATTGCATGAAGCTCTGGCACAACTCCCACGCATTAATGCAATTGTGCAAAAATCACACGCTTCTATCAAAATATTCCAAGAAGAGGAGAAACAAGTAAGTAGATTTGTTAAGAGCCCACCCTTCTACATTTCCTCGAGCATAGGTAAGAACCTAGTTCATAATAGCACGATTGACTCAGATGCTAGTACTTCTAATATTCATAAGAATTTTTTTGATTTTTTTAGTCTTAAATATAGCCCCTTTTCTAAGGGATTCCTGCAGCTTGATGGCTCAACTATCACCACCTTAGGATTCATTAAAGATCTTGAGTTAACCCTTCATGAATGTCTAAACCTAACCATTACTCAAGATGTGTTAATCATTGACCTACCTCCTTCTTTTTCCTTGTGTCTGTCAAGAGAATTTACTGCTAAAGTGGGTGGTTTCTTGTCTTCTAATTGGTCTCATATGTTACTCAATACAAGGTATGGTACCTGGTTTACAATTCAAGTTGAGCCTATATTTTCCTATCATGTAGAGTGATATGTCCCATCCCCTCTCCAAGCCAACTATTGAATCCAAGAAGAACAAGCTTCAGTTTCAGAAGATCACTCTCTTCCACCCTCTTTTCCTAACCTAGTGCTTGATGAATGGACAGAGAGACACCAAAAATTTGATCCATATGTTGAAGAACTGGAATCTTATCAAAAAATTCTTGGTACTTACTACATTATTATAGAATAACTTGTGCTATTGTGAGTGCTTAAGAAAAACAAAGTTGAACTGGGTTTGTGGAAGGTGTACTTTGATAGATCCAGAAGTAGGGATGGCACGGGGGTAGGAGTGGTTCTAATTTCCCCTAAGGATGAGAAATTATTCTTCATGCATAGGCTACAGTTTATCTATTCTAATAATATGGAAGAGTATGAAGCATTGGTGCATGGCTTGCTAATTCCTGAGAAGAAGGAAATCAAGGCATTGCAGATATTTGGGAACACAAAATTGGTTATCCACCAGGTTACCAACAAATTCCAAACAAAACAAAAGCTTATCAAAGCTTATAAACATAGATTTTTGGACCTCCTTGAGAGATTTGATGCTTTAAATCTGTAGGTGGTGCCATGCAAAGTGAATAAGGAAGCTGACCAGATGGCCATGTTGGGCTCATAGTTCTATCCTACTTAAGGCTTTATCAAAGGAAATACTCATTACATCAATATGGTGATCAAACCATCAATTCTGGACAACAACACCAACTATAAAGTATTTAATAGTGACACGTAGATCATCCAATTTATCTAGAATGAAGTTGAGTTTGCATCAAGCATGCAAGATGACTTGCATGATAGCTATGGTGACCAAGTGATACAGCTAAAGAAAAACAAGTTCCCTAAATGGTTGGTCACCTTAGAGAAAAATTTTAGCCTTGATGATGAGTTTAAGGGTGAAGAAATGTACATGCATGCCATGCAAGAACATTATTCCCCAGTCATTATTGCACACAGAAAGGAGTTACTACTTAGCAAGGCTTACGTGCATGAAGAGAATCATGCTTTTATATCTCTATGTCAAAAATAAAGTGATATCCTCTCAATGGAGTATGAATACCTAAACGGTTTTGATCCAAGTGTTTCTCAACACTCCATTGACCTTGATCCTAGTATCAAGTGCATCAAATAGAAGCATCGACCAGTCAATCCTAAAATAGAGACCCTTATGACAAAGGAGTTATCTAAACTTGTCGAGGATAAAATTATTTTTCCTATCAAATACTCTATCTGGGTTACAAATCTAATTCCAATGCATAAAAAGAATGGAAAAATCAGACTCTGTTTGGATTTTATATATTTGAATAAGGCATCTCTAAAGGATCATTATCCTTTGCCTTCAATAGAGAAGATTCTGCAAACTGTGGCTGGCATGCAAATATTCTCCACACTAGATGGTTACTCAGGTTTCAATCAGATCCTGGTCAAGGAAGAGGATCAATTCAAAACAACATTTAAAACTAAGTGGGGAACATATGCATATCAGAAAATTAACTTTCATTTGTCAAACACGGGAGTAACATTTCAGCATTCCATGGACATTGCATTTAAATGTTACATCAACGAGTTCATCCTTGTTTACCTTGATGACATAACAATCTTCTTAAAGTAGAGTGTGAATCATATGGTGTGCCTAGAAAAAGTCTTTGAGTGAGGCAAAGAGTTTAGGGTGTCTCTTAACCCTAAGAAGTGAAATTTTTTGGTGGCACAGGGAAATCTCTTGGGCCATGTGGTTTCAAAAGACGGCATCAAAAATGATCCTGAGCACATCTCATCCATCCTAGCTCTTTCCCTACCAACGCACAAAATTTTTGACAATCCTTCCTTGAAAAAATCAACTTTGTTAGGCATTTTATCCCTAACTTTGTAGGACTGGTTCAGACCATCACCTTGATGCTCAAGAAGGACATAACGTTCAGATGGATAGTAGAAGGAAGAGAAATCTTCAAAAAAATCAAGTAATAAATTTCTTGTGCACCAACACTCATCAATCTAAATTATTCAAAGGATTTCATCCTTTATGGTTATGGCACTGATGCAAGTGTTGTTGTCCTAATACAAGAAAATGAACAAGGGATGGAACAACCAGTGGCCTTCTTCAGCCAGATGCTAAAGGATTATAAACTAAAATATAGTCACATGGAGAATCAGGCCTTCACCATCATGCATGTGCTCAATAAATTCAAGAGTATGCTCACCACCTATCATATCTATGTGTTAGTCTCCTAGTCTTCAGTTAGAGACTTCATCATGGGAGAAGAAATCAGTGAGAAAAGAGCATGATGGGTGACAAAAATTATGGAATATGATGTGACTATCAAGGCCAAAAAACTTGTAAGAGGTATCATACTCTGCAGGAATATTGCTAAGGATGCACAGAGTGAACCTAAGGCTTCATTATTTCACGATGAGGACCTCCCTCACACAGAATTTGAGAAAAATATAGATCCTAGTGTGCATGATTGAATGAAAGACATGATCACATTCCTTTTCAAGGGCATGTGCCCTCCTAGTTCAAACAAAGAAAATAGAAGACATCTGAGGCTACAATTTATCCCTTATGTGTTGATTTATGGACTTCTCTTTAAGAAGAATCTTGATGGGGTGCTGTTAAGATGTATCAATGGTGTGAAGACTAAAAATGTGCTAGCATAATTTCACGATGGATTCTCTGGTGGACACTTCTCTACCAAAACTACAGCAATGAAGATCATAATGGCATGAATCTTCTATCCTGACCTATTTGCAGATGCATACATGTGGGTCACAAAATGTAAGGAATGTGCTTTCTTTGCAAGGAAGAAAAGATTAGCAGGTCTTCCCCTTTGAGCAATCCAAGAAGATCATCCATTTGTGCAATGGGGTCTTGAATTCATAGGTATGATCAATCCACCTTCAAACACTGGACATAAGTGGGTGTTGACAACTAAAAACTACTTCACCAAATGGACATAAGTTGTCACTCTCAAGGAATCAACTGAGTCATTCATCCTTGACTTTCTCGAGGGTGTAGTCACAAGTTTTGGTGTTCCTCAAACCATTATCTCTGATAATGCAAAAGCCTTTCATGGTACTAAAATCACTAATTAGGCTCTAAATCTGGGAATTTATATGAAAAACTCTTCCAACTATTACCCTCAGTCTAATGGTTTGGAAAATTCAACAAACAAGAACCTAATTAAAATTATGAAATGCACAATGAACATCAGCCAAAGATAGTGGCATACAAAGGTCTCACGTGTGCTCTAGGTAGATAGAATCATAGTTAAAAAGGAAATAGGAACTTCACCTTACAAGCTTATATATGGTAAGGAGGCTACCCTTCCTTTGACACTAGAGCTGAATTCATTAGTGCTTTCCCAATAGTTGGAATTCGAAGGCACAAACCAAAGAGAAATAAAAAAGGCAGAGTTAGTTAATCTTTAAGAACTAAGGAAATCTTCCATGATCAAGCTAGAAAAACATCAGAATGCAATAAATAAATGGTTCAAAAAAAAGGCTAGACCTCAACCTTTGAAGGTTGGGGACTTGTTTTTAAAATGGGATGCTGACAGATCTAAACTAGAGCACCATTCAAAGTTTTATGCACTTTGGAGTGGCCCATACATCATCATTTCCTACAAGGAAGATAACTCTTCCAAGTTAACTCATCTTGATGGAGGCGCACTACAAATCCCAATAAATGGGATCCATATCAAACCCTTCTGTTAAGTTTACTACATCATTATATATATATATATATATATATATATATATATATGAGTAGTTTCAAGTCATCCAAGTGTGCTACATGCACATTTTTTGCTTTTACATAGTTATTTCTTCTTGCATACTTCTTGCACACACTCTTCCATTGCTTCCAAAATGGAGAGCTTCGCTCAACAGTTTCAAGATTCAGAATAGAGTCAAGAAATGATCTTCAAGTGACTATAGGGCCAGTTTCATGATTACATAAATAGACTCCATGCCCAATGGATGCTCCAAGCTATTGATCTTCTTCATCTAGTAGATAGATGGCCCTGAAAGTTTCCATTATTGTAATCCAAATAACTCTCATAGTTATTCGAGTAACTTGTATACACATTCTGACTCTCAGTTCTCCATTGAAGGTTACGTTCGCTCAAGTTCAATTGGCACAACTCCTTGATTGTAGTTTCCCCTTGGCACCCCTTCACTTTCAAGTTCCCTTGCCTACTTTATGTTCTCTCCTTCCATTTTCCTTTTCCTCTCTATTCCACTCCTCCTTCTCGACAACCTTATTTTATTTCTCTTTCTTCCTAAGTGGCTTCTCTACTTTATGTGTGTCTCACACTTTCTTTAATCAGCTAAGTCTGTGGCCCTCTCGTTCACCACACCCAACAATTTTTAATGATTTCACCTTCACCATGTGTTATCTACTCATGATTTTACCTCATTTTCCCCCCACGCACACCCTTATGCATCTTCCTATCTCCGCCATGGAACTATCTCCCATATTTAGGATATTAACAACCTGTAGCACCTCATTCACAAATGGTTTAGTACTCTGGTACTCAAAATCATGAAGGAGATCAGCCATCAAATCCTACTAGTTTCTTGTCTGATGGTGTAACTCTGAGTTAATGTACCATGTGTGCATAGCCTTATAAGGTGTAGTAAGACTTATGAACCCTTAAAGATGGAGGCAATACTTTTGTGCCTTCCATCCAGGCCTTCTAACATGTCTGGACGTGAAATGAGGCAAGTTCCTTCCCATGATAAGTTTGTATAACAATAGGTGTATTTATTCAGAGAAACCAAACAGAGAATGTGATCCTTAACTCATACCACTCTAGAAGGTTATCATGATAGGTCGCTAACTAATGTGTTGTGGTCCCGAGAAAGGTAAAATAGAGAATATTTCTCTTTTCAATCTCACGTCTCCATTGGGTATCCATTTCTTGGAGGAAAACTTTAGGGTCGGTTCCCTTAGTGTAACTTGGTAACTATTTTCCTCCCAGACACCTGACTAAGTGTGCCTTTGTTACTCATGTCATAAAGCCTCTTAACTACCTTCTGACTAACTCATATGTCCCGTGCGCCCCATTTTCACAAGCCAAACTAGTTGTATCACTTCTAGATTGAGAATATTACCACTGAATAACACCTTATTTTGGTTACACAACCTCAAGGTCCCTGATAGTGCACATATAAATTCTGTATAGGTATTCTTCTCCTAAGGGCTCAGTGTAGGGCACTAACTTCCCATTCACCAAAGGAATGATAACACATTCCTCCTTGTTCTCAAAACTTATGTATCCGTTATTGAAAAGTAATTCAACATTGTTCTTATACCACCAAGGGTGCCCAAGTAACGCCAGAAAGTTTTCCGCCTCAGCTAGAACCCAAAACTTCAAATTCTCTAGTGAATTTTTCCCTTGGATAGTGATAGAAACATCTTTTAATACACCAATGGGAATTTACTTTGTCTTATTAGCCATATACATCACATTTGAAGATGGTTGAAATGGGGGAATTCTCATTTGATTCCACGCTTCTAAAGTGAGATCATTAACTTCCACACCCATGTTAATCATAATATTTCTCAAGAGCCATCCATCAACTATTACATTCAAGGTAATCTCCTTATCATAGTCAATGCTATGAGGAGGAAGGTTAATGTGCAAGACCTGCCTCTCATGATCTCTTGATATGCTTTCATGGTCTCTTGATAGAATTCGTTCCAATGGGTAGGGTCTGGATACTTCCATTATACCACCTCTTCTCTTGTAATATGTAGTCTCTGCTTTGGTATTTCCATAGCATGCGTAGCCTCAGCTTGTGTTGTCACCAGTACAGGTTCTAACTCTAAATCTTGTGCCATTCTTAGAATCCACTATTGATTATCATGCTTTACACTCACCATCCTAGTGTAACCCTTATCCTTTCGTTTCTTTTGGATCATGTTCTCAAAAAAATTTAGGCATTCCTTATACTTGTGATTTTTCTAACACTAATAGAATTGTAACAAATCAGTGCATTCATGCTTATAGTGTTTTATAGACCCAAAGTTTTAACAAGTCCCACATGAGAATTCACTTCTTCCACTTCTACAGTTTCCATGGCATCTAAATCCACCACTAAATCCTCTTCCTCGACCTCCTCCATCCATGTGCCCTTCATAATGACAACCATCATCCTTGGATCTATTCACAACACTAGTCTCACACACACTAGTATCAATGTAATCATGTATTTGGTCATTCAATCTACAATACTTGGTGTCATGAGTAGTAGAGGTGAAAATTTTACAATATCAAGACACATTCTTATGGATCACATGCTGCAGCAATGGAAACCTTCTTGCCTAATGATATCCATGGAAGATCTCACAATCTACTGTTGTTGTGAGTACTGATCTCCAAGGAAAAATTTCCTTCGTATGCCCTTCTATCTCACAATCCATACACCATAACCCATTGTGAGTCTCATGAACTAAGTTCATAGAAAATTTCTCTAGCAATTTTTCCATTACAACTATTTGGACTTCTAGTAATGGAATAATTCTTGTATCAATGCTTCCTACTACCTCAGAACACAAGGTAGCCTCAAAGAGGCCTCACGTAGATCTGTGAAAGTCTTTTGTGAAATCTCCCTCTTGAATGGTGTGATTAGTCCTCCAACAAATCACTAAGTGTGATGTGAAGGGTGAATGACACAAGATAACTTTGATAGGTGAGTCTTGAAATGCACATCATAATCCCATAAAATCTTTACCATTCCTAGCTGAATTTCCTTCAACGTGTTGATGCTTTTCTGTTTAAACATAGGTATGTGGAACTCTACCAGAAAGGTATTACATAGCGCAATGTAATCCACCACTCTTTGGTGTGGGTCATACTTCATGTACCAGCTATGCATGCATCCTTACAACATGGTTGCAAACTAAATTTATTTCCACTTTGTTGTAGTGATTCCCTTCACACGCCATAGTAACTCGCCCTTGTGTACATGTTCCACCACATATGCAATGCCCTTGTAATCATGAAAGTTGAGTGACATCTTATAAAACACCTGTTGATGGTGTTGCAGACCTTCTCCACCAGATCTAGGACCTTGATTCCATTTGATGTTACCTCTAGCACCAGACCCACTAGATCCCCTAATGCCAACTCCTCAAGATCCACCAGACCATCCTCGTATCATAGGCAAGCATCCTAATGCAGTTGCACCTTGCGAACCCATCGTTGTGCTAAACTGTGTGCCGATAATATGTGATACCAAACCACTTCCAGATGTGTTTCCCACACCACTTCTAGACCTAATACTCAAACCTTGTGATCCCACACCTTTCCCAAATGTTGTGCCATACACAAAACCCCAAAACATAGGAAATTATTGTGCAACCATAAAGGTACCAAATGAAAAATTATACCTCTTACGTTTTTCTCGACTATGAATACTGATACCAACTAGATTATCAAAATTAATATTAGGAACTGGATAACTAAGCCGAAGGGTCTAGTCACCATATGAGTTAATATGCACACCTATAGGTCTTCTCCTCTTTTCATATGGAGAGATATCTCTAGAAGTGAAGGGGGTTTCTCTTCCATGATTTCCAAAATAGGGTAGCTCAGACTTCTAAGGTTCCACATCCTCCACGTGAACCTCAAATCCTTCCTACAACATCTACCTCCATAAATCCATCACTCTTACAGCTTTGCATTTTATTTCAAAATCCCTCTAATGAGATTCATTATACTTGAGTTACCTCTCCTCTCTCTCCATTTCTTTTGCAAGGTTTGCCATCTATATACCATGTCAGCTTCCACGCCCTACACCTAGCAAGACTTTAGCCATCTATGGGAAAGGCTTCCAAACTCAAAGTAATGACCTTGATCTTGAAAACTGGTGGAATAACATGTAAGAATGATCCTCTAGGATCCCTCCAGAACTTGAACTCAACAATATCCTGGAAAGAATACGTAGAAATATATTATTTTAAGGTATAACTAGTCAACACTCTACTCCACCAGTGATCAATGCGCTAAATTGTGTGTCGATAATCTGTGATACCAAACCACTTCTAGATGTCTTTCCCATGCCACTTCTAGACCTGATACTCAAACCTTTTGATCCCACACCTTTCCCAAATGTTGTGTCATACAAAATACGCCAAAACATAGGAAACGATTATACAACCATAAATGTACTAAATGAAAAATTATACCTCCTAGGTTTTTCCTTACTATCAATACCGATACCAATTGGATTATCAAAATTTATCTTAGGAACTGGAAAACTAAGCAGAAGGGTCTAGTCACCATGTGGGTTAAGATGCACACCTAGGGGTATTCTCCTCTTTTTATATGGCGAGATCTCCCTAGAAGTGGAGGGGGTTTCTCTTCTATGCTTTCCTAGATGGGGTAGCTTAGACTACTAAGGTTCCACGTCCTCCATGTGAACCTCAAATCCTTTCTACAACATCTACCTCCATAAATCCATCACTCTTACATTTTTGAATTGTATTACCAAATCCCTCTACTGAGATTCATTATACTTAAGCTACCTCTTCTCTCTCTCCATTTCTTCTGCAAGGTCTACCGTCCATATAACATGCCACCTTCCACACCCTGCACCTAGCAATATTTTAGCCATCCATGGGAAAGGCTTCCATACTCATAGAAATGACCAGGATCTTGACAACTAGTAGAATAACATGCAAGAATGATCCTCTAGGATCCCTCAAGAACTCGAACTCAATAATATCTAGGAAAAAATATGTAGAAATAGCTTACTCTAGGGTATAACTAGTCAACACTCTACTCCACCAGTGATCAACAACAAGGGTTCAGGTCAAATCAACATCAGGCAACTACTGATATTTTTCCTAGGTCCAAAAACCAGGTTAATAGTACAAACTTTTCCTTGATACATATGCTGATAGCCATTTATACAAATCTACCTGAAAATAAAAAATGAATGTCTTATAGAGTTCATGATACAAGTTCTCCTCCACCCATTTTCATTCATCAAACTCAGATCCAGCATTGAAACTCTGACAAAAATCATCCTCTATGATTTTAAGCTAGGTTTCAATGATGTCCAAGGTCAACCACTATGTCATTACACATTTCTCTCACAATAGCTTCAAAAGAGATCCTAGAAACGGAACCAAGATGTAGTCATTATTTTACCATCAATACTTCTTTCTAACCCCAAGTGCATCAGTCTATCACCCAATATATGATGGGCACTCACCTGAGGCATGCATGGGAACCAATCCCCTCCTTTATGTGAGATTTACAATAGATTTCTACCATTAATGGGGGATTATTTGCAGAAACATAAGTACAATCATCTACTTTAAAAATTTATAAGATATAACTAAGATATCTACACATTAATGCATCACAAAAGATAATGAACATTGTAAGAAGTACAAGAAACCATATTTGAGTCATGATAATCCAAATAACATGAGGGTTTACACCCATAATTAAGTTGTACATAATATATCCATGTAAATTGATTTAACATATTTCATGTAGCCGTATTACATTCAAAAGGGTTATCCCAGACCATATTAATCATATAACAAAGACTCAAATCCTGTAAACCTATCTAATCAAAGATCCTAACTATGATTTTCCCCATTATATCCCTTCTTACAAATCCCATTACCCATATATATGCTTAATGGTATCGCTTACAACCATTTATCACTAAGTACCCTAAACCCTAACACCATGAAATCCAAACCCTTAGAATTTCCTAAAATGTTTGTAGCAATTCATTACTCTACTTCTCTTCACTTGCCTTGTATTGTCTCTCTCTCTCTCTATGTGTGTGTCTATGTTCATGTTCCAAGCACTTCTTTAAATAGGACCATCAACCACCATAATGACTTATCTACTGAGTAGATCATGTGCTAAGTATCAATGTGGTCCTCTATTGGTGAATTATTATCCTCTTTACAAAACAATCCACTAACTGTAATGATGACTTTGGGAGTATTCCCTACATGGAATATACTTTTTTTGACCTCCAAGGTTCCAAGCTACCACCTTATCCACCTATCATTCCTATTCAATTCCTCACATTTTTCCTCAAGTGACTCTATGATGCTCAATATTTCTAATTCCTTTAAACCCTTAATATGCCTCCAACGCATGCCCTAGTTCCACTTAAACCCTTTTTTCTATGTGCTTTTACTTGAGTGACCTTCTATCTACTGATCATGCATGCACATTACACTTAGTACTTAGCCAATATTTTAGGGTCAAGAATAGGTGTGTGTGTGTGTGTGTGTGTGTGTGTGTGTGTGTGTGTGTGTGTGTGTGAATTATGCCCTAGGTTTCTCGTGTGATATTGACACTTTTTGAGGTAGGGATACAATAACTAGATGTAGATTGTAGTAAATGTGTTCATGGAAACAATAAAATCCCCTCCTACGAAGTGTGATGTAAATGAACAATCCTTGTGTTCCTTGTGATGTAGTTATATGGATGAAAATGTAGCTTTAGATGCATTTGATGGATGGAACTCTAGATGGTGATAGTATATGCTTAGCTCTTGGTCCCTCATTATGGTCACATACCTTTATATTTATATGGTTATCTTGTTATAATTTAATAAGTAACCCTGAAAAGGCTTACCACCAAAATTATATAAATCTCAAATGGCTAGAACGTACCCTAATGGTGAGAGTAAAGTGCAAAGAGGATCAGGGAACCCTAGAGGGGACCAGGGTGCATAGGGTGCCACAATCCTATCTGGGTTCCCCAATAAGAAATAGGAAAAACATAGAATGGAAATAAAGATTGGGAAAGTACAAGTGTAAGATCAAAAATATGATAGAACAAAATGTAAAAAAAGCCAAAGATAAGGGTTAATTATTACTCTTTTCACTAAGAATCATATGAATAGTAGAATGATATTGGGGCTAAATAATAACTCAAAGTGTGTGATTTTATATCTACATTTTCCCCCACTTTATATTGGTGAGTATAAATATTGGTAATATAAACCTGATAGAGATGCGTACATGATAAATCCATGTAGAGTGATGTATCAAACATTCTGAAGGACTAGACAAGGCGTGCGGTGAAAAATGTAACATTCCCATTTTAAGACTTTAGAAATGAAGGAATTTTTTTTATAATGTCTGTTGTTATAAATAAAGCATTATTTAGAACACACACATTCCATGCCAATCAATCTCAAATAGATAACCATATGTAATTGTAAATGACTCAGTGATCCACCAATCTATTCATTTGATAACTTAGAGATCTACCAGTCTATTTATTTCATAACTCGATGATCTACCAATCCATTTATGTTAACTTTGAGTATTTAATACTTATCATATACTTTATATACTTGGTTTTCCTACCCTAAATTGGGTACTGAGTTATCTATTTAAAGAACATATCTGAATAATTCTTAACAATATTCATATGATATCACGTTGCTTTAAACTAGGTGACATAGGACAATGCAACCAACAGTTTTTGATACTTTGGCCAAAGATTTTCAACATACTGTTAATGTCATTATTCCTAGATGGCATACTCATCATTCTGGAATACGTCCTTCACCTCACTCCTTTGTTTTCAAGAATGGTCTTTCCTAACTACTGTCAGTCCACTTGTCCAGGGTTTAACCCTAGCCATGGTTAGAAACATAATTTATTATAGGAAGACGCTCACAATGACTTAGGGTATATGGGCATACTCAGTTGACCTAATTCAACTAGATGTGAAAAGGTACCTTGAGCCATTGAAAGCTACTAGATATCCTAAACATGCCACTAACTTGACCTAGAGAGAAACTAAGTTCATGTCCTTATTTGTGTGTAGATCTAGATGATCAATGCAGAAGCGTGTTGCCACATGTCAACTGCATCGTTTTATTCTCGAGAAAATCCAAGTCTTCTCGAAAGTACAGCCCTGCAATTAGCATGTGCCAACATCCTACAGAAACTACCTCATCGAGATGTACATACCCTAAGGAGGTTAGTAATACATTATTTATTTGGATTATTACACTAATTACAACAACCCTGCTAAACTGTAATCCAACTCTCCATAAGTTCTTTTCAAAATTTAATTAATTTAGCCATTAAAGAACTTCCTTAACTTTTTTTTTATTAAGGTCAAATAGTTTTAAAGGGACTATACCCTGTATACAAAAGGGCTCAAAAGCCAGATAGTAAAGATGAGAGAAGCAGCCCAGAGAAGGGAAAAACAGTCAACCAAGGAAGGCTCAACAGCCAAATATTACAATACAGATGAAAAAAGGATCTAAATGTACAAAGATCCAGAAAAAGGAAGGCAAGATCAAAAAGGAAACAAAAGAGAAACAACATAAAGAGCCCCACCACAAAACAACTCCAGAACCACCCGATGATCGCCACATCGCAGCTAAAAAAAAACATCACAACAGCCCTTTACGTGATGGCTCCGTCAATTTTGGTCTTGATAGCCTGCAGTGACATGAAGAAGGAAATGGCAGTGGCCTGAGAGGAGTCTTGTAAATCTACTTGGGCAATTGCAATTTCCCTTTTCTCTTTAGGGCCCCATATGTCCTTATTGATCCCACTTAAACTGCAAACACTGCGGACATGTTGTTCAATGAAATTATAAATGCTTTTGAGGGTAGATAATATGCAGTCATTTTGGCTTTTAGTATTCCCCAATCTACCATCAAAGGACTGTAGTTTCTTGA
Organism: Taxus chinensis; assembly: GCA_019776745.2. Lineage (NCBI taxonomy): Eukaryota > Viridiplantae > Streptophyta > Pinopsida > Cupressales > Taxaceae > Taxus > Taxus chinensis. The sequence goes on along the minus strand of CM034156.1, from coordinate 261,996,301 downwards.
AAATTTCACCAATAACCCCCTCTTCCTCCTCACTTTGAAGGATACTTTTACCCTTAGCTCTTTCCATGTTTTTTATAGCCCCTTTGAGCTCTTGTATCTCCTTTTCTAATCTATCCACCCTATCTAGCAATTCCTCCTCTTTGGGCTCCTCCACCGGCTTGCTAATATGCAGGAGGTTTTCAGCTAGTTCCAAGTCCTTGTGGCTCCTTAGGACTCATTGGGAAGCAAGGATTTTGGCTTTGAGGCTCTTACTTTTCTTGCTGGAGACAATATCTTCATTCTTTCTTTTTAGCAGGGAGGGAGTGGGAGCAGTGTGGGTAGGTGGAGGAATAGAGGAGGGAGGTGGGATAGGATTCACGGAAGGGCAGCTGGAGAAATGGTGATGAATCAAGAGGATAAGGCCCTGGTGCAAAGGGACAGCCCTAGAGTGGCTTTGAACTTCCCTTATAGATTTCTCTAGAGAGTTAATCAGATAATGAGGAAAGCTGATAATGTTATTTCTATGAAAATGATTCAGAAAAATCATATGTTTTTGAGGTATAGTCACAAATCTTCCTTCAAGGGTAACATACCTTACCACCATTTTGGCTAGTTCAGTAAAAGGTTCAGGGATCGACTCCACCTTGAGGCCAGCAGTCACGAACTCAAGATTCTCTCCCTCTTCTAGAAATTTCTTGGTTTCCACCTCCCTATCTACCTTCTTATTGAAGAATTTTGTGCCTTCCAGGCTGAGGCCCATGATCTGAGCTATGAGCTCTTCCGTGATTTCCATTTTCATGTTACTATATTTGACTATTCTATTCTTCCATCCCCGGGTGAATTTGATAGAGATTTCTTGGTCAAAGCCTTGGATCCTTTCAATTAAATTCGACAGGCCCCTGATTTGTAGGTAATCCTAAAGCTCCGTGTTCTCTTTCCACTCAGGATTGTGGGTTGGTTTGGTTTTGCATGGTGGCCCCCCCATGTTTCCTTTGCACCTTTTCCTATTCTCAATGGTAAAATAGCTATCAATGTGTGGAATAGGCCAAACTTTGATTTTGGTATTTGAATCTTTCCTTCTCGTGAAATCTGATTTAATTATTATGCTACACTTGTTATTATTGCCCCACTCCTCGGCTTTCCTCCTATGCCAAGAAATGATGATAGCCCAGCCCACACAGATCACAAAAATCATCCAAATCTTTTGTGATGTCATCATCATGTACTTGGGGATCCACTCATTAGCGTCTAAAATACAGCCGTTAGTTATGATTTTCACTACCATGGAGATCAATGATTATGGCTTTATTGACATGAGCGGGTAGAACGTCCCCTCCAATCCAAGTTTGAAAGGGATTATTAACACCAAAGTTATCCAAACTGTCAGTGACCCTATTTCCTTCCTGGTAGGTGTGGGTGATTTCGACATTTTCAAAGCTTTTGCATATATCAATAGCTTCTTCAATGTTTTCTTTATAGGTTCATTTTACAAAGCTTATTAAACAGATATCCATAAACAAGACAAAAACATCATAAGTTCCACTATATTGTTATCTTATCCATTCAAAGAAGGTGTAGCAACCAAATAAGTTTAGCTATAGTAGACTTTTTAGGGAAATTAAGTCTAATGATTTACGATTATATCACCATTCTTTAGATTACATTCCTTTGAGCAAGGAAGAGCCTTCCTCTACATGATTAAGTGTTAGGGTTTCTCATACCATTCTTATCTTTCACATCCTCTATATTTTTACTATATATTCAATACACATTCCATTACTATGTTAGAATGTTTTAGATAAAAATCATTTTCTTATGCAACTTAAAAAGATGCATCTTATTAAAGGAGATTAAACTAATTATGTTTCTCTAACTTATCAATTTTATCCAAATTAAGCATATAATAGATATGAAGAATATCATCAAGATAGGAATTCCATCCTCTTCATAAATACAAGATAATTTACACAACCAATATAAGTAAATCTTCAACATTCAATTCATCATTATAAACTTATTCATTTACAAGACTATGTATTTCAAGCATACTGTATAACAAACAACCTCCATTCCAAAAAGAGTACAAATTTTATTTTTCAATACAACTCATGAATGAATTGAAACTCTTTACATAAGATCTGGAATTAAATAATTCAAAACAACATGAAAGTTCTTGTCTTCCTTTATCACTTACGATGTCCATCTGCAAAATTTCTAGCATGGGTTAGTTCAATGAACTGAGCGTGATAAGCACTAAGTATTAAAGTAAAGTGCATTCCACTAATTTTTTTAATAAACAAATATACTTTTCTGAAAAGATTAATAGGCATCATACAAGTAATCATAAGTAATAACATCCAGAAAGAAGAACAATTAAAAGAATTTGAATTCACTTTCAAGAATAGAGCATAATATAGTCTGTAACATCAGAAATACATCACAAGACTTAGTTGATCCTATCAATTATTTAAAATAGTCAAAAATTATTTTTATTCAGTTATTTCCTAAACCCATAAGAATACAAAAATCACATTTAACTTTTCCAAGCAGCAAAGAGGTTAGTTACAGCATAACTCATATTAGTATGCTTCATCTTTCCATGTAAACAAAGAAGAGAATCAATATAAATCTATTTCTCAGACACAATTCCTCTAAAGGAAAGAATCAGGTTTAAAACACACATCACTGCCTCAGTCCATAGATGACAAAATAAGGAGTCTGTTAAAAAAGAGGCAACAACAAAACAAGAATCCCAATTCATTCTAATTAGTTTAAAATAGTTTAACTAAAAGTTTTACTAACTTCAATATGTTAGTAATATATAATTCAAATGTCTAAAACAAAACTTTCCAAAAATCCCTGCTATAATTGAATGAAATAAATCTCCTAACCAATGCACAAGAGAATTCCCATCTCAGAAGAGAATCAATAAAAGAGAAGTTTGGTCCAAGAACTTATATAATTAACATAGAAAGGATCTCAACGAAAAAGTACCCAATCAATATTTCATTTCATTTATACTATGAAATGAAATCCTATATTAAGTATAAACTTAGGAATTCCTTAGCTAGTTCCTAAGATAGAACTCAAACAAAATGCACATTACCAACTTCCATTACAAACTTACAAATGAAGACCTATTTCTATTCACCAAGCTCAAATACAAATTCAATCTCCAAATTAAATTCATAGTATCATCCCTAAAAGACATACAACAATAAAGATATCTTATTCTCTTCTCTGTCAAAAATCTAGATATCCATTCAAGAACCCATAAATAAATAGAAATATGCAACAGTGCAAGATAGATAAGGGTTAATAAAACTCACAGACCCAAAGACTAAATTTCCAAGCATTCAGAACATGAATACAATATCTCTTCAAACTACACTAGCATACAGGGTTTAAATTCACCATTCAAATAAAACCCTCGAGTCAAATGAAATATCATAAGAGAGTAAGGAACTAAACAATCTATTTAAGACAATTACTATCCTTAACTTCTTCTAACTCGACTGAACAAAATCACCGCAAGCCTAAAAAATTTCATTTAAAATCTTATGAAAGGTAAGGATTTGTTCAACATTAAGACAATAAGGAATTAAATAATACACTCCAAACACCTCTACAATTGATACGACTGTCATAAAATAGATCGCAGTTCCAGTCCATTAATTCCTAAGATTAAAACAACCAAGCTTCCCAGATGACACAAATTCACTTAGGGAAGAGAGGGAAAGGTTTTACTATGATTTTTCCCACCTTTTCGAGTACAAGGGAGGTGATATAGTCCAAAGGACATAAGAAAATAAAACCATTCACACCCAAGAAGCAACATGAAGGAGATCAAAAGGAGGTTACCAGTTTGTCATCAAACTGAAATAAACTCTCAAGCTACCATCGAGAAGACAGTCCATAAAGGAAATCAAGATTCAAAACCTAGATGAACCAATAAAACCCATCTCGCTAAAATATGTAGAGAATTAAATTTCCCATTAACAGAATACTGGTTCAGAGACGAATATAAGCTTCCAACATAAAAAGAATAACCCTTAGCTCTGAGTAATTGTACAGAGAAAAACTCACAACCCAACTACAAGTTCATCATAAGAACCAAATGTAACTATACTTTCGAATACGAAGGTTCAACCTTAAGTACAGATCTACACTAAGTTCCCACACAGTTCGACACAGACACATATTTCTCATACCAACTCTTAACAAATTCTGAAGCTTCATTACAAATTTTAGAGCTTCGAGTACAAGCATAGAACACTACGGAGCTCTACCTCAAAAACACAAGGCTAAACAAAGTGTTAGAACCAAATGAGCAACAAGCTAGTTCTTTCAACATTAGTCTTGAATGTAAGAAACAAAGTTTCAAATACAAGCTACAAAGATTCCACTACAAATATCACATGAGACCATTGATAACTAGTATAGAGAAATTTCCCTCAAACTACCATTTACAAAAAAGGATTCACATTAAAAAACCCACATAAATTTCAAGAAAACATGCAAGTAAATAACCATTCTCATCATGAAAATATATATATACAGTGAGAATTTTTTTTTAATGAATCATTTAGAAGAAAGAAAGAGATATTAATGTGCAAAGCCTATCATGCCTAATAGTGCCTCTACCGATTTGAAGAAGACTTCCAGTTGAGTTTCCAAAACCCCTTCTTCTCTAAGCAAGATCAAACAACCATAATATTTTTCCACAATGCCTCTAATACATTCCTCAAACCAAAAATAACCTAGAGAATTCAAAAATAGCCACTAAAAGTAGATCAAACTACTGGTTCAAAAAACGAGATAGCTCCATGCAGAGAAAAAATCACGAAGCATGCAAAGTAAAACAACCCCCAAAAAATCCACCAAAATGCCTTCCAAGACGGTTTTCTCACCATAACCGAGGCAAATTAATGCCATTAATTTCCATATTCCCACCTATCTCTCCTTGGCACCACCTTCCAAAGTTGGCGAGTATAAGTTTAACTTCCACTTTCATTTCTGAACTTAGTGATGCTTCCCCGTAGGTTCCCCCAAATTTCCATGTAATTACCAACTCTAGCAGTACTATTCCTTTTTTTAATATAAAAATCACATCTCATCAATATCCTAGGAACCTCCAATTAACTCCCAATTGCCAATGACCCATAGGTTCCCTTTCATATCCCATTAGTTTAGGATAGATAGAATTTGCTTAGGTTAGATCTTAGGTTAATTTACAATATATAACCTTAGGATATAACCTTCAAACAATAGATTGTCACCTTAGGTTAGGTTTTAGTTTAACCAAATACAATAGGTTAGAAATAACTTAGAATCCCTTAGGTTATTTCCCATCATGCTAACTTAGTATTACAACTTAGATTAGGTTGTCATTCCACGTAGAGTGGCATAGGAAGATTTTAGGTAGAATTTACCTGAGTCTCGAATCTATTAGAATAGACCTTAAAGATATAGGACACATTAAAATATCTCTTTCTTACAAATCCTAAAGCAGGTTTCCATTTCCCTTAATGCCATTAAGCACCCTGTAAAAGGTTAATCAAGAAGAGCCAAGCACAACACACAACAAAATGTAGGCACAATATTTCAAGATAATAAATAATTTACAACAAACACAAGTTCAGTCCGTTAAGTCTCTTAATCAATGAATGTCATGTTTTCATTCATTTTAGATAAGAATATTTAAAACATATCTTGGATAAATGGAATCAATCCAAGGATGAGTCAATATGAGAGATAAATTTGTAACTCTTAAAAGCAGATTGTAACTTACTCATAAGAAGTGAAATAGATTATTACAAACAACAACATATCAACCCTACAATCAAGGAGCAGAAATGCTTTATCCATGGCAAGCATGATTTTCCAACAACCACGAAACATACATTTTTCTTGAAAATCACATGTTAATGCTTGCAATGCAAAACAAAAATATAACCGTTTGACAAGGTGTTACAAAAAAATATGGAACATGGAGACTAAAGATGTACAAAGTGATGAGAGTGAATCTAGCATAGAATCGCATGTGTAGATGTCGATGTGTTTAGTGTACCTTCATGGTTAGTATTGTGTGTGTGTGTGTGTGTGATGTATATGCCATGTGTGTGTTATTGTTGTGACTACTTTCTTTCCATAGGGACAGACGTTTAAAGGATAATATGTTCAAGTAGTCAAATACACATGTATATGTGTAAAAATGTGTATATATATTTAAAGAAACATGTGAAAATAGTATGAAAATGAGAATGAAAAAGGAACATGTGCACCTAATATGTGATGAGACAAAAGGGTGTAGAAAGGATATCATGTAGTTGTCAATGAAGTGTGAGTTTTTTGGGCAATCTCATGCCATTGTGGCCAAATAACTATAGGGAGAAAGTTATGTTATTCTCCAAATTGTAATTTCTTCCTGGAGAATGTGTAAAGATCTCAGAACTCTGTACTATTTGGTTGCTTTGGCAATTCGATGTCACTAGCTAAAGAAGTGTAGGTAGGAAAGTATGATATTCCTCCAACATGTAATTACTCCCCAGAATACTAAGGACAATATGCACTATAAAATTTTTTATGTATGGGGTTCGTAGACTAATCTTAACCAACTCGATGTATAACCCATTGTTTGATGGACACAAAATATATACTGAACTGTACCTGTGTAGAGATTTTTGTAGTGTGTAAACCCCAAATGATGCCCCCCTCTTTTGGGGCGCATGTAACATCATAGATAGGGGAATGCAGCCCCAAAAGAGGACCGAACACACAAACTATAACTCTACCCTATATGGGGAAGGGAATTCATGTCATAGAAACCAAGGGACATAGAAACAAGTGGCTAGGAAAAAAAAGTGTTAGTAAGAACAAACGTGCATGTAGAAAACAAGTGTGAGCTAGAAAGACAATGTGTAAGCTAGAATGTAAGTAGACACACAAGAATCCAATCATAGACAATAAAAATAGGGTTTTAAACATGAGATACCACTTACTGTGTCGCAAGATAGTTAAGGTCATAGTGGCCACATATAAAAAATAAAGTGTGCACAGAAAACAAAGGGAAAATCCCACATACAATAGCAAATACTAGCAGACAATGTAAAAAACCAGTATGGAAGAAAATATCCATGTATAAAAAATATTGCACATAAATCACCTGGTATCATGTTATAAAAATAACAAGTATGTCGAAGCATGTGTAACCTGATAATGGAAAGTTCTAAGTACAAAATGAAACAACAACACATGTAGTGAACGAATGTGGATGCCCCAAGAAGATAGTATTGAAAACATTGATGTTTCATGTAGAATATTTGTATTTGTGACCATAACTAAAAAAGGATGTGAACGTGCATGTTTTTATGGTAAATATAATGACATACAAGATATATATCTAACATGTGTAGTAAAGTGAACATGTAAGATCAACTGCGAGAAAGATTAAATGTAACCATAAAATGTAGCATGTTTTGGATGCATGGAATGGAATGTAGAGTGAATGATAGGAGCCACGTGCCCCCTGAGTGAATGAAATTTTATGGAGTGAGATTCATTTAGTATGCCCCTTCATCATTCAAGAATGAAACATAAACGAGAGTGTGTCATCAGGAAATGGTTGAAGTATGTGTTGTGTGTTATGCGTTATGATGAGTGTCTATTGATGATATTTGACCTAAAGAGGAAGTATGCATTACTATGTATCCTAAGTGTATATCACAAAAAGGTTAATATAAATTATCTATGATTTATCCTCTAGCGTATACTACTTAATGGTGTAAATAAAAGTGATGATGTAGCTTATCATGATATGATGCTAGAAGAAGTGAACCTATACCATAAAGTGTATATCACTAATCCTAGGAATGTCACATGGGAAAAGATGGAATGATGAACATGTAAGTGTGATAACATCTATTTGTTATGTATACCATCAATAGTCTAGTATGGACTGTGAGACTAGAGTGCATCATCATATAGTGAGTTCAATTCATAAAAGTGAATATGAAAAATTCTTATTGTGTGGTAGGATGAATTGTATGTAATGCAATGTGTGTAGATGACCTAATACGTGCAACATAGTGGATGTAAGATGCAAGATGTAAAATGGAATATTAAATTTCATATATGATGTGTGAAAAATGCACAAAATGTGATAGTTATGGTTTCATGGGTGACACATGTGTATAACGTGGATGGCATATGTAGGACAAGATGTAGAATGCAAAGTGTAAAGTTTATAAAGATGTGTAATATCTATAGCATGTAGTGTGTAACATGTAAATGATTTCATATGGTGTGATGATGTGTGGTGTGTAATGTGTAGGGACTACTATGTAGTGTGTGGGGTTCATGTGTATAGAATTCCATCAACATTCAAGTGTGAACTGAAAAACAAGAGTGTTTCTTCAGGTAATGATGATGCTTAGAGTGTATATAATAATACATTTGCTAGGAGGTTGTTGTGTGGTGATGTGAGCATGAAACATGTGTTGATGGTAGGGTGAGGGGGGGAAATGTGTGGATGTTATGCCCCCGAAGTGTTTGAGATTAAAATTTCAATCATGTAATATCATATAATAGGTCATCAGTATCAGGGTCGAAATCAAAGGGGTAAGCATTAGTGACTTGGTAAAAAATAGTGTGTGGTTAGTCATGTAATGAACCATTGAGGAGCAAATTGTACACACCCATGAAATATTACTCATTAGTGAAGGGTTGTAACAAACATCCATGTGCATACCAATGAGTAAGATTGTTTATATATCCAAGAAAATAACTATTGTAAATGAATATATGAAAAAATGACACGGGACATCATATGTCAATATGATCACAGTCAATGGTGACCCTAATGTAATCGAGCCAAGATTGTCCTAAAGTAGGTAGTGAAGAACAAGGTCTTCATGAAATAAATACTATGAGATGAAATACACATAGGTCATAAGTGGAAGTGATGCAAATAAACCCATAATAGAGATGAGAAACATACAGTGGAGGATAAAAATCCTCAAAAGAAAATACTAGATGAGTTAATCCCTCAGGTGTACATACAATTTCATCACAAGTAGAAAAAAATGGAATATTCTTCCACCAAGAATCATTAATGAAAATCATACATGTGAATGGTGGGCATTCCAATGGAGGAGGCACACGTGAATGTGAAGTGGATAGATTGAAGTCCATATGATGGGGATGCCCTCGATAAAGAATCATAGTAGTTGTAGCAGTCGGTGGAGGCAGTAGGATGGAATAAATTACATCTATCACAAAAATGGAACCTTCAAGTGGTGGAAATGAGGTAGTTTGTTTATAGGTTGAGGATTATCCGTAGTATCAACTCATGGAATATGATGAGTAGTATTAATATCTCGGTCACAATATTTGTATCCATCATGGTCGTGAAGTACACTATATTCAACACCTTCATGTATGAATTTTACACAATGATATGTGGTAGAAGAAACATATTGCATAACATGTAGCCATGGTATACCAAGTAAGTAATTGTATGAGATTGGAAAGTCAATGATGAAGAAGACTTTATTGATAGTTTATGGCCTACGGTGATTAGAAGAACAATGTGACCTACACATGGGTGAATTGAACCATCATAGACATGAAGTTAAAGAGATTATGGAATAACATTGTCAGTGGAAAGACCATGTTTTTCAAGGAATGAAACATGATAAATATTAAGTTTAAATCCATTATCAATTAAAGTGAAATTGATACCCACATTGTAAATACAAATCATTATATGCAAGGGTGGGTCATTGTCAAAAGTGTTAAGATTAATGGGAATATTGGATTTTAATGTTGTGTGTTGATAAAATGTATCTACAAAAGTTTGATATACTGAGTCAGGATGCATAGCAACACAAATGTGAGTAGTAGCAAGAAGATGTTGGACTCTATGCCTTAAATCAGTATGTGCAAGAAAATAATCATTTATTGAGATACTCATGGTGACTATACTCTAGGATGATAAGTAAATAATAAGGACCCTACAAGCATGAATATCAAGTACGGGTTCACCCAAATGATTAACTAAAATAGATATTATTCTAGTGTAATATAATGTTATAGGAGTAGTAAAATGACTGAAGAAATGAAATAATAAAATACAAAAATATACCCAAAAAAAAATCTATAAAATGTGAAACCCTAGTGTGCAAGAAGGGTTAAGAAAATCCTTAGCTGATTTGTATTGTTTCATAGTGGAGACTGACTAAACAGGAGGAGGAAACAGCTACACAAAAGCTTGAGAAAGTATAGATCTGAGCTATTTGACTAGATTGGGCTGTCACGATAGGGATAAGGGTGCTCGTGGGTGCCATGGTCTAAGATATAGGTACCTTGGTCTGTGAAAATTACCACAAAACCTCCTCTATAGTGTCACTAGTTGTTTTCCTATGTTCGCTTCATGTCATATTAATGTTGTTGAACTACACTGAATGTCACTGTGAATAAGAGATGGAAGAATCACCTGTAAAACCATAAACAAAGCATCAAAACCCAAAAAACAAAATATGCATATAAAGGGCTCGAAATTTCCTCAGCTACCACAATGGTGGACTTACTAACTAAGAGCTATACTACAACTCAGACCCAATGTAGTTCTAGGTGTGTGTGTGTGTGTACAAATCATGCCCTAGGTTTCTCTTCTACGAGTCACACTTTTTGAAGTAACGAGAAAATAAATATATGTAGAATGTAGTAAATGAGTGAATGGAAACATAGAATCCCCTCCTATGAATTTTTTTGTAGAGGAACTAGCATTGTGTGCCTTGTGATGGAGCTATATGGATGCAAATATAACTTTAAATACCTTTGATGGATACAAATCTAGATAATGATATTATATGCTTAGTGGTTTTTCCCTCATGATGGTCGCATAACTTTATATTTATATGCTTCTCTTATTATAATTTCGTAATCAACCCTGAAAAGGAAAATCATCAAAAATATAGAAAGCTTAAATGTCTAGAAAGTACCCAAATGGTGAGATTAAAGTTCAAAGAGGATTAGGGCGCCCCAGAGGGGACTACGGCACCTGGGGTGGCCCATTCCTGGTTGGGCACCCCAGTTAGAAATAGGAAAAACATATAATTACAATACACACTAGAAAATTGATAGTGTAATGTCATAAATACGACAACAAGGAATGTAAAAATGGCCAAAGACATGGGTTAATTATTATTCTTTTCACTTAAGAACCATATGAATAGTAGTATGAGACCGGGACTAAATAATGACTCAAAGTTCTTGATTTTTTGTCTACATGAAAATAAATGGTAAGGGAAGTATGGAATCCATAATACATGTCTAAGGTGGTTTTATAAAAATAGTTTCCCTTAGATGGTTTGTGGAATTCCTTTTTGGAAGACTAGTTTTGGGGGTATAATGAAAACATTTTGTGACCTTGTTACAAATATGTTTTTAGGCCTATAAACTCTAATTTTTAGTTTCTTACACATTTGGAGGCATCATTAATTACTTGTAGGGAATGTATATATTTTTTAATAATATTTTTGTGTCATTAAATGAGTTGAAGTGGTGTGCACAGGTTGACTAGTTTTTCATATTTATGTATTGGGAAGTTAGGGTGAAGAGATTGGTCTACAAGACAAATATTGCCCATTATACCATGTTACTTATCCTTCTGAGGATGATCGACTATGTTATAAGGACCTTGTATAATATTTATAATATTTTTAAAAGTTCATTATAGGTTTTGGATGGTCAAGCTCTCTTGAATATATTTTCATAGTGTGAGGACAGTCTTGGGTATGCTCATTGAAAATTTGCTCTCCAAATTTTGTGCCTTGAGTGATGGTGTTAAAAGTATATGGTGATGACCCTTAATTCATGTATTGTATGTTATTTATTTATTATGGCACGACTAAGTGTTTTGATGAGTGGTTGAGCTTCATGTGTGAATACTGGGTATGTAGGTTACAAACCTAATATTGGAAGTTAGGCCTAATGAAGGTCTCATGATATAATCAAGATTTATAGTGATTTTCAAACATGGAGAATGTTTTTAGAGGTCATGTAATATGTGGTTGAATAGTTTATAGTTGTCTGAGATGGACATTTAGGCCAAAGAGGACTTGTCTTTGGTGAAAGGGCAGTTTGAGTGCATTAGGTCTCTATATTTCTTAATGAAGGGACATGATTTCTAGATACTATTGCCAAGCTATATTGGTTTTTTGAAACTTCTATCATATGTTTTTCAATTTATTTTAATGATATATGATCTATGATGGCTGACTGAAGTTTCTTTTGTGCATTATTCATGTATATATTCATGTGATGTCACCTATTTGTGAATGGTTGAGGGGATAAGAGGTGAGAGTAAGAAAAATGGAAGTAAGAAAGAGATAATAAGGATTTAGTCACCATAAAGGAAGAGTAGAAGATATTTCATGATGATATAAGTGATGTTATACTATTTTAGAGATAGGTCATTTGGCTTAATCAGCTTTGTGAAGAAGTTATCGAGTGAATAAGCCTAGAAAGGATGATTTGAAGAAGATAGAAGAAAGGAGAGTTGAATAGGGGTCATCATCAGTTGTTACAAAATTATATAAGTGATAAAAAAATCAAGTGGATGAGTTGGTTTTTATTCATCTAAGGATTTTTATCTTCCTTGTAGGGTTGGTTCTATACCAAATTTAGGGGTTGGTGCTCCTTGTAGGGTTGGTGCTCTATTAAAGTGTTATAAGTTGGTGATCAACTAAATTTGATTCATTTCTATATATTATAAGTTTTAAAAGTTTTGTTTCATTTGGTTTCTTACCCTTTATGGTTTTTAACTTATATCATGTATTCATATGCCATTATGCTCATTTGCTCATGTGTATGGTTGTAACAATGTTTGGCTAATTCATGTTGTATAAGTTAAATTAAATATGATGAATGATAAAGAAATAATTAAAACAAAAGAATTAAGGGATCACTAATTACCCCCCATCTCATTGAGTTTTCTTCCAACAACTTATTCTAAAATATTGATTTTTAGTGTTTATTCCTCTTTTGGCTCGAAGGAGAATCTACAATGTCTTAAATTAACACATACAGTTTTAAGTCTTAGAAAAAAAATTATGTGTCGATAATGTAGCAGGTTCTAATAAATTTCCATTATATATATATATATAATCAAAATTCCTCTCATAACTACGATAATCATTAGCCAAGTAAGCTTCCTCCATTGGAGTGTAGCATTCCCTACACTCACAATGACCTTATTTTGCTAGTTTCATCCCAAACATCACTTAGCCTTGAAAAATTTCACCAAAATACCTTGAATGTAATTAAAAATATTCTTTACAACTTATAGGTAGGTTTTTCCTTTGCAATCGCCTCTATGGGGGTATTCACCAGTTGCAAAATGACCAAAAATAGCCTTTTTAGGCCTCTGGGGGTAGTTGTTCTTCCTAGCTCTTGGCAAAAAATTTAATCACCTTAGGAATACATACCTATACATGAAACATAATTTAAAATATTGTTAGTGCATCCTATCATTCAAAGTGATGAAGATATTTTGAACATGATGACAAGAGGAAGCATTCATAGTGACTAGGAGAGGCAATTTTCAAGTGGGACTTAGTTGTCATGACCATAAATTCTAATTTTACATGCTAGAAATTTAGCAAGAAAATAACTAGATCTAACTCAGGTACATTGATTTGAAAAATACTAAAATAAATAATTTTTAAATTCTAATCACTAAGTAACAACACAATGATATAACAATAAAGTACATATCAAACCCAAGTAATAAGCAATTAAATTTGAAACCCTAAGTGCAAGAGAAGGGATGAGATACTTAGATGATTTAGAAATAATCCCAAATTTGTGCTGAACTAGAAAAGTGATGGAATAGGCATGTAGAATGTCACAACTGAGCCTAGAAAAATGCAGCACTATTGGAAATGTCGAGACTAGGGCGCCCATATAGGGTCAAGGGCACCTAAGCACTACGGACATTCTGTAGGTTCTTGTGACTAATTTTTTTTTCTGAAAGTGATTTCTTTAGAGTCACAAAAATATCCCTAGACCTCGCTTTTGGTCACCTGTATGTTGTTGTAAGATTGACGATTTCTCATAAAACCTACAAGAAGAAAGAGAACCTGCAAAACCCCAAAACACATCAAATCCTAAAAAGGAAAAGATGAAAATGGGGATTTGGATTTACCCTAGTGGTAACACAAATGAGTGAACTTATGATCTGAGTGTTATACTATAATTAATATTGTATGTATTTTTACATGAGTGTGTGTAGAATGGTTCCTTAGGTGGCTCTTGTGTCAGTGCACTTGAATATCAAGGAATAACTAGATGTAAAAGATGTAAATAGATATGTGGATGGAAAAATTAACTTCCCCTCCTATGAAGTGTATTCAGAATAATGTATTCCCTTTTCCCCTAAATGAGTGCTAGATGAATGCTTTGATGTTCTTGAAATTCCTTTAGATGAACCTTAGGTGATAGTAATAGCTGCTTAGATCTTGGTCCTTTACTATGGTCACATATCTTTGTATTTATATGATTACCTTTTTTAAATTTTGTAATTAACCACTAAAAGGATTATCACCAAGAAAATAAGATGCCCAATAGCTATAAAAGACCCAAAAGATGTAAGAAATATAGAAGGAGGTCAGGACACCTAGAGGGGATGAGGGCACTTGGGCACTAGCTCCCTGGCTGGGAGCTAGTGTCCAGACTCAGAAAAATAAAATGTAATGAAGGTAAGACTAGGTAGTGGGGTGTGCAAGACAAAGATGAAAAATAGAAATAAAGAAAAGAGGCCAAAGACAATGATAAAATAGTACTTTTCTCTTTTAGGAAACTTATGAATAGTAGTATGTGATCATGACCTAGAAATATACCCAAAGTGCGTGATTTAATGTCTAAATTTTCCCCCACTTTATGTTGTTGAGATAATTCTTGATAATTTAAAGTAGATAAGATATTTTTACCTAATAACCATTTAGATTGATGGAGAAACCATGTTGAAGAGAAAAGAAAAAGTGTGGAGTGATAAAAATGAAGCATGGAATCTAGAGAAGAGGAAGTGACCCTAGGGGTGAAAATCATATGTGTATATATCATGTTGTAACTTTTGTCAATGTCACTTTTACTTTATGTTGATGTGTTTGATGATGTGATTGTTGTTTCCCATAAGGACAAACCTGTAAAAGAGAAGAGGAAAAGAATATTCAAATATATGTGTATGGAAAATTTAATCCAAATATGTAAGAAAGCGTGTAAAAATGTGAAGAAGTAAAAAAATGGGAACATGTGCACTTGATCTGTGATGAGTGAAAAGAGTAGAGAGGATCCTAAAAATTTTGTAGAAGAAAGATTTTTTTTGGGTGATCTCACGACAAGACCAAATTTTCATGAGATCTCACGCCAAGTGTGAGTTTTTGCGGTGAACTCACACCACCTCATAAGAAGTGTAGGGAGAAAGGACTAGGGTTATTCTCTAACCTTTGACTACTTCCCAATGATTTATACATCACTGTAGATGGTGAGCTTAATTTTAAGCCAGTTTGATCTAACGTAAAAATAGAAAAGAGGTGAAATCATGCATTCTGGTTGCTAGAGGATTATTCCTCTACTAAGAAGACTACTATGTATACTGCTAAAAAATATGTTGATCTGAGAAAAATATTATAATTTCGCCTAGTCATAGGCACCCAGGAATGGTCAGGGGTACTAAAGCACTCATTTCAATTTGTAGATGCTAGTTTATTTGCTTTAGTGAAGACCCTAATAAGATTCTAGGTAGTATTTAAGATTGTAGACTTTGTTGTAACTATACTAAATTATTCTGTACTGTAACTGTGAACTGTTGTATTTGGTGACAGATTCACCCAATGTATGCCCTCCTCGTTTAGGGTGCATGTGATGTCACTAAGAGAATACAGCCCAAAGGAGGACCTGATGTACATCTGAAAGTGAAGCCTTGTAGGGGGGAATGTGATTGGTAAAAACTAAGGCATTTGTAAACAAAGTGGCTAGGAGACTTGTGTTAGTACACATAAGACAAATATGGATATAGAATACAATATCTAATCTAGCAAGAAAGAAGACAATGTAGACCATGAAAATTTGGTTTTAAACATGGGACATCACTCACAATGTCATAATAAAATTAAGGCCAAAGTAGTGAAAATCATACATTGTGCACATAAGATAAAGGGAAAATCCTATAAACAATGGCAAAGAATTACATATAGTAGCAAGCAAAGTAACAGACAACCATGGTGGAAAATAGTTCCTGTAAGATAAATATTACACAAAAAGCACCCATTAGTATGTTAGAAAGATAAAAAAGTATTCCATAGTGTGTATCATCCAATATAGTAGTGTACTAGTGAAAATAAGAAATAGTATTAAATGAAACAATAAAACGTGTGATGTGTACAAAAGCGTATTCCCCTAGGAGACGTTGTGGGACTGGTAAGAGGTAAAATGCCAAGCATATGTGCTACATGCAATGATTTTTGTAAATTCTACATTCATAAATAGAAGGAAAGTGAACAAACATGTGTATATAAAATAGATAATGACATATGAAATATTTGTCTAACATAGTAAGCGAGGTATACATGTGAGTAGAAGTAAGCAATAATAATTTACAACCAAGATGTGTAGTATGTTGTGAGTGTGTTTGAATGGAATGCAAAGTGAATGTGATAGGAGCATCATGAACCCTGAGTGAATATGAATGAGTATGCATGAGATGAAGTTCATTTATAAATGACCCCTTAGTAGTCAATAATGAACTGTAAAAAGATTGTGTCATCAGGAAATTGTTTGAATTATGTGCTAGAAAGATATGATAAATAAAGCATAGATTAGAGAGAGTTAGTGAGTGTGGTAATGTTAATTTCAGAATTAGACACTCAAAAGTTGAGTATGAAGCATGGAATTAGGGTGCATCATCGAGAAGTGTGTCAGGTGAATGTGTGCTATAAATATATGTTGTGAATGTGCTGAGTTTGAGATGTGTAGTGTGTATGATGTGAGGTTCATGAATGTAGTGAGCCCTCAAAATTTAAGTTTGAACTGTAGCCTAAGAGTGTGTCATTGGGTAATTATGATACAAGTCTATCAAGATGTGCAAAATGTGTGTGTAAGACTAGATCCGAAGTATGAAGTGAAGTAGTATAAATGTAAGATACACGATGATGCCAATAGCAGCGAGGGTAAGTATGATTCCTCCCATGTGTATGAGTATGTGAAAGCTATATGATAAAAGTGAAGGGAAAATTTCCTCCACCCAATGTATGAGGAGATGAAGATGTGTGACCATTCTCTAAAGGTGGCGGTGAATGGGAATGACCATGTACATGCAATGGAAGCCGAGGTAATGAACACCGATAGGATGGAGACTATAAAGATGAGGTGGATGTAGATGAAGGAGACTGGTGAGGTGATGTGTACCTATATGAAGGAGACTAAAAAATTGATGTGCACCTAGATAAAAGAGAATGACGAGGTAATGTGCACCTAGATGAAGGATAATGATGAGGTGATGTTAGTGATTTAATATCGTATGCTCATATTTGAGCAAATATATATTAGTGATTATTATTATTAAATGTGTAATGTGTAAATCATATATAGTTGGATTGTTATAGATTTGTTATTATAGAAACAAATCACAATATTCTTGTTTTGTGGTCACGTAGAATAGGAGTGTTGTTGAGCAACCTCCATATATAGGAAAGCTTAGAATGATGAAAAAACTGAAGAGGTTAATACAATATCAGACAATTAAAATATTGTGTACCAATGTGAGCTGGTTACAGTCTTCTGGAGTGCAATATGATGCTTTTGAAAAGACCAGAGGCATTGACAGATTTATGGCCGCCTCTATTAATGAGTTGTCTAAGAAATATATTCTAGAATGATATATTGCAGAAGCTCTAACTGATTTGTAGCAGCATGATTTTGTGTAGTGATAGTTAGATTGTGTCTTTTCTTTGCAGATAAAAGATTTGGGACATCACTAATATTCTGCTAGAATTAAATCTCTACGTACAAATTATCAACAGCATTTTTTGGGCGTGTATATAATGTGAGGGCGGCTCTGAGCTTTGCTTGACGGCATCAAAGTGCAAATCTGTGTGCTATATTCATTGGAGATCCTTGATTTCGTCCTTATTTCTAGCAATGACCTAGAACATTGTATATAGTTGGATTGTTATAGATTTGTTATTATAAACAAATCATAACAATATTCTTGTTTTGTGGTCACGTGAATAGGAGTGTTGTTGAGCAACCTCCATATTTATAGGAAAGCTTAGAATGTATGAAAAAACTGAGGGTTGAAGACAATTATTTTCCTGTGTGATATTGTTGTACCAATATTTGGTATCAGAGCTGGTTACAGTCTTCTGGAGTGCAATATGTTGTTTTGAAAACACCAGAGGCATTGCCATTTATGGCCGCCTCTATTAATGAGTTGTCTAAGAAATATATTCTATAATAATATATTGATAACTCATTTGTAGCAGCATATTTTGTGTGTGAAGTTAGATTGTGTCTTTTCTTTGGCAGATAAAAGATTTGGGACATCACTAATATTCTGCAAGAATTAAATCTCTACGTACAAATTATCAACAGTATATAATGTGAGGGAGGCTCTGAGCTTTGCTTGACGGCATCAAAGTGCATGTGTGCTATATTCATTGGAGATCCTTGATTTCGTCCTTATTTCTAGCAATGGTTGTATTGGAATTTGCCTTTGCCGTATTCAGATTTGAATCTATGAGGAGGAAGATCGACGATCATAGATAGAACAGTCAGTATTTGCATGCCGCAGTTCTACAGACTTATGTTCTATTAATTCATGCCTGATTTTACGAGGTCCATGTGTCTGCTCTAGTCAAGTTAGAATTGTTTGATCTGTTGCAAATTTCTGCTAGGAAATACAAGCTTGATGTTTGCTGCAGTCACATCCTGTGTTTCCTAATTATTGACGGCTCAACTCCTGATCAGTAGAGTTCGTACAGATTTTTTTTTGGAGACTATGAAGCTCAGGATAGTCGACCAACGTTGCCAGATTGGATTTGATTTGCATTGAAGTTCATTACACATTGCGTTCACATCTCTATTTTTCGTTGCCAATAGTTTTATACACAAGCAAGCCATCCAACAACGAGGAGCACAAACTATTCATTATCTATGCATATGCAAGTATTGAGTCGGTTCAATTAATTTCTGTTTTGTTTTTTATTTTTATATCTGTCATATAGACACTTGTTCTTTGTCGTTCATCATTAAGTATTAGTATTCATTAAGGAGTCCTTTTATTTTTGTCCATGTGAAAAACTGATTTCTTTTTCCTATGTCGTGTAGTCTCTCATGTAGTTTGTGTTTATGTTATCCACGTTTATCAAAAGAATCATTGTCTTGTATACCATTGTCATTTTGTTGAATTTTTAAAAAAAGTTAAGTGTCACTATTCTCGAAAAGTAATCTTTAATTACTTTTCATTATAGTTGTCTTCTATGTAATAGTCGTAAATTGGTCAAGTGTTAAAGTTTCCATTCTCATATATGTCATTGTCTAAATAATTGTGTTGTCAAAATCCAGTATCATTTTGTCAAATGTTATTGTTCAAAGTAGTCTTATCATCAAAAGAGTCATTGTAAAAATTTGTAAAAATAAAACATCTTGTGGATGCATTTTTGGCGGTGACCGACGTCCTAATAAATTTTATGGTTCACATTACGAGGGGGAGACAAAATAAAGTTCAATGTGAAACCTGATGAGCTTCAAAGCCATAAACCGCTAAGCTAGCAACATGCATTTGGAGGATGGAGGCAACGGAGGCAGGAGGACAATCAGCGTCCTCGAGTTCGTCACTACCTCAGAGGTCGCAAACTGCTTTAGTGACACCTTGGTGTTTTGTGTGATGAATAAGAACAGATGAGCATCCCTGTTCCTGTGTGCAGTGCAGTGCTTGTGTGTCCCCCATGATAAATTGTACCATTGATACTATTGCAGGAAGTGTTCTTGATCAGACTGATTTGATGGTTGATGTGAATTGGTTGAACGGTCCCAATTCATGTATTCATCTAATAGGTTGAACGGTCCCTAGATGATGTAGTTCCCACAGTCAGTTGTTGAGGATCAAGACCATGTACAAGCTACGGAGCGGCATGCTGCTTGGTTGAAGATGGTGTTTTTCCCCCATGTTCGCACTAAGGGGGGGGAATGTTAGGATTTACTATCGTAGTGCTCACATATTTGAGCAAATATATATTAGTGATTATTATTATTAAAATGTGTAATGTGTAAACCACATATCAGTTGGATTGTTATAGATTTGTTATCATAGACCAATCATAACAAGCTATTCTTGTTTTGAGGTCACGTAGCATAGGAGTGCTTGGTTGAGCAACCTCCATATTTATAGGAAAGTTTTCTCCTATATATATATTATTCTGAATGTATCGCAAAAACTGAAGAGGTTGAATACAATATCATGACAATTATTTTCCTGTGTGACAATATTGTTGTACCAATAGTGATGTGTACCTAGTCGATGAAAATTTCCAAGTATTTGACTCAAGGCTAATGATTTGGACTAGCACACCTATGATAATGAGTGTATCTTGTGTAAATGTGTAATGTGTAAACCATATATAGTTGGATTGTTATAGATTTGTTATTATAAACAAATCATAACAATATTCTTGTTTTGTGGTCACGTAGAATAGGAGTGTTGTTGAGCAACCTCCATATTTATAGGAAAGCTTACTCCTATATATATGTTATTCTGAATGTATGAAAAAACTGAAGAGGTTGAATACAATATCAGACAATTATTTTCCTGTGTGACAATATTGTTGTACCAATAGTGA
The DNA here is from genome assembly GCA_019776745.2 of Taxus chinensis. Taxonomy (NCBI): domain Eukaryota; kingdom Viridiplantae; phylum Streptophyta; class Pinopsida; order Cupressales; family Taxaceae; genus Taxus; species Taxus chinensis. The sequence continues at coordinate 261,975,422 of CM034156.1, read as the reverse complement.
TGTGTACCTAGTTGATGAAAATTTCCAAGTATTTGACCAAGGCTAATGAGATGGACTAGCACACCTATGATAATGAGTGTATCTTGTGTAAATAGGAGAGTTAGGAGCATATTTTTCTTTATATTTTAGAGGTATAAGGAACCTATATGACCTAGTAACTATAATGGCCACCTCAAAAGGAGGTTGAGACCATGGTGTATATAGAGGGATACCTTGAATAGTGAAAACTTGATTGTTATGAATGAATTTAAGTCATAAGTGAGTAATGGAAATGATTTCCTAAGTGACAAGGAGTCAAGGCAGACCTAAGAGCATATCACAAATTTTTACACTACATCCCATAAGGAAAGGCACAAAAATTGTGAGATGGCCAACTGTAACTAGAATCTTGACATGGCCATAATATCTAGGAAAGGGGTATGAAATCTGCAAGAATAGATAGTGAAAGGAGTGCAATAAAGAATGCTCTTATGAAAAATCAAGGATCAAACATTGTAGTTCCCACTTCCCTTTGGCACCTTTTATTACTGATCATGATATTGTAGACTATATGATAGACATTTTAATAGTTTTGATTTAGTATGGTGTTAGATGTCAAATCCTGGATTATTTTTGAATCTGATTATATATAATACATGGTGATTATTAGAGACACTAACATGTGGATGATGATATAGTATTGACATGGATGCTTAATGGAAGTTATTCAGACATGTGATTTTGGAGATTATGAGTAAACCTAGAAAAAGAAAATTATTTGATGATGATATAGTTGTCGATATAAATTGTAAATGATTTCATTGATTTCCTTTGTGATTGTTGTGATTGATATATATAGATGATTTTCTAATTTTTTTATATACTCATTTTGGACATTCTGTTATGGCCACGAGACCAAAGGAGGTATTTGTGTTTTATAGGTTTAAAATATCACAAAAAACATCGGGGGATTGGAAACTAACCAAAGTGAAATTTTAGGTGAATTTGACAAAGTCACCATGGCAACTTGTTTTATTGTGTGTGTGTGTGTGTTGTAATTTTGTTAGAGATTCCCATGGGGGTATCATCTTTACATGTGACCATGGGTTTGTGTATTTTATTAATGTGGTAAAATGTTCATTTATTGTTGTATGTATTTTATTAGTAATGTATTCCTTCCTTTAATTTATTAAAGTTGTGTTAGATTAATGTGGAAATCATATGATTAAAATTTAATTAAATCAAATGGGGATATGGGAAAATAATAATGGAATTTGTTGGTTTGTGTAAGAATATGTCTAAGTATGTTTTGGAGTATGAAACACTCCACCTCCATGAAAAATGTGAATTTGTTCTTGGGGGCAGTTTTTGGAGGCTTGTGGGACAAGTAAAACTTGTCCCATGCCTCTAAATTTAATATACCAACCATGATTATGGATGGAGATGTGATTTGTTACTTTTAAATGCATTTTATTCCTCATTTTCCTTGTTTTGGATTTCACTCTCTTAAATTTTATTAAATTGTTGTCCCTTGAGGTGTGGGCTCCTTTTGGAGTGTGCCAGTAACTTGTCATTTTTAGCCACCTCTTTATTGTGCTTGGGAGAATGGATTTTGTCTTTTGTGTTTGATTTGGTGGATGTTTGATGTGGCATCCTACATGGATCCACATCATCATCTTATCTCCCTCTTCTATTTAATTCAAACTCTCTTCTTGTTTTGGGTTGTTCAAACATTTTGCATGCATCCTTGGGTGCATTTTTCTTGTGAATGGAACTCTTACTTTGGAGAAGCTTTGGTGAAGACTGTTGCTTGGTTGTTGAACCTCTTTGCATTCTTCCTTGGGGGTGCATTTTTCTATGTTTAGAGCTCTTGTTAATTTGGAGGAAATTGAAAAGCATTTGATACTTTGGCACCGCTATTTTGGGATTGTGTTTTTGACATTCAAAGATTGCTATGAGGAGAAAATCAATCCATGGAGAGGTAGGATCTCATCTCTTATTTTATGCGGTCATTTCTTTCTTGTGTTGTTGTGAATGGTGAATGTTTTGCATGTTTTATGGGCTGTTTTGGTAGACTGCCATAGGGATGGTGTAGGATAAGGCTATGGGGAATCCATGTGGGGGGGGCATAAGGGAATTCCAGTGGAATCAATTTCACTGTGGAGGAATTTTTGGGTTTGGGATCCACCATGGAAAATAAATACCTTGCATTTCTTAGTTGTGGGGGGGGGCATAAGGGAAAATTTGTTGGGGGGCATAAGGAGGGGTTGGGAGGCATAAGTTTTATGGGATATGATATGTTATATTGGTATTATGATTATATGTGGATGCCCAAATCCCAATTAGGAAACATAAGTAGTTTCCCCCATAGTCCTTGCTCCTTTAGATTGCATGATCAAGCCTGATTTATGATTTGCATGTTTTCTATTGAAGTTGTAAAATGTTGTTTTATATTCAGTTATGTTTTATATTGAAATGTGCATGTGTGAAAGAATGTTGTGTTGTGCAATCTAATAGTTTCCATGGGTTGAATTACATCTAGTATTTTACTTTGGTTGGGGCTCAGGGGCCATTGATGAAGGAAGGCTTCTCCTTTTATTGGATGTCTTGGTTGTGTGGAGAGTGTTGCCTTTCCCCATTCCCTGTTGTGATCAAGATGAAAAGATGAAGAAACTAGCATGCTGCTATTTTTGAGTAAGAGGAGAATACAGTTTGATAGTCCCTTCTTGTGAGAAATTTTATTGAAATCCTTCCCACGCTGAAGTGGATGAATTTTATAATTATTTGTAATAATAAAATACTTGTGTTGATGAAAAAATATTGAAATTTAAATGTGAAATGTAAAAAGTTATATTCCCTCCTCTGTTTTGAAAAGGAATATGAAGAATTCTTATATGTATTGTATATTGTATTTGATGTTAAAAGAAAGAGATCAGTTTTAAAGTTGTTGTTGGAAATCAATAAAGGAATGCACTACTTTTCTCAAACTTTCATTGTTTCTTGGAATTGAATTGCCATTGTGAATTAAAATCTCTGTTTGAAAGAAGAATGGGTATGAAGGAAAAAGGTAGTGCTTTGTTCTCTTTGAAATGAGTTGAAATTTTGAAATCAGAATTTGCTTATTGACTATTAAATGTGGTGTGAATTTGATGGAATGTAATAGACTTGTATGGAATGAACTCCCACATCTTGGAGAATGGAAAAATGCTTAAGAATCTTCAATGTTTGATCTATGTTTTATTTTCTAAATCTGGATATCAAATTTATCAAAGAAACGAGTAGCTCAAACTTGCACCAAGCAATAATATATGAGACATTTAATTTGAGACTTAACAAGTCCTGAGGAACTTAATTTGACAATAAAACTTAAGAAAGACCTTTCAGTACTTTGTAAAATCAAAATCAAAGCTTGTGCAGTCATCTTGGTGTCAAGTGATGTAAAATATCAATCACAACTCTACTAAATAAATTGAATCTCAGTAACCTTCCTAAATCCATCTAAAAACAAGTCTCCATATTTGTTTGACATGTTGAGAAAGTGGGAATTAAAAATTGAACAAAAAATAAAATTATAAGTTAGAAAATTCCCATTTTGCTTTATAAAACCCTACAGATTGGTTTCTCAAAATTGACCTCTCAAACTTCAAAAAATTCAAAAATTGATGACTCTTGTGTAAACAGGGCTTCGTGAGCTTTCCAGAAAGTCCAATTTTTCCCAAATTTGAGATTCCTATCAAACCTTATGGCCATTTGAAGTTTTACTTCAAATTGGCATTAAAAATAATAGTAATAGTAAATAAATCTAACTGTTAAAAAAATTAATTTTTAACTTTGGAAAAAATTCCACTAAAATTTCGCAGCCCCCATCATCCCGTAACCAATCAGGACCTGCCACATGGCACCTCGGAGGGGCGGACCAAATTTAAACATGTCCTTCTTTAAAAAAAAATTACCTTAGGAAAATTTTCCCACTTTCTCCCACATCCCCACTCACCCACGGCCAATCACATGCTGACACCTGTTAGGACAGGTGTGCGGGAGGGTTTTTGGACTTATCGCTTTATTTTCTCCCTTGGACATTTTTTTCCTTTTTTCTCCGTGGTCCCGCAACCCTGCCCTGCTTAGAATTCTTCCTTTCGAGGATGCACGGGCCCACGTGAGCTTTTTGGACTTTGAAACTATTTTGGATTAATGTCTTAGGTTTTCTACTATCCATTCGTTTTCCCCGTGCCAATCCCTAAGTGACACGTGGCATCATGGTGTTGACAGTGTGGTGCATGGACCAATTCGGTTCCCTTATGTTTTTTCTGGCAAAAGAGACCTAAAGTCTCAATCACACTCCATCGGCCCGCCATTTCTCCTAACTAACTAGGGGGTGACATGTTTCTCCCTCACCAAGGCTAGCAGGTGCACACGAAGGTGATTTTGCACATTTGTGCCAAAGTAGGGAAAATTCCTCTAAATTCCCCATTGCTCCGCTAATTCCTCACCCCCTTTCCCGCTTGAACCAGGGATCGACACGTGTCCACCGGGGACCCTCGGAGGTGTAGGAGAAAATTAGAAATCATGCCACATAATGGGAAATTTTTCTAGAGCCTCCCCACGACCCACCAACCCGCCAAAAAAAATTTCCCCTCCTCTTGACACGTGTCCCCTTGGGGAAAATTTGACCTAAGAACTCCACTCGGTCATATCTTGAGTTCTACAAGGAGTTAGGAGGACTTCTTTATATCACCGGAAAGGTGAGAAAATTTCCTATCCAATTAGGATTAGTTTAGTGAAATTTTGGAAGTGTTAAGTAGGAGAAAACTCTAGTTGAAACTCTAAGCATGTTAGAGAGTTGGGTATGTGCGAAAATTACTCCCTGAACCTAATTGAAACTTCTAACCCTATGTTTTTGAACCATGTGACCTCTGATAATTGTTAATAAATGTTAAGTATGTCCCATTGAAATTAAATTGTTCTAGAACCTATCAGTGGCAACTGTTGCATGATAACTTGGGGGTAGACACTCTCAATCAAGTGTTAGGAGTGGGTAAGTGAGACCCTTTCTCTGCTGAATTTATTTATGTGATCTTTTCCTCATTGTAATTCAACCCTGCTCTTGTCTTGATCTTGTGGAAATTAAATACCTTGGGTATTTAATTATTTTGGGTCCCTTAACCCTAAAATTTTAATAAGGAAATATTTAGCTAAAATGTCAATGTAATCAGTAATTAAATTAATCCCTAGAAATATTTGAGCTAGAGAGGACCTACTGCACTTGTTGCTCTATAACAATAAATTAGTAATTTTATAATGGGAAATTTTATCAATTGAATTTAATTGTCTTTGAGACTTTGGTCATTAACTCCTAATCAAAAGAAAAATTATTCCATAATTTTCTAACTAAACCTAGGTTGTTCATGGGTCTCAAGTGGGTTGTTTTAACTGGGCATCACACTTGGTATTAGAGCGAGGTTCAAAAGCTTGGGCCATTGGGCACACTAAAAAACTTGAGACATGAACTATAAACCTAGCACACTTTTGAATCTAAGAAAACAAACTTGTTTAAAAATTAAAAATATAAGCATGAAGAAATATTATATTACTCTATTCATTTGAACTACCAGAATTAAAATCATAATAACATAATAAGTTGTTTGAGTTGTTGTGCTTGCTTAGTGACATTTTGTCTAAACCCAGGGTAACTAAGAATGTCAGATTAAATTGATTTTTGGTAAACTTCTAGTATAATGGAAACTTGGTTCCCCTTTGAAAATGTGTTGTTTTACAAGCCCTAAAACTTTATTTAATTATATAATGCATTAAGCCCTTTATTGAGACCCTTCATTTATTGGAGTTGTTGGAATGATGAGTTTTAAGATGTGACCCTTGTGGTTAGACAATAGTGGTTATATTCTGGGTTGGGAAGAGTTAATTATAAGTTTTTTAGAGCTTCCTTCCTTGAGTGGTTAAGGAAGGAGGGTCTGGTTGTCAGTTTTCACATGTTGTTACCCATTTGAGAGGGTGGACACTAAGTCTGGGTGTGATCTAGGACCCCCCTCATGTGTATGTGTTCTTAGAACTAACCTTGAGGTAGAGTAACCCTTATTCACAGCCATGAAAGGCTGCGGATTGAATGTGGTGTTAAATTTTGTGTTTGATTTCGTAATCTTGTGTATTTTATCAAGGACCAACATCTTATTTTATGATTAGATTGAAGAAGCTCTGAGGATATTTTATTTATTTATGATTCTCTACAAGAATTTTCAAACTTTGCAATGCGGCTACTTAGCCACTTTTATTGATTGCCGATATTTCTTGGAATTTATTTGATTGATGACTCAGAGCTCATGATTTTGTTGGCTACTTGGTTAAATGTTATGTGATTTCCTTCTTGCATGTTGTTGAGTTGGTTCTATGCTTCATGTATGGTGAAAATTGTCGTATGGGGGTATCCCCTAGGTTTCTTGAAGGTCCTTTTAGGTGCTTAAAGTCATTACTTGGTTATAGATGCACAGAACCTTGAGTGTGTCTAAGATCTTAGAGCGACCCTTTTTGTTGCTTGACATTGCTAGAAAGAAAGTTTGTTGTGTAGTGTGGTCTAGAGGGTAGTCTAACAGCAGTTGTGTTGATCCTATTTGAATCTGGTAAGAGCTTGACCACATCATCAGAGTAGAAGTGTTTATTTATGGGCTTTTAGATGTTTGGTAGGATTCGATTACCTCTTTGGATTGACTATAAATGTTACTGGATAAAAGTGTTTGTTTTGATTGTGGCTTTTCATCGATGGCATGTTAAATTGTATCTTAGGTTCCTGGATGCATCATAGAAAGTTTTTTACTCGTGGAATGCATGCATCTTGGTAATTATGGATAGATTTAAGCCTTTCAGGAAGTGTGTTTATTTAAGTGTACTAGTATTACTCTCTTGACTTATAAATAAGTTTACCCTTACCTTAAATTTCCCTTACTATGAATAACATTCTATGACCTATTAATAATTTGGGTTATTTGGAAACACTTATGGATGCTTTGGGTCTTTTGAACTTTTCTCTTAGAGATGTTAGTTTGGTATATTTTAATAGTTAATCTCGATGGTGCTTATATTATACTTCCTCTTTTAAAAATTGTAACTCTTGGCTGTTAAGTTCATGATTTGGTAAATTATTCGGTTGCCCCATTGCATTAGATGCCTTTTAGTGTAGAGGTGGTTCCTTGTAGTAAAACTACATTGTCATCTGGTTGCTTGGCTGGTGGTATCTTATGGGGACATGAGTATTGATTAGAAAACCTTATTTGGTTATTAGGGGAGTAAAATGTTACCATCCTAAACCACAAAAAAAAAATTGCTAAACCTTGATAGATTCGTAAAAATAAGATTAAACCTCTTTAATGAGCCTTCCTTGAAAATTTCCTATGAAACTTGTGGAGACCCACTAAGAATGCTTAATGATTCTTGAAATTATTTGGTGAATTTTTTGAAATCTTGGTGTGATTCATGTTGGTTCATTGTTTCCTAGTTCTTACAAAAAATTAATAATGTGTTTTCTATGTTGAATGTCTCTTGATCCTTTAGAATTAAAAATATGGTTTGTTGATTTAAATCTCCTTCCCATAAAAGTAATTATGTGGTATGATTGAAACCTTTCTTCTCATTAAAATTTGATTGAAAAGATGACTCAACCGGAATTCTATGAAACTATAATTAAAGAGATTTGAACTTGGAACTTAACTAAATAAACTGGAGCCTAGAAAAAGGGAAGTGATCCTTGTTATACCCTTGGTAGATGAAAAGAAGAAATCAAAACCATGTAGAAGAATAGAAAGGAAAATCTTGTCCATCCACCTTCCTTACAAGTAAACTAGATGCTCTCTACCTATACAGAATGGTGAGACATCATGCCCACCTTAGTGGTGCTCTTTATAACGTAAACTAATGATGTCATAATAGAAGGAAGTTTGTAACTAAGGAACCATGAAAGGAATGTTCTTATACAAGTAAAGCTATGAAATTTTGACTTAATGATTTAATTTATAACATGGGTAAAATTTATGTGTGTTGAGTGTAAAATATATAGGTGAACCTGATAGTTCTGTCATCTGCTTGAAATTGTGAAACCTCGGTGGATAGTAATGTGTTCTAGTTGCTTATTACTTCTTGTCCATGAATGTATGTGCCTTTATTGTGGGGGTTTTGGGTCATCACACCCTTATCATCCCATAGCTTGATGGATGTGAGTTGTTGTCCTTTTAGATTGAGACTTATCTGTTGTTTGAGAAGTAGCCTCCGTGTGTGTTGTCTTGTCCTTGGAAACCTAAGTTATTGTAATTTGAAGGAAACATATGTTAAGGATCAAAGATAACTTTGGGAATTATTTGTTTCTTCATATTCTTCTTGGGTCACCTTGTTATTGACTCCCTTCTTCCCATTAGGATGGAAAGTGCAAGATGATGTCATTCACCCTTGGATTTTATTGGACCCCTGTGTTACTTGCTCTTCTCCCTAACAACCTTGAGTGGTCCTTGATGTTTCTTGTGCTCCCTTTTTATGGTTATTCTGAGCTTGAGTAGGAAATAAGGTAAATATATATTTATTTTGATAGATGGATGAATTATTTAGTTTGGTTGGTATGGTGTTCTCGATTCTTTAAACAAAATGTGTAAAAATCAGATTGTAGGAAACCCTTGTGGTCTTGAATTCACTTAGTATCACCATGAAAGGTTAATTGTACCCTCACAGAGTTATAGAAGTGATTTCCTTTCTTAGTTACTTGATTGTAAATGTCTTGCTGATTTAGGTGTCCTTGTTGATTAACCTCATCATGTGTGATCCTCAAATTTGTGGGACCTTGTGTAGACTTGTTTCTTCATGAAAAATTGGTCATAATTGATTTTTGTTAGCCTTGTCTAAACAACAAACTATTAAAGCATAATTTAACCCTCAGTGGAAACATCAATTTTGGTTAATGTGGTATGTGTATCAATGTGGAAACTGTGTGGTCATCTCAAGTTTTATGGAAATTTTCCATGTAATTCCCTCACTTGGTGGTTACTCTTGATGATCTTTTGGAACTCTTCTTGTTATATTAGTTATGTGTTGTATCTTGTTTGATAGCGTAAAGTTACTCCTTAGATTCTTATGTTCGTAGCCTTGCATGAATTTTAAGTTTAGAACTCATCCCTTGTAAATCTCCCTTCTTCTTCTTAAATTATATTGGACCAAACTAGAGTTTTGTAAACCCACACTTGTTAAAGCAAACAATCCCATAATGGGAGTGATCCTTTTTCTATTATAGTTATTCATATCTCTCTTCCTTGTAACTTCTAGGAGGAAGTTGAGTCTAAGGGGAGGGGGATGTAGTGCTCACTTCCCTTTGGCACCTTTTATTACTGATCATAATACTGTAGACTATATGATAGACATTTTAATAGTTTTGATTTAGTATGGTGTTAGATGTCAGATCCTAGATTATTATTGAATTTGATTATATATAATGCATGGTGATTATTAGAGACACTCATATATGTATGATGATATACTATTTACATGGATGTTTAATGGAAGTTATTAAGATATATGATTTTGGATATTATGAGTAAACCTATAAAAGGAAAATTATTTGATGATGATATAGTTGTTGATATAAATTGTAAATGATTTCGTTGATTTCCTTGTCGATTGTTGTGATTCATATGTATAGATGATTTTGTGATTTTATTATATATTCATTTTGAACATTATTATATGGCCATGAGGCCAAAGGAGGTATTTGTGTTTTGCAGGTTTAAAATATCACAACAAACATTGGGGGATTGGAGACTAACCAAAGTGGAATTCTAGGTGAATTCGACAAGGTCACCATGGAAAATTGTTTTATTGTGTGTGTGTGTTGTAATTTTTTTAGAGATTCCCATGGGGGTATCATTTTTACATGTGACCATAGGTTTGTGTATTTTATTAATGTGGTAAAATGTTTATTTTTTGTTGGATGTATTTTGTTAGTAATATCTTCCTTTCTTTTAATTAATTAAAGTTGTGGTAGATTAATGTGGAAATCATATGATTAAAATTTAAATAAATCAAATGGGGATATGGGAAAATAATAATGGAAGTTATTGTTTTGTGTAAGAGTATGTTTACAGTCTATTTTGGGGTATGGAACACTCCACCTCCATGAGAAAATTCGAATTTGTCCTTGGGATCTAGTTTTTGGAGGCTTATGGGATAAGTAAAAACTTGTCCCATACCTCTAAATTTAATATACCAACCATACTTATGGATAGATATGTGATTTGTGACTTTAAAATGAATTTTAATTCATCATGTTGCTTGTTTTGGATTGCACTCTCTTACATTTTATTAAATTGTTATCCCTTGAGGTGTGGGCTCTTTTTGGAGTGTGTAAGTAACCTGTCATATTTTCACCCACCTCTTTATTGTGCTTGGGAGAATGGATTTTTGTCTTTTGTGTTTGAATTGGTGGATATTTGATGTGGCATCCTACATGGATCCACATCATCCTCTTCTCTCCTTCTTCTCTTTAATTCAAACTATCTTCTTGTTTTGGGTTGTTGAAACATTTTGCATGCATCTTTGGGAACATTTTTCTTGTGATTGGAGCTCTTACTTTGGAGAAGCTTTGGTGAAGATTGTTGATTGGTTGTTGAACCTTTTTACATTCTTCCTTGGGGGCACATTTTTCTATGATTAGAGCTCTTGTAGATTTGGAGGAAATTGGAGAGAATTTGATATTTTGGCACTGTTGTTTTGGGACTATGTTTCTAACATTCAAAGCTTGTTGTGCAGAGAAAATCCTTCCATAGAGAGGTAAAATCTCATATCTTCTTTTATGCGGTCATTTATTTGTTGTGTTGTTGTGAATGGTGAATGTTTTGTTTTATTTGTATGCACTGGTTGGGTAGACTACCTTAAGAATGGTTTAGAAGAAGGCTATGGGGAATCCATGTGGGGAGGCATAACGGAAATTCCAGTGGGCATTAGTAATTCATTGTGGAGGGATTTCTGGGTTTAGGATCCACCATGGAAAAGAAATAACTTGCATTTCTTACTTTTGTGGGAGGCATAAGGGAAAATTTGTAGGGGGCATAAGGAAGGGATTTTTTGGGGGGAATAAGTTTAATGTGTGATGATGATATGTTATATTGGTGGTATTTTTATTTTGTGGATGCCCAATTCCCAATTGAGAGGCATAAGTAGCTTTCCCCATAGGCCTTTCTCCTTTGGCTTGCACGATCAAGCCTAAGTTCTGTTTTGAAATGCTTTTTAAATGCAATTGTGAACTATTGCTTTGTTTTGTGTTGCATTGTGTTTCAAAAAGGAAATGTGTATGTGTGAAATAATGTTGTGTTGTGGAAGCCAGTTGTTTCCATGGTTGAAATTACATCTATTTGATTTTACTTTGGTTGGGGCTCTGAAGGCCAATGATGAAGGAAGGATTCTTCCTTTCATTGGATGTCTTGGTTGGGTGGAGAGTCGTTGCCTTTCCCCCTTCCTTGTTATGATCAAGATGAAAAGATGAAGAAACTAGTATGATGCTATGTTTTGAGCAAGAGGAATATACATTTTGACAGTACCTTTCTTGTGATCAAGTTTATTGAAATCCTTCCCATGTCTGAAGTGGATGAATTGTATAATTATCTGTAATAAGAAAGTACTTATGTTGATGAAGAAAGATTGAAATTAGAAATGTGAAATGTAAAAAAATTGTTATATTCCCATCCTCTATTTTGAAATGAAATGTGAAGAATTGTTATATGTATTATATATTGTATTTGAATTTAAAAGAAAGAGATCAGTTGTAAATTTTTTGTTGGAAATCAATAAAGGAATGCACTACTTTTCTCAAACTTGACATTGTTGCTTGGAATTGAATTGCTATTGTGAATTAAAATCTTTGTTTGAAAGAAGAATGGGTGTGAAGGAAAAAGGAAATGCTTTATTCTCTTTGAAATGAGTTGAAATTTGGAAATCAAAATTTTCTTATTAACTATTAAATATGGTGTGAATTTTATGGAATGTAATAGAATTGCATGGAATTAACTCCCACACTTGGAGAATGGAAAAATGCTTAAGAATCTTCAATGTTTGATCTCTGTTTTATTTTCTAAATCTAGCAATCAAATTTATCAAATAAATGAGTAGCTTAAACTTGTCACCAAGCAATAATATATGAGACATTGAATTTGAGACTTAACAAGTCCTAAGGAATTCAATTTGACAATAAAACTTAAGAAAGACCTTTCAGTACTTTGTAAAATCAAAATCAAAGCTTATGCAGTCATCCTACTATCAAGTGATGCAAAATCTCAATAAAAACTCTCCTAAACAAATTAAATCTTGGATAACCTTCCTAAATCCATCTAAAAACAAGTCTCCATGTCTATTTGTCATGTTGAGAAAGTAGGAATTCAAAATTGAAAAAAAAAATTATAAGTTAGAAATTTCCCGTTTGCTTTGTAAAACCCTGCAGATTGGTTTCTCAAAATTGACCTCTCAAACTTAAAAAAATTCCAAAATTTATGACTCTTGTGTAAAGAGGTCTTCATAGATATTTCCAAAAAGTCCAAGTTCTTCCAAGTCTGAGCTTCTTATCAAAAGTTATGGCCAATTGAAGTTTTACTTCAAATTGGCATTCAAAAAAAATAATAATAATAAATAAATCTAACTGTTAAAAAAATTAAATTTTAAATTTGGAAAAAAATCCACAAAAATTCCATGGCCCCCACCATCTCGCAACCAATCAAGACCTACCACATGGCACCTTGGAGGGGCTGACCAAATTTAAACATGTCCTTTTGAAAATAAATTACCTTGGGAAAATTTTCCCACTTTCTCCCACATCCCCGCTCACCCATAGCCATATTACGTGCTTACATGTGTCAAGACAGGTGTGCACGGGAGGGTTTTTGGACTTAGCGCTTTGTTTTCTTCCTTGGTATTTTTTTTACTTTTGTCTTCGTGGTCCCACAAACCTGCCCTTCTTGGAATTCTTCCTTTCACAGACATGCGGGCCCACGTAAGCTTTTTGAAATTTGAAACTGTTTTGGCTTAATGCCTTAGGTCTTCTACCATCCATTTTCCCTTTTCCAATCCCTAAGTGACACCTGGCATAATGACGTGGGTGTGGGCATGGACCAATTTGGTTCCCTTGTGTTTTTTTGGCAAAAGAGACTTGATGTCTCAACCCACTTTGTCAGCCCGCCGTTTCTCCTAACCAACAAGGGGGTGACATGTGTCTCCCTCACCGGGCTTGTGGGCGCATGAAGGTGATTTTTGCTTTTGTGCCAAAGTAGGGAAATTGCCTCTAAATTCTCTGTCGCTCCACCAATTCCTCACCCCCTTTCCCACTTGAACCAGGGCTTGACACATGTCCACCGGGGACCCTCGGAGGCATAGGACAAACTTGGAAATTACATCGCATAATGGGAAAATTTTCTAGAGCCGTCCCGTGACCCTCCAACCTACCAAAAAAAATTTCCCCTCCTCTTGACACGTGTCCCCTTATGGGGAAAATTTTACCTAAGAACTGCACCCGAGGTAGATATCTTGCAGTTCTACAAGGAGTTAGGAGGACTTCTTTATATCACCGAAAAGGTGAGAAAACTTCCTATCCAATGGGAATGGTTTAGGAAAATTTTGGAAGCATTAAGTAGGATAAAAATGTATTTGAAACTCTGATCCTATTAGAGAGTTAGGTATGGGGGAAAATTACTCCCTGAACCTAACTGAAACTTCTAACCTTAAAATTTGAACCATGTGACTTTGATAATTGTTAATAATATGGAAAGTATGTCCCAGTGAAATTAAATTGTTTCAGAACCTATTAGTGGTAACTGTTGCATGACAACTTGGCTGTAGACACTCTCAATCAAGTGCTTCGGGTGGGTAAGTGAGACCTTGCTCTGTTGACTTTATTTATGTGATATTTTCCTCACTGTAATTCAACCCTACTCTTTTCTTGATCTTGTGAAAATTAAATACCTTGGGTATTTAATTGTTTTGGGTCCCTTAACCCTAAAATTTTAATCAGGGAATATTTAGCTAAAATGTCAATGTAATGAGTAATTAAATTAATCCCTAGAGATATTTGAGCTAAGGAGGACCTACTGCACTTGTTGCTCTATAAGAAGAAATTAGTAATTTTATAGTGGGAAAAGTTATCATTTGAATTTAATTGTCTTCAAGACTTTGGTCGTTAACTCCTAATCAAAAGAAAAATTATTCCATAATTTTCTAACTAAACCTAGGTTGTTCATGGGTCTCAAGTGGGTTGTTTTAACTAGGCATCACAAACATGGTGTTATTTATAGAAATAGATTTAATAGAAGAACTTATGTGCAAGTGATCAAAATAGAATGCAGTATGATAGTCATGGTTGGAGAAGAAAATGAATGGCGGAGCTTCCTAAGCATGATTAACTTGAAAATCAAGAGTCCCTAATGAAGGAGGAGGAATTTCTAGATTTTTATGATTAGCTAAATATTTAACTATTTCCTAGTCATGTTTTGGAAGAGGATTATTGAAGATCTTGAGCTTGTGATTTTCATTGAGTGGTGTAGAATCCGTAGGCTTAGGATGCTTAATTTCATTACTATTAATAAGATCTTCAATAAGAGTATAAAGTTTGAAACATCAATCTATAGAATGCACAATGCATTGATGATGGTCAAATTTGAAATTTTCATTGTAATTATGACCTTTTGGGAAAGATGGGTCCATATTAAGTGGTGAAGGAAGCGTATTAAAATTGATGTCAACAATTTGTGGCAATAGAAGATATGAAGCAATAGGAAGTTTAGTAAATGTACACTTTGGAGGTTGTCATTGAAGCTTTTCAATATTAGAGACAATATTAATAATATCTTTAGCTTCGGTAGGTTTAGTAGATGGCTTGATATTTGATTTACTTTAAAAGTGTGTAAAAGATGAATCTTTCTCATGATAGTTAAGATTTCCTATATATAGTAGTTTATTTTCGTGTAGTTTAAGAGTATGACATAAATGGTCAAATTATGGAGATATCTTGAAGATAACACTCTCCTGGAGAGGCAATAATAAAATTTACACATATAGATCTTGAATTTTAGAGTCCCTAAGAACATTAAACATCTCAACTAAGTTGTTCTTATATCGCAAGACTGTAACTTGAAACTTGACATAACAATAAGATCAACATTTGTGTCTTCATCATATGAGTTCTGAGTATCATATGCTTAAATGTATTTGAGAGGAACTTGTTGAGAGTTGGTAAAAGTATTATCAGTTTTAGCCATTGATTTAGAAACCCTACAGGAAGACAGATGAATCCTAAGATGATCAAAACACCCAAAATTTCCACTACGAGTGACGAGCATTAAAAGAAAACCATAGAAATAAGGTTGGAATTGAGTGACAGGTTCATTAAATGATATTAAAAATATTGAAATAAAAAAATGTTAAATTTTGATTACAAAGTAACAACACAATGATAAAATAATAAAGTGTTGACATGACATAAGAAATAAGTAATTAAATTTGAAACCATAAGTAGAAGAGAAGGGATGAGACACTCAGCTGATTTCAAAATAATCCTGAAGTTGTGCTGAGATGGAAAAATAATATAACAAGAATGCAAATTGTCATAATTGAGCCCAAAAATGCATCTCCTTTGGAAATGTTGGGAGTAGGAAGTCTGGGTTGGGTTATTCACGCTTAGGCACCAGGGATATTCTGTAAGCACTTGTGACTATGAAAATTGTTAGAAAGTGATTTCTTCAATGTCTCACAAATGTTGCCAGACCTCGATTTTAGTCACCTATATGTCATTGTAAGATCGTTGAGTTCACCTGAAACCTACAAGGAGAAAGATCACCTCTACAACCCCAACACACATCAAATACTAAAAATAAAAAAGATACAAATTGGGATTCAGACTAACCCCAGTGGTTACCTAACTAAGTGAACTTATGATCCAAGTGTTGCACTACATTTCAAAATCCATGTAGTTCTGTGTGTGTTTTTGTGTGTAGATTTGTGATCTAGGTGGATTTTGTGCCAGACACACTTGAATATTGAGAAATAGATAGATGTAGACTATGTAAATAGATGTGTGGATGGAAAAATGAACTTCCCCTCCTATGAAGTTTATGAAAAATAATTTTAATCCCTTATCCCTTGAATGAGTGTTTGGTGAATGCTTTTATGCTCTTGAAATGCCTTTGGATTTAACCTTAGGTGATAATAATTGATGTTTACAGCTTGTTCCTTTATCATGGTCACATAGCTTTGTATTTATATTATTCCCTTGTTTGAATTTAATAATTAACCACTAAAATATTGATAACCTATAAAATAATATTCCCAATGGATAGAAAAGACCCAAAAGATGAAAGAAAAATACAAAGAGGTCGTGGGCACCCAGAGGGGATGAGGGGACGAGGGAACCTGGGTGTTGGTGTCTTCACTGAGCACTGGTGTCCAAACTCAAAAAAATATTAAATAGAAAAGGTCAGACTAGGAAATGGGGTATGTAAGACCAATATGAAAACCAGAAAGAAATCAAAGAGGCCAAAGGTAATGATCAATTAGTACTTTTATTTCTTAGGAGTCATATAAATAGTAGTATGTGATCATGACCTAGAAATATACCCAAAGAGTGTGATTTAGTGTTTACAGACATTAGAACATAAGGGGTAATGAATAATGTTATAAATCTCATTGTTAAGTAGACTGGTGCCTTATATTTTGGGAAACGGAGTCATTCCTTTACCAACTAATACAAGAAACATACACACATAAGGGAAAAATAAAACAAACACATGATAAAAAAGAGAAACACACAAAAATAGGAAGATAACACACACAATGAAAATGGAAACTATGGTACATGGTTTGGAGTGAAAAAATTTACTACCTATAGAGATTTAGATATTTCCCAATGTGAGACATATCCAATGGGGTCCCATTAAGGTATGAAAAATAATATGTATTCTCTCTGTAGAATTGCATTATATTAAAAGGGATAATCCAGAGAGAGTCAAACTTTCAATAGATTCCTTTGGGCTTTAAACTTTTGTCTGAGAGTAGGACATGGTATCCAATCTAAAATATTTTATCTTGTGTATTTTGATAAAAATATTCTTGAATTTTGATTTGTGTCTTCTCAGTACATTCACTACTGCCTATCTTTCTTCTTTCAATTTTTATAAGTAGCAAATCCTCTTGTCAAGACAATCGATTTATCCTCCATTTTCTAATTCCTTGATCAGTTGTAAGGTAGGTAACTATATAGAAATTGGGATTTGAGCTTTGATTCCATATAGTAGTTAGAAATTAGAAGTTATAATGTCATTCTTGGGTATCATTTAATCATCCTATAATGCATCATATATTTTCTTATGTTAATCCCTTTGATTAGCATCCACTTTTTTTCAAATGATAGTAACATTGATTTTTTTACTAGACTCCACTTGGAATTACTTTATGGATAATATTCATCAAAATGGGATAGTGAAATACTAAATTTTTAGTAAAAATCAATCAATTCATTACAAGAGAAGCAAGTAGCGTTGTCGACTATTATCTTGTTTGGTACCCCGAATATGAGAATTATATTTTCTTTAGAAGAAATTACAAACCATATAAGAGTTGGCATGTTTGGTCGGAATATATTCCACCCAATTCATGAAGTAATTTATACCGGTGATGTCATACATATGACCCATGCTAGAGTGTGTATTAAATACACCAATGAAGTCCAAACCTCATTGTTTGAAGGGTGAATCATGGGCCAAAGTGGTAAAGGACCAAGCATTGGTTTTCCTACAAAATGTTGGCATAGATCACATTTATTTACCCATTTATAGGTATCTTGGAAGAGGATGGGATAATAATATACACCTTTCAATATTTTATGAGTGGTTACTAATGCCGAGGAATGCCCTCCACATGCTTTATTATGGTATACTTTAAATATCTTCTTATGTTTTTCTTCTTCAATGCACCTAAGAAAGGTTCCATCTAATCCTTTCTTGTACAATATGTTCTCCCAAATTACATACATATTTAATTTTAGATAGATTGTATTCCTTTTAGTTTAATCCTTACATGGGTAAATTACCATATGTAAGGAAATATGCTATTTCTTAATACCAAGGATTGGGAGCTCTTATGAAAAGCACAAGAGGAAGGTCTGTGATCAAGCACTCGTAATAATTCGAAAAATCTTCTCATTCTTCTCAAGAAAGGAGTTCACACAAACAATTAACTAATACTAATTTCAAATTTGAAATTTCAAGGTCATACTCTTACACTTTTGACACCCAATTTCTTCCCTTTGCATTGGGATCTTGTTGCATTAAAATGTATTTAACAGTTTTGCCAGTGACCACAAAAATAGTGTGTGAGTTTAAGAGGTAAAACCTAAAATTATTCAAATCTCTGACCAATGCATAGGCATGTTTCTCACGTTATGAATAGTTGATCTCATGTTATTTTGAAGGAGTACTCATGAATTCTTGAATAAGGAAAGCTAAAATAGTATACTCTTAGTATAAAAATACACAATGAATTCCTTATTGAATTATGGGCAGACAAAAGTTAGTAATTTTTCAATCTCACCTTTGATTGACTCAAAATATTCCTTTCCTTACTTTCTCCACTTGAAGGATTCCTTAGGATTAATCATATGGATGATTTCCTATATAATATCAGAAAATTTGGGAATAAACAATCTTACTAAGTTTACTTTTCTAAAGAAATAGTACACACCTGATTTACTTGTGGGTAGATATAATATTTAGATGGATTCAATGCTTTGTAGATAAATTTGTGTACCTTCCTTTATCAAAATGTGACCAAGTATTTTTCTTTCATTTACCCCAAATATTGAATTATTTGGATTAAAAGAGATGTGGTGCCTTCTACAATGGATTAAGACCTGCTCCAACTATTACAAATGTTCTTCTCTTTTTTTCTAGTATAACGTTAGATCATCCAGATACACCACTGTAGAACTCCCCCTTTATATTTGAAATATTTATCCATGGCACTATAAAAGGTGGCACATGTGTTGATCAACCTGAAGGGCATAAGGTGATATGAAAATTTTCCCTAAGGGGTGGTGAAAGTAATCTTAAACTGATCCTCCTTGGTTACTTAAATTTGGTTATTTCTAGAGAATCCCTCAATCATATATATAATTTTTGAACCATTCACTACTTGTAGGATATGATCTATGACTGGAAATGGAAATTTTTCTTCTAGGGAATATTTATTTAGATTTCAAAAATCAACATAGAGGCATGTATCATTATTATTCTTTTATACTAGTAATTGACTATCCAGGTTGAGTGATGGAGTGAGAAGATGATGTGGGTATTGAGTAGTTTCTCTACTTCATCTTTTATGGTCCTGATACTATTTGGATTATATTTTCCTTTCTTTTACGATAATTCCTTCACATATGGTTTTAGGGGGGTGGATTTTTTCATTGATTGTAGTTAAAAGGATTTGAGATCATCATATGAATACGGTAGTATATATTAATAATTCTTTAATAAGGTTAGGAAGTTTCTATGTTTCTCAAATGAACAAAACTTTCCTATGTTCACCATCCTTGGCTACTCACTTGTATCAATGTTTATTTTCTAATATTCAGATGAAGATATATGTTGATCCTTGGATTAAGCATAGATAAATTTTTCATGCTTGTCAAATAATTCCTCCAGTGACACTAACCCTTTTGGAATTTTATTACCTTTCAATTGGATTTCTCCATCTCCATCTACTTGACCATTCATGGTATTGTCACTATCATTTGTAGTAAAATCCCCTTTGAGTGAGTCACTTCCTTTAAAGCAAATAGACTTGAAATCTCCAGTCCACTGTAATAAGGATAGAATGTGGCCAACATCATTAAACACTTGCTAGTTCTTTGAGTAGTCCTATAGACTTGGGTGGAAAATCATCTCAATTAAAAAATTTAGTCCACCAAAATAGGGATGTGGAATCATTAATCAGACAAATAATACTAATGATTCTACCCTACTATGTTGATCTCAAGGGAATGCCTTGATATTAAATGAATCAAAATGTTCTAGAAAATCCCAAACTCTATACCTATAGTGATGAAGAGTGTTATTTACTTGTAGTACATCTCTTACATGTTTCATGATCAACTCTTCATCTCCTTGCACTATAAGCTTCTCTATTCCCATTTCTTTAACATCTCACAACCCAAGAATCAAGGCTTCATACTCAACAATATTGTTGGTGTTGGAGAACTAAATTTTTTAAGATAAAGGAAAAAAAAAATTATTAGGAAAATGTATGTCTAGTGCTAACTCTGGGTGCATTTTGTAATGTGAATAATCATGTAAGTAATAATTTAGTAGTTGTTATGTTTGTTAGTATTTTAGAATATATTTGAAGTTGTTAATAAACAACTCACATATATTTCTAAGTAAGTAATATTTGTTAGTATCTCGAGAGATTTATAAAGGTATTTCTCCTTGAATATAACATCAACCTATATTATATAATTGTAACCTTTTCCCAAATGAATTTAATCAAATAGAGAGTTTTTAATTATGTTTTAAACTGTGTAATATAGTACAAATTAACATTTGGTATTAGATTGATTATCCTTTAACCTTGTGAATTATTTGGATTTTTTTTAAATAGGTGTTGAATATTATATTGTACATTACTCTTGAATATTCTCATGGGATATCTCCTTTGTAAAATATTTTAAATCCTTCTCCATTAATGTCATTATCCAAATCTTCAGAGATACTAGTCACATGCTTCGATGAATAAAGTTTAGCACACAAAGGATATGAGGTCAATGAATTTTCTATCAGTGTTTAATTGTCTTAATGTGTGAAATTTGAAGTATATTATCCCTATGCATATCTTCATCCATCGTTCATTTATAACGTCTACCTCAGATGAGTTGCAACCAATAATATTGGGTTTGAAAATAAATTATTGGGGAAAATGCTCTATATATAGTGCACCGTTATAAAAACAACACAGAGGATAGTGTATCGAGATGTTCAGGAACCATACGTACAAATATCTAAGTGAATATTTATGGGTTGGATGATTTTGCAATAATTTATTCATGGAATGGTCATAATCAAATAATTACACTATAGATATATTGAAGACCTTGAATTTAAGCAAAATATTGTGACAGGTTGTTATTGTATTTGATTGACTCAAACAATAGATAAAATAAATCAATATTCAAGTGGATTACATGAAAAATGGCTAAAGATATGTGTAATGATAATCTACTCTAAATTTCATACACTAAGACAACTACACAATTATAGACAAAACATCCACCTCATATCATTTGTGTGCTAACTTTTATTCATTGAAGCATGAGAATATGCAGCAATAAAGTTTTTTTAGAATGACATGAGATGTGTAGTAATTTCAATAATGAGTAATCACTTTTTTAGTTTAACATAATATAAAAATTTCATGTGCAGTTGTGATAATGATTGTCATAAATGTAGGTGTGATGTATGTGTCTTCCATAACTATTTATAATACAAAGCAGATAAGTGATACTTAGGAAAGAGGTGATAATGTTATATTTTACTATTATTGCATATTAGTTTTTATAGTGTACTTTCATCATCTATTTATTATGTGGATCATATTGTCAAAATTTTTGTTCCTAGGATTTATTACTAAGTCTCATGTTATCAATTATTTTCAAAGTCGTCTAGTTAGTTATAGTGTCTATTATCCTTAAATTGGGGGTTTTTAAATTGTATTTATTATGTTTTGATTGATGAAAAAATGTGTCTAGAATATTAACAGGTGCGTATTTTATTATTTTAGTCTACTTTCAAGTGCAAAATAGGTTGTGAAAATTTATTATGAGTTACTATAATTCTATATTTAAGAGTATAAAAAATCTTAATCATTACTATTGTAATATTCAAAACCATCAAACTCAAGTTTTGTTTTATTAAATTTGAGTCATTATTTCCTTTTCTATATGCACCCACTTGGATCCCAAATCTTTATATATGGGCCTTCTTTCTATACTTTCCAGGGCCATATCTAGAGAGGTCTCTCTATATAGCATGCTTTCAAAAA
Source organism: Taxus chinensis (assembly GCA_019776745.2). NCBI lineage: Eukaryota > Viridiplantae > Streptophyta > Pinopsida > Cupressales > Taxaceae > Taxus > Taxus chinensis. The sequence goes on along the minus strand of CM034156.1, from coordinate 261,953,339 downwards.
GGGGATCTTTGTGAATAATAGGTTATTTAGTCCAATATTTGTTCCATTGTAAAAAATTCAATAATTAGTTCACAAATGAAAAATTTAAAAATTGTAAAGGACATGTTATTGGTTGAAACTGATATCCAACATATAAAGTCTCAAGACAAAATAATTCATAAAAATATTGAAGAAAAATTTGAAGGAGATACTGAACCAGAGAAATCTCAACCCCAATAATGTCGACACTTGACAACACATGAATACATAAAGAGAATTAAAGAAAAATCTTGTTTAGTCATATAATGGAGGAAAAAGGCACAAGAAGATGTAGGTATTCCAATGACCTCTCATCAATCACTAATGATAGGGATGCACAAAGCATTGCTGATGTATTTTTTCAGTTGTGTGCAGTATGTTTCATTTGCAGTGTTCCTATTGTTTTTTTTTGTTTGAATAAATGTAAATTTCATATTATGGGGGTAACATCACATCAATGTTATGTTTCCATTCTGCACTATATTAGCTATAGTCAATAATATGTTATGTGAAACTATTCCTATGTAATCCCCTGAAGGGAAAATATAGTGGAAAAGATTAAACCATAGTGAAATGTAACATTTGTATGTTCATGTTGTTGGTTGTCCTATAAAACCATATATATGTGTAGGTTGTTGGTTATCCTTGGAAAACCATCCTTATTGAGGTTTTTGGATATCTTTAAAAACCATCTAGATCATGATAATGTAGAGATGAAAATATGCAAACGAAAGTGCAATAATTTTTCTCCCATGTTTGCACTAAGAAGGGAATGTTAGGAAAATATATGTATAGTTCTAAAATTTGGTGAATTTTGTAATCTAAATGATTACTTGAGTAATATTTCACTATTTGTTATGTTTATTAGTAATTTAGAATATCTATGAAGTTATTAATTAACAACTCACATATATTGGAAAGTAAGTAATATTGGTTATTATGTATAGAGATTTGTCAAGGTAGTTTTCATTGAATATAGCAGTAACTTATATTATATAATTATAACCTTTTCCTAGATAAATTTAATAAATTAGAGATTTTTTTAATTGTTTTTAAGTTGTTTAATCTTGTCTAAATTAACAATCTCCTTGTAGAGAAGACAAGATAATACCCCACCTAATCTGATTGTCAAATAACTTCCATAAAATTCCATGATCCAAATATCATCAACAATTTCTGTTGATCTTTTTTAGGATGGTCATCTCTCCATCTCATTTATAACTCATAAATTAGTTTCCATTACCTATTCCCTTGAACAAAACTCTCCTGAATTCCTTACTTTGGAAGAGAATATGTGCTCTAGGATCATCTAACTTTTGAACCATATCTTTCATTTTAGGTTTAGAGAGGAGCTTCTTCATCCCGTTGTTGACTAGTATAGAGGTTGAATACTAATACATTTGTATCTCTTCCCCAACATATTTGCAAAAGATTATGTATAGTATTATTATTAGGAATTAGTATTTACATCATGGTAAATAATTATATGGAAGTTATTTTTATATATATTGTTATAAAAAATGTATAACAATATATTAATATAGGTTTTATATTGTTTATACTTCCTACTTTATAGGAAGTTGGTTTTCCTATTTGGATGGCTATTTAATAACACTCCATTCATTGTAATAGACACAATAATAATATATCAATTATTTGTGTGTTTAACCTATGTATTATTTGCATATGGTATCATAGTGAGTTGAGAGAAATGGGAGAATAAAATATTCTAAGGGTCAGCCGAGAGTTTTAGTTTCCATGTGGGATGGTAGAATCTGACTGAAATAATAGTTTGTATTATATTTGTTCTTGAGTGAGAGGATTTTTATTTACAAGTTGCCTCGGAAAAAGAAGGAGATAATATATTAAAGTGTAGATCATGGTTTACCTCTTGAGTGTAGAAGCTTGAATCAGACCTAGGCAGCTGTGCAAAAAATGATAGAAGAGGCATGAAAGGATCTTTAAATTTCCTAAATTTGTGGTCGTAATGTTGTTGTAGTGATCGAGGAAAAGTTGTGAGGTTTTCTTGCAGATATTTTAATCACACGATGTCCCCCATCCAAATCACCACGTGGACACCCATAGCTCCCGATTTTATCACTGTCATGTACATCCTAGCCACCATGAAGATTCGACCCATGCATATCCAGTCACATGTAAGTAAAAAATAACAAGGTGTGATAGATCAGTATACATCTGACCAAGGAATTCAAAGGCCGATCCATATGAATCGGATCTCTCCCCTCACGTCACGAGTCTACACACCTGTACACAGTCTCATGGATCTCAAACCTCAATGAATAAAATCCATTTTCTGCTATACATTATGTCAATCAACGTGAATTTTTATTTATTAGTCAAACCTGAAGCACATTGACATGCTCCTACCTGTAAAGTTTTAGTGTTCTATGCCTTGAACCTCAAAGTGGTCTGTGAGTCATTCTATACATCTCAAAAATATTTACATGCATTAAATGGAAAGCCCAAGGAAATAGTCATTGCATGAAATCATGTTCTCTGCAATGTGGGTTGCAACCATAGCCATTGGTATCCATCCTGTTCGATTCCTGTGCAAAGGAAAAAAACAAAAAAAAATGTAGTTTACGTTCAATCCACATACACAGAAGCATGTAGATCTCACATAGCCATCATAGAGCATGTAGCAAATAAATGTGTCCCCCTCCAGCTTCCACGTAAGTCATGTTTTCAAGGTTGGTTTGCATTAGTTTATGTTAACAATTGCATGGCAGTACGTTTGGATCGGGAATTGGAATGACACCAAGAAAATTACATTACGTTCTTATTAGAGTCTTCATTTTACACCTGTGTGGTCTAATCGGCTAAGACATCACATTGAGACCTTCTCACATATATTCTCTTCATACACAACCATGAATGGAGAAAATAGGTTGGTCTTGTTAATTGTGTTTTGTCCATTGTAAGTGGTTATAGTAAAATTATATTCAATATAAGCTGTGAGTAAGCCTTTGTAAAAATAATAATAATAAAATCACGGATGCATTTTCAGTGTAACCCGATGTCCACATTTTGAGGGATAAGATGTTATTTCTAATGAAGTTTTTGAAGGTTACAAAGAAGAAAAATGTGCTGCCTCGGGACCCTACAATGGGTACTACCCCTTGACTCCACTGGGGGCTGCCGCCCCCAGATCACCGCTTTGGAATTTCATAGCCAAAGTAAAAATTTGTGGGGAATATGCGTTGATAACAGGTGGTAAAAATTTGAGCTTCAAATTTCATCCCTAATAGTGAGATTCATCACTAGAGGCATGAGGAAATGGAGGATGGAGGGTGATTAGTGCCTCTCATCAGTCACTAATGACGGGGCTGCATGAAGCTATAGTGACATTGTGTGTGTGAGTTTTCTTTCATTTTAGAATTATAGTTTGTTGTACGATTTTAGAGTTCCTATTTTATGTGGTATTTGATGAATGTTGGAAAGAGAGTTGTGTTGGAGTACAGATGACTATTAGTGATCCTCTGACTGACTTGGTCCTCTGACTACCATACTTTGTTGGAAGATGGTCAACTATAAGAATACGTTCACTAGCATTAGTGACCATGTGAAGTAAGAACTAACTAGCAAGATCCATTTAGGAGTATGTTCTTCAATGCATTTTTCTTCTCAGTATCTATATGAGTGGAAGTTTCACATTGTGGGGGGGGGGGGAATATGATCCAATATTCCATTTCCATTATGTTTTATTATGCAGTTTTGTAATATACAAGTTATGTTTCCTACATAATTCCCTTATGTATAAGCATAGTGATGAACAGTAGCACCAGAGTAAGTCAGTTCATGGATCTTGAAATGGTTTGTGGGAGGATCTAGAAAACCACATGATGTGGATAGTTGATGGGACCTATTCACATCGAGGTTTGTGGTAAGCCTGTTTAAAACCATGGAAGGAGAGAGCCTTTATTTTGGATCAAGGTCATGAGTCACAGAGTTGGACATGCCACAGGGGTGAGCATAATGCAGTTGAGAGTGTGGATGTTTTTCTACCATGTAAACACTAAGGGGGGGAATGTTAGGAGTTAGTATTTACATCATGGTAAATAATTATATGGTTAGATTTTATATATATTGTTATAACAAATGTATAACAATATATAAATATGGGTTTTATATTGTTTATACTTCCAAAATTATAGGAAGTTGGTTTTCCTATTTGGATGGATATTTAATAGCACTCCATACATTGTAATAGACATAGTAATAATATATCAATTATTTCTTTGTTTAACCTGTGTATTATTTACAATTATCTTGTAGGTAGTAAGCATATATGCCACTAAAATTGTTGTCTTTACTCATTTTTTTTATAGGGAAAAATGTTATGCATATTGGATTCTTTTAACAAGTATAACTTCCTTTATCTCTATTGAATAATAATGACTGAATTATTTGGAGAGAATAAAACCAAGAGCTTAGGAAGCCTTAGCGGGCATGAAATTATCATATACACCAAAATTAATAATGCAATTATTAATTCAACACCTGTTGATTTGAAAGGAAATGTGGAAAGGCTCAATTTTATGAGTAGATGATGGGACAAAAGATAAACTATTTTTTATTTTAATTTTCAAATGTTTGTGAAGTAATCCTTTAGAAGTGGATGACACACTAGATTTGGAAATTCTACATTTGATAAATTTGACTATTTTATCAAACTATTCAGGATGAGTTTACAAGTATTCTAATTCATAGATATGAACTTTGGATTTTTTCACATAGTCAATAATATCAAAGATAGAGGAAAATATTTTAGGAGTATTCGAAATACTAGGGAAAGTTTGATTTAATATAGAATAAGTACGTGTAAACTTTCCATTAGTTTTTGGAGGTGTAGAAGTGGAAGTAATATTTTTAGAAGAAGTGGAAGCACTTGACTTACCCAAATTAGGAGATGCCTTGTGATGAGATGTAGCTTCAGTATTATTTTTAGATGATTCCAAATATTTAATAAGTGGATAAAATAAATTAGTTATTAATTTTAATGGTAGTACCATCACTAGTTCAGATTCATCTTTCACCTTCTCTCCATGCTCAAATGATTTCTCATTTTCAAGAGTTTTTTATCGTGTAAAAACAAACCAAATATTTCTATTCATATCAAATATCGAGTCTACATATTTATCTTTGGAAGAATATACATATTCAAAGAGACCAAATTCTATAAATATTATCTCTTCAATCAGAAATTCACCTTATTCTCCTTCATTCATCTTCTAAAGCAACCTCTTCTTCATTTTCAACATCTGATCAAGTTCCATAAGTGATGTTCATCGGTGGATCCTCAAGAGAAATTATTTGAGGTATGACAATAATTATTTTCTTATTTGGTATGTTATTACCTTGAATATCCTTATATAAGGTACTCTGAGTAATATTCTTCTTAAGAGCATGCACATAATTAACAAGTATTTTCACTAAATAATGTGTAACTATAGAGCTTGAGATTTGATCCTTATCCGTGTTTGATCCTTTCTTAATTTTTCTAGACATAGTGAGGTCATCTTCCACATACACCAAAAGTTAGTGGGCCTCATCTGGAGTAGCAGGTTGACTTTTTCTCAACATAAATCTTACCTACTATAATTGAAAACTGGTGAAGAAACTTAACTAGTTATCCTCCATGGGCCATGTAACCTCTGGAATTTTGTATTAAAAGTTTTTAACTTAGAAATAAATTCCCTCATAGGATTATTTGGTTAGTTCTTTAGTTTGTAAAATTTTAGTAGATTATATGATTCGATCTTATTAAGTGAAACCAACCACTAAAACTCATAAAATAATAGTGTTTAACAATACTTGTGTCGATAACATCAAGATGTACAAATCCAAACGGGTGCAAGAGAATATTCTTCTAGTGAATGAGGAAATATACACATATATAGATAGCTTGACAAGAGAGATGATATATAATGATATGCTGATTTGTTGGGAAAATTAAAATCCCATGAACCAAAGGGATTCCTTTCATGGGTGTCAACTCAATTTTTTAAAAAAAAGCTAGAAATCATAACAAGATTGGAGATGATATAGAATAATAAATTTAGGATGTAATGTGTGGATGAAATGATTCATGATTTAATAGACATCCTTGATTATAGAATGGGTAATATTAAAAATGTATTCCCAGTAATGGTTGGCCTTTTCACTCTATTTGAGGAGAACTACCAACTTCTTAGTGATTTGTTCTGGATTGGGTGTGAAAGAGATGTCACAGAGACTTAGCTTTTATTGGATTTATGACAGTTCCCACAGGAGTGGTCACACAATCGGTAGGAAAAATATAGTTTCTGGTTTGTATCCTAATCCTAAGAGTGTCATCTAATATAAAATCAGGATTACAAGTAACAATTGATTAGACATGATCACTATCTTTTAAATAAATAAGACAAGATATATGAAATATGTAAAATATACCATTTTTGACAAGGATTGATGTTGATCTAATGAATCGATGTCAATCTAGTTGATTGATACCAATAACTATTAAGACCAGGATGATCAGACAAAATTATGAATTTCATAATTCTCTTACAAAAATTAGAACATTATTTTGAGAGCTAAAGGTGACATTTGACATATTGAACTTGAGAATGTAATATATTTAAAAAGAGACTTCCCTTTATGAATAGAAAAACAAGCTTTTCGAATGGGTATGAAGACTGATTATTCCAAAAGGAACTTAACACCATGAAATGCCAAGGAATATTTACGCTTCAACAACGTATGAGTCTGAAGAGCATGAACCTATCTCAAGTAAGCTTGGGAGTTGGATGATCAAGATTGAATTCAGAATTTATAATGGAAATTTGAAAGATCATAAAAAAATAGTATATTGGGAAAAGGCCTGAGTTAGTTTATATATGATGAATGTCGTTTCAATAGATCACTGCTAATTTACATAAATCAACATTGATTGTGGGATAAGTTTAACTACTTTCCTTTCACGAAGTTTTTAGTTCTCAATGGTTTTTAAGTTGTTTCAATTTTGTAGGAGGGTTATTAGGTTGTTTAGATTGTTTTGGTTTATTTGTTTTTATTTATTTAAGTTTTTTATAGTTGTAGGTGGTTACAAGTGGTGAAATGGTGAATGTAAGGAAATAAAAAGGTGAAAATGACTGTGTGGGTTTATAAATGGGTATATTAGAGTGCGTACACACCTTTGGGAATTTTTATGTCCTAATTATGGTTTTTTCATTTTCCTCTTTTCTTCGATTATTTTTAAATGGGAAAGTCACTCAAAAAAAAGGAGTGAGATGGTTGTATTTATGTTGGATAAGATGTTAGATAGGTGATCCCCCTCAAATTTTGTGTGATTGCAAGCCAGTCTGATGGTCACCAATTTGAATGAATAGATAGTTAAATAAACACCATATCATGTAGAATTATCTAAGATTTCATTGGTAGATAAAAGTGTTTCAATTTAAGATGCCCCAAGACTAGGCATGAAATATATTACCACAAGGGTGGGCTTATATGACCAAGAAGTCAATTAATAGGATAACTAATGGGTTCTTAACTTATAGACTTATGAATTGTAGGAAGTGATGGGAAAAGGTTATTGAGAAGCTATGAAATCCATTGTGGATTTTGTATGCACAAGATCAAGATGAGATATGTTGCCACAAAGGATGGGTTACATGAAAGTGAATTCAAGTGATAGGATAACCAGCGGGTTTTCGACCTAAAGATGTATGCCTTATAAGAGGTGATGGGTAAGGTTACCAAGAAGCTACAGAATCCATTTTGTATTAAAAAAATAGTTTGATTTATGTGAGATATAGTTTTGGACTTGAAAAAAGGTCTTGGGGGACCAAAAATAAGAAGAACATTTTAATAATGTGCAATTGGCCATAGAATCGATATTGATTAGATAATCATTACTGATTCATAACTAATCAATATTTAGACAACCAAAATATGGTCACAACCCTCTAAGACCCTTTCAATTAACACATCCCCTTACCATGACCCCTTCCACACATTATTATTAATTTAATTATCAATATTAATTTAATTACCACCTCACCCCTCCACCTCTCCTTGGACCCATTCCAAGGGAATTTAACTAACTTAGACTAGGTCATCACTACTAGCATTGAGTCATCACTTCACTTAACTAACTAAAACACTTTATAAACCTAATATTTATTACTAACCACTTCTTCCATCAATTCCCCAAATGTTTAAATGTGAACCAAGACTCCTATCCCACAACAAAATCTTGACCCACGCCAAAAAGGGAAGAAATAAGCTATTTTGAGTAAATTGGAGTATTTCTCCCTAACTAACACCGGTTATTCCTCAGCTGACATCGGTCAAGGAACCACCATTAGTTCCTTTAAATAAGGATTTCCAACACTTTCCTTTGGTTCTTCTTTTGGTTGGCTCTTGTATTATTCATTGGCATTATTGCATTTGATTGAGCATCCGACAATAAACAATAACACTAGAGCATCTAAGTTATTTACCAAAAACCAACCTCTTACTCTATAGCCTCAGATCATTCACAGGGAAGCACTCTAGATTCATTTTCATGGCACTAGATCTAGACTAGTTTCTCCTACAAATTCTAACCACCACATCTACCAATTTCTAGGTCTTCAGATAAGTATCTTTACCAAGTTGTTAGTTATTAACTTTGGTTTTAGATCTATTATTGTCTTCTATTATACTTCTTCTTTCTCACCCAAATACCATCCTTCACCAATATACCTGATACCCTACTAGCCTAAACCTCTCTACCTTTCCAATAAACTCTCTCACCCTTGTTGAGTCTTCACCCAAATCCTAATACCTAGCTTAAGTCTTTTCAACACTTTGTGTAATCAAAAAAATCTTGAATCAACCTCTTTTCACCTTTGACACCGAATTTCCCCTACCGTGATCGGTTAGCCAACTGATACAAGATAAAACTAGTGGCCAACATCAGTTCCCCAACTGGCATCGGTCTCTATGTCTGATATTCTCCCTCAGACCAGTGAGATAAGTTACCTACAAAAAATCTCTCAAAACCTCCCATAACCTCACCTAGACCTCCATAACACCCTCTCTAACACCTGCAGACCTTAACATCCCACCACTCAATTTAAATATAATCTTGTTTTAAATATTTAAATTAGATTTGAATTACTTTACTTGTGTGAGATACCTGAATTATTTAACTACAGTAGGAATCTCTTTTTAATTTTCTTATCAACATTGAATTTGTTTTAAACGTGGATTAAAAACCTTCTAGGAAGTACCCCGCTAGGCAATCGACCAACCGATACTTTGAATTATATCTTTTGGTCTTGTGTTTCTTTTCAGGTAGTCCTTCATAGATAAAAAAGAGTGATCTCAATCATCTTGGTCTTCAACGGTGCACAACCTCTTCAAGACCTCCAAGTATTCCTCACGTACCTAACCTTACACCTTAAACATTTTGCTTATACATAGGATTCTTATTGGTGAATTTTTTTGGCACACCTGGTGGGACCCTAATCCTTTATGGGTTCCTTTTATTCATTTAGGATTGCATCCCATGCTTGTTTCCTTTATAAATCTTTACTAAATCTCTCTCTTGGTAATATTCTCTTTCTTCTATTTTCTCTAAAGGAAAAACTTCATTTGCTGAAAATTAAAACAAACCCTTATTTATTTCCTCTTCATTACATTATTCAAAGACATATTGTCTTCTTATTCATTATTTCTCTCATCCAACTTCATTTTTCAATTTTGGCTTAAAAATATTACATTGCATCCTAGTATTCTTACATTTAGCTCACATAGTCTAAATAACAATCAAATATTAATGGAGGTCATAACCGGTTGATGAGTGGTTAATTAAGTGTAGCTCACTATTACACAAAATTATTTTCCAAATCACTCAAATAAACAAAAAACTTCTTAAACATTCCCCAAATCCCTAGAAGAAGCTATCAAGGATTTAAAAACCTGTTGATAGTGGGCCCTGACTAGTGTTCTAGCCAAATTTTCATATCAGATCTCAGACCTCATGTACTGAAAGGTACATCGAGGACTCCCATGCCAAAACCACCTTGAAACCATCCATAGTTGGATTCTAGGTACCTTTCATCTATACCCTTATATATATTCATATTCAATCTTAAGGCTTAAGCCATCACAACACTAAAATCTTATTCCTAGGATAACGTGCTTGTTAGTTTTTTTCTTGTGAATTTTTGACTTTCTTTCTTATCTTCTACTACTTGAGGTGTGAGTTAAGAACTCATCAATTTTATTTCTTTTTCACAACTTAGTCATCATAGCGAGTTAATTATGGTTCTCTAAGTGTGTTAGATTAGATATTCTATATAAAAACTCTTTCTTGACTTATTTTGACCAAATCTAGCTTAGAAAATTAAAAATTCTTCATTTTCATAGTAACCGTCATTGGTTAACTTCCTATCGACATCAGTTCAGCAACTGATATTGGTCCTTTCATCCAACGGAACCAATTTACTGACCGATATTGGTCTCTATATCTTTTTATTTTCTATCAAAAATAACAATCTATTTTCACCTACCAAACTCTTTCAAAAATTTGTTTCTGAGTTTCGGTCACTATTGCAGATCCTAGAGTACCTATTTTCTGCTTTTCATATGGTTTATACTCACCAACAAGAAAGAGATATTACTTTTCACATGAGTTGTATACTATTACCTACTAACCCCTCATCACCTTCTATTTATTCACTAATGGATCCTAATGCAAATGTTATCATACTCGAGGGTGATGAGGAATTCACTTGATTCCTTGATCATAACACCAAGACCTTGGAATATTACCTTGATAACTCTTCCACCAGTGACTTTTAAGGTCAACATATTTATGGAATGATCACTTCCATGTCCCCCATTTCTACCACCTCTTCTATATCGACAAATTCTAATCTCGCTACCCAAACTACTCTAGCGTTGATCAAGCCCTGTATCACAACCACTTACTTCACAGGTGACTTCTACACCTTCAACATCTATCATCCCCTCAACATCTTACATACCCTTAACCATGGCCTCTCTTATAGGGGTCCCTTCATCATCAATACCTTATGTACCTATGTCTACATAGCCACTAGTTGCATCGACATCTTCCACTCCATTTCAGAGTTTGGTGGTTTCTATTCCTAAAACCCTTACACCCGTTGCTACGAGGATATTTCCACATGCTCCTCCCACCTAAAACTTACCTCATTAATATCCTATCGCCTCCACTTCATATCTAGGGTGTTTTCACTCCTCTTCTACCACTTCCTACATACTTTCATTTTAATTCACGTACTGAGCACCACCACACATTGGTATGAATTCCATGACCCACTTATCTTATCCACCCCCTTATACATCATGAGGGGTACCTTAGCCTAACCCCACAACAGATCTCATCAAAATGATTGTAACATTCCCATTTTAAGACTTTAGAAATAAGGGAATTTTGTATTTATTTTTATATATAATAATGTTCTATGTTCTAAATAATCCTAATTTAGAACACACACTCCATGTCAATCGATCTCATAACAAATAACCATATGTAGCTATAACAACTTGGTGAGACACCGATCTCTCATGTTAACTCATTGAATTGTATACTACGTATACTCGGTTCTCATACCCTTTTTGGGTTGATAGGTGTTCTGTTTAAGACGACTATCTTAATACTTGTTACCAATATTCAACTGAAATCTTGCTTCTTAAAATTAGGTGATATAGGACAATGCAACCAACAGCTTTTGATACTTTGGCCAAATATCTACAACATATTGTTCATGTTAATATTCCTAGATGACATACTCATCAACAGGAATACGTCCTTCACCCACTTCATTTTTTTTATCTAGAATGGTCTTCACTCACTCCTGTCAATCCACTTGTTCAAGTTTTAACCCTAACCAGGGTTAGAAACATAGTATAGTATAAAAGGCTACTCATGGTGACTAAGGATACATATACATACTCAATCGACCTAAATCTATTGTGTTTGTCTAGTTATCCTAAGTCGTCATGAGTTACCCCTAAAAATAGACATAGTTCCATCCTAACCTAGGGTAAAACTAAAATCAAGTCTGAGTTTATGTAGATCTAGATGATTCAACTCTCAAGGGTGTTGTAACATCTCAACTGCAACATAGTATCCTCATGAAGACCCAATTATTCACAGTGGTACGGTACTATAGTTGGTGTGTCTCAACATCTGACAGAGTCATCCCATCCAGATGTACATACCCAAGAAAGAAGTTAATTACTTAATCATTTCCTTAATTAAAGTCTAATTACAACAACCATGTTGAATCCCTATTTTCATTAACAATTTAGGTTCCAAGCAATAAATGAATTGTAATTTCTATGCAGATACATCGAATATTTTATTTTCTTTTATTAACTTCCTACTTTATGATTCATTTTTAAAAATAGAATCAAAATACTAACAATGTGGTTTGCGTATTTAACTTTTAGCTTGTTTAAGTTCTAAATAAAATTCCTTCCTAATAGAATTAATTTAAATGAATTCTATTATTATATATTTATGTTTTCCTTTCATTTGATTTTATTCAGATTAAGGTATTAATCAAGAGGAAGTACATCTTCCTCTTTCCAAGATGACATTAGGTTTTAATTTGAAAGGATTATAAAACAAACTAATTATCATAGCATAATAGTTGTCTTCCCTATTTATTATTAAGAATTTAGCGTCCATTTATAACCCCTTAATGTTATACAAGTAATCATAATGGATTAATTTATCCATTAACATCATTTTAATAAACCATACTGATTTAATTAAATGATCATCCATGATTGCCAACTTGATAAGTTGCATTCACTAAAAGGGCTAGTATATCTAGCACTCTTACTCCCTAGTTCATTTAATTTTAGCTCGAAGGGGTCAGTTTCTAATATATATATATATATATATTAGAAACTGACCCCTTCGAGCTAAGAACAAAGATAAGAAAAAATATGACACATCAAGTATAGATAAACCCGTAACCTTTCCATTTACCAAGGTGGAATTCATACATTCAAAGTACAAACACTCTAATAATATTTAGTGTAGAACATCAACAATAAGATCTATTAACATTACAACTTTCCTCTCCAACCATACATTTTAATAAAGAATCATATTTTCTCATATAAGATCTAACCTTTTTGGTAAATAAAAGTAACATCATAAAATATCTTGTCTCCCTTTTACAACTTACGAAATCCATCAACAAAAATTTCTAGCATGGGTCAGATCAGTGAACTGAGCATGATAAGCACTAAGCATTAAAACAATGTGATTTTAACTAACTGTTTCATAAAAAGTACTCTATTTTTATGAAATAGTTAAACCATTACAGAAAGACACGTCATAATAAATAGTAGTCAGAAGAGGGAGAAACAAAGTGATAATCCATATCAACCTCAAAAAAAGATCATGGTTTAATCAAAATCAATATTCAATTGATGATTTCATAAAAGAATTATTTTAGATAAACAATATTTCAACAAGACCACTAACTAAATTTCATTTATAGATATTTATGATGCATCTCTTGAATTATTCCATCTATCCCAAAATGATACTAACTCTAATAATTCATAGGAATATGATTACTTTAGATGGAACAATAATTCATATTACTCAGAATTAACTTACTTCATCCTAAAATATTTAATGACAAGCTCAATTAACTTTATGATGAAGTTTAGGATGATCGAACAACACCTTAAAGTAAGCGTTTCTTATTTAAGACGCTATATCCAAATTCAGATTCAAACTCCAGCCTATGTTTTTAGTATGAGTGTAAACCAATTTGACTAAGGATGAATTTAATTCACATGCACTTATAACTATTCACACTTCACCACAATTACATCACTACCAATGTAACAGTCAAGGAGAAGAAATAAAAGTTTTATCCATAAACTACCCACCCTGTAAATCCTTCAACGTAATACAAACCGAACAGGTCAGCTCCTTTCATAGGAGTAATACAGGTGAGAGATGAACATAAAGAGAGAAAGGGAACAACCTATATCTTCCTTAAAATTTCGAAGAGGATGGTATTGTGAATACCTTAAATTAGGACAGAAACAAAGGATAACAATGAATAAAGATAACATAAGATCTCATTATTCCTTCCTTAAAAGAGGTACACTTACCGAGATCAAAAAAAATGAGGTAGATTTGATTTTCCAAAGCAAAGAAACCATTCAACTCCAACAACCATTGAAATACAAAGAACTATTCAATATTATAATCGATATCAACAACTGTAACATGAAATTCAGAAATTGAAAGTGATGTTTTCCCAACTTACAAATGATAACAATAATTGTAGTGCAAAAGATAAAAACTGAAAAATGGTTTTTCATAAGCTTGTAGTCAATAACAGTATCCAAAGCAAAAAATAACCAGCAAACTGAACACTACATTCATTCCAAACGTTATTAGCATCAGCTCTAGAAGTTTCTCTAGTTTTCCCAAATAAAGGAGATACACAAAAACGTTGAAGTAAATTACTCTTTTTCTAGCACGATTAATTTTTAAAGTGATAACACACACAAAGCTTACCTATCCATTGATGGTGAAATGAAGAAAGAGAGAACAATATTTAACAATAAAATTTTCCATTCAAGCCCCAAAACTACAAACATCAGAAGAATCAATGGAATAAACTACTGGTTTAGGTATAATGAACCTAACATAGATTTGACCACAAGGAGAAACAACAAAATAGTAACACGACCCCAAGTCAGGTTCCTCAACTAGAGCTCAAAAGAAGACTTGCTAAACTAAAAATATTATTGTGCATTTCCTTAAGATAGAAAGGGTTGATTCATTCAATAGTTTAACCTAAGTTACAATGTTCCTATAGTGTCAACTATATATCTTCTTTAAGTAAAAAGAGCCATTGAATCCCAACAAGTTGAAATGATAAAGAAACTCTTGAAATGCTCAAACTCACTTCAGAAAATATGGAAATAAATTAAATAAAATTTTCCATGGATCACATGAGTGAGATAAAATATCAACCATACTAAACAGATAGATTTTTTCCAGGAGATTCATTCAAACCCATTATCAGACAAGTCACTAACAAGTCTTCGCATAACTTTATAGGTGTAAGTAAATAATTGACTTCATTTAAGTTCAAGTAGAAGTTAAACATGAATCTATAATTTTTCCAACAAAGGATAACAAAATCTGAAACATATTTCTTTTATAGCAGTAACTCCTACTAACCAGTTTCAGTACAGTCCAATAGAAGTTCTCAAGATTTGACAACATCTCAAGTTCAGAAAAAGTAAAACATGTTTCCTACCTTTTTCCAACAAAGAAACAAAGCCAAAAATATTTTTCTAAAATAACCGTGAATCATACTACCTAGTTTGAGTATAGTCCCACAAGAGTTCTCAAGATTCAACAACATCTCAAGTCTAAACAAAGGATTAAGAATGATTCATTCTTTTTTAAGAAAGGAATAAACATATAACATATTTCTACCATATCAGTGAATCCATACAGATAAATATAGAGAAAATAAATTTCAAAAGCAAGATCAAACAACACATAAAGAATCATTTGCTCCCTAAGAGAAGAGTTCTATTAATGAAGACATTTAGGAAAAAGTAGAACAAATTAATGGGTAGAGTCTATCATGCTTGATAAATATTCCTCTTGAGTTGTAGATAATTTCCTAGCCAAGCCTCAATAGTCTCTTCTTTTCCAAGAAACATCAACCATTCCAATCTTTCCACTTCTTCTTATACTTCCATAGAGTCCAAAAATAGTTAAAGAATGCCAAGAATACAAATAAATAAAAAATAGAACTACTATTTTGAAGAACCAAAAACCCCATGCAGAGAAAAAATTGAAATGAACTAAAGATAAAAAACCTTTCCAAAATCCACCATGCATATTTCCTAGGCATTTTCTTTGCCAAAAACAAGATCATTAAATGCGAAGGACCACTAGTTCCCTCACATTTCTCCATGCCACCACCATCCAAGTTTGGCTAGACTTTAATTTAAATTTTTCATTCAATTTCCATTTAGTGGTGATGCCAAGTAGGTATTCCATAAATCCCAATGCCTTTGCCAAAATTGGTAGTCCAAAGTCATGAAAAACCAAAATCAATTCCCATTAATACCTTGAAAACTGATGCCACCGACCTTACCATTTTCCAAGTAGTCCATAGGTATCTCCTTAGGTTAGAAATAGTTTAGGTTCAATTTTTATTAGGTTAGATATCACCCTTAGTTCCTAAGTAGGTCTTAATTACCTCAGGTTATTATCCAAAATTAGCATAAAACATTACAACTTAGGTTAGGGTATCCACCGTGGAATTTACTATTAGGTCTATGATTCCTATACACTATACAACGTTTAAACAAATAACAAGAAGGCCCAGGCCTATCACCCTTAAGCCTGATGTCGGTTAAGGATCCCTTAGAAGAATTATTCACCATGGTAGACAAAACAATTCATAGTCAAACTCACCTTCCATTTCTTAATGTCAAGACAACAAGGTGATCATGTAAAAATATTGAGGCATACCTTGGATCAATGGAATCAATCCAAGGTTTTACTATTTACACCAAATAAATTATGTCTACACAATAAAATTTCATCACCTTCTTACAAGTGAATTTAAGTTGTATAGAGAGATGAATGGCCTTATTTTCAAGCAAGCAGAAATCACAACGAGAAATGATTCTTTTCAACGAATAAATAATTATCCTTTGCAAACATGATATCAAAAAATCCTATGAGTACTCCTTCCTAAGACAAATCACTTTTCAACATTTGCAATGTCAAGATTGGAATTCATCATAGTAACAGTCATGTCAGAGATGTTACATACCTCCCTCCTAAAATAATCATTTTCCCGATGATCAACTTAGTCAAACAATTTACGTATAGGAAAAAAGCCAATTATCATCCTCCCATTCATATGTTCATAAAAAAACTAGATTTGAGAAATTTCAATTCCATAATCAACAGTAAAGTAGTTGTCCATTTTAAATAAAGTAGTATGTTCTCAAAAATGGAAGATTGATTGACATAACATGAATAAAATCTTAAAATTTTATCAGTCAATAGAATCAATTCTATTCAAACAAATATGGAAAAGTAGTTTTCAGACGTTCATGATTTTCCCAATTTGCACTTTCTTCATTAAATTGATCCCACAAGACCTTACATTGACTTATTTCATGATTATTTAAGTGAAACGGGTGAGTCTCCAACACTCGAATGGGTTTAACCATGATTATTCCCAGGTCTTGGACCTTCAAGGAATTTCAATTTAACACATGTGATAAATCTAAAACATATTTCTTAAGCAAAGAAATATGGAAAACATCATGCATTCATGATAAAGTAGGAGGTAAAGCTAAACAATAAGCTATAGGGTTGATTACTTCAACAATTTCAAAGGGTCCCATATAAAGAGGTGATAACTTGGCAGCCTTTCTAAAAGTTATAGAACTCTTTTTCAGTTTAACCCAAAAAAAGACCTTCTCACCAAGTTCAAACTTCTTATCAACCCTCTTTAAGTCTGCATAACTCTTTTTCCTATATGATGCTTCTTTCAAGCATTCACGAATCATTTTAACTTGTTATTCCATTTCCATAAGGATTTCAAGCCCAATTACCTCTCTATCATCTATGTTATCCCAACTAATAGGAGTTCTACATTTTCTTCCTTATAATGCTTCAAAAGGTGTCATTTTTAAAGATGCGTGATACTTGTTATTATAAGAGAACTCGACTAATGGAAGGTAATCTTCCCATTTATACTATTGATAAATGCAATACATTCTTAACATATCCTCTAAAACTTGATTAACTCTTTTAGTCTGTCCATCCGTTTCTTCATGGTATGCAAAAATGAATTTTAGCTTAGTCCCTAAGGCTGCATTAAATGTTTGCCAAAATCTAGATGTCATTCTTGGGTCTCTATCAGATATGATCAATTTAGGTAATCCATGTAGTCTGAAAATTTCATGCACAAATCTTTTTGCTAAAATAGGTGAATCATCCTTAATATTACGAGCAATAAAATGTGCCACCTTTTTTAGTTTATCAACAACAACTAGAATAACATCATGTTTATTTCTTGACATGGGCAACCCTTATACAAAATCAATACTTATTACTTGCCATGTATATTGCGGTATGTTGTGAGGGTACAATAAATCAGTTGAATGCATATGTTCAACTTTAACATGCTGATATTCTAAGCAGTGTGTCACAAAATCAACCACGTCCTTTTTCATCCCTTTCCAAAAAAATTGTTGTTTTATATCAGAAAGTATTTTTGTAGTGCCAGGGTGTCCAGAAAAAGGTGAATTATGGAATTCAACTAAAAATGTATTTCTTAATTCATTTAACAGATGTATGTATACTCTATTTTCAAACCTCAAGATTCCTTCATTGTCAAAGTGAAAACCTTTATACCTCACATCATTTGGATCTACAGTAAGTGCTATTTTCACTTGTTGATAATAAGAATCAAATTCCATGACACTTTTTACTTCATCTTTAAAATGAGTTCTCAACATTATAAGAGAATAAATGTGCTTCCTACGACTTAGAGCATCTGTAACTCTATTTTCTTTTCCTTTAATGTAACTTATATCAAAATCATACTGAGATAGAAATTATAACCATCTTCATTGTCTTGCATTCATATTTGGCCAAGTAAAAATATAATTCAACCCAAGATGATCATTTTTTAGTTCAAAACACCTACCAAGAAGATAATGCTTCCATACCTGAAGTGTATGAACAATGGAAGCAAGATCTAGGTCATGTGGAGCATAATTTAGTTCACGTGACTTGAGATTTCTACTTTCATAAGAAATAGCATGATCCTTTTGAAGTAAAATACCTCCAAGAACCTCATCAGAAGCATCTATCACTACAATGAAGTCTCCATTAGGATCAGGTACAACCAGAATAGGTGATGATGTTAACTTATCCTTCAAAGTCTTAGATGCAGATTCACATTTCTCATTCCACATAAATTTCTTATCTTTCTTCTCCAAAAAAGTTATTGGTGGAGCAACCTTAGAAAATTATTTAACAAACTTCCTATAGTAACTAATAAGACCCATGAAGCTTCTAACTTCATGTACATTCTTAGGTGCATGCCACTCAATTATTGCAACAATGTTTGAAGGATCTACCGATATTTCATCCTTTCTTATGACATGACCCAAATAGTGTACGTCCACCTTAGAGAAGGAACATTTGGAAAACCTACCATACAACCTTCTCTTTCTTAAGATTTCTAAAACTATCTTCAAATGCTCATGATGCTCATTAATTCTCTTAGATTATATGAGAATATCATCTAAGAATACAAGAAAAAAATTGTCTAAGTATTCTTTAAAAATATTATTCTTTAAATTCATAAAATATGTAGGTGCATTCATTAATCCAAATGGTAAAAATGTGAATTCATAATGTTCATACCTTGTTCTAAAAGTTGTTTTATGAATATCTTCATACTTTATTCTTAACTGATGATATCTAGATCAAAGATCTAGTTTAGAATAAATTGATGCACCAAGCATCTGATCAAATAGATCATCAATTCTAGGAAGTGGATATATGTTCTTAATTTTTGCTTTGTTTGACATCCTATAATCAATGCACAATCTAAGTGTTCCATCTTTATTTTTTACAAAAATTACCGGTGCTCCCCAAGGTAAGACACTCGGTCTTATCAAACCCTTGGACAAAAGTTCTTACAACTATGCTTTAATATCTACTAATTCAATGGTATTCATTCTATATGGTGCCTTGGAAATAGGTTTGGTTCCTGGTTTGATCTCAATCATGAAGTCAAACTCCCGTTTCGGTGGAAGATCGGGTAACTCTTCCGGAAACACATCACTGAAATTTCTTAACAGTGGGTATTTTTCCATAAAGTCACAACTTTCATCAGTTGTTTCTGAAATTTTTACTTCATACAAGGTGCAAAATTTGTTTCTTGATTTTTTAAGTTGCATAGCTGATAATTTCCTAGCTAAAATCTCATGTTTTATACCCTAAATGTATATTGTTTTCTATAGGGTGTCCAAACAACTAATATGTTTCTCAAAACAATCAACCCTTTCTTTATGCTCAGCTAGTTAGTTAACACCTATGTTTACATCATAAGACCCTAAAGGAGCAACGTAAAGGTCAAATTAAGTGGAAAAACTAGGTAAGTCGGGGACTACTCGAAAAAGACACATACTATATGTGAAAACAACATTATTTTCATAATGTACATCCCATGATTTATCTATTTTTTGATATTTTATTTTTAATTTTGATGCTAATCTAACAGAAATGAAACATTCAGTAGGTTTAGTATCATAAAGTATAGTCATAGGTATACCAAATAACTTACCTGTAACTTCTATGGGTGTGGCTTGCTTTTCATCCTGTTTGTCAGCTACTGCAACATGTATCTTATGTTGTTGATTGCGGTCATCATTCTTCAAAGGACATTGATTTGTGTAATGATCTTTACAAAAATTGTAGCAGCCTCCTATAGGGCCCTTCCTAGGCTCAAATTTATTTCCAACCTTAAAGTTATCATTCTAACTCCCATAGGATTCTATCTGTTATTATTGTTCTTGACAAATTTATTTCACACATTAGCAACAAGTTTATTTGTTGCTGAGTTCTTGTTATCATCAGCAACAAATTTGTTTTTCATACCAAACGTTTTCCATGGACCCTTTTTAGGTGCAAGAGACGAAGAAGATTTTGAAATTTTCTTTTTGATTTCCACCTTATGAAGAGATCACTTTAAATTTCTACTCCTGCCTTATGGATTTTTATACAACCCCTTCCATAGTGGTTGGGCTGTGAACATATACTTCACCATCTATAATGGGATTTAATCCCATGATTAATTTATGTATTTTAAACTTCTCTTCATTTTGGCACTAAGGTATATACTTGAGGAGCTTAATAAACCTCTCCCAATACTCTATTACAGTAAATTTTTCTTGAGCTAAGTTCTGAAATTCAGTCATTTTCTAATTGTAGTAAAGTTGTGGTAGCCATCGTTGCTTAAAATAATTTTTAAATTGATCCCAAGTAATATTTGTTTCATCAATGTTTAACTCAGCCTTGTGGCTATCCCACCATGAAAATGTTTCATGGGAAAGCTAATAATCTCCCCATATTGCTTTTGTTTCTTCTGAGAAGTTCCTTATTACAAATTACTTCTCCATTTCACTGAGCTAGTTCTCAACTACATCTCCTAATATAGTGCCATCAAAATTGGGTGGACTTATAATTTTTATATCATTAGTGAGTTCCACTTCCAACATTTCCTTTTTATTTTCAGGAAGATTAGGTGCATTATCATTAGCATTGGCTACATTATTATTATCAATGCCCAAATTTCGAACATTGGCATTTTCCACAGGAGGTGGCTGATTGTTGTTACCAACATCTTCTTGCTCCTCCTCATTTCTTGTTACTTGTTGTTCAAGTACAATTAAACAATCTCTTGTGTCCAACATGGCAACAAGGACATCATCAATTTTTTGGGCAGTAGCTGCTTCTCCACCGGGTGGTGGATTTTTTTAATCATTTCCTCTTATTCTAATCATTTTTTGTTAACAAGAAAATTTAAGTTTTATCATATTATGGACATAATAGGTTCAAGAGCTACAAGCTTCATCTCTGATACAAAGATGTAACATTCCCATTTTAAGACTTTCGAAAAAAGGGATTTTTGTAAAATATATAATAATGTTCTCTGTTCTAAATAATCATAATTTAGAACACACATTCCATTCCAATCAATCTCATAACAGATAACCATATGCAGTTGTAATGACTCAGTGAAACACCAATCTCTCATTTCATGACTTGGTGAAACACCGATCTCTCACGTTAACTCATTGAATTATATACTATATATACTCGGTTCTCATACCCTTTTCAGGTTGTAAAGTGTTCTGTTTAAGATACCTATCTAAATAATTATTACCAATATTCATATGAAATATCGCTTCTTAAAACTAGGTGACATAGGACAACACAACCAACAAATTGTGATATTTTGGCCAAATAACATACTGTTCATGTTAATATTCATAGATGGCATACTTGTCAAAAGGAATACATACTTCACTCCACTTCATCTATTATCTAGAATGGTCTTCACTGACTCCTGTCAGTCCACTTGATCAAGGTTTGACCCTAACCAAGGTTACCAACATAGCCTAAGGTAGAAGGCTACTCATGATGACTAAGGGTACATAGACATACTCAATCAACCTAAATCTATTGCATGTATCTAGTTATCCTAAGTCTTAATGAGTTGTCTCTGACACTAGATTATACTACCAACCTAACCTAGGGTATAACTAAAATCAAGTCCAAGTTTATGTAGATCTAGATGATTGAACTCTGAAGGGTGATGCAATATGTCAACTGCAACATAGTATCCTCATGAAAACCCAATTCTTCACATAGGTATGGTATGGTAGTTTGTTTGTGCCAACATCCGATAGAGTCATCCCATCTGGATGTACATACCCAAGAAAGAAGTTAATTACTTAACTATTTTCCTTAATTAAAGTCAAATTACAGTAGCCATGTTGAATCCCTATTTTCATTAACCATTTAGGTTGTAAGCATTAAATGAATTATATTTTCTATGAAGATACATCGAATATTTTCTTTTCATTTATTAACTTCCTAATTTACGATTCATTTTTAAAAATAGAATCAACATACTAACAGTGTGGTTTACTTATTTAACTTTTAGCTTGTTTAAGTTCTAAATAAAATTCCTTTATAATAGACTTCATTGAAATGAAGCTTACTATTATATATTTACATGTTCCTTTAATTTTATTTTATTCATATTAAGGTATTAATCAAGATGAAGTACATATTCCTCTCTCCAAGATGACATTAGGTTTTAATTCCAAAGGATTCTAAAAAAAATTGATTATCATAGTGTAGTAGTTGTTTTCCCTTTTTATTATTAAGAATTTATGGTCCATTTATAACCGATTAACGTTATAAAAGTAATCATACTCGATTCATTTATCCATTAACATAATTTTAATAAACCATAGTGATTTAATTAAATTATCAACTATGAATTCCAACTTGATAAGTTGCATTAATAAAAGGGATAGTATATCTAGCACTCTTACTCCCTAGTTCATTTAATTTCAACCCTAAGGGGTTCATATATATATATATATATATATATATATATATATAATAATGAGATAAGAAAAAATATGACACATCGAGTACAAATAAACCCACAACCTTTCCATTTACCAAGGTGGAATTCATGCATTAAAAGTATAAACACTCCCATCATATTTATTGTCAAACATCAACAATAAGCTCTATTAAAATTACAACTTTCCTCTCCAACCGTAGATTTTAATAAAGAATCATATTTCCTCATACAAGATCCATCCTTTTTGGTAAATAAAAGTAACATAATAAAAGATCTTATTTCCCTTTTACCACTTACGAAATCCATTTGCAAAAATTTGCTAGCACGGGTGAGTTAAGTAAATTGAGAATTATAAGCACTAAGTATTAAAACGATGTAATTTTAACTAAATGTTTCATAAAAAGTAATTTTTTTTATGAAATAGTTAAAGCATTAAAAAAAGACACATCATAAGAAATACTATTCATAAGAGGGAGAAACAAAGTGATAATCCATATCAACATCAAGAAAAGATCATGGTGTAATCAAAATCAATATTCAATCGATGATTTCATAAAAGAATTATTTCAGATAAATAATATTTCAACAAGATCACTAACTGCATTTCATTTCCAGATATTTATGATTCATCTCTTGATTTATTCCATCTATCCCAAAAAGATACTAACTCTAATAATTCATAGGAATACAATTACTTTAGATGGAATAATAATTCATATTACTCAACATTAACTTACTCCATCCTAAAATATTTAATGCCAAGCTCAATTAACTTTATGATAAATTTTAGGATGAACCAACAACACCTTAAAGTAAGCGTTTCTTATTTAAGAAACTATATCCAAGTTCAGAGTCATATTCCATCCTAAGTTTTTAGGAACAGTGTCAACTAATTTGACTAAGGATGAATTTAATTTACATGCAATTATAACTATTCACACTTCACCTCAATTACATCACTACTAATGTAACAGTCAAGGAGAAGAAAGAAAATATTTATCCATCAACTACCCACCCTGCAAATCCTTTAACGAAATACAAACCGAACAGGTTAGCTCCTTTCACAGGAGTAATATAGTTGAGAGATGAACAAAAAGAGAGAAAGGGAACAACCTATATATGCCTTCAGAGTTTGAAGAGGATTTTATTGTGAATACCTTAACTCAGAATAAAAATAAAGGATAACAATGAATAAAGATAAGATAAGATCTCATTATTCCTTCCTTAAAAGAGGTACACTTACAAAGATAAAAAAGAACTGAGATAGATTTTATTTTCCAAAGCCAAGAAAACAGTCAACTCCAAAAGCCATTGAAACAAAAAGAACTATTCAATATTACAATCGATATGAACAACTGTAACATTAAAGTCAGTAACTGAAAATGATGTTTTCCCAAATTACAAATGATAATAGTAACTGTAGCGCAAAGGATACAAACTGAAAAATGGTTGTTCATAAGCTTACAATCAATAACAGTATCCAAAGAAAAACAAATCCAATAACTAAAAATTACATTCATTCCAAATGTTATAACATCATCTCTAGAAGTTTCTCTAATTTTCCTAAATAAAGGAGAGACAAAGAAAATTTGAAGTAAATTACCCTTTTTCGGCCATGATTAATTTTCAAAGTGACAACACATAGAAAGCTTACCCATCAATTGATAGTGAAACAAAGAAGGTGAGAGAAAGATTTAACAGTTGAATTTTCCATTCACGCCAACCCAGAAGCACATACATCATAAGAATCAATGGAATATACTACTGGTTCAGGAAGAATGAACCCAACCTAGATTTGACCCCAAAGAGAAGCAGTGAAACAATGACATGACCCCAAGTCAGGTGCTGAAAGTCAAGCTCAAAATAAGAATTTCTGAACTAAAAAATTTAAAGTCCATTTCCTTAAGATAGACAAGGTTGATTTATTCAACAGTTCAACCTAAGTTATCATGTTCCTACAGTGTCAACTGCATATCTTATTTAAGTAAAAAGAGCCACTTAATCCCAACAAGATGAACTGATAATTCAAATCTTGAAACACTCAAAATCACTTTAGAAAAGATGAAAATAAATTCAATAAACCTTTCCACTAATCACGCTAGTAGGATAAACTATCAGCCATGCTAAAAAGATAGATTGTTTCAAGGAGATTCGTTCAAACCTATTATCATACAAGTCACTAACAAGTATTCTCAAAAATTTACATGTGTAAGTAAAGAATTGACTTCATTTAAGTTCAAGAAGAAGTTAAACATGAATCTATCATTTTTCTAGCAAAGGAGAACAAAACCCGAAACATATTTCTTTTATAGTAGTAACTCCTACTAACCAGTTTCATTGTAGTCCAACAAGAGTTCTAAATATTTGACAACATTTCAAGTTCAACAGAATTAAAACATGTATCCTACCTTTTTCCAACAAAATAATAAAACTCAAAACATTTTTCTAGCATAGACGTGAATCATACTAACTAGTTTTAGTACAGTCCAATAGGAGTTCTCAAGATTCAAAAACATCTCAAGTCCAAACAAAGGATTAAGGATGATTCATTTTTTTAACAAAGGAACAAACCTATAACATATTTCTACCATATCAGTGAATCCATATAGATAAAACACATAGAAAATAAATTTCAAAAGAAATATCAAACAACACATAAAAACTCATTTGTTCCCAAAGATTAGTGTTCTTTTAATGAAGACATTTAGGAAAAAGTAGAACAACTTAATGGGTAGAGCCTGTCATGCTTGATAAAGCTTATTCTCGAGTTGCAGATGATTTCCCAGCTGAGCCTCAATAGTATCTTATTTTCTAAGCAATGTCAACCATTCCAATCTTTCCACTTCTTCTTATACTTCCAAAGAGTCCAAAAATAGTTAAAGAACACCAAGAATATAGATAAATCAAAATTAGAACTACTTGTTTGAAGAACCGAAAACCCCATGCAAAGAAAAAATCAAAATGAACTAAAAATCAAACAACCTTTCCAAAATCCTCCATGCATATTTCCTAGGCGGTTTCTTCACAAAAAAAAAGATCAATAAATGCGAAGGACCACTAGTTCCCTCCCTTTTCTCCATCCCACCGCCATCCAAGTTTGGCTAGACTTTAATTCAAATTTTGCATGCAATTTCCATTTAGTGGTGATGCCAACTAGTCATACCCTAACTTCCAATGTCTCCACCAAAATTGGTAATCTAAATTCATTAAAACCCAAAATCAATTCCCATTAATGCCTTGAAAATCGATGCCACCGACCTTACCATTTTCTAAGTAGTCCATAGGTATCTTCTTAGGTTAAGAATAGTTTAGGTTAGATTTTTATTACGTTAGATATCAACCTTAGTTCCTAGGTAGGTCTTAATTACCTTAGGTTATAATCCAAACTTAGTATAGAACATTACAACTTAGGTTAGGGTATCCACCTTAGTAATTTACTATTAGGTATACGATTCCTATATGCTATACAAAATTTAAACAAATAACAAGAAGGCCTAGTTCTATCACCCTTAAGCCTGATGTCGGTCAAGGATCCCTAAGAATAATTCTTCACCATGGTAGAAAAAACAAGTCACAGGCAATCTCACCTTCCATTTTTTGAATGTCAAGATAACAATGTAAGTAGGTAAGAGGACTCAGGCATACCTTGCATCAATGGAATTGATCTAAGGTATTATTTTTTACACCAAATAAATTATGTCTACATAATACAAGTTCATCACCTTCTTAAAATTGAATTTAAGTTGTACAAAGAGATGAATGGCCTTATTTTCAAGCAGCAGAAATCACAACTAGAAATTATTCTTTTCAACAAATAAATAATTATCGTTTGCAAACATGATATCCAAAAATCCTAAAAGTACTCCTTCCTAAGACAAATCACTTGTCAAAATTTACAATGTCAAGAGTGCAAGTCATCATAGTAACAATCATGTCAAATATGTTACAATGATGATGGATAAAATGCATATGCTTGAGGCCTCCATTTTTGGATCTCGTAACGTCTTAACATGTGATGAGATTTGTAATGAACCCATCCATACCTCCATACCTATTCATATGTATCATGCACAATGAGATCTTTCTAAATTCAACCATTTTAACATTAAGGTGGACCCCCAACAGAAATTACGTTGATTTAGACATGCTTGTTATTTTATAGGCCACGATAATGTCTTACTCCTTCAAACATTTCCCATGTCTCTATTGAGACCCACCTTAGATTGGTACAGTTCTTTTCCAAGGAACTCGGTCTTTTCCTTCAACCAATTAGCCCAAAAATTTCTTGATAAATTTTTGATCAATATCTCTAAGAAGGTATCTATGAAAAAATTATATTCTATTCACAAATATGACGACGATTTTATCATTGATTTCATCATGCGATGGTGTAATCAACCATATCTCATTCACTCTCTTGTAGCCTGAGATCATAGAGTTATTTACTAGGGTGTGTTCTAAACATATTTCCCTTACTCTTCAGATTCAAACATTTTGTACGTTTGATAAAGATTTCACTATGTCTCAGAAGCTTGAGATATGTTTTCTCGAAGAAGAGAAACTTAAACTACGTAACAATAGTGTTGCCTTCAAATCTAAAGAGTCTTCTTCCAAACCAATTAACAACCATTCCAAGCCCAAAGGATCTACCAATGCAATGCTTTTGAAGGTTGGCCCTTCTCATCCATCCAATTAACCAAAACCTCTTGCCAATCTCTCGCCTTTTCAAAAATATCAATACAAATATGAACAGAGGAGTTACACTCCCATTGGAAAGCCATATTATTTTTTATTGGAAAATTTGTTGAAGGTAGGAGCCATTCCTCTTCCTCCCATAAAACCACATATTGGTTTTGATCCTTCTCGCCCCACACCAACTTTGTATAAGGAAAAATAATTTTGAAATTACCACCGCATGAGAGGCCATAGCAATGGAAATTTCAAAACCTTCAAAAACATTGTCTAAGGAATGTTAGATAGTGGTGATATTTTCCTTGACAACCCTAATTCAAACTTGGATGTTTTCATAAAACTATTTCCTAACCATGCCCCCTCATCAAATCATGCATGTGAGATGTCTAAAGAAGAAATGAATTTCTGTGTGGTTCATGTAATCTTCACTACAACATGTGATCCATCTATCGAGCATCCTCCTGTAGCATCTATTGAGGAAATTCTTACACAGAATCCACTTCTCATAGAGGATCCCACCTTACCAGTTCTTTGACCCATAGTGGAACCCACCTAATCTATTCCTGTAGCAATAAAATAACCCTCATTATCATCTTCTCTACACATAGAAGATCCTACATCACCCACATTGCCTTCTCCTCAACCCATAGAGGAGCTAACCTTGTCTAGTTCACCCACTTTTACTCCTGTACTTAGAGAGGATTCAATCTTATGTACCCGTTCTATTTTTAATACTTCATTAAAGGACCCCGTAAATCCTATTACTCTTCTTACCTCACTCTTACCTACCGAATATGAGGCCAAGGCCTTCCTAGTCTCACAAACCTCAGAGCTCATCATGGTGATTAGAACTAGTGATTTTTCTTCTTCATCTAAACTAAATCCATTCTCTTGTTTGGTGGATCAAAAGGATTATGTCAATTAATCTCCCCTCTGAGGGTGCCTTAGACTCCCAGTTTCCAGCCAAATGTAAATTTTATCACTAGATACCTCAACCATTTACCCCAATGTACTCAAATAAAATAATATAGTTACACCTAAGCCCGTGATTATATCCCCTTCTTCATCAGCACCCCTTTCATTTAGTCATTTTTCTGCACCAAAACCTAACACCACCTTAGCAATATAACTGGTGCAAAGTATAACATAACCCCATATGAAACCAGAATTGTCAACTTCATCTCTACCCATCACAAAATCTATTCCAGTACCTAAAAGGAAGGCCCAACCTTTTAGGTCTATGACCCCTTTATCTCTCATTCCCTCTCAATCACCTTCACCTCTTCGATAAATTTTAGGCCCACATCTTCCGACCTTGGTTAACCTACCTCTTAACCAAGGTGAACGTAAAGTGAAATAATCTACATACTCACCTTTTCCTTGCCTTCTTCCTAAACCTTCTTCATTTCCCTTAACCTAACTCTCTTCGACACCCCCACTTTCACCTTAGCTTACTAAGATACCTACACCTTCTAAGTATCCTTCATATTACCGCGTTGTTCCTCCGCTTTTACCCAATAAGGTGCAGTATAAACCCACACCTTCACTACCTACCAAAAAGGTAGTCACACCAACACAGTCTCTCACCTCACCTTCCTCACGAATTTCACCTACCCCTTCACCCAAGACAACTTTGACCTCTCATTGTGATACTTTAGCATGATCCTACTCTAATATCCTTTCTTAGATGTTAGAGATATATGCTACATCAATTTTTCCTATCAAGCCTTAAGATCCTCTAAAACCTAAACTAGTAAGGTTTGATGGCACAAAAATTTACACTTATCATCATTCACCAGGGCATGATGTCAAGAGTTGTAAGGCTCTTAAAAAAATTTCCTTCAACTTCTCAATTGTGATGGTCTCTTTGAAGAAGATGATCTATTGGAGGAGGATTCCATTATTTCTTTTCCCATCACCACATAACCCTCTTTTCCTCTTCCTATCTTTGAAATTAACATGTCACACCACGTGAAAGATAAATGAAAGGAAAATTTTGGTAATCCTTCGAGTTACACTTCACCTACCATTTCACCTATACCTCCACCCAATATAACCATCCTTCAGATGGAACCACCTACTTCTTCTGGGGTTACCCATCATTCAATGATCAAAAAACTTCACCAATCCCAATTGAAGATGTCTTTATTTGACTTAATTCAAACCTCTAATTCTCATCATCAGGACCTCATTGAGGTCATGTAATCCATTTAGGTTCCACCCAACAAAACTTCATCTATTTCCATCCTTATTGCTTCTCATCATATTTATTCCATTAATTTCTCCAAATAAGAGATTTCCCCTTCGTATCCTAATTATCTAGATCGCACTCTTTTCATCTCTTTTTAAATCAATGATATTTGTTTTAAACACATCATGATTGATGGGGGTGCTAGCATAAACATCATCTCCTCCCATGCCTACGAATAAATGGGCATACCCACTAATTGCATCTAAAAAAATCTCATCATGGTTCGATCTTTTAACTATGTCATGACCACTACCCTTGGCACTATTGTCCTCCACATTCATGTGGCTCTACAAAAAATTCTCAATATATTATACATAATCAAAGGAGATTTATAGCACAACATGTTGCTAGGCCATCCCTCAACTCAAGTCATGGCTTGTGTACCTTCCACCATTCACTGTTGTCTCAAATTTGAATATGAAGGAGAAACTTACACCTTTCAGGAAGATCCATCCCCCTTCAAAACTTGCAATATGCTTTATCGTCCAAATGATTTCCTAATCTTAATTAAGGCAGCTACCACATCAACCAAATATACAACATCTACCACTTCTTCCACTTCACCTTACTCATCTAGACCGCTTACTGACCCTACTATTTTTCCCTCTACTAATGCTTCATCTTTCTCAGGATATGGATAGATCATCAATAACTATTACCCAAGTACCAATCAAAGACCCCTTGGTAGGCATTTTTTAATTCCTTTCACTTCAATAATACCACCTCCTCAGCATTGACACATTCCTTTCTCCTATGGAGTATGAAAAACTACACCAACACTTGCATTATAATCATCGTATAGGATATGTCATACCATATGGTCCTCCACACATTTGTACCAACCCAGCCTATGGGGGGCTTGACATTGTATTTTATTCCATTGAACCTCACTTCCAAACAAGACCTTTTTCATCTAAATTCTCCTACCTCACCAAATGCATCTTTGCACTACATTTTATTCACCATTGCACCTAGAAAGGATTCAAATTTGGTCGTTACGAATAAGGTCATCACACCATCATACCGTGCACCTTTAAAAAAAATAAATACTATTGTGGTCTTGGATTTCCTTCAAAACATCCTCCTAAGAAGGCCTACATCACCCTCATTGAAGATGAAAAGTCTTCCCCACCTTCCTCACCTATTACACCACCATCTCCCAGAGAGTCTATGGATCCCGAATCGATTTTGTCTAAATTCTTTTTTCATGAACACCATCTCCTTGGTAACTCTAACCTATCAACATGATGATGAGGTTCCATCTTCCCTTCCTCTTTGTTATCATGGTATATTAGATGATGATACGCCTTCTATAAACATCGTTCAATGTCAATATGATGACTCCATTTTGACCTATTTATGTGTGAAGGATTCTTATATTTAAATGTCATTGTCCTCTGACACGAAAACAATGTTGAATGAATCTACCATAGAAATAAAAATTCACACTCAAGATGACCCCCAAATTCTAAAGATAGGCCAATCTCTAGACTCCACAGAACAAGAGTATTTCACCTCTTTTCTTCATGATCATAGCAAAGCATTTTCTTTGTCATATAATGATATGTTAGGTATCGACCCTAATATCATGCTTCACAATATCATAACTATCCCTAACACCAAACTTATGAAATAAAAGATGCATAAAATGCATCCTCACATTTCTCTTCTTGTGAAAGAAGAACTTCAATGCCTTCTCTCTATTTCTTTCATCTTACATGTTGACTATCCACAATGGATCTCTAACATTTTTCCTATTACAAAAGAGACTAGGGGACCTCATATTTGTACTTAATTTAATGGCATTAACCTTTCCTATCCAAAATATGACTTCCCTCTACCAATCATTTACCAACTTGTTGATCTTACAGAAGACCATGAGATGCTATCTCTTATGAATGGGTTATAATAAGATGTTACTGTCTCTGGAAGATCAACACAAAACTACCTTCATAACCCCTTGAGGGACCTTCTGATATTGTGTCATGCCCTTTGGGTTAAAAAATGTTGGTGCTACCTATCATCATGCTATGACTTACATGTTCCATGACATCATGCATGACATTTTGGAAGACTATGTTAACGACTTTCTTGGTAAGTCCTAGAATCACGTAGAACACCTGGTCATTCATAAAATTATATTTGACTGGCTTATCAAATATTTTTTTCACCTTCAACCAAAGAAGTGTGTTTTTGTAGTTCTCTTGAGTAATCTCCTTGCTTTCATCATCTCTTTTCGGGGTATTGAAGTTTATCCCACTAAGATCAATGAAATTCTTGACATCCCTCCACCTACTAACCTTTGGTAGCTTCGTAGCTTGCAAGGAAAATTACAATCCATCCAACCCTTCATTTCTCATATTTTGGACCGATGCCAACCATTTCATCATCTCCTTAAAATGACCATTCTTTCCACTGGAATGATGAGTATCACAAACCCTTTGAAGCATTGAAGAATTACCTTCTTCAACATCCTGTGCTCATTCCAGCAAAATACGATCAACTTTTCTACCTATTCATGTCTTCTACAGACTATTCCTTGGGTGCCATGCTCACTCATCATGATTAGAAATAGAGGGAAAATTTGGGTTACTACATAATCCGTACTCTTCTAGACTACAAAAATCGGTACACTCACGCTAAAAATATTTGCTTAGCACTAGTATTTGTGGTCACCGAACTTTTTGACTACATTCTTAATCAAAAACCTTTTTTGTTACCAACACTAACCCTCTTCATTACATGTACACTAAACCTTACCAACATCAATGCACTACATGTTGGCTCATGTTTTTTGCAGATTTTGAGTTTGAGTTCATTCATCATAAAATTTTAAAAGGAAAAATCATTGTGGATCAACTTGGAGATGCTTCTCTTCCCAGAAATTGATCCTCAAACTTCAATTTTTTGATGAATCTATATCCACCCTCTCCCTTGATGATATTGTTTATCAAATGACATTATTATTTGATGGATGTAGATGTCACCACAGGGGAGGTGAGGGGGTCATCTTCATTCCTCTTGATGGATATCCCATGCCACTATCCTTTAAACTAGACTTTGAATGCACCAATAACATAGCTGAGTATGAAGCCCTTGTGTTAGGTCTTCAAACTACCATTACCTTAGATGTTAAACCCATTAATATCTTTAATGAATCTAAAATTGTTGTGAGCCAAGTCAATGGTTCATACCCATGTCATAATAATGAGATCTGAAAGTATAGACATCATGTCTACCTAATTTTGATCATGTTTGATCATTTCCTCATTCAAGCCACTCCACAATCCACAAACAAATTTGTAGATACCATGTCTTGTCTTGCTTTTGAAATACCAACCTCACCTTCAAACTTAATTTTTTTTTATCACAATCCAATAGTTGCATTCACATTCTTATATTATCCCTAGCCTTAATTTTGTGGGTAGCATCGATAATAAACCACACGATATTTAATATAAGCAGTTTACTAACTACCTCTTGCTTTCAATCTTGTCATCGGATCTCACTTGCAATGGATGATGATCCCTCATAAAAAGTGTATATCATTACGTTGTCATGGGAGGTCTTCTTTACAAATGTGGATTTGATGGTATTCTAATGTGGTACCTGACCAATTCTAAAATATCATACACCATCAAAGAGATTCATGATGGGATTTGTGGGGGACATTTAAGTGGCCTCATTATCACAAAACATATGCTTCAACTCAGATATTACTAGCAAAAACTTAACCAAGATTGTTGTGAATATGTTAAATGTTTTGTGAAGTGTCAATAGAATTGTAACCTTCATCATACTCCTAGTCAAGACTTACAATTCACCCAAGACTTTTGGCCCTTTTCTCAATGGGTTTTGGATCTCATTAGAGAGATTAACCCTCATTCCTCTCAACATCATCACTAGATCATCACCATGACTGAATAATACACTAAATGGGTGGAATCCATCCCTCTCATTTCTACCAAAGAAGAGAAAATAACTCAATTTATCAACCACTATATCATTTTTTGCTTTGGTGTTCCTCATCACCTTATCACTGAAAATGGAAAATAAATAAAAAACAAAACCATACGTAAAGTGTGTGAAAACTTTGGTATTCAACTCAGTTTTTCTTCACCATATTACTCACAAGTAAATCAAGGAAAATTTTAGTGGTGAATATTCCTTAACTCACGAATATTCCAGTTTTTGAAATTTAAAATTTGAGAATATTTAGGGTACTAGTTAGGACCAGTTCAGCAAAATTTTCTAGGTACAAGTCAATTATAGGGGTCAATTCACCATTCTTATGAAATAGGAATTCAAAAAATTCACCTGAATACAGTCAATCGGTAACAATTATTATGATACTTGTTGATAGAATATAATATGATGTTCGTCGATAGCATAGAAAATGCAATCATTCGGTAGCATTTTCTAGGATACTTACCGACATCATACTATATGCTATCATCCAGTAGCATAAACTATGCTACCAACTGATAACATATAAAAATTTACCATCAAGTAGCATTTAATATTGATGTCATGATGTCTTGATATTTTCCATTCATGAAAAATATAATTTTCACATATTCACCAAATATTTTCTAAGTATCTTTTTCAGAGGGACCCTTATAATTTTTCCTAAAGAAAATGGTCAAGTTAAATCTTCTAAAAAAACCCTCCACCAAACTCTTATAAAATTGCTTGACGACACTAGTAAGGATTGGCACACAAAAATTCCTTTTTCCATATGGGCTTATTGCACCATCATCCACACCTCTACTGATTCCACACCTTTCTCTTTGGTCTACGGTACAGAGGTTTTCCTACCTCTCGAAGTCCAGATTCCATATTTTCATATATAACTTAATGATATGCTCTCTAATGATGATTTTTGCGAAGAATGTTTCGCACAACTTGAGGTATTGGAAAAACATATTCTAAACACTCTAGACCATGTACAAATCTGCCAAAATTGCATTAAACATTCCTATGAAAATCGTGTTTGAGAAAAATATTCAATATTGGCTAGCTTGTCCTGAAGGAAAATCAACATATAACCAAAATGGATAAAAGTAAACAAGGCAAGTACTCTCCTAATTATCTCAGAGCTTATATTATCACCCATTCCTATGGATCATGAACTTATAATTTATATTATCTTGAGGGAAAACTCAAACCTAAGCCTCTTAATGCCTTACATATTTGACAATTCTATTGTTGGATAAAATTACTACATCAATTTATGTCTCTTATATTCTCATCCCTTGATTGAACCTCTCCTTCCACATATCTATTTTTAAGGACCAAAGACTAAACCAGAATTGTGTGATTATCCATCACCATTCAACCTTATTTTGAATATGTGATGCAACCTAGAATCTACTGTGAAAAACCCTGGTGCACTAGCACATCACTCATCCTAAGATGAGCACTCACCTAAAGTGTAAAAAGGTACCAGGCCCCTCTTTACAGTTGTTTGTGTAGGATGTTAGTTTGATGATGATAATACATATTCAGATCTATAACTAATTATAAAAATTTCACAGTTCATAAACCAGATCTAGATCTTAGGGTATCATGAACTAAAAATGACAATAATAAGGATAACCATACAAGAACTAGATTAAGTTATGTCTAACACCATTATCCATTGAATATACTCCATTAAATTAAATACTGTAAAAAACATAAACTTATTACACTATAAAGTATCTCCATGAGTCATGCTTGCATTATAACCAACAACATAACTCTATAATAATTCACACACACTAAACTACATATTTCAATACATATTTATAGATGTGGGGACCTTCCCTTCACTACCCATGTACTTCTCAAAATAGGTCGCATGTTGATAATAGCCATGCACCTCTATAATGGCATGCACAACATGAAAGTTTTCTAATAATATATGTCCTATAGTTAACTCTAAGAAGAGATCCCATTATTAGCCTAAACTATGCATGGAACTTATCAGCCGCTTATTCCCAAAATACCATTATGTGTCGTGGAAGTCTTCAGCTTTATGTGATCCACACGCTATCTCCAAAAATATCCCCTATCCATAAAAATGGCTAAGTCATGAGAAAAAGTGTTAAGGCACGTGTTTCCTTCCCTATCTTCCCGCACCTTCAAATGCACCTTTCTCCTATGCATGCATCCTTTGTGTGTCTTCTCCTTAAAGAAACATTTTATTTTCTAAACATTACCCCACACTAAAGTACATTGACATACCAGAAATGGGAATTCTTTCTGATATTCCCAATAAGAAATAATAAGGAATGAAATAATTAATGAAAAACTATACAAAAGAATAAATTTTTATTCTACAACACCCTCTTCTTCAACTGGGAGGATTAGCTATGGATATTCCTTTTTTTATTTTAGAATTCAATGTCTGTTAGTAATTTAGCATGGTCCTTATATTTTCTATAATATCTATGGCCATGGCATCCAATTCATCCTGAGTAATCTTTTCTTTCTCATTCTGTAGTACCCATACAACATTGGCCATACTTGACATCATTCCTTCCATGAGGTCCATCTTTTACACTATGAGCTTCCCAATCTCATCAATCCTATATTTGTGTGGATCATGGGATATTGTGAGGCCCTCACACTTTTGTTCACCAGTGCCAACCTTTATGCATGTCATAATGTCTCATCTTTCAATGTTGTCAGAACCCCATTATCTTCAACTAGAGTTCTGGTCATTATTACTACTTCTCGTGCCGCACATAATTTAAGAGGTTGGTTAGATTTCTTCAACCCATCCTTCAAATTTTGGAGCAATGCCTCGTAAGTTGAAATTTTTCTAACCATAGAGGCCCTTGCTCTCTCTGCCTATTGTTCATAATATTTTAGTGTAGAAATCTGAATTGTTCTTTCATCTAACACCAAATCGAACAAAGTGCGTACATAATGCATAGTAGAAGGAAAATTTTTTAGTACTTGACATTCGAGATGAGACCTTTTTTTAAGGATGTGATCACAAATTTCCTCTACCATGCTAACAAAGGCCTCATTCTTTTCCCATTCTCATTTCTTCTTTTCCTTTTAACATGTTATCTCTTCATTCTTAGCCTTGTTATCTTCAAGCAACTCTCTAATGGTGGAGGCCTTATCAATGTTTCTCTATGCAACCTTATCGTATACTTTGACCATTGCATTGATGAACTGCTCATCAGATGTTAGAGTAGGTTTTATTGTCATGTGCCTGATTTGGGGTACCTTATTCACTCTTCGCGATATACAGGACTCCTTACACACGTCAAAATCTAGTTCATCCATATGAATATACATAGACCAGGATAATTTCTTCCTTGTGAACATAGTGGCCATATATGGATCCATCATATTCCACTCATATAAATCCTTAATCCCCATAGTTCTCCTAAACTAGGCGTGAACAATTTTTCTTGTGTCCTCAGTATAGCTCATACTAGGGACAACATACTCTTCACTTGTTCTTTCCCTTTTTTTCTTGGCCCCTTAGGAACTTGGGTGCCAATGTTTGAAGTTGGTCCTTCTCCTACTTTAGTCATAATGGGCATACTGGGTTGTTTTTTCATAGTTTCTTTTGCTTCTTTCACCCCTTATTATTCATCTCTCATTACTTCATCCCAGGGTTCCTCCACATCTTAAGGCTGGATGGGGGTTCTTAGTGTGCTATCTTCAGACTCCTCCTCCTCATTAATCTTAAGTTTCCTTCTTCTCTTTCCCTCAGGTTCTTTGTTTTGAGGGGAGAGTCAAGGTGACCTTCATTAAGGTTGAGATGTTCATGTGCCTTGGGTTCTAGTTCTTTTGAACACTGCTTTAAACTAGCATTCCTCGTGGAATGTAACCATGTCCAAGTCTTCCTCTCCTCCTTGTGTGTGGGGGGAGTATCTATGTGCTCACTTTCCACTTTTTTGTGGGATTCCTCGAGCATCTATGTTCCAAGCCTCCACTATCCTCGTCGAGATCCTCTTCCTCATCTCCTTCTACAGTTGAGGCAGACTTTGGAGCTGCCACATTTTGAAATGTGTTTTTTCCCTTAGAAGGACCTGGGAGTATAAACTCATTGTCCACATACTTTCCCTTTTCCATCCTAGAATTAAGCTGAAAACAGATAAGTGTGGCCCCAATTTCATCAATAGAAAAACTTACCAGCTTCATGCTTATAACATCATAAATAAGCCTCTCGATATAGGTAGACCAACCAGGATAAACATATATTTTCCTTATAGTATAGTAGTCACATTCTACCTTGTCAGCATTGTCACTCAACTGACATGTATCGGTAAACCTATTTACTTCTTCCTAGAAGTAATATGATGTGGAGCCATATGGCAGTTTGCACGGGGGGCTCCTTGTCCCATCCTTCAGTATGAACCACATGATGCAAAAATGTTGATACACCATGAATTGTACTACCTTTCCCACTACTAAGGAAAAATCCTTTGGAATGCTCCATTCCTCCTCAAACACTGCATGAATTCAATCATACAATAGTTATTATTTTTGTTTGAATGGGTCACTCATTTTTCCTTCACACAAATACTTTTCAAACCTCTCTACGAGGGACTTCTTTTGCATAGGCTATTCCTAAATTTTATTATTTGGCCCATCGAGCACTCTAATTTCTACAAACACAAGAGATAATAGGATAATGCCAAAACATATCTTGTAGTGACCAATTCCCTTTAGAACCTTTTATTACCAATCATGATACTGTAGACTATATGATGAACATTTTAATAGTTTTGATTTAGTATGGTGTTAGATGTCATATCCTAGATTATTGTTGAATCTTATTATATATAATGCATGGTGAATATTAGAGACACTCATATGTGGATGATGATATACTGTTGACATGGACATTTAATGGAAGTTATTCAGATATGTGATTTTTGGATATTATGAATAAACCTAGAAAGGGGAAATTATTTGATGATGATATAATTGTTGAATAAATTTACAAATGATATAGTTGTTACTTCGATGTTTTTGATACAAAGTGTGAGTGATTTTGTTAAATTTCCTTGATGTTGTTTTGATTCACATACTTAGATGATTTTTTTATTGTTTTATATATTCATTTTGGACGTTCTGATATGGCCACGAGGCCGAAGGAGGTAGTTGTATTTTGTGGGTTAAATATATCACAACAAAACATCAGGGGATCGGAGACCAGCCAAAATGGAATTCTAGGTAAATTCAACATGGTAACCATGCCAATGTGTTTTGTGTGTGTTTTTTTGTTAGGGATTTCCATGGGGGTGAATCACCTTTAAATGTGACCATGGG
Organism: Taxus chinensis; assembly: GCA_019776745.2. Taxonomy (NCBI): domain Eukaryota; kingdom Viridiplantae; phylum Streptophyta; class Pinopsida; order Cupressales; family Taxaceae; genus Taxus; species Taxus chinensis. The sequence continues at coordinate 261,913,835 of CM034156.1, read as the reverse complement.
TTTTTATATTTTATTAATGTGGTTACTTTTATTATTGTTGTATGTGTTTTATTAGTGATGTATTTCCTTTCTTTATCTAATTATGTTGTGAAAAATTAATGTGAGAAAACATATGGCTAAAAGATAAATAAATCAAATTGGGATATGGGAAAAAAATTATAGAAGTTATTGTCTTTGTAATAAATTTGTAAGTGATGTGTAAGTTGTGTAAGAGCTTGTGTAAGTCTTATTTTCGAGTATGAAACACTCCACCTCCATGGAAATTCGAATTTGTCCTTGGGGGATATTTTTGGAGACTTATGGGACAAGTTAAACTTGTCTCATACCTCTCAATTTTATTTACCAACTATGCCTATGGTTGGAGGACTGATTTTAGACATTTTTAATGTATTTTTTTAATCATATTGCATTTTTTTATTGCACTCTCTTACATTTTATTTAATTTTCTGTCCTTTGGGGTGTGGGCTTTTTGGAGTGTGCAAGTAGATTGTCATATTTTGACCCACCTCTTTATTGTGCATTGGAGTTTGGAATTTGACTTTAGTGTTGGAATTGAGGATGTGTGATGTGGCATCCTACATGGATCCACATCACCCCCTTCTCTTCTCTTTTCTATATAATGAAAACTCTTGGCTTGTTTTGAGGGGTTGAAGTATTTTGTATGTAATCTTGGGGCACATTTTTTTGTTGTTTTTGGAGTTCTTACCTTGGAGTAGCTTGGGTGATGTTTTTGTTTGGTTGTTGAACCTTTTTGCATTCTTCCTTGGGGGCGCATTTTCTTGTTGGAGCTCTTGTTTTTGGAGTAAGTTTAGGAGAAAGCTTTGCATGCTTGTGAGTTATTATTTTGGACTGTATTTTTGACATTCAAAACTTGTTCTGTGGAGCAAATCCTTCCATGGGGAGGTAGGAGTTTATTCCTTCTTTTATTGGTGTCATTTATCTCTTATGTTGTTGTGAATGGTGAATGTTTTGCATGTTTTATGGGCTGTTTAGGTAGAATGCCATAGGAATGGTGTAGGACAAGGCTATGGGGAATCCATGTGGGGGGGACATAAGGGAATTCCATTGGCATCATAAATTTTTTGGAGGGAGTTTTGGGTTTGAGATCCACCATGGAAAAGAAATAGCTTGCATTTCTTACTCTTGGGGCGGGCATAAGGAGGGGTTGTGATATATTAGTTTTATGGGGTATGATATGTTATATTGGTAGTATGATTATAGGTGGACGCCAAATTCCCAATTTGGAGGCCTAAGTAGCTTCCACCATAGTCCTTGTTCCTTTGGCTTGCAAGATCAAGCCTGAGATCTGTTTTGAAATGATTTTAAATGCAGTTGTGAACTGTTATTTTTGTGTTGAATTTTTTTTTTTTAATAAAAGGAAATGTGTATGTGAGATAATGTTGTGTTTGGGATCTAGTTTGTTGCCATGGTTGAATTGCACCTTCTATTGTATCTTGGTCGGGGCTCGGGGGCCAATGATGAAGGAAGGCTTCTCCTTTCATTGGATATCTTAGTTGGTTGGAGAGCGTTGCCTTTCCCCTTCTTTTGTTATGATCAAATTATAAGAAAATGGAAGTTTCATGTTGTTGTTCTTGCACAAGATAAATGTACAGTTTGACTATCCATTTTGGAAACCCATTCCTTTGTAATCCTTTCCCACATGACATGGATGAAATTGTAATAGTTATGTTATGGAGAATTGATGTTGTAATTGATTATGAAGTTATATATTTGAAATGTGAAAGGCACTTGCATTTTGTTCTGTACATTGAGAAAGAAAGAGATTTATGTTATTGTTTTACAACATTAAAATATGTAATTTGTGTAAATGAAGTCAATAGAGGATTGTAAATTGATCTCTCATTACATTGTTGTTATTGTATTGGAACATCAAACTGTGATGAAATTGCAGTATCAAATTGTGATTGTAATCCTTATTGTTTGGAAAATAGAAAAAGGATAAACACTTAATTCTACCATGGATTGAATTCAATGTTTCTTTGTATGGAAAAATGAGATAATTAAATCTCTGGTTGAAAGGAAGAAATTGCAATTAAATCCCTCAAGAAATTGACCTCTGCCTTAAATTTAAAACTGGCAATAATTCATTTAAAATGCACAGTTTGGACCTGTAGTTGATAATCCACTAGAAAATGATATAGTCTAGCATGCTAAGACATCAAAGAACTCAATCTGACAAAGGAAACACTTAGGGAAACAATTAAAACATTGCAGAATTGAGCTCAATCTCTTCCTCAACCATTTTCTATCTTTTGTTGAGAAATTCAATTTTGAATCAATTGAACAAATCGACTTCTCTAAAACACTTTAAACCCTCCCTATATCAACTCTCCATGTCTGTTGGCATGTTAAGTGATGGAGGAGATATAATTTAGTCAAATTAAAAAGTTGAAAATTGTAAGTTTGCCAATTTTATTGTAGATCATTTTTGTAAAATTTACTCTTTAAAACTTATTAAACAGTAAAATTTATCCTTCTTGTGCAAAGAGGGCACTGGGAGCTTTCCAAAAAGTCCTTGTTTACCCAAAACTGAGCTTTATAGCTCAAGTGAAGGAACTTTGAAGTTTTTGTGCCTTGGCAAGAATATTTGGGAAAATTTTCCCTCATGTGCCCACAACCCAAAAATTTCCAGTCGAAAATATTTTGAAAATTTCAACTTATGAAAATTTTCATCTTTTCCTCTAATGGCCTGCAACTAATTAGAGGCTTCCACTTGTCCTCCAGGGGCTGAAGCGGAGGCGTGGATTTTTCCTCACCCTTAAAACTTTTGAAAATTTTTGGAAAATTTTCACTTTTACCTCCGTCAACCCGCAACCAACCAGAGGGTGCCATGTGTCCCCTTGTGGCTATGGTGGGGGCACACATTTCCTTTTGGACTTAAATTTATTTAAAAACATTGGAAAAATTCCCATTTTTACCCCACCAGTCTGTGGCCAATGAAAGCATGCCACGTGGTACTCTGGGGAGGCAGTGGGTAGGGTAAAAGACCGTTGACTTTTTATTTTTTTAATTTTTTTTTGCCTTTTGGGAAAAATTCTCAATTTTCTCCCATGGCCCGCTTCTCCGCCTTCCTCTAAGACTCTGTCCTTGAGCAGGCGCATGGACCCAAACATTTCTTTCTCCCTTTTTCCCCTTCATGGTGCAAAGCACTAAATCCACCTGCCACCCTGCCCTTCCCTTCTCCCTTCTATGCTCGACACCAGGACTCGACACATATCCCCTAGGGAATCGCAAGGGCATGGAATGTTTTGTGACTTCGACCCATGCATTGGGAAAATTTCCCAATACCTCCCCATGACCTACCAACCCACCCTAGGTGCATTTCCCCTTCTCTTGCCACGTGTCCCTCTAGGGAAAATTTTCCATAGAAACTCCGTCTACTCATAACTTGAGTTCTAAAAGGAGATAGAAGGACTTCTTTATATCACCGGAGAGGTGAGAACATTTCCTATCAATTGGGAATGTTTTAGGGAAATTTTGGAAGTGTTATGTAGGTAAAAAATCTAGTTGAATCTCTAATCATGTTTGAGAGTAGGCACGGGGGTAAGATTACTCCTTGAACCTAACTAAAACATGTAACCCTAAAATTTGAACCTTGTAAACTTGTTATAATTTAATAAAGGAAAATTGTGTTTTGGTAAACAGGATTTGTTCTAGAACCTATTAGTGAAAACGGATGTCTTGCAACTTAGTTGTAGACACTTCAAATCAATAAAAAAAATTATCCCATATTTTTCTAGCTAACCCTAGGTTGTTCCTTTGGTCTCAAGTGGTTGTTTAAATGGGCACTACATTTTGGTATCAAAGAAGTGGTTCAAAAGCTTGGACCATTGGGCACACTAGAAAACCTAAGACATGAACTATAAACCTAGCACACTCATAAATCTAGAAAACAACCTTGGTGAAAATTGAAGAAGAAATAACTATGAAGAAATATTGCATTACTCTGTTCTGAATTGCCAGAATTAAAATCATAAAAAAAATGACAAGTTGTTTGAGTTGTTGTGCTTGCTTAGTAACATTTTATCTGAACATGGGGTAACTAAAAATGTTGGATTAAATTTATTTTTGGTGAACATCTACTATAATGGAGAAACTTGGTTCCCTTTTGAAAACGTGTTGTTTTACAAGTCCCAAAATTCGATTTAATTGTATGATATATTAAGCCCTTTATTAAGACCCTTACTTATGGGATTTGTTAGAATGATGAGTTGTATGATGTGATCCTTATGGTTGGACAATAGTGGTTGTGTTCTGGGTTGGGAAGAGCTAATTAGAATTTGTTTAGAGCTTCCTTCCTTAAGTGGTTAAGAAAGAGGGTCTGGTTGTCAGTTTTCCATTTTATTACCCATATGAGAAGGTGGACACTAGGTCTGGGTGTTGTCTAAGACCCAATCCTATGTATGTGTTCTTGGAACTAACCTTGAGGCAGAGTACCCCTATTGGCGGCCATAAAGGGCTGTGGAGTGAATGCAGTGTTTAATTTTGTGTTTTACATTCATAATCTTGTGTATTTTATCAAGGACTAACATCTTATTTTATGATTAGATTGAAGAAGCTTTGAGGATATTTTATTTATTTATAATTTTTACAATGATTTTCAAAAATTTTAATGTGGCTAGTTAGCCACTTTTATTTATTGCTGATATTTCTAGGACTTCATTTGATTGATGACTAGGAGCTCATGATGTTGTTGGCTACTTGGCTAAACATTACATGGTTTCCTTCTTGCATGTTGTTGAGCTGGTTCTATGCTTCATGTATAGTGACAATTGTTGTATGGGGGTACACCCTGGGTGTCTCGAATGTCCTTTTAGATGCTTAAAAGTCATGCCTTGGTTATGGATGCACGGAACCTTGAGTGTGTCTAAGGTATGAGAGCGACCCTTTTTGTTGCTTGACCTTACTAGAAAGAAATTTTGATGTGTAGTGTGTTCTAGAGGGCAGTATGACAATGGTAGTGGTGATTCTATTTCAATCTGGTAAGGGCTTCACACTCATCAGAGTAGAAGTGTTTAATTATGGGCTTTAGATTTTGTTAGGATCAGATTGCCTTTGGTTGACTGTAAATTCTACTAGAAAAGTGTTTGTTTTGATAGTGACTTTTCATCGATGGCATGTTAAATTGTATCTTGGGTTCCTGGTTGCATCCTAGAAAGTTTTGACTCGTGGAATGTATGCATCTTGGTAATTATGGATACATTTAAGCATTTTAGGTAGTGTGTTTATTTAAGTGTACTTGTTTTTCTCTCTCGACTTATAATTAAATTTACCCTTACCTTAAATTTCCTTTACTATGAATAACATTCTATGACCTATTAATCCTTGGGTTACTTGGAAACACTTATGGATGCTTTGGGTATTTTGGATCTTTCTCTTAGAAATGTTAGTTTGGTAAATTAATTGGTTGCCCCATTACATTGGATGCCTTTTAGTGTGGTAGTGGTTCTTTCGAGTAAAGCTGCATTGTCATCTGGTTGCTTGAATGGTGTTATCTTGTGGGGACATGAGTATTGATTGGAAAACCTTCTTTGGTTATTAGGGGAGTAAAATGTTACAATCCTAAACCAAAAAAAAAAAATATTGTTCAACCTTAATACATTCATAACATTAAGATTATACCTCTTTAATGAGCCTTTCTTGAAAATTTCTTGTGAGACTTTTGGAGACCCACTATGAATGTTTGATGATTCTTGAAATTAGTTGGTGAATTTTTGAAATCTTGGTGTGATTCATGTTGGTTCATTATTTCCTAAGTTCTTACAGAAAATTAATAATGTGTTTTCTATGTTGAATGTCTCTTGTTCCTTTAGAATCAAAATGTGGTTTGTTGATTTGTATCTCCTTCCCATGACAATAATTTTGTGATGAATTTGAACCATCATTCTCATTAAAATTTGATTGATAAGATGACTCAACCAAAACACCATAAAAATATAATTAAGGAGATTTGACCTTGGAACTTAATTGGATCATAGAAAAAGGGAAGTGATCCTTGTTATACCCTTGGCAGATTAATAGAAGAAATAAAAACCACGTAGTAGAGTAGAAGGGAAATATTTTCCATCCACATCCCTTGCAAGTAAACTAAATGATCTCTACCTATACAGAATGGTGAGATATCATGCCCACCTTAGTGGTGCTCCTTATAATGTAAACTGATAATTTCATAATAGAAGGAAGTTTGTAACTAAGGAAGTATGAAAGGAATGTTCTTATCAAGCAAAGCTATAACTTTTGACTTAATAAGTTGATTTATAAAATGGGTAAAATTTATGTGTATTGAGTGTAATACATAGTGGAACTTGTAGTTCTGTCACCTACTTGAAATTGTGAAACACCCGGTGGATAGTAATGTGTTCTAGTTTCTTATTACTCCTTTTCCATAGATGTATGTGTTGTTCTCATGGGAGATTTGGGTCATCACACCCTTATCATCCTGTAACTCGACAGATGTGATTTGTGGTCCCTTTCGATTGAGACATATCTATCGTTTGAGAAGCAACCTTCTTGTGTGTTATCTTTTCCTTAGAGACCTAAGTATTGTAATTTAAAGTCAACATATGTTAAGGATATAAAATAACTTCAGGAAGTCTTCTTTTCTTCATATTTTCTTGGGTCACCTTGTTTTTGTAGCACTTTTTCCCATTAAGATGAAAAGTGCAAGATGATGTTATTCACCCTTGGATTTGATTTGACCCCGTGTTACTTGCTCTTCTCCCTAGCAACCTTGAATGGTACTTGGTGTTTCTTGTGCTCTCTTTACGGTTATTCTGAGCTTGTGTAGGAAATAAGATAAATAGTCCCCATTGTGATATATGGTATGGTACTTGTATTTTTATGTTAGTTGCTAAGGGAGATATAAATATATGAACATGTTTTCTTTGGCTAGATGGATGACTTCTCTAGTTCGGTTGTTTGGTGTTCTCGATTCATATAACAAAAAAATTCAAACTATAGGAAAAACTTGTGGTCTTGACTTCGCTTGGATTACCATGAATAGTTAATTGTGCCCTCTCAAGTTACAGAAGTGATTTCCTTGAATAGTTCTTTGATTGTAAATGTTTTGCTGATTTAGGTGTCCTTTTTGATTAACCTCATCTTGTATGACCTCAAATTGTGGACCTTGAATAGACTTTTCCTCGTACAAATTTGGTCATAGTTTATTTTGCTAGCCTTGTATAGGCAACGAGCCTTGAAATCATGACTTAATTGTGTAGGAACTGTTATCCAAAATTCACCCCCCAGAGTAAATTTGATAACATGCATCAGATTATTTAGTCCCGAGCAAGTAGATTGTTTAAAGGCCCAAAATCATGTTTTTTAGGTCCCCTCAACTTCTTTCTAACTCTCCCATCCAAGAAGAAAACCCAACAGGTTAGAAAAGGTGAAAAAATTACAGAAAACCAAGCTTGGGGCCGAAAAAATGAGAAAATCGGCTAAGTCTTCGTTTCACGTAGTTTGGGACATCCGGGACAAAAGTACGCGGAGGACGCGGATCGGCCGGTTTGGCGCAAGTCATTCCATTTCGGGTGGTTCGGAAATATTTTCCCAGGTAGTTTAGGACAGTTGGGACAAAAGTACATGGAGGACGTGAAAAGCCAAAAGAGCCAAGAGCCAATGGAATCTCGCCACGTGTCTTCACTTCAAACAGAAATAAGGAAGCCCAAATCGGGTGGTTCCGAGATATTTGTCCCAGGCAGTTTGGGACATCCGGGCCAAAAGTATGTAGAGGACGTGAAAAGTCGAAGGATCCGAGAACGAATGGAATCTCGCCATGTGTCTTCACCTCAAAATAGAAACAAGGAAGCCCGAATCGGGTGGTTTGGAGATATTTGTCCCAAGTAGTTTGGGACAGCCGGGCCAAAGGTACGCGAGGGACGCGTGGGATGCAAAAAAGCCAAAGAGCCACCAATGAATCAGAACGTGCCACGTGTGTAAAAAAAGTTGCTAAGTGGTTGGTAAAAGTTTCAAAGGGGAAAATGGAATAGAGGGCCCGAGCCTGGTGACACAGGACACATGTCCTAAGGAGCAGGGGAGTTCGGAGCTTGGGGAGAGATTTGGAAACTTAGCAAATTTTTGGCCAAAAAACTAAAAGGTAAAGGTTTTCCCCGCACCCCTGTCGACGAACCAAACGATGCCACGTGTCCCAAGTGGCGGGGCGCGGGGGGAAAATGAATTTTTTTCCAAAGTGTAAGAAAAGTCAAAATTTTCAAGGAAAACCCATGGAAAGGGAAGGATAGAGAATTACATGGCCAATCAGTGCTTGACACGTGTCATCCAAGTGGCAGAGTGCAGAAAAAATTCAAATATTTTCCCGCTGATCCGTTTTGGCCTTTTTTTTGCCCTAAATCTTCAGATCGCCATATCTTTCGATCCAGAGCTTGGATTTTCACGTTTTTTATATCAATGGAAAGCTGGTGAAATCCTCTACACGATTTTAGGGTCAATTTTGCATTTTGGTTCAGTTTGGAGAGAGAAAATCAAGAAACATCTCTGGCACGTGGTAATAGCCAGAAGTGACGTTTCAACGACCAGTTTTAATGCAGAATGGGTTGCATTCTTCTCCAGCACGGCCAGAAATGTCAGGGCATGGGTCTGTAAGGATGCCCATGCTATTTTAATGCATCTACATTCAATGAGGAATGGCTCCCATGTTTTTTCATGTTTTCGCTCTCCTGGGCTCGACCCATGCACTGTAAAAAGCCAGATTTGGCTCATTTAAAAAAAAAAAGTTGTTCACCTTTTCAGCTCTGCCCTCCCTTCTTTTCTTCTCCAGGGTTGAAAATAGAGTTCAAACCTCCTCCCCTACTCTGTAATGGCATTTTTTCCTTTTACTATTGAAATGATGTTCTGTGTAAACTTCTGGAGCAACAAAAAACATGTTTTGTGATGCATCTGTCCATCCCTGCTCATTCTTTTGCTTGTTCTCTTCTTGCCTCTCTTCATTGCAGGTATTTGTGCATGTTCTAATGTTCATTATAGGTTTAGAGCTGTGTTCATGGAGTTTTGGGACATTTTCTATGTGAAATTTATCCTTGGGTTCGTGATGCATTTGTCCATCCTTCCCATCGCTCACCTCTCCTTGTTCCATGGCAGTTTTGATATATTTTCAACATTTTCCTTCTCTGGTGTATCACCCTTTTAGTGTAGGATTTTGCTGTTTTTCCCTTTTCTCTCTCTCTCTCTCTCTCTTTGTCTCCTTGGAATGGTTAGATTAGGTTTATATTAGCTTGCCTACACTGGAATAGCTTGTGGTAGGTAGTTTAGGAGCAGGAACCAACCTTCTCTAGAGATTCCTTTCTCATTTCTAGGTCCCACAGTCAGAGAAAGGATTCAATGTTGTGCAATCACACTGGATGCTAGAGTGATCAACCTAGAAATCTGATCAGCATCTAGGGGTGCTGTGATTTTGTACTAACAGTTTTGGCATGCCGAGTGGGACCTTAGAGGTCTTCCATTTCATCTTTGGCAGGTTGGTGTGTTCCTGTAAAGATTTCAGCCTTTGGAGGCACTTGCAAACACATCTGGCGACTCCATCTGATCAGTAACCCATTTCTAAAGTTACAGACCTGTTTTTCATCCATTCCCATCCATCCTTCTTTCCATCTCTTTCATTCTTTTCCATTCCATGAAGTTGTGCAATCATGACTTCATTTCCATCATGGGATTAATATCTTCAGCAACAACAGCAATATATCACACCTCCAACATGTTTTACAAATCCTCCAAATCAACATTTTGAACAAACTCAAAATCAGCATGCACACCCATATGAGCAGCAATGCCAAGATCATTTTGGCTATGGAGCTTTCCAAGAGCAAGAATATGCATATAATGAAGACAATCAGATGCAAGATGCTGGTCTGTTGGAGAAGATCCAAAAGATGGAGGTAAAGATGGTGCAGTCCAGAGCAACAACTCAAATGAGAGCTTTCAGAAATGGTTGCAGGACTCCTTGTCCATGGGGAGGCCCTTTTCCAAGACACTTCAGCCCTCAGGAGAAGCTAGACTTCATGATGAAGATGCTGCCCCAACTTGGACAAGTGGATTGAAGAAATAGAGGTGTATGAGAGGAGTTGTTCAGCAACCTTGTCAACGGGTAGGTTTTACATGCCATCTGATGCCTGGTTTTTCTCTTCCTCTTTACTCAAGCAGCATCTATCTCTATCTTAGCAGTGTCAAGTTATGAACTCCCCATTTGCTGTCCCAAATGTTGATCCCATGTCTCCACCTCTCAGTCTTCCACCACACCTTAACTCTTCTTTCCTTTTTCCTTCCAAACAGTCATCCCCTCCACAAGAGCTAAAAGAAATACCCCCTCCTCCAAAGAAACAAGATTTTCTACCTCCTTTACCACCACAAAAAATTGCCAAATCAATTAAGTTACAACCTATCCCTCCTCTTGTATTCCCAATTCCATGTGGGGAAGAAGAAATTGCAAAAATCGGCCATGAAGGACAGTAAGAAGAGGAGCCCAACAGAAATGAAATGACAGACAACTTGAGGGTTTGGGCTGCCAAATTTGGGATGAAAAAGATCCCCTTGATGGTTAAACCTACATAAGAGGCTAAGGTTGAACAAATGGTGGTCAGGACTGATTTTGTTGCAGCAGAAGAAGAAGTTCTTGCAGTCCCAACTTGTCCTCTAGGCAGATTGAAGAGTTTGACTTGACAAACTTAATGCTGGAGGAAGAGTTCAATCAAGAGCAAGATTGTCTTCAAACATTAGAGGAAGGAGAAGCTATTCCAGATCCAAAAGAATAGAAGCACATTCTAGTTGTGGAGGAGAAAATTGCAGATCCAAGGGCTTTAGGCACAAAGCAGACTATAGGAGAACTTTCATTTCTTCTTTATACTTCATCTCTCTCAAGTTCTAGTACTGAAGAAGAGTTTGATCTCTCAAACTCAATGTTGGAGGGTGAAGGAAACCATGGTGGTCAAGTTGTAGATCAAGAGAACACCATGGGAGAGATTGAACATTTGCAGCAGGGTAGCCATGAGGCAGTTTATCTGTCAGATTTGGAGGACTGTTTTGATGGAGAAGAGCCGGTTGAGTTTCCACCATTCTCTCTTTCATCATCCACATTCCAAACACTTGAGTCTACTGTCATGAAGGAGAACATTCATTTTCAGGAGCCTGCATCTTATAGCAGCTCTTTCGAATCAAGATTGGAAGAATTAAATCTTTCATGTTCTTCATTAGAGGAAGAGAAAGGACAGAGGAATTTCACCATTGCTTCCACACCATCCATTCAAGAAGGTCTACAAGAAGACTCCATTTTTGGAGTTGAAAATCAGAATTATGGGCATACTCAACGGATCAGACCTTGCCCAATTAGGTATTTGGCTTCATTGGAGCCAAAGGAGAAGTCACAACCAGTCATGCTTGCTTTTGAGCATGAGGGTGAGCTACAAAGTTCCAAGGATCAGCTGTCATACCTCTTCAATCCAAATGCAGAGTAAATAAAAGAGGTATTCAATTTTCCTTCAGCTGATACCTTGATGATTTGGGTGGAAGACTAGCTTCTTGTTGATTTTCCATCCATCCAATCAGCCATGTTCAATGCCAAATCAATTGCATGGCTGCCACTTTTGAGAAATGGAAGCTATTTCTCACAACCAATTGCAAGGTTTGTTTAGCTTGCTTTTGCTTCCGGTTAGAATAGAGTAGGTAGGTTTGCTTTTAGTCGAAGAAGTGCTTGTGCACACTCTACATGTTCCATTTGGAGCATGTATGATTTTCAGTTCTGTACATAGTTTTTGTGGTGCTGGTTTTGCTCTTGCACAATCTATTTCAGTGGGTTTCCAAGTGGCTCAGAGAGGAGGTTTTCATAGTTCAGATTAGTTGTAGGTTACAACTCATGACTCCATGCCCAATGGATGCATCAGGAAACTGGTAACTTCATCTAGCAGGTAGATGACCCCACTGATTCGCCAAACTGTTATCCAAAATTCACCCCCCCAGGGTAAATTTGATAGCATGCATCAGATTATTCAGTCCCGAGCAAGTAGATTGTTTAAAGGCCCAAAATCATGTTTTTTAGGGCCCCTCAGCTTCTTTCTAACTCTTCCATCCAAGAAGAAAACCCAACGGGTCAGAAAAGGTGAAAAAATTATAGAAAACCAAGCTTGGGGCCGAAAAAATGAGAAAATCAGCTAAATCTTCGTTTCGTGCAGTTTGGGACATCCGGGACAAAAGTACGCGGAGGACACAGATCGGCCGGTTTGGAAGTATTTGTCCTAGGCAGTCCGGGACAGTTGGGACAAAAGTACGCTGAGGACACGAAAAGTAGAAAGAGCCGAGAGCCAATGGAATCTCGCCACGTGTCTTCACTTCGAACAGAAATAAGGAAGCTTGAATTAGGAGGTTCGGAGATATTTGTCCCAGGAAGTTTGGGACATCCGGGCCAAAAGTACGTAGAGGACGTGAAAAGCTGAAGGAGCCGAGAACAAATTGAATCTCGCCACGTGTCTTCACCTCAAAACAAAAACAAGGAAGCCCGAATCGGGCGGTTCGGAGATATTTGTCCCAGGTAGTTTGGGATAGCTGGGCCAAAGGTATGCGAGGGACACGTGGGATGTGAAAAATCTGAAGAGCCACCAATGAATCAGAATGTGCCACGTGTCAGAAGGAAAAAAGTTGCTAAGTGGTCGGTAAAAGTTTCAAAGGGAAAAATGGAACAGAGGTCCCAAGCTAGGTGACACAAGACACGTGTTCTAAGGAGCACGGGAGTTCAGAGCTCGGGGAGAGCTTTAGAAACTTAGCAAAGTTTTGGCCAAAAAACTAAAAGGTAAAGGTTTTCCCCGTGCCCCTGTCGACGAACCAAATGATGCCAAGTGTCTCAAGTGGCGGGGCGCGAGGGGAAAATGAAATTTTTTCCAAAGTGTAAGAAAAGTCAAAATTTTCAAGGAAAACCCATGGAAAGGGAAGGAGAGAGAATTACACGGACAAGCAGCTCCTGACACGTGTCATCCAAGTGGCAAAGTGCAGAAAAAATTCAAATATTTTCCTGCCAATCTATTTTGGCCTGTTTTTTTCCCTAAATCTTCAGATCACCATATCTTTCGATCCAGAGCTCATATTTTCACGTTCTTTATATCAATGGAAAGCTGGTAAAATACTCTACATGATTCCAGGTTCAATGTTGCATTTTGGTTCATTTTGGAGAGATAAAATCAAGAAACATCTCTGGCGCGTGGTAATGGCCAAAAGTGACGTTTCAACAACCAGTTTTAATGCAGAATGGGTCACATTCTTCTCCAACATGGCCAAAAATGTCAGGGCATGGGTCTGTAAGGATGCCCATGCTATTTTAATGCATCTACATTCGATGAGGAATGGCTCCCACATTTTTCACATTTTCTCTCTCTTGGGCTCGACCCATACACTGTAAAAAGCTAGATTTGTCTCATTTAAAAAAAAAGTTGTTCATCTTTTCAGCTCTGCCCTCCCTTCTTTTCTTTTCCAGGGTTAAAAATGGAGTTTGAACCTCCTCCCTACTCTGTAATGGCATTTTTTCCTTTTACTATTGAAATGATGTTCTGTGTAAACTTCTGGAGCAATAAAAAACGTGTTTGGTGATGCATCTATCCATCCCTGCTCGTTCTTTTGCTTGTTCTCTTCTTGCCTCTCTTCATTGCAGGTATTTGTGCATGTTCTAATGTTCATTACAGGTCTGGAGCTATGTTCATGGAGTTTTGGGACATTTTTTGTGTGAAATTTATCCTTGGGTTCATGATGCATATGTCCATCCTTCCCATCGCTCACCTCTCCTTGTTCCATGGCAGTTTTGATAGATGTTCAACATTTTCCTTCTCTGGTGTATCACCGTTTTAGTGTAGGCTCTATTTTTCCATTTTCTCTCTCTCTCTATCTCCTTGGCATGGTTATATTAGGATTAGATTAGCTTGCCTACACTGGAATAGCTTGTGGCAGGTAGTTTAGGAAGAGGAACCAACCTTCTCTAGAGAATCCTTTCTCATTTTTACAAGTCCCACACTTGGAGAAAGGATTCAATGTTATGCAATCACACTGGATATAGAGTGATCAACCTAGAAATCTGATCAACATCCACGGGTGCTGTGATTTTGCATCAACAGGAACCTTAAATTTTATTAATGTGGTAGGTGTATCAATGAGAAACTATGTAGTCATCTCGATTTTATGTTAATTCTCCCTATAATTCTCTTACTTGGTGGTTACTCTTAATATTCTTTTGGAAATCTTCTCATCATATTGTTATGTGTTGTATCTTGTTTGATAGAGTAAAGTTACTCCTTAGGTTTAAATACTGGTAGCCTTGCATGCAGAAATTTTAGAACTCATCCCTTATAATCTACCTTCTTCTTGTTAAATTACATTGGGGAAAATTGGAGTTTGGTAGATCCACACTTTTTTGAAGCAATAAATTCCATAATGGGAGTGATCCTTTTTCTGTTGCAGTTATTCCTATCTCTCTTTCCTTTGACTTCCAGGAGGAAGTCTAGTCTAAGGGGAGAGGGATGTAGTGCCCACTTCCCTTTGGCACCTTTTATTACCGATCATGATACTATAGAGTATATGATAAATATTTTAATAGGTTTGATTTAATATGGTGTTAGATGTCATATCCTAGATTATTGTTGAATCTTATTATATATAATGCATGGTGATTATTAGAGACACTCATATGTGGATTATAATATACTTTTGACATGGATGTTTAATGGAAGTTATTCAGACAGGTGATTTTTGGAGATTATGAGTAAACCTAGAAAGGGGAAATTATTTGATGATGATATAATTGCTGAATAAATTTACAAATGATATAGTTGTTACTTTGATGTTGCTGATACATATTGTGAGTGATTTTGTTAAATTACCTTGATGTTTTTGTGATTCACATACTTAGATGATTTTGTGATTATTTTATATATTAATTTTGGACTTTCTGATATGTCCATGAGGTAGGAGGTATTTTTATTTTGCAAGTCAAATATATCACAACAAAACATCAGGAGATCGAAGACCAACCAAAATGGAATTCTAGGTGAATTCAACATGGTCACCATGGCAATGTGTTTTGTGTGTTCTGTTTGTTAGGGATTTCCATGGGGGGAATCACCTTTAAATGTGACCATGGGTTTTTATATTTTATTAATGTGGTTACTTTTTATTATTTTTGTATGTGTTTTATTAGTGATGTGTTTCCTTTCTTTATTTAATTATGTTGTGGAAAATTAATGTGAGAAAACATATGGTTAAAAGATAAATAAATCAAATTGGGATATGGGAGAATAATTATAGAAGTTGTTGTCTTTGTAATAAATTTGTAAGTGATGTGTAAGTTGTGTAAGAGCTTGTGTAAGTCTTGTTTTGGAGTATGAAACACTCCACCTCCATGGAAATTTGAATTTTTCCTTGGGGGCTGTTTTTGGAGGCTTGTGGGACAAAAAAAAAAATTTCCATACCTCTCAGTTTAATTTACCAACTATGCCTATGGTTGGAGGACTGATTTTAGACATTTTTAATGTATTTTATCAATCATGTTGCATTTTTTTAATTACACTCTCTTACATTTTATTTAATTTTCTATCCTTTGGGGTGTGGGATTTTTGGAGTGTGTAAGTAGATTGTCATATTTTGACCCACCTATTTATTGTGCATTGGAGTTTGGAATTTGAATTTAGTGTTGGAATTGAGGATGTGTGATGTGGCATCCTACATGGATCCACATCATCCCCTTATCTACTCTTTTCTATATAATGAAAACTCTTGGCTTGATTTTGGGGGTTGAAGCTTTTTGTATGTAAGCTTAGGGCACATTTTTTTGTTGTGTTTGGAGATCTTACCTTGGAGGATCTTGGGTGAATTTTTTGCTTGGTTGTTGAACCTTTTTGCATTCTTCCTTGGGGGCACATTTTCTTGTTGGAGCTCTTGTTTTTGGAGGTAATTTTGGAGAAAGATTTGTATGCTTGTAAGTTACTATTTTGGACTATATTTTTGACATTCAAAGCTTTCTGTGTGGATAAAATCCTTCCATGGGGAGATAGGAGTTTATTCCTTCTTTTATTGGTGGCATTTCTTTCTTTTTTTGTTGTGAATGGTGAACTTTTTGCATATTTTATGGGTTGTTTGGGTAGACTGCCATAGGAATGGTGTAGGAGAAGGTTCTGGGGAATCCATGTGGGGGGGCATAAGGGAATGCCATTGGCATCATAAATTTTGTGGAGTGAGTTTTGGGTTTAGGATCCACCATGGAAAAGAAATAGCTTGCATTTCTTACTCTTGGGGGGGCATAAGGGATAAACTTTGGTGGGGGCACAAGGAGGGGTTGGAGGATATAAGGTTTATGTCGTATGATATGTTATATTGGTGGTATGATTATAAGTGGATGCCCAATTCCCAACTGGGAGGCATAAGTGGCTTCCGCCATAGTCCTTGCTCCTTTGGCCTGCAAGATAAAGCCTGAGTTCTATTTTGAAATGATTTTAAATGCAGTTGTGAACTGTTGTTTTTGTGTTGAATTATGCTTTTTTTAAAAGGAAATCCGTATGTGAAAGAATGTTGTGTGTGGGATCTAGTTTGTTTCCATGGTTGAATTACACCTTCTATTATATCTTGGTTGGGGATCAGGGGCCAATTATGAAGGATTCTCCTTTGATTGAATATTTTGGTTGGGTGGAGAGCGTTTCCTTTCCCCTTCTATTGTTGTGATCAAATTGGAAGAAAATGGAAGTTTCATGTTGTTGTTCTTGCGCAAGAGAAATGTACAGTTTGAATATTCCTTATGAAAACCCATTCCTTTGTAATCCTTTCCCACATGATGTGGATGAAATTTTAATAGTTATGTTGTGGAGAAATGATGTTGTAATTGATTATGAAGTTATATATTTGAAATGTTAAATACACTTGCATTTTTTTCTGTACATTGAGAAATAAAGAGAATTATGTTATTGTTTTCCAAAATTGAAAGATGTAAGTTGTACAATTAAAGTCAATAGAGGATTGCAAATTTATCTCTCATTGCATTGTTTTTATTGTATTGGAACATCAAACTATGATGAAATTTGAGTATCAAATTGTGATTGGAATCCTTGTCGTTTGGAAATGGAAAAAGGATTAACACTTAATTCTACCATGGATTGAATTCAATGTTTATTTGTATGGAAAAATGAGATAATTAAATCTCTGGTTGAAAGGAAGAAATGGAAATTAAATCCCTCAAGAAATTGACCTCTACCTTAAATTTAAAACTAGCAATAATTCACTTAAAATGCATATTTCGGACCTCCAGTTGATAATACATGGAAAATGATATAATATACCATGTTAAGACATCAAGGAATTCAATCCGACAAAGGAAACACTTAGGGAAATAATTAAAATGTTGCAGAATTGAGCTCAATCTCTTCCTCAACCGTTTTCTATCTTTTGTTGAGAAATTCAATTTTAAATCAATTAAAAAAATCAACTTCTCTAAAATACTTTAAACCCCCCCTAGATCAATTCTCCATGTCTTTTGGCATGTTGAGTGATGGAGGAGATCTAATTTAGTCAAAATAAAAATTTGAAAATTGTAAGTTTGCCAATTAAAAGCCTGCAGATCATTTTTGTAAAATTTACCCTTTAAAACTTATCAAAAAGTAAAATTTATACTTCTTGTACAAAGAAGGCGTCAATATATTTCCAAAAAATCCTTATTTGACCAGAACTAAGCTTTCTAGCTCAAGTTATGGCACTTTGTAGTTTTTGTGCCTTGCGGGAAAATTTGGGAAAATTTTCCCTGGCGGGCCTGCAACCCAAAAATTTCCCGTTGAATTACCTTAGAAAATATTTTGAAAATTTCAACTTGGGAAAATTTTCATATTTTCCTCCACTAGCCCACAACCAATCAGAGGTTGTCACATGTCCTCCAGGGGCTAAGGTCGAGGTGTGGATTTTTCTTCACCCATAAACCTTTTGAAAAAAAATGGAAACTTTTCACTTTTACCTCCGTCGGCCTGCAACCAACCAAAGCGCGCCACATGTCCCCTTGTGGCTACAGTGGGGGAACGCATTTCCTTTTGGACTTAAATTTTTTAAATTTTTTTGGAAAAATTCCCATTTTGACCCTGCCGACCCGCAGCTAAAGAAAGCATGCCACGTGGCACTCTAGGGAGGTGGCGGGTAGGGAGGAAGACCTTTGACTTTTTTTTTTTTTTTGGCCTTTGGGGAAAAATTCTCAATTTTCTCCCATAGCCCACTTCTCTAACCTCCTCTCATAATATATCCCTTAGCAAGTGTGTGGACTCATGCACTTCTTTCTCCCTTTTTCCCCTTCATGGCGCAAAGCGCTCAATCCACCCGCCACACCGCCCTTCTGTTCTCCCTTCTCTACTCAGCGCCAGGAATTGAAACGTGTCCCCTAGGGTCCCGTGGGGGCATAGAGTGCTTTATTCCTTTGATCCATGCACTGGGAAAATTTCCCAATACCACCCTGGGACCCACTAACCCACCCTAGGCACATTCCCCCTCCTCTTGCCACGTGTCCCTCTAGGGAAAATTTTCCTTATAAACTCCACCCACTCATAACTTGAGTTCTCTAAGCAGTTATAATGACTTCTTTATATCAATGGAAAGGTGAGAAAATTTCCTATCTATTGGGAATGGTTTAGGGAAATTTCGGAAGCATTATGTAGGATAAAAATATAGTTAAAGCTCTAAGCCTATTTGAGAGCAGGCATGGGGGTAAGATTACTCCTTGAACGTAACTAAAACATGTAACCCTAAAATTTTAACCTTGTAAACTTATTATAAGTTAATAAAGGAAAATTTTGGTTTGGTAAATAGGATTTTTTCCGTAACCTATTTGTAAAAAATGTTGTCTTGCAACTTAGTTGTAGACACTTCAAATCAAAAAAAAAATTATCCCATAATTTTCTAGCTAACCCTAGGTTGTTTCTTTGGTCTCAAGTGGTTGTTTAAACAGACACTACAATTTGGTATAAGAGCAATGGTTCAAAATCTTGGACCATTGGGCACACTAGAAAACCTGAGACATGCACTGTAAACCTAGCACACTCGTAAATCTAGAAAATAACCTTGTTAAAAATTGAAGAAGAAATAAGTATAAATAAATATTACATTACTCTCTTCATTTGAACTACCAGAATTAAAATCATAATAAATATGACAAGTTGTTTGAGTTGTTATGCTTGATTCGTAACATTTTGTCTGAACCTAGGGTAACTAACATTATTGGATTAAATTGTTTTTTGGTGAACTTCTGGTATAATGGAAAAACTTGGTTCCCTTTTGAAAACGTGTTGTTTTACAAGTCCCAAAATGTGATTTAATTGTATGATACATTAAGCCGTTTATTAAGACCCTTATTTATGGGAGTTGTTAGAATGATGAGTTCTATAATGTGATCCTTATAGTTGGATAGTAGTGGTTGTGTTTTGGGTCAAGAAGAGCTAACTACAAGTTCTTTAGAGCTTCATTCCTTGAGTGGATAAGAAAGAGGGTTTGGTTATCAGATTTCCATGTTGTTACTTGTATGAGAGGGTGGACACTAAGTTTGGGTTTCGTCTACAACCCAATCCTATGTATGTGTTCTTGGAACTAACCTCGAGGCAGAGTACCCCTATTGGCGTCCATGAAGGGCTGCGGAGTGAATGTGGAGTTTAATTTTGTGTTTTACATTTGTAATCTTGTGTATTTTATCAAGGACCAACATCTTATTTTATGAATGGATTGAAGAAGATCTAAGGATATTTTATTTATTTATAATTTTTGTAAGAATTTTCAAAATTTGCAATCCAGCTACTTAGCCACTTCTATTGATTGTCGATATTTATTCGACATCATTTGATTGATGACTAGGAGCTCATGATGTTGTTGGCTACTTGGCTAAACATTACGTTATTTCCTTCTTTCATGTTTTTGAGCTGGTTCTATGCTTCATGTATGGTGATAATTGTTGTATGGGGGTACACCCTGGGTGTCTTGAATGTCCTTTTAGATGCCTAAAAGTCATGCATTGGTTATGGATGCATGGAACCTTGAGTGTGTCTAAGGTATTAGAGCGACCCTTTTTGTTGATTGACCTTGCTAGAAAGAAAGTTTGATGTGTAGTGTGTTCTAGAGGGCAGCTTGACAGTTGTAGTGGTGATTCTATTTCAATCTGGTAAGGGCTTGACACTCGTCGGAGTAGAAGTGTTTAATTATGGGCTTTAGATTTTGTTAGGATCAGATTACCTTTGGTTGACTGTAAATGCTACTAGAAAAGTGTTTATTTTGATAGTTACTTTTCATTGATGGCATGTTAAATTGTATCTTGGGTTCCTAGTTGCATCATAGAAAGTTTTGAGTCATGGAATGTATGCATCTTGGTAATTATGGATAGATTTAAGCCTTTCAGGCAGTGTGTTTATTTAAGTGTACTTTTTTTTCTCTCTTGACTTATAAATAATTTTACCCTTACCTTAAATTTCCTTTACTATGAATAACATTCTATGACCTAATAATACTTGGGTTACTTGGAAACACTTATGGATGCTTTGGGTGTTTTGGATCTTTCTCTTAGAAATGTTAGTTTCATAAATTATTTGGTTGCGCCATTTCTTTAGATGCCTAACCTTTGGTAAATTTTCATCTTTTCCTCCACCGGCCCACAAGCAATCAAAGGATACCATGTGTCCTCTAGGGGATGAGGTGGAGGCACAAATTTTTCTTCACCCTTACACCTTTTGAAAAAAAAATGGAAAATTTTCACTTTTACCTTTGTCGGCCCGTAACCAACCATAGGGCGCCACACTCCCCTTGTGGCAAAGGTAGGCATGTGTATTTCCTTTTGGACTTAAGTTTTTAACATTTTTGGGAAAAATTCCTATTTTGACCTCGCCGTCCTGCAGCCAAAGAAAGTGTGCAACGTGGTACTCTTGGGAGGCAGTGGGTAGGGCAGAAGACCCTTGACTTTTGTTTTGTTTTGTTTTTTTTTTGGCCTTTGGGGAAAAATTCTAAATTTTCTCCCATGACCCACTTCTCTACCTTCCTCTTGGACTCTATCCCTTAGTAGACACGTGGACCCATGCACTTCTTTCTTCCTTTTTCCCCTTCATGGCACAAAGTGCTAAATCCACCCACTACCCTGCCCTTCCCTTCTCCCTTCTCCACTTGGCACCAGGACTCGACACATGTCCCCTAGGGACCTGCGGGGGCATAGAGTGTTTTCTTCCTTTGAGCCATGCATTCAAAAAATTTCCCAATGCCACCCCACGACCCACCAACCCACCCTAGATGCATTCCCCCTCCTCTTGCCACATGTCCCTCTAAGGAAAATTTTCCTTAGAAACTCCACCCACTCAAAACTTGAGTTCTGTAAGGAGTTAAAAGGACTTCTTTATATCACCAAAAAGGTGAGAAAATTTCCTATCTATTGGGAATGGTTTAGGGAAATTTTGGGACCGTTATATAGGAGAAAAATATTGTTTAATCTCTAAGAATGTTTGAGAGCAAACATGGGGATAAGATTACTCCTTGACCTAACTAAAACATGTAACCCTAAAATTTGAACCTTTTAAACTTGTTATAATTTAATAAAGGAAACTTTGGTTTTGGTAAATAGGAATTTTTTGGAACTTATTAGTGAAAACTGATGTGTTGCAACTTAGTTATAGACACTTCAAATCGAAAAAAAATTATCCCATAATTTTCTAGCTAAGCCTAGCTTGTTTCTTTGGTCTCAAGTGGTTGTTTAAATGAGCACTACATAACTTCTCAGTGGTGCACGCTTCCTCAATAATTATTTATTCTAGGTATTTAGCTAGGTTGTACATTTCTCCTTGTGACATATTCTTCGCAATATGTAGCCACATGGTATTTACTTGTGACCATCTCTCATGATCATTTAGCTCAGTAAGAAGATGTGTGGGTGCCTATACCACAGGGTACTTTCTTAATCTTTAGATGTTCATTCCATGCAGACCCTTGACATATCCCAACTCCTTTGTTGTAGCTATAACAGTTTCCTTATCAGTTATATCACTACTAACCTTTGTCCCTACGCCCTTCAGTCATGTTAATGTAATAATCAAAGGTGTGGTGATCCCTAACCACCATCCAAAAAAATACAATAAGTCCTCACGTACTCTTCTCATAAGCCATTAGTATAAAATTTCTAGTTTTCCAAAATATGGGAGTTCATACAATTGATACATCCCTACCTTCTTGAGTAACTTCTCCCAAGCATCATCATATACTATAATTTCATCTACCGTGCATTTTTTGGTCTTCTTATTCAATAATGTGTCTAACTCTCCCTTCTTATTGGTGGTGTGGTTGTTGTATTCACTTACTTTGCATCTATGGATATGGGAATCCCAATCCCATCCATTGATCACTCCTTGATACTACATTTCTAAAAAAATTCTCTCTGGAGCATCTTTAACCTCAATTTCCACCTTTTTCTTCCCTTTCCTACATTTTGTTTACTTTATTGAGAAGAAATAGATAAAGGTAAGGGATGAGGAGGAACACCTAGTTATGTTGTCTAGTTGATGGTTATTGCACGTGTTCTGAATTCTTGATCCAATGCTGATTGTGAGAGCTTCGTTTTGGCTGGAAGGAATTACCTGAAATAGAAAACAAGACCACAAAATAATAGTTAAATAATATATGACATTCAACTACCTAGGATATGCTAGATCCAGGAAGTGTAATACTCCCTCGATGGCTGTTAATCCACTGTTTTTAAAAAATTAATGCGAGAAATAAGAAAATTCATATTGTAGTTGATATGATTTAGGTATCTCATTCAATAACTATAAGAAAATATGATATATCAGGCTAAGATATAGTCAAATCTGAAGGGTTGGTAGTTGTTGGGGTACTGGAACTTGTCATGGTTAGGTTCTAGGTTGTTTAGGTTATTTGGTAAAAGGTTGCTTGGTTCTTTTATTGGCATAGGGTATGAAAAAAAGAGACAGATGTTAGTTGGGTATAACCAACAATGGTTTAAGGGATACCAATGAAAGTTATGGGTAACCGGTGTTGGCAGAGTAGGGTGATAGTAGTTCACTGAAAAATTTATTGTACAGTCTGGGTGAGGTTAGATGAGGCTAAATACGGGGATAACAAGGTCTGTGGGAATGTTGAGAACACCCATAGAGGTGGAAGGGATAGGATAGGTAATTTGATAAATGGGTGGGTGAGGTTTTTGAGTTTTCCAGAAAGAAGGCTATGGAGGAATTGGAATGTTAATAGAAGAATGATAATAGAAATGATAACAACTCTATGAGAAAAATAAGAATGGAAATGATTAATTATAAAAATAGTTACGAATGTTACAGGTCCAATGGTTGGGTGGTGGTGATGATCAGTTGTTGGAATGGAGCTTGGTGTAATAGTGATGCTTGTCAGAATGTTACCACGAGTGTAAATGATTCTAAATTTGTCTTGGTGCTTGCTATGGATGTCTAGGTGCTTGAAAAGACTCTAGTTCTGCTTGCATGTAACTCTCTTCTTGTCCTCTTTCTCTTAGAATGTGCCAACCTCCAAAACAAGGTTGCTAAGTTGGATAAATGGTAACTCGCAACAGTTCCAGATTGACTGGCATCAGTTTAGGGGTGACCTACATTTGTTGAGGGATTTCCTAGGTTTACTAAAAATGGCAGATCTCCCCAATTTCTTGGGCTAGGTTGGTTTATTCTTGTGGATCAGAATGGAAGCTTCCCTTCTAGTGAGTAAGAATTAGGTTAGATAAATCTTAAGCATGTTCTTTTAGGGTTACACCAAATCTTATCTCATTAAGGCAAGGTAGATCATGTTTTCGTAATTATGGAAGCATGCCAAGAATTGGTGTAGGGTGAGGTGGCTGGGTGAGGTGTCTAGGTGAGGTGGAGGGGTGATGTGGAAATTATCTTAATTAAAATAATTATGTAATGCATATTGTGAGGATATGTATTAATTTAATTAAGTTAATGAACTTAATATTAATGTGGGGTGAAAGGGGCCATGGTTAGGTGAATATGTTTGAGTTGGTTATTCTACAGGGGACCAAGGGGAGTGTGACCCAATTTTGGTCTCTATATTTTTCCCCTTTTTGTTGTGTGTCTTGTATTGGTAAGCGACACATGAAAAAATAATATGTGATTGCTCCATGTGTGGGTGAAGGTCATATTTCCCCAAGCGTGGGTGAAGGTAACCCCCCTCAAACTAAGAACTGATGAGGTGAGAGAAGGAAGTAGTGAGTGGTTTGATAAAATGAGGAGGTCGGTGGTATGAAAAAATAGGACTACATGTGAAAAAAGTGATGGTCAAGGGTATGGTGATGGTAAGAGGTAGGGTGGGTAATTAGGTAGAGCATTCAGACATATGCACTCGTTGTGAAATGCCATGAGATACAAGGGTGCTCAACATAACAAATTTACATTAGCTAGGGTCATAAAAGGTCATCCAAAAATGGGTTATTGAGGTCTGGTATCTAGGGTAAAGGATACGGTCTAGGCACTTAATGAGGTAAGATGTAAGAATGCGTAGGTGTGGTTCTGACACATCCAAAAGGTGAAAAGGTCAAAGTTTGTTTAGAGAAGGATCATTTCCATAGGTAAGGTAAGGCTATTAGGTTGATCAAAAAAGGTACCATCATCGAAAGACACAATGGGTGAGGAACTGGCCATATCCATTGATTCAACGGTTAGGGGGGTAGGTGTTTGGAGGGTAGGTGGAGGTAAAAATGGGTAATAGGGTAAAGGTCAAATTGGGAAAAGAGGAAAATGGGCCAGGGTCAGAGCTAGTAACAGTCAAACACACGCACATGTATAAACTATGGCATGCTACCAAGGTGAATATCTTACAAAATCTACATCGTCCAAGGTCGATAGGTCTATCCAAATAGGGTTGAAGTGGGTCTGGTATCCAAGGTATAGGATATGGTGCGGAAACACAATAGAGGTCAGGTGCAGGAACGTTTAGGTATGTTCTGGTACACTAAAGGTTAGGTCAAGATAAATAACATGACCATAGGAAAGGTAAGGTTAGGAAAAATAACACAGGTAATAGCTCTGCAAGGTGTAGTGAGTACATGGGTTCAAAGGTCACGAACATTGTTTTGGATCAAGGCATATAATTCATGGTATGGGTACGGCTGAGGTACGGGTAAAAATAACATGTCCCGTGATGTAATTTAGGTCAGGTGTAGGTAAGATGGGTGGGGAGGTAGGTCGCAATAAGGGTGAGTAAGGTTAACAAGGTGGTGGGAAGGGTAAAATTTGGTCAGAAATAGGGAAAGGGTACTAACAAGAGTATGATAGGTAACCGATGTTGGTCATGCTGAACCGGTGACGGTCTAGGTAAACCAACCATAACTTTCTAGGGCACACGACAAATGTCAAGTTAGGTACAACCGACCACAGTGTGCTAGGGCACATGACCGATGTTGGTCTAGGTATAACTGACGCCGGTCAGGTCAGGGTGTGGTTAAAAAAGGAAATTTCCACTTTTTATGGAATCATTTGTAATTTTCTAGATAGGGGAAAATACAGAGCACTAAATGTGTTGTGATTTGTCAAGAAAAAGGTACAAGTGATAAGATCCTGTAGAGGTGGAGAGTTTTGGTTGGTTAGAGGAGGTAGGTAGATGGGTCCATAAGAGCGGGTGGAGTGAGGTGATTGGTAGAGATATTAGAGGTATATTGTGGCATGGCGTAGGTTAGAGAGGATTTTAGTGGAGAACCAGCATAGTGGCCAGGCGTACCACCACACCAATGGAACCGTGATGAGGTAGGATTCTATCTGATCATGTATTTGTTATTGAAATAGGCTATTGAAATGGGTTTGGGTGGAAATTTGGGTGTAATTTTATTATTTTGAATGTATGGGTAAAACTGAAGGAAATGAGAGGTGGGAAGGTCCAATGTAGGTTAAATAGGATTGGGAATGAAGATAAGATAGGTTTAGGTAGGTTAGATTGGAGGATTAGGCTATAGTTTGAGAATAATTTTTGAAATTTTGGGGGAGGGGGGGTGTTTGGACATATTTGGCTATGTAACAGTGATCGACGTTGGTCAACTATTGGCCAGTGTTGGTGGTATTTTGCCAGCATCATTTAAGTAGTAGGTGACCAATACCGGTTACACATGACTGATAACAGTCATTGATGATTGGTGTCGGCTAGATTTTTTGGGAAAATAGGGAAGTAGAGAGCAAGAGTAAGAGGTACAGATATGTCAGGAGATGTAAGGGTAGGTTTCATGAGAGGCAAATAGGGGAATAGTTACAAATGGCATGGATATATTAGTCTAGCAAGGGGTAAGTGGTAGGGTGGGTATGATAAGAAGTGGGGGTTAGATACAAGGTTGATGAGGTAAGGGGCATGTTTGGTATGGGATGGTTTTGGCAATATTTTTTTTTGTTGGGTGAAGGTGAGGGACCAGCTACGGATGTGGGATAGGGTGCCTCCCTTTCTTGTGGAGGTACAAGGGAGTGTGAAAGCTGATGATTGGCACCATGTTACACAGGTTAGCCTGATTGGGGTCAAACGCTACTGACACATAGTCCGGGAGCTGTGTTTGATGGTCACCCTCATTGACAGATGGGACTCAGGGACCAATACCTTCCATCTGTTGATGGGTGAGATCACAGTCACCCTAGAGGACGTGTACAAGATCCTTCAGTTACCAATAGAGGGGACACAAGTGTATTTTATATCCTCATAGGCATATCAAGAGTTGATGCTGACCATTTTTAGCGAGGGGATGGTGGAGATGAGGTTCCATAATGCTAGTATGAGCTATGAATATATGTACGGGGCCCATCCGGAGGAGATGAGGCTAGTGGTGTCATTGATGGAGGTAGTTTTTGTTTTGCATTTCCATATGTGGAGGGTGGGAGATTCCCATGGGTATTGATGGGGGTTATTCACAACATGATGGAGGATAGGACCTAGTTTTCATGGGTACCAATATTCTTGGTGCAACTATACAAAGATTTATGTGCCTATGGGAGGCTATGGAGGTTCAGCCTATGTTGCACCTTTCTACTACACTTATAAGAATATGAGCACATCGTGTGTGTGTGTCCAATTGGTATGCCTTGTCTAGATGCATTTTAGGAGGACTTGGTCTAAGTAGGCTACATGCGATGGGTACCTTCTATTGGAGAGCATCGGGCTTCTAGGACTACAAATGATGTAGCCTATTATAGGTGTTTGCTAGAGGTGTTGTTTGGTGTGGACATAATTTGGAGGCCCTATGTGGGTTTACCATCATACGGGTAGATGGAAGAGGAGCTACAAGATCTATAACTACTCCGATGGATAGAGGGGTGACATGCAAGAGAGAATGAGATGATACCTATTGATAGGTTTAGATAGAAGTTTGGGCTATTGCAGGATACACCCCCACCCTTCCCACATTATAGGAGGGATGACCTATAGAGGCCTCTTCCTCTACCAGAGTTGATAGTGCCGATAGGGATGGAGGATCAAGTGATAGAATGGTGGATAGATGATGTTGGGGTTACAGATAGATACAGAAAGTGGTGGGCCTCACATTTATGAGTAGTACTGCCGAGGCCAGGGTAGCTGGATTTAACCACCATCATTATTTAGATGGACACCCTAAAGGGGAAGGTGGCTACCCTAATTACACAATTGGGGATAGTGTAGGGGTAACTAATAGGTTCAGAGTCATAGGTAGCTACTCTATAGGACCAGGTAGTGCATGGATAGGTACCCACACAAGGTAGAGATGGGGATGGGGTATAGGTGGCCTCCATACAGGTGCAAGTTATAGGTTTGCAAGGCTAGTTTTCCATTACACAGGTGCAGGTTGTGACCCTTCAGGCCCAGATATAGGCAGAGGTGGGACAAGTTCCCTCAGGACAGGCACACGTAAAGGGACAAATTCCCTCTTTACAGGTACCCACAGGACAGGGTCCCGAGAGATAGGTATAGGGGCTGAGGCTGATTGCACCACCACCAACAGTACCTATAGGTAGGTTGACGGATGCCTTCAATGAGGTGAGCTATTACCAGGATCATCTGATGGCCACAGGGATAGATATCCTATCCTATAGAGAGTATAGAGAATAACAATCCTTGAGTGAGAGGACCATGTCACACATGCATAGTGTGGAGAGCATCGGGGGCCATTGAGCCCTAAGACAGGGTCAGGGTAAGGCCACTAGTTCACGGAGGCTAGCCATAGGTGAGGTACTAGCAGAGATCCAGACAAGACCAATGGTGGGTGGTGGGATGCTAGCTTGACACCGTGAGGAGAAGATAGGTGATACAAATATGGAGGATATCTAGCATGGTGATGTCTGATAGCCATATGTATCTCCTATTTTATATAGTTGTTTATTATTTATATAGAATGTCCTATGTGCCGAATATGGTGAGGTTGTATATCATAGTTTTTGTTATTTTTGATCATATACCAGCCTGTGTGCCAAATATGGTGAGGCTATATATGAGATTTTTTGAGATATTGTGATTATTATTTGGCATCAATGTATATTGTATTGATACACATATTTTTATGATGGGATGGAGTTTTAGCTGATGATGTACTTGTGTTAGGAGAATTTGATTGTTATGTATATATGGATGAAAACATGTATGTTTAGGCATGTTTGAGTTAGGTTGGTTTTGGCATGATTGAGTTAGGTCATAGGCATAATTAAGTCAGGTTGAGTTAGGCATGGTGGAGTCAGGTTATAGGCATATTGAGTCAGGTCATAGGTATAATTGAGTCAGGTTGTATAGTTGATTAAATTTCTAAGTCATTAATTTGTGTAATTAATGATGGTATGGATTGTGTTAAGATGATTTATAGGAAAATATATGATTATGGTAAAGAAATGGTAGATGTAATGAAAGGAATGTGTAAGTTATGATGGTAAAGATGTTTAATTATTGTTGTTTTTTTGGTTTAATTCCCAGTTATTGATATAGAAAGGAAACTAACTAGGGTAGAATAGGAAAGGGAAGGACGAATTGGGTATGGTAAAGAGTGGATGAGCTAACCTCTAAGGGCCCCATGCCCTCGAAGTGCTGCGTACATAGTTCCAACAAAAAGGGACCTCAGGCTGATGTAATTCTCCCATAAGCTAGGGAAGATTAGGAGGAAGTAAAGGAATGTGTGGATATGTGTTACGCATGGTTGAATGTAGGTCATAAGCATGATAGATTTTAGGTCATAGGCATGGTTGAGTGGTTTTTAAATATAAGTGTTGATGATCTGGTCCTATATAGGATAAGCAATAATTAATGAGGAAGGAAAATGATAAAAGGTGGTAAAAGAGTTGCTTAATTGATAAGAAACATAATGAGTCAACCATAATTAAGAGGGGATTATGAACGTAAGAAACTAAAGGCATTGCATAATGGGCCATTCTAAGGGTGAATAAATTTGCATAATCACAAAATGTCGCGTTTGCGGAAAGTCCCTTGAGTAACAAGGAATTTAGGTTTAAAAGGTAAGGACGTGAGAATGGGTGATTGAGCGTAACTTAGTGTACAAAAACATGTATTTCAAAACAAGAAAACCAAAATAAAAAATAGGCAAGTCCATGACAAAAATTTCATCTTTTTCTTCATTTGTTTGTTTGTAATAGACGGATCGATGTGGGAAGTCTATATGGGATGGGTATATTATCTCCTTAAGGTCTTCGTGAAGCTGATCAATGCGGAAAGCTTCTGGATATTTTTATTGGATTTGTGAAATAACTTGATATAGTTGTCATTAAAGGGAGTAGTCTATTTATAGCAGTGGAATTAGAGCGAATAGATGTCCCTTTTTGAGGGAGTCATCTTTTACTGGAAGTTTGACTCAAGGATTTCCATCCCTTTTTTTTGGACATTTAAGTCATGAACAAGACTATAAAGGAAGAGTAGGTTGTTGTTTATAAGATGATACCGTAGCACACAGAGATTAAATTATGAAAGAGGTGGTTTCAAGTCATGAATGACCATGGGATTCCATCCTGGAGAGGATTAAAAGTATCCATGAGAATCATGCTATGAGTAGAGGCACGGTACTCATATTGAAGACAAGGCTAAAATGGTGATGAGTAATCACATAATTTCTCTTTAGTTGTGGATCTTCAAAACGGGTAATATGGAAGGTGAACAACGCTCAAGGGATGAGTGATCAACTAACAGAAAGTGGTATAGAACTTGACGTTAACAATAAAATGGTTGAAGATGTAAGGCATTAAGGGGCTCAGGTTCACGTTTTTTTGAGTGAAGAGAAATGATGAGCACCTGATCCATAGGCATGGGTGATGATATATGGTCCAAGCCAATTAGGAGAAATTTTTCCCCATTTAGTTTTCTCCTCTTTGGCTACATGTTGATTTTCCTTTAGGATGAGGTCGCTGACTTGAAAATTTCATTCGTGAACACATTTGTCATAGTCACATTTGATACATTTTTGAGATGGTCAAGATCATTGACATGAATTTCATCTAATAACTCAAGTTACACCAAATGATCTTGGAAAAATTCATCATCATTGAGCATGTCTTATAGTGAGATGTAGAGAGATGGAATCTAGAATTTGAGAGGTAAGACAACCTTGGTACCGTAGACCAAAGAAAAGGGTGTAGCAGTAGTCGAAGTGTGAATACTAGTGCGATAAGCACACATGGAGAAAGGAACGTGTGTATGCCAATCCTTCCTAATATCATTGAATACCTTCATAATAATTTTTTTTCAAGGTTTTATTGGTTGATTCAGGTTGACCATTGGTTTGCGAGTAATAAGGTGATGAAAAATTGAGTTGAATTCCAAAAGTGTTACAAAGATGTACATAGGGTTTTGTTTTTGAATTGCTTCCCATTGTCATTGATGAGACAGTGAGGAACACCAAAGCAAAAAAATAATGTGATGGTTGATGAATTCACATTTTTTCTCAACCTTTTTTAGAACCATGAGGGGAATGGTCTCTACCCATTGAGTTTAATATTCAAAATTAGCAGTTATGATCCATTGGTGGTGTTGTGAAGAATGGGGGGTTGATCTCACCGAAAAGGTCCAAACCCCATTGAGAGAAAGGCCAGAGGTCTCATGCGAATTGTAAGGCATGACTAGGTGTTTGATGGAGATTAGCATGTTGTTGGCATT
Organism: Taxus chinensis; assembly: GCA_019776745.2. Taxonomy (NCBI): domain Eukaryota; kingdom Viridiplantae; phylum Streptophyta; class Pinopsida; order Cupressales; family Taxaceae; genus Taxus; species Taxus chinensis. Next base: position 261,882,722 of record CM034156.1, on the reverse strand, counting down.
TCAAACAACATTTGACATAATCACAACAATCACGGTTTAGGGTTGAGACAAATAATAGCCTAGTCAGAAGAATGCATTATACAACAACTAAACCACTAAAGTTACCTCCAGAAATTCCATCATGGACTTCCTTAATGGTGTAGGGAATTTTAGAACTGTGTAAGACATGGTAAGAGAATTTTGTCATCAAAGCCATGCTTATAAATAATACCACCCATTATGACATAACGGGAGACACATCTTAAGAAAGGCACGTCGTCCATTACAAGTGAGATCAGCGGGTAAAATAGAAAGTGAAAGATAGTCTGCATATTACTTATACTAAAGGTCATGTGGGTCAGGGGCAACATGGTTCCTATGGGATTAGACCTCACGAGGTAAATAAGAGGGTGATTTTAGCCTTTGTATTATGACAAAGATTTTAGAGTTCAGTGGGTGAATCAGGTATCTGAGGAAGCCAAGCAGGCCATGGTATCTGCAAAAATTTATTGGTAGAACAGTGGGGTGGTTTGAAGCATGCATAATGGTCAAAGGTGGTCAAAATTATATCTACGTGATGTTTTTAATTTTGAAGTATCTCATTACGAAACTAGTATATACTATTTACTTGGTTTATAACTAGTTGAGAATCACCAAAGATGTTGATGGACTTAACATCCAAGGCATAAGCAACTTAGAGACCCAATACAAGTGCTTTGTATTCAGCAATATTATTTGTAACAATCAAAATCGAGTTTGAAAGACAAAGGCATAGGTTCACCATCAAGAGGAATGAGGATAACACCCAGCTCCACTCCTCCACGCTGACACTTGGAGCCATCGAAGAAGAGTGTCATTTGGTAAACGGGTTCATCTAGGGGAAAGGGTAGCTATAGACTTGTCTAGGAATTCGAAGTTGGATGGTTGATTCTCAGAAATAGGTGCATCAGCCAATTGGTCAGTGATAGCCTAGACCTTGATGTAATTTTGATGAATGAATTCAAGGTCAAGGTCGGCAAAGAAGCATAAGCTAGCGCATGCGACACGCTGATGTTGATAGGGTTTGGCACACATATAGTGTAATGGGTCAGTATTAGTAATGATGAAGGTTTTTTGGTTGAGTATGTAATGGCAGAGTTTGGTAGCGATGAAAAACTAAGGCTACACAGAATTTTTTTCAGCATGGGTAGATCTAGTTTTGTAGTCCAGAAGGTTACAAATTATGTAATAAACTGCTTGCTCTTAGGTTTTTGTCTTCATGATGAGTATAGCATGGCACCCTAAATAATGGTCACTGGTGGAAATATATAGGTAAAAGGGCTGGTCATCCTTAGGAGGAATGAGCACCGGTGGTTGACAGGGAGGTATTGTTTTAAGGATTTAAAGGCTTTATGACATTCATCATCCTATTTGAATGAAACATATTTCTTGAGAAGATGATGAAATGGTTGATAGCGGTTCAGAAAAGCTATGAGATAAAACGATGAATGGATTGTAACTTTCCTTATAGGCTTCAAATTTGACGGAGATTAGTGGGTGGAGGAATTTCTAGAATGGCCTTGACTTTACCAGGATCGAATTCTATGCCTCACAAAGAAACAATGAAACTTAGGAGTTTTCTAGAAAGCACTGCAAAGACGCACTTCTTTAGTTGAAGATGCACACAATACTTGATGAGACAGTCAAATATGACCTTAAGGATGGGTAGATGTTTGGTTCGATGTTTAGATTTTTCCAGAAGATCATCTATGTAATCTTCCAATATGTGATGCACGATGTCATGGAAGATATGAGTCATGGCTCGTTGATATGTGGCCCCATCATTTTTAAGGTCAAAAGGCATGACTTGATAGCAGAAAGTACCCCAAGGGGTGATGAAGGTAGTATTGTGTTGATCTTCTAGAGCTAGTAATATTTGATTGTAGCCCAAAAAACCATCCATGAGCGATAGCATTTCATGGCCAGTGGTGAGATCAACCAATTGGTCGATGTTGGGTAGGGGGAAATCATCTTTGGGACAAATGAGGTTGAGGTCATGGAAGTCTGTGCAAATGTGGAGTCCCCCTATCATGTTTGTGATAGGAACGATGTTAGAAATCCATCGGGGATAGTTAATGGGTAGAACGAAGGAAACCAAGAGAATATGTTGAAGCTCTTCTTTGACCAAAAGAGAAATGTGCAATGGATGCATTTTCTGTACATCTTTTGTTTGATTGGTTTAGCATTAGGAATGGTTATGATATTGTGCACCATGATTTTACGGTCTATATCAGGAATATCAGCATAGGACAAGGCAAACGCGTTGCTATGGTCCCGAAGGAAAGAGGTGAAGGATTCTTATTCAGTAGCATCTAAGGATTGGATGATATTTAGAATGTGTGGGTTGTCCTGAGTGTTAATGTTTGATTTTTATGTTTGATTCATTTAAACATGGTTTGCATCTCAAAAGGTAATGACCGATGAATATAAGAATCTTCCACACCAAGGTAAGTGAGGATGGATTCATCATCTTGATATTGAATGACGTTAATAGAAGGTGTATCATCATTAATCATGTTAGGATACAGGAATGGGAGAGAAGAGGGAGATTTTACATCACTTTGATAGGTCAGTGGTCCTAGGGAAATGGTTTTTATGAAAAAAAAAGTTAGGAGGAATAGATTTAGGATCTATGGAATCTATGGGTGAAGATGGTAATATGGGTGAATGAGGTGTGGAAGATTTTCCATCCTAGATGAGGTTGACACAAACCTTCTTGGAAGGTGGAATGTCAAAACCAATGCCACTAGGGTCATTGTGTTTACGAGAGGTACAAGAAATGACAGTATGGTGGCCTTGCTCATAAAAGATGAAGCCAAATCCTTTCCACGTGCACCAGTGGATGAATGTGTGAGTGAAGCAGTGACTAGTGAGGGAGTGTAGGTCGAATGAAAATGGTTGGGTTTGGGATAAAGGTTTAGGTTTATAGAGTGTAATATCAATTCCCCCATATGTTAGATTAGTGCAAAGATGGGGAGGGCCATAAGGAAGAACACTATCGATACGGATGTCATAACTCGGGTGTTGACGTAGGTTCCCATACTCTTATAGGGTGAGGAAGGTATCGATAATGTATAGGTGGTATTCCCCTAGAGTGAGGCATCAAAAAAATCCTTTTAATGAATTAGTAGTTGGTATGTGGGTAGTGGGAATAGATGGCTTGCTAGATGATGGGGAAATAGGTTAGGTACCAGTAGAGGTTGTAGTGGAAGTGGGGATAACAAGGTTAGATGTAGGAGAGGTAGTGGCAGTTTTGGCAGATGGGCTTGTAGGTGAAGGTGAAGTAGCGATACTAGCAGATGCCTTGACTTGTACAAATACATCATTGGGCTGGTATAGCATGTTATAGGTCTTGAAAGGTAACGGGTCAGTAGGAATGGTGTAAGTATGTCCCTCATGTTCAAATTTGAGGTAGTGGTGTAAATTCGATGGGACACAACCCATGACATGAATCTAAGGCCGAAAAAGCAATAGATTATACTATAACTCCCCCTATAGGACATAAAAAAGTTCTGATATAGTGCAAGGACCTATGCGGACATGGAGAATGATGGTTACCCAACATAGAGGTCATTGCGTCATTGAAGGATCATAGCATAACCGGTTTACCATGCATGTAATTAACATGTATTCATATTTTGTCATATGAATGGGAGGAAATGATGTTAATATTAGCACCACCATCGATCATAATGCATCGTATGCATATATTATCGATAAAGATGGAGATGAAAAGAGTGGTTTCAGGGTCGTCGGAATGGAAGGGAGCAATCTCTTCATCTAAAAAGCTAAGGATGGCTACTTGGCGAGTATATGGAGGCGTAGAGGAAGGTGATGATCTAGTGAGAGAGGAAATGTGGTGAGGGGTAATGATGGAGTCCACAAGTGTGGGGTCATTTGGTAATAAACCTCAATAGATTGAATGACCTCCATGAGGGCTTGACGATGTGACTCAGAGGTTTGGACGAGGTCATATAAGGGCATTTTGAGGGGGGATTGGTGTAGTTGTTATTAGCATTGTGCAATGTGTGACCCCATCAGAAATATGATATGCAGGACTTCAGATAGATGACTTTGGGTATGGGTGTGGATGGTATGTTGGGTACATGGTTGGTTGATGGGATAGTTGTCTTTTCCTTGCCTTTGTCTTTCTAGGCACGGGTGGTAACGTGAACCATGTTAATTTAAGGGGATGTGGATGAAGAGGGTGTGTCATGGAAGGTATAGTGGCATGAGGGAAAAAACCCTAGTGTGGGATACGATCCTTGTGAAATGATTAGGGTGCATTGGCATTTGGGTGGTGGTTTGGCAAAATCTCTTATATGGACCATGTTAATCTCAAATCTTAGGGGTGGATCAAAGAGTTGTGGGGGTGGAGATTTTGGTCACTGAGTAGGTAATGGGAGAAGATCTATGGAAATTGGTGAAGGTGAAATGGGTTCCTCATCAAGAAGATTGTCATCGTCAAAATTTTCTTCAGGAGGACACAATTGGACAAGAGTGGGTTTTAAAGATTTAAAGTTCTCTACATTGTGTCTTGGAACATGATGGTAGGCACAGATTTTAGTTTTGGTCAAAACCCTTTTGGTTTCGGGTTATTGAGCGGGTCGTAACGGTCTAAGACGTGGTAATGTGATGACAGAAGTTTTGAGGAGATTGGTTAAGATTTTAGCATAGGACCCCTACTAGTGGATCACAATGGGAGGTGAATTGTGGGTTTGGGTGCATGTACAACTGATTGTGAAGGAAGAGGATTTTTAGGAAGGGGAGTGGATTGATCTACTAGTATTTTGTGTGGTGTGGTCTTAGGTTTTGGTTACATATGTTGGGGTATGGGCATGGTAGAAGAGCCGGCGATGGAAGGTTTGGTTGGTTCAACTACCTTATTGGAGGGTAGCAGTTTTTTAGCTTTAGGTTGCCCCTGTTTAGGAAAATGTAACACGGGTGTATGAGATGTGGAGGGAAAAACAGATGGTGAAAGAGGATGGGTTACCCACGGGGGTAATTGAGGTGTTAAAGAAGATGGGTGTTAGAGGTTGGGTAGAAGGTGTGAGTGAAAGAGAAGAAAGTTTCATGGGTAGTAAATAATTTATTGACATGGTAGTGGAGGTATGGGTGGTAAGAAGGGTTATGGGTAATGGTGGAAGTTGTGTGGGTCGCTTGGGTATATTAGAGGTTCATGATGAGGAGGTGGGTTACTAATTTCTTGGTTTACCAGTGGACAGAAGTTGTTTGGAAAGGGTTGAGGGTTGAGGTCCTGAGGATGGAAAGAAGGGGTGAAGGTGATAATGGCATGTGTTAGGTGAGGTTGGTGTATGAGGCCTAGGAGGTTGGGTCTTCCTTTTAGGGGCCAGGGTAAGTTTAGTGTTAGTTTTGGAAGATGTGGCTAAATCTAATTTGATGGGCTGGGTGAGTAAGGCTAGCTGTCGAGTATGACCCCTAAGGTAGTGATAGGTTTAGGTAAGGGAGATGATATAGGCATGTGGTAGGTGTTTGAATGTAGATGTCATGTTGGGTTATGGGTAGAAGGTGTGAGTTGGGCCATGGGTGGTGATGTACAAGGTGTTATGAATAGTCATGGTTATGTTTGGTTTGGTCTCCTCAAAACACTTTTGGATAGATAGTGGAGGTTTCAGCGAGTGAAAACTACATTTGGGTTGAAACTGGGTAGTAGAAGGCATCCCCTAAAGTAAGGCTCTATCAACATAGTCGAGGTGAGTCAGCCAAGCGTGAAAATGGTACTGTCGTAAGCAGGGCCGACATGTGGATCGAGTAGCAATCCCTATAAATTGTGTTTGAGATATAGGGAAATGGCCAGACCTCAGAATCTATGTGGTGAAGAGATCCAAAAGGTATATCAGTGGGATCTTGAAGGTCTGATGGTGAATGGTCATCGAAAGGAAATGGTATTTTTGATAGGATCATCCATGGGTAGAGGAGAGGAAGGGCTCAGCCAAGGTGGACTCTGCCTTGTGATGATGTAGGTTGTGGACATGTATCTCCTATGAGGAGGTAGAGGTGCCACTGACAACTACTTGGAAATTTGAGGGGTCAAAGGTGGCTTGTTAATCATATGCTCTTTTACCGGTGAAATGAGAGAATGAAGGGGGTTCCTCTATGGGTGGAGGAGTACATGAAATAGGGTTCTTGGTGTAGTTAGGGGAGTTCAGGACTAAGATTTTCAATCTATGGAAGGAACATGAGGTAATTGGGAAGAAATTGGGTATGTCATCGAAAATAGTGTGGACCCTCGCGGAAATTGACTATCATTATTTGAAGTGTCCACCATCTTGGTTGGAAGATGGGGCATGATTAAGGAATGGCTTCTTGAAGATATGAAGGTTTTGGTTAGCGGGTGCATTCGGGGCTATCCAATACTAAATCTCTGTTGTCTAACATTTATTGGATGATATTCTTGAAGGTGATGCGGTTACTTTTCGCTATGACCTTTGACAAGATTATAGTTGCAAAAGTCACGTTATTTATACCATGCGGGCATGGGGCGTTCAGGGTCACAACTAGTGTGTGGTTTTTTAGGTGGAAGGGTATTGGCACCGGTCTTGATAAGATTTTCCAAAATAGAAGAATAAGGTTCACCTATTGAAGTGTACTGTCATTGTTCTCATCTGAACTGGAAATATTATACGGGAGAGAGATTAGAAGGAGGTTTGGCTGGGTTTGATTGATGAGAGGTTGCCAGCCATGAGAAATACAATTGTTGGAAGATCCTTTGGGTTTTGAATAGGTGTTTTGTGGTTTTGAAAGATGAAGAAGCAATCATTTGATTTGAATGTGATGTTCTTGTCATGAAGCTGAATTTTCTTTTCATTTCGATAGCAATGAATTTCCAATTTCCGTGCCATGGTGAATGCCTCGGTCAAAAGTGCAAAAGGTATACACCTATAGGGTTGGTGAGATGTGTCTAGGACAAGCCTGATTAAAAAACTCTATGAGTTCAATTTGAGGTAATTGAAATGTGAGATAGTCAATGAGGCTATACCAGCATACAACAAAGTCAGTTATAGACTCATCATCGTACCATCATGTGGAATAAAGATCAGTCATGGTAACCTTCTTAACAATGTTGATGGAGAAGTTATCTAATAAGGCTTGGGATACTTGATTAAACTAGTAGATGGAATGCCTTAGTAGCTCACTATACTAGTCCAATGCCAATCCTATCAAGGACATCAGGAAGGTCCATAGGAGTAAAGTGTCATCATGGTCAATCAGGTAACACCCATGTTTGAAAGACCACAAATGCTACCGTAGGCTTCTTTACTATTGAAATGGTTGAATTTTAACATTTCCCAATGTACAGGGTATGGGTGAGTAGGGATGGATGGATGAATGCGATCATTACAGATTTCATCATAGGTGAGAGAATTACACGAGCCCAAAAATGATGCTTCTAGTGTCTACATCCTTACCATCATCAATTTGATGAGATCATTAGTAGGTTGTGATGGAAGGGCACCTCTTATGGCATAAGGGGGTTGGTATTGAACCTGTGATGTGGGCAGAATTCCATTGTATCATGATGCCTATTAGGGAACCGACATAGAGGGCATGTATCCATAATGGGTGATAGACGAGATAGGGGGTTGTTGATAGTATGTGTATGTAGGTGGGATGGTCGTAGTGAATCTAGTAGTGATTAGGGGAAGTGTTTGTGGGATGGAGAGGAAAAGATTCTAGAATGGAGTAGGGGTCACCGACACCAAAATTGGCTGTGTTGTAATGGGTATTTGTGGACAATGGATGCGTATGGGGTTATGGTCTAGTTAGTAAATGATGGGACAATAGATACTATAGGTGTGACTGATACTGTAGATGCATTGGTCATAACGGGTATGGGTCCTAGATATGAAACTATTAGGGGTGAAGCAGGTGAAGGTAATGCCACATTATTAGGGGATGATGCAGAAGTGGGAAGAAAAGTAAGAGAGATGGATATAGGAATGCCATATATCAACTGACCTAAGGAATCTCGGGTGGAAGAGTAGGAAACGTAGAACTGTAATGTCATGGGATCCTGATCAAGGAGTTGTGTAAATTCCTCTTCACCTATGGTAATGGTGGTAGGTAGGGTTATATCCATGGGTGATAGGACATAGGGTGGTGAATGACTTGGCAGGAGTGGTTGACGAATTGTGTGAATTATAAGAGTGTTATCTTGATTTTGAGTCAACTCCATGTTAATGAATGTATATCATGTGATGTTCTATCCTACAAATGACACAAGGACCAACAACAATGAAGAAAATAGGTGTCTATAGGTGGATTTGGGTAGTATATCATTTGATATTCAATACAAGGTAATTGACATCAGTTAAGGATGACCGATGTCGGGTCAGGGGTAACTAAGGTTGGTTACTGTGAGACAGGAACACTTTTACCTAATGATGTAAAAACTAGTGACGGTCAGATGAAAAATTTATATGATGATTGTTGACCAAAGAAGAGAGAGTACAGAGACTCACATGAACTTTGGCAATAAATAAAATGAAATCAATGTTCTTTGGGAAATTTAACCCAAAAGAATAGAAAACTGATGTTGGTTATGAAAAAAATGATGTCTATCAAGGGTAACCAATGCCAGTTACTGTGAAAATTGGAAAAATGTAGAAAAATGGATGGTTGTGAATTTTAGTGAGATAAACAATCAACCCGAAGGACAAGAGATGATGTAATGAAGTCCTGACACACTTAGAAGAAGTCAAAATACTCAAAATGTGATTGAATAGTGTGCAAGGTAACATAAAGGAAAAAATGGAGAAGCATATCCTCACACCTCAAAACTCACGTCAATTAAACACTAAAAACACGTACCTAACAAGTGATTTTTAATGTGTTGAGCTTATGCTATTTATAAAACTGAACCATGAATTTAGAATAGATTTTTTGGTGAGGAAGGCTTCCTACAATGAAGGATATCTAAAAGGAGAGGTTTCAAGTTATGTTATGGCAAGGGTGTGCCATCCTATGAGATAATGACTTGACAAAAGTAATGAGCTAGGGAGTACCTATCAATCTGATTGTGTTATTACGGATAGGTGTTTCCAGGTAAGGTATTGTTTAAGAAAGATGTGTATATTTCAATTTTATGTGGTTTGGTAAGACATAGAGAGAGAGAATGTGCTTTCTACAATTCTTTGTGTTAATCATCGGTTGGGCATGACTTCCAACATATAGGTTGCCCTCATTTTAATGTGAGCTAAATGTAGCAAATCATAATTTAATGCAACCAATTTTAAGCCCAAATTAAAAATATTACGTTCGATGAAGAAAATGATGAATAGGAGAGGGTATGGTCTTTCATTAAATGCAGAAAGCAAGAAAGAGGAATGATTCCTTTTAAATGCAAAAAGAGAAATGTTTATTGTAGAGTAATTAGAAATAAGTGAAGATTACCAGAGAAAAATATTAATGTGTAATCCATTTAAAGGGAAACAAACACACATTTTTCCTATGAATGAAGAAAATGCAATAGAACCCTTGATGGGTCCCACTGGCGTGCCAAAATGTTTCACCATTTTCTTTACTTTATTGAGACAAAACAGATAAAGGGAAGAGATAAGGAGGAATACCTATTTATGCTGGTCAGTTGATGGTTTTTACGTGCATTCTAACTTATTGATCCAATGCTGATTGTGAGAGTTTCCTTTTGGCTAGGAGGAACTACCTGAAATAGAAAAAAGACCACAAAATAATAGTTAAATAATATATGACAGTGGATTGCCTAGCACATGCTAGATCCAGAAAGTGTGATACTCCCTAGATGGCTTTCAATCCACTATTTTAAAAAAATTAATGTGAGAAATAAGCAAATTCCTACTGTAGTTAATATGATTTAGGTATCGCATTCAATCACAATAAGAAAATTTGACATAATAAGCTAGGCTATAGTCAGATCTGAAGGGTTGGTAGGTGTTGGGGTACTAGAACTGGTCAAGGCCAGGTTCTAGGTTGTTTAGGTTATTTGGTAAAAGTTTGTTTTGTTTTATTATTGGCACATGGTATGAAACATAGAGAACGATGTTGGTTGGGTATAATCGATGAAGGTTTAAAAGAGACTGCTGACTGTTATGGGTAACTGGTGTCAATAGAGTAGGGTGACAGTAGTTCACTAAAAAATTTATTATAGATTCTGGGTGAGGTTAGATGAGGCTAAAGAAGGGGATGCAAGGTCTGTGGGAATGCTAAGAACACTCAAAGATGTGGATGGGCTAGGATAGGTAATCTAATAAATGGGTGGGTGAGGTTTTTTAGTTTTCTATTAAGAAGGTTATGGAGGAAAGGGAATGCTAATAGAAGAATGATAAGATGAATGATAACAACTCTATGAGCAGAATAAGAATGGAAATGATTAATGATAAAAACCCTTACCAATTTTGTAGGTCCAATGGTTGGGAGGTGGCAATGATCAGTTTGTGGAATGGAGCTTGGTGCAATAGTGATGCTTCCTGGAATGTTACTGTTGAGTGAAAATGCTTCTAGATCTATCCTGGTGCTAGTTATGGATGTCTGGGTGTGTGAAAAGACTTTGGTTTTGCTTGGATGTAGCTTTCTTCTAATCCTCTTACTCTTAGAATTTTCCAACCTCTGAGAAAAGATTGCTAAGGTGGATAAATGGTAACCGACGATGGTTACGGTTTGACCAGCATCAGTCTAGGGGTGACCAACATCAGTTAAGGTGAGATTCCCTAGGTTTACTAAACATGGTATATCTCCCCGATTTCTTGGGTTAGGTTGGTTTATTCCCATGGATAAAAATGGAAGCTTCCCTTCTAATGAGTGGGAATGTGGTTAGAGAAATATTAGGCATGTGATTTTAGGGTTAGATCAAATATTAGCTCATTAAGGAAAGTGAGATCAGGTCTTAGTTAATTATGGAAGCATGTCAAGAATAAGTGTAGGGTGAGGTGTCTAAGTGAGGTGGAGGGCTGAGGTGGAAATTAGCATAATTGTAACACCTACGATAAACTATTAACCTATCCTCTTTATAATGCAAGCATTAACATGTGATTTGTTCTAGGAAGGTGTATTCTTTTGACTGTTGAAATCATGCTTTCCATGAATAGATTATTTCTCTTCTTGCATTCAATTGCTGAAATACTGTTGCTTGCAAGGAATCCATTTTGTTTGACATTGTAAACTAATAAAGTTGTTTGTAAACTTAACTGTATATAATAATGAGATCTTGGATCAATTCCATTGATCCAAGGTGTGTTCTAATTCTTCTTACTCGATATGTATGGAAAACTGATATTCAGAGGTTGAAGGAAATAAAAGAATGAGCCTTTATAGGATTAAAATTTCATTGATCTTATTGGAAGTTCATGATGTGCTTTTTGTTGTAATTCATGTGCTCATATATTCCTTTTCAACTTCTCCCAAAGGCCGAATGCTATAAGTTGGAAAGAGGCCTACTTCAACACTATTGAGAGTAAAGCCTAAGTCCTAGATCTATAATATCTATCCTAATGGGATTCTAACCTAAGGTAAACTGGATTTACCATATATCTATGCCAACTCTAATCTTGTTCATCCTAACCTAAGTTGCATGTTTTCTAAGTTAGGGATCTGGAAACAACCTAAGGTGATAATAGGTATTTTTCTAACCTATTACCTAATACTACATTAGTAGAAAGAATGGCCTATCCTAAGGTGGAAAATTTACCAAAGCTAAATATTTTCTAAACTAGCCTATGGTCATACCCTAAGCTAATGATATCTATCCTAAACTAATGTGAGGATAAAAGGGGACCTAAGGGGGTTGTATGGCAAGTTGAAGGCATGGTGACGGTTCTGAATTCTTTTATTTTATTTGATTTTCAAATTTAAATCATTATGTACTATTAGTTTGACAGGGGCATGGAATTTGGAGGTGATCCTAGCTGGCACCATCTCTATATTTAACAATGCATGTTTTTTTTTAAATTGGACTTGCTAATTATGGATGGTAGTGGTGTGGAGATTTAGGTGGGAGACTGGGAATTAATGACATTAATTGTCATCATTTTTGGTGATAAAACTGCCTTGGAAACCATGCGAGCGTATTTTTTGGGAGTTGGTTTTTTTTCGTGCATTTTGATTTTTTCTCTACATGGAGCTATTTGGTTCTTTGAACTAGTAGTTCTATTTTCCGTTTGTTTCTATTTTTAAATCTCTTGGACTATTTTTGATCTAATGGAGGTACGTGAGGCATTTGAGGAAGAAGTTTCTGTTGGTTGATTTTTTTAAAGAAGAAGGATTTGTGAAGGCTCTACTGGAAATCTTCTTCAAACAAACATAAGCACTATCTGACATTATAGGCTCTATCTATTAAGCTACTCTTATTTTCTCTAAGTGTCTTCATTAAAATATTTTTTCTATCTTGAGATAATTGGGTTTTTATTTTTTTGATGGTTATTTCGTTTCCTTGCTTGAATAATTCTGTATTCTCTGATTAAGGAATATCTTCTTGGAAAGGAAGTCATTGTGTTGTTTTCCTTGCTATTTGTTGTTGAATTTCACCTTAAATCTTGTGGTGATATGAGTAATGAAGTACATGTGTGATTCTTATCTTTTTGAAAATGGGTTGTGGAAGTGATATGTGTCTTTAAGTTTCAAACCAAGTTGTATCTTGGTTTGTAGAATGTAAAATTATACATTCGTTGTCACTTCTTAGTTTTGTGGAAGTTATGATTCTCCTATTTGAATTGTAGGAATATGCATGCTTGGATTTTGAATTGTGTGAGATCAAATTTGTTTATTGAAATAGTAATATGTACCTTGTTCTTGAACTCTCTATATACTCTATCTATTTTTTGGATTTAGTCTATGATGGAAGCTGGGAGTTATGTAATGTATGGAATCTATGTTTTCTTTTTGGGTTCTTCTTGTATAAAAATAAGATTGAAGGTTTTATTACTTTTAAACTTTTCATCTTAAACTAGGCACTAGGATTTGGTTCTTGTAAGGAAACAATGGGTTATTTGTTTCTTGGGCACTTTGATTATGAGGCATTCAAGCTTGGGATTCCCATGTTTGAAGTGTTTATTTTGATCTTTTATGAGTATTGCATTTCTTAAATTTCTCGAGTACTCAACTAAAAGTTCATAGGTGAAATCCTATTGGTTGGGAACATGTTGAGGGTTTTCTTTTTTAGAGTCGACGTTGGGTTGTCCTTGTAGCTATTATTGAGCTTTCGTTGCTCTGTTCTTGTTGTCTTCTTCTCTATCGAAGTAGATTTTGTTGGTTTTTATTTAACCATCCTTTAACTGGATTGACCTCTTGAGTATCTTGTTGGGTTAAAATTTTTAAAACCCTCCTGATTGGGATATCATGAACATTAACTATGATCCTTAAACTTACAATTTTCTTTTCTTATTTTTGAACTATGGAAACCAGTTTTGAATATAAGGTTTTCTGGACTCTTTCATTCTTTGATCTCTGAGCAAGATTTGAGAGAACAAATTTGTTGATAGTTGTAGACCTGTAGCTAAGCTATGACGATTATGGGATTAACCTTCTTGGAATCAAATCATGCATGAACCTTCTCTATCCTTTCAAAATATATATTTATCTTAGCTCTATGAGGACTCGTTTGAGAGTATATCTCATTGATTGTTTTATTTCCATCCTTGAAGGAATTGGTCAAACTGTGGAACTTGAATTAAATTTTAAACATCCTTGAGTAACTGTTGGAACTGTAATTACCTGCATGCCATTTTTTTACTTTTGTCATTGCATCTCCTTTTTATTTGGTGTAATGTCTCAGTCATTGGTTTCCCATAATGGGAGAACATGTTAAATTATTTTCTAATCACAGTAATCGCACATTATGTTCATCTCTTCTTCTATGCGTTTTCTTTTTTAAATGAGTTTGAGAAGTAGTGAAGAGCTTGCATTTTCCTTTGTGACCTTCTTCCCATGTGTTAGAATGTTGGATTTCCCTTCTGATCATGGCATTTGAATCCTTCGTCTTCAGTCTCTAAGGTGAGGCCTAACGACTTCCTTCATAACTAATAGGATGTTATGGGTTGTATTCTCTTCTCTGAAGTTTTTTATGGGATTCAGGCTAGCTGAATTATTTAGGAAGCTCTTATTATTTCATCTTATTCATTCATCTTTTAGGTAAATCTGGTGATTGATTTAATTGGATTAGTTGCAATACTATCCTTAATGTATTGAGTACTCGTCATTTCTACTTGCTTGTTCTCTTGACTTGTGTTAAGGATTTTAATAATTGAGATAGAAGACTAATGTGAGATGTTGTCTCGTGAGTAAATTCTATCGTAATGTTGATATTTGGTCTAACTTGATAAGTTTGGCTATGCCTTGCATTTGGGATTAGGATGCCACATCTGATGTGTGAGACTCTAATTTGCATTTGTATTTCTAATTAAGATGATTTGTGAAGCACATAATTAGAAAGTACTTTTATTTGATATGGATAAGTGTATTGGATGGAACTACATTTATCTCATGACATGTTGTAGATTGTCGATTACATCATGAGATTTCTTTGAATGATATTCAAATTGATTAATTGTTCTTCTTTTATGATTGTTATTCCTTTGTTTTATTTTTCTGCTTGACCTCACTATTTCATTAAAGCAGAGTTTGTTTAATGAAACAGTTAGTTGAAAGCATTTCATTTTAATGCTTAGTGTTTATCATGTCGAGTTCATTAGTTTTTGCATATGGAATTCGTAAGTGATAAAGGAAGGAAATAAATTTTATGATGTATTGGTTGAATTTAAAGTATGGACCATTATAGAGAATTTTGAGTTATTATTGAAATTTATTGAAGGAAGAAAAGTTGTATTCTAAAGGATCTTGATGTTGTTGACATGAAATATGTTAGTAATGTATAGTTTGTAAGATGTGTATTTTATTTTGATGAACTGAAACAACTGAAGTTATTTAACCTGATTAAGTTTATTCTCTTATTCATAATAAGAAGGAAAAATTTGTAATCTTATCGGTGTTGTTATTATTTATATTTGATTGGATCCTTATTCCTGATATCAGTAAATTTTCTGGATAAATGGGAATTAGTACAAATTCCCTTACTTTAATGCAACTTAGTAAGTTGTATGTATTGATGTTCCCTACTTAATCCAGAATAGTTAATTATGATGTTATGAATGTGTAGCTATGATGTGTAAATTGGATATGGGTATAATAAACCCTAAAAATTAACCATAATGAGGAAGGTTCTCCTATTCTAAAAAGGATGCAAAATAAACTAATGATCTATAGGTTCGATAACCATTTAGACTTCACAGGTATAAGGTATTTTATATCAGAACCTATTTTGGTTCTTATACATTCTTTAAATGGTTAAGACACATTAATTAGATCGTTTGATAGATACTAATTCATTTTTCAATTAGTTGAATGTTAAGGAAAAAGTTAATCTAACATAAAGAAATCATTAGTTTTTAAAGTTACATATTAGTTAACCAACTCAAATAGAGATGGAAACCTTTAAGGTTGTTGGAATTAGGGTTATGTAAGGTTTATTTAATCTGAATCTTAATCGTAAGATAATTAAGTGGAAAAGATCTCTTGATGCATGTACATTGAGATGAAGTGGTTCTATTGGATGTTGGCACACACCAACTACATTTTTGTACATTTGTGAAGACTTGGGTCTTCACAAGGATACAGGGTTCCAGTTAAAATGTAACAACACCCTTCAGCATTGGTTAATCTAGACCTACCCAAACTTGGACTTGAACTTAGTTTCTCTCTAGGATAGTTTATAGTTATTATCTAGCATAGGAAATGACTCACAATGACTTTGGATAACTAGGCACATCCAATCGACTTATGTTAATAGGGTATGTCTATATACCCTAGGTCATTGTGAGTGACTCCCTATTCTAAACTATGTTGCTAACCTGTATTAGGGTAAAACCTTGGACAAGTGGATTGACTGAAGTCAATGAAGACCATTCTAGATAACATAGGAGTGGGGTGAAGCACATATTCCATTTAGATGACTATGTCGTATAGGAATAGTATGTTGGAAATATTTTTCCAAAGTATCACACGCTACTGGTTACGTTGTCCTATGTCACCTAGTTTAAGGAATGTGATTTTAGATGAATATTAGTAACAAATATTCAGATAGGTTTCTTAAATAGAACACTCAATACCTAGAATAGGGTAAGAGAACCAAGGATACTTGGTATACATAAAGTATTCAATACTTCAGTAACATGAGAGATCGGTTATTAATCGAGTCATTAAATGAGAGATCGGTAGCTCACTGAGTCATTTACAGTTGCATAAGGTTATCTATTATGAGATTGATTGGCATGGAATGTGTGTTCTAAGTTATGATTATTTAAAACAGAGAACATTATTTATAAAAAAAATCCCTTGTTTCTAAAGTCTTAAATTGGGAATGTGACATGTTGGTATCAAATCTGAAGGTTTACAGATCTTGGATCTATTGTATCCATAATATGATAAAACTGAAATTTTTTTGTTAACAAAAAATGGTTAGGAAAACATGAAATTTTGAAAACAATGCACCACCTAGTGAAGAAGCAGCAACTTCCCAAAAACTTGCTAAAATCCTTTCTTCCTTGGTGGACACAAGAGATCATTTGAATGTACTTGAACAAAAAATAATGGGCAATGAGGAGGAAGAAGATTCTAATAATAACAATCAGCTACCTCTTGCATAAAATGCTAATTTGGGAAATTTGGGTGTTGATAATAACAATGTAAACATGCCAGATCAGCTAGAAAATAAAAAGGCGAGGTTGGCAGCTGAACTCACTAATGATATCAAAAGGATAAGTCAACCTAAGATTGATGGCACCACATTAGGAGATGGAGATAATAATTGGCTCAACAAAATGGAGAAGTACTTTGCATTATGGAACTTCTCAGAGGAAACAAAGGTAATATAGGGACCATATCAACTTTCCCATGAAGCATCTTCATGGTGGGATAGCCGTAAGACTGAGTTGAACATTGAGGAAACTAATATTACTTGGGATTAATTTAAAATTTATTTTAGGAAATGATATTTTCCACAACTTTATTATGATCAGAAAATGACTAAATTCTAGAACTTAGCCCAAGGAAAATTAACTGTAACAGAGTACAGGGAGTGGTTTACTAAAATCCTTAAGTATGTACCTCAGTATCAAACTAACAAGAAGTTTAGGATATAGAAATTTATCATGGGATTGAATCCAATTATAGGGGGAGAGGTGGATGTTCATATTTCAACCACTATGGAAGGGGTTGTTGAATAATCCATAAGGCAGGAACAAAAATTAAAGGCAATTTATACTCATAAGGAGGAAGTAATAAAGAAATATCCAAACTTCTTTTCATGATCTCTTTCACATAAAAAAGGACCATGGAAGAAGTTTGGTATGAAAAGTAAGTTTTCAAATGATAATAATAAGAAAACAGTAACAACTAAGCTTGTTATTAATGCATGTAATAACTTTTTCAAGAACAATAATAACGAACAAAAGTCCTATAGAGGTCAGAATGATAATTTCAAGGCTGGGAATAAATTTGAGCCTAAAAAGGGACCTATATGAGTGTGTTATAATTGTGGCAAGTATCATTACAAAAACCAATGTCCTTTGAAAAAGGATGACCGTGTTTAGCAGCATAAGATACACGTTGCAGTACTTGACAAGCAAGCTAAAAAGTAAGTCACACCCATAGAAGTTCCTGGTAAGTTATTTGACATACATGTAACTATTATTTTTGATATGGGAGTTACTAAATTTTTTATTTCAAGTAAATTAGCATCGAAATTAAAAATAAAAGATGGAAAATTTGATAAATCATGGATGGTACATTATGGGAATAATGTTGTTCATACAGTTAGTATGTGTATTTTTGGAGCAGTCCTTGACCTACCTAGTTTTTCCATAGAAGTTGATCTTTATGTTGCTCCTTTGGGGTCTTATGATGTAATCATAGGTGTTAATTAGAAAAATATATTAGTTATTTAGATGACCTACAGAAAAAATAGAGATTTAGGGTGTGAAACATGAAATTTCAGTTAGGAAATTATTGGCTATGCAACTTAAAAATGCCAAAAATAAGGGTTATATCTTGTATGTAGTAAAAATTTTATAATCTACTGAAAAAACAGTGATCTCTTAGAATGTTACCCATTGTTATGAAATTACAGTGATGTGTTTCTAGAGGAATTACCAGGTCTTCCACCCAAAAGGGAATTTGACTTCAAAATTGAAATCAAACCTGGAACTAAACCTATTTATAAAGAACCTTATCAGATGACTACTATTGAATTAGTAGATATTAAGGCATGGTTGCAAGAATTTTTTTCTAAAGGCTTGATTAGACTGAGTGTTTCACCTTCAGGATCACTGGTAATTTTTGTGAAAAAGAAAGACGGAACACTTAGGTTGTGTATTGATTACAAAATGTTAAACAAGGCAACAATTAAGAATAGATATCGACTTCCTAGAATTGATTATCTATTTGATCAGATGCATGGAGCATCAATATATTCTAAGATAGATCTATGATATGGATATCATCAGTTATGAATTAAGGATGAGGACATTCATAAAACAACTTTCAGAACAAGGTATGGACATTATGAATTCACAGTTTTACCTTTTTGATTAACAAATGCACCTACAGATTTTATGAATTTAATGAATAATATTTTTTAAGAATACTTAGAAAAAATTGTGCTTGTATTCTTGGATGAAATTCTCATATATTGTAAAATTTTGGAAGAACACCATGAGCATTTGAAGATAGTCTTGGAAATATTCAGAAAACAATGGTTATTTGGTAAGTTATCTAAATGTTCATTCTAGGACACGAAAGTGCACTATTTGGGTCATGTTATAAGAAAAGATGGAATAGCTATAGATCCTTCTAAAATTATAGCTATAACCGAGTGGCCTGTACCAAAGAATGTACGCAAAGTTAGAAGCTTCATGGGTCCTGTTAGTTACTAGAGGAAATTTGTTAAAAATTTCTCCACAGTTGTTGCACCAATAACTTCATTACAGAAAAAGGATACGAAATTTGTGTGTAATGATAAATGTGAATTTGAATTTAAAACTTTGAAGGATCAATTAACTTCAGCACCTATTTTGGCTATACCTTACCCTAATGGAGACTTTAATGTTGTAACAGATACATCCGTGGAAGGTATTGGAGGTATTCTGTTACAAAATGATCGTGTCATAGCTTACGACAGTAGAAAACTTAAGTTACATGAGATGAATTATGCTCCACATGACCTAGAGCTTACTACCATTGTTCATGCACTTCAATTTTGTAGGCATTACCTACTTGGTAAACCTTTTTAATTAAAAAATGATCATCTTGGACTGAAGTATATTTTTACTCATCTAAATCTGAATGTAAGACAATAAAGATGGTTACATTTTTTATCTCAATATGATTTTGACATAAGTTACATTAAGGGCAAGGAAAATAGGGTAGTTGATGCTCTAAGTCATAGGAAGCACATTTCTGTTCTTATAACATTGAGAAATCGGTTCAAAGATGAAGTAAAAAGTGTTATGGAATCTAATTCTTATTTTTAGCAAGTAAAAATAGCACTTGCTATAGATCCAAATGATAAGAGATATAAAGGTTTTCACTTTGATAATGAAGGAATATTATGATTTGAAAATAGGGTTTATGTACCTTTGCTAAAATATTTAAGAAATAAATTATTAGTTTAATTTAACATTTCACCTTTTTCTAGACACCCGAGTGTTAAAAAGTTGCTTGCTGATATAAAACAACAATATTCTGGAAAGGGATGAAAAAGAACATGATTGAGTTTGTGACACATTTCTTAGAATGTCAATGTGTTAAAGCTAAACATATGCATCCAGCTAGTTTATTATATCCTCACAATATACCACAGTACAAATGGCAAGTGATAAGCATGGATTTTGTACAAGGGTTTCCTATGTCAAGAAATAAGCATGATGTTATTCTGGTTGTTTATAAATTAACCAAAGTAGCACACTTTATTGCTGGTAATATTAAGGATGACCCACATGTTTTAGCCAAAAGGTTTATTCATGATATTTTCAGATTACATGGAGTACCTGAATTAATCATATTTGACAGAGATCCAAGAATGACTTCAAGGTTATGGCAAACACTTAACACAACTTTAGGAACTAAGATGAATTTTAGTTCTACGTATCATCTAGAAACAGATGGACAAACTAAAAGAGTTAATCAATTTTTAGAGCATATGTTAAGAATGTATTTTATGTATCAGAAGTGTAAATGGGAAGAGTACCTTCCATTAGTTGAGTTTGCATACAATAACACATATCATGCCTCTATAAAGATGACACCTTTTGAAGCATTATATGGAAGGAAATGTAGAACCCCTATTAGTTTGGAAATCATTGAGGATAGAGAAGGAATTGGACTTGAAATCCTTACAAAAATGGAACAAGTTAAAATGATTCGTGAATGCTTAAAGGAAGCAGCATATAGGCAAAAGAGTTATGCTGACTTGAAGTGAGTTGATAGAAAATTTGAACTTGGTGAGATGGTCTTTCTTTGGGTTAAACTGAAAAATATTTCTATAACTTTTTTCAAAGCTACCAATTTATCACCTCGTTAGGTGGGACCTTATGAAATTTTTGAAGTAATCAACCTTGTAGCTTATCGTTTAGCATTACCCCCTGCTTTGTCACAAACTCCTGATGTTTTCCATATTTCTTTGCTTAAGAAATACATTTCAGATTTATCACATGTGTTAAATTGGAATTCCTCACAGGTGTAAGACCCAGGTATAATCATGGTTAAGCCTTTTCAAGTATTGGAAACTCACCAATTGTAATTAAGAAATCATGAAATAAGTCAATGTAAGGTCCAATGGGACCAGTTTAATGAGGAAAGTGTTGTATATATCTTCCCCCGGGTAGATATAGACAAACAGGAGAATATGGAAATCAAAGAAACTCAGAACCTGACATATATGCGCCAAGGAGCAAGTAAGTGGCACACAGAAATGAGTGTCAACACTAAAATGTATGTGCCCTTAGCGTAGGAAAGAGGTGCATGACAGAAGGTGTCGACACGAAAATGGATGTGCCCTTGGCATAGGAAAGAGGTGCACGACAGAAGGTGTCAACACGAAAATGGATGTGCCCTTGGCACAGGAAAGAGGCACATGATAGAAGGTGTCGACAAAAAAATGGATGTGCCCTTGGCACAGGAAAGAGGCACACGACAAAAGGTGATGACACGAAAATGGATGCGCCCTTAGCGCAGGAAAGAGGCACATGACAGAAGGTGTCGACACGAAAATGGATGCGCCCTTGGCGCAGGAAAGAGGTGCACGATAGAAGGTGTCGACACGAAAATGGATGCGCCCTTGGCGTAGGAAAGAGGCACACAACAAAAGCTGTCAACAAGAAAATGGATGTGCCCTTGGCGCAGGAAAGAGGCACACAACAGAAGGTGTCGACACGAAAATGGATGCACCCTTGGCGCATGAAAGAGGCGCACGACAGAAGGTGTTGACACGAAAATGGATGCACCCTTGGCGCAGGTAGGAGAGTGTCAACATGACAAAATTTGCACCTTGGTGCACATGAGGGTATGTCGACATGAATATGGATGCACCTATGGCGCACCTTCAGGAGGTGCAACATTCTGAGTGCTGACAGGAAGCAGACCCTAACCTAGATATTCAGACGGCCATAACTTTTCACAGGGATCTCAGATTAATGCAAGGTTGGACTTTTTAGAAATCTTACGAGGTCCTCTGTCCAATTACAACTGGATATCTTTAATTGGGTGGGAACAAGTTCTTAAAAATACAAAATATAGTTCGCCACTTTTTGAGTTTACAAGGGTTCTCACCGACCGTCATAATGAGATGAATTAAATGCAATCTGGAGGTGGTTGGGGTAGGTTTGGAATTCCTCTCTCTCTTCCCTCTCTCATTCTTCCTATAAATTATAAGGAGGGGCTTCTTTCTAAAGGCTAGACATTTTTGTTTTGCCCCTCCCTTCTTCTCTTTGGCAGGTGAACTTGTGGAGTTAAAACCTCCCATTTGAAACTATAATGCAACCTTGCCTCTTGGAATTTTACAGTGTGTTGTATTAATCTTTGGAGAAAATTAATGCATGTCTATGGATGATTCTCAACCCTCTCTATGTTCATTTTCATCCGACTGATCTTTCACTGTGAATCTGACTATCTGTGCATGATCTTGCATTGCATTTTAATGTTCTATGTTTATTAGCAAGATAGGTGTTCTTCATTCCTCGGTGCATCACCTTTGTAGTTTAGGTTTTATTTTATGCATTTTCTTACCCTGTCTCCTTGGCAAGTTAGATTAGGTTTTTTAGTAAACCCTCTGCATTTTCTACTTGTGTATTTGAACAGAGGAATAGGAACCGGCCTTCTTCCGGAGAGCTTTTCTGATTTTGCAAGGTCCCACACTTGGGAAAAGCTCCATGTTATGCAATCACACTGAGAGTCTCAACCCATCGAGTTGCAGACATTCAGGGGTGCTGTGATTCACCTTCAACATAAAGTGCAACCTAGGAAAATCTAGAAGATATGAAAACTAATTTTCCATATTTATTTGAACTGAATTGACTCTGTTGACTGATAAAAATTGTGATTTTATTATTTTATGACAATAAATTTGTTGGTTATGGACATATATTTCATTTTTTGAAATAAATAACTATGTAAATGCTGATTTTGGAAAAACTTAAAATCTAGAAATGTTATGAACATGTGAAAATAAAGTTAATTAATGGATTTTCCTTTATGCAAATTTGTTTAAATAAGTTAATCATTGAGATGATGATTCTTTTTAGGAGGGAAGTATGTAACACCTATGATAAACTGTTAACTTCTTCTCTTTGCAATGCAAGCTTTGACATGTTATTTTTCCTAGTAAGGTGTATTCTTTTGATTGTTGAAATCATGCTTGCCATGGATAAATTATTTCTCTTCTTGTATTCAATTGTTGAAATACTATTTCTTGCAAGGAATCCATTTTGTTTGAGGTTTTAAACTGGTAAAGTTGTTTGCAAACTTATCTCTATATAATAATGAGACCTTGGATCAATTCCATTGATCCAAGGTATGTTTTAATTCTTCTTACCTGATCTGTATGGAAAATTGACATTCAGAGGTTGAAGGAAATAAAAGACTGAGCCTTTGTAGGATTACAATTTCATTTATGTTGGAATTTCATGTTGTGCTTTCTTTTGTAAGGTGTGTGCTCATATCTTCTTGTCAACTTCTCCTAAATGCTAAATGTTGTAATTTGGAAAGAGTCCTACTTCAGGACTATTGAGGGTAAAACCTAAGTCCTAGATCTATAAGATCTATCCTAATGAGATTCTAACCTAACGTAAATTGGATTTACCATATATCTATGCCTACTCTAATCTTGTTCATCCTAACCTGAATTGCATGTTTTCTATGTTAGGGATTTGGAAACAATCTAAGGTGATAATTGTTAGTGTGAGTTATCTTATGTGTCCTCCTCTCATGTTGGAGGGTCATCTCACATGGGTTAGGTTTAGAGTTAGGTTTAGGGTTTCATATGTGTCATGCACTAGGGTTACTCAGCACCCTATATGTACCCCTTTTCTATTCATTTATGAGCATGCCAAGACACTCCGCTGTCTTTCCTCTATGCAAGCTTTGTTTCTGTTGAGCAAGTTCTTCCATTACTGATCAATTTTTTCCTTGCTATTGCTGGAGCCTTCACGATTCCGTTGGAGTGCAACTACTTCGTGGTGCCTCATTTCTAATTTGATTCTCGCAAACTCTTTTCATGGTATCAGAGCTAAGATCGGGTAAACGTGCACTCGATTTATTTTTTGCTGCTATTACTCTTACTTGGTTTCATTATTTTACTTTGCATGTAAGTCTTTTGATCACCATTTTCTAGAAATTATCTTGCTAATATCTCTAACAAGATTTCTTGGAAAGTTTTTGGGTTTTTTTTCTTATGCATGTTGTCTGTGGTTGTAGGATCCTTGAGTTCTTCAGTCGTGGTTGCTACTCAATGAACTGCTATCCCTTTGGCAATTATTTTTGCTTCTCAGGCATTTTTTAATCATTAGCCACGTTTTTTTGATTGCACAGGCATTTTTTAATCATCTACCACATTTTTTTTGCTTCACAGAGCTGTAAAAATCATTTGCCTCATTTTTTTTCTTCACAGGGTTGTAAAAAAATCATTTGCCACTTTTTTTTGGGCCTGCTAAAACAAAAAAGGCCTGGCAGAAGCAAAAACGCCCTGTACACTCTCTTGACACGGCCAGGAAACATTTCTCTGCATTTTTTTGCTTCTCTTATGCGGTTGTGCATCTTATCTCTCCTGTGTAGCCTGGTCAGACGTGGAAACATTTTTTCTCAAAGTTTTTTGGTAAATTAAAGCTAAAACATGGCCTTTTTTGGCGTGGCCTGCCTGTAACCTGCAACTTCATTTGCTGCAGCCGAATGCTCTCCAAGAAGGCATGTTTTTCAGTGTTTTTTGTGGTACAGTCAGTTGGTACAGTCGGCTGGTAAGTTCCTTCTTTTTTATCTCAAAAATCCTTGCTTTTTTAACAAAAACGACCTTGTTTTTTTTCATTTTAAAAAAAAAACAAATCAACTTTTTAGTAAGTTTTTTAAAGATTTCTAAACTTCACCTTGTTTCTTTAATATATGTTAAGTTTCTAAAATCAAATTTGAAATTTCTTTTTTAATTAGAAGTTTCTTCAAATATTTAAAAGATCTATTCTAAATCTTTTTCTTATCTTTTTTAGATCTTAATTATTTCCTTAAATTAATTAGATTTAAGTTAATTAAATCTATCTTTTATTAATTTCACATTATCTACACACTAAATTTCTTTGGCACTATAATTTGGTCTATTGGCTTTGTGTATTTTTAACCTTTCGTCGAGTGCTAATTCCCCCTCGCAATACAAACAACCCCTATCTAAAATTCTGTGCCATTTCCAACGAGCATACATACGACACCCTTTGCATGCGTTTCAGACACTTTTTTAATCCATTTGCAGGTTTATTGGCTTTTTCTCATCAAATTACGGGAATTGGTTTTTGCTATAACTTTTGACTCGTTGCTCAGTTTTGAGCACTTACTTAGTCAAAGTTGCATTTTTTTTGCACTCTAGATGATGGGATCATTATCTTTGTAAACGCACAAATTTTATAAAGTGCCGCATTCTGGGGGGTGTCTTTGTTTTGCTTAATTTAGCTCATTCTTTTGAGCTTTGTTCTATTCTTTTTTTCATGGACTTGTGAGCACGTCCGCCATAGTTTTATGAAAAAGAGGTTCTTTCGTGTGATGTGAGATGCTTTTTCTCACCACTAGGGTTGGCTTTCACCTCCTTTCTGTTTTTTTACTTGTGCTTGTTTACGGTGCTCCTCTTTTGTTACGCTCCATGAAACACTGTTGTGGTCTCCCCTCTTGCGCGTTATTATGCTAATTGCAAGACGAGTTACCAAGTGTTTCAAACCGCATGCACGAACCTGATTGTAATCAACACACTCAACTACAAAGTGCCGAAAGTAGGGGGGTTGTTATTGTCCTGGGTGGTTGTGTTTCTTTTCTACATTTCTTTCTCTCTCTCTCTCTCTCACTATGGATGCACTTTTAATTCCTTTGCTTACGCCATTCAACATTTTTGAATGGAGATCAAAAATAATAATGAAACTAAGAGGTAAAGGGTTACACCACATCACCATGGGAACTGAGACTGAACCAGACGAGGAACCTGAAAAATCTAAGTGGTTAAACCGTAGTGATGAAGCTTTAGGTCTTCTCTGCATGTCCGTTTCTCCCTACTTGCTCTTCCACATTGAGGCGTCTGAAACACCTACATCTGCGTGGAAAACGTTGGATGCGATGTTTGGACAACTAGATGACATGAGAGCGCATGAGTTGGAAAATGAACTACTAGGGTTAAATCCTAGTGAGTTTGAAAACCTACAAGCCTTCTTCTCGAAATTTGTCCACATTAGATTATTTTTAAAAGGATGTCAAGTAGAAAAGAAAGATTCTCAACTGATCTTGTCGATTCTCTCTAAACTAGGTCCCGAATACTCTGTCTTCGTGTCAACTTTCTATGCTACAAAAGCTGCTTTGGGCAATACTTGGATGATGCCCTCCTTTGACTGTTTTTCATCCTAACTCATTCGAGAACAGGACAAACTCATTCAAATGGGGTCTCTCAAGTCCAAGTCACATGCCCTTATAGCAAGTACTAGCAAGGGAAAGAAGATTGAAAAGAAGAAAGAAACTAAGGATCAACCTAAGAAAGAAACCAAGATCAAACCTAAAAATAACACAAACACTTCGACTTCTGAGCCTAAGGCATAGAAAAGCAAGTATTTGTGTTCCTATTGCAAGAATACTAGTCACGACGAGCAACACTGTTTTAAGAAATAGATTGATCACTTATCTCATTTACTTGAGAAAAATAAAATAAGTGTTCTTGAATCAATAAAACAAAGTACTCCGAAGGCTGAGTCTTCTGCTGCAAAAGGTGCTAGAAATGATAAGAAGAAAGGAAAGGCCCTTGTAGCCAAAGTTGCTTCTTCATCTACATGGATTATAGATTCCGGTGCCTTGCACCACATGGGTTCTTCGCATGTTGTGTTTTCCAACATCGAACCTTGTGGAATGTCCCAAATCACGATGGGTAATGACACGGTAGTTTCGGTTTCCGGTAGTGGATCGGTAGAGATGGATGGGGGAACATTTAACCAAGTGTTGAGTGTTCCTGATCTCTCTACCAATCTCCTATCATTTTACCAAATTACTCACCTTGGTGAAGGAATGTGAGTGGAATTTGGTCCTAACTCGGTGATTATTCGTGAGCTTAACAATGACACTACAGTGGCTGAGGGAAAGGTAGATCACCATTCACGGTTGTACACCTTCTCCCACTTTACTTCTGATTCTACACCCACTGCCTTGTTCAATCATGCAAATGAGGTTAGTAAGCTATGGCATGAGTGTTTTAGACATCTAAACTATCACTACCTTGAACAATTGAGTCAAAACGAAATAGTCAATGGGTTGCCTCGCGTCAAGTTTTCTAAGGGTCTTTGTGAGGGTTGTACCCTTGGAAAGCATCCTGAAAAGAACTTTGATAAAGGAAAAGCCTGGAGAGCCACTCGTCCCTTGGATCTTGTTCACAGTGATGTTTCTGGTCCATTTCCTTCTCCTTCGTTTACTAGAGCTCTTTATGTGCTAACCTTCATTGATGACTATTCACGATATACTTGGGTATATTTTCTTAAGCTTAAGTCTGAAGTCTTTGAACATTTTCAAGACTTTAAGGCTCTTGCTGAGAAATAGGCAAAATGGTCTATCAAGGTTCTCTGAACTGAAAATGGAGGTGAATATGTAAACAATAGGTTCATGGATTTCTATACTTCTGAAGGGATCTCTCTGCAGCATACAGTTGCTTATAGCCCTTAACAGAATGGAGTCACAGAAAGAAAGAATCATACTCTTAAGGAGATGGCCACTTGTATGATTCACTTGAAGTCTCTTCCTCCGCAGTATTGGGCCGAAGCAGTGAATTGTGTAAATTACATTCAGAACCATGTTCCACACAAGGCAGTAAGAGGGATGACACCCTTTGAAGCCTGGGTTGGACATAAGCCTGATGTTGAGCACTTTCGAGTCTTCAGATCCAAGGCTATGGCTCGGATTCCTAAGAATAAACGCAAGGCCTTGGAACCACAATCCAAACCTTGTATCTTTGTAGGGTATGCTGATGGTGTGAAGGGATATCGATTGATGAATCCTAATTCTTATGAGCTATATATTTAGAGAAGTGTTAAGTTCGATGAGTCTTCTTTGACTTCTACTTCTCCACCTATAGAGGCTCTTCAGCTTACTGATTCAGATTCTGACTCATCAGATGATGATACTGTTGAGCGTGCTCCTCTTCTGGATCCTCCCGACCATCAGACCTTTGAGTCTTCTGATTCTGATAGTAGTGACGATGAGGACTATGTCCCTTCTCACTCAAGTGAAGAATCTTCTGACTCTGAGCCTGATCCTCCTGGTCCCCTTTGGACTAGGAAAACTTTGCAAAGTGCTGGAGATTTAGTTGGAGATACTTCGGATATGAGACGTACTCACTTAAATTTTGTTGGACCCCACTCTTTCTTCACCTCTGCTTCTGATCCATAGTCTTTCTAGGAGGCTTCTGGTATTCCTAAGTGGGATTCTTCCATGGATGAGGAGTATTCCTCTCTCATGAAGAACGATACTTGGGACCTCACCACTCTTTCAAAAGGAAGAAAAATCATTCGGTGTAAGTGGGTGTTTTGAACAAAGTATGGAGTAGATGGAGACATTGAAAAGTTTAAAGTGTGATTAGTAGCTAAGGCTTTCTCCCAAATAGCTGGGGTTGATTATACAAAAACCTTTTCTCCGGTTACGAAGATGACTTCTATTCGACTGACCCTAACCATTGCCGCAGCAAACAGATGGAAAGTCCATCAAATGGACGTTAAGAGTGCCTTCCTTCATGGTGACCTAGAGGAAGACATCTATATGGAACAACCTCCAGGTTATGTCCAAGATTCCTTCCTCGTTTGTAAGTTAAAGAAGTCTCTTTATGGCCTTAAACAAGCCCCTCGGGCTTGGTATGCCAAGATGGACTCCTTCTTACTTACATCAGGGTTTACTAGGTGTCACTCTGATCCAAATATTTAGATTCTATGGCAAGATAACTCCATACTCATTTTTGTTCTATATGTTGATGACTTGTTGATCATAGGAAGCTCTTCCTCTATTATTGATTCTGTGAAGATCACCTTATCCAACAAGTTTTCCATGACTGACTTAGGTCTGCTTCATTACTTCCTTGGGATCCAGATTTCACAATCTGACTCAGGAATCTTGATTTCGCAACCTAAGTATGCTCTTGATTTGATAGCTCAGTTTTAGATGTCTGATTGCAAGTCTTCTCCTTCTCCTTTTCTTTCTAGGGTTAACTTGGTTTCAGATTGCTCTACTCCCTTGGTTGATGGTACTCTTTACCGATAGTTAGTTGGGAGCTTGATCTACTTGACTCACACTCAACCAGATTTATCATATGTTGTTGGGATCATGTCCAGATTCATGCAAGAGCCACATGAGCTGCATTGGAAAGCATCTAAATGGATCCTTCATTATGTTTGTGGCACTTATGCTGATGGCATACACTATCATCGAGGGGTTGATATTGACTTGATTGGGTTCACAGATTCTGATTGGGCCGGTGACTTAGATCATCGGAAATCTACTTCTGGCTACAGTTTCTCTCTTGGTTCAGGTCCTATTAGTTGGTCTAGCAAGAAGAAAAATGTAATTGCAATATCATCTACAGAGGCAGAATACATAGGAGCAGTCAACACTGCCACATAAGCTATTTGGCTACAGGGTATTCTGACAGAGTTTGGCATCCACTTTTGGTGGCCTACCATTATCTACTCTGATAACACGAGAACTATCTCTATTTGTAAAAATCTAGTTCAGCATCAGTGGATGAAGCACATTGAGATCCATATGCACTTCATACGGCAGCTTATTCATGATGGTATCATTGACATTCAGTACATTCAGACAGCTGATCAGATTATAGACTTATTCACCAAGCCTTTCACTAAGATGAAGTTTCTTCACTTACGGTCTCTTCTTCGGGTGAGGTCTTTTGCAGCTTCCCATCTTCTTAGGGCTATTTAGTCCTTCTTTTCTTCTTCTTCTTCTAGGAAGATTGTGTTTGTATATGGGCACCTTATCAGGCCTTTAGTTGCCAGGCCCCATTGACACATCTTTCTTAGTTGTTTAGGAGTGTCTTCCTCTTCCGTTTGACTCATCACAGCCACTACCATAGCTTTGATGAAGGGGGGGGGTGTTAGTGTGAGTTATCTTATGTGTCCTCCTCTCATGTTGGAGGGTCATTTCACATGGGTTAGGTTTAGGGTTAGGTTTAGGGTTTCATATGTGTCATGCACTAGGGTTACTCATCACCCTATATGTACCCCTTTTCTATTCATTTATGAGCATGCCAAGACACTCCGCTATCTTTCCTCTATGCAAGCTTTCTTTCTGTTGAGAAATTTCTTCCATTACTGATCAATTTTTTCCTTGCTATCGTTGGAGCCTTCACGATTCCGTTGGAGTGCAACTACTTCGCGGTGCCTCGTTTTCGATTCGATTCTCGCAAACTCTTTTCAATAATAGGTATTTTTCTAACCTATTACCTAATACTACATTATTAGAAAGAATGACCTATCCTAAGGTGGAAAATTTACCTAAGGTAAATATTTTCTAAACTAACCTAAGGTCATACCCTAAGCTAATGATATCTATCATAAACTAATGTGAGGATAGAAGGGGACCTAAGGGGGTCATATGGCAAGTTGAAGGCATGGTGACGGTTCCTAATTATTTGATTTGATTTGATTTTTGAAGTTAAATTATTATGTACTGTCAGTTTGATAGGGGCATGGAATTTGGAGGTGATCCTAGCTGGCACCGTCTCTAAATTTAACAATGCATGTTCTTTTTGAAATTGGACTCGCTAATTTTGGATGGAAGTGGTGTAAAGATTTATCTGGGAGAATGAGAATTAATGACATTAATTGAGATCATTTTTGGTGAGAAAAATGCCTTGGAAAGCATGCAAGTAGATTTTGGGAGTTGTTTGGTCTTTCATGCATTCTGATTTTTTCTCTGAATGGAGTTATTTGGTTCTTCGAACCAACAGTTCTATTTTCATTTTGTTGCTATTTTTAACTCTCTTGGACTATTTTAAATCCAATGGAGGTGTATGAGGCATTTGAGGAAGAATTTTCTAGTGGTTGATTTCGTTTGGAGAAGGAGTTGTGAAGTATGAAATGGAAATATTCTTCGAACAGACAAAAGCACTATCAGGCATGATAGGCTCTATCCATTAAGTTACTCTTCTTTTCTTTAAGTGTCTTCATTAAAATAACTTTGCTCTCTTGAGATGATTGGATTTTTTTTTCTGTGATGGTTATTTGGTTTCCTTTCTTGAATTTTTTTTTATTCTCTGATTGAGGAATCTATGCTTGGAAAGGAAGTCATTGTATTGCTTTTCTACTTATTTGTTGTTGAATTTCACCTTAAATCTTATGGTGATATGAGTAATGAAGTACATGCATGATTATTTCTTGACTTTTTGAAAAAGGGTTGTGGAAATGATGCTTGTCTTTAAATTTTAAACCAAGTTGTAGCTTGGGTTACAGAATATAAAAGTATACCTTTGCTATCACTTATTTTTTTGTGGAAGTTATGATTCTCCTGTTTGAATTTTAGGAAAATTCATGCTTGGATTATGAGTTGTGTGAGCTCAAATTTGTTTATTAAAATAGTAACGTGTGCCTTCTTCTTTAACTCTATGTATACTCTATCTATTCTTTGGATTTAGTCTGTGATGTAAGATGGTAGTTATGTAATGTTTGAAATCTCTATTTTCTTTTTGGGTTCTTCTTATATAGAAACAAGATTTAAGGTTTTATTACTTTTAAACTTTTAAGTTTAAACTAGGCACTTGAATTTCGTTAATCTAAGTAAACTATGGGTTATTTGTTTCCTAAACACTTTGATTCTGAGGCATTCGAGATTAGGATTCCCATGTTTGAGTCTTCATTTTGATCTTTTATGAGTATTGTGTTTCTTAAATTTCTTGAGTACTAAATTAAAATTTTAGAGGTGAGATCCTATTAGTTGGGAACATGTTGAGGGTGGAGTTTGTTGGAGTCGATGTTGGGTTTTCCTTGTAGCTATGTTTGATCTTTCTTTTCTCTATTATTTTTGTCTTCTTCTATGTTGAAGTAGATGTTGTTGGTTTTGTTTAACTATCCTTAAACCGGATTGACCTCTTGAGTATATTTCTAGGGTAAACTTTTTAAAACCCTCCTAATTGGGATATTATGAACATTAAGGATGATCCTTAAACTTATGGTTTTCATTTCTTGTTTTTGACCTATGGAAACCAGTTTTGAATATGGGGTTTTCTAGACTCTTTCACTCTTTGATCTCTGAGAAAGATTTGAGGGAACAAATTTGTTGATTGTTGTATGCTTGTAACTAAGATATGATGATTATGGGTTCTACCTTCTTGGAATTGAATCATGCAGGAACCTTCTCTGTCCTTTGAAAAGATATATTTCTCTCAGCTCTGTGAGGACTCGTTTGAGATTATGTCTCATTGATTTTTTTATTTACATCATTGGAGGAATTGGTCAAACTATGGACCTTGAATGAAATTTTAAGCATCCTTAAGTGAATGTTGGTACTGTGATTACCCACATGGAATTTTCTAACTTTTTTCATCGGATATCCTTTTTATTTTATTTAATGTCTCATTCATTTCTTGTCCATGATGGGAGAACATGTTAAATTTTGTTCTAATCACAGCAATCACACATTCTATTCATCTCTTCTTCTGTGCATTTTTTTTAGGATTTTGGGAAGTAGTGAAGGGCATACATTATCATTTACGACCTTCTTCCCATGTGTTAGAATGTTAGAGTTCCCTTCTGATTATGGAATTTTACTCATTCTTCTTCAGTCTCTAAGGCTAAGCCTAACCATTTCCTTTCTAAATAATATGATGTTATGGGTTGTGTTATCTTCTATGAAGTTTTGTATGGGATTTGGACTAACCAAATTATTTAGGAAGCTCTTACTGTTTCATCTCAGTCATTCATCTTTTGGGTAAATCTGGCCACTGATTTAATTGGATCAGTTGCACTACTATCCTTAATGTATTGTGTATTCTTCACTTCTACTTCCTTGTTCTCTTGAATTTTGTTAAGCCTTTGAATAATTGAGATAAAAGACTAATGAGAGATGTATCATCAGTAAATTCTATTGTAATTTTGATATTTGGTCTAACTTGATAAATTAGGCTATGCCTTGTATTTGGGATTAGGATGCCACATCTGATGTGTGAGACTCTTATTTGCATTTGTATTTCTAGTTAAAATGATTTGTGAAGGAAATAATTAGAAAGTACTTTTATTTGATATGGATAAGTGTATTGGATGGAGCTGTATTTATCTCATAACATGTTGTAGATTGTAGATTACATCATGAGATTTCTTTGAATGATATTCAAATTGATTAATTGTTCTTATTTTATGGTTGTTATTCCTTTATTTTATTTGTCTTCTTTACCTCACTATTTCATTAAACAAGAGTTTGTTTAATGAAAATGGTAGCTGAAAGCATTTTGTTTTAATGCTTATTGCTTATTTTGCTCAGTTCATTGAACTGACCCGTGCTAGTAATTTTTATAGATGGACTTTGTAAGTGATAAAGGAAGGTAATAAATTTTATGATGTATTGGTTGAATTAAAAGTCTAGACCATTATAGATAATTCTAAGTTATTATTGAAATGTATTGAAGGAAGAAAAGTTGTATTCTAAAGGATCTTGATGTTGTTGACATGAAATATGTCAGTAATGTATAGTTTGTAAGATGTATATTTTATTAAGATAAATTAAAAAGACTGAAGTTAGTTAACATGATTAAGTCTATTCTCTTGTTCATAATAAGAAGGAACAAATTGTATTCTTATCCTTGATGTTGTTATTTATATCTGATTGGATCCTTATTCCTGATATCAGTAAATTGTCTGGATAAATGGGAATTAGTACAAATTTCATTACTTTAATGCAATTTACTAAGTTGTATGTATTGATGTTCCTTACTTAATCTTGAATAGCTGATTATGTTGTTATGAACGTGTAGCTATAATGTCGGGATGTGTAAATTAGATATGGGTATAATAAACCCTAAAACTTAACCATAATGAGGAAGGTTCTCCTCTTCTAAAAAGGATGAAAAATAAAATAATGATATACGGGTTTGATAACCATTTAGACTTCATAGGTATGAAGTATTTTATATCAGAACCTGTTTTGGTTCTTATACATTCCTTGAATGGATGAGACACATTAATTAGATCATTTGACAGATGTTGATTCTATTTTATATTAATTTAATGTTAAATGAAAACTTAATCAAACATACAACAATCATTAGTATTTTAAGTTCCATATTAGTTAACCAACTCAAATGGAGATGGAAATCTTTAATTTTATTGGAATTAGGGTTGTGTAAGGTTTCTTTAATCTGAATCTTAATCCTAAGCTAATTAAGTGGAAATTAACTCTTGAGGTGTGTATGTCGAGATGAAGTGGTTCTGTCAGATGTTAGCACATGACAACTGCAGGTCTATACCTTTGTGAAGACTTAGGTCTTCACAAGGATACATGGTTGCAGTTGACATGTTGCAACACCCTTCAACATTGGTTCATCTAGACCTACCAAGACATGAACTTGAACTTAGTTTCTCTCTAGGACACTTTAGAGTTATGATCTAACATAGGAAATGACTCATAATGAATTAGGATAACTAAGAAAATATAATCAACTTAGGTGTATAGGGTATGTCTATATTCCCTAGGTCATCGCAAGTGACTCCCTATTCTAAATTTTGTCACTAACTTGTGCTAGGGTCAAACCTTTGACAAGTGGATTGATTGAAGTTGGTGAAGATAATTCTAGATAACAGAGGAGTGGGGTGAAGGACGTATTTAGTTTAGATGAGTATGATGTCTAGGAATAGTAACATGAACAGTATGTTGCAAATATTTAGCCAAAGTATCGCAAGCTGCTAGTTGCGTGTTCCACTGTCACCTAGTTTAAGTAATGTGATTTCAGATGAATATTATTAACAAATATTCAAATAGGTTTCTTAAATAGAACACTCAATACCCAGAACAAGGTAAGAGAACCAAGTATATTTTGTATACATAAAGTATTCAATACTTAAGTAACATGAGAGATCAGTTGTTAATCGAGTTATGAAATGAGAGATCGGTAGCTCAGCATGTCATTTACATCTACATATGGTTATTTGTTATGAGATTGATTGGCATGGAATGTGTGTTCTAAGTTATGATTATTTAGAACAGAGAACATTATTTATTAAAAAAAATTCCCTTGTTTCTAAAGTCCTAAATTGTGAATGTTAAATTAATTAAAATAATTGAGTAATGCATATTGTGAGGATAGGTATTAATTTAATTAAGTTAATTACAATAATATTAATGTGGGGTGAAAGGGGCCATGGTTAGGTGAATATGTTTGAGTTCGTTATTTGGTGGGGGACCAAGGGGAGTGTGACCCAATTTTGGTTTCTACACCTGCTCTAGGTGCTTTCCTTGGTGCCATGGTAAAAATATCACCTTTTGTTTTGTCAAGTAATCTCTCGTGCCCTAGATCCTTCTCAATGATTCTAATTCACTAAAACCCTTCTCTAATGGGGATGAAAGCCACTTCTGTGCACAAATCTACTCTTCACACCTGGTTTCGCAACTCTCCGCACCTCAACATGTTTTTCTTGGCTTGGTAGAAACTAGCTCACTCTAATACTTGTGATTTGAAAGGTAAAAATAAACCCACATAATGTATTTATATAGATTTGCTAAAATTTATTGCATTTATTTCTCCTTTACCTACCACTGATCCCCTCATTAATTTACAATTTTCCCAATTTCCACACGATACACCTATGCACAACAACTATAACCTTCCATCACGCCTTCCTACATACTGGCTACAAACCTCCTTCTACACACATCCATGTGCCAAAGTACCTCGCCACTATGCCTTCCTCCAATAGTTTTTATGGCCACCGACTACCTTGGATTATAATGTTCATTCATTTATTTCCAACTATGGTCTTATTTAAGAGCAATATTCTTTCTATTAGTACCCTTCAGTTTTTGGATAACACCTGTAATAGTATGTTTTCATGTGTACCCAATTTTAAATAACAACCACCCCACACCAATGGTATGTGCAGTTCTATGTGCATAAAAGTACTTCATATTGTAATTATCTTCTAGCGTGTAATTTTTCTTATTACACAAAACATCGAGCTAAATTGACAAATCATATTGATGAAGAAGGAAATACATTTAAAAGAAATACCAAAAGGGAAATCTATACTAAATGGAAATACCACCTTATTACAAACACCAAGAAGACTTATTTATAGTAGGTATTTAGCCTAATCCCATTAAAGTAATTGGGTAACTGTGTTCCATCAAGCACCTCTAACTAGAAAGCGCCTGATTCAAGGATGTGAGTGATAACATATGGTCCCAAAAAATGCACCTTAAGTTTTCCTGAATGGCACAAAAACTTGGAATCATAAATAAGTACAATCTATCCAACCTCAAGCTTCTTATCCCTGATGTGCCTATCGTGCCATTCCTTCTACCTAGCATTTTCCTACTTCTAACTCCAACGTTTTATGGTGCACCTCTCATCAAGTTGTATTAACTTGTCAATTCTTTATTTTAATGATTGTTCATCATCTAAACCCCCCATGTGCGTAATACACAAAGAAATTAACATGAATTCTATAGGAAGAACTGCTTCTACACCAAACACCAATGTAAAGGGTGTGGACTTATTTAACCTTTTGTAAGTTGTTCTATATGCCCAAAGTAAAACTTAAACTTTATCATCCCAATCTTTCCTTACAACATCACAAACTTTTGTTAAGGTATGACTCAATATCTTGTTGAAGGCCTCATCTATCTCATTTTCTTGAGGGTTGTAAGGTGTCATCTTGTGGTGCGTGACCATAAATTCATTTAGCAATATCTTGATTGTCTCATTCAAGAAGTGTGTGCCCCTATCACTTATCAAACTCAATGGACATTTATACCTAGTAAGAATATTTTCCCATGAGAACCTTACTGTTGTAGATGTTGTACAATACTTTGTAGGTGTTGCTTCTTCCCATCATGTAAGATAATATGTATAAGTTATTATGTATTGTGATCTGATTCTATGCATAGCTAGGGAAATAGAACCCCCAAAATCTATTTCCCATTTTTCAAATGGTTTGGCACTAGTAATAGTCCACAAAGGCATTTCATCTCTTTTCCAAGGTTTTCTAAGGTGCTGACAGTGATCACATGTCTTATAATACTTTTTAAAATCATTATACACGGTCTCCCACCATAACCCAGTTAGTAAAATCTTGCGCATGGTGACATCACCTACATAATGCCCACTTGTAATACTGTCATGAGCCTCTTCCATGATATTCATGTGCTCATGTTCTAATACACACTGGTACAATACTTCATCTTGACCTAGTTTGTATAAGTCACCATTGATCAACATGAAGGGTGCGGTGTGAATTCCAAGTTTTTTCTTCTTTAAGGATTTCATTCCTTCTGGCTCCTTACCTATGCATACAAACACAACAATATCTTATAATTATGGAGTGATATGTAACCTATACAACTATGCATCTAGAATTATATCTTTAATTATCTACGCATCCTCTCTTGATTGAATTCAGGGAGCAGTGCTGCTTCAAGTGCTTTACGTGGGTCCGTATATGTCATATATGACAGTGCCCTCCTAAATGGTGTGATCAAGCCCCTAACAAACCACTTTGCATGTTGGCTTGCATGGATATCATATGAAATCTTATAAAAATGTGTTTTGAAATGAGATTCATATTCCTGAACACTCTCAATAGTTCCTATCTTGATATCCTTGAACATGCTTATACTCTTCTACTCGAACTCAAGTATATAAAACTCCTTAAGGAAAGCATCCCGTAATGTTGCATAATTTATGCAAGTTTGATCAAGGTCAAAATTCTTGTACCAATTATGAGTGCCTCCCTACAACATGGTTACAAACTGACTTGACTTACACTTAGAAGACATAATCCATTTTACACTCCACAATATCTCACACATGTGCACATGATCACTAGCATCTTCTATTCCCCTATACTCTAGAAGACAAATTGACATCTCCATGTAATGATTCTAGGGTTGGTGAGGACCATGCCCACCTAATCCAGAATCTCATGTGTTACCTTTTCCTCCAGACCCACTAGATCTACCTTATCTATAGCTACCTATGCCCCCTGATCCTCTACCTATAGCTGGAAGTGGAGTAGTGGATGTGGTTCCATATGTCCCAACAATGGTACTAAACTTAAATCCTACAGTCTACGAGGTGGTACTACTCCCAAAAGTGAGTCCAAAATTTTTTGTGCTTGATTTTTATGCCAATGATGTGCCTAAAAAAGTACCCCCAAATAACAAAAACAACATTTTCCCATCCATAGATACACTTTCTATTTGATTTACTCCCATTCTTCTACTCCCCAAACTAGTTTGCTAACTACAGGTTATACTAGATACTAGAAAACCAAGCACAAGGGCTACATTCTTAGGTAGATTCAAATGCACACCCATGGCCCATGTAATATCTACTAGCACACTCCCATATGAGGCCAAGGAGGGTTCTAGATCATGCTTACCAAAATAGGGGATTTCTAGATGCTTTAGATACACGCCTTATGCATGAGCTCCTAATACTTCATGAGCCATGTCTCTCCTCAACGCCATTCATTTTTCTATATCATGTTGCTTATGTATCTCCCTCTTGCGTACCTCGTTGCACTTAATTTTCCTTTCTTATCTTTTCCTCTCTACCACTTTGTTTTCCATATTTTAGCAAACCTGATCCTACCCCTGCACGTTGTAGGGTTTATGTAGCCATCAGATTTTCTTCGAAGTTCAGGGTTACCATCAAGATTTTAATCATCAATGGAATTCCCTTTAGATAGGTTCCCATAGGATAACATAAAAAATTCAACTCAACTATCCCTAGGAAAGAGTAAGTAGAAATTTAGCACTCTAGAATATATTTATTTATAACACCATAGAAACAAGTGTCCACAATGTGCATCCAAATCAAATCATCATCATAGAGGGCCTAAAATTATTCTTGTATCCAGACATGTATGTGATACCTCCAATTCCTTTTAGATACATAAGCAACCAACCACTCGTATAGCTCTATCGGAAAGATAGCAACAAAAATCTCATATAAATAGTCGTATAAGTTCTGCTCTACCTGTGCATGTGTCTCAAAATTAGATCTAGTGTTGAACCTCCAAGTGTATTCTTCTTCCAGATCTATTATCCACTCCTCATTACTTGTTAGGGTCAACTAGTACGTCTTCATCATGAAACATCCTAAAAATAACTAAAAAAGAGGTAATGACAATATAACTAATGATGCATCCTAGAATCTACTATGAAAATCCCAGTCACCCTGACACATCACTCAACTTGATTTGAGTGATCACCTGAAGCACACAAAGGTCCCAGGCCCATATTTAGAGTTTCTCATGTAGGATGTTAGTCTGATGATGATAATACATATCTAGATCCATAACTATTCATAAACATTTCACAGCGCATAAATGAGACCTAGATCTTAGGGAATAATGAACTAAACAATGACAATAATAAGGCTAACCATACAAGAAAAAAATTCAGTTATGTCTAACACCATTATCCATCCAATATACTCCAATGCATTAAATAATGTAAAATACAGAAGCTTCTTACACTATAAAGTATCTCCATGAGTAGTACATGCATGAGAACAAACAACATAACTCTACAATAATTCACACACACTAAAATACATAATTCAATACATATTTATAGAGGTGGGGACTTTCCCTTCACCTCCCATGTACTTCTCAAAATAGGTCACATGTTGATGATAGAAATGCACCTTTATAATGGCATGCACAACATGCAAGTGTTCTAATAATATATGTCATATAGTTAACTCTAAGAAGAGATCTTGTTGACGATTATATTTGTGGATGAATCATGAGATTCAATGAATACCTTAGGTTAGTGGGATGTGTGCCATAAGGTAACCTCCATATTTGAAATAATCTCACTCTTCTCTAGTGTGGAATAAGGTTAGAAGAAATATGAAAGGAAATATAAAGTTAACTAAGCTAATACGCCGAAATAGATCCTAAAGAGACATAGAGCCATCTCCTGAGAAACTTCTTAGAATAGTTTGAAGATAATTTTAGCATGATCTACTATTTTTAGAAAGTATATATATAATCAGAGGCTGATAAGATGTGAACCATAACCAGTGAAAATAATAGATATATAAATAAAAATCAAGGGCGTAAAGCATGATTAAACTTCAATTTATCTAACACTTCTAACAGTGAAAGAAGAAACACACAGAATACTTAAAGGTAATATGCAAAGAGCAAGAACTCTTTATTCATAGGCGAAATAATACATAAGGCCGATACAACACATATTATA
The DNA here is from genome assembly GCA_019776745.2 of Taxus chinensis. Taxonomy (NCBI): domain Eukaryota; kingdom Viridiplantae; phylum Streptophyta; class Pinopsida; order Cupressales; family Taxaceae; genus Taxus; species Taxus chinensis. The sequence continues at coordinate 261,842,468 of CM034156.1, read as the reverse complement.
AATTCCTTCTACGATAGTGTAGACACCAAATTTGGGTCACACTCCCTTGGTTCCTCTTTGAATAGTCATCCTAGCATGTTAACCTAACCATGACCCCTTTACCTCATATTCATATTAATTTAGTTACTTACAATTGAATTAATACCCATCCTCACATAATTTATTAATTTAATTACTTTAATTAAATTAATTTACATATCACCTATACACCTCACCATGGACTTGTTCTTATCCTATTAATTAACAAATACTGAGTCTCAAATTATCTTAACCACTTGAGACTTAGTCTAACCCTAAGATTAAATTCCTATTCTTTTGCCACTTATCTAAGCTTTAACCACCACTTTAGACTCAGACCAATAGGGAGAGCTCACAAAAAATAGCCAAGATCTATTATTTTTGGGATACCTAGGATATCCCACGTTAACCGACGCTGATTGACCCTCAGCCGACGTTGGTCACCTTGACCATTGTTGGTCACCATATATAAAATTTAGAAGCCTTTTTCCTAAGTTGGCCACTTCAAGTTTTGGGAGAGAGATATCTAAATTCAAACATGAACCAGAGTTCTCTCAACATCAAGATGACAAAATACATCCATCCAGAGGTCTAAGAAAGTACCAAGGCTGATTTTGAAGCACTAAAATTCATAGTGACACTCTAGGAAGCACTTCCATGGTAGTGACCACCAAGTTAACAAATCGACCATCACTTTCCTTCACTCACCAATCTTATAGGAACAAGTAAGTGCATATAATTTTGTATCATTCTTATACTTATTTATTAATTTATTTATCCCTTTGTTATTGGAACTTGTTATTACCTGTATTTAACCATCTCCATTTTCCAGGCTATAGGGTTATCCATCCACCATGGGTTTACACAGATCCTTGATTCCCAACCTTAATGAAAGAGAATATCTTGTGAGATGATTTATCACCTAAGTGATGAACCCAACATTAAGGGGTTGAATCCCTTCTATTCTCCAGTGCAATCATAAAGAATGCTATAAAGGACCTAGTGGATGTCTAAGAAGGGCATGGAGGTGTGATAGGTAGAGATAAATTTGGGGGATCTACATAACCTCCGTAAGGTGTAGAATTCACTGAGACATAGGTCACCAGGCAGACATTAGGAGTAGGATCATCTCCTGTCAACATGTTTCTAAATCATTGGAAAGACCTTCATGGCAGTGGAAGGACATCTCACCCAGGTTTAGATTCCGTACATTCAAAATTTCTACCAGAAGACCTCCCCATCTCTCTATGTAGAAACATGTGTAGTATCATTGGATCAAAATAAAAAGTCATGATACTTAGTCACTATTTTCACAGAAACCGAGATCGGTTCATCAAGATTACCGGTATCGGTCATAGCTAAAGAAGTGGTAAGAGTGTTACCTGACTAGCATCTATCATCTACATTCATTGGAAAACTATTTTCAGACCAGTAATAACCCCAAGGAGAAATAGATTCACATACAAATTAACCCCGAATAGAAGGAAGCATTACCCAGACCCTATGTCATGACTTCTAGACCACTTGCCCAGCCTAAAAAGTAGAATCATTAACATATGATATGTTTACATATCAAATAACCTTATCAGTGCATTAAAATTAATAAGTAATCTAAAGCTACCTGATTTTCAACATGAAAAGGAGTAGAGATGGAGGATATGCATGTTCATTTTTTTAATATATATATATATATATATATCAGTGGATTGACAACGATCGAGGAAGTTACATACTTCGTAGATCTAGCTCGAGCTAGGAAATCCACTAGCCTTTTGTTATTAAATATATTTTGTTTTCTTTATTTGCATTTCAAGTAGTTCCTCCTAGACAAAAGGGAGTTCTTGTAGTGAACTTAGATCAAGAAATTAGAATGCGAGCACAACCTTCAAATGACATCACAATAGGTATTCCTCCTTGGCCTATCACCCCTTATTTGTTTCATTAATTTGTTAAGAATCTAGTGAAACATTTTGCACACCCGATGGGACCCATTCAGGGTTCCTTACATTCACTCATGTGTGTAGCGCGCACGTGTGTGTGTGTGTGTGTGTGTGTGTGTAAAAAGTGAAGTGTAACATGTAAAATGTGTCACCCTGTGAATGTGTGTGTGTGTGTGTGTGTGTGTGTGTGTAAGTGTGACATGTCGTGTGTGTGCATGTGTGTGTAAAGTGTGTGTGTCTTGTTTGTTCTGTCCATCCACATGTAGTTAAATTCATGATCTTTCCTATTAACTAATGCAACTTACATTGAATATACACATGTTAATTGGGTATCTAAAATACTTATATATCATACTTCTAAACAAATGCAGTAGGATAGATGACTTATTTAATTTTTTGTGTGAAATCTAGAGACATTCAGGACTCATGCCCAGCTATTAGATGGTTGACATAATTAAATGATAGTTAGCAATGGCTTCTCTGAAAGTCTTTGGGAAACTTAGGACAAATATGAATCTCACACAGGGGTGTTAATGGGAGGGAAGGACCTTGCCTAGAGGAAGTTGGTGTAACTACATGATTAGAGCACTTGTGACTACGTAAATAGTCAAGATTGCCTTTATTTGGGTCTTGTTGGGGTTAACTCAGAGAAAGGACCACTTTAACCAAACCACAACTTAGGGGACAACCATTAGATCCCTGCCTCTTTAATGGGAGAGGTTCCCTTATTGAAAGCAATCAGCAAAACTTATATCACAAATGTACAATCTAAAATAGCATAAGCTAAAACATAAAATTCACTTATAGGATTACGTGTTTTCCTTAGGTTTTTCTTGAGTTGTGAGGTTATGTTCTTGATTTTATTCTTCCTTTCACACTATGCCATCATAGTCTTTGTATTCCAACTGTTTCTGAGTGTTTCAATATCTATTACTATCATGCTCAGTTTTCTAGGTTAATATTTCATCTAACTTAATTCACAAAAATTAACTTTTCTTCAATTTTTCAAATTTCACAGTGATCGAAGTTGGTCCAACGACCGTCATCAGTTTACATATGAACTTCAACAATTTACCCCACCATTTTTGGCTTCTAGATATTTTTGGTAATTCTACAAAAACTAACATTCATCACATCTTTTGTTCTTTTTGAAGTATTGAGGACATCATCATACCCCTAGAATTTTAAAATCATAGTAAAATACAACTTTTTTATTTCATTTTCATCAATTTTGCCTCATTTATAAAACTATTGGTTTCCAATAGTAACTGATATCAATTTCCCTAATCTTCATCGGTTACCTTGTAACCTTCATCGATTAACCTAACCACCGTCGGTTCTTTTATTTTAATTTTTAATTAAAAAACTGACCAGTTTCACATCCCGAAATCTATTCTCTTCCTTTTTTCTTGTTTTTATATGTCATTTATAGAGAATATTTTTACCAGGTCTTTGCTAATTCACATGGTTTTTACACGTAACCAAGACAATACCATTATTTTCCATGCTAGCCTTTAGTTTCTTCCACCTATCCCATCATTGCCTTCCAACCTTTCACCTATGGATCCAACTCATCCCATCACCATTAGTACCAACAATGAGGAATTCACAAGACTCCTTGACAAAATTACCACTACCATACAATATTATCTTTCCCACTCATCTACCTAGGACTTTTCTAGACAGTTGTTATATGACATGCCCATGTCTATTCCTCCTACCCTCACCCCCACTTCTACATCATCTACCACTAACTCTGTAACACCTTCGATAAACTGTTAACTTCTCCTCTTTGCAATGCAAGTATTGACATGTGATTTTTCCTAAGAATGTTTATTCTTTTGACTATTGAAATCATGCTTGCCATGGATAAATTATTTCTTTTCTTGGATTCAATTGCTAAAATGTTGTTACTTGCAAGGAATCCATTTTGTTTAAGGTAAGTAAGGTTTTAAACTGGTAAAGTTATTTGCAAATTTATCTCTTTGTAAGAATGAAACGTTGGATCAATTCCATTTATCCAAGTTATGTTTTAATTCTTCTTACCTGATCTGTATGGAAAACTGACATTCAGAGGTTGAAGGAAATAAAATATTGAACCTTTTTAGGTTTATAATTTCATTGATCTTATTGGAAGTTCATGATGAACATTCTATTGTAAGTTGTGTGCTCAGATCTTCTTGTCAACTTCTCCAGAACACTGAATGGCATAAGTTGGAAAGAGGTCTACTTCAGGAGTATTGAGGGTAAATCCTAAGTCCTAGATCTATGAGATCTATCCTAATGGTATTCTAACCTAAGGTAAATTGGATCTACCGTATATCTATGCTACTCTAATCTTGTTCATCCAAACCTAAGTTGCATGTTTTCTAAGTCAGGGATTTGGAAATAACCTAAGGTGATGATAGGTATATTTCTAACCTATTGCCTAATACTATATTGGTATGAAGAATGGCCTATCCTAAGGTGGAAAATTTACATAAGTAAATATTAAGATAACCTAACATAAATATTTTCTAAACTAACCTAAGGTCATACCCTTAGCTAATGATATCTATCCTAAACTAATGCGAGGATAGAAGGGGACCTAAGGGGTCGTATGGCAATTTGAAGGCATGGAGAAAGTTCATAAGTCATTTATTTGATTTTACTTTTTATTTTAAATCATTATGTACTATCATTTTGATAGAGGCATGGAAGCTGGAGGTGATCCTAGTTGGCACCATCTCTAAATGTAAACAATACATGTTCTCTTTGAATTAAGACTCGCCAATTTTGGAAGGCAGTGGCATGGATATTTAGGTGAAAGACTAGAAATTAATGAAATTAATTATCATTGTTTTTTGTGAGAAAACCACCTTGGAAACCGTGTGAGTGGATTTGTTGGGAGTTGTTTGTTATTTCATGCATTCCCATTTTTTCTCTGCATGGATCTATCTAGTTATTCGAGCTAATAGTTCTACTTTCAGTTTGTTGCTATTTTTAACTCCCTTGGACTATTTTGATCCAATGGAAGTATATGAGGCATTTGAGAAGGAAGTTTTTGGTTGTTGATTTTGTTTGGAGAAGAAGAAGTTATGAAGGCTCATCTGGAAATCTTCTTCAAACCGAAAAAAGAACTATCAGGCATGATAAGATTTTTTCATTAAGCTTCTCTACTTTTCTCTAAGTGTCTTCATTAAAAAAAAATTACTCTCTTGAGATAAATGGGTTTTTTATTTCTGTGATGATTATTTGGTTTCCATGAATATTTTCTGTATTCTCTGATTGAGGAATCTCTACTTGGAAAGGAAGTCATTGAGTTGTTTTCCTATTTATTTTTTGTTGAATTCCATATTAAATCTTGTGGTGATTTGAGTAATGAAGTGCATATGTGAATCTTTCTTATCTATTCAAAAATGGGTTTATGGAAATGATATGTGTCTTCTAGTTTCAAACTAAGTTGTATTTTGCATTGTTGTAAGGTAAAGGAATACCCTTCACTATCACCTCTTGGTTTTGTGGAAGTTATGTTACCCCTGTTTGAATTTTATGATTATGCATGCTTGGATTCAGAGTGGTATAAAATTGAATTTGTTTAAGTGAAAACGTATATGCGTGCCTTCTTCTTGAACCCACTGAATACTCTATTAGTTATTTGGATTTGGAATTCGATGGAAGTTGGGCAGTTATTAGGTGTTTGGAATCTCTGTTTTGTAACATTCCAATTTTAAGACTTTAGAAACAAGGAATTTTGTTTTTAACATAATGTTCTCTGTTCTAAATAAAGCATTATTTAGAACACACATTCCATGCCAATCAATCTCAAACAGATAATCATATGCAGTTGTAAATGACTCAGTGATCTACCGATATATTTATTTCATAAATCAGTGATCTATTGATCTATTTATGTTAACTTTAAGTATTGAATACTTATCGTATACTTCTTATACTTGGTTTTACTATTATAAAATGGTTACTAAGTGATCTGTTTAAAGAACATATATAAATGTTTGTTACCAATATTCATCTAATATCACGTTACTTTAAACTAGGTGACATAGGACAACGCAACAAGCAACTTGCAATACTTTGGCCTAGATGACATACTTGTCATTTTGGAATACGTCCTTCACCTCACTCATCTGTGATCTAGAATGGTCTTTAATGACTACTGTCAGTCCACTTGTCCAAGGTTTAACCTTATCCCGGGTTAGAAACATAATTTATTATAGGAAGATTCTCACAATGTCTTAGGTTATATGGGCATACTCAGTTGACCTAAGTCAACCGAATGTGCCAAGCTACCCTGAGCCATTGAAATCTACTACCTATCCTAAACATGCCACTAACTTGACCTAGATAGAAACTAAGATCAAGTCCTTATTTTTGTTTAGATCTAGATGATCAATGTAGAAGGGTGTTGTCACATGTCAACCGCAACATTGTATCCTTGAGAATACCCTTGTCTTATCAAAGGTACAACCCTACAGTTGGCATGTGCCAAAATCCTATAGAAACTACCTCATCACAATGTACATGCCCTAAGGAGGTTATTAATACATTATTAACTTGGATTATTACACCAATTACAACAACCCTGCTAAACCCTAATCCAACACTCCATAAGTTCTTTTCTAAATTTAATTCATTTAGCCATTTAAGGAACTTCCTTAACTCATGATTGTTTTATAGGTTTTTTTACTTGGCTTAACAAGTAGATAACCAAAATAGGAAAACAATATCATATGTTCCATTAAATATAACTTAATCATTCAAAGAAGGTGTAGCAACCAAATAGGTTCAACTAGAGGTAGACTTTACAAGAAATGGATTCTAATGATTAACGATCATATCACCATTCTTTAGATTACATTCATTGGAGAGAGGAAGAGTCTTCCTCTACATGATTAGGTGTTAGAGTTTGTCAAACCCTTCTTATTCTTCACAATCTATATAGTTTTACTGCATATTCATTAAACATTCCAAAACTATGTTAGAATTGTTTAGATAAAAATCATTATCTTATGCAACTTAACAAGCTACATCTTATTAAGGGAAATTAAACTAATTCCCTTTATCTAACTTATCGAGTTTATTTGAATTAAGCATATAAAAGATATGAAGAATACCGTCAAGATATGATTTCTATCTTTTTCATAAACACAAGATAATTTACTCAACCAATACAAGTAAATCTTCCAAATTTCAATTCATCATTATAAATTTATACATTTACAAGACTATGCGTTTTAGGTGTACTTTATAACAAACAACCTCCATCCCAAAAATAATACAACTTCTATTTTTCAATACAACTCAGGAATGAATTGAAACTCTTTACATAAGATCCAGAATTAAATAAACCAGTACAACACGAAATTTCTTGTCTTCTTTTATCAATTACGATGTCCATCTATAAAATTACTACCATGGGTCAGTTCAATGAACTGACCCATGATAAGCACTAAGCATTAAAGTAAAGTTCATCCCACTAATTGTTTCATTAAACAACTCTGCTTTAATGAAATAATCAATATACATCATACACATAATCATAATTAATAACATCTAGAAATAAGTACAATTAAGAAAATCTGAATTTACCTATAAGAAAAGAACCTATTGTAATCTGTAACATTAGAATTATATCACAAGAATTAATTGATCCTATCAATCACTGTAAACAGTCAACAAGTCTTGTCACTCAACTATTTCATAAACCCATAAAGATAGAAATACACTTTTATCTTTTCCAAGCAACAAAGAAGTTAGTTACAACATAACTCATATTAGTATGCTTCATATTTCCATATAATAGAAGAAAGAGAATCAATACATATCTAAATTTCAGACATTATTCCTCTGAAGGAAAGAATCACGTTTAGAACACACATCACTACCTTAGTCCAAATATGACAAAATAAGGAGTCCAAAAATAAAGAGGAAACATACAACCAAGGTCCCAATTCAATCCAATTATAAACATTAGTAGCTAAATCTCGTAACCAATCCTTAAGAAATTTCCATCTCAGAAGAGAGTCAATTAAATATAAGTTCGGTGTATGAACTTATACAATCAACATAAAATGTATCTCAAACTGAAAAGGACCCAATCCATGTTTCATTTCATTTATACTATGAAATGAAATCCATTATCTAATACAAACTTAGAAAATCTCTAGTTAGTTCCCTAAAGAGATCACAAAACCAAATACCCAGTTAAATATATACACACTGCATCTTTCCAATCAAAACTAGCAAGTTGGTTATCATATTTCCATTAACCAAGCTCAAGTACAAATTCAAATATTAGAAAGAAATACATAGTATAGTCCCTAACTGTATATTTTCCTCATGGTTCATATTCATTTCTCTTCCTAAATCCTAGAGGTTCATTTGATGATCCCCTCAAGGAATAAGAGTCTACAAACAGAGAAGATTTACAAGTGCAGAAGGAATTGCAAACTCAAGAAATGAATTCTTAGTAAATAGATTTAACAGCTTGATACAAGAAGTATGAAGTTCATGTCCCGAAAAAGAACAGATATACAAAATTATCCGCACAAAGATACTATGCATATATATACTTTAAACAAGATTTAGTATTCTAGTTTTAAATTCAACTTCCAACAAAACCCAATAAACCAATTAAGAAGGTCCGAAGAGAGTAATACTACTTCTTGTAACAAAAAAATTTATTTGACTATTACCACGATCAAAGGACCAACCAGACCCATTACAGGACATAGTTCCCATCCCCTCATAATATTAAAAACAATCAAGCTTTCCACATGACACGGGTTCTCTCAAAACAGAGAAGGATAGGTTAAAATTCAATTTCTCTCTCCCTGTCCAGTTCAAGAAGGTTGTATAGTCTAAAGGGATAGAATCATATAAATCATTCACACTCAAGGAGTGGCACGAAGGAGATGACCAGATCAGCTTTAAACCGAAACTAAACTCTCAAGCTCTTTTCAAGCAGACAGTCTAAAGAGTATAAATATTTGCAAAACCAAAAACAAACCAAACGCAACTCACAATAAAGTTAATCACTTTGATTCCAATATAAATCCAAAATATGCAATCATGGAATATCTGTGCAGTGTTTATTATGAGCTACGAAGATAATTTTAGACTTTACAAGGCTCCAACACTGGCTCAGACAAACACAAGATCAAATACAATCCTAAGAGAAACATGAAGCCCTAAATATGAGCTCAAAACCAAATCACCAATGCTCTAATATGAGTCCTCATATTCTCAAATCATTAAATGAGAATAAATTTCTAGTTCAGAATGTAAGTACAGAACAAAACTCAATCACACAACAGTAAGTTCAGTATTCATAAGAACTATATATGAGTACAGTTGTTGAATATGAAGATTCAACCAAAGGTTTAGAACTAAACTTATCTCCAACACAATCCAAAACAAACACAAGGTCCCACTAAAAATGCATAACAAATCCTAAAGCTTCAATATAAGCTTAGAACAACTACAGAGCTCTACTTCAAGCTCACGAAACACAAGACTAAATAGAGATTCAGAACCAAACAAACAACAAGCCAGTTCAATGAACATTAGTCTCATATTGTAGAAATAAAGCTTTGAATACAAGCTACAAAGATTCAAATGAAAATTTCAGAGCTTCAAGTGCAGTTTATAGATTTTTAATAAAAATTCACATGAAAACCTCTAACAACCAGTATAGAGAAAGTTCCCAAAGACTACCATTAATAGAAAAGGATTCAAATTCCAAAACCCACATAGATTTCATGAATACATGAAAGTAAATAACCATATACATCATGCAAATATAAATTTCCAGTGAGTACAATTATTTTAATGAATCATTTAGAAGAAATCCATTAATCTTAATGGATAGAGCCTATCATGCCTGACAGCGCCACTACTGATTCGAAGAAGACTTCCAGCTAAGTTTCCAACACCCCTTCTTCTCTAAGCAATATCAAACAACAATAATATTTTTCCACAATGCTTCTTATACATTCCTCGAACCAAAAATAGATTAGAGAATTCAAAAATATCCACTAAGTGGAGATCAAACTGCTGGTTCAAAAAACCAGCTAGCTCCATGCAGAGCAAAACTAGGGAAGCATGCAAAAAAAAAAAAAACCCCAAATAAATCCACCAACATGCCTTCCAAGATGGTTTTCTCTCCAGAACTGAGGTGAATTAATGACATTAATTTTCATATTCCTGCTTCTCTCTCTTTTCCACCACCATCTAAAGTTGGCAAGACCACATTGAACTTCCACATGCATTTCTAAACTTAGTGATGCTTCCACGTAGGTTCCTCCAAATTTCACTAGCCCCTACCAAATTGGAAGTACTTACATGCATTAAAACCAAATCAAAATCAAAATCAAATATAATTAAAATCTTAGGAACTGCCGCTTAGCTCCCACTTGCCAATTGAAACATGTGTTCCCCTTTCATACCCATTAGTTTAGGATAGATGCAATTTTCTTTAGTTAGATCTTGGGTTAGTTTAAAAGTATAACCTTAGGATATAACCTTCAACCAAATAGATTGCCACTTTAAGTTAGGACATAGCTCAACCAAATAGTATTAGGCAATAGGTTAGAAATAACTTAGCATCCCTTAGGTTATTTCTCTACATACTAACTTAGTATTAGCAACTTAGGTTAGGATTTCATCCCACGTAGAGTGGCGTAGGAAGAGTTAGGAAAATTTACCTGATTCTCAAATCCCATTAGGATAGACCTTATTAGATATAGGATACATTTATAATATTTATTTCTCAAGAATCCTAAAGTAGGTTCCCCTTTCCCTTAATGCCAATAAGCACCCTGCAAGGGTCAATCAAGAAGAGACGAGCACAACACAAAATAGAATGCAAGCACGGTCTTTTGAGATAGTAAAGAATTTGAAGCAAACACAAGTTCAGTTTGTTAAGTCTCTTAATCAATGAATGCCATTTTTTCATTCAGTTTAGATAAGAAGATTTAAAACATACCTTGGATCAATAGAATTGATCCAAGGATGAGTCCAATTACAAAGGATAAGTTTGCAACCATTCAAACCAAATTACAACTTACTCATAAGAAGTGAAACAGATTATTGCAAGCAACAACATATCAGCCCTACCATAAAAGAGTAGAAATAATTTATCCACGGAAAGCATGATTTTTCAACATCCACGAAACATACATTTGTCCTAAAAATCACATGTCAAAACTTGTAATGCAAAAGAGGAATATAAAAGTTTGAAAATGTGTTACATGTTTTATGGCTTCTCTTATATGGAAATAAGAATGAATGTTTTCTTTTTCCTTTAAACTTTTCAGTTTAAAACAAGGTCACTCGAATTAAGCTCTTTTATGGAGCTATGGGATAGTTGTTCTTGGACCTATAGGCATTAAAATTAGATCACACTCCCCTTTGGTCCCTCATCAAATAAACACCGTTGAACACATTCACCTAACCATGGCCCCCTTCACCCTACTATAATATTAATTTAATTATTTAAATTATATTAATTCATTATCCTCACCATATTTATTATTTAAATATCCTAATTTGGATAATTCCCACATATTCACCTCATTTAGCCGCCTCACCCTAAGACCTATTCTTAGTAATTTTTCCATACCTAACTAAGACCTACCAAAACCTTAAAAATAAATGCCTACATTCCCTCTAACCACATTCCCGCATGTTAGAAGAAAGCTTCTAGTCTAATACATGGGTAAATGAAACAAGATCCCAGAAAATCAAGGGGATTAGCCTAGTTTAGTAAACCTAGGAAATCCCGCCCTAACTAATGTCGATTACCCTTAACCACCATCGGTTATCATTTAATTCCCAAAAAAACCTTATTTTGGGGTTGGTAGATCCCTGAGAGATATCACATCTTTTTAGAACAAGTTTCATGGAGAACACGCATGTAAAGAAGGAGATCAAGTATTTTCTCTTGCATAGACATCTATAATTCACCCAGCAACCATCTAGTACTCACCCCCATCACAGATTTGATCCAATCAAGAAATAAGGAGAGCACATGCAGTCCATACAAGATCTCCCCAATGTTTGGTGATCCTCTTCATTGTTTAACCTCTTATCAGCACCTTCATTCCTCACTCATAGACATCCAGAACCAGATTCCAAGTAAGTATAACATTTTAATCCTCTAGTTCACTCATTTCATCATTGTATTTTCATCCTTTGTTCTCCTAGCCACCCACTGACCTCCATTAATACTCACCTTTCCATATTCCTATTAAAACTTCTCCAAATCCCATCAAAATAACTTAACTCATTCTGACTAGCCTAGTCCTTTATGCAATCATAAGGGAGATCTAAATCTTGTTCTATGACATTCCTAGTACCCCATAGTAATAGGCACTGGTTCTTCCAAACCAGCGTCGGTCACCCTTAACTAGCATAAGTTTCTGTATCTACCAATACGGCCCAGAACAATAACCTACCTACCTATTCTCACATCACCCTTACTCACATGTGACCTGCCTAAGACCTTTGTTAGAACCGCAGAGACCCAGAACTAGTTACTTGACCTTCAGATCTTATTTTAACCTAGCTTGTTAGATTAGATATTTCTTATTGTGTTTTAAATGAGATACCTAAATCATTTTAACTACAATAGGATTTATTTTATTACCAACATTAATTTTTTTTAAATAGTGGATTGACAGTTGTCTAGGAAGTTTCACACTTCCTAGATCTAGCATACGCTAGGTATTGCACTAAATATATTGTTTAACTCTTCTGGTGGTCTTGCTTTTTATTTTAGGTAGTTTTTCCCAGCCAAAAGGAAGCTCTCATGATCAGTTATGGATCAAGGAGTCAACACACGCACAACAACCTATCAACCAACATTTCAATAGGTATTCCTCCTACACCCATTACCCTATCTATTTTGTCATTTTTAAAGAAACGTATAAGAATAAGTTGAAACATTTTGGCATGCCCGGTGGGACCCATTCGGGGTTCATTACATTCATTCATTTCTAGGTGAAAATTTTCATGTTTGTTTCCTTTCCAAAAGTTTCATACATTTAAATTTCTCCCCTAGAATCTTCTCTTCTTTCTATTGTCTCAAAGAAATCGTGTTTTGGTGCTTAAAAATAACTCTTCTTCTATTTCATTTTCATTACATTAGTGAAAGATCATACTTTCTCATATTCCTCTCATTGTGTTATCAAATTCCATATTTCGATTTGCGCTTAAAAATCATTGCATTTCATTCTGATTTTTTGCATTAGCTCACATTAATTGAGGGCAACCTATACGCTGGAAGTCATTCTCAGCTGATGGTTGACAAAAAAATCATAGAAAGAACTTTCTTTCTCTTTCTCTTTCTCTGATTCTTATCCAAACACCACAAAAATTGAAAATATACACATTCTTAAACAATATATTACCTGGAAGAAGTTGTAGGTGATCACAAAATCACAGCATAGTGGGTAACTAGCTCAGTGCTCTATCAAGTCATACTTCAGGGTGAGTCCCTCCCCCACCATAACAAACCTAAAACCTCACCTTTTAGATATCCTTCTTTTTAGGAAGCCATCCTCACCAATAAAACTCTATTCTATAGTTCATGAGTCAGTCCTTAAATAACATAAGCTAAATGAATATAATAGAAAAAGAAATTTTAGGATTGTATTTTTCTTAAGTGTTTCTACTTGGCTTGTGTTTTGAGGTGAGAGGTCACATTCTTCATTTTTTTATTTTTCTCTTTACACACTTCTTATCATAGTTGGTGTATTCCAGCTTCATATGAGTGTGCATGGTGTAACATTCCCATTTTAAGACTTTAGAATCAAGAGATTTATTTATTTATTTTTAATAATGTTCATTGTTCTAAATAAAGAAATATTTAGAACAAACATTCCATGCCAATCAAGTTCATGGATAAACATATGCATCTATAATGAATCGGTGATTCACAAATCTATTCATTACATAACTCCGTAAGCTACTGATCTATTTATGTTATCTCATGTATTTAATATATATTGTATACTTCACATAATTTTTCATCCTACTCTACACCAGGTACTGAGTGATCTGTTTAAAGAACATATATAAATATTTGTTACCAATATTCATCTGATATCACGTTGTTTTAAACTTGGTGACATAGGACAACACAACCAGCAGTTAGCGATACTTTGGCCAAAGATTTACAACATACTGTGTGTGTCACTATTCCTAGACGATATACTCATTATATGGGAATATGTCCTTCACCTCACTTTTCTATTACCATGATTGGTCTGTACTAACAACTATCAGTCCACTTGTTATGGGTTTAACCCTAGCCCTGGATAGAAATATTACCTATTATAGGAAGACACTTACAAAGGCTTATAGGAGATAGGCATACTCATTTTCCCTAAGTCATCTGAATGTGCAAACTTACCCTGAGCCTTTGGAAGCTAATTCCTATCCTAAATATGCTCCTATCCAGAGCTAGAGAGAAAATAGGATCAAGTCCGAGTTCCAGATGTGTGTAGATCTAGATGATTAATGCGAAAGGGTGATGCCACATGTCAAATACAACGTCGTATTCTCGAGAAGACTCAAACCTTCTCAAAAGTGCATCCCTGCAGTTGGCATGTGCCAACATCCTATAGAAACTACCTCATCGAGATGTACATACCCCTAAGGAGATTGTTCATACATTATTAGTCTAGGTTAAAACCTGATTACAACAACCTTACTAAACCCTAGTCCAACACACATCATAATTTCTTCCTAAACTTGATTCACTTAACCCATTAAGAACTTTTTTATATAATTATCACTTTTAATGTTTGAACATAGTTAAATTGCCAATTAACCGTAACTATACAGTGTTATGTTATGTCATATTTAGAAGTACAATAATTTTTTACAAAAGTTCAACACCAGAATATATCCAATATAAAGTATACTTCATACCAAATGAAGTCTAATAAATTGAAGTCATGTTACCAAACCTTTTTGGTTTATGAACAATTAAGAAAGAGAAAGGGTCTTTCTCTACATGTTAAGTGTTAGGTTTTATTCTATCCAATGTCCACATTTCTCAATGTATGTTCATCACACTTTACATTACTATGTTATATAATTTATATAACAAATAAAATATTCTACAACTTTACAAGCTACATCACAAATAAGGAGATTGAAGTAAATCCCTTTATCCAAACTTATTAAAAGATAGCCATTAAACATATAAATAATATGAATAATAACCACAAGATATAATTCATGTCTTTCATACAAGTACAAAATAATTTACACAACCAATACAGGTAAACTCAGAATTTTAAATTTATCTTTATAACTATACATGTACAATATTTATGCATTTAGGTATACTGCATATCAACTGTCTTCATTATAAAAGAATACTACTTTTCTTTTTCAATACAATCTCAAGAATGAATCAGAGTTATTCACAAGAATGTGACTTAAATCATCTAATGAATCATAGAAGTTTTTCCTTCTTTATCACTTACAAAGTCCATCTGTAAAAATTACTAGCACGGGTCAGTTCAATGAACTGAGCATGATAATCACTAAGTCTTAAAATGAAGTGCATTCTAATCATTGTTCCATTAAAACAACTCTTCTTTAATGATACAATTATTACATCATAATATCAATACAACAATAGCACATGGAAGAGAAGTATATTTTAACCAAATGAATTCACTTCCAAGAAAAAGGACATAATATAATCCACTATATCAACCTTACAATATTAGAGTTTCATTGATCCTATTAATTATCCTTAAGCAAACAACAGATCATATCATCTCATTGTTCCCCAATTCTATCATAATATAATACAATATTTAACTTTGCTTCAAGCCAAAAGAAGGGTCTATAACATGGTTCTAATTAGGATGATTCGTCTAACTAATAAGTAACAGAAGAAGAGAATCATTACAACTGTACCCAAACACAAAACATCTGAAAAATGGAACAGATTCATAACGTGAATTAAATGTTTCATTTAAAGGTCAACTACCTTAAAGTTTAACATTTAATATATTCACCAAAATAGAATCTCATTTCAATCCAAGAAGGAAGAGAGAATCAAACAGTCTACCTGCAAGACTAAATCTACTTCCACATATTAGAAGTTAACATTTAAATATCTGAATCAATGTTAACAATTCAAAGTAGTCTCATATAGGATTTAATAACTACTTAAGTCCATCCAAGGAGGGTCCATAAAAAGATAGAGTATAAGAGACAAAACTTACTCATCTCAAACCAAACAAGCAAGCCTTGTCAAACAAACAATCTACAAAACAAGCTTACATTTTATATTCAACAAAACCAAATCATCTTATCTCTTTCTACAACATTTCAACAAATGGTTTGAACAAGGAAGACCAACAACTCACATAGAAATCTCCATTTTATAAGAAAACATAGTAGGAAATTTCAACAAATGAACTTAGCCCATCAATAGAAAGAAAGGGGTCTTAGTTAGAAAAGGATCCCAACAATAATTCATTTTATTGTACTAACAAATGAACTCCAGTTTTAATTCAAACAAGAAATTCATAAGCTAGTTCCCAGGAGAGATAACGAAATCAACTCACAGTAAGAAGAAAGCACACTTCCATTTTCCTTACACTTCTTTACCTTCAATGAACACGAGTTTCAATTTCAAACTCAAAATGAAATACACATAGCAGTCCTATAAAACAATAGTCTATTCCAAAGGAATCACATTCCTTTCTTTTATAAAGACATAAGGTGTATTTACTATATCCAACAAGAGATAGAAAAACAAACCGATTAGTAAGCTAACATGTTCAAAGTATCAACGAACTCAAAGATTGAAAACCCATTGTCAGGTTTCAATTTTACATTACAAAAGAGTAATTAGTTCATGATTCAATAAACACTAATTACAAAAACAATATGAACATAGACAAAGTAATTCCACGATAAAAATTAATAGCACTAAAGTAATAAACTCGCCTTTCAAACAAAACCGGAGCTTATTTTTAAATATATTAAAATATGGGTTTCCACAAAATAGAGGGGGAAAGAATACCCCTGATAAAATGCCATTACCATCTCAGAAAAGAAGAAACAGTTCTAAAAAAGAATTACCAAATCCATTCATCAAACAAATATGTTTTCAGTTAAGATCTCAAAGAGTTTTCCTCACAACTCAACCAACTATTCTCCTAGTTTTCTTCAAGAAATAGTTCAAAAAAAGAGTTAGAGGTTTTTAAACGTTTTATACAAGTAATACCCAACTCAAAATACCAAAACAGAGTTGACACCAAGTCTCAACAAAAGTTCCAATCTACCCAAGTAACAAAATAGGAATGCGGTGAAAAACACAAACCCTTATTAACAATCCAAAATTTTACTAAATAAAACACGGGTACAGAGCTACATACAATGTCAATAGTAGTCCTGAGTTACCCAAGATACCAAACACTGGTTCGGAATAACAAGTGGCTCTAACACAAGTTCCTATCAAAATGCGAAGCTCAAATACTAGCTCCAATGGAACTTAAGGTTCCCACAAAGTTTAGAATCCACACAAGTAATAAAAAGGAGTGTTGTGTACATTATAAACTTCCATTAAGAGTTCAAATGGTCACTAGAAAATAACACAAGCTCTATGCCATATATGGACTTCAACAATAGTCCAAGTCATCATAAGAATCAAAACATGATTCCTAATTACAAGAACCTCTAACAACAGTTCAAATCAAACATGAACCAAAACAAGATCCAAACAGAAATACGAGCTTGAGTAAAAGTTACAGAAAGATACGAGCTCAATACAAGCTCAAGATCAACAAACATAAATTCCGACAGTAATAGGTGGAAGTCAAGGCTCCCAAATCACTCAGCACAATAACATTAGCAACAGAGGTCATCAAAACAGAATCCTTCAAATAAAAAAAAGGGTAAGCAGAGTTACAATATACATTTTTACATGCATTCATCGTGTTTTTAAACAAACATAATGTAAATTCCAAAAAAACCGTATTTACCATGGAATCATGATCATGAACACAAGATTTATTAAACTCAACAAGAGAATAACCAGATAAAACATGCAAGCCAAGGATCTCAAAAGAGCATACTTGTTTTAATTAAACATTTATAAGAAAGCAAGAGATATTAAAGATTATAGCCTATGATGTTTGATAGTTCTTCTCCCAAAATGAAGGAGACCTCCAGCCGAGATCACAACCTCTCTTCTTTTCCACGAAAGATAAAACAACCATATTCTTTTTCCAAATTTTCTCTTATACATCCCATGAACCGAAAATAGGTCTAAGAATTCAAAATTAGCCATTAAGTGTAGTTCAATCTACCAGTTCAAAAAACCAAAGAGCATGCAAAGTGAAACAACCCCAGAAAAACCCGTATGCATAGCTTCCAAAATGGTTTGAGCACAAAACTAAAAACAATAAATTTCATTAATTCCAAATCTCCCGCATATCCTTCCTTGCCACTGACTTCCAACTCAGGTGAAATACCAACTCAAAATTAGCACAAAATTCCATTTTAGTGACACTTCCACATAAGCCTCCACCAAGTCAACTAGCCCCTACCAAAATTGGCAGTACTCTATGCATTCAAAACCTTATCAAAAACTTAAATGCCATTGGAACTGTTGTTGCAGGATCACAGCACCCCTGGATGCACATCAGGTTTCTAAGTTGATGTTTAGGAATCTAGTGTGATTGCACAACATGGAAACCTCTCTCCAAGTGTGGGACTTGTGAAACTAAGAGAGGAATCTCTAGATTAGAGGCCAGTTCCTCAAACTCCTCTGATTTAGATCTATATTTCACACAACTACAGAGGTTCAGATCCTAATCCTAGTCTAAATTGCAGGGAGACATGGATAGAAATGGAAAAATTGAAACTAACTAAAGATGGTGATGCACCAAAAGGAGTGGTGAATATTTTTGTCATGCAAATAGACACAAACCAAAGATTGCAACATAAAACATACACAGGCTGATGAGATATAATTTAGGATCTGAAATGAAGCAAATAATACAAACAAAGGACTGAAACCCATTCACAAAGCTTGCATTATCATTTCCAATGTCAAAACCACTGCATTACAACCTCAGAGAGGTAGAAAACCGTTAAAAGTGTTTGAAGAGGTCTGATTCTTGCAACAATCACTTGTTGGAGGTGAAAGAAGAAGATTGCTATGGCAAAAAGTGTTCCACACCAAGAAAATGAGCCAAATCTGGCTTTTACATTGCATGGGTCGAGCCCAGGAGAGAGAAAATGTACAAAACGTGGGAGCCCATTCCTCCTTAACTGCAAATGCATGAAAATGGCATGGGGGACCTTACAAACCCATACCCTATCATTTTTGACTGAAATGGAGGAGAGTGTGACCCATTCTGCATTAAATTTAGTCACTGAAATGTCACTTCTGGCCATGAACACGAATCAGAGCCATTTCTTAACTTTCTCTCTCTAGACTACACCAAAATTCAAGATTGACCCTAGAATCATGTAGAGAATTTTATAAGCTTTCCAATGATATAAAGAACGTGCAAATCTAAGCTCTTGATCGAAAGATATGGTGATCTGAAGATTTAGGGCATAAAATAGGCAAAAATGGGTTTTGAAATTTTTTCCTGCACTCCGCCACCTAGACGACACGTGTCAGGCGCTGATTGGATGAGAAATTCTCTCTCCTTCCCTTACCCGTGGGTTTTCCTTGAAAGTTTTGACTTTTTGTAATTTTGGAAAATTTCCTATTTTTTCCCCGCATCCCCGCCACTTGGGACATGTGGCATGATCTGGTTCGAGGATAGGGGTGCGGGGTCATCCTTTACCTTTTAGCTTTTGGCCAAAACTTTTGCCAAATTCTCTAATTCCTCCCTGAGCTCCACACTTCCCTGCTCCATTGGACACATGTCCTGTGTCTATTGGCTCGGGCCAACGCTTCAAACCTTGCCCTTTGAAATTTTAGACGTTTTCCCTTGTGACATGTGGCGTTTCCTGATTCATCCGTGGGCCTACCGGCTTTTCGCGTCCCTCGCGTCCATTTGGCCCAGCTGTCCCAAACTGTTTGGGACAAATTCCTCCGAACCACCCAAAATGGGCTTCCTTGTCCCTCTTTGCGGCCGCTTCGCCTTTTCGCATCCTTCGCGTCTTTTCGGCCCAGATGTCCCAACCTTATCTGCACAACAGTTAGTCGATATTGTTTCCTCCTTTGGTCGAATCAACTTTCCGCATCCCACGCATCCCGATGTCCCAACTGTCCCAATGCTCTGTGGAATGCCTGGTGGCCTTTCAGCCGATTCGCGCCTCGACGTCCTAACTGTCCCAAGGACCGCTTGGACTACGACTTAACCGTTTTTCATGATTTTTTCTGGCCCAAGCTTTTTTTTTGCAACTTTTTCACCATTTTTTAGAACTTGCTCCTTTCTCCTTAGACAGGGGAGTTAGAAAAAATCCGAGGGGACCCTAGAAACATGATTTTTTCCTTGAATCAATCTATTTACCTGGGACTTGAGTATTCTGATGCATGTTATCAAATTTACCCTGGGGGGTGAAAATTGGATAACAATTTGGCAACTCAGCGGGGTTACCTGCCTGCTAGGTAGAAGATACCAGTTGCCTGAAGTAGTCCATTGGGCATGGAGTCAACAGATATTCTGTTTAGAACCCCAACTGACTTAGAATGTGTAAGGAGAAAGATGGAATATCACCTGATGGAAGCAAGGACTGTAAAACATCTCCATGGACAGCAAGCTGTGCCAAAGCACTTAGGGAAAACAAAACTAACCTATAGCAAAACAATGTGTACAAGCACTTGGAGGAATGAAGATCTAATCCTATATTTACAAGGTAGTGAATTTCCCTCTAGAGGCAATGCTTGAGATAGATTCCATTGACTGGAATCTGTAGTTCTTCACCATCCAATGAGGCCAATTAGAAAGCATTGTTGTTCTTGCACTTCGTGACCATGTATGGGCCACTCCAAATGGCATCAAATTTTTAATGCCTTCCCGGTTTTGCTCTATCCACATCCCATTTCAACACTATATCTCTAACCTGAAAAGATCTATCCTTGGCCTTCCTATCAAAGGTATTTTTGATCGAAGCTTGATCCTTTTCCATTGCTTGGGATGCCTGATTTCTGATCTCTTGCAGCTCCATCAACTCTGCATACCTCACCTCCATGGGCTCAAACTCTAGCAACTCTAGCTGCTTCATGAGTTCTAATGTTGGCAACTCAAGTGACATGGGCAAGATTACTTCTCTTCCATAGACAAGCCTGAATGGAGAGTTACCTATGGATCTCTTGGGAGTTATCCTATTAGCCCATAAGATTGATTTCAGTTTGGTATGCCAAGACCTCTGATTCTCATCAAGAGTCCTCCTAATGATCCTCAACAAGTTCTTGTTTGTAGACTCGGCCTGGCCATTACCTTGAGGGTAATAGTTTGATGAAGTGCTTAGGTAGATACTGTTCTTGACATCCCACTCATTCACCTTAGATCCAATGAATGCCAATGCATTATCAGAGATTATTGTAGCAGGTACACCAAATCTGGTTGTTATCCCCTCATAAAAGTCTAAGATGCTAGACTCATTTGCCTCTTTGAGTGCTACTACTTCTATCCATTTGCTGAAGTAGTATGTGGCTGTCAAAATCCATTTGTGCCCTTGGCTTGAATTAGGATTAATGACTCCAATGAAGTCCAAACCCCATTGCATGAATGGCTGGTCAATTGAGATTGGATGCAATGGAAGGGCAATAAGTCTCTCTTTTCCCATGAAGAATGCACAATTCTTACACCTCTTGATCCATGCATAGCAATCACTAAACATTTTAGGCCAATAATAACCAACCTTCATGATTTTTAGAGCTATCACTCTTGGTGCAAAATGACCACCAGTTGGTCCACCATGGAACTCTTCCAACACCCTTTGAATTTGATTTGTGCTAATGCATCTCAGCAGCACTCCATTCACATCTTTCTTGTACAAAACTCCATCAACAATGGCATACGGGACAACCTGCAATCTGAAGTGTGTCCTTTGGGTCTTGTTCATCTCTGGAGGGCATAGGCCTGTGCCTAGTAAGTGCATAATATCTTGGGTCCAAAAAGGAGTGGGGGCAGCATTATCTTCTTCTTGATTGCCACTTGGCTCATGGCTGTCCTGGACTATCAAAACAACCTCTTCTTCATTGCATACTTTTTTTTGCTTCCCCAAAACCAGCCGCTCACACAATCCTTTCCCTCTTACCAGCTTGGTGATCTTGATCTCAACGTCATACTCCATGACATGGGTGATCCAACCTGCCCTTTTCTCATTCAAATCCTTGTTGAGGAGGAAGTCCTTGACCCTAGTATGCGAGACCAGCAACTGGACCTTGTTGTTTGAGACTAAATGCTTGAATTTCTTCAAGCTTCTGATTACTGCCAGCACATGCTTCTCAAGAAAAGAGTACCTCACCTCATAGTCATCTAGGCTCCGGCTGAAGAAGGAAATTGGCTGCTCATCATTAACCTTGTTCTGCTGTACAAAAATGGCAGAAATAGTGTCATTACCTCCAAATGCATAGAGGATGAAATCCTTGGAGAAGTTTGGATTGATGAGAGTTGGTGCTTGAGAGATAGCTTCTTTGATTGCTTCAAAACTCTCCTTGCCTTTTGCTGTCCACTTGAAAGCCATGCTCTTCTTCAACATTTTGGTGATGGGCTTGACAAGGGCTGCAAAATCTGGGACAAACCTCCGAACAAAGTTTATCCTTCCAAAGAAACTCTGAAGGGATTTCTTGTGGCTTGGCAATGATAGTGCTCTTATGGCTTTAACCCTCTCTGGATCAATTGCTAATCCTTCCTTGGAGACAATATGGCCAAGGAGCTTTCCTTCATGTGCAAGAAAGATACACTTCTTAGGATTCAAAGACACTCCAAATCTCCTGCACCTCGTGAAGACCTATCTCAAATGAGAGAGGTGGTCAGCTGCATTTTTGGAAAAAACAGTGATATCATCTAGGTAGATCAGCACCACATTGTTAATCAAACCTTTGAATTCCATGTCCATTGCCCTTTGGATGGTAGCACCAGCGTTGGACAGCCCAAATGGCATTTTCCTGTATGCAAAAGTTCTCCATTTAGTTGTGAAGCCTGTCTTGAACTGGTCCTCTTCCTTCACTATAATCTGATTGTAGCTTGAGTAGCCATCAAGTAGTGAAAACCTCTCAGAGCCAGTCACCACTTGCAAGATTTTCTCCATGGAAGGGAGTGGGTAATGGTCCTTGAGAGAGGCTCTATTCAAGTCTCTGAAGTCAACACACAACCTAATCTCTCCACTCTTCTTTCTGACTGGGACTAAGTTGGCGACCCAACTAGAATGCTTGATTGGGAATATGATCCTTAACTCAATCAGCTTGTCCAATTCTTTCCTCATGAGAGGCTCCATGTGTGGATTGACTGGTCTTTGTTTCTACCTGACAGGCTTAGTATTTGGATCCAATTCAATGGTATGTTGAGCTAGGTTGGGATTGAAACCTTTCAAGTCTTCATAGCTCCAAGCAAACACGTCAAGGAACTCTTGACACAGCTGTATGAACTCATACTTTTCTTGTTCAGTTGTCATCCTTCCAATTTGCAATGCTTTTTTCTCTTCTACCAAGATGGATACTGAATCCTCTCTCTTGACCGGAATGTTTGCTTTTTCCTTTCTAAACTAATCATTGGGGTTAAAAATGGACTCCAAAGTGATAAGTCCATTGGGAAGCTTGTTAGTTCTCAGCTGTACCACTTGGTCACCATACTACTATTCCAATCTTTCTTGATTCTTGGCTGAGAACTCAGCTTCTTCATGAAAGAAATGGATGATTTACTGGTCATTTTCAAATACTTGCCAACTGACATTGTTATCTGGCACTGAAGGCCTCACAATCACATGGATGTTTGGTTGTACCTTGTCTTGTTGAATACTTTCCGCAATGTCAAAGGCTGCCCCTACTGCTGCAAGCCTATCAGCAGCTTGATTCTCTTCCCTTGGAATGGATTTGATGCCAAAACCCTCAAAATATTCCATGAGGTCCCACACCCTGTTCTTGTAGAACTTGAGAAGATCATTCTTGGTAGCATGTTGTCCCTTGACCTGATTTACAATCAATTCACTGTCACCAAAGACTTGCAAGTTTTTTATTCCTCTCTTGATTGCCCAATGCATCCCTTGCACCAAGGCTTCATATTCAGCAGTGTTATTGGAGCATGCAAATTGAAATCTAAAAGCTAAATAGTACTTTACTCCTTGAGGTGAAACAAGCATAGCTCCACCTCCTGCACCTTGTCTACTTCTTGATCCATCAAAAAACAGCTGCCATACCTCATTGTCATCCTTGTAGTTTGGCTTGGTGATGCTAGGAATAGGCTGATTTTCTTCGTGTATGCAATAGACCCCTAGCTCAGATTCTTCCACTTCTTGATAAGGATCAAATGCATGTACCTTGTTTGCCCATTCATCAAGAGTTAGATCCGGGATGCTTCCAACCTTAGTGTCAGCTTCATCAGTGCTTGGGTGATCTTCTTGATCAAATGCTGAGCAATTGGCATTAATCTGACTTGGAGTGTAAGGCTCAATATGAAAGCTTGCAATAAGTTCTGACCTGATTGTAGCCTTAGTTCCATACCTCATTATGAACAACATGTGTGACCAATCAGCAAATAAATATCCCCCAATCTTGGTTGTGAAGTCCCTTGACAAGCATAGGGAAAAGAGTGGTGGAAGGTCTATGACTGATACATCTTGTAAAACAATAACATTTGGACATGCATGCAAGGTAAGACTCAAGTTTCTGATCACTCCAACTGTTGCTGCTACTGTCCCATCTAGCTACACTACCCCTTTGGATGTTGTTTCATATTGGAGCCCTAGCTGATTAGCTATTTGTTTAGGCATTACTGAGCTACTTGCCCCGGAGTCTATCATGCAATTGTGCACTAGCTGATTTCCAATGATTAATGAAACATAGAAAGGAGGGGGTTTCAAAATTTTACCCTACTGTGCTTCATGATTTCCCTCAAGATGGGCAGCATTTGTAAGCACTTTGTATTGCATCTGATCCTATTCATTCGAAGTTGGCCAGTCCTTCATGGCAGCTTGCAGCAGATCTCTTTGGCCTGGGATAGATAGGGATTCCCACATTGATATATTAAATTTTGTCTTCTTCATCTGATCAATGCTACTAAATGGTAATAAAGGATCTCTTTGTTGTCCCTTGGTTTGCACATTCACTCCTTGCATGTGGGCAGCAACAACTGGTATTTGAGTTGGCCTAGGAGCTGTCCTTGGCTACCCTTGTGCATTAGAAATTGGATTTTGCTTGCCAATCATTTGTGGAGCCATGGAAGGTTGTGGATTGGTTGGGGCTAATGGCTGTTCTTCACCCAATTCCTCCTTTTTGACCTTGTGTTGGCTGCAACACCTTGAGAACTTCCTGATTCATGCCACAAAAATCCTTTGCTTACCAATTTACCAACGTGGTGTCATTTGGGGCTGATTGCTGTTGGAATGTTTCTTGTTGTTGGCTATTTCCTTGACTGCCCTCACCCTCCACACTATTAGTTGTCACCATTAGTGCTTGATTCAAAGCACCATTGAAGCACATGGATTGGTTATGAGGCTCATTGCATGGAAAACACCAATCGTACTCCTGGGCAATGTTGTTTTGTGTTGGCACCAATGCCTTGGAGGCAGATATGGCATTTGGATTATAGGGCTGGAATGGTCTATTGGTAGGAGGCCTTATTTGATTCATATTTGCAGCTGGGTTAGGTGGCCTTTGTGGTTGGTATGGTTGCCTATTAGGCTGAGCTTGGGGTTGATAAGAAGGTCTAAAACTTTGGGCTTGTTGCCTCTTCAGAGTAACCAGCTCATTGCCTAGGTTTTGTAATTCTTCATGACTTCTCGAAGCTCATTTGGGGCACTTGGAGATGAAGTGGAAGCTTCATTTGAACTCTGATTTCTAGGAGTGGAGAAGGAGCCAAACTAGGTGCTTGATTGGTGTTTGGGGCTCTCTAAACTTGGAAACAATGCAATGGGAGGTCTAGGGGCAAGTTTGTCAGCTTGGATCAAACAATTTTCAGCCCTAATGGAAATGCTATAAGCCATAGGGATAGTTATTCCTCCCATGGACTGAATCAACATAGAAATATCAGAATTTAGAGCTTGAGATAGTAGAGAAAAGCACCTTCTATTGTTGGCCTGGCTGCACTGGAATTCTCTCCCAAGTCTTTTGAAATCTGAAGTTGAAATCGGTCAGCTGCTCATTGTGGGAGCTCTCCTTGATGGTTGTGTCAACTACTCCAAAAGAGACAAGTTGTCTCCATTTTCTTCCAAATTGGGCTGCATGAAGTGATATACACAAGCTGATTCTAATTTTTGATAGAACCAGCTCCAAGGATTCCTAACCATTGCAATGCTTTAAACCCTTGAATGAAGATGCCAGCAACTTGACAGCCACTTGTATCTCATTGATTTCATGGATTGCACAAAGGTAGCAATAATCTTTAACGTGATACCTGGAGTTAGTATTATGTTTTTCTCCAGTGAAGTAATAAATTTCTTCAAGGCTATAATAGAACTGCGAGTTGTGCATTGGGAAAGTGGGCTGCTGCCGTGAAGTTGAAATAGGGGTTGTTTTGTGCATTCTAATGGTCTTAAAATCTGTTGATGAATGAAAAGGCCTACAGGTGGAGGAGGTTGAGAGAGTTCTGTTGGTGGAGTGGAGATCTTTGAATCCTTGTTGGTTCCCTCTTTGCCTTCTTCTGGAGATATTGCGGTATTCAAAACATCACTTCTTCTCAACTCTTCACTTGGGGTGATTTTCGCATGGTTTCAGGGCCTACACTGCTGAAACCAGTTGATTTCTTCCCTTAGAGTCGACCAGATATGCAAATAATAGATCTTTCAAGCAGAAAAGAAAATTGCATAAAAATGCACATCAACTTTGTTGCAAATAAAAATGAGACCTTAGTGTTCCACCGGTGTGGCCCAAAAACTGGGTTTCAGGTCACAGAACCCTTGATGCACATCAGGTTTCTAAGTTGATGTGTAGGCATCAGTTGATTACACACATGGAAACTCTCTCCAAGTGTAAGAATTGTGATGAAAACTGAGAGAGAATCTCCAATTAGAGGATGATCCTCAAACTCCTCTGAATTTAGTTCTATTATTTCCACAAACGTACAGAGGTTCAAATCCTCTCCTAACTCTAAAATTGTAGGGACGATAGGGAAGAAATGCAAAAAATTGAAAACTAACTAAAGATGGTGATGCACCAAAAAGGGTGAGTGGTGAATCTTTTTTCATGTGAAGGAAATAGACACAAACCAAAGATTGACCAACAGAAAAAAACATAGACACAGGTTGATCAAGATATAATTAGGATCTGAAAATGAAGCAAATAATAAAAACAAAGGACTGGATTGGAAACCATTCACAAACTTGCATTATCATTTCCAATGTAAAAACCACTGCATACACCTCAGAGAGGTAGAAAAACGGTAACAGTCTTTGAAGAAGGTCTGATTTTGGCAACAATTCACTGCTAGAGGTTGGAAAGAGCAGAAGATTGCTATGCCAAAAAGTGTTCCACACCAAGAAAATGATCCAAATCGGTCTACATGCATGGGTCGAATCCAAGGAGAGAGAAAATGATACAAAACCATGGGAGGCCCCATTCCTCCTTAATGAAATGCATTTAAAACGGCATGGGGACCTTAACAAACCATACCCTATCATTTTTGACTGAAATGGAGGAGGGGAGTGCGACCCCTTCTGATTAAATTTAGTCGTTGAATTTTTGAAAATGTAACTTCTGGCCATAAAACCGCGTCAAAAGCCATTTTATTTAACTTTCTCTCTCTTGATACACTAAAATGCAAGCTTGACACCAGATCATGTAGAGAATTTATAAGCTTTCCACTGATATGAAGAATGTGCAAATCCGAGGCTCGGATCGAAAGACTATGGCGATCTGAAGAGTATGCACAAAAAAAGGCAAAATGGGTTTTGAAATTTTTCCCGCGCTCTGCCACCTGACGGACACCGTGTCGGGTCGCTGATTGGATGAGTAATTCTCTCTGCCTTCCCTTACCCACGGGTTTTCATTTTGAAAGTTTTGGACTTTTGTAATTTGGAATATGATCCTATTCATTCGAAGTTGGGCCAGTCCTTCATGGCAGCTTGCAAGCAGATCTCTTTGGCCTGGGATAGATAGGGATTCCCCACCTTGATATATTAATTTTGTCTTCTTCATCTGATCAATGCTACTAAATGGTAATAAAGGATCTCTTTGTTGTCCCTGGTTTGCACATTCACTCCTTGCCATGTGGGCAGCAACAACTGGTATTTGAGTTGGCCTAGGAGCTGTCCTTGGCTACCCTTGTGCATTAGAAATTGGATTTTGCTTGCCAATCATTTGTGGAGCCATGGAAGGTTGTGGATTGGTTGGGGCTAATGGCTGTTCTTCACCCAAATTCCTCCTTTTTGACCTTGTGTTGGCTGCAACACCTTGAGAAACTTCCTGATTCATGCCACAAAAATCCTTTGCTTACCAATTTACCAACGTGGTGTCATTTGGGGCTGATTGCTGTTGGAATGTTTCTTGTTGTTGGCTATTTCCTTGACTGCCCTCACCCTCCACACTATTAGTTGTCACCATTAGTGCTTGATTCAAAGCACCATTGAAGCACATGGATTGGTTATGAGGCTCATGCATGGAAAACACCAATCGTACTCCTGGGCAATGTTGTTTTGTGTTGGCACCAATGCCTTGGAGGCAGATATGGCATTTGGATTATAGGGCTGGAATGGTCTATTGGTAGGAGGCCTTATTTGATTCATATTTGCAGCTGGGTTAGGTGGCCTTTGTGGTTGGTATGGTTGCCTATTAGGCTGAGCTTGGGGTTGATAAGAAGGTCTAAAACTTTGGGCTTGTTGCCTCTTCAGAGTAACCAGCTCATTGCCTAGGTTTTGTAATTTCTTCATGACTTCTCGAAGCTCATTTGGGGCACTTGGAGATGAAGTGGAAGCTTCATTTGAACTCTGATTTCTAGGAGTGGGAGAAGGAGCCAAACTAGGTGCTTGATTGGTGTTTGGGCTCTCTAAACTTGGAAACAATGCAATGGGAGGTCTAGGGGCAAGTTTGTCAGCTTGGATCAAACAATTTTCAGCCCTAATGGAAATGCTATAAGCCATAGGGATAGTTATTCCTCCCATGGACTGAATCAACATAGAAATATCAGAATTTAGAGCTTTGAGATAGTAGAGAAAAGCACCTTCTATTGTTGGCCTGGCTGCCACTGGAATTCTCTCCCAAGTCTTTTGAAATCTGAAGTTGAAATCGGTCAGCTGCTCATTGGGAGCTCTCTTGATGGTTGTCAACTACTCCAAAAGAGACAAGTTGTCTCCATTTTCTCCAAATTGCTCATGAAGTGATATACACAGCTGATTCTAATTTTTGATAGAACCAGCTCCAAGGATTCTAAACCATTGCAATGCTTTACCCTTGAATGAAGATGCCAGCAACTTGACAGCCACTTGTATCTCATTGATTTCATGGATTGCACAAAGGTTAGCAATATCTTTAACGTGATCACCTGGAGTAGTATGATTTTCTCCAGTGAAGTATGAAATGTTCTTCAAGGCTATAATAGGAACTGGATGTTGTGCATTGAGGGCAAGTGGGCTGCTGCCTGTGAAGTTGACATAGGGGTTGTTTTGTGCCATTCTAATTGGTCTTAAAATCCTTGTTGACTGAATGAAAGGCCTACCAGGTGGAGGAGTTGAGAGAGTTCTGTTTGGTGGAGATGGAGATCTTTGAATCCTTCTTCCTCTTTGCCTTCTTCTTGGAGATAATTGCAGGTATTCAAACATCACTTCTTCTCCAACTCTTCACCTTGTGGTGATTCTTCTCATGAGTTTTCAGGCCTACACTGCTGAAACCAGTTGATTCTTCCCCTTAGAGTCGCCAGATATGCAAATAATAGATCTTTTCAAGCAAGAAAATTGCATAAAATGCACATCAACTTTGTTGCAATAAAAATGAGACCTCTAGTGTCCCACCCGGTGTGCCAAAACTGTTGTTTCAGGATCACAGCACCCCTGGATGCACATCAGGTTTCTAAGTTGATGTTTAGGCATCCAGTGTGATTACACAACATGGAAACCTCTCTCCAAGTGTAAGAATTGTGAAACTGAGAGAGGAATCTCCAAATTAGAGGCTGGTTCCTCAAACTCCTCTGATTTAGATCTATATTTCACACAACTACAGAGGTTCAAATCCTAATCCTACTCTAAATTGTAGGGAGATAGGGATAGAAATGCAAAAATTGAAACTAACTAAAGATGGTGATGCACCAAAAGGAGTGGTGAATATTTTTTTCATGGAAATAGACACAAACCAAAGATTGCAACATAAAACATACACAGGTTGATCAGATATAATTTAGGATCTGAAATGAAGCAAATAATACAAACAAAGGACTGAAACCCATTCACAAAGCTTGCATTATCATTTCCAATGTCAAAACCACTGCATTACAACCTCAGAGAGGTAGAAAAACGGTCACAGTCTTTGAAGAGGTCTGATTTTTGCAACAATCACTTGCTAGAGGTGAAAGAAGAAGATTGCTATGCCAAAAAGTGTTCCACACCAAGAAAATGATCCAAATCTGGCTTTTACATTGCATGGGTCGATCCCAGGAGAGAGAAAATGTATAAAACATGGGAGCCCATTCCTCCTTAATTGTAAATGCATTAAAACGGCATGGGGGACCTTACAAACCCATACCCTATCATTTTTGACTGAAATGGAGGAGAGTGCGACCCATTCTGCATTAAATTTAGTCGTTGAAATGTCACTTCTGGCCATAAACACGCGTCAAAGCCATTTCTTAACTTTCTCTCTCTTGACTACACTAAAATTCAAGATTGACCCCAGAATCATGTAGAGAATTTTATAAGCTTTCCAATGATATGAATAATGTGCAAATCCGAGCTCTGGATCGAAAGATATGGCGATCTGAAGATTTATGGCACAAAACAGGCAAAAATGGGTTTTGAAATTTTTTCCCGCGCTCTGCCACCTGGACGACACGTGTCGGGTGCTGATTGGATGAGTAATTCTCTCTCCTTCCCTTACCCACGGGTTTTCCTTGAAAGTTTTGACTTTTTGTAATTTTGGAAAATTTCCTATTTTTTCCCCGCATCCCCGCCACTTGGGACACGTGGCATGATCTGGTTGGAGAACAGGGGCGTGGGGTCATCCTTTACTTTTAACTTTTGGCCAAAACTTTTGCCAAATTCTCTAATTCCTCCTTGAGCTCTGCACTTCCTTGCTCCATTGGACACGTGTCCTATGTCTATTGGCTCGGGCCAACGCTTCAAACCTTGCCCTTTGAAATTTTGGACATTTTCCCTTGTGACACGTGGCGTTTCCTGATTCGTCTGCAGGCCTGCCGGCTTTTCGCGTCCCTCGCGTCCATTTGGCCTGGCTGTCCCAAACTGTCTGGGACAAATTCTTCCAAACTGCCCAAAATGGGCTTCCTTGTCCCTCTTTGTGACTGCTTCACCTTTTTACGTCCTTCGTGTCTTTTCGGCCCAGATGTCCCAACCTTATCTACACAACAATTAGCCGATTTTGTTTCCTCCTTCGATTGAATCAGTTTTCCATGTCCCGCGCGTCCTGATGTCCCAACTATCCCAATGCTCTGCAGACTGCCTGGCAACCTTTCGGCCGATTCGCGCCCCGACGTCCCAACTGTCCCAAGGACCACTTGGACTAGGACTTAGCCATTTTTCATGATTTTTTCTGGCCCAAGCTTGTTTTTTGCAACTTTTTCACCCTTTTTTAGAATTTTCTCCTTTCTCCTTGGACAGGGGAGTTAGAAAAAATCCGAGGGGACCCTAGAAACATGATTTTTGCCTTGAATCAATCTATTTGCCTGGGACTTGAGTATTTTGATGCATGTTATCAAATTTACCCTGGCGGGGTGAAAATTGGATAGTAGGAACCATCACCGTAGATCAATGCGACCACCAATTCCCCCTTCATACCCATTAGTTTAGGATAGATATCATTTCTTATGTTAGATCTTAGGTTATCTTATGATATGTAACCTTAGGATATAACCCCAACAATAAATCACCAGCATAGGTCTTAACACATTACCTTAGGTAGTTTCAACATAGGTTAGATAAATTCACAACATAAAATTTTTAGGCATTAGGTTAGTTCATCACATAATCATTTAGCATTATGTTTTAGGTTAAATTAAATAGCCTATAAACCTTTCTATAATCCCTTAGCACAAGGCTTAGGTTAGAAATAAAATCAATTAAGTAACATACAATAGGTGGAAAATATTCTTACCTAGCTTAAGATTTCGTAGGATAGTCCTTTTTAGGGTCCCAAATCCTCCCAATGTCATGAACAGACTGTATTTTGTTTACAACAACATTATCCTCCCACGATCAATCTCCAAAGAGCCAAGCACAACATACAACTTAATGGAAATATGTTCACACAAAAATCAAAGAACTTGTAACAAAAATTTTTATTCAATATGTCACTTAATTCATGGAATGTCAATTTACCATTCGTTCAACAGAGAAAATTTACAACATTCCTTGGATCAATGAAATTGATCCAAGGATGAGTCAAATTAATAGATAAGTTTACAACTCTTAAACCAGATTGTAACTCACCTATAAGAAGTGAAAAATGGATTCAAGGAAGCCATTCCAATTCATTCTAATGATCTTAAGAGTAGAAAATATTTATCCATATCAAGCATGATCTCATCAATCAAAAGAACATATATTTATAAGGAAAATCACATGTCAACACTTGAAATGCAAAGGAGGAAAATAAATACTGTCAAGGGTGTTACATGCTTCCCTCCTAAAAGAATCATCATCTTGATGATTACCTTTTTTAACAATTTACAGTAAGGACAATCAATTCATTCGTTCCTTTTACCATAAGTTAAAATATATTAGAACCTTATAGTTCAAGAAATCAACATTAAATAGCTTTTTATTCAAATCAAATAAATATCTACCCAAAAATGGCATACTTATTGCCATATAGAGATAAAATCATAATTATTTATCAGTCAACAAAATCAATTCTATTTAAATAGATATGGAAAATTAGTTTTCATATCTTCTAGATTTTCCCAAGTTGTGCTCTCTTCATTAAACTAGTCCTATTAGACCTTACATTGACTTATTTCTCAATTTCTTAAATGTAACTAGTGAGTTTCCAATACTCTAATGGTTTTAACCATGATTATTCCTAGGTCTTGGACCTACAAGAAATTCCAATTTAACACGTGTGATAAATATGAAACATATTTCTTAAGCAAAGAAATATGGAAAACATCATGCATTTGTGACAAAGTAGGAGGTAATGCTAAATGGTAAGCTACATGGTTGATTACTTCAACTATTTCAAAAGGTCCCACATAATGTGGTGATAACTTGACAGCTTTGCCAAAAGTTGTAGAACTCTTTTTTTGTTTAAACGAAAGAAAAACCTTCTCACCAAGTTCAAATTTCCTATCAACCCTCTTCAAGTCAGCATAACTCTTTTGCCTATCTACTGCTTCTTTCAAGCATTCACGAATCAACTTAACTTGTTCCATTTCCATAAGGATTTCAAGTCCAATTACCTCTCTATCCTCTATGTTATCTCAACTAACAGGGGTTCTACATTTTCTTCCATATAATGCCTCAAAAGGTGCCATCTTAAGAGAAGCATGATATGTATTATGGTATGAAAATTCAACTAATGGAAGATACTCTTCCCAATTATATTGTTGATCCATACAATACATTCGTAACATATCTGCTAAAACTTGATTTACTCTTTCAGTCTATCCATCCGTTTCCGGGTGATATGTAGAACTTAAATTTAGCTTAGTTCCTAGGGCTGTATTAAGCATTTGCCAAAATATTGACGTCATTATAGGATCTCTATCTTAAATGATTAACTCAGATACTCCATGTAATCTAAAAAATTTGTGTACAAATCTTATTTCCAAAATATGAGAGTCATCCTTCATATTTACATCAATAAAATGTGCTACCTTTGTTAATTTATCAACTACAAAGATAACATCATGCTTATTTCTTGACATAGGTAACCCTTGTACAAAATCCATGCATATTACCTACCATTTGTACTGTGGTATTCTATGAGGATACAACAAACTGGCTGGGTGCTTATGTTCTACTTTAACACGTTGACATTCAAGGCAATGTGTCACAAAATCTATAAAATCATTTTTCATTCCTTTCCAGAAATATTGTTGTTTTATATCAGAAAACATTTTAGTAATGTCAGGGTGTCCAAAAAAAGATGAATTATGAAATTCAGTTAACAATTTCTTTCTCAAATATTTAAGCAAAGGTACAGACTTTGTTTTCAAATCATAAGATTCCTTCCTTATCAAAGAGAAACCCTTTATACCACGAGTCATTAGAATTTACACCAAGTGCTACTTTTACTTGTTGAAATTAAGAATCAGTTCCATAACACCTTTTACTTCATCCTTAAACTGAGTTCTAAGTGTTATAATATTAGAAATGTGCTTCCTATGACTGAGAGCATCAGCCACTCTATTTTATTTTCCTTTAATGTAAATTATGTCAAAATCATATTGAGACAAAAACTCTAACCACCTTCATTGTCTCGTATTCAAATTTAGCTGAGTAAAAATGTACTTCAGCCCAAGATGATCAGTTTTCAACTCAAATATTTTACCAAGCAGATAATGCCTCCAAACTTGGAGTGCATGAACAATGACTACAAGCTCTAAATCATGTGGAGCATAATTCAACTCATGGAACTTATTTTTTCTACTTTCGTATGGTATAACATGACCACTTTGTAACTAAATACCTCCTAGACCTTCACTAGATGCATCAATTACCACCATAAAATCTCAATTAGGATTTGGTACTACAAGAATAGGTGTTGAAGTTAACTATTCCTTCAAGGTTTTAAATTTAATTTCACATTTATCACTCCAAACAAACTTTTTATCTTTCTTCTATAAGGAATTTATTGGTGCAGCTATCTTAGAAAAGTATTTTACGAATTTCCTATGGCATCTACCAAGTCGCATGAATCTTCTAACTTCATGTACATTTTTTGGTGCAGACCATTCCGTTATAGCTATAATTTTTTAAGGATCTAGAACAATTCCTTCTTTACTAATTACATGTCCCAGATAATGGACTTCTATGTCATAAAAGGAACATTTGAATAACTTACCAAAAAACTATCTCTTTCTTAGAATTTCTAAAACTATTTTCAAATGCTCATGATTCTCCTCAATGCTTTTAGAATATATGAGAATTTCGTCCAAGAATACGAGCACAAAATTTTCCAAGTATTCTTAAAATATATTATTCATTAAATTCATAAATGTCGCAGGTGCACTAGTTAATCCAAAAGGTAAAACTGTAAAATCATAATGTCCATACCTTGTTATGAAATTTGTTTTATGAATATCCTCATCCTTAATTCGTAGTTGATGATATCTAGATCGAAGATCTATCTTGGATTATACCGATGCTCCAAAAATCTGATCAAATAAATCATCAATCCTAGGGAGTGGATATCTATTCTTGATTGTTGCCTTGTTTAAGATTCTATAATAAATGCACAATCTAAGTGTTTCATAT
The DNA here is from genome assembly GCA_019776745.2 of Taxus chinensis. Lineage (NCBI taxonomy): Eukaryota > Viridiplantae > Streptophyta > Pinopsida > Cupressales > Taxaceae > Taxus > Taxus chinensis. The sequence continues at coordinate 261,806,772 of CM034156.1, read as the reverse complement.
TTATTTTTCCCAAAAATCACTGGTACTCCCCAAGGTGAAACACTTGATCTAATCAAACCCTTAGACAAAAGTTCTTGCAATTGAGCCTTAAGCTCTACTAATTCTATAGTATTCATTCGATAAGTTGCCTTAGAAATAGGTTTAGTACTTGGTTTGATTTCAATTGTGAATTCAAGCGCTCTTTTAGGTGGTAAACCTAGCAATTCTTCTGTAAATACATCACTGAAGTCTCGTAACAACAGATATCATTCCATAATATAGCTACTTTCTTCTGTTGATTCAGTAATTTTTACTACATATAAGGTACATACTTTATTTTTGGCCCTTTTAAGCTGCATAGCTAACAGTTTCCTAATAGAAATCTCATGTTTCACACCCTGAATCTCTATTTTTTTCTGCAGGTCATCTAAACAACTAATGTGTTTTTCAAAATAGTCCACTTTATCCTTATGTTCTATTAACCAATTAACACCTATGATTACATCATAAGACCCTAAAGGCCTGACATAAAGATCAACCTCTATGGAAAAAGTAGGTAAATCAGGGACTGCTCCAAAAAGACACATTAACTGTATGGACATCATTATTACCATACTGTATAGTCCATGTTTTATCCATGTTTCCATCTTTTCTTTTTAATTTTGATGCTAATTTACTAGAAATAAAACATTTAGTAGCTTCGGTATCAAAAAGAATAGTTATTGGTAAACCAAATAACTTACCCAAAACTTCTATGGGTGTGGCTTGTTTCTCATCCTACTTGTCAGCTACTACAGCATGTATCTTGTGTTACTGATTACGATCATCCTTCTTCAAAGGACATTGATTTGCCTAATGATCCTTGCCACAATTATAATAGCCTCCTATAGGTTTCTTTCTACACTAGAATTATTTCCAGTCTTAAAGTTATTATTCTGACCTCCATAGGACTTCTATCCATCATTATTATTCTTGGCAAAATTGTTTTGTGCATTTCCAACAGTCTTCTTTATCATTGTTTTCTTGTTATTATCAACTCAAAATTTACTTTATTACCAAAATTCTTCCATGGTCCCTTCTTAGGTGCAAGAGAAGCTGAAGAGGGGTTTGGAACTTTCTTCCTTACTTCCTCCTTATGAGCAGAAATAGCCTTTAATTTCTGTTCCTGCCTTATGGATTTTTCAACAACCCCTTCCGTAGTGGTTGGAATGTGAACGTCAACTTATCTCCCAATAATGGGATTCAATCCCATAATGAATTTTCTTATCCTAAAATTCTCATCATTTTGATACTAAGGTACATACTTAAGGAGTTTTGTAAACCATTCCCAATACTTAGTTACTGTTAGCTTTCCTTGAGCTAAGTTCTAAAATTCGGTCAGTTTCTAATCATAATAGGGTTGTGGTAGCCATCATTTCCTAAAATAACTTTTGAATTGATCCTGAGTGATGTTAGTTTCAACGATATTTAACTCAACCTTATGGCTATCCCACCATGAATATGCTTCGTGGGAAAGTTGATATGCTCCCCATATAGCCTTGCTTTCCTATAATAAGTTCCTTATTACAAAGTACTTCTCCATTTCGATGAGCTAGTCCTCAGCTCCATCTCCTAATGTGGTGCCATAAAACTTAGGTGAACTTATTATTTTTATGTCATTAGTGAGTTCTACTGCTAGCCTAGCCTTTTTGTTCTCAGGCTGAACATGTATGTTAACATTGTTATTATCAACGCCTACATTGGCGTTGTCCCCTAGAGGTGGCTGATTATTGTTATCAGCTTCTTCGTCCTCCTCATTACACATTACTTGTTGTTTCAAGACAACCAAACGATTTCTTGTTTCCAATAGGGCAGCAAAGATATCATCGAGATTCTGGGTAGTACCAATCCTTCCTCAGGTGGAGGGTTATTTGCAATGTTTCCTCTTATTCTCACCATTTTCTGTTACAAGAAAATTTAAGTTTCATCAGATTGTGGACACGATAGGTCCTAGAGTTGTAACCTTCAGCTCAGATACCAATATGTAACATTCCCATTTTAAGACTTTAGAATCAAGAGTATATATATTTTATAATGTTCATTGTTCTAAATAAAGAAATATTTAGAAAAAACATTCCATGCCAATAAAATTCAATGGATAAACATATGTAGCTGTAATGACTTGGTGATTCACGGATCTATTCATTCCATAGCTCGGTAAGCTACCAATTTATTTATGTTATCTTATGTATTGAATGCATATTGTATACTTTGCATACTTTTTAATCCTAGCCTACACTGGGTACTGAGTGATCTGTTTAAAAAACATATCTGAATATTTGTTACCAATATTCATCTGATATCACGTCGTTTTAAACTTGGTGACACAGGACAACGCAACCAGTAGTTAGCAATACTTCGGCCAAATATTTACAACATAATGTGTATGTCATTATTCCTAGATGACATACCCGTCGTATGGGAATACATCTTTCACCTCACTATTCTATTAACATGATTGGTATTTATTGACTACCTTTAGTCCACTTATTTCGAGTTTAACCCTAGCCTTGGATAGAAACATTACCTATTATAGGAAGACACTTACAAAGGCTTAGGGTAGATGGGAATACTCATTTGACCTAAGTCATCTGAATGTGCAAACGTACCGTGAGCCTTTGGAAGCTAATTCATGTCCTAAATATGCTCCTACCTAGACCTAGAGAGAAACTAGGATCAAGTCTGAGTTCCAGATGTGTGTAGATCTAGATGATCAATGTGGAAGGGTGACACCACATGTCAAATACAACACTGTATTCTCGATAAGACTCAAGCCTTCTTGAAAGTACAGCTCTGTAGTTGGCGTGTGCCAACATCCTACAGAAACTATCTCATCAAGATGTACATACCCCCAAGGAGATCGTTAATACATTATTAGTATAGGTTAAAACTTGATTACAACAACCTTACCAAACCGTAGTCCAACACACATCATAAGTTCTTCCTAAAGTTGATTCACGTAGCCCATAAATAATGTTTTTGTATTCTTATCACTTTTAATGCTTCAACACATAGTTAAACTACCAATTAACTGTAACTATACATTGTTATGTTATGTCATATTTAAAATTACAATAACTTTTTACAAAATTTCAACGCCAGAATATATCCAATGTAAAGTATACTTCATACCAAATGAAGCCTAATAAATTGAAGTCATGTTACCAAACATTTTTTGTTTATGAACAATTAAGAAAGAGAAAGCGTCTTTCTCTCTATGTTAAGTGTTAGGTTTTATTCTACCCAATGTCCACATTTCTCAATGTATGTTCATCACACTTTACATTAGTATGTTATGTAATTTATAAAATGAATATCATATTCTACAACTTTACAAGATACATCACAAGTAGGGAGATTGAACTAAATCCCTTTACCCAATCTTATTAAAAGATAGCCATTAAACATATAAATAATATGAATAATAACCACAAGATAGAATCCATATCTTTCATACAAGTACAAAATAATTTACACAACCAATAGAGGTAAACTCACAAATTTTAATTTATCTTTAAAACTATAAATTTACAAAATTTATGCATTTAAGTATACTACATAACAACCATCTTCATTATAAAAGAATACTACTTTTATTTTTCATTAAAATCTCAAGAACGAATCAGAGTTCTTCACAAAAATCAGACTTAAATCAGCCAATGCATCATATAATTTTTTCCTTCTTTATCACTTACGAAATCCATCTTTCAAAATTTCTAGCATGGGTTAGTTCAATGAACTGAGCATGATAAGCACTAAGCCTTAAAATGAAGTGCATTCCAATAATTGTTCCATTAAAAAAAATCTACTTTAATGAGACAATTATTACATCATAATATCAATACAACAATAGCACATGGAAGAGAACTATATTTTAATCAAATGAATTCACTTCTAAGAAAAAGGACAGAATATAATCCACTATATTAGCCTTACAATAATAGAGTTTCATTGATCCTATTAATTATCCTTAAGCAAACAACAAATCATATCATCTCATTGTTCGCCAATTCTGTCATAATAGAATACAACATTTAAATTTTCTTTAAGCCAAAAGAAGGGCTTACAGAATGATTCTAATTAGGATGATTCATCTAACTCATAAGCCAAAAAATAAGAGAATCATTCCAACTATACCCAAACACAAAACATTTGAAAAACAGAACAGATTCATAAGGTCAATTAACTATTTCATTTAAAGGTCAACTACCTTAAAGTTTAACATTTAAGATATTCACCATAACATAATCTCATTTTAATCCAAGAAGAAAGAGAGAATCAAACAGTCCACCTACAAGTCTAAATCTACTTCCACATATTAAAAGTTAACATTTAAAGATCTGAATCAATGTTCACAATTCAAAGTAGTCTCATATAGGAGTTAATCACTACTCGAGTCTATCCAAGGAGGGTCCATAAAAATATAGAGTATAAGAGAAAAAACTTACTCATCTCAAACCAAACAAGCAATCCTTGTCAAACAAATATTCTGCCAAACAAGCTTACATTTTCTATTCAACAAAACCGAATCATCTAGTATGCTAGTATGTCCTTGACCTACCCTGTAAAGGAGTAGGCCTTCAATGAATCACCATGTCTAGTCGAAGAGTGGAGCATCACAAAATAAGGCTCTACGATCATGTATACATCTGATAATGTGGAAACCTTTCTAGGAGTGTCTATGAATGGGGTCCTATTCCCCCAATGAAATGTTCTAATGTCACTGGGTGGGCCCAATAGAATTATCCTGACATATGACCTAAAAATATCATATACTTATTTAATGACCAATATTTGGTAGCACAAACCTTGACCACCCAACTTCGCCATCCTATGTAAATCCATGTATGTGTTGGATAACATGTCCTAAACCCAAATGTATCTGTATACAAGAGAAATACTAAAAAATGAAGAAATAAAATAAATTAAAAAAACCAAATCCTTCTTCATATCTCTTTGCAACCTCAGATGAGACTACTGAATCTTGGAATGAATTACCAAGCTTATTGAATCTCTTGATCAAATTATTTGTGGATGCTCCAAAGATGTTTCGAATGGAAGTAGATTTTAGCTATGAGCAAAGTGATTGATGATTGATTTGATTATTTATTCGTGATAAATTATATGATGTAACAATGTGTGAGATTGAATGATAATCCAACACAAAAATGATGTTTTGGTGAAATAAGTTTTAATAAGTGAAAATTAAGGTATTTCATGAATGCTATAGGACTAGGCCCCTTACTTAGGAATGGGGAAGATCCATTTATTGAATATATGGAAATATGTGCACTGCTCTAACCATCATTGGTGGCCTTTCGACCAAGGATCACACATGAATAATCCACTAAAACCATGTGTTAAAAGGAAGTGGAGGAAAGGTGTGTGCATGGAGAGAGGGAATAAAGTGAGAAGCGGATTTTAATTAATAAATAACAAGATGAGTTTATTGACATAAAACTATAATACTTATAAGTTAATAATGAGAAGACACAAATATGAAAAGAAAGAAAAAAAAATATGAAAAAATTTAACTACATTATACTCATCAAAATATGCATTATTTCCTTATTTGTGCAGGATTACAAAGATCTATTGGAGTAGAGTTGAGATGGAGAAGAAAATATAAGAAAATAAGATAGAAGATTTACAATTTGTGAGATGGGAGAAAAACTGATATGACCCTTTAGAATGGAGAGATAATTAAAATATATAGCCAAATTTATTGTATCTTCACATTCCCATGTGAATTTTCAACTTAAAGTGCAATCCCAAACAAAGAATTAAAAAATTTAAGTGACTTAAGTCACTTTTTACAAAATTTTCTCCATAATGAAGAAATAGAATTCTAGAGAGATAAAGAGAATATATATATATATTACATAGTGAAGCCTCGCTCTTCCTTCATGGCGGAGATGAATTCTACATCTGAATAGTATATTCCTCAACTATTTATCTGATTCGAACACATCTGGACATGGATTTTGATTTGGATCCAGCTTCCAGCTAAAACTAAGCACTGTCCAAGTTTAGGAGTAGGATGACAATTTCCTTGCTTTGATTTCATTTCATTTTGTTATAAATGTTTATTTTTATATATGGTAGTCTGGTTTTTATTAATTTTTTTTTCTAAACTATTTTGGTAAAACAATATCAACATCTTGGATTTATTAATTACATGTTACTTTAGAAACTTGTGCCATAATTGCAGTGGTTATGTTCTCGTTTGGACTCATTTGAGACATGTCCGTTGTAGGACATTCGAGACGTCATTGTAGAACTCAGCTAATGATGCACTAGCTGTTTTACATAGGCCGCCTCTTTCAATAATGTCTTTTGGAGGTGGGGGGTCTGCAGTCGATCAAAGTGTAGGCTTTGGAATCATCAAAATGGATATCAACATCTATGGAAGTTACATGTTACCCTGAGAACTTATGATGCAGAAGTGATTTATTGGGCCTGTGCTAGAGTTTTTTTCCGGGATGATTCTTCTATTTTTGTGAAGTGAAGAACTTTGTATTGAGCCTGTACTAGAGCTTTTTTCTGGGGCAATTCTTCTATTTCTGCAGAGTAAGCACTCTGTGTCAGCGAGGTGCATTGAGTTTATGCTGTAAACTAATTAAACAATGAAAAAGTGTATGATATTTTGTTTAAATAAAAATGGGTGTCGGCTTTTGACCATTTATGTCATGTATTTTTGCAGGGCGGGAAGTAAATTTTTCGGGGAAGATCGATTGCTTGAAAAAAATGTTGAATATTTATTTTAGGAAAGAGAATTTTACACGAGTTGTGTCTTCTTGCTGAAATGTTTATGCAGTAATAATAATAATAGTAAGATTTTTGAACAAATATGGATATAGGGCCCAACTCCGAGGTTGGATCTGGGTGGTGGCTATAGATCCATATAAGTTTACGAAGCCAGGTGACTTGTATCAATTATTTTTGTAGTGCAGTACTTTGATTTTTGTGGTGAAGACTAATCAGAATTATTACACAGTTAATATTTGAACATTTATTTTGTTGTGGGGCATAATGGGGTTTATTGCATCAAGTGGCTTGAAGTGTTCAGCAGTGCAAGAGCAAAACAACCTTATGGCCAAAAGGAGGAAGACTCCAAGCCAGATCTTTCTCTCAGTGGGGTGCCGAGGGTAGGTTTTTAAATGGAATTGTTATTTTTCCAGTAACATGTTATTCAATGTTTTTTGGGGATAACTGCACAAGTGATTGGCAAAAATAATATTTTGAATATTTATGTTGCTTAAAAGAGATAAAGGGGTTTCTTTCAGATGTGTTATTAATGAAGTTTGTGAGTTTTATCAGTCTCTGAACAAACAAATAAATGAAATGTTACGACGAGGGTTTCAAGCCAAATGTCTTGTGTGTAGAACTTAAAGATGTATTATATATCTTCATGAAATTAATGTTTTCGTAATGCAAGGATTATGTAAATTGTTAAAAACATGTATGGTGTTATTCAAGGGTTTTCATTGTGGTCATTGATTGCACACAAGTTGATTTGTAAGTTCTAGCAGATCATAAGCCTCCCAGATCAATAATGCGATGGGATAGACACTGTAATAACTCGGCTGCAATGCTGGGATGGGATGAACATGAACTTATGAATGTGTTGAAACCATATCATTATGGTCTGCCAAAAATAATATGAAATATTTATTTGTTGAATATAATTTATGAGGATGAAGATCTTGAACAAGGTTTTTGATGGAGGAATGGAGTGCCCGTGCTTTTCATCGACATACATTTTGTTGGCTCACGATTGGATATGATTTATAGATCGGGAATGTAAACATTTTTAGGTTGCCGAACTGCCATTTTTACCTCTTCGAAGGATTTTTTCTTTGGCCTTATCTTTCAGTTCACCGATTTTGGATTGAATTAGCAAAATGAATTCAAGGTTTTGATTCCCGGTGGTATGATTTCAGGTGCTATTCTAAAGTTGTAAGGCCTCCATTTTAGGTTTGAAATATTATGCTTCAGTCTTTGGTAACAAGTTGGGACATGGATCAACATGATTTTGGCAGCACCGGGTTTTAGCAAATTTTATGAGCCGTCAGCTAGGAATGGAAATGAAGTTGCAACACTTCTTGGTTTTATAGTTTTTTGCATAGCGTGTGGCAATACTAATTTATGGGCAAGTAGCAATGTTTTGTGTATAACTTTTGTTGTTTTTATAGAGTATTTTATGTATAACTTTTGTTGTTTTTATAGAGTATTTTATGAGTAAGGAGTTGGGAGTTTTTTAATTGCATTTAACCTTATCATGTCGAGACTTCTTAACTTGATTCTTAGATTTTTTAGGTTTTAATGCAAATTCAAGCGCGTGCTATGTGTACATATTTTTATTTAATGTGAATTAAATTCATCAATCGGGCCTTCTCAATGAGGTTCTTAGAATAGAATTCTGGGTGTGTATTTTGAATTTCCTATTCAAACGTGTTATGAGATTGTATGTACTATATAATTCAAACTATTGAAACCATGTGTGAATGATATAATTAGATTTTTTTTTTGTATTTAATGTAATTTAGTGTATTTATATACTATATAAATGTAATTCTAATAAATACAAGAAGACCTATTTTATGCCAGTTTTTTTTGGCTAGATGGGACATTGATAAATGTATATTTTTAATTAGGCATGCTAGGTAGTGGCTTAAAAGTTACGATGACAAATAATTGGATTTTGTTAAATATGATGTAAATAAATGTAGTTATGCCAATAATTGTTATCAAAAGTTAGAAAGCCAAATGATTACAAGATGAATAACTCTATAAAGTGAGAGGAACCAAGCACATGAATTACATCTTGGAAAAAGAAGAGGAGAAATGAAGTGCAGCCTCATATAGTCTTTTGAGTAATCCAGCTAGACATCAAAAGGATATTAGATAGTAAAAATGTGTCGAAACTAATCCAGTAATAGTTCAAGACTTCTAGAGCTGGGCTTTAGGAGCATGCTTATGATATAATTCATCTAGCAAGACTTCAGTAATTCTAAATCTAGAATAATGAAGATGATCTTTGCATTGGGTGCCCAAATACATAACCAACCATATTGCATATCCAAAAAGGCTAATGCATAATACCATAAGGAAGAGAGGCTCGAACAAATAGACAAATCCATGTACACCAAGAAATTCTAGCATTAAGGAGAAAAAATAGCATCAATAATCATTTATATACGCTATGATGGACCTCTAAGTACCATGACACACAAAACACCATTGGTAGTGAGCTCATATGTACAAGATAAAAGGCTAGAAGGTTGTTTTATTGGGTAAAGGAAATTCAGTTTTGTTTGAGTTTGAGGAAGCATGGATTCTTGCAAGTGGCAATATTCCCCTTGCATTGAAGAAGAAAAATTTTGCAACCGTAACTTGACATTAATGGCGTGAATCTCATAAAAAGTTGCACCAAGGTCAGAGCCTATTATAAGGGGGTGGAGAATGCATTACCCGAGTTTTCAACTTGTGTGCCCCTTGAATATTTGCATGTCGAGTATATTGTAAATCTGGCAAGTTGATTTACACTATGCTATTTTGTTTTTTTAGGTCATGGTTGATGGGGTAGGTGGAATAATGTTAAAAGAACTTGACATGCATGATGTAAATATTGTGTACAACAATAAAATCAAAAATACCATATTAAAAGATACCGAAAGGCACATGTGGTAGTCAATAGCATTATTAAATAGAGGATAGAGAGAGAGGGAATGAATTGAGGCAAAGATGAAGGGCACAATGATTCATTAAGGACCAAGTAGTTATGGAAGTTACAAACAATTAGATGGTTACAACCATATCGACACATCATATATTAAGTAACCCTAAAGACAACCTCAAGTTTCTCCTGAAATTTTAAAAAGAGAGTAGGACCAGGAGCTTTAGTCATTATGTCAGTGCCTCGAGACCAATTGGGAGTTGTCAATAAGGTGGTGGAAAAGGACAACATGGTTGCCCTAGTGATGAATATAGTCTACCGTCTTATTTTCCTTAGTGGAGTCTTTCAATTTTTTGGCAGCAACTTACACTCACATTTAGTTGAGGAATATACTATTCAAATGTAGAATTCATCTCCGCCGTGAAGGAAGAGTGAGGCTTCACTAGTAGAATCTGAATCTCTATCCTCTATGCTATCTCAACTAACAGGGGTTCTACATTTTCTTCCATATAATGCCTCAAAAGGTGCCATCTTAAGAGAAGCATGATATGTATTATTGTATGCAAATTCAACTAATGGAAGATACTCTTCCCACTTATACTGCTGATCCATATAATACATTCGTAACATATCTTCTAAAACTTGATTTACTCTTTCAGTATATCCATCCATTTCTAGGTGATATGTCGAACTTAAATTTAGCTTAGTTCCTAGGGCTGTATTAAGTGTTTGCCAAAATATTGACGTCATTATAGGATCTCTATCTTAAATGATTAACTCAGATACTCCATGTAATCTAAAAAATTTGTGTACAAATCTTCTTTCCAAAATATGAGAGTCATCCTTCATATTTCCAACAATAAAATGTGCTACCTTTGTTAATTTATCAACAACTACAAAGATAACATCATGCTTATTTCTTGACATAGGTAACCCTTGTACAAAATCCATGCTTATTACCTACCATTTGTACTGCGGTATGCTATGAGGATACAACAAACTGGTTGGGTGCTTATGTTCTACTTTAACACGTTGACATTCAAGGCAATGTGTCACAAAATCTATAACATCCTTTTTCATTCCTTTCCAGAAATATTGTTGTTTTATATCAGAAAACATTTTAGTAATGTCAGGGTGTCCAAAAAAAGATGAATTATGAAATTCAGTTAACAATTTCTTTCTCAAATAATTAAGTAAAGGTACAGACTTTGTTTTCAAATCATAAGATTCCTTCCTTATCAAAGAGAAACCCTTTATACCTCGAGTCATTAGAATTTACACCAAGTGCTACTTTTACTTGTTGAAATTAAGAATCAGATTCCATAACACTTTTTACTTCATCCTTAAACTGAGTTCTAAGTGTTATAAGATCAGAAATGTGCTTCCTACGACTTAGAGCATCAACCACTCTATTTTATTTTCCTTTAATGTAAATTATGTCAAAATCATATTGAGACAAAAACTCTAATCACCTTCATTGTCTCGTATTCAAATTTAGCTGAGTAAAAATGTACTTCAGCCCAAGATGATCAGTTTTTAACTCAAATATTTTACCAAGCAGATAATGCCTCCAAACTTGGAGTGCATGAACAATGACTACAAGCTCTAAATCATGTGGAGCATAATTCAACTCATGGAACTTAATTTTTCTACTTTCATATGGTATAACATGACCACTTTGTAACTAAATACCTCTTAGACCTTCACTGGATGCATCAGTTACCTACATAAAATCTCCATTAGGATTTGGTACTACAAGAATAGGTGTTGAAGTTATCTATTCCTTCAAGGTTTTAAATTTAATTTCACATTTATCACTCCAAACAAAATTTTTATCTTTCTGTAAGGAATTTATTGGTGTAGCTATCTTAGAAAGGTATTTTACAAATTTCCTATAGTATCTACCAAGTCGCATGAATCTTCTAACTTCATGTACATTCTTTGGTGCAGACCATTCCGTTATAGCTATAATTTTTTAAGGATCTAGAACAATTCCTTCTTTACTAATTACATGTCCCAGATAATGCACTTCTATGTCATAAAAGGAACATTTGGATAACTTACAAAACAACTGTCTCTTTCTTAGAATTTCCAAAACTATTTTCAAATGCTCATGATGCTCCTCACTGCTTTTAGAATATATGAGAATTTCGTCCAAGAATACGAGCACAAATTTTTCCAAGTATTCTTAAAAGATATTATTCATTAAATTCATAAATGTCGCAGGTGCACTAGTTAATCCAAAAGATAAAACCGTAAAATCATAATGTCCATACCTTGTTATGAAAGTTGTTTTATGAATATCCTCATCCTTAATTTGTAGTTGATGATATCCAAATCGAAGATCTATCTTGGATTATACCGATGCTCCACACATCTAATCAAATAAATCATCAATCCTAGGGAGTGGATATCTATTCTTGATTGTTGCCTTGTTTAAGATTCTGTAATAAATGCACAATCTAAGTGTTTCATATTTATTTTTCCCAAAAATCACTGGTACTCCCCAAGGTGAAACACTTGGTCTAATCAAACCCTTAGAAAAAAGTTCTTGCAATTGAGCCTTAAGCTCTACTAATTCTATAGTATTCATTCGATAAGGTGCCTTAGAAATAGGTTTAGTACTTGGTTTGATTTCAATTGTGAATTCAAACTCTCTTTTAGGTGGTAGACCTAGCAATTCTTCTATAAATACATCACTGAAGTCTCGTAACAACATATACCATTCCATAATATAGCTACTTTCTTCTGTTGATTCAATAATTTTTACTACATATAAGGTACATCCTTTATTTTTGGCCTTTTTAAGTTGCATAGCTAAAAGTTTCCTAATAGAAATCTCATGTTTCACACCCTGAATCTCTATTGTTTTCTGCAGGTCATCTAAACAACTAATGTGTTTTTCAAAATAGTCCACTTTATCCTTATGTTCTATTAACCAATTAACACCTATGATTACATCATAAGACCCTAAAGGCCTAACATAACGATCAACCTCTAGAAAAATCAGGTAAATCAGTGACCGCTCTAAAAAGACACATTAACTGTATGAACATCATTATTACCATACTGTATAGTCCATGTTGTATCCATGTTTCCATCTTTTCTTTTTAATTTTGATGCTAATTTACTAGAAATAAAACATTTAGTAGCTTCGGTATCAAAAAGAATAGTTATTGGTAAACCAAATAACTTACCCAGAACTTCTATGGGTGTGGCTTGTTTCTCATCCTACTTCTCAGCTACTACAACATGTATCTTGTGCTACTGATTAGGATCATCCTTCTTCAAAGGAAATTGATTTGCCTAATGATCCTTGCCACAATTATAATAGCCTCCTATAGGTCTCTTTATACACTCAGAATTATTTCCAGTCTTAAAGTTATTATTCTTACCTCCATAGGACTTCTATCCATCATTATTATTCTTGGCAAAATTGTTTTGTGCATTTCCAATAGTCTTCTTCGTCATTGTTTTCTTATTATTATAAGCTGAAAATTTACTTTTATTACCAAAATTCTTCCATGGTCCCTTCTTAGGTGCAAGAGAAGTTGAAGAGGAGTTTGGAACTTTCTTCCTTACTTCCTCCTTATGAGCAAAAAGAGCCTTTAATTTCTGTTCCTGCCTTATGGAGTTTTCAACAACCCCTTCCGTAGTGGTTGGAATGTGAACGTCAACTTATCCCCCAGTAATGGGATTAAATCCCATAATAAATTTGTGTATCTTGAACTTCTCATCAGTTTGATACTGAGGTACATACTTGAGGAGTTTCATAAACCATTCCCAATACTCAGTTACTGTTATCTTTCCTTGAGCTAAGTTCTGAAATTCAGTCATTTTCTGATCATAGTAGAGTTGTGGTAGCCATCGTTGCCTAAAATAACTTTTAAATTGATCCCAAGTGATGTTAGTTTCATCAATATTTAACTCAACCTTATAGCTATCCCACCATGAAGATGCTTCATGGGAAAGCTGATATGCTCCCCATATAGCCTTGGTTTACTCTAAGAAGTTCCTTATTGCAAAGTACTTCTCCTACTAAGCTAGTTCTCATCCCCATCTCCTAATGTGGTGTCATCAAAATTAGGTGGAATTATCCTTTTTATGTCATTAGTGAGTCCTACTGCCAGCCTAGAATTTTTTTTCTCAGGCTAAACAGGTATGTTAACATTGTTATTATCAACACCCACATTGGCGTTGTCCCCTGGAGGTGGCCGATTATTGTTATCAACTTCTTATTCCTCATCATTACCCATTACTTATTGTTCCAACATAGCCAAATGATCTCTTGTGTCCAACAGGATAGCAACAAGGATCTCATCGAGTATTCTGGGTAGTTTCCACTCCTTCCTCAGGTGGAGGGTTATTTACAAAGTTTCCTCTTGTTCTCACCATTTTCTGTTACAATAAAATTTAAGTTTCATTAGATTGTGGACACAATAGGTCTAAGAGCTGCAACCTTTAGCTCTGATACAAAGATGTAACATTCCCATTTTAAGACTTTAGAATCAAGAGAATTTTTTATTTATATTTTAATAATGTTCATTGTTCTAAGTAAAGCAATATTTAGAACAAACATTCCATGCCAATAAAATTAAATGGATAAACATATGTAGCTGTAATGACTTGGTGATTCAATGATCTATTCATTCCATAACTCAGTAAGCTACCGATCTATTTATGTTATCTTATGTATTCTATACATATTGTATACTTCACATACTTTGTCATCCTACCCTACACCAGGTACTAAGTGATCTGTTTAAAGAACATATCTGAATATTTGTTACCAATATTCATTTTATATCACGTTGTTTTAAACTTGGTGACATAGGACAATGCAACCAGAAGTTTGCGATACTTTGGCCAAAGATTTACAACATACTGTGTATGTCACTATTCCTAGACAACATACTCGTCATATGGGAATACATCCTTCACCTCACTCTTCTATTACCATGATTGGTCTTTTTTGACTACCGTCAGTCAACTTGTTCCAGGTTTAACCCTAGCCCTGGATAGAAACATTACCTATTATAGGAAGATATTTACAAAGGCTTAGGGTAGATGGGCATACTCATTTGACCTAAGTCATTCTGAATGTGCAAACGTACCCTGAGCCTTTGGAAGCTAATTCCTATCCTAAATATGCTCCTATCCAGACCTAGAGAGAAACTAGGTTCAAGCTCGAGTTCCAGATTTGTGTAGATCTAGATGATCAATGTGGAAGGGTGATACCACATGTCAACTACAAAACTGTATTCTCGAGAAGACTCAAGCCTTCTACAAATTACATCCCTGTAGTTAGTGTGTGCCAACATCCTATAGAAATTGCCTCATCGTGATGTACATACCCCTGAGGATATTTTTAATACATTATTATTCTGGGTTAAAACTTGATTACAGTAACGATTCCAAACCCTAGTCCAACACACATCATAAGTTCTTCCTAAATTTGATTCATTTAGCCCATTAATAACTTTGTTATATTCATTATCACTTTTAATGTTTGAACACATAGTTAAACTGCTAATTAACCATAATTGTACAATGTTATGTTATGTCGTATTTAAAAGTATAATAACTTTTTACAAAATTTCAATGTCTGAATATATCCAATATAAAGTAGAATTCATTCCAAATGAAGTCTGATAAATTGAAGTCATGTTACCAAACCTTTTTGGGTTATGAAAAATTAAGAAAGAGAGAGTGTCTTTCTCTAAATGTTCATTGTTAGGGTTTATTCTACCCAATGTCCACACTTCTCAATGTATGTTCATCACACTTTACATTACTATGTTATATAGTTTCTATAACGAATATCATATTCTGCAACTTTACAAGATGCATCACAAGTAGGGAGATTGAACTAAATCCTTTTATCCAATCTTATTAAAAGAAAGCCATTAAACATATAAATAATATGAAGAATAACCACAAGATAGAATCCATCTCTTTCATACAAGTACAAAATAATTTACACAACCAATAGAGGTAAACTCACAACTTTCAATTTATCTTTATAACTATACATTTAGGTATACTGCATAATAACTGTCTTCATTATAAAAGAATACTAATTTTATTTTTCAATACAATATCAAGAACGGATCAGAGTTCTTCATAAGAATAAAACTTAAATCACCCAACGCATCATATAAGTTTTTCCTTCTTTATCACTTATAAAGTCCATCTGTAAAAATTTCTAGCACAGGTCAGTTCAATGAATTGAGCATGGTAAGCACTAAGCCTTAAAACGAGGTTCATTCCAATAATTGTTCCATTAAAACAACTCTTCTTTAATTAGACAATTATTAGGTCATAATATCAATACAAAAAAGAAAATGGAAGAGAAGTATATTTTAACCAATTGAATTCACTTCCAAGAAAAGGATAGAATATAATCCACTATATCAGCCTTACAATATTAGATTTTAATTGATCATATCAATTATCCTTAAGAAAAAAAAATAGATCATATCATCTCATTATTCCCCAATTCTATCATAATAGAATACAACATTTAACTTTGATCTTCAAGCCAAAAGAAGGTTTTACAGACATGGTTGTAATTAGGATGATTCATCTAACTCATAAGAAAAATAAGAAGAGAATCATTATAATTGTACCCAAACACAAAACATCTGAAAAATAGAACAGATTCATAACTTGAAATAACTATTTTATTTAAAGGTCAACTACCCTAAAGTTTAACATTTAAGATATTCACCAAAATAGAATCTCTTTTCAATCCAAGAAGGAAGAGAGAATCAAACAGTCTACCTACAAGTCTAAATCTACTTCCACATATTAGAAGTTAACATTTAAAGATCTAAATCAACATTCAAAAATAAAAGTAGACTCATATAGGAGTTAATCACTACTCGAGTCCATCCAAGTAGGGTCCATAAAAAGATAGAGTACAAGAGACAAAACTTACTCATCTCAAACCAAACAAGCAAGACTTGTCAAAAAACATTCTGCCAAATAAGCTGACATTTTCTATTCAACAAAACCAAATTATCTAATCTCTTCCTACAACATTTCAACAAATGGTTTGAACAAGGAAGACCAAAAAATCATATAGAAATCTCCATTTTATAAGAGAAACATATCAGGAAAGTTCATCCAATGAACTTATCCCATCAATAGAAAGAAAGGGATCTTAGTTAGAAAAGGATCCCAATAATAATTCATTTTATGGTACTAACAAATGAACTCCTGCTTTTAATTCAAACTAGAAATTCATAAGATAGTTCCTAGGAGAGAGAATGAAATCGACTCATAGTAAGAAGAAAGAGCACTACCATTTTCCTTACACTTCTTTACCTTCAATGAACACAAGTTTCAATTCCAAACTTAGAATGAAATACACATAGTAGTCCTAAAAAAACATTCTGTTCCAAAGGAATCACATTCCTTTCTTTTATAAAGACACAAGGTGTATTTACTATATCCAACAAGAGATAGAAAAACAAACCAATCAATAAGCTAACATGTTCCAAAGTATCAACAAACTCAAAGATTGAAAACCCATTGTCAGGTTTCAATTTTGCATTATAAAAGAGTAATTATTTCATGATTCAATAAGAACTAATTACAAAAACAATCTTAACATGGACAAGGTAATTACATGATAACAATTTATAGCACTAAAGTAATAAACTCTTCTTTTAAATGAAACTAGTGCTTATTTTCAAAGATATAAAAATTTGGGTTTCCACAAAACAAAGGGGGAAAGGATACCCCTGATAAAACGACCATTACCATCTCAAAAAAGAAGAAATAGTTCTATAAAATAATTACCAAATCCATTCATCAAACAAAGACATTTGCATTTAAGATCTCAAAGAGTTTTCCTAACAACTCAACCAACTATTCTCCCAGTTTTCTTTGAGTAATAGTTCAAAAAAAGAGTTATAAGTTTTTAAACAGTTTAATACAAGTAAAAACCCAACTCAAAATACTAGAACAAAGTTGACACCAAGTGTCAACAAAAGTTCAAAACTACACAAGTAACAAAAATATGAATGCGGTGAAAAACACATGAACCTCCATTAACAGTCCAAAATTTTACCAAAAAAAACATGCGTACAAAGCCACATTTACGGCGTTAACAGCAATCCCGAGTTACCCAATATACCAAACACCGGTTTGGAATAACAAGTGGCTCCAACACAAGTTCCTATCAAAACATGAAGCCCAAATACTAGCTCCAATGGAGCTCAAGGTTCCCGCAAAGTTTAGAATCCACAAAAGTAATAAAATACATGAGTGCCATGTACATTATAAACTTCCATTAACAGTTCAAATGGTTCACAAGAAAATAACACAAGCTCTATGCCATATACAGACTTCAACAATAGTCCAAGTTATCACAAGAATCAAAACACGATTCCTAAGTACAAGAACCTCTAACAACAGTTAAAATTGAACACAAACCAAAACAAGATACCAAATAGAAATACGAGCTTGAGTACAAGTTACAGACAATATATGAGCTCAATACAAGCTCAAGATCAACAAACATGAATTCCCATAGTAATAGGTGGAGGTCAAGGTTCCCAAATCACTCAGCAAAATAACATTAGCAACAAAGGTCATCAAAACAGAACCCTTCAAATAAAAAGAAGGAAAAGCATAGTTACAAAATATGTTTTTGCATGCATGCATTGTGTTTTTAAACAAACACAACATAAGTTCCAACAAAACCGTATTTACCATGGACTCATGATCAAGAACACAAGATTTATTAAAACCCAGCGAGAGAATAACCAGATAAAACATGTAAGCCAAGAATCTAAAAAAATTAGACTTGTTTTAATGAAACATTTATAAGAAAGCAAGAGATCTTAAATATTACAGCCTATCATGCTTGATAGTTCTTCTGCCAAATCGAAGGAGACCACTAACTCAAGCTCACAACCTCTCTTCTTCTGCACGAAAGATCAAAAAACCAAATTCTTTTTCCACATTGTCTCTTATACATCCCACAAAACTGAAAATAGGTCTAAGACTTCAAAAATAGCCATTAAGTGCAGTTCAATCATGCTAGTTCAAAAAAAATAGAGAGCCATGCAAAGCAAAAATCACAAAACATGCAAAGTGAAACAACCCCAGACAAACTCGTATGCATGCCTTCCAAAGTTGTTTGAGCATGAAAACTGAAAACAATAAATTTCATTAATTCTAATTTTCCCCGCCTATCCTTCCTTACCACCCGACTTCCAATTCTAGTGAATGCCAAAACAAAATTAACATGAAATTACATTTTACTGACACCTTCCACATAAGCCTCTGCCAAGTCAACTAGGCCTCTACCAAAACTAGCAGTACTCTATGCATTTAAAACCTTATCAACAACTTAAATGCCATTGGAACTATCATCCGTAGAGCCATGTCGACCACCAATTCCCCCTTCATACCCATTAGTTTAGGATATATATAATTGCTTAGGTTATATCTTAGGTTAGCTTATGATATGTAACCTTAGGATATAACCCAAACAATAAATTACCACCTTAGGTCTTAACACATTACCTTAGGTAGTTTTGACATAGGTTAGATTAATTCACAACATAAAATTTTAAGGCATTTGGTTATTTCATCACATAACCATTTAGCATTAGGTTTTAGGTTAAATTAAATAGCCCAGAAACCTTTCTATACTCCCTTAGACACAAGGCTTAGGTTAGAAATAAAATCAATTAAGTAACATAGCATAGGTAGCAAATATTTTTACCTAGCTTATGATTTCTGTTGGATAGTTCCTTTTTAGGATCCCGAATCCTCCCAATGTCATGAACAGACCTGTATTTTGTTTACATTCCAACATTGTCCTGCCACGATTGATCTCCAAAGACCCAAGAACAACATACAACTGAATGGAAATACATTCACACAAAAATCAAAGAACTTTTAAACAAAAAATTTTCAATCAATATGTCACTTAATTCATGGAATGTCAATTTACCATTCGTTCAAAAGAGAAGATTTAAAACATTCCTTGGATCACTAAAATTGATCGAAGGATGAGTTAGATTAATAGATAAGTTTTACAAACTCTTAAACCAGATTGCAACTCACCTACAAGAAGTGAAAAATGGATTCAAGGAAGCCATTCCAATTCAGTCTAATGATCTTACGAGTAGAAAAGATTTATCCATATTAAGTAGGATCTCATCAATCAAAAGAACACATCTTTACTAAGGAAAATCACATGTCAACGCTTGAAATGCAAAGGAGGAAAATAACAACTGTCAAGGGTGTTACAATTGGTGTATTCCAGCTTCATCTAAGTCTACCTAGAAAATCTTCTTCTCATTCTCACAATTCTGGGTTTAATTCCCCATCAGATTTTAATTTACAACCACTTGTTCTTTCATCACTATTTTGATTTCACAGTGACCAGTGTCATTCCAGCAACCTGTCATGTTAGTTACCCTCTCACCGTTGTCAGTTATACCCAAACCGGTGTCAGTTCTACTGTCCTTTTGGTTAACCTACCCAAAAAGACATTTTATTCATCTTCTTCAACTGTTTCAGAGTCCTTGTCACTCTTATCATATGCCATTGACCTTGTAAATCTCATCAATATTTGGCATACCTATCATATTTGGACTTGTACTTTGTTTTTGAACCAACTGTTTACTTTCCTTAGTGACCAAAAATGGTTACCTTTGACTGGCATCAATTTACCCTCACCAACATCGGTTAACCTATGTCATTTTATAACTAACATTTAGCCTCTATTCACTCACCGCCACCTATTTATCCTACCTATGTTGTATTTCTGTGGCACTTACAGAAAGTAGTGTTATCCAAAATTCACCCTCCGGGGTTAATTTGATAACATGCATCAGAATTCTCAAGTCCCAAGTAGATAATTGATTCAGAGCAAGCATCATGTTTTTGGGGTTCCCTCAGATTTTTTCTAACTCCCCTATCCCCCAAGAAGAGAGCAAGTTCTGAGAAAATGTGAAAAAATTGCAAAAACAAGCTCGGGCCAGAAAAAATTGCGAAAAATGGCTAAGTCCTAGTCCTCGCAACAGTCGGGACAGTTGGGACAAAAGGGCGCGGACCGGCCGAAAGGCCGCCAGGCGGTCTGCGTAGCATCTGGGACAAATGGGACAAAGGGACACGTGGGACGTGAAAATCTGAACTGGCCGAAAAGTTGAAAAAATTGACTAACTGTTGAAATAGGCAGTCTGGGACATCTGGGCAATTAGTACGCGAACCGGCCGGATCGGCCGAAATAAGTCAAGGCAGCCCGGAACAGTTGGGCCGAAGGTACGTGAAGTACGTGAACCAGCCAGATCAGCCGAAATAAGTCAAGGTAGCCTGAAACAGTTTGGGACGCGTGGGACAAAAGTACGCGAACCGGCCGAACCGGGCGAATCGGGAAAATTTGTCCCGAACGGTCCGAAAGCAAATGGGACATCTGGGCCGCGAGTACGCGAACCGGCTGGTTCGGCTGAAACAGGGAACTTCAGCACTGGGCCAAATGGGACATTTGGGACAAAGGGACGCGTGGGACGTGAAAATCTGAAATGGCCGAAGACAGAGAAGAAAAGTCAACGTTTGGCCCGTGAAACTTCAAACGGCCATAACTTTTGACTTCGAGCTCCGATTTTCACAAAATTGGACTTTCTGGAATGAGCATGATGTCCTCTACGTCACAAAAACTATATTTTTTAATTTTAATGAGGGTAGATATATTTAAATAAAAGAAACATATTCGGCTCCAGTCAGTCAATGCTCATTCCCGTCAAATGATAGAAAACGCCTGCCAGGCCCAAAATAGCTGCCCGCACTCAGAAGGCCATAACTTTTGCATTTCTCAACGAAATCGCACAAAATTGGTACTGTTGGAATCGTGGTTCCAAGCCCGATGCATAGAAATCAATAAATTCTGGATTTTATTGGAAATTGATTTATTTTTTTAAGAAAACGTGGCCGGGTTCAGAACAGTGTTTTATTTGGTAGCTGGGAGTGCAATTAAGAGGCATGGTCATCATTCTTTCTCTTCTGCAGCACATGGGACAGTATGGGGAGCCTTTTGCAAGTAATATATAACCATTTCACTCAATTTAATACCTCTTACAGGTGGTTGAAGGACAGATTTTGGGATTTTCATTTTCCCTTCTCTTCTTCTTCTCATTTTTTCTATAAATTGGAGTGTTGGGCTCATTGTAAAGGAGAGAGTTTTTTGGTAGCAAAGCTCTGCCAAAATTACTTTGTGAAGCCAGTGTGTTGCAGGCCCTTGTAGTGGACTCCTTTCATGGTGATCCAGGCCCTTATCTTGTAATAGACTGAACTGTGCATATCAGGAAGCAATAAAATACAAGTTTGTGGATGTATCTTCCCCTGCTGTGTTTTCTGCATTCTTCTTGCCCCTTTTATATTTCTACAAGAATATTGTGTCTATTATTATGTTCTTGCAGGAATTCATTATCATTGTGTGTGCTTGGAATATTGCTGTGAATGCATTTTGCTAGATTATGGAGAACTATCATCACCTCTTCTAGTGTGCACTTTGCCTCTGTATTTCACACATTTGGAGACTACTCTCACATCCTCCTTTTCTGGTGTATCACCGCTTTAGTGTAGACTTTCATTTTTTGTATTCTCTTTCCCTGGTCCCTTAGAAATTTAGATTAGAATATTTAGCTTATCCTGCATTAGAGTAGATTGTGGCAGGTAGTTTAGGAGCAAGAACCAACTTTCTCTGGAGGTCTATCTCAAGTAGCAAGTCCCACAACTTGGAGATAGTACCCATGTTATCCAATCACACTGTGAGTTCAGGTATATGCACAGGGGTGCCGTGATTCGGTGATAACAAGTAGTCTTACCACATTAGTACCT
Organism: Taxus chinensis; assembly: GCA_019776745.2. Classification (NCBI taxonomy): domain Eukaryota; kingdom Viridiplantae; phylum Streptophyta; class Pinopsida; order Cupressales; family Taxaceae; genus Taxus; species Taxus chinensis. The sequence continues at coordinate 261,784,211 of CM034156.1, read as the reverse complement.
ATTCACATGGTACTGACACATCGACAAAAAAGCACCCTCGTATTCCACACCAATTGTCAACCATTCCCACCTAGTCCTTCACCACCTTCCATTTCATCACTAGCCATGGAACCTATCCAACCTATCACTATCACTATCGGAGATGAGAAGTTTGCATGACTCCTAAACAAAAACCCTACTGCCTTGTAGTTTTATCTTTCCCACTCATCCACTCGAGATGCCTCGGGTTAGTTGATATATGACATACTCGTATTTATCCCCCCGGTTCCTGTTACCACTGTTGTATTAACCTCATTTTTCTCTGCACTTCCTGTATCTACCTTACCCCCAGTTGTTTCACAATTATGTCCTATACCTACCATGACTGTAGCATTTTCTACATCTGTTACACTCGCCACATCCATTATACCTTCGCCAACCACCCAGCACATAACCTCATCCACCCCTATTGTCTCACGTATACCCGTAGCTACATAACCACCTCCCGTATAAGTGACCCCTACCCCTTTTCAAAATGTGGTCCTTTTTATTCCACAATCGTTGGCCCCCATTACAACTAGGGTCACCATGACCCTTCCACCTCCATATATGTACTCTCATCAGCCTCCTTTTTCATCTATTATTCACTTTGGGTACGTACCCCCTATTTCACTACATTCTTCTCAATCTACCTACATAGAAACACCATATACTGGAATACCACCCTTGTTACATGCCCAATACTAACCCTCTTATGCTACAAGAGGCACCCAACGATCCCAACCTACTAATGACCTAACCAAATTAATGATGGATGAGATGCAGACATTGGAGGCATTAGTCTCTGGCTCTCACAACACTCTCACTTACAATGATATTTGTAATGATCCTATACACCCATCCATTTCTATCCATCCATATCCCATGCATTAGGAAATGCCTAAATTCAACCATTTCAATAGCAAAGAAGACCTGCAACAACATTTTTGGTCTTTCAAACACGGGTGCTACCTAATCGACCACGATGATGCTTTTCTCTTGAGGACCTTTCCCATGTCTCTGACTGGACCTACGTTAGATTGGTATAGTGGGTTACCTAGACACTCTATATTTTCATTTAATCAGGTAGTCCAAGCCTTCTTGGATCACTTCTCCTTTAACATTGTTAAGAAGGTTACCATGACTGACCTATACTCCACATGTTAATATAACAATGAATCTATCACAGATTTTGTTGCTCGCTGGCATACCCTGATCAATCAACTCACATTCCAACTACCACAAATAGAACTCATTGATCTCTTCATGTGATCTTATGCCAGACATATCTCGCCAACCCTGCAGATCCAACTTTCTAAACCTTTGACAAAGCATTCACAATGGCACGAAAGTTAGAGATTTGGGCTATTGAAGAGAAGAAAGTCTAATTATGTAGTAAGAACTTGACATTCAAGTCAATTAATACCTCTTCTTCTTCCAAACCATACAAAAATTATTCAAAGGCTAAGGGGACCGCTAACGTAGTGGTACTCAAAACCGGCCCATCTCATCCATCAAATCAGGCTAGCCCCTCATCTAATCTCTCACACGTTAAGACTTTTCAATTTAGATGGGAAAAACAAAAATACACCCCAATTAGGGAGCCTTATTCTTCTGTCTTAGAAAAGCTCATTAAATTTGGGGTCATCACCGTTCCTCCTATAAAACCACACACTGGTTTTGACCCTGCTCTCATGACACCCGCATGGTACAAAGAACATGACTTTTGTAACTATCATCGAGTAAAGGGTCAGAGTGATGGAAATTGCATCACTTTCAAAAACATTGTCCAAGAAATGCTCGAGAAAGGTGAGTTAACTGTGGATAATCCTAACACACACGCTAATAAAGACCTACACATCTTCCAGAAACCCTTTCTCAATCATGCCCCTTAGTCTGATCAAACTGGTGAGACCTCAACTCATGATAGCCATACCCGTGAGGTCCACACTATTTTCGACAACGCACCCATTTCTTCCCAATTACCTCATATTCCTTCCATAGAGTAAATTCTGTCCCGAAGTCCTCCTTCATCATTGGAACCCACCTCACCTATTCCTCCACCCATAAAGGAACAACTTTCACCTCCTTCCACACTTATGGAGGAGCCCTTCGCTAATGTCAAAGCTATTTCACCTTTGACTTCTCCACCTAGGGAACCATCGCCCACAGTACTTATTAAATCCATGGAGGATACTTGTTTATCTTCTCTACCCACATAGTGGCACCCATCATCTCCTCCACTTATAGAGGAGTACCCATCATCTCCTCCACCTATAGAGGAGCACCCATTTTCTCCTCCACCTATCAAGGAGCTAGTAGAGATATCTTTACCACTAGGTGACCATTCTCCATCAGCTACCAAGGATCCTATAGACCTACTTTTGGCTTTCTTACCCAGAGAAGCCAAAGCTAAAGAATTCCCCATCTCTAAGACACATTTTACATGAATTACCATTAGGTCCTCATCAACCTCACCAACAGACGTGTCATTCTCACACTTAGCCAATCGCTTAAATTATATGGATAGATCCTTACTATGGGGGCGCATTTTTCTTCCTACCTCAACACAAATGCAAATGTCATTTGCTGATACCTCCACTATCTACACAAAAATATTCTAGCCAGTTGAACCAAGCACAACCACCTCTATAACAAAAATTTTCACAGTACCCATCATAGATCAACACACACCCTTACACATAACCCAACATACATCTAAGTCCAACCCCACACCTACATCATCCTCCTCACTTACACCTATTACTACCTTATGGGTCACCCCAACCACCATACGTACTCATCCACCTATCAAACTAGATTTAGCTAAATCCTCCAAAGTTAATGCCAAACCTACTTTAGCACCCAAACAAAAGAACCATACCCTTAGAACTCATACCCTATTTGCGCCAACCACACCTGCATCACCTTCACCCTTTCCGTCCATCTTAGGAACTCAACCTTCCAGCATGGTTAAGAAACCTCCATTTGTCAATAAACCAAAAACACAACAGTCCATTCCTTCCTCACAAACATCTAACATACACAAACACCCAACACGGCTTACACCTGCACCTACAACATCTTTACCACCCATACCTCCAATACCCTCATCAACTTCTTCACTACCCACTACACGTTAGTCTTTGTCCCTCACACCCCCTCCATGAACCATGTCATCTACCTTCATAGCACCTCTGTTATCCCCCTGGGTAACTCATAGTCTTCCCCCGTCTATTTTTCCCTCTAGATCTCATACACCCATATCACCTTTACCCAAGAAGGTGCAACACAAAGAAAAAAATATGCTACCCTCTAATAACATAGTCAAAATATCCATACACCCTCCTTCCCGTTCATCTGCAATACCCCTACCCAAGAAAATGCGACCAACATCCAAGGCCATGCCAGCACCCAACACCATAGCTCAACCCACTGCCTCTCCTGTAAGGACCATTCCTCAACAATCAACCAGACCGACACCCAAACCCACTTTCACTTCCCATTGTGACCCACTAGTAAGGTCCTATGCCAAAATCTTAACCAACCTCCTTGAGACTTCCATCATCACATTACCACCGCTCAGACCTTATGACCCCCTCAAACCCAAGCTAAAAGGGTTTGATGACACTAAAATTTTTGCCTGCCATCATGTGTTAGGGCACAATGCAGAGAACTGCAAGGCTTTGAGAACCTTCCTTATCCAGTTGTGTCCTCCTAAAGTAAACTTTGATGAAGAAGACCTTCTTGATGAGGACCCTACTTCACCGACACCCATTCCCATATTGCTTCCCTAACTACCTACTCTGCAACCATGACCTCTACCCCCTCAACTCTTAGAGCCACCCCCAAGATTTGAAATTAACATGGTTCGCATCAGAGAACTTGTCACACCATCACCCAAATGTCGTTCTGCCTAGCTCACCTCACAAGGTTTTTCTCATCCGGTAGTTTTTTTCCCGTCATGTCATTACACCACTTATCCTACACCTTCTCCATTCACCAACTCCCCTCAAATCAATATGATTCACATTGCTACCCATTCTCAGAAGGATAAAGGAAAGGAAAAGGCAACTGACTCGCCAATCAATTATATACTCAACATACCATTTGCACCCACACCTAAAATCACTATCCATGGCCCCACATATCCTATTTCTAATGGGGTCATAGACCACACTATGCTCAAACAACTACACCAATCCTCCCTCAATTTTTCCCTATATGACCTCATCCAAATGTCAGAATCCCATCATCAAGCTCTCATGGAAGTCCTGCAATCTATTGAGGTTTTACCCAATGAACCTATAACCATAGCCTCCATTATCACACCCCATCATGTAGCCTCTCTCACTAAATTTCCACCTTTATCCACACCTCACCCTACTCACCAAGTAGCCTCCCTTAGCTTCTCAGAGGAATAGATTGCACCGCACCAAACCAATGACCCTGACATATCCCTCTTCATCTTTGTCCACATCGATGATATATATGTACAACATGTAATAATCAATGGGTGTGCTAACATTAATATCATTTCATCCCATGTATTTGCTCAAATATGCATACCTGAAAATTACATGCATAAATATCCTATCATGTTGCGTTCATTCAATGACGCCATCACCTCTACACTAGGCACCATCATCCTACACATTTTCATGGGCCCTCACATTGTTCTAGAGCTATTTTATGTCTTTGAGGGGGAATTTCAATATAACCTGTTTCTTGGAAGACCCTAGATTCATGTCATGGGTTACGTTCCTTCCACTTTGCATAGTTGTGTAAAGTTTGAGCATGAAGGGCACACCTATACTATTCGAGGTGATCCATAACCTTTTAAAACATGCAACATGATTTACTGACCCAATGACGTACTTATACCCATTAAGGTGTCTACCTCCAGAACAACTATCGCTTCACCTACACCTCCGCTTACTAGTTCAACCGCTACCTCCATCACACATACCTCCTCCACTCCTACTGTTGCCAAAACCTCCACAACAAACCCATCAGACTCTCAATCCATTAGCTCCACCTCCATGTCGACCACTGACACATCATTTATTCCAACTACCCACATACAAACAACCGATCCCTTGGAAGGCATTTTTCAAAGCCTCACTCTGGTGGAGTATCACCTATATAGTGTCAACACATTCATTACTCCACAAGAGTATGGAAGTCTTTGCCAACACCCTCGCTATGATCACCATGTAGGAGAACAAATCCTTTATGGTCCTCCTCACCTTCGTACCACTCTCACCTAAGGGGGACTTGACACTACCAATTACACACCCGAAGCACCGTCACAAACTCACCCATTTTCCATTGACTTCCAGTCACTCACCAATCATCGTTTCACCCACACCTTCCTACACCGATGTGTGTGGAATGGTTTTGGTTTTGGATTTTAGGAGCAAGGCCACCATACTGTCAATCCATGTACCAACCACAAACATAATGACAGTAGTGGTATTGGCTTTCCTGAACCACCTACCAAATAGGCCCGCATTGAACTCATTAAGGACATCAACCCTTCTCCACCCTCTTCACCTGCTTTGCCTTCATCACCTCCTTCGCCGACAGATTTGATGGATCCTTAATCTATCCCTCCTAACTTTTTTTTTCATAAACACCATTTCCTTAGGGCCTTTGACTTATCAACATGAGGAAGAGGCTCCTTCCTCTCTTCCCTTCCTATATACTAAAATGATTGATGACGATACACCTTAAATTAACATCGTTCAATGTCAGGATGATGAATCTATACTCACCTACCTTGGTGTAAAAGACTCATATATTCATCCATCATTAGCCTCTGAGACACAAACCATTTTGAATGAATTGATTATCAAGATCAACATTCATACCCAGAAGGACCCACACATCGTAAAGATCAGTCAATCTTTAGATGCTACTGGAAAGGAAGCCATCACTTCTTTTCTCAAAGATCATAACCATGCTTTCACTTTGTCTTACGTAGACATGCCCAGTATTGACCCCACCATAGTGGTCCATAATATCATAATTTTTCCTGATGCTAAACCCATCAAACAAAAACTGAGGAAAATGCACCCTCACATTGCCCTTCTCATTAAATAAGAACTTCAGTGTCTTCTTTTTGTTTCCTTCATCTTACCAATTGATTATCCTTGTTGGATCTCTAACATTGTCCCTATCAGTAAGGAGAAAAGGGAACTCCACATTTACATAGATTTCTGTGACCTCAACCTAGCCTACCCAAAAGATGACTTTCCCTTACCCGGTATTGACCAACTAGTTGACCTTACCACTAGTCACGAGATGCTATCACTCAGGGATGACTTCTCAAGCTATAACCAAATCTTGCTTGCCCCAGAGGATTAACCAAAAACCGCATTCATCAACCCTTTGGGGACCTTATGCTATCACGTCATGCCTTTTGGCCTTAAAAACACAGGTGCCACATATCAACGGGCTATGAATTACATATTCCATGACATCATGCATCGTATATTGGAGGATTACGTGGATTATCTCCTAGCCAAATATAAATGCCACTCTGAGAACCTCACCATCCTAAAAACCTTTTTTGACTACCTCATTAAATATTACATTTTCCTTCAGCCAAAGATGTGTGTCTTCGTGGTTCTCTCAGGAAAGCTCCTGGGATTTATTGTTTCCCTATGTGGTATAAAAGTTGATCCTACTAAATTCAAGGCCATTCTTGAAATGACTCCATCCACTAACCTTATTCAACTCCGTAGCATGAAAGGTAAGTTACAGTCTATTCACCATTTCATTTCATAATTATCAGATCGGTATCAACCATTTCATCATCTTCTCAAGAAGGATATCTCCTTTAAATAAGATAATGAATGGCAAAAAGATTTTGAGGCCTTAAAACAATACCTTCTCCAACCACCCATACTCATTCCACCTTAAGAAGATTAACCTTTCTACCTATACATCTCAGTTGCCGATCATTCCTTGGGAGCCATGCTTACTCATCGTAATGAACAACATAGGGAGTAGGCAATTTATTACATAAGTTGTACTCTTTTAGACTATGAAACTTGATACACCTATATCAAAAAACTTTTCTTAGCCTTAGTTTTTGTTGCCACAAAACTCCGCCATTACCTACTTAACCACAAAACCTATGGTGTGACCAACACCTATCCCGTACACTTCATGTATGCCAAACCTTATCAAAATCATTGTGCCACATGCTGGCTTATGATTTTAGTTGACCTTGACCTCAAATTCATTCATATAAAGTCCATCAAGGGCCAAGATATCACCAACCAATTACACAACGCACCTATTTCCAAGGATCAACCCTCTAATTTTGACTTTTCAGATGAGTCAATTGCTACCCTTTCCTTGGATGAACCCGCTTATCAAATGTCACTCTTCTTCGATGGTTTCCAAGTGTCAATGTGGGGGTGGAGCTGGTATTATCCTCATTCCACTTGATGGTGAACCCATTCCTTTGTCTTTCAAACTATATTTTGATTGTACAAACAATATTACCAAATACGAAGCACTCGTATTAGGTTTCCAAGATGCCTACACCCTAGATGTCAAATCAACAAACATATTTGGTGATTCCCAATTGGTCATAAACCAAGTCAATGGTATATACCAATTTCGTAATGAAATACTTCAAAAGTATAAACATCATGTGAATATACTTTTGACCACCTTTGACCATTATGCCCTTCAAACTGTCCCTCGTTCAACTAAAAGATTTACAGATACCATGGCTTGCTTGGCCTCTCAAATACCTGCTTCACCCGCTGATTCCAAAATCTTTGTCAACGTACAATGAAGTCAATCACCTTCTTATTTACCTCACAATGTTTACTCCATCAAGACCATCAACCGAGACCCGAGTAACCTTTTGTATAAACAATATTCTGAATATATTTCTCTCTCCATCTTACCTCCTGATCTCACCTGTAATAGACAACACACCTACCTTAAAAATGTCTCCCATTACATCATCATGGGGGGCCTCCTCTATAAGCACAGCTTTGATGGGATTCTCTTAGGATGCCTCAAGAGTTATGAAATTCCTTATACCATTAAGGAAGTTCACGATGGCATCTGTGGAGGTGAATTCATTGGCCTTGTTATTGCTAAGCGTATTCTTCACCTAGGCTATTACTGGCTAACCCTCAACCATGATTATTGTGACTACATCAAACATTGTGTTAAATGAAAACAACATGCCAACCTTCATCATACACCCAGTCATGCCTTACAGGTCACCCGTGACCTTTGGCCTTTCTTTCAATGGGGTTTGGATCTTGTTGGAGAGATCAACCCCCATTCTTCCCAACAACATCAATGGATCATCAACGCTACTGAATAATACACAAAATGGGTGTAGACACTAAAATTAGGTATCACTCCCCTTTGGTCCCTCGATAAATAAACACCCTTCATCACATTAACCTAGCCATGGCCCCCTTCACTCCACTAATATTAATTAAATTAAATTAATTCATTATCCTCAACATATTTATTATTTAAATATCTTAATTAGGGGTAATGTCCACATACATCTCACCTAGACACCTCATCAAGCCAACTCACCCTAAGACTTATCTTAGTAAGTTGCCATAACTAACTAAGACTTACCCAAACCATAAAAATCAATTCCTACATTCCCTCTAACCACATTCCCGCATGCTTACAAGAATCTTCCAGTCTAATTTGCGGGTGAATGAAACGAGATCCCAAAAAATCAAGGGGATCTACCTAGTTTAGTAAACCTAGAAAATCTCACCTTGACTAATGCCGGTTACCCCTAACCGTTGCTAGTAAAACCAGAACCACCGTCGGTCACCTTTTAATCCCAAAAACAACCTTATTTTGGAGGTTGGAAAACATTGGAAAATTCCTGAGTGATATCACATCTTTTGAGAACAAACTTCAGTGATAACACACATGCAAGGAAGAAGATCAAGTATTTTCTCTTGCACAGCCATCCAACATTCACCCTAGCCCAGATTTGATCCAACCAAGAAAAAGAGAATGCACATGCAGCCCATGCAGGAGCTTTCCAGCATTTGGTGATCCTTAGTAGCATTCAACCCCTTTCCAGTACCTTCATTCATCATTCACAGACACCCAGGACCATATTTCAAGTAAGTGGAATAGTTTACTTCTGTAGTTCATTAGTTTCATCATTATATTGTCATCCTTGGTTTCCCTAGCCACCCACTGACTTCCATTCATACTCACCCTTCCACATACCGATTAAAATCTCACCAAACCCCACCCAAACATCCGAATACCTCTTTCCAACTAATTAATTCCTTGTGCAATCACAAGGGAGATCCAAATCCCATTCTATGGCATTCCCAGTATTCACAGTAACCGTCACTGGTTTTCCCCAACCGGCATCAGTCACCCTTAATCGGTGTTAATTTTTCTATTTACCCATACAACCCAGAATAGTAAACTATCCACCTATTCCCACATCACCCTTATTCACCTGTGATCTACCTGAGACCTCTGTCAAACCTATAGAGAACCAAAACCAACTACTTGACATTTGGATCTTATTTTAACTTAGTCTATTAGATTAGATGTTTCTTATTGTGTTTTGGATCAAATATCCAAATAATTTTAATTGCAATAGGATTTAGTTTATTACCCACATTAAAAAAATTTCAATAGGGGACTGACAACCATCTAGGAAGTATCACACTTTCCGGATCTAGCACACACTAGGAAGTTCACTACAAATATTGTTAACTCTTTCTTATGGTCTTGCTTCTCATTACAGGTAGTTCCTCCTCGCCAAAAGGAAGTTCTCACGATTAGCTATGGATTAAGGATTCAACATGCACACAACAACCCATCAAACAACATTTCAACAGGTATTCCTCCTACGCCCGTTACCCTATTAGTTTCATTAATATTTCAAATAAACGTCTAAGAATCAGGTGACACATTTTGGCACGCTCGGTGGGACCCATCTGGGGTTCCTTGCATTTTATTCATTCCTAGGAAAAGTTGTGTGTTTGTTTCCCTTCTGAAAAGCATACACATTAATTTTATTCCTTAATAACCTACCTTTTCTTTCTATTTTCTTTAGAAGAAATCTTTCTTTTTGTGTACTTAAAAAGAACCATTTCTTCCTGTTTTTCTGCATTTTAGTGAAAGATCATCCCTCTTCCTCCTGATATATTTGTGTCATCTAACTTCACATTTCGATTTGGACTTAAAATAAGTGCATTGCATTCTGATTTATCGCATTAGCTCACATTAATTGAGGGCAACCTATACATTGGAAGTCATGCCCAACTGACGGTTGACAAACGAATAGTAGAAAGCACATCTCTCTCTCTCTGAATACTGCCACATTACACAAAATAAAAAAATACATATTCTTAAACAACATATTTCCTGGGAACACCTGTCAATGATCGCACTGATCTAAGGATTGGCATGTACTCCCTAGGTCACTACTCTGTCAAGTCATACTTTAGAGAGAGGCCTGCCCCCTCCATAACATACCTAAAACCTCACATTTTAGATCCCTTTCCTCATAGGAAGCCATCCTCAACAAAAATTCTATTCTACAGTTCATGAGTCAGTCCTTAAATAGCATAAGCTAAACAAACATAATAGAAAAGGCACTCTTAGGGTCACATTTTTTTAGTGTTTTTTCTTGGCTTACATTTTGAGGTGAGAGGTCACGATCTTCATTTATTTTTTGTTTTTCCTCACACACTCCTCATCATAGTTGGTGTATTCCAACTCTTTCTGAGTGTGCCTGGACCATATTCTTATCATTCTTAGAATTCTGAGTTTGATTCCTCATCAGATTTTAATTCACAACCACTTTTCTTTCATCACTATTTTAATTTCATAGTGACCAATGTCGGTCCAGTGACCGTCGTCAATTACCCTCTCACCATCATCGGTTATACCAAACCGGCATTTGTTCTAGGTTGTTTTGTTAACCTACCCAAAAGGAAATTTTATTCATCTTCTTTATATTTTCAGAGTCCCTGTCACTGCTATCATTCCCATTGGCCTTTTAAAACTCATCAAATTTGGCATACCTGTCAGATTTGACTGTATACCTTATTCTTCACTCACTGTCCATTTCCCATAGTGACCGGCCATGGTTACCTGTAACTAGCATCGGTTTACCCTAACCAACATCGGTTAGCCTATGTCATTTGCCAACTGACATTTAGTACCTAATCCTCTTTATACCACCTATTTCACCTGTCCCTGCTATTTTTTCTGTGTCATTTATAGATAACTGGCCCAACCTAATCAATACTGGTTCACATGGTGCTAACCTAAAGACAAGCAAGTGCACTTGTATTATACGCTAGTTATAAACCACTCCCACCTAGTCCTTCATCACCTTCCATTTTATCACCCGCCATGGATCCTATCCAACCTATCACTATCGCTACAGGAGATGAGGAGTTTACATGACTCCTTAACCAAAACCTCACTGCCTTGTAATTTTATCTTTCCCACTCATCCACTCGAGATGCCTCGGGTCAATTGATGTATGGAATGCCTGTATCTATCCCCTCGAATCTCACTCCCACTCCTCCATCAGCATCATCTAGCTCCATGCTACCTACATCTACCTTACCCCCAGTCGTTTTGCAGCTAGGGCCTATACCCGCTATGACTGTTGCATCTACTACCTCTGTGACACCCACCACATCCACCATACCTTCGACAACCACCTAGAACAAAACCTCATCTACTCCTATGGTCTCACATATATCCATAGCTACACTACCATCTCCCGTGTCAGTGACCCCTACCCCTTTTCAAAACATTGTCCTTTCTATTCCACAATCATTAGCCCCCATTACCACTAGGGTTACCACGACCCTTCCACCTCCATATATGTACTATCAACAATCTCCTATTTCATCTATTATTCACTCTGGCTATGTACCTCTTATTTCACTACCTCCTTAATCTACCTACATGGCAGCACCATATACTAGAGTGACACCCCCATTATATGCCCAAAACCAGCCCTCTCACACTACAGGAGGCACCTAATCATCACAACCTACCAACGACCTAATAAAATTGATGTTGGACAAGATGCAGACATTGGAAGCATTGTTTTCAAGCTCCCGCAACACTCTCACCTATGACGATATTTGCAATGAGCCCATCCACCCATCCATTCCTATTCATCCATACCCTGTACATTTGGAGATGCCTAAATTCAATAGCTTCAATAACAAGGAAGACCCACAATAGCATTTGCGGTCGTTCAGAAATGGGTGCTACTTAATCACTCATGATGATTCTTTGCTCTTGAGGACCTTTTCCATGTCTTTGACTGGACCTATATTAGATTGGTATAGTGGGTTACCTAGACACTCTATATTCTCATTCAATCAAGTAGCCCAAGCCTTTTTGGATCACCTCTCCATCAATATCATCAAGAAGGTTACCATGACTGACCTATACTCCATGCATTAGTATGAGGATGAATCTATCATAGATTTTGTCACTCACTGGCGTAGCTTGATCAATCAACTCACCTTCCAACTACCACAAAAAGAACTCATTGAGCTCTTCACATGGGCTTGCACTAGACCTATCTCACCAAACCTGTAAGTTCAAAGTTTTTGAATATTTAATGAAGCATTCACCATGGTATGAAAGTTACAAATTCAGGCCATCAAAGAGAAGAAAATCCAATTATGTAGTGAAAATCTGGCATTCAAGTTGAATGATATTTCTTCTTCTTCCAAACCATAAAATAATTATTCAAAAGCTAAGGGCACCACTAATGCAGTGGTACTCAAAGCTAGTCCAGCTCATCCATCAAATCAGGCTACCCCCTCATCTAATGTCTCACTGGTCCATAATTTTCAATTCAGATGATAACAATGGAAATACACCCGAATCAGGGAGCCTTACTCTTCTATCTTAGAAAATCTTATCAAATTCGCGGCCATCACCCTTCCACCCATAAAACCACACACTGTTTTCAATCCTACTCGCCCCATGCCCGCATGGTATAAAGAACTCGACTTCTATAACTATCATCGAGTAAAGGGTCATAGTGAAAGTAATTTGATCACTTTCAAAAAAATTGTCTAAGAAACGATCGAGAAAGGTGAGTTAACCGTGGATAGTCCCAATGCACCTACAAACCAAAACCTACACATCTTCAAGAAACCATTTTCTAATCATGCCCCTTCGTCTAATCAAACTAGTGATAGCTCAGCTCATGATACCCATACCCACAAGGTCCATGCTATATTTAGTGACACACCTGTTGCTTCCCATATTCCGTCTATATAGGAGATTCTATCTTGTAATCCTCCTTCCACATTAGAACCAACCTCCCCTGTTCCTTAATCCATAGAAGAAAACCTTTCACCTATGTAGGAGTCTTCTGCTAACATCGAAACCATTTCACCTTTGGCTTCTCCACTTAGAGAACTAAAACCCACAGTGCTTCTTCAGTTTACAGAGGATAAGTTTTTTCCTCCTCCACCCAAAGAGAAGCTCCCATCATCTCCTCCACCTATAGAGGAGCACCTATCATCTCCTCCACCTATCATAGACCCAGTTGAGATACCTTTACCTCTTGATGAGCATTCTCCATCAGCTACCCAAGATCTTGTAGACCAACTTTCACCTCTCTTACCCACAGAAGCTGAACCAAGCCAATTCCCCATCTCTAGGACACATTTATGGAAATAGCCATTAGGTTCTCATTAACTCCACCTACAGACATGTCATTCTCACCTTTGGCCGATCACTTAGATTATGTGGATATGGCCTTACTCTGGGGGCACCTTGTAACACCCTAAATTGTTGTTATTTCCTCCTTTGCATTCAAGTGTTGATATGTGATTTTACCTTATGAGGATATGTTCTTTCGATTATAGGAATTCATGCTTGATTTGGTTGTATTTTCTACTCTTGAGATCTTTGATTGAACTGGAATATGCTTGGATTCATTTTCTTTCATTTCTCGCATGTGAGTGTAATCTGACTTCTAGAAGATCATAAAATTATCTATCTCTATGACTCGACCTTAGATCAATTACATTGATCAAAGGGATGTTTTAAATATATTCAGAATGAATAATTATGTACTGAAATTTCATGAATTAATAATTCTGGACTAAACTTAGAATATATAATTTCTTTTTATTCTCCTTCATATGAAAATATTTCTGGTTGTGGAAAGTTTTGTTGGATTCTGGAAATTGACCTTGACAGGTCATTGCAATCAAATTTTCATTTAAGCCATTTATGGCTAAGGAGAGAACCTGGACTTAAGCCAGGTAAGTTGATATTGTTTTTCCGATCTAAAGCTATCTTACTTGATGTAAAATCCAGAATCTAATCTGGAACGTAATATTCTATTGAAATTTTGAAAGGTGATTTCAACCTGATCTAAGTTTTGCATAAACATGAATTTGGAAAGGTTACTAGTTATTAATTTAAACTAGAACCTGTTATTGCAAGGTTGGTCAATCTAACCTAGCTCCTAAACTATGTATTTTGGATACTACCTAAGGCTTTATCTAAACCTAATGCTAAGGTAATTGGCTAATGTTATATCCTAAGGTGTTAAATATTAATTTCCAATGATCTAAGCTAAGTCATTAACCTATCCTAAACTATTACTATGAATGGGAACCTAAGGGGTCGCAACTGTTGGGTGGTGGTTTCTATGGAATTTAAGATGGGGATAAGGTTGAGGGGACAGGGAGTACTACCAACTTTGGTGAAGGTAATTTGGTTAGTGGGGGTTTACATGGCAGCACCCCTAAAAATGGAAACTCTTGTTTATTTTAATTTGGGGCTTGCCAACTTTAGTGGGCGGTGGCAATGGAGAATAGGTGGGAGAAATGGAGTTAATATAATTAATTTGCATGGATTCTCAAGCTTGGATTTATTTGGGAGGCATGCAAATGGAATTTTTCTTGGTTGTTTCATTTTTCATGCATTCTGTTTTTCGTTCTGCACGTACACTAGTTTTTTGAACCAACAGTTTTTGCTTCGTTGCATGGATATTTTGAAAGTTACAAATCTATTTTTGGTTTTTGGGGAATATATAAGGCATGGAGGAAGCAGTATTTTGTTATTTGATCTTTCGTGGAAAAGGAGGGAAGAGGCAGGCTCAGCTAGAGGTCTTCTTTGATTTTCTTAGCAACACTATCAGGCATGATAGGCCCTAACTATTAAAACCTTGCTTTCCATTAAATGTTTTTATTAAATGAACACTATTATGATGATTTATGTGCATTTTTACTTTCCTGGTAAAAATAAATTTTGTGGGTTTGTGTGAACTTATATTTTTTTGTTAATTCTGGAGTTTTACTTGAAGTCTGTGGGAACTTGTTTGCGTTACATTCCATTCATGGTGGATTTGTGAACATTTGAGAAAATCTAGAAACTTCATAGGGTTTTAAATGGTTGAAATTGGTTATTAATTTCGATTTCTGTAGAAGTCTCTATCATGGAAATAGATCTACCTGTTCTCGTTAAGTTTGGAGTTCCAACAGATGTTCCTTTTAAATTTCTAGAATCATATGAGCTGGGTTGAGTCTATTTGAATTGAAACTTGTTCGAAAAATGGAACAATGTTGTTTATGTATAATTTCTTATTACATTCACGTGAATGAATTCATGAATGGTTTGCTGGTATTACCCTGTGAAACTTGACTGTTATAAGTTGCGTGATTTAGAAACATTGTATTTGGTTTAAGTCTATCCTCCTCATGCGAAGGGGTTTGAATGTTTTTAAGTTCGTAGGTACTGTGAGTAAGGCAGTATATGGTTTAGTTGCTTGTTTTTGTGAATAACCATGAGTATTAGTAATACGGTTACGTACAGGAGGAAAAGTATTTGGATGAGTTGTGTTTTTCTGGAAAATTCTTGGTTGGTCTTGGAAAATCATTAATAGGAAATTATGTTTAATATTTTTGGATAGATAAGACTGTGTTTAATGTTTACCTTTGACATGATTGTGAAATCTAGTTCTTAAGGCTGTATTAAACGATGGTGGAAAACTCTTTTCGAATCCAACTTAAAATTTGACAAGTTTTATCAATTTCCAGTTATTACATGCCCTTTTGAAGTTGGGATTAGGGTTGTAATGTTTTGAATGCAACTAAAAGATCTATTTTATTCTAGACTGATGATGCATAATTCATTACTATGATATGAATAGTACGGCTTTTGGGTATTGTTGAATATGTATTTCGAATATGATTATTAATACTGTATATGCATTTTTGTTTAGTTTCTTGTAATAAAATAGCAACCAAACAATGCAACGGTTCAAATGATTCAGTATTTGATTATTTTCTAAATGAGGGTAATGTGAAGTTACCATAACTTGATTTCAAACTCGAATGGTTCGAGTCTTTGAAGAAATGTAGACTGTTTCATTTGGATCGGGATTATAGTCTATGTTTTGATTGGTTTGTAACATTTCATGTTAAAAGTTGTTATTGGATTTTATTGGATGTATAGTTGTAGATCCTATAGGGATGTATTGGAAAACCAATAAGATGGCTCTACCTGACCCGAGCTAATGGGTGAACTCAAGTGTTATAACTACTCGTCTTCTCCTTCCTTGTTGGACTAATGAATGTTTATTACTCCTTGGAAGTTTGATGTCATTCTAAAATCGATTATAATAGTGTTTTGATCTTCTTCTTTTTCTCTCTCTGAGATGAAAAAGAAAATTGTGAAAGGGTTTTAAAAATAAGAAAGTTTTAATACTCTATTTTTGAATGTTAGTGTGCTCTTCCTTAGAATTCTATAAGGAACTCAAATATTAAGGTTATGAGATGACTTGACTATTATATTAAGTTGAAAGAAATAGTAGGAGGTGGAATCCTAACATGGAAGACTCCTTTCGTTTTATAGCAGTGTTAAGATCTTGTTTTAGACTTATTGTTTGCTATTATTTTTGCAAAAAGGGAATTTAGTTGTTAATGTCTTGCATACTATTCATTGATTAAAAATCAAGTAGAATGAGATGGAGGATAGATTGGTAGGAGAAATTATAGGTGGAAGTTAATCCATCCCTTCTGTTTGAATTGATTTTGTATGAACCTGTTTGGATAAATACTTTAAATGGTTTAGTTTTTAAATAGAAGTTGATCAAATCATGATATACAGTATTTAAGATTTTTCAAATGGTTAGGTGCTTAATAAACAGAATGTTCCTTCTTACTTTCTTGCATGAAATGAGATGATTTTTTCTGAAATAGATTAGGTTGAAATTATTTATGAAACTTAAGTTATGATATGAGCTGTATTATAAATGTAGGGAAATAAAAGCCAGAGTAGAATACGTTATGAATTACCAGAATCAATTACACTTTTAATTTAGGGCAGGATGTGTAGAATATACATCCTGTCCACTTTTGTTTTAAACAGTGTACTAAGACTTTTCTTATTTTGACATTACTTAAAGCTTAGAGAGTATGAAGTAATTGTTGGCATTATAACAGGGTTATTTAATTGAAACAATTAGTGCAATGCAATTATTTTAAGGATTAGTGCCTATCATGCTTAGTTCATTGAATTGACCCGTGCTAGTAATTTTTGCATATGGACTTCGTAAGTGGTAAAGGAAGGCAAAATCTTATGTGATGCATAGACTGCTCTAAGTTGATTCTTATAAAGAAATCGTATTTGATTTCTAAATTGTATTGTGAAAAGAAAAGTTATCCTTTTTTTTGTTTGAAGGATATTATCCTAAAGTATGCTTAAAATGCATAAGTTGTAATTGTATGGGTTTGAAAATGAATGGAAAAGTGAGAAATTACTTAAGTTAATTTTGTAAATTATGTTGTTTGGGATGATATTTTTATTATCTTTATGATTGAATGTGCATTCTTATTGATATTATACAATGGAACTTAGATGAATTTCCCAAGTAAGCCATAGCTAATTAAGTGGCAGAATACTACACTCTTGATTAAGTGAATCATTATAACTTAGGATGTGATTTAAAACTGTAATTCAAATAACTACAATTACAAGGAACACTAAGGGTGGGTTAATCCCTAAAATGTATCTATGAAGAGGAAGAGGACCTTCCTCTCTTATAATGAAATAAATATAAAAGGAACATATGTTAATAAATCCCTAAAACTTAATGGTACTAATTCTGATATATATATCAGCCTAACAGGTTGTTACACTTCCTTCATTGGATAAGTTATTTAAAATAATTGAACATAAATAGTTGCTGTCTAATTTTTGGATAATGGGTTATTATGTCCCAACTAACAACCTAGAAGCAACCTTAAGTTAATTTAGATCTTTTTGACTAACCTAATCCTAATTCATAAGGGAACTTAAAAGAATGTTGGACTCGGGGTTTGGGTGGGTTGTTATAATATGTAGTCTTTTAACCCAAACATAACTTTATGTAAGTAAATTCTTGGAGGTATGTACATCTTTTCGAGGCTTTTACATAGGATGTTGACACACGTTAACTGAAAGGTTGTACCTTCGAGAATATTAGGATATTCTCGAGGATATAACAATGCAGATGACATGTGGTAACACCCTTTTGCATTGATCGTTGAGATTTACACACTTTGAACTTGATCAATATTTCTCTCTGGGACTGGTTAGGACATAATCAGGATATGAGGTAGTCTTTGAGATTCAGGGTTCCTTGGCACATGGGTTAACTCAAGTTGACCCAATATGCCAATTTACCCTTAGTCTTTGAGAGCTTCTTCATATCATGACTTATGATGTTAATCTGAACTAAAGTGAGCCCTTGGCTAAGGGGATTGACGGAAGTCAGTGTAAGACATTCTATATAAAAATAGAGTGGGGTGAAGGACGTATTCTAGATTGACAAGTATGTCATCAAGGAATAAGTAATACGAATAGTATGTTCTAAATCTTTGGCCAAAGTATTACAAGATGTTGATTGTGTTGTCCTATGTCACCTAGTCTAAGGATCATGATGATGATGAGTATTGGTAACAATTATTCAATTAGGTTCCTTGGATAGATCACTCAGAACCCAGAATAGGGTAAGAGAACCAAGAATATGAAGTATTTAGTAGAACACTTCAAACTCAATGTTATGCATGAATAGATCGATAGTTCACCGAGTCATGAAATGAATAGATCGGTGGTAAACATAGTCATTACCGCTACATATGGTAATCTGTTATAAGAATGATTGTTATATGATGTGAGTTCTAAATTATGTATTTAGAATAGAGAACATTGATAAATAAATTTTAAATAAAAAATAAAAATAAAAATTCCTTGTTTCTAAAGTCTTAAAATGGGAATGCCACATCTTGGTATCAGAGTTGAAGGTTGCAGCTCTTGGACCTATTGTGTCCATAATCTGATAAAAACTTGGATTTCCTTGTAACAGAAAACGGTTAGAACAAGGGGGTATGTTGTGAATAATGATCCACCTGATGAAGGAGCAACAACAGTCCAAAAAATGATGAGATACTTGCTTCCCTGTTGGACACAAGAGATCGTTTGGTTGTACTTGAACAACAAGTGATGGGAAATGAGGAGGAAGAAGAAGCTGGTAATAAAAATCAGCCACCTCATGAGGACAACCCCGATGCAAGTGTTGGTAATAACAATGGTAATGTACCTATCCAACTAGAAAACAAAAAGGCAAGGTGGGCAGCGGAACTCACTAATTGATATAAAAAGGATAAGTCCGCCTAAATTTGATTGCACCACATTAGAAGATGGAGATAAGAATTGGCTCAGCAAAATGGAGAAGTACTTTACAATAAGAAACTTCTCAAAGGAAAGAAAAGCTATTTAGGGAGCATATCAACTTTCCCATGAAGCATCTTCATGGTGGGACAACTGTAAGGATGAGTTAAATATTGATGAAACTAACATCACTTGGGATCAATTTAAAGGTTATTTTTTGCAATGTTGGCTGCCACAACTTTATTATGATCAGAAAATGACAGAATTTCAGAACTTATCCCAAGGAAAGCTAACTATAACTGAGTATTGGGAGCAATTTATGAAACTTCTCAAGTATGTACCTTAGTATCAAACTGATGAGAAGTTTAGAATATAAAAAATTATCATGGGTTTGAATCCCATTATTGGGGGAGAGGATGATGTTCATGGCCCAACCACTATGGAAGGGGTTGTTAAAAAATCCATAAGGCAGGAGCAAAAATTAAAAGCTATTTCTGCTCATAAAGAGGAAGTGTGGAAGAAAATTCCAAACTCTTCTTCAGCTTCTCTTGCACCCAAGAAGGGACCATGGAAAAAGTTTTGTAACAAAAATAAGTTTTCAGCTGATAATAATAAGAAAACAACAATGAACAAGCCTGTTGGAAATGCAAGGAATAATTTTCCCAAGAATAATAATAACAGGCAGAAGTCCTATGCAGGTCAACATGAAAATTTAAGGCTGAAAATAATTCTAAGCCTAAAAAGGGACTTGTAGGAGGCTACTATAATTGTGGCAAAGATCATTACACAAATCAATGTCCTTTGAAGAAGGATGATTGTAATCAGCAGCAGAATATACATGCTATAGTAGCTAACAAGCAAGCTAAAAAGTAAGCTACACCTATTGAAGTTCTTGGTAAGTTATTTGACATACCTGTAACTATTATTTTTGATATGGGAGCTACTGAATGTTTTATTTCTAGTAAACTTGCTTCAAAACTTAAAAGAAAACATGAAAAAATGGATAAATCATGAACTGTACATTATGATAATAATTCTATATATACAGTTAGTATGTCTTTTTGGGGAAGTCCTTGACTTACCTAGCTTTTCAACTAAAGTTGATCTGTAAGTTGCACCTTTGGGATCTTATGACATTGTCATTGGTGTTAATTGGTTAGCTGAGCATAAAGGAAAAGTTGATTTCTTTGAAAAACATATAAGATGTTTAGATGATCTACAGAAAACAATAGAGATTCAAGGTGTAAAAAGAGAAATTTCAGTTAGGGAATTGTTAGCTATGCAACTTAAAAAGGCCAAAAATAAAGATTGTAGCTTGTATGCGGTAAAAATATCTGAATCTACAGAGGAAAACAACGATTTCATGGAACTTTATCCGTTATAGAATTTTAGTGACATATTTATGAAAGAATTACCATGTTTACCACCCAAAAGGGAGTTTGACTTCACCATTGAAATCAAACTGGGTACATAACCTATTTCTAAAGAACCTTATCGAATGACTACCACAAAATTAGTTGAGCTTAAGGCTCAGTTGTAAGAACTTTTGTCTAAAGGCTTGATTAGACCAAGTGTTTCACCTTGGGGAGCACCAGTGATATTTGTGAAAAAGAAAGATGGAACACTTAGATTGTGTATTGATTATAGGATGTTAAACAAACCAACAGTCAAAAAATAGATACCCACTTCCTAGAATTGATGATTTATTTGATCAGATGCATGGAGCATCAGTATATTCCAAGATAGATCTTCAATATGGATATCATCAATTAATAATTAAGGATGAAGATATTCATAAAACAACTTTCAAGACAACGTATGGGCATTATGAGTTCACAGTTTTACCCTTTAGATTAACTAATGCAGCTGTAGCTTTTATGAACTTAATGAACAATATCTTTCAAGAATACTTGGATAATTTTGTGCTTGTATTCTTGGACACAATTCTCATATATTCTAAAAGCATTGAGGAGCATTAGGAGCACTTGAAAATAGTTTTGGAAATTCTGAGAAAGAGAAGGTTATATGGTAAGTTGTCCAAATGTTCTTTCTTTGATACCGAAGTTCATTATTTGGGTCAAGTTATAAGTGAGAATGGGATTGTTGTAGATCCATCTAAAACAGTGGCTATAACCAAGTGGCCTCCACCAAAGAATTTACATGAAGTAAGAAGCTTCATGGGCCTTGCTTGTTATTATAGAAAATTTGTTAAAGATTTTTCTAAGGTGGCTGCACCACTAACTTCATTATAGAAAAATGATAAAAAATTTGTTTGGAATGATAAATGTGAATCTACTTTTATGAATCTGAAAAGTCAGTTGACTTGAGCACCTATTTTGGCTGTACTTGATCCTAATGGATACTTTACTATTGTGACGGATGCATCCAGGGAAGGCCTTGGAGGTATTTTTTTACAAAATGATCATGTTATAGCTTATGAAAGTAGAAAACTTAAGTTACATGAGTTGAATTATGCTCCACATGATTTAGAGCTTACTGCCATAGTTCATGCACTTCAAGTTTAGACGAATTATTTACTTGGTACACCTTTTGAGTTGAAAACTGATCATCTTGGGCTGAAGTACATTTTCACTCAGTCAAATCTGAATGCAAGACAACGAAGGCGGTAGATTTTTTTGTCTCAATATGATTTTGATATAAGTTACATCAAAGGAAAAGAGAATAGAGTAGCAGATGCTCTAAGTCATAGGAAGCACATTTCTGCTCTTATAACATTAAGAACTAGTTTAAATATGAAGTAAAACGTGTAATGGAATCTAATTCATACTTTCAACAAGTAAAAATAGCACCTGCTGCAGATCCAAAAGATGAAAGGTATAAAGGTTTTCATTTCGACAATGAAGAAATCTTATGTTATGAAAAAAGAGTATACATACCTTTGCTTAATGATTTGAGAAAGAACTTATTAGCTGAATTTCACAATTCACCCATTTTTGGACACCCAGGTATTTCTAAAATGCTTGCTGATATAAAACAACAATATTTCTGGAAGGGGATGAAAAAAGATGTTGTTAATTTTGTGACTCATTGCCTTGAATGTCAGCGTGTGAAATCGGAACATATGCACCTGGCTAGTTTGTTATATCCCCATAGCATACCACCGTACAAATGGCAAGTAATAAGCATGGATTTCATACGAGGGTTGCCTATGTCAAGAAATAAACATGTTATTTTAGTAGTTGTTGATAAACTAACGAAAGTAGCACATTTTATTGTTGGAAATCTGAAGGATGATTATCCTGTTTTAGTTAAAATATTTGTACATGAAATTTTTAGATTACATGGAGTACCTGAATTGATTATATCAGATAGAGATCTTAGAATGATGTCAAGATTTTGCCAAACACTTAATACAGCTCTTGGAACTAAACTAAACTTCAGTTCTGCGTATCATCTGGAAACAAATGGACAGACTGAAAGAGTAAATCAAGTGTTAGATGATATGTTATGGATGTATTGCATGGATCAATAGTATAAGTGGGAAGAGTATCTCCCATTAGTTGAATTTACATACAACAATACATATCATGCTTCTCTTAAGATTGCACCTTTTGAGGCACTTCATGGAATAAAATTTAGAACCCCTATTAGTTGGGACAACATTGAGGATAGAGAAGTAATTAGACTTGAAATCCTTACGGAAATGGAACAACAAGTTAAAATGATTCGTGAATGCTTGAAAGAAGTAGTAGATATATAGAAGAGTTATGCTGATTTAAAGTGGGTTGATCGAAAATTTGAACTTGGTGAAAAGGTTTTTCTTTGTGTCAAACCAAGAAAGAGTTTTATAACTTTTGGCAAGGCTACCAAATTATCACCATGTTTTGTGGGACCTTTTGAAATCGTTGAAGTAATCAACCTCGTAGCTTATCGATTAGCATTACCACCTACTTTGTCACGAATGTATGATGTTTTCCATATTTCTTTGCTTAAGAAATACATTTCAGATTTATCACATGTGTTAAATTAGAATTCCTTACAGGTCCAAGACCCAGGAATAATAATGGTTAAACCCACTCGAGTGCTGAAAACTCGCCAGTTGCATTTAAGAAATCGTGATATAAGACAATGTAAGGTCCAGTGGGACCATTTTAATGAAGAAAGTGCAACTTGGGAATATCTAAAAAATATGAAAACTGCTTTTCCTTTTCTTTTTGAACATAAGTAAATCTGATGACTGATAAATAAGAAAAAAGATTTTATCTTTTACATGACATTAAGTAAGCAAATTTTTGGCAAACACTTATTCAATTTGAGTAAACAGTAATATGATGTTGATTTCTAGAACTATAAAGTTTGAAATAGCTTATTTTGATAAGTAAGTAAAATAATTGAATGACCATAAGGAATTTAAAGGTTGTAATCATCGGGATGATGATTCTGTTAGGAGGGAAGCATGTAACACCCTGAACTGTTGTTATTTCCTACTTTGCATTCAACTTTTGATATGTGATTTTCCCTTATGAGGATATGTTCTTTCGATTATAGGAAGTCATGCTTGATTTGGTTATGTATTTTTTACTCTTGAGATCTTTGATTGAAATGGAATATGCTTGGATTCATTTTCTTTCATTTCTCACATGTGAGTGCAATCTGACTTCTGGAAGATCATATTGATCCAAGGGATGTTTTAAAAATATTCAGAATGAAAAATTATGTATTGACATTTCATGAATTAATAAGTCTAGACTGAACTTAGAATATACAAGTTTTTTTTATTCTCCTTCATATGAAAATATTTCCGATTGTGGAAAGTTTTGCTGGATTCTTGAAATTGACCCTGGCAGGTCATTGCAATCAAATTTTGGTTTAAACCATTTATGGCTAAGGAGAGAACCTGGACTTAAGCCAGGTAAGTGATATTGTTGTTCCGATCTAAAGCTATCTTACTTGATGTAAAATACAGAATCTAATCTAGAACGTAATATTTTGTTGAAATTTTAAAAGGTTATTTCAACCTAATCTAAGTTTGGCATAAACATGAATCTGGAAAGGTTACTAGTTATTAATTTAAACTAGAACCTGTTATTGCACAGTTGGTCAATCTAACCTAGTTCTTAAACTATGTATTTTGGATACTACCTAAGGGTTTATCTAAACCTAATGCTAAGGTAATTGACTAATGTTATATCCTAAGGTGTTAAATTTTAATTTCCAATGATCTAACCTAAGTCATTAACCTGTCCTAAACTATTACTATGAATGGGAACCTAAGGGGTCACAACTGTTGGGCAGTGGTTTCTATGGCATTTAAGATGGCGATAAGGTTGAGGGGATAGGGAGTACTACCAAATTTGGTGGGTACTAATTTGATTAGTGGGGATATATATGGCAGCACCATTAAAAATAGAAACTCTTGTTTATTTTAATTTGGGGCTTGCCAACTTTGGCAGGCGGTGGCAATGGAGAATAAGTGGGAGAAATGGAGTTAATGCAATTAATTTGCATGGGTTCTCGAGCTCAGATTGCTTTGGGAGGCATGCAAATATAATTTTTCTTGGTTGTTTTGTTTTTCATGCATTCCATTTTTCACTTTGCATGTACACCTGTTTTTTGAACCAGTAGTTTTTTCTTCGTTTTATGGAAATTTTGAAAGTTTCAAATCTATTTCCAGTTCATGGGGAATATATAAGGCATGGAGGAAGTAGTATTTTTTTTTATCTTTAGTGGAAAAGGAGGGAAGAGGCAAGCTCAACCAGAGGTCTTCTTCGGTTTTTTTAGCGACACTATCAGGCATGATAGGCCATAACTGTTAAAACCTTGCTTTCCATTAAATGTTTTTATTAAACGAACTCTGTTTTGATGATTTATGTGCATTTTTTCTTTCCTAGTAAAAATAATTTTTGTGGGTTTTTGTGAACTTGGATTTTTGGGAAAAATCTAGAGTTTTACTTGAAGTTTGTGGGAACTTGTTTGCATTACATTCCATTTGTGGTGGATTTGTGAACATTTCAGCAAATCTAGAAACTTCACAGGGTTTTAAATGGTTGAAATTGGTTATTGATTTCGATTTATTTAGAAGTCTCTATCATGGAAATAGATCTACCTGTTCTCGTTAAGTTTGGAGTTTGAACAAATGTTCCTTTTAAATTTCTAGAATCATATGAGTTGGGTTGAGTCTATTTGAATCGAAACTTGTTTGAAAAATGGAACAGTGTTGTTTATGTATACTTGCTTATTACATTCACATTTTTACTTTATAGTTATTTGGTCTATGCATGAATTCGTGAACGGTTTGCTGTTATTACCCTATGAAACTTGAATTTTATAAGTTGTGTGATTTGGAAACATTGTATTTGGTTTAAGTATGTACCTCCTCATGTGAAGGGGTTTGAATTTTTTTAAGTTCGTAGGTACTGCGAGTAAAGCATTATATGGTTTAGTTGCTTGTTTTTGCAAATAACCATGAGTATTAGTAATACAGTTATGCACAGGAGGAAAATTACTTGGATGAGTTGTGTTTTTATAGAGAATTCTTGGTTGATCTTGGAAAAGAATTAATAGGAAATTATGTTTAATATTTTTGAATAGATAAGACTGTGTTTAATGTTTACCTTTGACATGATTGTGAAATCTATTTCTTAAGGCTATATTAAACGATTGTGGATAACTCTTTTCAAATATGACTTAAAATTTGACAGGTTTTATCAATGTCCATTTATTACATGCCCTTTTAAAGTTAGAATTAGTTTTGTAATGTTTTGAATGCAACTGAAAGATCTATTTTATTCTAGAATGATAATGCATAATTCATTACTATGATATCAATAGTACGACTTTTGGGTATTGTTGAATCTATATTTTGAATACGATTATTAATACTGTATATGCATTTTTGTTTAGTGTCTTGTAATAAAATAGCAACCAAACAGTGCAATGGTTCAAATGATTGAGTATTTGATTATTTGGTAAATGAGGGTAATGTGAAGTTACCCTAACTTGATTTTAAACTCAAATGGTTCGAGTCTTTGAATAAATGTGGACTATTTCATTTGGATCGGGATTATTGTCTGCATTTTGATCAGTTTATAATGTTTTATGTTAAAAGTTGTTATTATCTTTTATTGGTTGTATAGTTATAGATCATGTAGGCATCTATTGGAAAACCAATAAGATGGCTCTACCTGACCCAAGCTAATGGGTGAAATTAAGTGTTAGAACTACTTGTCTTCTCCTACCTTGTTGGACTAATGAATGTTTATTCCTCCTTGGAAGTTTGATGTCGTTGTAAACTTGATTGCAATAGTTTTTTGATCTTCTCTGTTTTCTCTCTCTGAGTTGAAAAGGAAAATTGTGAAAGGGTTTTAAAAATAAGAAAGTTTTAATACTCTCTTTTTGAATGTTAGTGTGCTCTTCCTTAGAATTCTATAAGGAACTCAAATGGTAAGGTTATGAGATGACTTGACTGTTATATTAAGTTTAAAGAAATAGTAGGAGGTGGGATCCTAACCTGGAAGACTCCTTTTGTTTTATATCAGTGTTAAGATCTTGTTTTAGACTTACTATTTTCTATTCTTTTTGTAAAAAGGGAATTCAATAGTTAATGTCTTGCATACTATTCATTTATTGAAAATCAAGTAGAATGAGATGGATGATAGATTGGTAGGAGAAATTATAGGTGGAAATTAATCCATCCCTTCTGTTTGAATTGCTTTTGTATGAACCTGTTTGGATGAATACTTTAAATGGTTTAGTTTTAAATAGAAGTTGATCAAATCATGATATACATTGTTTCATATTTTTCAGATGGTTAGGTACTTAATTAACATAATGTTCCTTCTTACTTTCTTGCATGAAATGAGATGATTTTTTATGAAATAGATTAAGTTGAAATTATTTATGAAACTTAAGTTATGATATGAGTTGTATTATAAATGTAGGGAAATAAAAACCAGAGTAGATTATGTTATGAATTACTGGAATCAATTACACTTTTAATTTAGGGCAGGTTGTGTAGAATATACATCATGTCCACTTTTGTTTTAAACAGTGTACTAAGACTTTTCTTATTTTGACATTACTTAAAGCTTAAAAAGTATGAAGTAATTGTTGGCATTATAACATGGTTGTTTAATTGAAACAATTAGTGGAATGCAATTATTTTAAGGATTAGTGCCTATCATGCTCAGTTCATTGAACTGACCCCATGCTAGTAATTTTTGCAGATAGACTTCGTAAGTGGTAAAGGAAGGTAAAATCTTTTATGATGCATAGACTGCTATAAGTTGATTCTTAAGAAAAAATTGTGATTTGATTTAAAAATTGTATTGTGAAAAGAAAAGTTATCCTTTTTTTTGTTTGAAGGATATTATCCTAAAGTATGCTTAAAATGCATAAGTTGTAATTGTATGGGTTTGGAAATGAATGGAAAATTGAGAAATTACTTAAGTTAATTTTGGAAATTATCTTGTTTGGGATGATGTTTTTATTATCTTTATGATTGAATGTGTATTCTTATTGATATTATACAATGGAACTTAGATGAATTTCCTAAGTAAGCCATAGCTAATTAAGTGGCTGAATACTACATTCTTGATTAAGTGAATCATTATAACTTACGATGTGATTTAAAACTTTAATACAAATCACTGCAATTACAAGGAACATTGAGGGTGGGTTAATCCCTAAAATGTATCTATGAAGAGGAAGAGGACATTCCTCTCTTATAATAAAATAAATATAAAAGGAATATATGATAATAAATACCTTAAGACTTAATGGTACTAAGTCTGATATATATATCAGCCTAACAGGTTGTTACACTTCCTTCATTGGACAAGTTGTTTAAAATAATTGAACATAAATAGTTGTTTTCATGTTTTTGGATAATGGGTTGTTAGGTCCCAACTAACAACCTGGAATCAACCTTAAGTTAATTAAGATATTTTTGAATAACCTGAATCCTAATTCAAAAAGGAACTTAAAAGAATGTTGGACCCGGGGTTTGGGTGGGTTGTCATAATATGTAGTCTTTTAACCTAAACATAACTTAACGTAAGTAAATTCTTAGAGGTATGTACATCTTTTCATGGTTGTTCCGTAGGATGTTGGCACACGTAAACTGTAAGGTTGTAACTTTGAGAAGATTAGGATCTTCTCAAGGATACAACAATGCAGATGACATGTGGTAGCACCCTTCTACATTGATCGTTGAGATTTACACACTTTGAACTTGATCAAGATTTCTCTTTGGGACTGGTTAGGACCATAATCCAGATATGAGGTAGCCCTTTGAGATTCAAGGTACCTTGGCACACAAGGTTAACTCATGTTGATCTAGTATGCCAATTTACCCTTAGTCTTTGATAGCTTCTTCATATCATGACTTAAGTTGTTAATCCAAACTAGAGTGAGACCTTGGGTAAGGTGACTGATGGAAGTCAGTGTAAGACATTCTGTATAACAGTAGAGTGGGGTGAAGGAAATATTCTGTATTGATGAGTATGCCGTCAAGGAATAAGTAATACGAACAGTATGTTCTGCAATCTTTGGCCGAAGTATTGCAAGCTGCTGATTGCATTGTCCTATGTCACCTACTCTAAGGATCATGATGTTAATGAGTTTTGGTAAAAATTATTCAGTTAGGTTCCTTGGACAGATCATTTAGAACCCGGAATAGGGTAAGAGAACCAAGAATATGAAGTATCTCAGTAGAACACTTCAGACTCAATGTTACGCATCAATAGATCGGTAGTTCATCGAGTCATGAAATGAATAGATCGGTGGTAAAATGTGTCATTACAGCTGCATATGGTAATTTTTTATAAGAGTGATTGTTATGTGATGTGATTTCTAAATTATGTATTTAGAATAGAGAACATTGATAAATAAAAAAATTAAAAAAAAATGAATTTTTTTTCCTTGTTTCTAAAGTCTTAAAATGGGAATGCCACATCTTGGTATCAAAGCTAAAGGTTGTAGCTATTGGACCTATTGTGTCCATAATCTGATAAAAACTTAGATTTTCTTGTAAAAGAAAATGGTTAGAATAAGGGGGAATGTTGCGAATAATGCTCCACTTGATGAAGGAGCAACAACAATGTAAAAACTTGATGAGATCCTTGCTACCATGTTGGACACAAGAGATCATTTGGATGTAATTGAACAAAAAGTGATGGGAAATGAGGAGGAAGAAGAAGATGGTAATAACAATCAGCCACCTCTTGAGGACAACCATAATGTGGGTTTTGGTAATAACAATGGTAATGTACATGTCCAATAAGAAAACAAAAAGGCAAGGTGGGCAGCGGAACTCACTAATGATATAAAAAGGATAAGTCCACCTATATTTGGTGGCACCAAATTAGGAGATGGAGCTGAGAATTGGCTCAACGAAATGGAGAAGTACTTTCCAATAAGAAACTTCTGAGAGGAAACCAAAGCTATTTGGGGAGCATATCAACTTTCCCATGAAGCATCTTCATGGTGGGACAACACTAAGGCTGAGTTAAATATTGATGAAACTAAGAACACTTCGGATCAATTTAAAGGTTATTTTCAGAAACATTGGTTGCCACAACTTTATTATGATCAGAAAATGACATAAGTTCAGAACTTATCCCAAGGAAAGCTAACTGTAACTGAGTATTGGGAGTGATTTACGAAACTCCTCAAGTATGTACCTCAGTATCAAACTGATGAGAAGTTCAAAATAGGAAAATTTATTATGGGATTGAATCCCGTTATTGGGGGAGAGGTTGATGTTTAGAGCCCAACCACTATGGAAGGGGTTGTTAAAACAACCATAAGGCAGTAATAGAAATTAAAATCTATTTCTACTCATAAAGAGGAAGTGCAGAAGAAAATTCTAAACTCTTCTTCAACTTCTTTTGCACCCAAGAAGGGACCATGGAAAAATTTTGGTAACAAAAATAAGTTTTAAGCTGATAATAATAAGAAAATAGCAACGAAAAAGCCTACTAGAAATGCAAGGAATAATTTTGCCAAGAATAATAATAACAGGCAAAATTCCTATGGAAATCAACATGAAAATTTTAAGACTGGAAATAATTATGAGCCTAAAAAGGGACCTGTAGGAGGCTGCTATAATTGTGGCAAAGATCATTACACAAATCAATGTCCTTTGAAGAAGGATGATCGTAATCAGTAGCACAAGATATATGCTACAATAGCTGACAAGAAAAGTGGAAAGCAAGCTACACCTATTGAAGTTCTTGGTAAGTTATTTGGCATACCTATAACTGTTCTTTTTGATACGGAAGCTACTGAATGTTTTATTTCTAGTAAACTTGCTTTAAAACTTAAAAGAAAAGATGGAAAAATGGATAAATCATGGACTATACATTATGGTAATAATTATGTTCATACAGTTAGTATGTTTCTTTTTGGGGCAGTCCTTGACTTACCTAGCTTTTCCACTAAAATTTATCTCTATGTTGCACCTTTGGGATCTTATGACATTGTCATTTGTGCTAATTTGTTAGCTGAGCATAAAGGAAAAGTGGATTGATTTGAAAAACATATAAGATGTTTGGATGATTTATAGAAAATAGACGAGATTCAAGGTGTAAAACAAGAAATTTCAGTTAGGGAATTGTTAGCTATGAAACTTCAAAAGGCCAAAAATAAAGGTTGTACCTAGTATGCGGTAAAAATATCTGAATCTGTAGAGGAAAATAGTGATTTTAGGGAACGTTACTTGTTGTTACATAATTTCAGTGATGTGTTTCAGAAAGAATTACTGGGTTTACCACCCAAAAGGGAGTTTGACTTCACCATTGAAATCAAACCGGGTACATAACCTATTTCTAAAGCACCTTATCGAATGACTACCACAGAATTAGTTGAGCTTAAGCCTCAGTTGTAAGAAATTTTATCTAAATGCTTGATTAAACCAAGTGTTTCACCTTGGGGAGCACCAGGGATATTTTTGAAAAAGAAAGATGGAACACTTAGATTGTGTATTGATTATAGGATGTTAAACAAAGAAACATTCAAAAAGTAGATACCACTTCCTAGAATTGATGATTTATTTGATCAAATGTGTGGAGCATTGGTATATTCCAAGATAGATCTTTGATCTGGATATCATCAATTAAGAATTAAGGATGAATATATTCATAAAACAACATTTAGGACAAGGTATGAGCCTTATGAGTTCATAGTTTTACCCTTTGGATTAACTAATGCACCTGTAGCTTTTATGAACTTAATGAACAATATCTTTCAAGAATACTTGGACAATTTTGTGCTTGTATTCTTGGACAACATTCTCATATATTCTAAAAGTGTTGAGGAGCATTAGGAGCACTTGAAAATAGTTTTGGAAATTCTAAGAAAGAGAAGGTTATATGGTAAGTTGTCCAAATGTTCTTTCTTTGATACCGAAGTTCATTATTTGGGTCATGTTATAAGTAAGAATGGGATTGTTGTAGATCCATCTAAAATAGTGGCTATAACCGAGTGGCCTCCACCAAAGAATGTACATGAAGTAAGAAGCTTCATGGGCCTTGCTTGTTATTATAGAAAATTTGTTAAAGATTTTTCTAAGGTGGCTGCACAAATAACTTCATTGCAAAAAAAGGATAATAAATCTATTTGGAATGATAAATGTGAATATGCTTTTATAAATCTGAAAATTCAGTTGACTTCAACACCTATTTTGGCTGTACTTGATCCTAATGGAGACTTTAATGTTGTGATGGATGCATTCGAGGAAGGCCTTGGAGGCATTTTGTTACAAAATGATCATGTTATAGCTTATGAAAGTAGAAAACTTAAGTAAAATGAGTTGAATTATGCTCCACATTATTTAGAGCTTGTTGCCATAGTTCATGCACTTCAAGTTTGGAGGAATTATTTACTTGGTAAGTCTTTTGAGTTGAAAACTGATCTTGGGAAGAAGTACATTTTCACTCAGCCAAATCTAAATGCAAGACAACGAAGGTGGTTAGATTTTTTGTCTCAATATGATTTTGATATAAGTTACATCAAAGGAAAAGAGAATAGAGTAGCAGATGCTCTAAGTCATAGGAAGCACATTTCTACTCTTATAACATTAAGAACTTAGTTTAAAGATGAAGTAAAATTTGCAATGGAATTTGATTCATACTTTTAGCAAGTAAAAATAGCGCTTGCTATAGATCCAAAATATGAAAAGTATAAAGGTTTTCATTTCGACAATGAAGGAATCTTACGTTATGAAAATAGAGTATACATACCTTTGCTTAATGATTTGAGAAAGAAATTGTTAGCTCAATTTCACAATTCACCCTTTTTTGGACACCCAGGTATTACTGAAATGCTTGCTAATATAAAACAACAATATTTCTGGAAGGGGATGAAAAAATATGTTGTTAATTTTGTGACTCGTTGCCTTGAATGTCAGCGTGTGAAAGCGGAACATATGCACTCGACTAGATTTTTATATCCTAATAGCATACCATAGTACAAATGGAAAGTAATAAGCATGGATTTCATATTAGGGTTGCCTTT
The DNA here is from genome assembly GCA_019776745.2 of Taxus chinensis. Classification (NCBI taxonomy): domain Eukaryota; kingdom Viridiplantae; phylum Streptophyta; class Pinopsida; order Cupressales; family Taxaceae; genus Taxus; species Taxus chinensis. The sequence continues at coordinate 261,751,013 of CM034156.1, read as the reverse complement.
GTCAAGAAATAAATGTGATGTTATTTTAGTAGTTGTTGATAAACTAACAAAAGTAGCTCATTTTATTGCTGGAAATTTGAAGGATGATTCTCCTATTTTAGCTAAACGGATTTAGCTACATCCTCCAAAGTCAACACCACACCTACACCGACACCCAAACAAAAGAACCAAAACCATAGAACTCATACCCTTGTTGTGTTAATCACACCTACACCTATCCCATCCATCTTAGGACCTGAACCCCACAGCATGGTTAAGAAACCTCCACCCGTCATTAAACCAAAAACACAATAGCCCACTCCTTCCTCTCAAACCTCTAACCTACCCAAGAACCCGACAAAACTTACACCCACACCTGTAGCATCTTTACCACCCATACCCACAATAATTTTTACAACTTCTTCAGTACTCACTGTTATCCAAAATTCACCCCCCCAGGGTAATTTTGATAACATGCATCAGAATGTTCAAGTCCCAGGCACATTGATTGATTCAGAGCAAACATCATGTTTCTGAGGTTCTCTCAGATATTTTTTTTAACTCCCCTGGCCGAAGAAGGAAGGAGCAAGCTTTGAGAAAATGCGAAAAAGTTACAGAAAGGCAAGTAGATTGATCCAGGAAAAAATCACAAAAATGGCTAAGTCCTTGTCCTAGGACAGTCGGGACATTTGGGACGTCAAGGCGCGGATCGGCCGAAAAGCCTCCAGGCAGCCCACTAAGCATTTGGGACAAGTGGGACAAAAGTACGCGGCGGGCGCGAAATGCCGGTTCGACCGAGAGGAAAAATTAGCTAACTGCTGAGAGGGTCGCCTTCGGGACGAATGGGACAAATGGACGCGAAATGCCCGAACCAGCCGGTTCGCGTGAAATCAGCACAAGGAGCCCAAAAGCAATTGGGACGCGTGGGACAAAAGGGCGCGAACCGGCCGAACCGGCCGAAAAGGGTCAAGTCAGTCCGAAGCAAAGTGGGACAAGCGGGCCAAAAATGCCCGAACTGCCCGAACCGGCCGAAATGAGCACAAAGGGCCCAAAATCAAATGGGACATCCGGGACAAATGGAAGCGAAGTACGCGAAGGAGCCGAAGGAGCCGAAGACCAATCAGAAACTGCCACGTGTCCTCACAGGAGAAAAAGTCAAAAGGTCAAAGGGGCGAGTTATCGAGCACTGAACCAAACCAATGAAATGGCGCCACGTGTCCAAGTTTAAGGGGCCCACAAGTAATTTCAAAAGGAAAGCCCGCGAAAGAAGGAGGAGAGAGAATTGCTCATCCAATCAGCACGTGCCACGTGTCGTCCAGATGGCGAAGAGCAGGAAAACATTTTAAAATTCGTTTTGATCTGTTCCGTGCCCTAAATCTTCAGATCGCCATATCTTTTGATCCAGAGCTCGGATTTCCACGTTCTTTATATCAACGGAAAGCTGTTGAGATGCTCTACATGATTCTGGGATCAATCTCGAGTTTTGGTGCAGTCTAGAGAGAGAAAATCAAGAAACGGCTCTGACGTGTGGTAATGGCCAGAAGCGACCTTTCAACAACCTGTTTTAATGCTAATGGGTCGCATTCTTCTTCTGCACGGCCAGAAGTGACATTTTAGCGGCCAGATTAATGCAAATGGGTCGCATTCTCCTCCAAATCAGTCAAAGTGATAGGGTATGGGTTTGTAAGATCCTCCATGCTGATTTAATGCATCTGCAGTCAATGAGGAATGGGCTTGCACATTTTCCCACGTTTTCTGTCCCCTGGGCTCGACCCATGCAATGTAAAAGCCAGATTTGGCTCATTTTTAAAAGAAGTGGTTCATTCTTTCTGCTCGGCCCTCCCTTCTTTTCTTCTCTAGGGTTGAAAATGGAGTTCGAACCTCCTCCCTTTCTCTGTAATGGCGTTCCTGCCTTTTACCATTAATGGAATGATGTTCTGTGCAAACCTCTGGAGCAACAAAACGTGTTCTGTGATGCATCTGTCCATCCTCTCTCGTTTTTGCTTGTCTTCTTCTTGCCTCTCTTCATTGCAGGTGTCTGTGCATGTTTGAATGTTCATTGCAGGTCTGGAGCTGTGTTCATGGAGTTTTGGGACATTTTCTGTGTGAAATCTATCCTTGGGGTTGTGATGCTTTTGTCCATCCTTCCCAATGGCTCACCTCTCTTTGTCCCATGGCAGTTTTGATAGATGTCCAACATTCTCCTTCTCTGGTGTATCACCGTTTTAGTGTAGGCTTTTGCTGTTTTTCCCCCCCTCTCTCTCTCTGTCTCCTTGGCATGGTTAGATTAGGATTAGATTAGCTTGCCTGCACTGGAATAGCTTGTGGCAGGTAGTTTAGGAGCAGGAACCAGCCTTCTCTGGAGATTCCTCTCTCAGTTTTACAAGTCCCACGCTTGGAGAGAGGTTTCCATGTTGTGCAATCACACTGGATGCCTGAACATCAACCTAGAAGCCTGATGTGCGTCCAGGGGTGCTGTGATTTTGCATCAACAGTTTTGGCACGCCCGGTGGGACCTTAGAGGTCTTTCACTTCATCTTTTGCAGGTTGATGTGTTCCTGTGAAGATTTCAGCCTTTGGAGGCACTTGCAAACACATCTGGCGACTCCATCTGGTCAACAACCATCTCTGAAGTTGCAGACCTTCCTTTCCATTCATTTCCATCCATTTTTCATTCATCCTTCTTTCCATCCCTTTCATTCTTTTCCATTCCATGAAGTTGTGCAACCATGACTTCATTTCCATCATGGAACTCACATTTACAACAACAACAGTATTTTCCACTTCCAACATGTTTTACAAATCCTCCAGATCAGCATGCATACTCATATGAACAGCAGTGCCAAAGTCAGTTTGGCTATGAAGCTTCCCAAGAGCAAGAGTATGCATACAATGAAGACCATCAGATCCAAGATGCTGGTCTGTTGGAGAAAATCCAAAAGATGGAGGTGGGGATGGTGCAGTCCAGGGCTCAGGCACAGATGAGAGCATTTGGAATCGGTTGTGAAGCACCCTGTCCATGGGTGGGACCTTTTCCAAGTCATTACAGCCCTCAGGAGAAGCTTGACTTCATGATTGCAACGCTGCCTTTGCTTGCAAAGTGGATTGAAGAAATAGAAGTGTATGAGAGAAGTATTCAGCAACCTTGTCAACAGGTAAACACACCATCTCATGCCTTTTCTTTTCCTCTTTCCCAATCTGTTTCAGTTCAGCAGTGTCAAGTTTCAAACTCTCCATCTGCTGTCCCAAATGTTGAATCCATTTCTCCACCTCTCAGTCTTCCACCACACCTCGATTCTTCTTTCCTTTTTCCTTCCAAACAGTCATCCCCTCCACAAGAGCTAACAGAAACACCCCCTCCTCCAAAGAAACAAGAGGTTTCACCTCCTCCACCACCAAAAAAAAATTGTCAAATCAGTGGAGTTTCAACCTATCCCTCCTTTTGCATTCCCAATTCCATGTGGGAAAGAAGAAATTGTAAAAATCAGTCATCAAGGACAGCAGGAGGAAGAGCCAAACAGAAAAGAAATGACAGACAGCTTGAAGGTTTGGGCTGCCAAATTTGGGATGACAAGGATCCCCTTGATGGTCAAGCCTACAGAAGAAGCTAGGGTTGGAGAACAAATGGTGGTCAGGACTGATTTTGTTGCAGCAGAAGAAGAAGATCTTGCAGCCCCAACTTGTCCTCTAGAGCAGCAGATTGAAGAGTTTGACTTGACAAACTTCATGCTGGAGAAGGAGTTCAATCAAGAGCAAGATTGCCTTCAAACATTGGAGGAAGGAGAAGCTGCTCCAAATCCAAAAGAAGAGGAGCACAATCTAGCTATGGAGGAGAAAAACGCAGATCCAAGGGCTTTGAGCACAAAGCAGGTTACAGAAGAACCTTCAGTTCTTCTTTCCACTTCATCTCTCTCAAGTTCTAGCACTGAAAAGGAGTTTGATCTCTCAAACTCAATATTGGAGAGTGAAGGAAACCATGGTGGTCAAGTTGCAGATCAAGAGGACACCATGGAGGAAGTTGAACACGAGCAGCAGGACAGCAATGAGGCAGTTTACCTGTCAGATTTGGAGGACTGTTTTGATGGAGAAGAGCCGGTTGAGTTTTCACCATTCTCTCTTTCATCATCCACATTCCAAACACCAGAGCCTGCTGCCATGAAGGAGAGCTTTCATTTGCAGCAGCCTGCATCTTACAACAGCCCTTTGGAATCAAAATTGGAAGATTCTAATCTTCCCTGTTCTTCATTGGAGGAAGAGAAAGGACAGAAGGATTCCACCATTTCTTCCACACCATCCATTCAAGGTCTGCAAGAGAACTCCATTCCTGGAGTTGAAAATCAGAGCAATGGGCATACTCAACGGATCAGACCTTGCCCAATCAGGTACTTGGCTTCATTGGAGCCAAGGGAGAAGCCAAAACCAGTCATGCTCGCTTCTGAGCATGAGGGTGAGATACAAAGTACCGAGGATCAGCTGCCATACCTCTTCAATTCAAATGCAGAGCAACTAAAAGAGGTATTGGATTTGCCTTCAGCTGATACCTTGATGATTTGGGTAGAAGACCAGCTTCTTGTTGATTTTCCATCCATCCAAACAGCCATGATCAGTGCCAAATCAGTTGCATGGCTGCCAATTTTGAAGAAAGGGAGCTATTTTGCACAACCAGTTGCAGGGTTTGTTTAGCTTGCCTTTGCTTCCAGTTAGAGTAGAGTAGCTAGGTTTTCTTTCAGCAGAAGAAGTGCTTGTGCACACTCTGCATGTTCCATTTGGGGCATGTATGATTTTCAGTTTTGTACATAGTTTTTGGTGTTGCTGGTTTTGCTCTTGCACAGTTCGTTCCAGTGGTTTTTGGTGAGAACAACTCCATGTCCGGTGGGTTTCCAAGTGGCTCAGAGGGAAGTTTTCAAAGTTCAGATCAGTTTTCAGGCCTACTCATGACTCCATGCCCAATGGATTGCTTCAGGCAACTGGTCTTTTCATCTAGCAGGCAGATGACCCCGCTGAGTCGCCAAAACTGTTATCCAAAATTCACCCCCCCAGGGTAATTTTGATAACATGCATCAGAATGTTCAAGTCCCAGGCACATTGATTGATTCAGAGCAAACATCATGTTTCTGAGGTTCTCTCAGATATTTTTTTTAACTCCCCTGGCCGAAGAAGGAAGGAGCAAGCTCTGAGAAAATGCGAAAAAGTTGCAGAAAGGCAAGTAGATTGATCCAGGAAAAAATCACGAAAATGGCTAAGTCCTTGTCCTAGGACAGTCGGGACATTTGGGACGTCAAGGCGCGGATCGGCCGAAAAGCCTCCAGGCAGCCCACTAAGCATTTGGGACAAGTGGGACAAAAGTACGCGGCGGGCGCGAAATGCCGGTTCGACCGAGAGGAAAAATTAGCTAACTGCTGAGAGGGTCGCCTTCGGGACGAATGGGACAAATGGACGCGAAATGCCCGAACCAGCCGGTTCACGCGAAATCAGCACAAGGAGCCCAAAAGCAATTGGGACGCGCGGGACAAAAGGGCGCGAACCGGCTGAACCGGCCGAAAAGGGTCAAGTCAGTCCGAAGCAAAGTGGGACAAGCGGGCCAAAAATGCCCGAACTGCCCGAACCGGCCGAAATGAGCACAAAGGGCCCAAAATCAAATGGGACATCCGGGACAAATGGAAGCAAAGTACGCGAAGGAGCCGAAGACCAATCAGAAACTGCCACGTGTCCTCACAGGAGAAAAAGTCAAAAGGTCAAAGGGGCGAGTTATCGAGCGCTGAACCAAACCAATGAAATGGCGCCACGTGTCCAAGTTTAAGGGGCCCACAAGCAATTTCAAAAGGAAAGCCCACGAAAGACGGAGGAGAGAGAATTTCTCATCCAATCAGCACGTGCCACGTGTCGTCCAGATGGCGAAGAGCGGGAAAACATTTTAAAATTCGTTTTGATCTGTCTCGTGCCCTAAATCTTCAGATCGCCATATCTTTTGATCCAGAGCTCGGATTTCCACGTTCTTTATATCAACGGAAAGCTGTTGAGATGCTCTACATGATTCTAGGATCAATCTCGAGTTTTGGTGTAGTCTAGAGAGAGAAAATCAAGAAACGGATCTGACGTGTGGTAATGGCCAGAAGCGACCTTTCAACAACCTGTTTTAATGCTAATGGGTCGTATTCTTCCTCTGCACGGCCAGAAGTGACATTTTAACGGCCAGATTAATGCAAATGGGTCACATTCTCCTCCAAATCAGTCAAAGTGATAGGGTATGGGTTTGTAAGATCCTCCATGCTAATTTAATGCATCTGCAGTCAATGAGGAATGGGCTTGCACGTTTTCCCACGTTTTCTGTCCCCTGGGCTCGACCCATGCAATGTAAAAGCCAGATTTGGCTCATTTTTAAAAGAAGTGGTTCATTCTTTCTGCTCGGCCCTCCCTTCTTTTCTTCTCTAGGGTTGAAAATGGAGTTCGAACCTCCTCCCTTTCTCTGTAATGGCGTTCCTGCCTTTTACCATTAATGGAATGATGTTCTGTGCAAACCTCTGGAGCAACAAAACGTGTTCTGTGATGCATCTGTCCATCCTCTCTCGTTTTTGCTTGTCTTCTTCTTGCCTCTCTTCATTGCAGGTGTCTGTGCATGTTTGAATGTTCATTGCAGGTCTGGAGCTGTGTTCATGGAGTTTTGGGACATTTTCTGTGTGAAATCTATCCTTGGGGTTGTGATGCTTCTGTCCATCCTTCCCAATGGCTCACCTCTCTTTGTCCCATGGCAGTTTTGATAGATGTCCAACATTCTCCTTCTCTGGTGTATCACTGTTTTAGTGTAGGATTTTGCTATTTTTCCCCTCTCTCTCTCTCTCTGTCTCCTTGGCATGGTTAGATTAGGATTAGATTAGCTTGCCTGCACTGGAATAGCTTGTGGCAGGTAGTTTAGGAGCAGGAACCAGCCTTCTCTGGAGATTCCTCTCTCAGTTTTACAAGTCCCACCCTTGGAGAGAGGTTTCCATGTTGTGCAATCACACTGGATGCCTGAACATCAACCTAGAAGCCTGATGTGCGTCCAGGGGTGCTGTGATTTTGCATCAACACTCACTACACTTCAATCTTTGTCTCTCACACCCCCTTCTCAACCTACATCATCTAACTTCATATCACCTCCATTATCCCTATGGGTAACTCCCTCTTCCCCCATATTCTTTTCCTTCTAGATCTCATACACCAATATCACCTTTACCCAAGAAGGTGCAACATAAAAGTAAAAATACGCAACCCTCCAATAAGGTAGTCAAAGTAACCATACGCCGTCCTACCCATTCATCTACCATACCCCTACCCAAGCAAAAAAGACCAACACCCAATACTACTCCAGCACCCAAAACCATGGCTCAACCTACTCCCCTCTTGGTAAGGATCGTTTCTCAACAAACAGTTGTACCTACACCCAAACCCACTTTCACCTCTCATTGCGACCCATTAGCAGGCTCCTATGCAAAAATTTTAACCAACCTCCTGGAGAGTTATGTTATCACATTACCACCATTCAGACCTTACGACCCCCTCAAACCCAAGCCAAAGGGGTTTGATGACACTAAAATTTGTGCCTACCATCATGTGCCGAGGCACGATGTGGAGAACTACAAGGCCTTGAAAACTGTTCTTATCCAGTTGTGTCCTTCGGATGCCAACTTTGACGATGATGACATTCTTAATGAGGACCTTGCCTCATCGACATCCATTTCCACACTGTCCACTTAACAACCACAAACTCCACCCCCACAGCTCCTAGAACCACCCCTAAGGTTTGAAATTAACATGATTTGCATCAAAAAATTGCAACACCATCAACCAAATGTCGTTGTGCCCAGCTCACCTCACAGGGTGTTTCTCCTTCAGTAGGTTTCTTCCGATCATGTCATTATATCACTAACCCTACAACTTTTCCATTTTCCAACTCTCCTCATATCAACATGATACATGTCACTACACATGCTTAGAAGGATAAAGCTATAGAAAGGGTGATTGACCCACCAACCAATCCTATACCCAACATAACATCTATACCCATGCCTAAAACCACTATCCGCAGCCCCACATACCCCATTTCTAATGGAGTCACACATCACACCATGCTTAAACAATTACACCAATCTCCCCTCAAAATGTCCTTATATGACCTCATCCAAGCCTTATAATCCCATCATCAAGATCTCATGGAGGTTCTTCAATCTATTGAGATTTTAATCAATTACCCTACGCCCATAGCCTCCATTATCATACCCTGTCATGTAGCCTCTCTCACCAAATTACCACCTTTATCCACACCGCACTCTACTGACCAAGTAGCCTCCCTTAGCTTCTTAGAGGAAGAGATCACATGGCACCAAATTTATGACCCAGACCTAGCCCTCTTCATCTCTATCCACATTGATGACATACGGGTGCAATGAGTGATGATTGATGGGGGCACTAGAATTATCATCATTTCATCCCATGCATTCACTCAAATGTGCATACCTGACAATTACATGCATAAACATCTGGTCATGTTACGTTCACTCAATGATGCTATCACCTCTACATTAGGCACTGTCATCTTCCACATTCGCATGGACCCGCACACTATTCCAGAATTATTTTATGTTTTGGATGGGTAATCTCAATATAACATGTTTCTTGGAAGAGCCTAGATTCATGTCATGGGTTGCATTCCTTCCACTTTTCATCATTGTGTAAAGTTTGAGCTTGAAGGACATACCTACACTATCCTAGCTGATCCATCACCTTTTAAAACATGTAACATGCTTTACTGACCCAATGATGTGCTCATACCTATTAAGGTGTCTACCTCCATGACCCCTACCACTTCACCTACACCTCTGCTTACCAGTACCATTGCTACCTCAACAGTACATGCCTCCTCCATTCCTACCACTGCTAAAACCTCCATAGCTGACCCATTAGCCTCCCAATCTGTAAACTCCACCTCCACATTGACCTCTGACACATCATCCATTCTAGCTACCCACATACCAACCACTGATCCCTTAGAAGGAATTTTTTAATGCCTCACTTTGGGGAGTACCGCCTATATAGTGTTAACAAATTCCTTACTCCACAAGAGTATGGGAGTCTTCACCAACACCCTCGCTATGATCACTACATAGGAGAATGCCTCCTTTATGGTCCTCCTCATCTTCATACCAGTATCACCTATGGGGGACTTGATACTACCATGTACACACCCAAACCACTGTCACAAACCTACCCATTTTCTGCTGACTTCCAGTATCCTACTAATCACAATTTTTCCCACACCTTCCTGCACTGATGTGCGTAGAAGGGTTTTGGTTTTTTCTTTTACAAGAATGGCCTCAATTCCATTATACCATGTACCACCCACAAACATAACGACCATAGTGGTATCATATTGTTTGAACCACCTACCAAATAAGCCCGCATTGAACCCATCAAGGACATAATCCCTTCTCCAGTTTCTTCACCCACTCTGTCTTCATCACCACCTTCACTGACGAAGTTGATGGATCAAGAATCTTTCCCTCCTAACTTTTTTTTTCATAAACACCATTTCATTGGGGCCTTTGACTTATGAACACGAGGGCGAGGCTCCTTCCTCTCTTCCCTTCTTGTATCTTGAAATGATCGATGACGATACACCTTCAACTAGTGTCATCCAATGTCAGGATGATGAATCCATACTCACCTACCTTGGTGTAGAAGACTCATCTTCATCGGTCCTTACCCTCTGAGATGCAAACTATGTTGAATGAATTGACTATTGAGATCAACATTCATACTCAGAATGACCCACACATCCTAAAGATTGGTCAATCTTTAGATGCTACTGAACAAGAAACCATCACTTCTTTTCTCAAAGATCATAACCATGCCTTTGCTTGGTCTTCTGTTGATATGCCTAGTATTGACCCCACCATAGTGGTCCACAATATCATAACCATTCCCAATGCCAATCCCGTCAAAAAAATGATGAGGAAAATGCACCCTCACATTACCCTTCTTGTCAAAGAAGAACTTCAGTGCCTTCTTTCTGTTTCCTTCATATTACCCATTGATTATCCTCATTGGATTTATAACATTTTCCATGTAACTAAGGCGACAAGGGGACTCTGTATTTGCATGGACTTCTGTGACCTCAACCTAGCCTACCTAAAAGATGACTTTCCCTTACCTGGTATTGATCAACTGGTTAACCTTATCACTGGTCACAAGACGCTATCACTCATGGATGGCTTCTCAGGTTATAACCAAATCTTGCTTTCCCCAGAAGATCAACACAAAACCACATTCATCACCCCTTGGGGGACCTTCTGCTACTGAGTCATGCCTTTTGGCCTTAAAAATGCTAACCTGCCACATATCAGTGGGTTATGACTTACATCTTCCATGACATCATGTATCGCATATTGGAATATTACGTGGATGACCTTCTCACCAAATATATATGCCACTCCAAACACCTTGCCATCCTCAAAACCATTTTTGACCACCTCATTAAATATTGCTTTCACCTTCAGCCAAAGAAGTGTGTCTTCGTGGTTCTCTCAGGAAAGCTCCTTGGATTTTTTGTTTCTTTATGTGGTATAGAAATTGACCCTACTAAAGTCAAGGCCATTATGGAAATGCCTCCGCCCACTAATATTAGACAACTCTGTAGCCTGCAAGGTAAGTTGTAGTCTATTCACCATTTTATTTCACAATTCTATGATTGGTGTCAACCGTTTCATCATCTGCTCAAGAAGGATGTCTCCTTTAAATGGGATGATGACTGTCATGAAGATTTTGAGGCCCTAAAATAATATCTCCTTCAGCCACCCATACTCACCCCACCTAATGATGATCAACCTTTCTACCTATACATCTCAGCTATCGATCACTCCTTAGGAGCCATGATCGCTCATCGTGATGAACAACACAGGGAGCAGGTGGTTTATTACATAAGCCGTACTCTTTTGGATTATGAAACTTGATACACCCATCCTGAAAAATGTTTCTTAGCCTTAGTTTTCATTGCCACCAAACTCCACCATTACCTACTCATCCATAAAACCTATGTTGTGACCAACACCGACCCCTTACACTTCATGTATGCCAAACCTTATCAAAATCAATGTGCCACACGCTGGCTTATGCTTTTAGTTGACCTTTACCTCTAATTCATTCATCAAAATTCCATCAAGGGCCAAGCCATCACCAACTAATTGGCTGACGCACCTATTTCTAGGGATTAACCCTCTAATTTTGACTATCTAGATGAATCAATTACTACCCTCTCCCTGGACGATCCTGATTACCAGATGACACTCTTTTTTTATGGTTCCAAGTGTCAGCATGGGGGTGGGGCTGGTGTTATCCTCATTCCTCTTGATGGTGAACCCATGCCTTTGTCTTTCAAACTAGATTTTGATTGCACAAATAATATCACCGAATATGAAGCACTCGTATTAGGTCTTTAAGACGCATATGCCCTAGATATCAAATCAATCAACATCTTTGGTGAGTCTCAATTAGTCATAAACCAATTCATTGGTATATACCAATGCCATAACGAGCTTCTTCAAAAGTATAAACATCATATAGACATACTTTTTACCACCTTTGACTATTACACCCTTCAAACCATCCCACATTCAACCAACAAATTTGTAGATACCATGGCTTGCTTGGCTTCCCAAATACCCACTTCGCCCACTGATTCTAAAATATTTATCACCATACAATTACTCTAATCACCTTCTTATTTACTACATGAAGTTTACTCTATCGGAACCGCTACCCTAGACCTGAGTGACCTTTGGTACAAATAGTACTCTGACTATCTTTCTCTCTCCATCTTACCTCTTGATATCACCTGTAACAAACAATGCACCTTCATTAAAAATGTCTCTTGTTACATCATCATGGGGGGCATCCTCTATAAGCATAGCTTTGATGGTATTCTCTTACGATGCCTCACGAGTTCTGAAATTCCTTATACCATTAAGGAAGTTCATAATAGCATATGTGGAGGTCATTTTAGTGGCCTTGATGTTGCAAAGTGTATTATTCACCTAGGCTATTACTAGCTAACCCTTAACTATGATTGTTGCGACTACGTCAAACGTTGTCTAAAATTCCAACAACATGCCAATCTTCATCATACACCCAGTCAGGCCTTACAAGTCACCCGTGACCTTTGGTCCTTCTCTCAATGGGGTTTAGATCTTGTCAGAGATATCAACCCCCATTCTTCCCAACTACTTCAATGGATCATCACCACTACCAAATACTATACAAAATGGGTTGAAGTCGTACCACTCATCTCCATGAAAGCCAAGAAAATATGTGAGTTCATCAATCATCACATCATTTTTTTCTTTGATGTTCCTCATCGCCTCATCACTGATAATGGAAAATAATTTGAAATTAAAACATTGCAAAAAATTTACGACGCCTTCAGCATTCAACTAAGTTTCTCAACACCTTATTACCCACAGACCAATAGCCAAGCTGAATCCACTAACAAACCTTTAAACAAAATTCTGATGAAAGTGGTTAATAATAATGGGAAGTATTGGCATATGGACATTCCTTTTTCCCTATGGGCATACCGCACTAGTATTCGCACTTCCACTAATGGCACACCATTTTCTCTGGTCTACGGTACAAAGGTTGTTCTACCTCTCAAAGTCTAGATTCCCTCACTCCACATTTCTCTCCATGACATGCTTAATGATGATGATTTTTGTCAGGACCATTTAGCACAACTAGAGTTATTAGATGAACGCCGTCTTAACACTCTTGATCACCTTCAAGTTTACCAGAAATGTATAAAACATGTCTACGACAAACGTGTCCATGAATGAACTTTCTAGGTCGGTGACCCTGTCCTGAAAGAAAATCAACATGTAACCAAATTAGAAAAAAGTAAACGGGACAATTTTTCTCCTAATTGGATTATACCATACATCGTGACTCATACTTATGGATCAGGTGCTTATTTTTTATCTTCACTCAATGGTAAACCTGAACTTGAGACCCTTAACACCTTGCATCTTCGACCATTCTATTGTTGAATTTTAGTCCTACCTCACCTTTTGTCTCTTCCATGCTCATCCCTTGAGTTATATCCACTTCATACACCTCACCAACGATTAAACAAGAATCATGTGAGTACCCGTCACTTGTTATCTTCTCTTGAATATGTGTACCACAGTGCTGCACATAGCATGATTCTCATGGATAATTTTTGTCTACCTTTAAATGAGATCCCATGGTCATTTCACCCTACTTTTCAAACAAGAATCTTATTCTTCACCTTGGTCTTTTTCATGGCTTCAAAGCCCTCACATGGGACCCAACTCCTTGAGTCAAACTTATAATATAAAGTATTACTCCCTCAAAAGGACATCTTCCTTACCACAATCACTGCTATAAATAGACTACTCCCTCGAAGGACAACTATGTAAAGCCCTTACAAAAAAAAGTGGAAGAATTTGAAGCTTCCCGCATCGATGAGCTTCAAAAAGACCTCAAGGAGTTAAATTCCTCATCCCTTATAAACTTCCCACATTGATCAGTCTATCTCAAATATGAGTCAAAATAGAAAACTTTTGAATCATGGACTTGCCCATTGCGACCTTGGATCTCTTACTTGAAGAACATGCTACCTCACGCCATATAAAAAATTAACCACCTTTCACCCTTCTCACCATTCCCACTCCCATTTCCTACTCCCTCAAGGGTCCTCTTGGAAACTAATACATTTGGTGATCATGTGACTATTTTTCACCTTAGAATAATCAATCATGCAATGTCTTTAGGGTATTACATTCATCATCTCCTCAAAGGTATGATCTACTTGGTATGATCCTAACCAATCAAGTGGCTTTATTGCCCCCTCTTATCTTTTGACCATCTTTATTTACATTTTGATTACCTTATATAGGATTTGGTCCTTGACACCTACATTTGGGGTATCCTTCTTCTTTTTCCACAATTGACATCACCTATACCAATTTGACTATAACCCACCCACACCTAATAGACATAAACCCACAACATACCTACATCTTACTAAGTCATTTTCATACCTCATCCTATTCTTCCCTAGCTCATGGGAGAACTACATCGGCCTGATGTCCTTTTTTGTCAGGACTATGTAGGCAACACTCTGAGGGCATGGAGCCCTTGGAGGTTAGCTCGGCCACTCTCTACCCTAACAAATTCATCCTCCATCTTCCTAAATCACATTCCACCCCAGTTACTTTCCTTTTTATATCAAAAACTGGACATCAAACCAAATAGACAAAAAGTTGCTTAACATTTTTATCATCATCACGACATACATTTCTTATGACTAATATTTATTTACCATCATCATACATATATTATAAAGCATCATAATAATATCCCATATTATCATTCATTATACAAATTAATCAATCACAACTTCAACTCTTTAAACACAACCATGCTGAAACAGACTTGACTCAACCATGCCTAAACCAACTTGACTCGATCCATGCCTATGACCTAACCTAACTTCATCATGCCTAACTCACCTAATTTCCATCCATATCAAAACAACAAATCAGAAGTCTCGTCAAACATCAACACATCAAGAATATCATGTATGTCATCATATAAATAAATGTGTATCTCAATACAACATACATGGATATCCCATCATGTCCATCATCTCAAAAATGTTAGCACACAGGATGACACTCAATACAAAATTTCATCTGCACGTAGCTCGGTCTCATATATAATAAAATAATGAACTAATAAAAAATATCTTCGGTGCTTAGTCTGGTATATGCTCAAAATATACAATAAAAACTCTCGTACATCCTCACTATCTTTGGCATGTAGGCCGATATATATCAAAAAATGACTATAATACATCAAAATCAAAATCCACATATCAGGCATCTCAGCAGATATCCTCCATCTCTGTATCACCTATACCATCTACCTCCTTTGCCCCTGTCTGGAAACCTGCTAGCATCTCCCCACCCATCATAGGTGGTGGTTGAGTCCCTGCTGGCACCTCTCCTAAAGCTAGTCTCTGTGTGTTGTTAGTCTCTCCCTGATTTGGCCTCAGAGCTCGATGGCCCCCTATGCTCTCCACACTATGAGTGCAGGATCTAGTCCTCTCACTCAAAACCTACTATACCTGGTACTCTCCATATGATAGAAAGTTTATCCTGGATGCCATCAGTTGGTCCTTGTAGTACCTAGCCTCACCTAGGGCATTTCATAACCTGTATATAGGCACGATCTGTGGTGGCCCCATAGGCCTCGCTCTCTGCACCTGTCATGCGGGACCCTTTCCTACTTCTGCCTATGAACTAGGACTCATACCTAGTGCATGTGGTGGTGCCCCCTATCCCTTTACTGTAAGGCCGCCACATGACCATCATTCTCCCCTTCATCTCCACCCCCACCATTGACCATCTGGGTCTATAGATTGGCCACCTGCACATGTAGCTTTGTTATCTCTACCTCTGAACTCACCATATGTGTCTATACCATACCCAACTGGGTAATTAGAGTAGCCACTTGCCCCTGTAGGGAATCTCTTTGCACCATGATGGTGGCTAGATGTAGCTACCCTGGTCTGGGTGGTATGGATCGTAAATGAGCCACCCAACACTTTATATACCTGTCTATGACCTCGACATCATCTATCCACCAGTCCACTTCCTGCTCCTCTTACCCTGTGGGCACTATAGGCTATGGTAGAGGTAACAGACTCTCCATGTCATCTTTGCTATACTGTGGGAAGGGCGGAGATATGTCCTATAATATCTCAAACCACCACCTGACTCTGTCCACCAAGATCATTTCGTGCTCCCTGGCACATTAACCTTGTATCCATCTCACTAGCTAGAGCTTAGCTAGCTCATCATGCATATGCCTATATGGTGGGAATCTCGCATATGATTTCCATATCATGTCCACTCTAGACAACCCCTCCAATAACCACCAGAAATTGGCCACATCATGTGTGAGATTTCCTAATCTCCTCTCTCGAATAGCTGGCACCCATCGCCTGTACCCCACCTACACAAATATCGGTAGGAATGCATCTACTCGGGGCATCCCTACTAGCTATACACAAGCTATGTGCTCATAATCCAGCAATTTACTAAGAAGGTACAACATAGGTTGAACCTACGCATCCATCCATATGCCCATAACTCTTTGTACATCTGCACTAGGAATGTTGGCACCCAAGCAAAGTGTATCTCATCTATCATCATGTCATGGAGTACCCCCATCAACGATCAGGGAAAACATCCACCCTCTGCATCTGGTAGTGCAAAGAAACACATTACCTCCATCAAAATAACCACTAGCCTCGTCTCCTCCAGACGGGCTAGGTACATCTCTTCATATCGAATGCTAGCACTATGGAATGTCAGCTCAGCCATCCCCTCACCAAACACCGCCAACATCAGCTCCTCCTAGGCCTCAGAGGAGATAGATTAGACCTATGTACCCAATATGGGTAGTTGTAGAATCCTTAACACATCCTCCTGGGTGACAGTGATCTCACCTATCGATAGGTGGAATGTTTTGGTCACAAAATCCCATCTATCGATGAATGTGACCATCAAACTAGGCTTACGGACTACATGTCGGTAGTGTCAGACTCCATTCAAGCCCACTGCCTCCATATGCTACAGCTACTTAGGGGTCACTACACCACGCACTATCACGAGTAGGGGCAGAACCCTGTCCTGCATACATAGTTGATCTCTTCCCTGCATCTAATACAAACAACACATTAATTTACATTTTTATACCCATACTTTCCCCCTATCATTTCCAACACCCTATTTTAGCCCTACCTATCTTGATCCCCCAACTTATGGAGCTTTTGACCCCTTTCTCTACAAATCCTAACTGGTGCTGGTTATCTCTAACCAACCCCGATCACCCCTTAACTGACATCAATCACCTATTTAGTGACCAATATTGGTTCAACCCTACCGATGCCGGCCAAACTTGACTGACACCGATCACTGTCGCAGAAAAAACCTGCGACCCCCAAACCCCCCTTTTTCTCAAAACCTACCCACCTTGACCCTTTCCCCCTAATAAATTCCTACACCTCCCTTCCACCTCATCCCCTACCTTCCTCTCCCATTTCTTTCTCTCCCCATTCCTATTTTACCCACTTTCCCTCCCATTTTCAATTTTTTTTTCACCCACCCAAAAACAAAAAACACAAAACAATTTGTAAATCCTATAATCTATCTAACCAAATACAACTAGATTTGGATGCTTACCTCATCATGTTGCCATTGTCTCAGTGGCACATTTGGCTGCTACACTAGTGGCCCAAACGATCCCTCTCTGGCCTCTACCATCACTAACTCTCCACCCATGTCTCCAACCAATCAAATCACATACACTGATCCTGTGTACCCACCTCTCACCAACCAATCACCCACCATTCACACCACCAACTCAATGCTCCATTCCATCTGGAAACTTTTCCATCTTTTCTCTTTCTTTTATCATTTTTTGAATTCGATAAACAGCAAATGAATAACAAATAAACACATATTTTTTATTTTTATAACAAACCCGACCTAACCGATATTGGTTTACCTTCACCAGCATCAGTCACATGCCCTACCTTATTGTGGTTGATTTCCTTATGCTGACATCGGTTACCCTTGACTGGCATTGGTTACCCTCTCTTGCACCAACCTAACATTTTAGCCTATTACCCTACCCATCACTCTTTTTATTTCCACACCTAACCCTTACCCTGATCATTTTACCCACCTAGCCTCTACCCAAATCATTTATATCACCCTCTTTCCCTCATCATTTCCTGCCTAATATCATCCTCCTTTTGGGACTCCTTATATTAGCTATACCTCAGCCTTACCCATGCCATGACCTACATATTTGGACCTAGACCATCAGTAGTGACATTTTACCTCATGTGTTCGCTATACCTTGTGGCATTGTTACCTATTTTTTTGACCTAATGACCTTACCTAGTCTATTGCCCTGACCGTGTATTCTGACCCTACCTTTGGTGTATCGAAACATTCCTTAATGTTCCTACACCTAACCTATGTTGTGTTTCCCGACCATATCCTATATCTTAGATACCAAAATCATTACAACCTTGTTTGGATAAACCTATCAACCTTAGACAATGTAGATTTTGACTTCTCTTCAACCCAGTAGTGTGCTACAGTTTATACATGTACATGCATTTGAATGTTTCTACATTTGACCCTGACCCATTACCTAGATTTCCCAAGTATACCTGTAACCCCTTTTTCCCCCATTCCCCACCTTCCCTTTTATTACATTTAGCTTTTATCAAACCACTCACCGAATCTGCCTTTTTCCTCGTCAATTCCTAGTTTGAGGATGATCACCTTCACCCACACATGGGGTAACCACAGATTATTTTTGTTAGCATCACTTACAAATACATGCTACACAACAAAAAGGGGAAAAATATAGACACTAAAATTAGGTCACACTCCCCTTTGGTCCCTCGACAAATAAACACCCTTCATCACATTAACCTCGCCATTGCCCCCTTCACTCCACTAATATTAATTAAATTAAATTAATTCATTATCCTCACCATATTTATTATTTAAATATCTTAATTAGGAATAATGTCCACATACGTCTCACCTAGACACCTCTTTAAGCAAACTCACCCTAAGACCTATTCTTAGTAAGTTTTCATAACTAACTAAGACTTACCCAAACCCTAAAAATAAATTCCTATATTCCCTCTAACCACATTACTACATGCTTACAAGAAGCTTCCAGTTTAATTTGTGGGTGAATGACATAAGGTCCCAGAAAATCAAGGGGATCTGCCTAGTTTAGTAAACCTAAAACATCTCTCCTTGACTGATACCAGTTACCCCTAACCATCGTCAGTTAAGCTAAAACTACCTTTCATCACCTTTTAATCCCCAAAAAAACCTTATTTTGGAGGTTGGAAAACATTGGCACATTTATGAAACATATTGCATCTTCTGAGAATAAATTTTAGTGAGAACACGCATGCAAGGAATAAGATCAAGCACTTTCTCTTGCATAGCAATCCAGCATTCACCCTAGCCTAGATTTGATCCAACCAAGAAAAAAAGAATGCATGTGTAGCTCATGCAGGAGCTTTCCAGTGTTTGGTGATCCTCAGCAGCATTCAACCCCTTTCCAGTATCTTCATTCTTCATTCATAGACACCCAGGACCAGATTTCAAGTAAGTGGAACAATTTACTTCTCTGGTTCATTGGTTTCATCACTATATTGTCATCCTTTATTTCCATAGCCACCCACTAACTTTCATTCATACTCACCCCTCCACATACACATTAAAACCTCACCAAACCCCACCCAAATATCCTAGTACCTCTTTCCAACCAATCAATTCCTTCTGCAATCACAAGGGAGATCCAAAGCCCATTCTATGGCATTCCCAATATTCCACAGTAACCATCACTGGTTTTCCCCAACCAGCATCAGTCACCATTAACCAGCATCGATCTCTGTATTTACCCATACAACCAAGAACAGTGACCTATCCACCTATTCCCACATCACCCTTATTCACCTGTGATCTTCCTGAGACTTATGTCATACCTGTAGAGAACCAAAACCAACTACTTGACCTTTGGATATTTTTTTACCTTATTTTTTTAGATTACATATTTCTTATTGTATTTTGGATGAGATACCCAAATCATTTTAATTACAATAGGATTTACATTATTACCCAAATTAAAAATTTTTAAACAATGGACTTATAATCATGTAGGAAGTATCAGACTTCCCAGATCTAGCATACACTAGGTAGTTCACTTCACATATTGTTAACTCTTTCTGGTGGTCTTGCTTGTCATTACAGGTGGTTCCTCCAAGCCAAAAGGAAGTTCTCATGATCAGCTATGGATCAAGGAGTTAACACGCGCGTAATAACCCATCAACCAACATTTTAACAGGTATTCCTCCTATGCCTGTTACCCTATTTGTTACGTCAATATTTCAAAGAAACGTCTAAGAATCAGGTGAAATAATGAGTTGAATCCATACCACTCATCTCCACGAAAGCTGAGAAAATATGTGAGTTCATCAATCATCACATCATTTTTCACTTCGGTGTTCCTCGTTGCCTCATCACTAACAATGGAAAACAATTTAAAAACAAAACATTTGTGAATTTTTTTTGATTCCTTCGACATTTAGCTTAGCTTCTCATTACCTTATTACCCACAGACCAATGGCCAAGTTGAATCCACTAAAAAAACCCTAAAAAAGATCTCATGAAAGTGGTTAACGACACTGGGAAGGACTGGCATACGCACATTCCTTTTTCCCTGTGGGCATACTGCATTAGTATCCATACTTCCACTATGGCCACACAATTTTTTCTAGTGTACGGTACCAACATTGTTCTACCTATTGAAGTCCATATTCCCTCACTCTAGATTTCTCTCCATGACATGCTCAATGATGATGACGTTCGTCAAGACCATTTAGCACAACTTGAGTTATTAGACGAACATCTTCTTAATGCTCTTCACCACCTTAAAGTTTACCAAAAACGTATCAAACGTGCCTACGACAAACATGTCCATGCACAAACCTTTCAAGTTGGTGACCTTTTCCTAAAAGAAAATCAACATGTAACCAAAGCATAAAAAAGTAAACGGGGAAAATTTTCTCCTAATTGGCTTGGACCATACATCATAACCCATACTTATAGATGAGGTGCTTATCATTTATCTTCACTCGATGATAAACTTTAACCTAAGCCCATTGATGCCTTGCATCTTCGACCATTATACAATTGAATTTTAGTCCTACATCACTTTTTTCCTCTTTCCATGCTTGTCCCTTGAGCGCTATCCACTTTTTACACCTCACTCATGACTAAACAAGAATCATGTGAGTACCTGTCACTTGTTATCTTCTCTTGAATATGTGTACCATGGCACTACACATAACATGATTCTCATGGATACTTTTCATTTACCTTTAGATGAGATCCCATAGTCGTTTCTCCCTCCTATCTTAAAAATAATGCTATTCCTCACCTTGGTCTTCTCCATGACTTCGAAGCCCTCACTTGGGACCTAACTCCTTGATTCAAACTTCTAATAAAAAGATGACTTCCTCAAAAGGAAATCTTCCTCTTGGCAATCAATTTTATAAATAGAATGCTCGCTCAAATGATATCTATGTCAAAGCTCTTAAAAAAAAGAAAAAATAGAGAGAGAGAGACAATAATCTGAAGCTTCCCGCATAGATCAACTTCACGAAGACCTCAACGAGTTCATTTCTTCATCCCATATAGACTTCCCCCATCGACTAGTCTATCTCAAATATAATTCAAAATAGAAGACTTTCAGTCATGGATTTTCCCATTGTGACCTCAGATCTCTTTCCTAAAGAGCATGCTACCTTATACCATATAAAAAATAAATTAATTAACCACCTTTCACCCTTCTCACCATTCCCACTCCCATTTCCTACTACCTCAAGGGACCTCTTAGAACTATGACATTTTGTGCTCATGTGACTACTTTTCACCCTTAAACAAATCAATAATTTAATTCCTTTAGGGTCTTACATTCATCACCTCCTCCAAGGTATGATCTATGCAATATGATCCTAACCAATATTGATAAAGTTATACAGGACTTGGTCCTCGACACTTACGTTTGGGGTAATCTTATTATTTTTCCACAATCAACATCACCTATACCATTTTGACTATAACCCACCCACACCTAACAGACCTAAACCCAAATCATTCCTAAAACCTATCAACTCATTTTCATACCTCCTCATACTCTTCCCTAGCTTATGGGAGAACTACATCAGCCTGAGGTCCCTTTTTGCCGAGACTATGTAGGTAGCACTATGAGGGCATGGGGCCCTTGGACGTTAGCATGAACACTCTCTACCCTAACCAATCCATCCTTCATCTTCCTGAATCACATTCCACCCCACTTATTTTCCTTTTTATATCCACAATTGGACATCAAACCAAACAGACAACTAGTTGCTTAAAATTTTTATCATCATCATCAAAACATACATTTATTATGACTACCATTTCTATAACATCATCATGCTTGTGTTATAAATCATCTTAACACATGACCCATATCATCATACATTGCACAAATTAATGAATTACAACTTCAACCAATTTAACCTCAATCCATGCCTAAACCAACCTGACTCGATCCATGCCTAAGACCTGACTCGATCCATGCCTAAACCAACCTAACTCCATCATGCCTCATTCACCTAGTTTCCTTCTATATCACAACAAAAAATTAAAATTCTCATAAAACACAAACAAATCAAGAATCTCAGCCATCTCATCATATAAACAAATATGTGTGTCTTAATACAATATACATGGATATCCAATCATGTCCATATCTCAAAATATTTGGCACGCAGGCCGATACTCAATACAAAATGTCATCGGCATGTAGGACGGTCTCATAAACAATAAAATAATAAAACAATACAAAATCTCTTTGGCACGCAGGTCGATATATGCTCAAAAATATACAAAACCTCTAGTACATCCTCACTATCCTTGGCACACATGCTGGTATATATAAACAAAAAAAGACTACAATACATCAAAAATAGAGGGTTAGGCATCAGGCCTCACCCTACAGAACATCCTCCATGTAGGTCTCTCTAGTCTCCTCCTTAGCTCCTGTCTACCATCCTGGTCTCATCTCACCACCTCCTGCTAGCACATCACGTGGAGTTGGTCTCCATGAGTTGGTGGCCTCTCCCTGATCCTGTCTTAGAGCTCGATGGCCCCCTATGCTCTCTACACTATGGGTCTTGGATCTAGTCCTCCCACTTGAGGCTTGTTGTGCCCTGTACTCTCTATAGGATAGAAATTCTATCCCAGCCACCAAAAAATGATCCTGGTAGTATTTGGCCTCACCTAGGGCATCCTGTAACCTAGATATGGGCACATTCTATGGTGGCCCCATAGGCCTTGGCCCATGTACCTATTCCACCCCTTCCTGTGAACTAGGACCCTGTCCCAGTGCCTGTGGTGGTGCCATCGGCCCCTACCCCTGTGCCTGTATCTAGGCCTGTAAAGCCCCAATTTGTGCCTATGTTATGGCCAACTGGCTTGACAACCCTATCACTTAAGATTCTAGGGAAGCCACCTGACCATCATCCCAATCTCCATCACCATCCCCACCCTGGGCCATCTGGGCCTAAAGACTGGTCACTTGTAAATGGAACTTCGAAACCTTCACCTCTGAGCTTGCTAGTTATCCCTGCACCATACCCAACTGGATAATCAGGGTCATCACCTACCCCCGTAGGGCATCCCTCTACACCGTGATGGTGGCTAAGTCCTACTGCCTCAACCTGGGTGGTACTACTCATAATATAGCTTCCCACTATTGTTTGTATCTATCTGTAACCTCAGTGTCATCAATCCAATGGTCTACCACCTGCTCCTCCTACCCTGTGGGTACTGTCAGTTGTGGTAGAGGCAATGTCCTCTCCACGTCATCTCTCATGTACTACAGGAAGGGTGGAGGTATATCCTATGGGAGTCAAAAATACTATCTAACCATGTCCACTGGGATCATTTAGTGCTCCTTAGCACGGTGCCCCACTATCCATCTCACCAACTGAAGCCCATCTTGCTCCTCATACATTTGCCTGAATGAGGGATAACCCAAATACAACATCCATATGATGTCCACTCCAGATAACCCCTATAATACACACCTATAATAGGCCATATCATGTGTGGGCCTATCTAATTACCACTCTCTAATCACAGGTACCCATCGCCTATACCCCACCTACACCAATCTTGGTGGAAATGCATCTACTTGGGGCATCCTTACTTATCGCACACAAACTATGTGCTCATAAGCCCAACATTGTAGTAAAAATGTGCAGCACAGGATGAACCTACATAGATGCCTATACGCCCATAACTCTCTATATAGTTGCATTAGGAATGCTAGTAACCAAGAAAAGTAGGTTTGATATATCTTCATGTCATGTAATACCCCATCAACGAGAGGGGAAATATCCCTCCCTCTACGTCAGGCAGTGTGAAATAACACAATACCTCCATCAATAGAACAATGAGCCTCTTCTTCTCTAAATGGGCTATGTACATCCCTCCATAGCTTAGATTGGCACTATGGAATGTCATGTCTACCAGTTCCTCTCTAAATACTATCAGCATCAACACCTCTGAGGCCTTAGAGGAGATTGAGTACACTTACATACCCAATACCAGTAGTCACAAGATCCTGAACATGTCCTCCATGGTGATTATCATCTCACCCATCGGTAGGTGGAACACGTTGGTCATTGAATCCCATCTATCGATGAGAAAGACCATCAGACTCGGCTGCCGGACCGCATGCTGATAGCATTGGACCCCAATTAGGACCACCTCCTCCACGTGCTGCCACTCCTTAGTGGTCTCCACACCTCACACTCTTAAGAGAAGAGGTGGCACCCTATTTCTCATCTGTAGCTGATCTCTCCCCTACATCTAATAGAAACAAAAAATTCATCTAAATTTATCATACCCATACTCACCCATATCATTTTCTAGCAGCCTATTTTACCTCTACCCATCTCACCCACCCAACCTGCGGCACTTTCAGCCCCTGGTTCTCCAAAACTTGATCAGTGTCAGTTATCTCTAACTGACCCCAGTCATCCCTAAACTGACATCAGTTACCTATTTCATGACCAATCCCGGTTTGACCTTACTGACTAGCTGCACCCGACCAACACCAGTCACTGTCGTGGAAAAAACCCGTGACCCCTAAACCCTCCCTTCTCAAAAAATTACCTCTCTAACACTTCTACCCACCCAAAATCACCTATAACTCCCCCTACACCTCATCCCCTCCCCTCTTCTCCCACTTCTCTGTCTCCTTCCACTCTTATTCTACCCAATTTCCCTCCCATCTTCCAAATTTCATTTTCCCCCACCTAAAACAAAACACAAAAACCCAATTTGTCAAATCTTGACTTATCACCTAATATATCTAACAAAACATAACAAGAGTTGGATGCTTACCTAATCATGCTTCCATCACCATGGTGGCACATCTGGCTGCTACAATGATGGCCCACCTGATCCCTCTCTGGCCTCTACCATCACCAAATCACTACCCACACTTCCACCAAGCCAAATTTCACACTCCGATCCCATGGACCCACCTCTCCACTACCAATCAACCACTGTTCAGCTCACCAAATCAACTCTCCATTCCATCTGGATGCTTTTCCCTTTTCTCTCTCTCTCTCTCTCTCGTGTCATTTTCCCAATTCACAAGAAGACAAATGAATAACAAAAAACATGGATTTTTTGTTTTTATAATAAACCCGACCTAATTGACATTTGTTTTAACTTCACTGACATCAGTCACGTGACCTACCTTATCATGGTTAGTTACCCTATGTCAGCATTATCTACCCTTGACTGGCATCAGTCACCCTCTCTTACACATTACCCTAAATTTTACCATATTACCCTACTCGTCACTCTTTTTTCCACACCTAACTTTTATCCTGACCATTCCCCCCACCCTCTTGCCCTCATCATTTATTACCTACCTGCGTCCTCAATTGGGGACTCATTATTTTACCCATACCTCGGCCCTACCCGTGTCGTAACCTAGATTCTTGGACCTAGACCATCGTTAGTGACCTTTGACCTCATCTGTTTGCTATACCTTGTGGCATTGTTACCTGTGTTTATTGACTTGATGACCTTACGTTGCCTCTTACCATGACCATTTATCCTAATCCTACCTTTGGTGTACCAAAACACACATAAACGTTTCTACGTATGACCTGTGTCATGTTTCCTAACCATATCCTATACCTTGGATACCAGAATCACCTCAACCTTGTTTGGATAAACCTATTGACCTTAGAAAATGTAGAGTTTTCCTGCTCTTCAACCTGATACTATGATGCAGTTTATACGTGTGTGTGCATTTGATTGTTTCTACCTTTGACCCTGACCCATTACCTAGATTACCCAAGTAGACCTTGCTCCTTTTTCCCCTGTTACCCACCTTCCTTTTCATCACATTTACCTTTTATCAAACCACTCATCGATTTTTCCTTCTACCTCATCATTTCTTTGTTTGAGGGGGATCACCTCCACCCATGCATTGGGCAACCACATCTTATTTTTGTCAATTTTGCTTACCAATACAAGCTAAGTAACAAAAAGGAGAAAAATGTAGACATAAAATTTAGGTCACACTCCCCTTTGGTCCCTTATCAAATAAACACCATTGAACACATTCACCTAACCATGAACCCCTTCACCCTAATATAATATTAATTTAATTATTTAAATTAAATTAATTCATTTTCCTCACCATATTTATTATTTAAATATCCTAATTGGGATAATGCCCACATATCCACCTCATCTAGCCACCTCACCCTAAGATCTATTCTTATTAAGTTTCCATAACTTACTAAGAATTACCCAAACCCTAAAAATCAATGCCTACATTCACTCTAACCACATTCTCACATGTTAGAAGGAAGCTTCTTACCTAGTTTAGTAAACCTAGGAATCCCACCCTAACTGATGCCAGTTACCCTTAACCACCATTGGTTAAGCCATAACTACCATCAGTTATCATTTAATTCCAAAAATAACCTTATTTTTTGGAGTTGGCAGATCCCTGAGAGATATCACATCTTTTTAGAACAAGTTTTAGGGAGAACATGCATGCAAAGAAGGAGATCAAGTATTTTCTCTTACACAGACATCTAGGATTCACCCAACAACCATCTAGCACTCACCCCCAACACAGATTTGATCCAATCAAGAAATAATGAGAGAAAATTAAGCCCATGCAAGAGCTCCCCAATGTTTGGTGACCATCTTCATCGTTTAATCGCTTATCAGAACCTTCATTCCTCACTCACAAATTTCCAGAACCAGATTCCAAGTAGAACATTTTACTCCTCTAGTTCACTCATTTCATCATTGTATTTTCATCAATTGTTCTCCTAGCCACCCACTAACCTCCATTAATACTCACCACTCCATATCCCTATTAAAACTTCACCAAATCCCATCCAAACAACTTAATACCTTATTCCAACCAGCCTAGTTCTTTGTGCATTCATAAGGGAGATCTAAATCTCATTCTTTGACATTCCTAGTACCCCACAGTAACCAGTACCAGTTCTCCCAAACCGGTGTCAGTCACCCTTAAACAGCATCAGTATTTGTATCTACCAATACAACCTAGAACAGTAACCTACCTACATATTCCCACATCATCCTTACTCACCTGTGACCTACCTAAGACCTCTGTCAGACCTGTAGAGACCCAGAACTAGTTACTTGACCTTCGGCTCTTATTTTAACCTAGCATGTTAGATTAGATCTTTCTTATTGTGTTTTAAATGAGATACCTAAATCATTTTAACTACAATAGGATTTAAGTTTTTACCAACATTAAATTATTTTAAACAATGGATTGACAACCATCTAGGTAGTATCACACTTCCTGGATCTAGCATACACTAGGTAGTTCATTGCATATATTGTTTAACTCTTTTTGGTGGTCTTGGTTTTTTATTTCAGGTAGTTCCTCCTAGCCAAAAGGAAGATCTCACGATCAGCTATAGATCAAGGAGTCAACACACGAGCAATAACCTATCAACACACATTTCAAAAGGTATTCCTCCTATGCCTGTTACCCTATTTGTTTGGTCATTTTGAAAGAAACATCTAAGAATCAGGTGAAACAGGACCCTTCGATTTCAATATTACCTTTTTGAGAATACTTGTGTATGGAATCTATACTTCTTCTCTTATTTATAATATTTTTTTATTTAAGTCCTAGATGAATGAACTAAGGTATAAGAGATGAGGCCCTATCTTTTGGGGACATTGTGATAGTCGGTTTGTTTGAGTCGATAAAGGGGTCATTCTCATAGTCCCATTTGAGATTTCATTAAGTTGATCATCTTGTCTACTTGCCAATTGAATTATAATTTTTTGATTTTGATTACATTTTCCTTATATTGGTTAAGCACTGGGTAACTTTTTGGAGAAAACTTGTTAAAATCTTACTGTTGTAATATCATGGTTTTTTTGAATGGGTATTTGACTTTTGGAGATAACGGTTACTTAACTTGGAACTAACCAAATCGGCTTAATCTGATAGATTTTCTAGATCTCTGAGGGTGTTGTAAAAAAAAAAATGTCTTGTCAATTTCTTAGATGTGTACAGTTAAGTCTTTACATGGAATTGATACGAAAGGAATTTCATCATTTCTATTAACTGACTTTAGCACCTGTTGTTAAGTCATGTTGGCTATTTGTTTCACATCTTCTTAAAATATAAACTTGATGGATTCATCCTTGTACATTCTATTGAGGTTTTCTTCTGACTTTGAATGGTTATGATTATGAGTCGATCATTCTACCATTTTATCTTCACTAGGAAGAAAAGAAAGATCTTGGTTTGCATGACTATAGCTTTGTCAAATTTTAAATGTCTATTGACGGTTGTTATTTCACTGTATGGATATTAATAACTTTTATTAATGTACCTCATTTTGATATGGGTTAATATCACTATCATTTGTTTTCCATGATGGGAAACCATACATAAATTTGTTTCAACCACAACAGTTGCACATTTTGTTAAACTCTCCTTATATGTGTTTTCTTTTATAAAGGACTTTGGAGATGTAGTGAATGGGTCTGCATTTCCTTTTATGACCTTATTGCCATGTGATAGAATGTAGGGAGTACCTTCTGATCATGACTTTTGACTCCTTCCCTTTCACTCTCTGAGGTGAGGTCTTACCACTGGCCCTTTGGAAATAATAGGAGGTTATGGGTTGTGTTCTCTTTTCTGAAGTTGTGTGTGGTGATTTGGGCTAACAAAATTATAAAGGAAGCTCTTTATACTTCATCACATTCATCCTTCTTCTTTTGGGTAAATATTTTCTAAGATTTATTTGGTTTTGTTACACTACTTTCTTTAATTCCTTGAGTAGTTGTCATTGCTATTTTCTTGTTCTCTTGACTTGTGTTAAAGGATTTTAATATTTGTGATAGAAGACTTATGTGAGGTGTTGTGCATTGAGTAAATTCTATCTTAACGTTGGTATGTGGTCTAACTTGATAAATTAGGTTATGCATTGGATTTGAGATTAGGATGCCACATTTGTGTGTGAGACTCTTATTTACATTTGTATTTCAAACTAAGATGAATTGTGAAGGAATTAATTAGAAGGTACTTTTATTTGATATGGATAAGTGTATTGGATGGAACATTATTTATCTAATAACATGTTGTAGATTGTTGATTACATCATGATATTTCCTAGGATGTTGTTCAATTTGATTAATTGTTCTTCTTTTATGGTTGTTATTACTATGATTTATTTGTCTGCTTGACCTCATTGTTTCATTAAAGCAGAGTTGGTTTACTGAAATAGTTATTCAAAAGGATTTCGTTTTAATTCTTAGTGCTCATGTTCAGTTCAATGAAATGACCCATGATAGAAATTTTTACAGATGGACTTCGTAAGTGATAAAGGAAGGAAATAAATTTTATGATGTATTGGTTAATTAAAAGTATGGACCATTTGTAGAGAATTCTGATTTTTTATTGAAATGTATTGAAGGAAGAAAATTTGTATTCCTAAATGATCTTGATGATGTTGACATGAATTATGTCAATAAAGCATAGTCTTGTAAAATGTGTATTTTATTTGATGAATTGAAAAGACTTAAGTTACTTAAACTCATTAAGTATATTCTCTTGTTCATAATAAGAAGGAAAATTTGTAATCATATCCTTGATGTTGTCATTCATATCTGATTGGAACCTTATTTCTTAGATGTCATTGAATTGTCTTGATGAATGGGAATTAGTACAATTTCCCTTACTTGAATACAAATTACTAAGTTATATGTATTGATGTTCTTTACTTAATCTTGTATGGTTGATTATGAGGTTATGAACATTAGTTATAACATCAAGATGTGGGAATTGGATATGGGTATACTAAATCCTCTTACATAACCATAACGAGGAAGGTTCTCCTCCTCTCAAAAGGATACAAAATAAATGAATGGTATATGAGTTTGATAACCATTTATACTTCATATTTATGAAGTCTTTTATATCAGAACTTGTTTTGGTTCCTATACATTCCTTGAATGGTTGTGACACATTAATTAAATCTTATGATAGATGTTTTTTCTGTTTTCAATTAATTACACGTTAAGTAAAAAATTTAATTGAACATAAAGAAATCATTAGTCTATAAAGTTCCATATTAGTTAACCAACTCAACTAAGGATGGAAATATTAAAGGTTGTTGGAATTAGGGTTATGTAAGGTTTCTGTAATCTAAATCTTAATCCTAAACTAATCAAGTGGAAATGACCTCTTTAAGGTGTGTACATCGTGATGAAGTAGTTTTGTGGGATGTTGGCACATGTCAACTGTAGAACCATACCTTTGTGAAGACTTGGGTCTTCACGAGGATACAAGGTTGTATTTGACATGTTGTAACACCCTTCTGCATTTGTCCATCTAGACCTACCCAAATTTGGACTTAAACTTAGCTTCTCTTTAGGTCAGATTAGAGTTATGATTTAACATAGGAAGTGTTGCATAATGACTTAGGGTAACTAGGCACATCCAATCGAATTAGGTTGATTGGGTATGTCTATATACCCTAGGTCATTGTGAGTGATTTCCTATTCTAAATTATGTCACTAACTTGTGTTAGGGTCAAACCTTGGCCAGGTGGACTGACTAAAGACAGTGAAGACCATTCTAGATAATCGATGAGTGGGGTGAAGAAATTATTTTGATTAGACAAGTATGTCGTATAGGAATAATAACATAAACAATATATTTGAAATATTTTTCCAAAGTATCGCAAGTTGTTGGTTGCACTGTCCTATGGAACCTATTTTAAGGAATGTGATTTTAGATGAATATTGGTAACAAATATTTAGATAGGTTTCGTAAACAGAACACTCAGTACCCAGAACAGGGTAAGAGAACAAGCATACTTGGTATACATTAAGTATTCAATACTTCAAGTTAACATGAGGGATCAGTTCTTAACTGAGTCATGAAATAAGAGATTTGTAGCTCATCGAGTCATTTACAACTGCATATGGTTATATGTTATGAGATTGATTGGCATGGAATTTTTTTTCTAAATTATGATTATTTAGAACAGAGAACATTATGTATTAAAAACATATTTTCCCTTGTTTCTAAAGTTTTAAAATGGGAATGTTAAAAACTTGACATTACCCTCATCCACCTTACCACCTGTGGTGTCTCAAGTGGACCCCAAATCCTTTATAATTTTTGCACCGAAGATATCTATCATACTTGTGGTGTCAACTATTCCTTCGTCATCTTACTTGAGCATAGCCCCATCTACACCCTTTACCTCATATGTACCAGTTGCATCGCAACCACCCATGGTGTCGACAACCCATAACGCATTCCAAAACCTCATCCTTTCCATCCCATAGTCTCTACCCCCAATTACCACTAAAATTGTTTAGAAAACCCCACCTACGTATACTTATCACCAACAACCCCCAATCTCATCTATAACCTATTTGGGATACATTCCACCTGCATTTATTTCCCCTTCACAATTATTATACTCAACACCACCATATACTAGGATGTCATCCACATATTACATCCATCATCAACCTCATTATACAACAGGGGCTTCCCAATCATCAAAACCCACCAATGACCCTATAAATATGATGATGGAAAACATGCAAACATTAGAAGCATCAGTATATGGACCTCATAACTCCTTAACCTGCGATGAAATCTATAATGAAACCATCCATCCATCTATTCCCATTCACCCATACACTACACATTAGGAAATTCCTAAATTAAACTGGCTCCATAGTAAAGAAGACCCGCAAAAACACTTGTGGTATTTCAAACATGGGTGTTATCTGATCACCCACAATGATGCTTTAATCCTACAAACATTCCCCATGTCCTTAATGGGACCCACATTAGACTGGTATAGTATTTTTCCTCAACATAAGACTTCTTGGACCTTTTTCCAATTAATATCCTCAAGAAGGTCACTATGACCAACTTGTACTCAACTTGACAATATGACGACGAGTCTATCGCTGATTTTTTCAATCATTGGCAGAGCCTCATCAACCAACTAATATTCAAGTGGCCTCAAACCGAGCTTATAGAGTTGTTCACTAGAGCTTGTGTCAAGCACAACTCACCAAATTTGCAAGTACAAACCCTTTTTTACCTTTGACAAAGCATTTACCATGGCACAAAAACTAGAAATTCATGCCATTTAAGAGAAAAAAATTCAATCGCGTAAAAAAAACATTACATTCAAATCAAATGATGCCTCTTCGTCTTCAAAGCCCCCCCAAAAAATATTCAAAATCCAAAAGATCTGCCAACATGGTAGTTCTCAAATCTGGGCCATCTCACCCATCTAACTAAGAAAAACCTTCCCCTAATCTTTCTCCCCTTCAAAATTTTTAGTTTAGACAGAAGAAACGAAAGTAAACTTCAATTGGAGAATCTTCTTCTTCAGTCTTAAAAAAGTTTCTTAAGTCTAGAGCCATTCCACTTCCACCTATAAAACCATTTATTATTTTTGACCCCACTCTTTCTATTCTTGCATGGTATAAGGAACATGATTATTGTAACTATCATCGCATTAAAGGCCATAGCGATGGTAATTACATAACCTTAAAAAAAATGACTAGTAAATGTTAGATAATAGAGACATCATCCTAGAAAAATCGAATGCAATGGAAAATCAAAAATTTCATATCTTTAACAATTTGTTCCCTAATCATACACCATCATCTAATCAAAATGGTGAAGCTTCAACCAGTGACAACAATGTCCATTAAGTTCACGTTGTTTTTGAAGTCGTACCAACCATTTCTCAATTCCCTCTTATCCTCTATATCAAGGAGATTCTATCACAAGATCCTCTACCCATGGAGGAGCCAACCTCATCTACTCCTTCACTAGTAGAGGAGTCCCCTTCATCTCAACCTTCACCCACAGAGGATTCCCCTTCATCTACCTCACAACCTAACAAAAAATCAATAGTATTAATTCTCTGACCCATGGGAGAATCATCCTCACATTCTTCTCCACCAAAAGAAGAATCTACCTCACCCTACTTGATGTCTCTCTTACCCATGGGGGATTCTTTAGATGCACAATTACATATTGGTGAAAATTCCCCATTAGCATTCTAGGGTCCCATTGAACTACTCTCATCTCTTTTACCTACAACATTTGAGGATAACCAGTTCCCCATCTCATAGACATATTATACAGGGATTTCCACTAAACCAACAATATCTCCTCTTATAGCAGTGCCATTTTCACACCTGGCGGACCACCTGGATTATGTTGATAATTCCATGCTTTTGGGACTCCTTCGGTTATCCTTTTCAACCCAAATTCAAATGTCACTTATTGATACCTCCACAATCTATCCAAAGGTATTTCAAGAGACCAAATAAACCATGACCATGACTGTTGAAAAATATTTTTCTTCGTCACCCTTTCCTACATCCAAACCTTTAACCACAACCAAACCCATTCCTATGCCTAAGAATCTACCTGCACATAAATCTTCTCCCATATCTAGACCTATCACTACCCTGGGTTTCATGCCGAAATCAAGCCTTATCAATCCACCCATAAAATTGGACTTAGCCATATCCTCCCAATATCACATAAAAATTAATCTTCCACCTAAAAATAAGACCCAATATTTTAGGCCACACACACTAGTTTCACCCACTATGCCTTTGCCACCTTCGCCCCTTCCATATATCTTAGGGCCTCACCCATCGATCTTGGCCAAGAAACCTCCTATCCAAGGAAAATCAATAGCGCTACAGCCCACCTCTTCATCAAAATCCTTTATTACAGCCAACCTACTAACACAACATACACCTTTGTCATTACCCACATTTTTCTTACCACCTATACCCCCACCAGCTATAATAACCTCATCACTACCTATGATACTTCCTTCTCTTCAACTTATACCTTCCACTTTGCCTCCACCAACAATATTTACTACACTGCCATTATCACCATGGATAACCCATCCTCTTTTGCCATCTGCTTTCCCTTTGGCATCACATACTCCTCGTTCACCTTTACCCAATAAGATGTAACCAAAATTGAAAAAAAATCTACCCTCTAAAGAGTTAGTCACACCTACAACACCTTCCATCACTAGTTCATCTAAAATTCCCTTACCTAGGAAGGTATAACCCAAGTTGTAAACAGTGCCACCTACCATGTTGGTAGTCAAACCTATCCCATCTCCAATTCCACCTCTTGTAGTACCTCACACATCACAATCACATACACTTTAATTTAGACCAACACTCACCTCATATTGTGATCCATTGGTAGGTTCGTACGATAACATTCTAGTCAATATTTTAGAGATCGATTTCATTACATTACCCCCCTTAGACCTTATGACCCACTCAAGCCCAAACGAAAAGGGTTTAAAGATACTTAAATTTGTGCCTACCATTGCGTGTCAGGACATGATGTAGAAAATTTTAAGGATCTAAAAACCGTTCTTCTCTAACTTTTTCCTCCTAAAAAAACTTTGATTACGATGATCTCCTAGACAAGGACCCATTTCCACCTCCACCTATCACCATGCATACTCACCCACTACCTATTTAGTAACCTACATCACCACCTACACAACCCTTTATCCACCTCTAAAATTTGATATCAACATGGTTCGCATAAGAGAGCTCGCCAAAACCTAACCAAAATGCCAGTGCACCCTAATCAATTTGCAAGTTTCTTACCCCACATTAGGTTTTTTTCCATCATGTCATTATACTGCTCATGACATATCTTCTCAATACAACTCTCTTCCTCAAATTAACATGATCTAAATTGCTACTTGCACTTAAAAAGACAAAGGAAAAGAGAAAGCAATTATCTCATCTGTTAATCCTATACCCAATATACCATCTGCACCTGGACCAAAAATCACAATTAGGGGACCCACATACCCCATTTCCAATGGGGTCTCCCATTGTATAATGATAAAATTATTGCATTAATCCCCCCTGAAATTGTCTTTGTATGATCTTGTCCAAACCTCTGAATCTCATCAACATGGCCTCATGGAGGTTATACAATCCATTAAGGTTTTACCCAATGACCCTACACCTATGGCCTTCATTATTACCCCTCACCACATGGCCTCTCTAACCAATTCATCACCTTCCTCTACACCCCTAACACTCATCAAGTAACCACCCTCAGTTTCTCTGAAGACAAGACTATACCTTTCTAATCAAATAATCTTGATGTCACCCTTTTCATTTCCATTTATATTGATAATATTTATGTTCAATGCATTATAATCAATGGCAGTGCTAGCATCAACATCATCTCCTCCCACCCATATAATCAAATGTGTGTATCCCATCAAATTGTATTTATAATAACCCAGTTATGTTGTGTCCATTCAATGACGCCATCACTTCCAATCTCAGCACCAACATCCTCCACATTCATGTGGGCCCCCGTACCATTTCAAAAATACTCTATGTTTTAGAGGGGGAGTTCCAGTACACCCTGTTGCTTGGTCAACCTTAGATCCACTCCATGGGTTGTGTTCCTTAAACCTTACATCATTATGTAAAATTTTAACATGAAGGACAGAACTATACCATGCCCACAGACCCTTCACCATTCAAAATATGTAACATGTTATACCAACCTAATGATGTCCTTATACCAGTTAAGGCATCTACCATTGTCACCACTTCTTCTTCACCCACATACCCAACCACTGATGCTACTGCTACCTTTTTCACACCTACCTCATCCATTCCCGCTTTTGTCATATCTTTTACAGCTGACTCATCTGATAATCCTCCTACTTCTCAACTGACCAATGCTTCTTCCTCCCAATCACCTAGTGATTCATCTATTATCACCACCCATATACTAACTACTGATCCCTTAGTAGGTGTTTTTGAATGTCTCACTCTAGGCCAATACCTCTTTTACAACATCAACACATTCCTTACTCCTTAAGATTATGGTAATCTTCGCCAAAACCCTCACTATGGTCACCGTGTAAGTGAGGTTTTCTCTTATGATCCTCCTCACCTTCGTACAAACTTAACCTATGGGGGACTTTATACTTCTACATACTCTTCCAAGCCACCTTCCCAAACCTGACCATTTTCTTCTAACCTTCAATCCCTCACCAACAACTGATTCACCCACACTTTTCTCCACTGCTATGCATGGAAAATATTTAGATTTGGGTTCTACAAACAAGCCTACCATAATGTCATCCTATGTACCACATGTCAACATAGCAACCATCATGTTATTGGATTTTCCAAACCATATTTCAAGAAAGATCACGTTGAACTCATTGAGGATGAAAAATCTTCTTCACTCCATCTACTAAATTCGCCACCTTCACCCACAGAGTCTATGGATCCAGAATCCATTCCTCATAACTTTTCTTTTCATAAACACCATTTCCCTGGGAACTTTGATTTATCAATGCGATGGTGAGGCTCCCTTTTCCCTTCCCTTCCTATATCCTAACATGATCGATGAAGATACACCTTCTATTAACACCATTCAATATCAAGATGATGAGTCCATTCTCACCTAACTTGGTGTGGAAGATTCTTATATTCACTGGTCATTGTCTTTTGGAACACAAACTATATTAAATGAATCGATCATCAAAATAAATATTAACACTCAGGATGATCCACACAAACTAAAGATAGGTCAATATTTAGATGCTACTGAATATGAGCCTTTTATCTCATTCCTTTAAGATCATAGCAATGCTTTTTCTTGGTCCTATGTTGATATGCCTGGTATTGACCCAAAAATTTTGGTCCACAATATCGTAACTATTCCTAAAGAAAAACATGTAAAACAAAATCTACAAAAAATACATCCTCACATTTCCCTTATTATCAAGGAAGAAATTCAGTTCCGTCTATCAGTTTCATTCATCCTACCCATTGATTATATGTAATGGATCTCTAACATATTTAATGTAATAAAAGAAACAGAAGGAATCCACATATGCATGGATTTACATGAGCTTAATTTATCCTTCCCTAAATATGAATCCCCTCTATCTATTATAGACCAACTAGTTTATCTCACCATCAACCATGAGATGTTATCACTTATGGACAGATTCTTAGGTTATAACAAAATATTACTCACGCTGAAAGATCAACACAAAACTACCTTCATCACTCCCTGGGGGACCTTCTACTATCGAGTCATGCCCTTTGGCCTTAAAAATAATGGTTCTACATATCAACAAGCTATGACTTATATATTTCATGACACCATGCATCACATATTGGAATATTATGTAGATGACATTCTTTCTAACTCCAAACATCGAGTCGAACACCTTACAGTCCTTAAGGTCATTTTTGACCATCTCATCAATTATTATGTTCACCTTCAATGTAAGAAGTGTATCTTCATTATCCTCTTAGGAAAAATTCTTGGGTTTATCATTTATTTCCATGACACAGAAGTAGATCACTCTAAAATCAAGGCTATTCTTGAAATGCCTCCACCTACTAGCCTTCTCCAACAACGTAGATTGCAAGGTAAGTTGCAGTCTATTTGTCATTTTATTTCACATTTTTTTGACCAATACCACCCCTTTCATCATCTCCTCAAAAATGATATCTCCTTAAAATGGGATGATGAATGCCATAAAGCCTTTGAGGCCTTAAAACAATACCTCCTCCAACCACCTATACTCGTTCCTCTTAAAGATGACCAACCATTTTACCTTTACATTTCTATCATGGATCATTCCTTGGGAGTCATGCTCGCTCATCATGATGAGAAACATAGGGAGAAAGTGGTTTATTATCTAAGATGTAAAATTTTGGATTATGAAACCCGATACACCCACACCGAAAAATTCTGTCTAACCTTATTTTTTTATCGTTACTAAACTTTTCCATTGCCTATTTAACCATAAAATTTTTTTGTCACAAATACAGACTCCTTACATTACATGTATGATAAGCCCTACCAATATCAGTGTGTTACAAGTTGGCTCATGCTTCTTGTAGTTCTAGAGGTAAAATTCATTCATAAAAAATCTATCAAAGGACAAACTATCACTGACCAACTTGTAGATGCACCTCTCTTCGGAGATCAGCACTCTAACTTTGATTTCCCAGATGATTCCATTGCTACCCTCTCATTAGATGATACCATTTACCTGATAACCTTATTTTTTGATGGTTCCAAATGTCATCATGGAGGTGGTATTGGAGTTATCCTCATTCCTCTTAATGGTGAGCCTATGTCATTATATTTCACACTAGATTTTGAATGTATTAACAATATCACCGAGTATGAAGAACTCGTATTAGGCCTTGAAATAAGTGAATGTTTTTATACATAATGTTCTCTGTTCTAAATAATCATAACTTAGAACACACATTCCATGCCAATCAATCTCATAACAGATGACCATGTGTAGCTATAAATGGCTCGATGAGATATCAATCTCTCATTTCATGACTCAATTAACAACCGAGATCTCATGTTAACTTAAGTATTGAATACTTAATGTATACCAAGTATTCTTAGTTCTCTTACCTTTTTGGGTACTGAGTGTTCTGATTAAGAAACCTATCTTAATATTTGTTACTAATATTCATCAGAAATCACATTCCTTAAACTAGGTGGCATATGACAATACAACCAGCAGCTTACAATACTTTGGCCAAATATTTCCAATATATTGTTCATGTTAATATTGCTAGACAACATACTCATCTAATTGAAATACATCCTTCACCCCACTCATCTATTAGCTAGAATGGTCCTCACTGACTTAAGTCAGTCCACTTGTCCAAGGTTTGACCCTAATGTAGGTTAGTGACATAATTTAGAATAGGGAATCACTCAGGATGACCTAGGGAATCACTCGGGATGACCTAGGGAATCACTCGGGATGACCTAGGGTATATATACATAACCAATTGACTTAAATCGATTGGATGTGCCTAGTTATCCCAAGTCATTATGTGTCACTTCCTATGCTAAATCATAAGTCTAATATTACCTGGAGAGAAACTAATTTCAAGTCCAAATTCAGGTAGGTCTAGATGAACCAATGCTGAAGGATGTTGTAACATATCAACTACAACCCTGTATCCTTGTGAAGATCCAAGTATTCATGAAGGTATAGTTCTATAGTTAGTGTGTTCTAACATCTGACAGGACCACTTCATGTCAAAATACACACCTCAAAGAGGTTATTTCCACTTAATTAGTTTAGGATTAAGATTCAGATTACAACAACCTTACATAAATCTAATTCTAAAAACCTTTAAGGTTTCCATCCTTATTTGAGTTGGTTAACTAATATGGAACTTCATAGATTAATGATTGTTTTATGTTCAATTGACTTTTTGTTTAACGTGTAATTATTCAAAAACAAAAACAACATCTATCATAATATTTAGTTAATGTGCCTCAACCATTCAAGAAATGTATAAGAACCAAAGCAGGTTCTGTTATAAAAGACCTCATAAAAATTAATTCTAAATGATTATCAAACACTTATATCATTTGTTTATTTTTCATTCTTTTGAGAAGAGGAGAACCTTCCTCATTATGGTGCAGTATTAGGATTCATTATACCCATATACAATTTACACATCCTTACATTATAATTATATGTTCATAACATCATAATCAACAATTCAAAATTAAGTAAAGAACATCAATACATACAACTTGTAAGTTACATTCAAGTAAGGGAAAATGTACTAATTCCCATTCATCTAGTTAGTTCAATGACATCAGAAATAAGGATCCAATCAGATATGAATGACAACATCAAGGATATGATTACAAATTTTCCTTCTTATTATGAACAAGAGAATAGACTTAATCAATTTAAGTAACTTCAGTATTTTCAATTCATCAAAATAAATACACTTCTTACAAAACTTATGCATTACTGACATATTTCAAGTTAATCAACATCAAGGTCATTTAGGAATACAAATTTTCTTCCTTCAATAAATTTCAATAATAAATCAAAATTCTGTATAATGTTCCAGAATTTTAATTCGACCAGTACATCATAAAATTTATTGCCTTCCTTTATCACTTACGAAGTCCATCTGCAAAAATTGCTAACACGGGTCAGTTCATTGAACTGAGCATGAAAATAAATAAGCATTAAAATGAAATGCTTTCAAATAACTATTTCATTAAACTGACTCTACTTTAGTGAAACATTGAGGTCAAGTAGAAAAATAAATCATAGTAATAACAACCATAAAAGAATAACAATTAATCAATTTGAATAACATTCAAATAAATGTCATGATGTAATCTACAATCTATAGAATGTTATCAGATAAATATAGTTCCATCCAATACACTAATCCATATCAAATAAAATTACCCTCTAATTATTTCCTTCACAAATCATCTTAATTAGAAATACAAATACAAATAAAATTCTCACACATCATATGCGGCATCCTAATCCCAAATGCAAGGCATAGCCTAATGTATCAATTTAGACCATATATAAACATTAATATAGAGTTTACTCAATGTACAACATCTCACATTAGTTTTCTATCTCAATTATTAAAATCCTTAACACAATCAATAGAAAAAGCAAGTAGAAATGATGACTACTCAAGGTATTAAGGATAGTATTGCAACTGATCCAATTAAATCTAACTACTAGATTTACCCAAAGAAAAAGGATGTCTGTGATGAAACAATAAAAGGTTCTTAATATAATTCGGTTAGCCTGAATCCCATATACAACTTCAGAGAAAAGAACACAACCCATAACATCCTATTATTTCCAAAGGGATAGTGGACAGACTTCACCTCAAAGACTGAAAGATAAGGAGTCAAATGTCATGATCAAAAGGGAATTCCAACATTTCATCACATGGGTAGAAGGTCACAAAGGACAATGTGTACCAATGCACTACATCCCCAAACTCCTTTAAAAAGAAAACACATAAAATAAGATATCAACAGAATGTGCGACTGTTGTGGTTGAAACAAATTTAAACATGGCTTCCCATAATGGACAACCAACAAATGTGATATTAAACCCATCTAAAAAAGGAGATACAATGAAAAAATTTGTAATATGCCATACAGGTAATTATAGTCCCCAGCAGTCACTCAAGGATGTTAAAGTTTTAGTCAAGATCCACAGATTGATCAATTCTTTCAAGATGGAAATAAAATAATCAGCAAGACAAAATCACAATCGAATCCTCACAAAGGTGAGAGAAATATATATTATGAAAGGACAGAAAAGGTTCCATCACAATTCGATTCCAGGAAGTTATAGCCCAAGATTGACGTAGCTTAGCTACATGCATACAAACTATCAAAAAAGAATATTCCCTCCAATCTTTCTTAGAGATCAAATAATGGAAGAGTCTAGAAAACCCATTATTTAGAACCGATTTCGATAGTTCAAAAAAATCAAGAAAGAACAACCACAAATTCAAGAAGCATCCTTAAAGTTCACGATATCCCAATCAGGAGGTTTTTAACAAGTTTACTCAAGCAAGATACTCAAGATATTAACCCAGTTCAAGGACAGTTACAGAAAAACCAACAACATCTACTTCGACTGGGAAGAGATATCATGAACAAAATAAATAAATCTCAAACAAAGATACAAGAGTAACCTAGCATCGATTCCGACAAAGCCAAACCTCACAATGTCCCCAACTAACAAGGCCTCACCTATGTAACCTTAGTTCAGTACTCATGAAATTAAGAAACAAATTAAACATATGAAATCAAAAGAAAGACTTCAAACATGGGAATCCCCATCAAGATAACTTCAAAATCAAAGTGTGCAGAAAATAAATAACCCATAGTTTCCTTAAAAGAACCTAATTTGAGTACTTCGTTTAAACTAAATTTTTTGAAGAAGTAATAAAAACTTCACTCTTGTGTTTCATACAAGAAGAACCCACAAAAATAGAGATTCCAAAGATCCAATAACTAACAAGTTTCCATTGTATACTGAATCAAAAGAACATATAGAGCATACAAAGAGTTCAAGAGAAGGCATGCATTTACTACTTCTAAAAAAAAAATTGAGCTCACACAACATAGAATCCAAGCATGCATATTCGTACAATTTCAATAGGAGAATCATATCTTCCACAATGTAAAGAAGCGACAGTGAAGGGTATTCATTTACCTTCTGACAACCCAAACTACCACTTGCTTCAAAACTTGAAGCGCATATTATTTCCATAAAAATCCATTTTCAATTAGATAAGAAAGAATCACTCATGTACTTCATTAATCATATCACCAATGGATTTAAGGTGGGTTTTAATCATCAAATACATAGGAAAATAACTTAATGACTTCCTTTCCAAGTAGATATTTCTCAATTAGAGAATACAAAAATTAATCAAACAAGGAAACCAAATAACCATCACAGAAATGAAAACCCATTTATCTCAAGAGAGAAAAGTTATTTTAATGATGAAACTTATAGAAAAGAATAACATCTTAATGGATAGATCCTATCATGACTGCTAGTGCTTTTGTTAGTTTGAAGAAGATTTCTAGTTGAGCCTTCACAACTGCTTCATCTCCAAATGAAATCAAGAACCAAAAAATTCTTCCTCAAATGCCTCATATACTTCCATTGGATTTAAAATAGTCCAAGAGAACTAAAAATAGCAACAAACTAAAAATATAACTACTGGTTCGAAGAACTAGATAGCTCCATGTAGAGAAAAAATCAGAATGCATGAAAGACCAAACAAATCCCAACAAATTTGCTCGCATGGTTTCCAAGGTGGTTTTCTCACCAAAAATGATGACAATTAATGTCATTAATTTCAAGTCTCCCGCCTAAATCTCCATGCCACCACCATCCAAACTTGGTGAGTCCAAATTCAAAGAGAACATGCATTGTTAAATTTAGAGATGGTGCCAATTAGAATCACCTCCAGTTTCCATGCCCCTATCTAACTGACAATACATAATTATTTAAATTCAGAAATCAAATCAATTAAATGACTTAGGAACCATTGTCATGCCTTCTAATTTCCATATGACCCCTTAGGTACCCTTCTATTCTCACATTAGTTTAGGACAGATATCATTAGTTTAGGGTATGGCCTTAGGTTAGTTTAGAAAATATTTACCTTAGGTTATCTTAATATTGCCTTAGGTAAATTTTCCACCTTAGGATAGGCCATTGTTTCTACCAATATAGTATTAGGTGATAGGTTAGAAATATACCTATCATCACCTTAGGTTATTTCCAAACCCCTAACTTAGAAAACATGAAACTTAGGTTACGATGAACAAGATTAGAGTAGGCATAGATATATGGTAGATCCAGTTTACCTTAAGTTAGAATCTCGTAGGATAAGTCTATAGTATTGAAGTAGGCCTCTTTCCAACATACACCATTCATCATTCTAGAGAATTCGACAAGAAGATCTGAGCACACAACTTATAGTAGAATGCACAACATGAACTTCTAAGAAGATCAATGAAATTGTAATACTACAAAAGTTCAGTCTTTTATTTCCTTTAACCTCTGAATGTCACTTTTCCATACAAATCAGATAAGAATAATTAAAACATACCTTGGATCAATGGAATTGATCAAGGGTTTCATTATTATATAGAGATAAATTTGAAAACACCTTTACCATTTTATAACCTTACTTATCTCAAAAAAAATGGATTCCTTGCAAGCAACAATATTTCAACAATAGAATCCAAGAAAAGAAATAATTTATCCATGGCAAGCATGATTTCAACAGTCAAAAGAATACACCTTCCTAGAAAAAATCACATGTCAACGCTTGCATTACAAAGGGGAGAAGTTAATAGTTTATCAAAGGTGTTACATAATTCACTCCTAAAAAGAATCATTTTCCTAATGATTAACTTAATTAAACAAATTTGCATCAAGGACAATCCATTTATTAACTTTCTTTTCACAAGTTCATAACATTTCTGGATTTAAAATTTTCCAAAATCAGAATTTGCGTAGCTATTTATTTCAAACAATGAAATATTTTTCCAAACCTGGAAGATTTATTGTCG
The DNA here is from genome assembly GCA_019776745.2 of Taxus chinensis. NCBI lineage: Eukaryota > Viridiplantae > Streptophyta > Pinopsida > Cupressales > Taxaceae > Taxus > Taxus chinensis. Next base: position 261,706,748 of record CM034156.1, on the reverse strand, counting down.
TAAAAGAATAAAATCACAAATTTTATCAATCAACAACGTCAGTTCTGTTCAAATAAATATGGAAAAGTAGTTTTCATATCTTCCAGATTTTCCTAGGTTACATTTTCCACGTTAAACTGGTCCCAATGGACCTTACATTGACTTATTTCACAATTTCTTAAGTGCAACTGGTGATTTTCTATCACTCATATAGACTTCACCATGATTATTCCTAGGTCTTAGACCTGCAAGGAATTTCAATTTAACACATGTGATAAATCTGAAACGTATTTCTTAATCAAAGAAATATGGAAAACATCATGCATTATTGAAAAAGAAGGGGTTAATGCTAAATGATAAGATATAGGTTTGATTACTTCAACAATTTCAAAATGTCCCACATAACAAGGTGATAACATTGTAGCCTTGCTAAAAGTTATAGAACTCTTTTTCAGTTTAACCCGAAGAAATAACTTCTCACGAAATTCAAATTTCCTATCAACCGAGTTCAAGTCAACATAACTCTTTTTCCTATCTGTTGCTTCCTTTAAGGGTTCATGGATCATTTTAACTTGTTGTTCCATTTCCGTAAGGATTTCAGGTCCAATTACCTCTCTATCTGCAATGTTGTCCCAACTAACAGGGGTTCTGCATTTCCTTCCGTATAATGCTTCGAAAGGTGCCATCTTTAGAAAGGCATGATATGTGTTATTTTATGGAAACTCAACTAATGCAAGGTACTCTTCCCATTTATATTGTTGATCCATACAATACATTCTTAACATATCCTCTAAAAATTTATTAACTCTTTCAGTTTTTCCATCCGTTTCCAGATGATACACAGAACTGAAATTCAACTTAGTTTTGCATTAAGTGTTTACCAAAATCTTGAAGTCATTCTTGGATCTCTATCAGATATGATTAATTCAGGTACTCCATGTAGTCTGAAAATATCATGAAAATACCTTTTTGCTAAAATGGGTGAATCATTTTTAAGATTACCAATAATAAAGTGTGCTACTTTTGTTAGTTTATCAACAACAACCAAAATAACATCATGTTTATTTCTTGACATAGGAAACCCTTGTACAAAATCCATGCTTATCACTTCCCATTTGTACTGTGGTATGATGTGAGGATACAATAAACTAGCTAGATGCATATGTTTAGCTTTAACATGTTGACATTCTAAGCAATGTGTCACAAACTCAATCATTTCCTTTTTCATCCCTTTCCAGAAATATTTTTGTTTTATATCAGCAAACATCTTTGTAATACTAGGTTGTCTAGAAAAAGGTGAATTATGAAATTCAACTAATAATTTCTTTCTTAAATCATTTATCAAAGGTATGAATACCCTATTTTCAAATCGTAAGATTCCTTCATTATCAAAGTGAAAACCTTGATATCTCTCATCATTTGGATCTACATCAAGTGTTGTTTTTACTTCCTAAAAGTAAGAATCAGATTCCATAACACACTTTACTTCATCTTTGAACTAAGTTCTCAACGTTATAAGTGCAGAAATGTGCTTCCTATGACTTAGATCATCAACTAACCTATTTTATTTTCCCTTAATGTAACTTATGTCAAAATCATATTGAGATAAAAACTCTAGCCATCTTCACTGTCTTGCATTCATATTTGGCTAAGTAAAAATATACTTCAGCCCAAGATGATTAGTTTTTAGTTCAAAAGGTTTACCAAGAAGGTAGTTCCTCCAAACTTGAAGTGCATGAACAATGGAAGTAAACTCTAAATCATGTGGAGCATAATTCAGCTCATGTAACTTAATTTTTCTACTTTGTAGACTATGACATGGTCATTTTGTAACAAAATACCTCCCATATCTTCCTAGGACACATCCGTTACAACAATAAAGTCTCCATTAGGGTCCAGTACAGCCAAAATAGGTACTGAAGTTAATTGATCCTTTAAAGTTTTAATACAGATTCACATTTATCATTCCACACAAATTTCTTATCCTTTTTCTGTAATGAAGTTATTGGTGCAACAACTTTGGAGAAATCCTTAACAAATTTCCTATAGTAACTAGCAAGACCCATGAAGCTTATAACTTCATGTACATTATTTGGTGTAGGCCACTTAGTTATAGTTACAATTTGAGAAGGATCTACAACTATTCCATATTTTCTTATAACATGACCCAAATAGTGCACTTTAGTGTCATAGAATTAACATCTAGATAAATTACCAGATAATCATATTTTTTCAAGATTTCTAAGACCATCTTCAAATGCTCATGGTGTTCTTCCACACTTTTAAAATATATGAGAATTTCATCCAAGAATACATGTACAAATTTTTCCAAGTATTCTTGAAAATTATTATTCATTAAATTCATAAAAGTTACAGGTGCATTTGTTAATCCAAAAGGTAAAACTATGAATTCATAATGTCTTGTTATCCCATAAAATTGGCATGGGTAATTTTACAAGAAACCATACCAAGATTTTGTTCTGGTCCCTCATCAGGGACCCCTCCACATTCGGAACGTTACAAAAACTATTTCCCGGGAAATCTGGTTTTCCGAACTTAGCCTTTTTTGGTCTTTTTGGTCGGGCGCACCTAATGTCTATGCAACATAGGGTAAGCATGCACCCCCTTTAATTCCTTTAGCACATGGTTTGAAGTGTCGACACACATTTTGGTGTGCCTCACCATATTGCACCTTTCTTACATGCGCTAATGCGCATGTGCCTCGTGTCAACAATACTTTTGTTGCGCCGCATTTTGGTGCGCCAAGGACGCACATATTTCCATGTTAACAGCACTTTTGGTGTACCAAGGGTACACATAACTTCGTGTCGACAGGCGTTTTGATGCGCCACTTCAAAAAGTGGTTGGCACATTTATTACAACTTTGCCTATATATAGGTGCATCCGTCTTGTCACTTTCACCAGTCAGAAAACACGTGATTAATCTTTTTCCTCTGCACCTGTCAGCATGCCTGTCATTCTCGTATCGTGTCGTGGACCGAGTTTCACCTCTCACATTATATATATTCCTGGTATGTGGTCCTTATTTCTCTCATGTTTTATGTTTTGTTTATTGGCTGTTTATTTGTGGGGTTGGACAGAATGACCTGTGAAACCATGAAACCTCCCTTTGCTTTTTTGCTGTCCTCCCCCATGCACTTCTCCCTCTTTCTAGATTTTCTGGTAAAGACAACTCTGCCTCTAAAAAAAATTCACTTGGATCTCTTTGTTTTAGCCTATTCATCATCCAAGGAACCTTGCAGAAGAAGCTTACACACATGTAACCCACTCAGAGGAAGAAAAAAGAATTAAAAATTGATAGACTGCTCTTTTTCCTCTTTGGCACAGTCGCCTCCCTTGCAACATGAAGTACAGTCACACCAACGGCGCATCGACCATGCCTGCTGCATAAAAAATAGTTGCGCCCTTAAAGCGCACTTTCCTTGCTTGCAACACCCTCTAACCCTACACCCTCTTGGTCCACCAAACTCATGTGTAACATTGGAAAAACTTGCGCCATTGGCGCACCTTGCATCCATGCAACACCAACTTTACTTGCGCCAAGTACAAAACTGTTAATGGCACAGGCGCATCCTTTATTACAGTAACATCATGACATGCAGAACTTCCATGTGCTGCGCCAAGTTCCCCTATGACACACGAAAAAATGATGTTACATGTATTAAACCTGTGCCCTTGGTACATCCTGTACCCGTGTAACATGAAAAATATCAGCGCCCGTAATAAAATGCATATATATGGCACAGGTGCACTTCCGCTTGTAACAACAAAAAAAGTCATCTGCAGTGTCCATGCGCCCTGCACCCTTTGGCGATGCTTTTTCCCTTGCAGCACCCCTTTTCTTTGTGCCATACTATTTAACCCTATTTAAAATTGCTAACTCTTCCTTTTGTCAACGCTTTAATGGGGGATCAAATAGCTAATATGACTTTCCTGTTTTGGGTTTCACTTCTTCTTCTTGCAGATCAGCAACTGAGTTCAGAACTACATATGTCAACATCAAGTAAGAGACCAACCAAGTCTAAGGGAAAGGCCAAGCTCATAGAGGAAGAAATGAAATACAAATATTAGAGGGTCAGGATGCCTGAATCCTAGGCAGAGTGTGACCTGGATATAAGAGACTCAGAACTTGGTCACATTGATATGGAGGATTTCTGGGCCAGAACCTAGAGGGTCATAGGAAGTCCCTGGATGGGCAAACTGATAGGTAGTGGACTGCATTTTGTTGGGGGGATCCCATTTAGTACTGTGAACAACAAGTTTATGATGGTAGTAGCTCGCTGCTACAACAAAGACACAAGGTGTGTCCAGAATGAGAAAGGTGAGGTCGTTATCAACCTCACTACCCGACACTTCAAAATAATGCTCAGCATTCCTCACCACCGGCACTTTGTGGCCGTAAGCTAGGAAGACTGCACCAAGGTTTAGGATGATAATGAAAACTAGTGTATGTAATTAATGAATGAGGTATACCTGAAAAACAAGAAGGTGGTGAGCAGATGGCCACAAGTCATTCATCGCAGTGATTTCTCAGAGGAACTAAGTGATAAAATCACGTTTCAAAGCAAAGTATTTGGGCTTCCTGGCGCCCACTACTTTCATAAATGGATGCTAAGATACTTGGAGACAATGAACAAGAATGTGCCAGATCAACGCTTTGAGTGGGCTGAGATCATAAGCAGCACTATATCTAAGCAGCTCCAACAACTTACCACAACGGGGAGGTTCTATATGAACTCCTACGTAGTTAATGTTGTGGCCTCAAAAGAGATTATCCAACATTAATGTGGTGTGGGGTTTGGCCCCAGGTAAAAATATATGAATAATATCTAGAGCTGAAGCTGGAGAATAGCATTCCTTAGTTTACAAAGATTAATGATGCCTTCTTCTACGACATCATCTACCTTTTGAGCCCAAACATGACTCACGGTCGTACGACCAAGAGCATTGTTGCAGCAACAAAGAAATGGGGGGCCTTATTCACTCAATTCCCCACCTTCACTTATCTGAGGGCAGGAAACTTCTTGGGGGAACCAACCAAATTTCCAACATATGATGGCCCCAAGCTGATCTTATCAAAGATGTCAAAATAGCTCATAACCTATCACGAGAAGTGTTTGAAGAGAAAGAAGGGTGGAACTCCTTTCCCCCTCACAGTGGGCAGGTACACTTGTCTCTTTCACAACAAAGTAGGGGAGATGTTGCAGAGCTGGAGCTGCTAAATCTAAAGCACAACTTCCTAGCAAGGCCCTCTTTCGATCCAAGGAATTATCTGCCTAGGACCAAACTCGATCCGATCCACATTCCACAGATTGAGGATATTTATATCAACCTGTATCATGAGGTCGAGCTCAGAAGGAAAGACCATTCCCACTTAGCCTTGGCTGAAATCATCTAGTACGGTGTAGCCATCGTCCTAAAAGGTTATCAAACTACTGACCAAGAAGTTGATCAAGTATATCTTGACACGAGTGGGGATGACTGGCCTTTCACTGTAATTGATAGAACCAAAGTGCCTCAGACAATAGAGGAAAGGGTCCAAAAAACTCTATGGAGAATAGAGCACTAGTGTAGAATGAATGGCCTCATCTACCTCAGAGTTGATTTCACTAGATCTCTATTGGGCAACGCACCTTCCAGGCCAAAACATCTGCCAAAGGGCAAAGGGAAAGACAAGGAGGGTGAGTCAAGCTCCACCCAAGAGGAAGCTCTTGAAAGTCCTCCTTCCACTTCACAAGAACAGGTTGTAATCAAAGAAAGCCTGGAAAAAGAAGCAGCAGAAGATGTTCTAATAGGCACATCCACTCAGGATGTTGCCACTACTATAACTATTGAAGTTCCTGTTATCACCGAATCACAGCACCCCTATTTATATACCTGAACTCACAGTGTGATTGGATAACATGGGTACTATCTCCAAGTTGTGGGACTTGCTACTTGAGATAGACCTCCAGAGAAAGCTGGTTCTTGCTCCTAAACTACCTGTCACAATCTACTCTAATGCAGGATAAGCTAACTATTCTAATCTAAATTTCCAAGGGACCAGGGAAAGAGAATACATAAAATGAAAGCCTACACTAAAGCGGTGATACACCAAAAAAGGAGGATGTGAGAGTAGTCTCCAAATGTGTGAAATACAAAGGCAAAGTGCACACTAGAAGAGGTGATGACAGTTCTCCATAATCTAGCAAAATACATTCATAGCAGTATTCCAAGCACACACAATGATAATGAATTCCTGCAAGAACATAATAATAGACACAATATTCTTGTGGAAAGATAAAAGGGCAAGAAGAATGCAAGAAAACACAGCAGGGGAAGATACATCCACAAACTTGTATTTTATTGCTTCCTGGTATGCACAGTTTAGTCTATTACAAGATAAGGGCTTGGATCACCATGCAAGGAGTCCACTACAAGGGCCTACAACAAACTGGCTTCACAAATAAATTTTGGTAGAGCTCTGCTACCCAAAAACTCTCCCTTTTACAATGAGCCCAACACTCCAATTTATAGAAAAATGAGAAGGAAAAGAGAAGGGAAAATGGAAATCCTGAAATATGTCCTTCAACCACCTGTAAGAGGCATTAAATTGAGTGAAATTATTTCACATTACTTTCAAAAGGCTCCCCATACTGTCCCATGTGCTGCAGCAGAGAAAGAATGATGACCATGCCTCTTAATTGCACTCCCAGCTACCAAATAAAACACTGTTCTAAACCCGGCCACGTTTTCTTAAAAAACTCAATCAATTTCTAATAAAATCAAAAATTTCTTGATTTTTGTGCATTGGGCTCGGAACCATGATTCCAATGGTACTAATTTTGTGCGATTTCATTGAGAAATGCAAAAGTTATGGCCTTCTGAGTGCGGGCAGCTATTTTGGGTCTGGCAAGCGTTTTCTGTCATTTGACGGGAATGGGCATTGACTGATTGGAGCCGAATATGTTTATTTTATTTAAATACATCTACCCTCATTAAAATTAGGAAATCCATTTTTTTGGTGCAGAGGACGTCATGCTCATTCCAGAAAGTCCAATTTTATGAAAATCGGAGCTCGGAGTCAAAAGTTATGGCCATTTGAAGTTTCCGGACCAAACGTTGACTTTTCTACTCTGTCTTCGGCCATTTCAATTTTATGTGTCCCACGCATCCCTTTGTCCCAAACTTCCCAGTGCTGCATGGGACAAATTCTTCCGAACCACCCGAAATGGGCTTCCATGTCCCTTTTCTGCCGGTGACACGTGGCGTGATCTGATTGGCCTTCGGCTCCTTCGGCTATCCGCGTCCCGCGCGTCCCTTTGTCCCATTTGGTCCAGTGCTGAAGTTCCTTGTTTTGGCCAAACCGAGTGGTTCGCATACTTCATGTACTTTTGGACCAACTGTTTCGGGCTGCCTTGACTCATTTCACCTGGTTCGGTCGGTTCGCGTACTTTTGTCCCGCGCGTCCCAAACTGTTTCGGGCTGCCTTGACTCATTTCGCCCGGTTCGGCCAGTTCGCATCTAGATGTCCCAACTATCCCGATTATTGCAAGGACTAGGACTTAGCCATTTTTTATGATTTTTTTTGGCCCGAGCTTTTTTTTCACAATTTTTTACATTTTCTCAGAACTTGCTCTCTTCTTCTTGGACAGGGGAGTTAGAAAAATATGAGGGGACCCTAGAAATATGACTTTTCACTTGGACTCAATATAATTTCTTGGGACAAAAGAATTTGAGGCATGTTATCAAAATTACCTTGAGGGGTGAATTTTGGATAACAGTTCCTTCTATCCCTTCTCCCTCTCCTCCTTCCCCTCCTCAAGTGACCCAAGTGACCATTCCTTTGGTCGTATCCTCTCCCCCGTCTTCTGTTGTTCCCCCTTCCTCATCATCCATCTTCTCTTCTCTCGCGGAGCTGTCCCCCACCATTTCTTCCCTCATTTCTCAGCTCCCTTTCATTCCCATGTCTACCTCCCCTGTAGTATCTCTTCCCCCCATGAGCACTTCCTCGGCCTCCCTCTCGATGCCACCTCCAAGTGTCTCCATGCATTTTCCCTCTACTACTACAGCTACTCCCTTTACTATTTCCGGTCCCTCTCCCATAATTCTAGCATGGATCTCTTAGCACCTGAGCCAAAAAAAAGGAAATTTCCCATCACACTGATAGACTTCTCTATCATCCCATCAAAGGGGGCCAAGAAGAAAAAGCCTATAACCCATTTCTCTCAGAGCGTGTCAGGAGAGAGAGTAATGGAGATAGCATACCCCAATCCTTTAAAGGATAAAAAGGATTTGTCTTTGATAGATTACACAGTGACCCAAGTCACAAAGGGGACATCTTCAGAAAGCCTTCAAGGAGAGGCCCTATCTGTAGTTGACGCCCTTTGCAAGAAGCTCTAGAAAGTAAAGGAAGAGAAAAGGCTGTTAAAGGAGCAAAATAAACATCTTCTCTATGCCTTGTAGAAAATGGGCAGTGCGCCTCCTACAACTGCCACCGAAACTCCTAAGCCTTTGAGCCAGGATAAGATTAATGAATATGCCAAAATGGGCGAGCAGGGCATGGCAGTTTCTTCCTGGAGGAACCAAATCCTCAAAGAAAGTGAGGGAGTGATTGCCAAGTTCACCGGATTATATCAAAATATCAATTAGGAGAATAGAGAGCTCTAGGTGATAACGGGACCCATCTCCAAAGAGCTTGACCATGCCAGGATGCAGCATGAGACCTTTCAGAAAATGCTCGACTGTTCAGTCAAAGATCTAGTCAAGTTCGACGTCTTTGGACACCCAAGAGCCCTTAACAAAATCCTTTCTACTCTGGATTATTAGATTGATCAGCTGGAGTTTGTCCTAGAGAAGATCAACAAGATAAAGGAGGAAGCCCTAGATGCAATGCATCAGATGGAGAAAATTGTCTTGAGAATGTCTTTGGGTTTTCTCACTCCTTTTTTCACCTTAAGAAAGGTGGAGGAAACTATTCAGATCTTCAAAGAGATCATTTCGCAGGGGCTGGGACCAAAGGTCACTTTCGATGCCGAATCCATCAACAACCTGTTGGCCTGTCATGACTTCATTGGGTACTTGATAGACGCGGAAAACAAATATTCCAAACTCCCAGAAAAGCTCACGGACGAGTGGGAGACTTGCAAAGCTATCAGTGATCGACACAAGGATCCTTCCTAGGATCAACTTCAACCCATGTTCAGCCAGTTCATGGAATACTGTGCCTAGTTCCACATCTCGTCACCTAAGCAGCAAAAGTAGGATACCCCTTTTCAGCCACGGGATGATGATGAATAGTTTCCTTCTTCCCGATTTTCTCCTTGTAATTATCTAAAGTGTGTTGACATAAATGATGACATCATCCATGTTGCACCATGGGATGATGTCATCCACAAAGTTGTCAAAATTCAACAAATGACTTTGGAATCTCTTGTGAGATATTTTTGTAATTATGTGGTTGGTTTGTTTTTACCTTCTTTTCTTCTCTCCTTCTATATATACTTGAATAATTGTTGTATTCGGGGGTGGATATTTTTTAGATGAAAAATAGAAGTGAGAAGAAAAGGCTTTTTACTTTTTCTAACAGAAGAAAACATTAATACAAATATTAAGACTTTGTACTAAATATGTGTGGTATGGGCATCTAATCTTTCTTATGTTAGATCTATGTGATTGTTCTGTTGAATCTACTTCTACTTTGTTGTCATTTATTCATCAGTATTGCTTTATTTGTCTATGCAAAGTAGGTTCGGCTCTGTATACTACCAACCCAAATCATAGACCTTCTGACCTTTCTGCTTTGGAATTCATTTCTTTTCTCCCTTCAGATCTTTCCTATCTTCCCACTCCATTTCTTTCCTTTATTTTACAGTTGGAAATACCTCTACTGGGATGAGATCCCAACCCCTGAAGGCAGAATATTGTGAGACTTACACAAGATTCCTACTGGTAGAATAACAATAAACCAGTTTCGCTTTGCTGACTCAAAGAGGGGTTATGCCCTACACATTGTTGGCTTATCTATCCATAGATCTGTCCACTCGACATATTTTCAAACCAACAGCTTTTGGCGACTCTACTGGGGTTCGAATAGAACTAACAGATCTATGTTAGTGGTATGTTAGAAAATCAGTAAAAATCGAAAAAATCACTACCTATTTGCAAATTTTAACTGTTGTTTAAAACCCAAAATTTTTGCAAAAGTGATCCAAACTAAAAATTTTCTTTAGGGATCCATAGATTGGGCCTAGTAGGAGATCTTTAGTTTAGTGATTTTTTATAAAAATCTATATTTTTCTGTAGATCTGAGTTTTTGACAGTTTACCAAAATTTACAAACTCTTCAAAAAGTCAACTCTAGATCCAAAAATAAGCTTACAAAGCTTTACCATCATTTTATCCTCGTTGTTCTTTGTCATTAAACCGCAATCGGTTTTCAAAAGAGGGATAAAATTTAAATATTTAGAAAAGTACATGCTACTGGTTTTTGTCAGAAAAATCAAAAAATCAGCAAGTACAACCAAAAAGAGTTTTTAAATCTGCTCCACAATATTGCAGATCTGGAAGGTACACTGGCGGGTGAACCATTTACTCGTAGCAGGAGAGCTCATGGAGAAGTCGATCTTACCTTTGACCTACTTCAAAGGCACAACTTCAGTATAACACCGGCTCGCTTCTCATCACTAAGTTCAGCTGACTGGTCATCTAGGAGTGTCTCACCTCCATGAAGGAAGCATCTCTCATCAGGAACATCTACATCACTTTGTAGTGCCTTGCTGCTCAGTGGAACTGTACTTCTAGCCAATGTTCTTTTTCCAGCCATCCAGATGGCAGTACCATGGGGAAATGCTATGGCCCCCCTGGCTTTGCCACATCCCGTTCACACGCTCCCACATGGAAACTAAAAGAATTTTCCCAAATTTGATGGGAGTGGAAACTAAAGCACAGATTCACACATATCTGCATTCATCATGTCATGCAGTATCCTAGATGTGACCCATGAATATGTGTCAGTTCACCTCTTTTTAGAGACCTTGCAAGGGCCCGCAGTAAAATGGTTTCAACATTTGCCGGCTGGATCTATTACTAGTTGGGCCACCTTGCGGGATGCTTTTGAAGACAGGTATAATCCTTCTGAAGACATGTTCGCATTACTGTCAAAGATCACTCACCTAAAGAAGGAGGCCAATGAAACTATGCACGATTTTATCGCCAAGTTCAATGCATTAATCAACCATGTGCCTATTGCCATGTTGCCAACACTAGAAAATCAAAAGTGTTTCTTTGTGAATGCAATGAGCTCAAAAATAAGTTTTTTGCTTCTACATGAATAAATAACTATCTTGCCTCTTACCAAGGCTTCTACCATTCAGATAGAGGACAACTTGCTTTATATCTTGTAAATTGAAATGAGAGTCATCCAAGTTCAAAGATGCAAATCCTTCTCAGGCCACTTCGTCAGATCCGGCATTCCAGAAGATGAAGAATGACTTGCTCACATTAAAGAAATAGTTAGCCCAAGCTTCCCCCAGTTCCTCATACCAGGATATTCCAGGAAGAACTTTCGCTGCCAACAGTGTCTTGCATAGGCCGCGTCTTCCTGCAACTGCTCCACGGTTGGCACTTGAGGCTCCTCCAGTCAACACTTTAGCCGAAATCGAAGAAGAAGAGCAAATTTATGAAAAACCTTTGTCTCAAGGCGAAGATGATCAAGATGTCAGTGAACCGACTGGCGACTCTACTATCAGGTATATGGAATTTGATGAGGAAGAATCTGATGAAGAAGAGGGTACCTAAGGATATGCAAGCGGATAATCATATGATGTTTTTACCCACTCGCAAGGAAAAGAAGCAGAGGTCACTGCCAATGTGCACAAAGAGAAGGTTGCATCATCCATGCCCCCAACTATTCCTAAAAGAGGTAATCCTCTTCCTGCTCAACCCCTTGTTAAGTCTTTTACAAAGAAATATTTTCCTCCTATCTCTCCTCCAAATCAGCCTTCTTCTCTTCCCATGAAGACCAGTAACTTTACCCTACCATCGCGAAACGAAGGACTCATTCCTCCATCAACGCAACCCTTGGCCGCGCTTGACATATTTGACCATGCTAAATAGACCAAGATTCAAATGTCTGAAGCCAAGTACCTTTAGTCAAACCCTGAATAGCTTGTAAGGTTGACTGAATACATCCAAAGTCAGGCTGTCGTGACTAATCAGGTTTCCCCAAAAGGAATCCTTTCCACCCGTCCTTCATCCCGCATAAATGTTTCCTTGACTTCTACATCAGGAAAGATACAACCTTTCTACCTCTCCCTCCTAATCAATGGCCACAAACTAAGCAACTGCATAATTGATTTTGGAGCTTCCAATAATGTCATGCCAGCAAATGTCACCCATGCTCTGGGCCTCACCCTTACCAAGCCTTTTGGTAGATGTTATTCCTTGGAAACCAAGTAGGTTCTATTGATCGGTCAGATCAAGGAAACTCAGTTCACATTTGCGGCGTTCCCAGAGAAAAGAGTAAAGATGACCATCCTTGTTGCCGATATTCCAGAAGCATATGGAATTCTACTGAAGGAGCTTTTGTAGTGAAGTTGGTGGGGAGATTCATATGGGCTGGTCTAAGGCTAGAATCCCCATCAAAGGTGTAATGCAAACATTGGAGCCTGAATCGTAAAAGAAGTACCTAGTTACTAACTCTGATGACCCCAAAGCCCAAATTCTCTTCGAATCATCAGGGATGGGAAACTATTTCTTGTCTACCAAGTCTGACAAGAGGGATGTCGTCGTCCAAGCAGAGGATCTTAATAAGATCTGGACTTTACAGTTCAACGGTAGTTGCGCGACTAGCGGGTGCGGCGCTGGCACTATACTAATATCTCCCGAAGAAGAGATTATTCCTCTCTCTTTCAAGTTACAGTTTTTCAACACCAATAATACTGCTGAGTATGAATCTTTGCTACTTGGCATGCAAGCTGTGAAGGAAAGAGGGATTAAGAATCTTAAGGTACAAGGTGATGTAGAGCTAGTCGTAAATCAAGTTAAGAGGATATACCAAGTGAAGAATGAAAGGCTCATACATTACCGCAACGCAGTGTGGACAACATCGAGGAGTTTGATGAGTTTTTAATAAAATCCATCCCAAGAGCTCATAATGACATAGCCGATTAATTGGCCGTTTCAGCATCCCTCATGCTCCCTCACCCAGGTTTGAAAACAAACAAATATACCATTGAGGTGGTTTTTCACCCAAGCGTGCCGGATAATTCTCAACACTGGCAGGTATTCAATGATGACAATCAACTTATTGCCTTCCTAGAAAAGGCTGAGAATTTTAGTGAGCTTCATTTTGAAGGATCCACTTCTGCATGCCGTGAATTTGTTACGGATTAGGACAAAGAATCAAAGGGAAGCGATGACATATGCCAACTCAAAGGAAATAAAATCCCAAAAGGCCTAGTCTCCCTAGAGTGATTGTTCAAAAGGCATGATCACTTTGTTAAAAAGAAAAGGTGAGATGATCCTAACTCCTCCCCAGAAACCAAACCGGTAAATTTAGGTTTGGTAGAACATCCGCAATTTGTGAACATTGGAAAATGTTTCACACCGGAAGAGAAGCGGAAGTTTGTCAAACTGCTGAAGAAATACATGGATGTATTGGCATGGTCCTATGCTGATGTAAAGTCTTTCAAGCCAAAGGACGTCCAACATGATATCCCGTTGAAAGAAGATGTCAAACCTTTTCACTAGAAGTAGAGACATTATAATCCTAAGATCTCAGGTACTATCTAGGCTGAAATTCAGAAAATGCTAGACGCACGGATCATTTTTCCTATCCATCATAGTACTTGGGTGGCAAACATTATGCCATTGTGCAAGAAGAATGGTGAGATACACATATGTGTAGATTTTCGCAACCTAAATCAAGCATCCCTGAAGGACAACTACCCGCTTCCCATAATGGATCAGGTTCTACAGGTGGTAACTGGATTAGAAATGTTGTCCATGCTTGATGGTTTTTCGGGCTACAATCAGATTGAAGTCTCACCCAAAGACCAATTTAAAATAGCATTCACTACTCCTTGGGGTACGTTTTCTTACAGCAGGATGCCTTTTGGCCTGACCAATGCTGGTGCCACTTTCCAGTGAGCAATGGACTTCACGTTCAAAGGTATGATGGGGAAGGTCATCATAGTCTACTTAGATGACTTAAGTGTGTTATCCAAACAGCGAAATGATCATTGTGATCATTTGGAGCAAGTATTGATTAGATGCCGAGAGCACAGGATCTCCCTGAATCCAAAAAAGTCTGTTTTCAGAGTCACAGAAGGAAAATTGTTGGGACATGTTGTTAGCAAAGAAGGGACAAAGATAGATACCGAAAGAGTTAAGGCTATTCAGAGCCTTACTTTACCTAAAAGCAAGACTGGTGTTCACTCTTTTTTTGGAAAGGTGAACTTTCTCAGGCACTTTGTTCCTGATTTTTCTGAAAAGACTTGCCATATATCAAACATGATGAAAGGGTCACCAGCTTTCCAATGGAGCAAAGAAGGGAAGAAGTCATTTGAGGAAATAAAAGCCTCAGTCACTCACATGCCAGTCTTAGTATGTCCCAATTTCTCCAAAGATTTCATTATGTATAGCTACGCATCCGAGCATATAGTGTCGGCCATCCTAATGTAAAAGAATTCTCAAAATGTTGAATCCCCAATTGCATTTATGAGCTCTCCTCTCAAGCCTCACGAATTAAAGATGTCTCAGTTAGAAAAACATGCCTTCGCCATGGTCAAAGAAGTCAATAACTTCAGGTATTACATTATAAACTCTCATACAGTAGTGCTGGTCCCTAACACGACAGTCAAGTCAATTTTAACTCAACAGGAGTTAGGAAGCTTGCGGGGGAATTGGATTGCGAAAGTCCAGGAGTATGATCTAGATATAAAACCAACCAAGCTGGTAAGAGGCAAGGGCCTATGTCATCTTATGGCTGAAAACCAAGATTCAGAAGTTTCTAAAAGAAAGGACGATTGCACTAATGGAGCACAAAGCCAGCTGGAGAAACTTGATTCATTGCCTATGGTCCTATTTGTCACAACCAGTGACGAGTGGTATTCCAATATTGCTTTCTTTCTCACCTATCGAAAATTCCCAGCTCATCTAACTACAAAGGAGAAGTGCACTATAAATCTCAGAGGAGCCAGATATATCATCTGGGATGATGGTTTATACAAACGTGGAATAGATGGCATCTTCTTGTGATGTGTTGACAAACCACAACAAGTGAAGTTACTTGAGATTTTTCATAATTCAGCCTATGGGGGCCGTTTCTCTTCTTCTGTGATAGCACACAAGATCATCCAGGATAGGTACTATTGGCCGACGCTCTTCCAAGACACATCCACCTGGGTAGCAAAGTGTGAGCCTTGCCAACAATTTGTCAGCAAGCCCAAGTTGGCTACTTTTCCCCTTAGGCCAGTCATTGTTGACAAACCATTCAAGCAGTGGGGAATTGATTTTATTGCTGCACTCAGTCCCTAATCGAGTGCTAGACATAGTTATGTCTTGATGGCAACAGATTATTTCACAAAATGGGTAGAAGCCGTACCTGTCAAACATGCTACTTCCGAGGTTGTTTGTAGTTTCATCAAAGAAAATAACATTGTCAGGTTTGGCGTTCCAAACAAGATTGTTGCTGATAATGCTTCCAACTTCTCCTCACGAGAGGTTGGTTTTTGCTATGAACACAGAATAACTCTGGCTCATGCCTCAGATTATTACCCTTAGGGAAATGGTCAGGAAAAATCCAGTAATAAAAACTTAGTAACCATCATACAAAAGCTAGTGGATGAGAATCAATGAATGTGGCACAAGTCATTATATGACGCTTTGTGGGTAGACTGCATCACTCCAAAGAGGTCTCTCGGCATGTCGCCTTTTTAAGTGTTATATGGCACCGATGTTGAGCTTCCCATTTCTACAGAACTCCCTACTCTGCACTTGGCCCGAGCAATTGAAGATGAGACTTTCCAAAATTCCCTTGAAAAGAGGATCATGTATCTAGTAGAGCTCGAAGAAAAGAGAGTAAGAGTGGTCGACAGGATCACCGAGCATCAGAATCAGGTAAAAATATTGTTTGATGAAAAAGCTAAGAAAAGAAATTTCCAAGTGGGATACCTCGTCCTTTTTTCAGACAAACAAAGAGAGCCAAAGGGAATGCACGGAAAATTTGATTCCCTATGGAGGGGACCTTTCAAGATCAAACAGCTCAATGGAGAGAATAGCTTCTATCTCTCATATCCAGATGGAACTGGAATCCTGCTTCCCTATAGTGGGCAGCATCTGAAAATATTTAGAAAGTAGAGCTGGCTCTCTTCTTTGTAAAGTTTACTTCAGTTGTGTGTTGGTTTTTGTCGTGTGTTTTCTTTTGTTGGTTGTGTGTTTCCCTTTTCAATCGCCCTTGTTTTTGACTCTGTTACCCAATGGATAGGCACGTGTGGATCTGGGATTCTCTACCCCTGATTTCCATTTAGAGATAGTCCCCAGAAAGAGCCAGCTATTATCACGTAAAATTAGCAAGGGTAAGTTTATGGGTAACCATACCAAGATTTTATTCTGGTCCCTTGTTAGGGACCCCTCCACATTCGGAACGTTGCAAAAACCCTTTCCTAGGAAATCTGGTATTCTGAACTTAGCCTTTTTTGGTCTTTTTGGTCAGGTGCACCTAATGTCTATGCAACATAGGGTAAGCATGTGCCCCCTTTAATTCCTTTGGCGCACGGTTTGAAGTGTCGACACACATTTTGGTGCGCCTCACCATGTTGCACCTTTCTTGCATGTGCCAAGACGCATGTGCCTTCATGTCAACAATACTTTTGTTGCACAACATTTTGGTGCACCAAGGGCACACATATTTCTGTGTTGATAGCACTTTTGGTGTGCCAAGGGCACACATAACTTTGTGTCGATAGGCGCTTTGATGCGCCACTTCAAAAAGTGGTTGGCACATTTATTATAACTTTTCCTATATATAGGTGCATCCGTCCTATCACTTTCACCAGTCAGAAAACACGTGATTAATCTTTTTCCTCTGCACCTGTCAGCATGCCTATCATTCTCGTATCACGTCGTGGACCCAGTTTCACCTCTCACATTATATATATTCCTAGTATGTGGTCCTTATTGCTCTCATGTTTTATGTTTTGGTTATTGGCTGTTTTTTTGTAAGGTTGGATAGAATGACCTGTGAAACCATGAAACCTCCCTTTGCTATTTTTTCTATCCTCCCCCATGCACTTCTCCCTCTTTTCTAGATCTATTAGTAAAGAGGACTCATCCTCTAAAAGAAATCACTTGGATCTCTTTGTTTTAGCCTGTTCATCATCCAAGAAACCCTGCAGAAGAGGCTTAAACACGTGTAACCCACCTAGAGGAAGAAAAAATACTTAAAACATGATAGACTACTCTTTTTCCTCTTTGGTGCAGTTGCCACCCTTGCAACATGAAGTACAGTCGCGCCAACGGTGCATCCACCATGCCTGCTGCATAAAAAATAGTTGCGCCCTTAAAGCGCACTTTCCTTACTTACAACACCCACTAACCCTGCACCCTCTTGGCACACCAAACTCATGTGTAACATTGCAAAAACTTACACCATTGGCGCACCTTGCATCCATGCAACACTAACTTTACTTACATCAAGTACAAAACTATTAACGACACAGGCGCATCCCTTATTACAGTAACATCATGTCATGCAGACCTTCCATGCACCACGCCAAGTTCCCCTGTGGTGCATGAAAAAATGATGTTACACGCATTAAACTTGTGCCCTTTGGTGCATCCTGTACTCATGTAACATGAAAAATATCAGCGCCTGTTATAAAATGCATATATATGGCGTAGGTGCACTTTCGCTTGCAACAACAAAAAATGTCATCTGCAATGTCCATGCGCCCTGCACCCTTTGGCACTGATTTGTCCCTTGCAGCACCCCTTTTCTATGTGCCATACTATTTAACCCTGTAACCTGCAGTGTTCATGCGCTCTGTTCCCTGAGGCCTTAAAATTGCTAACTCTTCCTTCTATCAATGCTTTAATGGGAGATCAAATAGCTAATATGACTTTCATGCGTTGGGTTTCACTTCTTCTTCTTGCAGATCAGCAACTGAGTTCAGAACTACATATGTCAACATCAAGTAAGAGACCAACCAAGTCTAAGGGTAAAGCCAAGCTCACAGAGGAAGAAATGAAATACAAATATCAGAGGGTCAGGATGCCCGAATCCTAGGCAGAGTGTGACCTGGATATAAGAGAATCAGAACTTGGTCACATTGATATGGAGGATTTCTGGGCCAGAACCCGGAGGGTCACAGGAAGTCCCTGGATGGACAAACTGGTAGGCAGTGGACTACATTTTGCTAGGGGGATCCTAGTCAGTGCTGTGAATCATGAGTTTATGATGGTAGTAGCCCGCTGCTACAACAAAGACACAAGGTGTGTCCAGAATGAGAATGGTGAGGTCATCATCAACCTCACTGCCCGACAATTTTAAATAATTCTCGACATTCCTCACCACCAGCACTTTGTGGCAGTAAGCCAGGAAGATTGCATAAGGGCTTGGGATGATAATGAAGACCAGTGTATGTAATTAATGAATGAGGTATACCTGAAAAATAAGAAGGTGGTGACCAAATGGCCACAAGTCATTCACCGCAGTGATTTCTCAGAGGAACTAAGTGATACAATCACGTTCCTAAGCAGAGTATTTGGGCTTCCTGACACCCACTACTTTCATAAATGGATGCTGAGATACTTAGAGACGATGAAAACGAATGTGCCAGATCAACGCTTCAAGTGGGCATAGATCATAAGCAGCACTATATCTGAGTAGCTCCAACAACTTACCACAATGGGGAGGTTCTATATGAACTCCTACGTAGTTTATGTTGCGGCCTCAGAAAGAGATTATCTAGCATTAATGCGGTGTGGGGTTTGGCCCCAGGTAAAAATATATGAATACTATCCAGAGCTGAAGCTGGAGAACAGTATTCCTCAGTTTACAAAGATTAACGATGCCTTCTTCTACGGCATTGTCTTCCTTTTGAGGCCAAACATGACTCATGGTCGTACGACCAACAGCATTGTTGCAGCAACAAAGAAATGGGGGGCCTTATTCACTCAATTCCCCACCTTCACTTATCGGAGGGCAGCCAACTTCTTGGGGGAACCAACCAAATTGCCAAGATATGCCGGCCCCAAGCTGATCCTGTAGGAGCTGTCAAGACAGCTCATAACCTATCACGAGAAGTGTCTGAAGAGAAAGAAGGGTGGAACTCCTTTCCCCCTCATAGTGGGTAGGTACACTTGTCTCTCTCACCACAAATCACAGGAGATGTTTACAGAGCTGGAGCTACTAAATCTAAAGCACAACTTCCCGGCAAGGCCCACTTTCGATCCAAGGAATTGTCTGCCCAGGGCCAAACTCGATCCGATCCACATTCCACATATCGAGGATATTTATATCGACCTGTATCATGAGGTCGAGATCAGAAGGAAAGACCATTCCCGCTTAGCCTTGGCTGAAATCATCCAGTACAGTGTAGCCATCATCCAAAAAGGTTATCAAACTACTGATCAAGAAGTTGATCAAGTATATCTTGACACGGGTGGGGATGACTGGCCTTTCAATGTAATTGACAGAACCAAAGCGCCTCAGACAATAGAGGAAAGGGTCAAAGAAACTCTATAGAGAATAGAGCACTGGTGTAAAATGAATGGGCTTATCTACCTCAGAGTTGATTTCACCACATCTTCATTGAGCAACGCACCTTCTAGGCCAAAACATCTACCAAAGGGCAAAGGGAAAGACAAAGAGGGTGTGTCAAGCTCCACCCAAGAGGAAGCTCCTAAAAGTCCTCCTTCCGCTTCACAAGAACGGGTTGTAATCCCGGAAAGCCTGGAAAAAGAAGCAGTAGAAGATGTTCCGATAGGCACATCCACTCAGGACGTTGCCATTACTATAACTATTGAAGTCCCTTCTATCCCTTCTCCCTCTCCTCCTTCCCCTCCTTAAGTGACCCAAGTGACCATTCCTTTGGTCATATCCTCTCCCCCATCTTCTGTTATTCCCCCTTCCTCATCATCCATCTTCTCTTCTCTCGCGGAGTTGTCCCCCATCATTTCTTCCCTCATTTCTTAGCTCCCTTCCATTCCCATGTCTACCTCCCCTGTAGTGTCTCTTCCCCCCATGAACAATTCTTTGGCCTCCCTCTCGATGCCACCTCCAAGTGTCTCGACGCATTTTCCCTCTACTACTACAGCTACTCCCTTTACTATTTCTGGTCCCTCTCCCATAAGTCCAGCATGGATCTCTCAGCACCTGAGCCAACAAAAGAGGAAAGTTCCAATCACACCGATGGACTTCTCCGTCATCCCATCAAAGGGGGCTAAGAAGCAAAAGCCTATAACCCACTTCTCTCATAGTGCGTTAGGAGAGAGAGTAATGGAGATAGCATACCCCAATCCTTTAAAGGATAAAAAGGATCTGTCTTCGATAGATTACACAGTGACCCAAGTCACAATGGGGACATCTTTAGAAATATTTCAAGGAGAGGCCCTATCTGTAGTTGACGCCCTTTGTAAGAAGCTCCACGAAGTAAAGGAAGAGAAAAGGATGTTAAAGGAGCAAACTAAACATCTTTTCCATGCCTTGTAGAAAATGGGCAGTGCGCCTCCTACAACTGCCACTGAAACTCCCGAGCCTTTGAGCTAGGATAAGATTAATGAATATGCCAAAATCAGTGAGCAAGGCATGGTAGTTTCCACCTAGAGGAACCAAATCCTCAAAGAAAGTGAGGGAGTGATCACCAAGTTCACCTGATTATATTAGAATATCAATCAGGCAAATAGAGAGCTCTAGGTGATAATGGGACCCATCTCCAAAGAGCTGGACCATGCCAGGATGTAGCATGAGACCTTTCAGAAAATGCTCAACTGTTCAGTCAAATATCTAGTCAAGTTCGATGTCTTTGGACACCCTAGAGCCCTCAACAAAATCCTTTCTACTTTGTATTATCAGGTTGATCAGCTGGAGTTTTTCCTAGAGAAGATCGACAGGATAAAGGAGGAAGCCCTTGATGCAATGCATCAAATGGAGAAAATTGTCTTGAGAATGTCTCTGGGTTTTCTCACTCCTTTCACCTTAAGAAAGGTGGAGGAAACTATTCAGATCTTCAAGGAGATTGTTTTGCAGGGGCTGGGACCAGAGGTCACTTTCGACGCCGAATCCATCAATAACCTGTTGGCCTGTCGTGACTTCATTGGGTACCTGATAGACACGAAAAATGAATATTCCAAACTCCCAGAAAAGCTCACGGATGAGTGGGAGACTTGCGAAGCTATTAGTGATTGACACAAGGATCCTTCCTAGGATCAACTTCAACCCATGATCATCAAGTTCATGGAATACCGTGCCCAGTTCCACATCTCGTCACCTGACCAGCAAAATCAGGATACCCCCATTTAGCCACAGGATGACGATGAATAGTTTCCTTCTTCCTGACTTTCTCCTTGTAAATATCTAAAGTGTGTTGACACAAATGATGACATCATCCATGTTGCACCATGGGATGATGTCATCCACAAAGTTGTCAAAAGTCAACAAATGACTTTGGAATCTCTTGTGAGATATTTTTGTAATTAGGTGGTTGGTTTGTTTTTGCCTTCTTTTCTTCTCTCCTTCTATATATACTTGAATACTTGTTGTATTCAGGGGTGGATATTTTTTAGATGAAAAATAGAAGTGAGAAGAAAAGGCTTTGTACTTTTTCTAACAGAAGAAAACATTAATACAAATATTAAGAATTTGTGCTGAATATGTGTGTTATGGGCATCTGATATTTCTTATGTTAGATCTGTGTGATCATTCTCTTGAATCTTCTTCTACTTTGTTGTCATTTATTCATCAGTATTGCTTTATTTGTCTATGCAAAGTAGGTTCAGCTCTGTATACTACCAACCCAAATCATAGACCTTCTGACCTTTCTGCTTTGTAATTCATTTCTTTTCTCCCTTCAGATCTTTCCTATCTTCCCACTCCATTTCTTTCCTTTCTTTTACAGTTGGAAATACCTCTACTGGGATGAGATCCCAACCCCTGAAGGTAGAATATTGTGAGACTTGCACAAGATTCCTACTGGTAGAATAACAATAAACCAATTTCACTTTACTGACTCAAAGTGGGGCTATGCCCTGCACACTATTGGCTTGTCTATCCATAGATTTGTCCACTTGATAGATTTTCAAACCAACATGTCCATACCATTTTCTCAAAGTTGTTTTATGAATTTCCTCATCCTTAATTCATAACTGATGATATCTAGATTGTAGATCTATCTTAGAATATACTGATGCTCCACGCATTTGATCAAATAGATCATCAATTCTAGGAAGAGGATATCTATTCTTAATTGTTTCCTTGTTCAACATTCTATAATCAATACACAATCTAAGTGTTCCATCTTTCTTTTGCACAAAAATTACCGGTGCTCCCTGAGGTGAAACACTCAGTCTAATCAAAAGTTTAGAAAAAATTTCTTCTAATTGTTCCTTAAGCTCTACCAATTCAATAATAGTCATTTGATAAGGTGCCTTAGAAATAGGCTTGGTTCCAAGTTTGATTTCAATAGTTAAGTCAAATTCCCTTTTGGGTGGAAGACCTGGTAACTCTTCCAGAAACACATCACTGTAGTTTCGTAATAGTGGGTAACGTTCTAAGAAATCACTATTTTCTTCGGTGGATTCAGAAATTTTTACTGCATACAAGATACAACCCCTATTTTTGGCCTTCTTAAGTTATATAGCAGATAATTTCCTAACTGAAATTTCACGTTTTACACCCTGAATCTCTGTTGTTTTCTACAGATCATCTAAACAACTAATATGTTTTTCAAAACAGTCCACTTTTTCTTTATGCTCAGCTAGCTAATTAACACCTATGATTACATCATAAGACCCCAAAGGAGCAACATAAAGATCAAATTTTGTGGAAAAACTAGGTAGATCAAGGACTTCTCTAAAAGACACATACTAAATGTATGAACAACATTATTCCCATAATGTATAACCCATGATTTATCTATTTTTCCATCTTTTCTCTTTAATTTCGATGCTAATTTACTAGAAATAAAACATTTAGCAACTCCTGTATCAAAAAGTATAGTTACAAGTATGCCAAATAACTTACCCATAACTTCTATGGGTGTGAATTTCTTTTCAGATTACTTGTTATCTACTGCAGTGTGTATCCTGTGCTACTGATCACAGTCATCCTTTGTCAAAGGACATTGGTTTGTGTAATGATCCTTGCCACAATTGTAACAACCTTCTACAAGTCCCTTTCTAGGCTCAAATTTATTCTTAGCCTTAAAGTTATCATTCTAACCTCTATAGGACTTATGTTTGTTATTATTGTTCTTGAAAAAGTTATTGCATACATTAACAACAGGCTTATTTGTTGTTGTTTTCTTATTATTATCAGCTGAAAACTTACTTTTCATACAATTTTTTTTCCATGGTCCTTTTTTAGGTGTAAGAGATGATGAAAAGGAGTTTGGAACTTTCTTTCTTACTTCCTCCTTATGAGAAGAAATTGCCTTAAATTTTTGTTCCTACCTTATGGATTTTTCAACAACCCCTTCCATAGTGGTTGGGTTGTGAACATCCCCCTCTCCCCCTATAATGGGATTCAATCTAATGATAAATTTCTGTATCTAAACTTCTCATCATTTTGATACTGAGGTAGATACTTAAGGAGTTTAGTAAACCGCTCCCAGTACTCTGTTACAGTTAATTTTCCTTGGGCTAAGTTCTGAAATTCCGTCATTTTCTGATCACAATAAATTTATGGCAGCCATCGTTTCCTAAAATAACTCTTAAATTGATCCCAAGAAATATTATTTTCATCAATATTCAACTCATCCTTACGGTTGTCCCACCATGAAGATGCTTCATGAGAAAGATGATATGCTCCCCATTTTGCCTTTGTTTCCTCTGAGAAGTTACTTATTACAAAGTACTTCTCCATTTCTCTGATCTAATTCTCATCTCCATATCCCAATGTGGTGTCATCAAACATAGGTGGAATTATCCTTTTGATATCATTTGTGAGTTCAGCTTACAACCTTGCCTTTTTATTTTCTGGCTGATCTAGCATGTTTACATTGTTATTATCAACACCCAAATTTCCTAATTTGGTGTTGTCCGTAGGAGATGGCTGATTGTTATTACCAACATATTCTTCCTCTCATTTCCCATTACTTGTTGTTCAAGTACAGTCAAACAATCTCTTGTGTCCAACAAGGTAACAAGGATCTCATTGAGGTTTTTGGTAGTTGTTGCTTCTCCACCAGGTGGTGGGTTGTTTGCAACATTTCCTCTTGTTCTAACTATTTTTTGTTAACAAGAAAATTTGAGTTTTATCAGATTATGGACACAATAGGTCCAAGAGCTGTAACATTCAGCTCTGATACCAAGATGTAACATTACCATTTTAAGACTTTACAAACAAGGGAATTTTTTTATACATAATGTTCTCTGTTATAAATAATCATTACTTAGAACACACATTCCATGCCAATCAATCTCAACACATAACCATATACAACTATAAATGACTCTATGAGCTACCGATCTCTCATTTAATGACTCGATTAACAACCGATCTCTTATGTTAACTTAAGTATTGAATACTTAATGTATACAAAGTATACTTGGTTCTCTTACCCTGTTCTGGGTACTGAGTGTTTTGTTTAAGAAACCTATTTGAATATTTGTTACTAATATTCATTTGAAATCACATTCCTTAAACTACATGACATAAGACAACATAACCAACAACTTGTGATACTTTGGCAAAATATTTCCAACATACTATTCATGTTACTATTTCTAGACAACATACTTGTCTAATCAGAATACATCCTTCACCCCACTCATATGTTATCTAGAATGGGTCTTCATGAGGATACAGGGTTGCAGTTGACATGTTACAACACCCTTCAACATTGCTTCATCTAGACCTACCCGAATTTGGACTTAAACTTAGTTTCTCTCTAGGTCAGATTAGAGTTATGATTTAGCATAGGAAGTGATGCACAATGAATTAGGATAACTAGGAACATCCAATCAGCTTAGGTCAATTGGGTATGTCTATATATCCTAGGTCATCACGAGTGATTCCCTATTCTAAATTATGTCACTAACTTGTGTTAGGGTCAAAGCTTGGACTAGTGGACTGATTGAAGTCAACGAAGACCATTCTAGATAACATATGAGTGGGATGAAGGATGTATTCCGATTAAATGAGTATGTCATCTAGGAATAAAAACATGAAAAGTATGTTGGAAATCTTTGGCCAAAGTATCGCAAGCTACTAGTTACATTGTCCTCTATCACCTAGTTTAAGGAATGTGATTTCAGACGAATATTAGTAACAAATATTCAGATAGGTTTCGTAAACAGAACACTCAGTACCCAAACTAGTGTAAGAGAACCAAGTATACTTGGTATACATAAAGTATTCAATACTTAAGTTAACATGAGAGATCGGTTGTTAATTGAGTCATGAAATGAGAGATCGGTAGCTCACCAAGTCATTTACAGCTGCATATGGTTATCTGCTATGAGATTGATTGGCATGGAATGTGTGCTCTACGTTATGATTATTTAGAGCAGAGAAAATTATGTATAATTTGTTTTCCCTTGTTTCTAAAGTCTTAAAATGGGAATGTTATAGTTATCCTCATTCCTCTTGATGGTGAGCTTATGCCGTTATCTTTCAAACTAGATTTTGAATGTACTAACAATATCATGAAGTATGAAGAACTTTTATTAGGCCTTGAAAATGTCATCACCTTATACATGAAATGAATTAATATCTTTGGTGACTCTCAACTGGATGTAAATAAAGTCAATGGAATATACCAGTGTTGTAAAGAAATAGTTACAAAGTATAAGCATCATGTAGACATACTTTTGAATACCTTTGACCGTTATGAACTTCAAACCACTCCACGTTCCAATAACAAATTTGTGGATACTATGGCTTGCCTTGCTTCTCAGATACCTACCTCACCCTCTAAATTGAAAATATTTGTTACAATATAAAGGCTGCAATCACTTTCCTATCAATTTTGAGACGTCAACCTCTTCGGAACCGTTTAACCTAACCCACGTGACCTTTGGTATAAATTTTTTTCTGATAACCTTACCCTTTAAGTTTTACCTCTAAACCTTACTTACAATAGACAACGTTGCTTTCTAAAAAGTGTCTCTCAGTATGTCATCATTGGAGGCCTTCTTTATAAATGTGGCTTTGATGGCATCCTCTTGTGATGCCTTGCAAGTCCTGAAATTCCCTACACCATCAAGGTAGTTCATGATAGAATTTTATGAGGCCACTTCAGTGGTTTAGTTGTCACTAAACAAATTCTCTACTTAGGCTATTATTTGCCAACATTAAACAATGATTGTTTTGATTATGTCAAATGTTGTGTGAAGTTCCAAAAATATGCTAATATTCATCACACACCTAGTCACACCTTACAGGTTAGACGGGACCTTTGGACTTTATCTCAATGGATTTTAGATCTTATTAGATAAATCAATCCCAATTCTTCACAGTGCCATCAATGGATCATTACCACTACTAAATACTACACTAAATGGGTAGAAGCCATACCTCTTATTTCAAAAATAACTGAGAAAATATGTGAATTCATCAATCATCATATCATTTTTCACTTTGGTGTTCCCCATCGTCTAATCATTGATAATGGAATACAATTAAAAAAAAAAACTCTATGAAAGGTTTTTGATGCCTTTGACATTCAACTTAGTTTTTCTTCACCCTAATACCATCAAACAAATGGCCAAGATGAATCCACCAACAAAACCTTACAAAAAATTCATATGAAATTTGTGGATGATACTGGAAAGGATTGGCACACACACATTCATTTTTCCTTATGGGCTTACCATACTAGTATTCGTACCTAAAAAATGGCTACACCTTTCTCTCTAGTCTATGGCATAGAGGATGTCATGCCTCTTGAATTCTATATTTAGTCTCTTCATATCTCACTCAAAGAGATTCTCAATGATGATGACTTTCACCAGGACCATTTGCCACAACGCAAGTTATTAGATGAATGTTGTCTTAATGTTCTTGATCACCTTCAAATCTACCAAAAACGTATCAAAAATGCCTATGAAAAATACATCCATTATTGAACCTTCCAAGTTAGCGACCTCATCCTTAAATAAAATCAATATGTAACAAAAGAGGAAAAAAGTGAACGGGGAAAATTTTCTCCTAATTGGCTTGGACCTTATATCATTACTCATACCTATGGATCGGGTACTTATCTTTTTTCTTCACTTGAAGGTAAACCTGAATCTGAACCCCTCAATTCTTTTCATCTTTGACCATTCTACTATTTAATTAAGTCATATATCACCTCTTGTATATTAAATGAATGTTCTTTGAGCACCGTTCACATTTCATTTTACCTATTTTAAGGATCAACGACTAAACCAGGATCATGTGATTACCTGTTACCTCTCAACCTTGTGTTCAATATCAGTACCATGGCTCTACTCATGGCATGATTCTCATGTATACCTTTAGTTTGTTTCAAGATGTAATCCCATTTTTGTCCATCACTTAAAACCACTCCATCACAGTTAACCTTTATGTCCTATAATTTTGTCTTCAAACACCAGATCCTATGTTTCTCTATAGTCTTATCCATGACTTAAACAGACAAAAGAAAAAAAATTCAAAAGTAAAATGGGATTCCACTCCTTGAGTCAAACTTTTAGCAAAAAGATGACTCCCTCAAAAAGTACATCTATGCTTTTTATCGCACAGCTATAAATAAAATGATCCCTCGAAGGAAAGCTATATGAAGCAACTGTATTGTACTTAGTCTATCATCAAAAGATCTCTATTCTTACAAAAACAAAAATAAAAATATTTTGAAGCTTCCCGCATTGATCAGCTTCATGAATACCTAAAGGAGATAATATACTCATCCCACATAGATTTCCTGCATCGATCAGTCTATCAGAAATAAAATAAAAAAGAAAACAAATTAAAATTTTCATCATGGAATTTCCTATTATGATCTTGGGTCTCTTCCCAAGTAGGCATACTATCTCACACTAGGTTACGCTAAAACAAACCTGATTTCACCTTATCACATTTTCACCCTAATTTCCCACCTTCTCAAGGGATGTGCTGCAAATGTTACATTTCGTAATCATGAGATTTTATTCACCCTTCGAATAGTTAATCATGTAAATGCCTTTAGGGTCTTACGTTCATAAGACCATATTTGGTATCATAGATTTGTTTTGGTTCTTACCAATTAGGTACCTCTCTTGTCACCTCTTACCACTCACCTTCTTCATTATTTGTTTCTTATCTTATATAGGACCAAGCCCTCAACACCTCAAATTAACCACACCTCAATAACCTGCATTCACTTCTGCCTTCATGGCCTAGACTCAATCATGCCTAAGTGACCTAGATTCAATCATGCCTAAGTGACCTAACCTCAATCATACCCAAATAACCTTGACTCAACCACACCTAAAAACCTACTCACCCATTTCTCTACCTCATCATATTCTTCCCTAGCTTATGGGATAACTACATCAGATCGAGGACCATTTTCCTAAGGGTTATGTAGGTAGCACTCCGAGGGCATCGGGACCTTGGAGGTTAGCTTGGCCACTCTTTACCCTAACAAATTTTCCCCCTCATGTTTTCAACTAACATTTCACCTTAGTTTCCATTTTTCACAACAACTGGAAATCAAATAATTAACAAACATACATACTTTCCATTTTCTTACAACACCATAACATACAAATACATCATCGTTTATTTCCTATGTTACCAATAACTTGGAAATTAAATCAAAACCGACAAACCTTAACTCCACCATTCCTAACTCACCTAGACTTAATCATGCATATACTTGACATAACCATGCCTAAGTGACCTAAAATCAACCATGCCTAACTGACCTAAACTCAACCATGCCTAAGAAACCTAAAAATAAACCATGCATAAATAACCTAAAACTCAACCATTCCTAACTAACCTAAACACAACCATGCCTAACTGGCCTAAAATCAATTATGCGTAACCGACCTAACTCCACCATGCCTAACCGACCTAACTCCACCATGCCTAACTGACCTAACTTAACCATGCCTACATGACCTCAACTCAAACATGCCTAATTCACCTAGTTTCTATCACATACACAATAACAATGGACGTTAAAACCAATTACATCATTAAGACATACACATCACCAAAAAAATCATCATCGATATCAATGAAAAGATCTATATATCAATACATATGTACACAACTACAAATAAATACACGTATCTCAAGTTGTTCAGATACAGTCTCACTATCTTCAGCACACAGGTTGACATAATAATGAAAATCACATATCTCTTATGTACATTCTCACTATCATCATCACATACACCGATATATACCAAAAATTGATACACCAATCATATCAGGTGACTAGTCATTAGTCCATCTGATATCCATACATGTCTCATTTGTCTCCTCCTCACCTCTAGCCTGACAACCTACCTACACCTCCCCCTAGCATGGGTCTTGTCCTAATCTCTACCTGCCCCCCACTTGGGACTAGCCTTTGTGAACTCGTAGCCTTGCCTTGACCCTACCTCTAGGCTTGTTGGACCCCTGTGCTCTCAAAACTAGGAGTGTGGGATCTATTCCTCTCACTCACTTCCTGTTATGACCTATAATCATCATAGGAAGGGAAATCTATCCTTGTGGTAGTCAGATGATCTTGGTAATATCATGCCTCGCTTAGAGAATAATTAAACCTCTCCATCAACACCTTTTGAGGTGGTGCCATAGGTCTCACAGAAACCTATGAGCTCTGACCTTATAACACTAGCCTCAGACCATGTACCTATGAGTCATGTCCTCCTCCTTGTACCATGGGACCCTATCGCATCACAGATTCCTGTAGTGTTGCACCCTATCCCTGAGTCTTTGGAAGTGCATGTGCTAAAACTTGGGCTTGTAAGGCCAAAACCTGAACCTGTGAAGTGGCCAATTGGCCCTAAAAAATTACTACCTACTCCTATAAAGTAGCTACCTATCCCCCATATCCATCTCCACCCTATGTGGGAACCTGTCCTTGTACTACCTGGGCTTGTAAGGCCACTACTTGTACCTATAAAATATTAACCTGTGCCTTTGACCTGGTAAGCTTCCCCTATACATTTTTAATATGTTCCTGAAGGTCTGCCACCTTACCCTACAATGTATCCCTCTGTACTATGATGGTAGCTAAGTTTGGCTTCCCTGGCCTAGGTGGTGTTGCTCATAGCTAGGCTTCCCACCACTACCTATTTCTATTAGTAACCCCTACATCATTGATCTTCCTATCCACATCCTAATCCTCATGCCTTGTCGGCACACTCGATTATGGTGGAGACATAGGTCTCTCTGTGTCATCTCTCCTATATTGTGGGAAGGGTGGAGGCACATCCTGTGGTAGCCCAAACTGCCATTTTACCCTATCTACATATATCATCTCGTGCTTGCCCAAATGATGTTCTTGAATCTACCTCAACATATGTAACTCCTCTAACTCCTCAGCCATGTCCATGTATGAGGGATAGCCAACATATGGCCTCTAAAAAATATCTACACCAGATAAACCCTCCAACAACCACCTTAAAATGAAACATCATGTGTGGCCCTAGCCACCCTATACTACCCACCAAATGGTACCCACCGTCTATATCAAACTCTAACCAAGCCACCCCCAAACCAATCAAGTTGCTGAAAACCAACTGGATGTACACATACAACGTGCTCATATGCCCAATAATGCAGAAGAAAATTACAACACAAACTAAACCACCGCAATATCCCATAGGCCCACAACTCCTTATAATGTTACACCACGAATGTCGGTGGCTATGCAAAAATGATCCACTCCACCATATCTTGGAGCACTCCCATCACTACTCATGGGAATATCCCACCCTGGGCATCTGGTATGGAAAAATAACATACCACCTCCATCATCAAAACAACTAACCTCGTCTCCTGAGGATGGGATGCATACATATCTTTGTAGCTAATGCTCACTCTTTGATACCTCATCTCACCCATTACCTCCCCAAAAAAAACCACTATAGGTTCCACTGAGGTCTCTAAATAAATATAACACACTCACTCACCCATAATCGGTAGCCACTGGATCCTCTATACATCCTCCAGGGTGACAGTAATATCACCCATCAGTAAATGAAAAGTGTTGGTCACTGAATCCCATCTATCAATGCGTGTGACCATCAAAATAGGATCTCAAGCTACACACCTATAGCATTATATCCCAATCAATCTAATATAATTCATATTCTCCCACTCCTCCACAAGAAGACTCGACCGCATATCTACCAACAGAGGTGGTGCTTTATCTCATATACATAGTTGGTCCCTAGCTTACATCCAACAAAACACAAAATTGTTAAATACATGAATACCTCCAATTACTAATTAACTCCAACACCATACCCAATCACACCAATCATAATTACCCCATTTATCTAATTCACATACAAACCTCCTACCCTTTATAATCATGACTCATCAGCTTATAATTATTTCACATACTCACCTACCATATATCACCAAATATTATATTTATACCCTTATACCTCTATAATAACTCTTCATTTACCCCTTCCCACCTATTTTCCTTTTATACATATCCCTTATTAGCCCTATTCCTCCTTCACCCTAACTGGCACTAGTTGCCTTGATTGACACTGGTTTTTCTTGATTAACATTAGTTCCATTTAACTGGTGTCGGTCACCTTAGTCCTGACTAATGCCGGCCAAAACCAACTGATGTCAGCTAAACCTAGATTGATGTTGATCTATGTCGTGATAACAAAAATTGAAATACACCTTCCCCATTTCTTAAAAATTATCAAAAATAACTTACAAACCTACTTAATCCCACCCATATCTACCCCACATTTATTACTCACCCTACTTAACCTATATTGGACATTTTTCACACTAATTTCATTCATTTTTCACCCACAAATTAAAAATTAAAAAACCCACCCAAATTTGTAACTCAAATAATTTCACTTATACCATGTTTAATAAAATAGTTTGGATCACCTCCTACCTCATCCCGATGGTGTCTACATGTTGGCATGTCTAGCTGGTGCACCGGTGATCCACCTAACCCCTCTCCCACCTCTGGCATACCAAAATCTACCTCAAACCTCTCCACTAATCACATGTCTTCAACTGCTCTTGTGGACCCATCTACCTAGCTCATCTCACCACTTAGTCACCTCTACCTTAGCCTGGTAGAATACCTTGTATTTTTCCTTCCTGAAAAATGCACAAGTCACTTAGCTCTATTGTCTTCTCAAAGTCAAAAACAAAAATGATTCCATAAAATACTGTATTTCAACCTTATAACCCTAACTCAACATAACTGGCGTCAGTCACCCAAAATCAATGTTGGTTACCTTATAACTAGAATCGATCACCCGCAAATACCATTTACTCCATGCTTTTCCTATTTTGACCTAAACTCATTACTATCCCATACCTTTTGTCCTTACCAACACTTCATAGACCCTAC
This sequence comes from Taxus chinensis, assembly GCA_019776745.2. NCBI lineage: Eukaryota > Viridiplantae > Streptophyta > Pinopsida > Cupressales > Taxaceae > Taxus > Taxus chinensis. Next base: position 261,674,020 of record CM034156.1, on the reverse strand, counting down.
CCACAAGCCTAAATTATGCATGCATTTCCTTAATTCCATTTAGGGACCTATTATTTTACCTATACCTCAGCCTTACCCATGCCATGACCTATAAATCTTGACCTAAACCACCTTGTGTGACCTCTAAAATTGTGTCCTCACTCTAGATTTTGATATTGTTACCTATATTGTTTTAGCGGTTAACAACCATATCTTTCTTATTGGTTTATCATTTATCTAGACTAAACTCGTGGTGTACCGGATCATACCTAAATGTTTTTGCACCTACCTAAATTATGTTTCTAGACCATATCCTATACCTTAGATACCTGAATCATTTTAACCTTGTTTGGATAAGCCTATCGACCTTCGACAATGTAGAGTTTATAAGCCCTTTAACCTGGTATCGTGTTACAGTCTATACATGTGCGTGTATTTGATTTACATTACCCATTACGCAATTTGATCATGATCCATTACCTATTATGTGATTTGACCATTATCATTAACCAAAGTACCCATACCCTTCCCTAGCTACCTTAACTTACACCAACTACACATTTATCAAACCACTCACTGACTCCATATAACACCTCATCATTTTCTGATTTGAGGTAGATCACCTTCACCCACACTTAGGGAAACCTCACTTTTAGCATTACTGGGGGTAATCCCACTCTCACTTATATTTGGGGAAACCACTTCCTATTTTTGTCAGCATCGCTTATCAATACAAACTACACGACAAAAAGGGGTAAATGTAGACACCAAATATGGGTCACACTCCCTTAGGTCCTCTTTTGAATAGTCATCCTGACGCGTTAACCTAACCATGACACCTTTACCACTTATTCATATTAATTTAGTTACTTACAATTGAATTAATACCCATCCTCACATAATTTATTAATTTAATTACTTTAATTAAATTAATTTACAAATCACCCAGCCACATCACCTAGACATCTCACCATGGACTTGTTCTTAGCCTATTAATTAACTAAGACTTGGTCTCAGCTTATCCTAACCACCTGAGACTTAGTTTAACCCTAACATTAAATTCCTATCCTTTCTCCAATAGCATACCCACTTATCTAAGTGTTAACAATCAATTTAGACCCGTAACAATAGGGAGAGCTCACCAAAAATAGCCAAAATCTGTTATTTTTGGTAAACCTAGCATATCCTGCCTTAACCGATGCTAGTCACCTTGACCATCATCGGTTACCATATAAAAAATTTGGAAACCTTTTTCCCAGGTTGGTCACTTCGAGTTTTGTGAGAGTGATATCTAAATTCAAGTACGTACCAGAGTTCTCTCAGCATCAAGATGACAAAATACATCCTTCCAGAGGTCCAAAAAAGTACCAGGGATGATTTGAAAGCACCTTCATTCACGGTGACACTCTAGGAAGAACTTCCATGGAACTAACCACAAGGTTCAAGGATCGACCATCACCTTCCTTCACTCACCAATCTTACAAGAACATGTAAGTGCATCTGATTTTGTATCATTCATGTACTTATTCAATAAGTTATTTATCCCTTGGTTATTAGAATGTATTATTCCCTATATTTCACCATCTCCATTTTCCATCCCATACCCTTATCCATCGAGCATAACCTTCTAGATCCTTATTTCTGACCTTTTACAAACTTCTGAGTTTTTATAACCTTATCACAAACCCAACTAGTTTCCCTTCTATTCTATGTGTAATAACAGAGAATCCAAAAACCACATGTTAATCAACTTTCACCAAATTTCCCCTACCAACGCCGATTACCTTAATTGCCATCAGTTTCCTCTTCACTGGAATTGGTCAGTAGCCCAACATCAGTTAATGTGTCTTGAGCTACACATTTTCTAAATTGACTCCAACACCCTAAATTCCTCACAAAAATTTCACCCAAGCCAAATATCCTACTTGAAATATCTCGTTTTCCACTACATGTGATTCTCTTCATTAGTCGGATCCATATACCTCCCCATCCCTCTATGTAGACATAGAAATAACTTAGACACCTATTTTTGATACTTTTACCATTCCCACAGAAATCACGATTGGTTATCCCCAACCGATATCAGTCATAGCTAAACCGTGGTCAATCACACCTGATCATTATCAATCTCTGTGTCTAGCAAACATCATGTAACCAGAAAGCACCCAAATCAGCCCCAAATTATACCAAACCTTACCTAGAGCCTGTCTGTGACTTCAAGACCACCTTCCTAGCCTGTGACTTGACCCGTGACCTTTGATAATTTAATATCAAATAATTTAAGTGGATTAAATTTTATAAGTAATATGAGATACCTAAATCAAACTACTAGCACTAGTTTCATTTATATGCATGTTCATTTATTTTGTATTGAAATATATATATATATATATCAGTGGATTGACAACCATTAAGGAAGTGGCTTACTTTTTGGATCTATCTTGTGGTAGGTAATCTACTAGCCTTTTGCTATTAACTATATTTTGTGGTCTTGCTTTGCATTTCAGGTAGTTCCTCCTAGACAAAAGGGAGTTCTTGTAATCAACTAGAATTAGGAAATCAGAAGGAGTGCACAACCTTCAACCAACATCAAAACAGGTATTCCTCCTTGTCCTATCACCCCTTATCTATTTCATTAAGTTGTTAAGAATCTAGTGAAACAGAAAGATCCTTACTAAGGCTATCCAAGATGATAACTGACTCTGGAATCCCTTTCAAGGCTCTTTTCAATTTTATTTCCTAATAATTTTTCTTCTCTTTTGTTCTCAGAATAGAAGGCTCTTTTATAAGTCTTCTTGGCTCTTGCTTTAATGTCTAGAATTGGAACTTCCATTGACAACATTCAATTTCCTTACAAGATCTTTCCCTTTCTGGGTCAATATCTCAACTGCATGTTGGGATATTTGTGTTTGTCTTTAATTTATCTAACTAATGATGCTCATTTTTCCATGTGGAGGGAATGTGCTCATTTAGGGCCTCCCTTTCCTCTCTTTATTTGAATTTTCACCTGGGTGACACATGGAGGGTTTGTGCACCTCAGTTATGTTTTTTGACTTTTCAACCCACTGGGGTAACTTTATCGAGCCTGCAACACATGGAGGGCCTACATTTTTTTGGGACCTTCCTTTCTCTGTTTCATGCCCTGAGTGTGCCGAAGAGACATGTGGATACCTTCCACATGCAACTTCATAATTAGTTGATTTTAGGCTTAAGAAGACAAAACAAACAATGGTTGGGACGAAAAATGACAGTGGTTGATAAAAGAGTCTTATACAAAAAGAACTCTAAAGTTATGGAAATTCACCAAGGGACTCTTTTCCAGTCATGGAAAGATAAGAAAATTTCTTTGCCTCAAAAATCAAAATGTGGCTCACAAAATGCCACATAGAGATGATGCAAAGTAGCCTGATATCTGAGTCATTCTACCTCTATTAGATAGGTCCTTTTTTGCAAGTACTTGAACACTTTATCTAGATTGATTATCTCCTTATTGAAGAATTTTTGGAGATTTTTCCCTTCTATGTGCAAGTGAAAAATTCAACCTTTTGTGTTGAGGGGAGGGAATGGGGGTACATGTTTTCCTATGTAAGACTTCACTAGTGGCATAGAGCTTGAAGTTGCCATCACATTTTTTGGAACTATGAGAAGGCTCTGGCACTTTCACTTTGGCACTTGACAACTGATTTGGAATACTCTAGTGTTTGAAATGAGCCCTTTGAATGCTCGTAGATATCTTAAATATCTATCTCTAATTGGAGAGTAATGGCACACATGTATTTAGAGTCATTTCACATAACTACCCCTTTCAAATTAATGACCCTAAACACTGAATTCTACACTTTTTGAGATATCTTTTATCAATTCGAAATATTTTCCTCTCAAGTGTAATATGAATTCGTTGGATCATTAACTTTATGGAAAATCAGGAACGTATACTCCCTCTAGGACTTCAAAAAGGGAAAGGTGGATCCGTGAAGGACACATGTCTAAGACACTTATTAAAATGGACAAAATACAAAGAAAAAGAAGAAATAAATGAAAAAATACATATGATACAATGTGTTACGAAGGGAATCACAGGAAATGTTTTAAGTGAATTCCATTCACCGGAATCGCTAAGGAATCACATTCTATAGTTTCAAGTTCAAATACATTATGCTTCTTGCATGCACTAATTCTAAAGGGTCTCATCCATAATGGTTCAAAATTTGCATGATTCTTAGGCTTTGCAGTCCTTGTGTCATATTTTAAAACTATGGTTCTAACCTAGAATTTTGGTTTTGATGTCTTGTGATCAAACCAAGTTTTGACCACCTACTGGTAGCTGATCATGGCTTCACAAGAAGAATCCCTCTTCTCTTGGAGCTCTACCAACTCGATGAGTCTTATTTGCATTGCCCCATTCTCTTCTATCTTATCCTGTTTCAATATATGTAAGGAAGGGATATCTAGGGAAATTGGCATTACATTGCTTTTCCCATAGACTATCTCATATGGCAAGGCTTTCAGGATATTCTTAGGTGTGATTCAATCATCCAATAAATTTACTTTTACATGTTCATGTCATACCCTATTTATGTTATTTTTCCATTCTTTTGATGATCATGATTTGTAACACCCTGAACTGTTGTTACTTTCTCCTGGACATACAAGTGTTGATATGTGATTTCTTGAATAAGGATGTGTTCCTCGATTTAGAAATCATGCTTGATATGTATTGTAATTTCCTTGCAGATTACAGAACTTGACTGAGTCAGAATAGATTAGACTCTTTTATTAATTTCATTTTGTGTCTGAATATTAAATCTGATCACGGAATGAATTATAGAGATATCATCTATAATATCTAGTCTTGGATCAGTGGAATTGATCCAAGTAATGCTTTAAATTTGTTTGTGATGAATTAGATCACAGACCTTGAACAGGTTGAAAGGTATGGAAGCATTGATTAAGCTGGTCCAGGAGTATGACTCAGGCTGATCTTGTGAAATAATTGGTTCCCAATATGGAAGTATATCTGGAAGGTCTCGTTGTGGACCAGGTAATAATTCGTTACATATAATTCTGCAGCAGAACTGGAGCTAACTCTGTTTGAGAAGGTATGATACAGGCTTTTCTGAGTTTACAAGACGAGACCTAACAGGAATTATTAATTGTTAGTAACCTAAACTAAAAACCTAAACCTAGGGGTTAGATTAGTGTTAATCTAACCTAGACCTAGGCATGTTTTATGAAAAGGAGGATAGCATAAGTAAGGAAAAGGGAAGACGGGCAAGTTAAAGTATGTGGAACAACAAGTAAACAAAATAAGGGATGGGGAAACAAAGGAAGGAAAATAAAAAAAAGAAGTGTTGAAACAAAGAAATGAGCAAGGAAGGAGACTCTCTCCTATTCGTTCTCTCCTTTGTAAATTGGTTGTATGGGCATTACCCTAATCTAACCTAATATACTAACCTAACTAATGAGGAATTGTGAAGGGGGCCTATGGAAGGGTGCGAACATGGGCCGGCGTTTTCATTGAAATTAATGCTGGGGATAAGGATGAGGGACCGGTCTGGCGGAAGGTTTAGCAAGGCAGCTAACTGTTCTACGTGCAAGTCCCTAATTTTGGAAATGAACATAGGTTTCATTGGATTATCGCCAATTCTGTCTTGTCGGTGAAGTTGAGTTTAAGCGGGAATTGGTTTAATGGCATTCAAAAATTCATTTTTAAATTTCTCGGAGTCTAGCTCGGAACGTCGCTAGAAGGCATGCAATGGGAAATTGTGGGTTTGTTTTGGGCTTGTCACAATTTTCAGTCTTCTCGTCCCCTCTCTCTCGCTCTGCTTGTTTACTGGTTTCTTCGCACCAGTTCTCTTTGGAGTTGCTTGCAAGTATTGACTGGTATAGGCTCTTTTTCTCTGTCTTGGAGGATATATATGTGATGGAGATAGAAAATTTTGTTGGTTGCTTTATCGTGGAACAAGAAAAGGAGTTTGACTTCTTTCCTGTGGCTGATTCAGAAATTGATAAGAAATCCAGGCATGTTTAGCCCTACCTTTTAATATCTTGTTGTGCTTTCAAGTTATTTCAATTAGCAAAAACCTGTTCAATGTCTTGGGAAATAGATGAGTTTCCATGGGATCTTGTTTGATTTTTTGGTACTGTATCTCTTGCTTGGTTTCGATTTTTCAATTTCCTCTAGATGGGTGTTTTTAAAATCCAATTGTTGCTCTATCCTTTGTGTATTCTTTCCCTGGTTTAAATATATGTGGATATTTAATGTAAAAAGGCAAGAAAGCGGCCTGTTTGCATGAGCCCATAGGATATACCTGTGTTGTTATAGACCACTGTATGTTTTGTTGATTTGTTGGTCACTGTTTCTTCTTGTTGTGGAAACTGTATGGAAGGATTCTGTTAGATACGTAGTGTTTGATCAGTTCTACTGCTCTTTGAAACTCTGTCATGGTTTTTTTGTTGACAGTGTATAATGATACTTTTTTGGGTTTTAAATTGTCCTCTAATTTTTGCTAGGAATCAGGTACTGTTTTTACCCGTAGTCTATAACGACCCAGCAGAAAGTTGTTTTCTTTATTGGTAACGGGATTACTTACTTTGTTGACTGTGTAGAATATTGAACATCTGTATTTGATTTTATTCAACTCAGTGGAGTCTATGAATTGAATCGTATGTTCTATCTACGCGAAGAATTAGATTTTATCCATAACGTTAATTGGTCATTTGATTTCGTGGAAGCCTGGTAGAGGAACAGGTCTTTTGGCCACTTTTTATTTGAATAATTTAAAGGATAAAACTCCACTCCTGGGGTATGCATTTTCATTCTATGTGAAAGCTGTTCGAAAGTTTCGAAGCGCCTCAGTTGTTTTTCCCTGCCTTGCTTGAAATGGTATTTGATTTGCTTACACTTGTTTCATTCTAAATGTTTTGCCATGGAGGGGTATAGAAGGATATAAACAAGGAGGTTTTCTCCACTAATTCCATCTTATACTGGTGTTGGGGTTCTGCGATTATGGGCGTAAACCTTTTATCAGTATTACTTGATTATAGATTTATATGGTTGTAATTTGAATGACTCTGAGGAGATGATTCATGATTTATATTTCTTTGGGGGGCCGCGTTTCAATTCGAAATGTTTAATGTTGGTGAATGATGAACCATGGTTGGAAACGAATGACATTTAAACTAAACCCTCTGTTATTTCTTGATTACTTTTTGGTGTTGCATGGGGATTTTTTTGTACAATTTCTTGGGTATAATTTTTGTGTTTCGTTTCCTTGAAATCTTGTGGCGAAAAATTTGTAATAGACTTAGTCGGGTTCTTGATTTGAATCGTTAATTAAAAAGTTCTGCCTAGTTTTATTTTATAACATTATGTACTCGTCCAAAGGAAAACAGTGACAATCGTTTACATTTCATTCACTGTTGTTCAGGTTTAGAGAAGTGAGGAGTTAACTTGGTATCTCTTTTGTCCTCAGTTGAAACTTGACTTGATATACTGTTGTTGATATGGACATTTTGTAGAGTAATGGTCTGTTCAGGTAACATGACTATGTATAAGTGAATCGTGAGTACTTTTGACTAACTCTCCGATTAGTACATTGTATTTACAGGGTGTTGTGTTCGCTTTCTGATTTTTATTAGGAGGCGATAGTGTATACAATGGCATTGGTCAGGTAATCTCTCTCTGTATGTCCTTATGAAGCTTCAATCACTTATTGCAAATAAGTCTGTGTTGACAGCGATACGCTCGAGGTTCCTGATTTCGAACTTGGTTCGAAAGCCCTTACTGTGTTTAAAAACAAAACTATAAGTGGGCTTAAGGCTGATTATATGGATTGTTGATGTGGTTAGTTGCTGTAGCAGGAGTTTTGCTGGTGTTTATTTTTCTTGATTTGAACAGCGATCTTGCTTGGCGGCTTGTCTAACTTTGTTCATTTATATACTGGTTGAATGTTTTTCATATTTGAAGATGGGTACATGATGAACTTTTTGAAAGAAGTATGAATGGATGTTTCTTATTCTCTTCCTTTATTATATTTGTTGATATTTTTCTACAGTGGGAAATTTTTTTGTACATTTGGTGAATCCCCCTATTTGTTATGTTATTATTTCCTTTTTTTGGAAGAATGAAACAATCTGACAATGGTTGTGATTTTGGATTCAATGATTGTTTGTGTAATTCGTTCCTGGTTTCTTACTATTTGATAATATTAGAAAGTTATAAGACTATTTTTGTAACAATGAAGATTACATATTTGGTAATCAATTATTTTATGTACCAAGAGTGGGGTAGAAATAGAGCAAGACAAAAAGGGGTAGGTCCAGCGCACGAGGCAGACGGAAAGAAGACTGGAGGCAAAAAAAGAAGGGAAACCTGATAGGGAGCAATGGGGAGATACAATGCCCGAATACGGGGGGTGGGGAGGAATAAGGATGGACGGGAAGGAAGCGCGTGCGGGGGCAAGAGATAAAGAAAGCAGACTGTGAAAAGCTCTAGGAAAGGGAGACAGGAGGCCGGAAGAAGATAGATGGACACCAAGCAAAGGAGAATGAGGAGCATGTGAAAGGTGAAGTAGAATGTGATGGGCGGTCCGAAACCAATGAGGAAGAAAGGAATATTAACGAAGGAAATGAGTAAGAATAAATTGAAGCCGAGCGCCGGGGTTGAACGAGAGGGAGAGTACGGGAGGGAGGTGGCAGTCGAGGAGGAGTAGAAGTCGGAGAAAGATATAACCGTAGGGCAATTACGGGGGAAAAAAGAGGGATCTATTGGGGATGAAAAACGGTCATAGCAGGGGTCACAAATGGGCAAGGAAACGGGAGGGCTTTCTTCTTCTACATTTTTCGCTTCTTTTCCTATTGATCTCATTTACACAGGGTGTTAATGAAAACAAGTTGATGGATGCAATTGTTTTTAAAAGTTAGTGCTATCATGCTCAGTTCATTGAACTGACTCTGTTGACTATTTTTGCAATGGTTGCCGTAAGAGGTAAAGCAATGCAGATGACAGGATGATCAGATTTTTTATTGGATTTATAATGATTACAGCTTGATTTATAGTGTACTATATGTGAAAAGATGTTTCTTTCCATTGCATTGTAATCAAGTAAATGCTGTTTCATAAATGTAAATGTATAGTTTTGATAGGGAAAAATGGAAATAAGTGTTTGAACTTATGTTGATTTTATTCTGAAAGGTTGAACCTTCTTCGGTTTAGTAACGAAGGGGCATTGTTATCATTGTATAATATGGATGCTTTGTGATGACAATGAAAGCTTGCATGAAAATGAGATTGAATTCTTTGAAGAGTTTAGAGTTCTAATTTGTTCTTCAGCAAAACAATATTGGATTTAAATAATTGTCTTCTAGAAGATAGGTTACAAATGAGGCCAAAGAGAACGCTAAACAAGCTGGATTAAATTACTAATCTCCTAGTCCTAAGGATAATAGGACAATATTAAATTGGATTCTTAATCATTTATATCTTTATACCCAAAAGTATGATATAAATATCAGTTAAGAGAACTGATATACAATCAAATGGAGTTCAGTTGGCAATCTCAAGCAAAGGTTATGAGATATTGTCCGATTCTGTTGCTTTAGAATCAGGTGTATTCTAATGACTCCTTGATGAAGAACTTGACCTTAATATCTCTACCAAGTAATGGGTTTTATAGAGGAGGGTCGTCCTAAGACGAAGAATCTAGGAATCGGAAAGGCTAAACCTTAGGGAAAAGTCTTTAAAGTAATTTAAACTCAAGTGCGTAATGCTTGTTATTGAGTAGATCTTTTCGAGGTGGATTTAAAGGTTGACGACATAAGTCAACTGCAGAGTTGTACCTCCGAGAAGATTAGGATCTTCTCGAAGTTACAATAATGCGGATGACTTATGGCGACACCCTTTGCATTGATCGCTAAGATTTACACTTGATTTCACACGAGTTACCCTGGGGAACCGATTAAGAACGTGGTCATGTTATAAGGCTGCCTAGGAGATTCGGGGTATCATGACACACTGGTTGAACTGCAAGGTTGAACCAGTATGTCATCATATCCCTAATCCTCGTGGGCATCCATATAACATTATCACCTTGTTAATCTTCCTCCGAGTGATTCAGTTGTGAAAGGAAGGACTGACAGTAGTCAGTATAAGACATTCTATATAACATATTAATGGGGTGAAGGATGTATTCTAGATTGACGAGTATGCCGTTAAGGAATACGAGACATGAACAATATGTTTTCAAATCTTTGGCCAAAGTATCGCAAGCTGCTGATTACATTGTCCTAATTCACCTAGTCTAAGGGATTGAGATGCCGATGAATAATAGATAACAATTATTCAGTTAGATTCCTTGGGACAGAGCATTCTGGATCCCAGATTAGGGAAGAGAACCACAAGAGTAATGTGTTAAATAAAAACACCGGACTCTTATTACTCATGAATAGATCGGTAGATTACCGAGTCATGGAATGAATAGATCGGAGGTACTCCGAGTCATTACAGCTGCATATGGTTGTCTGTTATATAAATGGTTATTTGAATTGTGACTTCTAAATTATGTATTTAGAACCAGGATGCAATTATAAAAAAAAAAAATTCACTTGTTCTAAAGTATAAAATGAGGATGTTACATCTTGGTATCAGAGCTGAAGGTTGCAGCTCTTAGACCTATTGAGTCCATAATCTGATAAAAACCTAAATTTTCTTGTAACAGAAAATGGTTAGAACAAGGGGGAACGTTGCGAGTAATGCTCCACCTGAAGGAGGAGCGGCAACAACCCAGAAACTGGATGAGATCCTTGCTGCCCTGTTGGACACAAGAGATCACTTAGCTGTGCTTGAACAGCAGGTGATGGGAAATGAGGAGGATGAAGAAGCTAATAATAATAATCAGCAACCTCCTGAGGACAACCCCGAAATGGGTGTTGATGTTAATGCTGGAAATGCACCTGTCCAACCAGAAAACAAAAAGGCCAGATTGGCAGCAGAACTCACTAATGATATAAAAAGGATAAGTCCACCTAAGTATGATGGCACCACATTAAGAGATGGAGCTGAGAACTGGCTCAGCGAAATGGAGAAGTACTTTGCTATAAGGAACTTCTCAGAGGAAACCAAAGCTATTTGGGGAGCCTATCAGCTTTCTCACGAAGCATCTTCATGGTGGGATAGCCGAAAAGCTGAGCTAAAACATTGATGAGAACCAATATTACTTGGGATCAATTTAAAGGCTATTTTAGGCAACGGTGGCTGCCACAACTTTTCTATGATCAGAAAATGACAGAATTCTAGAACTTAGCTCAAGGGAAGCTAACGGTAACTGAATTCTGGGAGCGGTTTAAAAAACTCTTCAAGTATGTACCACAGTATCAAACTAACGAAAAGTTCAAGATACGGAAATTCATCATGGGATTGAAACCCGTGATAGGGGGAGAGGTCGATTTTCACAGCCCAACCACTATGGAAGGAGTTGTTGAAAAGGCCATAAGGCAAGAATAGAAATTAAAGGCTATTTCTGCTCATAAGGAGGAAGTGCGGAAGAAGACTGCAAACCCTTCTTCAACCTCTCTTGCACCCAGAAAAGGACCGTGGAAAATTTTTGGAAACAAGAGTAAGTTTCCAGGAGATAACAAAAAGAAAGCAGCAGTAAATGCCTGCTGGAAATATAAGGGATAATTTTGTTAAAAATTATAATAATGGGCAGAAGTCCTATGGAGGACAACGTGACAATTATAAAACTGGAGGCAACTTTGAGCCTAAAAAGGGACCTATAGGAGGCTGTTACACTTGTGGTAAAGATCATTACGTAAATCAGTGCCCTTTGAAGAAGTATGATCGTAATCAACAGCATAAGATACATGCTGCAGTAGCAGACAAGCAAGCTGAAAAGCAAGTGACACTTATAGAAGTTCCGGGTAAGTTATTCGGCATACCTGTCACTATTCTTTTTGATACAGGAGCTACTGAATGTTTTATTTCTAATAAACTTGCTTCTAAACTTAAAAGAAAAGCTGGGAAAATGGATAAATCTTGGACTGTAGAGTATGGTAATAATTTTGTTCATACTGTGAGTATGTGTCTCTTTGGAGCAGTCCTTGATTTACCTAATTTCTCCACGGAAGTTGATCTCTATGTTACACCTTTGGGATCGTATGAAATTATTATTGGTGTCAATTGGTTAGCTGACCATAAAGCAAAGGTAGATTGCTATGAAAAGAACATAAAATGTTTAGATGATCAGCTGGAATCAGCAGAGATTCAAGGTGTGAAACGGGAAATTTCAGTTAGAAAACTGTCAGCTATGCAGCTTAAAAAGGCTAAGAATAAAGGATGTACTCTTTATGCAATAAAGATATCTGAATCTTCAGAAGAAGATGGTGATTACATGAAGCAAATTCCACTGTTACAAAGTTTCAGGGATGTTTTTCCTGAGGAATTACAAGGGTTACCACCCAAGAGAGAATTTGATTTTACCATTGAAATCAAGCCTGGAACTGAACCTATTTCCAAAGCGCCTTATAGGATGACTACTACTGAGTTAGTCGAGCTTAAGGCACAGTTACAAGAGCTTTTGTGTAAAGGATTGATTAGACCAAGTGTTTCACCTTGGGGAGCACCTGTGATATTTGTGAAAAAGAAGGATGGAACACTAAGGCTGTGTATTGATTATCGGATGTTGAACAAAGCAACAATCAAGAACCGATATCCACTTCCTAGGATCGATGATCTGTTTGATCAGATGCGTGGAGCAGCGGTTTATTCTAAGATAGACCTTCGATCTGGTTATCATCAGTTAAGGATTAAAGAGGAAGATATTCATAAAACAGCTTTCCGAACAAGGTATGGACATTATGAATTCACAGTTCTACCCTTCGGGTTAACTAATGCACCCGCAACCTTTATGAATTTAATGAACAATATTTTTCAAGAATACCTGGACAAGTTTGTGCTTGTATTCTTGGACGATATTCTCATTTATTCTAAGAGCGTTGAAGAGCACAATGAGCATTTGAAGATAGTTTTGGGAATTTTGAGAAAGAGAAAGTTGTATGGTAAGTTATCCAAATGTTCTTTCTTTGATTCAGAAGTTCACTATTTGGGTCATGTCATAAGTAAAGAAGGAATCGCTATAGATCCTTCAAAAATAGTGGCAATAACTGAGTGGCCTGCACCAAAGAATGTGCACGAAGTAAGAAGCTTCATGGGTCTTGCAGGTTACTATAGAAAATTTGTAAAGGATTTTTCTAAGGTAGCTGCACCAATAACTTCATTGCAAAAGAAGGATAAGAAATTCATGTGGAATGACAAGTGCGAAGCGGCTTTCAAAAGTCTGAAAGACCAGTTGACTTCTGCACCTATATTGGCTGTACCAGACCCTAATGGGAATTTTACTGTTGTAACAGATGCTTCTGGGGAAGGCCTTGGAGGTGTTTTGTTACAAAATGATCAGGTCATAGCTTATGAAAGTAGAAAACTTAAGTTACATGAGCTGAATTATGCCCCTCATGATTTGGAACTTGCTGCCATTGTTCATGCACTTCAAGTCTGGAGACACTATTTACTTGGAAAACCTTTTGAGTTGAAAACTGATCACTTGGGACTGAAATATATTTTTACTCAGCCCAATCTGAATGCCAGACAAAGAAGGTGGTTAGAATTTTTATCACAATATGACTTTGATATCAGCTATATCAAAGGGAAGGAGAATAGAGTAGCTGATGCTCTAAGTCGTAGGAGGCACATTTATGCTCTTATAACGTTGAGAACTCAGTTTAAAGATGAGGTAAAAAGTGCCTCAGAATCAGATGCATACTTCCAGCAAGTAAAAGCAACGCTTGCTGCAGAACCTAAGGATAAAAGGTATGAAGGTTTTCATTTTGATAACGAAGGAATCTTGCGTTATGAAAATAGGGTATATGTACCTGTGCTGAATGATTTAAGAAAGAAGTTGTTAGTTGAATTTCATAATTCACCTTTCTCTGGACACCCAGGTATCACAAAAATTCTAGCTGATTTGAAACAGCAACACTTCTGGAAAGGTATGAAAAAGGATGTGATAAATTTTGTGACTCATTGCCTAGAATGTCAACGGGTGAAGGCAGAGCATATGCACCCTGCTGGACTGTTATATCCTTATAGCATACCATAGTACAAATGGCAAGTAATAACCATGGATTTTGTACAAGGACTACCTATGTCCAGGAATAAGCATGATGTTATCCTGGTAGTTGTGGATAAACTGACTAAGGTAGCTCATTTCATCGCTGGAAATCTAAAGGATGATTCACCAGTGCTGGCCAAGAGGTTCGTACACGAAATTTTCAGATTGCATGGTGTACCAGAACTGATTATATCTGACAGGGATCCTAGAATGACGTCAAGGTTTTGGCAAACGCTTAACGCAGCCCTAGGAACAAAACTGAACTTCAGTTCTGCATATCATCCAGAAACGGATGGGCAAACTGAGAGGGTAAATCAAGTGTTGGAGGACATGTTGCGAATGTATTGCATGGATCGACAGTATAAATGGGAAGAGTATCTTCCATTAGTTGAGTTCGCATACAACAACACTTATCACTCATCTCTAAAGATGGCACCATTTGAAGCACTTTATGGAAGAAAGTACAGAACCCCTGTTAGTTGGGACAGTGTTGAGGATAGAGTGGTAATTGGACCAGAGATTCTCACAGAAATGGAACAGCAAGTTAAGATGATTCGTGAACGATTAAAGGAAGCAGCGGATAGACAGAAGAGCTATGCTGACCTTAAGTGGGTTGATAGAAAGTTTGAGCTTGGTGATAAGGTTTTTCTGCGTGTTAAACCTAGAAAGAGTTCTATAACTTTTGGCAAGGCTGCCAAGTTGTCACCACGATATGTGGGACCTTTCGAAATTGTCGAAATAATCAATCCTGTAGCTTATCGTTTAGCATTGCCACCTGCTTTATCTCGCATGCATGATGTTTTCCATATTTCTTTGCTTAAGAAATACGTTTCAGATCTGTCACATGTTTTAAATTGGAATTCCTTGCAGGTCCAAGACCCAGGAATAATCATGGTTAAACCCACACGAGTGCTGGAAACTCGCCAATTGCATTTAAGAAATCGTGATATACAATAATGTAAGGTCCAGTGGGACCAGTTTAGCGAAGAAAGTGCAACTTGGAAAAACCTGGAAGAGATGAAAATTGCTTTTCCTTCTCTTTTTGCAACAGAATGAAAACTGTTGACAAAAATATACTTTTATGAACTGATTGTTTTTAAGTATTTATGAAAGCCAGATTAAGGCAGACTTTATTCAGGTTGAATAAATGTGTTGTGACATTGATTTCTGGAACTATTTAATATGGAAATAAATTGATTGACATGAAGGTTAATTTAATATGTAATTCATCGGGACGATGAATCTTTTTAGGAGGGAAGCATGTAACACCCTGAACTGTTGTTACTTTCTCCTGGACATACAAGTGTTGATATGTGATTTCTTGAATAAGGATGTGTTCCTCGATTTAGAAATCATGCTTGATATGTATTATAATTTCCTTTCAGATTACAGATCTTGACTGAGTCAGAATATGATTAGACTCTTTTATTTATTTCATTTTGTGTCTGAATATTAATCTGATCACAGAATGAATTATAGAGATATTCATCTATAATATCTAGTCTTGGATCAGTGGAATTGATCCAAGTGATGCTTTAAATTTGTTTGTGATGAATTAGATCACAGACCTTGAACAGGTTGCAAGGTATGGAAGCATTGATTAAGCCGGTCAGGAGTATGACTCAGGCTGGTCTTGTGAAATAATTGGTTCCCAATAAGGAAGTATATCTGGAAGGTCTCGATTGTGGACCAGGTAATAATTCGTTACATATAATTCTGCAGCAGAACTGGAGCTAACTCTGTTCGAGAAGGTATGATACAGGTCTTTCTGAGTTTACAGGACGAAGACCTAACAGGAATTATTAATGGTTAGTAACCTAAAACTAAAACCTAACCTAGGGGTTAGATTAGTGTTAATCTAACCTAGACCTAGGCTATGTGTTAATATCCTAAGTTAGTATCTATGTGTAAATTGGTTAGTATGGGTATTACCCTAAATTCTAACCTAAGATACTAACCTAACTAATCAGGAGATTGTGAAGGGGCCTATGGAGTGGTGCGAACCATGGGCGGTGTTTTCTATGGCAATTAATGTTGGGGATAAGGATGAGGGACAGGTCATGACGGAAGGTTTAGCAGCAGCTAACTTGTTCTGACGTGGCAGGTCGCTGAATTTGGAAATGAACATGAGGTTTCATTGGACTGTCGCCAATTCTGGCGGTCGGTGGAAGTTGAGTTTAAGCGGGAAAGTTGGTTTAATGGCATTCAATATTCTCGGAAGTCGAGCTCGGAACTCGCGAGAAGGCATGCAAACGGGAAATTTGTGGGTTTGTTTGGCTTGTCACGATTTTCGGTCTTCTCTGTCTCTCTGCTTGTTTACTGGTTCTTCGCACCAGTTCTCTTTGAGTTGCATGGCAAGTATGAACTGCTATAGCTCTTTTCTCTGTCTTGGAGGATATATATGTGATGGAGATAGAAAAATTTTGTTGGTCGCTTTATCGTGGAAAAAGAAAAGGAAGTTTGAGCTCTTCCTGTGGTCTGCTTCGGAAAATTGATCAAAAATCCAGGCATGTTAGGCCCTAACCTTTAAATATCTTGCTGTCTTTCAAGTGATTTCATTAGAAAAACTCTGTTCAAATGTCTTGGGAAAATAGATGATTTTCCATGGAGATCTTGTTTGATTTTTGGTACTGTATCTCTTCTGGTTCGATTTTTCAATTTCCTCTAGATGGGTGTTTGTTAAAATCGAATTGTGGCTCTATTCCTTTGTGTATTCTTTCTGGTTTAAATATGTGAGATATTTATATGTAAAGAGCATGAAAGCTCGGCCTGTTTGGCGTGAGCCCATAGGATATACCTGTGTTGTTATAGACCACTGTATGTTGTTGATTTGTGGTCATTGTTTCTTATTGTGGAAACTGTATGGAAGGATTCTGTTAGATACTGTATGTTTGATCAGTTCTACTGCTCCTTTGGAAACTCTGTTGTGGTTTTTGTTGATATTGTATAATGATACTTTTTGGGTTTTAATTGTCTTCTAATTTTTGCTAGGATCAGGTAACTGTTGTGTTACCGTAGTCTATACGACCCAGCAGAAGTTGTTTTCCTTGTTATTGTGGTAACGGGATTACTTGTTGACTGTGTATAATATTGATACATCTGTATTTTATTTTATCGACTCAGTGGAGTCTATGATTGAATCGTATGTTGCTATCTACTGCTAATAATGTAGATTTATCCATAAGTTTTGTCATTTGATTTTCGTGGAAGCCTGGTAGAGGAAACAGGTCTTTTGGCCACTGTTATTTGAAATAATTAAAGGATAAAGACTTCCTGGGTATGCATTTTCATTTCTATGTGAAATCTGTTCGAAAGTTTTGAAGCGGCTCAGTTGTTTTCCTTGCTTGAAATGGGTATTTGATTTGCTTACACTTGTCTCATTCTGAATGTTTGCCATGGAGGGTATAGAAGGATTTATCAACTAATTCCATCTTATACTGTTGTTGGGTTCTGCGATTATGGGCGTAAACCTGTTATCAGTATGTAATGTGTATTTATAGATTTATAATGGTTGTATTTTGAATGACTCTGAGGAGATGATTCAATGATTTATATTTCTATTTGGGCCGCTGTTCAATTCGAATATGTTTAATAGTTGGTGAATGATGAACCAGTGGTTGGAAGGAATGACATGTACTAAGACCTCTGTTATTTCCTGGAATTACTTTTGTGTTGCATGGATTTTTTTGTACAATTTCTTGGGTATATTTTTGTGTTCGTTCCTTGAAATCTTGTGCGAAAAATTGGTAAGACTTAGTCGGGTTTCTTGATTTGAAATCGTTAATTAAAAGTTCTGCCTGAGTTTTAGTTTATACATTATTTACTCATCCAAAGGGAAACAGTGACAATCGTTTACCATTTCACTGTTGTTCAGGTTTAGAGAATTGAGGAAGTTAACTTGTATCTTCTTTTGTCTCAGTTGAAACTTGACTTGATATACTGTTGTTGATATTGGACATTTTGTCAGAGTAATGGTTTGTATCAGGTAACGTGACTCTGTATAAGTGAATCGTGAGTACTTTTGACTAACTCCGATTAGTACAGATGTATTTACAGGGTGTTGTGTTCCTTTCTGATTTCTTATAGGAGGTGATAGTGTATACTATGGCATTGGTAAGGTAATCTCTGTATGGTCTTATAGAAGCTTCAATCACTTATTGTAAATAAGTCTGTGTTGACAGCGATACGCTAGAGGTTCCTGATTTTGAACTTGGTTCGAAAGCCTTACTGTGTTTAAAAAAACTAGTATTGGGCTTAAGGCTGATATATGGATTGTTGATGTGTTAGTTGTTGTACAGGAGTTTTGCTGTGTTTTTATTTCTTGATTTAGAACAGCGATCTTGCTTGCGGCTTATCTAACTTGTTCATTTATATACTGGTTGAATGTTTTCATATGTGAAGACGGTACAGTGATGAACTTATGTGAAAGGAAGTATGAATGGATTGGTTCTTTCTCTTCCTTTATTTAATATTTGTTGATATTTGTCTAACAGTGGGAAATTTTTTTGTAACATATTGGTGGAATCCCGAGTTGTTATGTTATTTCTTTTTTTGGAAGAATGAAACAATCTGACCAATGTTGTGATTTTGGATTCAATGATTGTTTGTGTACATTCGTTCCTTGTTTCTTAATATTTGATGAAATATTAGAAAGTGATTAAGACTATTTTGTAACAATGATAGAGTTACATATTTGTAATCATTTTGTATTACAAGGGCATAGTCTGATTATGTTTACTTATGTGAATATTGATCTCATTTAAACAGGGTGTTTAATGAAAACAATTGATGGATAGCAATTGTTTTAAAAGTTAGTGCTTATCATGCTCAGTTCATTGAACTGACTCATGTTGACTATTTTTGCAGATGGTTGCCGTAAGAGGTAAAAGCAATGCAGATCTGATAGGTTGATCAGATTTTTTATTGGATTTATAATGAATTACAGCTTGATTTTATAGATGTACTATATGTGAAAAGATGTTTCTTTTCTGTTAGCATTGTATCAAGTATTCTGTTGCATAAAATGTAATTGTATAGTTTTGATAGGAATGTAAATAAGTGTTTGAAACTTATGTGTTGAATTCTATTTCTGAAAGTTGACCTTCTTCGGTTTATGTAACGAAGGGGCATTGTTATCATTGTATAATATGGATGCTTTTGTGATTGAAAATGAAAGCTTGCATGAAAATGAGATTGAATTCTTATGAGAGTTTAGTAGTTCTAATTTGTTCTAGCAAAAGCAATATTGGATTTAAATAATTGTTTTTCTAGAAGATAGGTTAAAAATGAGCCTAAAAGAGAACGCTAAACAAGCTGGATTAAATTACTAATCCCTAGTCCTAAGGATAATAGGACAATATTAAATTGGATTCTTAATCATTTATATCTTTATACCAAAAGTATGATATAAATATCAGTTAAGTGAACTGATATACAATCAAATGGAGTTCAGTTGGCAATCTCAAGCAAAGGTTATGAGATATTGTCCGATTCTATTGCTTTAGAATCAGGTGTATTCTAATGACTCCTTGATGAAGAACTTGACCTTAATATCTCTACCAAGTAATGGGTTTTATAGAGGACGGTCGTCCTAAGACGAAGAATCCAGGAATCGGAAAGGCTAAACCTTAGGGAAAAGTCTTTAAAGTAATTTAAACTCATGTGCGTAACGCTTGTTACTGAGTAGATCTTTTCAAGGCGGATGTAAAGGTTGACAACATAAGTCAACTGCAGAGTTGTACCTCCGAGAAGATTAGGATCTTCTCGAAGTTACAATAATGCAGATGACTTATGGCGACACCCTTTGCATTGATCGCTAAGATTTACACTTGATTTCGCACGAGTTACCCTGGGGCCGATTAAGAACGTGGTCATGTTATAAGGCTGCCTAGGAGATTCAGGGTATCATGACACACTGGTTGAACTGCAAGGTTGAACCAGTATGTCATCATATCCCTAATCCTCGTGGGCATCCATATAACATTATCACCTTGTTAATCTACCTCCGAGTGATTCAGTTGTGAAAGGAAGGACTGACAGTAGTCAGTATAAGACATTCTATATAACATATGAATGGGGTGAAGGACGTATTCCAGATTGACGAGTATGCCATTAAGGAATACGAGACATGAACAGTATGTTTCAAATCTTTGGCCAAAGTATCGCAAGCTGCTGATTGCGTTGTCCTAATTCACCTAGTCTAAGGGATGAGATGCCGATGAATAATAGTAACAATTATTCAGTTAGATTCCTTGGACAGAGCATTCTGGATCCCAGATTAGGGAAGAGAACCACAAGAGTAATGTGTTAAATAAAAACACCGACTCTTATTACTCATGAATAGATCGGTAGATTACCGAGTCATGGAATGAATAGATCGGAGGTACTCCGAGTCATTACAGCTGCATATGGTTGTCTGTTATATAAATGGTTATTTGAATTGTGAGTTCTAAATTATGTATTTAGAACCAGGATGCAATTATAAAAAAAAAAAAAAATTCACTTGTTCTAAAGTATAAAATGAGGATGTTACATGATTAGATTCTTGTTAGTAGATTTTGTCAGGTTATTCCCTTGTGGGTAATAGTTGGAGGATGTCTTCAGGTAGATCCCATGCTTTACCATGAATTCAGATAATTTATCCCCCAAAAATTCCTTAGCATTATCCTATATAATAGTGCACGGGGGTCCAAAGCGGGTAGTTATATCTTTTAGGAGTCCTAGGATCATATTCTTAGTGGCCTCTTTAAGCAGAACTACCTTCACCTATCGGGTGAAGTAATCAGTTACCGTGAGGATCCATTTATGGCTGATGCTCAAAATTGGGTTAACCATCCCAATGAATTATATACCCCGTTGTGAAAATGGTTCCTCAATCAAGATAGGATTGATACATAATGTTGCGTTCCTCTGGAAACCTGTGTAAACCTAACAAACCTTGTAGTTGTTTGTCTCTGTTTGACATTCAGTAAACAGGCTTGACCAAAATTACCCTACTTGCAGGATTTTTATGGCTGTGGTTTGGGAAAAAAAAGACCTCCCAAGCTCACGTGGTACAACTTGCATAAGACTGTTTCATCCTCCTCATTCTCTAGGCATCTGAGTAGGATTCCATTAAAGTTCCTGTTAAAAAATAAGTTCTTAACGATAGTGAAATTATATCCCTTTTGCCTATAGTATCTTTTATTTTGTAAGGGGAGATGGCTTAGAAACTTCTCCTTCTACATGATGTAGATCCTATCCAAGACCAAGCTACCTGAGTTGTTGTCTTGGATGTAAAGTATCTCTTCAGTTTCATCATTGATCAGTGGCATGGGGTCCTACATTAGAAATTGACATAGGACCCTACCCCATAGAATATTTGTTGGTTTTTCCTTGATGTCATATTCAAGGATCTTAGTGATATAATTGGCTCTTCTATCAGTTATCTCACCCTCTATTATATATTCTTTGACATTGGAGTGAGCCACCATAACTTAGATTCTATTGTGAGTGACAAGGTGCCTAAATTTCTTCATACACTTGACTATAGCATAAGTTTTTCTCTCCAAAATTTGTTACCTTGTTTCATAGTTGTGGAACATTTTTGAAAAGAAGGTGACCAAATGTTCTTATCCCAGTGACTCTCCTTTTTGCGTTAGTACAGAAGTTACGCTATGCTTACCCCTGTATACTTAAATGATGACGTATTTTGAGAATTCAAGGTTGTACAACACCGAGGCAAATGCAATAGCCTCTTTAATCTCCTCCAATGCATGAGGACCTTTAGTGGTCCATTTAAAGTTAAGGTCCTTTTTGAGCATGAGAGTGATTGGTTGGATTGTTCTTGCAAATTCAAAAATGAACTTTTTAACGAAGATGATATTTCCCAAGAAATATTGGATCGCTTTCTTTTAAACCGGTAGGGGAAGCTCCTTGATAGCTTTAACTCTTTTGAGGTCAATGAAGATCCCTTCTTTTTACACTATATGTCCCAGAAGGTTTCCCTGAGGGAATCCGAAGATACATTTCTTTGGGTTCAAAGAAATCCTGAATTCTTAACATTTCTTGAATACAACTTCAAAGTTGTTAAAATGCTCCTCTGCTATATTGGTAAACACTATAAGATCATCCAGGTGTATAAGAATCACCTTGTTTATGAGTTCTCTAAATGCAAAATCCAAGGCCCTTTGAAAGGTAGCTCTAACATTTATGAGACTAAATGGAATTTTTACGTATGAAAACCTCCCCAATTTAGTTGTGAACATAGTCTTATGTTGGTACCTTTCTGTAAGCCATATCTAGTTATAGCCCAAAAACCATCCAGCAGAGAAAAAATTTATGATTCTGTGACCGTTTGTAATATTTGCTCCCTGGATGGTAAAGCGTAATGGTCCTCTAGGGATGCCCTATTTAGATCTCTAAAATCTACCAAGAGCCTGATTTTTCCATTTTTCTTCCTCATTGGAACTAGGCTGGAGACCCACATCATATGCTTGATTGGGAAGATTATGTCAGACTCTAAAAATTTTCTCGGTTCCTCTACCATGAGGGATTCTATTTTTGGGTTTACAAGCCTTTGTTTTCGATGCACATGATTAGTCTCTTCTTCTAGATTGATGATGTGTTGAATGATGTCCTTGTTGTAACCATGCAGATCATCATACGTCTAAGCCATCACCTTATCATACTTATGGCATAAGGCCATAAGTCTTTCTCATTTTATTTGGGTGAATAATCTCCCAAATTTTAGATTTCTCTCTTTAGTCACTTCCAGCTCAACATAATCCTCCTTTATCACTGCAAACTTCCTTCAATCTAAACTAGCATCATTTGAGTCAAAAAGACTCTTTAGGGTTATCAACTCTTTTGGAAGTTTTTTCATATTTAACTAGATAATATGATCTCCATATCCTTCCTTAATCTTGGGTTGGAGTTGGTTTGCAGACTATTCAAATTGATGGAGGAAATGTATAATCTTCTTATCACTATTAAAAACATGCCAATCATCAATGTTATTAGAGATAGAATGGCGGATGATAAATTTTATGGTATTCTCATTTACTATCAGATATTGTATTGGGTCGAACTGGGACCTGATTAAGTCCATCATATCAGCTTCTGTATTTTGATCTCGGGAAATAACCTTGATATTGAAGGCTTCAAAATCATCAATGAGATCTGACACCTGATGCTGATAGGATCTCAATCTCAAATTCTTTTAAGCAGAAGTGTTCCTTATCTGTGTCACTACCAATTCTGAGTCACCAAAGACTCTCAACTATTTGATGAATTATTTTTGGGTTGTGGTCAAGCCATGTACTAAGGCCTCATACTTTGCATCATTAATGGTGTAGGAGAATTGGAAACCTAACAATTAGATTATCTTTCTTCTGCTTGGGGATAACATTCACACTCTAGCCACCGAGTCATTATTTCTATTGGCCTCATCAAAATGTATGATCCATATCTAGGAATATTTTAAGGAATTTTCATCTCTCTTACCCTTTTCTTTTACCACTTTTGGGATTTTGGATCCCTCATCAAAATTGACATAAGTACCCAAACTAGTGGAATCAAAGTTCCTGAAAGCATCACCTGGGGGAAGGTTAGATAGATGAATTTTGATTTGAATATCACCTTACTTTTTATATGACTCCTCTTCTCTTGTATTCATAACATGGGAAGTCTCAAATCCTAAGTCCGCTTGGTCCATTATATGCTCTCTAGAAAGTAGTTCTGATAAAACCTTCATCTTAGAAACAGATTTGGTCCACAAAATTAAATGGTACCAATCAAGAGACATATAGCCTCTTATTTTTGTTATGAAATCATGGGAGAGACATAGTCCGAAGGCTAACAAAAAATCCATTACCATGATATCTTGTGGAATTGTTATGTTTAGGGAGGAATAAAGATGTAATGGAAGTCCTTTGATAGCTCATATGGTTTGGATGGAATTTCCATCCAGTTGCATGAATCCCTTCTTTAAGGGCTCATAATTAATTCCCAAGGCATCTGCAATTGCTTTAGACATGACTATAGTGATTGCACCAGATTCTATCATGGAATTATGAAATAATTTCTTACCTATGATAAAAGTCATAAAAAATGGGTTGGGCCTTGGTTTACTTACCTCTCCCATATGATTTATCAGCACTTCCTCTCTTGAGACTTGAATGGATTTTACCCATTATTTCTCTTTCCCAGAGGTGGTCAGATAATTGTTTGATTTAAGCACTTCTTTGAGAAATTCCTTTTTCTCTTGAATTCCCAAAAGTTCCCACAAGGATGCGTTAGCTGGAACTTTATTGAGTTGCTGGAAAAAATTAATTGGTTTAGTCGGTGGTGCTTTAGATGATGACTGGTGTTTTTTCCCTTCACCTCTAGGGTAGGGAGCATCCTAATTCTGAATAGCTCTCAGAGTTTTTTTTATGACCATCAGTGGTGACACCATGATGGTTGGAGACTCTTTTTGTGTCTTTTTAGCTATGCTCAAAATAGGAGAGTCTGTTTCTATTATCCTTTTCTTAAAGCGAATGTTGTAATAAAATTGAACCATTTTAGAAGTAGCCAGCTCATTTGTAAATATGAATTCCTCTCCTTCTACACAAGATAAAAGTTCATGCTTTGGTGTGATTTCTACTTCCTATTCAAGGGACATCCCTTGAATCTATGTAATACAGGAAGAGCTTTGGACTCTCGCAGATTGGTAAGGTCTTGTCATGCTAAAATTATATCCTTCCCTTGATCTTTTTTCATACACCTTTTGTTGTAAATTTCCTTAGGGTTAGTCTCTTGGCATGTGGGAATTATTACAGAGGAAGCACCATGCATTGGGGTCTTCAGCAAAATGGTTGTACCTAGGTACCATCTCTCTTCTGCTATTTGGTGGAATAGTTTTGAGTGGTATTAGTACAGGGACAATGTTGTTATACAGCTACACAAGTGGTGGTCTCTGTCTATTCTAATGTTGGGAGGGATAGGTAGGCTTACCACCTTGATAATTTTGTCTTGGATAAGAGGCCTGGTTTATTTTAAGATAAACTATCTCGTTCGAGAAATTTCTAAGGATATTTTTCATTTCCTCCATTTCAAGAGAAGAAAAAGATGACGATGTGATGGGAGTTGTATTCGGATGAGAAAATGGGTAGTTATATAGGGACGTAGGGGCTTGAGTAGATCTTGGTACCTATGCTTGTGGAAAGGGAGTTATTTCAGGGTACATGGGTAAGGGGGCTATGGGGGAAGCTTCTTGAAATCTATTAAATTGTTCTTAGCTTAGATAGTAATATCATAGGCTTGTGGTAGAGAGTACCCTCCTAATGATTAAATCATTATAGAAATATCTGAATTTAGAGATTTTAGATAAAAAATAATAGCCATAAGTACAGGTAACCTTGCTAGAGAAGGAATCGTTTACCATGTTTTGTGGAACCTGGTGTTAAATTTAGTCATCAGCTCTTGTGGGCCCTTCTTGATGTTGATAAGTTGTTATAGGAGTGATTATCTATCCCCTTTCTTGTTGAATCATGCTACCAATGCATTCCCCAGCTAGTCCCAAGTGCTGATTTTATTAGGAGTCAAGGATCGGTACTAATCCAGAGCCTTTCCTTTAAAGGAAGAAACTAGCAATCATAGGGCGACGTCTTATTCCCTAATATAATGTACTACACATATTTCTACTAAATCCTAGAGGTGTTCCTCTAGAGTTATAAACTCTTGTCCACTAAATTTGGACAACACCTTTAATGATTTTTATAGAATAGGATTCCACACTGCTAGGGGTGTGGGTAGGATGAGCAGACTCCCTTGATTCCATGAAGAAAACTTCCTTGGACACTGGGCTTGAAGGTGAGCCATTAAAATAGGTTTGAGAGTTCTAGTTGATTATACGAAGGACCTACCTAGCAGAGGTGTTGAGAGAGTTTGGTTTGGAGGAAACGAAGATCTATAGATCTATCTACATCTTCTGTTATGTAGTGGAGATATTTTTAAGTATTCAAACACACCTTCCTCCCTTTTCCTCACTCTTGTTCACAATCA
The DNA here is from genome assembly GCA_019776745.2 of Taxus chinensis. Classification (NCBI taxonomy): domain Eukaryota; kingdom Viridiplantae; phylum Streptophyta; class Pinopsida; order Cupressales; family Taxaceae; genus Taxus; species Taxus chinensis. The sequence goes on along the minus strand of CM034156.1, from coordinate 261,647,852 downwards.
TTTTTTAAAGTAGAAAAGACCAACCTATTACTACTAAAATCAGTAAATATTTGATGATGAAATACCAATATGTGTAGATGTTAGTCCCATCGGGTGTGCCAGGAAAACTCTTGATGATTATCTTTGCAGATGAACCGTCAAAGTTGTTGGATACCTTATATTAGTGGGGAATGTACCCTAAGGTAACCTCTAGATTTTAAAGAAGTTGGCTCTCCTCTGGTGTGGGATAAGGTTAGATTAAAGTTGAAAGGAAATATAAAATTAACTAAGGTGATGCGTCAGAATATATCTTAAAGAGACACAAAGATATATCCTGATAAACTTCTTAGAATAGTTTGAAGATAATTTTAGCATGATATACTATTTATAGAAAGTATATAGATAATCAGAGGCCGATAAGATGTGAAGAATAACTAGTGCAGATAATAGATATATAAATAAAACCCAAGGATGTAAAACATGATTGATCTTCAATTTATCTAACACTACTACTAGTGAAAGAAGAAAGACACAATATTGAAAGCTAATATGCACATAGAAAGAACTCTTTATTCATAGGGGAAATAATGCACAAGGTCGATACGGTACATATTATAAATTCCTTCTATGACAGAGCCTTACTAAGACTAGCCAATATGATAACTGAGTCCGGAATCCCTTTCGAGGCTCTTGTCTGTTTTATTTTCTAATATTTTTTATTCTCTTTTGTTCTCGGATCAGAAATATTTTTTCTAGGTCTTCCTGGATCTTTCTTCAATGTATGGTATCAAAACTTCCACCAGTAACATTCAATTTCCTTACAATATCTTTCCATTTCTAGGTCAATATCTCAACTCCCTGTTGGGATATTTGCATTTGCCTTTAAGTCATCCAATTCGAGCTTCTTGAGTTGGTGATGTTCCATTTACCACGTGGAGGGTGTGCGCTCGTTTCAGGCCTCCCTTTCCTCTCTTTATTTTAATTTACACCTAGGTGACACATGGAGGCTTTGTGTGCCTCTATTACATGTTTTGACTTTTCAACCCATTGGGGTACTTTTCTTAGGCTCAGGACATGTGGAGGGATTGAACTCTTTTTGGACATTCGTTTCTTCGTTTCATGCCTCGAGTATGCCAAAGAGACATGTGGACAACTTCCGCATGCAACTTCATACTTTTTAAGGCTTAAGAGGACAAAAGAAACATTGGCCAAGATGAAAAAATATAGTGCTTGATAAAAGATTCTTATACAAAAAGAAGTCTACATATCCCATTAATATCCTGAACTATGCATGGCACTTATCATCTACTTGTTCCCAAAATACCATTGCATGTCACAACAGTTTTCATCTCTATGTGTGATTTTCACACTATCTCTAAAAATATCCCCCATCTATACAAAGGGCTAAATCCTGAGAAAAAGTGTTCAGGCACGCGTTTCCTTCCCTATCTTTATGTTCCTTCAAATGTTCCTTGTTCCCGTGCGAGCATCATTTGTGTGTATTATCCTTAGAGAAACATTTGTTTTGCTTAACAATATGAGTACCATGGCTCTAATCATGGTATGATTCTCATGGATACTTTTCTTCCTCTTCAGGATGGAATCCTGTTGTCATTCGTCACTTGAAACCACTCTTTCATAGCTAACCTTTATAGTGTTATTGTTTTTCCTTCATAAAAGAGGTCTATACTACTTTACAGTCTTGTCAATGAATACAAGTTCAAAATAATTCAAAACACCTGTGGTACTAACATATCAAATCCTTGAGTAAAACTTCTCATAAATAGATTATTCCCTCAAATGAACATCTATGTCTCTCTATTACTGTTATAATTAGAATGCTCCCTCGAAGGACAACCATTAAAATCCAGCCACTTATTGTACTTAATCTATCCAAAAATAAGACTAAACTATACTTGTTAAGAATAAAATTGTCTGGGAGCTTCCCACATCGATCAACATCACGAAGAACTCAAGGAAACTCTACTAGTCATCCCAATATAGACTTCCTACATCGACCAGTCTATGAATACAAAAATAATAATGCAAAATAAAAAAATCATGAAAAATATACACTTTTTTTCATGGACTTGCCTATGCTAGTTTTGGGTATATTGTAGAAGGGGCATGTCATTCCACAACAAGGTTACGCTAGAGAAACCACTCCACCCTACCCTATTTTATTTTTCTCATATCTACTTAAGGGACGTGGCGCACATTTCACACTTTGTGATCATATAACTTACTTAAACCATATACTTATCAATCATACAACATACGTAGGGGATTATGTTCAAAATCCTATTTTTATGGCCATTTTGGTCCTTTCCAACTATGGAGCCTTTTTATTCTTTTCGGTTAACCTCTTCCTACTTGTTGTTTCTTCAGCAGGATGAGACCATTGAAATTAATTATCTTGGTCCACTTCTCATTTCACCCAAACCTATAACAATCATTATTTTCTCAACATCATACATAATTATCAAAATCAAAACACAACCCAAAACAAAACCATACCCATACTAATCACATACTTAACTGGTTTCCCTCTCTACTTTTGGCTCAAAATTTTACCTTACCTATTTTTATACCTTTCCTTACCAGGACAATTTGATTTAACCACCCTACCTATAAGAAATATTATTCTTCACTATCCTATGGGAGAACTACATCAACCTGAGGTCCCTTTTTCAAGGGCTATGTAGGCAGCACTTCGAAGACATGGGGTATTCGGAGGTTAGCTTGACCACCATTTTTCTACCATATTTCATTGTTTTAACACTATTTATCCCTACTACCTAATCTTTCTCATGTTTCCATCATATCAATAACTTGTAAATTAAACCAAACAAACCATACATCATAACCATGCCTATACATCTAGTTTCCATAAGTTCAACAACTTGAAAATTAAACGAAACCATGCCTATAATCTAGTTTGTATAATATCAATAACCTAGAAATTAAACCAAACTATGCCTACACATATAATTTTCCATAGTATCAATACATTGGAAATTTAACCAAACCATAACATCAATCATGCCTACATCTCTAGTTTCCATAATAACCATACAATGGAAATAAAACCAATCAAAATAGATATAAATGTCATCCTCTATATACAGGAAGTTCTATATGTCAACACACTTTATATATAGATATAAATAAGTCTCTCAAAAAATATCGTGTACATCTCAGCTCTTTAAAACATAGGCCGGTATATATATATAGTTAAAATTCAAAAATAAACAACAATATCCACAATCTCTGGATCCCTGGGAGGTCCTAATGACTCTACCACTCTCTCTTATCCCCTCATTAGGCCTTTGTCTCTATTAACTGGTCACCTACCACTGGCCCTTCTCATGAGAATGGTGGCTCCATGAAATACTAGCACTATAGGTCTATGAGCTAGGCCTCTGACTGGATTCCTACTGAGTTATGTAGGTATCATAACTTGTAATAGGAACACCATGATCTATAATTTGATCCTCACAATACCTAACCTCAACAAAAACCTCTCTGTATCGATCCATATATATAACCTGTAGTGGTGGCATAGCTCTAGCACCTATCTATAGACATTGTCTCAATACTAGTGGTCCCTATCCTTGTACTTATGGCTATGCACCCTGTTCTAGTACATGCACCTATAATAGTGAGGCATGTACTTGTACCTGTGCCCCATCATGTGTCCCGTGGTCTTGACTTCTATTTGTGCTGCTACCAGCTACATTTGTAGTGTAGCCACCTTGACATGTAAAGAAGTAACCTAGGTCTTCAATGTCGCAACATATCCCTCATCATTGGCATATGCTTGTGATACCACTAGTTGTGCATGTAGTATAGCTACATGTGCTTGTAATGTAGTGACCTGGGATAGTAATGTTGTCACCTTCCTTTATAACCTGTCTCTCTCACTAGTGACTTTGGCCAAATTAGTTGGTGCTGGTCTGGCTGGTGTTGTGTGTAACTGTGTAGCCCACCACTGAATATAACCCACTATTAAACTAGCATCATCTATAGTCTTGTCTAAAACCTGATCCTCCACTATTGTTGGATCTAAAAACTGTGGAAGAGGTAAGGACATCTCCACATCCTCTTTACAGTACTGTGGGAATAGTGGGGGCACACCTTACACTAGGCCAAACTTCATCTAACCTGATCTATGGGTATACACTTGTGTTCCACCGCCATGTGCCCCTAAATCCATCTAAGAAACTATAAACCCTCTCGCTCCTCCTGGATAGCAGTGAACTTTGGATATGTGAGGTAGGGCCTCCATAGAATCTTGACTAGTTATAAGCTAGTGAGTACCCTGTAATAATATGATATATCTCAAGCCACACCATCAACCCTCACCTACTCTCCAACACACAACCATCTCCTATATCCCACCCTATATACGCCCACCTCTAGCCCCTTCCATGGTAGACCAAGTGGATGAAGGAACACAATGTGCTCATATGCCCAAGAATATAAAAGTAGGTACAATAAAGACCATAGCATTGTATCCTCTTATAATCCCTGAACTCCCTATATAACTACATGAAGTATGTCGATGCCCATGCAAAATAGATCTGGTGAGAAAACATATCCTATAGGACTCCTATCAAATCTCATAGAAACCTCCCACACTATGAGTCTAGAAGGGAAAAACAACTGACTCCAACCATAATCAACACTATCAGTAGGGCCTTCTAAGGGTAAGCTTGATACATCTCCCCATAACTAATTCTTGCACTATGATATGAAAACTCTGCCATAGGCATCCAAAACACCATAGCCATGTGATACACTGCATCTAAAGACATGACCGAATAGAATGGATCCCCAACAATCAGTATCTTCAGGATCCTGCAGACATCTTCCAGTGTAAGGTCATCTCTCCCATTGGCAGATGAAAGGTTTTGGTAACCATATCCCATCTGTCAATGAGGGATACCATCATGTTGTGATTGCGGGAAATCCATCTATATCTCCTAACTGTTCCTAACTTGATTTCCATCATATGCTCCCACTCCTCCTATGAAATGGTAGGTCTCATTTTCACTAATAAGGGTAGAAGTTTATCCCTCATCATCATTTTGTACATCACCTACATCAATAACATTCACACAAATCAATAATTTACCCCTTCGATTTCCTATTCAATACTCGACTTAGCCTATTTCCTATCTTTCCTTACCTAGATCATCCACCTTTACCTAAATCATATTATTCTTACTATTTCACCTATTTAACCTACTCTTCCCCATCCCACTTGAACTCATCCTATTGCATCCTCATTTACCTAAAATCTTCCCTCCACGTTCTTTTGGACACTTTTTTACCAAGCCTATACCTACCTTAAACGTAGTTCCCACACCCCATCTAGCTTAAACATGCCTTCGACATCCCAAACCACAATTTTTCTAAAAAATTAACCATTCCCTACTAAATAATTGGCATCATTCACACTATTGATGCCCATTCCCATTGTCCATCATTGCTAGTTCATCCATTGATGCCAGCTGATACCTAACCAACATCAGTTACTAGTTCTTCCCCAAATCCAAATGCCCATGTCTCCCCAATGGACAAAATTGCACAATATACCTATTTACGCACTCAAACTCACTCACATTTCCCCCAAATTCATTTTAACCCCTAATTGACCTAATTCCACCCTCCAACATCCTAATTTCACCCCCATTTTCATCAAGTTTCAGAAAAAAAAAAAATCTATTTTCCTACCCTATTTTTCTACAAAAACCAAAATTTAGGGTTGAATCCTACCTCTACTCACCGGCACCTCCATGTTGGGACTTCTGGAGCCTGCAGCAGATTTCCCCCAGAGATTTCTACTTCCTCTTCCATGTCAACTACCTCTTCTAGCTCTTAACCAATCAAAATCACTAACCCGGCTACAACCAAGCCCCTGAGCTCACTCCTCAGACCAATAATCTCTTGCCAAATCAAACTACTGGGCCTCTCTGTCATTTTCCTCACAAAAATGTTCTCCAAAAATCATATTCAACCTCAATAATTACACAAATGACTTACTTTTGGGTGGTTTTTCCATTTGAAGTCACTATTTTGGTGCCCAAAATCAGTTTAGTCATGCCTTAGGTGACTGGAATCATTCACTCACACCGGTATCAGTTCTCCCTAGACTAACGTAAGTCACCCTACATATAAATACATATACCTCACTTGCCCTAATTTTTGTTGTTAATGTCCTTTTTCTTGCTACCATAGCCCTAACCCTTCACTACAGACTCACATACCAACCTCATCACCTCAGTAACTACCTAAGAACACTTAGGGGAATGTTTTCCTCACCTATATACCCACTCCAAACCAACCCCACCTATTTTATAATCAAACTCACTTACTTTCTCTATTGTGTAATAATTCTACCCGTGTTGTTCCATTTACCAACTTTGCCTTGCCTTTTATTTATCTTTATCTCAACCAGACCAAACCTTTGGTGAAACACAACACATCTATACCCATTATTGCACCTCGACCCATTGTGTTTTCAAGATAACTTCCTATACTTGGATACCTAGACCACATCACCCTTGGTTTGATAAACTATCAACCTTTTAAAATGTAGAGTTTTTGTGTTGTTCAACCTTATGCCTTGTTGCATTATGGACATGTGTGTGCATTTGAATGTTTCCATCTTTAAATGACCCCATTATCACCATTGCGTGTAATTTTATCATACCCCATTTTCATCACTTACCACTTTATCAAACCCATCACTGATTCTAACTTTCACTTAATCGGTTATTGGTTGAGGGGGATCAACTTCTCCCTTAGCTGGGGCAACCTACTTCTTATTTTTATCATCATCACTCATTTAAAAAAGTTACACAACAAAAGGGGAAAATGTAGGCACCCAAAATTGGGTCACAACCCACTAATCCTATTTCAGTTAACACACCCCCTTACCATGACCCCTTCAACACATTATTATTAATTTAATTATTGATATTAGGTTAATTACCACCTCACCCCTCCACCTCACCTTGGAAGCATTCCAAGGGAAGTCAGCTAACTGACACTAGGTCATCACTCCTAGCATTGAGTCACCACTTCACTTAATTAACTAAGAATCTTTATAAACATAATAATAATTGCAAACCACTTCTTCCATCAATTCCCCGCATGTTTAAATGTGAACCAAGACTCCTAACCCACAATCAAATCTTGACCCACACCGAAAAGGGAAGAATTAGGCTATTTTGAGTAAATTAAACTATTTCTCCCTAATCGATGCCAATTATACCTTGTCTGATGCCAATCAAGGAACCGCCATTGGTTCCTTTAAATAAGGATTTCGAACTCTTTCCCAAGGTTCTTACTTTGGTTGTATTTTGGATTATTCATTGGCATTCTTACATTTGACTGAGCATCAGAAAATCAAAGATAACACCAAATCATCTAAGTTCTTCACCAGTAACCAACCTCTTTCTCTACAGCCTTAGATCATTCACATGGAAGCACTCAAGCTTGGTTGTCGTGGTAGTGGATCCAGAACCATTTCTCTTACAAAATCCCACCAACCACTGCATCTACCAATCTTCAAGTCTTCAGATAAGTATCTTAACTATGTTGTTAGCTCTTAACTTTGGTTTTATATATCTTATTGTCTTCTGTTGTACTACTTATATCTCACTTGAATACCATCCTTCACACATCTACCTGATACCTTACCTACTTGAACCTACCCGCCTTTCCAATCATCTCTCTCACCCTTGTTGAGTCTTTACCCAAATCCTAACACCTAGCCTAAGTATTTTCAATACTCTATGAAATCACAGAGAGCATGAATCAACCCCTTTTCACCTTTAGCACCCAATTTCCCCTACCATTATTGGTTAGACAACCAATACCAAAAAAAACTAGTGAACGACATCAGTTCCACAATTGACATCGGTCTCTGTGTCTATAATTCTCCCTTAGACTAGTTAGCTAATTTACATACCCAAAATCTCTCTAAACCTCTTAAAACATCATCTAGACCTCCATAACACCCTGTGTTACACCTATAGTCCTTACCAACCTACTACACAATTTAAATTTTATCTTGTATTCACTATTTAGATTATATTTGAATTGCTATGTTTATGTGAGATACCTAAATTATAAAACTACAGTAGGACTCTCTATTTCATGTTGTTATCAACATTTAATTTTTTTTAAACATGGATTGATAGCCTTCTAGGAAGTACCCCACTTCCAGGATCTATCTCTCGCTAGGTAATCCACCAACCAATGCTTTTAAATATATCTTATGGTCTTGTGATTATTTTCAAGTAGTCCTTGAAAGACAAACAAGAGTGCTCTTTGTTTACACCAAATTTGTGTCACACTCCCCTTTTTCCTCCTTTTGAGTAGTTAACATAGCATGTTGATATAACCATGACCCCTTTACCCCACATTCATATTAATTTAATTACTTACAATTGAATTAATGATCATACTTACTTTATCTATTAATTTAATTACTTTAATTAAATTAATTTACACTTCACCTAGACACCTCATCATGGACCTTTTCTTAGCATGTTTATTTTAACTAAGAATCAATTTATACTTACCTTAACCAATTGAGACTTAGTCTAACCCTAACATTACATGCCTATTCTTTCTCCAACAACATGCCCACTTATCTAAGCATTAAATACAATTTTTGATCAAGACCAATGGGAAGAACTAGCCAAAATATAGCCAAGATCTGCTATTTTGGTAAACCTAGGATTTGCTGCCTTAACCGACTTTAGTCACCCTAACCGTCAATGGCTACCATATATATTTTGTAACAACCTTATTCCAGAGGTTGGAAATTTTAAGTTTTGGGAGAGATAGAGATATGCATACAGTCACAAACTAGATCCCTCTCCCACATCAAGACACCCTTAGCTAGTACCAAGACTAATCTAAAGGAATTGACATTCGCGGTAACATTCTGAGAAGCACTGCCATGGAACTAACCACCAGTTTCACATATCAACCATTACTATCTTCCACCAACCAAGCCTACAAATACAAGTAAGTATGTTTTGATCTGCATCATTCTATGTTTACTGAAATTATAGTTTCTGTTACCTATGTTTATTAGATCATATTCTCCCTTGCATTCTACCATCCCCATCTTCCTATTAATCCAACCATTTAACTACCCATAACCCTTTTAGCTCCCCATACCCGAATCTTAGACATTCCTGAGCCTTCGTAGCATTTTTATAAACCCATCCATCCTTCCCCCATTCTTTGTGCAATAACAAAAAAGACCTCAAAATAAATTTTATTTTATTTCCACCATTCTACTCCTACCGATGTTAGTCACCCTAACCGTCATCGATTTCCCCTTCACCAGAATAGGTCACCATACTAAGGTCGGTTACTATATACTCTGATATAATTTCACTAATTTGACCTTAGCACCCCAAAAATCTCACAGAACCTTACCCAAGACTAGTACCCCACCTACAATCCCACCATAGGCCTTCCCAACTCTCTATGTAGACATAAAGAGAGTTTGGAAATCCATTTTTACATTCTACCATTATCCATCCCAAACTGTCATCGGTCACATCTAAACTGTCAACGGCCATACCATGACTGACATCAATGTTTCACCATTTTCTTTACATTATTCAGATGAAACAGAAAAGGGTAAAGGCTGAGGAGGAATACCTAGTTGTGTTGGTCAGTTAATGGTTATTGTATGAGTTCTGAATTCTCCATCTAATGTTGACTGTGAGAGATTCCTTTTGGCTAGGAGGAACTACCTGAAATAGAAAACAAGACTATAAAAGAAGAGTTAAATAATATATGACAGTGGAATTCCTATGGTGTGCTAGATCTGGGAAGTGTGATACTCCCTAGATGGCTGCCAATCCACTCTTTAAAACAAGTTAATGTGAGAAATAAACAAATTCCTATTGTAGTTGATATGATTTAGGTATTTCATTCAAGCATAATAAGAAAATCTAACATAACAAGCTAGGATATAGTTAGATCTGAAGGCTAGGTAGGTGGCAAGGTGTTGGAACTAGTCAAGGTCAGGTTATGTGTTGTTTAGGTCACTTGGTAAAAGGTTTTTTCATTCTATTATTAGAAAAGGATATGAGACAAAGAGACCAATGTCATTCGGGTGTAACTAAACACGGTCAGTGGTAACCGATGTCATTAGGGTCGGGGTGAAGGGATCCCAATGAGATTTGATTATAGAAGTTGAACTAAAGCTAAACATAGATGAAAGGTGGATAGGGAGGTCTGTAAAAGTCTCATGTATACTCAAAGGTGTGTAGTAGGTGAGAATGGGAAATTTGGTGGTGTGGGTAGAGGAATGGATAAACCTATAAGCATGTAGAAGATGTGAAATGAATATGCAAAGTATAAAATGATAAAAGAAGTAACAAATGCTATTATACTTAAATAGACTATGCTGGTAGAAGATACACTTACTATGATGTAGGTTTGATGGCTGAATGGTGATAGAATTTGATTAGAAGAATGGTGTTTGGTGTCATGGTAGTGCTTCCTGGATTGCTTCTGTGAGTGCTATGCTTCTCTATTTGTCCTGGTGCCGGCTATGGATGTTTGTAGGTGTGAAAAGGATCTAGTTTTTCTTGCATGTAACACTCTTCTCATCCCCTTGATTTCAGAATGTGTCAACCAAAAAATAAGGTTTCTAAGGTGAATAAATGGTAACCGATGATGGTTCTGGGTTGATCGAAATCATTTTAGGGGTGACCAGTGTCAGTTAAGGTGGGATTCCCTAGATTTACTAAAAATGATAGATCTTGCCAATCATTTTTACCAGATCTATCTATTCTCTTGGATCAAAGCGGAAGTTTCCTTTTTCCTGAGTGGTAATGTGGTTAGAGGGATAATAGACATTTATTTTTAGTGTTGAAATAAGTCTTAGCTCATTAAAGTAAGTGGGACCAGGTCTTAGTTAGTTATGGAAACATGTTAAGAATAGGTCTGGGGTGAGGTGGCTACGAGAGGTGAAAATTAACTTGATTAAAATAATTAAGTAATGAATATTGTGAGGATGGTTATTAATTTAATTATAAATAGTTAAATTAATGTTAATGTTGGGTATAAGTTTCATGGCTAGGTGAATATGTTTGAGTTGGTTATTCGATGGGGGATTAAGGGGAGTGTGACCCAATGTTGGTGTCTACATTTTTTCCCTTTTTGTTACGTAGCTTGTATTGGTAAGTGAAGATGACAAAAATAAGATGTGGCTTTGTTGAGTCTAAGTGAAGGTGGTGTTACCCCAAGGATGAGTGAAGGTAACCCCTCTCAAACTAGGAATTGATGATGTGAGAGAAGGAATCGGTGAGTGGTTTGATAAAATGAGGAGGTGGGTGGTTGTAGAAAACAAGGTTAGGTGTGAAGAAGGTGATGGTAGAGGGTATGGTGATTATAAGAGGTAGGCTGGGTGATTAGGTAGAGCATTCAGACGTATGCACACATTGTGAAATTCCATGAGATACAAGGGTTTCTTACAATAACAAATATACATTAGCTAGGGTCGTAAAGGTCATTAAAAAAAGGGTTGTCGAGGTCTGGTATCCAGGGTAAAGGATACATTCTGGGAACTCAATGAGGTAAGATTCAAGAATGCTTAGGTGTGGTTATGGTACATCCAAAAGGTCAAAAGGTCAAGGTTTATTTGGATAAGGGTCACAACCATAGGCAAGGTAAGGCTATTAGGCTAAGCAAAACAAGCACCATCATTACAAGATACAATGAGTGAGGACATGGGATTATCTAAGTATTCAACGATTAGGTATGTAGGTGTGGGTAGGGTAGGTGGAGGTAAAAATAGATTATGGGGTAGAGGTCAAATCGGCCAAATAGGGAAATGGGCCAGGGTCAAAGGTAGTGACAATCAAACACATGTACATGTATAAACTATGACACAATAATAGATTGAAGAGCTTACAAAGTCTACATCATCTAAGGTTGATAGGGTTATCCCAAACAAGGATTGTTGAGGCCTGGTATCCAGGGTAAAGGATACGGTCTGGACACACAATGAGATAAGATGAAGGAACTTGTAGGTGTGGTTTTGGTACATCCAAGAGGTCAAAAGGTCAAGGTTTATTTAGACAAGGGTCATGACCAAAGGTAGGGTATGTTTGTTAGGATGACAAAACGGTGACAAAATTACAAGGTAAAGTGAGTATGCAAGGTCAATGGTCACATCATGGGAGGTCAAGTGAGGGTAAAAAGGAGGTGTGGTGGAGGTAAGGCCACGAAATGGGTAGAAATATGCCCTAATCGATGGTGTGGGTGGTTGATAAATGACGAGGTCAAGAGGATAAGGTGGAGGGTCAAGGTCAGCTTCAGGTTAGGTGAAAAAGGTTGTGGGAAAGTAGATAAGTTGTTATGGGGTCAATACAGGTGACCAACACCGGTTAGGTTTAACCAATTATGGTCTAGGGAAACTAACCATGGTATGCTAGGGAAAATGACTGATGTCGGTCAAGTTAGGGAGAGCTTAAAAAATGAAATTTCCACTTTTTGCAAAATCATTTGTAATTTACCAAATAGGAGAAAATGAAAGAGGAGAGAGGAAAAGGTGGAAAACGACTGAGTGAGAGAAAGAGACTAGTTAGAAAGCTTCATAGCAAGTGATTGGAAGGTGATACGTGGGTCTACAAGATCTGTTTGATTTGTTTGATAGGAATGGGGAAGAGTATATTTAAGTGAATGATGGGTGGTGATGAATTTAGAGGGGATTTGGGTAGGGAAGGATAGGTCGGGAGGGTAAAATGGTTTTTTTGTGGGGAAATAGGGTAGGGTGTTGCGGATTTGGTTGTTGCAAAAATTATCGACGTCAGTTAAGGGTTGGCTGATGTTAGTTGGTGTGATCCAGAAATAGTTAGAGATAAGGTGAATGATGTCATTTGTATTAGACCATGGTCAGTATCACCTAAATTGGTGCTAGTCATTATTTAGGGAAAACTGGGGAAAAAAGGAGGTAGGGTGGGTGGGTGAGATAGGTAATGGTATAAGAAGATGTTGTGGATAGAAAAATAGCATGGGTGAGAGGTTGAAATAGGTATGGTGGAACGATAATTGGTTAGGGTTGGGGTGGGTAAATAGGACATGTGATAAGAAGGTAAGTTATGAGGGGAAAAGAGGTAGTAATAGGTATAAGTGAGGTGTCTAGGGTGATTGTGGCTATGGTGGTGTATGAATGTGATAGTTCTTTTGATGCAGGTGAGAGATTAGTTATGGATGTGAGATAGAGTACCACTCCTGCTCATGGAGGTATGAGGGAGCGCGATAGTTGATGATTGGTGCCATGTTGTAGAGACTAACTTGATTGGGGTCAGATGCTACCGGCATGTAGTTTGGGAGCTAATTTTGATGGTCACCCTTATCAACATATGGGATTCAGAGACCAATACATTTTATTTGCTAATGGGTGACATCACACTCACCTTGGAGGATGTGTATAGGATCCTGTGGTTACCGATAGTGGGGAAAAATGTGTATTCAATCTCCTAAGAGGAATCTGAGGAGTTGATGTTGACCATGTTTGGCGAGGGGCTGGCATAGTTGAGGTTCCATATCACTAGTATGAGCTACAGAGATATGTACCGGGACCATCTGGAGGAGATGAGGCTAGTGGTGTTACTAATGGAGGAAATCTATTGTTTTGCATTGCCAGATGCAGAGGGTGGGAGATTCCCATTATCATTAATGGGGTTCTATATAATATGGTGGAGGACAGGACCCATTTTGCATGGGTGCCCACATTCCTGGTAAAATTATATAAAGAGCTATGGGCTTATGGGCAGCTATGGAGTTTTAGTCTGTGTTGCACTTTTCTACTTAATTTTTGGTAAAATGAGCACATTTTGTGTGTGCATTCAGTTTGTATGCCCCGAGCTGATGCATTTGAGCCAAGTTTTGTTCAGGTGGGCTTTAGGAAATGGGTGCTTATGATTGGGGAGTGTTGAGATGCTAGAGCTACACACGATGTGGCCTATTAAAGGAATTTTTGAGAGGGTTTTTTTGGCATGGATATCATTTGGAGGCCATATGTGGGTTTCCCGTCATATGGGTGGACGGCCAATGAGCTAGATGGGTTGTAGTTGTTCATATGGATAGAGGGGTGATGTACGGTAGAGAATGAGATAATACCAATAGATAGGGGTAAACGATAGTTTGGGTTGCCTCAGGATATACCCCCACCATTCCCACAGTAAGGAAGGGATGATGTGGAGAGGCCTTTGCCTTTACCATAGCCAATAGTGGCAACAGAGTGGGAGAATTATTTGGTAGACCGATGGATTGATGATTTCGGGGTGACTGATGGATATAGATAGTAGTGCGATGCACATTTATGAGCAGTACCACTGAGGCTGGGGAAGACAAATTTAGCCACCATCACAGTGCAGAGAGATTCCCTACATGGGCAGGTGGATACCCTGATTACATAGTTAGGGATAGTGTAGGGGCAGTTGATAGGTTTAGAGGCACTAGTTTCCACTTTTCAGGAACAAGTGGCCACTCTACAGGCCTAGGTAGCATAGGGACAGGCACTTGCATAGAGTAGAGATGGGGATGGGGTATAGGGGGCTGCCCTATAGGTGCATGTTACGTGTTTGCAAGGCCTTTTGGCCATGACATAGGTACAAGTTGTGGCCCTTCAGGCCTAGATATAGGATCAGGGTCATAGGCTGATGGCACCACCATAGGCATAAGGGTAGGGTCCCACTTTGTAGGCAAGGGTAGGAAACAGTCCCCCAGTACAGGCACAAGAATAGGGATAGAGTCCCTCATTATAGGTACATGTGGGATAGGATCTTGAGAGACAGGTATAGTAGCCAAGACTGATGGTGTCTCTATAAAACATACTGATGGCTCAGTTAAGGGATGCCTTATGTGATGCACGATACTATCATGACCACTTAATGGCTATAGGGATAGATGTCCCCTCTTATGTAGAGTATATAGCACAGTAGGCCTTGAGTGAGATGACCAGGTCTTGTATGCACAATGTAGAAAGTACAGGGGGCAGTGATCCCCGGGATAGGGTTAGGGTGATACTACCAGTGTAAAGAGGCTAGCTCGAAGTTAGAGGTCATCAGAGGGTAGATCGAGGCTAGGTGGAGAGAGGTTGGTAGGGCACCCCACTGGAGGGGATATGGAGGAAACTGATGAGACAAGTATGGATATCAGGTGGGGTGATTATTAGTCACCATTTATGATCATTTTATCCATGTTTTAGACACATTTTTGATATAGATACCAGTCTGCATACCGAAGATAGTGATAATGAACATGAGAGTTTTGTTTCGATATTTTTTTTTATCATATACCCGCCTATGTGCCGAAGATGGTGAGGATGTGTATGATAGTTGTTAAGATACCTATATTTATTTGTATCCATGTACAGATGTATTTATATATAGACTCTCTGATTTATAGATGATAGTATGTATAGTATGGATGGTGTATTTTCTTTTAATTTATGTTATTATGTGTGTATGTGATGGAAACTAGGTAAATTAGGCATGATGGAGTCAGGTCGGTTTAGGCATGATGGATTCAGGTTGGTTTAGGCATGATTGAGTCAGGTCAGTGTGCACATGATTGAGTTAGGTTGGTTTAGGAATGATGGATTCAGGTTGGTTTAGGCATGATGGAGTCAGGTCGGTGTAGGCATGATTGAGTTAGGCTGGTCTAGGCATGGTTGAGTCAGGTTGGTTTAGGCATGGTGGAGTTATGTTGATTTAGGCATGATTTAGTGTCTAAAATTTCTGTGGCATGGGGGACAAATGGTGATGTATATACAAGTTATGGCTTGAATTCCAAAATATTTGCTATAATGGAAATTTGAAATTGATAAACAAACGATTTGATGATGTGATAAAAATGTGTATTAATTGATTCTTGTTTGGTTTAATTTCCAATTATTGATATAGAATGGAAACTAACCAAGGTAGAATTTGGATAGGAAAGTGAAAGGGAAAATTGGTTAGGGTAAAGAGTGGCCGAGAAAACCTCCAAGGGCCCCATGCCCTCACAGTGCTGCCTACATAGTCCTGGCGAAAAGGGACCTTAGGCCTATGTAGTTCTCCCACAAGCTAGGGAAGATTATGATGAAGCAGAGGAATGGGTTGATAGGTGTTAGGCATGGTTGAATGTATGTCATAGACATGATTGAGTTTAGGTTGTAGGCATGGTTTAGTGAGTTTTAAATATAGGTGTTTATGATCTGGTCCTGTATAGGATAATTAATTAGTAATGGGGAATGTGAATGGTAAGAGATGGTAAAAGAGCCACTTAATTGATAAGAACCCTAATGAGTCTACGATAGCCAAGGTGGGCTTATGAATATAAGACCCTAAAATTGTTACATAATGGACTATTTTAAAGGTGAAGAAAGTCCCATATTCACGAAAATTTCATGGTTGCAGAAAGTCCCTTGAGTAAAGAGGAAATTAGGCTAAAAAGGCAAGAAGGTGATAATGGACGGATTAGCGTAACTTAGTGTACGATAGCGTGTATTTTAGAACGAGAAACCTAGGATCAAAAATAGGCAATTCCATGATGAAAATTTCATATTTTCCTTCATTTGTTTGTTTTTAATAGATTGATCAATGCGGGAAGTATATATGTGATGAGTATATTATCTCCTTGAGGTATTCGTGAAGTTGATCAATGTGGGAAGCTTTTGGATATTTTTATTGGATTTGTAAAATGACTTGATATAGCTATCCTTCAAGGGATAAGTCTATTTATAGTGGTGGAATTAGAGTGAAGAGATGTCCCTTTTGAGGTAGTCATATTTTGCTGGAATTTTGACTCAAGAAGTTGCATCCCTTTTTTATTATTTGGACATTTACGTCATGGACAAGACTATAGAGGAAGATTAGGTTCTTGTTTATAAGACAAGACCATAACACATAGATATTAACTATGAAAGAGGTGGTTTCAAGTGATGAATGGACATGGGATTCCATATTGAAGAAGATGAGAAGTATCCATGAGAATCATACTATGAGTAGAGCTGTGGTACTCATATTGAAGGTACGACTGAAAGGTGATGGGTAGTCACATGACTCTTGTTGAGTCATGGATCCTCAAAACAAGTAATATGGAAGGTGAACAACACTCAAGGGATGAGTGATCAACTAACATAAAGTGGTATAGAACTTGATGTCAATAATAAAATGGTCAAAGATGTAAGGCATTAATGAGCTCAGGTTAGGGTTACCTTCGAGTGAAGACAAATGATAAGCACCTGATCCATAGGCATGGGTAACGATATAGGGTCTGAGCCAATTAGGAGAAAATTTACCCCTTTTACTTTTCTCCTCTTTGGTTACATGTTGATTTTCCTTCAAGACAAGGTCACCAACATAAAAGGTTCATTCATGAACATGTTTTTCATAGGAACTTTTTATATGTTTTTGATAGATTTGGGGATGGTCAAGAGCATTGAGATGATGTTCATCCAATAACTCAAGTTGCACCAAATGAAAGTCATCTTTGTTGAGCATGTCTTGTAGTGAGATGTGGAGAGATGGAATTTGGATTTCGAGAGGTAAAAAAACCTCAGTACCATAGACCAGAGAAAAGGGTGTGGTAGCAGTTGAAGTGTAAATACTATTGTGATAAGCCCACACGCTGAAAGGAATATGTGTATACCAATCCTTCCCAGTGTCGTTGACTACCTTCATAAGAATTTTGTTCAAGGTTTTACTGGTCAATTAAGCTTAGCCATTGGTTTTTAGGTAATAAGGTGATGAGAAACCTAGTTGGATTCCAAAAAAATTGCATAGTTTGCATAGGGTGTTTTTTTGAATTTATTTCCATTATCAGTGATGAGGTGGTGAGGAACACCAAAGCAAAAAATGATGTGATGGTTGATGAATTCAAAAAAATTCTCAGCTTTTGTAGAAATTAGGGGGATGGCTTCTACCCATTTAGTATAATATTTTGTAGCTGTTATCATCCATTAGTGGCATTGTGATGAATGGGGATTGATCTCACTAACAAGATCCAAAACCCATTGAGAGAAATGCCAAACGTCTCATGCGACCTGTAAGGCATGAATAGGTGTGTGATGGAGATTAGCATGTTGCTGGAATTTCACACAATACGTGACATAATCACAACAATCACAGTTTAAGGTTGACTAATAATAGCCAAGGTGAATAATGCATTTTGTGACAGCTAGACCACTAAAACGACCTCCAAAAATTCCATAGTGGACTTCCTTAATGGTGTAGGGAATTTCATAACTTGTAAGGTATCATAAGAGAATACCATCAAAGCCACACTTATAAAGGATAACACCCATGATGACATAACAAGAGACACTTTTAAGAAAGGATCATTGTCCATTAAGAGTGAGATCAACGGGTAAAATGGAAACGGAAAGATAGTCTGCATATTACTTATATCAATGGTCATGTGGGTCAAGGGAAATGGTTCCGAGGGAGTAGACATCACGCAGTAAATAAGAGGGTCATTATAGCCTTTATAATATGACAAATATTTTAGAGTCAGAGGGTGAAGTAGGTATCTGAGAAGCCAAGCACGCCATGGTATCTGTGAATTTATTGGTAGATTATGGGGTGGTTTGAATTTCGTAGAGGTCAAAGGTGGTCAAAAGTATATCTACATGATGTTTATACTTTTGAAGTATCTACTTTTGACACTGGTATATACTGTTGAATTGGTTTATAACTAGTTGAGAATCACCAGAGATATTAATGGACTTAAGATCTAAGTCATAAGAATCCTCGAGACCCAATATGAGTGCTTCGTATTCAGAAATATTATTGGTACAATCAAAATCAAGTTTAAAAGAGAAAGGCATAGGTTCACCATCAAGAGGAATGAGGATAACACCAACCCCACCCCCACGTTCACACTTGTAGCCATAGAAGAAGAGTTTCATTTGGTAAGTGGGTTCATCCAGGGAAAGGGTAGCTATAGAATCATCTGGGAAATCAAAGTTAGATGGTTGATTCCTAGAAATAGGTGTTGTTAGTGAAAATATACAGCACCCCCTAAATAACCTTTCGATTTATAGTTCCAGAATTGGTTCATTTAGTGTGATTACACAACATTGAATTTATTCCAAGGTGTGGGACCTTACAGGTGAGAAAATTCTCCAAAGAGAGTTGGTTCTTACTCCTCTGTCTAGGTGTATGAATGAATTTTGTAGAGGTTTAATACTAGATCCTACTCTAAATTCTAAGGAGACAGAGATAAAGGATGTAAAAAGGTAACAAAACTAAGTAAAAATGGTGATACACCAAAGGAGTGATGAACTTCTGTTTTGCAAATAAACAGAAATCATAGAGATGTAACACCAAATATGCATAGATTTCCAGAATGTAACAAAACACAATAAACAATAATATACGCATGAGAGGATTGAAAAAATCATTCACAAAACATGCATTACCATTCCCAAATTTGATACAATGTATTACACTGGTAGAAAGGTAAAAAAAATGTCACAGGTTCCATGAAAGGTCTGAAACTCCTCAAATTCACATGCCAAGAGGAAGAAGGGAGTCTGTAAGAACAAAATGTCCAACCCTTTACAAATGAGCCAAATATGGATTTTAATGGCGAAGCCGAAGAAGGGAAAGAAAAAAATGTGGGAAAAATGATTTATGAGTTCAACTACCAATCAAATCCCTTTAATTTCACCTATAAGGTGATCGAGCTCATGTACAAACACATACGCCAAACTACATTGCTCTGTAGATCCAGAATATTACCCATACTTCATTAGTTTTGGTGGTTGAATGTCATTTATGTATTTTTTACATGCCAGATATGTTTTCTCATTTTCTCCCACAAAATCCATAAAAAATAAAATTGAATATTTCATCATGTAGAGGGTTTCACAAGCTTTCCATTGATATAAAGAACGTGAAAATCCGAGCTCGGGACCGAAAGTTATGCCCCTATGAAGATTTAGGGCAAAATTCGGGTTGGCGAGACAAAACTTGAAAATTTTCCATTTTTTGAATTTGGGAAAATTTCCCAAAAAATCCCCTTGCCCCAATGCTCTATTGCCACATTTCACTTTCCCATTAGCTGATGGAAATGTGGGCTCAAACCTCACCTTTTTCACTTTGATTTTTCATTGGGAAAATTTTCCCAAAATTTCCCCTTGATCTGCCACTCCACTGCCACGTGTCACTTCCTGGTTCACCCACGGGTTTGTGCTTCAACATTTACCTTTACACCTTTTGCAATTTTGGAAAAAAACCAAAATTTCCTCCACGCCTCCAATTCATGCCACTGACAGGACACGTGGCATTCTCCGGGTGGTCCGCAGGCCTTCTAAACTTTTCTCCATCCTCCTCCGTGTGCTTGCGCACAACTTTTTTCCTTTACGCCCTTTGCCCACTTTCAAAATTTTTTTAACTTTTCTCCACCAGCCCAACCTCCACCACCATGTGGCATCTTCTCATTGGATGCGGGCCTGTTGAGGGAAAATTTCCCCAAAAAACTCCTCTGAGCCATAACTTTCAAAATATTTGGAGTTAGGAGGAAAATTTTACCTTTCTAGAAAGGGGAAGAAAAATCCTATCTGATGAAGCAATTTATAGAATCCTTTGAGTTCTTGAAAGGTGTTAAAATTTAAGTTGAATCACAAGGAAGGAAAAAATGAAGGTAAGTTAGCCAAAATAACCAAGGGGCTCATTTTGGATAACAGGTGAGTCATCTAATTGATCAACAATAGTTTGTCCCTTGATGGACTTTTGATGAATGAATTCAAGGTCAAGGTCAATAAGAATCATAATCCAACACATGACACACTGATGTTGATAGGGTTTGGTGTAAATATAGTGTAATGGGTCATTATTTGTAATGAAAAAGGTTTTGTGGTTGAGTAGGTAATGGCAGAGTTTGGTAGCGATGAAAACTAAGGCTAAGTAGAGTTTTTTGGCATGGGTATATCTAGTTTCGTAGTCCAGAAGGGTATGGATTATGTAATAAACCACTTTCTCTCAGTGTTGGCTGTCTCGATGAGAAAGCATGGCACCTAAATAATGGTTAGTGGTAGAAATATATAGGTAAAAGGGGTGGTTATCCTTAGGAGGAATGAGCACTGGTGGTTGAAAGAGGTATTGTTTTAAGGCTTCAAAGGATTTATGACATTCAACATTCCATTTGAATAACATGCATTTATTGAGAAGATGATGGAATGGTTGATAACGGTCAGAAAGCTATGAGATAAAATGATGAATATATTGCAACTTTCCTTGTAGGATTCAAAGTTGACAGAGATTAGTGGGTGGAGACATTTCCAGAATAGCCTTGAATTCAGCAGAATCAAATTCTATGCCACACAAAGAAATGATGAAACCTAAGATTTTTCAAGAAATTACCACAAAGATGCACTTCTTTGGTCGAAGATGCACACAATACTTGATGAGGAGGTCAAAGATGACTTTAAGGATAGGCAAGTGTTTGGTTTGATTTTTGGATTTGGAAAGTAGATCATCTACGTAATCTTCCAATATGTGATGCATGATTTCATGGAAGATGTAAGTCATGGCTCATTGATATGTAACACCAGCGATTTTGAGGCCAAAAGGCATGACTTGATAGAATAAATTCCCCCAAGTGGTGGTGAAGGTATTCTTGTGTTGATATTCTGGAGCTAGTAATATTTGATTGTAACCCGAGAAACTATCCATGATTGATATCATTTCATAGCTAGCAGTGAGATCAATGAGTTGGTTGATGCCTGGTGGGGGGAAATAATCTTGTGGAAAATATAGGTTGAGGTCACAAAATTCCATGTAAATGTGGAGTTTTCCTATTGCCTTTGTGACAGAAACAATGTCAGAAATCCATTGGGGATAGTCAATGGGTAGGTTGAAGGAAACTGAAAGAAGGCACTGAAGCTCTTCTTTGACTAGAAGAAAAATGTGAGGATGCATTTTCCACAACTTTTTTTTTATGGGTTTGGCATCATGAATGGTTATGATATTGTGGACAACAATTTTTGGGTCAATACCGGGCATATCAGAATAGAACCAGGTAAACAAATTTCTATGGTCCTGAAGGAAAGAGGTGAAGGATTCTTGTTCAGAAGCGTCTAAGGATTGTTTGATCTATAGAATGTGTGGTTCATCAAGAGTGTTAATGTTGATTTGGATCATTGATTCATTCAACATGGTTTGTATCTTAGAAGGAAATGATCGATGAATATAAGAATCTTCTGCACCAAGGTAAGTGAGGATGGATTCATCATCCTAACATTGAACGACCTTAATAGAAGGTGTATTTTCATTGATCATGTTAGGATACAAGAATGGGAGAGAAGAGGGATCCTTTCCATCACGTTGATAGGTTAGAGGTCTGAGGGAAATGGTGTTAATGAAAAATAAGTTAGGAGGAATAGATTCGGGATCTATGGACTCCGTGGGTGAAGATGGTAATGTGGGTGAATCATATTGGGAAGTTTTTCCATCTTGCATGAGGTTGACATGAACCTTAGTAGAAGGTGGTTCAATAAAACCAATGCCACTACATTCATTGTGTTTACAAGAGGTACAATAAATGACAATATGGCATCCCTATTTGTAAAATCCAAAGCCAAATCCTTTCCATGCGCACCGGTTGAGGAAAGTGTGAGTTAAGCAGTGGTTAGTGAGGGAGTGTATGTCAAATGAAAATCATTGGGTTTGGGATAGAGGTTCAGGTTTATAGATGCTAATATCAAGTCACCCATATGTTAGATTAGTGCGAAGGTGGGGAGGGCCATAAGGATTAATGTCACCGATGCGGATGTCATAACTAGGGTGTTGACGCAGGCTCAAATACTCTTGCGGGGTGAGGAAGGTGTTGATATTGTATAGGTGGTATTCCCCTAAAGTGAGGCATTGAAAAACACCTTTTAAGGGATTAGTAGTTGATATGTGGGTAGCAGGGAAAGAAAAATTTCTAGATGATGGGGAAACAGTTGATTCAGTGGTAGAGGATGCAGAAGCAGTAGCTATAGGTAGGTTAAATGTAGAAGATGTAGTGGTAGTCCTGGTGGATGGGCTTGTAGGAAAAGGTGAAGTAGGGATAGTGGTAGATACCTTGACTAGTACAAGCACATAATTGGGCTAGTATAGCATGTTACAAGTCTTGAAAGGTGATGGGTTGGTAGGGATCGTGTAATTATGTCCCTCATGTTGAAATTTGAGGTAGCAGTGTAAATTTAAAGGGACATAACCCATGGTGTGGATCCAAGGTTAGACGAGAAACAAGTTATACTGGAACTCCCCTTTTAGGACATATAAAATTTGTGGGACAGTGCATGGACCCATGTGGACATGGATAACAATGGTACCTGGGGTAGAGGTCATGGCATCATTTGAGGAGCACAACATAACTGGTTTACCATGCATGTAATTAGCAGGTATTCGCATTTGGTCATATGCATGGGATGAGATGATATTAATACTAACACCACCATCGATCATAACATGTTGTATGTGTAGTCATTTTTACCCCTATCATAAAATAAAGGAACCCCATGTGCACCATCCTATCACCCAGAGGATTCTTTGTGCTCACTCGAGGCATGCACGGGTGTCGAGTCTCTCTTTTATGTGAGTTTAATGGGAAAAATTATCATCTATGATTTATGCTTAAGAGACTTAAAAGTAGTTAAGACATGTAAGAACCATATAGATCAGAACAACCTCTAGATCCTTGTAGTAATTATAGACAGAAAGTACTTAACAGATTATATAACTTGTACCATAACAGAAAGAACTATACAAGCATCCATACTTAGCATAAAATAAATGAAAGAGAACCTATGAGAAAGATGTATGCATCAGAATCACTGATATTCATATTCATATAACTTGGTAACCTCATTACATCCATGGAACCATTATATAATGTCACAGAGAAGAAAACCATAGTCATGCATTACAACTGGACTAATGTACCTAGGCTATCAAAATAAAAAATTCAATCCCCATACCCGTTATACATTCTTTCCCAAATACCATTACCCACTAACAAAGTTCTTGCAATATTTCTGTAGAGTTCTACCCTCTTCTAGTTCTCCCTTTGTCTACTCTATAGGAATTTATATTTATATCCTAAGTGGGCTACCAACTCATCCTTTAGTGCCCTCATATCTGATGCCAAGTGTCTGAATGTGGTCCTCCATGCGAGCATGCTCCTCTAGGCCTAAGATTTCCACTTTTCACCAAGATGTGGTTCTAGAAGCTTATACAGTAGGCATGCTCCTTCCTGGGCCACCCTATCACCAGGCGGGCACCTTATCCATTCCACATGCACATTTGGGTCATGATTTTCACATGTTCTTCCCAAAATTCCCAATTTTCTTAAGTCCCAAACCCTTGGTTTTGTTCGTGCATGTCACGTGCACCACGGGTTTCCTTAAACCCTTCTCTTAAACCTTTCCCTACTCACGTTTTCCTTGTGTACCTTTCTTTAACTAGGAACTTGCATTCCTATGTACCTTTTGTACTTATCCATCATTCTAGGGGCCCAACATCACCCCACACTATGTCTGTTCTCTGTCTGAAGGAACACTTCTCTAGTGAAAGAAGGAATACATAGGCTTATGTCTTGGAACAAGAATAAGGGGATGAAAGAATGGGGAAAGAAGAAAGAATGGGAGAGTGAAGGAATCGTTGCAACAAGCTAGGAAAATCCTTTTGTAAGTTGGTCTCTAACTTCTTCTAAGCATCGACTTCATCTTGCGCTCTTTAAAAGAGGTGACCAACTAGGGCACTCACCTCCCCAAAATTTATTCCATCTCCTTACGCACTCATGGTATCAGCAATTTTCTTGAAATCCTTTCCTATATCCTCCAGCGTGTCCATTCTTCATTTAATACATGGATATAGTTCCTTCAACAGTTT